>OW121847.1:168878776-171461579 GCA_933228895.1 Platycnemis pennipes
GCACAAGATGTTTGTATTGGTTTTCGTGTTACAATTGTAATACAATGCTTATACAAATTTGTATATTCTTGGTATTTTAATGCTGTTTTACAATCATTTTACCATTGGCCACATAGGCACCTTCGCATGCGAGGCGCACAAGATGTTTGTATTGGTTTTCGTGTTACAATTGTAATACAATGCTTATACAAATTTGTATATTCTTGGTATTTTAATGCTGTTTTACAATCATTTTACCATTGGCCACATAGGCACCTTCGCATGCGCGCGCACAAGATGTTTGTATTGGTTTTCGTGTTACAATTGTAATACAATGCTTATACAAATTTGTATATTCTTGGTATTTTAATGCTGTTTTACAATCATTTTACCATTGGCCACATAGGCACCTTCGCATGCGCGCGCACAAGATGTTTGTATTGGTTTTCGTGTTACAATTGTAATACAATGCTTATACAAATTTGTATATTCTTGGTATTTTAATGCTGTTTTACAATCATTTTACCATTGGCCACATAGCCACCTTCGCATGCGCGCGCACAAGATGTTTGTATTGGTTTTCGTGTTACAATTGTAATACAATGCTTATACAAATTTGTATATTCTTGGTATTTTAATGCTGTTTTACAATCATTTTACCATTGGCCACATAGCCACCTTCGCATGCGCGCGCACAAGATGTTTGTATTGGTTTTCGTGTTACAATTGTAATACAATGCTTATACAAATTTGTATATTCTTGGTATTTTAATGCTGTTTTACAATCATTTTACCATTGGCCACATAGCCACCTTCGCATGCGGCGCGCACAAGATGTTTGTATTGGTTTTCGTGTTACAATTGTAATACAATGCTTATACAAATTTGTATATTCTTGGTATTTTAATGCTGTTTTACAATCATTTTACCATTGGCCACATAGCCACCTTCGCATGCGGGCGCA
This sequence comes from Platycnemis pennipes, assembly GCA_933228895.1. Lineage (NCBI taxonomy): Eukaryota > Metazoa > Arthropoda > Insecta > Odonata > Platycnemididae > Platycnemis > Platycnemis pennipes. Next base: position 168,879,720 of record OW121847.1, read on the forward strand.
CAAGATGTTTGTATTGGTTTTCGTGTTACAATTGTAATACAATGCTTATACAAATTTGTATATTCTTGGTATTTTAATGCTGTTTTACAATCATTTTACCATTGGCCACATAGGCACCTTCGCATGCGCGCGCACAAGATGTTTGTATTGGTTTTCGTGTTACAATTGTAATACAATGCTTATACAAATTTGTATATTCTTGGTATTTTAATGCTGTTTTACAATCATTTTACCATTGGCCACATAGCCACCTTCGCATGCGCGCGCACAAGATGTTTGTATTGGTTTTCGTGTTACAATTGTAATACAATGCTTATACAAATTTGTATATTTTTGGTATTTTAATGCTGTTTTACAATCATTTTACCATTGGCCACATAGCCACCTTCGCATGCACGCGCACAAGATGTTTGTATTATTTTTCGTGTTAAATTGTAATACAATGCTTATACAAATTTGTATATTCTTGGTATTTTAATGCTGTTTTACAATCATTTTACCATTGGCCACATAGCCACCTTCGCATGCGGGCGCACAAGATGTTTGTATTATTTTTCGTGTTAAAATTGTAATACAATGCTTATACAAATTTGTATATTCTTGGTATTTTAATGCTGTTTTACAATCATTTTACCATTGGCCACATAGGCACCTTCGCATGCGCGCGCACAAGATGTTTGTATTGGTTTTCGTGTTACAATTGTAATACAATGCTTATACAAATTTGTATATTCTTGGTATTTTAATGCTGTTTTACAATCATTTTACCATTGGCCACATAGCCACCTTCGCATGCGCGCGCACAAGATGTTTGTATTGGTTTTCGTGTTACAATTGTAATACAATGCTTATACAAATTTGTATATTCTTGGTATTTTAATGCTGTTTTACAATCATTTTACCATTGGCCACATAGCCACCTTCGCATGCGCGCGCACAAGATGTTTGTATTGGTTTTCGTGTTACAATTGTAATACAATGCTTATACAAATTTGTATATTCTTGGTATTTTAATGCTGTTTTACAATCATTTTACCATTGGCCACATAGCCACCTTCGCATGCGCAGCGCACAAGATGTTTGTATTGGTTTTCGTGTTACAATTGTAATACAATGCTTATACAAATTTGTATATTCTTGGTATTTTAATGCTGTTTTACAATCATTTTACCATTGGCCACATAGGCACCTTCGCATGCGCGCGCACAAGATGTTTGTATTGGTTTTCGTGTTACAATTGTAATACAATGCTTATACAAATTTGTATATTCTTGGTATTTTAATGCTGTTTTACAATCATTTTACCATTGGCCACATAGCCACCTTCGCATGCGCGCGCACAAGATGTTTGTATTGGTTTTCGTGTTACAATTGTAATACAATGCTTATACAAATTTGTATATTCTTGGTATTTTAATGCTGTTTTACAATCATTTTACCATTGGCCACATAGCCACCTTCGCATGCACGCGCACAAGATGTTTGTATTATTTTTCGTGTTAAAATTGTAATACAATGCTTATACAAATTTGTATATTCTTGGTATTTTAATGCTGTTTTACAATCATTTTACCATTGGCCACATAGCCACCTTCGCATGCACGCGCACAAGATGTTTGTATTATTTTTCGTGTTAAAATTGTAATACAATGCTTATACAAATTTGTATATTCTTGGTATTTTAATGCTGTTTTACAATCATTTTACCATTGGCCACATAGGCACCTTCGCATGCGCGCGCACAAGATGTTTGTATTGGTTTTCGTGTTACAATTGTAATACAATGCTTATACAAATTTGTATATTCTTGGTATTTTAATGCTGTTTTACAATCATTTTACCATTGGCCACATAGGCACCTTCGCATGCGCGCGCACAAGATGTTTGTATTGGTTTTCGTGTTACAATTGTAATACAATGCTTATACAAATTTGTATATTCTTGGTATTTTAATGCTGTTTTACAATCATTTTACCATTGGCCACATAGGCACCTTCGCATGCGCGCGCACAAGATGTTTGTATTGGTTTTCGTGTTACAATTGTAATACAATGCTTATACAAATTTGTATATTCTTGGTATTTTAATGCTGTTTTACAATCATTTTACCATTGGCCACATAGGCACCTTCGCATGCGCGCGCACAAGATGTTTGTATTGGTTTTCGTGTTACAATTGTAATACAATGCTTATACAAATTTGTATATTCTTGGTATTTTAATGCTGTTTTACAATCATTTTACCATTGGCCACATAGGCACCTTCGCATGCGCGCGCACAAGATGTTTGTATTGGTTTTCGTGTTACAATTGTAATACAATGCTTATACAAATTTGTATATTCTTGGTATTTTAATGCTGTTTTACAATCATTTTACCATTGGCCACATAGGCACCTTCGCATGCGCGCGCACAAGATGTTTGTATTGGTTTTCGTGTTACAATTGTAATACAATGCTTATACAAATTTGTATATTCTTGGTATTTTAATGCTGTTTTACAATCATTTTACCATTGGCCACATAGGCACCTTCGCATGCGCGCGCACAAGATGTTTGTATTGGTTTTCGTGTTACAATTGTAATACAATGCTTATACAAATTTGTATATTCTTGGTATTTTAATGCTGTTTTACAATCATTTTACCATTGGCCACATAGGCACCTTCGCATGCGCGCGCACAAGATGTTTGTATTGGTTTTCGTGTTACAATTGTAATACAATGCTTATACAAATTTGTATATTCTTGGTATTTTAATGCTGTTTTACAATCATTTTACCATTGGCCACATAGGCACCTTCGCATGCGCGCGCACAAGATGTTTGTATTGGTTTTCGTGTTACAATTGTAATACAATGCTTATACAAATTTGTATATTCTTGGTATTTTAATGCTGTTTTACAATCATTTTACCATTGGCCACATAGGCACCTTCGCATGCGCGCGCACAAGATGTTTGTATTGGTTTTCGTGTTACAATTGTAATACAATGCTTATACAAATTTGTATATTCTTGGTATTTTAATGCTGTTTTACAATCATTTTACCATTGGCCACATAGGCACCTTCGCATGCGCGCGCACAAGATGTTTGTATTGGTTTTCGTGTTACAATTGTAATACAATGCTTATACAAATTTGTATATTCTTGGTATTTTAATGCTGTTTTACAATCATTTTACCATTGGCCACATAGCCACCTTCGCATGCGCGCGCACAAGATGTTTGTATTGGTTTTCGTGTTACAATTGTAATACAATGCTTATACAAATTTGTATATTCTTGGTATTTTAATGCTGTTTTACAATCATTTTACCATTGGCCACATAGCCACCTTCGCATGCGCGCGCACAAGATGTTTGTATTGGTTTTCGTGTTACAATTGTAATACAATGCTTATACAAATTTGTATATTCTTGGTATTTTAATGCTGTTTTACAATCATTTTACCATTGGCCACATAGCCACCTTCGCATGCGGGCGCACAAGATGTTTGTATTGGTTTTCGTGTTACAATTGTAATACAATGCTTATACAAATTTGTATATTCTTTGTATTTTAATGCTGTTTTACAATCATTTTACCATTGGCCACATAGCCACCTTCGCATGCGGGCGCACAAGATGTTTGTATTGGTTTTCGTGTTACAATTGTAATACAATGCTTATACAAATTTGTATATTCTTGGTATTTTAATGCTGTTTTACAATCATTTTACCATTGGCCACATAGGCACCTTCGCATGCGCGCGCACAAGATGTTTGTATTGGTTTTCGTGTTACAATTGTAATACAATGCTTATACAAATTTGTATATTCTTGGTATTTTAATGCTGTTTTACAATCATTTTACCATTGGCCACATAGCCACCTTCGCATGCGCGCGCACAAGATGTTTGTATTGGTTTTCGTGTTACAATTGTAATACAATGCTTATACAAATTTGTATATTTTTGGTATTTTAATGCTGTTTTACAATCATTTTACCATTGGCCACATAGCCACCTTCGCATGCACGCGCACAAGATGTTTGTATTATTTTTCGTGTTAAAATTGTAATACAATGCTTATACAAATTTGTATATTCTTGGTATTTTAATGCTGTTTTACAATCATTTTACCATTGGCCACATAGCCACCTTCGCATGCGGGCGCACAAGATGTTTGTATTATTTTTCGTGTTAAAATTGTAATACAATGCTTATACAAATTTGTATATTCTTGGTATTTTAATGCTGTTTTACAATCATTTTACCATTGGCCACATAGCCACCTTCGCATGCGGGCGCACAAGATGTTTGTATTATTTTTCGTGTTACAATTGTAATACAATGCTTATACAAATTTGTATATTCTTGGTATTTTAATGCTGTTTTACAATCATTTTACCATTGGCCACATAGGCACCTTCGCATGCGCGCGCACAAGATGTTTGTATTGGTTTTCGTGTTACAATTGTAATACAATGCTTATACAAATTTGTATATTCTTGGTATTTTAATGCTGTTTTACAATCATTTTACCATTGGCCACATAGGCACCTTCGCATGCGCGCGCACAAGATGTTTGTATTGGTTTTCGTGTTACAATTGTAATACAATGCTTATACAAATTTGTATATTCTTGGTATTTTAATGCTGTTTTACAATCATTTTACCATTGGCCACATAGCCACCTTCGCATGCGCGCGCACAAGATGTTTGTATTGGTTTTCGTGTTACAATTGTAATACAATGCTTATACAAATTTGTATATTCTTGGTATTTTAATGCTGTTTTACAATCATTTTACCATTGGCCACATAGGCACCTTCGCATGCGCGCGCACAAGATGTTTGTATTGGTTTTCGTGTTACAATTGTAATACAATGCTTATACAAATTTGTATATTCTTGGTATTTTAATGCTGTTTTACAATCATTTTACCATTGGCCACATAGCCACCTTCGCATGCGGGCGCACAAGATGTTTGTATTGGTTTTCGTGTTACAATTGTAATACAATGCTTATACAAATTTGTATATTCTTGGTATTTTAATGCTGTTTTACAATCATTTTACCATTGGCCACATAGCCACCTTCGCATGCGCGCGCACAAGATGTTTGTATTGGTTTTCGTGTTACAATTGTAATACAATGCTTATACAAATTTGTATATTCTTGGTATTTTAATGCTGTTTTACAATCATTTTACCATTGGCCACATAGCCACCTTCGCATGCGCGCGCACAAGATGTTTGTATTGGTTTTCGTGTTACAATTGTAATACAATGCTTATACAAATTTGTATATTCTTGGTATTTTAATGCTGTTTTACAATCATTTTACCATTGGCCACATAGCCACCTTCGCATGCGGGCGCACAAGATGTTTGTATTGGTTTTCGTGTTACAATTGTAATACAATGCTTATACAAATTTGTATATTCTTGGTATATTAATGCTGTTTTACAATCATTTTACCATTGGCCACATAGCCACCTTCGCATGCGCGCGCACAAGATGTTTGTATTGGTTTTCGTGTTACAATTGTAATACAATGCTTATACAAATTTGTATATTCTTGGTATTTTAATGCTGTTTTACAATCATTTTACCATTGGCCACATAGCCACCTTCGCATGCGTGCGCACAAGATGTTTGTATTGGTTTTCGTGTTACAATTGTAATACAATGCTTATACAAATTTGTATATTCTTGGTATTTTAATGCTGTTTTACAATCATTTTACCATTGGCCACATAGGCACCTTCGCATGCGCGCGTACAAGATGTTTGTATTGGTTTTCGTGTTACAATTGTAATACAATGCTTATACAAATTTGTATATTCTTGGTATTTTAATGCTGTTTTACAATCATTTTACCATTGGCCACATAGCCACCTTCGCATGCGCGCGCACAAGATGTTTGTATTGGTTTTCGTGTTACAATTGTAATACAATGCTTATACAAATTTGTATATTCTTGGTATTTTAATGCTGTTTTACAATCATTTTACCATTGGCCACACAGCCACCTTCGCATGCGCGCGCACAAGATGTTTGTATTGGTTTTCGTGTTACAATTGTAATACAATGCTTATACAAATTTGTATATTCTTGGTATTTTAATGCTGTTTTACAATCATTTTACCATTGGCCACATAGCCACCTTCGCATGCGGGCGCACAAGATGTTTGTATTGGTTTTCGTGTTACAATTGTAATACAATGCTTATACAAATTTGTATATTCTTGGTATTTTAATGCTGTTTTACAATCATTTTACCATTGGCCACATAGCCACCTTCGCATGCGCGCGCACAAGATGTTTGTATTGGTTTTCGTGTTACAATTGTAATACAATGCTTATACAAATTTGTATATTCTTGGTATTTTAATGCTGTTTTACAATCATTTTACCATTGGCCACATAGCCACCTTCGCATGCGCGCGCACAAGATGTTTGTATTGGTTTTCGTGTTACAATTGTAATACAATGCTTATACAAATTTGTATATTCTTGGTATTTTAATGCTGTTTTACAATCATTTTACCATTGGCCACATAGCCACCTTCGCATGCGGGCGCACAAGATGTTTGTATTGGTTTTCGTGTTACAATTGTAATACAATGCTTATACAAATTTGTATATTCTTGGTATTTTAATGCTGTTTTACAATCATTTTACCATTGGCCACATAGCCACATTCGCATGCGCGCGCACAAGATGTTTGTATTGGTTTTCGTGTTACAATTGTAATACAATGCTTATACAAATTTGTATATTCTTGGTATTTTAATGCTGTTTTACAATCATTTTACCATTGGCCACATAGGCACCTTCGCATGCGCGCGCACAAGATGTTTGTATTGGTTTTCGTGTTACAATTGTAATACAATGCTTATACAAATTTGTATATTCTTGGTATTTTAATGCTGTTTTACAATCATTTTACCATTGGCCACATAGGCACCTTCGCATGCGCGCGCACAAGATGTTTGTATTGGTTTTCGTGTTACAATTGTAATACAATGCTTATACAAATTTGTATATTCTTGGTATTTTAATGCTGTTTTACAATCATTTTACCATTGGCCACATAGGCACCTTCGCATGCGCGCGCACAAGATGTTTGTATTGGTTTTCGTGTTACAATTGTAATACAATGCTTATACAAATTTGTATATTCTTGCTTTGTATGAAATGTCCTGTAATACAATTGTATTTCAAATTTTTTTACGAAAACTATACAATTTGTAACTGTACAAGGGAATTGCAATTTGTATGCCAGTGGCTGTGCTGTCTGGGGGGCTATTCAGGCCGGAAGTTCATTTTTTCAAGCAGAACATGCAAATATTTTTCAAAGTTTCAGATTCTATGCTGAGAAATATGTAACTTTTGTTCGAAACATTTTTTGATAAAATGTGATTTTTGACCTCTAATTGACCTCTAAATTTGCCGAAACCGCTACTTGGTGCTGAAACTAGGAATTTGCACGTCGTGACCTTGAAATCGAATTCTGCGTTGTAAATTGTGTTTTACTTTAATTGTTGCTGTTGTTTACTCTTTAACCATATCCAGAAACATAAAGTGACTGTTTGTTTGAAGGGTTCCGGCAAAAATGTTTCAGCATTTTCCACGAAGTACCGGGTAGTTGGTCATGGCAAAATTGCTGGATTAGGGGTGTGCCCGGATTAGGGATTCCCGGATTAAGGGTGCTCAACTGTATTTAGATATCCTTTTGGTCGGGACTGAAGATTTTACTTTGTAAAATCAAAATCTCGTAATTTTGAGTTTCTACTGTATGTCTACAATGGAATTCCATATCTGTATCTGGGGAAAGATGAGGTGTCCATGTTCAGCAAAAGTCTCTCTGAAAATGTTGTTTCACTCTCATTGCGTCCATACCTGAGTTCAGAGTGAAATGTCACAGCTTAATTTTTTTTGGCATATTTTCATGGGTTTCTTGTTCACTTTCTCAATCTAGTTGCATACTTTATACGTTGTTTAAGTTGTATACGCTATCCACCTTTTCTCCTCTTTGATCAAGAGACATGATGTGTGTGTTCTGATGAGTCACAGAATGCAGTTTGGGTAATTCCAGGAGCAAGCCACAGAAAGCTCTCTCTGGCCACCACGGAGAAAGTGGAATGAGAGGAAGCGTGCAATCATGCAGCGTCTGATTGGCATTTTATGCTTAATTATTCATTTTTCTCTTTCCAGGGCGAATCATTGACTGTGCCTTTACACTCACTTTCAATAATAAGTATGACAAGCTGATCGAAGCAGTCCGTGACGCTACTAACACTGGAATCAAGGTAAGAGTAGAAGTATGGGAAGTGGTATAGGCCTGTTCACTTTTGTGATGGGTGTTCTCAAGTGAGGAGGAGTAATCTCCAGTGGCCTTCCTTTGTTCCCAGGTGGCTGGAATTGATGTGCAGCTGTGTGACATTGGAGCAGCCATCCAGGAAGTAATGGAATCTTATGAAGTGGAGCTGGATGGAAAGACATATCAAGTGAAGTCCATTAGAAACTTGAACGGCCACTCCATTGCCCCTTATCGTGAGTTAATCGTCTTCTTTGACCACCCCTTCTGCCAGCGTACCCACTTCACTCACACTCCCCCAATCCATCCCTCTGGGGGGTTATTTTGTAATCTCAATTTAGTGAGAATACGTCATAAAATGTCACTTTTTCGAAGCAAAACATCTTTGGATCTCAAGCGGTGAACTGCCGGTCATGTGCTGGTCTTTTACACGATTCATCCACTCTGATCCGTATCTTTCGACTCTTGATCCGTATCTTTCGACTCTTGATCCGTTTCATTATCTCCGCCTGCCATTAGTTCCCATCTCATCTTCATAAAGAACGTGACATGCAGCCACCATCGTTTCCACTTGAAGCTTGAGTTGGAAAAGAAAAGCAAGAGCGAGAAAGATACAAACGATTTTAAATTGTATTTTTGGAATTTACACAACGTGGGGAACTACAGCACACCAAGATCAACAACAGATAGCGCTACTGACAGAAGTTTCGACAATTCACGAACCGTTCACGAGCTGATCAATAAGAGAGCAAAACAGCCTTCCACCTTCCCGCAAAGAGTCATTAAAAAGGTGAGATTACGAAATAACCCCGCTGGTTGGAAACCTGCTGGAGATACTCAATTGGGCTCCAAATCAGGATGCTCTAAGATATAAACACTGATGTAATTGGGAAATAGAGGGGAGTAAGGCATCGAATGGCAGTGGTCAGTGGTGTGAACACAATTGCGGGTATTCTTGCTAAATGCTGGGCAACAGAGAGATCGTATGTCCCAACCCACTGAGGACGTAATTCTTAATGGGGTTAAAGTGAAGCTCAAAGGGTGAAAAACTCTGTTTCCCAAGTGCAGAGATGCAGACTCGGCAATAGCACTGTGGCAATGGAAAGTGAGGTGGAATTCAATACACCTAGTCCAAATGAAGATCAACAGAGAGGAAGACGTTAAGTGTTCGTATCTTAAAGGCATGGGGAGTGGATAGTATAGCCTGCAGAAATGATTTCGAAGCATAAGCTGATGTTGGTCAAAATATCAGATCACAAGGAGTCTCTCATAAGGAGAACAATCCCCTCTAGAGGGGAGGAGAGGGGTGACTCTAGTGAGGTTATTTATATCTTGGGGCTCTCAACGGAATCATGACTATTTTATGTTTGTAGAATCTTTACTGCATATGCATCCTTTAGTAATCAATTCTGGAGAAGCTAAAAATACGAGCAGTGATTCTATCCCGTAGCCTGTTTTTTTACTAACAGAACACTACAGAAGACACTTAAAGAGAATTTGGTCCTCTCCTAAGCAGTCCTGTGCTCCCCTCTTGAGTTCTGTGAAGAGCTATACCTGCTACCTTCATATTTTACATATTTTTGCTTTTCACTAACAACAAAAAACCCTCTGATGGCATGTCGTGGAAACCTAGTAGTACTCTGGTGAAGGCTAAGGAGGAAGGAGCAGTGACAAGGAATAAGAGTGTGTGGCTTACAAAGCGTATGCCAGATGAAATGGATGAGCATAGAAAGTGGAGGGCAACTCTTCTGAAAGTGAAAAGGTCAGAAAATGTTGACTAGTTGACTGATGAGAGGCTGAAGAGAGCTGAGACAGTGTGAGAAGAAGTGAGGAAGCAAGGGAAATTGTAAGATGTGCGGAACGGTTAGGGCTCAAGCAAGGAGGGAATCATGTGAAGTAACAGGGAAGATTAAGTAGTAATGATGGAAAGATGATTTTATGTCTTGAAGAGAACAAGAACGAATGGGTGACATGCGTGGAGGAATTGCATGATTCACTGGCTAATCATACATTTCTGGTGTGGGGAGGTTAATAATAATCGTATGTGGATGTGATGAAGATATAAAAATGTGAAGTCCTAAAGGTGATTCAAGATCTCGGGGGAAAGAAAGCACTGCGTTGTGGTAGTGTGTCATCGGAGGCTATGCAAGCATTGGGAACTAATGCAATACACAGTGGACCCCTGTTAGCATGTACATGTGGGGACTGGAAAATTCTGAACTTGGTAACAAGGAAAACAGGTTCGGGCACCCAGGGTAAGCTGAAGACTACTGTGTGTGTGTTGCTTAACTCTCAGGGGAACAATATGCTTTCCGTTCATTTTAGTTCATTCCATAGATAGCTGATCTTATTATGCCTGCCAACAAAATGCATATGATGCCTTATGCTGATGCACACTCAATAATTTCTTAATGACAATAATGACTGAACAGCACGTTTTGTATATACAGTCCACAAAAAAGTACACAGTAAACCGTCACTTAGCATGATGTGAGGTTCTTTGAAATTGTTGTGTCTTGTTAAATTGCGGATGTGAAACAAAGATAAAATGGAAATACAGTTGAGCACCCTTAATCCGGGAACCCCTAATCCGGGAGCACCTATAATCCGGCAATTTTGCCATGACTATCTGGTGCTTAGTGGAAAATGCTGAAACGTTTTTAACCGGAACATTGCTTCATAACCTGCCGAGATATTATTCTTATATTAATACCGAGATACCATTCTTAACGTTAATTTTCCCATTTCGAGAATCAGAATAATTTAAACGTATTAATTTCTGGTAATTCGCCTACACTGGAATTATTCTGGAACTTGAAATAAACATATAAATTGGACGACATCGCCGAGACGGAATTATACGACTAATTTACAGATCGGCCACTTTCAATGGCGCGCGCATTTTTGATTGACCACTAGACGTAATTTGATAAAATTATTGTTTATATTCTAATATTTCACGCAAAACATGTCTCATCCATACAGTTGTGGCAACAGCACAAAATGTTAACCATCGCAGAAAAAGTGCAAGCTGTGAAAAAGCTTGATGCCGTTGCATCAGTAAAGCGTTTGACTGAAACATACTACGTGGGATCTTCAACAATATAGCACATTAAGAAGCTGAAAGAGAGAAATCATCAAAATTTTGCTGTTAAAGTGACACGAAGAAGTAGATAACAGAGAGGAAAACTATGAAAGAAGATTTAAGTGCTGATTTAGATAGCCTGGTTTCGATTGCGTCGGAGTGAAGGCCTTCGTTAGTATTTCTGGCCAAATGCTAATGGAGCAAGATAAACTCTTTTAGAAATAGACGTGATCAATCCAAAAGACGTGATTCGGGAAATTTCACATGCAGGCAATAGCATTTCACCGTACGTTCTCAATACACGCGTGGTTTAAATTGTGGACTGCTTTAAGGTTTGATATAGACAAAATAATTGGGGATTTAAAAAAGTTCATGTTTCTGAGGATAAAAATATGATGATGGAGTTTGCAAACATCATCCATAACCCTGAATTAAAGGAAATGGAATTGGTAAATTTAGACGATAGGATAGTTAGCGGCCACGATATTCTCACCACACGACATATCATAGATGATGAAATCATTGGAAAGGTAATTAATAGCAATAAATCTGAGTGGGGATGACGATGATCAGCCTGAAATTGTTGAAGGAAGACTTGATGATGGTCTTTAAAGAATAATCCAGTCTGGTCACCCGCGGCGACGTAGTGATGGGCGTACACACGACACTCACGCGTTGGCATCACGCTGAATCAGCTGATAACAAATCGAGCACGGTAGGAAGTTATGTTACGCAAATTACAGCGTAAGAAATATCAATTTTTATACCCTTTTCCAATAACAATATGTAATAAACAATATCAATTCAGGCGAGATGTGGTGGAAACGTTCCATATTAAAGGAAAGATAATGCAATTTTCCTGTGGAAAATTGCATTTTCTTTCTTTTAATTATTATTCTTATCTTTCCTTTATATGGAATTATCTTTCCTTTAATATGGAACAATATGTAACTTTTATATGTGCAGCAATATGCACAATGGTTAGATTCCGTTATTTTCACTCACTCCGCAACTTTGATAATTTTAAATAATAACTTTGTGTATTAAGAAACCATTTCTTTCTGAGTATTCTCAGTAACTCTTTTTACAATAATGCTCAGTAAATGGCAAATGAATATATTTTGTTATAAATAATTGACTCCTTTGAATTAAAACATCCCGGACGTCAGAAATAGACTAGTTGCCATGCATGACCCATAGTCCGGCAAAATCCCTAATCCGGCATCACTTCGGTCCCGACTGTGCCGGATTAAAGATGCTCAACTGTATTTAGATTCGTTCCATACATAATATATATGCATGCAAAATTTGTTTGAGGGTGAACCATTTTTCCATTAATAATCTCCATCCATATTATTTTGTCAAATTGTTTGAAAAGCAACTAAAAACTTTGTTTGTACTATTGGTAATTGCATTCCTCTGTTCTTCTCCATTGCTCCTCTGCATGAAGCCTGACATCATACCTGCCCAAAGTACTAGAGTTGGCTCCAACAATGGATTGTTTAATTCTCCCGTAATGCCACCATCTCTTGCGTGGATCTTTCCCTACCTTGACTCACGCAATATTTTCGTGGCCAACATGACTGTTGCCGTAATGTCATTGTCACTCTTGTCAGTCCAAAGCGCTTGACCTCTCACGTGCACCATCTGCCGTGCTGCGTAACGTGGTGCCTCTGTGGGTCAGCCGCTTATTTGCAGTGGGGTTCACTCCCGTTTCTCCTCTCTCCCGCTGACAGGCATTCACGCCGGGAAGACGGTCCCCATAGTGAAGGGTGGTGAGGCCACGGTCATGGAGGAGAATGAAATGTATGCCATAGAAACGTTTGGATCGACGGGCCGAGGGCAGGTGCACGATGACATGGAGGTGTCCCACTACATGAAGAACTTTGACAAGGGCTATGTGCCCCTCAGGTGGGTCATGTGGTGCCTCTGCTTTATATCCCCCCCCCCTAATCAACGTCATCTGACATCACTGGAATTTCTTCTCATTGGCCCCCTATTTTAGTTGAAGGTTGAGATGGTTCATCTTAACGCCAAAATATTGATTTTTTTAAATGCCTTTGTGATCATGTGACCTATAAACATTTCTTTTGCCAACAAAACTTAGGGTCCATGAGTGGTTACGTATGGAGATGAGTTGATACCAAAATTTATCGATTCTCGATACCGATACCATCAACCTATACATATATACGTTTTAGTACATAGTTTTCCCATACATTATTATTGTATGTTCCATGAAATCTAAAAATACAATATTACGAAACAAAAATTTGAATATACTATTTACTTTGGGAAAAAACTTGTGATATTCCAATAGGAGGACATTTTGAAAATAATAACTGTTTGATAAAACAAGAGTTTTATATTTTTTACATGAGCAAGTTTAATAACAAATGCCATGCTTAATAGCAAACCATGTTTGGTGTCAAATGAAAAAATGTCATAACAGATTCAAAATAATATGACTGTCATGTCATAAGTTACCTATATTTTAATGTGATTAATAATTAGTTAATAGAGTAATAAAAACACTAGCCTAAATTATAATTCAAACTTTAAACATAAGAAATAAGAATAAAAGGTCATGACACAAACCCTTGAGCCTACTTTAGGTTTTTGTTCAAAAAAACCGACATTTTTAGCCTCCCTGGATCAAGGCAATTTCGTTTCTGCTCACAAATGTTTCATGCTGTGCTAAATATGTTTCTCATTTTCGACGAGAAACTCATATTTCGTATTCTTTTAGGATTTTTAATCAATACAGAAAAACAGCAACAATTGTATATCCAAAAAGCTAGTAAATTTATGGTAGAAAAAATCAACCTCCCATCATCTGTGTGGATAATATTTTCCTGGATCAAGATTTATGGATGCAATAGCTATATAATAGTCTGTCATGTCGGAAGTGTTTTATTTCTCAAAAGATGAGTTTGACACACTGGTAAACATTAATGAAATTGAGATGACATTATTGAACCAAAAATAAATATATGCAACAAGAAAAACATGATGTTTGGACGATAAATGATGGGTTTCTCGAGCCGATGAAAGAGTGCAAGTAACCAATCGTATAATTTCATTTTATTAATGCTAGGATTAATGGTAGCAAATCATTGTAACCCATGCCAGTATTTGCAAAATACTATCGTCATCGGATATCGCAATTCAGCTGTTGGACAGAAAACGATATCTGTATTGCATGAAAATCTTTGATCATGTACAACCGTGAACCGACTTCTTGTACAATATCTTGGTCCAATCTCACCGTTCAATTTATGGTACAAGAAATTGTACCGTGTACAATGGCCTTTAGAAATATTACATACTGTGAGAAATCATTTTTGCTCCTTATCTCTTGACTATCCCCAATGTCGCTTGACTGTCGTAAGTATGCCTTAAGGAGGAATTTCGTCGTAGTAGAAAATAACAAATCATTTAACGTGTGGATCGTGTGGTCACATGCTCTCCCTCAGTATGTGCTTGTCGTATGTGCTGCCGTGGCACTGAACCAGCTCATGACTCCCCCCCCTCCCCTCTTGCAGGTTGCAGTCGTCCAAGGTTCTCCTGGGAGTCATCAACAAGCACTTCAGCACGCTGGCCTTCTGCCGCCGCTGGCTCGACCGGCTGGAGCAGACCAAGTACCAGATGGCCCTGAAGGACTTGTGCGACAAAGGCATTGTCGACCCCTACCCACCCCTCTGTGACATCAAAGGCTGCTACACGGCTCAGTTTGAGCACACCGTCATGTTGCGGCCCACCTGCAAGGAAGTAGTCAGCCGTGGCGACGATTACTGATTGCTGTTTGGGTGTTGGTCGCCCTGCTTCCCTAGCAGCGATTCTATTTTTATCTCAGATCCAGTTGAAGGTGTCGAGAGTTTGGTGTTGCCTAATTCCTCATTTGCTTTTGTTTGAAAATGCTTCACTGTTCCCGTGTTTTTCTCATGTGATTGCGAGAAGGTAATAAAGAAATCAGTTAACCTCCCCTCGCTCCTCCCATGTGCATTGAGTGGAGCGTGGAGGTGCACTAACGTGTTTTCATTTTTCTCTGAAAGATGTGGTGTGATTTCTTTAAAAGAAAATGGAGACGACCCCCGTCACATATGGCCTAAACTGTGAGAACAATTCTGCCCAAATGAGACAACCCCCTTGTGAATATGTATTGGCTCTGGATTGGTGCTTAGAAGGGGTGGGCAAAACTGCTGCTTCCCTGTTTAGCAATTTCTAACAGCTACTGCTAACCCAAATAGCTGTTAATTTTGGAGTCATGGAATAACTAATTATTTTTGAGGTTCTGATGGACTAGACCTCGTTGGCAGATGATATCAAACCTGCTATGATGCTACTCTAGCACACTTTAAAATATACTGCTGGAATTTTCATCATAATTTTTTGTCTAACAGGATTTACATAATCACTTACACATCTAATTTTTTTAGAAAAATGGGTTGGAATGTGTAAAAAGTTTGTTTTAGAGATTTTTCCGATATCGGCATGCACTCTCAAAAAGGTTGCCCACCCCTAGAATCAAGTATTACTCCAAACGGAGCAGAGCTGGGCCCTTTATTGAAAGTAAAAGGGCTGACGTGGACAGTCACCGCCCGCAAGCTGGAACAAACTTAATGCAATGACACTGTCATAGTTAGCAGTGAATGTGCAGTGATGCTACTATTCAAATTAACTGATACACGGTTTTTGCTCTCTCCTGCTATGGCTGAATTTCATTGTTTCACGATTCATGCACTCTCCTGCTAAATTCACTGCTGCTAAAATGAACTGCTTCTCCACATATGTGCTGTTGTCTCTTGCTAATAGCAGGGGTGTATCGAGTAGCAGTGCCTCGTAGAGTAATAGTTCCAGATTTTGCAAGGAGTAGCAGGCATAGCAGCTATTTCTGCCTAATGTTAGCTGTTGCTCTTGAAAGATGGCAGCTGAAAAAAAGAAAGTTGCAAATTAACAACCCATCTATGATGCTTTGACACTGTTCTCTGAGCCCAGCGAGGATATTTCCCCTCGTCTCTCTTACTCTCATTATAATTAGAAATGATTTCATTGAGGCCTGTAATGAGTGGCCTCTGAGGCAATATGTAGTTACATCAAAGAAAGATGATGGCTAGCTTTAGATAAACAGGCTGAGTCCAGGTCTCATTGCCATTCCAACCGACTCAGCTCGAGTGTTCAACTACTGACTGAATTATACAAGCTAATAATTGAGGGGGCGGGGGTCACATGAGTTCTAGCTACGTGTTATCTCAATTCCATGTGAAATAACTATGTAATATCATTTGCTGAGAAGCTGGACAAGCATATGACCACCATTGCATCATGGGCCATAAATGTCTGCAACGTGAGGGAGTTGGCGTCTTTCACCCCACCAGAATATCTAGTTGATGAATTTGGGCACTGCTGTTGAGTCGCCGTTAGGAAGTACTCTTGTACAAATCCTCTGCTCAACCAAATGCCTTTGGATTGTGAAATGGTATCAAGGAAGCAGTCTTTTTTCATTACCAGTATCACTAGATCTCTGCTGAGAAGGCAACCTATTGCTCTCCATACTACATCGGTCTTTTGTTTCCTGGAACATCCTTTACTGCTTGTACACGTGCACACTCCATATGAACCATCACCCAACAGCCTGAGTACTAGTACTCCTCTACTGCATTTCCTAATGGTGAGATACTCTGGTGTCCGGCATTTTTAAGTTGTCCATTAAACATGAGGTGGTTTTCCCTCATGGAGAAAGTTTTCAAATTTAAAGTTTGACATGTCTCCGGTAATATTTGCAGTGAGAATGTGGACAGGGCCATCTTCCTCTAAACAGTTACTTTCCTGCATGGAGATCGTTTCACTCACTCCATTGTGGGTCAAGCATGCAGTGGGATAAAAGGCTTTTGGGTGTATTGCTGTAGTCCGTGTTTGGCAAAATTCGTAGAAAATGTAGTTCCAAATTGCATCTCCATAATTTCAGTGAATACAAAACATTTTAAAACACTGAATTCTTCAAAATAAAGTTAGACAAATTATGTGAACCTTTGTCTTTACATTAATTATGTCAGTGACTTGTGGAAGCATGTCATTTTATTTCCTTTTAAAACAAGCTTTTCAAAAAAGCACCATTTAAGTTCCACCTTTTCTAGCTGTTTATTGGCCCTGGAAATGAAAATAGGTGTACAACTCGGCCACTTGGCAGAATTTTTGTGTTGAATTTCAAGAAAATTGCATTATACCAAAGGGCAGTTTAAATTACTTCGATACTGTAAATTGTCCCCTTAAAACAAGTATGTTTAGATCAGATTACCCTTCATTAATCACTTTCTTGGAAACAGAACTGCTCATCAATTGAAGATGAGTCATCATCACACTTAAAGGGGCAGTTGGGTTAATTCCTCTGGCTGAATTAATGCTGAAGTCTTGAAATCTCCTACTGCTGATCGCCAAATGTCAACTGGCAGCCACCACTTTAAAACAGAAGGATGAGTGGCAAGTGAATTGTTTCCTTACTTCTACGCTGGTATTTCCAGCTGTGAGAAGATTCTTTTGATAGAATGCCCTCTTCGCCTGTGCTATTCTACTGACTATCTATTTCTTTCTTGTGTTGTCCATTGTTGGTTATTCAGCTTCCCAGGCAACAGTACTCCCATACCTCCTCAAGTTTTTTTGGTTTTACATTGGTCCTGGCCTCTGTGCATACTTCTTAATATCTTAGTCTTATTGATCTTCAGCTGGTATCTGGTGATTGTCCTTTCCATGGTTGCTAGAATCTTCTTCAAATCCCTGTCCCTGCTCTTGAGTGGTATGTCATCTGCGAATCACAGCATGCTAAAATTTTCTCTTTCACTCCAGAAGACTTCTCTTTGATTTAGTTGATGGCTCTTTCAATGTAAACATTAAAATTTACAGAAGGCTGCTCACAGTCATCTCTCACTCCTTCCCTTATTCTTGCTCCTTCACAGCGTGGTCCAGATTTAATGACAGCTACTTGGTTTTTATACAAGCTACAGATAATTCTGTGGTCATTGTAAGACACTCCAAATTCTTTCAGAATTCCAAGCATTGAATTCCTGTCCACATTGTCAAAAGCCTTCTCTAAATCCACAAATGTAATGAATGTCAGTTTTTTCTCCGCCATTCTCTTCTCTATGAGCAGTGTATTGGCCAATATTGCTTCTCTTGTACCCTTGCTTTTCCTGAGTACGAATAGATCTTCTTCCAGGAACTCCTCAGCTTTTTGTTCTATTCTTGTGTAGATGATTCTTTTCAATATCTTCAAGGCTTGTGTCATCAGGCATATGGTCCTAAATTGTTCACAATTCTTGGCCCTCATCTTTTTGGCAATAGGGATGATGATGTTCTTCTTAATGTCTATGGGTATCTCTCGTGTTGGGTATGTATGTGTAAAGATAGGCTATTGCCTTCTCTCTTGCAGCTTTAATTAGCTCTGCAGGATTAGCCACAGGTCCCTTACTGCTGCATCAAATTCCAATCTTAAAATTGCTGCTCCTATAATCCTTCTCGAGTTTGATTTTTTCTAATAAAAAGGAAATCCTCGGGCTTCTTCACTTTGTGGAACCGCATGATAGTAAATAGAATAATCACTTGGTAAGATTCCACAAATTTATTTTACCACCGACTTAGGTTTCAATTGGTTAACAATCATTATCAAGGTTAGCGCGAGCTTATTATATACCCGCAAGGTGTTCACGTGATCCATGTGTTGGGGCAACAATGGGAAAAGGGGGGAGAGCAGTAACTAGTTGTGACTTGGCCGGATGAGGGGGGAGGGTTAAGGAGATGGGTCAAGTTAGGGAGGAGAGAAAAGGTCAGGAAGGGAGAGTTGGAAGGAACATATATTCATTTAACAGGTGTACGTTATTTCTGGTAGCAGACGTTATCTCCAAATGTTCGAGGAAGTTCAACTTGTGGCCTTTGCACTGGGTGTGGAGCACTTTGGGGATGAAGTCACTGGTGTGGTCTTCTTCGATGAGGTGTTTGGCAAATTGGGAGCTATAATCTCCTTTTCTTAAACAGCTATTGTGTTCTTTCACACGGGTATGAATAGCTTGTATGATTTGACCGATGTAAGAGGCATCAGTTATAATAACATTGAAGCATGTATGCACCATTTCTGTCTGAAACGTCATATTTGCACTTTGAATTGAAAATTAGCTCATCTAAGGTATAGGGGTGAAAAAGAATATTCTAAGTTTGTCTTTTGGGATATGATTAGCGATACCTTACCAAGAAATGGGATTTTGCACCAACATTTTGTATAAGTCACAAGTTGGGGGGCAGATAAATCGGTATAATCAAACAGCTAATTTAGTTTTAATGCGTTGCACAATTTTGTTGTTAACTTCGTGATTGTACCTATTGTTATAAGCAATGCTTTTTATCATGCGCAATTCCACATTGTAATCATCAACTGACATAGGGATAGATAGCAATCTGTTGATCATGGAATAGAAAGTGGATATATGGGTTTGGTGGCAAGAATCGTTAGGGATTATTGCATCGGAATACGTTGCTTTTCTAAACATGGAGAAGGAATGGTGATCATTGGTTATTTTAATTGTCAAATCTAAAAAGTTTAAAACTATACCACCCACCTTAAGGGTGAAGTTAACAGATTATGTAATGAATTTAAAAGAGATCAAGCTGACGAAGGCTATCAGTCCATAAACATAAAATATCGCGGCAGCTGAAGCTGTACCGCGCAGCTCATCTGCAGCATTTTGTGTTTACTGTATTAAGGCCGCTTTATACCATACAATTTTTTGCACAATTTCTTAGACTGAACTGTATGTTTCAGTGTATAGACTGAACGAAATTGTATGTTTGTCTGAATGGAATTAGAACACGTTCTATTTCCCGTTCAGTCATTCAGACAATCGCACAAGTTTTCGTATAATTTGCCGCTTTACACGGTACAATTTCCTCATGCAAGAGTTTGTACAAGAAATTGTACGAAAAATTGTATCGTGTAAAGCGGCCTTTACACCACATTCGATTTTCCGTCATAAACTAAAACCAATTTGTTCTTAGGTTGCTATTCAGCCACATCAATATGGCTTCATGAATGAAAATAACAACCGCGTGACATGCGATAATTACTTTAAAAATATTTATCTTTTATACTCACTCTTGAAGAGACCTATCTTTACTACCAGATTACAAAGTGGCGCCAAGATATAGCTAATCGAAAATTGTATCGAGTGCTCTTATTGGCCCTCATTTTCTTATGACTACCAACACGGAATATTCATGACCTTGCTGAACTGTTCGCTCGTCAGCTGTCATAAGGCATATAAATTTTGCTATTTGGGAATCGCCCGCATTTCATTTCCGTCATAAGTTGCCATTCAAAGTTATCACCCTTATTACGCCTATGGCACTTACGGAATTGACGAGAAGGGCGCAGCGCAGCAGTACCAACTTACAAAACCATTCTCTAGTGCCGCCCCTCGTGGTCATAAAAATTTTTTTTACTTTGCGCTGAGAATATTCTAACCCCGTTCCCCATTCTGCCTGTTGTTTACGGTATTCAACTGTTTTAATTCAATTCCAGGCCGAAGCTGATGATTTGAAAGGATCGGAGGACTTTTTGTTAACGTATTTTTGATATTGATGATGCCAATCACATTCTCTTTACTGAGTATTTGCGTGGAACGAAATGTCAAAGTGACCTGATATATAATCTTTGAAGCCGTGGTTATTTCAGTCAAGATCCATGTTTGATGATAAGAATGCGATGCAGTAGTGGTACAGGGCGTTTGCGTTTACAATGGAAATGTTAGTTACGTGGTTTGCGTTAGTTCTTCATGTAATATTTTTGGCATCCGTGTTTGATATTTATTTTACTACGCCTATTGTCCATGGAGTTATTTCTCGAAGAAATACGTTTCCTCCGCCTGCGGAACGGCTCGTATTATTTGTAGCCGATGGCATGAGGGCCGACACGTTTTACCGACTATCTGCAAACAAAACCGTTGCACCTCTTCTTAGGTAAATTTTTCATTGCATCTAGTATCGATTTAGTTTAATTTCTATGGAGGAGTTGTATGAACTTCAAATGGATATCTGTATGCTCAGAGCGTTGTGCTGCAGTTTCTCGGTTTTGCTCTTCAATTAATCCTTGTAAATTCCGGATTTTCAGAAATATTGTTGAGGAAAATGGCGCATGGGGAGTTTCACACACTCGTGTACCTACCGAATCACGTCCAGGGCACGTTGCTCTCATTGCAGGATTATATGAAGATCCGTCGGCTATTACCAAAGTAAGCATGTAGTAATAATGTTTATTATTCAGAGACCAGGTTACACTGATGTAGGATTTGCCCAAGTACACAGACTTTTAGTACCTTGAAAGGCTGATTTGGTTCTGACGTACTTACTGAATGCCACATGTATAATAATTATGGACATGACAATTTTTGGGGAACTCTCGAATTTTAATAGTATAAGGGCAAAATTGGTAGAAACAAATGGGAATGTGAGAATATTAATATTTTTGAAAATAGGCCGACATGGCCGGTATTGATAGGTGCAAAAAAGGCGTGCAATTTTCTTTTGCAGTGTAGAGAGCTTGAGTGACAATCTTCAAGAAATAACACTTTAAATGATTTGGGAATACAACTGACTATAATGTAGCGTAAACGGCAAATAAAGATTAACAGGAATCCATTAAAACATATTATGAAACAAGTAGAGTGTAGTACTTTGAGCAGATTACAGATATGCTCATCCCATGAGAGATTTGGGGAGCTTGACGAATGGGCTGACCATCAAGGTCAAGATTAAGGGCAATATAGTGTTTTCTATTAAGATTAAAATTAACAGCTAGTGATTTAACAACATTGATATCTAAGCAATTTATGGAACACCTATCACTCAAGTGCTGCAGTAATAGTTCACTTTTTTCAACTGAACTGTGTAGTGATGGTGCTGAAACAAGAATGTTTGTATAATTAGCATACAGGACAATCTTTGAACAGTTTGTTTGTAGCTTGTGAAGGAGATCATTAATAGGGATCAAAAATATTATAGGGCCCAGAATAGATCCCCTAGGAACACCTCAATTGACATCTTTTGGGGTGAGGTTTTACTCTGAGCCATTAATATTCAAATTTACTCTATAAGACCTATCAGATAAGTATGATTGAATCCAGTAATTGGGAATTCCACAAATGCCTAGCTTGTACAGCTTCTTTAACTGTAAATGATGGCCTCAAGTGCTTAAACAAGCGGAGTCTATTGTACTTAAAATTTAAAAGTAGTCTAAAAATGTTTTTTTAACTAAATTGCAATACTCAGTGAATGAGTTCTTGGGTGACTCTTTTTACTTATAAAATTTTTTACCTTCCTACTAAATGGCTTTTATGGTTTGAATCTAATGTATCATTGTATGAGTATTTGTTTTTTTCCCTGTATTGACGTGCCTTATATCATTGTGCATACTGTTCTCGTTAAGAATTTCTGATCTCTAGGCAAATAAAAAAATCAATCAATCGACATTATTAAAGGCCTGAAAAAAGTCAATGAATAAGCCCACAGTATCTAATTTGTTATCCACTGATGCTAGAATAAAAATCATGGCTTTGTGCACCGCTGCTGTAGTGCATCTACTTTTTCTAAAACCATGATGAGATTAGTTTCAGTGATTCAAGAAATGACGTGCGTAGAAAACTTCCTCAAATATTTTGACCAACTTCGATTGAAGGGAAATTGGGTGATAATGGGGGCGTTTACTCGGAACCGAAATCGTTAGATGGAAACGAAAAACGAATTGTAGTGAAAAAATTAATCTTCTAACCACAACCATTCACTCATAAATCAAAAATTAAAATAAGCAAAAGGTGACGCCCACCGAAAAAGCTGCTGTGATAACATTGACGTCATTTTCCTCCCGTCCTTGACTGCTTTCAGGGGAGGGGGAAGGGAGTGGAGGGGGGTTCTCGGAAGGTCTGCTCGCACAGATGCTGTCGAAATCGCTCCCATTGGCCGAGTCAGCTGTGTCCCCCCCTTTGCGATAAGGCGAAGTAGCTTCGCGGGCTCAGTTGTGGTTGGACGAAGTCGATATACGTCAGAGGTTGCACCACGCCCACTTTTCCGAAAGGGTTAAAAACATCAGTTTTTCGCCGCTTATAACTCGGGAAATAATTGTCGGATCAGAAAACGGAAAAATACGGGTCCTTTTATTTTACAAACTCTATCAGATTCGGCAATAAAAAAAATATGGTAAACGACCCCATTGTGCAAATAATTGTGATTGCCCTTTCCTCCTTTGTGATTTTCCACCAAATGCTGTAATGGAAGTTCATTTGTATGCAATTGGCAAATAACCAACTGCAGAGGACTACCAAGTTTCTCTTCTAGCGAGCGAATTACACCATTATATTTTCCTGTGTTTGTAGGGCATCCATCACAATCAGTGCAAACTATTTCCGGCATTGTAAAATTGTGATAAGAGAGGTCATATAAAGAAACTGATTTTTAGTCGTATCATCAAGGCTGGATCTAAAGAACAAGCCAGTAAACCACTAAGACGGTTTGAAATCCCGAAAATAAATTTTGGAGCATCAGAGTATGTCGATAATATTGTTTGCGATGATGTGGAAGTGACAGAACCACCTCTCACAAGTCATTTGACAAATCATGGTTTGCAAAGGTTACTGGAAACTGAGAGTGTAAAGATAGCTTCTGAGTGCACTCTTTTTGAACTCCCACCACACGCTCAAGCGGTAGAAAGAGCCGTCAAAGAAGTCACTGCTTCCTCAAAATTGGTCTGTGATCAAAAGAAAAGAGAAAGCTTAATCAAAACTAGAATGTTTGATAGAAATATCCGTCCAATGTATGACACAAAGAAACAATTTACCTGTTGAAGACTTTTCTTAAAGATGTAAATACATGCTCTCATGGTTGGGTGGTTGGGAGGGCATGGGTGGGACTCGAAGTGCAACCACCTCCCCGTGGTGAGTCCTGCGTGGTTTAATATGAACTAGCGAAGAGTTGCACAATTCAAAGTTGATTAACGAAAGCTATATAACAAGTTTTGATAACAATATAAGAGGATATCAGAAATTATAAAACGTTAAAAATATCAGAAATTTACGAATATTTGGATAAGTTTAAGCCTCATGTGCACACTAAAACCACCGCCTAAAAATATTTTTTTAAATCCTGTACTTATTTTAGGTCTTGTTCAACTATTTAGTGACTACCCATCAGGGTTTTTTTTTGTTTCAAGTACTTAAAAAAAATTTGTAAAAATGCAAAAAATTTCAAAAATTTTCAAACTTTAAGCCAAATGTGCAGACTCAAGATGACGTCGTAAAAATTAAATATTTTACATAATTGTTACTAGGTCTCATACACAGTCATTGAAGGGTACCCGTTTCCGAAAATAAAATATTGACTTTTTTCACTCCACCCTAGTGATCATGTATATGGTAAATTTTATCATCTTCAATTTCTTTCTGGGGGTGAAGCAACTCTAAAAAGTAAAGTTTCGTTCCAAAATGCAGACCTTCTATTTTCCTTTCAAGAGAAGATCGAAACAAAACATATTCGTTTAGTTTTAAACATCGCTCAAAGCATTTCATAGCTATACCTGAATAAATATTTTTTTAGTTTACCACTCTCTACTTTTGTAACACTTCTGAATGAAGCTGAAGTAGAAAATGTCTTACTAATCATAGTGAGCTACATACAAAAACTGATGACAAAATCTCCCATGCTCATTACTTTTACATTTTCAATTTTTTTTACAAGTAATATTCTTCCGCCTTCGACACTACCCTTGGTCTCCTTGATCCATTGAAGATGAATGGGCTTCCCATGTCTAGTTGATAATAGTCATGGATTGAATCAATTGTTTTACCTAAATGAAAATGCAAGTAGGTACCTGAATTTTGCCTCAATTTTCAATATAAAGGACAAGACTTTGGAAATTTTCCAATGAGATACAAATCAAGTGCAAACTATATTGCTATAATACATTCAAATTAGTACTTCTTTTGTCAGTCAACAATCAAGGAGGTACCAGAGAGCTCACAAACAAAAATTCATATGACTTTGATTCTGTACTGTACTAAGAATGGCCAGAACTTCAATCAACACCATATTTGCGATTCGTGATGCCTTTGCAGATTTACTTCCAAATGCACCAATTAATGGGGAATCACCATGCCAAGTTTCAAAGTCTGTGATGAAAAAGAAACACTTTTCGACTCTCAAAGTCAAAAGGTGTTTTCACTTTATTTCAGTAGTCCTCTGTGCGTTGGTGTGAACTCTGCCCAGAAATACAGTCCATGCTGTATTCCTAGGGTAAGGCAAGCAGGCACTTGAAGAAAGTGGATTATTAGAAATTTCATGTGAAATTCATAAGTCAAAAAATTGAACAAAAATAATAAAATTCATTGTTAGTAATAGTGATAGGAAAAATATTTTATTGCAGAATTAAAGTTGTGGAAATGTTACATTAACTTTAAGATGTATTTTTGAGTGATGCATGTGTAAATCTAGTTTAAGCGATAGAAGTACAAAAAAGTGAGTATCCTCGCACTAAGGTTGGAAATTAAGGGTGATAAAATATTTTATTCAACAGCTGAAAGAAAATTTCTAAGTGATGATAAGAATTGAACTTTTTTACCTGCAGTACACTACCCCACTCTACTATTGTCGACTTACCCAAGTTCAGAGAATGCAGGCTACCCACATGACATTCTACTTTCTTTCTCGCAAACCCTTTTCTTTACTTTGCTTAGAGTTGCATGAAAAAAGGCTCATCTCAATTTATGATCCGAGTTACACAACCTCTCCTTATGAGTATAAAACTCACACATTCCATTTTAAGGGTTATTATTAATAAGACATTGCTAAATTACAAGTTTAGCAGCTTTGAATATTCTATAATAATATTTTCATCTTAAAAATGGAATTTCCAGATATTCTATAAATGGAATATCCTTTTATCTGAGTGAGTCAAGTTTTTTTTAGTTTAAATGGGCCAATGTCAACTTTTTTCAATACAGTAGTACTGAGAAAGGCATGTGTTAAATAAGCCATATGCAGGACTATTGAAATATGTATCAGTAATTGTTAAAAAAGCTTCTTCTATTTGCCTCCGGTTTTATATCGTCAGTCACCTTATTTTAAACTGCACAATATGAACAGTACAGAAGGAAATCACTCCAACAAGCATTCATTTTCCAAACCATTCACTCACCAATTTTGTTTTACTATTGTTTACTACTTTTCAGTCAGCAGGGGACTGAATTACTACTGCTAATTTATTCAAAGTACATTTCAAATTATTCATATTTTCATTGTTCATTTGTAAATATATGCCCTTCATAAAATTAAAATGAGCGGTAAAACAGGATTTAAAAAGGTTTGTATTTTAACTGTTCTGCGTAATGGCAGTGGTGGGGCCATTTGCAGGCAAATATATCGAAATCTAGACTTAAGCCAAGAGTAATCTCTGAATGTAAGTACATGTTATAAATCCAGATAAAATCTTAGATATAGTGTATCACTGGGAGATACATACAAAGGGCAAAAAGAGCCTCTATTTGATAGCAAATGTATAAAAAGATGGGTAGGACATAGGTACGTACACTATACCTACTCTATCTTGCTATCAAAGGATGTAGGTATTACATTGGTACCATTGGTGGCGGAGAGTTTGGAGGCTTACACTAGCGTATGTACGAGGGTCATCCAGAAAATAAGTTCCGTTTTTTTCTTATTAATCGAGTTTTTATTGAAAAAAATTTAAACTTACAGAAAACGTTCTTGATAATGTGTATTATTTTTCCACATAATCTCCGGAAACCTCAATGTACTTTGTATACCGACAAATGAGCTTTGAAATCCCCTCCTCGTAGAAGATTCCCGCCACCTCCTTGGTCCATTCGGTGACAGTTTCCTTTACTTCCTCGTCACTTGTGAAATGTTCTCCGGCTAATCCCTCCTTCATTTTGGTGAACAGATGAAAGTCTGAAGGGGCCAAGTCAGGACTGTAAGGTGGATGGGTCAGAACATCCCAAACGAAATGATCCAAAAGTTCCGTAGTGGAACGAGCGACGTGAGGCCGTGGGCGTTGTCGTGGAGAAGGCACACACCAGAGGTCAACATTCCTCTTCTCTTGTTCTGGATGGCCCGACTAAGGTTCTTCAGGGTCTCACAATACCGGGAGGCGTTAATTGTTTCTCCTTGAGGCAAAAAATCTCTCGTGGAGTTAATCCACGGTGGAACGGCGATCTTCGCGAACAGCATTGTCGACTTTTGCCACAAGTCCGTCTGTGACAATTGAGGGTCTGCCTCTTCCACTCTCGTCCTCAAGTGAATGTCTTCCCGCCTTAAATTCACGAACCCATCTCCTCTCCATCGACTCACTCATTACACCCTCTCCATACACAGAAACAAGCTGTTGATGAATTTCAACCGATTTGAAACCACGGGCATGAAGAAATTGAATCACTCCGCAGACAATGACTCGAGACAGAACAGGCACAGAGGTGGCGGGACGTGACGTCGAGGGCTCCATTTCAACGACTTGCTGTGGACGTGTTTTCAAGGCTACTGCAGCCCTTCACCTCTCATTCTATTCAGAAGGTCCCCCTCTTTCGTACAACGCTGCCAGAATTTAATAAACAAAAACCCTAGCTACCTATAGCCCAAAACGGAACTTATTTTCTGGATGACCCTCGTATGCATATGGAAAAACAGAAACACCACTCAGCATCCTTTAGCCGAGTGGTTCCCAAACTTTTTCAGCCACTGAGCCCTTTTTGAAGCAAAAGTTTCTTGTGGAGCCCGATGAGATGTTTAGTTCTATCTATGTTCTATGTGGCATAATACACATGATGCGTGTACAGAAGCATGAATAATAAGGTGTTTATGAACAAAGAAAACAACTGTAAGAAAAGAACTGGAGCCCTTGGGTTTGAGAATCACTGCTCTAGAAGTGGGCCCCTGCACATTTGACCACCCCTGTGCAGTTTCCTAAGGTGCCTTTAAATGTACAGCGAGTGCCTCCTAGATCTGTGATGTACTTTTATATCCATTGAATAAGTTGATACCTTTAAGTCCATAAATTCCTTTATGAAATAGCAACACAATAAATTGTACCCTATAGTTACTGGCTTCATTTATGGAAGAATTGAATATTCATGTTGAAAATAAAGTCTTTTCCTCAGATATTTTATAGCAATGACGTGTTTCAACAATTTATGGCATCTTTAGGTGCAAAGTTACGTATGAAATAAAAAGAGATGAAAGGAGAACAGATTGGGAATGCTTTGGGTAGCCCACACTGCGGTGGAGGAAGGGAAGGAGGGGGTGGGGCCCCCTTTTGTGCCACTGTCTGACAGGAAGACGTTTGGAGGGGGGTCACCTCTCCAACACCTGTCTGGGCCCAACATTGCTGAACTTTAGTGATCTGACAGGTACCGCCAGTATTGGAATGTGGCAGGGGTCCTTGCCCTGCAAGGCAATTGGGGGGGGGCTGAATTTAATGGAGCAAAGTTTCACCAGAAGAGATGTTTTAAGACTTCAATCATATTGTCAGCTGCAATCAAATCAAATATTATTTATTTCGCCCATTGATAATGTGCAGACTTTAGTGCAAATAGTAGCCTACACAATAAAATGACAGAAGGCATACAAAGAGGATGTATAAAAGGCAAGTACCCACTGTCGTAGAGAAGAATATTTCTTCCAAACTGCCACTTATACAGTGGTGATGCAGTATTAATGGTTGGAATGATCCGTGCTCATAGTTTATACATGAGGAAATTAAATAACCGTTAAAAAATGCAATAACATAAAAATTATAAAACAAACTTAATAAAATCTTAATAATCTTGCTTTATGAATTACACAATTTTTAGACTTTTGATTTTGAGAAATTTTGATGAGAACTCTAGGGTGGAACATGCAGAGGATGTATTTCCTGGGGGAGTCAGAGCCGTAAGTAATTAATGCAAAGTCCTTTCCACCAAATGGCTGGATAAGTAATTGTGATGGCCGGATCGGATCCAAAGATCCACGGATCTTTCATTTGATTTGGATTCGAAGACACAGAGTAAAATCAGATCCGGATCGTAGATTTTAAATTTTCCTGGCTTAGCGATCGAAGTGCCCCGTGAATGGAATGTAGGTGTGGTAGATATTGACAAGAAGAGAATGTGTAACTCAGGTCACAAAATTAGATGAAAATGTTCCCATGCAACTAAAGTCTTTTTTCCCCATTAGCAAGAAATATATAGAAATAGCAAAAAAAAAATACGTAGGATGTCACGCGGCTAGCCTACATTCACCGGGATGATAATAATAAAAGGTCTCTATTGGGGCGAGATTGAGACAAAACTGTCCCTTCTGCCATCTAACCCCTCGTCAAAATGAATATATAAATCTTATAGTGGTCAATACCTAAAACAATTACAATCTGAGGTTAAAAAAAATCAGTAAAGAATACACTTATAGGAGTTAAAGAATGCTAAATGAATACAAAAGAAATATAATCACAATATATCAATGTTACATATCAAATGGTGGGTGAAAGAATTTACAAAGAGGGACAAACGTGAGGATTATTATGCTTACATCCTTTACTCAAAAACCCACTGCAGGAAAATACCCACACAAGAAGGGGGGTGTGAAAAACCTACGGAATCGGGATAAGGAGAGCTAGTGTACTCTGCGAAGTTTGATCCCAATCGCAGTTTAATTTTTTCTTTCAGCCATTGCATCAAAAATGTTATCAACTTCAATTTCAAACCATTACGTCCGAAGACTCACTTTATTATACTTTTGTTGTTTAAATTAGATTTACAAATGTACCATTAATAAATTAAGGATTGTCGGGTCGGATCCATAGATCCACGGGCCTTTCATTTCATTCGCTACTGACATCACATCCGAAGACAGTATAAATTCAGATCCAGATCGGAGATTTTAAAATTTCGTGGCTTAGTAATCGATGTGCCCCGCGAATGGAGTGTAGGTATGGTAGATACTGACAAGGAGAGGTTGTGTAACTCGGGTCACGAAATGATAAGATTTTTTTCCGTGCCACTAAAACAAAATTTAAAAAAAATACTCGTCTTGTCTTTTTTCTCAATACTCTTCTCGGATGCGCTAGAAAAAAATTAAGCCAAATGTCAAGCGGGTCGCCTACATTCGCCAGATTCCCATGACTATGATAGTGTAGTTGTTAAAAATGAGGGTTAGTGTACTGCCGGTCAAAAGTTGATCCTTAACACTGCCTAGGAATACAGGCCGCTAGGTACAGGCAGTTAAAAAAAAGTAGATTATCTGAAATTTCATGTCAATTTATAAGTTAAAAAATAATAAAATTTGGCATTAGTGAAATGATTGGAAATTTTTTTATTGCAGAATTAAATGGTGGAATCATTACGTTAACTTTACAATGTATTTTTGGGTGACGCATTTGTAAATCCAGTTTTAACGATAGAAGGTCAAAAAAGTCAGTATCCACACACAAAGGTTCCATTCTCGGTTCCTTTCTATCTATGACTTGCCTAACAGATGAAATTGTATTCTACGCTGACGACACTGAATAATTCACAAGATCTAACAATATATCAGACCTACTAAATCTAGCTAATATCTATGAAGAACTAAACCATCCTAAGTCATGAGAAGTAATTAATTGTTACCATTTCTCAACATTTTTGCAGTTGTAAGTTCAAAATTTCACAAAATTGCTGTTCTTTCCAGGGCAAGGAAAGAATCTTGTTTTTATTGTATGTTCGCAGAGGCACAGCGCTTGGAGAGCTCTCCAATCAGACAGGCTTTTGTGCTGAACAGTGGTGGACTGGTTGTTCCCTGGCTAATTAAGAATATGAGTAAAAGCACTCATTGCCAATACCCGCTCCTCTTAAGTCCATTGTCATTTACAGAAGACGTGCTCTCATCCTGGAGGGTCCTCACTCTGCGGGGAGGCAATTTTTGAAGTATAATGAAGTTTAAAGAAAGACACCAAATCACTAAATAAATTCAAACTGTAATTTTCACCAAATTTATAATGGTGCTACTAGAAGCACTTCAGGTGGTGGAAGGGAGGCATGTTGGGGGGGATGAGAGGAAGTTTTGTGGACGACTTAGTGACAATGCCTTTGAGGGACTCTTTCTTGGAGCACTCCCCCATCCTGGGAATTCCCCTGTCCCTGCGCAAACGGCATCCACAACCCCCGGTGTGTCAAAGCCCCCTTTTTCACCCCGTTGGTAGTTTCCTACCCAGTCACCCTCCGTCACCTGCTCGCTTGCTGCACTTTCCCAATGCAGTGGAAGCCCCGTGTAACGAGACGAGGCATACAACGAGATGTGAGGGATGGCCTAGGTACCATCCATCACCCTATGATTTCTATGTAAATAAATCAGTAATAACAAGGGCAAAAAATTGCTTTCACTGGGTTGGTTGGCTATTTAGGGGAGGCGACCGACAGCTAAGGTCATATGCGCCATTTAGGATAGGTGGGTAATTGGGTGATGGTAGGAGTTTTCAGGGAACGGAGGAAGGGTGGAGAGAAACCCGGCATTGGCATTAGCCTACTCTTAACGAAAGGCGCCAAGGGGACCACAGCTTAATGTCCCATCCGACGGATGGAGTACTGAACTTGAAATGCCCTCCACTAGGTGCTCAAGTGGGGACCAGTTTTCCACTGAAAAATCCACCAATGCCGGGAATTGAACCCGAGGCCTTGGGATGGGAGGCCAGTACTCTATTGGCCACCACTATATCAACCGATCCCCTCACTGGGTTCATTCCTTAGTGCGGGTATTGAACAGCACATTACAATGCATAATATTGTGCTCATGTCATCTATCCTGTGCATTAAAATGAAAACAAGTTTTTCCACTGAGTGTTCCGCCCAATGTAGGTACGCATGTACATTTACAATATTCCCACATAACCATATGTGCACTCGTATTTTTCATTGCTCTTTTGTTCTCCGTGCTAAGTGTCAAAAGTCAACATTTTATGTTCCAAATAATTATATGTAATATGAAATTTAACGTCATTGACAGTGCATACAACCATGGGTCAATGACTCATGTAAATATATCTTAATGGTGTCTTCTGTCTATTTGCTTGAATCACCCACAATATTGGTTAAACTAGCGTTAAAGTCGTAGAAATTGCCTGCGAAAGGATTATTTAGACATCTTCAGAAATACCTAATGAGTTTTTGATGTGAGATATTTTTTGGTTCCCGAGAGCTCTCGTTATATGGAGCTTATACTGTATAAGTTATGGAGTTGAAATGAAGTTTTGTACCTAAAGGATGTCGCCTATGCACTGAAACCAGCAGTACTGTAATAAATTTGGTGAAAATGTCTAACTTTGCATTTATTCAGTGACCATGAAATTTGACAAAGTTGAACCTGAAAGCATTGAGTTTATCCTGAGCACTGGCACAGGCTTGTATCCGATGGAGTATCTCCGACTCATGGTCACTCACCTCCCCCTTGCTGTAGCAGTCATATTTGACAAGGTGTGGTGGAGAGAGACATTTTTCTGGCACCTGAAACCATTCCCCGTGTTATATGCATGGAGGAGGCCTGTCCTCCTCTTCACTGCCTTTTGTGTGCATCACAGGAGAGAGGGCAAGTGGTGCATGGCAGCTGAATCATTTCCCCAATGTGAATCCCTCCTTATCGTATTTCCCACGGTTGTTCCATCGGCCTAATGTGATTGAGTGCCTCTTCTCTTCCATGTTCTCGTTCATCCAGGGATGGAAGGAGAACCCAGTGGAATTTGACTCCCTCTTCAATCAAAGCACTTTCACTTGGG
Organism: Platycnemis pennipes; assembly: GCA_933228895.1. Taxonomy (NCBI): domain Eukaryota; kingdom Metazoa; phylum Arthropoda; class Insecta; order Odonata; family Platycnemididae; genus Platycnemis; species Platycnemis pennipes. The sequence continues at coordinate 168,912,929 of OW121847.1, forward strand.
CTTGGGGAAGTCCAGATATTTTGCCAATGTTCTCAAAAGGTTTGTTTCACTGTTTGTGCTGTCTGCATTGTGGACAGCAATCTATTTATGCTTCTCATTATGTTCTATGTCTAAATATTTTAAGCCTCCATTATACATATCTTTAAATTATCGATACTTGAAATATGGGAAGCAGTCTGTACTTGTATGTTTCATCATATATTAAAAAGTGTATCCTGTAAACAGATGTAAAATAGCTCTCCTAATCAATAGCACCATTGGCAGATGCTCATAATTTGTAAACGCAGCAGAATGTCACTGATTCGTGGTATGTCAGCTTGGAGGATAGGTGGTGGTCAATGTCATCACTCTTGGACATCCATCTGAATGTTGCTTGAAATGATGATGATGGCGAGAGTCTCATTGAACCAAAGGAAAGCACTTGTCACAGGAAACACTATGTAATACTTTTCTGGCAAATGCCAATCGTATCTCTTGGGTTCTCTGTCAGTTCAAATTAAAATCATATCCAATATTGCCACTGATGGTTAAAACAAAATAGAACACTTTGTAAGATTCCACTGGTATGTATTGGCCTTAACTGGTTTCGACATTAAACCAATGTCATTTTTAAGAGTCTGGCACCTTGAACTCACCAAAACACCACCCCACCTCCCACACCCCCACTCACCCTTGTATTTAATTGCTTGTCATAGCCTTGTTCCCTGCCAGACCTCTTGAAAATGATGCTGGTTCAACATTCAAATAAGCTAAGGCTGATAAATACCAGTAGGATCTTACAAGGTGCTGTGTTTTGTTTAAATCATGTCACAGTTCCACAGAGTCAATCCATCCACGATTACTGTCATTGCCACTAATGATTTGTCAGTAGTTGAATGTTTCAAATGAAATTATCGCCCAGCCAAATTACCAATTCCAACTATCAGGTGGCACCCAATTGTTCAGAAGTTGTAATTTGATTGCCAACTGAAAGGATGTGTTTCAGTAGGCCAAAGGGATATGCTACTCACCTTCTCCATTTTGATGCATGATCTTCTGCATACCCTGAGGTAAACTAATTGCTATTGGCTATTGACTTGGACAATGAATTTGAGTGGACAGGACTCATCTGGAGGGGTGATGGTGGCTGCAGCCTTTCTGATTGTGATCTGTGTGCTACTGCTTGCGACAGACGCTGTGCTCTAGCCTTCCATTATCTTTTGGTGCATGGCAAGAAAGGGGATGCGGCTTTTTATATCTGTTTCCATGGTGAACTTTATATGTATTTGGATGCAGGTTGTTCTCATGATCCAAAAATAGTTACTGTAGGACATCTGGTCCTTGAGGCCAAGTGATGAGTGTCTCATCAGAAGAAGTAGTTTGGGCCTAGTGGCCAAGAAGGGTGCCTTCTCTCCGAATTGTGTGTGCAGTGGCTGGAGGCAGGGGTGAACTCCATCAGCTTGCTCCTCAACGATGTTGCCATCATATTAAAAATGAGTTCACTCATGGTGGAAGGGATTTGCCGTGCCATTGTTGAATTGATTTCCAGGAGTTTAAGGGTGTTGGTAAGTGGATGTGAGTAAAAGGAGACGATGCCTGCCGACCAAAAGCTCTAAACTGACCAAAATTTTTTCTACTTGAAATTTGGCAAGCTCTTCACCAACTCAGATGATGTTTTGCTGAGATATCCATGATGACCTACTTAAGGAGATAGGATCCCAGTGAAGTATTTAAATAGAAGCCCTCACAGGGAACTCTCAAATGCATGGGCCTCAGTTCGGAGGAACCATCACCTCTCCCTCCCCCTCCAAATCCATGTCAGGTGTCGACCCATGTCACAATATGTGTCAAGATTTCAGAGTGTAATGCACTACCTTTTCTCGGGTTGGGCCTTAACACCAAAGGTCAAATGCATGGCTGGCGCTATCTGGAGACAACATCACACATTGAACAAAAAGAGTGCGATAGCATCCAGGGTATCACTTACAATGGCGAAGAATAAGTAGGTCAAGAGGACCAATGCCAGGAAGGAGAACTCCAACTTCTTCTTTCAGCCGTCCCATCTCTTCCGACCCCTTCCACCAATTGTCAACACACCACCAACTGTCCCGGAGGTGGAACATTTCTGGAAGGAGATCTATGAGACCACAAAGCCATTCAACGAAGGAACTCCAGACATTGCACACTTCAAAGAATTCTGTGACTGCCACCTAGCGGATATGGATGGTCCCATCTCAGTCAAGGAAAATGATGTGATGAAGGCCTTCTCTGGCCAGAACTTTACTGCTCCAGGAATGGATGAAATATGAATTACTTCCAGTGGAAGAAGTTCACTTCCATGCACAATGCCAGAATCTTCACATCCTTCCTGTCAGCATTAGAGCCAATTCCATCCTGGCTGATTGAGGGGCGAATAGTTTTAATACCAAAAAAGGGAGACCTGTAGGATCTAAAAATACTACCACCCTATAGCCTGTCTCAACACTACAGAAGGCATTCACATCCATTCTGAATTACCTTATCCTCGTTCACATCCAACCAGTGTGGGAGGAAGTGTACAAGCAGAGGGGCTCGAAGAAAGGCTTTGCAGGATGCAAGGACAACCTGCTCATTGATAGGTGTGTGAGTTGGGGCGTTTGTCAATACTATCAGTGGCCTGGGTGGACTACAGGAAGGCTTTTGATACCACCTCACACGAATTGATTATAGCCATGCTGAGGTACAAACCTGGAAGTCCACCCAGAGGTTGTGGCTTGCTTCCAATGCCTGTTATTGCTTGAGAAGACTCACTTGGCCATACGATATGGCAAGAAGACCATCTACACAGATATGGTAACATGCTGTCATTGCATTTTTCAAGGTGATCGCTTTAGTTAGTTGTGGAATTAAGACAAAATGTGAAAAAGAAACTTTGTCAGGAGTTGTCCAAATTGGGATTGAAAGGGGAAAATGACAATGTCTGGGGGCTGGCTCAATGTGTGGGAGGAAATGGTTCAAGTGCATGAATGGAAATTAGTAGTTTCTCTTCTTAGCTGTCTGTGAAAATATCTATTTAGGCTGAATCTGGAGAAACATTCAAATGGGAATTCTCTACATCTCTTTAATACCATGTAGAGACCATGTAGGTAGTTCCTTGTATTGCAAGTGAACCTTTGGAAATGACATTGTAGTGTTGAAACCATGTTTGGACTCTAGAAAAGGTTAGAGAGGGGCAAGGTGCAACAGGTTTAGTGACGTCAATCCATTTTTGATGCCTGACTGAGCATCCATGAGATTCCACACCCAACTGTAGGCTGGGTACCATGAATTCCAGGATATCTCCTGTAAGGAGGTCTTCATCTGTCTTGGATTCTTAATTTAGTCTTTCCAGTCTTTCACCTTGCTTGCTCTGTCAATGATTCATGTGTGGTCTTGCCAATGGTCATCTATACATTTCTTGTTCATGATGTATTGAGATGCTGAAATCTAGAGTAAATGGGTACTTCTTTCTCTATCATGATTTACGACTGCCACTCTTCCCCTTTTAGGCAGTAAACTGCATTTTACTCTTGTCATGCAATAAATTAGACAACGGTGTTGTATGTACTTGATGGATGAGGCCGTTACTTTGTGGAAGTCCATTGCAGAAGTTTAAGCAAATGACTTTAGCCTTCCACTTTTTTAATGGCATTATTGTGACTAGTTTTGCTGCACTGTAGCATCATCAAGGAATGCGAAATTTCTAAATCTGTGGGAAGCTAAAGTGTTTTACTTACATCTCATTGTAGAGTATGTTCAATTGAAGGGTTGATGCCCTCCTGGCCGTGTGTGTGTGTAGTGAAAGAAGTGAAATGTTCTCCTCAGCTTGTGGTGATCACATGTGGACCGAGACATATGCTGCTGAAGACCAGGACTTCTCAGGGGGCCTCAAGAGCTCCTCTTGGCTGGATGACTGGGTGTTCCAGAGGTTTGAGGCCTTCATGGCGCGGATGCGGAGCGAAAGGGACACCCTCGACGGTCATTACATGCGCCGCAGTGGCATTGTTTTCTTCCTCCATCTGCTGGCCACAGACACTGCGGGACACACCTTCAAACCCCACTCGAGGTGAGTTCTTTGCCCATGGTCAAATGACCTACTTCGTCCTTTATCAAAGGCACATATTAAATCAGAAGATGATATGTGGTTGACAACAGGGATGTGCTGAACCATTTGTCTGACTTGCTTTGAAATGTCTTTTTGGAGGGGAACCCATGGATGGGAATAGCTTTGATGAGAATTGGTTGCCCTCGGCCCTACACATCACAGTAAACTAACCGACTCATTGGACGACGCCTTTGCCTCTGCTCACCCCCCATGCCTCTCATCTCTTGGCGATGTGAAGCTGCACTCTCCTGCTGGGTGCAGGAAAGGATGCTCGAGGGTGCACCTATGAGTGGGGAAGGGGACAAGAGGGGTACTTATTATTAGCAGTTTAGGTTTCATCTTATGGATGGTTTACTGTCTTTTAGGTGCAATTGATGAAGACATTAAAATTTGTGGAAACTACAATCATTTTACTCACATTAGCAATGTCAACATTTATTCCAACTGAGCAATATTTGTTGGAAGCAATGTTGTTTTACTTCATTTCAAAGAAAAGTGCCCCAGATACACATTGTTTCTTCAGGAATGTACATTGTTAATGCTCCATCAAATATAATGTGTGTAGAATGGATTCAGTGATTCAAAAGCGGTGATTATGATGTGAGAGACAAAGAATGTGATGGGGAAACAGGAAATTTGAAGGGATTTGATTTGCAAGATTTACTCAATGGAGATCCACGTCAAACACCTGAAGAGCTGTCCATTGAAATTAATGCTGATCGATCCACTGTTGGAAAATGCCTACTCTCGATGATGATGGTCGAAATAAAAAGGAAATTGGATTCCATGCAAGATAGAAACATTGAAAGATGCTTAGTCATCTGTGAGCTGTTGCTTGATCGGCAAAAGAGAAAATGATTCTTGCATCTCTGGTGTTGAAAAATGGATCTATTATGATAGCCCTTGACATGAAAAGGCATAGGTGATGCAGGGTGAACCACGTCCATCCGCTCCAAAGTGAAATATTCAAGGTTTAATGTATGCATTTGGTGGGACCTACAGGGTGTCATACACTACAAACTGCTCAAACCGTCTGCAACCAACTGTGGTGATCGTTATAAATGTACAAATTATTCACTTGGAGCAAGATTTGACAGAAAAATGACCTGAATGGAGCAACGGGCACCGTAAGCTGGTCCCACTGAATTGCAACAAAAGGCCATAAGTTGCGAGATGAGTTAAAAACTACTTGGAAGGAGACAACTGGGAAATTGTCCACCTTATTCACCAGAGACCAGATTTCCATTTGTTCCGGTCCATGCAGTGGAGAGTTTCACTTCTCATGGAAGTATCCAGAATTAACTTGATGAATGGACAGCATCTAAAGGACTACAATTTTTTGTTTGTTAACTGCCTGTAAGGTGGATGAAATGTAAATTGGAGGGGTGGGCAGGGGGGCCTTCTGGAGCCCCCCTGGCTCTTAGACCTCTTTTAGATCCATTGTGCCAACCCACATTTAACCTGCCCACAGACAGGGGACAAGAGCACCATGGTTGAGGTATGGAGGAAGGTCACCCATCTCAACCTCCGTCCGGGCCCAACGTTGCTTCACTTTTGTGATCTGATGGGAGCCGGGATTTCAGTGTGGCTTGGCACTTGCCTGATATGTGTGCCAATGGAGAATATTTTGAGTGAAAATATCTTGTTTTTGAATTTTTAAATAAAGACCCTTCCTTTAACACTGGCTGAATGACAGATCATACTATGCATTTGTTACTATTTAGTGGCGTAAATATGTTAATGTTTTCTTCATCCCCATTCTTGAATGCATCTCCTCTCCTTTTAACAGGGAATACCAGCAAAATGTCAAGCTGATTGATAAGGGAGTGAAAAAAGTCATGGATCTTGTTGAAGGTTTTTATGGAAACGATGGAAAGACTGCCTATATTTTTACCTCTGACCATGGAATGACTGACTGGGGTATGTAGGATTCATTTACCAAATGTTGAGTCACTGTGCAACCTTGGTTTAACATTGTTTCTTTGTGCAGCTTATATAATGTTTGATGGTGGTATTATGTCACTCTATCCTTAAATATAGGAATCATAAGAATATTAGGTCTGCAGAAAGAAATGACTTCTGTTCATGACTGATGAGTGGTAGTTTCCCGTACAATTTTTGCTCAAATTTTAGGGTATTTATGCCCAGTTGGAAGCAATAAGAGTTTGCTTTACCTCTATTAAAAAAACTCTGTTTGCGATGAGCATGGAGAGTAGATGGCACTCAATAGGTATTAACATTGCTGTAGAATCTTAATACAGTAGACTCTCGATAATACGAAGCAAAATGGCCTGTGCCGACAAAAATCCCATAGTAGTAACACGGCGATATTCGAAAATACGAAGTTTCGAAAATACAAATTTTTTGAAATTACAAACTTCGGGCCCAGTCCCCAGGAACAAGTGGAATTGGTTTTTACGAAATTCTGCGAAAAACTGTTTCAGCAAAACTATTTTTGACTGCGAAGACACCTAGCAAATCAGTGTTGCTGATTGTGGTGCATCAAAAATGAAATGCTTGAATAGTAGTGCATTCACCTCCCACATATGCCAGTATCTCCCCATCATTTTCTGCATGTACCTCCGTGTATCAATTAGACCTTGAGTAATGTGGAAATCGTAGTTAATGCCATTATTTATCCTTCCTCTTATTTGTTTTACATGTTACCAGCATTTTCATAATGTCCACGGTTCTCTTTCAATTAAAGCTTATGTGTGACGGCACATATCATACTCGATGCTGTGGGCTTGGAATTACGGCAGTTCAACTTCTCCGTGAACCCTACCTCGTCCTTTAAGGTGAGCAATCCTAGCTCAGCTCTCTGTGAAGGGGCTGTCTGCACTAAAATCTTGTAGCATGGACGGGTTGAGTGAGGGTGGGTGATGCCGTTAGGAAATTTGGGCTGGTTGTGTTGGTGGGGGTAAGGATTATGATGGCCAGGGAGTTTGGGTTTATGGTGCATGTGGGGGGAAAGGGTCCGGTTGTGGAGAGGCAAGGTACCAGTTGCAGGCGTATCTATTAAGAGGCCTACAAACCGGCACCAAATCCGGGAGACACTCGCCCGACCGTTCCAGGCACCCTCACCCGTGTTCACCTCCGCCTGTGTGACGTAGACACCCGACCGTACCCGTTTGCCCCAGGTGCTCGCATCCTAGGCTGGTGCCCGGGTTGCTCGCCCAAACTGAGGGGAGGGGTGGTAAAGGAGCGGCCGAAAAATATTGCAAACGGCAAAGACCCTTGAGAAAGATATGCGGTGGTGACCATCTTAGGGCAGTTGTCCGGCCTTGAGGAGTTCGCCCACCCAGCCGACGGGTAACCGACTACACTCTGCAAGTTCTCCGTTGGGCTACATTCGTGACACTTCGGAAAAGTCTGTCAAATGTCTTTTGATGGGCCTCTCTCTTTATCTCTCGCACACAGGCAGAGGTGACCCTCGCCCTTATTTTGCACCCGTGTGCAGGCCTCTAGTATCTTTATCTTTCTTGCCGAGGTTGAGGGAGGGGAGGAGGTGGGTGGATGGCATCTTGGGACGTCTGTGAGGTTCCTTCTTCTTCTTCTGGGCAACGCTGGGGGGCGCGTGGCGGTGGCTGATTGGAACCATTCCGGGTGTTGAGTGGAATGGGGAGGGTCAGGAATGCAGCATCCTTTGTTATCAGGAGGGTCTTTGCCCCCTCCTCTCGGACTCTGACTCCTCTAGACCATCCCATTCACTTCCGTCCCTTCCTCCCCGATATCCCTCGAAGATCCACTCACGACCACCTGCACGCATCCCCCAGGGTGGCCCAGAAGAAGAGGAAGGAACGTCACCTACGTTTCGCGATGCTTTTCCCCCACCCCCTTCCCATTCTCCCTGCTAGCTAAGCAAGACAGATAAAGACACACACGCAACTGGTATCTTTCCTCTCCACAATCCCCCACGCACCGTAAACCCAAACTCCCTGGCCATCATATAATCCTTGAGGAGACGATGCGGAAAATATACCGAATCACGCCCCATTTGTCATCAAGGTCTTTAGTTGTAGAAAAGAAACAATATTACCTCCCAAGATCATTTATTCCGCTGACGATAGATGGAAGATGCTACAAGTAATAACCTGTGAATGATATTTTTTCTGGAAACGGGCGTAGTTCCATGCTTTTTTTAAGCTATGATTGGGCGATAGAAGACAACTAAAGTGCATTTGGGCCAGCTGCCATCATAACAGCGTAGATGTTTGAAGAAATTGCCTATTTTTAGCATCCATACCAGATTCCCGTCTCAACTGACTATTCTGAAAATAAAATTCTTAGTTGAACACATTTTCAATACTGGGATGAAATTTTGCCAACACTACAATCGCCGACTTGAAAGCATTGACATGGGAATTACAATTAGGTACTTATTTCACGATCTTTGAAGACATGCATCTTTTAAGAATGCTTTCACGAACGACCACTAAAGTTGTACAATGCTGCCGAAGAGAACAAAAGTTAGAGAAAATAAAGACAAAATTTTTTTACGACTTCTTTAAAATGTTCAAAATTACGAAAGCCGATTTTCTGGTCCCGGTTACTTCGTATTATCGAGAGTTTACTGTATTATGAAACCTTGTGATTACAAAGCAAGTTTGCCAATCCCCATCTAAAGGACACCCCAATTCATGGAACAGTGTACAATTTGGGGAGTAAAAGAACTAACACTGCACTCTTAACATGAATTTTTAAAGAATATGACCCATGGTTTTGTGGCAGGGCTAGATCATCGTGTGGCATTTTTTGAAAAATGAGCTGAATTGGAAAATAGGGTGGCAAAGGAGGAAGTGAGTAAAAGGGTACCTAACTTAATCTATCTGCTTGTTTCAACTTTGTTCCAATTGTCATGTTTTATCGTCACTGATTGAGCCATACTGACTTGGGGGACTCTGTCTATGAAGTACTCACTTGTGTTTGTGTGGGCAGTGCGTCTACCAAGGAGATTTATATCGCAGTTAGTATCTGTTTTTCTTTACTGATTTCCGAAATCTTGCAAATTTTTTTTGCATAATCCTGAAAAAAAATTAACCTTCAGTGTTCAGTCACACTTGAGGGCATTGAGGCCGAAGGTCGTTACTATTACCTACCTCTTTTGCAGATTTTGTTTCATCTCATCACCCTTTCAATACAAATAAGTACTAGATTCACGAACTTAATTCATTCCCTAGGGCTGTTCGTCATCCAAAATGTCTGTAAACCAAAGCATTTTTTTTGCCATCCGAACCAATGTAAAGTAGATAATTCTATTCCTGGAACTCATATAATTGTTTATTCAAACTTTGGTGGATGAACTACGAAGGTCGGATCCAGCCACAATCCGATTGGACCAGAGCCAACCATAGCAATTGCTACCTCAATAGGGATGGCTGAAGTCATCAATCTGTGGCATTTAGCCTGGCATTGTGAGGTATGGTGTACCATACTGAGTCTACGATTAGCCAACCTACGTACAGAGTACTCCTTGGACTCTCAAAAAGACTCCTTCTTCTTGACAGGGGTCAATTACGAACAGTAGTGGGACTCTTTACAGAGCACTGCCAAGTGATTCGAGGCACCTAAGCCTCCTGGGAATCGCAGATGCACTGTTATGCAGGTGGTGCCAAGGAGAGGATGAAACCACATCCCACGTATTATGCGAGTGTCCTGCTGTGATGAGGACTCTGGTACCTGGGTACGCCATTCATGGAGCCCAGGCAACTTAGGGAAATCCCCAATAGGGGACCTGTTGGCTTTCAGCGAGGCAGTTATGGGTGATTCACCAGAATGGTGGTTGGCACAATGGACCAATGGGTCTAAGTGTCTTAGGGCCTCATTGAGAGGAAATCCACCAAAAATACAATCTAGATCTTATTCAAACTACTTTGGCCATGTGTTCTTGCAGTTACTTCTTACTGTGGTTTCTTTGTCTTTTTGCTGTCCCTGTGCACAATTTGACTCAGCCTCTGAACACTATGTGTTTCATGAAAATTATACTACATATACTTACAGTTTTTTTGTACTTTTTAAAATATTCACTAAGTACAACACAGCATTGTCATTGAAAATGTTTATGCTATGGATTGCTACTGCTTTATTCAGGTTATGTAAATCAATGGATCTGTTGACTTCTTTCCATTTTGCATAAATGCCACGGATCAAAGAAGTAGGAGCATCTACTCTTCCTTTGCTTCCTCTGGAGACATTTCCTCTGCTAACTTCTTCCCCACCTGCATTAGATTCAGCTGTGCTGATCTCACTTATATGGTCCTCTAATAGCTTCTTCATGTCTTCACGAGTGATTTCCAATCCCATGTTTACATCCTGTGTCTCAATGTCGTCGACAGCTTCTAAGCAGTACCACTACTATATCGACAGACCTCAAAGTTTTTGCCTACAACACAATCAGGCCACAGTCACTTTCAGGCTGCATTTACTGTTGGCTGTTGGTCACTTGCTGACAGGCTTCATCGATGAAATTTAAAGCATGAAAGCCCAATTTTTGGAGGTGTAACTTCATGAAATTCCATAGTAGCACATGAATAAAAAATAAAAACTTGGTAAAATTTCACAGATTTTAATTCACATGACTGGATGTGTGTGTTGATGAGTGTAACACCATGAAATCTCACAATGTACAGAAAAACAAAAGACAATCAAAATAAATGCATCATGGCAGGCTGCGTGACTGCAATATGAATATCACAACTATAACATAAATTACTACATTACAGAAATTTTCCCTCTGTAGGTAATGTCCCTGAACGTAGTTTGCCACTGAACTCGTCCGACAAACAGGAATATGATGCGCGGATAAAGGTAGTTGTTTCAGGCTTGATTCGGTGGAATATCATAGCGAAAGAAAAATACTGGCAATTTTCCACAAGAATTCTTGTGGTATTCTTGTGGAAAATTGCCAGTATTTTTCTTTCGTCATGATGCGTGGAACTCGGGAGAAGTGAAGGTGGTTTGGCTGTGTATTAGAGCCCACTCCGTTTGTTCTCATTTTTGTTTCCTTTTGCTCCTTGTCCTGTGAATGTGCTGTCTGGAAACCATTTTGTGTCCACACCATATACTGGTGATGGAAACTTGTTTACACAACTGCGAAAACAAATCCAAAGAAAATAATCAGTTTCATTTAAAGCTTTCAATTAAATTACATGCATACCAGAGCGCTTAAAATGAAGAATAATTGTGCAAAAACCATAGGAGATAAATTTTGTTCGCTAGTAAAAATTGATTTTTGGTAGGAGTCATAGTTTGTGTTTAGTTTCATAGTACAGTCAATTAGAATTCAGCTTGTCTTGTTGTGGTTCTGCCACAGGTTCCCATGGCGCAGGGGATGCCTCCGAGACGCAGACGCCACTTGTGGCATGGGGTGCCGGAGTGTCTTCATCGGTTCCCTCTGGCAGTGCCTTGTGCATGAGCTGGCGTGGGGAGGAGTGGCCACAAGTCGATGACCGTGGCTGGGATTTGTCCGGCGTGTGCCGTCGAGACACGTGGCAGGCAGACATCTCCCCTTTGATGGCCACGCTCATTGGCGTGCCTATTCCCGTCAACTCAGTGGTAAGCCCCCACACTCCAGAGTGTTCCAGTTGGGTGCATTGCGTCACAAAATTCTCCACCCACTCATTTGATGGCTTTTGGGATTGGCAGCTAGGTGCAAAACTGCATTGGAGTGATGCGTAGGTGTATGCTTCTGAGGTGTCAGCCATTTGGTGGCATTGAGTGATTGTAATCGGCTGTTGGTGCCTATAATCAAGCAGACTGAGAGAGGAAAAAACTTTGTATCTTTCCACTAGATTTCATTTGGATGTTATGACTAGTTTCAATTCTTCTGCGTCATCATCAGGGTACCATTTTGAACGAGTACATTTATCGATTCTCGATATCAATACCGATTCCTGGAAAATTGATTCTTGGTTCTCGATACCGATACCATCAACCTCTACATATATGCCTTTTTTTTCCATGTTTTCCTATACGTTATTATTGAATGTTCCATGAAATCTAAAAACACAATTGTACGGAACAAAAATTTGAATAAACTACATATTTACTTTGGGAAAAAACTTCTGATATTCCACTATGAGGACATTGTGAAAATAAAAACTGTTTGATAACACAAGAGTTTTATATTTTTTTACGTGAGCATGTTTAATAACAAATGCCATGTTTAATAACAGAACATTTTTGGTATCAGATAAAAAAAGTCATATTTCTTTATTTTGCTTCTAGTTGCATGGTAAAATTTTCATCTAATTTCGTGATCTGAATTACACAAACTCTCCTTGTCAATATCTACCGCACCTAGTACCGCAGGGGGATGCTTCTATCACTAAGCCGCGAAAATTAAAAATCTAAGATCCGGATCCGATTTTACTCTGTGTCTTTGGATCCGAATCTAGATCTGAGTAAAATCCATCCATCCTTCCCTAGTATGGATGGTATCAGTATCGACTTTAGGTGATTGATTCGAGGTACCGGTACCAATCCTCAAGAATCGGTGGTATTGAGAATTGACACATCCCTATTTATAATCAAGGATTGACACACAATTACTTATCATTGCAAGAAGTAAGCCTCTCAGAGTCATTTTTATTTTTTGTATTTGATCACCCGAGAGCTCCTTAAAATCTAATTACATGTTGAAAGTCATATGTGTTTGTACCATTTATTCTCACTGTCATGGTAGCAAAAAAGTACTGAATGGAATGAAATATGTACTACACATTTGCTCTGTTTATTTGAGAATCAGGGTGAGGAAACTCCTTAGCCTGTGACTGCCGGTTGCTCCCTTTGGTTTTAGATGAGGGGCTTCTTGCGATCGCATTGCTTCTGTGTGTGTTTGAATGTTCTGCCTTTCTTCGCAAAGGGGTACTTGCCACGCTCCTACCTAGACCTCAGGCCCAAGGAGACGGCGCAGGCAGCCTTCACCAATGCCCAGCAGCTGCTCTCCCAGCATGCGCTTCGACGCGCTTTGATGGAGAGGCCTTTCTCTTGGTGCAGAGCGCGTTGGCTGTGTCGCACGCTTGACTGGCTGCTGCCGTCCTTGTACCAGCCCTTCCCTGCCCTTCGGCCAGAGGATGAGTCCTACCGCTCAGCATCCATTTCCAGGCTCATAGAGGACGGAGAGTACAAGAAAGCGGTGGGTGAATGAAATGAGTGCAATTCCTCGTTAATAAAACAAATGTTATACCTAATAATCTTTACTTTTACCAGTAACTTTTGGAGTTGTTACCTGCTGTCCATTGCTTACCTGTGTCATCGATGATTCTTGTGTGACGATAGAAATTCAGTTCCTTCCTGGTTCTCGTCGTTCATTCACTGCCATGCAATAGTCCCATTCAAATCGAGAATGGCATCGCCTTCACAAAACATTCTTCGTTGGCACACAGTCTTGCTCCGTCCTGGCATAATTGCAGCTGCTTGGTGCCATCTAGGCTGGCAATCCAAATGCGATTGACAATGAATGCCACTTCTTGTACCTTGAGTGCTAATCGTGCTTCTTTCTTTCAAAATGTGAATACCGACTCCTTGCATGTGACTGACTGTTTTTTTAATGAATTTCACTTTTTCCACTGTGAGTGAGATGTTTGGCAGTCCAGTGGGGAGGGGAGTGGGGGGGTTAGGGAAGAGGGGGTGGGGGGATGTGAGTGTGGGGAAGGGAAGTGGGGGAGGAGGGGAGTGGGGGAGCTATTTGATGCCCAGGTTCTGACCACACGTGTTTCGAGATGTTGGAGAGGTGGAAATTGCTTTTTCCCTGAGGCATGTTCATGTTCATGTTCTCTGCATTTAATCGACCGTCCCGTTTGCCCGATGTATGACTTTCCACACATTGATGAGTACCTATAATGTGATGCTGTGGCAGTGACATATCTGTCCTGTGACAGTGACTTTACACTGTTGAGTAACAGTGTTTGTAAATATTTTAATTGTACATGGCTTGCTTATTATATAATAATGCTTGTTTGTATTTCTGTTTTGATGTGCCTTATATACTGTGCATTTATTATGTATCAGATCGCTGGGCAAATAAATGGTATTATTATTGCATCACAATATACCCCAGAAGTACCAACTAATACTTTTACTTCACCATGTAAGTACATATATAATTTGTTATACTTGTTTCTTTGGAGATAAAATCAATATTGGCAATCTAGAAGTGGATTACCAACAAGAAATACTACAACTATAACTATTACTAAGAAATACTACAACTATTTGGCTGAATATGCCCATGCATATTCAGCCAAATTTATGACAACTGCAGAGTCAGGTGATATCACAAATTTCTTCAGAAAAATTCATAGTAGTTTCTTAAAAAATTCATAGAAAATACTTCATAGATTAACATTCCTCTCTTTAATGGCAATAACAAATATGTTAACAATATGCTTATAGTAAATAAACATTTCCATTCCATAATTGAAGCGACAGTAATGTCAGTTGTATAAAAACATGTGCAGACTTAGCACTAGACTCAATTATGTAATTTGAGAAATGGGTAGTTCTTAGTGGTATTAATCCGGAACACTTACCAGTGCAATGCTATTGCTGAATTGGGGAGGCATTGAGGAAAGTCTTCAGGCAGAGCAGCCCAAAGTTGATGGATCTTCTTTTTCCACAGTTCTTCTTTGCTTAACATGACTGAAGTACCCCCACACTCCTTGCAGACTATTTCCCACAGCATTTTTCTCTGCTGTTTGACTCCACAGACAAGTAATATTGGTGGATGACAGCGCCTCCAAATCTTCAATATTTTTCCTGTTGGAAATAAAGAGATTAAAAAAATGTATTTCTAAGGAAAGGATTATGACCCCAGGTAATGTTAAACATTTTTGCTGTGCTCCACAAATGACAACATGGCACTCTGTGTGTGTCAGACTCAGTCACTGACATGTTTGATAATTTCCTTGGTATTTTTCTTACACTCTTCAATACTATTGCTTTGGATTCATATGTGGCTCATCTGCTGAATTTGCCATTCACAAATTTATTGACTCTGTTATTGAGGGCCTTGACCATCATCTCAATACTGTTGGAATTTTCTATGGCCTGTCAAAGGCTTTTGATTTAATCAACTTTGACATTCTTTTGAAGAAAATTCATTTCTGTGGAATTAGTGGATTGCTAACAATTTGATCAGATCTTTCCTTCCTAAAGGAACACAAGCAGTTTCTATTACAAAGGACAATTGGATGAAACATACTTCATCTTACCAGGAGGTGGTAAGGGGTGTTCCTCAAGGCTCCATTCTTGGGCCGTAGTTATTTTTGCTATATGTTAATGGCCTTCCTTTATCATTGAATGGTAATGTCTTCATTAATGCTGATGATATGAATCATCTTAAAACATAGCAACAATATTGCAGTCTCTGCTCCAAATTCTATCATTGACATGGAGAACTGGTGCTCTGCTAATAATGTGAATGCAAATAAAACCAAGCGTTCTTATGTATTTTTCCATCTAATCCAGGAAAAATTGACCACAGTCTTTGCATTAAATTTGCAGACTATGCAGTCTTAAGTGTGTCAATGACACCAAGTTTATGAGTACCGCCAGAGAGTCTGCTGTACTCCCTTGGGTAGTTCCCACCCAGAGATTGGAATGGGAATCCTACCTTTTAAGTTTAAAAATTTTATCTTCAGAATACAGCACTCGTCATGGTTTCATCGCATCTGGATGAAAGGAAAATAGTGGAGTAGCTTTGAATCCTTGGGATAGTAATGCCACCTCTTTCCTTCCACATCACAGTGCGTCAGGCATTAAAGTAATTGTGAGCACGCAGGTAATGTTGTGAGTGTTGCTGTGCCTTCACTCGTGTCAAGGAGAGCCCCCTCCCCTCCAGGGTGACATGGGGTGTATGTCGTTGGCTTCCCATCACCAAGTCACAGCATCTTCGCAGGTTTCTGAATGACCTTCCTCACCCAAGGATAGTATGCCACCTCGGAATGCCACTGCTTTTTGTCTACGACAACTTATTCAACGAGAAAGCTTGCTTATCTTGCTTCTAACCTGCATAGATAGAGGTTGACCCACCATATGCAACCAGGTGGATGCACTTGGTGGCTATAAGTTTGAGTGAATGTTAATATGAAAAAAGGTTCGATCTGACCCTGTACGTTACAATTATACCAGTTTTTAGCTGCGTTGATTTTTTTAATTTGTCCCAGGTTCTAAGTTACGAGAAGTAATAGACAAACTAATCATTGTTACTTTTCAGTTATCTTGTACCTATATTTAGGAAAGTATAATTTTGGGCACACTGCATGGCTTTGTCAATTTCTCGTTGATGATTAGGAGATGATGTTGGCCCTCTATTGGCAGGTGAAGGAAAGTGACGAGCTCTTCCGGTTGGCCTCCTCCGGACTCGAGTACCACCACCGCTACCACAAGGCCCTCCTGCTTGCATCCATTTCGCTCGCCTTTGTTGCCTGGATCCTCCTGCTCGTGATGTTTGCTGTGGGCGACACGAGTGTTCGTCTTATCTGGCCTGGTAGCAGCAGCTTTGAGCTCTACTTGTACACAGACATCCCTGTTGCTCTTCTGTCAGCTTTCATGGCATTCTATTTGTTTGGTGCGTATCTTTTCTTCTGTTATGGCGCTTAAATTTTGGAAATCTCATGCTGCACGGCTTCTCCTCTCAGCATTTCTTTGAGTGCAATCCGTGCACTGTTTTGTTGTAGACATGTTTATTGTCTACTCACGTTGGATTTGCCATTGATTTCTCATGGGCCCATGTTGGTTAGAAGGCAGTGCAGTTAGAGGGCATGAACGTGCTGGCGAACCATGGATGGCCTTGCCAGGAATGACTTGTCTCCTCAAAATTGCAAACATATATCAATGCCCATGGCCTGCCATCAACACATATTCAAATATCTACTGAAGCAGAGGTCGGGTTGGTGTGGTAGCTAGAGCACTGGCCTCTCACCCTGAGGGCTTGGGTTCAAATCCCAGCAGTAGCAGAGATATTCCAGTGGTTAGCCAGTCCCCGCTTAGTGCTCTGTGGAGAGATCTTTGAGCTCTGCACTCCATGCGATGGGGCAGCAGAAACCCATGGACCCCTCGGCACTTCTTGGTAAGAGCAGGACAATGCCTGCACCTGGTTTCTCTCCTCTGTCATCTCCCTATGCAGTTATCCACCTCTATTAAATGGCAATGGCACCTATATCTAATGAAAATTGCTGTCCGTCATTCTCCTGAATGAAAATGTCTGAAGGCTAGAAAATCCAAATGCCAGATTAATTGTGGAAAACGATATCTCCGAAACCGGTTTTTTGATTGTTAAGGCAATCGAAAAACCGGTTTCGGAGATATCGTTTTCCACAATTAATTTGGCATTTGGATTTTCTAGTCTTCAGACATTTTCAATGAAGCCAAATCAGAAGCTCTCATTATTTCATTCCCCTGAACGATGGGGTCGTTTACCGTATTTTTTTATTGCGAATCGGATAGTTTGTAAAATGTGAGGACCTGTATTTTCCCATTCTTCAATCCATCGCATAGTTCATGAGTTATAAGCGGCGATAAACTGATGTTTTTAAGCCTTTGGGAAAAGTGGGAGTGCAAAGAACTAGTACGTCACTCCTTCATCAGAGCTGAGACTGCATAGCTCCTTCGTCCAATGGGGAACACTTGCAGCTGATTCTGCCAATGGAAGTGGTTGTCAGACTTCTTGCGCAGTATTTCCAAAGGCATTGTATATTAGACTACAGCTCAAATTGTGAATAAGTAAAGAAACTTAAGCACACTTTTAGTCTTGCCAAAGTTTATACGAAAATACTTTGTCGTTTTGGGTGTTTTACGGGATGCGACAGGATCTGCATTCAGGCAGACCTCCCCTCCCCACCCTTCCACTCCCCTCCACTCCCCTCCCCCCCCTCCCCGCCCCTCCAATTCTTCCCCATCTACACAGTCTAGGACGGGAGGTGGATGACGTAGAGTGCAGCTCGTTCGGTGGGTGACACCTTTTGCTTATCTCAATGTTCATTTTATGAGTGAACGGCTCTGGTGAGAAGATTAATTTTTTCACTAAAATTCACGTGTCGTTTCCATCTAATGACTTTGAGAATGAAATAGTGATTTTGGTTTTGAATAAATGCCCCCATAATATAATAATAATAATAATAATATATTTATTGGTTCCCAAAAGACATGTCTTATCCATGTATGGAACAGGTCACAAAAATCAATTCAAAGAATCGAAAAAAGATAAACAATCAAATCACCATACAAATACCAACATCATATTATCAGAATAAAATAAAAAGAAAAAAATATAAGAAGAGAAACAGTCCAACATCATCCACCCTCACATAAATACCTATAGGAAATACATAATATAATCAGAATACATGGCATACAGACATAAACTCATCTATTGAGTAAAATGGGTGGTCACAAAGATATTGATAAAGATGACATTTAAATTGAGGAAATTTTTCCATAAGCCTTAACCTCCTGGGTAAGTGATTAAGAAATTTTATACCAGCATAAATGGGGTTCTTGCTGAACAGAGTGGTGTTGTGTGTTATAACCCTAAGATCATCACACCCCCTTGTGTTATAATTATGGACATCATAATTAGCTCTAATGTTATAAGAAAGTTTATTTTTGTGTACAAAGATAATAGCATGAAAAATGTATAAGCATGGTAAAGTAAGAACTTTGAGGGATTTAAAATGTGATCTACAACTGCTTTCCTTTGGAATTTTTTTAATAATTCTTATGGCCCATTTTTGTAGTCTAAAAAGACGAAACGAGTGGTAAGAATGACCCCACGCTGCAATTCCAAAAGCCAAACGACTATGAATAAAGGCATAGTATACTGCAAGAGCAGTGGCAGTATCTACAAGGGACACAATTCTTCGAAGGAGGTAGCATCCACTAGCTACTTTTGAGCAGAGTTTGTCTAGATGTAATTCCCAGGATAGTGACTCGTGAATATATAAGCCCAGAAATTTAGTCACTGAGGAGGAAGTAATAGAGGATCCATTTAACTTTAAAAGAGGAGAGGAAATAATTTTTCTTTGGTGAGTATGAAATTGAATAAAAGTGGATTTATCACTGTTGATAAATACCATGTTGTCCTTGCACCATTCACTCATGCAATTAATGTTCCTTTGAACTACTGCATGGTCCAAGTCTTTAGAGGAAGTAAGGTGGGTTGTGTCGTCTGCATACATGTAAACTGAGCCACTGCTGAAATAGTTTGGAAGGTTATTAATGTAGATAATGAAAAGGAGAGGACCCAGTATAGATCCTTGAGGAACACCTCTAGAGATTGTTAAGGGGGTGGAAGTAGTGTAAGTTCTAGTTTCAGCTGAGTAGATCTTAACGACTTGAGATCTACCAGTTAGGAATGATTTTAACCACTGATTGGCAATACCTGAGATCCCATAAATTGTGAGTTTCCTCAGCAGGGTTTCGTGATCAACAGAATCAAATGCTTTTCTTAAATCATAGAATACCCCTGTTATATGATTCTGCTTGTCAAGTTCCAGTGTGATGTCGTGAATGAATTTATACATGGCAGTTTCAGTAGATCTATTTTTTATGAAACCAAACTGAGCATCTGATAGTATTTTGAATTTATTAAGGAAAGACAATAATCTATTGTGCATAACTTGTTCAAAAATCTTAGAGAAAAGGGAAAGAATGGAAATGGGTCTATAATTGTTCATATCATGTGGGTCACCACCCTTAAACACTGGAATGACTTTAGCGACCTTTAATCTATTGGGAAAGATGCCAAGTGACAGAGATTCATTAATCAAGTACATAAGCGGATGGATGACAGAGAATTTGGCAGTACCTTTTAACAAGGAGCAGGGAATATCATCATATCCAGCCGAATGTTTTTTATTAATCTTTTCAATTATGTTATCAATTTCTCGTATATCAGTTGGATAAAGAAAAATAGAATGATCATAATGAGGCATATGCTTCATTGAATTATTTATTGTCTGCTGTTGACTCGTGCTCTTAAGCAGTGTGTTAATGGAGTTGAGGAAGTTGTGATTGAGGATGTTAGCAATTTTGTAGTGATCAGAAATCATGTTATTGTTATGGAGAATAGTCTTGATGCTAGACCTATCATTATCCGAGGAGCAGGTAGCATTTTTTATAAGGTTCCATGCAGATTTACTTCTATTACTGGAGGAATTAATTATGGACATATTATGTTTTCTTTTGGTATCCAGGATTAGGTCAATGTGTACCTTCTTAATTGACTTATAGTAGGTCTTAAGAGTCTCGGAGTCACTAGATTTAAGATCACGGAAGACTTGTTTTACTCTTGCAGAAGAAGCCCTGATTTCTGGAGTAACCCATTTACACTGCATTCTTTGGGGTACAGGAGGTTTCACAGCTTTCAAGGGGAAACATACATTGAAACAATACAAAAATAAATCAAGAAAATTGCTAAATTTAACATCAAAAGCATCATCTGTGAATACACAATCCCAGGATTGTCTCTGCATTAAATTTTCGAATTCAGTTTGTGCTTGGTGTGAGTAGTTCCTTTTGTATTGAACCACATTATGCATTATACTGGGGTCACTGTTAAAATAAAACTTTGAAATCTGAGCTTTGTGATCAGAGAAGTATGTATCCATGTTTGAACTTTCATATGGAAGCAAGGTAGAGAAAATGTTGTCAATGAGTGAAGAAGAGGAACTAGTAACCCTAGTTGGGTCACTTATAGTAGATGTTAGGTTAAATGTCAGCAAACTATCCAACAGATATTTCTTCTTTGTAGAGAATGAGTTCAAAACTATATTAAAGTCACCACACACAAAAGTATTAGCTGCATTTTTAACAAAGACAGGTAGGGCATCAAGAAGAAGATCCATAAAAACTGAAAAATCGCCACTAGGAGACCTATAGATACACATTATAGAAGTAATAGTATTTCCAAAACTCAGCATTGTCCCACAGCATTCAAAGTCCATGACCACCACTACCACCTTACAATAATATCTTGCCCAGAATTTATCCAAAGCAGTGTACGTTCATCTTCGCTATTATGGAGAAGTTTATTCCACTGGGAGTTAATTCTGTTGCTAACAGCTGATGCAAATTTCACCTAATTAAACTACATCTTTGCCATATGTTTTGCACACTCTTCACAGTTTATGTTTTCAACTGTCTCACTGCTCTTAGTTTTCCCTTTGTGCAAAAACCTCTGCAATAAACTCTGCATAATATGAAGTCAGTGGGACCGGAAAATCGACACTTCCTATTTGGGAAAATTTTAAAAAGCCGTGAAAAAATTTTATCTTTATTTTCTCTAACTTTTGTTCTCTTCGGCAGCATTGTATAACTTTTGTGGTCGTTCGTGAAAGCATTCTTAAAAGATGAATGTCTTCAAAGATCATAAAATAAGTACCTACTTGTATTTCCCATGTCAATGCTTTTAAGTTGGCGATCGTAATGTTGGCAAAATTTCGTCCCAGTATCGAAAACGTATATAAAACAAAAGTTGAACATTTTTCAAATAAGAATTTTATTTTCGGAATCGTCAGTTGAGACGGGAATCTGGTATGGATGCTAAAAATAGATATTTTCTTCAAACATCTACGCTGTAATGATGGCAGCTGGCCCAACCGCTCTTTTGCTGTCTTCTATCGCCCAATCATAGCTTAAAAAAAGCATGGAACTAAGCCCGTTTCCAGAAAAAAATCATTCACAGGTTATAACTTGTAGCGTCTCCTGTCTATCGTCAGTGGAATATTGTCTCTTTTCTACTACCTTGATGACAAATGGGGCGAGAAACATACAGGAAACTGTCACTCATCAGTCATGAATAGAAGTCAATTTCTTTCAGCGGACCTAATGTACTTATTATTGGTAACAATTCCTATGTTTAAGTAAAGGATAGAGTGACATGATCCACCATCAAACATGAGAAAAGCTGCACATTGAAACAATTTTTTTCGATATTCCCTTTTGATCATGTATTGTTCAACGGCATCTGCCAGATGTGTGGAATGTAACATGGCCTGCTCTCTTGTCTCTTTGCAGTCTTGGCTTCACCTCTCCAGTATTACGTTTATTGCCTCTTGCCTTTCGTTTTGTGGTGGGAAGTTGCGAGGCTTTGGAGTGCTTGGAATGCAGATGGGAGAGGCGTGAGCAGTTTCCAGGTGCCAAGGAGCCAGTACCTTTCTTCATTCATCCTGGTCTGTGCCTACTTGGTTGGAATTGAAATTCTGGTGAGGAAAAAAAATATTGCTAAGCAATACAAGGTTGTGTGTTTCATCATACATTGTATGTACAGACTAAAGATCTGCTTGGGAAAGCATTTTATGGTCATTACAACTTAGCAAACTCAGAATATAGCCCTGGCTGTTGCCCAGTTCAGGGTGGATGGTCATTTTTGAACATTGTTATTTGTTGAAATGGCCATAAGTAGTGATGACGGATCCAGGTTTTTTATTGGATCCGGAACCGGATCCTTGCCTGGGTTTCGGATTTTTATCTCGGTTTCGGATCCTTAGTTTCAGATACTCTTTTCTGAATTTCATTCATTTTCTAATCCTAGATTTTTAATAAATATAGCAACAATAGAATTACCAAAAAACAAGTAAATTTATTGTAGAAAAGATCAACTTCCTATCATCTATGTGTATAATATTTTCCTGGTTCAAGATTTATGGATGCAATATGTTATTACTTCTAATATTAAGATCACCTTCCTTATCACGTACTCATCAAGCAATATATTTTTGACACCTGTACGACTATTCTTTAGAGTGCAGTTAAAAGATACATTATAAGTTCATTTTCATTAATAAAGGAATTATTTTCCAATTATTAATCAAATCCTTGAATGCTTCCAAATATTTTCAGAATCAAAAAAATTTCAATGCGGCCAAGAGATCCCATTTATGGAATATCCTGGGATTTCATTTTTAAGATGAAAAAATTATTATAGAATATTTCTGGCTGCTAAACTAGTAATTTTTCAATGTCTTATTAATAATAACCTTTAAAATGAAATTTGAGAATTTTATACTCCTAAGGAGAGGTTGTGTAACTCTTGATCTTGAAATGATATTAGCCTTTTTTCATGCGACTAGAAGCAAAATTTAAAAAAGTTGGATTTGTTCTCCATTGGCCCGGGTTTGCAAGAAAAAAGTAGAATGACATGTGGGGAGCATGTATTCTCCTAAATCAGGTAAGCCGACAATATCAGAGTGGGGTAGTGGACTGCAGGTAATGAAGTTCGATTCTTATCGCTGTTTAAAATTTTTCTTTCAGCCATTGAATCAAAAACTTTATCATCCTTCATTTCCAGCCTTTGTGTGTGGATACTGACTTTTTTGTACTTTTATCATTTAAACTAGATTTACAAATACGTCACTCAAAAATACATGGTAAAGTTAACATAATGATTCCACGATTTAATTCTGCAATAAAAAGTTTTTCCAATCATTTCACTAATGCCAAATTTTACTATTTTTTTAACTTAGAAATTGACATGAAATTTCTGATAATCTACTTTTTTTAACTGCATACTTGCATTACCCTAAGAATACAGCATGACCTGTATTCCTAGGCAGTGTTAAGGATTGAACTCGTGACTGGCAGTACACTAGTCCTCATTTTTAACAACTACGCTATCATAGGTTCTTGGGAATTTGGCAAATGTAACAGACCCGCATGACATTCAGCTTTATCTTTTTCTCGCGCATCCGGGAGAATGGAGGAAAAAGTCACGATGAGTATTTTTTTATTTTGTTTTTGTGGCACGGAAAGAAATCTTCTTCTCATTTCGTGACTTAATTTATTAATGGTACATTTGTAAATTAATTGAAACAACAAAAGTATAATAAAGTGGTGTCATTGTTTTTTGGGTAAACCCGCGTCACAGTGTGAAAATGACCGAGCATTTCGTCTCCGCTGCTGGAGACTTCTTCAGGGTAATGACATTGCTTGGTTTGCGCGTAGATTTATAGTCTCACGGTGGTGGAGGTGGGGGAGTGGATAAGGGTGGAGGTGGGGGTTTTTCGATTTTTCTTTTGGCTCTCGAAATAACTGGAAGCCAGGATGAGCTTACCATTTGTCCTTGGTCTCTATTAAAATTTCTTGCATGCTTCCTAATTTCGAGGGCCTCTCTTATTAATCTCGTCTTGAAATGTTTTTCCCTTGCTATGACTTCTGCGTTGGTCACGTCAATTTCGTGTCCTTGGGCGGCGTGTTCTGCGACCGCTGATTTTTCGAAGGGGCCCAGTCGAATGGCAGCTCCATGCTCTTTTATTCTTGTCCGTATTATTCTGCCCGTCTCTCTTACGTACACCTTATCACACAATCGGCAGCTTAATTTGTAGACTCCTTCCATCTCCAATATATCTTTTTCTTTTACGCTGCATAAGAAGTCTTTAATTTGCCTTCGAGGTTTGAATATAGATGTTATGTCATACCTCTGTAGGATTCTGTCTATCTTATCTGTGGTCCCTTTTAATGTAAGGCTGGTATGCTTTTTTCTCTTCAACATTTTCTTCGTCCAATGGTCGAGGTGAAGATTTTAGTTTTCGTGAAATGGTTTTTTGTATTACCCTCCATTCGTACTCATTATTTAAACCTCATACCCGTTATTCAAACCTTGAAGGCAAATTAAGAGGACGCAGTACCCCCCTATTTTGTAGCATCTTCTGCGATCCGTTCTCATTCAGTCAATTTTGCTTGTATCAATTTGAAAGTTTTGGTTAAATCAAGGAAAGAGGTGAAATTAGGAGGCTATATTTTTAAAAATCTTCTGAATCCAATGTTAATAGAAGGAATATTCAACAAAGATGGGCCTTTTTTCGGGAAATATTGCGGAAAACCGACTCAGAAAACGGCCTTTTTGGCAAAGTCGCTTCCCAGGGTTATATGTCTGCCATTGGCATACCCACTGCCACTGAGAAATTTTCTCAAATAAATGTATAATTTAGGAAAAGCAAACATGAGTTTTGTGACATTTTAGCGTGTTAATCGGCGTCTACAGCAGCCCCCGCGGTTGTCTTAGTTCTCTTTTTTCCCGCCGCGAGCGCTCTCTCAGAAACGGAACTGACCATCTCATATATCTCATAGCTCGCTGGACTGAAGAGGGGGGAGACGAAAAGGGGGAAGAATGACGAGAATGGGGGGAGAAAGACGACAGGGGGGGAGAAAGACGACAGGGGGGGAGAAAAACGAAAGGGGGGTGGAGTCTGACTTCCCCGGGAAGAGTCCGAGAGGGTCTTAATCTTCGGAGCGAGGTAGTCGTTGACAAGAGTTGCTAGAGTCCAGCCGCGTTGAAATGGTCCTTCTCGGTGAACGGTGGGAGGAGCTACGACTACCTACCCCACCTCCCGGCCTTACCTCCCCTTCTTTACTCTCTCACTAGATCACTGGAGGAGAGGCAAACAGTGTTGCCAGTTTTCCTCACTCCGGCGAGCTTAGGAAAACACAAAGGCACAAAACTGGCCGTGGTGGAGGGAAATTAATTTAGCATATAAATGTTAATAACCTTATTTATTGGTATGTTTGCCGTGGAACATTACATATAACAAAGAGGCTCAAACAAGGCTTCCAATAGAGAATGAGGAGAATAAAACAATGAGATAATAATTCCGTTCTCAATTTCTGGATCACAATTAAAGTTACATTGGTTGCATTGTGAGGAAATAAAAGTTAATAAAATACATTAAATAATACGCAACCTACCTCCAAACCTTACTAGACTACAATATAGTAATGAATAAACTGAAACGAAGCGATGATTTACTGATTTCCTATGGCACACACGTGATAGTTCTTGGAAAACGTAGGCATAGTTTTCTTTCAAAACCTATCAATTTAAGTTAATAATCATAGCTACTAAAATTACCGTAATATTCAATCAACTAAAATTCTTTCTGCTTTAACAACAAAGTTGTAGTTAAAAACAGCTCGCGCATTTAGATTATAATACATTTCATTCACTCTCCCGAGGATGAGAATGACGTGTCGGAGTCTCCACTCGTGTCACTACCACTTTAGTTCGACAATTATTTTGTCTATTTCTTTATCCATCAGCGCATGTCCGCAAACTTTCGTCGATTTCTCGGTGGAATATTCGGAACAATGTTCTGAAACAATTTCGCTTTTTTGTTCAAGGATGTCGCCACCAAATTGTGACGCACCTAAAAGAATGCAGGAAATTCGTATTAATTAACAAGTGTAAATCGATGAAGATAAGTTTCATATTTAATAATAAATTGAGGGAATCCAATGGTAGTTTATTCTTCATGATTGCCTTTTCTTTGAGGTCACCCCAAACCATCTCAATTGGATTGAGGTCAGGATAGTAAGGGGGTAAACGAATCACTTAGTGCCTAGATTCCCGTAATGATTAATAATTAATAACGACAATTTTCCTCTCTCCTGAGAACATTCCCCTTCGTTTAAAACTCTCTTCACCGTGGAGGTACCAACTCCTGTAGCCTGGCTTGTAGCTGACACCACGTTTAAACTTAGTTTTTCCTCCAATTTTAAATCGTTCAAAAACCGAATAACTTTGTACACGATTTCTCGAGCCTGACTTTTGAGTGGCCTGCCTCGGGCATACGAAGATTTCGACGAGCTGGCCATTGCAAATAAGCAATACGAGAGTTTAAGGACTCAAACTCTGTAAACAAGAACCAAAGTCGCAAAACCAAATAGATTAATGGAAGCGTAAGTCAAAATATTACCAGAAAGAAATCCAAATCAAAATCCTAAAAGAATGTCCAAAGCAGTGTCAAAAGTCAAGCACGTAAAACCGAGAGAGAACCGTAAAGAAAAGAGCTGGCAACTACAATGAAGTGACACTGGTAGGGGAGGCACGGTAGGGGAAGGAAGGAGCCCGGAGTGGGGGTAGCCGAAGACAGAGAGGGGGTGCGCGGAAATTTTTGCGCAGGACCATTTCAACGCGGCTGGACTCTAGCGAACTGGTTGAGCCACCAGTCATTTATCCATAACGCACACGTTAGCCGCATTTGAGAAGGTTTTCCATCTTGTAGAATTCAGTACTACCGCAGTATTGTTACATTACCATACTTTTACCAAGTATATTTACAATGCCTTCTGCAAAACAGCGTCAAATAAAGGGTAGAAGCAGTAGAAAATTGAATTTGTCTGCCGCGAGGAAACGAAGGAGGGATGAGCATCTAGCACGAAGGAGGGAAGAAGCAAGGAAAAATGTAATGTAATGGCTGCGAGGAAAAAAGCCATGCTCCTTGTGCTTTAATTGGGATGTATATCTTCAAGCATAAGTATGGAAATAAGAAACATGAACATAAAATGTTCATGTCCAAGTTGCCAATAGCACGGAAATGTTTTCTCACCGTGGCCATTAATTTATGTTATTTGAAAAAAGGCCCGGTGAATAAAATCCGATGTTTAGTAAGATACAGAATCCGGAACCCAAGGGACTTGGCGTTTCTTACAGACAGTACACACACTCCATCTTTTACAAGGAGAGATTCTCTCCGTTTTGAACAAAATTTTCTAATAATTTCAGTGCCAATTCTGAATGCAGAATATTAATTAAGAACCGGAAAGAAAGAGGCTCGAATGAATGCGCTGATGAAGCACCTTCTCAAGTGATAACAACTACTGTGCGTACACCAACAACCTCAACAGCGGACCTTCATTGTTCTTCGGAAAGTTTGATCGAGGTAGCGGAAATGCGTGAGGAACCTGTAGCTCTCTGTGTCTACTCGAAGGATAGTGGATTTGCATTATTTAAAAAAAATACAATCCATTGATCATTCGCCTTTCAAATGCACTTTCAGAAATATGTTTCTTGTGGGAGAACGTCGTCTAGGCTTGAAAACGTTTAACATTTATGTGCCAAGTATGCAATGCCAAGGAAAATATGTGGACTGCAGACAGTAATTCTACGAGTATTGAAATTAACTTCGCTGGTGTGATGTCCTCAGGTGGCGGTTATTCCCAACTAGATGAAATATTTTCTGCAATGGATATCCCCGTCTTGGCAGAAAAGAACTATAAAAAATTCCACGAAAAAGTGCCCGAAGGATGGGAAATGTCCGGTGCGATAGAAATATAGACGGCGGCGAAGATTGAAGCCTCAAAAGCAATAGAAAACGGGGACGTTGAGAAAGATGGAGTCCCTCTAATCACAGTGATTGTTGACGGGAGTTGGTGTAAGAGATCTTATCGCAGTAACTACTCATCATTGGCAGGAGTAGTGAATATTCAATGTTTCAAACTAGAAAATACCCATTTGATGCAAATATTATGTAAAGGAAAAAGACGCATAGAATTTGCGATATATTTTGGTGAAACAATAATCTTTTGGAGGTATCATTTATTTTTTTTTAGGGAATAAGCGAGAATTCTTTAAGGGGACCTAATTTCATCTGAGTTTAAATTTTCTTCAGTGCCACTCTTCAGTCATTGTTTTTACGTCTATTTATTACTAAGGGAGAGAGTCTATTCCTCTAATCTGCTCGCCCGCAAGAACCATTTAAATCTGAAAAAATGATGAAATAAGGTTTATTCACAAGATTATCTTCTGTTATTCCTATGCACGCATTGTAAAGTATCGTGCACATTCATTCAAGGGCGCGAAGTATCGTTGGATTTAACTCCAAAAAAGTTATTTTCATAGCAGTGAAGGACAAATAGTGCACCACTTGCGCCCGGGCAGCTTCGAGAGGGCAAGAAGCTTCAGAGCACAAATGCTTTAAGAATTGGGGCTCACATCAGAGTTCTTTCAGCATGGAGGCTGCTACCGTTGTTGTTGGATTTCGTAGAAGTGAAGAGATGTATGGTGTCCGATATGCTCGTCTCATTGCAAACGGCGACTCCAGTGTGTACAAAAAAGTTCTAGACGCGAGACCTTACAAGACTTTGATCGTGGAAAAGGTTGAGTGCCGTAATCACCTTCTAAGAAGTTACTGTAATAAAATAAATGAACTTGTAATCACAAGAAACCGTGAAAAACGTGATATCAAGAAAATTGATAGCCGAAAACATTTTGCGCTTGTGAGCGGCGATCACAAAAGGTGTTGAGTTTACGAAATGCCAAAAATGTGTCAATTGCGCAAAAAAATAAGTTGCTCCGGAAGGATATCCTCAACAGCCCTAGCCACGTTTTCGGAGAATATGAGCGGTGTGTAGAGATAGGATATTTCTGTGATGGGAGCAATAGCCCGGGAAGACGAAAAAACGTGCCAGCGCTGAAAGAATGCGGGGTGTATGAAAAATTAACTAATATTGTCCTGATGATTAGTCGCCACAGCCGAAGCCTTATTTAAGATGTGGATAATTATCCTATCGAGCATATACCATAGCATACCATATATATAGCATATACCATCATTGCAAAACTGAGAGGTGGAAAGAGGGTAAAGTTTGCTATTTCCTGGTCAAAAAAGGGAAGATTTGCCCGGGCACCTTCAATTCGGGAAACCCTCTGAAGATTCTTTATCAAACTGTTTGTAATGTGAGTCCTGGGTACCACTGTAAAAGGTCTCTCCAAAGAAGACTGAGGTAATCAATTTCTACTTCCATCCGCAGGAAATTGCAAAAAAGTCGAGAAGGAATATATTTAATCGGCTGGGAAAAAAACCTGATCCCGACTACGGCCCCTATTCTAAAAGGCCTGATATGCCTAATGAGGACTTTACGAATGAGTGCCGGTTATTTATGGACTCTCTAAAAAAGGACGAGGATGATGCAAAGGAAATAGAGAGGAAAACGATAAAGCAGTGAGAAAGTGTTAAATGGGTAACGATGCACCAAAAAATGCTCACTGCCTCGAATTTTGGGCGTGTTTGTAGAATGCTTTCCTACACTGGCTGTGTAAATGTGATAAAATCACTTATGTACTGCAATTTTGATTCTCCTCAATTCCTCCTTTGAGGAATTGTGTAAATTAAATGCCCATCATCGGCTGCAGAGATGACTGTGTAAGAAGCAATAATGAAAGGTAAAGTTAATTTTCGGATGAAGAACGACGGAATGAAAGTTAACCGGAAGAACAACTATTACTTTCAAATTCAAGGCCAGCTTCACATAACTCAAAGAGATCTGTGTATTCGCAGTGTGGACCAAACTAGGATTAAAAGTGGAGAGGATCCACAGGGACGATGGATTTTGGAAAGAATTCATAGTAGAAAATTTTAAAAAAATTTACTTGGAATATATGCTTCCCGAGTTAGTCGATCCAAGATTGTCCCGATCAATGCCGATTCGGAATGCCCCCTGTATTTTGGCTGCCCAAGGGAAGAGAAATTGCGAAAAGAAAGGTAAGGGGGGAGAGAAGAAAGATATGGGCAATTTGGCATGCAAAAAGCAGAAAAAATAAATCATATTCAAAACCGATGTGACTTTTTCTTTTTCCTCCCGTGGTGGGGTAGAGTACCCAGGTAGCACCTTTTACTTGAGAGGCGAGTGATTTGAACTTCTCATGTAACACAGTCGGAGCTGAAACTAAACCGACTGCTGGTGAATAGGGTGAAGAATTACAAAAGCAGGGATCAGTATAGAATTAGAAAGGGATGAGCACGCTCGATGCTTCAACGGAAATGAGAACGTAAACTCTAACATAGAATTAAATCGCAATGTATTCATTTATTTCGTCGATTTTGATGAGGACATTGACTGATCACCATAGCCATACTTCACGGGAATACCTACTGCAGAAACTAGGAACTTAGTGGAGTCAGTTAATTCTAAAAGCAATCTGATAGAGTTACAACATAATTCGCCATATGCATTGTCTAGTACAACAGGTAAAATAAAGTGATTAAACTTTCTAACTTTTAAAGTTAAACTTTCGGGCCGGAGAAGTCATGTTATCACGCAGCATTTTTCGACGAAATCGTGCCGCGCGCACCCTAATACACCCTAATAGCAAGGGCGACAGAGACGATGTGTGTGAGCTGTTGCCACTCTTGCGGAGTCTCACGTTCGCTGAAATGACAACCTTGCGCTCAGTGGGTTACGAAATCTTCTTCGGTAGAGAAGGATCATATTACCGAAGGGAAGGCCCGAGGCCCCCCCTTATGGGGCAATAGAGGCATTGGGAGGGGATTCTTCCTTCCCCCACACAAGGCATGAACGCCGTAGAAGACACACTCCAAACAAATACCCCCGTTGGAATGGCACTGACTCGGGTAACTCTATCGGTCGACAGGAAAACTATCTTCACCCTCAGAAGTGGAAAAAAATTTATGTACTGCGTCCTCTTAAAGACTTCTCATCGTCTGACTGATCCCGGTGAATGTAGGCTACCCGCATGCCATCCTACGTATTTTTTCTCTCGCAATACTGGGGTAATGGGGAAAAAAGTCATACATATTTCTTTATTTTGCTTCTAGTTGCACGGGAACATTATCATCTAATTACGTGACCTTAGTTACACATTGTCTTCTTGTCAATATCTTCCGCACCTACATTCCATTCACGGGGTGCTGCGATCGCTAAGCCGAAAAAATTTTTAATCTACGATCCGGATCCGATTTTACTCCATGTCTTTGGATCCGAATCCAGAACTGAGTAAAATGAAAGATCCGCGGATCTTTGGATCTGACGGATCCAATCCGGCCATCACTAGTTTAAAGGATTAAAATGGTTATTTCCTTGTAAACTGAAGCAAACATGATTATTTTCCTTTCGAAGCATGTTCCTTTACAATTGCATGCATAAGGTAGCTTTTAGGATTGTTTCAGTACGATTGATGTAGTTTTAAATCCGATTACCGTCAGATAGCAGATGTTTCCATGCTGTTATGAATATGGCAGTCAACGATCATCTTTCATGGTATGAGATTAAATTCCTCATGGCTACAGCAGAAAGACATACTGATTGGGTGAAAGTTATGGACATGCTTAAATGATTTGAAGGATTCATTTTAATTTGCACATATATAGGAACAATCATTGGACAATGCTTGGACATGGACATGCTTAAATCATTTGAAGGATTCATTTTAATTTGCACTTGCATGTATGAATAATCGTCTGATAGCATACTATTGTACTGCTACATATATACTGCACTGATTCGTATAAATTTACCTGTTTTGTAATCTCAGTCCTGGCAGTGAATACTCATTGCTCTTATGAACATATATAATATTATATTTAGTACTCTCCATTATCAACCCTATTTATGAGGTTAATTTTTGTTAATTTTATTGTTGTAGGTGAAAATCAGAAGCACTTTTACTTTGCCAACATTTTAGAATGTAATTAATTGTTTTCATGACAGTATGAATGTTTTTCTATCATCGTATATGGAAGCATTTACTAAATGAGTCTAAAGTTTGTTTTAGGATGATTTCTGTTATGCTAAATACAGGGTTATATGATTTTTAGTTATTTTCAAATGTGGCGGACCTTCAAGCATCCTTTTACCTTCATCCTTTGTAGCCATGAAAGTGAAATGTATATGTAATTACATTCTGAATTGTTGACAAAGAGAAGTGAGTTTGATTTTGATCCAGCCTCAATAAAATTAACGAACATTAATGCGTATTATATCTAGCAAAGCATGAGGAGGAATGGGCCATGAAGTGAATGTTAACTGATTTAACTAGGTATTTGTTCATGAAGGGAGTATTACCTCATATATGATTCACAAGAAAAAGTCCTGATCCCCTGTCGCGTTTCTTTGGTAGCTGCATGATCATGAACCGAAGTATTATCATTGTGAAGGCCTCTATGATAAACTACGATGAAGTAAGGCATCCCTTTCTCTTGGTCGCTGGGCAATGTTGTGGCTCCACGTTGGGCAACAGTGTGGCCAACAGCAACAATCCTAGCAGAGTGAAGCAACACCTTATAAACACTTGCCCAGGACCCTTATCAGCCTTTTCAAACAACCAAAGTGAATACCAATGAAGACATTCAAAGTTCATGGTTTTATTTCTTTCTTCATTTGTTTGCTTCCAGGTGTTTTCTTTTTTCCAGCGATGGGTGCTTTCGCTTGGCATGGTGGGCTTGGCGCTGCACCCCCTCTCCACGCTGGTGCACTCTGACTTTGGGAAGCAGCGTCGTCGGGAAGATGCCACCAAAGCCTTCTACTGGGCTGCCTCCTGTTTCCTGTTGGGCGTTTTCCCGTTCATGCCTGTCGTAGGCAAAGAAGTGAACACCAGTCTCGTGTGAGTATTGGACAGTTTCCTTCCTGGAGGAATTAGGTGTACATCGATGTAATTGTTGGCTCAATAAATTAATGCTTGGAAAATCAGCCACAACTGCCAGCATCACCATTTGCTACTCCATATTTGATGTTGTTTATTTCTTTGCGTGGGCGATATTTTTCCCTTTAATAGTATTTGGGTACTCGTGTTCTGAACAAGTCCCCAAGACTTGTGCTCGTTAGATCCTGATACATAATATGACTTTGAAAATTTTTGTTTCTTTGATAATCACATATTTTAATTGTTGTAGTATACTCTCATATGGTTGGTACCCCTGTGCTCCCCACATACTCCCCTCTGGAATTGATGGATTTTGGTAGCCATTAAGATATGTAGATTTGGTATTAAAAGTGTCGGGAATAAAGACTTGAAAGAATCCCAGTTAAACTCTCTTACTAATAAGTTAATTGACTGACTGAGTTTATTGACTTTGAGATACTACATGGTGCCATCGTGTGGAGTTCAATAACATTAGGTGCAAATAGAGGAGACATGTAAATATTGTGAAACCACAACGTGAATCTTCTGTGTAACCACGAAAATGGATGAGTATAATATGTAATATATTTCAATTATGTGTCGAAGAACAAACTCTCTTGCCGATTATGGAAGATTCAAATTACCACTCACATTATGATTACATTCTGTGGTTATAATATTAATAATAATCTTTATTCATCTGTTGCAACCGCACAGGTGATAGATGTGATCAAAAAATAAATAGTAAGATTGTGTTTGTAAGAATGTTTGTGAAGATTTGTCAGCTAAGAAATTAAAGTACACAGTGAGCATAGAATTAGAATTAAATAATATTGGCAATTTTCCCTAAAAAATTCTTTAAAGCTGGTTTCAATGTTCATTCTTTTGTCCAATTCTTTAAAGCGACCATCAGATTACCTGATGATGATGCATCACATCGAAACCGGTCACTTTAAAGAAGTTTTTGTGGAAAATTCCCAATTTTATTTAATTATGTTATTCCACCATATCACGCCTGAAATGACTTTTTATGGAATTAGAACTCGACAGTAGAGAAGTCATGGGTGAATTATTCTTCTAATGAGTGCAGAGGATTAGCTGCCAGGCAGTTATGCAGGACCCTATGGAGCACTATATTGCCAACAGCACTGGCTGTGTTAGGCAGCATATTGTAGTACTTGATAGCCAGGTTTTGAGAATTAAAAGATTTGGCCAGCTAACGGTAAGGTATATTCAGTTAATGTTTGGCTCTGGTTGCATTGTTATGTGTATCACCCATAGTAGAATACATATGCAAATTTTCCTCTACATACGACAAAATATTACATATGTACAGGTTACATACAGTCGTAATGTCTAAACTAACAAAACATTTCTTACGATGAGCATGAAGCTGGTGATAAATCACTGCCTTTTCCTGAAGTGTAAAAATCAGTTTTATGACTGAAGCAAGCCTAATTGGAGATTGGAGATTCGACTGAGAGAATGCTTGGTGTGCAGTGCGAAGATAAGTCCTGAGTCACACACCATTTAACTTTGCTGATATTAGAAATACGGCTCACTTTTAGTTTAGCCCTAAGTGTGGAAATGTGGGCACTCCCGAGTTAGTTTTGGGTCAAGGTAAAAGCCAAGATGTTTGACAGCTTCATGTTCAGTGTAACATGTTAATGACATAGTTTTGGTTAGATTCATTGAATAGGGGTTGGATGCATCGATATATTACATCGGTGTGCCTATATTTCAACATTGCCTACATTATACCTTATCATAGTATTCATAAATGCGTATAAAACTGTCTAAGCTATTGCACTTTTGGGATGCATAATATTTGACGATTACAGCATTCTCATGTAGGCAATAAGGACAATGGGCCTGGATCGACTTAGACCAAGCGCGTAACAAAACTTAGTCCCTAATTTCATTCCAGCACTCATCTGTTTTCTTATATTGATTTTAAGTATTTATTGGAATTTTTTACTATTTTTTTATGCCTTCTACAGGTGGTTTAATTTTTATTATTAAATGCTATTGACCATATTCACTTTATTACACTTGATGATATTGACCATTACACTTCATATTGTTGTGTTTTTTTAATTGCGAATTTTTGTGGTCGATACAAACTTTATGTGATATGGCAATTACTGGACTTAGTTTTATGCTGTAACCTAAGTCAGAGTTCAAATCGACACGGACCTACCTCAGACAATCATGTGTGCAACAAAAGTTTAGAAAAAAACAGATCACCAACACACAAATTCAAATTATAGCATATAATCTGTTATCCATGCAACAACATATATGTAGTTACAATTTAACATACGTTCCCGTTGGAGGAAACAAGGTGAAATATCATCAAGATATCTAAAACTATCCACGTCTGATCCACATTATCAACTAAAATACCACACATTCCGCCACAGCACCGATCGGTCCACACAGTCACGCCTTCCCGCTCTTTCCAGTCAATGCACTCCTCACTGTCCTCCTCACTTCTGAAACTTCTTCCTTCACTCAACACAACAGCTAAAAAACCACACCAATCTCCGCCTCACTCGTGGGCAACGTCTCCCTCTCGATCCTCGCGGTCGACTCCCTTTCCTCTTTTTCCCATTTGTTTATTCTCCCTTGCGACCGCGAGCAAACATGGCGGCCTTGCGGCAACTTTATTCTTCATGAATATTGCATTACATTTTGTTTTATTTGCAGAAAACATATAACTCATGTATGGTATGCTGGGGATTTGAACTTAATAATCTTAACACGTTGCATACGGATCACGAGAATCTTCGTTTTTCCTGAGCCATGTGTTAAGGACGGATAACGAGAATTCGAGAATCGTCAAATATTGTCTCCTTCTTCGTATGATGAGTGAAAGTGATTCAGGTAATATTTCTATCTAAGAGATTTATGAAGCACTGGGTAAAAACTCGGAGAAACTATCAAATCAGTCGTGAAGCCTAGCATTGGCCAGTGGCATCACATCTATCAGGACAATTATTATAATGGTGGCAAAATAGCCGAAACTCTTCTTTCCATGAAAGCAAGAGTCTGTGGAACAATTAGAGTGAACTGGGGACTTCCAGAATTTACTAAAAGAGAATTTAAAAAAACTGAGTAGAGGAGAATACGCGTATGCCGAAAAGGGCAAATCCTGCTCGTAAAATGCAAGGATAAAAGAGACGTTAGGATGAAGACGACCATTCATGATGCTAGTATGAGTGAAACGACTAAAATAAATTCAAAAAATGGACTTGCAGTGAAGAAGCCTCATTGTATTGTGAAGTATGTATAATGAGTGCGTGAAGAGTGTTGATAGAGCAGATACGTATTTATCATACTCTGTACATGGTACTTGGAAAAGCAATGAAGTGGTGGAATAAAGTCATGTTGTGGCTGATCAACTATGGATGCCCTCTTCAACTCCTTTCCTGCCTATAAAATGGTAAATAACGAGAGCAAAATGAGATTCAAGCCATTTCTTCTGGGGATATTGAAGGAGTGGACAGAGAGCATTGAGAGGCCAGGGCATGGGTGGGTCATGTGGCGAGATACAAAATTTGGTGAATGAGCAGACACAGCGGGCCTCCAAGGAAGATCCCCCGTCCAGCCTCTCAGGTATCATCTCGAGCCCATGGTGGGGAAAGGGAAGAAGAAGTATCTCACACAGGTGTGTAAAGTGTGCATTTTCAAAAAGTTGGACGAGAAACTCGCTATGCGTGTTATATCAGCTGTGTACGACTGCATAAAGGTAGCTGTTTTCTGCTGTACCAAGCCAGGAAGGATTACTGACATTGTTGGTATGTAAGTTTAAAAAATTCCAATTAAAAATAATCATTAACATAGGAGCAGTAGAACTTTAAACCAAATAGTGCGTTTAAAAGCCGTATTGTTTAAATGTCTGCCGGAACAGAGGGGTATGTGGCATTTAAACGCTGCCGTATGCAATGTGTTAAAAACAAGTGAAGATAAAACTGGTGCATCATCAGTAGAGATGGGCAACTCGTTACATTACCACGGTAATTTTCGTAAATTACCAACACCCCTGAAAATTACCGTAATAAACGGTAATTTTCAGAAGTTCTTTTTCAGAAAATGTCTTCCTCACGAAGAAACCATTGGAACGGGTGATATTATAAATTAAGAAGCTAAAACGATTTTTGTTTACATCGTTTACATTGTGTCCGTGATTAATTCAGAGTAAAATAACAAATGCACATTGCGCAGAGGTATGTCTTTGGAACGAAAATTTCTCATAGTGTGACAAAAGAGAGGCAAATTGCGTGTTGCTGCCAACTTTGTTATAATTTTTTTAATGAGTTATAATAGATAAACATCGTGATATGTTTGATATAAGCATCGGCATTTATATCTCAATTGTATGCTATTTGATTTCGTTTTGAGTCCTCTGATAAGGATTTGCAGCTCGAAACTTAAAATTGCCTGAAAATTACGGCAATTTACCTATCTCTAATCATCAGTAACCCTGATTCAAGAGTTTCTTGTTTCCATATTGAATCCATTTGCTCCAAGGTATTGCTCCTGTCCATTGACTCCTTTCTGCTGTCCGCTCTAGCGCTGCTGCTGGCCTTGCCTTTGTGGTGCTGGGAGTGGTGGCGCAGGGCCTGAGGGCGCGTGCGCAAGGGTGCCGTGGCGCATGGCCCCTCTGGCTGCAGCTCACCCTCGTCCTGCCCCTGGCTGTGTGGAACGTCTGGAGGGCCGACGGGAGCTTCAGCGGGGGCCAGGGGCTCCCTGTGGTGTGCCAGGCCCTCTCTTGGGGCCTCTCAGGTGGGTCCCTTCTGCTGCTGAGTATAGTCCTCATCATAGGTGTGCTCGGTGGAGTAAAGCGATCGCTGGCGCATATGTATCGCTGGTGGCTCTGCTGGATCTGGAAAACAGCTTCTGCTGGCAATTCATTGGCTAACTCCGCCGTTATCCTCAGCAGATAAAGGCCAAGTTATCCATTGAATTATCAGCAACAGATTTCCCTGACCTGGTGGACAGCCCTTCATCAAATGAATTCTGGGAAAGAACCTAATCCTCCAACACAGACCATGTTTTTTGTGTACAAGTTCCTATACAGCACCCACTAAACTCCATTCAGTATAATTTTTGAAAAGCAGTGTTACATGCAATCAATCCAGCAGGACTTAATTTCAGGAACATCCTTGGAGCACATCGTAGATCACTGCAGATGCACTTTAACAATTCATCAAAGGCACAAGGAATGACCTACTTTTGACCCTAGAATTTAAGTGTACTCAGAGGTACATCTACCGTCAATATTTAAAGAATGACCAAACATTTTTTTGCAACTTACTGGAAAAATAGTAATTTCAATTCTTGTCCAATTCTTCAAATAATGCCATGCTAGTGAGAGTACTTTTTTCTCACAATATAACTGCTAATGTTTGTATTCAGGAGGGAACTTCCTTATTGGGTACCTAACGTAGTTGTGGAAATGTTACCAGAAATATGTCACAAAGTCATTCACTCAGGATGACAATAGATATTTTAGCACTTTTTCTTAAGTACAGTTAAAGGAGCTTCACATTTACAATTTATATAAAACAATGCTCAGCTTGTGTAAGGCAGACTTTTCCTTCTACTGGCTTGCCACGACCAGTTTGAACTTTCTAGCCTAAAGAGATTCTCTCACCATCTGCCATCAACCACCTTTCCAGCATCTGCAGGGAAAAAATTTAAGTACCTAGCCAAAAAGTGAGATCCATACTCATGCAAGTGATTGCTATTAAAAAAATGGCTCTATTTGTAATGAAAGCAGCACAAGTACCCATGCAGATGAAGGATACGTTCAGAGGATAAAATGTTTAACAAAATATATCATTTTTAACATTGATTGATGTCATGTACCTATGTTGCATTCATATCAGCAATCCTGTCGCATTGGCGTGCAATAAAATTTGTGTTAATTTTTTCTGCCACTGTACATTTAGAAAGAAGACAAGAGTTAGCGAATTTTCATAAATGAGAGGCATACTATACCAATACATACCAATATACCAATCCATACGCATACGAACATACCAATCCAGCGCAAGTAATACCGCACCATATTCCTATGTACAAGACTTTGAAATTTTGGATTATTCCTTTATCCAGCGGCTGGGACTTGCTTGTTGAATTTGGAGGAAGATAAACAACACGTACATTGGCCAGATTAAGGTCATCAAGGCACTTTTGTGAACTCGCATTGTCCACCAGCAGAAGTATCTTTCTATTTTCGCATGCCATTTTCCATTGCAGTCATATGATAGTTTTTTGAAAAATGCCATTGGTCATCCAACTGTTTTTATTGAAGTCATAAACCACGGGGAGAGCACGCATCTTCACATTTTTCAAACAGCGTGGTTTTTCACTCTTCCCAATAAAGGCGGACTTAATTTTATCTGTTCCCTTCTGATTTACGCTTAGTCACACAGTAATTCTGAATTTGCTGTTTCTTCCTCCATGACACCTCTGTCCTTTCAAACTTAAGAGTTGTATCGGGAAGAGGGTAAAAAAACAACCCAGTTTCGTCAAAATTATAGTGATTTTCAGGGCTACTGTTCATTTATCAGGTAATCATTGTCCATATGCCACTTATTCAACAAGTCAGTGTCCACCATCTTCTTCTCCACATATCTTCAGCGACACAATGTTGAATCAGGATTTGTAATTGCACAGCCAGCCAACAGAACATTTGAATTCTTCGATTTTCTGATGTAAAGCAATTTCTTCTGCCTTCTGCTGAATGATCGGGCCACTTACCGGAATATTCTGCTCACGACACTTTCAAAAGAAGGCGTGAACTTCATTTTCAATGTCAGTGAACTTGGGGCCCTGCAAAGTTTTCCTTTAAGTGACACCCCTTTCTCCACTTTCTCAAGAATTTTATCGTGGTTGGCGACGATTGTTGCAAGCGTTGACAGTGACACTCCAAACTTTTCTGCAACAGCTTTTCTACTAAACTTTATTGATTAAATTTTGTGAATAATTTTCACTTTCTCCTCCAACCCTCTTCTCTTTAACTGAGAGGGTTCCATGTCTTTGACCGTGTTAACACTCGCAGCTTCTTGTATCAACACCCCTACCCAAAAATCCCAGTCAATTCGTATCCTGCTTCCAAACTGGCTGGTAGCAACTAACTCCCACCCCTGATGTCCTCCAGGGTGTATCGTCTGATAACGCAAGGGAGAAATGAGAGTGCCTCCGATTGGACCAGGATGCTGACGAGGCTTTCTGCTCCCTCTCTGACGGTGTGAATTAAGGTTTCTCAGAGGATGGCTCTACTTGTCATCTAGTCATCATACGTATCTCTAACAAGGATTAGGATACAAAACCCTTATCCGATTCTTTATCACTCAGCAGGAACACAGCTGAGAAGCTCTCTTTTAGGACATTTTTTTGATCGCTGGGTTGAAATGAAAGGTGAGAAAGGTACACTGTTATACAATATAATTGTATATGGGTGAATGAATGTTTTTACCATTGATTATGCATGCGTCCAGAACAAAACATCATTTAGAATGAATGTGCGACAAACTATTGATCGTATCAACCAAGCAAACTCGTATTTTCTCTTATTTTTCTTGGTTGTTGGCGAAGGAAGAAGCGAAGGGTAATGCTTACTTACGAAGAGGATATCCTTCCTCGATGAGAACACCGAAATTCTCAATGAGGATGGTAGATGAAACCTGATTCTTTCGATAACTATTGTCAGCAGGAATAATTAGGCCGTGGAGTCTAGTTGGGTAATCAGTCTGAAATGTGTGAAACGGAGAAAAAAGCTTCCTTGTGGGATATGCATGACCGAATTTACCGCTTGAACACCATAGTATCCCTTCTGATGCCTGTCAATACTTATTTGAGCGCACATGCGTAGTAAACGATTACTGTACTAAGTATAACCCTTATGGATATATGTTTGGGGAAAATGGGTTGTTAAAAATAACAGGGATCATGAG
This sequence comes from Platycnemis pennipes, assembly GCA_933228895.1. Lineage (NCBI taxonomy): Eukaryota > Metazoa > Arthropoda > Insecta > Odonata > Platycnemididae > Platycnemis > Platycnemis pennipes. The sequence continues at coordinate 168,954,132 of OW121847.1, forward strand.
AGGAAAATGCTGGTTGAAGCTCACAGTTTTTTGCGGGTGAGTGTATCTGTACTTGAGTTATTTACATTTTTTTTGACTCGTTGTTGGTAACTCTGGATTTGTGGCAACAAAGCCGAATGTTTTTAGTTATAATGGTGCCATATTTTATGTACTACTTCGCCTGTGAGTCAAAGTCGTTCTAATGCATAATGTGCATGCCAGCAACGAATGATTAGGAGCCTTACTCTGGCAAGGAACGTCTGAAAATTGCTGCTTTGGTCCCTCGTTTTTCATAAAAACGAGTAATTTTTTCACGTCGGGACCAAGATCCGAGGTTTGTAATTTCAAAACGTCGTTATTTCATAATATCGAGTACTGTTCCATGTATATAGATACCCTTTTGGTCGGGACCGAAGAATTTGCTTCGTTATATCAAAATATCATAATTTTGAGGATCCTAATATTGAGTTTCTACTGTATTGACAAAGACTTACCTGCCTAAATATGGACATGTGCAAAATACAAAGCTGATTCCCAATGAAGATGAATTCTTTTAAGAATCCAGCCCCTAATGGAAGTCCCAAAATTTTTCACTACAATATACAAGGCACTTTGTTGATGATCGCATAAGGAATGCAACGAACGAGAGCATATGTACGAGGATGAATAAATATATACAGGTAGAAACATTTGGGATCCGATTTTTATTAAGAGAAAGTAACTCTTGACTAACAAGGGATGAAAGTGTGGGTGCCTAATTTTTCACTTCACTTGAAGGTCTTTTCCCTTTTGATCCTCTGGTAATGTGTCATAATTTGATAGAAGTGATCAATGCCCCACCCCCATAGCCCCATTGTATTTCACAATGGATCGAGGTATGGAGATGTGTGTCCACCTCCTCTATGGCGGGGAACATCAGTGACTCATTCGGAGCTGATCATGGGTGCGTGTCCGTCCACATCATCAGAGGGAAAGACGCCTTCGTCAGTGGGAGTGTGCACGTCTTCACCTGTTTTCAATGTTGGGGACAAGTGACATGGGGAGGAAGACCATTTCGGTTGGTTCTGTGGGACCCAGGGTGCAGTAGCCTGGTGCCAAAGAAGTTGGTGGGCCAAGTCGACACTTGTACAAAATTTATCCATCGATAATGGATGAAGGACATTAAGTTTGCTGTTCATCAATTTATGAACGAGATGCTGTCGATAGTACCTGTAAAGGATTCCTACTTTTGGTAGTCCTTGCTTTCATGCACTATGTTTTGCCCCGTAACTTGTCAGCGTTGTCATTTATCACCCGAACAATACCCAAGCAGCATTGTATGCAGCACTTATACGTAGGCCCAATGTCCTTGGGTATTGGGATTATTGGGGTTATTGGGTTTGGGATATTGGGTTATAACTCCAATAACATTAGTAGAAAACGAGTTTGAAATATTTTATTACAATGATAACACTTAAAGTTACGCATCTTTCACTAAGGGAAGTTGGATCAGGAGTAAAAGAGGTATCTCATTGCTATCATAAATGCTTAAAATTACCTACTTCTTAAGAAAGAGAGTTGGGTCAGGGGCAAAGTGTAGGGTTTTCAATGGGAACATTCTAAGATTGAAACTGCCTCTCACCATTTCTTTTTCCATCGCAGTTTTATTGTATGACTGATTATAAATATTTTTAACATGTTTATCCAGGATACATTTTAACTATCTTACTTATTAAAGCATCCCAATATCATGTTGATGAAAAATCAGTCCATGATAATATCAAACATACATCGGCCCAATATCATTTTTATGCCACTGTTTAGTGGTGAAAGATGTCTTTTTATCATCAAATTTATATCGGTCCAATATTGTCAGCAAATGTCATTTTTATAATGGCAAATTTTATCACTTTTGACATTTGCCGATATCGGTACCCATATTGGATGGACCAATAAATGACATTGGGCCGATTATATCATGATGCTGCTTGGGTAGTTTCTGTCATGTCTTGTGTCGATAATAAGTAGAAAGAAATGGAAAGGGCAAGAGCGAATGACAGAGTGTAACTGCAAAGACAGTTTGCTGATGACGACTCATTCTCCATCCAGGGTGGTTACCTCCAGATGCTCCATCAGTTATCCAGATCTCAAGTTGCATGTAATACGTGGTACTTGGGTGTTCGAGTATTCCCTTACTCTTACTTACTCCACTTGCCGAAATGAATTTATCAACATATGACCTAATTGTGGCAAGGGAATGATATTTTAATCATTAATAGAGAATCAATGTGGAGAATAATTATTGAGAAGACATTTAATTCTTTGGTAAAGATTGAAATTCAGAATGCCGCAAATGATGAGTGAAATATTTCTGTTATGGGTGCAGAGAAGTATTTGAGAGACCACATGATTGAGGTCTGGTGCTGTGAACGTGCTTCCTTGTTATGTACAATGAAAATGAGAATAAGAAATTGCACTCAGTAATGAGGTCCACTGATGAGATTTATTGTTACAATCCGGGTGTCGTACTCTTAGTGACATCTTTTTATTCTCATTTTCAGCATGGAGATGTTCCTCACATGTAGTCATACCTGATGTCATTGCTCATGTTACTTGATATATGTTGTGAAAATGGTTTAAATTACTTCCACTGGTCAATCTTTGGAACTGGCCGTAAAATGCGTTCCCTTAGTTGTCACCTCTGCTTGACTCCAGTGCTCTCTGTGTGGAGGCCGTTGGCATGGCCCCAAAGGCCCCTGCGGCACGAGGCTCCTCTGGAAGCAGTCACCCAGCAGCTGGAGAGCGTCACCCTCTCCTTGGCAGTGCCGTACGTCCTGCTGTCCGTCAACCACGAGGGGTTCTTCCTGCTGGCGCTGGCCGTCAACGCCCATGCGTGGGTCGTCACTGAAGTGAACATGAGGGCCAGGGCTAAAGGCGAGAGGCAAGCCCCCTGCAACAATGTCAGGATAGCGTACACCTTTGTATCCTTTCTCAACTCAAAAGTTGTTCCGTGAGATTTTCTTCGATTACCAGGTGCATTTCTAAAGTATTAGATTCAACTGGCGAGTGAGTGCAAGCAAGGGGAATTTCCTGGAGTGCCGTTCTTGCCATCTTGGCAGCATGCTGCGGCCGATTGAAAGGAAGCGAGCCTTCTTAATGTGTCACTTTGCTTTCTGCCCTTAAGTTGAGGTGGTGCTGTAATGTAGGATAATTCAATCCTGCCGTGTTAACGGCGGGGAAATTCACATTAATTGCTGGACCGCGAGGGCTCAACATCTAGTGCCTTGAACCTCGGTAAAATTGCCATGCGAATTAGGGATCCTGGGTAGCATAGTGGTAGCGTAGTGGCCCGGAAAGCCAAAGGTCCGTGGTTCAATTCCCGGTCCAGGTGAATTTTTTCGCATGGCAATTAAGGTGCTGTAATGGTTGGAACAATTTTCCACATTCCATGAACAGGTTATGAACAGAGAATATATATGCCCTATGAATGTTGGCGTCGTCAACTCCGAAGTTTAGAAATGATTCCCCTCTCCAAGAGTGAGAGAGGAAGCTTAGTTTTCACCTTCTCGCAATGTGTACGAGTGAAAATATGTGTCGGTGATATTAGCATTGTTTTCCCTTGGTGGTGCACACATCTTGTGTATCATGTTTAACTTCCCCTGTGTTTACCCTTCCAGGGGCCATTTAAGAGATCAATTAATTTTCCCCCACATATACAGTATCTGGCCAATTCTCACACATTGTACTTATTTATGCAAACTTAACAATCCATGTAGTGTTAACCAGCTATTAGTCTTTCCTGGCCTAAAGATGCCTCAGGAAGAGTCATTGCGTGGGGATATCTTGGATGAAAGTGAAACAAGGTTGTCGGATGTTGTATTCATATTCATACCACCATTTGGACCACCTTAAAGGGATGTGTCATGTGGGGCTTCCAAAAACTCTTTGGCTCCCTTCCAAAGACTACCGTTTGCTTCCTCTTATTTTTCTAAAGAATCTGCTCACAACTGAAAGCATTAGCGAGGAATTGCATCTTTAGCAGCTGCATCTGGAGAGTGCTTCTTTGTGGCGTGCACGTTACGACAACAGCAGCCAAACAGTCGAGACTGGAAGCATTTGATGTTTGGCGCTACAGGAGAACGATGGAGGAATGGATCAGAGCCGAGTGACATGACAGTTGGACGAAAGAGAAATGTACGGAGAGCATTAGCAGGAAGGTGGAACAACGTAATCGATAGTCATGCAGCCTTGATACATGATTGTCTGATGAAGAGAAGTGAACAGATGGAATGGCAAAGGAACGCCTTGCATAGTACATGTAAAGTGTGGATGGAGGAAAAGACGGAAAGAAATTACCAAAGAAAAGGATTCATAATACTGCATACATGAAACTGATAATATTGAATATTTTTAAAATTATTCTTTTGCTCCTGATTCTTAAACTTGATGGAAGAAAAATTAAATGTAGGGTCTTGTTCACTCCTCAGTTTCTTTCAGATTTATGTGAAAATTAAAATGCCATTGGCAATCTCAACAATTTGAACTGAAGATGTACAAAATTCAGAAGTTTTTTTCCTGAACGAATAATGATTGATCTTATTATTGGTTCGCTAACATTTGCATAACTTTGTACTGATGAGTTGTCACACTGCAAACATTGATCGCCGCAAAGGGAGAGAAGGAGATTCTCTGAAGGTGTCGTCTTTGTTGTTAATGTAATTTCTGTAGCTTTAGGGGGGAAGAGTTCATGGGTGCTTCCAAGCTCTGATCAAGTGCATACAAAAGGAAGATGATGAAGCCAGGTGGCCAGTCATTTGTTTTGAGCAGTTTTGGCGTAATGGGGTCGTTTACCATATTTTTTTAATTGCCGAATATAATAGAGTTTGTAAAATAAAAAGACGCGTATTTTTCCATTTTTTGATCCGTCAATTATTTCTCGAGTTATAAGCGGCGAAAAACTGATGTTTTTAACCCCTTCGGAAAAGTGGGCGTAGTGCAACCTCTGACGTATATCGACTTCGTCCAATCACAACTGAGCCCGCGAAGCTACTTCACCTCATCACAATGGGGGGGTGGGGGGGGAAGGGCATTGCTCTGCCAATCGGATCAGGTACGACAGCATCCTTGCGAGCAGACCTTCCGAGAATCCCCCTCCACTCCCTTCCCTTCCCATAAGAGCTGTCAAGGACGGGAGGAAAATGACATCATTGTTATCACAGCAGCTTTTTCGGTGGGCGTCACCTTTTGCTTATTTTAATTTTTGATTTATGAGTGAATGGTTGTGGTTGGAAGATTAATTTTTTCACTAAAATTCTTTTTTTTGTTTCCATCTAACAATTTCTTACAAAAATTGCAATTTCGGTGCCAAGTAAACGCCCTCATTAATAGGTTTGCCTGGTGGGTGGAGTGGAATGTTTTGGGAAAAGAAATGTCGGTGGAGGCGATGGGAGTGGTGGGGTGATGTGTGGGAGGGAGGTTGGAGCGGTATCCTTTTGGCATGTGGTGCCAAGCCCTAAAATAGTTGCTCCTTGCTTTCCTTAACTCCTCTCTCATCCAGATGCTCCTGATTGTGGCCTCGTTCTTTGGAACAGGGAACATGGCGAGCATTAACTCGTTTGACCCTGCCTGGGTTCGTCGGTTTCTCTCCGTCTTCTCTCCGCACACGATGGGTGCACTCATTGTGGCCAAGACGTGCATCCCGTTTCTTCTGGTATCGTGTGCCTTCAGAGCTGTGAACCTTCTCCTCAATGTAAGTACGTCGTTTGAAGCAGTAGGAGTGGTAATGTCAAGGAGGTTGCAGTGTTTCCCGAAAGAGAACTGGAGTTCACGAGAAACGCTTGTCCAGGGGACAAACATTCTTTCCAAAAAACGGGTGAGCAAGATGAGGTCAAAAATAGAAAAAACCACAAAAGTATGACAATCTAACTAATCAAACACTGTATTTCAACAACAAAACACAAAGTACAAATCAACAAAATTGAAATACTCCTCACAATTCAGGGAAATGCTAATAACTTGCACCAATAGTCCATGGCCCTAAGGAGACTCGAGAATCACCAAGTCGCCGCCGACGTAGCCAACAAGTGTTCTCGTTGCCGTCTCGACTCGAACAGAGAGCGTGAGAGGGGACGTATTCTCTGACATAAGGAGGGGGTAGTTTCGGCAAGGTCAAAGTGGAATGGGGTTTAACGTGGAATTTGTCGATAGGTACAATTTGAGGGGAGGAAAAGTGGTATGGGTGAAGAGGGCGAGGTGGAAGCTTATGATTGGAGCATCAGGAACTCTTTTCTGACTTTGGCGGGGGAACACCAAATAACGGCTTGTACGATGGCCTAACTTCTGGTCTTCTTCCGTGCTCTGGGGGCTATATAAGTGAGAGCGGATGTGGTGAGGTGATTGGTGCGGCCGTGAATTGGTACAGGCGTGAATCGATGCATTTTGGAATTGTAGGCATTGTTGGCGTCGTTGGCTGTCGTTAGCTACGCCTGTCGTGCAAGTCCTTCGGCTAAGTCCGGAGGGTAATTAGAGTCCGCCGAGGGGTTATGTCCAACGAGGGGTGAAGGGGGGGGGGGGGGGGGGGGGGGGGTACAAAAAAATGCCACAAGGTATTTTTTTGTATCCCCCATTTTTCCTATAATTATGGGTGTTGAATGCAAGCAATTCAAAAAATATTCAGCTCATAAGGACCTTGAAGCATTTACTTCAATATCAAATTCAAAGTTTTGTTGGACTTTAAATCAACAGCAAACATATGAAAATAACACTATGATCACACAGAATGTCACTCTTCTCCATTGATTGACAAAATACTAGGCATGGGACACTTGAATCCTCAAATCCCTCAAATAATACCTCTTTCCTCGAATCCAATGCGTTTTACTTCAAATCCGAATCCTTAATAATCTTGAGTCACTTACATCCTCAGCTGACGAAAATCTTTGCATTGCTTTCGATTCAACTTTACCGCCACCACCCGTGATTGTAATCTTTCGATTGCAAGTGTTGAATACAAGCCAGGATTCTTCCTCATCCCAAAGCTATCACTCACAGGATCATGCGAAACGAGAATACTCGGCAAATGCAACCCCGGTTACTCTGAGCGGTTGGTAACTATGTAGCGAGAACATTGAGAATCCAGATGTCCTTTGCCCAACGTAGGCGTACACTTTTCTCATTGTTAGCATGTGATATTGTGATATCATTATTCTACAGGTCTATTGTTATATGCATAGTGTGTTTCAGCCAATATGCCGTCATCAGGTCCATAAATACTGTCCATGAAGCACAGTATATATGCGCATTTCAGGAGAGAGAGGTGGGGGTAGGGAATTTAATGAACAAGCGAGTGGTCTCTCTGAACGACGACGTACCCACCTGCCAATGGCCTAGCTGCTGATCTGCCTCCTACGTGGTGTAATAGTGTGCTGTCTTGTTTTTTTTAGTCGTGACAACATTCCACTTCATCTCACCAAAGTCAGTTACTGATGTTGTAATGTCTGATTTTGTGGTTTCTGTGGCTGATTGGTTGAGTGACTATGGTTCGGTATGTTGGGAACCAATTTCCTTCCATCCACGCCAGGGCCATGGTTCAGTCTCTGAATGTGTACTTTCTGTATCGACGTGATGTTCTCGTAATCAGACTACGGTAGAATTTGTGACAGTTTTCTGTCCAGCATCGTCAAAATAGTGACAACCCTTTTTCAGACTCGGACGAAGCAACTGTTCCTCTTGGTGCTGGCGCTGAGTGACGCGTGCGGCCTGCACTTCCTCCACCTGGTGAGGGACAAGGGAAGCTGGATGGAGATTGGCTCCTCCCTCTCTCACTTTGTCATCCTGGAGACGATGGTGCTCTTTCTGCTGCTGCTCTACGGCCTCTCGTGCCGCCTGATGCCGCCGCAGCCGTCTGCGCCCGTGGTCTTCCTCGCTGCAGTCGTCGACTCCCCGAAGAGCAAATCCACCTGATGTCGTCCCTCGCACACACCCTCCCAAAACGTCGTTCGCCCTATTGCTGCAGTTTGCACATGGACCGTCACAGTGACTCTGCGGATATTTTTTTGCCAGTTCCTGACAATTGTTTGTACATGCTATTTTATCATATGTAAGAATGCCACATTTGTGGAAGTAAAGGTTAATCCACACAGTATTACTTACTTACATGCAGGTGCATATTTTCAAGTGAGGAAGAAGCATTATAAAACAGTTCCTTTTCACTGCAATTTCTTGCTGTAAAAGCGTTTGAATAGCTGCAATGGAAATGGAAGACGTGCATTAGTCATTGATGAGTGATGTAGTCTCAAGTGCAGTGTGGAGAGAACCCTGTATTGTTGTTTGCTGCCATAAATTCCCAGATACGTGCAGGATTTGACTCCTGCACAATCGATATATATATCCAATCGAATACATGCTCAATTATGCTTGGGAAGCATGCTTGCCTGTTGCAGTTGACAGCTGCTGTGCGACATATCACTACATCTATGTAAATACATTCATCCTGGAAGCCACCATGATAGTGTGTATTCGGGACAAAACAAAGCCCGATCTTTACTCTAGGTTGAAAAGATATTATGTATGGCACTCAGTTTACTATACACAATTCTTGTTTATCGATTTTTCACAGGTTTCCCGACGGAAACTTACCTCCTTGTATTATAATGGAAGTTGGGCAATAAAAGTAATCGCTCATGTCAGTTTCCGCTGTGCCACTTGCAACCAGCTTTTGTACAATATTTCTTCTGGTACACCTTCTACTCTAACTAGAAGATGAATCCCATTCAATAAGTAACCAGAATATGGATTAACAATGAAGTCTACGAACTAACTAACACTTTCGCTACCATATCCGACTGCTTCTTTGTCAATTGTTTACATCTGTGGGCGGAATGTTGTATCCGTATTCAAATACTATGCTATAAAATACAAGGTAGAGAATGTGTTTTTAAACAAAAACTGAACTAGTGGAAATAACCCTATAATTTCATTCTATTAATTAAATATTTGCTATCGCTTGTTGGCTATAAGGCGACAGTAGTGCCGTGCTGGTGGATCGGTGTATAAACTGCAACGACTAGGCTCCCTTGTGCCGACCACATGTCATTTGATCAGCACAAAGGAGCCTAGTCCCCAGAATCAGTGTGTTGTGAATGCATCACTGCATTCACAACACACTGGCTAAGCACCATAAGATCATTGGCTAAGCACCAAGGGGTTCAGGCACCAAAAGCTTAAACGTTGTAACCCTTTCCTCCTCGCGGTTCCGGTTACCTTACCTTGTTAATTGTCCGGCTAGCTCATTTCTGCTTTACCTCCGACACTCACGCTCTTATATACATATATATTACATACATACATCAATACACTTCATTCAATGGTCAGTCAAGGACAAATTAAACAAAACACTATTTATATTATTCATGCATAAAATATATATATATATATATTTATTTATTTATTTATTTATTTATTTATTTTTTTTATATTCCTTTGAATTCAGAGATTGGGCCCAATTTACAAAGTTCATATGCATACTTATTATAGCCAATAGGTAGTCTAAAAGAAATAGTTGGGTGTTATTAGGCAATGGGCTAAGTTTCCTTAAATAAATATTGAGAATGTTCCAATTAATTCCCACTTATCGTGGCTAAAGCGTCTCGTCCTCCCTCCGTGACACTGGGCTGGAGTGCGCCTTCCCGTGTGGTGTATTCTCGCCGACGACGCCTCCTCGATCCCACTCCTTACTCTGCTGGAGTCCTTTTCTCGGGCGCCTGCCGTAGGATCAGCCTTTCTCCACTGATGGATCCTTCTCAAGGGTTCCCGGGCCTATTCTCCTGACGTCTCGTTCACCTTGTTTCCCGACTCTCTCCGCGTCCTTTCACTACCGTTCCGTGTCGCGTCCTCCTGACTACTCCCCCGTTCGTGTCCTCGTTACTGCTCTTCTAACTTCTCTATTCTTGCCCATTCTTACGCTCGTTTTTCCTAACCTATTATTTGGCCGAGTGTACTGCCAACCCCCCAGCGTTTAACCGATAACCCTATTGTTGTCCGTGCCGTGGGTACTGCCAACCCGTGGCGTTTACCCCGTAGGCTTACAACGTTGATTGGTAGAGCAGACAGTATATTCAGGAGTTAGATGAGACCAGCAGAGCCTTCGGCGTGTGCGGTGATATAAACGTGGGATAACCTATATGGTTTATAAACTCTCTTTTTGGGAGGATTTTCTTAGACTCCCAATGTGGACATTAGGCACAGTGTCAAAAGTTGGGAATGTGCATATGGATTTCATGTGCAGTTAAGGATAAGCACATGTATTTCCTCTAATGTCAGGGCATATGTCAGGTCACCGAGGAGGGGCTGAATTCAAAGAAAAACAAGCATTTATGTTTTAGGGTTCACGACATGAGCGTCTGGTTGAGGGGTGCAGTTGAAGACACCAGAGAATCCTGGGGATTGATCTTCCGACGGCCACCGAATGGGAAAGAAGGAAGAAGTGAACAAGGATTGAGGAGGGGAAGTGTAATGGCTCTCTCGATGTTTCGGTCATCACCGTTCCCCGTGGCACATCGCAAGGCATCTTCACGGTCCCTGATACGTACTACCCAACCCATTTCTGCTCTCTTCCCGCACACCCTAGCCTAGGAAACCCTCCTTGCTTTCCCCCTTCATTCACTCGGAGCACTCCATTTGCACCCTGAGCCCTCCAAAACAACCCCTTCCTCATTTCTTCCAACCCTTAGAAATCCTTGCTTTTACAACTTTGCGATGCCATGTTGTCGGAAATGACCTTTGTGTGCGGTGTTGGAAGCAGCTGCGGACAAAAAACCGGAATTTTGCTCAGTAGAGTTTTGTTTTTATCCATAGTGGCAGTGATCTTGCACGACTGATTGTAAGAAAGAGTAATATAATCTCAATTAAAAACTATTAGATGCCTATTACCGAGAATGGCATTCCATTTGAATTATTGAATTGTAAAATAGAATCGGATAATTTCTCGGATAATTTGGTTCATCGCCTACCATGCACGTAAAAATCACATTTCAGCACGTTCATCAAGTATCTAAAATAAGCATAGGTACCCAAAATGTTTTCTCATCCAAAACTTTCTTGCGTAAAAACTATTGGCTTTCTATCTTGAACCATTCCGACAGAAAAACATGTCTGCGTAAAATATCTAGTGATATCTATTCCGTGTGTAAGAAATGTGGGAAGTCGCTGATTTATAAGATACGGTTCACCTACCAGCACGATCTCGGAGTACGATTGATGAAGGACACCGCTCTGGGTTTGCGACCATATGAGTATAAAATTTGGTGTGCTTGCCTTTAGAAATATAAAATAACATGAAATAAATGAATCGGTCAAATCGTAAATATAAATAATAAATGAATCGTAATAGTAATCGATAGATTGAAACATGATAGTAAGTTTAGAGAACGTTGAATGTTCACAAATTTATATTGGAATGGTATGTCAAGAAATATACTTTTTAACTTAAGGTTAAATCACAGATGGTTAAACACAGGATGCAGAAAAGCATATAAATTACATCTATACGATAAATAATAAGCGGTGTTATACAACCGAATACATTCTGTGAAATGCCGTTATACATGTCACGCAATGTATTCGATTGTTACTTCAGAGAGGTCCCCCCCAATGATTTGCAAACTAAAGCGAGAATAGAAATAGACAAAAAAGCATTTAACAGTCTTGTCCTCCTTACAATGAAAGCTCCAATGAAAAGACCTATCGATATGTATTATTGACATTATTTTGGGGGGTGTGGGGGTCGACCGATCACCTCCCCCCCTGGATCCCTGTTTCAGGGCGTTCAATTCCACAGACGTGACTGCTGCCCCATCGTATGTCGGATCAACGAGTTTTTCTTTCAGTCCATAGGAATTAATTATATGCTTTGTATGAACAAATAACTCGTTGGCAGACCCATCGGCACTCACATCAGTGAACGAAATTGCTGCATTTCCGAGGCGTTATCGTGGAAGTATCTAAGTGTTGTGGATGGCTGCGATTTATTACTGATATCTGAGGTCTCGTCATAGTGATAGCTCCACATAAATTGCGCAACCTGTTTCGTCTCTTATCATATTTTCCAAAATTGTGCTAACAGGTATTATCAAGTCGTCTCAGGGATTTTCTCACTTCGGCATTGTACCACTCAGGTTCAGTGCTTTCTTTTTTAAATGCCCATGGGATATATCTATTGATCCCAGAGCGCATGATATTAATGAACGACTCTCATGAACCCTCCGTACATAAGTTTATGGAAGACTTTTTAAAATCCGATAAGGAATCTCTTAAATGAATTTTAAAGTTAGCAAAGTCAGCTCTTTTAAAAATATAAATTTATCCTTTTGTTTAAAATTTTTATCTAATGTTAGAAAGAATTTTGCAGTAACAACTCTGTGGTCACTGATTCCATCAACGGTGTCAATTGTAATCACTTGTTGTGGGATGTTGGTTGCCAGTAAATCTAGAATGTTATCCCCAAAATTTCCCCTAGATGTTATCTTTCGGACCGTTCACCTTGTCTATGCCGAAATCGAACTTAGTAGAATGATATTTTGGCTTCATAGTGAAATTTTAGACAAATACTCACTTCCAATCCTTTATAGTTTTCATGCAAATGGATGTACACTCTCATTTATTTAAATTTAATTGTACTTATAGCCGTTTTATTTAACTTTATGACTCATTCCTCACCATCCTTCCACTGGAACTGAAGTTACGGCTGTTGTTCTGAACTGAAGTCCACTCATATCCCTCGCGATGCGGTTCAAGGGTGTTGAAGGGGTCAGGGTTAACCTGACCGACACGATTAAAGGTCCATGGGCTGATTCCCCTTTGGAGTTCTGAGGCTCGGAGCTGTCATCATTTCTTGGGATGGGCAAGATGACCCTTTGAATGATGATGGGACCGATTTTGATGACGCATTGAAATCGGTCGTTGAAACCTATCGTGGATGACGTATGCGATGAATTCTTATCGAGGAATGCATACCTCAGAGCAAGCCAAGTCAACTGTTTGTAATTCAATAAGAAGCAGGTGGGAAATTATATGAATTCAGCCACTTTCGTTACTGGATTAAGGAGGCTCCACCGAATTATGAAGTAGATGTCATTTTTCTGAAAATTTCAGTCCACACAATTTGTTGGCCCTTCTATCCATTGGAAATAAAATAATGAGGCCTTTCCATCATATGTTCGAGGAAAAAAAAAACGTGGAAAATCAGCTATTTAATACGTGGTTATATGACATAGCATGGCTCTTGCATAAAATTTGCAGATTAATAATGTAAAGAGAAATGTTGTTTTGACGAAAAACTAATGTAAGATGCGCAATTTTATGTAGAATTAAAAAAGGTTCTGGCCTTACAAAAACATTTATAAAAATCTGAAAACGTTCTGGCCCTACCACACTTGTTTTATTGATATTAATAAATGTTTGCTAAAAAAAGCAGAAAAACCTTAGTTACAAGAAAGTGGCGCTACAGTATGTTGTTATCATTGGCAACGGTACTTGTGACGGAACGTGCTTACAAGCCTATTTACTCGCCTAATTTAGGAATATACCTTACCAAGGTTCTTCTTATATTTTTTACGTAATTTAAATATTTCATTGGTTACTGACATGGTGTTGTTAATACTAATGCTTCGAAATGGTAGCAGCATCATTGTTTCCAAACAATTTTCAAAAATACGAATATGAAAAAAATGCAAATCAAAGAGTTGTATTTGCCAGGGAATAGTTTAAAACTAAGTAAGAAAATATTTAGCCTATTTTAGTATATGTATTAGCGGGATTGAGCATATATTCTCACTTTGTAAATTAAACGCGGCAACAACACGTCAGCCATGTTCCGAGGTCAAAATGAGTTAAAAGAGCTCGTAAAAAATAGAATGCAACTACTACGCATTCTCATAGAGTTATTGTGTATTTTTTATTACCCTAGAGATGATTTTCCATAAAGGTGTTTTTCCGGATCGGTACTTATTCATTAAATAACATAGCTCTTACACGGGATTTTGAATCGCGGAGTCACGGCGGAACATCCTCAAGGCAAGCGCGAGGAAAACGTGAGTGAATCTACTGTTGCGTGTCCAGTCTACGTTGCAATAAACATAGTACACTAAATAGGAATATGTTTCCGGGACAACCGGTGAATTACTTGAAGTGTCCCGAAAATACGACCGTGTGAGGCAATCCCAACTCTCGGCCATGATTTGTTTCACACGTGCTGAGTAGCTATCCCAAGGCCGTTCGTCCTGCCTACGCCTGCGATGTTCTAGCACTTCCCACGTCACGATGGTGGCAGCCAATGGAAATAGTACGTTTCGCGGAGTGGGCGTGGTTACAACTCCGCTTCAAATTTGAAGGCTATATAATGCCGGGGTTACGATGAACGTTTTCTTGGCATGAATGAAACGGACGGTGGCGGTGAACGGCAACGTAGCGGCTCAATTGTTGGTGGCACATCACGATCGACGGCAGATTGGAAACACTGCCTTTTTCCAATATGGCGGAGCGGCAAACAGTCACCTCTTGGGTTCGAATTGGTGTAAAACATTAAGTTTTCATCTTTTTCCAAAACCTTTCTAGCCTGAGTTAAGTGTAAACATAGCAGGTTGTGTTGTGAAAATTTCATCGAAAAAGGACGATTTTCAGGGCTCGAAAAAATTTATGAAAAGTGTCACCCTCATCCGAACATTTACCCCCAACTTTATTTTCGTGATTTGCTGACGGAAACCAACACAGCAGGATAGCTAGACCTTGACAAGCTGTGCTCAACCTACGTCAACGGCACGTCATCGTCCGTAATCGTGATTAGCTTAATTTCCCATTCTCCTAACTTCAACAATGCCACCGTCCGTTTCCGTTATGTCAGAAAACGTTCGTAGTAATCCCGGCCTAAATCTGGATCCCGTAAAAATGGATTAAAATACTCTAAAGGGCGTTTTTTTTTTTTAGCAATCCCTGTTGTTTGGAAGTGTCCAACACCGATTCAACAATTAACGGGGGGGCCCCCTTCCGCTGGGACACGTTGCGTCCTCGCGTGAAGAAGGACAAAAGACGAACGTCACCTGTGATGCGGCTGAGGTTGCGCAGTTCGGCACCGGCGAATCCGGCGACGTGCGCCCCGAGGCTGAACCCGATGAGGTGCACGGTGCGCAGGTCCAGCTGCAGCTCGTCGCGCAGGCGTGCCAACAGCATGGCGAGCTGCTTGCCCACCAGCCTCGTGTTGGCCGACGCCCGGACGTAGTTGGGGATCGTCGCTCCGGCCTCCCAGTCCACGCATATCACGTTGCACTCCTCCTGCAAATGGACCAACCGACATAAAACACTTCCTTAGGGCCCACTTCTCGAGTCTGTACGCGTAATACGTAGTCTAGATTACAATTCCACTTAAAGTGAGCCTGCTTAAGGATAACTGTAAGTAATGGACGTCTTCTACACATGCACTTTAGGTTGACTGCAGAGTCACTAGAGGATTAATAAAAAAACAGCGTATTATGCTACATTCGACCAGATAAATAAGATTAGAGAGATAGATTGTCACACTGATAGATTAATAATGGAATTTTTCCCCCGTACTAAAAGAGAACAGAATAGGCTGCATAGCAAAGGGATAGGCATGTGAAATATTTTAGAGTATTCTGTAGTGCATGATGCATGTATTAACTCCTTAAATACTATATATACTAAAACAATCAAGTTGCATGAGACCCTATAGTTGCTTGTTTGCATTTCAGTAGTGCATGCATGGTGATCTTCACCCCCTGCCACACACCCTCGCGGTCTAATCTAGCATAATACGCTGGTGTTCTTAATATGTGCCTAACATCTTCAGTAAAGCTATCCGACTGAAATGTCTTTAATAAATTTAATCTGTACTTTAACCTACGCTCTGATGATGGTTCCCACCCTAATTCTTGTATTGATTCTGATACACTACTCAACCTATCGTAACACCTTTTGACGAACCTAGCTGCTCCACGCTGCACACTGTCTAGTTCTCTGATCAAACCTAATTCATTTGGATCCCATACACTGGCTACACACTCAAGGTGGGGCCTAACTAGTGAAAAGTAGCATCGCTCTTTTGTCTTCTCATCACATTTCCCAAGTACTCTTTTTATAAATCCTAGCTTTCTCTTCGCTCGGCCGCATGTTTCCCGGATGTGTCTTCCCCACGATAAATCCTTAGTGATTGTTACACCTAAATATGTTATGGTTTCAACGCTTTCGATCTTCGTGTTACTATTTTTATAGGATCGCTCCATCGAATTATTCGATTAGCATTGGTCCCGAGTTAAAAAGGACAACGGCAAGGTCACAATTGTCTCCAGAGTAATAGCGCGAGTACTCCGAAGGGAGGAAGCATTCAAGGTTCCAGCGAACTCACACGGAAGCAGTCGAGAGGGGAACAGCGCCGTAAAAAGAAGGAAGGACATCTTCTTTGCGACAGTCCGGTAAGGAAAGGAGTTTAATCTTAAGACACTAGATGGTATAAATAATAAAAGCCTAGGTAGCGTAATATCAACAACGTTTTCACCATTCGTGTTTCCAAGTGCACATCGTTGCTACGGATACGGTTCGCGTTTTGCCGAGCAGCTTCTCCACGATGCTCGCTACGAACGCAACGGCGGCGTCTCCTAGCAACAGGCAACACGTTGCGAGGCTGCAACCGACAAAACAGGATCGATCAGGCCGATCATACAAGAACTAAGTGATCTCCGGCAGTTTAATGCAGCAAAAAATGCACATGCTTCAACAGATGCTCCTGAATATAGTATTGATTTAAGCTTTCCAGAGAGAGGTTACATTTTGAACACTGGCTTCGCTTTCGGTAGAACTGATTTCCTATAAAGATTTCGACTCTTCCGCTGTCCACCAGGCAACAATGATGGTTATAAGTCTCGTATCCGCAACATAAAAAGATGAGGACAAAAAAACCATTCACGTGAAATTGAAAACGCTCGATAATTAGGTACCTCAAGTCGAACGGAACTTGGAGAGCCGTTTTCAATTCCACTCAATCCAAACTTTATACATTCACGTGATAGTCCCCATTTCGTTTTAACACACTTTTACATTTTTCCAAAATAATAAACGGTAAAATCAGTTATTCAGCTATGTGGACTACAGAAAGCTGCAAAAATTTCCGATCCATATTTGTACAAAAACGGTAAGACCCGAGGCCCCTACCTGTCGAATGCCTCTCGGCCCACTTACGTAATTTAGGTGCAGCGGTGAAATGAGTCCATTCAACGCCAGCCTGATTTGAGGGGTTTCTTCAAGGAAAGGGAGGTCGAAAGACATTGTTGTCTCAGTTGCCTCGCCTTAAAATTCGGACATCGGGGCCTCAGTATATCTTGCTTCCCTTAGGGGGCGATGACCACCACCATCTCCCACCGATACAAGAGGTTACTTACACAGTATGGATCTATAATCCTTTAAATTTTACACCCCGGGGCTAATTATATATTCAGAACCCCAGCGTTTTATGCTAGGTTTGATTAGATTAACAAGATTGGAGAGATAGATTTAAAATGTCATTTTTCACTCTACATTTTAAGAGGCAGTGTTACAAAGGGATAGGTTAGAGGTGGAATATTGCTAGAGTAGTCTGCAGTGCATGATGCATGTAATAACAACCAATAATCCCTTTCTTCATCCGTAGATATTGCAGTTTTATTCGCAGTTTATCACGTAGATTAAGATGTAGATAAAGTTCCTATATGATGCATATGGAATGGGTAGTTCCTGAGTCCACCAAAATATCATCAATATAGCTCCAAATGAAATACTGCAGCATAAGAAGTTCTTGAGATATCGATAATTGTTGTAACAACAATTAACCTCTCAGTTGCTGGTAATTTGGGAACGCAACGAAACGAGGGTCCTTACGCAGTGTGTGGATGCCGGAATCTTTAACACCACCGAAGTCACAAGGAATGAATTTGAGAAATGGAGTAGGTTAGTTCCTGAGTCAGGCTTTACCCTATCATTATAGCTCCAGTTGAAATATTTATACCAACCAGCTAGAGCAACCAAATAGTATTTAGGACAGTAATGGATTAAAGCGAAGATACAGTAGGAAATTGGAAAAGGTGCTGTATATTTTGATTCAGAAGAATAGAAGTGTCATGTTTCGACAATACTTTCTTACGCATGTTCTAGAGAATTATAAACCATTAGTTAATTCAGTTATATATGTTCATGACTCATCAATAATTATTATATTGATTGGTGTGGATTAACTATTTAGTTTGACGGTTGTCGTGAATGAATATCTAACATTTAACGCAAAGTAATTACACATTACAGCATAGCAAAGTAGTAGCTACAATTTTATTGTAGGTAGTGCCTGCACGGGCTGCTATTGCATGCCTGCATGACAAGTAAGTGTAAATTTAAATCTATTTTGATTTCAAGTGTTGGTTTATCCCTTGATACACAGTAGTGTCCATAGTAGTGGCTTGCGGGGTTATATGTAAATTAAGTACATCTACATAATACCCAGCAAGACACCATTAAGGTGTGTTGCAGGGGGTGAATTAGCACCAAACATGCATTAAATGTCATGTATAAAAAGGATTAGTAATTATATTCTACTAAACTTCACAATTAAATAAAAGATAAAAAAACAAAGCAAGAATGCAAAAACATGCTGTTAGTTGGATTAGCTTAAAGTCCTCATACACAAAGATTACTACCCGTCTGGTGAACCCGCGTTCATCTACATTACACGATACCCTGCAAGCCACCGCGAGGGTGTGTGGCAGGGGGTGAAGATCACCAAGCATGCACTATTAACAAGCAAACAAGCAGCTATAAGGTCTCATGCAACTAGATTGTTAGTATCTATAGTATTTGAGGGGTTAATACATGAATCATAGAGAGCACTACAGAATACTCTAAAATATTTCCCCTACCTATCCCTTTCCTATGCTGCCTATTCTGTTCTCTTATAGTACGCGGGAAAATGCCATTTTGAATCTATCGGTATGACAATCTATCTCTCTAATTCTGGTCGAATCTAGCATAATACGCTGGTTTATTTTAATGTGTGCGTAACATCTTCAGTAAAGCTATCCGATTGAAATTTCTCTAATAGATTTAATCTGTACCTTAACCTACGCTCTGATAATGATCTTCTCACCCTAAATCTTTTATTAATTCTGAAACGCTACTCAAACTTCGTAACACCTTATAACGAACCTAGCTGTCCTACACTGAAAACTATCTAGTTCTCTGATTAGGATCCCATACACTGGCTGCATACGCGTTCGACCACTGGTATTCGTATGTAGTACCATGTAAGTAGGTAATATAGGTAGACTTAAATTTCACTCATCAGACTTATTACATTTCAGTCATTACATTTCATTCAATAGTGTAATTACGCTTCGCCAAATACACTCTTTGCATTGCAGTCAATACGTTCATTACGTACTCATTGCATTTCGCTCAATTCGTCGGTTCCATTGTCGTCGCCAGAAATATTTCCGACGAGGTCTGCCTTTTTAGGGCATTCAATTCCAAATGCCTCACTTTGTTGTGAAGTGCCTCGCTCTCGACATTGAGAGCGAAAGTGAGGAGGAGTCATTTCAGCGATTGCGAAACCCACGACCTTCCAAAGAACGAAGCAAACATTCGTCTTAGTTCCTTGTTTCCTTCGTAAGAGGCAACAACACAATCCCGAACAGCTGATCAGCAGTGGTGTGGAATCCTTGCGAGAATGCTTGGAGGCCATTTAGTCATGTAATAAGAAGCTGATTTTCGTATCAAGTCTTCTGTAAGAAGTGTCCGCTAGTGTTTCAGTGAGTGAGAAAGTCTAAGGTTGGCGATGTAACATGATGAGAAGTATCGTGAACGTGAATTATTCCCGTGAATATTATGTTGCTCACCAAATCCTGACTCCAAAGAACCCTGTCAGTAAATCGACACTCCTCAAGATGTTAATGCATAAAAAGACGTTATCCAGCGTAATTTGTGAGAGTGTTTATCAAGTACCGAGCAGTGTTTCATCCTCCAACATAACCTCGCAAGTGAAATGTGGATAGTAGTGCTTCAGTTGCATGAATCACTGGATGAGTGACCAAGTTATGTCGTGTCGTGCGTCGTGTTTATAAGTGCCTTGCCGAGAAGAATTAACTGGAAATCGTTGCAGTGAATCTACTACTCTGGCTGTAATGACGGTACACAGGTCTTGGTGTTCCCGTAAAGGTAAGCAATTGCATGGTTTGCTTCCATTTCCCATGTTTATGTAATTACCCACGTCCAAATGTGATTTGGGTCGCTGAAGTATTCTTCGAACGATGCCGATGAATTTCGTTGTTGTTGCAGTAGGAAGGTTACAATTGGCAACTGCTAATCTTTTTAGGAATTCAAGGTAGATAAACGACCTATCCAGATCCTAAATCCTATTATATCTAGAAAGAAACTAGAAGGGCGGTTGGCAGTGGTTTCCAGTGGTTTTATTGAAGAGGTTCTTTCGTTTGATTACTAACATTAGTAGAGCAAAATGGACTTACTATTCGAACGTCGATGGGCATGTTAATCTGAAAATAATTTTTATGTAACTGTTTCAATTAATGCAATAATTCTAGAAATGCAAAATTGAAGTCAGGTATCAGATGTCATTCAACTGTAAGTGTTGGTAGACCCGAAATAAAAGCCCTGCACGTTGCATAATGGTGTAATATTTGTTTTAAAACAATTTATTTTTTTTAAATATTTCATTATAGGACGTTTTTCATAAACCTGAGGATTACAATGTCTATTGGGTATTTTATCACTTTTTTCCGCCAAAACGAGTAGTTAATGGACATAATGGCAGGTGGCGCTCTCAATTATTTTTTAGTAAACTACTTTCGGAAAACGAATCTTGTTGCCATTATAGGCAATTATCAATATCCAAAATGCATATCCAGCAATAATATAAGCAAGAGAATATTTAAATTTCGAAAATAATTAAGCGTTTTCGAAATAATTAATCACGACGAATTCCACATTGCACTTTGGTGATTGGTCCGGTCTCGGTGACGTCACGCCAGACCGTGACGTTCAATCGCGTGATCAGACATCTTCAGTATTCGTCTGGACGCGGTAACAGAAGGACAGGTGAGTTTTCAGCCCCATTATAAGAAACTTTTACTTTAAGTCAAGTTTCCATTGTTAACGTTCATTGAGTTTGCTGTTATTTTTGAAAGTGAAATTCGTGACTTATTTTTCTGGATGTACGAAGAATAGTGAGATATTCCGAGAGATATAACATAAGCATAATAGTGTTATAATTTACGTGTGCTCATTTCCTATACTCGTGTATGTTGATGAGAACATATTGCAAATATCAATGTAACACACTTGGATTTTTTCGTCTCTCGATCAAACAATTTCGTATATCATGGTTTATGTTGTATTACCCTCTTGTGGGCCTGCTCCTTTAAAATATATTCACCTTTCAATCGATCCTTATGAGACGCGTTCCAACAGAAACTGCTACTAGTTGAACAATTCTATAGAAAAATGTGTCTATGTAAGTCCACTCGAAGTTACTTCATTCTTTTACTGACCATATAACGCCGTTATATTTGAGTGGAGAACTTAAGCCCTAGAACTACATTTACGATACTCTGATGCTGTTAAACGGTGTAACTATAAACTTCAACAGTTAAAAGACTAGGAGAACTTAAAAGATAGGAGTGAATTCATTTTTACTGTAAGAGTATATACTTTCTAGAGCTATTAATAAGATGATTCTAGTGAACCACATTATTAACGTTCTTCGAGTTTGGAGTTACCTTAAAAGGGAAATCGGAAACAATTAGTAACATTTTTGTCTGGATGTACGAAGAATAGAGATATATTTCGAGATATGTATATACCATGTACTTGACTACATTTGAAATTCTTGCTTTACTTACTAATTCACTACTGCATATGTCATGAATAATTCTTTTTCCATTGATTGATGGGTAATTACAGTAGCAGTGCAGCAAAATTTGTGGTTCCGTCCGTTGATGGTTTGAATTTTTTTACAGGAAGTAGTTATTCGAGTTGCCTGCGACGTAAAATGGGATCTTCGTCATCGATCACGTGGGACATTAGACAACTGGGAACTCGAGAGACTGAGAAACGGTCTTCAGTGGATTGATGGTAAGTCCGCTTAGTTGCTAATATTTTTCATTGACAAGTGTTTTCATTTACACGTAATGTTTTTCCCGCCTTTTTGTGATTCGTTTCGTTCTGATCGATGCGAGGTTGTTTTTTTCTTAAACCCTGAATTCCCGCCGAAATCTCAAAAGATTGTTTCGATTCCTAGAATTTTCCCGGACGATCCTCGACTGTTATTGCTGCATCTCTACCCGTTATTCGAGAAATTTTAGTCTATTTCCCTTTCGTTCTGTTTGAAATTAACTTAAAATCGAGATTAAACGATTACTGTTAATAAAATAAAGTCGAAAGTGCAGTCACGTATTTTCACTTTCTACCTTCTTGGAATTAATTTGATTTTCTGGATAATTTCAGTTTCGCAAACTGATTTCTTAAATAATTAACATCTATTGCACTGACCTCGTAGTCGATCGCCACTTATAAGACCATTTCCATTTCACAATCAATTCTCATGTTGTATGTTACGGGAGAAAGTAGGTATTGCGTATCAGACGTTACTTTATTCCGTGATAATTTAAAACTATCCAAGGTTCACGACGTTAATTTTCGAATTTTGAGTCAATAGCTGACGTTCGAGCTACATTTGTATGATATTTTTTAGCGATCTTACTGTTTTTGTTACTACGGAAGAGAGACGGATAGCACTGTAATAAAGGATAATGATACAGCTGTACTGATTTTCGTCAATATTTTTGCTCGGGGGCAGCAGATACGATGCATGAACTGCCTGTTCACTACGTGGCGCGAGATTATGAATATTATTTTTTATTAAGTAGGTGGAGTCCGCAATTTTTCCATTAATTGATGATTAATTACAGCATTAAGTATTTTAATTGGAAGATTACGGCGTGCGTGATTCGACTGTTACATGATAATCTCTCGTGAGATTTGATGTGAGTTTTGTAATTTCAATCGATTTTCCCGGGCTCGTATGACTTGCAATTGCAATTTTGTATTTAAGGAGTTTTTTTTCGTTTGGGAGTACATTTAGATTATTGCTTTTCAGAGCATTTTAAAAATTATTGTTTCATATTGATAATTCACTTGCAATCCAGTACCTCCGTACGTGGATGTACTCCGAAAGCAGAAACCTTATGTTTCGATCGCTTATAAGGGACAATTTATTATTCACTTGACTTCTTCGTGATTAAACTTCCCCTTTTTGCGTTCATGCCTTAAATATTTTAATTGTAATTCATTTTTAGGGGCATTAATATCTCACTGTCACTATTAATCCTTAAATCACAATTTTTTGCATTCATTTCGTCTTAAATATTTTACCTGCATCAACGCGATACCCTGTGAGCCACCGCGAGGGTCTTCCGAAGTCCAACAATGGATCTTGGTAATCTTGCGCGCTTTGATCACCAAACATTGTCATTCCATATGACTTGTAGCTTTTTGAAAATTGACTTTTACCAGATTTGCTATTTTTGCAACTCTTCTCCTTTCAGTTTATCGGTGTTACGTTCTTTGAGGTCTTAAAACAGAGAGGGGCCAATTTTTAGCGATATTTAGTCATTATTTATCATTATTTATTTCCTCTGTTACCTGTATTTCTTCGTAATAGGACAGGATATAGGGTTTTTAGTCTATAGATTTCATTAGTTTATTTCGCCCAGTTGACAACACATCAAAATACTCCCTTTCCTCATAGATCGAAAGTATTAAATGCGTGATGAGGGAGTCATTTAATGACATCTACTGTGGATTTTTGAAATGAGTTTGCAGCCTTTCATACTCGTTGTATTTCAAATTATTTTTTTTCATGGTATTTCATATCGCTAAATTCTAAGGCACCGCGAGGGTGTGTGGCAGGGGGTGAAGATCACCAAACACGCACTATTGACATGCAACTAGGCTACTACGTGGATATATGCTAGATAATAGGGTCACGTGCAGCTAGATGGTTAGTACGTGGTACATAGTAATATAGGGGTTGGCTGTTAATAAATGCATCATACACTACAGACTACTCTATCAATATTTCACATATTGCCTATCCCTGTCCTATGCTGCCTATTCTGTTCTCTTATAGTACGGGGGAAAAATGGCATTTTAAATCAATCGGTACGACAATCTATCACGCTTAATCTTATTTATCTGGTCGAATAGCGTAATACGAAAGGGTTTTTAATATGTATGTTACATCTTCAGTCAAGCTGTCCGTTTTAAATGACTGAAATAGTATTATCTCTATTTTAACCTACGATTATTCCCAGCCCCTTTATCCTTACGAAGATTAGCAGACGCCGATTGGATGGAATTTGTGTCCGATTTCGTTCTTATTTATGTTTAAATGCACATAAGAGGCCTCCGAGAAAAACACAATGTTTTGTACGGAGTAGGTGGGCTTTAATCGTTCCCAACCACCCCTATTCTGAGTTCATTGTCACCCAGTGGCTAGTATGTTGATTTCTCCTTCGTGTACATTCAATCCCACTTGAGAAATCACCATATCTGATCCGTTGCATGCTGCATTGCATCACGCAGGTTATCTAGTTATCTCTTGTTTTCCATGTAAATGTTGATACATATACACAAGTTGGGTTTAATTTCGGGTATGGCTTATCGAATATTTTTTTTTGATCTGAGGTTAGAATTTGATTAATATCATTTAAGTCCAAATCAACTGGAATTTAAGGAATACCACTCCGTATTATTCCACCGTTTTGCTCTGAATATTTTTTTTCAAGATTTCTCTTGTTCCTAAAGCGTGTTTTGGTGAATACAAATCTGATCAGCATATTTATGTCTTCGCCTTTTAAAAAATTAACTCCATTGCTTGAACATCATTTAGAGATGTGAGTTTTTCTGAGTGTCAAAATGGTTATGAGTTCATTACAACTGCAGATAAGTGTTGTATTCAGGAGCAGAGGCGTGGAAGTACTTTGATCGAATTCGAATCGATTCAAAAGAACACATTCGGTCTCATAACATTTATTATTTTTTAATGGCATTATTCAAGTTAAATTTAAGTCTAAAAGATTTCTATTTCGGCATAAATTATAAACAATACATCTTACAGTTCGGAGAACTTGTCTTCCCATGTCGGGGCCCCGGGATTATTTACTGAGGCCATTAGACCACTATGTGATTTAGTAAAACTATACTTTCAAACTGAGTATACAGTGACAGAAATTGGTAAAAAAAATTATATCCACTATCTTATTCTTCACACTGAGCTATGTGTTAGGTAAAGAATAGGGATGTTGAAAGCAGATAGAATATATGAAAAAATGTTATCATTTCCTTTGTACAGAGGTACGTTGTTTTGACGGCACGCTAATTTAAATTGAATTTTTTTCTGCCATTGCAGGACTTGAGGCGGAGCTACGATTGGACGGTCACTTCCCATAAGCTGTCGAGGTTCAGGTGAGGAATCTTCGTAGCTGCCTGAGACAGAAGAACAGGGAGCAGTCTTAACAGGAAGACAAACATTGGTTGGCTCATGGCTTCCCAAAGCTGTGGTAAAACTAACTTTTGTTTCAGGATATACGATCTTAAAGGTAAAAAGAGTAAATGTAAGAGAGGGTAAAATGTGTATTCACAATTATTTGGTTTTCTTGTTTTTGTCATTGGAGCCAATTGCCCCTATTTCCATACATGACCATGGTCTGGTGTAATGTTAAAGTATTTTGGTAAATCAAGCTTGATTGTTGGTGAAAAGGCCTCGGTAAATGATGTCGGGGCCCCGACATGGGAGGACTAGTCCTCCGAACTATAAGGCAAGTGGCCACTTGCCTGGTCTAGCGAGTCGACTCTAGGCAGGAATATGTTTGCATACTGTGTATAATACATTATGTGAAGTCCTGAATGTTTTGTTTGTCGTTTTTCCTTGTGTGTATTTTTTGTGCCCATTTCAATTGTTTTGATATATTGTCTTTGTGATGGATGTCTTTTTCTCATTTGATTATATGCTTGTTTATTCAGATTCTTTCACAGGTAAGCAGACGCCTTGGATTACGCTGCATGCCGAGTAGAGTGTAGGAATAGTTAGTCAGTTTAGAGCCTTTTCCGGCCATTATGGCCCATCGTATCAATCCGTTAGCGTTGAGTTAGTAAAGGCGTTAATTTAAGTCTTTGTGAATGTTGAGCTTGCTCTAGAGTTACACTACAAAATTAATGGGGTTGGTTCGTCAGTTACGACGTGCATCCAGGTGTACTTAGTTTCTGAGTGACCATTCCTCGCATTTTTATAAATGCACTTTTGGATATCTCCATTAAATGTGAGCAGCTTGGCATTCAATCTATTTCATTTGTTGTATTTTATGTGTATTAACCCGCTCTCTCCTCAGGTAACTCCACAACGCCCCGGCCTGCTAGAGAGTAGGGTATGTAGTCGGTTTCCAGTATTTTGAATTCAAGGCCCTTCTGGCCCGTCGTAACGGTATAGTAGCTAGGAGAATTGCGTTTAGCTCATAGCTTTTTTGTGGATGTTGAGCTTGCTCTAGAGTTAAATTTCAAAATTAATGGAATTGGTTCGTCAGTTACGATGTACATCCAGGTGTACTTAGTTTCTGTGTGACCATTCCTCGCATTTTTATAAATGCACTTTTGGATATCTCCATTAAATGTGAGCAGCTTGGCATTCAATCTATTTCATTTGTTGTTTATTATGTTCACTAACCCGCTCTCTCCTTAGGGAACTCCACAACGCCCCGGCCTGCTAGAGGGTAGGGTATGTAGTCAGTTTCCAGTATTTTGAATTCAAGGCCCTTCTGGCCCGTCGTAACGGTAGAGTAGCTAGGAGAATTGCGTTTAGCTCATAGCTTTTTTGTGGATGTTGAGCTTGCTCTAGAGTTAATTTTTCAAAATTAATGGAATTGGTTCGTCAGTTACGATGTGCATCCAGGTGTACTTAGTTTCTGAGTGACCATTCCTCGCATTTTTATAAATGCACTTTTGGATATCTCCATTAAATGTGAGCAGCTTGGCATTCAATCTATTTCATTTGTTGTATTTTATGTGTATTAACCCGCTCTCTCCTCAGGTAACTCCACAACGCCCCGGCCTGCTAGAGAGTAGGGTATGTAGTCAGTTTCCAGTATTTTGAATTCAAGGCCCTTCTGGCCCGTCGTAACGGTAGAGTAGCTAGGAGAATTGCGTTTAGCTCATAGTTTTTTTGTGGATGTTGAGCTTGCTCTAGAGTTAAATTTCAAAATTACTGGAATTGGTTCGTCAGTTACGATGTGCATCCAGGTGTACTTAGTTTCTGAGTTACCATTCCTCGCATTTTTATAAATGCACTTTTGGATATCTCCATTAAATGTGAGCAGCTTGGCATTCAATCTATTTGATTTGTTGTTTATTTTGTTCACTAACCCGCTCTCTCCTTAGGAAGTGCAGTGTGTGAGAGCATAAGGAGAGTGGTGTTAGTGTGGTGATAGTGTGGTGTCAGTGTGGTGATAGTGTGGTGTCAGTGTGATGATAGTGTGGTGTCAGTGTTGTTTAAGTGAGTGCCGTTTTCATCCGTGGGTGAGCATGAAGAGGACTAGAGATACTCTAGTGAATTGAATTTTATGTAAATAAATGCTTGTGTATTTTTTTGTTCCTTTCTCTACGTACCCTTCCCATATCTTCGCAGTGGCAGCAGACCAGAAAGAAGAGACACCAACCGTGACTGACAACGAGTACAAAGGTTTTTATGCGAGTCTTGCGTTTATATATTTTATTTTGTTATTTATTTATCTATGCATTTGTTATATCTATATGTCTGAGTTATTATATTATGCATATTTAACATTTATAGTGTGTAGGGGTTTGCATATCGGTCGTTTGACCCGGGTCAATCCAGGTTTGGTCGTTGAACTCCGGTTTTGCCTTGTGCACGGGCTCTTAGTGTTTTTACTTAGGTAGGAATCTCACTCTTAGCGCCATCATGCGCTACCATGCCATTTGTATTATTAGATTATTCCCCGCATTTACCAATTTATGCCACTGTTCCCTTGTTTTATTGTTGATGGTTTATTCAACTTCCTTTTACAGGTTTTCCATTAATGTGTTTTCTTTTGCAGGTACATGTGTGAATGATATATTTGAGTGGGTATTTTGTTGATTGGTGAATGAATGATGATGAACAGGGTCAGCGCCGATAGGTATGCGAATGAAATAGGTAGGCCTAGCACTAGATTTAGTTTAGAGGGTGGGTGGATGTTAGATTTGGGGAGAATAGGGCTTAATGTCGTAGGTGCTTAGTTCATAGTCCGTACTTGATATCTCGTCGCGTCTTGCCCTGGCCCTGGGAGTGAGTGCGTGGAATAGGCCTCTGCGCAGCCCGGAGGGGAACGCAGGGGGAAACGCCACGTTAAATAAAGGTTAACGAGCCGGTGGCGTTGACCTCCTGGGTCCGGCATGGAATAACGCCCGTGTGTGTTGTGTGAATGATGCAACAATAACAATTACCCTTTTCAAGCTAATCGTCTTAATGTTGTAGCTATAAAAATTTAAGATACTTTGTGTATTTTTTGCTATCTAAGATTAACAGTAGTACAAGATTGTGGCAGAGTAGTATATTTATATATTTTATGTTAAGAAGTCTAGTTCGTAAATACTGGCCTTACGACCTCTATTCTATTCCTACATGCGTCTACAATATTGTTGCAGAGGAAGTTTTCAGAACATTAAATTTCGAATTTCCTAACGTTTTCATCTACCATTTATTCATCCTCCTTGCAACTATTTTGTGTTTCCGGACATTAACTCCAGTGGACTTAGTTTTTCTGCATACGTAAGCTATAAGGTCATCAAGTTATACCTATAAATTCCTGAGGAATTTTGTAAGTTTCATTTGTCTTGACTCCAGTTGGAATGTAAACCCGTGTGAACTTAATTGTGTAAGGAAGAACTGTGCGTCAGACGGCGTTTTCTTATCGATTCTAATTGTATGAATAGTATTAATTTTTCCCATTTTAAAAATGTGATAAAAGGTTGAGCAAGTGGACCATATTGTTTTCAAATATATTATTGTATTTACACCATCTCCATCCATTTATCGTACAACATACGATTTGGAATTTTAAATACGCCTAGAAGTTTCCAAAAGGGATTGGTTGCTATGATGGTTATTTTATTCCTGCATTTTAAAATTGTTTTCACTCTAATCCTTTCTAGATGTGACTTCATTTTATTCTTTGGAATAAACGCTTATTCACTGTTAAGGTAATGGAACGACTCCATTGTATTGAAATTAAGAAAAAACGGCTCTAAATATTTTACTTGCTATTTAATAGCGATGCAATAATTACAAATATTTGCTATCTTCGCAGTGTCTATTTTTTATCTTTAGAACTTTCATCTACCATTTATAACTTCATGAATTCAAAATTTGTTTTAACTCACGTTCTTTTCATTATGACGAAGACCATGTTTTACTGTCTAATATTTATTGTTGTCGTTTACTCTTCTACTTTTTAATGTATCATATAATCCTCTTCTTTTTTTAATGCTTATTTGTTCATTTATTTATCTGCTGGCCTTTTTTACTGTACGTGCCGAGCGTTCTTTGAAATATTCGTTCTAACTCTACGTAACTCGAGTGACAATACTTGAGTTCATGTATTCTTGCAACTATATTTTAATACTTCGCGTAGTGATATATATATATATAAACTGATTTCCGCAGTCAGCATGTGAAGTAATAATCATATAATATTATCATCATCATTTACTCCTGTCTAACACCAAAGGAAATAGTAAATTTCCATTACATTGCTTTACGGTTTCTGTGATGTTTATCGCCATGACGACGTAAATAACGATAAAAATTCTGTCATCATCTCCACCTGTGTATGTTGTATCTAATCACACCCAAAATAAGCAAATGCTTTAAGCTATATTTCTATGAAATGTGTGTATATGGTGAAATGTTCGGTAAATGTGTAATGGATCTTTGCGGTGATAATTTACTCGGCGTGCTTCCATATATTGACGCATTATGAAGATAAAGTGTTGCATTTACTTTAGTATGTTGGCTATTTATACCAGACCTAAAATACATATTTAGGAGCTATAAGTTTAGAAAGAAACATGTTGATGGAATGATACCAAAATGTGATTCCCTGTTAAATGTGACTTAAGCTATAGTTTTTCAAACTGAGTAATATTTCAGGAAATGTCCACCATTTTTCCCCCTGATGTTAAACGTCCCATTTACAAAGAATTTTCAGTGGATGGTGTTAATTTACAAATTCGTTTCGAAAATTATTAATTTAAAATGTGCTTTGAAACTCTGTAAAAGAGCCCTGGGCAGGGGGAAGAGGGGGCCGGATTGTGGCCTCATCCTGCCCAGATAAAATAAAGCCAAGTCAAGTCAAGTCTTAGTTCTATTGTCGATGTTCATTGTGAATCACAAACATTCGATATTATTTCCAATAAAGTACGCTTTCGCCCTTTTCCCGTGCTCACCTGATGATATTATTTATCAGTATGATTCCTTTAATTTATTGTAATATGGTATTGTCTGATTCAAAACTCAAAAATGTAAGATCGTGTCTTTTTACATATTTTTTATTGAAAATTTTACATTTTGAATTTTTGTTCATTTGCCGATGTTTACTTTTTGGTCGCAAACATTCCTTGTTATTTTCAATAAAGTAAGCTCTTGCCCTTTTCCAATTCTCATCTGAGTATATTATTTACGGCAAGATTACTATTGTCTATAGTTATATATCATCGACTGATTCAAAATTTACATACACGAGATGGCGTTCATTTACAATTACTGGGTTGAACATTATTATTCTAAAATTTACGTTGTTCATTTGTCTGTTCATTTTGTATGACGAACATTTAATGTTGCTTGCAATAAAGTACCCTTTTTCCTTTTCCTAAGATCCTATCTTAGTTAATTACTTATGGAATGATTCCTTTTGTTCATGGTTATATGTATATTGTCTGATACAGGATGTATATATATGAGATAATATTAATTTACATTATTTGTATTGTGAACTCTTTTTTTTTATTTGTCGATGTTCACTTTTATGTCAAAAACATTCAACGTTAATTGAAATAAATTACGCTTTCGCCGTTAACCAATAGCATCTGATTATATTTTTTTGTGGTATGATTCTTATTGTTTATTTTTTCATGATACTGTCTGATTCAAAATATACAGACTATAGATAGTGTTACAATAGGTTACGATGGTGTTACAATAGATTTAGCAGTATCCATGGAAATGTTTTGTTTTAAAAATTGTTTTGTTAATTTGTGAATGCTCACTTTGTATGACAAACATTCAATGATTGTTTGCAATAAAATACTCTCTCCCCTTTTCCTAAGCTCATATTTGAGTAAATTTTTTGTTGTATGATTCCTATTGCTTATTCTCAGGTAAAAATATCTCTTTTGCTATTCATTTTGAACTGATTTTCAACAGATTTTCTATACTCATTTGCAATTCATCTGTAATTGCTTTGCAATTTGAAACACGAAGCATATCAGTTGAAAATCAGTTGCAGATGACATCAAGAAAAGGTGGAAAATGAGTTGCAAGCCAGATGAAAATTGGTTGAAAATCAATTACAATTGACTTTAAAAATAGTGGAAAATGAGTTGCAATGCAGCTGCAAATCTGTTGCAAAATAGTTTTTAAGTAAAAAGCAGTTGCATCACAGTTTTATTTAATATGACCCGGAGAGCACAAAGTTTGCAGTTTCATGGTAGTGCGATAATCAACACAAAAATGTAACAAGACTGTAAACTTTGGTTTTCCCCACAGAATATTAATATACCTACCAACTACGTAGTTTAATATTTAATATACTAACTACGTAACGTACGTTTCTACGACACTTCATCATCAGGCAAACTAATAATTACGCTGCGTAGTCGAAACTTATAGTGGTACAGTACTATTCTGTGCATAAAAACAATTTAGTTGACTATTACAAAAAAATGACTTCGACAAAAATGCCTGAAAAACACCAAATCCAACCGCTTCTACAGGAATTACGCCAGAAACCATCAACATATAACAAAAATACAATAAGAAATACCTTTATTTACCAGAAGTCCAGTTCAAATGAATTATACAAAATTTACACTACAGCACCTCAACACACAATCAATCGATTCCTCAGCGTTTCCGAAGACACTGTCTATGCATTACAAAAATTTTAAACGAAAAGAAAGAGTTCATTGATATCACATCATTTTGTTGCCAAACACAGTTATTCACTCGGCAATATAATGCAAACCAAACAAAAGGGAACCTCACTTGGCATCAATTACAGGAAAAAGGTCCAAATACCCCACTACAGTACCATATCTGCTAACACACGTTGAAATTTCAAGGATCCTTCGTTCAACGACGTATTTTTTTAACAACTTCGTGACGTTACTGGTAACTTCGGAGAACAGGTATTCTACGGTTGAGAAAATCTGTAAAGACAATAAAACGCAGACGCTACAGAAAAAAACGATTTCTAAGCAGACATTATTGCATTGCCTTTAATTTCAAAGTACACTTACCACTACGATACAGCCTCAGTACACAAGTCCCTAGCGGATGAACCGGAGCCTATTTATTATTTAGAATACAAGAATGCATAAGACAACTGAATATTATGTAACTAGAGTGTGAAAAAACACTGAGATGATAAATTTCAACTACACTCCAATAAGATTCGGCACATGTTTACGTGTGTTTCTTGCGTTTCCATGCGCGGGCACGATTTAACAAAAGAAAACTGCCGAAGCAAGTGCAGCCAACTTGGCCATGTGAGCGGAATTTCTACCGGATGATATTGTTTAAGCTCAGTAATGGCACAGTCTAAACATACAGTCTTCCTACTCCCATAAGAGCAATGGGAAACCCTTAGCTGGCTGGCGAGCCTACTTTCTGTTTTACCAAACGTTGCCAAATTTATGAATGTGCCAGTTGAGTATGTGGCAACGCTGTGAAGAGGGATTTTCAAAATACCTTACTAGGGCAGACCATAATATTTTTCAATTGACCGATTTTCAATTCAAATTTATCCGGAAGAAAATCAAAACGAGTTAAATTCAGGTTATTTACATATGAATATACTAGGACAGTAAACCAAGGGGAATATAAACTCTGAGATAAAATTTCATGTTCATTCCCGCGATTACATTTTTATTAAAACACTGCCATTTACAACACTTGTAGCAAGGGCAAAAAATACATTAGCATTTTTACATTATAGGTCAACATACTTTTTGAAAAATAGTTTAGCTTATAACACGAACCATATTACGTTTAAATTACATCAATTATAAAAATTAAAATCACAGTATTATGTACACTCCTAATGAGCAACGTTAATTACGATCGCTTCAATCTGTGTACTTCTAATAATAAGAGCTGTTCTCCTTGAAGTTGATCTCCTCTCCCAATGCCATAAATTGCCTGCAAAGAAGAATACACTCGTTAAAATCATGAATAGAGCAGGAAAAAGTTACAGTTCATTGTAAAGGCCGTTTTACACGGTGCAATTATTTGTGCAAACGATTGTATGAAACTAAACGAAAATTTGTTTGTTTGAATGGAATTAGAACAGGTTCTATTTTCCGTTCAGTCATTCAGACCTTCGCAAAAGCGTTCACACAAGTTGCCGCTTTGCACGGTACCATTTTCCTCATACAAGCGTTTTTACAAGAAATTGTAAAAAAAAGTACCGTGTAAAACGGTCTTTAAGATATGAGAGTCAACTTAGCGTTTAATGGAACAGACTAAAGTGGGGAGACTAAAATACTATCGTGGCCAACGTGTATATTTGGAAACATTTTTCGCAGAATTCGTAAGCAATGGATATCATCAATAACCTTCTGATAGATCCTTCTTCACAAATAGTGCTTCATTGTCTCCGTATTTGCAACACACTCATCGCAATGGAATTCATTTTCTGGAAAATAGAAATTCATTCTCCACCCTTTTCATACTGTCGTCGGATACCTGTATTAAAGACATACACTTCATATCAATGTATGAAATACATATTTCGATCGACCAAAATAAGAAAATTCAATACAGAATGGCATTAACCCTAGGATCGGTGCAACTTGTTCCGTGTTCGGCTGACTACGAGCATAAAATTTAAATAATACGTACTTTGCGCAAGAACTCATAAAAATTCTGAAAGCACATTCACATATTCCAGCAAATTAACTTTCATTATCATAAGCAGATAAATAACAATAGTATTGAGTGTTTTGTCCTTTGGCTCTAAAAGAACTTCCTTACATATTCAAAATGTGATCTTGAGTTTACTTAATGCAAACTACCAATGTTAAAGAGGCAACAATTAGCTTACTTCACTCAAAACAAACTCGTAGTTATGTTCACTAAAACAATTGAAGTACTAGAAGCATTTGAGTCACAAATTTAATATAGAAAATATTTAATTGTAATCGCAACAAATATCTACCAGATCAATCAATATACCTACCAGTTGACCATGAACTTACAATGGATATAGGGTTCTTGCAGTTGACTCAGAGCACAGGAAATTTGGTATCATCGAAGATCATTGAGAACAATTTAGAGTGAGTTGTCGAAACTCCAGTATAGAAGCAAACCATTTGCTACTGTTGGCATTAAGAAATATAAGAATAAAATAATTGAATATATAAAACTCTGAATATAATATAAAAAGGAAAACCGCCTAAAATACTCACAGTTTTGCTGCGTAAATCATTAATATTTTGGGAACGGTCTTTGAACGCACAGACTTGCGTACGCCATCATGGTATCAGCCGTAGAGATCGTGACGTGTATCAGTCAACTTGCATTTTAATCAATTTTATTCCACAATATAAGCATATATTTAACTGATCAAAAAAATTAAATACATTTTTATCAATGGAAAATAGTATCGGAGTTTCTCAAAATGTCTCTGCTTAATATTCATTTTACTCTCGTAGAATGGAGATGACGGGTTTCCAAAATAGTGCCGAAGTGAGAAGACTGTATGTTTAGACTGTGGTAATGGGCTAATAATGGCGAAAGAATGTTTGCCGATGTACCAGTAATTCCGTTTTCTATAAATATTTAAACGGGTATCATGGTGAACTATTGAAAACATATTATGTTAAATTTGTTTGTTTTCAAATTTGGTCGACAGCATCCGTCATAGGACTTTCTTATCGTGTCTTGGTCTACAGCAAACTTCAATCAGTGAAGTTATCTGTAGACGTTAAATTGACCAAATTTAGAAGTCTACAATTTTTAGTGTGCTCTCCGGGGAGTTGTAAAACAGTTTTAAATCGGTAGCAAAATTGAGTGAAAATCAGTTGCATAAGAATTAAAGAATAAAAATCAGTTGCATAACAGTTTAGCAGAAAATCAGTTGAGAAATAGTTTGATAATGTGTTGCAAAATTGAGTGAAAATGGGTTCCAAATGAGCATGACACTAAAAATTGGGATACAAACCAGTGCAAATCAGTTCAAAATCAGTTGAAGATGAGTTTAATGTGTTTAAAAGAGTTTCAAACCAGTTTCAAATGAATTGCAAAAGAGATATTTTTACCTGAGTTGTTACGTGATATTGTGTTTCTAAATTTACATACATGAGAACGTTAATTTACAAATTTTGTGTAGTAATTAATTTTTGACTTGTTATTTTTTTATTTTTGGATGTTCACCTTCTACACAAACATTCAATGTTATTTTCAATAATGGAAGCTTTTGCCCTTTTCCTCGCTTACCTTGAGTATGTTATTTATGTACAAGCATTTTATAGGTTCAAATTTTGATCTTAAACCTCAATGAAAATATAATCTGTCCATTTTTTTCCTCCATACGCGATAAAAATTTTAATTTCTTGTCTTTTAAGTTTACTTTTTGGTCTTATACATTAGTTGTAGTCAACGCTTCAAATAGGTGCTTTCCAACTTTTTTTCATTTGAATTTATTGACAAATGATCGTTTTGAGGGTACGTACATTTTTTTGCTTTTTTAATATTGCTTGAAGTAATAGAACGTGAACTCACCGTCTTGAGGTTTCTTTTCATGTGTTTTGTGAAAAGTGCTTTCGCGTTTTTCGGCTAATATAGTGCCTAAGTATAACTTGGTTATTGATACTCATTTGTCATTCAACGTTCATAAAACTAATACACTAAAAAATTTCTTCAAGAACTATGACTTCTTGGCTTGAAATTAATTCTTAAACCAAGTTTATAATTCTTGGTATCATTTCGCTCGTCGTGGCTTGCTCTCCTCAATATTTTTAAGTTTCTCATTCCGTGATTGAACTTTTGTTCGATATAATGGCTTCATCGTGATATCTACGACATGTCGTCATTTCCTACTCGACGCAATGAGGAACGGGGTCTATTTTTTATAACCATTTCACTGCGAAGTTCATTATCTGTAATGGTCTTGGCGAAAATTATGCGCAAAAAATAAGCTGTGTTGCAAAGATATTACTCTTTAGAATTTGTACGTTCCAAAGCAGCTTATGAAAAACAGGACGTCGTCTCATGACGTCACGGTACGGCATCACTATGGGAGTTGTTCATCTGTTTGTGCGTAGAGGTAAGTTGATTAATGAATACTCGGCGAAACGTATGTGTTTATCTCATTTGTACAATGAAATAAACTAAATTATTTCAATTCCTTATAGTAGTAGTACTTATCGTAGTGATAAAAACGTCCATATATGACCTTATAAGAACACTCATTGAATCACTGCTGAAATAAAGCAACCGCTATTTTTCTGTAAGAAGACAGCCACCATATTAGGAACGTGATCAAAGACAGATTTCCACTTTGTGCTGTTTTAATTCCTCCCTGAGTCATTTTTTCGTCGGAGGAACGGCTAATAATCTCAAAACAATATATTTGCTTCGTTTTCTTTTCAAATTAACCCCATCCCGTATAGCAATTGACGTCAGAAGGCGTTTCTGGTCAATTTTTAACAGCATTAATTTTTGTGGATTTTTTTAATATAGAAAAGTTTGGCTTACATATTTAAATTTGAGAGAAAATTTCTCATAAGGTACATCAAGAATACACGAGAATCATGTTTCATGTATACACCACATTATCACACAAATAGTTTAAATTCGACTGTCAACTGATAAAAAGGAAATGTAGAACTCGTCGTTCTCTACAGTGTTAGCCCCTTTCGCTAGGATCCGTTGATAAGAAAAGAGTTTGCAGCTGTTGAACAGTGACTTTGACTCATATACATCTACGCGATACCCTGTAAGCCACCGCGAGGGTGTGTGGCAGGGGATGGAGATCATCTCATCCATTGTGCGGATCTAATAGAAGAGGCTAACCTTCCGCTAAACACGATGGCATATGCCATTTCATTTGTCATAATGATTTGATTCTCCCACGAGTAATGGGTTTTTTTTTAGATATTGCCACGTGTCGTGACAAACAAGTGAATACCGTTGCTCCGGACGAGTATCAACGTGGTATTTACGTTCAACGACGTATTTACGTCAAAAACAAATAACCGACACCGCCGCGCAAGCCTTTTAGGAATGCGAGGACAGGTGACAGGCATATTTTTCCATAGTTGAATATTCGTATGCGAGCCTTCAGCGGAATAACTGTTGTAGTCCAGTAAATTAAGCCAACATATTCGATCCGAAAACCTTTATCTTCGCTTGAAGGGCCATGTCAATTTTTTTCTCAAGGTGAGAAGAGGGACAACGGCACAAAAGCCATCCACAATAATTTGTCTCTTGGGATTAGTGTCGGAATATCGTTATGTGTGCATTTAAATTAAAGATTACATTCATATCCAGACTTCAAGTTCAAAGTCTTACATACCTGTGAAGTATTTAAGCTGCAGTTATGAAATTATCGTGTTCTATTCAATAATCCGCATAAAGTGCAGGTGGGAATACATGTGAAATGCATGCCATTATTTCGACCAATAGCCCTTCACCATCATGTAAACAAACTCAGCGGTAGTATATGGAGAGAGGGCGCTAGCTATGGTGGCCAATGCTTCGAACTGTAACGTGGGCGTGGCCTATCCGCCATGTGATAGCACATCCCATCCTAGTTGTTTCATTAAACTCGTACTAAACACAATCTCAGCTTAATGGTATATTGAACATAATCTCAGTACTTCACTTCTATCTTGAAGATACCAACTGCAGTGTCCGCGATTTGCATGATCTTTCAAGTTACATAGGCGAGGGAATCTTCAAAATTCACGGCAAGAGCCTTCTCAACAAACACCACGCGCTTTACAATCGCTTAGGCGTGATGACATCAGGAGTAGGGATAACTCCTTCTTCTCGTTTGCTGCGTGTAACACTGAAGAAGTGATTTCCAAATTTTTTAAAAGAGACTGAGTTTTTTTATTTGATCATGGTTGCTAATGTCATGAAGAAGGAGGAAATGTTCCGACGTTTCTTTTATTAAGCCCGTTTTGGAGGCTGCATAGCTGTGGTGCTAACAGTGTGTGCACAATGCTGGGTATTCTCTGGACGATTCTAAGTATCCGACGCATTGAATGATGGGACTAATAGCTAAAATACGAGAAAACCACGTTGGCATCCCTTCTCCTTCTCGTTCTCAATGTTCTCAATCTCTCCGCGCTTGCTATAAGTTTTGACTATGAACGCCTTGAGGTATTAGGAAAGGAATCACAGCTTCCACACTTTATTTCTACGGACTATTGTTTCGACAATCAGTGTCATTATCAGGGTACAATTGTAATGACAAAAATGTCCTTTTTCCCATTACTTTCATAACGAAATTTAATGTCGAAACCATGGTTGGTAGAAATGAAGCGTGGAACGTACAATGTCGTTATTCTTTGCCTGTGACGTGGGGTCCATTAAAATAAAGCTGCAAATTTACTTGGTATTACTTTGTGCGTCTTGAACTTCTCTTTCATCTACATCAGTGGTGGCCTGCGGTGTCAATTATAGCCTAAGAGCTCGCAGAACACCAGGGAAGGTATTCACGTCACTTGCGTAACCTCAATTAAAAAGTATAAGATGCCTATAACCGAGAATGGCATTCCATTTGAATTATTGAATTGTAAATTAAAACTGGATAATTTCTCGGATAATTTGGTTCATCACCTACAATGCACGTAAAAATCACATTTCAGCACGTTCATCAAGTATCTAAAATGAGCATAGGTACCCAAAATGTTTTCTCATCCAAAACTTTCTTGCGTAAAAACTATTGGCTTTCTAACTTGAACCATTCCGAAAGAAAAACATGTCTGCGTAAAATATCTAGTGATATCTATTTCGTGTGTAAGAAATGTGGGAAGTCGCTGATTTATAAGATACGGTTCATTTACCAGCACGATCTCGGAGTACGATTGATGAAGGACACCGCTCTGGGTTTGCGACCATATGAGTCATTTGGTGTGCTTGCCTTTAGAAATACAAAATAACATGAAATAAATGAATCGGTCAAATCGTAAATATAAATAATAAATGAATCGCAATAGTAATCAATGTCTTGGAACCTGATAGCAAGTTTAGAGAACGTTGAATGTTCACAAATTTATATTGGAATGGTATGTCAAGAAATATACTTTTTAACTTAAGGTTAAATCACAGATGGTTAAATACAGGATGCAGAAAATCATATAAATTTAATCTATACGATAAATAATAAGCGGTGTTATACAACCGAATACATTCTGTGAAATGCCGTTATACATGTCACGCAATGTATTCGATTGTTACTTCAGAGAGGTCTCCCCAATGATTTGCAAACTAAAGCTGGAATAGAAATAGGCAAAAAAGCATTTAACAGTCTTGTCCTCCTTACAATGAAAGCTCCAATGAAAAGACCTATCGATATGTATTATTGTATTATTGACATTATTTTGGGGGGGGAGGGGGGGGGGCGACCGACCACCTCCCCTCCTGGATCCCTGTTTCAGGGCGTTCAATTCCACAGACGTGACTGCTGCCCCATCGTATGTCGGAGCAACGAGTTTTTCTTTCAGTCCATAGGAATTAATTATATGCTTTGCATGAACAAATAACTCGTTGGCAGACCCATCGGCACTCACATCAGTGAACGAAATTGCTGCATTTCCGAGGCGTTATCGTGGAAGTATCTAAGTGTTGTGGATGGCTGCGATTTATTACTGATATCTGAGGTCTCGTCATAGTGATAGCTCCACATAAATTGCGCTACCTGTTTCGTCTCTTATCATATTTTCCAAAATTGTGCTAACAGGTATTATCAAGTCGTCTCAGGGATCTTCTCACTTCGGCATTGTACCACTCAGGTTCAGTGCTTTCTTTTTTAAATTTACATGGGATATATCTATTGATCCCAGAGCGCATGATATTAATGAACGACTCTCATGAACCCTCCGTACATAAGTTTATGGAAGACTTTTTAAAATCCGATAAGGAATCTCTTAAATAAATTTTAAAGTAAGCAAAGTCTGCTCTTTTAAAAATATAAATTTTTCTTTTTTGTTTAAAATTTTTATCTAATGTTAGAAAGAATTTTGCAGTTACAACTCTGTGGTCACTGATTCCATCAACGGTGTTCATCATAATCACTTGTTGTGGGATGTTGGTTGCCAGTAAGTCAAGAATGTTATCCCCAAAATTTCCCCTAGATGTTATCTTTCGGACCGTTCACCTTGTCTATGCCGAAATCGAACTTAGTAGAATGATATTTTGGCTTCATAGTGAAATTTTAGACAAATACTCACTTCCAATCCTTTATAGTTTTCATGCAAATGGATGTACACTCTCATTTATTTAAATTTAATTGTACTTATAGCCGTTTTATTTAACTTTATGACTCATTCCTCACCATCCTTCCACTGGAACTGAAGTTACGGCTGTTGTTCTGAACTGAAGTCCACTCATATCCCTCGCGATGCGGTTCAAGGGTGTTGAAGGGGTCAGGGTTAACCTGACCGACACGATTAAAGGTCCATGGGCTGATTCCCCTTTGGAGTTCTGAGGCTCGGAGCTGTCATCATTTCTTGGGATGGGCAAGATGACCCTTTGAATGATGATGGGACCGATTTTGATGACGCATTGAAATCGGTCGGAGAAACCTATCGTGGATGACGTATGCGATGAATTCTTATCGAGGAATGCATACCTCAGAGCAAGCCAAGTCTCAGAAAACCGTTTGAAATTCAATAAGAAGCAGGTGGGGAATTATATGAATTCAGCCACTGTCGTTACTGGATTAAGGAGGCTCCACCGAATTATGAAGTAGATGTCACTTTTCTGAAAATTTCAGCACACACAATTTGTTGGCCCTTCTATCCATTGGAAATAAAATAATGAGGCCTTTCCATCATATGTTCGAGGAAAAAAAAAACGTGGAAAATCAGCTATTTAATACGTGGTTATATGACATAGCATGGCTCTTGCATAAAATTTGCAGATTAATAATGTAAAGAGAAATGTTGTTTTGACGAAAAACTAATGTAAGATGCGCAATTTTATGTAGAATTAAAAAAGGTTCTGGCCTTACAAAAACATTTATAAAAATCTGAAAACGTTCTGGCCCTACCACACTTGTTTTATTGATATTAATAAATGTTTGCTAAAAAAAGCAGAAAAACCTTAGTTACAAGAAAGTGGCGCTACAGTATGTTGTTATCATTGGCAACGGTACTTGTGACGGAACGTGCTTACAAGCCTATTTACTCGCCTAATTTAGGAATATACCTTACCAAGGTTCTTCTTATATTTTTTACGTAATTTAAATATTTCATTGGTTACTGACATGGTGTTGTTAATACTAATGCTTCGAAATGGTAGCAGCATCATTGTTTCCAAACAATTTTCAAAAATACGAATATGAAAAAAATGCAAATCAAAGAGTTGTATTTGCCAGGGAATAGTTTAAAACTAAGTAAGAAAATATTTAGCCTATTTTAGTATATGTATTAGCGGGATTGAGCATATATTCTCACTTTGTAAATTAAACGCGGCAACAACACGTCAGCCATGTTCCGAGGTCAAAATGAGTTAAAAGAGCTCGTAAAAAATAGAATGCAACTACTACGCATTCTCATAGAGTTATTGTGTATTTTTTATTACCCTAGAGATGATTTTCCATAAAGGTGTTTTTCCGGATCGGTACTTATTCATTAAATAACATAGCTCTTACACGGGATTTTGAATCGCGGAGTCACGGCGGAACATCCTCAAGGCAAGCGCGAGGAAAACGTGAGTGAATCTACTGTTGCGTGTCCAGTCTACGTTGCAATAAACATAGTACACTAAATAGGAATATGTTTCGGGGACAACCGGTGAATTACTTGAAGTGTCCCGAAAATACGACCGTGTGAGGCAATCCCAACTCTCGGCCATGATTTGTTTCACACGTGCTGAGTAGCTATCCCAAGGCCGTTCGTCCTGCCTACGCCTGCGATGTTCTAGCACTTCCCACGTCACGATGGTGGCAGCCAATGGAAATAGTACGTTTCGCGGAGTGGGCGTGGTTACAACTCCGCTTCAAATTTGAAGGCTATATAATTCCGGGATTACGATGAACGTTTTCTTGACGTGACGGAACCGGACGGTGGCGGTGAACGGCAACGTAGCGGCCCAATTGTTGGTGGCAGGACCGGCGACAAGGGGGGGCAAATGCCCAGGGGCCCGGGTCTTCAGGGGGCCCGGGCCAAAATAAATTAATTGAAAATAAAAATTTAAAGTATGAATAAATTAAATGCCAAAAAGAATACAAAATTTTGTTGTTTAAAAAGTGAAAAAAACAAATGAAGGCAGAACGTGTGTCAGTGTGCAATAGAGAAGTACTATGACGTTAGCATTGTTTCTGTGGTCATCGAGGGTTTTGGGATGATGGGGACGATAGAGCGAGAAGCGCGGGCGCTGGGACACTCACCTCCCCTCCCTTTGCCGCGAACATTCGCCACTCACAAGGAGACATCGCGAGAGTGATGTTCGGGATCCGAATGCCGATGTTATTTTCTGAAACTATACAGGAAATGTAAAAAAAGTGTCACGGCTTTCTCCCCCATAGGCCCGGGTTCGAGAGATAAATGCCAGTAAAGATTTTGCGCGGAATGACTATCTGCGAGTAAAGGAGTTATTATTAACATCCGGCGTGGCCGAGTGCGTTGAGGCGCTCGGTCGTTGGTTTTTGCCCCGGGCGCCCTGTTTAAATATGTTTCACATGCCCTTCTATTTTCTGCCGATATCATGCTCACTATTTTAGGAAAAATTAAGTGATAAAAGTGAAAATTCCAGGGCGGTTCCGAGGAATTTACGAGGGCAACCGTCGCAGTGTAATAAGCATCTAGTTCATTCTTTACGGTCTTGAGGTAGTCCAGCGAACAATTGAAGCCCTTGGTATTCATAGAAGTATTCACGGATCTTATAAATCCAAACCTAATGCTTCGAGCGGCATGTGAGCCTGTAATGGGAAAATAAAATCCCTTAATACGCGTCGTAAGTCCTCGGTCCATTAAAAATCCATTAAATGAGTTGGAAATAGAAAAAATACTAATGTAACTGACTTCAATGAATGAGGATGGGTTGTATCATTGATTCCTTAATTTATAAGAAAGAAAAAAAAATTGACTTCACCGGGACTCGAACCCAGGGCGCCCGGGGCAAAAACCAACGACCGAGCGCCTCAACGCACTCGGCCACGCCGGAAGAGTGATGAAAAAATTCCAAAATGACTTTTTTCGAGATAGA
Source organism: Platycnemis pennipes (assembly GCA_933228895.1). Classification (NCBI taxonomy): domain Eukaryota; kingdom Metazoa; phylum Arthropoda; class Insecta; order Odonata; family Platycnemididae; genus Platycnemis; species Platycnemis pennipes. The sequence continues at coordinate 168,997,900 of OW121847.1, forward strand.
ATCATGAAAATTGGTACAAATACTCATAATTGATTGGCAACCATGGAATGGCATGTCATTGGTCATGTTCTGTCGCCGTTACCGAGATGCAGGGGCTCAAACATAGCCAATATTCCAAAATTACACCCGACTTCAGTTTTCTACGTCTTCTTATTTAAGTTGAGAATGACGCTGTGGGAGGTATTTGGTCGGATAAAAAACTAGTATGTCTGTTAAAACCACACTTTTACGAAACTGTTCTTGACTTTGGGAGATTTTTTCCTAAATGTAGGTGAATTACGTAACAAAATTGCGGACGCTATTTTCACGCAATAATTCATTTTAAGTAGTAAATATCTGGCATGTTAAGTGCCTGTCAAGAGACTCATATCAAATCAATTGCTGATGCTTTTTAAAGGTAGATCTGAAAAAAAATTGAAAATTCGTTTGCAACGCCAAAATATACATTTTATTTTTCATAAGCGCGTCCGGAGCTTGAGACACGCGCCGGGAGCTGGAAATGTGACGGGAGTAAGTTTTTTCAAGCCATATGGAACATAACGCTTCTTATTCGCCTTTCTTAATATGTGTACATTGCTATTGATCTCCACAGACTCTACACGTTTAAAATCATGGGGATATAGAAATATTAAGGTCTGTATGTGTACGCGAAATCGCGTCCAAGGTTTCTCCTCTCAAAAGTAAACTTCTTATTCACACCCTCAAAACCTTAAAATTCCTGTATTTTTCACATGAAACATTATTTTACGTTCCAGAGGGACACTATTAAGAACTTCTTTCCGTTTATTTGCTCCTTCGCCCCAGAAGTCCAAACCTTTGATCCTACTAGGAGGTTCATGCATAAAGGTACATTTCGGACACCGCGGAGCTTTCCCAGATAGCATGCAAGCTTACGACAAACTTGTCATAGGGTTGTCATAGGCTTGTTATGACAAAGTTGTTATGGCAAGTTTGCATCAAACTTGCTGTGGCATACTTTTACCATAACTTAAGGCTGTATTTCGGAGATTCTCTCGAAGAGGAAAGCGAACGCTGACATACTGTAGTTTTTTCACCCAGTACCGCCTAATACTCCACATAATCTCATCGTTTCTCTCGTTGAGGTTACTGGAGGGGGCACTTTCAAGGGTAGATTATGGAAAATTCTACTAAGCAAATTGCATTACAGCTTGAATAAGTATTTTGATGAGAATCTCTAAATGTGTCTTTTAATTCTAATTATTTTTTTACATGTTAATCGTATATGTTTTTATGCTCGCACAATGTTTATACTTTTATAAGCTTGCTTTGTATACAGCATCATCGTATATGTTTATGCCCGCTCTGCGTATAATATTATTAATTGTATATTATTCTAGCTCCCCTGTGCTACTATTGTTTTAATCTTATTGACGAGTTCTATGTTACAAGACCAACCGAACCGAGCCGAACAATTAATTTATTATTATTATAAACTCTGCGGTGAAGCGTACATATAACTAACATCGGTATCCTTGAGCGCTTGCGCCGCCTTGCGCATTTAGCCATGTCGTGCTACGATTTCGTGAATTTACCGTGAGCGACGTGCTTAGAAAATATCAAGTTTAAATGAAGCATGTGACTAGCGAGGTATTCTGAAGGTTCGTAAATACTTTAAAGTGTTTTTATTCTTCTGAAAATTATTATCTTTACCCACAGACTTACTGTCTGGCGGGAAAATGCAATGTTTATTTTTCACTTGCAGGTGTATTCCTGCTCGATACGGGTTTGCTCAATGGGAACAGTAATCGCCAAAATGGAAAGAAACGGCCCTACCTTCCACCGGTAAGTTGTAAAATTGCATGAAATGGTGTTATTGCTTCCTCATTGGTACAATCTGAACTCTTCAATTGCGTGGTTCCTAAATAGTCTGCCACCGGTCGCCTCAAAAACAAACAGGAAATAGAGCAACTCAACAGCATCGTTATACTTCTGCAGTCTCTGTCAAACCCCTCTGAAAGTAAGTTTTTCTAATTTTAATATTGTTTTTCCTTGTGTCAATTGGCTATATTTTTAGTGGACTGGCTTCCAGTATAATGCAAAGGCCTCAATGTAAAAAGATTGGAAGGCCACTTAACCACTTCTTCCAAAATAATTATTGGGTGGCATCCTAACTGAAGCATTACAGAAGCCTCAATTCTTGGCTTATCCTGCATCTAGAGGTTGTATGGTTAAAGTGGCTGATTTACTCCATTGTAATAGAAATTTACTTCAGTTTTAAAGGGAACTTGACATTTTGTTCATTTGTAATGTACAAATTTCCATGCCTGCTGTGCACAAATTTCAAATCAAAGGAGAATTTAGTAAAAACTTTATATACTATCAAATTAAAAATTATATAGGCATGATCTATCATATCATGTGTAGTAATTTTTCATGTTTTTTTTCTAGGAATGAAAGGATGAACAAATTCACTGGAGATGATAATATTGAGAATATCATGATTGATAAACATGTAGAACGTTAAAGTTAATAAATTTCTATAAGTATTATTGTTCTATTATTTAATTTTTACATTTCATTTAACGTTTGCAGCAGGTGTGATACGACTAGTCTGCAGCAAATTTGAAGACACGTAACTAGGAGGTTTGATTCAAGCTTGCATCAAGTATGCAGGCTTGTTACGACAAACTTTTTGCAAAGTTGCAACTTTGTCAATACAAACCTTCAGCAACTTTGCTGCAAGTTTAGCTTGCTATCTGGGTTTGGTTGTTCATCGAGAAAATCTACTCAAGTCTTTCATTTTCCCTGCGTTACAATATGCATACACCTGATTTACACGCCACATTAGACTTTATTCATCTAGGAAAACTTTAGTTTCTACTTTTCTTGTATTATGCACAAAGGAAGGAAACAAATTATCGAAAATAACTTAATATTGAGGCACAACATAACATATTCTGTTCGTCAAAACCCTTAACTTACATTATTTTTACCCATTCCCTGCTGTTATGTTTGATTGTGAGAGTTTTAGTGAAAGCAAAGCTTAGTAGAAGTTAATACTCTGCATTCAATTTCATTTGGTAGTGATATAATAATAATCTCCATATCTCCGAAAATATGGGAGAAATTGTGGATATGCTAATTTTGAAAAAAAGAAAAGTACGTTTTATTATGACTTTTTATACAACGTTCAAGTTCAAGTAAGTCCTAGTTTTGATTACTTTAAAATGAAGTGTGTTACACCGTCAAAAATTTTTCATTTTGAAATTGTTTCCCATCCCATTCCACGGACGTGTTTAATTTTAAAAAAAAGGACAATTTATAGTAAATCAAAAGATTATGTATGAGAGTGTGCAAGTTTCTTCTGCAGAAAAAGCTGATAATCAGGTAAGTCTTGGTTATAAAATAACCTGAAAGTTCGCAGTTCTGGTCTAAATTAAGTGAGGGGGTTTTCCGGCATTTAGGGGGCCCGGACCACCCAGTTGCCCAGGGGCCCGAAAATCCTGTCGCCGGGCCTGGTTGGTGGCACATCACGATCGACGGCAGATTGGAAACACTGCCTTTTTCCAATATGGCGGAGCGCCAAACAGTCACCTCTTGTGTTCGAATTGGTGTAAAACATTAAGTTTTCATCTTTTTCCAAAACCTTTTTAGCCTGAGTGAAGTGTTAACATAGCAGGTTGTGTTGTGAAAATTTCATCGATAAAGGACGATTTTCAGTGGTCGAAAAAATGTTTGAAAAGTTTCACCCTCATCCGAACATTCACCCCCAACTTTATTTTCGTGATTCGCTGACGGGAACCAACACAGCAGGATAGCTAGACTTTGACAAGCTGTGCTCAACCTACGTCAACGGCACGTCATCGTCCGTAATCGTGATTAGCTTAATTTCCCATTCTCCTAACTTCAACAATGCCACCGTCCGTTTCCGTCACGTCAGAAAATGTTCGTAGTAATCCCGGCCTAAATCTGGATCTCGTAAAAATGGATTAAAATACTCAAGAGGGCGTTTTTTTTTAGCAATCCCTGTTGTTTCGAAGTGTCCAACACCGATATAACCTGTGACCCCTTCCGCTGGGACATATTGCGTGAGGGCGTCCTCGCGAACAAAAGAAGAGCGGCACCTGTGATGCGGCTGAGGTTGCGCAGTTCGGCACCGGCGAATCCGGCGACGTGCGCCCCGAGGCTGAACCCGATGAGGTGCACGGTGCGCAGGTCCAGCTGCAGCTCGTCGCGCAGGCGTGCCAACAGCATGGCGAGCTGCTTGCCCACCAGCCTCGTGTTGGCCGACGCCCGGACGTAGTTGGGGATCGTCGCTCCGGCCTCCCAGTCCACGCATATCACGTTGCACTCCTCCTGCAAATGGACCAACCGACATAAAACACACTTCCTTAGGGCCTACTTCTCGAGTCTGTACGCGTAATACGTAGTCTAGATTACAATTCCACTTAAAGTGAGCCTGCTTAAGGATAACTGTAAGAAATGGACGTCTTCTACACATGCACTTTAGGTTTACTGCACAGTCACTAGAGGATTAATAAAAAAACAGCGTATTATGCCAGATTCGACCAGATAAATAAGATTAGAGAGATAGATTGTCGTACCGATAGCTTCAAAATAGAATTTTTCCCCGTACTATAAGAGAACAGAATAGGCAGCATAGCAAAGGGATATCCCACACTGAAGCCCATATATTTCCCATACATGGGACATATATGGGAAATATATGTTACATATATTTCCCATAGGCTTCAGTGTGGGATAGGTAGGTGAAATATTTTTGAGTAGCCTGTAGTGCATGATGTATGTATTAACCCCTTAAACAATATAGATACTAACAATCTAGTTGCATGAGACTCTATAGTTGCTTGTTTGCATGTTAGTAGTGCAAGCTTGTTGATCTTCAACCTCTGCCACACACCCTCGCGGTGGCTTGCAGGGTATCGTGTAAATGTAGATGAATAACTAAAAGCAAAGAAGGAAAACATTCGAAGACATGGAAGCGAACTCAGTGTAAACGACTCGCTTGTATGTTCATAATTGAATTCTTCTGAGTAACTGAATATTAGAAGAGACTTAGTAACTTAGAGGAGAACCTTTGAGAAATCATATTTAATTACATGCCAAGTCTTCTGAAACAAAAACGTCTGTTTCCATAGCGACACGGAAGCTAATGGCGTGCGGTGGCGTCAAACTGCGTCGTCCGGTCACGTGACTTTCGTCGATGTTCGAGGACATTTTAATAGGATTAAACAATCTTTGACGGATGGCTTGAATATTTAAATTTGTGTGAGAAAATTTCGCATCAATCACGTCATCAGTACACGAGAAAACAATTTCACACATTCCACTTCCAGTATTTTAAGTAGTATGGAAGCTATAGGAAAGATCCGATTGAAATGCAAACGAAAAGACGACTGCATAATTAGAAATTGCGAGCAGGAAATTCGTACTGTTGGTCGTTTGCTATTTGTTTCTGTTGTTGTCGCCGCTGCTTTAAAGCTACCGAGGAGGAATTAAGGATTCTGCTGCTTTTGCGGAGAAAGAGGACTTCAAAAGAAAACCACGGGAAGTCGTCGTTGAAATGACCGGAAGAAGGGAGGAGGACTTCCGATCCAAGGGGGACCTTTTCCGGGTAGAGTAGAGCATCTACATCTACACGATACCCTGCAAGCCACCGCGAGGGTGTGTGGCAGGGGGTGAAGATCACCAAGCATGCACTACCGACTAGCAAACTAGCTAATATATTGTCTCATTCAACTAGATTGTTAGTATATACAGTATTTAAGGGGTTAATGCATGCATCATGCAATTCAGGCTACTCTGACTATATTTCCCCTACCTATCCCTTTCCTATGCTGCCTATTCTGTTCTCTTATAGTACGGGGGAAAATGCCATTTTGAATCTATCAGTACGACAATCTCTCTCTCTAATCTTATTCATCTGGTCGAATCTAGCATAATACGCTGGTGTTTTTAATATGTGCCTAACATCTTCAGTAAAGCTATCCGATTGAAAATTCTCTAATAGATTTAATCTGAACAATTTAACCTACGCTCTGATAATGATTCCCACACTAATTCTTGTATTAATTCTGAAACACTGTTCAACCTATCGTAACACCTTTTAACGAACCTAGCTGCTCTACGCTGCACACTGTCTTGTTCTCTGATCAAACCTAATTCATTAGGATCCCATACACTGGCTGCATACTCAAGGTGGGGCCTAACTAGTGAAAAGTAGCATCGCTCTTTTGTCTTCTCATCACATTTCCCAAGTACTCTTTTTATAAATCCTAGCTTTCTCTTCGCTCGGCCGCATATTTCCCTTATGTGTCTTCCCCACGATAAATCCTTAGTGATTGTTACACCTAAATATGTTATGGTTTCAACGCTTTCGATCTTCGTGTTACTAATTTTATAGGATCGCTCCATCGAATCATTCGATTAGCATTGGTCCCGAGTTAAAAAGGACAACGGCAAGGTCACAATTGTCCCCAGAGTAATAGCGCGAGTACTCCGAAGGGAGGAAGCATTCAAGGTTCCAGCGAACTCACACGGAAGCAGCGGAGAGGGGAACAGCGCCGCAAAAAGAAGTGAACATCGAGGAAGGACATCTTCTTTGCGACAGTCCGATAAGGAAAGGAGTTTAATCTTAAGATACTGGATACAATAATAAAAGCCTAGGTAGCGTAATATCAACAACTTTCACCATTCGTGTTTCCAAGTGCACATCGTTGCTACGGATACGGTTCGCGTTTTTGCTGAGCAGCTTCTCCACGATGCACCCTACGAACGCAACGGCGGTGTCTCCTAGCAACAGGCAACAAGTTGCGAGGGCGCCACCGACAAAACAGGATCGATCAGGCCGATCATACAAGAACTAAGTGATCTCCGGCAGTTTATTGCAGCAAAGAATGCACATGCTTCAACAGATGCTCCTGAATATAGTATTGATTTAAGCTTTCCAGAGAGAAGTTGCATTTTGAACCCTGGCTTCGCTTTCGGTAGAACTGATTTCCTATTAAGATTTCGACTCTTCCGCTGTCCACCAGGCAACAAAGATGGTGATAAGTCTCGTATCCGCAACATAAAAAGATGAGGACAAAAAAACCATTCACGTGAAATTGAAAACGCTCGATAATTAGGTACCTCAAGTCGAACGGAACTTGGAGAGCCGTTTTCAATTCCACTCAATCCAAACTTTATACATTCACGTGACAGTCCCCGTTTCGATTTAACACATTTTTACATTTTGTCAACATAATAAACAGTGAAATTAGTTATTCAGCTATGTGGACTACAGGAAGCTGCAAAAATTTCCGACCTATATTTGTACAAAAACGGTAAGACCCGAGGCCCCTACCTGTCGAATGCCTCTCGGCCAACTTGCGTAATTTAGGTGCAGCGGTGAAATGAGTCCATTCAACGCCAGCCTGATTTGAGGCGTTTCTTCAAGGAAAAGGAGGTAGAAAGACATTGTTGTCTCAGTTGCCTCGACTTAAAATTCGGACATCGGGGCCTCAGTATATCTTGCTTCCCTTAGGGGGGCGATGACCACCACCATCTCCCACCGATACAAGACGTTACTTACACAGTATGGATTAATAATCCTTTAATTTTATTCCACCGGTGCTATATTTATTAAGAACCACTGCGTTTTATGCTAGGTTTGATTAGATTAACAAGATTGGAGAGATGGATTTAAAATGTCATTTTTCACACTAACGTTTAAGAAGCAGTGTTACAAAGGGATAGGTAAGAGGTGGAATATTGCTAGAGTAGTCTGTAGTGCATGTAATAACAACCAATAATCCCTTTCTTCTTCCGTAGATATTGACACTATTGTCTGGCCTTTCTCCATTAAATATCCTAGTTGCATGTCAGTAGTGCATATTTCGTGATCTTCACCCCCTGCCACACACCCTCGCGGTGGCTCGCTGGGTATTACGTAGATGAAGTACCTACATGATGTATTAGGAAGAGGATAGTTCCTGAGTCAGCCTTAATATCATCATTATAGCTCCAGATGAAATGTCTAATGCAACTAGCAAGACCATTCGAATTATGTTCGTGACAGTAATATCTTACAGCGAAGATACTGAAGGAAATTTAATTGGTACTGTACATTTTGAAGTAGGACAACAGTGTATAGTAATTACTGACATTTTCATGTTTTTACATTTTCAACAATTATTGCTCAATATGCCTTAGAAAAGAATAAACAATTAATTACTGCAGCTTAAGTTCTTGACTCATCGATAATTATTGTAGCAATAATATACCTCTCAGTTGCTGGTAATTTGGGAACCCGAAGAAACGAGGGTCCTTACGCAGTGTGTGGATGCCGGAATCTTTAACACCGCCGAAGTCACAAGGAATCAATTTGAGAAATGGAGTAGGATAGTTAATGAGTCAGCCTTTACCCTATCATTATAGCTCCAATTGAAATATTTAAACCAACCAGCTAGAGCAACCAAATAATACTTGGGACAATAACATATTAAAGCGAAGATACATTAGGAAATTAGAAAAGGTGCTGTATATTTTGATTCAGAAGGATAGAAGTGTGTCGTTCATGTTTCGACATTACTTTCTTGCGCATATTCTAGAGAATTATAAACCATTAGTTACTTCAGTTAAATAAGTTCATGACTCATCAATAATTATTATATTGATTGGTGTAGATTAACAATTTAGTTAGACGGTTCTCGTGATTGAATATCTAACATTTAACCCAAAGTAATTACATATTACAGCATAGCAAAGTAGTAGCTACAATTTTATTGTAGGTAGTGCCTGAACGGACTGCTATTGCATGCCTGCATGACAAGTAAGTGTAAATTTAAATCTCGTTTGATTTCAAGTGTTGGTTTATCCCTTGATACACAGTAGTGTCCATAGTAGGGGATTGCGGGGTGATATGTAAATTAAGTACATCTACATAATTCCCTGCAAGACACCATAAAGGTGTGTGGCAGGGGGTGTATTAACACCAACATGCGTTAAATGTCATGCATAAAAAGGATTAGTAACTATATTCTACTAAACTTCAAAATTAAAAAAAGATAAAAAAAACACAGTAAGAATGCAAAAACATGCTTTTAGTTGGGTTAGCTTAAAGGCCTCGTACAAAAAAATTACTACCCGTCTGGTGTTTTCGTATGTACCATGTAAGTAGGTAATATAGGTAAACTTAGATTTCACTCATCATACTTATTACATATCAGTCATTACATTTAATTCAATAGTGTAATTACGCTTCGCCAAATACACTCTTTGCATTGCAGTCAATACGTTCATTACGTACTCATTGCATTTCGCTCAATTCGTCGGTTCCATTGTCGTCGCCAGAAATATTTCCGACGAGGTCTGCCTTTTTAGGGCATTCAATTCCAAATGCCTCACTTTGTTGTGAAGTGCCTCGCTCTCGACATTGAGAGCGAAAGTGAGGAGGAGTCATTTCAGCGATTGCGAAACCCACGACCTTCCAAGTTCAAGAACGAAGCAAACATTCGTCTTAGTTCCTTGTTTCCTTCGTACGAGGCAACAACACAATCCCGAACAGCTGATCAGCAGTGGTGTGGAATCCTTGCGAGAATGCTTGGAGTCCATTCCGGCATGTAATAAGAAGCGTATTTTCGTATCAAGTCTTCTGTAAGAAGTGTCCGCTAGTGTTTCAGTGAGTGAGAAAGTCTAAGGTTGGCGATGTAACATGATGAGAAGTATCGTGAACGTGAATTATTCCCGTGAATATTATGTTGCTCACCAAATCCTGACTCCAAAGAACCCTGTCAGTAAATCGACACTCCTCAAGATGTTAATGCATAAAAAGACGTTATCCAGCGTAATTTGTGTTTATCAAGTACCGAGCAGTGTTTCATCCTCCAACATAACCTCGCAAGTGAAATGTGAATAGTAGTGCTTCAGTTGCGTGAATCACTGGATGAGTGACCTAGTTATGTCGTGTCGTGCGTCGTGGTTATAAAGTGCCTTGCCGAGAAGAATTAACTGGAAGTCGTTGCAGTGACTCTACTACTCTGGCTGTAATGACGGTACACAGGTCTTGGTGTTCCCGTAAAGGTAAGCAATTGCATGGTTTGCTTCCATTTCCCACGTTTATGCAATTACCCACGTCCAAGTGGTATTTTGGGCTGCTGAAGTATTCTTCGAACGATGCCGACGAATTTCGTTGTTGTTGCAGTAGGAAGGTTACAATTAGCAACTGCTAATCTTTGTTGGAATTCAAGGTACGACATACCCTGTTCCTAAATCCTATTATATCCAGAAAGCAACTAGAAGGGCGGTTGGCAGTGGTTTCCAGTGGTTTTATTGAACAGGTTCTTTCGTTTGATTACTAACATTAGTAGAGCAAAATGGACTTACTATTCGAACGTGGATAGGCATGTTAATCTGAATATAATTTTTATGTAACTATTTCGATAATTGCATTAATTCTAGGAATGTAAAAGTGAAATCAGGTATCAGATGTCATTCAACTGTAAGTGTAGGTAGACCCTAAAAATAAAACCCCTGCACGTTGCATAATGGTGTAATATTAGTTTGAAAACAATTTCTTTTTTTAAATATTTCATTATAGGACGTTTATCAGTAACTTGAGGATTACAATGTCTATTGGGTATTTTATCACTTTTTCCCGCCAAAATTAGTAGTTAACCGACGTAATGGCAGGTTGCGCTCTTAATTATTTCTTAGTAAACTGTTTTCGGAAAACGAATCTTGTTGCCATTATAGGCAATTATCAATATCGAAAATGCATATCCAGCAATAATATAAGTAAGAGAATATTTAAATTTCGAAAATAATTAAGCGTTTTTGAAATTATTATTCACGACGAATTCCACATTGCTTTTTTGTGATTGGTCTGGTCTCGGTGACGTCACGCGAGACCGTGACGTTCAATCGCGTGATCAGTCTTCGTCCGGACGCGGTAACAGAAGGACAGGTGAGTTTTCAGTCCCAATTTAAGAAACTTTTACAAAAGTCAGTTTCCATTGTTAACGTTTGTGAGTTAGCATTTATTTTTGAAAGTGAAATTCGTGACTTATTTTTCTGGATGTACGAAGAATAGTGAGATATTCCGAGAGATATAACATAAGCATAATAGTGTTAAATTCACGTGTGCTCATTTCCTATACTCGTGTATGTTGATGAGAACATATTGCAAATATCAATGTAACACACTTGGATTTTTTCATCTCTCGATCAAATAATTTCGTATATCATGGTTTATTGTTGTATTACCCTCTAGTGGGCCTGCTCCTTTTAAAATATATTCACCTTTCAATCGATCCTTATGAGACGCGTTCCAACAGAAACTGCTACTAGTTGAACAATTCTATAGAAAAATGTGTCTATGTAAGTCCACTCGAAGTTACTTTATTATTCTACTGACCATATAACGCCGTTATTTTTGAGTGGAGAACTTAAGCCCTAGAACAACATTTACGATAGTCTGATGCTGTTAAACGGTGTAACTATACACTTCAACAGTTAAAAGACTATGAGAACTTAAAGACAGGAGTGAATTCAATTTTACTGTAAGATTATATTCTTTCTAGAGCTAGGTATTAATAAGGTGATTCTAGTGAACAGCGTTATTAACGTTCATCGAGTTTGCAGTTACCTTAAGATATATTCCAAGATATATATATCATGTACTTGACTACATTTGAAATTCTTGCTTTTATTACTAATTCACTCCAGCATATGTCATGAATAATTCTTTTTCCATTGATTGATGTGTAATTACAGTAGCAGTGCAGCAAAATTTGTGGTTCCTTATGTCAATTGTTTTGAATTTTTTTACAGGAAGGAGTTATTCGAGTTGCGTGTGACGTACAACGGGATCTTCGTCATCGATCACGTGGGACTTTACAAGGGACAACTGGGAATTTGAGAGACTGTCTTTTGAGAAACGCTCTTCAGTGGATTGATGGTAAGTCCGCTTAATTGCTAATATTTTTCATTGACAAGTGTTTTCATTTACACGCAATGTTTTTCCCGCCTTTTTTTGTGATTCTTTTACTTCTGGTCGATGCGAGGTTGTTTTTTCTTAAACCGTGACTTCCCGCCGAAAATCTCAAAGGATTGTTTCGATTCCTAGAATTTTCCCGGACGATCCTCGACTGTTACTGCTGCATCTCTACCCGTTATTCGAGAAATTTTAGTCTATTTCCCTTTCGTTCTGTTTGAAATTAACTTAAAATCGAGATTAAACGATTACTGTTAATAAAATAAAGTCGAAAGTGCAGTCACGTATTTTCACTTTCTACCTTCTTGGAATTAATTTTATTTTGTGGATAATTTCAGTTTCGCACACAGATTTCTTAAATAATTAACATCTATTGCATTGCCCTCGTAGTCTATCTCCACTTATAAGCCCATTTCCATTGTCCAATCAATTCTCATGTTGTATGTTACGGGAGAAAGTAGGTATTGCGTATCAGACGTTACTTTATTCCGTGATAATTTAAAATTATCCAAGGTTATCGACGTTAATTTTCGAATTTTGAGTCAACAGCCGACGTTCGAGCTACATTTGTATGATATTTTTTTTTTAGCGATCTTACTGTTTATTGTTACTACGGAGGAGAGACGGAATAGCACTATAGAATATAGGAAAATGATACAGCTGTACTGATTTTCGTCAATATTTTTGCTCGGGAGCAGCAGATGCGATGTATGAACTGTCTGTTCGCTACGTGGCGAGGGATTATGAATATTATTTTTTATTAAGTAGGTGGAGTCCACTGTTTTTCCTTTAATTAATGATTAATTACAGCATTAAGTATTTTAATTGGAAGATTACGGCGTGTGTGATTCGAATGTTACAAGGTAGAGACTCGTGAGATTTGAAGTGAGTTTTGTAATTTCAATCGATTTTCCCGGGCTCGTATGACTTGCAATTGCAATTTTGTATTTAAGGAGTTTTTTTTTCGTTTGAGAGTACATTTGGATTATTGCTTTTCAGAGCATTTTAGAAATTATTTTTTCATATTAATAATTCACTTACAATCCAGTACCTCCGTACGTGGATGCACTCCGAAAGTAGAAACCTTATGTTTCGATTGCTGATAAGAGGACGAGTACAATTAACCACATATCAAAATACTCCCTTCCCTCATAGCGCGAGAAGATGGAAAGTATTAAATCCGTGATGAGGGATTCATTTAATAAAAGCTACTGTGGATTTTGAAATGACTTTTAGCCTTTCATACTCGTTGTGTTTCCAATTATTTTTTTTCACGGTATTTCAAATCGCTAAATTCTAAGCCACCGCGAGGGTGTGTGGCAGGGGGTGAAGACCACCAAACACGCACTATTGACATGCAACTTGGGTACTACATGGAGACATGCTAGATAATAGGGTCACGTGCAGCTAGATGGTTAGTACATACATAGTAATATAGGGGTTGGGTGTTAATAAATGCATCATACACTATAGACTACTCTAGCAATATTTCGCCTATTGCCTATCCCTTTCCTATGCTGCCTATTCTGTTCTCTTATAGTAAGGGGGATAAATGACATTTTAAATCAATCGGTACGGCAATCTATCGCCCTTAATATTATTTATCTGGTCGAATCTAGCATAATACGAAAGGGTTTTTATTATATATGTTACATCTTCAGTCAAGCTGTTCGTTTTAAATGTCTGAAATAGATTTAATCTCTATTTTAACCTAGGATATGATAATTAATCCCTGCCCCTTTATCCTTACGAAGATTAGCAGATGCCGATGGGATGGAATTTGTGCCCGATTTCATTGCTATTTATGTTTAAATACACATAAGAGGCCTCCGAGTAAAACAAAATGTTTTGTACGGGGTAGGTGGGCTTTAATCGTTCCCAACCACCCCTATTCTGAGTTCATTGTCACCCAGTGGCTAATATGCTAATTTCTCCTTCATGTAAATTCAATCCTACTCGAGGAATCACCATATCTGATCTGTTGCATGCTGCATTGCAGTTGCATCACTCAGGTAAACTTGTTATCTCTTGTTTTCATGTAAATGTTGATACATATACATCAGTTGGGTTTAATTTCGGGTATGGCTTATCGAATATTTTTAAATATGGGGTTAGAATTTGATTAATATCATTTAAGCCCAAATCAACTGGAATTTAAGGAATACCACTCCGTATTATTCCACCGTTTTGCTCTGAATATTTTTTTTCAAGATTTCTCTTGTTCCTAAAGCGTGTTTTGGTGAATACAAATCTGATCAGCATATTTATGTCTTCGCCTTTTTAAAAATTAACTCCATTGCTGGGACATCATTTAGAGATGTGAGTTTTTCTGAGTGTCAAAATGGTTATGAGTTCATTACAACTGCAGATAAGTGTTCTATTCAGGAGCAGAGGCGTGGAAGTACTTTGGCCGAATTCGAATCGATTCAAAAGAACACATTCGGGCTCATAACATTTACTATTGTTTTTTGGAATTATTCAAGTTAAATTTACTTAAATTAACGTTAAACTGTACTTTCAAAATGAATATACAATGACAGAAATTGGTGAAAAAAATTATACCCACTATCTTATTCTTCACACTTAGCTTCGTGTTAGTTAAAGAATAGGGATGTTGAAAACAGATATAATATATGAAAAAATGTTATAATTTCCTTTGTACAGAGGTACGTTGTTTTGACGGCACGCTAATTTAAATTGAATTTTTTTCTGCCACTGCAGGACTTGAGGCGGAGCTACGATTGGATGGTCACTTCCCATAAGTTGTCGAGGTTAGGGTTAGGAATCTTCGTAGCTGCCTGAGACAGAGGAACAGGAAGCAGTCTCAACAGGAGGACAAACATTGGTTGGCTCATGGCTTCCCAATGCTGGGGTAAAACTAACTTTTGTTTCAGGATCTACGATCTTAAAGGTAAAAAGAGTAAATGTAAGAGAGGGTAAAATGTGTATTCACAATTATTTGGTTTTCTTGTTTTTGTCATTGGAGCCAATTGCCCCTATTTCCATAATGACCATGGTCATGTGAAATGTTAAAGTATTTTGGTAAATCAAGCTTGATTATTGGTGTAAAAGGCCTCGGTAAATGATGTCGGGGCCCCGACATGGGAGGACTAGTCCTCCGAACTGTAAGGCAAGTGGCCACTTGCCTGGTCTAGCGAGTCGACTCTAGGCAGGAATATGTTTGCATTATGTGTATAATATATTATGTGAATTCCTGAATGTTTTATTTGTTGTTTTTCCTTGTGTGTATTTTTTGTGCCCATTTCAATTGTTTAGATATATTTTCTTTGTGATGGATGTTTTTATCTTTATGTGATAATATGCTTGTTTATTCAGATTCTTTCACAGGTAAGCAGACTCCTTGGATTACGCTGCATGCCGAGTAGAGTGTAGGAATAGCTAGTCAGTTTAGAGCCTTTTCCGGCCATTATGGCCCATCGTATCAATCCGTTAGCGTTGAGTTAGTAAAGGCGTTAATTTAAGTCTTTGTGGATGTTGAGCTTGCTCTAGAGTTACAATTCAAAATCGATGGAATTGGTTCGTCAGTTACGATGTGCATCCAGGTGTACTTAGTTTCTGAGTGACCATTCCTCGCATTTTTATAAATGCACATTTGGACATCTCCATTAAATGTGAGCAGCTTGGCATTCAATCTATTTCATTTGTTGTTTATTATGTTCACTAACCCGCTCTCTCCTCAGGTAACTCCACAACGCCCCGGCCTGCTAGAGGGTAGGGTATGTAGTCAGTTTCCAGTATTTTGAATTCAAGGCCCTTCTGGCCCATCGTAACGGTAGGGTAGTCAGGATTTGATTGTAGCATTTATTCCTGGATGCGAAGACTGCTCTAGTGTTAAATTTCAAAATTGATGGAATTGGATCGCAAGTTACGAAGTGCATCCAGATGCACTTAGTTTCTGAGTGACCATTCCTCGCATTCTTATGAAATGCACCTTTGGCTGCCTGCATTAAATGTGAGCAACTTGGCATTCAATCTGTTGTTTTTTTACTTGTTAATAACCCGCTCTCTCCTTAGGTAACTCCACAACGCCCCGGCCTGCTAGAGCGTAGGGTATGTAGTCAGCTTCCATATCTTTGCATCAATGGCCCTTCTGGCCCATCGTAACGGTAGGGTAGTCAGGATTTGATTGTAGCATTTATTCCTGGATGCGAAGACTGCTCTAGTGTTAAATTTCAAAATTGATGGAATTGGATCGCAAGTTACGAAGTGCATCCAGATGCACTTAGTTTCTGAGTGACCATTCCTCGCATTCTTATGAAATGCACCTTTGGCTGCCTGCATTAAATGTGAGCAACTTGGCATTCAATCTGTTGTTTTTTTACTTGTTATTAACCCGCTCTCTCCTTAGGTAACTCCACAACGCCCCGGCCTGCTAGAGGGTAGGGTATGTAGTCAGCTTCCATATCTTTGCATCAATGGCCCTTCTGGCCCATCCTAACGGTAGGGTAGTCAGGATTTGATTGTAGCATTTATTCCTGGATGCGAAGACTGCTCTAGTGTTAAATTTCAAAATTGATGGAATTGGATCGCTGGTTACGGAGTGCATTCAGGTGCACTTAGTTTCTGAGTGACCATTCCTCGCATTTTTATAAATGCACTTTTCTATATCTCCATTAAATGTGAGCAGCTTGGCATTCAATCTATTTGATTTGTTGTTTATTTTGTTCACTAACCCGCTCTCTCCTTAGGAAGTGCAGTGTGTGAGAGCATGAGGAGAGTGGTGTTAGTGTGGTGATAGTGTGGTGTCAGTTTGGTGATAGTGTGGTGTCAGTGTTGTTTAAGTGAGTGTCGTTTTCATCCGTGGGTGACCACCATGAGGACTAAAGAGACTCTAGTGAATTGTATTTTATGTAAATAAATGCTTGTATATTTTTTATATTCCTTCCTCTACATACCCTTCCCTTGGCTTCGCAGTGGCAGCAGACCAGAAAGAAGAGAGAGCAACCGCGACTGACAACGAGTACAAAGGTTTTTATGCGAGTCTTGCGTTTATATCTTTTATTTATTTATTTATCTATGCATTTGTTATATCTATATGTCTAAGTTATTATATTATATTTAACACTTATAGTGTGTAGGGGTTTGCATATCGGTCGTTTGACCCGGGTCAATCCAGGTTTGGTCGTTGAACTCCGGTTTTGCCTTGTGCACGGGCTCTTAGTGTTTTTACTTAGGTAGGAATCTCACTCTTAGCGCCATCATGCGCTACCATGGCATTTATGTTTTTAGACTATTCCCCGTGTTTACCAATTTATGCCACTGTTCCTTTGTTTTATTTTTGACGGTTTATTCAATTTCCTTTTACAGGGTTTTCCATTAATGTGTTTTCTTTTGCAGGTACATGTGTGAATGATATATTTGAGTGGGTATTTTGTTGATTGGTGGATGAATGATGATGAACAGGGTCAGCGCCGATAGGTATGCGAATGAAATAGGTAGGCCTAGCAGTAGATTTAGTTTAGAGGGTGGGTGGATGTTAGATTTGGGGAGATTAGGGCTTAATGACATAGTTGTGCTTAGTTCATAGTCCGTGCTTGATCTCGTCGCGTCTCTTGCCCTGGCCCTGGGAGTGAATGCGTGGAATAGGCCTCTGCGCAGCCCGGAGGGGAACGCAGGGGGAAACGCCACGTTAAATAAAGGTTAACGAGCCGGTGGCGTTGACCTCCTGGGTCCGGCATGGAATAACGCCCGTGTGTGTTGTGGTAATGACGTAACAATTATAATTACCCCTTTCAAGCTAATCGTCTTAATGTTGTAGCTATAAAAATTTAAGATACTTTGTGTATTTTTTGCTATCTAAGGTTAACAGTCGTACAAGATTTTGGTAGAATAGTATATTTATATATTTTGTGTCAGGAAGTCTAGTTCTTAAATACTGGCCTTTTGACCCCTATTCTATTCCTACATGCGTCTACAATATTGCTACAGAGGAAGTTTTCAGAACATTAAATTTGAAATTTCCTAACGTTTTCGTCTACCATTTATTCTTCCTCCTTGCAACTATTCTTTTTTTCCGGACATTAACTCCAGTGGACTTTGTCTTTCTGCATACGTAAGCTATAAGTTCATCAAGTTATACCTATAAATTCCTGAGGAATTTTGTAAGTTTCATTTGTCTTGACTCCAGTTGGAATGTAAACCCGTGTGAACTTAATTGTGTAAGGAAGAACTGTGCGTCAGACGGCGTTTTCTTATCGATTCTAATTGTATGAATAGTATTAATTTTTCCCATTTTAAAAATGTGATAAAAGGTTGAGCAAGTGGACCATATTGTTTTCAAATATATTATTGTATTTACACCGTCTCCATCCATTTATCGTACGACTTCCGATTTGGAATTTTAAATACGCCTAGAAGTTTCCAAAAGGGATTGGTGGCTATGATGGTTATTTTATTCCTGCATTTTAAAATTGTTTTCACTCTAATCCTTTCTAGATGTGACTTCATTTTATTCTTTGGAATGAACGCTTATTCACTGTTAAGGTAATGGAACGACTCCATTGTATTGAAACTAAGAAAAAACGGCTCTAAATATTTTACTAGCTATTTACTAGCGATGCAATAATTACAAATATTTGCTATCTTTGCAGTGTCTATTTTTTATCTTTAGAACTTTCATCTACCATTTATAACTTCATGAATTCATAATTTGTTTTAACTCACGTTCTTTTCATTATGACGAAGACCATGTTTTACTGTCTAATATTTATTGTTATCGTTTACTCTTCTACTTTTTAATGTATCATATAATCCTCTTCTTTTTTTAATGCTTATTTGTTCATTTATTTATCTGCTGGCCTTTTTTTACTGTACGTGCCGAGCGTTCTTTGAAATATTCGTTCTAACTCTACGTAACTCGAGTGACAATACTTGAGTTCATGTATTCTTGCAACTATATTTTAATACTTCGCGTAGTGATATATATATATATAAACTGATTTCCGCAGTCAGCATGTGAAGTAATAATCATATAATATTATCATCATCATTTACTCCGGTCTAACACCAAAGGAAATAGTAAATTTCCATTACATTGCTTTCCGGTTTCTGTGATGTTTATCGCCATGACGACGTAAACAACGAAAAGAATTCTGTCATAATTTCCACCTGTGTATGTTGTATCTAATCACACCCAAAATAAGCGAATGCTTTAAGCTATATTTCAATGAAGTGTGTTTATATAGTGAAATGTTCGGTAAATTTGTAATGGATCTTTGCCGTGATAATTTACTCGGCATGCTTCCATATGTTGACGCATTACGAAGATAAAGTGTTTCATTCATTTTAGTATATTGGCTATTTATACCAGACCTAAAATATATATCAAGGTTCTATAAGTTTAGAAAGAAACATGTTGATGGAATTATACCAAAATGTGATTCCCTGTTAAATGTGAATTATGCTAAAATTTTTCAAACTGAGTAATATTTCAGGAAATGTCAACCATTTTTTCCCCCTTCTGTTAAACGTCCCATTTACAAAGAATTTTCAGTGGATGGTGTTAATTTACAAATTCGTTTCGAAAATTATTATTTAACAATTTGCTTTGTTCTATTGTCGATGATCATTTTGTATCACAAACATTCGATATCATTTCCAATAAAGTACGCTTTCGCCCTTTCCCCGTGCTCACCTGAGGATATTATTTATCTGTATGATTCCTTAAGTTTATTGTTATATGGTATTATCTGATTCAAAACTTACAAATATATGACATCGTGTCTGTTTACATATTTTGTATTGAAAATTTTACATTTTGAATTTGTTTTGATCATTTGTCGATGTTTACTTGTTGGTCGCAATTATTCCTTGTTATTTTCAATAAAGTAAGCTCTTACCCTTTTCCAATTCTCATCTGAGTGTATTATTTACGGCAATATTACTATTGTTTACAGTTATATATCATATATTGACTCTAAATTTACATACACGAGATGGTGTTCATTTACAAATATTGGGTTGAACATTATTGTTTTAAAATTTACGTTGTTCATTTGTCTGTTCATTTTGTATGACGAACATTTAATGATGTTTGCAATAAAGTACCCTTTCCCCTTTTCCTAAGATCATATATTAGTTAATTATTTATGGAATGATTCCTTTTGTTTATGGTTAAATGTATATTGTCTGATACAGAGATTATATATGCATGACATAATGTTAATTTACATTATTTGTATTGTGAATTATTTTTTTTATTTGTCGATGTTCACTTTTCTGTCAAAAAAATTCAATTTTAATTAAAATAAATTACGCATTAGCCGTTAGCCAATAGCATCTGAATATATTTTTTGTGGTATAATTCCTATTGTGACTTAAGTCAATTTTCTGGACATTTTTAACAGCATTAATTTTTGTGGTTGATATAGAAAAGTTTGCCTTACATATTTAAATTTGAGAGAATATTTTTCATTAAGTACATCAACAACACACGAGAATCATTTTTCATGCATACACCACATTACCACACAAATAGTTTAAATTCGACTGTCAACTGATAAAAAGGAAATGTAGAACTCGTCGTTCTCTACAGTGTTAGCCCTTTTCGCTAGGATCCTTTGATAAGAAATGCGTTTGCATCTGTTGAACAGTGACTTTGACTCATATACATCTACGCGATACCTTGTAAGCCACCGCGAGGGTGTGTGGCATAGGGTGAAGATCAAATCCCCCATTGCGCGGAAATAATAGAAGAGGCTAATCTACCGCTAAACACGATGGCATATACCATTTCATTTGTCATAATGATTTGATTCTCCCAGGAGTAATGGGTTTTTGAGTTATTGCCACGTGTCGTGACGAACAAGTTAATACCGTTGCTCCGGACGACGTATCAACGTGGTATTTACGTTCAACGACATATTTACGTCAAAAACGAATAACCGCCGCGCTAAACTTTTAGCAGGGCAAGTGACAGGCATATTTTTCCGTAGTTGAATATTCGTCTGCAAGCCTTCAGCGGAATAACTGCTGTAGTCCAGTAAGTTAAGCCAACTTATTGGATCCGAAAACCTTTATCTTCGTTTGAAGGGCCATGTTAGTTTTTTACTCAAGGTGAGAAGAGGGACAAAAACACAAAAGCCATCCACAATAATTTGTCTCTTGGGATTAGTGTCGGAATATCGTTATGTGTGCATTCAAATTAAAGATTACATGCATATCCAGACTTAAAGTTCAAAGTCTTGCATGTCTGTGAAGTATTTCAGGGGCAGTTATGAAATCATCGTGTTCTATTCAATAATCCGCAGAGGAGAATACGTTTGAAATGCATGCCATTATTTCGACCAATAGCCCTTCACCATCATATAAACAAACTCAGCGGTATATGGAGAGAGGGCGCTAGCTATGGTGGCCAATGCTTCAACCTGTAACGTGGGCGTGGCCTATCTGACATGTGATAGTAAAACCCATCCTAGTTGTTCCATTAAACTCGTACTCAACACAATCTCAGCTTAGTGGTATATTGAACATAATCTCAGTACTTCACTTCTATCTTGAAGATACCAACTGCAGTGTCCGCGATTTGCATGATCTTTCAAGTTACATAGGCGGGGGAATCTTCAAAATTCACGGCAAGAGCCTTCTCAACAAAAACCACGCGCTTTACAATCGCTTAGGCGTGATGACATCAGGAGTAGGGATAACTCCTTCTTCTCGTTTGCTGCGTGTAAGACTGAAGAAGTAATTTCCAAATTTTTTAAAAGAGACTGAGTTTTTTTATTTGATCATGGTTGATAATGTAATGAAGAAGGCGGAAATGTTCTGACGTTTCTTTCATTTAGCCTGTTTTGGAGGCTGCATAGCTGTGGTGCTAATAGTGTGTGCACAATGCTGGGTATTCTATGGACGATTCTAGGTATCCGACGCATTGAATGATGGGACTAATAGCTAAAATACGAGAAAACCACGTTGGCATCCCTTCTCCTTCTCGTTCTCAATGTTCTCAATCTCTCCGCGCTTGCTATAAGTTTTGACTATGAACGTCTTAAGGTATTAGGAAAGGAATCACAGCTTCCACACTTTATTTCTACGGACTATTGTTTCGACAATCAGTGTCATTATCAGGGAACAATTGTAATGACAAAAATGTCCTTTTTCCCCATTACTTTCATAACGAAATTTAATGTCGAAACCATGGTTGGTGGAAATGAAGCGTGGAACGTACAATGTTGGTAACGGCTTTCGGGCGTTCCTCCGCGTCGTGTGTTGTCAGGGTGACGACAGTTTCTCCAGCCATCCTGCTGGCGTCTTCAGGTCAGAAGTGTCGATGCTTCGAAATTGGCCGCTTTATATAGGGGCTTGGGTGTCGTAGGTCGTCTCGTCACTTCTGACCTGGGTGCCAATTACGGTTCTTTCGTCGCTATGTGATATCGTACGATACCACTTCTCCCAGATATCGTACGATACGTTGCTAGGTAATTATGGTTTCGCCGTTGGTATCGTACGATACGGTTCGGCTATCTTCGGCAATATATCGTCTCAAGTGACGTCATGTATGAATTGGATCAAAAACAACCAAAAAAGAAACACTTCTGCAACAACAAATGACTGTCGTAATGAAAAATTCGTAGGAAACTACCCATTTGAAATTGAGCGCATGAATGGTAATTTATTTTTCGTACTATTTCGTGATATTATTTTCAATTATAACAATACTAAAAAAATTCTGTGATTAACTCTCTGGTTAATAACTGTTAATGTAACATTGACATAATTAATTAACTAATTGTTATGACAGTTATAATTCTTCGCAATTCTGTTTTCTGCGATATCTTTGGAGGTGATTTCTGAAACGGGGAAACGTAATATAACCTGAATAATTACGACGAAATTGTCAAATCCTTTAATTATTTATTATTATTTCATATTTTTGAATAATTATGTTTTTTAAACTTTTTCCGCCGCAATAATAGGTTAAATAATATATCTAATAAGGCATCAAGCGGCGTTTGATGAAACCGGGAAGTGAAAATAAGGTTAATTTCACTAATGTATTGTGATGAAAATATTAAAATTAAAGTGATTTTGGGAAACCTATTGGTGATATAAGAACTCATATTCCAAATTGAAAGGCAAAAAACTTTATTTGTCATACTCTTGCACTCTTCTTCCATTTCATAACAATTATATTTTATTTCCATTTTGCTATATATCATCATAAATTTGTTTCAATATTTTTATCTGTATTACCATATCCGGAATGTCGAAATATCGCTGTCGTGCTTTCCGAACATTAACGAAATATTTTAATATTATGGCGGATCATTTGTCAGCTCAACTGACTTTGCACCTGACCGTTTGACACAAATATATGGTAAGTAGGCAAACATAGTCCCATGGCCAATTGATTTTAGATGGCTGAAACATAAAAATATAGTGGATGAGTAAAAACTACTTTTTATTCACTGTCAGGGATAAAAGGTATCACAAAGGCCCTTAAAATTTCATATATCTCCTTAGATGAATGAACTCAGGGTAGCAGAAAATTTCTGCTATTTTATATGGTCTTAGAAATTAGCACTGTTTGAAAATGAATGCTAATGCCACCCTATACCTATAGGTCACCTGGCACACTTATACCCTCATATTATTTAAACTTTTATTCTCCAGAACTAGCTGTTCTTGTGCATCACCATTTTCTGCTTCCATATTTGCCAGGTGGCTATTTATTATCATGTTATGAAGCACAACGCATGATGATGCAATTGCAGATGCATTTAATTTTAGTTATTTCAAAAGCAATTAACATTGAATACAGACTTTTTTAATTAATACTTTTTGCTTTCATTTAATTTACCTCTCAAGATTCATGAAAAAGGTGATCATTTAATGTTACACTTGCAACCATATCTTTCCATGATACTCTATATACCTCTACAGCTGTATTTTACATTAAGAGCCAGCTCAAGGGCAAACGGCTGGAGGATACCAAAATATCTCGCCTTTTTCCACTTCTAATGAAAAGCTTAACCTAGCAATGAAAGTACCTGTCGCAAGGATGACCAATGGAAGTATATTTTGAAGATATCATTTGAATTGAAATGCCGGTAGATTACTGTCGTCAATAAACAGAAAATTATTCGCCGTTGAAAATATATCCCAAAGAACCGTGAAATGTTGCTGTGTGTCCCCATTGTCCAAGGATCAATCCCGAGAATAAGATTTCAGAGCAAAACTTACGAATACGACGTGTAAATAAATATCTTGAGCTCAGTAATGAGCAACTGCAACTGAACAACCGCTTAGCGAAGAAAAACTAAGAAATGGTAATGGCAAAAAAATAGTCATCGAGGAGGCGCGAACAGGCGATCTTTGGAGTGATAAGCGAACACGCTACCCACAGCGCTAATAGTATCTTTAACAATAAGAGAATTTTGTTGTTAGTACATTGTGAAAAATAAAATGCTGAAATCAACGAATGAATTCGTAAACAAGACTTAAAAGTTGATAAATTACATAATTACGAATTACTGGAACACTTTCCACTGCTCAGAAGTTATTAATACAACATTATAAATGTGGAGTGACTTAAGAAGCCTCTCCTATTCAGTTAAATATTAATAATGTATAAGTAAACTCATTGCATACCGTACCCCAACGCACACAGCAAGCACAATCTGCATGTCAAGGAATTAAAGCAAAGATATACAGCAGAATTAACCTCTAATTAAGTAATTGTATTTCATTCTTAATTAACTGTTTTCATGATTGAGATTATGCAGTTGATCCTAGACTATAAACGCACAAATGCAACAAACGCACGGGATTAATGCTGAAGGAATAAAATTATAATAGTGAATTAAACGTACAATACCACATGATGACTTCATAACATAAAGAAAACTTTCTTTTTGTTCTATGCCAAACAAATCTCAAACCTTGGATATCGCTTATATTATAAATTGGTGCAAGTATAAATCACAATTATGCATCAATCGCTAACCCGGAAATTGATAAACGCTAATATTTAATCAAATCACTTAATTGTGCACACTTTTCACTCCCTAGCGCGTGCTGCACATTTATATTAGTCATTAAACACAAAATCTCTATTAATAGTGCAAACATACCTGAAAATTATTCCACTGGAAATGGGAAGTGAGACTCACGATACGGGCTACAGCGAGATCAAAGTCGTCTATAGGATAACAGACGATACATCCATAGCTACCGGCTGATACTGCGAACCGTAATAGCATATGTCGCCAAAACAAGGGATATCGTACGATATCAGGCTTACTATCGTACGATGGGGTATTGTGCGGTAGCTAACTGGAAACGTAATAGCATTTCAGATATCGTACGATAGGAATTTCGTTTCCAAGGTGTATCGTACGCTATCTATGTACGACATAGAACCGTAATTGGCACCCTGAAGACGCCAGCAGGATGGCTGGAGAAACTGTCGTCACCCTGACAACACACGACGCGGAGGAACGCCCGAAAGCCGTTACCAGTGTTGAGAAACGCCGCGGAAACCTCAGAACCAACGTACAATGTTGTAATTCTTTGCCTGTGATGTGGAGTCCATTAAAATAAACCTGCAAATTTACTTGGTATTATTTTGTGCGTCTTGAACTTCTCTTTCATCCACATCAATGATGGCGCGCGGTGTCAATTATAGCCTCGGGTAAGAGCTAGCAGAACACCAGGGAAGGTATGTACTTCACTTGCGTAACCCCAATTAAAAACTATAAGATTCCTATTACCGAGAATGGCATTCTATTTGAATTATTGAATTGTAAATTAAAACTGGACAATATCTCGGATAATTTGGTAAATCGACTACCATGCACGTAAAAATCACATTTCAGCACGTTCATCAAGTATCTAAAATAAGCATAGGTACCCAAAATGTTTTCTCATCGAAAACTTTCTTGCGTAAAAACTATTGGCTTTCTAACTTGAACCATTCCGACAGAAAAAAATGTCTGCGTAAAATATCTAGTGATATCTATTCCGTGTGTAAGAAATGTGGGAAGTCGCTGATTTATAAGATACGGTTCACCTACCAGCACGATCTCGGAGTACGATTGATGAAGGACACCGCTCTGGGTTTGCGACCATATGAGTATAAAATTTGGTGTGCTTGCCTTTAGAAATATAAAATAACATGAAATAAATGAATCGGTCAAATCGTAAATATAAATAATAAATGAATCGCAATATTAATCAATGTCTTGGAACCTGATAGCAAGTTTAGAGAACGTTGAATGTTCACAAATTTATATTGGAATGGTATGTCAAGAAATATACTTTTTAACTTAAGGTTAAATCACAGATGGTTAAACACAGGATGCAGAAAAGCATATAAATTACATCTATACGATAAATAATAAGCGGTGCAATAAAATCGAATACATTGCGGGAAATGCCGTTATACATGTCCCGCAATGTATTCGATTGTTACTTCAGAGAGGTCCCCCCCAATGATTTTCAAACTAAAGCGAGAATAGAAAAAAGCATTCACCAGTCTTGTCCTCCTTACAATGAAAGCTCCAATGAAAAGACATATCGATATGTATTATTGAAAAGTCTATCGATATGTATTATTGACATTATTTTCGAGGGGGAGGGCGACCGACCACCTCCCCCTCCTTTCCCCCCCCCCCCCCTGGATCCCTGTTTCAGGGCGTTCAATTCTTCAGACGTGACTGCTGCCCCATCGTATGTCGGATCAACGAGTTTTTCTTTCAGTCCATAGGAATTAATTATATGCTTTGTATGAACAAATAACTCATTGGCAGACCCATCGGCACTCACATCAGTGAAGGAAATTGCTGCTGCACTTCCGAGGCGTTATCGTGGAAGTATCTTCGTGTTGTGGATGGCTGGGATTTATTATCTACTGATATCTGAGGTCTCGTCATAGTGATAGCACCAGAAAACCTGTTTCGTCTCTTATCATATTTTCCAAAATTGTGCAAATGGCTATCGTCAAGTCGTTTTTAATGCGTTTTGTTCTTGTTCTCTGAAAGGGGTTGCATTCACGAGATTATGTCGTAAAGTTGGGTCATAATTACTGATACGATTTAAAATCGCTGTGTAAATACCCTTATATGGGGAGTCTCTTCAACTTCACCTTCTCAACATTGAAGCACGTGAATTTCAAAAAGGCGCATTGAGTCGATTAATCCCTAGATACATGATCATTCTGTTCTAGGCCACTGTTTCTTTGTGCCGCTCTACACTTGCGAGCAAATGGGAAGATGAAGACGTGCTTCAATGCGGGCATTGCCGAAGTTGAGCAAGCGATCGAATGTGTCCCTATTTATGTTTCTTTATGGCATCAGATGTAATACAAAGTTTCTCATAAATAGGAGGCATAGACTACAGAATAATTTCTCGAGAGTAGAACTCTCAGTCAGCCCAAGGGGTTTTTATATATTCAGGGACACGCAAAAATGTCGATATTACTCACGATTACACTGTTTGTGTTTGCACTTTAAACATGGTATTCCCAGTATTCAGAAATCGTAATTTATTCAGTTTTGCATGAGTGTTATTTTCTTTCAAAGCAGTGCGAAACTTTCGGTCATACTACCTTTCCCTAAAAAAAATCATTTAATCTCCAGTTGGATTGTTGAAATGAAATAGTGTAGGAAATGTGTGTATAAAAAAGCAAAGACATTTCATTAATATGAACATATTTACAGTTTACAATACTTCTTATTAGTTATATATTTACACGATATCAAAACACACGTCTCCAGCCAACTATAATCCTCTTTTCCTCATGGTCTATTTACAACGTATCTCTATGGTACCTTCCTTTCTCTTTGCGCTTCACAGAAAAGATTTTTTTAACTTAAATAATTTAAACAATGAGTTCCAACGTAATCTTAGGTAGTATGCTATGCCAGAAGTCAGTAAAAAATCCTATCCATTAATACCTTACTCCACGGTATAGGCTTTGTATTAGTCGAGAAAAATGGATTTTGACGACAGAAATGATTTCCCTGAAAATTCGTGAGCGCCTATAGTAGTGTCATAGCCTACCGCTCCGTTTATCCCATGGTATGGCACATAATAGTCGGCGTGCCCTCGGCGGCGAAACCTTGAGGCAAACTGGATGTGGCGACGCAGTGCCGTGCATTGAATACGACGCATAGCGTCAGAATAATCTCTCTCAACGAAAAAAACGAAGGAGACCGTATGTATGTGTGAGTGAAGACGATTCGCAATATTTCTCCATCGCTGCCTGGGCAAGCGCAGCTTACCTAGCTTACCCCCAATGCCACTATTCTACACAATACCCTGCAAGCCACCACAAAGGTGTGTGGCAGGGGGTGAATTAGGAGATTTAGTCTAAATTTCAACCTGCGATCTGTCAATGATTCCCTATTTAATTCATTTAATAGACTGGTTCGCTAATAAGGTTATCATACCGTCCCTTTACAAATCGTGCCGATTTCGCTGCACACGTTGAAGTTCGTTATTTAGACCGATTTCGTAGGGATCCAATATACTGGCAGCATATTCCAAATGAGGCCTAACAAGGGAAAAGTAGCTGATTTCTCGTACATACATGATCGTCACATTTACCCAGTACTCTTTTGATGAATCCCAGTCAACGATTAGCTTGACCCATTATTTCACGTATATGTTTACCCCAGGAAAGATCATTTGTCAGTCTTATTCCAAGATATTTAATGGATTCCACGTTTGTTATTTCATTATTACATATTTTTTATGTAAAAGAGAGCAAGTTGAGTTTCACATGATCTACTCTTCCGGAAACTATGCTGAACATGGGACAATAAACTCTTGCTATCTAGGTGCCTCATGACTGAACTGACAATTAAATGTTCCTGGACCTTGCATGAAATGGATGTGAGGGATACAGGTCAGTAGTTAGATGGCTGCTCCCTATCACCACTTTTAAAAATGGGTGTTACATCGGCTGATTTCCTATCCATCGGTACGGCGTGTTCGGTCAGGGATTTATTTAATACTGATTCAAGGTAGGGGGAGATTTTGGAGGCTAACTCTCTATATACGCGGGAGGGAATTTGATCAGGGCCAAGGTATTTGTTGGGGCTTATATCTTTAAGTAACTTTTCAATACCATTACAGGAAATTTCAATTAGTTGCATCAGCCGCTGAAAGAGGTCAGGTAACACGACAGTTGAAACTTCGGAAGGTGGGTTAAAAACGGTTTGGAAGAAGGAATTCAGCAAGTTAACTTTGTCAAGAGTGTTTGTGGCCATTTCACCCCTATCATTTTTGAGTGAATGGACGGCAGACTCATGGCCTCTCACTTCTCTTACGTAGGACCAGAAGACTTTTGGATTTTCCTTCAATTGCTCCCCAAGTGTTTTTCTTTTAAATTCTTCAAATGCATTACAAGGGCTGTCTTTGCAGTGGATTTTGAAATTTTATAATTTTCAATTATAACATTACGCTCAGCAGTGGGCATATATTTACTAATTCTTTTCATTTTAGCATGACATATTCGCTGCCGTCTCAGGGGTTTTCTCACTTCGGCATTGTACCACCCAGGTTCAGTGCTTTCTTTTTTGAATTTACTCCCAGAAATCCCAGAGCGCATGTTATTAATGAACGACTCTCATGAACCCTCCGTACATAAGTTTATGGAAGACTTTTTAAAATCCGATAAGGAATCTCTTAAATAAATGTTAAAGTTAGCAAAGTCAGCACTTTTAAAAATGTAACTTTTTCTTTTTTGTTTAAAATGTTTTAATCTAATTTTTTATCTAATGTTAGAAAGAATTTTGCAGTAACAACTCTGTGGTCACTGATTCCATCAACGGTGTCAATTGTAATCACTTGTTGTGGGATGTTGGTTGCCAGTAAATCTAAAATGTTATCCCCAAAATTTCCCCTAGATGTTATCTTTCGGACCGTTCACCTTGTCTATGCCGAAATCGAACTTAGTAGAATGATATTTTGGCTTCATAGTGAAATTTTAGACAAATACTCACTTCCATTCCTTCATAGTTTTCATGTAAATGGATGTACACTCTCATTTATTTTATTTGTACTTTAGCCGTTTTATTTCATTATATGACTCATTCCTCACCATCCTTCCACTGGAACTGAAGTTACGGCTGTTGTTCTGAACTGATGTCCACTCATGTCCCTAGCGATGCGGTTCAAGGGTGTTGGAGAGGTCAGGGTCAACCTGACCGACGTCCTCTTACACGATGAAAGGTCCATGGGCTGCTTCCCCTTTGGAGTTCTGAGGCTCGGAGCTGTCATCACTTCTTGAGATGGGCAAGGATCTTCCGATGACGCTTTGCATGGTACCATCGAATTATGGGACCGATTTTGATGACGCATTGAAATCGATCGTTGAAACCTATCGTGGATGACGTATGCGATGAATTCTTATCGAGGAATGCATACCTCAGAGCAAGCCAAGTCTCAGAAAACCGTTTGTAATTCAATAAGAAGCAGGTGGGGAATTATATGAATTCAGCCACTTTCGTTCCCGGATTAAGGAGGCTCCACCGAATTATGAAGTAGATGTCATTATTATGAAATTTTCTGGACACACAGTTTTTTGGCCATTATATCCATTGGAAATAAAATAATGAGGCCTTTCCATCATATGTTCGAGGAAAAAAACGTGGAAAATCAGCTATTTAATCCGTGGTTATACGGCAGAGCATGGCTCTTGCAGTAAAATTTGAAGATTAATAATGTAAAGAGAAGTGTCGTTTTGACGAAAAACTAGTATAGTATGTGCAAATGTATGTAGAATTTAGCATTGTGAAAAAGTGCTCGCCCTACCACACTTGTTTTATTGATTTTAATGAATGTTTACCCGAAAGAAAGCAAAAAAGCCTTAGTTACATGAAAGTGTATGTTGTATTCATTGGCGCTACAGTATGTTGTATTCATTGGCAACGGTACTTGTGACGGAACGTGCTTACAAGCCTATTTACTAACTTAATTAAGGAATATACCTTACCAAGGTCCTTCTCATATTTTTTATATAATTTAAATATTTCATTGGTTATTGACATGGTGTAATTAACACCAATGCTTCCAAATGGTAGCAGCGTCATTATTGCCAAACAATTTTCAAAATTACGAATATTAATAAAATTCAAAACAAAGAGTTGTTTTTGCAAGGGAATAGTTTAAAACTAAGTAAGAAAATATTTAACCTATTTTAGAATTCGTATTAGCGGGATTGAGCATGTATTCTCATTTGGTAAATTAAACGTAAATGAGTTAAAAGATCTTGTAAAAAATAGAATGCGACTACAACGCGCTACATAATAGCATACTCATAAAAATATTGTGCATGCGTTATCACCCTGTAGATGATTTTCCATGTAGGTGTTTTTCAGGATCGGTATTTATTCATTTAATAACAAATAGCTCTTGTACGGGATTTTGAATCGCGGAGTCAAGGTGGAACCTCCTAAGTCTCACTTCCTTTTCAGTTTTAGAGCCCCCCCACAGATCAGGTACGCCACCAAGCCTGACACAAGCGCGCCATCCATCACAGGAGGAGTCCGTGACTTAGTAGTCAGGCCCGGACATCAAGGTTTGTCTTTCCTCGTCCACCTTCTTAAAGGTTTCATTCGTCGCAATGTGTGTGACAACGCCTCGTGCCCTCTTTGTCGGTAAAAAAAATATGGAAGCACTACAGGTATTTCTTAAGATGAATAGCAGGGGTCAAAATTCATTTGGCGGAGGACACTATTGTTTAGAATAGTTTGGTTGTGCTCCCTCCCCTGGCGTTGGGTACGATTACAACTGCATAGTCGTTTGCAAAATGCCTGATTTCGTAAAGACTGGTAGATTTTGTCGCGAATTAAAGTTTTAGTCATGGCTTCAGTTGATCTCAGGAATTGCAGTGTATACCGTTATCGATTCTTAGCGAATCAATAATCGATAATGGTATACATATTCCGACAGGGCGTTTATGCATCTGTTTTTCGTAATATTTTTATGTTAGATATCAGTACGGTAAAAGTAGGAATTCACTCGTGGAAGAGAAGAAACGACGGGTCCTTTGAACAGGGACGTAAAGACTAGGCCAGGGAAAGGTCGAACATTGAGCACGGCGTGGAGAGAGACATGTCCTTCAGGAGATATTAGGGATAAGAGGGGGAAGGGAGTTGATTGGAGAAGGAATCAGGAGAAGCCAGAGGGTTTCAAAGGGTGAAATGAAAGGCGTGATGGAAGGGAGAGTGAGATGGTGGGAGGAGAAGAACGGGTCCTGGTGGGGTGTGCTTGAATCGTTCGAGATTGATTCCGGTACGGAATAATCCCGAACACAATGTAAAAACATACGAGTGAGTCCTTAGTTACGTACCGGAATCAATCCCAAGCGATTCAAGCACACCCTGGTGGGTAATTGGGTTGTTTGCCATATTTTTTTATTGCCGAATCTGATAGAGTTTGTAAAATAATGAGACATGTATTTTTCCGTTTCTTGATCCTTCAATTATTTCTCGATTTCTAAGCGGCGAAAAAGAGATGTTTTTAACCCTTTCGGAAAAGTGGGTGTGGTGAAACCTCTGACGTATATCGACTTCGTCCAATCACAACTGAGCCCGCGAAGGTCCTTTTCTTTATCGCAATGGGGAGGACACAGCTGAATCTACCAATAGGAGCAGTTGCGACAGGATCTGTTCGAGGAGACCTTCCGAGAACCCCCCTCCACTCCCTTCCCATAAGAGCAGTCAAGGACGGGAGGAAAATGACGTCAATGTTACCACAGCAGCTTTATTGGTGTGCGCCACCTTTTGCTTATTTCATTTTTTGATTTATTAGTGAATGGTTGTGGTTAGAAGATTAATTTTTTCGCTAAAATTCTTTTTTTGTTTCCATCTAACGATTTCGTGTACAAAATTGCGATTTCGGTTCCGAGTGAACGCCCCCATTGTGAGTATGCGGTTGCATTGGGATATATGCATCATATATGAGTGGCAGTAGTCGTGGGTTGAACTTACTATCCTTTCGGCAACAGAATAACAATACGGGCAACGCAATATTTCACACTATGGGGCACACGTAGATGCGTGTTGTCTACACACGCAAGCGGCAGGCCTCATGCTCTGTTTAATTGCCGCAGTCGGGGAAAATTGAACTCTTTTACTATTATAAACGTAGCAAATAAACTTTCAACTCTTCACAATGGATGAATATTACAAAAGATATACAAATCGATGCAAAACTGATCCCCAAAAAAATGAATGCTGCTGTTCAACAATTTCCACTTTGTAAACATAACCAGAAACGCAGTGAAATGACTCACAAGGGTTGTAAAAAGAAGCCACAAATTTTCCTCCCTTGACATATACTCGGGACTGGTTTACACATGGTTCTGTGTAGATACGTATATTTTTTTTCAATGAGGTTTGAAATGCAATGCGATTTTGAAATGTGCGTCCTTTCGCGCCTAAAGCACTACTCGACATACTGACATTGTTCAGATTTGGCAAAAGTAATTATTAGAATATAATAAGTACATCAACTAAGTCATCCCCTTTCAAATTCAATATGATTCCGAACCATACTGGTTTCCAATGGGATCATTTACCATATTTTTTCATTGCCGAATCTGATCATCATCATTACTTGTCATCAATCCTCAGATTCCTTTGACGCAGCTCTCTACTTAGTTCTTCTTTCGACTAATGTCTTCATATTGACGTATTTCTTCTCTTTCACATCCTTCATCACTTGTTCCATGTATCTCACACGAGGCCATTGCCTTTCCCGTCATGACCTTTGCCATTTTTCCCGCTCACTTTTCCTTAGACGATTGTCTTCATCATCCCATTGTTCTTCGTTTGTCACTGGGTCAATCAACTTTATCATCACCATTCTTCTGTAGCCCCACATTTCGATTGCTTCAACCCTTTTCTTCTTCGCTTCTGTCATTGTCTATGTCTCACTGCCGTTAAGAATCTGATAGAGCTGGTAAAATAAAAAGACCCGTGCTTTTCCGTTCTTCGAATCGTCAATTGGTTCTCGATTTATGAGCGGCAATATAACTGATGTTTTTTTTTAACCCTTTCGGAAAAGTGGGCGTGCAAAGGACACGTACGTCATCCACTTCGTCCAATCACAGCTGAGCCCGCGAAGCTACTTCACTATATCGCAAAGGGGGGGACACCACTGACTCTGCCAAAGGAAGTGGTTGCGACAGCATCTGTGCGAGTAGATCTTCCGTGGACCCCCCTCCATTCCCTTCCCCTAAAAGCAGTCAAGGACGGGAGGTGATGACGTCAATGACTTCAAAGCAGCTTCTTCGGTGGGCGTCACCTTTTGCTTATTTTAATTTATGAATGAATGGCTCCGGTCAGAAGATTAACATGTTCACTAAAATTCATGTTTCGTTTACATGTAACGATTTCGGTTCCGAGTGAACGTGTGCCATTGCAGCATGAAAATGATAATATTATGCACGAATTAAAATAATTTTCAATATCAAATGCCTGAATTAAATCATTGTGTTATTGAAAGTATATATCTAAATCTATACGGAAACCTCCAGGGTATACTGTGTGTGCGATGTAATAATTACAGTATTCCTTGATTCGTGAATCTTTCAATTTATTCGTTGCCTGATGTGATGATAGATTTTCTCGCCCGTCTACTTCGACCTGAAGACGTTCACAGTCGAACACAGGGGGGGATGCCACCTCAAACTGTTGATGGTTCGGCTTCTCCGACACTCTGAGCAGCTCGTTCGTATTATAGAAAAGACTGAATTTCGGGGATTTTTATTTGCCGACGAGCGAAATTCGGAGCTAACCAAGGAAGAGCAACTGTTTTTAGGTTGAGAAACTCTTCGTCAATGTTGGCAACACGAGCGAATTTTGTATAAATTTTGAATACCTGCTTTCCTCAAAATATTTTGATTTTAAGGCTACCCCCGTGTGCCTTAATAGGGTAGTTTCCCTTCAGACTGAAGAAAACAGACTTCATTGATTGCGATTCGTGCCCTGCCATAAATGTATTTATTTTACGAAAAAATTTTGGACTAAAAAATCACAGTTTACAAGAGAATTAAATGTTAATTTTAAGATCGTTTGAAAAAGTTCTGAAATGGCGGGGCGCGCTGCCTTCTTGCTGACGTAACAGGCATATGTGTAGTTTAAGTTGCGAGGCATAGGAAAATTCGTCTCCATTGACTAACCATTGTATTTCAGGGCCCCTCAGCTCTAGTGAATATGTATTAGTGTTAGCCTGTGAAAACTATCAACGCTCGAAAAGTCTTCTCTGTTAAACATTGTATTAATAGTCATTTTATAGTCTCAAGGACGTCCTGCTCGCTGTGTCTTCTGCTACAACGAAGCATGGCGTGAAGGTCGTGCGGCGACGGGCGAACTACATGGTATGCTTGTACCGGATTTTAAATTATTCAACTGCATAAGTAATGTTAAATGAATAAATAAGATTTAATTACAATAAATAAACGGAATAAATACGCCTCGAATACTTGTTTATAAGCTTTAACGGAGTGCAGCATCTACTTGGAAGCGTCCGCAGCACTACCTGGTGGCAGGTAGGGGAAACTGTTTGAAGTCACAGGTATGATTTACCGGCATGCAATAGTTTGCCGTCGCGTTTTCGCGCCATTGATTTTTTTCACTTTTTAATTAATGAGGAAAAATACTTAACGTCATTTAAAAATTGAACGGCTTAAAACGGGTACTCCAGAGATTTTAAACTTTCGATCAAGACAATAAAAAAATAATAGGAAACTACCCTATTCATTTATTAGGAGATAAAGCCATTGATGCCTGCACGATATGGAATTACCACATGGAAGAGGAAAACTGCCAAAGAGCGATATGTCAATTCCCCGAAGATATTGAGGGCCGAAAGACGCACATAGTCCGCGATTCACAGTCACGTGTCGCCGAGTCGAAGAATGAAATTGAGTTCTGTGAACAGCCTGTTCGGATTCAGGAGGAACAGAGAAGCCATACCGGGCCCAACAATGTTCGCAGACGTAATGATCTATGCGGAAGAACAAGACTAACGGACGTCCTTAGAAGGCCTTCAATCACATCGAGTGGAATAAGAGTATCTGGTATGATACTAAGTCTCTGGAGTGTCTGGTATGTTAGCCGAATTGGGATGGGAATCGCTGTCACAACGTAGGGTGAATTATAAACTTAAACTCCTGGGAAAATTTAAGGAGGGGCATTTCATTAATGACGTTAATCATGTATTGCTGGCTCCGACTTATTATGGTAGGCTCGATAATTCTTATAAATTTAAGGAGATAGATTGCAGGACGGACATGTTTAAAATGTCATTTTTTCCGCGTACGATTCGAACGTTAGACATCGCGTAAATCGGAAATAATTATAGAGGTGATATTCAGAGTAGGTCGATAGTATTTTTTTTAATTTCCGACATGTTCAGATCAAGGTGTGACTGCATGCATTGTTTGTTTTTGCATGCATGAGTATCTTTGAAATTGGAGTCGGGTTTCAAGTCATGCATGGTATTCGTGGGTGTGTCCTGCATGATTGGGATTTGGTAGTTTTTCTTCTTTTTTCCCCTAATTACTTTTAAAGGTGTGGTGATTGTTTTGTGTTGTTCATTTTTGTTTGTTGTGTCATTGTTCCTGGTGTAGATGCACCCCCTGCCACACACCCTCGAGGTGGCTTGCAGGGTATGTCGTAGACATAGATAGATATAAGAGGCACAAAGCAACGACGATAGAAGATTTATATACATACCGTCTCTATGGGGACCAAGTCACACGATGCGAATGGGATGGAAGAAACATAGTAGCAAAAATTGACACATTAGTCAAACAAGGATGAACCCCGAATTCCACTTCCTTGTACCGGCTCCTTCGTGGGAAAAGGCGAAATCCACGAAGAAAACCGTTACGTGTGATAAGGATCGGGGTGACAGAGACCCCTTAATGCAGAAAAATGGTGTGATAATATTATCCAGAGTCAAATCCAGGAGGAGTCGAAAGGGTATTGAAAAATCCATTAACTGTAGAACTACAACTTTACAGACATCATGTACATTTCACGAAAGTTCCCACGCAACGTGACACAAATTTACAGGACCAAACAGTAACACTCGGGGTAATAAATAACGGCAGCTCTCCTGAGTCCTTTGGTACATATTTACAAACGCGTCGTCGTCATTGATCAGTCTGTCGCGTCACCGCCGAGGCACCATGAGGGCACCACGGGGCGGCACCGGCCTCCGCAGGGGGATGTAGCGCGGGTGCTGCACTTCCAGGGCCCTCTCGCTGCCCTGGCCCACCACGGCCCTCCCCGAGTAGTAGTGGGCCTGCCCGCGGCCCATCGCGGCCACCGGGAAGTACTTGGGCCTCCGGGCCACGTCGCTCGAGTTACCGCCCACGGCCATCACCCCGGACAGCGTGACCCTGGCGTACTCCTCGGCCCTGGCCAGGAACGACGCCAGCCTCTGCGGCAGCAGCTGCACCAGGGCCGGCCCAGACGAGTTGCCCCCCCGGGGGTCGTCGCCTCGCTTCTCCTCTGCCTCCGCCTCCGCCTCTCCGCCAATCCAGTGCTGCCACGTCAGCGGGGCGTAGATGGGCGGGGGGTCCATCTCCGGACTGGCCATTTCGCGGTGCCACTCGCCCCGAGGGTCCATCAAGGGACTGCCGTACACGGGGATGTGTCGCGGCTTCCACTCCCTCTTGGCCAGCGGGAAGGGGCGCCGGGGGCCCTCCAGGGCCCGAGCGCCGTCCTCTCGGCTCCCGTCCGAGGGCCCGAGGCCATTGCTGTCGTCCCACCGGGTCACTGGCTGTGGTTGGCCCTCGGTGGTCGTCTGGCCGCCCTTGATGGCCTTGATCACCTCATTGCTCGTCAGTTCCTCGACCGCCTTCTCCTTGCCGCCGTCCAAGGCACTGTCTCCGGAAGAGGAAGCGTCGGCAGTCGCCTCCGTTGCTTCCTGGCTTACTTCGGAGACACTCTCCGGTTTGGCCGGCACGGTGACTTCCTCCTCATCCTTCTGCAAGAGAGATCACCATTTTCAGACACACTCCCTCTCTCCAGCAAAGAGAAACCGAAAGAAAAGCCGGTATTAGAACGCTTTTTGGTTGGATACTGCATGGGGATGTGATTGGATTCACTCCAGCATTGTGTCGTTAAAGCTCGTTTCACACGATGCTTGATGCAGCACAAGACCTAGTAGTGTGCTATCCGCTACTTGATATTGAGGACGGAATCTAGCATTGGATTGGAACCGTCCTGCTAGGAGGTTTCACACGATCATCGACTTTTGCTTGCTATGACTCGGTTTTTCCAAATGATTCCATACTAATTAAATAAAAAAGAAGTTCGTACATCGTCTGTAACGTGAATTGATTGTTCAATGGTTACTGGGTCCTACTAGTAATCTAGTCCCGCATCAAGTATGAAATCCAGTAGCTCAGCGAATATACTAGCTAGTATGCTTACCAGCCAATATACTGGTTCTGTTCACACAAGTACGAATTCCAGTAGCTCAGCGAGTATACTAGCTAGCATGCTTGCCCGCCAGTATACTGGCTCTGTTCCCACCATACTGGAAAGCTAGCATACTAGCGAGTATGTATACTAGACCTTGTACTGGATCAATTATCGTGTGAAACGGCCTCAAGCATGCATGCAGTAGGGTTAGTGGGATAAAGAATTGCTCACCGATGCACGGCGTGGTAGCCCGTTGATTTGAGTGAGAGGCCTGGGACAAAAATCGCAAAGAATGACGGGAATGTTGGGAACACAAGTGGAAGGGGAATAGTGGGTGGGGGAGCTGTGGGTGTGGGAGAAAGGGAGCAGTTGGTGAAGATATAATATAGGGCATGCGATCACAGAGAGTGTGGGGGGGAGGGGCTTTTGATGGCGG
Source organism: Platycnemis pennipes (assembly GCA_933228895.1). NCBI lineage: Eukaryota > Metazoa > Arthropoda > Insecta > Odonata > Platycnemididae > Platycnemis > Platycnemis pennipes. Next base: position 169,036,703 of record OW121847.1, read on the forward strand.
GAGAGGATTTGAGAAAAGGTCGAGCAGTTTAGAAAAAAAATTATACTATGCTTTAGCTGGGCGTCTGTAAATGACTGAATGGGGATATGTTAGAAGTGGTAGTACGGACGTACTGTTGAGTATTGGGAAGGGTCCTTTAAGCTGGAATTTGAGGTAATGTGCGCCAGGGAATTAGGTAGTACGGATGAAAGGCATATTGTGGCTAACAGGAAGAGGAAGTTTGGGATTGTAGGGAGTTTGAGGATTTTTTTCTTCAGAACGGATTCACGGCGGAGAGAAGAGTTGCTGTAGGTTCGAAAGGAACTCATGTAAGAAGTTCGAGTTGTCAGAATTACCACATTAGGAGGAAGATGTCGTACAGAAAACGAAGCCTCTAAAGAGGTTTGAGTGTTTCGTAGCAGAGAAAAGTGTCTTCTAGATGTAAAAGTGCCTTTAGTTTGGAGGTAAAACTTGTTGTCAAAAAAAAGAAAGGGTATCTTGTGAGGAGGAATATGTGAGGGAGGAATTGAGAGGAGGATGGGTGGGCAGAAAGAAGGAGGCGAGGAGTAGACAAGGGGTGTGAAAGAAAGCTGCATTCGAGGAAATAGGTAATGGAAGAATGGTGAGTCAAAGGCATCTCGGAAAGACAGAGAAAGGGTGGATGCATGCAGATATTCTTCCAGTCGAATGAGGATAAAATAGGAAAAAACTTGACTTGTGGATTTTAGGAAGAAATCAGAAATGAGGCGATCTAGGGTTAGGGGAGTTGGAAATTTTTAAAAAGGAGGAGAGTCCGAATTTGTGGAGGGAAGATGATATTTCCTCCTGACATTAGGGTCATAGGTGAGGGGGAGTAAGTGGAGGTGTTGTCGAAGGGCACTTGTTACTGAATCATTGCTATTAAAAACAACTACTGAATATGAACTTCTTATGACTAGGCGTCTGTCGGAGGGAAAAGACGGCCGGTCCAGCAATCGCTCCTTGGGGTACACCACCTCCCAGGAAGGGAGCTTCATTTCCGGACGAAACTCACTTTCTTGGTCCACTCTTGGTCAGGGGTTGGGCTGACAGGAGCGGGGGATGTCGTCTCGTCTCCAGGCGGGTTGCAGTCTCCAGGGAACAGCGGGACCCTGACAGGGACGCCTGACTCCAGGATGAGTCCCTTGCGGCAGAAGGACAGGCTGGAACATTCAAGAAAGCGACGCAACGTTTAATGTCCGCATTGACGAAGCATGTACATGCCATGTTGGGCCACGCAGGCACGAGTGTGGCAGGGGAGATATTCCTCCTTGTCCACACATTTGGGTGAAGTTTACGTACCTGTCCCTTATTAGTGATAGTTGTAAAAAAATGCGCTTTACCGATTCGATTTTTTTCAGTAATTCTAAGGGACACTGAAATTTCGCGAATGGGTTTTTTAGCGAATTTTTTTATAGAGTATAAAAGTTGTTATTTTGTTGTTATTTAGATTTTTTGTTTTTTGAGTGTTAGTGACTATTCGTTTTCAATTTTACCTTGATTCCCTTAATTTCGAGTGTGACGGTTGTTTTTAAACACGTGAGTGTGCGAATGTGTCACTTACCGCCACTCCAGTTTCTCCGTACGCTTGACTTTGTACATACGCGTGATTGAGAGCTCCCTTACTTTGTATAGACTCCAGAGCAATAGAGAGAGCACTCCTGAGCTGATAAAAAGACCCGTATTTTTTCGTTTTCTGATCCGTCAATTATTTCTCGAGTCATAAGCAGCGAAAAACTGATGTCTTTCAACCCTTTCGGAAAAGTGGGCGTGCAAAGGACTCGTACGTCATCCACTTCGTCCAATCACAACTGAGACCGCCTTATCACAATAGAGGGACATACAGCTGACTCTGCCAATGGAAGTGGTTGCGATAGGATCTCTTCGGGCAGACCTCGCATTCCTCCCACCTCCGCTCCCCTCCCTTTCCCTTAAAACGGAGGTGGATGACGTATTAATTCTTAGCGCATCTGGATGATGATGACGTAGTAATTCTTAACGCAACCTTAAGCTCATTTTTTTAATTTCTGATTTATGAGTGAATGGCTCTGGTTGGGAGATTAATTTATTCGCGAAAACTCATTTTTCGCTTCCATCTGCGGGGGGTGAGAATTGCACACACACACCAAAGAAAACGCGCGCTGCTTTGAGCATGGCGGTCCATTCACTCCTCTATAAACAACCCAACAATCCCAGTCGGTTGTCACGAGGCTTCTCGTTATTTAATCCAGTGCTTTTCGCCCTCTTACATATTAAATACATCACAAAACAATTAACATTTAAAAAACAAAGATATGTAATCATCAAATTGCTAAAACTACAAAAAGATGTTCCGCACCAAACCTAAACGATTTCAATTGCAAATAATGGTGCCTTCGGTTCCGAGAGTAGAGCTACATTCACACGTAGTCATCCCTCTGCTGTGGCAAATGTTCGCTTTGTGATGCTCTTAAAGGATTGCCATGTACAGAAGGCATTTTGCCTCTGCTCAATTTTATGTGGATATTAGTTTATGATGCGCCTCAATTACAGTCATACGTCAATATTCAATCACAAATAAGTAGTCTTCCACTAAGACAGCCGTCCATCGCGACCTGCTCGACAGCAAATCTGACACTCAACACACGGTTTGTGAATTTAATGATCCGACTCCGTGACCGTCGCGCCATCGAGGGAGCACAGAGTGTACTACGAATTATGTCGTTTATTCCATGCACGCGTGACTCGGGTATCTCGATTTCGACAGCATCGCCTCCGGGGCCCAAGGAATTCGGCGAACGATGCATTGCCGTTGTTGAAGATGGTTGTAATTGGCCACACCAAGATCCTCACCTTTTGCCGAAGCTGTCGGTGAGCGTGACCTTGTCGACGCTCCACTTGGCCAAGCCGCTGGAGATCCAGCCGCTGTACGCCGCGTACTCCAGTTCCACTTTGGCAGGCTCGTCCATGACTGGGTGCGGCACCACTATCCTGGAGAGGGAGCCTCCAGCCTTGAGCTCCTCGTCGTCTTTCCTGCCGTGAAGAAGAAGAAGCCCTTCCTTGAAGTGGTTTGGTTTGGGGGAGAGACGGGAGGTTGGTGATACCCGAGTCCATTGCAGGAAGGCAATGAGGCCGATTTGGACTTCCTTGCAGACGACGTTGGATTTGCATTATCTAGCTACATTCGGTCAGATAAGCACGATTCAAGGGATAGATTGTCGTGCCGATAGATTTAAAATGTCATTCCTCCCGCGTACAATAAGAGAACACTGCAATGGGATATGGGCGGTAAAAGAAATGTTTGGAGAAGTCTGTAGCATCAAGAATTATCATACTACATCATCGTAGCCCAACAAGTGCCTTTTGTGACTTTATGCTATAGATATATATACTATAGCAGGGCTAGAGTGTATAATTAATGTTACATATATACTATATGTAAGAAGCTTATTAATACAAATGAAGAAGGTAATCTCTGGAGGAAATGGCCGGGGACCAAGTATCGCCTGCAAAAGAATATCATCTTCGAAGAACAGCTTGCCACAGCCTCGATGTGGAGTGTTTCAGAGATCAATACCAACAGTTCAGGAACCTTACTGGATTCTGTCGGAGAAATCCGTTGCTCTGTTGTCCAGCACCAATCCTGAGTATGTAAACACCAGACTGAAGTTTGGTATTTCGGCATTTTGGATAGAGTGGCGGTATTGAAGAAAGAAAGAAAGGAACTTTGTAGTTAGTCCTGTGGGAAATTCTCTCTCTATTGGTTTAATGGGTTGCCGCCTGAGTGTAGGCTGAATGCATTCACATCTGATAACATCACGGGAAAAATATTTCATTCCGAAAGGAACACTTTCGTGGGTTTTTTGGATCGGAGTTTTTTAAAAATCTATTCCTGCATGAAACCATTTGATTTTGCTACATGGTTCATTCTAATGAGCTCGTGCTTAATCCAAAACACGTTCGGTACAATTTAAAATGTATTTTAGGCGGGGAAGTGTTGTATCATTTAATTCGACTAACTGCAATTTCAAGGCTTCTCTCTATCGCCGTTGTTTTCAAATGTTGTTATCTCAGGTACCTCCTCGTCATTGGCCACTGCGTTCTCTTTAAGGAATTTTTTCAAACACTACTTTGAGATAAGGAGCTTATTCAGAAGTATGTTATGATTTCAATGGCGTCAATAAGGATTCGATTTCAGTACAATCAAAATTCGGCATCAGTCGCAGACAACTGTCTGGTGCGTGCTTTGAGGATTACTGATGACGCCAGAGAAGAGGAAATGTGAGGTTTCGCCTGCGGTTTCCAATACCCACTTATCGTTTTAAAAGGAGTTCAACTTTGATTTCTTAGTTCCCTGTACTTCTCCACCAGGAGACCACAATGTGCTCCAGATACTTTTCCTTCGAATACAAAAGACGTCTCGTGGCTGCAATGGATAGTTTATTTTAATTCTAAATTACTGCGATTACGAGAGTCAGAGATTAAATCTTTCGCCATTTGTCTCTGTTTCGCACCTGGCCTACTCGATGGCGTTGCTAACACTTTGTAACCAGAGTCCTCTGTATTGCCAATAATAAACTATATTACTTATTATTTGGGAATCCAGAGGACTCTGTTTCTAACCTCGTCGTTGTACCATTTTGGTTCTCTGATTTTAACGCAATAATATTTGCGCCACGTATTATTGCGTGGCACAAAACGAATTATTTCCCCTATTGACACGTATTTCTGGTTTTTGTAGTCAGTTGGGGAAGGCGACCGGCAGCAGCTGAGAGGTCGTTGGCGTCAGACAGGACAGCACTGGGTTTCCAGGGAACGGAGGAAGGGCGGAGAGAAACCCGGCGTCGGCGTTAGCCTGCTCTTAACTAAAAATCGACAAGAAGACTACGGCTTAGCGTCCCATCCGACGGACGAGATACTGAACTGGAAGTTCCATCTCTACAAGGCACTCAAGTGGGGACCGGATTACCGTCTGTCCCCGTTGACATTATGAAAAGGTTCAAATAAACGTTTGAACCAAACAAATATTTTCTGGCTTACTATGCGGAAGTCTAAAACATCGAAAATGACAGACGACCTTGAAACAGCTTCATCCAAACAATGCACCTCCCATTCAGACCGAGGTTTGAAAGGATTGCCGTCAATTTCGGGTGAAATTGGAAAATGACGACATCGAAAGTGACGGTTGACACCTCGGTGGGTACTACATCGTGTGGATAGCGCTGTTTCAAGTTCGTCGTTTGTTTTCAAAACATCTGAAGATCCACGCCTTGGAAACGCAGCTGGAAACGGACGACGGGGACATCGACCGATGATGTCCGACATGAAAGCACCGACTCACCGCGTCATCGTGAACGTTTCATTGGCCTCCGGTGTCACTCCCAGCAGCGTGACTTGTATTTTCCCGTAGCTGACCACGGGCAGGGCGCTGGGGGAGCTCTCCACTCTCAGAAGGAACTGGTGAGCTGCGAACAGAAAGCGAAGGAGCTTAGGGAAAAGTGTACCTCTCGCCATAGCTGAGAAATCCATTCCCACGACAACCGAGAGACACACTTGGAACATTGTTCCCAACACACGCGGTTGACCAATTGACAGAATTCAACCCATTCGATCACTCGAAACACTTAACTTACATTTTGAGAAAGTTACCAAAGTGATAATGAAGCACAACCATAGCTTGAAGATGCTGGTCTTTCGGGATTCCCTCCGCGTTGGTCCATAGTTCCTGGGACGACAGTTTCGCCGGCGGTGCAGTCGGCTTCTTCAGGTCAGTGAAGTGATGTGAAACTGACCTGGAGAAGCAGACTGCAACCCCGGCGAAACTGTCGTCCCAGGAACTATGGACCACCGCGGAGGGAATCCCGAGAGACCAGCATCTTCAAGTAAGACAACCCGCGGAAGCCTACACAAGGATTACAACCTTAGCGTTTCACGGATCGGATCGTTATCACAGTTTTACATACTACTATTCCATAAAATGAGTCAAAAATTGTTTTAAAACATGTCTCATAAAAATACTTCATCATCCCAGCTAGCACAAAGTGTTACTTAACCCTACTGTTTTTTGGCAAACACAAGGATAGTCATTACACTTGGTTGAGTAGGACCCAGAGCATTCACTTATTTCGGCGACGCAAGGAACACCAGAGCCCATGCATCGAATTAATATGGGCATGATAACTTACAAATATTTCGTAAAAAAACCACAATAGGACGCTGAAAAAGGCCACACACACGTCTAGAAATGTTCTCAAAGATTCGAACCACTTCGGCTGCGGTGTCCATGACATTTAAGTGCCTCAGAAAAAGTCTTCCACATTGCAATTGATAAATTTGCGGCTTCTTTAAATTTGATGTAAAATGGTTGACAATTCAAGCCATAGTCATATTACTCACGTTAGATAAGAAGATATGGAAAGTTACATCATTGTAACACTTCAAGCAGAAGACATTTTCTATAGGGGGCAGCCAGGAGACGCTAGGAACTATGGGAAAACTAATAAGGCACAGAATAATGTTATATTGTATTCGACTTTCGTCAAGAACTCAAGCTCTGCAATCATATAATTTTAACCCTTTCGCTACGAACGCCGTTTATAAACGCCGCAGATTTTTCACTCCTGTGAACGAAGGCCGTTTATAAACGCCGCAGATTTTTCTACGCAAGAGAACGAAGGGCGTCTTAAAACGTCGCTGGGGTCAGGTAGGCAGAAAAGGTCCAAGGTGTCATAAAGGACCCTTCCTCGCGGGTCTGAAGACCCTTCCTCGGCTTCGAGGCGGGGATTATCTCGACCTTTCTTCGCAGCGCGAGCCTCACCCTCGGCAGTTGTTCGCGGTCACTGTTTTGTTTATGCATTTGAAAAACCAAAATCATATTTGTTTCTATATCGCATTATTGAGTTCCAGAAGTTAATTCCTTATGTTTTTTTGAATCTCTAGAAATTTTAAACGGAACTCTAACGTCATTATTAACAGAGTTCACCTGTCAAAGAGATTCAAATCGATTTTGGAGAATTTTTCATTGCAATGAGGAACAAAGACGTATGTTTTTTTTTTGATTTGACGATAAGGTAGTACCGATATTTTTCTCTCCGTTTTACTTGTTTATGAACATATATTGGAAAACAACTGTAATGGTAATACTACACAACATACCGCGAAATCTATTATATCTACATTATAGGTTGAAAATCCCGCTGAAGGGTATGGTTTATGCTAATTTATTAGCAGTCAATAAACTTTACTTTCTTGTAACTGAATCTTTTTGGTGTTCAGCATTCAAATTTATTCTGTGTAATGTGGCTAAGAGTGATAATTATGTTGTAATCATTTATGTTAAAACTAGAAGAAAACCGCATGCGTGCGTGATGGAATATTGGGAGATACAATAAATAATTGCTAGGCAGAAAAATCTATCTCGCGCTACCATTGCGAATATATTTACATAAAAATATTTCCTGATGAAGGTATAGCACCAAAAAGTGCATGTGCTTTTATATAAAACACGGGTATGGTTGGATTATGCGCGGACGTCTTCTATTGCGAAACAACAGAAATAATTATTATTGTAACCATTGATATTATGTCTATTGTCTAAATATCTTAATATTAACATTAGAATTTCGTTTAAAATCTCTAAATGGTATTTATAACAACAGGAATTTATTTGTGTATTAACCCCCAGTTAAAGTCTTACTATTATTTATTTAACAAAAATCACTGAATTAAAAATAGTTGACCGCGGACAGAAGCCGAGGTGGGTTCTCATTTGGAAAAGGGCGAAGATAATCTCTGGTCAGTGGCCGAGGAAAGGGTCGGGAACCCCGCTTGGTCCGGTCCCAAAGCGGGGGAAAGACATACCTGCTCGAAGCCTTGCTTCAAGAGAGCTCCGTACAGGGAGTGGAAAAATATTCTAGAGGAACCCGTGAGAAGGCAAGCATTTTCCTGCGTTGGACTCCGGCGCGAAAGGGTTAAGTATCTACCGATATGTTCGGGTGATTCTAACATGCTTCTGTAAATGTGCAATACATTAATTCTTCAAAATTATTTGTTATCGCTTGTATTTTATCAGTTTCCAAGCGACGTCCCTGGTTCGAAACTCTCTCCCACCCGAACATTTCACCCGATCACCCGAACATTTCGGCAGATACTTAAACTTATATGATGCCAAGCACGTGGCATGAAGTTCGCGCGACCTTGAACCCGTGTTCACTGCGTGCTTAGTAGAGTGAATACTGACTGTTTCCAAACAAGTAAACGAAGGAAATAATTTTTAAATTAAATAAACGAAACTGAATCACAAAACTTTATCTGAATAAACAATTTAACCTCCGATACTCGTAGTTAAGAAGCTTTAATAGAGTGCAGCGTTTACTTGGAACCGTCCGCAGCACCACCTACTGGCAGGTAAAGGAAATACTTACGATGTTACACGTATAATTGACCGGCATGCAATAGTTTGCCGTCGAATTTTTTCACTTTTCAATTGAAAAGGAAAAACACTTGGCGAACGTCTTGAAATACGCCCCCTCCAGAGGTAAAATAAACTTCTGATGGATAAAACCGTTGGACAAATGATTAATAATAGGAAACTCCCCAATTTGTGAGGCCAGAGTCCTCTACACGGCATTCTCAACACCACTTCCAGGTTGTATAGTTATTATTTGGCAACATCGGAGGACTCTGGTGTGAGGTGTGAGGCCCTCTCCGAGAGGGGTCCCAGAGATGGACCGTGGATCCTATTAGGGGAGCTGTGGTACGTACCGCAGAAGGGCTCGTCGTCCCTGGTGATGAGGTAGAGGTCGCCTCGGCCCGGGGACCTGTCTGCGTAGTACCCCATGTTGCCGCATCGGCCCTGAGAGGGGCACGGGAAGCACTGGCCCTCGAGGAACTTCTCGTAGGAGTCGCAGGGCACGGCGGGAAACAGGCACCTGGGAGACACCGAGTCCGTAAAGAACTTGTAGGCCCGGCGATGGTTGCACAGCGACCTCCCGTGAGCCTCAGCGGTCGCTGTAACGGTAATGGCGAACGCTGCAATGGGGCCGCGTACACAGCGGGCGAAGATGCCTCCTCCCATTCGAGGGACACGTGCTACTGGAATTCATTGCTTGGAGACTTCAAGGAAAATTTAAGCACCACGAAACACTCTTTCCTTGCCATGACAATCCGAGCCAACTGCTCACTTGCTCGTTGCTTACTTCAGGTGGCCAACCCAATTATATAAGAGTAGATGTCATTCTTGAGAAACGTTCACGACGTTGGCCCTTCAATCGATCGGCAACAAAATAGTGAGGCCTTTCCATAGTAAAGTTGAAGAACATAGACTTTGAAAATCAGCAATTTTATGCGTGGTTATACGGCAGGGCATGGGCGTTGAAATTTGTCTGAAGAATAAAGCTGTGCCAACAAGGACATTACTGTTTCCAAATTGTAAATTTCCGGCAGCTCAAAACCATGATGTCATCGGGTGCCCAAGGCATGACGTCACGGCATGACTTATCACTACGGGCTTCGTTCGGCTCATCGGGCCTCATCTGAATCAATATGAATGAGGAAATTCGAGCATTTCGTGAAGAAAATAAGTGGACGTATGGAGAGTGGCTACTCGTCTAGAAGAAGAGCTTGTCTTGGAAACCGTAGAATCAAGACTTGCAACATTCGAGTAGCTCCAAGGGATCGGGTTGGTGTGGTGGTGGCCAATAGAGTACTGGCCTCCCATCCCAAGGGCCCGGGTTCGATTCCCAGCAGTGACGGATTTTTTCAGTGTAAAACCGGTCCCCACTTGAGTACCTAGTGGTGGGCATTTCAAGTCCAGTACTCCGTCCGTCGGATGGGACGTTAAGCCGTGGTCCCCTTGGCGCCTTTCGTTAAGAGTAGGCTAATGCCGACGCCGGGTTTCCTCCGTTCCCTGAAAACTCCTACCATTACCCACCCTTTCCCACCTATCCTAAATGGCGCAAATGACCTCAGCTGTCGGTCGCCTCCTGCCCTGGATAACCAACCAACCAATCGAGTAGCTCGAAAAATTAAAATCAGACGAATTTGATTCTGAGACTGCAGACATATTTCTACACGCACACCACATAAGCGCTACAGACAGGAGGGACAAATGAAGAGAGATCAATTATTCGTGAGACAGAGCGGCGCAATTACAACACAAACAGTGACATCCATCATCAATCGACAAAAAAAATCAGTTTTTTCAAGTAAAACTCATCTTCAGGGCTGGTGACGCGCGCCTTGTGTCTCTGCTCGCAAATTGCGGAATTCAAACTTCCTTCGGCCGCTGTGTCCTTGGGTACGACAGCGCAAAATTGCCAGGCTAGCAAATATCAGCGATCCTGTGATCCAAATGACGCTTCTAATAATTCCCGCCGAGGCGTTGTAAACATTGAAATTGTCGTCTAGGATTGGTTCACGGCGTTCCTCAGGGAACACGGAGAGTGCCTTGCAACCGAGAACACGTAGTCTCACATCACAGAGTGATCCTTTCGAAGCCAGAGGCTGACCAAGAGAGCCAACGCCTATTTTGCAGGGACGTTGGAAGATATTCCGTGCGCGTCCCTCAAACTGAACGGTACCTATGTGAGAGAAAGAAAGGCCTTACACCAGAAGATGTCGCTGACGGCGCCGACGAACAGGTTGGAGCAGCCCTTCTGCATGCGTCCGCCGTTGGGGTAGAAGTCCACGTGTCCCATCGGCTGCCAGGATCCGAGGCCGCCAAGGATCAGGTTCTCGCCGTTGGAGTGGATGACGTCCACGAAGGAGGCGTCGCCGGCGTCCAGGCGGGCAGCAGGGTCCTGGTTCTCGAACAGAGGGCCCGCCGGGTCCAAACCTGCCTCGGGCACAAGACATTTTGCCAGGGGGCGGCACGTCCGAAAGCGTTACAACATCTCCTAGCACACAGAAACATTCACACTGATTGCCTTAGAACTATACCACACACTAAATCCTAAACGGTCATCCATTACGTCTTATGTGACTGCATACCATTTCGTCCTGCTAATAAACAGTCTTTAGCAGGAACGTTTCTCTGTAAAGGTGCGTTTACACGTATAGCAGTTGACTGCTACGGCTGCTACGACAGTCAACTGCTAACAACTATTAAGCCCCACTCGCATGTGTAAATAGCAACTGCGATGCGAGTTCAGGTCGATACTGGACACATCTCGAAAACTATCGATAAACGTCGAACTATTAGCAAAGTTGAAGTCCGTCTACTTTCCAGCGGAAACGTATCAACACAATCGCAACAATCGCCAACGAAAAGCAATACAAGACGTCTGATATCGGAAATTTTGATATAATAACAAGGATATCCCTCCTTAAAGGGGATATTCTGCTCTTTTAAGAATGGGAACACAAAATAGATGAAAATGAAATTTATTGCTGGAAGAATTTCATGAAAATTTAAGCATCAATCACTATTGAAATAAAACACTTTCTTTGTTATGACAACGCCTAAATAGCGCCTTTTAGCTCAATGGAAGTCGGTGCAGACGAATCACAGCAGTAGCGATGTGGATATATCACGTATCTCGCGACTGTCATAGCAGTCAACTGCTACGTGTTAACGCTTCTTAACACTTATTTGTAGACTATGTTTCCATATAGTAGTAGCATTGTTGAACTTAGTTAGTTAGTGATCTTCAACCCCTGCCCTACACCTTCGTGGTGGCTCACAGGGTATCGCATGGGTGTAGATGTATTGGTTCAATATGATGACCATGTTGAAAAACTGTTTAACTACCCCCGATAATAAGCGTCGTTTCAAAACGTAACTGTCTCGTCACCTGACAACGTTGCATATTGTTACGTAAATGATGTTGTAACCTTAAACATGGTATCACGACATGAACATGATTTAACATACATTTAATTAGAAAAATGGCTTGAACTCATCCCAAAGAATTTCCTATCCTAAAATAACACGCTGGTCATGCTGAGCCATTATTCGTGTTGTTCTATCCTCATCATCAATTCTTGGTACTTTGAATGGTCTCACTTTAAACATAGCGTTCAATGATATTGAGATATAGGACATTGCTGGGCCAAAACTAAAATTGAACTTTAGCAAAAAATTAATTCCCTAACCACAGCCATTCACTCGTAAATTACGACGAGCAGCACTTCTACGTCATCAAAACTGGCTGTTTCGATAAGGGGAAGTGGAGGGGGGGTCTACTTTTATACAGCTCTACTGGCGCATTCTGTAAATAGCCCAAGACAACTGAACGACGAAATTCACTGGGACTTTTAGCATGCATCATGGCGAGAATGGATGCGTGTAGAAGTTCATGTAGCTGCCTACTTTGTCACAAATTACGTTGTAGTCTAAACCTTCCGAAGCATGGAGTCTAACAACCACTTCCATTGGCTGAATCAGCTGTACTCCCTTCATTGTAATTGGGTGAAGGTCCTGAGCTGTCGCAGTTGTGATTGGACGAAGAAACGACGCGCGAGTCTTTGGCAGGCCCAATCAACCGAAAGGGTTTAAGACATCAAGGGTTTTTCGTCGCTCATAACTCGAGAGCAACTCTAAGGACAGATTATGTAGAAAGGAAAAACATATCTTTTTATTTTACATAGGTAAACCGACAAAATACCTAGTTGCTATTATTACTAATAGGTAACAAATAAGGGCCAATGAACTCCAGAAACAGTTGACGAATCACAAACTTGTAAGTCCACAGTACTTGAATCGGCGAAGGATATGGGTTATTTCCTCCATCTTGGGGATTTAGAATAGACTACTTCGGTTTGCGATTGATCTTTGATAAGTGAATTTTCGCTGAGTATGAGCCTCGAGAGAACTGAATGATTTCACCAATTACTTGATATCGGTGTTGGTTGCCTGGGGAATGCAAATATGTTGTTGTTGGCTTCAAGAGTTTGAAGAGGTTGGAAGCGGTTAAGTGTGGCCGTGTTAAGAAAAGTGCGAGGAGGTCTGAATCTACTGTTGCGTTTCCAGTCGTAAATCTACGTTGCATTAAACATAGTACACTAAATATGCATTTGTTTCAGAGACAACCGGTGAATTCCGTGAAGTGGCCCGAAAATACGACCGTGTGAGACAATCCCAACGCTCGGCCATGATTTGTTTTACACGTGCTGAGTAGCTATACCAAGGCCGTTCGTCCTGCCTACGCTTGCGATGTTCATGCACTTCCCACGTCACGATGGTGGCAGTCAATGGAAATACGTTTCGCGGAGTGGGCGTGGTTACAACTTCGCGTCCCGTATCCCGTAAAAATGTATTAAAATACTCTAAAGGGCGTGTTTTTTATAGCAATCCTTGTTGTTTCGAAGTGTCCAACACCGATTCAACAATTAACGGGGGGGCCCCCTTCCGCTGGGACACGTTGCGTCCTCGCGTGAAGAAGAACAAAAGACGAACGTCACCTGTGATGCGGCTGAGGTTGCGCAGTTCGGCACCGGCGAATCCGGCGACGTGCGCCCCGAGGCTGAACCCGATGAGGTGCACGGTGCGCAGGTCCAGCTGCAGCTCGTCGCGCAGGCGTGCCAACAGCATGGCGAGCTGCTTGCCCACCAGCCTCGTGTTGGCCGACGCCCGGACGTAGTTGGGGATCGTCGCTCCGGCCTCCCAGTCCACGCATATCACGTTGCACTCCTCCTGCAAATGGACCAACCGACATAAAACACACTTCCTTAGGGCCCACTTCTCGAGTCTGTACGCGTAATACGTAGTCTAGATTACAATTCCACTTAAAGTGAGCCTGCTTAAGGATAACTGTAAGAAATGGACGTCTTCTACACATGCACTTTAGGTTGACTGCAGAGTCACTAGAGGATTAATAAAAAAACAGCGTATTATGCTACATTCGACCAGATAAATAAGATTAGAGAGATAGATTGTCACACTGATAGATTAATAATGGAATTTTTCCCCCGTACTAAAAGAGAACAGAATAGGCTGCATAGCAAAGGGATAGGCATGTGAAATATTTTAGAGTATTCTGTAGTGCATGATGCATGTATTAACTCCTTAAATACTACAGATACTAACAATCAAGTTGCATGAGATCCTATAGTTGCTTGTTTGCATTTCAGTAGTGCATGCTTGGTGATCTTCACCCCCTGCCACACACCCTCGCGGTCTAATCTAGCATAATACGCTGGTGTTTTTAATATGTGCCTAACATCTTCAGTAAAGCTATCGGACTGAAATGTCTTTAATAAATTTAATCTGTACTTTAACCTACGCTCTGATGATGGTTCCCACCCTAATTCTTGTATTGATTCTGATACACTACTCAACCTATCGTAACACCTTTTGACGAACCTAGCTGCTCTACGCTCTGCACACTGTCTAGTTCTCTGATCAACCCTAATTCATTAGGATCCCATACACTGGCTGCATACTCAAGGTGGGGCCTAACTAGTGAAAAGTAGCATCGCTCATAAATACTAGCTTTCCCGGATGTGTCTTCCCCACGATAAATCCTTAGTGATTGTTACACCTAAATATGTTATGGTTTCAATATTTTTGATCTTCGTGTTACTACTTTTATAGGATCGCTCCATCGAATTATTCGATTAGCATTGGTCCCGAGGTCAAAGGACAACGGCAAGGTCACAATTGTCCCCAGTGTAATAGCGCGAGGGCTCCGAAGGGAGGAAGCCGGAAATTCAAGGTTCCAGCAAACTCACAGCGAGAGTTGAGAGGGAAACAGCGCCGTAAAAAGAAGTAGACATCGAGTAAGGACGTCGTTTTTGCAACATTCCGGTATGGAAAGGCGTTTAATCTTAAGACACTGGATGGTATAAATAATAAAAGCCTAGGTAGACACCAGCTGTGGGTTGGTGGCTTCGAAGAGACAATAACCCTGTGTGGTATGCATGCTGTCTCCGTTAAAAGTGTACGTATTCGTCGGTAGGCGATGTCAAGTTGGTAAGAAGAGAAACTCCCGCGGTGAACCCGAAGAAAGAAGTTTTTCAGTACCTCCTAGACCTTTACCCCATGTGTTAAAATGCTTAATTTTTTCCGCGCTTTCTGCAAAATATAATGCATGGAGGATCTTGTCAATGTTTGTATCTCGAAAATCTCCAAAGCGGAGTGGATGCGACTACAATCCATTCCACACACAATTGCCGCGCCACGTTACTCCCCGCTGCAGGCGGGTTCAACCAGACTCGACCGCGCGATCGAAAAACTAATGTGAAATTCGGCGTCGCAAACGGTCGCAGCATCACTCATCGGATTCGCACTGTGGATGCTTTGTAGAGTTTCCCCATATAAGTTACTTCGTGATGCTCGGTGATGCAATTAACTATTTCTCTACCTATATGAAAAAAATGACCAAAAATTAAGGTCTGCCATTTTGTTTAATATCTTTGGTAAATAATTACAAAATGTAAGCAGACTACATTAGAACAAAGACGAAAAACTGTTTCATCTAATTAAATGACATTTATTCCAATTCTTTACACATAATGCTTAGGTAAGGGCTTGATTTTGAAGATATCGTGAGAAAATCGAGTGTAGACAATTTTTGCGAAATTTGTGCAACTTTGACCTCATGCTAATTGTTAAGTGTTGTGTACTAAAGAAAATGCTTTGCGTCATCGCATGCCCAGGTCTTTTGAGAATATTAATGCAAAGTTTCAGCTTCCTGGCTTGAAAAAATCACTATTTGAATTTTGGCCAGGTATTTTCGATTTCCGACCACTGTGGGGCGTCTCCTAGCAACAGGCAACACGTTGCGAGGCCGCAATCGACAAAACAGAATCGATCAGGCCGACAATACAAGCACTAAGTGATCTCCGGCAGTTTAATGCAGCAAAAAATGCAAATGCTTCAACAGATGCTCCTGAATATAGTATTGATTTAAGCTTTCCAGAGAGAAGTTGCATTTTGAACACTGGCTTCGCTTTCGGTAGAACTGATTTCCTACAAAGATTTCGACTCTTTCGCTGTCCACCAGGAACAGTGATGGTTATAAGTCTCGTATCCGCAACATAAAAAGATGAGGACAAAAAACCATTCACGTGAAAGTGCAACGCTCGATAATTAGGTACCTCAAGTCGAACGGAACTTGGAGAGCCGTTTTGAATTCCACTCAATCCAAACTTTATACATTCACGTGACAGTCCCCGCAAACACACTTTTACATTTTTACAACAGAATAAACAGTAAAATCAGTTATTCATCTAGTTAAGTTATTTCCTTTTCGAAACTTGACGATGAAAGCTCTGAGTAAAATAAGGTGGAGGAAATAATTAACATAAATAAATTCGCAAAATGAATCTATTTGGAAAATAGCAAATATATTACGGAAAAAGCCCTCTCAATTAATGTAAATTATATCCTGAAAGATAAAGACAATGCTTGTTTTAATGTCTTAGAAATAAGGTTCATGCCGCACAAACCGGGTCTTCAAACCCCGGAGAACATGTTGATGATGAGAGTTCTTTTCAGTGAAGATGGTCCAGAGGCCGGCATATTAAAAATTGCCGAAAACCTCGATTTGATTAAAATCCCTGGGAGAAGATAAGTAGAGGGAGAGGAGAAGGGAAAACTAAGTCATGGAACAAATACCGACAGTTGCAGGAAATTCCCGAGTCGAGATATCGAATGCATCCTCGTTCCACGGCCTTTTCCAGCGATGTGGAAATTGGCGTGATACTAGTGATTACGCGTATTCAGAAAAGAGGAGCTACATAGATGGACTTTGCATCGCATTGCTGGCAGGACATTAGGAGTAAATGGGGACATGGAAAAAGAATCATTAGAGAATTTAAGAATGCAGTGAAGAACATATGGCAAGCAGAATTAAACTTTAAAAAATGTCTTGTAATGAATTTTTGGAAAAAGATTAGCTCTCCACCTAGCACTCACAAAATAAGTAATAATGAATTAACAAACGTGGAATCCATTAAATATCTTGGAATAAGAGTGACACATAATCTATCCTGGGGATAACACATACGTGAAATAATGGGTCAAGCGAAACGTAAACTGGGATTCGTCAAAAGAGTACTGGGTAAATGTGACGATCATGTACGAGAAATCAGCTACTTTTGTACCGTTGTTAGGCCTCATTTGGAATATGCTGTCAGTGTATGGGATCCCTACGAAATCGGTCTAAATAACGAACTTGAACGTGTGCAGCGAAGATCGGAAAGATTTGTAAAGGGACGGTACGATAATTATATTAGCGTAGCCAGTCTATTAAATGAATTAAATTGGGAATCATTGTCAGATCGCGGGTTGAAATTTAGACTCAATCTCTTAAATAAATTCCAAGACCATATTTTCAGTGATGACGTTAAAAATATTTTGCGGACCCCAACTTACTATGGTAGACTGGACCATAATCACAAAATTAGAGAAATTGATTGCCGAACTGAGAGATTCAAAATGTCCTTTTTTCCTCGTAAAATAAGGGAAATGAAAAACGGTAAATATATCCAGTACGAGTGTAGCAATGGATAACATTGGTAGCTGCATGTTGGTATAAGGACTTAAAGTTAATCCAACTAACAGAAGGTTTTTCATGTATGCTTTGCTATTTTTATCTTTTTTTTAAATAGTGCAGTTTTGAACAGTACCTATATAAATACTAACGAATGTTTACATTGCTATATTTTTTATATAATGCAGTTTAGACTAATGTATAAACACTAATCCTTTTTTATGCATGATATGTAGTGCATGTTTGGTGAGAATTCACCCCCTGCCACACACCTTTATGGTGGCTTGCATGGTATTATGTAGATGTAGAGTAGAAATACTGAAGGAGGCTCAACATCAGCTGGCAGAAAGCAGCGGGAAACAACATAGGAGAGGAACT
Source organism: Platycnemis pennipes (assembly GCA_933228895.1). Taxonomy (NCBI): domain Eukaryota; kingdom Metazoa; phylum Arthropoda; class Insecta; order Odonata; family Platycnemididae; genus Platycnemis; species Platycnemis pennipes. The sequence continues at coordinate 169,054,492 of OW121847.1, forward strand.
GACTGACAAATCTGAGGAAGAGCGTTGTTAAAACATTTAATGTGGACTACAGGAAACTGTAAAAATTTCCGATCCATATTTGTACAAAAACGGTAAGACCCGTGGCCCCTACCTGTCGAATGCCTCTCGGCCCACTTACGTAATTTAGGTGCAGCGGTGAAATGAGTCCATTCAACGCCAGCCTGATTTGAGGCATTTCTTCAAGGAAAAGGAGGTAGAAAGACATTGTTGTCTCAGTTGCCTCGACTTAAAATTCGGGCATCGGGGCCTCAGTATATCTTGCTTCCCTTAGGGGGCGATGACCACCACCATCTCCCACCGATACTTGTTACGTACACACGTACACGTACACGTACACCGATACGTGTTACTTACACAGTATGGATTAATAATCCTTTAATTTTATTCCACCGGGGCTATATATATTAAGAACCACTGCGTTTTAAGCTAGGTTTGATTAGATTAGCAAGATTGGAGAGATAGATTTAAAATGTCATTTTTCACACTAACTTTTAAGAAGCAGTATTTCAAAGGGATAGGTTAGAGGTGGAATATTGCTAGAGTAGTCTGTAGTGCATGTAATAACAACCAAAAGTCCCTTTCTTCATCCGTAGATATTGACCCTATTGTCTGGCCTTTCTCCATTAAATATCCTAGTTGTATGTCAATAGTGCATATTTCGTGATCTTCACCTGCCACGCACCCTCGCGGTGGCTCGCAGTTTATCACGTAGATTAAGATGTAGATAAAGTTCCTACATGATGTGTATGGAATGGGTAGTTCCTGAGTCCACCTAAATATCATCAATGTAGCTCCAAATGAAATACTGCAGCATAAGAAGTTCTTGAGATATCGATAATTGTTGTAACAACAATTAACCTCTCAGTTGCTGGTAATTTGGGAACGCAACGAAACGAGGGTCCTTGCGCTGTGTGTGGATGCCTGGATCTTTAACACCACCGAAGTCACAAGGAATCAATTTGAGAAATGGAGTAGGATAGTTCCTGAGTCAGCCTTTACCCTATCATTATAGCTCCAATTGAAATATTTAAACCAACCAGCTAGAGCAACCAAATAGTATTTAGGACAGTAACATATTAAATCCAAGATACAGTAGGAAATTACAAAAAGGTGCTGTATATTTTGATTCAGAGAATAGAAGTGTCATGTTTCGACAATACTTTCTTACGCATGTTCTAGAGAATTATAAACCATTAGTTACTTCAGTTATATAAGTGCATGACTCATCAATAATTGAGGCGCTCGGGGCTAGATAATGGTAAGCCACATTTAGGAAATTTTACAGGAGTGACATCTGATGGTTCGAAAAATTCCCTAAATTAGGTGTTGTGTCTTGGTGCAATACATAACAACAAGGTGTGTGCTGCCATCTCTTAGTTTCTTCAAATAATACTCCCGCCAGTGGCTTTCCATCGTCTAGCAGATAAGAAAAGCGTACAGGATCTCAATATTTTCCAGCGTGTGGCTTACCAATATCTAGCCCCGAGCGCCTCAATTATTACATTGATTGGTGTGGATTAACAATTAAATTAGACGGTTCTCGTGAATGAATATCTAACATTTAACGCAAAGTAATTATACTTTACACAATAGCAAAATTGTAGCAACAATTTATTGTAGGTAGTGCCTGAACGGACTGCTATTTTTGCATGCCTGCATGACAAGTAAGTGTAAATTTTAATCTATTTTGATTTCAAGTGTTGGTTTATCCCTTGATACACACCCTATTAATGGCTTGCGGGGTAATATGTAAATGAAGTACATCTATATAAAACCCGCAAGCCTCAATAAAGGTGTGTGGCAGGGGGTGAATTAACACCAAACATGCATTAAATGTCATGCATAAAAAGAATTAGTAATTATATTCTACTAAACTTCACAATTAAAAAAAAAGATAAATAAAACACAGCAAGAATGCAAAAACGTGCTGTTAGTTGGGTTAGCTTAATGTCCTCGTACAAAAAAATTACTACCCGTCTGGTGACCCCGCGATTGACCATTGGTATTCGTACGTACCATGTAAGTAGCTAATAAGGTAGGCTTAAATTTCACTCATCAGACTTATTACATATCAGTCGTTACATTTCATTCATATACTCATTACATTGCAGTCAATACGTTCATCACGTACTCATTGCATTTAGCTCAATTCGTCGGTTCCATTGACGTCGCCTGAAAATATTTCCGACGAGGTCTGCCTTCAGGGCATTCAATTCCATTTGCCTCACTTTGTTCTGAAGTGTTTCGCTCTCGACCGTGAGAGCGAAAGTGAGGAGGAGTCATTTCAGCGATTGCGAAACCCACGACCTTCCAAGTTCAAGAACGAAGCATATCTTCGTCTTAGTTCCTTGTTTCCTTCGTACGAGGCAACAACACAATCCCGAACAGCTGATCAGCAGTGGTGTGGAATCCTTGCGAGAATGCTTGGAGTCCATTCCGGCATGTAATAAGAAGCGTATTTTCGTATCAAGTCTTCTGTAAGAAGTGTCCGCTAGTGTTTCAGTGAGTGAGAAAGTCGCCAATGATTGGCGATGTATCATGATGAGAAGTATCGTGAACGTGAATTATTCCCGTGAATATTATGTTGCTCACCAAATCCTGACTCCAAAGAAGCCTGTTAGTGAATCGACACTCCTCAAGATGTTAATGCATAAGAAGACGTTATCCAGCGTAATTTGTGTTTATCAAGTACCGAGCAGTGTTTCATCCTCCAACATAACCTCGCAAGTGAAATGTGAATAGTAGTGCTTCAGTTGCATGAATCACTGGATGAGTGACCTAGTTATGTCGTGTCGTGCGTCGTGGTTATCAGTGCCTTGCCGAATAGAATTAGCTGGAAATCGTTGCAGTGACTCTACTATTCTGGCTGTAATGACGGTACACAGGTCTTGGTGTTCCCGTAAAGGTAAGCAATTATATGGTTTGCTTCCATTTCCCATGTTTGTGTAATTACCCACGTCCAAATGTGATTTGGGCTGCTTAAATATTCTGCGAACGATGCCGACGAATTTCGTAGTTGTTGCAGTAGGAAGGTTACAATTAGCAACTGCTAATCTTTGTTGGAATTCAAGGTAGATAAACGACATATCCAGATCCTAAATCCTATTATATCTAGAAAGAAACTGGAAGGGCGGTTGGCTGTGGTTTCCAGCGGTTTTGTAGAAGAGTTTCTTTCGTTTGATTACTTACATTAGTAGAGGGAAAAGGACTTGCTATTCGAACGTAGATGGGCATGTTAATCTGAATATAATTTATATATAACTATTTCAATAATTGAAATAATTCTAGCAATGCAAAAGTGAAATCAGGTATCAGATGTCGTTCAACTGCAAGTGTAGGTAGACCCGAAATAAAACCCCTGCACGTTGCATAATGGTGTAATATTTGTTTGAAAACAATTTCTTTTTTTTTTAATATTTCATTATAGGACGTTTATCAGTAACTTGAGGATTACAATGTCTATTGGGTATTAAATCATTTTTTTTCCGCCAAAACGAGTAGTTAACACACGTCATGGCAGATGGCGCTCTTAATTATTTTTTAGTAAACTGTTTTCGGAAAACGAATCTTGTTGCCATTATATGCAATTATCAATATACAAAATGCATATCCAGCAATAATATAAGCAAGAGAATATTTAAATTGCGAAAATAATTAAGCGTTTTCGAAATAATTAATCACGACGAATTCCACATTGCACTTTGGTGATTGGTCCGGTCTCGGTGACGTCACGCCAGACCGTGACGCTCAATCGCGTGATCAGTCTTCGTCCGGACGCGGTAACAGAAGGACAGGTGAGTTTTCAGTCCCAATTTAGGAAACTTTTACTTTAAGTCAAGTTTCCATTGTTAACGTTCATTGAGTTTGCAGTTATTTTAGAAAGGGAAATTCGTGACTTATTTTTCTGGATGCACGAAAAATAGTGAGATATTCCGAGAGATATAACATAAGCATAATCGTGTGAAATTCACGTTCATGTCAAGTTACTTCATTCCTTTACTGACCATATAACGTCGTTATATTTGAGTGGAGAACTAAGCCCTAGAACTACATTTACGATACTCTGATGCTGTTAAACGGTGTAACTGCACACTTCAACAGTTAAAAGACTAGGAGAACTTAAAAGATAGGAGTGAATTCATTTTTACTGTAAGATTATATACTTTCTAGAGCTATTAATAAGATGATTCTAGTGAACAACATTATTAACGTTCATCGAGTTTGCAGTTACCTTAAAAGGGAAATCAGAAACAATTCGTAACTTATTTGTTTATATGTTCGAAGAGTAGAGATATATTCCGAGATATGTATATCACATGTGCTTGACTACATTTGAAATTCTTGCTTTACTTACTAATTCACTCCTGCATATGTCATGAATAATTCTTTTTCCATTGATTGATGTGTAATTACAGTAGCAGTGCAGCAAAATTTGTGGTTCCGTCTGTTGATGGTTTGAATTTTTTTTACAGGAAGGAGTTATTCGAGTTGCCTGCGACGTAAAATGGGATCTTCGTCATCGATCACGTGGGACTTTACAAGGGACAACTGGGAACTCGAGAGACTGATAAACGGTCTTCAGTGGGTTCAGATGGTAAGTCCGCTTAATTGCTAATATTTTTCATTGACAACTGTTTTTATTTACACGTAATGTTTTTACCGCCTTTTTGTGATTCGTTTAGTTCTGGTCGATGCGAGGTTGTTTTTTCTTAAATCGTGACTTCCCGCCGAAAATCTCAAAAGATTGTTTCGAATTCTAGAATTTTCCCGGACGATCCTCGACTGTTATTGCTGCATCTCTACCCGTTATTCGAGAAATTTTAGTCTATTTCCCTTTCGTTCTGTTTGAAATTAACTTAAAATCGAGATTAAACGATTACTGTTAATAAAATAAAGTCGAAAGTGCAGTCGCGTATTTTCACTTTCTACCTTCTAGGAATTAATTTGATTTTGTGGATAATTTCAGTTTCGCACACAGATTTCTTAAATGATTAACATCTACTGTATTGACCTCGTAGTCGATCTCCATTTATAAACCCATTTCTCTTGTACAATCAATTCTCATGTTGTATGTTACGGGAGAAAGTAGGTATTGCGTATCAGACGTTACTTTATTCCGTGATAATTTAAAATGATCCAAGGTTCAAGACGTTAATTTTCGAATTTTGAGTCAATAGCCGACGTTCGAGCTACATTTGTATGTTATTTTTTAACGATCTTACTGTTTCTGTAGCGATCTGTTGTTGTTACGACGGAAGAGAGACGGATAGCACTGTAATAAAGGAAAGGGATACAGCTGTACTGATTTTCGTCAATATTTTTGCTCGGGGGCAGCAGATACGATGCATGAACTGCCTGTTCGCTACGTGGCGCGAGATTATGAATATTATTTTTTATTAAGTAGGTGGAGTCCGCTATTTTTCCATTGATTGATGATTGATTACAGAATTAAGTATTTTAATTGGAAGATTGCGGCGTTGTCTTTGGACTGTTACAAGATAGTCTCTCGTGAGATTTGATGTGAGTTTTGTAATTTCAATCCATTTTCTCGGGCTCGTATGACTTGCAATTACAATTTTGTATTTAAGGAGTTTTTTTTCTTTGAGAGTACATTTGTATTATTGCTTTTCAGAGCATTTTAAAAATCATTTTTTCATATTGATAATTCACTTACGATCCACGCCTCTGTAGGTTAATGTAATCCGAAAGCAGAAACCTTACGTTTTGATTGCTGATAAGAGAACGAGTACAATTTATTATTCACTTGACTTCTTCGTGATTAAACTTCACCTTTTTGCGTTCATGCCTTAAATATTTTGATTGTAATTCATTTTTAGGGGTATTAATATCTCTCGGTCACTATTCATCCTTAAATCACAATTTTTGCATTCATTTCGTCTTAAATATTTCACCTACTACTACGCCATACCCTGTGAGCCACCGTAAGGGTCTTCCGAAGTCCAACAATGGATCCTGGTAATCTTGCGCGCTTTGATCACCATACATTGTCATTCCATATGACTTGTAGCTTTTTGAAAATTGACTTTTACCAGATTTGTTATTTTTGCAACTGTTCTCCTTTCAGTTTATCGGTGTTACGTTCTTTGAGGTCTTAAAACAGAGGGACCAATTTAAAGCGATATTTAGTCATTAGTAATCATTATTTATTTCCTCTGTTACCTGTATTTCTTCGTAATAGGACAGGATATAGGGTTTTTTAGTCTCTAGATTTCATATGTTGATTTCGCACAGTTGAAAACACATCAAAATACACCCTTCCCACTTAGCACGAGATGATGGAAAGTATTACATTCGAGATGAGGGAGTCATTTAATAACAACTACTGTGGATTTTGAAATGACTTTTCAGCCTTTCATACTCGTTGTGTTTCCAATTATTTTTTTCATGGTATTTCATATCACTAAATTCTAAGGCACCGCGAGGGTGTGTGGCAGGGGGTGAATATCACCAAACACGCACTATTGACATGCAACTAGGCTACTACATGGAGACATGCTAGATAATAGGGTCACGTGCAGCTAGATGGTTAGTACGTGGTACATAGTAATAAAGGGGTTGGCTGTTAATAAATGCATCATAGCAATATTTCACCTATTGCCTATCCCTTTCCTATGCTGCCTATTGTGTTCTCTTATAGTGCGGGGGAAAAATGACATTTTAAATCAATCGGTACGACAATCTATCACGCTTAATCTTATTTATCTGGTCGAATCTAGCATGATACGAAAGGGTTTTTAATATGTATGTTACATCTTCAGTCAAGCTGTCCGTTTTAAATGACTGAAATAGATTTAATCTCTATTTTAACCTAAGATATGATTATTAATCCCAGCCCAATTATTCTTGCGAAGATTAGTAGACGCCGATGGGATTGAATTTGTGTCCGATTTCGTTCTTATTTATGTTTAAATGCACATAAGAGGCCTCCCTGAAAAACACAATGTTTTGTACGGAGTAGGTGGGCTTTAATCGTTCCCAACCACCCCTATTCTGAGTTCATGGTAACCCAGTGGCTAGTATGTTCATTTCTCCTTCGTGTACATTCAATCCCACTTGAGGAATCACCATATCTGATCTGTTGCATGCTGCATTGCAGTTGCATCACTCAGGTAATCTAGTTATCTCTTGTTTGCATGTAAATCTTGATACATATAGGTTAGGTTACATCAGTTAGGTTACATATACATCAGTTAGCTATGATTTCGGGTATAGTATATCGATTTTTTAAAAATCTGATGTTAGGATTTGATTATCATCATTTAAGTCCAAATCAGCTGGAATTAAGGAATATCACTCCGTAGTATTCTACCATTTTGCTCTGAATATTTTTTCAAAATTTCTCTTGCTCCTAAAGCGTGTTTTGGTGAATACAAATCTGATTAGCATAATTATGTCTTCGCCTTTTTAAAAATAACTCCATGTTTGGAATATCATTTTGGGATGTGAGTTTTTCTGAGTGTCAAAATGGTTATGAGTTCATTACAACTGCAGATAAGTGTTGTATTCAGGAGCAGAGGCGTGGAAGTACTTTGATCGAATGCGAATCGATTCAAAAGAACACATTCGGGCTCATAACATTTACTATTTTTTAATGGCATTATTCAAGTTAAATTTACTTAAATTAAAGTTAAACTGTACTTTCAATATGAATATACAATGACAGAAATTGGTGAAAAAAATTATATCCACTATCGTATTCTTCACACTGAGCTTCGTGTTAGTTAAAGAATAGGGATGTTGAAAACAGATATAATATATGAAAAAATATTATCATTTCCTTTGAACAGAGGTACGTTGTTTTGACGGCACTCTAATTTAAATTGAATTTATTTCTGCCATAGCAGGACTTGAGGCGGAGCTACGATTGGACGGTCACTTCCCATAAGCTGTCGAGGTTCACGTGAGGAATCTTCGTAGCTGCCCGAGACAGAAGAACAGGGAGCAGTCTTAACAGGAGGACAAACATTGGTTGGCTCATGGCTTCCCAATGCTGTGGTAAAACTAACTTTTGTTTCAGGATCTACGATCTTAAAGGTAAAAAGAGTAAATGTAAGAGAGGGTAAAATGTGTATTCACAATTATTTGGTTTTCTTGTTTTTGTCATTGGAGCCAATTGCCCCTATTTCCGTACATGACCATGGTCTGGTGTAATGTTAAAGTATTTTGGTAAATCAAGCTTGATTATTGGTGAAAAGGCCTCGGTAAATGATGTCGGGGCCCCGACATTGGAGGACTAGTCCTCCGAAATATAAGGCAAGTGGCCACTTGCCTGGTCTAGCGAGTCGACTCTGGGCAGGAATATGTTTGCATTATGTGCATAATATATTATGTGAATTCCTGAATGTTTTATTTGTCGTTTTTCCTTGTGTGTATTTTTTGTGCCCATTTTAATTGTTTTGATGTATTTTCTTTGTGATGGATGTTTTTATCTCATTTGATTATATGCTTGTTTATTCAGATTCTTTCACAGGTAAGCAGACGCCTTGCATGCCGAGTAGAGTGTAGGAATAGTTAGTCAGTTTAGAGCCTTTTCCGGCCATTATGGCCCATCGTATCAATCCGTTAGCGTTGAGTTAGTAAAGGCGTTAATTTAAGTCTTTGTGGATGTTGAGCTTGCTCTAGAGTTAAATTTCAAAATTAATGGAATAGGTTCGTCAGTTACGATGTGCATCCAGGTGTACTTAGTTTCTGAGTGACCATTCCTCGCATTTTTATAAATGCACATTTGGACATCTCCATTAAATGTGAGCAGCTTGGCATTCAATCAATTTCATTTGTTGTATTTTATGTGTATTAACCCGCTCTCTCCTCAGGTAACTCCACAACGCCCCGGCCTGCTAGAGAGTAGGGTATGTAGTCAGTTTCCAGTATTTTGAATTCAAGGCCCTTCTGGCCCGTCGTAACGGTATAGTAGCTAGGAGAATTGCGTTTAGCTCATAGCTTTTTTGTGGATGTTGAGCTTGCTCTAGAGTTAATTTTTCAAAATTAATGGAAATGGTTCGTCAGTTACGAAGTGCATCCAGGTGTACTTAGTTTCTGAGTGACCATTCCTCGCATTTTTATAAATGCACATTTGGATAACTCTATTAAATGTGAGCAGCTTGGCATTCACTCTATTTCATTTGTTGTTTATTATGTTCACTAACCCGCTCTCTCCTTAGGGAACTCCACAACGCCCCGGCCTGCTAGAGGGTAGGGTATGTAGTCAGTTTCCAGTATTTTGAATTCAAGGCCCTTCTGGCCCGTCGTAACGGTAGAGTAGCTAGGAGAATTGCGTTTAGCTCATAGCTTTTTTGTGGATGTTGAGCTTGCTCTAGAGTTAAATTTCAAAATTAATGGAATTGGATCATCAGTTACGATGTGCATCCAGGTGTACTTAGTTTCTGAGTGACCATTCCTCGCACTTTTCTAAAATGCCCTTTGGGCATCTCCATTAAATGTGAGCAGCTTGGCATTCAATCTATTTGATTTGTTGTTTATTATGTTCACTAAACCGCTCTCTCCTTAGGAAGTGCAGTGTGTGAGAACATAAGGAGAGTGGTGTTAGTGTGGTGATAGTGTGGTGTCAGTGTGGTGATAGTGTGGTGTCAGTGTTGTTTAAGTGAGTGCCGTTTTCATCCGTGGGTGACCACCATGAGGACTAAAGAGACTCTAGTGAATTGTATTATATGTAAATAAATGCTTGTGTATTTTTTTGTTCCTTTCTCTACGTACCCTTCCCATATCTTCGCAGTAGCAGCAGACCAGAAAGAAGAGACACCAACCGTGACTGACAACGAGGACAAAGGTTTTTATGCGAGTCTTGCGTTTATATCTTTTATTTTGTTATTTATTTATCTATGCATTTGTTATATCTATATGTCTGAGTTATTATATTATGCATATTTAGCACTTATAGTGTGTAGGGGTTTGCATATCGGTCGTTTGACCCGGGTCAATCCAGGTTTGGTCGTTGAACTCCGGTTTTGCCTTGTGCACGGGCTCTTAGTGTTTTTACTTAGGTAGGAATCTCACTCTTAGAGCCATCATGCGCTACCATGGCATTTATGTTTTTAGACTATTCCCCGTGTTTACTAATTTATGCCACTGTTCCTTTGTTTTATTTTTGACGGTTTATTCAACTTCCTTTTACAGGTATTGCCATTAATGTGTTTTCTTTTGCAGGTACATGTGTGAATGATATATTTGAGTGGGTATTTTGTTGATTGGTGAATGAATGATGATGAACAGGGTCAGCGCCGATAGGTATGCGAATGAAATAGGTAGGCCTAGCAGTAGATTTAGTTTAGAGGGTGGGTGGATGTTAGATTAGGGGCGATTAGGGCTTAATGACAATAAGATGCTTAGTTCATAGTCCGTACTTGATCTCGTCGCGTCTCTTGCCCTGGCCCTGGGAGTGAATGCGTGGAATAGGCCTCTGCGCAGCCCGGAGGGGAACGCAGGGGGAAACGCCACGTTAAATAAAGGTTAACGAGCCGGTGGCGTTGACCTCTTGGGTCCGGCATGGAATAACGCCCGTGTGTTGTGTGAATGACGTAACAATTATAATTACCCCTTTCAAGATAATCGTAATAATGTTGTAGCTATAAAAATTTAAGATACTTTGTGTATTTTTTGCTATCTAAGATTAACAGTAGTAGAAGATTGTGGTAGAGTAGTATATTTATATATTTTGTGTCAGGAAGTCTAGTTCGTAAATACTGGCCTTGCGACCTCTATTCTATTCCTACATGCGTCTACAATATTGGTACAGAGGAAGTTTTCAGAACATTAAATTTGAAATTTCCTAACGTTTTCATCTACCATTTATTCTTTTTCCTTGCAACTATTTTTTGTTTCCGGACATTAACTCCAGTGGACTTTGTCTTTCTGCATACGTAAGCTATAAGGTCATCAAGTTATACCTATAAATTCCTGAGGAATTTTGTAAGTTTCATTTGTCTTGACTCCAGTTGGAATGTAAACCCGTGTGAACTTAATTGTGTAAGGAAGAACTGTGCGTCAGACGGCGTTTTCTTATCGATTCTAATTGTATGAATAGTATTAATTTTTCCCATTTTAAAAATGTGATAAAAGGTTGAGCAAGTGGACCATATTGTTTTCAAATATATTATTGTATTTACACCATCTCCATCCATTTATCGTACAACTTACGATTTGGAATTTTAAACACGCCTAGAAGTTTCCAAAAGGGATTGGTTGCTATGATGGTTATTTTATTCCTTTATACTCTAATCCTTTCTATTTGTGACTTCATTTTATTCTTTGGAATGAACGCTTATTCACTGTTAAGGTAATGGAACGACTCCATTGCATTGAAATAAAGAAAAAACGGCTCTAATTATTTTACTAGCTATTTACTAGCGATGCAATAATTACAAATATTTGCTATCTTCGCAGTGTCTATTTTTAATCTTCAGAACTTTCATCTACCATATATAACTTCATGAATTCATAATTTGTTTTAACTCACGTTCCTTTCATTAAGACGAAGACCATGTTTTACTGTCTAATATTTATTGTTGTCGTTTACTCTTCTACTTTTTAATGTATCATATAATCCTCTTCTTTTTTTAATGCTTATTTGTTCATTTATTTATCTGCTGGCCTTTTTTTACTGTACGTGCCGAGCGTTCTTTGAAATATGCGTTCTAACTCTACGTAACTCGAGTGACAATACTTAAGTTCATGTATTCTTGCGACCATATTTTAATACTTCGCGTAGTGATATATATATATATATATAAACTGATTTCCGCAGTCAGCATGTGAAGTAAAAATCATATAATATTATCATCATCATTTACTCCTGTCTAACACCAAAGGAAATAGTAAATTTCCATTACATTGCTTTCCGGTTTCTGTGATGTTTATCGCCATGACGACGTAAACAACGATAAAAATTCTGTCATCATTTCCACCTGTGTATGTTGTATCTAATCACACCCAAAATAAGCAAATGCTTTAAGCTATATTTCAATGAAGTGAGTGTATATAGTGAAAGGTTCGGTAAATTTGTAATGGATCTTTGCCGTGATAATTTACTCGGCATGCTTCCATATGTTGACGCATTATGAAGATAGTGTTTCATTTATTTCAGTATCTTGGCTATTTATACCAGACCTAAAATATATATCAAGGTTCTATAAGTTTAGAAAGAAACATGTTGATGGAATTATACCAAAATGTGATTCCCTGTTAAATGTGAATTATGCTATAATTTTTCAAACTGAGTAATATTTCAGGAAATGTCAACCATTTTTTCCCCCTTATTTAACATAACATTTACAAAGAATTTTCAATGGAATGGTGTTAATTTACAAATTCGTTTCGAAAATTATTAATTTAAAATTTGCTTTGTTCTATTGTCGATGATCATTTTGTATCACAAACATTTGTTATCATTTGCAAAAAAGTACGCTTTCGCCCTTTTCCCATTCTCACCTGATGATATTATTTATTGTATGATTCTTTTAGTTTATTGTTATATGGTATTGTCTGATTCAAACATACAAATATAACATCGTGTCTGTTTACATATTTTTATTGGAAAGTTTACATCTTGAATTTGTTTTGTTCATTTGTCGATGTTTACTTGTTGGTCGCAATTATTCCTTGTTATTTTCAATAAAGTAAGTTCTTACCCTTTTCCAATTCTCATCTGAGTGTATTATTTACGGCAAGATTACTATTGTTTATAGTTGTATATCATATATTGACTCTAAATTTACGTACACGAGATGGTGTTCATTTAAAAATATTGGGTTGAACATTATTGTTTTAAAATTTACGTTGTTCATTTGTCTGTTCATTTTGTATGACGAACATTTAATGTTGTTTGCAATAAAGTACCCTTTCCACTTTTCCTAAGATCCTATATTAGTTAATTATTTATGGAATGATTCCTTTTGTTTATGGTTAAATGTGTATTGTCTGATACAGAGATTATATATGCATGACATAATGTTAATGTACATTATTTGTATTGTGAATTATTTTTTTTTATTTGTCGATGTTCACTTTTCTGTCAAAAAAATTCAATTTTAATTAAAATAAATTACGCATTAGCCGTTAGCCAATAGCATCTGAATATATTTTTTGTGGTATAATTCCTATTGTGACTTAAGTCAATTTTCTGGACATTTTTAACAGCATTAATTTTTGTGGTTGATATAGAAAAGTTTGTCTTACATGTTTAAATTTGAGAATAAATTTCTCCTTAAGTACATCAAGAGTACACGAGAATCATGTTTCATGTATATACCACGTTATCACACAAATAGTTTAAATTCGACTGTCAACTGTTAAAAAGGAAATGTAGAACTCGTCGTTCTCTACAGTGTTAGCCCTTTTCGCTAGGATCCGTTGATAAGAAAAGAGTTTGCAGCTGTTGAACAGTGACTTTGACTCATATACATCTACGCGATACTCTGTATTCCACCGCCAGGGTGTGTGGCAGGGGATGGAGATCATCTCATCCATTGCGCGGATCTAATGTAACCTTCAGCTAAATACGATCGCATATACCATTTCATTTGTCATAATGATTTGATTCTCCCACGAGTAATGGATTTTTGAAGTTATTACCACGTGTCGTGACAAACAAGTGAATACCGTTGCTCCGGACGACGTATCAACGTGGTATTTACGTTCCACGACGTATTTACGTCAAAAACAAATAACCGACACCGTCGCGCAAGCCTTTTAGGAATGCGAGGTCAGGTGACAGGCATATTTTTCCGTAGTTGAATATTCGTATGCGAGCCTTCAGCGGAATAACTGTTGTATTCCAGTAAATTAAGCCAACATATTCGATCCGAAAACCTTTATCTTCGCTTGAAGGGCCATGTCAATTTTTTTCTCAAGGTGAGAAGAGGGACAACGGCACAAAAGCCATCCACAATAATTTGTCTCTTGGGATTAGTGTCGGAATATCGTTATGTGTGCATTCAAATTAAAGATTACATGCATATCCAGACTTAAAGTTCAAAGTCTTGCATGCCTGTGAAGTATTTAAGAGGCAGTTATGAAATTATCGTGTTCTATTCAATAATCCGCATAAAGTGCATATGGGAATACATGTGAAATGCATGCCATTATTTCGACCAATAGTCCTTCACCATCATGTAAACAAACACAGCGGTAGTATATGGAGAGAGGGCGCTAGCTGTGGTGGCCAATGCTTCGAACTGTAACGTGGGCGTGGCCTATCCGCCATGTGATATTACATCCCATCCTAGTTGTTTCATTAAACTCGTACTAAACCTAATCTCAGCTTAATGGTATATTGAACATAATCTCAGTACTTCATTTCTATCTTGAAGATACCAACTGCAGTGTGAGCGATTTGCATGATCTTTTAAGTTACATAGGCGGGGGAATCCTCAAAATTCAATGCAAGAGCCTTCTCAACAAATACCACGCGATTTACAATCGCTTAGGCGTGATGACATCAGGAGTAGGGATAACTCCTTCTTCTCGTTTGCTGCGTGTAACACTGAAGAAGTGATTTCCAGATTTTTAAAAAGAGACTGAGTTTTTTTATTTGATTATGGTTGCTAATGTAATGAAGAAGGCGGAAATGTTCAGACGCTTCTTTTATTAATCCCGTTTTGGAGGCTGAATAGCTGTGGTGCTAATAGTGTGTGCACAATGCTGGGTATTCTTTGGACGATTCCAGGTATCCGACGCATTGGATGATGGGACTAATAGCTAAAATACGAGAAAACCGCGTTGGCATCCCTTCTCCTTCTCGTGTGTTCGATAAGCTCTCCGCACTTGCATTAAGTTTTGACCATGAACGTCTTAAGGTAATAGGAAAGGAATCACAGCTTCCACACTTTATTTCTACGGACCATTGTTTCGACAATCAGTGTCATTATCAGGGTACAATTGTAATGACAAAAATGTCCTTTTTCCCATTACTTTCATAACGAAATTTAATGTCGAAACCATGGTAGGTGGAAATGAAGCGTGGAACGTACAATGTCGTAATTCTTTGCCTGTGACGTGGGGTCCATTAACGTGGGATCAGGGTCAACCTGACCGACACGATGAAAGGTCCATGGGCTGCTTCCCCGTTCGAGTTCTGAGGCTTGGAGCTGTCATCACTTCTTGGGATGGGCAAGCATCTTCCGATGACGCTTTGCATGGTACCATCGAATTATGGCACCGATTTTGATGACGCATTGAAATCGATCGTTGAAACCTATCGTCGCTGTCGTGTGCGATGAATTCTTATCGAGGAATGCATACCTCAGAGCAAGCCAAGTCTCAGAAAACTGTTTGAAATCCAATGAGAAGCAGCTGGGAAATTATATGAATTCAGCCACTGTCGTTCCCGGATTAAGGAGGCTCCACCGAATTATGAAGTAGATGTCACTTTTCTGAAAATTTCAGTACACACAATTTTTTGGCCATTCTATCCATTGGAAATAAAATAATGCGGCCTTTCCATCATATGTTCGAGGAAAAAAAAACGTGGAAAATCAGCTTAATAAATGTTAAAATGTTAAATTAATAAATGTTTGCTGGAAAAAGGCAGAAAAGCCTTAGTCACATGAAAGTGGCGCTACAGTATGTTGTTATCATTGGCAACGGTACTTTTAATGGAACATGGTTACAAGCCTATTTACTAACTTAATTAAGGAATGTACCTTACCAAGGTCCTTCTTATATTTTTTAAGTAATTAAAATATTTCATTGGTTATTGACATGGTGTAATTGATACCAATGCTTCCAAATGGTAGCAGCGTCATTGTTGCCAAACAATTTTCAAAAATATGAATATTAATGAAATTAAAAACTAAGAGTTTTATTAGCAAGGGAATAGTTTAAAACAAAGTAAGAAAATATTTAACCTATTTTAGAATTCGTATTAGTGGGATTGAGCATGTATTCTCACTTTATAAATTAAACGTGGCAACAACACGTCAGCCATATTCCGAGGTCAAAATGAGTTAAAAGAGATTGTAAAAAATAGAATTCAACTACAACGCGCTATATAACAGCATATTCATAGAATTTTTGCGAATGCGTTATCACACTATAGATGATTTTCCATATATGTGTTTTTCTGGGTCCGTATTTATTCATTAAGTAACATAGCTCTTGTACGGAATTTTGAATCGCGGTGACACGGTGGAACCTCCTTAAGTCTCACTGCCTTTTCAGTTTTATAGCCCCCACATAGATCAGGTTATAAACGCCACCAAGCCTGACACAAGCGAACCATCCATCACAGGAGGAGGAGATTTGAGTCCGTGACTTAGTAGTCAGGCCCGGACATCAAGGTTTGTCTTTCCTCGTCCACCTTCCACCGTCAATGATTTCCAATTTTATTCATTTAATAGACTGGTTCGCTAATAAGGTTATCATACCGTCCCTTTACAAATCTTGCCGATTTCGCTGCACACGTTGAAGTTCGTTATTTAGACCGATTTCGTATAGATCCAATATACTGGCAGCATATTCCAAATGAGGCCTAACAAGGGAAAAGTAGCTGATTTCTCGTACATGATCGTCACATTTACCAAATACTCTCTTGATGAATTCCAGTCAACGATTAGCTTGACCCATTATTTCACGTATATGTTTACCCCAGGAAAAATCACGTGTCAGTCTTATTCCAAGATATTTAATGGATTCCACGTTTGTTATTTCATTATTACTTATTTTTTATGTGCCAAGAGGAGAACTATTCTTTTTCCAAAAATTCATTACTACACAATTTTTAAAATTTCATTCAAACTGCCATTTATCACACCAATTTTTAATTGCTTGTAGGTCATCATTTAAATATAATTTATCGTTTGGGCTTAGAATTTCCCTGCACACAACTGCGTCATCGGCAAATAGACGAAGCTTACTTTTTACCACCTTATTGATATCATTAATGTACAAAAGGAATAGGAGTGGACCTATCACACTACCTTGCGGGACAGCTGAAGTGACTTCAATTGCCGGTGAGGTAACACCGTCCAAATCAACCCTTTGTACCCGATCATGCAGAAAATCATTTATCCATGATATTATATTACAGTGTAACCCATAACATTTGAATTTCAAAATTAGTTTGCTGAGACACATTGTCAAAAGCTTTCTTGAAATCGAGAATTATTGCATCCACAGGAATATTATTTTCGCCAGAAACTAAAATATCGTGGGAAAAGAGAGCAAGTTGAGTTTCACATGATCTACTCTTCCGGAAACTATGCTGAACATGGGACAATAAACTCTGGCTATCTAGGTGCCTCATGACTGAACTGACAATTAAATGTTCTAGGACCTTGCATGAAATGGGTGTGAGGGATATAGGTCGGTAGTTAGATGGCTGCTCCCTATCACCACTTTTAAAAATGGGTGTTACATCGGCTGATTTCCTATCCATCGGTACGACGTGTTCGGTCAGGGATTTATTTAATACTGATTCAAGGTAGGGGGAGATTTCGGAAGCCAACTCTCTATATACACGGGAGGGAATTTGATCAGGGTCAGGATATTTGTTGGGGCTTATATCTTTAAGTAACTTTTCAATACCATTACAGGAAATTTCAATTAGTTGCATCAGCCGCCGAAAGAGGTCAGGTAACACGACAGTTGAAACTTCGGAAGGTGGGTTAAAAACGGTTTGGAAGAAGGAATTCAGCAAGTTAACTTTGTCAAGAGTGTTTGTGGCCATTTCACCCCTATCATTTTTGAGTGAATGGACGGCAGACTCATGGCCTCTCACTTCTCTTACGTAGGACCAGAAGACTTATGGATTTTCCTTCAATTGCTCCCCAAGTGTTTGTCTTTTATATTCTTCAAATGCATTACAAGTGCTGTCTTTGCAGCGGATTTTGAAGTTTATAATTTTCAATTATTACATTACGCTCATCAGTGGGCATATGTTTACTGATTCTTTTCATTTTAGCATGACATATTCGCTACCGTCTCAGGGATTTTGTCACTTCGGCATTGTACCACCCAGGTTCAGTGCTTTCTTTTTTGAATTTACTCCCAGAAATCCCAGAGCGCATGTTATTAATGAACGACTCTCATGGACCCTCCGTACATAAGTTTATGGAAGACTTTTTAAAATCCGATAAGGAATCTCTTAAATAAATGTTAAAGTTAGCAAAGTCAGCACTTTTAAAAATGTAAATTTATCTTTTTTGTTTAAAATGTTTTAATCTAATTTTTTATCTAATGTTAGAAAGAACTTTGCAGTTTCAACTCTGTGGTCACTGATTCCATCAACGGTGTCCATCGTAATCACTTGTTGTGGGATGTTGGTTGCCAGTAAATCTAGAATGTTATCCCCAAAATTTCCCCTAGAGAATGATATTTTGGCTTCATAGTGAAATTTTCGACAAATACTCACTTCCATTCCTTCATAGTTTTCATGCAAATGGATGTACACTCTCATTTATTTAAATAGAATTGTACTTATAGCCGTTTTATTAAATCTTATGACTCATTCCTCACCATCCTTCCACTGGAACTGAAGTTACGGCTGTTGTTCTGAACTGATGTCCACTCATATCCCTAGCGATGCGGTTCAAGGGTGTTGGAGAGGTCAGGGTCAACCTGCCCGACATCCTCCTACACGATAAAAGGTCCATGGGCTGCTTCCCCTTTGGAGTTCTGGGGCTTGGAGCTGTCATCACTTCTTGGGATGGGCAAGGATCTTCCCATGACGCTTTGCATGGTACCATCGAATTATGGGACCGATTTTGATGACGCATTGAAATCGATCGTTGAAACCTATCGTGGATGTCGTGTGCGATGATTTCTTATCGAGGAATGCATACCTCAGAGCAAGCCAAGTCTCAGAAAACCGTTTGTAATTCAATAAGAAGCAGCTGGGAAATTATATGAATTCAGCCACTGTCGTTCCCGGATTAAAGAGGCTCCAACGAATTATGAAGTAGATGTCATTATTATGAAATTTTCTGGACACACAGTTTTTTGGCCATTATATCCATTGGAAATAAAATAATGAGGCCTTTCCATCATATGTTCGAGGAAAAAAACGTGGAAAATCAGCTATTTAATACGTGGTTATACGGCAAAGCATGGCTCTTGCATTAAAATTTGCAGATTAATAATGTAAAGAGAAGTTCCGTTTTGACGAAAAACTAGTATAATATGTGCAAATGTATGTAGAATTTAGCATTGTGAAAAAGTGCTCGCCCTACCACACTTGTTTTATTGATTTTAATGAATGTTTACCCGAAAGAAAGCAGAAAAGCCTTAGTTACATGAAAGTGTATGTTGTATTCATTGGCGCTACAGTATGTTGTATTCATTGGCAACGGTACTTGTGACGGAACGTGCTTACAAGCCTATTTACTAACTTAATTAAGGAATATACCTTACCAAGGTCCTTCTCATATTTTTTATATAATTTAAATATTTCATTGTTTATTGACATGGTGTAATTAACACCAATGCTTCCAAATGGTAGCAGCGTCATTATTGCCAAACAATTTTCAAAAATACGAATATCAATAAAATTCAAAACAAAGAGTTGTATTTGCAAGGGAATAGTTTAAAACTAAGTAAGAAAATATTTAACCTATTTTAGAATTCGTATTAGCGGGATTGAGCATGTATTCTCATTTAGTAAATTAAACGTGGCAACAACATGTTTCCAAGTGAAAATGAGTTAAAAGAGTTGTAAAAAATAGAATGCGACTACAACGCGCTACATAATAGCATACTCATAAAAATATTGTGCATGCGTTATCACCCTATAGCTGATTTTCCATATACAGGTGTTTTTCTGGATCGGTATTTATTCATGAAATAGTAACATAGCTCTTGTACGGGATTTTGAATCGCGGAGTCAAGGTGGAACCTCCTAAGTCTCACTTCCTTTTCAGTTTTAGAGCCCCCCCACAGATCAGGTACGCCACCAAGCCTGACACAAGCGCGCCATCCATCACAAGGTCTTCTTAAAGGTTTCATTCGTCGCAATCTGTGTGACAACGCCTCATGCCCTCTATGTCGGTAAAAAAATATGGAAGCACTACAGGTGTTTCTGAACCCTTAAGATGAATAGCAGGGGTCAAAATTCATTTGGCGGAGGACACTATTGTTTAGAATAGTTTGGTTGTGCTCCCTCCCCTGGCGTTGGGTACGATTACAACTGCATAGTCGTTTGCAAAATGCCTGATTTCGTAAAGACTGGTAGATTTTGTCGCGAATTAAAGTTCTAGTCATGGCTTCAGTTGATCGCAGGAATTGCAGTGTATACCGTTATCGATTCTTAGCAAATCAATAATCGATAATGGTATACATATTCCGACAGGGCGTTTATGCATCTGTTTTTCGTAATATTTACGCCGATTGAAATATTTTTATGTTCGATATCAGTACGGTAAAAGTAGGAATTCACTCGTGGAAGAGAAGAAACGACGGGTCCTTTGAACAGGGACGTAAAGACTAGGCCAGGGAAAGGTCGAACATTGAGCACGGCGTGGAGAGAGACATGTCCTTCAGGAGATATTAGGGATAAGAGGGGGAAGGGAGTTGATTGAGGGAATTAGGAGAAGCCAGAGGGTTTCAAAGGGTGTAATGAAAGACGTGATGGAGGGGGGGGAGAATTATAGGTGAGTGAGATGGTGGACGGAGAAGAACGGGTAGGTAGAAGAATGCGGTCGTTTACCATATTATTTAAGATTGCCGAATCTGATAAGAGTTTGTAAAGTAAATAGACCCGTATTTTTCCGTTTTTTGATCCGTCAATTATTTCTCGAGTTATAAGCGGCGAAAAATTGATGTTGTTAACCCTTTCGGAAAAGTGGGCGTGGTGCAACCTATGACGTATATCGACTTCGTCCAATCACAACTGAGCCCGCGAAGGTCCTTTTCTTTATCGCAATGGGGAGGACACAGCTGAATCTACCAATAGGAGCAGTTGCGACAGGATCTGTGCGAGCAGACCTTCTGAGAACCCCCCCTCCACTCCCTTCCCATAAAAGCTGTCAAGGACGGGAGGAAAATGACGTCAATGTTATCACAGCAGCTTGTTCGGTGGGCGTCACCTTTTGCTTATTTCATTTTTTGATTTATTAGTGAATGGTTGTGGTTAGAAGATTAATTTTTTCGCTAAAATTCTTTTTTTGTTTCCATCTAACGATTTCGTGTACAAAATTGCGATTTCGGTTCCGAGTGAACGCCCCCATTGTGAGTATGCGGTTCCATGGGGATATATGCATCATATATGAGTGGCAGTAGTCGTGGGTTGAACTTACTATCCTTTCGGCAGCAGAATAACAATACGGGCAACGCAATATTTCACACTATGGGGCACACGTAGATGCGTGTTGTCTACACACGCAAGCGGCAGGCCTCATGCTCTGTTTAATTAACGCAGCTGGGGAAAATTGAACTCTTTTACTATTATGTAAACGTAGCAAATAAACTTTCAACTCTTCACAATGGATGAATATTACAAAAGATATACAAATCGATGCAAAACTGATCCCCAAAAAATGAATGCTGCTGTTCATCAATTTCCACTTTGTAAACATAACCAGAAACGCAGTGAAATGACTCACAAGGCTTGTAAAAAGAAGCCACAAATTTTCCTCCCTTGACATATACTCGGGACTGGTTTACACATGGCTCTGTGTAGATACGTATATTTTTTTTCAATGAGGTTTGAAATGCAATGCGATTTTGAAATGTGCGTCCTTTCGCGCCTAAAGCACTACTCGACGTACTGACATTGTTCAGATTTGGTAAAATTAATTATTAGAATATAATAAGTACATCAACCAAGTCATCCCCTTTCAAATTCAATATGATTCCGAACCATACTGGTTTCCAATGGGATCGATTACCATATTTTTTCATTGCCGAATCTGATCATCATCATTACTTGTCATCAATCCTCAGATTCCTTTGACGCAGCTCTCTACTTAGTTCTTCTATCGACTAATGTCTTCATATTGACGTATTTCTTCTCTTTCACATCCTTCATCACTTGTTCCATGTATCTCACACGAGGCCATTGCCTTTCCCGTCATGACCTTTGCCATTTTTCCCGCTCACTTTTCCTTAGACGATTGTCTTCCTCATCCCATTGTTCTTCGTTTGTCACTGGGTCAATCAATTTTATCATCACCATTCTTCTGTAGCCCCACATTTCGATTGCTTCAACCCTTTTCTTCTCCGCTTCTGTCATTGTCTATGTCTCACTGCCGTTAAGAATCTGATGGAGCTGGTAAAATAAAAAGACCCGTGCTTTTCCGTTCTTCGATCCGTCAATTGGTTCTCGATTTATGAGCGGCAATATAACTGATGTTTTTTTTTAACCCTTTCGGAAAAGTGGGCGTGCAAAGGACACGTACGTCATCCACTTCGTCCAATCACAGCTGAGCCCGCGAAGCTACTTCACTATATCGCAAAGGGGGGGACACCACTGACTCTGCCAAAGGAAGTGGTTGCGACAGCATCTGTGCGAGTAGATCTTCCGTGGACCCCCCTCCATTCCCTTCCCCTAAAAGCAGTCAAGGACGGGAGGTGATGACGTCAATGACCTCAAAGCAGCTTCTTCGGTGGGCGTCACCTTTTGCTTATTTTAATTTATGAATGAATGGCTCCGGTCAGAAGATTAACATGTTCACTAAAATTCAACTTTCGTTTACATGTAACGATTTCGGTTCCGAGTGAACGTGTGCCATTGCAGCATGAAAATGATAATATTATGCATGAATTAAAATAATTTTCAATATCAAATGCCTGAATTAAATCATTGTGTTATTGAAAGTATATGCCTAAATCCATACGGAAACCTCGAGGGTATACTGTGTGTGCGATCTAATAATTACAGTATTCCTTGATTCGTGAATCTTTCAATTTTTTCGTTGCCTGATGTAATGATAGATTTTCCCGCCCGTCTACTTCGACCTGAAGACGTTCACAGTCGAACACAGGGGGGATATTATATTCACCTCGGACATGCAATTCTGCAAAAAACCTGGAAACACGACATCGTTCTCCGCGAACCCCGCTTAAACCTACGCCCTAATGTCACTTGACCTTGACATCCAGTATTCACGGATGGAAGCGTTTAAAATTCCATCATAAGACTAAAACTGTTGATGGTTCGGCTTCTCCGACACTCTGAGCAGCTCGTTCGTATTATAGAAAAGACTGAATTTCGGGGATTTTTATTTGCCGAAGAGCGAAATTCGGAGCTAACCAAGGAAGAGCAACTGTTTTTAGGTTGAGAAACTCTACGTCAATGTTGGCAACACGAGCGAATTTTGTATACATTTTGAATACCTGCTTTCCTCAATATATTTTGATTTTAAGGCTACCCCCGTGTGCCTTAATAGGGTAGTTTCCCTTCAGACTGAAGAAAACAGACTTCATTGATTGCGATTCGTGCCCTGCCATAAATGTATTTATTTTACGAAAAAATTTTGGACTAAAAAATCCCAGTTTACAAGAGAATTAAATGTTAATTTTAAGATCGTTTGAAAAAGTTCCGAAATGGCGGGGCGCGCTGCCTTCTTGCTGACGTAACAGGCATATGTGTAGTTTAAGTCGCGAGGCATAGGAAAATTCGTCTCCATTGACTAACCATTGTATTTCAGGGCCCCTCAGCTCTAGTGAATATGTATTAGTGTTAGCCTGTGAAAACTATCAACGCTCGAAAAGTCCTCTCTGTTAAACATTGTATTAATAGTCGTTTTATAGGCTCAAGGAGATCCTGCTCTGGTGGTGTCATCTGCTACGACGAAGCATGGCGTGAAGGTCGTGCGGCGACGGGCGAACTACATGGTATGCTTGTACCGGATTTTAAATTATTCAACTGCATAAGTAATGTTAAATGAATAAATAAGATTTAATTACAATAAATAAACGGAATAAATATGCCTCGAATACTTGTTTATAAGCTTTAACGGAGTGCAGCATCTACTTGGAAGCGTCCGCAGCACTACCTGGTGGCAGGTAGGGGAAACTGTTTGAAGTCACAGGTATGATTAACCGGCATGCAATAGTTTGCCGTCGCGTTTTCGCGCCATTGATTTTTTTCACTTTTTAATTAACGAGGAAAAATACTTAACGCCATTTAAAAACTGAACGGCTTAAAACAGGTACTCCAGAGATTATAAACTTTCGATCAAGACAATAAAAAAATAATAGGAAACTACCCTATTCATTCATTAGGAGATAAAGCCATTGATGCCTGCACGATATGGAATTACCACATGGAAGAGGAAAACTGCCAAAGAGCGATATGTCAATTCCCCGAAGATATTGAGGGCCGAAAGACGCACATAGTCCGCGATTCACAGTCACGTGCCGCCGAGTCGAAGAATAAATTGAGTTCTGTGAACAGCCTGTTCGGATTCAGGAGGAACAGAGGAGCCATATCGTGCCCAATAATGTTCGCAGACGTAATGATCTATGTGCAAGAACAAGACTAACGGACGTCCTTGGAAGGCCTTCAATCACATCGAGTGGAATAAGAGTATCTGGTATGATACTAAGTCTCTGGAGTGTCTGGTATGTTAGCCGAATTGGGATGGGAATCGCTGTCACAACGTAGGGTGAATTATAAACTTAAACTCCTGGGAAAATTTAAGGAGGGGCATTTCATTAATGACGTTAATCATGTATTGCTGGCTCCGACTTATTATGGTAGGCTCGATAATTCTAATAAAATTAAGGAGATAGATTGCAGGACGGACAGGTTTAAAATGTCATTTTTTCCGCGTGCGATTCGAGATCAGAACGTTAAACATCGCGTAAATCGGTAATAATTATAGAGATAATATTCAGAGTAGGTCGATAGTATTTCTTATTTCCTGCATGTTCAAATCAACCTGTTACTCGCATACATTGCTTTTTTTTGCATGCATGAGTATCTATTAAATTGGAGTCGGGTTTCAAGTCATGCATGGTATTCGTGGGTGTGTCCTGCATGATTGGGATTTGGTAGTTTTTCTTCTTTTTTCCCCTAATTACTTTTAAAGGTGTGGTGATTGTTTTGTGTTGTTCATTTTTGTTTGTTGTGTCATTGTTCCTGGTGTGGATACACCCTCTGCCACACACCCTCGAGGTGGCTTGCAGGGTATGTCGTAGACATAGATAGATATAAGAGGCACAAAGCAACGACGATAGAAGATTTATATACATAACGTCTCTATGGGGACCAAGTCACACGATGCGAATGGGATGGAAGAAACATAGTAGCAAAAATTGACACATTAGTCAAACAAGGATGAACCCCGAATTCCACTTCCATGTACCGGCTCCTTCGTGGGAAAAGGCGAAATCCACGAAGAAAACCGTCACGTGTGATAAGGATCGGGGTGACAGAGACCCCTTAATGCAGAAAAATGGTATGATAATGTTATCCAGAGTCAAATCCAGGAGGAGTCGAAAGGGTATTGAAAAAGCCATTAACTGTAGAACTACAACTTTACAGACATCATGTACATTTCACGAACGTTCCCACGCAACGTGACACAAATTTACAAATTTACAGGACCAAACAGTAACACTCGGGGTAATAAATAACGGCAGCTCTCCTGAGTCCTTTGGTACATATTTACAAACGCGTCGTCGTCATTGATCAGTCTGTCGCGTCACCGCCGAGGCACCATGAGGGCACCACGGGGCGGCACCGGCCTCCGCAGGGGGATGTAGCGCGGGTGCTGCACTTCCAGGGCCCTCTCGCTGCCCTGGCCCACCACGGCCCTCCCCGAGTAGTAGTGGGCCTGCCCGCGGCCCATCGCGGCCACCGGGAAGTACTTGGGCCTCCGGGCCACGTCGCTCGAGTTACCGCCCACGGCCATCACCCCGGACAGCGTGACCCTGGCGTACTCCTCGGCCCTGGCCAGGAACGACGCCAGCCTCTGCGGCAGCAGCTGCACCAGGGCCGGCCCAGACGAGTTGCCCCCCCGGGGGTCGTCGCCTCGCTTCTCCTCTGCCTCCGCCTCCGCCTCTCCGCCAATCCAGTGCTGCCACGTCAGCGGGGCGTAGATGGGCGGGGGGTCCATCTCCGGACTGGCCATTTCGCGGTGCCACTCGCCCCGAGGGTCCATCAAGGGACTGCCGTACACGGGGATGTGTCGCGGCTTCCACTCCCTCTTGGCCAGCGGGAAGGGGCGCCGGGGGCCCTCCAGGGCCCGAGCGCCGTCCTCTCGGCTCCCGTCGGAGGGCCCGAGGCCGTTGCTGTCGTCCCACCGGGTCACCGGCTGTGGTTGGCCCTCGGTGGTCGTCTGGCCGCCCTTGATGGCCTTGAGGGCCTCGTTGCTCGTCAGCTCCTCGACCGCCTTCTCCTTGCCGCCGTCCAAGGCACTGTCTCCGGAAGAGGAAGCGTCGGCAGTCGCCTCCGTTGCTTCCTGGCTCACTTCGGAGACACTGTCCGGTTTGGCCGGCACGGTGACTTCCTCCTCATCCTTCTGCAAGAGAGATCACCATTTTCAGACACACTCATTCTCTCCAGCAAAGAGAAACCGAAAGAAAAGCCGGTATTAGAACGCTTTTTGGTTGGATACTGCATGGGGATGTGATTGGATTCACTCCAGCATTGTGTCGTTAAAGCTCGTTTCACACGATGCTTGATGCAGCACAAGACCTAGTAGTGTGCTAGCCGCTACTTGATATTGAGGACGGAATCTAGTATGATTGGAACCGTCCTGCTAGGAGGTTTCACACGATCATCGACTTTTGCTTGCTATGACTCGGTTATTCCAAATGATTCCATACTAATTAAATAAAAAAGAAGTTCGTGCATCGTCTGTAACGTGACTTGATTTTTCAATGGTTACTGGGTCGTACTAGTAATCTAGTCCCGCATCAAGTATGAAATCCAGTAGCTCAGCGAATATACTAGCTAGTATGCTTGCCAGCCAATATACTGGTTCTGTTCACACAAGTACGAAATCCAGTAGCTCAGCGAGTATACTAGCTAGCATGCTTGCCCGCCAGTATACTGGCTCTGTTCCCACGATACTGGAAAGCTAGCATACTAGCGAGTATGTATACTAGACCTTGTACTGGATCAATTATCGTGTGAAACGGCCTCAAGCATGCATGCAGTAGGGTTAGTGGGATAAAGAACTGCTCACCGATGCACGGCGTGGTAGCCCGTTGATTTGAGTGAGAGGCCTGGGAGAGAAATCGCAAAGAATGACGGGAATGTTGGGAACACAAGTGGAAGGGGAATAGTGGGTGGGGGAGCTGTGGGTGTGGGAGAAAGGGAGCAGTTGGTGAAGATATAATATAGGGCATGCCATCACAGGGAGTGTGGGGGGGAGGGGCTTTTGATGGCGGGAGAGGATTTGAGAAAAGGTCGAGCAGTTTAGAAAACAAAATGCTACTAAGGTTGGCTGGGCGTCTGTAAGTGACTGAATGGGGATATGTTAGAAGTGGTAGTACGGACGTACTGTTGAGAAGGATTGGGAAGGGTCCTTTAAGCTGGAATTTGAGGTAATGTGCGCCAGGGAATTAGGTAGTACGGATGAAAGGCATATTGTGGCTAACAGGAAGAGGAAGTTTGGGATTGTAGGGAGTTTGAGGATTTTTTTCTTCAGAACGGATTCACGGCGGAGAAAAGAGTTGTTGTAGGTTCGAAAGGAACTCATGTAAGAAGTTCGAGTTGTCAGAATTACCACATTAGAAGGAAGATGACGTACAGAAAACGAAGCCTCTAAAGAGGTTTGAGTGCTTTTTATGAGAGAAAAGTGTCTTCTAGATGTATAATTGCCTTTAGTTTGGAGGTAAAATTTGTTGTCAAGAAAAAGAAAGGATATCGTGTGATGAGGAATATGTGAGGGAGGAATTGAGAGGAGGATGGGTGGGCAGAAAGAAAGAGGCGAGGAGTAGACAAGGGGTGTGAGGGACAGCTGCATTCGAGGGAATAATCAATGGAAGAATGGTGAGTCAAAGGCATCTCGGAAAGACAGAGAAAGGGTGGATGCATGCAGATATTCTTCCAGGCGAATGAGGATATAATAGGAAAAAACTTGACTTGTGGATTTTAGGAAGTAATCAGAACTGAGGCGATCTAGGGTTAGGGGAGTTGGAAATCTTTAAAGAGGAGGAGAGTCCGAATTGGTGGAGGGAAGAAGGTATTTCCTCCTGACATTAGGGTCATAGGTGAGGGGGAGTAAGTGGAGGTGTTATCGAAGGGCATCTGTTATTGAATCATTGCTATTGAAAACAAATACTGAACATGAACTTCTTATGACTAGGCGTCTGTCGGAGGGAAAAGACGGCCGTTCCAGCAATCGCTCCTTGGGGTACACCACCTTCCAGGAAGGGAGCTTCATTTCCGGACGAAACTCACTTTCTTGGTCCACTCTTGGTCAGGTGTTGGGCTGACAGGAGCGGGGGATGTCGTCTCGTCTCCAGGCGGGTTGCAGTCTCCAGGGAACAGCGGGACCCTGACAGGGACGCCTGACTCCAGGATGAGTCCCTTGCGGCAGAAGGACAGGCTGGAACATTCAAGAAAGCGGCGAAACGGTTAATGTCCGCATTGACGAAGCATGTACATGCCATGTTGGGCCACGCAGGCACGAGTGTGGCAGGGGAGATATTCCTCCTTGTCCACACATTTGGGTGAAGTTTACGTACCTGTCCCTTATTAGTGATAGGTGTAAAAAATGCGCTTTACCGATTCGATTTTTTTCAGTAATTCTTAGGGACACTGAAATTTTGCGAACACAACACAAAACAATTAACATTAAAAAAACAAAGATATTCAATCATCAAATTGCTAAAACTACAAAAAGATGTGCCGCCACAAACCTTAACGATTTCAAGTGCAAATAATAGTGCCTTCGGTTCCGAGAGTATACGGCCCATCTACGGCCCGGCTACGTCACCATTCACACGTAGTCATCCCTCTGTGGCAAATGTTCGCTTTGTGATGCTCTTAAAGGATTGCCATGTACAAATAGCGTTTTGCCTCTGTTCAATTTTATGTGGATATTAGTTTATGATACGCGTCAATTGCAGTCATACGTCAATATTCAATCACAAATAAGTAGTATTCCACTAAGGCAGCCGTCCATCGCGACCTGCTCGACAGCAAATCTGACACTCAACACACGGTTTGTGAATTTAATGATCCGACTCCGTGACCGTCGCGCCATCGAGGGAGCACAGAGTGTACTACGAATTATGTCGTTTATTCCATGCACGCGTGACTCGGGTATCTCGATTTCGACAGCATCGCCTCCGGGGCCCAAGGAATTCGGCGAACGATGCATTGCCGTTGTTGAAGAGGGTTGTTATTGGCCACACGAAGAGGGATGATCCTCACCTTTTGCCGAAGCTGTCGGTGAGCGTGACCTTGTCGACGCTCCACTTGGCCAAGCCGCTGGAGATCCAGCCGCTGTACGCCGCGTACTCCAGTTCCACTTTGGCAGGCTCGTCCATGACTGGGTGCGGCACCACTATCCTGGAGAGGGAGCCTCCAGCCTTGAGCTCCTCGTCGTCTTTCCTGCCGTGAAGAAGAAGAAGCCCTTCCTTGAAGTGGTTTGGTTTGGGGGAGAGACGGGAGGTTGGTGATGCCCGAGTCCATTGCAGGAAGGCAATGAGGCCGATTTGGACTTGCTTACAGACGACGTGGGATTTGCATTATCTAGCTACATTCGGTCAGATAAGCACGATTCAAGGGATAGACTGTCGTGCCGATAGATTTCAAGTGTCATTCCTCCCGCGTACGATAAGAGAACACAATAAGTAGCACTGCAATGGGATATGGGCGGTAAAAGAAATGTTTGGAGAAGTCTGTAGCATCAAGAATTATCATACTACATCATCGTAGCCCAACAAGTGCCTTTTGTCACTTTATGCTATAAATATATATACTATAGCAGGGCTAGAGTGTATAATTAATGTTACATATGTACTATATGTAAGAAGCTAATTAATACAAATGAAGAAGGAAATCTATGGAGGAAATGGCCGGGGACGAAGTATCGCCTGCAAAAGAATATCATCTTCGAAGAACAACTTGCCACAGCCTCGATGTGGAGTGTTTCAGAGATCAATACCAACAGTTCAGGAACCTTACTGGATTCTGTCGGAGAAATCCGTTGCTCTGTTGTCCAGCACCAATCCTGAGTATGTAAACACCAGACTGAAGTTTGGTATTTCGGCATTTTGGATAGAGTGGCGGTATTGAAGAAAGAAAGAAAGGAACTTTGTAGTTAGACCTGTGGGAAATTCTCTCTCTATTGGTTTAATGGGTTGCCGCCTGAGTGTAGGCTGAATGCATTCACATCTGATAACATCACGGGAAAAATATTTCATTCCGAAATGAACACTTTCGTGGGTTTTTTGGATCGGAGTTTTTTTAAAAATCTATTCCTGCATGAAACCATTTGATTTTGCTACATGGTTCATTCTAATGAGCTCGTGCTTAATCCAAAACACGTTCGGTACAATTTAAATTGTATTTTAGGCGGGAAAATGTTGTATCATTTAATTCGACTAACTGCAATTTCAAGGCTTCTCTCTATCGCCGTTGTCTTCAAATGTTGTTATCTCAGGTACCTCCTTGTCATTGGCCACTGCGTTCTCTTTAAGGCCAATGGTGACTGCCCCTGAAACGGTTTTTCTTCTCGCAGCTAGGCAAATAAAGTTATCGACATGAATCTTTCACCATCAACTTTTTTTGGCCAATGAAATTCTTTTTTGCTTTTTACATTTTGCAAAAAATTAAAAAACATGATAAAAAATTACCAAAATGGCAGAATGCGTTGTTATTTATAAAAATCGAAAAACTACGAAGTTTTCGAGTTTCTTCACTAATCAATTCCAATTTTCTAAATAATATTACGAGAAGGTAATAACTAGTAATTAGAATAATTAGAAGTCGCTAAAAACGCGCTGCTAGGAGCGTCACTTGCGGCGAAATCATGGAACCATTACGAAGCACCCGAGGAGCGATGAGGGAGGGGAGGGAGAGATGCCGCTGGAGGGATGAGGGCCATGCTGCTGGAGGCGTTTAAGGGGAGGGACGAACGAAAGACAAATCTTGCAACCTTGTGTTTTTGCTGAGAAGAGGACAGCGCGCAGGGTGTCGCAAGGTTATGCGTCCCTCTTCGTTGCTCTCAGTCCGTCTCGACTTTTCGTATCGAGAGCTATTTCCAATTGCCTAATATTTGCGTAAATCTTTCAAGAAATTTTTCTACATTCAGTGAGTCAAGAAATAATTTACAATTAATTTCTTCGATTTAAATTATCTCTGAAAAAAAGATTATCATGGAAACTGCCAGAAAGGGCCATCCTCGAAATAAGAAAGACGTGGTCTATTCTGATCTGCAAAACGAAAGAAAAGGTCTGCCGGGAGTCTCAGTAAATGGCAAGCGAAGTAATTATTTGGTTGACGACTACAATGGTGGACGACTACAATGAACCAATTCTTCAGATTTTGTACGTTTTTTTGTTTTCATCAAACCGATTCTCAGAAAAATACGTGTTTCTGCTAATGACCTAGCCTCACCGGAACAGATTAAACATTTAAGATTTAAGTATAATTGTTGTCCATGGCTGATTTGACTGTTTCACCACAGTATGTTTAGACAGTGGTTTCATCAGTTTCATCTTAACATACGAATGCGAAAATGTAGCCGTCACTTTTCTAAAAGTCATTTAATTGTTAGCGATATTATTTTACATTGCAAGAGACGCAATGTTTGTTCCAATTAAATCCGATGAGTAAACCGTGGTACTTTCTGAGAGAGTTATCTTCAGCCTGGAATTGCCACGTCCTATATTCCTGCATTATTTTTGTTTTTTTTGTAATTACTAATTATATAATTAGTAAAACCCCCGGTAATCATAACAAAATGTAAATTGAATTTTAAATCTAATAACACTAAAAAAAAGTGATGGCAAACTATTTTATGAAGCAAAATCTGCGGCAAAATATATTTAGGCCTTCTCAAAGCATAAAATAAAGTTCTTTTTAATTTTGTTTACAAGAACTGCATAGCTTTTTTCTTTTTTGTTATGAAATTTTGCCGTGTTCTAAATCTCCCTTATTTTTGGTCAAGAATATGGAAATCTCCCTTATTTTCTTCAAATATAGTTGTTGGTCACCCTAAGTGGATCTACACGTGGCATGGAAGCTGACATGTCTGTTCAGGCATTTCGATAGAGCGAGGAGATGCAATTACTTTTCTTTCAATACCATTTCCTCGTAGGCAGTGGTGATTCGAGTGCTTTTGAAAAGGTGCGTGAATCCGTTCCATGTGGGAAACTGGTTAAGAAAAGTGATTGTTCTAGTCACGAGGTTACATGTTATACAAAATCCATCTTCAAAATTCTGGATGAACACCCTGAATTGAAACTAGTTCTAACAAAAGAAAGTAAAAGAAAAATATGGCTGCAACTCACTAGTTGAGGATCTAAAAAACGGGCCGCTTCGCGTATTCAACAGCACTCGAATTGCAAAGTATATAACTGCAATGATCAGGAGGGGAGGGAAAACATTTTCAACGACAAGGAGATGGGTGCCCTGGAAAGAGTCAACGAATTATTAAAACCCTAGGTATGGAAATCAATTATGCTAGCCATGATTGACACTAGTAATCTGGCGGAGAATTTTGTCGTTAGTGGCTAAGTTTATGGGAGGCAAGCAAGTGAACCGCGGAAAAAGTAGTTTGTATGCTCATCGTGTGCAGGGTGCAGGGGCTTGATTTTCAGCTGGGACCAGGGTGGAATTATTCTGCGTAGAAAATGATATGTGGAAGAAGCCCTTTCAAAAGTATACACAGACTTGGCGAGCGAAGGCCTAAACGCTAACAGTCAACTAGGAGGTGTCTTGCAAAAAAGCCTAAGAGGAAAGTTAGGGAAATTTATGAGGCAAAAGAAACTAAGGATTATGGAGAGTTCTGTCAGAAATTGGACATGGACCAATAGGAAATGGATGTAGAAATCGAAGAGCTGATAAAGAAATTGACGGTTGAGGGGTCAATAGAAGCTCTAGAGAGAGAGAGAGAGAGAGAGAGAGAGAGAGAGAGACGCGGGTCCAAACCGAATGTGAGCAATGGTTTGATGAAAGACAGAATAGATTGACGTAATCAAATTTTGGTGTTATTTGTAGGAGAAGGGAAAATCACTTGTGAAAAGACAAAGAAAAGAAAAGTTTTATGCCCAGTCATCTGAAAATGATACAATGAGATACGGTAGCCTAAATGAATTTATGCGATTAAGAAATATGAGGAGTTAACGGGTAGCAGAGTTTCCATGTGGCCTTTTTGTTGATCCCGGACACTGTTTCCTAGCAGCCTCACCTGATGGAAAAACAATTGATGCAGCATCATTGAAGTAAAATGTCCAATATCATCGGAACATATGACATTAAAACAGGCAGCTGAGGAAATAAAGTGTTTTTGCTTGGATGAGGATCTTAAACTCAAGAAAACCAATGGTTTTAAACCATAATTATTACTACGAAATTCAGGGACAATTACATGTTTCCCGATATTCCTTTTGTAATTTTATGGTGTGGACTCCTATGGACTGCAAAATCCAAATAATCTTCCGGAATGGTGAATTCTGGAAGAATCGCATGGAGAACAAATTTCTTTAATTGTATAATAAAGCTTTGCTTCCCGAAATAATTGACCCCCGACTTTTCCGATCTATGGAAATAAGAGAACCGGAAATAAAAGTTTGAATAGTGTTAAAGTACATTTATTATTGCCATCTATAAAATGTTTAAACTTTCAATTACATGATACAACCGGCAATGTTGGCTCAAGAATAGGAAATTCATGTTAATGCACCGAATTACTCCTAAGTCATTAGCAGCCATCAATCCGAAAATTGGTACCTATGCTGTAGCTCTACAATCTGCACTCTTCTCAACGAACCTCTTTACTCCCTCATATTTCTTACCTTAGCGTATCCATTTATTTGCTCACGATGATCTATCCTTGGCCTTCCGTGGTAATTCTATCCGTCTACTATTCCTTCAATGATTGTCATTAGGAGGCTGTTATGCCTCATAGTAGGAGGCATAACAGCCTCCTGATGACAATCATTGAAGGAATAGTAGACGGATAGAATTACCACGGAAGGCCAAGGATAGATCATTTTTTTTTGACCTCAGATTGTAATTGTTTTAAGTATTGACCACTATTTCTTTTATATATTTATTTTGACGAGGGGTTAGATGGCAGAAGGGACAGTTTTGTCTCAATCTCGCCCCAATAAAGACCTTTTATTATTATTATTATTATAGTATCTCCGATGAGATTATCTCCTAATGCAAATCATCTACAGAAAACGTCTTTCCCCAACTCTTCGTACAACTTCTTTATTCGTATTTCAGTCTGTACGTTTGATCTTCATTAATCTTCTACAACACCACTCATTTCCATCGCTTCCAATGTTCTCTATTCTGCTGCTGTTACTGGCCAAGCTTTTATGTGAAAACATCCAGGTTTTACTCCTGACAGTAATTAGTTGTGAAAGTTTTTTATTGAATTTTGCTACGAGTAGAACATATGCCCCGCAGCCCCTTCTGAGCAGGTCAAGGGGTTTCTGCAAGCATCGAATGCAGGGCGTAATATTCCATCGGGTCCAATTATTCTGGCCGGAATATGATCCGCGTGAGAACTTTGCTCCTATCACTCTACTCTCTACTACCCGTTTTACTATTCTGCATGTCACTCGAGTTCTGTTACAGCCGATTTGATATCAAGGAATGCCCACCTGAAGCCTTTTTTACTCTGTTCATTAGTATTTTATTCCAATTTTGCCTAGAATAAGCTGCGCTCTTTTACAGAGGGAACAAAACACGGACTCCTTTTTGAAATCCGTCCTGAAGTAACTTAACGTATGACACTTCAGTATAGAAGATAGAAGCAAGTATTTAGCACACATTAGTATGTTATAACATACCATTCAGGCTCGCCACCTGAAAAGTGATTCAGACATCTTTCGTGCCGTCATCTTCGTAGGACGGAGCGAAAAGAAAATTAAAGCGGATTAAGTGGACATTGGGGGAGGGAAGATATTTGGAAATCAGGATATGACAAAGCATGTCACTGGGGCGAGTAGGTAATAGGTGGCGAGAGGATGTTGAAGATAGCTCTTGAGGGTGGAATGCTTGGAAAAAGGAGAAGAGGGTTGTGAAGCATGTCAGATGAGGGGTGTTGGAAAGTGGTGCGGATGCAAAAAAAATACGCCGAGATGAGGGGTTGACAGTGAATGGAGATGCTTTGTGAAATCCTACCTTTAGTCTGTTAAAAAACTATGATAAATGTTTTCATAGCAATGTTGATGTGTGATGCGCTGCTGGAAAGAAAATTCCTAATTTCTCTCCTGCCGACCTCTTGAACTCGTCTTATTTCCTACCTTACCAGGTGCTGTAGAATATTTTTCATTTAGTAAGAGCGATGTGGATTGTTTTCGAGGCTACCCAGTGGCTTCTGATGAACATCCTTGGGATTCGAGGCTTTCGCCGCATTGCTCTATTTTTAGGACTATCTTTTCGCCAGTCATCATGCAGTCTTCTTCCGATACAAACAGTGAAAAATATATTGCAGAAAACGATGAATAAAGAATAATGACCAATGCTTGCGACGGCTTCCCAGTTCCCACAGAAAAGGAAAAGGGTGGGTGGGTTGCCGGTTCACGCCAGAGGCAGCCGAGGCGAGATATTCTGGCTAGACGCAGTCCGAGCGAGACATTGTAAAACTGCTGCGATGTTGCAATGTTAGGAGTGGGGCAAGGGTATGGGCGATGTAGGGGAGGGTGCAGCCGGTGTCCGAGGGGAGACCAAGGCCATATTTGGGAATCGTCAGGTCACTTAGTTAGTGTCATGGAGCGCTGACAGTCATCGACTGTGGTTCCATCTTGGCAGGGGAGATTCACACCATAGGCCACTCACCATTCGCCTTAAGGAATTTTTTCAAACACTAATTTGAGATAAGGAGCTTATTCAGAAGTACGTTATGATTTCAATGGCGTCAATAAGGATTCGATTTCAGTACAATCAAAATTCGGCATCAGTCGCAGACAACTGTCTGGTGCGTGCTTTGAGGATTACTGCTGACGCCAGAGAAGAGGAAATGTGAGGTTTCGCCTGTGGTTTCCATTTCCCACTTATCGTTTTAAAAGGAGTTCAACTTTGATTTCTTAGTTCCCTGTACTTCTCCACCAGGAGACCACAATGTGCTCCAGATACTTTTCCTTCGAATACAAAAGACGTCTCGTGGCTGCAATGGATAGTTTATTTTAATTCTAAATTACTGCGATTACGAGAGTCAGAGATTAAATCTTTCGCCATTTGTCTCTGTTTCGCACCTGGCCTACTTGATGGCGTTGCTAACACTTTGTAACCAGAGTCCTCTGTATTGCCAATAATAAACTATATTACTTATTATTTGGGAATCCAGAGGACTCTGTTTCTAACCTCGTCGTTGTACCATTTTGGTTCTCTGACTTTAACGCAATAATATTTGCGCTACGCATTATTGCGTGGCACAAAACGAATTATTTCCCCTATTGACACTTATTTCTGGTTTTTGTAGTCACGTGGGGAAGGCGACCGGCAGCAGCTGAGAGGTCGTTGGCGTCAGACAGGACAGCACTGGGTTTCCAGGGAACGGAGGAAGGGCGGAGAGAAACCCGGCGTCGGCGTTAGCCTGCTCTTAACTAAAAATCGACAAGAAGACTACGGCTTAGCGTCCCATCCGACGTACGGGATACTGAACTGGAAGTTCCATCTCTACAAGGCACTCAAGTGGGGACCGGATTACCGTCTGACCCCGCTGACATTATGAAAAGGTTCAAATAAACGTTTAAACTAAACAAATATTTTCTGGCTTACTATGCGGAAGTCTAAAACATGAAAATGACAGATGACCTTGAAAAAGCTTCATCCAAACAATGCACCTCCCATTCAGACCGATGTTTGAAAGGATTGCCGTCAATTTCGGGTGAAATTGGAAAATGACGACATCGAAAATGACGGTTGAAACCTCGGTGGGTAGTGATTGTGTGGATAGCGCTGTTTAAAGTTCGTCGTTCGTTTCCAAAACATTTGAAGATCCACGCCTTGGAAACGCAGCTGGAAACGGACGACGGGGACACCGACCGATGATGTCCGACATGAAAGCACCGACTCACCGCGTCATCGTGAACGTTTCATTGGCCTCCGGTGTCACTCCCAGCAGCGTGACTTGTATTTTCCCGTAGCTGACCACGGGCAGGGCGCTGGGGGAGCTCTCCACTCTCAGAAGGAACTGGTGAGCTGCGAACAGAAAGCGAAGGAGCTCAGGGAAAAGTGTACCTCTCACCATAGCTGAGAAATCCATTCCCACGACTTCCGAGAGACACACTTCGAACATTGTTCCCAACACACGCGGTTGACCAATTGACAGAATTCAACCCATTCGATCACTCGAAACACTTAACTTATGTTTTGAGAAAGTTACCAAAGTGATAATGAAGTACAACCTGGTGATGCTGGTCTTTCGGGATTCCCTCCGCGTTGGTCCATAGTTCCTGGGACGACAGTTTCGCCGGCGGTGCAGTCGGCTTCTTCAGTACAGTGAAGTGATGTGAAACTGACCTGGAGAAGCAGACTGCAACGCCGGCGAAACTGTCGTCCCAGGAACTATGGACCAACGCGGAGGGAATCCCGAGAGACCAGCATCTTCAAGTAAGACAACCCGCGGAAGCCTACACAAGGATTACAACCTAAGCGTTTCACGGATCGGATCGTTATCACAGTTTTACATACTACTATTCCATAAAATGAGTCAAAAATTGTTTTAAAACATGTCTCATAAAAATACTTCATCATTCCAGCTAGCACAAAGTGTTACTTAACCCTACTGTTTTTTGGCAAACACAAGGATAGTCATTACACTTGGTTGAGTAGGACGCAGAGCATTCACTTATTTCGGCAACGCAAGGAACACCAGAGCCCATGCCAATTAATATGGGCATGATCGCTTCCTAATATTTCGTAAAACCCCACTATAGGACGCTGAAAAAGGCCACAAATACATCTAGAAATGTTCTCAAAGATTCGAACCACTTCGGCTGCGGCGTCCATGACATTTAAGTGCCTCAAAAAAAGTCTTCCACATTGCAATTGATAAATTTCTTCTTTAAATTTGATGCAAAACGGTAGACAATTCAAGCCATGTATTTAGTCATATTACTCATGTTAGATAAGAAGATATGGAAAGTTACATCATTGTAACACTTCAAGCAGAAGACATTTTCTATAGGGGGCAGCCAGGAGACGCTAGGAACTACGGGAAAACTAATAAGGCTCAGAATAATGTTATATTGTATTCGACTTTTGTCAAAGTGCCGGTGACATTGAAATTTCGCAAATTACGTGCATTTAGAGTGGTTTTAAATTATAATCTCACAAGGGGAGTGTCCGATTTTCGGGTCTAGGATTATGACGATCACGTAATTAGTACGTGGCGGAAATACGTCCGTACGCCTTGTCGTTTTTTGTGTACGAAATTAACGGAAGAGCATGAAGTGTGATCGTGATTTGTAATTTCCGTATCTTTGGCCACGCAGTCCCGACGCACATGCAACATTTGTTCTGATTTGCCTGGTGCCGTGATTTTCCAGCGCTGTGCTTTTTTGGAAACACTAATCGCAAGAGAAAAAAGAACTTAAGCTCTGCAATCATATAATTTTAAGTATCTACCGATATGTTCGGGTGATTCTAACATGCTCCTTTAAAAGTGCAATACATTGATTCTTCAAAATTCTTTGTTACCGCTTGTATTTTATCAGTTTCCAAGCGACGTCCCTGGTTCGAAACTGTCTCCCACCCGAACATTTCACCCGATCACCCGAACATTTCGGTAGATACTTAAACTTATATGATGCCAAGCACGTGGCATGAAGTTCGCGCGACCTTGAACCCGTGTTCACTACGTGCTTAGTAGAGTAAATACTACCTGTTTCCAAACAAGTAAACGAAACAAATAATTTTTAAATTAAATAAACAAAACTGAATCACAAAACTTTATCTGAATAAACAATTTAACCTCCGATACTCGTAGTTAATAAGTTTTAATAGAGTGCAGCGTTTACTTGGAAGCGTCCGCAGCACCACCTACTGGCAGGTAAAGGAAATACTTACGATGTTACACGTATAATTGACCGGCATGCAATAGTTTGCCGTCGAATTTTTTCACTTTTCAATTGAAAGGGAAAAACACTTGGCGAACGTCTTGAAATACGCCCCCTCCAGAGGTAAAATAAACTCCTGATGGATAAAACCGTTGGAAAAATAATCAATAATAGGAAACTCCCCAATTTGTGAGGCCAGAGTCCTCTAGACGGCATTCTCAACACCACTTCCAGGTTGTATAGTTATTATTTGGCAACATCAGAGGACTCTGGTGTGAGGTGTGAGGCCCTCTCCGAGAGGGGTCCCAGCGGTGGGCCGTGGATCCTATTAGGGGAGCTGTGGTACGTACCGCAGAAGGGCTCGTCGTCCCTGGTGATGAGGTAGAGGTCGCCTCGGCCCGGGGACCTGTCTGCGTAGTACCCCATGTTGCCGCATCGGCCCTGAGAGGGGCACGGGAAGCACTGGCCCTCGAGGAACTTCTCGTAGGAGTCGCAGGGCACGGCTGGAAACAGGCACCTGGGAGACACCGAGTCCGTGAAGAACTTGTAGGCCCGGCGATGGTTGCACAGCGACCTCCCGTGAGCCTCAGCGGTCGCTGTAACGGTAATGGCGAACGCTGCAATGGGGCCGCGTACACATCGGGCGAAGATGCCTCCTCCCATTCGAGGGACACGTGCCACTGGAATTCATTGCTTGGAGACTTCCAGGAAAATTTAAGCACCACGAAACACTCTTTCCTTGCCATGACAATCCGAGCCAACTGCTCACTTGCTCGTTGCTTACTTCAGGTGGCCAACCCAATTATATAAAAGTGGATGTCATTCTTGAGAAAAGTTAACGACGTTGGCCCTTCAATCGATAGGGCAATAAAATAATGAGGCCTTTCCATAGTAAAATTGAAGAACATAGACTTTGAAAATCAGCAATTTTATGCGTGGTTATACGGCAGGGCATGGGCGTTGGAATTTGTCTGAAGAATAAAGCTGTGCCAACAAAGACATTACTGTTTCCAAATTGTAAATTTCCGGCAGGTCAAAACCATGATGTCATCGGGTGCCCAAGGCATGACGTCACGGCATGACTTATCACTACGGGCTTCGTTCGGCTCATCGGGCCTCATCTGAATCAATATGAATGAGGAAATTCGAGCATTTCGTGAAGAAAATAAGTGGACGTATGGAGAGTGGCTACTCGTCTAGAAGAAGAGCTTGTCTTGGAAACCGTAGAATCAAGACTTGCAACATTCGAGTAGCTCCAAAGGATCGGGTTGGTGTGGTGGTGGCCAAGAGAGTACTGGCCTCCCATCCCAAGGGCCCGGGTTCGATTCCCAGCAGTGACGACTTTTTCAGTGTAAAACCGGTCCCCACTTGAGTGCCTAGAGGTGGGCATTTCAAGTCCAGTACTCCGTTCGTCGGATGGGACGTTAAGCCGTGGTCCCCTTGGCGCCTTTCATTAAGAGTAGGCTAATGCCGACGCCGGGTTTCCTCAGTTCCCTGAAAACTCCTACCGTTTCCCCAATTTCCCACCTATCCTAAACGGTGCAAATGACTTCAGCTGTCGGTCGCCTCCTGCACTGAATAACCAACCAACCAATCGAGTAGCTCGAAAAATTAAAATCAGACGAATTTGATTCTGAGACTGCAGACATATTTCTACACGCACACCACATTAGCGCTACAGACAGGAGGGACAAGAGAGACCAAATATTCGTGAGACAGAGCGGCGCAATTACAACACAAACAGTGGCATCCATCATCAATCGACAAAAAAAATCAGTTTTTTCAAGTAAAACTCATCTTCAGGGCTGGTGACGCGCGCCTTGTGTCTCTGCTCGCAAATTGCGGAATTCAAGCTTCCTTCGGCCGCTGTGTCCTTGGGTACGACAGCGCAAAATTGCCAGGCTAGCAAATATCAGCGATCCTGTGATCCAACTGACGCTTCTAATAATTCCCGCCGAGGCGTCGTAAACATTGACATTGTCGTCTAGGATTGGTTCACGGCGTTCCTCAGGGAACACGGAGAGTGCCTTGCAACCGAGAACATGCAGTCTCACATCACAGAGTGATCCTTTCGAAGCCAGAGGCTGACCAAGAGAGCCAACGCCTATTTTGTAGGGACGTTGGAAGATATTCCGTGCACGAACTGAACGGTACCTATGTGAGAGAAAGAAAGGCCTTACACCAGAAGATGTCGCTGACGGCGCCGACGAACAGGTTGGAGCAGCCCTTCTGCATGCGTCCGCCGTTGGGGTAGAAGTCCACGTGTCCCATCGGCTGCCAGGATCCGAGGCCGCCAAGGATCAGGTTCTCGCCGTTGGAGTGGATGACGTCCACGAAGGAGGCGTCGCCGGCGTCCAGGCGGGCAGCAGGGTCCTGGTTCTCGAACAGAGGGCCCGCCGGGTCCAAACCTGCCTCGGGCACAAGACATTTTGCCAGGGGGCGGCACGTCCGAAAGCGTTACAACATCTCCCAGCACACAGAAACATTCACACCGATTGCCTTAGAACTATACCACACACTCGATCCTGAACGGTCAGTCAATGCGTCTTAAGTGACTGCATACAATTTCGTCCTGCTAACAAACAGTCATAAGCAAGAATGTTTCTCTGTAAAGGTGCGTTAACACGTAGCAATTGACTGCTATGACAGTCAACTGCCAACAACTATTAAGCCCCACTCGCATGTGTAAATAGCAACTGCGATGCGAGTTCAGGTCGATACTGGACACATCTCGAACACTATCGATAAACGTCGAACTATTAGCAAAGTTGAAGTCCGTCTACTTTCCAGCGGAAACGCATCAACACAATCGCAACAATCGCCGACGAATAGCAATACAAGACGTCTGATATCGGGAATTTTGATATAATAACAAGGATATCCCTCCTTAAAGGGGATATTCTGCTCTTTTAAGAATGGGAACACAAAATAGATGAAAATGAAATTTATTGCTGGAAGAATTTCATGAAAATTTAAGCATCAATCACTATTGAAATAAAACACTTTCTTTGTTATGACAACGCCTAAATAGCGCCTTTTAGCTCAATGGAAGTCGGTGCAGACGAATCACAGCAGTAGCGATGTGGATATATCACGTATCTCGCGACTGTCATAGCAGTCAACTGCTACGTGTTAA
Source organism: Platycnemis pennipes (assembly GCA_933228895.1). NCBI lineage: Eukaryota > Metazoa > Arthropoda > Insecta > Odonata > Platycnemididae > Platycnemis > Platycnemis pennipes. The sequence continues at coordinate 169,096,766 of OW121847.1, forward strand.
CGCTTCTTAACACTTATTTGTAGACTATGTTTCCATATAGTAGTAGCATTGTTGAACTTAGTTAGTTAGTGATCTTCAACCCCTGCCCTACACCTTCGTGGTGGCTCACAGGGTATCGCATGGGTGTAGATGTATTGGTTCAATATGATGACCATGTTGAAAAACTGTTTAACTACCCCCGATAATAAGCGTCGTTTCAAAACGTAACTGTCTCGTCACCTGACAACGTTGCATATTGTTACGTAAATGATGTTGTAACCTTAAACATGGTATCACGACATGAACATGATTTAACATACATTTAATTAGAAAAATGGCTTGAACTCATCCCAAAGAATTTCCTATCCTAAAATAACACGCTGGTCATGCTGAGCCATTATTCGTGTTGTTCTATCCTCATCATCAATTCTTGGTACTTTGAATGGTCTCACTTTAAACATAGCGTTCAATGATATTGAGATATAGGACATTGCTGGGCCAAAACTAAAATTGAACTTTAGCAAAAAATTAATTCCCTAACCACAGCCATTCACTCGTAAATTACGACGAGCAGCACTTCTACGTCATCAAAACTGGCTGTTTCGATAAGGGGAAGTGGAGGGGGGGTCTACTTTTATACAGCTCTACTGGCGCATTCTGTAAATAGCCCAAGACAACTGAACGACGAAATTCACTGGGACTTTTAGCATGCATCATGGCGAGAATGGATGCGTGTAGAAGTTCATGTAGCTGCCTACTTTGTCACAAATTACGTTGTAGTCTAAACCTTCCGAAGCATGGAGTCTAACAACCACTCCCATTGGCTGAATCAGCTGTACTCCCTTCATTGTAATTGGGTGAAGGTCCTGAGCTGTCGCAGTTGTGATTGGACGAAGAAACGACGCGCGAGTCTTTGGCAGGCCCAATCAACCGAAAGGGTTTAAGACATCAAGGGTTTTTCGTCGCTCATAACTCGAGAGCAACTCTAAGGACAGATAATGTAGAAAGGAAAAACATATCTTTTTATTTTACATAGGTAAACTGACAAAATACCTAGTTGCTATTATTACTAATAGGTAACAAATAAGGGCCAATGAACTCCAGAAACAGTTGACGAATCACAAACTTGTAAGTCCACAGTTCTTGAATCGGCGAACGATATGGGTTATTTCCTCCATCTTGGGGATTTAGAATAGACTACTTCGCTTTGCGATTGATCTTCGATAAGTGAATTTTCGCTGAGTATGAGCCTCGAGAGAACTGAATGATTTCACCAATTACTTGATATCGGTGTTGGTTACCTGGGGAATGCAAATATGTTGTTGTTGGCTTCAAGAGTTTGAAGAGGTTGGAAGCGGTTAAGAGTGGCCGTGTTAAGAAAAGTGCGAGGAGGTCTGAATCTACCGTTGCGTTTCCAGTCGTAAATCTACGTTGCATTAAACATAGTACACTAAATATGCATTTGTTTCAGAGACAACCGGTGAATTCCGTGAAGTGGCCCGAAAATACGACCGTGTGAGACAATCCCAACTCTCGGCCATGATTTGTTTTACACGCGCTGAGTAGCTATACCAAGGCCGTTCGTCCTGCCTACGCCTGCGATGTTCATGCACTTCCCACGTCACGATGGTGGCAGTCAATGGAAATAGTACGTTTCGCGGAGTGGGCGTGGTTACAACTTCGCGTCGAATTTGAAGGCTGTATAATGCCGAGATTACGATGAACGTTTTTTTACGCGACGGAAACGAACGGTGGCGGTGAACGGCAACGTAGCGGCTCAATTGTTGGTGGCAGGTGTATCACGATCGACGGCATATTGGACATACTGCCGTTTTCCAATATGGCGGCGCGGCGAACAGTCCACCTCTCAGGTTCGAATTGGTGTAAAACATGACGTTTTTAACTTTTTCCAAAACTTTTCTAGCTGAGTGAAGTGTGATCATAGCAGGTTGTGTAGTGAAAATTTCATCGATAAAGGACGATTTTCAGCGGTCGAAAAAATTTATGAAAAGTGTCACCCTCATCCGAACATTTACCCCCAACTTTATTTTCGTGATTGGCTGACGGAAACCAACACAGCAGGATAGCTAGACCTTGACAAGCTGTGCTCAAAATACGTCAACGGCACGTCATCGTCCGTAATCGTGATTACCTTAATTTCCCATTCTCCTAACTTCAACAATGCCACCGTCCGTTTCGTTACGTCAGAAAACGTTCGTCGTAATCCGGGCCTAAATCTAGATCCCGTAAAAATGGATTAAAATACTCTAAAGGGCGTTTTTTTTATAGCAATCCTTGTTGTTTCGAAGTGTCCAACACCGATTCAACAATTAACGGGGGGGCCCCCTTCCGCTGGGACACGTTGCGTCCTCGCGTGAAGAAGGACAAAAGACGAACGTCACCTGTGATGCGGCTGAGGTTGCGCAGTTCGGCACCGGCGAATCCGGCGACGTGCGCCCCGAGGCTGAACCCGATGAGGTGCACGGTGCGCAGGTCCAGCTGCAGCTCGTCGCGCAGGCGTGCCAACAGCATGGCGAGCTGCTTGCCCACCAGCCTCGTGTTGGCCGACGCCCGGACGTAGTTGGGGATCGTCGCTCCGGCCTCCCAGTCCACGCATATCACGTTGCACTCCTCCTGCAAATGGACCAACCGACATAAAACACACTTCCTTAGGGCCCACTTCTCGAGTCTGTACGCGTAATACGTAGTCTAGATTACAATTCCACTTAAAGTGAGCCTGCTTAAGGATAACTGTAAGAAATGGACGTCTTCTACACATGCACTTTAGGTTGACTGCAGAGTCACTAGAGGATTAATAAAAAAACAGCGTATTATGCTACATTCGACCAGATAAATAAGATTAGAGAGATAGATTGTCACACTGATAGATTAATAATGGAATTTTTCCCCCGTACTAAAAGAGAACAGAATAGGCTGCATAGCAAAGGGATAGGCATGTGAAATATTTTAGAGTATTCTGTAGTGCATGATGCATGTATTAACTCCTTAAATACTACAGATACTAACAATCAAGTTGCATGAGACCCTATAGTTGCTTGTTTGCATTTCAGTAGTGCATGCTTGGTGATCTTCACCCCCTGCCACACACCCTCGCGGTCTAATCTAGCATAATACGCTGGTGTTCTTAATATGTGCCTAACATCTTCAGTAAAGCTATCCGACTCAAATGTCTTTAATAAATTTAATCTGTACTTTAACCTACGCTCTGATAATGATGCCCACCCTAATTCTTGTACTAATTCTGAAACACTACTCAACCTATCGTAACACCTTTTGACGAACCTAGCTGCTCTACGCTGCACACTGTCTTGCTCTCTGATCAAACCAAATCATTAGGATGCCATACACTGGCTGCATACTCAAGGTGGGCCATAACTAGTGAAAAGTAGCATCGCTCTTTTGTCTTCTCATCAAATTTACCAAGTACTCTCTTTATAAATCCTAGCTTTCCCGGATGTGTCTTCCCCACGATAAATCCTTAGTGATTGTTACACCTAAATATCTTATGGTTTCAATTTTTTCGATCTTCGTGTTACTAATTTTATAGGATCGCTCCATCGAATTATTCGATTAGCATTGGTCCCGAGGTCAAAGGACAACGACAAAGTCACAATTGTCCCCAGTGTAATAGCACGAGGGCTCCGAAGGGAGGAAGCCGGAAATTCAAGGTTACAGCGAACTCACAGCGAGATTTGAGAGGGAAACAGTGCCGTAAAAAGAAGTATACATCGAGGTAGGACGTCGTCTTTGCGACATTCCGTTAAGGAAAGGAGTTTAATCTTAAGACACTGGATGGTATAAATAATAAAAGCCTAGGTAGACACCAGCTGTGGGTTGGTGGCTTCGAAGAGACAATAACCCTGTGTGGTATGCATGCTGTCTCCGTTAAAAGTGTACGTATTCGTCGGTAGGCGATGTCAAGTTGGTAAGAAGAGAAACTCCCGCGGTGAACCCGAAGAAAGAAGTTTTTCAGTACCTCCTAGACCTTTACCCCATGTGTTAAAATGCGTAATTTTTTCCGCGCTTTCTGCAAAATATAATGCATGGAGGATCTTGTCAATGTTTGTATCTCGAAAATCTCCAAAGCGGAGTGGATGCGACTACAATCCATTCCACACACAATTGCCGCGCCACGTTACTCCCCGCTGCAGGCGGGTTCAACCAGACTCGACCGCGCGATCGAAAAACTAATGTGAAATTCGGCGTCGCAAACGGTCGCAGCATCACTCATCGGATTCGCACTGTGGATGCTTTGTAGAGTTTCCCCATATAAGTTACTTCGTGATGCTCGGTGATGCAATTAACTATTTCTCTACCTATATGAAAAAAATGACCAAAAATTAAGGTCTGCCATTTTGTTTAATATCTTTGGTAAATAATTACAAAAAAGTAAGCAGACTACATTAGAACAAAGACGAAAAACTGTTTCATCTAATTAAATGACTTTTTATTCCAATTCTTTACACATAATGCTTAGGTAAGGGCTTGATTTTGAAGATATCGTGAGAAAATCGAGTGTAGACAATTTTTGCGAAATTTGTGCAACTTTGTCCTCATGCTAATTGTTAAGTGTTGTGTACTAAAGAAAATGCTTTGCGTCATCGCATGCCCATGTCTTTTGAGAATATTAATGCAAAGTTTCAGCTTCCTGGCTTGAAAAAATCACTTTTTGAATTTTGGCCAGGTATTTTCGATTTCCGACCACTGTGCGGCGTCTCCTAGCAACAGGCAACACGTTGCGAGGCCGCAACCGACAAAACAGAATCGATCAGGCCGACAATACAAGCACTAAGTGATCTCCGGCAGTTTAATGCAGCAAAAAATGCAAATGCTTCAACAGATGCTCCTGAATATAGTATTGATTTAAGCTTTCCAGAGAGAAGTTGCATTTTGAACACTGGCTTCGCTTTCGGTAGAACTGATTTCCTATTAAATTTCGGCTCTAACGCTGTCCACCAGGCAACAAAGATGGTTATAAGTCTCGTATCCACAACATAAAAAGATGAGGACAAAAAACCATTCACGTGAAAGTGCAACGCTCGATAACTAGGTACCTCAAGTTGAACGGAACTTGGAGAGCCGTTTCGAATGTAACTCAATCCAAACTTTATACATTCACGTGATAGTCCCCGGTTCGATTTAACACACTTTTACATTTTTCCAACATAATAAACAGTGAAATCAGTTATTCATCTAGTTAAGTTATTTCCTTTTCGAAACTTGACGATGAAAGCTCTGAGTAAAATAAGGTGGGGGAAATAATTAACATAAATAAATTCGCAAAATGAATCTATTTGGAAAATAGCAAATATATTTCGGAAAAAGCCCTCTCAATTAATGTAAATTATATCCTGAAAGATAAAGACAATGCTTGTTTTAATGTCTTAGAAATAAGGTTCATGCCGCACAAACCGGGTCTTCAAACCCCGGAGAACATGTTGATGATGAGAGTTCTTTTCAGTGAAGATGGTCCAGAGGCCGGCATATTAAAAATTGCCGAAAACCTCGATTTGATTAAAATCCCTGGGAGAAGATAAGTAGAGGGAGAGGAGAAGGGAAAACTAAGTCATGGAACAAATACCGACAGTTGCAGGAAATTCCCGAGTCGAGATATCGAATGCATCCTCGTTCCACGGCCTTTTCCAGCGATGTGGAAATTGGCGTGATACTAGTGATTACGCGTATTCAGAAAAGAGGAGCTACATAGATGGACTTTGCATCGCATTGCTGGCAGGACATTAGGAGTAAATGGGGACATGGAAAAAGAATCATTAGAGAATTTAAGAAAGCAGTGAAGAACATATGGCAAGCAGAATTAAACTTAAAAAAATGTCTTGTAATGAATTTTTGGAAAAAGATTAGCTCTCCACCTAGCACTTACAACATAAGTAATAATGAATTAACAAACGTGGAATCCATTAAATATCTTGGAATAAGAGTGACACATGATCTATCCTGGGGATAACACATACGTGAAATAATGGGTCTAGCGAAACGTAAACTGGGATTCGTCAAAAGAGTATTGGGTAAAAGTGACGATCATGAACGAGAAATCACCTAGGTACTTTTCCCTAGTTAGACCTCATTTGGAATATGCTGTCAGTGTATGGGATCCCTACGAAATCGGTCTAAATAACGAACTTGAACGTGTGCAGCGAAGATCGGAAAGATTTGTAAAGGGACGGTACGATAATTATATTAGCGTAGCCAGTCTATTAAATGAATTAAATTGGGAATCATTGTCAGATCGCGGGTTGAAATTTAGACTCAATCTCTTAAATAAATTCCAAGACCATATTTTCAGTGATGACGTTAAAAATATTTTGCGGACCCCAACTTACTATGGTAGACTGGACCATAATCACAAAATTAGAGAAATTGATCGCCGAACTGAGATATTCAAAATGTCCTTTTTTCCTCGTACAATAAGGAAAAAAAAATTCACGTGCAAGTGCAACGGTCGATAATTAGGTACCTCAAGTTGAACGGAACTTGGAGAGCCGTTTTGAATGTCACTCAATCCAAACTTTATACATTCACGTGATAGTCCCCGTTTCAACTTAACACACTTTTACATTTTTCCAACATAATAAACAGTGAAATCAGTTATTCAGCTATGTGGACTACAGGAAGCTGCAAATATTTCCGACCCATATTTGCACAAAAACGGTAAGACCCGAGGCCCCTACCTGTCGAATGCCTCTCGGCCCACTTACGTAATTTAGGTGCAGCGGTGAAATGAGTCCATTCAACGCCAGCCTGATTTGAGGCGTTTCTTCAAGGAAAGGGAGGTCGAAAGGTGTCATTGTTGTCTCAGTTGCCTCGCCTTTAAATCCGGACATTGAGGCCTTGACTATCTCTTGCTTCCCTTAGGGGGCGATGACCACCACCATCTCCCACCGATACAAGAGGTTACTTACACAGTATGGATCTATAATCCTTTAAATTTTACACCCCGGGGCTAATTATATATAAAGAACCACTGCGTTTTAGTCCAGGTTTGATTAGATTAACAAGATTGGAGAGATAGATTTAAAATGTCATTTTTCACACTAACTTTTAAGAGGCAGTGTTTCAAAGGGATAGGTAAGGGGTGGAATATTGCTAGAGTAGTCTGCAGTGCATGCTGCATGTAATAACAACCAATAATCTCTTTCTTCTTCCGTAGATATTGACCCTATTGTCTGGCCTTTCTCCATTAAATATCCTAGTTGTATGTCTATAGTGCATATTTCGTGATCTTCACCTGCCACACACCCTCGCGGTGGCTCGCAGTTTATCACGAAGATTAAGATGTAGATAAAGTTCCTACATGATGTGTATGGAATGGGTAGTTCCTGAGTCCACCTAAATATCATCAATGTAGCTCCAAATGAAATACTGCAGCATAAGAAGTTCTTGAGATATCGATAATTGTTGTAACAACAATTAACCTCTCAGTTGCTGGTAATTTGGGAACGCAACGAAACGAGGGTCCTTACGCAGTGTGTGGATGCCGGAATCTTTAACACCACCGAAGTCACAAGGAATCAATTTGAGAAATGGAGTAGGATAGTTCCTGAGTCAGCCTTTAACCCTATCATTATAGCTCCAGTTGAAATATTTGAACCAACCAGCTAGAACAACCAAATAGTATTTAGGACAGTAATTGATTAAAGCGAAGATACAGTAGGAAATTACAAAAAAGGTGCTGTATATTTTGATTCAGAGAATAGAAGTGTCATGTTTCGACAATACTTTCTTACGCATGTTCTAGAGAATTATAAACCATTAGTTACTTCAGTTATATAAGTGCATGACTCATCAATAATTGAGGCGCTCGGGGCTAGATAATGGTAAGCCACATTTAGGAAATTTTACAGGAGTGACATCTGATGGTTCGAAAAATTCCCTAAATTAGGTGTTGTGTCTTGGTGCAATACATAACAACAAGGTGTGTGCTGCCATCTCTTAGTTTCTTCAAATAATACTCCCGCCAGTGGCTTTCCATCGTCTAGCAGATAAGAAAAGCGTACAGGATCTCAATATTTTCCAGCGTGTGGCTTACCAATATCTAGCCCCGAGCGCCTCAATTATTACATTGATTGGTGTGGATTAACAATTAAATTAGACGGTTCTCGTGAATGAATATCTAACATTTAACGCAAAGTAATTATACTTTACACAATAGAAAAATTGTAGCAACAATTTATTGTAGGTAGTGCCTGCACGGACTGCTATTTTTGCATGCCTGCATGACAAGTAAGTGTAAATTTTAATCTATTTTGATTTCAAGTGTTGGTTTATCCCTTGATACACACCCTAGTAGTGGATTACGGGGTAATATGTAAATTAAGAACATCTACATAATACCCTGAAAGCCACAATAAAGGTGTGTGGCAGGGGGTGAATTAACACCAAACATGCATTAAATGTCATGTATAAAAAGGATTAGTAATTATATTGTATTAAAACTTCACAATTAAAAAAAAGATAAATAAAACAAAGGAAGAATGCAAAAACGTGCTGTTAGTTGGGTTAGCTTAAAGTCCGCATACAAAAAAATTACTACCCGTCTGGTGACCCCGCGATCGACCATTGGTATTCGTATGTACCATGTAAGTAGGTAATATAGGTAGGCTTAAATTTCACTCATCAGACTTATTACATATCAGTCATTACATTTCATTCATATACTCATTACATTGCAGTCAATACGTTCATTACGTACTCATTGCATTTCGCTCAATTCGTCGGTTCAATTGAGGCCGCCTGAAAATATTTCCGACGAGGTCTGCCTTCAGGGCATTCAATTCCATTTGCCTCATTTTGTTCTGAAGTGCTTCGCTCTCGACATTGAGAGCGAAAGTGAGGAGGAGTCATTTCAGCGATTGCGAAACCCACGACCTTCCAAGTTCACGAACGAAGCAAATCTTCGTCTTAGTTCCTTGTTTCCTTCGTACGAGGCAACAACACAATCCCGAACAGCTGATCAGCAGTGGTGTGGAATCCTTGCGAGAATGCTTGGAGGCCATTCTGTCATGTAATAAGAAGATGATTTTCGTATCAAGTCTTCTGTAAGAAGTGTCCGCTAGTGTTTCAGTGAGTGAGAAAGTCTAAGATTGGCGATGTATCATGATGAGAAGTATCGTGAACGTGAATTATTCCCGTGAATATTATGTTGCTCTCCAAATCCTGACTCTAAAGAAGCCTGTTGGTTAATCGACAGTCCTCAAGATGTTAATGCATAAGAAGACGTTATCCAGCGTAATTTGTGAAAGAGTTTATCAAGTACCGAGCAGTGTTTCATCCTCCAACATAACCTCGCAAGTGAAATGTGAATAGTAGTGCTTCAGTTGCGTGAATCACTGGATGAGTGACCAAGTTATGTCGTGTCGTGCGTCGTGTTTATAAGTGCCTTGCCGAGAAGAATTAACTGGAAATCGTTGGAGTGACTCTACTATTCTAGCTGCAATGACGGTACACAGGTCTTAGCGTTCCCGTAAAGGTAAGCAATTGTATGGTTTGCTTCCATTTCCCATGTTTGTGTAAGTACCCACGTCCAAATGTGATTTGGGCTGCTTAAATATTCTTCGAACGATGCCGACGAATTTCGTTGTTGTTGCAGTAGGAAGGTTACAATTAGCAACTGCTAATCTTTTTAGGAATTCAAGGTAGATAAACGGCATATCCAGATCCTAAATCCTATTATATCTAGAAAGAAACTAGAATGGCGGTTGGCTGTGGTATCCAGCGGTTTTGTAGAAGAGTTTCTTTCATTTGATTACTTACATTAGTAGAGGAAAAAGGACTTACTATTCGAACGTAGATGGGCATGTTAATCTGAATATAATTTATATATAACTATTTCGATAATTGAAATAATTCTAGCAATGCAAGAGTGAAATCGGGTATCAGATGTCATTCAACTGCAAGTGTTGGTAGACCCTAAATAAAACCACTGCACGTTGCATAATGGTGTAATATTAGTTTGAAATCAATTTCTTTTTTTAAATATTTCACTATAGAACGTTTATCAGTAACTTGAGGATTACAATGTCTATTGGGTATTTTATCACTTTTTCCCGCCAAAATTAGTAGTTAGAGGACGTAATGGCAGGTGGCGCTCTTAATTATTTAGTAAACTGTTTTCGGAAAACGAAACTTGTTGCCATTATAGGCAATTATCAATATCCAAAATGCATATCCAGCAATAATATAAGCGAGGGAATATTTAAATTTCGAAAGTAATTAAGCGTTTTCGAAATAATTAATCACGACGAATTCCACATTGCACTTCGGTGATTGGTCCGGTCTCGGTGACGTCACGCCAGACCGTGACGCTCAATCGCGTGATCAGTCTTCGTCCGGACGCGGTAACAGAAGGACAGGTGAGTTTTCAGTCCCAATTTAAGAAACTTTTACTTTAAGTCAAGTTTCCATTGTTAACGTTCATTGAGTTTGCAGTTATTTTAGAAAGGGAAATTCGTGACTTATTTTTCTGGATGTACGAAGAATAGTGAGATATTCCGAGAGATATAACATAAGCATAATCGTGTGAAATTCACGTTCATGTCAAGTTACTTTATTATTCTACTGACCTTATAACGCCGTTAATTTTGAGTGGAGAACTAAGCCCTAGAACTACATTTACGATGCTCTGATGCTGTTAAACGGTGTAACTATACACTTCAACAGTTAAAAGACTAGGAAAACTTAAAAGATAGGAGTGAATTCATTTTTACTGTAAGATTATATTCTTTCTAGAGCTATTAATAAGGTGATTCTAGTGAACAACATTATTAACGTTCATCGAGTTTGCAGTTACCTTAAAAGGGAAATCCAAAACAATTCGTATCTTATTTGTCCGTATATACGAAGAGTAGAGATGTATTCCGAGATATGTATATACCATGTGCTTGACTACATTTGAAATTCTTGCTTTACTTACTAATTCACTCCTGCATATGTCATGAATAATTCTTTTTCCATTGATTGATGTGTAATTACAGTAGCAGTGTAGCAAAATTTGTGGTTCCGTCTGTTAATGGTTTGAATTTTTTTACAGGAAAGAGTTATTCGAGTTGCCTGCGACGTAAAATGGGATCTTCGTCATCGATCACGTGGGACTTTATTTGGGACAGCTGGGAATTCGAGAGACTGAGAAACGGTCTTCAGTGGATTGATGGTAAGTCCGCTTAATTGCTAATATTTTTCATTGACAAGTGTTTTCATTTACACGTAATGTTTTTCCCGCCTTTTTGTGATTCGTTTAGTTCTGGTCGATGCGAGGTTGTTCTTTTCTTAAATCGTGACTTCCCGCCGGAAATCTCAAAAGATTGTTTCGATTCCTAGAATTTTCCCGGACGATCCTCGACTGTTATTGCTGCATCTCTAACCGTTATTCGAGAAATTTTAGTCTATTTCCCTTTCGTTCTGTTTGAAATTAACTTAAAATCGAGATTAAACGATTACTGTTAATAAAATAAAGTCGAAAGTGCAGTCACGTATTTTCACTTTCTACCTTCTTGGAATTAATTTTATTTTGTGGATAATTCCAGTTTCGCACACAGATTTCTTAAATATTTAACATCTACTGTATTGACCTCGTAGTCGATCTCCATTTATAAGCCCATTTCCCTTGTACAATCAATTCTCATGTTGTATGTTACGGGAGAAAGTAGGTATTGCGTACCAGACGTTACTTTATTCCGTGATAATTTAAAATGATCCAAGGTTCTCCACGTTAATTTTCGAATTTTGAGTCAATAGCCGACGTTCGAGCTACATTTGTATGTTATTTCTTTTTAGCGATCTTACTGTTCTTTTTGTTACTACGGAAGAGAGACGGATAGCACTGTAATTTAGGAAAGGGATACAGCTGTACTGATTTTCGTCCGTACTTTTGCTCGGGAGCAGCAGATACGTTGTGTCAACTGCCTGTTCGCTACGTGGGGCGAGATTATGAATATTATTTTTTATTAAGTAGGTGGAGTCCGCTATTTTTCCATTAATTGATGACTAATTACAGAATTAGGTATTTTAATTGGAAGATTGCGGCGTGTGTTATTCGACTGTTACAAGATAGTCTCTCGTGAGATTTGATGTGAGTTTTGTAATTTCAATCGATTTTCCCGGGCTCGTATGACTTGCAATTGCAATTTTGTATTTAAGGAGTTTTTTTTTCGTTTGAGAGTACATTTAGATTATTGCTTTTCAGAGCATTTTAAAAATTATTGTTTCATATTGATAATTCACTTGCAATCCAGTACCTCCGTACGTGGATGTACTCCGAAAGTCGAAACCTTATGTTTCGATCGCTTATAAGGTACGAGTACAATTTATTATTCACTTGACTTCTTCGTGATTAAACTTCCCCTTTTTGCGTTCATGCCTTAAATATTTTAATTGTAATTCATTTTTAGGGGCATTAATATCTCACTGTCATTATTAATCCTTAAATCACAATTTTTTGCATTCATTTCGTCTTAAATATTTCACCTACATCTACGCGATACCCTGTGAGCCACCGCGAGGGTCTTCTGAAGTCCAACAATGGATCTTGGTAATCTTGCGCGCTTTGATCACCATACATTGTCATTCCATATGACTTGTAGCTTTTTGAAAATTGACTTTTAACAGATTTGCTATTTTGGCAACTCTTCTCCTTTCAGTTTATCGGTGTTACGTTCTTTGAGGTCTTAAAACAGAGAGGGGCCAATTTTTAGCGATATTTAGTCATTATTTATCATTATTTATTTCCTCTGTTAGCTGTATTTCTTCGTAATAGGACAGGATATAGGGTTTTTTAGTCTATAGATTTCATTAGTTTATTTCGCCCAGTTGACAACACATCAAAATACTCCCTTTCCTCATAGAGCGAAAGTAATAAATGCGTGATGAGGGAGTCACTTAATAAAAACTACTGTGGATTTTGAAATGAGTTTGCAGCCTTTCATACTCGTTGTGTTTCAAATTATTTTTTTTCATGGCACTTCATATCGCTAAATTCTAAGGCACCGCGAGGGTGTGTGGCAGGGGGTGAAGATCACCAAACACGCACTATTGACATGCGACTATGTGCTACTACGTGGATATATGCTAGATAATAGGGTCACGTGCAGCTAGATGGTTAGTACGTGGTACATAGTAATATAAGGGATGGGTGTTAATAAATGCATCATACTCTAGCAATATTTCGCCTGTTGCCTGTCCCATTCCTATGCTGCCTATTCTGTTCTCTTATAGTACGGGGGAAAAATGACATTTTAAATCAATCGGTACGACAATCTATCGCCCTTAATCTTATTTATCTGGTCGAATCTAGCGTAATACGAAAGGGTTTTTAATATTTATGTTACATCTTCAGTCAAGCTGTCCGTTTTAAATGAATGAAATAGTATTATCTCTATTTTAACCTACGATTATTCCCAGCCCCTTTATCCTTACGAAGATTAGCAGACGCCGATTGGATGGAATTTGTGCCCGATTTCATTGTTATTCATGTTTAAATACACATAAGAGGCCTCCGAGAAAAACACAATGTTCTGTACGGAGTAGGTGGGCTTTAATGTTTCCCAACCACCCCTATTCTGAGTTCATTGTCACCCAGTGGCTAGTATGCTAATTTCTCCTTCGTGTACATTCAATCCCACTTGAGGAATCACCATATCTGATCTGTTGCATGCTGCATTGCAGTTGCATCACGCAGGTAAACTTGTTATCTCTTGTTTTCATGTAAATGTTGATACATATACATCAGTTGGGTTTAATTTCGGGTATGGCTTATCGAACATTTTTAAATATGGAGTTAGAATTTGATTAATATCATTTAAGCCCAAATCAACTGGAATTTAAGGAATACCACTCCGTATTATTCCACCGTTTTGCTCTGAATATTTTTTTTCAAGATTTCTCTTGTTCCTAAAGCGTGTTTTGGTGAATACAAATCTGATTAGCATATTTATGTCTTCGCCTTTTTAAAAATTAACTCCATTGCTGGAACATCATTTAGAGATGTGAGTTTTTCTGAGTGTCAAAATGGTTATGAGTTCATTACAACTGCAGATAAGTGTTGTATTCAGGAGCAGAGGCGTGGGAGTGTACAAACATTGATCGAATTCGAATCGATTCAAAAGAACACATTCGGTCTCATAACATTTACAGTTGTTTTTGGCATTATTCAAGTTAAATTTACTTAAATTAAAGTTAAACTGTACTTTCAAAATGAATATACAATGACAGAAATTGGTGAAAAAAATTATATCCACTATCTTATTCTTCACACTGAGCTTCGTGTTAGTTAAAGAATAGGGATGTTGAAAACAGATATAATATATGAAAAAATATTATCATTTCCTTTGTACAGAGGTACGTTGTTTTGACGGCACGCTAATTTAAATTGAATTTTTTTCTGCCATTGCAGGACTTGAGGCGGAGCTACGATTGGACGGTCACTTCCCATAAGCTGTCGAGGTTAGGGTGAGGAATCTTCGTAGCTGCCTGAGACAGAAGAAAAGGGAGCAGTCTTAACAGGAGGACAAACATTGGTTGGCTCATGGTTTCCCAATGCTGTGGTAAAACTAACTTTTGTTTCAGGATCTACGATCTAAAAGGTAAAAAGAGTAAATGTAAGAGAGGGTAAAATGTGTGTTCACTATTATTTGATTCTCATGTTTTTGTCATAGGAGCCGATTGCCCCTATTTCCGTACATGACCATGGTCTGGTGTAATGTTAAAGTATTTTGGTAAATCAAGCTTGATTATTGGTGAAAAGGCCTCGGTAAATGATGTCGGGGCCCCGACATGGGAGGACTAGTCCTCCGAAATATAAGGCAAGTGGCCACTTGCCTGGTCTAGCGAGTCGACTCTAGGCAGGAATATGTTTGCATACTGTGTATAATATATTATGTGAATTCCTGAATGTTTTATTTGTTGTTTTTCCTTGTGTGTATTTTTTGTGCCCATTTTAATTGTTTTGATATATTTTCTTTGTGATGGATGTTTTAATTCATTTGATTATATGCTTGTTTATTCAGATTCTTTCACAGGTAAGCAGACGCCTTGGATTACGCTGCATGCCGAGTAGAGTGTAGGAATAGTTAGTCAGTTTAGAGCCTTTTCCGGCCATTATGGCCCATCGTATCAATCCGTTAGCGTTGAGTTAGTAAAGGCGTTAATTTAAGTCTTTGTGGATGTTGAGCTTGCTCTAGAGTTACACTACAAAATTAATGGGGTTGGTTCGTCAGTTACGACGTGCATCCAGGTGTACTTAGTTTCTGAGTGACCATTCCTCGCATTTTTATAAATGCACATTTGGATATCTCCATTAAATGTGAGCAGCTTGGCATTCAATCTATTTCATTTGTTGTATTTTATGTGTATTAACCCGCTCTCTCCTCAGGTAACTCCACAACGCCCCGGCCTGCTAGAGAGTAGGGTATGTAGTCAGTTTCCAGTATTTTGAGTTCAAGGCCCTTCTGGCCCGTCGTAACCGTAGAGTAGCTAGGAGAATTGTGTTTAGCTCATAGCTTTTTTGTGGATGTTGAGCTTGCTCTAGAGTTAAATTTCAAAATTAATGGAATTGGTTCGTCAGTTACGATGTGCATCCAGGTGTACTTAGTTTCTGAGTGACCATTCCTCGCATTTTTATAAATGCACTTTTCTATATCTCCATTAAATGTGAGCAGCTTGGCATTCAATCTATTTGATTTGTTGTTTATTTTGTTCACTAACCCGCTCTCTCCTTAGGAAGTACAGTGTGTGAGAACAGAAGGAGAGTGGTGTTAGTGTGGTGATAGTGTGGTGTCAGTGTGGTGATAGTGTGGTGTCAGTGTTGTTTAAGTGAGTGCCGTTTTCATCCGTGGGTGAGCATGAAGAGGACTAGAGAGACTAGTGAATTGAATTTTATGTAAATAAATGCTTGTGTATTTTTTTGTTCCTTTCACTACGTACCCTTCCCATATCTTCGCAGTGGCAGCAGACCAGAAAGAAGAGACACCAACCGTGACTGACAACGAGTACAAAGGTTTTTATGCGAGTCTTGCGTTTATATCTTTTATTTTGTTATTTATTTATCTATGCATTTGTTATATCTATATGTCTGAGTTATTATATTATATTTAGCACTTATAGTGTGTAGGGGTTTGCATATCGGTCGTTTGACCCGGGTCAATCCAGGTTTGGTCGTTGAACTCCGGTTTTGCCTTGTGCACGGGCTCTTAGTGTTTTTACTTAGGTAGGAATCTCACTCTTAGCGCCATCATGCGCTACCATGGCATTTATGTTTTTAGACTATTCCCCGTGTTTACCAATTTATGCCATTGTTCCTTTGTTTTATTTTTGACGGTTTATTCAACTTCCTTTTACAGGGTTTTCCATTAATGTGTTTTCTTTTGCAGGTACATGTGTGAATGATATATTTGAGTGGGTATTTTGGTGATTGGTGAATGATTGATGATGAACAGGGTCAGCGCCGATAGGTATGCGAATGAAATAGGTAGGCTTAGCAGTAGAATTAGTTTAGAGGGTGGGTGGATGTTAGATGGGGGAGAATAGGGCTTAATGACATAGGTGCTTAGATCATAGTCCGTGCTTGATCTCGTCGCGTCTTGCACTGGCCCTGGGAGTGAATGCGTGGAATAGGCCTCTGCGCAGCCCGGAGGGGAACGCAGGGGGAAACGCCACGTTAAATAAAGGTTAACGAGCCGGTGGCGTTGACCTCTTGGGTCCGGCATGGAATAACGCCCGTGTGTGTTGTGTGAATGACGTAACAATTATAATTACCCCTTTCAAGCTAATCGTAATAATGTTGTAGCTATAAAAATTTAAGATACTTTGTGTATTTTTTGCTATCTAAGATTAACAGTAGTACAAGATTGTGGCAGAGTAGTATATTTATATATTTTGTGTCAGGAAGTCTAGTTCGTAAATAGTGGCCTTGCGACCCCTATTCTATTCCTACATGCGTCCACAATATTGCTACAGAGGAAGTTTTCAGAACATTAAATTTGAAATTTCCTAACGTTTTCTTCTACCATTTATTCCTCCTCCTTGCAACTATTTTTTGTTTCCGGACATTAACTCCAGTGGACTTTGTCTTTCTGCATACGTAAGCTATAAGGTCATCAAGTTATACCTATAAATTCCTGAGTAATTTTATAAGTTTCATTTGTCTTGACTCCAGTTGGAATGTAAACCCGTGCGGTCTTACTTGTGTAAGGAAGGACTGTGCGTCAGACGGCGTTTTCTTATCGATTCTAATTGTGTGAAGAGTATTAATTTTTCCCATTTTAAAAATGTGATTGAGCGTTGAGCAAGTGAACCATATTTTTTCAAATATATTATTGTATTTACACAATCTCCATCAATTTATCGTACAACTTCCGATTTGGAATTTTAAACACGCCTAGAAGTTTCCAAAAGGGATTGGTGGCTATGATATTTATTTTATTCCTGCATTTTAAAATTGTTTTAACTCCAATACTTTCTAGATGTGACTTCATTTTATTCTTTGGAATGAACGCTTATTCACTGTTAAGGTAATGGAACGACTTCATTGCATTGAAATAAAGAAAAAAACGGCTGTAATTATTTCACTAGCTAATTACTAGCAATGCAATAATTACAAGTATTTGCTATCTTCACAGTGACTATTTTTAATCTTTAGAACTTTCATCTACCATTCATAACTTATGACATCATAATTTGTTTTAACTCAGGTTCTTTTCATTATGATGAAGACCATGTTTTACTGTTTAATATTTATTGTTGTCGTTTACTCTTCTACTTTTTAATGTATCATATAATCCTCTTCTTTTTTTAATGCTTATTTGTTCATTTATTTATCTGCTAGTCTTTTTTTTACTGTATGTGCCGAGCGTTCTTTGACATATGCGTTCAATCTCTACGTAAATCGAGTGACATTACTTGAGTTCATGTATTCTTGCAACTATATTTTAATACTTCGAGTAGTGATATATATATATACTGATTTCCGCAGTCAGCATGTGAAGTAATAATCATATAATATTATCGCCATCACTTACTCCTGTCTAACACCAAAGGAAATAGTAAAATTCCGTTACATCGCTTTTCGGTTTCTGTGATGTTTACCGCCATGACGACGTAAACAACGAAAAGAATTCTGTCATCATTTCCACCTGTGTATGTTGTATCTAATCACACCCAAAATAAGCGAATGCTTTAAGCTATATTTCTATGAAATGTGTTTATATAGTGAAATGTTCGGTAAATTTGTAATGGATCTTTGCGGTGATAATTTACTCGGCATGCTTCCATATGTTGACGCGTTATGAAGATAAAGTGTTTCATTTATTTCAGTATCTTGGCTATTTATACCAGACCTAAAATATATATCAAGGTTCTATAAGTTTAGAAAGAAACATGTTGATGGAATGATACCAAAATGTGATTCCCTGTTAAATGTGACTTACGCTATAGTTTTTCAAACTGAGTAATATTTCAGGAAATGTCCACCTTTTTTTCCCCCTGGTCTTAAACGTCCCATTTACAAAGAATTTTAAATGGAATGGTGTTAATTTACAAATTCGTTTCGAAAATTATTATTTTAAAATTTTTCTTCTATTGTCGATGTTCATTTTGTATCACAAGCATTCGATATAATTTCCAATAAAGTACCCTTTCGCCCTTTTCCCGTGCTCACCTGAGGATATTATTTATCAGTATGATTCCTGTAGTTTATTGTTATATGGTATTGTCTGATTCAAAACTTAAATATATGACATCGTTTCTGTTTACATATTTTGTATTGAAAATTTTACATTTTGAATTTGTTTTGATCATTTGTCGATGTTTACTTTTTGGTCGTAAACATTCCTTGTTATTTTCAATAAAGTAAGCTCTTACCCTTTTCCAATTCTCATCTGAGTATATTATTTACGGCAAGATTACTATTGTTTATAGTTGTATATCATATATTGACTCTAAATTTACATACACGAGATGGTGTTCATTTACAAATATTGGGTTGAACATTATTGTTTTAAAATTTACGGTGTTCATTTGTCTGTTCATTTTGTATGACGAACATTTAATGTTGTTTGCAATAAAGTACCCTTTCCCCTTTTCCTAAGATCCTATTTGAGTTAATTATTTGTGGAATGATTCCTTTTGTTTATGGTTATATGTATATTGTCTGATACAGTATTTATATATATATATATATATATATATATATATATGAATATATGAGATAATATTAATTTACATTATTTGTATTGTGAATTATTTTTTTTATTTGTCGATGTTCACTTTTTTGCCAAAAACATTCAATTTTAATTGAAATAAATAACGCTTTAGCCGTTAGCCAATAGCATCTGAATATATTTTTTTGTGGTATGATTCCTATTGTTTATTTTTTCATGGTACTGTCTGATTCAAAATATACAGACTATAGATAGTGTTACAATAGGTTACGATGGTGTTACAATAGATTTTGCAGTAGGTATGGAAAAGCTTTGTTTTCAAAATTGTTTAGTTAATTGGTCAATGTTCATGTTGTATGACAAACATTCAATGATTGTTTGCAATAAAATACTCTCTCCCCTTTTCCTAAGCTCATATTCGAGTACATTTTTTGTGGTATAATTCCTAATGCTTATTGTTCCGTGATATTGTGTTTCTAAATTTACATACATGAGAACGTGTTAATTTACAAATTTTTTTTGCTAATTAAAACGTTTTTAAATTTTTTTTGTAAATGAACGTTAATTTATTTTGTCTATGTTCACCTTTTTTCACATACATTCAATGTTATTTGCAATAAAGTAAGCTTTTGCCCTTTTCCTCGATTATCTGAATATATTATTTATGTACAAACATTTTATAGATTCAAATTTTTTTCTTAAACCTCATTGAAAGTATAATCTGTCCTTTTTTTTCTCCATACGCGATAGAATGTTTAATATCCTCTCTTTTTAAGTTTACTTTTTGGTCTTATGCATTTTTTTGTAGTCGAGGCTTCAAATAGCTGCTTTCCAATTTTTCATTTGAATTTATTGACAAATGATCGTTTTGAGGGTACGTACATTTTTTTGCTTTTTCAATATTGCTTGAAGTAATAGAATGTGAACTCCCTGTCTTGAGGTTTCCTTTTATATGTTTTGTGAAAAATGATATTTCGCTTGTTTCGACAAATATTATGCCTAAGTATAGCTTAGTAATTGATATTCATTTGTCATTCAGCGTTCATAAAACTAATACACTAAAACATTTCTTCAAGAACTATGACATCTTGGCTTGAAATTAATTTTTATACAAAGTTTCTAATTCTAGGTATCATTTCGCTCGTCGTGGCTTGCTCTCCTCAATATTTTTAAGTTTCTCATTCCGTGATTGAACTTTCGTTCGATATATTGGCTTCATCCTGATATCTACGACATGTCGTCATTTCCTACTCGACGCAATGAGGAACCATTTTTATAACCATTTCACTGCGAAGTTCATTGGCTGTAATGGTCTTAACGAAAATTATGCGCAAACATTAAGCTGGGTTGCAAAGATATTACTCTTTAGAAATTGTACGTTCCAAAGCAGCTTATGAAAAACACGACGTCAGGGCACGGCATCACTATGGGCGGTGTTCATCTGTTTGTGCGTAGAGGTAAGTTGATTAATTGGCGAAGACGTATGTGTTTATCTCATTTGTACGATGGAATAAACTAAATTATTTCAATTCCTTATAGTAGTAGTATTTATCGTAGCGATAAAAACGTCCATATATGACCTTATAAGAACACTAATTGAATCACTGCTGAAATAAAGCAACCGCTATTTTTCTTTAAGAAGACAGCCACCATATTAGGGAGCCGACCAAAGACGTTTTTCCACTTTGTGCTGTTTTAATTCCTCCTTGAGTCATTTTTTCGATGGAGGAACGACTAAAAATCTCAAGACAATATATTCGCTTCGTTTTCTTTTGAAATTAACCCCATCCCGTATAGCAATTGACGTCAGAAGGCGTTTCAGGTCACGTGACTTGCGTCAATTTTCTGGACATTTTTAACAGCATTAATTTTGGTGGTTGATGTAGAAAAGTTTGTCTTACATATTTAAATTCGAGAGAAAATTTCTCATTAAGTACATCAACAATACACGAGAATCATGTTTCATGTATATTCCGCGTTATCACACAAATAGTTTAAATTCGACTGTCAACTGATAAAACGGAAATGTAGAACTCGTCGTTCTCTGCAGTGTTAGCCCTTTTCCCTAGGATCCCTTGATAAGAAAAGAGTTTTCTTCTGTTGAACAGTGACTTTGACTCATATACATGTACGCGATACCCTGTAAGCCACCGCGAGGGTGTGTGGCAGAGGGTGAAGATCAAATCCCCCATTGCGCGGAAATAATAGAAGAGGCTAATCTACCGCTAAACACGATGGCATATACCATTTCATTTGTCGTAATGATTTGATTCTCCCAGGAGTAATGGGTTTTTTTTAGATATTGCCACGTGTCGTGACAAGCAAGTGAATACCGTAGCTAACGAATAGCGTAGGTATTTACGTTCAACGACGTATTTACGTCAAAAACAAATAACCGACACCGTCGCGCAAGCCTTTTAGGAATGCGAGGACAGGTGACAGGCATATTTTTCCATAGTTGAATATTCGTATGCGAGCCTCCAGCGGAATAACTGTTGTATTCCAGTAAATTAAGCCAACATATTCGATCCGAAAACCTTTATCTTCGCTTGAAGGGCCATGTCAATTTTTTTCTCAAGGTGAGAAGAGGGACAACGACACAAAAGCCATCCACAATAATTTGTCTCTTGGGATTAGTGTCGGAATATCGTTATGTGTGCATTTAAATTAAAGATTACATGCATATCCAGACTTAAAGTTCAAAGTCTTACATGCCTGTGAAGTATTTAAGAGGCAGTTATGAAATTATCGTGTTCTATTCAATAATCCGCATAAAGTGCAGAGGGGAATACGTTTGAAATGCATGCTATTATTTCGACCAATAGCCCTTCACCATCATATAAACAAACTCAGCGGTATATGGAGAGAGGGCGCTAGCTATGGTGGCCAATGCTTAAAACCTGTAACGTGGGCGTGGCCTATCCGCCATGTGATAAAAGATCCCATCCTAGTTGTTCCATTAAACTCGTACTAAACACAATCTCAGCTTAGTGGTATATTGAACATAATCTCAGTACTTCAGTTCTATATTGAAGATACCAACTGCAGTGTGAGCGATGTTCATGATCTTTCAAGTTACTTAGGCGAGGGAATCATCAAAATTCACTGCAAGAGCCTTCTCAACAAATACCAAGCGCTTTAAAATCATTTAGTCGTGATAACATCAGGAGTAGGGATTCCATCTCCTTGCCGTTTTTTGCGTGTACGTTGGAAGAAGTGATTTCCAAATTTAAAAAGAGACTTGAGTTTTTTATTTGATCGCATAGGCACTAAGTTCACAAATCAAACTCCTTAATTTGCTTAAAACTTTTGGAAGTGCTTGAAGATTGACTCTCCTTGAAGCTTCAGCCTAACGCCCAAATTCCGCCGAGCAACCACGCAGTATCCTGACAGCGGGAGGAAATGAACATAGGAGGATTGTTTGCGCGCCCTTGGCAACGATTAGTTATGCGGGCTTTCCTGAAAACTTATAGAAGTCCTGATGTCCGGAGCGAAAGGGGCCTTATAGCGAGTCACCTCTGATTCCATGGGTTGCGAATCATTCCGGATTACACTCGGATCCTTCCCACAATGCACTCCACCAATCCGAGAACATGAAGTGATCCGAATCTATATGAATAAGTAAATAATCGAATACGATAGAGTTTCAATTATATTAATGATAAAAGTATTACAAGCAAACTTATAACATTTAAGCGCTTGGGAATGTTTATTTGTTTGCTCTTGCCTTTTCGTCTGCTAACAGCTGCCTCTCGAAAGAGTACTCCTCTCGTATTGGCTGGAATCGTTGACGTAGCCGTGCTGACGTCACTTCCATTGTTTCAGGGCCGAAGTTACCCGAGCCTTATCCCTGTTGGAAATTTCCCTACAAGATCTCCCTAGAACGTAGGGAATGGCAAGGGAAAAATTGAAATTTGCCTAGGAAAAATGTGTTTTCTACGAAATTCCCTCATAATATAGGGAATTTTTTCCCTTAGAACTTTTTTCATTGGAAAATTTAAGCTTTGGGAAATTATTTACCTAGAAAAAACGCTGCTCTAGGGAAAATCTTCAGGCTTTGGGAAAACGTTATCAAGGAGAATTTTCCCATATTATTTGAATAATTCCCTTTCACGTTATCAATTTAGTGATTAAATTTCACCATTTCAAGGTTACTACTATGTTATGTATACATTTATCACAGAGTTAACAGTTACCACTCACATTCAATAACATTTGGTACCAAACAAATGTATGCTAACCCGCATCGCTGCAGTGTTTGAAGGCAAGCGAATCAGCAGCATAAGACAGTCATAATTTCGGAAGAACACGTTTCTTTTTCGAGGTTGGGAACATTTTCGGTAAGTTAATGAAGGCATTTCTTATGATCATGAGCATTCCTTAATTTGATGTGAATCATTGAAATTAGCGATTTCGTTCATAAAAACATTCTAATTTGTTTATCGCATTGTTGTTAACAGAACTCAAATGGCAACGGAGACTGTGTTTTCGCACGCATGGGTACAGTATTGTGTAATTATGATCACAATTTCTTCAACTTTGTAACCATCATCCTTGATCTCCTCTATATTTTTAACGGGTGCATTCATTGATGAATTAAAGAGGAGATTGCAAACCGAGGATTTCATCCAGCAGGAGGCAAAAGGAACAAACGTGTATGCTGATGAAAAATGTAAACATGCTGCTAAAAAAGGAATAAACATTGGTAAATTTGAGTTCTTTTCAATCATTAATTGTGATAATGCCCTCTATTCCACTGATTTTCATCAAGTCTTCCCTAAATTTATACTTCGGTTTTTGTTTTTTGGATAATGACGTGAACTATTGTGTATTGAGTGGAATATTTGCCTGAGGAAAGTTTTTCACGGTACCTAATTGCTAGGGGAAAATTTTCTAGGGAAAAAGGGGGTTCAGTTTTCCAGGGAAAACCTTACACTTTTCTAGGGAAAATTTGTAGGGAAATTTCCAACAGGGATCAGGAACGCGAAGAAAGTGGATGAGAGAGGAATTGCGTTACGGCGAACGCGCGTTAATTGGTTGTCCAAAATCGACAAGAAGGAGGAATAAGGAATGAGCACTGACCACTGACATGAGGGCGGACCGCATCTCGAAGACCCAGACGTTGCTGCAGCTGCTGCCGA
Organism: Platycnemis pennipes; assembly: GCA_933228895.1. Taxonomy (NCBI): domain Eukaryota; kingdom Metazoa; phylum Arthropoda; class Insecta; order Odonata; family Platycnemididae; genus Platycnemis; species Platycnemis pennipes. Next base: position 169,121,073 of record OW121847.1, read on the forward strand.
AGCCGTGGACGATGACCTTGGTGGGCGCGGAGACGTTGAGTCCGGCCTGCAGCCAGTCGGCCGGCCCGAACGAGGTGGACGGCACGAAGGCCGCAGCTGCGTCCGTGGAGAGCGAGGAGGAGAGGGCGATGTCCCTCGCGGGACGCCGGGCGGCCTCCGAGATGTTGGCGAACGGAAGCGGAAGTCCGTGGGGGCGCTGCCGCGAGTAGAACAGGAACTGCGTGGCCACCTGGTCGGGCGGGGACGGAAGCATGTCCAGGTAGCCGAACGGGCCCGAGTCTCGGAAGCAGCCGACGTCCTCATAGCACACCACGCTGTCGGCAGCGCGCCTCTCCCTGCGAACACACATGAGGACATTCTGATGGAAGAAGGGAACAACTGGGTGTTCCGGAATCGGAAACAACAGCTTAACATCCATTACGTGAATTGTCGAGTCCAACCCCCTTATTCCGAAGAGGAATGCACGCACATTTCATGTAACACGGGCAGGGGCGTCGGAACTCTTTTCGCTGGGAGGGGCCAACCTGGAAAAGGGCCCGGCTCCTGTGAAAAGGGCCCGCATTTTTGCGGATAGGAGGGGGTAGAGACTAGAATTCCGCTTAAAGTGTATATGAAGGTGGTAGAATATGCGTCAAAAGGGAAAAGGCAAGCTAGAAACCAGTGAAATTTAATTTTAATTGAATAAGAGTCATTTCTCAAGGGCCCGGGGCAGATTCTGGCCGAATGCCCCCCCATGCCCCCCCCACTTCCGACGCCGCTGCACACGGGCATCTAGGGAGATGTTGGTTGTCGGAGAGGGCAGGGGTGTTTCAGGGACTGAATTCATTCCAGGGTTGTTCAGGGAGAGGGTTGCTTTGCTGATTATTGTTACGGTTGAGGGTAAAAGAGAGAAACTTCCCACGACGGCAGGCCCTTCAAACCACCTTTGAGATTGCCACCTTTTGAGATCCACGATTGCCGTTTGGCAGTGGAGTGGACCCAATTTCGTTCCCAGCAACTGATTCTATTGGCTCATGCGATTGGCTGTGATGCACTACATGTAGCAGTTGACTGCTATGACAGTCAACTACTAACAACTGTTAAGCCCTACTCGCAACTGTGTAAATAGCAACTGCGATGCGAGTTCAGGTCGATACTGGACACATGTCGAACACTATCAATCCTACTTCGAGCTATTAACAAAGTTGAAGCTCGTCTACTGTCCAGCGGAAATGTATCCAACACAATCGCAACAATCGCCAGCGGAAAGCAATACACGACGTCTGATATGGGGAATTTGGATATAATAACAAGAATATCCCTCCCAAAGGGGAGATTCTTCTCTTTAAAAAATGGGAACAAAAGATTATCGTCAATGGCATTTTTTGCTTGAAGAATATCATGCAAATTTAATCATCAATTACTATTGAAATGAAACTCTTTTTATTTGTTATGACAACGCCTAAATATCGGCTTTAAGCTGCATAGAAGTTGGTGCAGACGCATCATAGCAGTAGCGATATATCGCGCATCTCGCGACTGTCACAGCAGTCAACTGCTACGTGTAAACGCTGCTATACTCCTCGAATTGGAATCGCCCGAAGTACGTGTGACATGCGAGACCACCTTGATGCAAGGACTCTTAAGGCCAAGGATACAGGGCCAACGTTCTGGGTGAGAAACGGAAGGTCTGCCAGGCAATTGACAGCGACTAGGGCTGTGCGATACCACGATATATCGTCGACGATACCCATTATGCAGTTGATATCGGGAGTCGATATTTCGATATCCGATATCCCGATGTTTCGATATCCCGATATGACGATATCCCGATATAACGATATCCCGATATGACGATATCCCGATATGACGATATCCTAATGCCGGTGTTTTTTTCTGTCACCCTTAATAATGTCTCTATTTAGCGCAATTTCTCGGTAATGGTTGATCGGATTGAAGTTCTATAAACGGTCTCTTCCTTATAAAATGTTACACTTCCTCAATCGTTAATTATATATTTTAAGTTGTCTAATTTGTTATTGTTATTCACTATAACTTTTTGTTATAAAATTTGGATGTAGGGAATGGAATGGCCATGGGGCGATTTCATCACTGAAAACTCGAATTCAACAAGAAAATATCAAATTTGTTTATAAAATTATCGTTTTAAAACCATATTTCGGAATTTTATAAATTTTCACCGTTCTTCGACCAAGGAAAAATGGTTATAGTTCAGCTCATATGGGCCGTATCAAAAAATTGAAAAGAACCTCTATTACCTAAAATTATATGCTCTTTCGCCCTAAGTTATTACGTTATAACTTGGTAGTCAGAGTCGATATCCCGATCGTCGTCAGAGTCGATATCCGATATCCCGATATGTCGATATCCCGATATGTCGATATCCCGATATGTCGTTATCCCGATTTGTCGATATCCCGATATGTCCATATCACGATATTTCCTACTTATATCGCTAAACCGATATATCGGCGAATCCGCGATATCAGAATGATATCGTGGTGAGATATTCAAACCAGCATATCGCACAGCCCTACCAGATACCACACTGCCGCTGACAAGCCCTGACTTTCCGCATTCACTGGTGCTGTCTGTCCCGTCGTCAGCTCTTGCACACCAATGTCAGGACGCTCAGACTCGACTCACCTATGACCGTCGCGACGCCGTTGCCACTCGGCCATGGACGTCACCACCGCCTGGAAGATCTCCGCGTCGCGACGCTCGTCCAGCGCCTCCAGCGCCGCCGACGCCCATTCCGTGCCACCGCCACCGTCCGAAGCGCCACTGCGGAGACCTATCGAACCACAGAGTACAGCATGAGTGACCATGGCGCACTAATGCCATTTGACATAAGTTCACAAATTTTATACTAATATTAATTTTCTTTATGACAATATCATTAAGTCGCCGTCTCTCTGGCGAGGGAAATTTTGGAAGCATGAAAATTTTGAATTTCAATGCTTATAAAATTTTCATTACACTAAAAAATCAGAATGCTTATATACTGAGGGATGAAATGCATAATTTAAAATTAAAAACAATACCTTGTGAATATCCGCAATAGCAATGATGAAAATAACCAGAACATGAACATAAAATGCAACCATAGAAACCAATACATTGATCATTTCACAAAATATCTTGAAGTTATCATACAACTGAATTAGGTATGAGTTATAAAATTGATGATGGTAAACAATACGCAATAATAGCAAATACAAAAATTAAAATAATAACAACATGTGGGAGCGCAATCCAATGATTGATCCTAATTTACAAGGCGTTCTTTACGCTGAAATATATTAATTTTATATCACTCATACATGAAGCTTACGTTTTAAAATTTAGAAATTATGAATAATATTACAACAGCATATATGATTTAATTATGTGAACAATCAAATTGTGAAATGTGAAAGTGTTCTAGCATCGGGCACAACTGGATGAAAAATTCAAAGGCATCAGCTAAAACATTTGCAAAGAATAGTCCAAGAAAGTATTTATTTATCTTCATCTCAGAAATCGAAACTGTAATCAGACTCTGAGCTACTTTCATCTTCGGAGGCACTGCCTCCCGTGTGTTCAATCCTGGCCTGTTCACGAGATTCTAGGAGAATGCACTGTCCTCCGAATCTGCCTTCTTCGATCACTTGTTAACATGCGCGAATAGTATCCGCGAATACCTCGAATTGCGGAAAATATTCGAGATCTCGAATAGTGATGCTAAATAAACGACCTCGAATACTTTTTAATATCGCGCCATACACCACTGGGCGCCCATCCCATACGCATCAATACAGAGTCTTTGGTGGTTAAGGCCGTTGTACACGGTGCAATTTCTTGTACAAGATCTTGTACCATAAATTGAACGGCGAGATTTGACCAAGATATTGTACAAGAAGTTGGTTCACGGTCGTACACGATCAAAGATTTCCATGCAAATTGTTCGCCAATAACATGCGCATATATCGTTTTCTGTCCAACAGATGAATTGAGATATCCGGTGACAATAGTATTTGAAAACACTGCCATAGTTACTGGGTTACAATGAATTGCAACCATTAATCCTAGCATTAATAAAATTAAATTATACGATTGGTTATTTGCACTCTTTCATCGGCTCATGAAACCCATCATTTATCGTCCAAACATCATGTTTTTGCTTGTTGCATATATTTATTTTCGGTTCAATAACGTCATCTTAATTTCATTGAGGTTTAATGTTTGCTAGTGTGTCCAACTCATCTTTTGAGAAATAGAACACTTCCGACGCGACCGACGAATATCAAAATATGGAATCAACAAAGAATATCATAATGTGGAAGCAACAAAGAATATCATAATGTGGAAGCAACAAAGAATATCATAATATGGAAGCAACAAAGAATATCACGATATGTACAACAGAAATGGAAGTTTTGCCACGCTAATAGGAATAAAAGTGATCGCAAACAGAACACCAACCTTACGAACACTAAACGAACGCATCACTACCGTCAATTGTCATGCGCAGAAGCTACGGAGTGGATCTTTGATGGTTTCGTCCAATAATATAGAGCATGATCTAATTTCTTGTACAAGAAATTGTAAGAATACCTTGTACACGATACAATTTGCTCATTGTACAAGTTCTTGTGCAATAAATTGTACCGTGTACAACGGCCTTCACGCAGAGAACTCTGGACCGTAACAGTGTCATCTGGATCGCCAAATAATAACTATAAAGTGGTCTGGTGGGGGAGCAGTTTTGAGTAATATCGTCCAGAGGACTCTGGTCAACAAAAACATGCAGCACGCTGTTAAGCAAGTTGACGAACTCCATTACATTCGCAGTGAAGAGGTTCCGTTGGCTACCATTGGTGGATTTGCTTGCCCTGGCGCCTAGCTTATTTTTAATGCATTGGTTTCCTTTTACTCTGGTCACAATTCTTATCCCCGTTTGGCCCACATACACTGCGTTGTAATCACACCACACCACTTTTATGCTCCACATCAATTTTGTCTTTAGAATTAAAAAAGTAATTTGCAAAGTGTAGTCGGATTTTAAAAACAGATCTTAAAAATGTCTTCAGGCAAACGCCTAGCTATTACTTGGCTAATATTGCCTAGGAAGGGCAGTTTAAACCATTTCTTTGATTTTCCGTGGGGATATTGGTCCAATAGTGACTTTTTTGGTTTTGACGTTTGAATTTTATTTAACAATTTTTCCACTGTATGTTCACTGTAGCCATTCTGATGAGCTATCGTTTTTATGGTTTGCAGTTCTTCTTTAAATAAGCTATCCTGAAGTGGGATGCTCACTACTCGTAAATGCATGATATGTAGTGCATGTTTGGTGAGAATTCACCCCCTGCCACACACTTTTGAGGTAGCTTGCAGGGTATTATGTACATGTAGATGTAACCGGTGTAACACAGAGTTTATGGCAGCCAGTTTATGTGCGTAGTGACGAGATATGAACTATTGGGAATTATAGCATCTGTAAAGGTATCCTTGCGATAAATGGCTAACTGATGTTTACTGTCTGTGATGGAAATGGACAAATCTAAACAATTGAGGTAACCATTACCTATTTCCACAGTGAAAGTAATAGATGTATGTAGGGAGTTTAAAATTGATAAAAATTGATCCAGTTGCCTCAAAGTACCAGTCCACAAACAAATAATGTCATCTACGTATCTATAGTAACAATAAACATTGTTTAAAAGGGAGTGGTTTGAGCTGAATAACTTCTGTTCTAGTGAATCCATAAATATTTCCGCTAACACTGGGGAAAGTGGGGATCCCATAGACAGACCAAGTCGTTGTTTATAAAAATTGCCATCGAACAGGAAGTAATTTTGGTCGGTGCACAAGGTCAAAAGTTGTCCAAAGTCTTTCACAATGTCATCGCTGCAATCCGCTTTTCTCAGCCAGGATACTGCCGAGTCAGTGGCCTCGAGTGAGGGGATGGATGTGAAGAGGTTGCGCGCATCGAAGGAAACTAACTTTCCATTGGGGTGGCGGTAGAGTCAAATCTTTTATTTTAGAAGCCAGTTCAATGGAGTTTCTTTATCCAATAAGTTGACTTAAAGGAGGAAAAATTTCTCAAGAGAAGATGATTTAACTTAAGCGCAAGTAAGTGCGACGGAGCCGATATGTGTGACAGGTAACTGATCGAATTGGAATACCCGGCTTGTGCGTATTCCGTAGACCGTACATCCTTGGTGGAAATGGATTCATTTTTATTAGACTCCACTCTTCGCTTGGTGAGAGTAATGAGTCGCAACTGTTTAAGGTTGTTCTGAGAGTCTGTTGGGAACTGTTAGCAGGATCTTTGTCCAGATTTTCAAACCCATTTTCGGAGATAAACTGTTCACACTTTTGAACGTAATCGTGCTTGTTTAGTAACACTATGCTATTTCCTTTGTCAGCGACTTTGGTCCTCAAGCTGCTCATAGAGAAGAAAACAGAGAGAAGAGGAAACGGAGTTCATACCATCTGTTGATCTGGAGAAGGCATTTAGGATCGGAATGCGATGCAGAGATGCGAGACTCCGAAGGAAACTGGAACCCGACCGGAGAGAGAATCCGCAGTTTGCACGTGAACACCAAAAGTGTGGCTGTTCTCAAAAAATAGAGGACGCAGCAGTGACGAATCGTGAATCGGAAGAGCGTCCCGTAGTGTTCACGAGAATGGCACACACTGGCGAGACAACGGAAGGGTGTGTGGGTCTAACCATCGCCAGGCACAAATGCGGATCTATTGATAATATCATATGCATGAATACCGCAACATCAAGCTCCTCTTAGAGGCAGTTAGAATTAAATTTTAAAAAAATGTCTAGTAATTAATTTTTGGAAAAGGAATATCTCTCCTCCTAGCACTTACAAAATAAGTAATAGTGAATTTACAAACGTAGAATCCATTAAAATATCTTGGAATAAGACTGAAACATGATCTTTCCTGGGGTAAACACATTCGTGAAATAATGGGTCAAGCGAATCGTAAACTGGGATTCATCAAAAGAGTATTGGGTAAATGTGACGATCATGTACGAGAAATCAGCTACGTTTCCCTTGTAAGACCTCATTTGGAATATGCTGCCAGTGTATGGGATCCCTACGAAATCGGTCTAAATAACGAACTTGAACGTGTGCAGCGAAGATCGGCAAGATTTGTAAAGGGTACGATAACCTTATTAGCGTAACCAGTCTATTAAATGAATTAAATTGGGAATCATTGTCAGATCGCAGGTTGAAATTTAGACTTAGTCTCTTAAACAAATTCCAAGACCATATTTTCAATGATGACGTTAAAAGTATTTTGCGAACCACAACTTACTATGGTAGACTGGACCATAATCACTAAATTATAGAAATTGATTGCCGAACTGACAGATTCGAAATGTCCTTTTTTCTTCGTACTATTAGGGATATGAATAATGGTAAATATATCCAGTACAAGTGTAGCAATGGATAATATTGGTAGCTGCTGTTGGTATAACTTGAAGCTAACCCAACTAACAGCATGTTTTTGCATGTTTGCTTTGCTATTTTTATCTTTTTTTAAATAGTGAAGTTTAGAACAGCTTAGGATTAGAAATGAATAAAAAAGGATTAGAAATTCTATTCCTTTTTTATGCATGATATGTAGTGCATGCTTGGTGAGAATTCACCCCTTGCTACACACCTTTATGGTGGCTTGCAGGGTATTATGTAGATTTTGATGTACTTACATGCAACGGGTAGGTATAATGCTATTTCTTGGGTAGGCATTTAATGCTGTGCTTTCTGAAGAAAACTGGAATGTCATTCAGCAACCGAAGACGTAGGTGTAACCAGGTTGATCCTATGAATATGTTATGAGTCAGAAAGAGAGAATCAAGCATAAAGAAAGGAGTGAGACAAGGACAAGGCACTGTCTCTCACAGTATTCAAAATCCACATCGAGAAATTCATGCAAGAAGTCAAAGTCTTCAGGAATAAAATCAGAATGCTACGATTTGCTGATGACATATCAGAGATGGCAGAAACAGAAGTTCAGATAAATGGCCAGATATTACCTGAAGATTAATAAAAAGATATTGGTATGCAGAGGACAAGATCAAAGTTACACCAGAACAGCATGAACTTGAAGAGGTGGAAGAGTTCTGTTACCTGGGAAGCCGAGTAAGCATCGATGGACGAAGAAAGAAAGGAAGCCCAAGTGAAGATGGCATTAAACCAAAAGAAACATTTTGCGTACCTCTGCAACTACAAGCGTGGAAGTGAGGAAACATTTCATTGGAACATGCATCTGGAGCATTCTACTATATGGCAGCGAAGCATGGACGATAACAGCAGGAGAGAAGTCCAGACTGGAAGCATTTGAAATGTGGTGCTACCAAAGAATGATGAAGATAAAATGGATCGATCGAGTGACAAACGAAGAAGTCTTAAGAAGAAAAGAAGTCTTAAGTGGGTGAAAAGAGAAGTCTACTGAAAACCCTTATAAAGCAGACGGGACTACTTAATAGACTATATCTTAAGACACAATGGCCTGATGAAGACAATCGTCGAGGGAATAGTGAACTAGAAGAATGGAAAAGGACGTATGAGGTATATGGAACAGGTTGTGAAGGATGTGAAAGAGAGGATGATAAATGTAATAAGAAAAGATGAGGTGACAGGGGAGTGGGAGAGATCGTCAAACCAATCCAATGATTGGAGACTGATGATATCCTACTACATATAGGTACTATACCAGAAAGACGACCGAAAAATCTAACGAACTAACATGGACAACAGGGAGAATACACAGGAAGAACAGGGAGTAATGACAAATTTAACGAGAGTTATAAAGGGAAAAGGTAGGGTATACTAATTTCAAAAATAAAACGTTCACGGCAGAAATTACTAATTGAACTTTTAGAATTCGACATGAAAACTCACCACATAAACGTAGAAATTGCCTCTGAGTATTATTCTTAAAAACTTATCGCGAAAATATAGATATTTACATACCACGCTAGCATGAGTGTGATAGCAAAGAAAGAAAATGGTACAACAGAGAAGTTAGAACAGTATTGAAAGGGCAAAGAATACTGAATGACAATTACAAAAGTAGCTTACATGGAAATAATTAGCGCAGCGGATTACCAAGGTGAGGAACGATACTGCACGAGGTAACGTTTCTATTCTTATAATTGTTGGCCATTTTTTCGGATTTCAATGCTTTACAGTAATTATTCTAAAGTAATTAGACTCTTAATGCAACAACAGGTTTTTCGTACGCCAATATTAATGCGATAAATACGATAACACATATTTGACAAAAGGTAACCAAGTTGGTATTGAATGTGACTCAAACATTTTCGTGAATCAGTCACAATAAATGTTTGTTTAAAATGTGCAGGTATCTAATTCACTGGTAATAATATATTACACATTAAGGGTACTTAATCAGAAATGCGAATGTTTTATTAGAATTTCAACTAAAAAGAAGACTAACTTAAATTTTGGATTTATATAAGTCTAGATTCAGGACCTACTGTCGGCGCAGAAATTATGTGCACTCGAGTTTGAATACAAATAACAAATTAATAGCTTGGCTTACAGAAAAACTAATCACACAGTAGCTTTTCTTACTTCATTCTGCGTTATTGAGTGGCAAATGTAAATTTTTTAAACGTATTTTAATATTTTTACAACCGTTGTGACGTAAAAAGTGCCTGTTTTTGACGGTGTTCGAGTAAAGCACCGACCTTGATGACCCGTAAATCAATGCCAAGTCGTTCAATTGCAACCAAACTTTAAATAGTTTTAGATATACATGTTTTCTATGCATTCTGTAAGTTTCCAGTGTATAACTAAAAAATAAAAAGAGTTGTTATCAATTTTATAAAAAGTTAGCAATTCAAAACTGGGGTGTCGTAGAATTTCGTTCTTGGTGGCGTTATAATTCGCATGTCCTGAACATATTCAATGCGTAATTGTCTATTATTTCAACTCATTTGTTTAATTTATATCGATTGGTATTTATATTGGCGAAAACGAGCTCCCTCGGCAAGCGACTGGCATTGTTTAAGCCGTGCAGTGTTGCCGCGTACATCCTCTCCTGGCCGCCAGCGCCTGGTTTCGCTTGTCAGCGGATATCAACGATAATGTAATCTTATCCTACCAACTTTTACATCAATTTTCCATGATACCCTTATTCTGACTCTAAGGAGTACTATTCACCACTCATGAAATCACTGGTTTATCACTGCCGCCAGCTTACTGTGTACGATAGTTTCTCTCTGGTTATTGTGGAGTATATATCGCTCAAGATGCCTCCGACCACCGTTTTCTGAGTACGAAATTGGAATGATTAAGAGCTATTTGTTTTTTAAGCAAGAAAGAGAGAAAATTGGTAATAAGTGCTGTCCGGTTTACCAGCAAGTTGCTGATTGTCTTGGCGTATCACTTCGCTCGGTGTAAAAAGTATCTTCGGAGAAGAGCGAGAACATTATTGAGGTAAACCCAGGACCAAGGAAGAGGCTGGGCGCCCATTGGTTCACATTGACCAGTTTACAAAAGGAGTAACTTGGCGAACGATTCATGGCTTTTGTCAGAAAATTATTTCCAAACATTGAAAAATGTAAAGCCAAATTGGAGGACAATTTACAGGACTTTCCAAAAATGTTATTTTTCCAAGCCACGAGAATTTGTCAAAAATATTGTATTCCAGTATACGAAATTAAATAATCTGATGGACTAAAAATCTATTGCTGCATCTCGTCAAGCATTTTTCAGAAGAATAAGAGGGCTGAGGAATGAAGGATGTGAAATCTTCTACACAGACAAAACATTGTGCGGTCAACATCACGCTTGGCAAGAAAACGAATTAAAGCATCGAATAATGGCTTCCCAAATTATGACCAATACCGCGGGCAGCTTCAAGAAGTTTTTGATTGGCGAAGCGGCTTCAAGGTTCCTTTCGGCACTGGTAACCGTGTAATTATCCTACATGTAGGGAGTGGAGATGGATTTTTAGAAGGTGCGGGATTGTGTTTTGTTGGGAAGAAAGGGTCTGGTGACTATCATAAGGAAATGAACTCCCAGCATTTTGAAGAGTGGTTTCAAAGGGTTTTGGCCGTTATTTCAAATAAATCGGCGATTGTAATCCACCATGCTCCATATCACACAATGCTCGATTCTAAAATAAAAAACCATACCAAGGCTTGGTTAATAGCTAACAGAATAGCGTGGTTAATTGAGAGAAAGATTCCATTTCCTGGAGATATCAGTAGCTTCGAATCTCTGACCAAAGCCACGCTCATTCAACATGCTAAACCCTACTTTAAAACAACAAAAAAGTAACCAAATTACGGATGTGTTGCGCCTGATGTGGAATTAGTATGGTTACCCATCGTGCATTGAGAATAGAATCGAATCGAACTAATATGGGCACATGTTAAGAATAAAGTGACAAAAGTCAAAAGAGCAAATGCCGAAGAGAAGGGAAAAGCGAACCCATGCTAAGAGATCTCTGCGACGATGCTTTAATTTAAGTGTCAAAGTATTTATGGAAGGAGAGTATCAAACACGAAGAGGAGCGTGAGGAATAATACTGGGGAAATACCTAAAGTCAAACCTCTCGACTTTGATTTAAACAGCTCTTCTGATAGTGAAGAAGTCGAGGAGGATGACACTTTGTGTGCCACATTCCATCAAATGATGATTTTTAATTGCTGTCTCATATATTTTGAAAAAAAAATAAAAATGAATAAAAGCACACGTTTTTGAAGCTGTCATTGGAGGTCCAAGGCCCTCATGAGGAAACCTTATGTGAAATGTGAAAGTATCTGTTCGCATAAAACAAGCGAAGCCAGGCGCTGGCGGCCAGGAGAGGATGTACGCGGCAACACTGCACGGCTTAAACAATGCCAGTCGCTTGCCGAGGGAGCTCGTTTTCGCCAATATAAATACCAATCGATATAAATTAAACAAATGAGTTGAAATAATAGACAATTACGTATTGAATATGTTCAGGACGTGCGAATTATAACGCCACCAAGAACGAAATTCTACGACACCCCAGTTTTGAATTGCTAACTTTTTATAAAATTGATAACAACTCTTTTTATTTTTTAGTTATACACTGGAAACTTACATAATGCATAGAAAACATGTATATCTAAAACTATTTAAAGTTTGGTTGCAATTGAACGACTTGGCATTGATTTACGGGTCATCAAGGTCGGTGCTTTACTCGAACACCGTCAAAAACAGGCACTTTTTACGTCACAACCGTTGTAAAAATATTAAAATACGTTTAAAAAATTTACATTTGCCACTCAATAACGCAGAATGAAGTAAGAAAAGCTACTGTGTGATTAGTTTTTCTGTAAGCCAAGCTATTAATTTGTTATTTGTATTCAAACTCGAGTGCACATAATTACTGCGCCGACAGTAGATACATTATGTGACGTTTTTAAAAATATAAAAAATATAATTTTATGGAAAGGCAGTGCGCATCGATTTCTAGGATAGATACTTAAACGTCACGAATGACGTTGAAAGGTCATTGTGAATTGAATGTGGTAACATAGCTTCTGATTGCAACAAATTGAGGCATGCCGCAGAAGTTCATACTTTGTCAAAAAAAGGACTAAAGTCACTAAGCAAGTACCTCAGCCACTTTCTGCAACGCACGCAACCTCTTGTCTTAGCCGCCTGCTACAAGGACCACACTCCTTCAATGCCACTGTCAACACTCGTAATTGCTTTCAGCTACGTGGATGGCATTCCCAGGATGCTGCTTTCACAGAGAGCTTTCCTTTTCCTTTGCAGAGAGCTTTCCTTCTGCCTCCCTTTATAAAAACTCATGCACACCGATATATACATGTTGCCTGGATGTGTCGTGCGAAAGCGAAACCCGGTCGCAATAAACCCGGTCTTTCTCCTCGGGAGCTGCTCAGTTTTCAAGTTTCTAATCATGTTCCGTTTCCACTCAATCACGCCTGCAACCTCAGAATTTGTTATTTTGCAGAGAGCCACTCCGATTCAGAAATGCCCGAAAAGAAATGCTTTCATCTGAATGCGTAATATAATCCTTTATGTATTATGTATCACACACATTTATTGCACAAAACATGCACAACATAAGAAATTGCCCTCACGAAATGCACTTTAAAATTAATCAAACACAAACAAACACAATACACTTCTCTTCAGGCTCGCACTTGACAGGCCAAACACTTTTACACTTTCTTTTCTTTCGGACCACTTCTTGAATCAAATCAGACACAACACAACAACACCAATGATCTCTCTACCTTCACGAATGCTTATTCATCCACACAGACACCAACTAGCTCACGAAAGCTCAGCTTTCTTATGCACGCGTCACTTTTCCATCTCCACACCTCTCCACGTCTCACACACAACTCGCCGATTATCCCTCTCTCCTATTGTTTCCTTAATTATCCTCACGTCACGGCGTCACCTAGAAACATATGTTTACTTCCATTTTTGCACAATGCATTATTGATCTTGGCGGCTCAATTGTTACGTTACAAATGTGATCATTCGTATTTCTAAGTTTCTACTATCTAGACTACTGAATTCTTGGTGGAAAGGCAACGGTTTAACTGCAATTATCCAGTTACTTACTAATTGAGAAATTCTTCTTATGAGAAATGGTGGCTAAACTTGAAACGGATTTGCACAATTTTTTACATGTGTCTATGCTTCGAGGATTTGACTTTTTTTAACGATCTTTTTTTTGGGTTTAGTGGCAACTGGGTGAAAAACAACAATGAAGAAGAAATAAATGAACAACCACGGCCGCGCTAATTTTCCCATGGAGGGATATGGTTTCCTGATGCTTAGACATCTGCTCCATCGTTCTCAGATTCAATCTACAAATGTCGGCGAAACGCATTCGAAAGAGGGCGTAGACAGGTTTAGAATATTTTGTGTTCCCCTCCATGCTTTATAAATATTATCGAAAGCATTTGTTCAACATGGCATGCATTTCTTCTTTTCATTTCGTCGTATATTGTGAGCTGGGCCAAAAGTGGAATACGCATCCAGTGTATGGAACCCGTGGGAAAAGGGATAGATAAAATAGTTAGATGAAATTCGGAGGAGATCGGCTAGATTTGCGAAGAATTACTACGACAAGGGGTTAAGTGCATCTTCTACGGGTGAGACAATGGGAAAGGATAAACTGCATTGAGTGAAGATACTGACCAAGATCATCTACAGAAGAATAGAACGAAAAGCAGAGCATTCCCTGGATGAAGATCAATTCGGATTCAGGAAAAGTAAGGGTACAAGAGAAGCAATATTGGCCCTTAGACTGCTCATAGAGAAGAGAATGGAGAAGAACAAGCCGACGTTCATTGCATTTGTGGATTTAGAGAAGGCTTTTGACAACGTGGATTGGGATTCGATACTTGGAATTCTGAAGGGAATTGGAGTGCCCTACAATGACCGAAGAATTATCTACAGTCTGTATAAAAACCAGGTAGCGGTGATAAAATCTGGACCCAGCTGTGAAGAAGCAAGAATAAGGAAAGGAGTGAGACAAGGCTGTGCACTGTCTCCCGTAATTTTTAATTATTACATTCGAGAGAGTCATAAATGAAATCAAGGGGAAGTGTTCTGGAGTGAACATCCACGGAGAAACAATCAGTATGCTACGATTCGCTGATGACATAGTACTCATAGCAGAGACAGAGAGGGACCTGAACAAGATTCTAGTAACCATGGAAAGGACAATGGCCAGATATCAGCTGAAGATCAATAAGAAGAAGACTAAGATATTGGTGTGCAGCAAGAAAGAAGAGGCCAAAACCAATGTCAAACTAGGAAAACATAAATATGAAGAGGTGAAGGAGTTCTGTTACTTAGGAAGCCGAGTAACCAACGACGGACGAAGCAAGAAAGAAATAGTGAGTAGAATAGCCCGGGCAAAGAGGGCATTCTATCAAAAGAAGAATCTACTTACAGCTGGAAATACAAGCGTAGAAGTAAGGAAACAGTTCATCAGAAAATACATCTGGAGCATGTTTCTTTACGGCAGTGAGGCATGGACGATGACAGCAGCAGAGAAGAAAGGGTTGGAAGCATTCGAAATATGGTGCTACAGAAGAATGCTGAAGATTAAATGGATCGACCGAGTAAGTAACGAGGAAGTGCTAAGAAGAGTAGGAGAAAAGAGCAGTCTGCTGACAACACTAAAAAGAAGAAGAGACAACTTAATCGGCCATATCTTAAGAGAAGATTGCCTGATGAAGACTATCGTCGAGGGAAAAGTGAACGGGAAGAATGGAAAAGGCAAGACCTCGTATGAGTAACATAGAACAGGTTGTGAAGGACGTGAAAGAGAGAGGAACTACGTTAATATGAAGAGGTTGGCCGATCGAAGAATCGAGTGGAGGGCTGCGTCAAACCAATCCTAGGATTGTTGACCCTTGATGATGATGTGAAGAGACTTGTACAGGGCTGACGAATTCACCTCCGACAGAGGGCTCACACTCGACAGACAGGATGCACAGGGGTAAGAGGGAAACACACTGCACCACGGATAGAGTCACGTTTCCTCAGACAATTCGTGACCCTGATAAAACACCTCACGCCATTAATGCCTCCATCGAAAAATAAATTCGCCTCGATATGGACAAGAAATTTCAAACATTACATCAATATGGACAAATGAAACCAATGGATAAGAAATTGACATTCTGGATCTTTTTTGGATTTAAAGACGCCCGCACGAAATTCTAGAATGCATTTTGCGGTACTCCTCAAATGTCTACTTGCACATCAGATGAAAAATAAAATTTGTTCTGCTTCCAGTACGACATCCATAGAAATCTTTCCTCAGGTGGGTATAATAAACTATATTGTGCGTTCACATTTTATTTTTGGCGATACGGGTCGCATTTCATTCGCGTTGCGGTGTGACCTGGTTCTTTTGTAGGGATTGTTCTTCTATCCAGCATTCCAATGGGGAACATGCAATATTTTTTATAACTCTTTGAATGTAAAGTTTATTAGCTACAATGTGCTTGGCAAACATTTTGCTGAAGAATTAAGTTGTGTAGCAAAGATATTACTCTTTAAAAATTGTACCTTTTCGGCAGCTTAAAAACACCACGTCATCGCATGACGTCACGGCACGGTATCACTATGGGCGTTGTTTATCTGCTTATGCGTGGAGGTAAGTTGTTCAATGAATACTTGGCGATAACGTATGTATTTATTTCACTTGTTTAATTCAATAAACGATTGTATTTCGATTTTTTATTTACGTAGTATGGATGGTAACGACAAAATTGTCCATTTTTATGTAATGCCTGTTAAGTGCCCAAGAATTTCTAGTACGCCTATGCAATCGCTTGATTTTTTAGAAGAACGCCGCCATAAGGGAGTCAATTAAAGGAAATTGTCGGAATGTGCTTTTTTAAGTATTTTTTCATTCATCGTTTCTTTCGAGAAACGGCTAAAAACCTCAAAACAATATATTCACTTCGTTTTCTTTTAAATATAAATGTCTATCTCCGTAGCAATATGGAACCTATACCGTGCAGTGACGTCAGAAGGCGTTTCAGGTCACGTGACTTTCGTCGATTTTTGGGAACATTTTAATATCATTTAAAAATCTTTGTGGTGGGCGTAGGAAAATTTGGCTTATATATTAAAATTGGCGAGAAAATTTCGCATCACGTACATCATTAATCTTCGAGAAACAAATTCCCTGCATATTCCCCATTGCTTCCAATATCCTGAACATCTTGTTCCATGCATAGTCTTTGCCGAAGGCCTCTTCCTCGAATGTCCGAAGCCGGTTTACACATTAATGAAATGGAAAGTTGATTTCGGTCGGAATCGGTATTCTGAGTCTGCAGAATTAGAATCCATGGCGAAAAGTACCGATATGCAATTAACCGCCGCGATTGTTGTATGCTCATACGTAATTGTTGATATATGTTTAAAATACTGGCAATTAAACTTTGATTAAATAAATTTCTATGAACAAGCATTATTTACACAAATTAATTTGTAGGCCTTTTCACAGAGTCCCTATACGTACTACTTCCTTGGGTGAAGGAAAGCAATGATAAACCCAACTTTCCGTTTCACGAATGCATATGCATGTCGGATCCATTTCTAAGTGCATCCAAGCCGCTAGTAGCATTCACTTTTGAGCGACAATCCCATCACGAAATACGCGCGTCACTGATTAATGTCTCCGACAATTGCAATTATTTCGAGGTCAAGGTATGTCTACAAATTTTATAAGAAGTTTCTTTTATAACATCTGTCAATTGAAATCTTAATGATAATTCGCAGTGTATATTTTCTCTGTTTTAATGCGATTTTTCGATGAAACCTGTCAATTTTGCACGAAAGAAGCACGGCCACGTTTTGGTTTTTCACCAAATAGCAAAAGTTAACAGCTGAAATTTGTTGGATACTATTATTTTCCTATATTCAATTACATTTGTTCCATAACAGAGAAATTTAACTTTTTTACGTTAAAAAAAGAATGTTTACTTTTAATTGATATTTTATTACAATAAATTATTGAATATTGAATTTTAGAATACACTAATTATTAAAAAATACATGTATAATTTCAATAGTAATTATGAAGGTATTTCATCGTACAAAATTGAAATCGGAGAATCACAGCACTTTTTACAAGATTGAGAACTTGGACTGTAAGTAGAGTTCGTTTATTTTTTTGGTCTCCGTTCGTTTCACTTGTTTTGCCTACGCGGCGTGCACTCTAAATAGATTACTTGGAGGACCGAGATTCGCTTGGAGACGTGTTTCTTCCTTTGAATTTTAAGAAATCAAAGAAACAGAAAAAAAAAACAGTTTGAAAATTGTGAAAATATGCTCGTGATCTTGTGGAAGCTCATTTCCATCCATTTGTAATTGACTCTTGAGTGTCCGTCACCAACCAAAGTTCAGCAAAATCTTCTTCATAAGTATGGCGGCCAGAAATCCGGACGCGACATCCAACACCACACAAAGACAATGGAAGAGACCCTCTGATAGCCCTGAAGGACCTGACCCGCTTCACAGAAAATAGATCCAGTTCACTTCTGTGTCACGCCGCAGAAGGACCACTCCATCGCGGGATGCACGTATCGAATGCACTTTGCACTTCACCGTTTCAACCACGCTGCGTCATAAGACAATGCACGCGACAACAGTCTTATTACCTATAAGATACCTATAGTTGAGTCGAGCGCCACGGGTCTTTTAATTTACACTGAATTGAAATTCTGAAGACATTTAGTTCTCGTTGCTTGTTTTCACGATGAATTTTGAGTTTGTCAGCTCCATTTGTAACGTTTTTGGGTGTGTTTTTTTTTGGAACACACGATTCCCTGGAGTGGTCTTTCACTTTGTCCAGCCACGCCCAAACCGGATTGCAATCCTGGATATCTCCCTGGAAAACCGCAGGCGGCTCTGGAAAAGTAACTGTCCGCCCTACACCACCCTGGTTTGTGAATTTCACGCCCCCTTAGGTTTGGTATTTGGTTTACCATTACTTCTCCATGAAATCCTCGTACATTGTCATCGGAAAATACACAAGCTCAGTTTCAACAATCTCTTCGATCGTCAAGGGCATAGATTGCTAAATACAAGAAATATTTACAAAATGTTCATTTATACTACAAGTTTTCTGGCAATTTCAAATCGAAAACAATCATTCTTGACTAGAACAAGAATCTTTTCCATCTAATGGTACTTGGTTTGATCTCATAGAAACATTATTTCTAATTTAGTTTTGTAAAAGAAATAAAGCCTCCTGGGGGGTTGTGTTTGAAACAGTCGGAATTATCTCGATTAGGTAACCAAGGAGTCACGTGATACAAAAACAAATGGTTTCAAAACTTTGTGTGTCTGAATCGCTCTTTACAACATCGTTAATTGTTTTCACTTGAGTTTTTCTCATCTGTTCCAACTATAGAGACCCCAGTTGAGATATAACACAAGTGTAAACAAAGAATGAGGTTGTAATCAGCGGTTTTAACACACCAAATTTGCGATCCATTCGTGCATTCGTGTATTTATACCACGTGACTCCTTGGTTACCTAGTCGGGATTATCTCGAATAGGTAACCAAGGAGTCACGTGGTATAAACACGAATGGTTAGCAAATTTGGTGCGTTAAAACCGCTGATTACAACCTCATTCATTGCTTACACTTGTGTTTTATCGCATCAGGAGGCTCTATAGTCGAGAAAGATGAGAAAAACCGAATTGAAAACAATTAATGATATGTTAACATGCGATTCAGGCATATTAAACTTTCAAACTATTTGTGTTTGTACCACGTGACTCCTTGGTTAGCTATTCGAGATGATTCCGACGCTTTCAAACACAGCCCCCCAGGAGAGAAAAACGAACTCTCAACGCATTTCTCGTGGACGCCATCTGAATTCGAACCCACTACTTCTGTATAGCCCAAATTCGCAATTTTTTACGGATATGCTAGCCAGCGCCTGGCACCCTGAAGCCTCGAGATGTGAGTTTCGTCAAAAATCGTTGCATCCGTTTCCTAAATAAAAAGTACATACTGATCGTTTTAAAAGCATAATGTTCCCTTGGAATGAACAGGCCCAAGTGGCCGCCTGCATTGATTCCTCAAGTACGGATCGCCCGTCAATAAAAAAAAACGCGAGGAACCCGATGCCCATGGCATTGGCGACAGTGTGTGGCCACACTGTGGCCCTGTTTCGGGGCTTCCGGGAGGAAAGAAGGTCACGGGGTCGTCCCGAGATCGAGGTCAGCGCCGCCCTACTTGCGAGAGGAGGAACCGTTGGCCGCCCGTCGCCCCAGAAACAGACACGAGAGGTCCAGTTTCTCCTTCGAGATTCAGTCAGCGTTATTTGTAATCCCCATCACATTTCCGCCGTGTATTTCGTACATTAAAGAAGGCTTTTCGTGACTTACGATAGCATCTTATGTCAACCGGTACTTTTTTTAAAAATCATTCTTGCAGAGAGTGTCTAACAAAACATCCAGAGACGAGTCAGTTCTTGAAGATGACCCTTGGAGGAAAGTTCGCCACAACGCTACAGGCCTTGACTTGTTGACAACGCAATGGTATCCAGGAAATATATATTATAGGTTTTCAGAATTCATTAATAGGGACCCTGACCTTCCCGCTCCCAGTCGAAAGCAGTGTTTCCCCGAGGGCGCTGACGATTAATCTCCGGTGACGATGAATCCCGGACAGACTTTCACATCTAATCCCCAAATCTCCGGGCCTCAAAGCGCGCTTGGATAAGAAGTCAGTGGTTTCCCTTTCTAGTCTGCATAGAGTGAAGACGACGAAATAAGGAACGGCCACTCGAAGGAAATAGATTCCTCTCTCCAAGGCAGCAGACCCTGGCTCCTGGGGAACAGACCCTGAGTCGCGTCGGCCCGGATCGACACCATTCCGAGCACTCAATCGCCTTTCCTGCATCTAAGTATGTACACAATACCCTGAAAGCCACCATAAGGGTTATGGCATAGGGTGAATTCACCCCAAACATTAATTACATGTCATGCTTAAAAATGATTAAAAAGGATTACATATCAAGCTCAAAAATGATTAAAAAGGTCCAAGTTTCCGTTTTTTCCCTGATGACGTTAAAAACATTTTGTGAACTCCGACATACTAGACTAAACCACAAGCATACAGTAAGGGGGAATGATTGCCGACTCCTAAAGATTTCAAATGTCCTTCTATCCTCGGACAATTTGGGAAATGAACAGTTGTAAATATGTAGGTACGCAGTTGCACGTCGGGGTAAGGACTAAGAAGCCAGCCCAGGCAACAGTACGTTTGCGCATACTCCCGTATATTATTTTAAATGTCATGTTTCGAACAGTACTTATCTACTAATTCTTTTATGTATGACAGGCAGGGGCGTTGGAACTAATTTCGCTTGGAGGGGCCAACCTTGAAAAGGGCCCGGCTCTTAAGAAAAGGGCCCGGTTCCTATGAAAAGGTCCCGCATTTTTTTGCGGATAGGAGGGGGTAGAGACTATAATTCAACTATAAGTGCATATGAAGGTGGTAGAATATGCGTCCGACGGGAAATCAGGGAAATCAGGGAAATTTAATTTTAATTAATGAAGACTCATTTCTCAAGGGCCCGGGGCAAATTCTGGGGGGGGGGGGCGAATGTACCCCTGCCCCCCCAATTCCGATGACACTGATGACAGAAAAAGCATGATTGGTGTAAATCACCCCCTGCCACACACCTTTATGGTGGCTTGCAGGGTATTATGTAGATTTATTTTAGTAGCTATATTCCAGTCGAAACATAACAAGTAAAAAATATTTACAAAGCAAAGCAAGCATGCAAAAACATGTTGTTAGTTGGGTTAGCCTAAAGCCCTTATACCAATATGCAAATACCTACGCTATAACCATTGATACACTTGTTGATCATCCACAACATGTGTTTAATGTCATCGGTATAAATATCGTCATGGAATTCGCCTAGGAGAGTCATCTATAGATTCACGCAATTCCCTTTCTTCTCTCCGGTAAATGCAAATCTTATTGTGTTCCACACCCCGAAGGATAGACGAAATCTCCGTTCGATCGAAACGGCTTCGCAGTCCTCCCAACTGCGGATGCTCCTCAGTCCTCTTCTTCTCGTCCTCATCCAGACTCACTCTCCTTGACGCTTCATAGTCCAACATATGTGTGCTCCGCATGAAGTCTTAGCAAGGTAGTAGTAGCTCATTGTCGCATGTCAATAGGGCGTGTTTGGTGATATTCACCCCCTGCCACGCACCCTCGCTGTGGCTCGCAGGGTATTGCGTGCATGTACATAGGGGCGACGTAAAACTGCTCCCTCTCTGTTGAATCTATCGTGAAAGTATCAGGGGAAAGTGACAGGGACTTTGTCAATTCATGGTCGATCATTCAGCATGAAATTCATTCATCACGCGCGAGCGATGTCACGCCAATCCATATGCAGATTGCACTTCGAGTCGTTAAAGGCAGATATAAAGGATACATCACTTGACGACGAATGCAATGCCCTGGGCGGAATCCGAGCTCGGGACCTTAGGGTCGGTCGCCAGGCATTTGAAGAGAGACCGACTCGCAACTTCGTGCCGTCACAAATACATCTACATCAAGGTAATACCCTGAAAGCCACCGCTAGGGTGCGTGGAGTGTGCTGCCAGTGTACGGGATCCCTACGAAATCGGTCTAAATAACGAACTTGAACGTGTGCAGCGAAGATGGGCAAGATTTGTAAAGGGACGATACGATAACTCTATTAGCGTAACCAGTCTATTAAATGAATTATTTTGGGAATCATTGTCAGATCGCAGGTTGAAATTTAGACTTAATCTCATAAAGAAATTCCAAGACCATATTTTCAGTGATGACGTTAAAAATATTTTGCGAACCCCAACTTACTATGGTAGACTGGACCATAATCATAAAATTAGAGAAATTGATTGCCGCACTGACAGATTCAAAATGTCCTTCTTTCCTCGTACAATTAGGGATGTGAATAACGTTAAATATGTCCAACACGAGTGATTGAATCCATAGCATAGGTAGTTGCATGTTGGTGTAAGGACTTGAAGCTAACTCAACTAACAGCACGTTTTTGCATGTGTAGTTTGCTTTTTTTATCTTTTTAAATATTGCAGCGCAGACTAATATATTAATACTAATCCTTTTAAATGCGTGATATGTAGTGCATGTTTGGTGAGAATTCACCCCCTGCCACACACCTTTGAGGTGGCTTAAAGGGGATTAGGTATGTAGATGTAGATATAGATGCAGGGTGTGAAGTTCACCAAACATGCACTGTTGACATGCAACTAAGTATGCCACTACTGCACGGAAACATGTTTAGGCAACAGAGTCACTACAGATGGTTGGTGTCTATTCAGTAACGAAGTGATCACCGGATAGAAAGGTTTTCATTATGTGTTCATCTTTATTTCCATAACACGCATATAGGAATAGTAATTTAAAAACATGCTTCATGCACCACAGACTACTTACTCTGACTATATTTCACCTACCTTTCATCTTTGCTATGCTACATATTGTGTCCTCTTACGGAAACTGGGGAAAAATGTCATTTTAAATCTATCGGTACGAAAATCTATCTCCCTATCCTATGATAGCATAATACGCAGGGGTTTTTAATATAATTGTAACGTCATCTATAAATAAAACTACTTCGAATTCCCTTAAAAGGTTTAGCATAAAGTTTGACCAGCGTTCCGATAGACAGGGACAGATTTAAGTTTTCCTTTTAAACGTTGCATCGCCACTCAAATTATGATTTTGCGTTATGGAAAATCCTGTACGATTGGGTATTGTGTAGCATCCATATTAACGTGAATCGAGTGACTTACGCACTGATTTGACAGAAACTATATATGTACGTGTCCTAATACGTGATAGCCATGGGTGTAAATGAAGGACACTTTACTGATTTCTTTTTTTCGTAATTCGGTGCTTTTTTAACACGTAGACTCATGGTGCATATATTACATACATTTCCTTACAATTCGATAACACATTCACATATAATCTTCTAAATATAAAATAACAAAAAGCACAACATTGAAATGACTTCTGACAAATATCCCGGTATCACAACGACTCAAGGACCCAAAAAATCTATTTGAATTCGGAACCTTGATTTCGAATATTACACCAATCAATGATATTCGAAAACTGTAAATGGTAACCACAACATTCTTTGTTGTAAATCGTCAAACACTTGATTTTTTCTTTTCTTAGCTACTTAATGTAGCTCCACCGAATTATGAAGTAATTGTCATTTTTATGAAGATTTCAGGACATCATTTTTTGGCCCTTCACTCGATTTGCAATAAGGCCTTTCCATAATATATTTGAAGAAATAAGACGTTGAAAATCAGATATTTTATGCGCGGGTATACGGCAGAGTAAGAGTGGCTCTTGCAGTAAAATCTGTAGATTAATAATGCAAAGAGAATGTCGTTTTGACGAAAAAATAATATGAGATGTGCAATTTTATGCAGAATTTAGCATTGTAAAAAAGTGCTCTCCCTACCACACTTGTTCAATTGATGTTAATAAATGGGTGCTGGAAAAAAGCAGAAAAGCCTAAGTTACATGAAAGTAGCGCTACAGTATTTTGTTATCATTGTTAACGGTACTTTTAATGGAACTTGCTTACACGCCTATATACCGATTTAATTTAGGGATATACCTTACCAAGGAAGTTCTTATGTTTTTTATGTAATTTAAATATTTCGCTGGTTATTGACATGGTGTAATTGATACCAATGCTTCCAAATGGTAGAAGCGTCATTGTTGCCAAACAATTTTCAAGTATACGAATATTAATAAAATTCAAAACAAAGAGTTGTATTTGCAAGGGAATAGTTTAAAACTAAGTAATAAAATATTTAACATATTTTAGAATACGTATTAGTGGGATTGAGCATGTATTCTCATTTTGTAAATTGAACGTGGCAACAACACATCAGTCATGTTCCGAAGTCAAAATGAGTTAAAAGAGCTCGTAAAAAATAGGATGCAACTACAACGCGCTATAAAATAGCATACTCATACAATTATTGTGTATGCGTTATCACCCTATACATGATTTTCCATATAGGTGTTTTTCTGGATCGGTATTTATTCATTAAATAACAAATAGCTGTTAAAGAGGATATTGAATCCCAAGGTCACGGTGGAACCTCCTTTCTAAAAATCGAAAACTTAAGTTAATTGTTGTTTGTTGCTGTGGTGACGACAAGAAATCTGGCATACTGGTTATTCATGCAGGTCCAAGGACAGTTGGGCATCCTTCCACACCGTCTCATAACTCGCCCACGTCAATATTAATTAAACCGGGTTGAATGGAACACATCGCGGTGAATAGCGGGTGCCAACCGTTGACAGCCTCCACAATTAATACAAGAATTAGGGTGGGAATCATTATCAGAGCGTAGGTTAAAGTACAGATTGAATCTATTAGAGAAATTTCAATCGGATAGCTTTACTGAAGATGTTAGGCACATTTAAAAAAACCAGCGTATTATGCTAGATTCGACCAGATAAATAAGATTAGAGAGAGAGATTGTCGTACAGATAGATTCAAAATGGCATTCTTCCCCCGTACTATAAGAGAACAGAATAGGCAGCGTAGAAAAGGGATAGGTACCTGTAAATATTTTAGAGTAGTCTGTAGTGAATGATAGATGTATTAATCCTTTAAATACTATTGATGCCAACAAACTAGTTGCATGAGACCTTATAGTTGCTTGTTTGCATGTTAGTAGTGAATGCTTGGTGATCTTCACCCCATGCCACACACCCTCGCGGTGGCTTTCAGGGTATCGTGTAGATGTAGAAAACTGAAGGAGATAGCAACTAAGTCCACTGTTGGCGTTGCACTTGAAATGGAGAACGCGAATTGATTCTGTACTTTGGCAAGAGATATTACGAAAACTATTAAAACCAATGCCAATGGAAAAAATTAAACCAGCTTCCACACTGCTCCCATTCAGGATCATGTTTCCGAGGAAAAATCTGCCAAGGTGAACAGCTGCTAATCACCCACATGTCTCCATCAATCCACACGTGCAGGTTCACACCGCGAGCTTAAACAAGGACGTCTACGGAATTCGGCGAATTTCTTCTGGATCAACACGAAAAGCCGTGAAAAACTGAAGAAAACTAAACCTTGAAACTTAGAAACCAGTCTAAACTAAAAAAAAATCCTTTTGAGAAATAAATCGTTTAGGATTCGTATTTGTGGATGGAAAATGATTCCTGAATCCCTACCGGGGGCAGTTGACTTACCTCAACTGTCTGTACGAGAAATCAGCTACTTTTCCCTATGTTAGACCTCATTTGGAATATGCTGCCAGTGTATGGGATCCCTACGAAATCGGTCTAAGTAATGAACTTGAACGTGTGCAGCGAAGATCGGCAAGATTTGTAAAGGGACGATACGATAATTATATTAGCGTAACCAGTCTATTAAATGAATTGAAATGGGAATCATTGTCAGATCGCAGGTTGAAATTTAGACTTAATCTCTTACACAAATTCCAAGGCAATATTTTCAGTGATGATGTAAAAAATATTTTACGAACCCCAACTTACTATGGCAGACTGGACCATAATCATAAAGTTAGAGAAATTGATTGCCGAACTGACCGATTCAAAATGTCCTTTTTCCCTCGCACAATAAGAGATACGAATGACGGTAAATATGTCCTATCGGAGAGTAGCAATGAATAGCATTGGTAGCTGCATGTTGGTATGAGTACTTAAAGCTAACCCTACTAACAGAATGTTTTTGCATGTTTGCTTAGCAATTTGTATCTTTTTTTTTAAATAGTGTTGTTCTGACTACTATATTAATACTATTTCTTTTTAATGCATGATATGTAGTGCATGTTTGGTGAGAAATCACCCCCTGCCACACACCCTCGTGGTGGCTTGCAGGGTATTATGTAGATGTAGATGTAGAAACTGTTTTTGCTGACTTTTACCGCGACTATGATTCGTCGCACACGGTGGCTTGCATGATGCAGGAGAATGATAAATGCTACTGCAGCCTCCCATCCACGTGCCTAAAGATGGCGCCAAGAGTTCCCCTCTCTCTCTCGAGAGAGAGAGATATGGCAACTGTGTACCACGAAGTCGCCATCTTGTGAGGAACTTTTATGGAATTTTTTCGATTCTCATGTGACCTCGACTGAGTGATATGACACATTTTCATCAGGTTTTCGCTCGAATACTTACACTATTCGTTCAACGAATGCAGGTTTTACCTACAACATTGATAAGGGATAGGATGTGATTCCCCAAGATTCATTAGTTATGCCCCATCTATAATACGCAGCCAGTTTATGGGATCCGATTTAATTAGGTTTGATCAGAGAACTAGAGAGCGTAGAGCAGCTTGGTCTGTTAAAAGGTGTTACGATAGGTTGAGTTATGTTTCAGAATAGATTACCGTCGGCATCAAAATGATGTGTATCGCTACACTTTGAAGATTTATATCTGGATATGCATTCATGCCAGTACAATGTGATATACATCATTTTACCGGTAATTATATTGTTATTTTAGTTATTATTTCATTGGCGTGGCCACATTTTTTTAATTTGTTACTGATAAAAAATATTAACTGAAATGTCAATAAAATTAACGTTAAAATGATGTATATCACATTGCATTAGCATTAACGCATATCCGGGCATAAATTTTCAAAGTGTAGCTATGCGCAACATTTTGACGCAGGCAGTTGGAAGAAATAGGTTTGGAATCGTAGATCGTATGTACAGATGGAATCTCCTGTAGAAATTAAAAACGGATAGCTTCACTGAAGATATTAGATAGTGTTCAGAACCCCTGCAATTTACTCTTGATTTCATCAGAAAAATAAGATTAAGGAGATACCGATGTATTTTTTAACCAACCGATATGCCCACTTTTTACGTTTATTTAATAAATATTGTTTCTATTTTTGGTGAAAAAAATGTTTATAATGTGTGTTATTTAAAATTTCATTTTTCCCGCGCACCATAGGAGAACATAAAATAGGCAGCATAGCAACGGGAAGATGAAACAATTGTTTTATTAGTAAGTAGTGACATCTCTTAGTTGAACGGTAAGTATTGCATGGTAAGTATTGCAGTTGAATATTTATTTTATATAATTTGTCAGCAGCAAGTCATATTTGGTGACCTTCACCCCCTGCCCAACACCCTCGCGGTGGCCCGCGGGGTATTGCGTAGATGTAGAAGTTGGGTTTTGAGGCCAGGCCGATGTACACATTACACCATTTCAGGCTCCGAAAGCATGAAATAATCGAGCTTTGATTAGGATTAAAGATGACGTATGTCGTTCTCTATGGTGCATTTTTATAGATTTATTTCAATTGCGATACTATTATTGCATAGTCAGGGTGCGATAGTTTAATAATAATAATATAATATTAACCTTTTTTTTCACTCAAAATATATACAAGAAATAGTAAAACAAAGAAAAAAAGAGAGTGAAACTAGGCGCCCCTGTAGGAAACTTCCTTTGTTGGGGTTGCCATTCCTTGAGTAAGGAGTTTTGCGGCAGTTAAGAGAGAAATTAAGAAAATTAAATACTAAAGGCTAAACAGAAATTGTGTCCTTGAATATTTAAATTGTCCTTAAATGTAAAAATATCTTCTTATCCCTAATGTGTTACATTTAATTCAGGTACATATTTCACAGTAAATTTCCAAAATCAATAAATATAATATAAAGAGTAAATTTACTAAACCACATTTATATAACTATATCGAATAAATACATGGAAACTTTGAACAATAAACATGTTAAATTGAGGAGGCTTAAGCTAAAGTTCTGAAATATATTTCTATATCTTTTTGTAAAAACAACCAATTACTCAGAGTCTTTTTAGACATCACTTGGTTGTTACACAAGTGTAATTCTTGAGGTAGCTGCATAAAAACTCTTGGTGCTATGTAATTATATAACAAGGGACGTAAGGATCTTTGTCGAAATTTTCATTCAATGTGACAGTTGTGCTATCGATTCCTGAGAATCATCGAAATAAAAAGACAGTTGCAAAGTTGTATCCACGTGCATCCACGTAATACCCTGCAAGCCACCGTAAAGGTGTGTGGCAGGGGGGGGGGGTAAGTCACCTGTCATGCTTCAAGAGTCTTAATGCGCGCACCAAAAGTGCGTCCACAATTGAGATAAGGGACTGCTGTAAACGGACGAGACTACTTTCATGCAAGGCAAAACCCCAAAGTATAATTTATAATGCAATTGGATGATTTAGTTCCACGCTTGATGAAGGTAAATCTTTCATAATTACTGCAATTCGTTTCGCAGCTGTTTGGGAGTCGCCGAGTAAGATTTTGCGCTGCTGACGTTTCGACGGAACACTCCTCCATCGTTTATTCAGAGCGATAAAGCTCGCAGGTAGGGCTGTGCGATACTGCGATATATCGTCGACGATACTCGATATGCACTTGATATCGGGGGTCGATATTTCGAAAAGCTTTATCACGATATGTCCATATCCTAATCGTTTTTTTTTCTGTCACCCTTAAGGATGTTCCACCGTAGCTCCGCGATTTAAAATCCCGTAAAAGAGCTATTTGTTATTTAATGAATAAATACCGATCCAGAAAAACACCTATATGGAAAATCATCTATAGGGTGATAACGCATACACAATAATTGTATGAGTATGCTATTATGTAGCGCCTTGAAGTTGCATTCTATTTTTTTTACAAGCCCTTTCAACTCATTTTGACTTCGGTACGTGACTGGCGTGTTGTTGCCACGTTTAATTTACAAAGTGAGAATACATGCTCAATCCCGCTAATACGTATTCTAAAATAGGTCAAATATTTTATTACTTAGGTTTTAAACAATTCCCTTGCAAATACAATTCTTTGTTTTTCATTTTATCAGTGTTGATATTTTTGAATACTGTTTGGCAACAATGACGCTGATACCATATGGAAGCATTGGTATTAATTACACCATGTCAATGACCAATGAAATATGTAAAGCTCATAAAAAATATAAGAAGGACCTTGGTAAGGTATATTCGTAAATTAAGTTAGTAAATAGGCTTGTTAGCACGTTCCGTCACAAGTACCGTTGCCAATGATAACAGCATACTGTAACGTCACTTTCATGTAACTAAGGCTTTTCTGCTTTTTTTCGAGCAAACATTTATTAATATCAATTAAACAAGTGTGGTAAGGCGAGCACTTTTTAAAATGTCAAATTCTACAGAAAATTGCGCATCTTATATTAGTTTTTCGTAAAAACGACATTTCTCTTTACATTATTAATCTAAAAATTTTACTGCACGAGCCATGCTCTACCGTATAACCACGTGTAAAATATCTGATTTCCAACGTCTTTTTTCTTCGTCAAATATATCATGGAAAGGCTTCATTATTTTATTGCCAATCGATAAAAGGGCCAAAAAATGATGTGACCTGAAATTTTCACAAAAATGGCATCTACTTCATAATTCGGTGTAGCCACCTTAATAATATCTCTATTTAGCGAAATTTCTCGGTAATGGTTGATCAGATTAAACGGTCTTTTCCTTATAAAGTATTGCACTTACTCAATCGTTAATTATATATTTTAAATTGTCTTAATTTGTTGTTGTCATTAATTATAACTTCTTTATCATAAAATTTGGATGTTGGGAATGTAATGGCCATGGTGCGATTTCATCACTGAAAACTCGATTTCAACAAGAAAAGTTCAAATTTGTTTATGAAGTTATTGTTTTTAAACTATAATTCGGAATTTAAAAAATATTCACCGTTCTTCGACCAAGGAAAAGTAGCTATAGTATTTCAGCTCATGTGGGCCGTATCGAAAAATTGAAAAGAGCCTCTTTTATCTAAAATTATACGCTCTTTCGCCTTAAGTAATTATAATATAAGTCGATATCCAATATCCCGATATGTCGATATCACGACATGTTCATATCACGATATTTCCTATTTATATCGCGAAACCGATACATCGGGAATCCGCGATATCGTCGTGCGATATTCAAAACAGCAGCATATCGCTCGGCCCTACTTGGAGGGCATTCCACCCTGCGCCTGTTGTATGGGCGTCTCATCCGGGCATCATCATTGTTGTCTCCTTTTCCCCGTTATGGGATCGTCTCCTTAAAGAGGCCATCGTAAATCAGGCTGGAAGATAACGCTTAATAAATCGAGACTCTGGGTACATACATCCTCAGCAGACAATGGAAACCGTTAATTCGAAAAATAACGGAAAAAAAGGAGGCAACAATGCCCCTCCGGATGAGACGGCTGGCGCAGGGTGGAATGCCCTGCAAGCTTTGTTGCTTTGAGGAAGAATTAGGAGTGTTCCGTCGAAACGTCAGCAACGCAAAATCTTACTCGGCTGGAAAAACCCGAGAATTATTTATTTATATCATTCGCCGAGGCAGGACAAAATCATGTATTATCGTGACATGTTTGTACAATATTCACCATTGAAATCGAAACCCTGGACCTTTTGTATCGAATCGATCGATTTCGACGGCCGAGTCTATTTTCCGATCGCTCCAATGAGATGCGTGCTTACCTTGTCCGCAATGCGGCAGCACCATCAGCATCAACGCCAGCGCACCGCAGCAGGCGCCGCGAACGGCCATTTCCGAAGCGAGCACTGCAACGCAAAGAAGAAACGAGCGCTGTTAGCAGAACAACGGATGCGTTCACTGAAGACTTTACATACACACATATATATTAACCCCTGCCATACATTACGCCACATAAAAACCCCTACGTATCATGCTAGATTTGACCAGATAATAAAGATTATAGAGAAACAGAGATTCCCCATCCCTTCCATTCCTATCCTTATACCTTTCCTCCCGGTCTGAAGCGCCTATTAGTGCGGAAACAGACTTGAAAACAACCATGAGATCGTCGCTTGTGCTATATTTCCCGCGAACCATAAAAGAACATAATAGACAAATAGGGATAAATAGGAGGAATATCGTTAGTGCGTTGTGCATGATGCAGGTCGTTCCACACGGTTATAGAAACTGTGCATTGGCTGCTGCGACAACACTTCCGCACGAAATATTGCGCCGTGCGTAAAGCGACGACATGGAGACTGCGTGAAACACTGCGAATGCAAATTAGATTCATCTACATCTACATAATACCCTGCAAGCCACCATAAAGGTGTGTGGCAGCGGGTGACCTCTCACCAAACATGCACTACATATCATGCATAAAAAAGGATTAGTACTTGCATAGGTACTGTCTAAAACTACGCTATTAAAAAAAGATAAAATTAGCAAAGCAAACAGGCAAAAACATGCTGTTAGTTGGGTTAGCTTCAAGTCCTTATACCAACATGCAGCTACCAATGTTTACATTGCTACCCTCGTACTGGATATATTTACCGTTATTCATATCCCTAATAGTACGAGGAAAAAAGACATTTTGAATCTGTCAGTTCGGCAATCAATTTCTCTAATTTCTTGATTATGGTCCAGTCTACCATAGTAAGTTGGGGTTCGCAAAATATTTTTAACATCATCACTGAAAATATGGTCTTGGAATTTTTTAGGAGATTAAGTTTGAATTTCAACCTGCGATCTGACAATGATTCCCATTTTAATTCATTTAATAGACTGGTTACGCTAATAAGGTTATCGTACCGTCCCTTTACAAATCTTGCCCATCTTCGCTGCACACCTTCAAGTTCATTACTTACACCAATTTCTTAGGGATCCCATACACTGGTAGCATATTCCAAATGAGGTCTAGCAAGGGAAAAGTAGCTGATTTCTCGTACATGATCGCTACATTTACCCAGTACTCTTTTGACGAATCCCAGTTTACGATTAGCTTGCCCCATTATTTCACGAATGTGTTTACCCCAGGGAAGATCATGTGACAGTTTTATTCCAAGATATTTAATTGATTCCACATTTTTCATTCCATTATTACGCTGAACAGATTGCATGTTCTAATGTGATGCATGCAATGAGGGACATGCAATATTTTCATAACTCTACGAATGTTAAATTTATTAGCTGAAATGTGCTCGGCATAATTTATTGCTGAAGAATGAAGTTGTGTCTCGAAAATATTATTCTTCAAAAATTGTACCTTTTCGGCGGCAGTTTGAGCACATACGACGTCATCGCATGACGTCACGGCACGGTATCACAATGGGCGTCGTTTATCTGTTCATGCGTGGAAGTAGATTGTTTTAATGAGTACCTATTGACGAAAACGTTTGCATTCATCTTATTTGTTTAATACAATGCACTAATGTGTTTCGATTTTGTTATTTGAGTAGCATGGATCGCAACAAGCAAATCGTCCATTTCCTACGTAATGCCTGTGTAAAGCATTGTTTGATTTCACTCCGCGAACCTCTTCTACGACAAAACAATGGCTGGTTTTCTTTCAAGAAGAGGGCTACCATAAGGGAGTCTATTTAAAAGGCTAATTGTCGGATTCTGCTCCTTTCAATCCCTTTTGAGTTCAGTGGTTTAGATCAAGGAACGGCTAAAATTCTTTAAAGAAAAATCAGATTCGCTTCGTTTCCTTCTAAAGTAAACGCGTTTCCCTAGAAATATGGAACTCAGTGACGTCAGAAGGCGTTTCAGGTCACGTGGCTTTCGCCAATTTTCGAAAACATTTCAGTGGCATTTGAAAATCTTCGCGGTTGGCACGGAAAATGTTGGCTTAGGCACATATACGTGCTTACATTTGTGAGAGAAATTATCGCCTCAAAATGCATCGTTAATACACGAGAGACAAATTCCCCTCTTTCACGTTTTCTCTCTCGACAGATGATGCGTAGATGTAGCGGCAAAGCACTGTCACGGGGATTCCGGAGATCAAATCCGGTTTTGACCGTTGAGATTCGCATTTGAATGTTTCGGTGGTCCCGGTCGGTCACCGCGCCGCGCGGCCGGTACCAAGACAGTATTGTTGGATGAGCAGGACACCCGGTTCGCTGACAATTTACGAGTGCAGGTAACAGGGAGGAATGACAGTGGAACTTGAAAACGAAGAACAGATGGACTTACGGGTATATTGTCATGGTCCGGAGCTTCCTGTGTCCAGTCGCGAACAATCCCAAGTGTCGAATGAAAGACAAAGCCCGAACTGATGTGTCTACACCCACTGTAGGACACCTATACTGCATGGAAGTGACTTTGACCATGGCTTTTATTTCTTTCTTGGAATAAGACTGACAAATGATCTTTCCTGGGGTAAACAGATACGTGAAATAATGGGTCAAGCGATTCGTAAACTGGGATTCGTCAAAAGAGTACTGCGTAAATGTGACGATCATATACGAGAAATCAGCTACTTTTCCCTTGTTAGACCTCATTTGGAATATGCTGCCAGTGTATGGGATCCCTACGAAATCGGTCTAAATAACGGACTTGAACGTGTGCAGCGAAGATCGGTGAGATTTGTAAAGATGTAAAGATTTGTAAAATTATATTAGCGTAACCAGTCTATTAAATGAATTAAATTGGGAATCATTGTCAGATCGCAGGTTGAAATTTAGACTTAATCTCTCAAATAAATTCCAAGACCATATTTCCAGTGATGATGTTAATAATATTTTGCGAATCCAAACTTACTATGGTAGACTGGACCATAATCACAAAATTAGAGAAATTGATTGCCGAACTGACAGATTCAAAATGTCCTTTTGTCCTCGTAGAATTAGGGATATGAAATACGGTAAATATATCCAGTACGAGGGTAGCAATGTAAACATTGGTAGCTGCATGTTGGTATAAGGACTTAAAGCTAACCCAACTAACAGCACGTTTTTGCATGTATGCTTTGCTATTTTCATTTTTAATTACAAATTTTTGCATGATACGTAGTGCATGTTTGGTGAGAGTTCACCCCCTGCTACACACCTTTATGGTGGCTTGCAGGGTATTATGTAGATGTAGATGTATAAAAAACGGGGAACAGCGGATGAAAGAGGGGGAATGTTGGAAAGGAAGTAATGCTAAAACGTAGAACAATTACAAACGAAAAGAATACTATTAAACTAAAACTAATACCTATATCCATCAGGGGATTTATTTTATGGCCTGTACAAATGTTTTTTTCCTGATTGTTCGTGATTTTTTGAGCGTATATCATTATTTTTTACTGAGGACAGCGCTGCTTTTTTTTAAAATTATTTTTCGGATCGAACAATCAGGCATCTTTCATACGACGAGCACCTTGGCTGGATCAAATCTTGGAAGATTCAACAGCAATTAACTTTTTTAAGAAGCAAAAGCGCGCCAAGGAAGTCAAAAGTGAATCTTCGTGAGACCTTCCTGAAATGGAACGACACCGTGCGTCCTGTCCAACCACTTTCACTTTTCACGACATTGCCACACCCACTCCGAGGCAACTCCTGCATTCACAGCCGCCGGAAGCAGACTACATTACATAGAAGAAACTACATAGAAATTAGTATTACTACAGAAAAATTACATAGAAGAACACACCATTTATAGAGAACAACTTATGCAACAAGAGAGAACAACACAAATTATTTCCTGAAGAACAAGCATTCCACCCAACAATTAATTACATGACACGCAAACAAAAATCCCTTCCTTAAAAGCCTGCCTTAAGTATGAAGAGGAGAAGGAAAAGACAGAAGCCTTTGTGAAAGACAACACGAGAGCGGACTGGCGCGAGCCAGGGCAAAAAGGAACCTGAAGAGGATTGTGGAGGGTGCTGCTGAAGGAGCGGCGAGGCCGAACGCGCGCAAACATGAAGAGAAAACGCACTGAAGGCTTAAAACTACAGGCGGCGCAGAAATTATGTGCACTCGAGTTTGAATACGAATAACAAATTAACAGCTGGGCCTACAGAAAAACTAATCACACCGTAATTTTCCTTATTTAATTCTGCGTAATTGGATGAAAATAAATACCAGTCGATATAAATTAAACGCATGTGTTGAAATATTAGACAATTACACATTGGATACGTTTATGACATGCGGATTATAACGCCACCAAGAAAGAAATTCTACGACACTCCAGTTTTGAAATGCTAACTTATAAAATTGATCACAACTTTTTTTCTGTGAAAGTTATACGCTGGAAACTTACAGTGTGCATGGAAAACATGTATACCTAACATTCTTCATACTTTGGTGTCAATTTAAGGCCTTGTTATTTACGACTCATCAAAGTTGGCGCTTCGCTCGAACACCGCCTAAAACCGGCACTTTTTACGTTAAAACCATTGTAAAAACATGAAAACGCGTTTTAAAATTTAAGTTTGCAATGTAATAACGCAGAATGAAATAAAGAAAATTACGGTGTGATTAGTTTTTCTGTAGGCCTAGCTGTTAATATGTTATTTGTATTCAAAATCGAGTGCACATAATTTCTGCACCGACAGTATAGGTGAGGACGACAGACAAAGGGTAGACTCATTGGCGAGGGACGAATTTAATCAGTTCTCTTGTAGTGAGAGAATCAGTGGAGTAGGGAATCCTACCGGTTTTCGATGAGGGGGCTGTTTGTCCAGGTTGACAGTCTGGCTTGGAAATTACGAACTAGTTTGCGGATAGAGGCATAGCAAACGGATGAAGGCATTATGCAACACCTTATATTATGCGTCCTTCTCCGCGCGTCGCGACTCGCTTTTATTGTTCGAGTGACCCTTCATGCGAATGGGGGCGTTGACTCGGAATCGAAATCGCTATTTTGTGCACGAAATTTTTAGATGGAAAAGAAAAATGAATTTTCATCATCATCAAGGGTCAACAATCCTAGGATTGTTTTGACGCAGCTTTCCACTCCATTCTTCTATTGGCCAACCTTTTCATTGTGACGTAATTCTTCCCTTTTACATCCCTCACCACCTGTTCCATGTATCTCATACGAGGCCTGCCTTTTCCAATCTTCCCGTTCACTTTTCCCTCGACGATAGTCTTCATCAGGCCATCGTGTCTCAAGATATGACCGATTGAGTTGGCCCTTCTTCTTTTTAGAGTTGTCAGCAGACTTCTCTTTTCTCCTACTCTTCTTAGGACTTCCTCGTTACTTACTCGGTCGATCCATTGAATCTTCATCATTCTTCTGTTGCACCACATTTCGAATGCTTCCACCCTTTTCTTCTCCGCTGCTCTCATCGTCCATGCCTCACTGCCGTAAAGAAACATGCTCCAGATGTACGTTTTGATGAATTGCTTCCTTACTTCCAAGCTTGTATTTCCATCTGAAAGTAGATTCTTCTTTTGATAGAACTCCCTCTTTGCCTGGGCTGTTCTACTATTTCTTTCTTGCTTCGTCCATCGCTGGCTTCTCGGCTTCCAAGGTAACAGAACTCTGTCACCTCTTCCAGTTTTGTTTTCCTAGTTTGACATTGGCCTCTTCTTTCTTGCTGCACACCAATATCTTAGAAATGAATTTTGATGAAAAAATTAATCTAATTAATCTTCTTAACCAGAGCCATTCACTCATGAATCAAAAATGAAAATAAGCAGACAGTTGACGACCTCGGAACGAGCTGCCTTGTAAGTATTTATTTCCCTCATCCCCGTCCAAGACTTTGTCGAGGAAGTACGAGAGGGGAGGGGATGTCAGGAGAAGAAGTTGATTCCTGAACAGATTCTGTCGCATATGAGCTGAACAGCATCACAACTGAACAGCAATATACGTTCGTGTACATTTTGACCTGACTAAAATTGTGCTGAAGTCTACTTCCTTATTCACAAATTACGATAATCAATGCCCATTGAAACAATCCGAATGGAGTCCAACAACCGCTTCCATTGGCAGCGTCAGTTGTGTGTCCCACTGTTATGATTGGGGGAGGTCGCTTCATAGTCTCAGTTGTGATTGGACGAAGTGGATGACGCACGAGTCCTTCCCACGCCCACCATTCCGAAAGGGTTAAACACATCGGTTTTTCGCCGCTTACAACTCGAGAACTAATTGACAGATCGAAGAACGGAAAAATACGGGACTTTTTGTATTTTACAAACTCCATCAGATACGGCAACAAAAATGTGGTGAACGATCCCATTATAATACAATACCATCCAAAGACATGTTCCTTGAATACGACTCATTAGAGAGGTCGTAGGAACACTGGAACAACTTTGTTCGGAGCCGAGGACTCAGCGAGACACATCATTCCTAGAAGAACTTCCCCCCTCGTCTGTCGAATGGGGTCGATTACCATATTTTTTTAATTGCCGAATCTGATAGAGTTTCTAAAATAAAAGGACCCGTATTTTTTCGTTTTTTGATCCGTCAATTATTTCTCGAGTTATAAGAGGCGAAAAACTGATGTTTTTAACCCTTTAGAAAAGTGGGCGTGGTGCAACCTCTGACGTATATTGACTTCGTCCAATCACAATAGAGCCCGCGAAGCTACTTCGCCTCATCGTAATGGGGGGACATAGCTGACTCTGCCAATAGGAGCGATTGCGACAGGATCTGGGCGAGCAGACCTTCCATGAACCCCCCTCCACTTCCTTCCCTTCCCTTAAAAGCAGTCAAGGAGGAAAATGACGCCAATGTTATCACAGTAGCTTTTTCGGTGGGCGTCACCTTTTGCTTTTTTTAATTTTTTATTTATGAGTGAATGGTTGTGGTTAGAAGATTAATTTTTTCACTAAAATTATTTTTTCGTTTCCATCTAACGATTTCGGGCACAAAATTGCGATTTCGGTTCCGAGTAAACGCCCCCATCACGGAAAGTAATATCTTCATAAGCTGACAAGGCGGAAGTGTAATTCCTGACCACTTGTCCTTTCAGATGCTGTGCCATTTCTCGGATCGCCATTCGGAGCGGCGGCGGAGGTGGCGCCGTGGAAAGCGTTCGCTTGTGTTTCTCCGAGCGCTTTCTCCGACCGATTTCTCTTTCGTGAGGCGTTCACTCCTCCCGAAGCTTCGCCTTTCACGGCCGACGCGCGTGATGTCGCTAATCTGTTTCCTCCGCACGAAGCATTAGTGCGACCTTGTGGCCGCGAGGGGCGCACGCGACGATCCCGACCACTCGTTCCACTTATGCAAAGTAAGTCAAAGTGAGGTGACCGAAAACAAGAGACACCCTTCTGCGCATGACGTCATCTGGATGAGACCCTTGATTCGACGCGAAACTCACGGATGAATTTGATCAATTCACAGTAGAACCTCCCTCACACGGCACATCGCATAACACGACAACCTCAATTACAAGTGCAATTTTCAAATCCCCTTGAGATTGCCACAACCTAAATTAACCTCTGTAACGCGACTGTCATTATTATCCAAACAACCTCAATAACACGGATTTTTCCAATTCACAACGTATCTCAGAACCTCTACAACAAGTTGTTTTGAGAAGTCAACCTCGATAACGCGACTCCATAGTATATACATGAATGGGTCAACCTTTAAGGCTGTCGGATACCACTGCCAAAAACGCTTCTGAAGACGTCTACGCCTCTTGACTTGAAGACTCTGCTTCGCTACTCAAACAAAAGTTTTCTGCGCCAACTTCGAGAATAAGGATTGATCTAGTAAATAAGTTTAGTAATTTTTCACTCGTTGCTTTTCTCATAATTCTTTTGACCTCAGAAAAACGCAAATTTTGACGAGAATAAGCTCATTTCCATGGCGTGTATGAAGTTAAATTCCGAACACAATGACTAATTATGACACTCTTTAAAAGCGGGAATCCTTCATCTCCATGTGGGACCAAGAATTCGTATTTCTTACCTTGAAATTTTAAACGTGAATTTTATTCACTAACCTATTGCAAACTTTGTTACACAACATAACAATACTATATAAATTATACTTTAAAACCAAACGTGTTAGCAAGGGTCGTTCTAAAATTCACTCGTTATGAAGGGATTTGGTGATTCCATTAACCTCGATAACGCGACCGATAGCCAAAATCAGCTTTGATAACACGACCCTCAACAAAAACAGCACCTCGATAAAAAAGACTGTTTCCCTAATCCCCTTGAGACACTTCTTACCGAGGTTCTACTGTAATTTGATTTTAGATTCGACAGGAAGATAAAAATCGACCATTCGCATATTTCGGCTTATATTTCAATTAAATAGGTGACATCAGTGACCACTCAACTCGCGGAAACTTAAGTTGCAGTCAGTAAACAGTTATGTCTGCGCCTACGGCGAAATCTGACCAGAGATTTTGCTGAAGAGTATGACTGGGTTTTTAGCTCACATTAAAACCAATAGACATCAATCAGCATGCTATTTGAATTAATCGCATCGGAGGTTATCCTAGGGCATGGTGCTGACTTTGTGACGTTTGTGTTAGCGTAAATGGGTCTGTTCACTATTTATGCGAGTCACGTTAGTAAAGATATTACTTTGTTCATCCGGCTCATTGAATAGCAGACATGTTCATTATAATAATCTATGACAGTCAAGATAAGGTCACTAATAATTAGTACGTAATATCCCGACGAGTGTAATTGCCTTCCGTAAATAGAACACACGTTGCAAACATGCAGTACATCATTTCAATATGGCATTTCCTAATAATACCGTCGTTCACGCATGCACAATATTGTTCCCTGGCGTGATCAGGGTGTCTATTACGGATCTTTCTATAAGGCAGTTATCGAACGGTAAGGTAGTTTCCGTTCGATACGAATCGTTCGACAACTGAAATGCTATTACGGTCCGTCTGTTGATATCGTTCGATAAATATGACGATACGGCGGAGGAGTTGTCGTTCGTTACGGGGCAAATAGTACGATAAAGCTATTACGGTTCTTCATATCGAACGGTAGCGGCTTATCGAAAGCACGATATCCTACAGCGGGTTACGGACCGTCTGTAACTCCCTTGTCGTTCGATACGGGAGTTCACCTACGACATTTATTCAAGGAAATGAGCAAATATATCAATGGATACTGTATTCTAATGGTTACATTACTATTATTATTGAATGCACTGCAAACTGATATACCTCATAACGCAATGAGGTGAGAATTAGAATTACAATGACATTATTTCTTATCGTTCAATTCGGGAGTTCACCTATGATGTTTATTCAAAGAAATGAGCAAATATACCGATGGATACTGTATTCTAATAGTTACATTACTATTATTATTGAATGCACTGCAAACTGATATACCTAATAACGCAATGAGGTGAGAATTAGAATTACAATGACATTATTTCTTATCGTTCAATTCGGGAGTTCACCTATGATGTTTATTCAAAGAAATGAGCAAATATAACGATGGATACTGTATTCTAATGGTTAATTTAGTATTATCATTGTATGCACTTCAAGTTGATATACGTTATAATGAAATGTGGCGAGAATTTGCATCAAATTGTTTTACACTCAAAGTATAGGTAAACGCTGAAACATAATGCATGAGATCGCGTAACGAGGCATAGCTCGCAACTATTAATGCGTCAATCTATTGTGTAGTTTACAAGCACCACTCTTTCAACAGGCTTCTTAAAGGATTTCTATCGAGTTTTATACAACCATAGGATTGTACTCCGTATAAATTCTTTGCAGGGCGCAATCCCATCATCGACAGCGGTGGCCGAGTGGTTTAAGGCGTGATATCAATATTTTTGACGAATGTTCGGTTCCGACCATGTCCAAATTTTTTTGCTTTCGAATACTTTACAGCATGGCTGTTAGATG
This sequence comes from Platycnemis pennipes, assembly GCA_933228895.1. Taxonomy (NCBI): domain Eukaryota; kingdom Metazoa; phylum Arthropoda; class Insecta; order Odonata; family Platycnemididae; genus Platycnemis; species Platycnemis pennipes. The sequence goes on from OW121847.1 coordinate 169,162,258, forward strand.
CTGATCCCGTACGTTTACGGCAGTAACAACAACATATTTTTATTTTAAAACTATTTGCTGGATTTCCAATCAACCCCTTGAGAGACATTCGAGGCGAATTTCGGGACTGTGATTACGGGGAAGAGGCTTCACATGCTGACAGGCTTAATATGTTTCGATGACAAGGATTACTCTAATGTAAAGCAAAAGGTTTCATAGTTACCATGCCCAAATGGAAATTCAACATTAGGTATCAACAATTTATACAGTGACTTCTCTTCGTAAACTATATTGAACGTATGATGTTCTTACACAAATTAATCTTTTTGCATTGTGAATGAGTAGTTGAAGAAGATGTATCGATTTGTTATCTACCGATACTTGAGCTTGAAAACCATGACTGATGTGTAAAGGCTTTACATTTTAAATGCTATGCTTAAGTATAAGAAATGGAAGGCTTATACTCTTGGCTGCTATTGCTGCAGAAGGAAGGAGGGTCATATTCCCATTGTTATGCTTGTCATGCTCGATGCTATAGGTTAACCATATTTAATGCATAGCATGAACGATAAGTTTAACAATTATTATGATGTTAAATTGAGGAATGGATGGAATGAATTATGTCACCGTAAGCTGTATGCATGTTAAAACATGGGACTTTTAAACTACATCGTCAAAAATATTAATTACTGTCAAATATAATTATAAACATTTTGCTCACTGACCTTTTATTTAGTGAATTTCGTTTCTGTCCATTTTATATGATGGTATGAAACAAGGCGATTAGATAGCACGATTAACAGCATTAATATGAATGGTTTTGTGTCGTAACTAACAATGCAGCAAGAATTACGGGAGTAATGAAAGCCAACAATCAAATAAATCTAGATAAAATTCTGAAATTAAATATTCACGTTTGTTTTAAAGTGTTTGTAAATATTTACTTCGTGATCTCAATGTTGCGGTTTGAGGTTATCGTTCGTCATTTGTTAGCATAGATCTTCTGCTGTTTCCTCTGCAACGTCACACAACGTCACCGATGTACGATAACTCCCCGAAGACAGCCGAAGCTTATCGAACGAAAGCAACGCCCGAACCGTAATAGCACGTTAGACAGCCTCCATCATTTCGTTCGATAGTGGTATCGTACGATATCTCCTATCGGCGGAAGTTCCGTAATAGACACCCAGGAGTCATTCCAATGTAAAATCACGCGAGTATACCAAACAAGTTTTAATTTTTTAAAATTTCTTTTCAATTTAATTTTCACTGGCATAAGGGTGGGTTACTTGTAAACTGTCCCGAATAAAAGACTAGGAGTCGCTCCTTTGATTTTTGATTGCTCAGAACGTTAAAATAATGACGGATATTAGAATTGTGAAGCGTAATGTCAACAGTGCACATGATGTGAGAGCAATTAATGTAGTATGAGATTGCTGGTCCAAATTACATCACAATGTTTACGGGCAGTACGAACAAAGAATCACTTATAAATTAAATATCACAGTATATTGGATTGTTCCTAAAGTAATGTCACCCACGTGTGCATGTCCAGTGATATGGACTATGATTAATAGATAGTAAATCAATTATCACGATTAGACACGAAGTAGACTCTTGAAAGTGCCTTCAGATATTTCGCATTACAATTGTCAAAGGATTCAATTTTCGTACTTCGATTTTCAATAGCGACAGATTTGACAACAATCCTCTTAAACAGTTTGTCTCCGGGCTATGGGGCATTTGTCCCAAAGGACGAAATTTATTTACCAGTGAAACAAGTAATGAGTGTGACGAATACATTATGAATAATCACGACATTGAAAATGAGAAACGTTCGTAGTTCAGTTTACAGCAACTCAATCCACAAAAAGACAAATCACGAATGTAATTACTACCTTGAGTATTTTACTTGGTAATTCTTCCTTCCATCGCTGTAGCAAACAAATAATGTTTCTCGATGGATGCGAATATCCAAAATTCATCAGAATAAGTCGATATCACGACGAATACAACCGCGTGCCGAGATATAAGTTGTATTTATAGTAACCATGTGTATCTGTTTATGTTTTGAACGTATCAACAACTCAGACTAAATCCAAACTACATCATAGCCAAGCGTTAACAGCTATGCGCAATGACTTACCTAGGATTAGTAGTACATGACTTGTAACTACATTCAAACTTCATAATTTCAAATTATCATCGACAATTCGCGCAACACAGCGCCCTCTGTTGGTCGACATTAAGGCGTTATGGTACCCTCGGCCGCGGGCAGTTTTGGGCGACCGTTTCCGGCCTTTTTTCGCGCTGTCCGTGTTTATATATCACTCAAATACGGGATAACTATTGAAGATAGAGACTTGCGGTTTTCTTTATTTGATTCAGGAGATATCATTCCAGATAACGATTGGAAAGAAAAAATTTTATTTCTCCAGGTTAGCGAGAAAATCAAGCTGAACTTTGGCTTATTAAAACTTGCTTTGAAGACAGAAATTCAAAAATCGGAAAAAATCAAAAAATGGCGACATCATTCTTCTACAAGTACCTTTAAGCACATAGGTCAGAATTAGTTTCCTAAGCCGCTATCATCAAAGCCGATGACCCCTGCACGCCGAAAATCTTAATTTTTCCAGTGGCTATTGTGGCGTACTAGGCCGTTATGAATTTTATCCTCCCAAGCGCTGACTCTGCGGCAACGCGGCATAAGGGGTAGGGGAATTTGGCCGTCCCCTCGCCGATTTCGTCATCCGCTCAAGGTCTTCTGCTGCCTTGGTTCTTCAACTGTTTCTAGGAATTCGTGAGGATCCTTTTGGACGCGCATTCGCATTGGAAATAAGCTAACAGGGTGTCTCGGGGTGGCCTAGTGGATAGGGCACTGGGCTACCGACCGGAGTGTTTCGGGTTCAAGTGGCTTTCTGGACGCCCCAGCCTAAAATCCTCGTGATTTGATTTTCTGCGAGTCAAAACTTCGTAGGAAATCGCAAATGGCCCAGGGAAAGTAAGTGGACCCCCTACCCTGAATGTGTGAATTTCACACGCCAATGGCTTAGTACGGGGTGAGCTCTACTCTCACCTATCAAAGACCAACCTTCGGGTTAAACACCGGGAATTAGAGGCGAATTTTGGGTACATATCTAGAATTTCGAAGAATTTTCGGAAATTTTCTTATCTGAAAGGGAATATTTTTTAAAATTATTTTTGAAACATATAGTGAGAATTCAGTCATGATTTATCGAAATCCGTTTACACTCGCTTAAGAACAAGAAATTACGCATTTTTATGGTAATTTTGTCCAGTTTTCGTACTGCAACATTACAATACAGAGAGTAAAGTGGTTGCGTCAATACGATAAGATATATCGGTACGGGAAATGAAATAAATTTCACCGCCCAAGACCTTTTATTATTTCATTGCCATCATTGCTCTGGTTTTTTACAGCTTCGTCGGACGCTAGCCACCGTATCTCAAGATTTCCTTCGATAATTTATGAAAGCACTATTATAATGTGGTATTCACTCACTCGTATTGCTTATTTAGTACTTCTCAATGCGAAATTGAAATGCAAATTAGGTTTCCTGTTACCGTCTTAGCAACTAGCGGAAACTAAAAGGATTCCTTGACTACAATTTTTCTGTGTTTTTTTAGCCTCAGATGTAGGCTCATTGTCAGACGTTAAAGACTTTTCAACTCTATTTTCCAAGCGCATGCACTATTCTCACCTGTTAATTGGATTAACTTCATGGGCGTTGAAATGGGAATATGTTACTCCAAATATGGACATTGCATCACACATTTCCACGTAACGCTAGTAAAAACACAACGCAGAAGGTACTTTCCCGGAATATTTTGGTTTCTTGGCCGATACGTTCTTTACCCTGCTTCAACGGCCGGTTCTTATTGATTATTACAACTTGTAATCTGCTGTAAAATTTAACGCAGCATCATACTGTCGGAGCGTTATTCAAAATTTATAGCTTTCGTTAAGGGGTGTGACTGATGTGTATATTTCATCCTCTATTGTAGTAAGTATTCGTGCACAACGGCTAATTAAACATTGTGGAAACCCTGTAACGTCGGGAGATACGTTTTGCGGTAAAATTAAGCCGCAGGTAATAACCACTGTACTTATGTTTGAGTCACTTTCTCGATGAGATAGGTCGTGTCGGCTTTTTTGATAACCCTTAACTGTTGTCAATAATCATTATAGAACGAAAAAGTTTCTGGGCATTTAAAACAGGGTGGCGATCGTCAGGGAAAACCGGGAAAACCTGGAATTGTCAGGGAATTTTGGAAATCTGGAAAAGTCAGGGAATAGTCAGGGAATTTTCGTAACAGTCAGGGAGAAACTGAGATAGGAAATTCTCGTTATTTTTCTACCATTACGTTTACCACCAAAACCAAAATTTCACCAAAACATTTCACCAACTAAATCTAATATCCGTCGCCAAAGTACATAGAATGCCCCGTCAATTCGTTGAACATTCAGTTGTGAGTCTTAGTTATTTAGTTGTGAATCAGTTGTACAATGTATCCCTTTTGTATATCCTTAATGCGATATTTCCCTAGTACATAGTGTTAAAATTCGTGATCGCCGTGTATTCTGCTCATCACAAGGAATCCGAGGCTATGTTGTTCGGAAGATTTTACCCAGCGTTTTTTTGAACTTCCGAGACTCAGGTCAAGAGGTAGTTGGAGCACGTTAGCTTGTAGTAAATACGTGCTTGCAGTTCTAAAAGTACGATACGATGATTATTAAAACGGTAATACAAGTTGTACACACATGTAAACAAAATCTTATGTAACGTCTTCTTCGATTTCCACACCCCCCATGGCGAGACCATAAGAAGAGTTCTCCTCCCCTCCCCACCTTTCACACTCGACGTAATTATTGAATGGCCCCCTTAGCTCCCTCTCGAAGCAATTTAGTCAGGTCACAAACCACCTCAAATATGATATTCCTAAATATGATGCTGCCGTTGCTCTTTGCCTCCTGTTTTTGTTCGCAGTGGTGTGATTACGTTTTCTTTGTTTATACAAATATTTTTACGTTTTTGGTTCCCTCTGACAATCAAGGGGTTAATACCACGTTAGTAAAATTGTTATTTGCTTCTAAAAGTCCATCTTGCCATCCGATCTTGATCCAGTCCAAGAACTTGGCTTTGGTTTGTATTTTTCGCACTGTGCCGGAGTCCGCCAGTAAATTGGCCATTAACTTTCCCTTTGATGCCTTTTCAGTAATCTTCAACTTCCCAGAACTACCACGACATGCCACCTCTTCCTTGAAGAATTAGACATTGTCAATTTGTAATTTTCCCGAAGAAAACATACAAGGCCACGGAAATACGACACAGGGCCGTGGATACATGGCCGTGGACACATGGCCGTGGACACATGGCCGCGAAAAATGTATTAAAACTGTGTACAATTTGTGTGAAGGCTTAACTTGTGAAGGTTAAATATATTTTTCATTAGGGCGAGGGTTCAATATATTTTTTTCATTCTTAAAGCTTTTAATGTATTGATTTCAGCTTTTAACATTTTCTGAGTTTTGAGAAAAATTTCAGCGGAAATAAAATATTCCGATAATATGAGACCTTTTGGCGATCGGTCAGGGAAATTGGTAAAGCCGTCAGGGAAAAATCAGGGAAAAGTCAGGGAAAAATCAGGGAATTTGAGAATTGTTTATCAGTAGCCACCCTGTAAAAATATGATTAAAAATGAGATAAATCAATGATAGTCGCAAGTCATCCCGAATTCCGTCACATTTTCACGATCGAAAAATTTGAGGCAGAATAACGTATCCTTTCATGGTGTGGGAAACGTTATCGCAAATTGCACGAATTCATTTTGAAGCGGATTTAGCCTAGTCATCACAGAAACGGTCCAAATGTTATTCCAATTCAGAATGGTTATTTAAAACGTATGATAATTTATAGCAATGAAGGATTGGTAACACTAACGTAATTACTACCGGCAGAGTTTATTAAATGATATTATTATACATGTAAATTAAGTACCAAATTGTTAGGTTAATTTGTTGGGCTTATCCTCAATCACCATGGTTTGCGAACGACAAATAGATCAAGGATGTTGTGCACAAAACAGTGGAACGAGATGTACGGGATGTAATTGAAGCGCTTCGCATCTTCATCTGCAGACATCTTTTACGGAAGTGACTGAATCAGCGTTTCGCAGTATTTCGACCAGCATATTGCAGTTTCTGTTTCGATTCTCACAAACCGTGCCTATATGCTAAAGGTATGGTCAAAACTGACAGAGGGCGCTAATTCGTATGCTGGTTTGCATGACGCGCTTCCTCGACTGCGCATAGCTGTGCAAGACGTAACTTTGAAGGTTTTACTGGCATGAATGAACTATAAAATGTACGGATATCATTTTTCAAGTTTTTTCTCTTGAAGAATATGAAAGCTAATTCTGGAAGCAAATTATTGTAACTTTCCATTGTTCTAGTGCGCATCCGTACACCAGATCGAATGATAAAACACTATTGCACATAAAAAATAAAGATAACGCGATTTCCTTCATGATGGAGTTCCGTGAACGACGCTAGACATCTTATCTATGCAATTTACGAACACTAGAAAAACAAAGTTATTAATTTCAGAAAACGCACTGAATTACAAGGTGTATTCGAAAAGTAAGGACCTTTTCCTTATATTCAAATGCTGGCAGCTTAGAACAAAGTTGTTAGAATTCTGCGCCATCTATTGATAGTTTATGAGTTCACTGAAGTCATTATGTTGATACAGTATTCGTTTGACAATCCCTGAAAACAAGTAACAATGGCTTCGAGTAGTAGTATTTTTTGGGTGAGTCGACAGCTTTGGTCACTTGCAAATGGCTTCGAAAATCGTTACTCCCGCCAGTTGCGAAGAGCGTCCTGTAATTCGATTTTTGCGTGCAAAAGGATCTACAGCTACTCTTATTCATCAGGAGTTGTGCCTATTCATGGGATTACAGAAATAAGAGAAGAATTGGATAGACAATAGTGTCGAGACTATAAAAGTGGCCGCACATATGTGCATAATGAGGAGCGGAGTGGCCGGCCCAGTATCCAAACCAATAATATCGCAAGAAGAGGACCAAAAACTGCGATCTCATCGACGATTGATGATTAGTTTTCTGGATGATAAAGTTACTCTATTGGACGCACCAATATTTGAACAATGGTCACGGAGACGTTCCATCCTATATCGACGGCTCGGTAAACTGTCGTCCGGGAGAGTCACTACTATGAAATGGCGCGTCCTCACTCCGCTGTCCATACCAGAGGTAAGATTCAGGATTTCCGTTGTAAACTTTTCGATCACCCACCTTACAGTCCCTATACCTACTATTACCTCTTCTTGCACCTGAAGCAAGGATTAGTGGAAGATTTGAAGATCTCTAGACTGCCGTTTTCACCCAGCTCAATTCTCAGGCGGAGAACTTCTATACATCCTCTTTATTAGAGATAGGTCGAATAGCATTTTTCTCGAATTCGAGGTTCGAATTAGAATATCTAATATTTTTATGAATATTGTACTTGAATATCATGGGCGTTTTTCCACCAATTTTAAATACAAACGACAATTCAAATAAAAAATAGCGTAGTACTACTATTTCTGAGACCCTATTTACAAAAACTACAAAAAACTGAATTGTAAAATTAGCTGAACAGAATGTATCAAAATTCTGAAGTATTGAAGGTTCTAAAAAGAAACAATGCTCTTGACAATATATTCACACATATTTATAGTTGGTCACAAATCTGTTGGAGCACAGCCATTAAAATAATTCAATCAATGTTAAAATATCACCAACTCTAATAAAAATATTGCATTATTTATCCTGCTTTATAAGAATGAACAATTTTTTATTGGCACTTTGCAAATAAAGTACTACTATAATATAAATTTCTCTTTGCAAATAAGGTATGTACTAACTTCTAAAAACACAAATTTCACTCCGCAAATAAGGTATGTACTAACTTCTGAAAACAGAAATTGCGCTTCGCTAATTAGGGACTAATAAAAACACTCATTGCCTTTGGCAATAAGGTACTTTAAATACGAACAACATTATTTTAAGTTTAAGTTTTGTTAAAAAAAAAACTAACATTTTCACTGTGTCTGGGTCCCGTCTATTTCTTTTTTTATCGCAGATTATCCCAGCTGTGCTATCATTTCGGCTATTACCCTTGTTATTTTTTCTTGCCTCTTGTCCTCTGGTTTGAACTTCCCCTTCTTATCCATGAAACTCGGCAAGGATAACTGTCTTCTAGGATGATGATGTTTTTTAATTTTCCCTGGCGGAGATGCTGCTTCACCAGATTCACTTGCTGACGACGATGGCAAAGAGCACTGAGTAGATGACGTAACTTCAGAATTGCTGTCATCATGGGTCTCAGGGTAGCCTTTGTCAATCAGCTGCATAATGTCATCTTTGTGCCTTTTCAAATGGTGTTTTAAACCTGAAGTAGTACGCGACGCACCACGCGATATACTCGCACTGCAAAAATTGCAAACTGCTAATTTCTCGTCGAGATCACAAATGTGAAAATGTTGCCACACTTCGATGGTCATTCTAACTTAATAAGTTAACTTAATAAGTTGACATAACTTAATAAGTTTACGTTAATAAGAAATTTGGTGGATTAAAAACGAACGTAAGTTTTACGACGGCTTATATACTTCTTCTCCTCAATCCTTACGCAACTGACAAACCGCGGCAAACTTGGAACACCGCGATTCTTTTGTTTCTTATTATAAGCATGTATTTTACTATGTTAATCACAAGCCTGAAATTAAATAAGGAAACCAAATTTATTTCAAAAATTGAATTTATAAAATGTAAGCGTAGTCATGCAACGAGGAGTCAAAAAAAAGGAACAACCAATTTCGCGAGCGTTTGATCATTTGCTTTGTTATGTACTTCTCGTGAAGTTATTATGGATTTATATTTTCATGCTTAACTTAAAGATGAAGTTTGGTTTGAAATATTAACTAATGAATCACCAACCAAATCTGCTAGCCCTAATGCTTTGTAACATGTTACCTAACCGATGCCCGCGAATTATAAAAGCATAGTCGATTTGTGTAATGCATTCGAGATGGTGAAATTATTACTTTGTGTCCTCGAATATATAATAGTGCAAATATCTCACTATCCGAGTTATTCGAGGATTCGACTATTCGAATGTCCCATCTCTACTGTGTATGCATGATATGTAATGCATGTTTGGTGTGAACTCACCCCCTGCCATACACATTTATGGTATCTTGCAGGGTATTATGTAGATGTATATGCGTGCAAAGGAGATTGAAAAAGCTAGTGCAACGTTACGAAAAGGGCTAAGAAGCGAACGGCGAATAAGTAAGAAAGTAAAGTAGATTTGTGGAATACGCCTCGTAACTTCTTGATGAGATAATGACTCATCTGGATGAATTTTTTGTCAGTTAAGACAAAGATTTGCTTTGTTTCGAGAAAATTTATTGTTAAAAAATTGGAAAATAATATAGTTTGACCTCAAAACATGGAACGTATGACATGTGTAAAAACCTTAATAGTGTGGCAGCGAATTACCTGAATAGAAAACGTATTAATTACGTAAAAAAAACCTTGCTCCCGACAAACATTCTGCGGTCATAAAGTTCACTTGACATTTTCAAGGGAGAGTCCACAAAGCCATTAATGGAGGTTACAGTCCTGGGGGGTTATTTTGTAATCTCACCTTTTTAATGACTCTTTGCGGGAAGGCGGGAGATCCGTTTCGCTCTCTTAATTGATCGGCTCACGAACGGATCGTGAATTGTCGAAGCTTCTGTCGTTGAATAAACAAACGAGTGCCTGGCAACGGCGACCGCTTTCTTCAAAAATGGAGGAATACGGTGAAGGTGAGTGAAAAATTGTTTGTCCATATCATTTTAATTATTCGGATGGCCTGTCAAGATAATTCATGTCCGATAATTTCCTTTATACCAATATTGGAATTTGCATTTGTTTCTCGCTACATTTTACGTTAATAGTGTATCATCATTTTTCATTTTCTCAATAGTGTTTCATTCATGAAATCATTTGTTGTTAATAAGCAATTCGTGATTTAAGAAAGTTTAAGTTCTTCACGTTGTGCAAATTCCAAAAATGCAATTTAAAATCGATTGTATCTTTCTCGTTCTTGCCTTTTTTCCAACTCAAGCTTCAAGTGGAAACGATGGTGGCTCCATGCCACGTTATTTATGTAGATGAGACGGGAACTAACGTCAGGCGGAGATAATGAAACGGATCAAGAGTCGAAAGATACGGATCAGAGCGGATGAATCGTCTGAAAGACCAGCACATGACCGGCAGTTCACCGCTTGAGATCCGTAGATGGTCACGCCGCCTGGGTGGCGGAGTTTAACTACGAAAAAGTGACATTGTATGACGTATTCTCACTAAAGTGAGATTACAAAATAACCCCCCTGGTATATTATGATCAAACCACGGCTTCTCTTCAGATACTATATGGAATTAGTCTTGTCGTCCTCCCTTGGTACGGTAGAAGGATTTGCATTGCAGATATAAGGGGCTCCTCATATCAGCAAGGCGAGAGAGGAAAATTTGACGGAAAAAGAATTTCACCATACTCTTAATAGCAAATAATATTTATTCACAATTTATTATTATATTATTTAAAAAATAACTAGGGGGGCAATCCCCTCTGTATTGCTATGGCGGGCCAGCCCCCTTTACGCTCGCTACGAAAAAAAATTTTCGACGTTCAGCGAAAGAAGTTTTTGATGGTGTCTCGTCACAATTTTTCCATGCATCTCTCATAGACGGAACAAGATTAGAAGGTGCAGGAGAGTGCATATACATGCTAGCCTACGAGTGACAACGAAGGCAGAAAATCGATTAGGCCCCAACTCCTTGGGACTAAACCTGGTGTTTTCTTTGGCCTCTTATGGAGATTTAAAGCATATTAGAATGTGAATAACAATTGAGATAGAGATTGTGTGGTCATGATAGCTGAGTGTTAGTCTTCACCATCCGGGATCGGGTTCGATTCCCGGCTGTAGCAGACATTTTTCATTGGTTTTTTGGTCCCTACTTAGTGCTGTATAGAGAGATATTCAAGTTCTGTGCTCCGTCTGTCGGATGGAACGCTACACCGTGGGCTCCTTGAAGTCTTTCTTTTGGAGAAGGGCAACTCCGGGTTTCCTTCTCCCATCTTCCGTTCCATGAAAGCCTCTTCTCTACGCAATTACTCACGTATTCTGAATAGCACAAATGATTATAGCTGTCGGTTGCCTCCTCTAAATAATTATGACTAATATTACCCTTCAAGAGTATCGTGTCCGAAATACATTTCGGCGGCGTCAGCAGTCTTTGTAAAGAAAAATTTAGAAAATTATAAATGTATTTTATTCCACTAGAAGATAATTCTTTCCTTAACGTCTGGTACAAATTCAACCTCTTGAAATGACATACGTTTGCTTGATTTGTCACTTTTTCTATTATTTTCACGAATTTTACTCCGAATTCTATCTACTACTCCTAGTTTCACCGCGTGCATTGACGAAATCATGAGTGCATCTAATCTCGTTGTATAGGCCTATCTTCTGCATGAATTGTTATGATAGCCAACTTTTAACATTCCATTGGTTGTGAAGATGGAGGTTATAAAAACCACAACATTTAATGCTACTTGAAACTCATTTCAAAATTTTTATTTTTATTTAATTGTAAGTTACAACTGAGCAACGGAATATTTTATGGAAGTTTACATGATTTGAAACAGGAAACTATATTTCTTGTTAAGGATTAGATTTTTATGGGGTTTTCTTTCATCTGGTTCATGTCTGGTGTAGGAAAATAAATACTACTAAAATTTTCGGAAAGGCAATACGATTGTAGATTGTAAGACAAAGAGCGAATAGAGTTGTTGCTATTTTTTTACAAAGTTATTGATATATGTACACATACATTGTGGTTGTTCGCAATGAACTAAAATCAATCACTTTCACGAGGAAAAGTGTCGAGTGAAAAATTAGTGATGTTTTCGAGAGAACACGAGAAGTGATTAATTTAATCTTAGTTATTTAGGTAGCATCTGCTCATTTCACAATCAGAATATTACAAAACGCCAAAAAAGAACTATTTTAATGGTTGATTACGTATTTCTTAGGACAAAATTTTTATTCCCGCCTGCCCTTGTGTCATATTCAGTTGAAGGTTGTTCAGTTCAATATGCGCTAGGTTATTAATGTGTTTCATTCGCCGTATCTTTTTGAATCCTAGGGGATTCTTCTTAATTTCTGACATACTTTAAAGGAGAAAGGTTTTGGAAGTAAAAACCAAATTTATATTGGCAATTGTTAATGTAAATGCTGCTCCTTATGTGGGACCACGGAGGACTAAGTAAGTAATCGTATGCTATAAGTGATAAAAAATGAAAGGTGTAAGATATAGAAACTTTTTTCCCCGAGGAAGAATTGCTATAGAGAGTATGATAACCCATTAGTGAATGTGGGTTTAATATGAACTTGGAGGGTTATAAAACTTCTGGCAGCACGACTTCCAAAAGGTGAGATCTCGACCAAAGCAATAGAATGGAAGCTCTGACTTACGCAAACATTTCTAAGAACTGAACTCAGAGACTGTATGTAATCCGACCCTCGCCAGATTTCTGGGAGCGACCCACGTGAGAGGGATGAGGAGCGAAGGAGGGAGGGTGGCACAATGTTGCCGATGACCAGAGACGGTGGGGAGAATGGAATGGGAAAATGGCTCGTAACGGCGCGGTCGACCTCTGCAGCCGCCGAAAAAATTAAGATTTTCGGCGTGCAGGGGCCCACGGCTTTGATGATAGCGGTTTAGGAAACTAATTCTGACCTATGTGCTTAAAGGTACTTGTAGAAGAATGATGTCGCCATTTTTTGATTTTTTCCGATTTTTGAATTTCTGTCTTCGAAGCAAGTTTTAATAAGCCAAAGTTCAGCTTGATTTTCTCGCTAACCTGGAGAAATAAAATTTTTTCTTTCCAATCGTTATGTGGAATGATATCTCTTGAATCAAATAAAGGAAACCGCAAGTCTCTATCTTCAATAGTTATCCCGTAGTTGAATGATATATAAACACGGACAGAGCGAAGAGACTGCCGCCCGAAACAGCCCGCGGCCGAGGCTACCATAACGCCTTAAGGGTATTTGTGATCCTGCTGCGAGATCTACGGGATTCACGTGCATTGCGAGAAAATCGGTTTCGTATTTCGGCAAACGCTGGAGCTGAGCCTTCGATGGGCGTGTCCTGTGGTGAGGTCAAGGTCATTTCGGCGAATTGCAATTGGACGAACAGCGCGTCTGCAAAACGACGATTCGAAACTATATTGGCACTTTATGACTTCACCTCTTGCATACAACGGGGACACGGCGAATAATGACCTCATTTGTGAAATTAAATCCTTGGCCTTGTCCTTGGCTTGTGTCCTTGTCAATAGCCCAGTGTACTGACACCTCTTGCACACAAAGAGCAATCTGTCAATCAAGATATATGATAAGGCTTTACTCATTTCACGCTGAGGATGCGAATGCAAGGTAAGATGAAAATAAGAATATGGTCGACCAATCCCAGCCAGCCAAGTAAGGTCGTTCACATGTTATGCTTCTCGTACAATGCTATGATTAAAACCATAAAAGTCATTCAAACGAATATGGATTAATGAATTTTACGTAGCTATCACTCATTTATATCTAGATCTACATAATTCCCTGCAAGCCACCTCAAAGGTGTGTGGCAGGGGGGTGATTTCTCACAAAACATGCACTACATATCACGAATTTAAAAGGATTAGTATTAATATATTAGTCTAGACTGCAAAATTTAAAAAGATAAAAATAGCAAAGCAAACATGCAAAAACGTGCTGTTAGTTGGGTTACCTTCAAGTCCTTACACCAACATGCAAACTACCTATGCTATGGATTGATTCACTAGTATTTGATGTATTTCCCGCTATTCATATCCCTAATTGTGCGAGGAAAAAAGGACATTTTGAATCTGTCAGTTCGGCAATCAATTTCTCTAATTTTGTGAATATGGTCCAGTCTACCATAGTAAGTTGGGGTTCGCGAAATATCTTTAACATCACCACTGAAAATATGGTCTTGGAATTTATTTAAGAGATTAAGTCTAAATTTCAACCTGCATTATGACAATGATTCCCAATTTAATTCATTTAATAGACTGGTTACGCTAATAAGGTTATCGTATCGTCCCTTTACAAATCTTTCCTATCTTCGCTGCACACGTTCAAGTTAGTTACCGATTTCGTAGGGATCCCATACACTGGCAGCATATTCCAAATGAGGTCTTACAAAAGTAGCTGATTTCTCGTATATGTTCGTCACATTTACCCAGTACTCTTTTGACGAATCCCAGTTTACGATTCGCTTGACCCATTATTTCACGTATGTGTTTACCCCAGGAAAGATCATGTGTCAGTCTTATTCCAAGATATTTAATGGATTCCACGTTTGTTATTTCATTATTACTAATTTAGTACGTGCTAGGAGGAGAACAATTCTTTTTCCAAAAATGCATTACCTACTACACATTTTTAAAATTTAGTTCTAACTGCCATGTATCACACAAATTTTCAATTGCATGCAGGTAATCATTTAATTAGTCACTCAAACGGCATTCATTTAATGACAACGTAAGCTATGAATTGCCTCTTACAAGTGAAAATACACCAGGGTGCCTTTGAGATGAATGTCATTTAAGACTTGAAAAACTGCGTCTTTTACGATAATTTGGCGAACAAACCTTGAAATTTTAAAAATTAAAGAAGTCCTTTTCACAGCGCAGGAATTATTTTTGATCATTTTTTGAAACCTTTCTATTTAACACGTTGGTTCACTTTATTTCCGCGCTAGCACTGTAAATCAAACAATGAATGAACCCTCAAATTAGAAAATTACAGAGTTAATTACAGAAAATCCACTGAATGAGATAATGAATGATACTGGTTGATTTCGTGTCGATACAAAAAGGAAAAATCCTCCTCCTTTGAAGTCCAATGACCGATGCAATTATTACAAGGAACATTATGTTGGTGACTTCAAGTAATTTTTCCGCGCTCAACTCGTTGTTTGTTACGCTCAACTCGTTGTTTGTTAAGTTAACGTAACAAACAACAAGTTGTTTGTTACGTTAACTTTTGGCACAGACAACGCGAGAGACATGGATGGGGAAATAGGCTTACCTTTTTGCGCCTGCAATTTCATGTCGGGGGAGGTAAACCTCTAGCTGTTCAAAATCAAAATTATGTGGTAACCTTCCCCTTGATAACTGCCGGAGGAAGGTTTTGTAGACTCCTTCGCAAAATTATATGGTTTGAACCCTGATTGATTATGTTTTATCTGGTATGGCGTGTTTTAATTTTAGAAAGCCCCGTTATGTTAAATTTTTCCCTAAGCTGCCGAATCGCAGTCTCTTCCTCAGTGATAGCATATCAACACGTCTGCTGTGATTCTAAGCGTTGATTTTTTGTGGAATATTCACTCCGCAGTTTATTATTTGTGGCAAAAAAAAATGTTTTCCATCAAAAGGAATATCTCCCCGAGAAGTTAATGTTCTCACATGACTTGAAGACTGGAACATTGAACATCTTGTGAGCGGCCACGACCAACTTGAAAAGAAAAATTATACTAGATTCGACCAGATAACACTGTAAAAAGTAGATCTGATTTTAAGGTACAAAAGCGATCTGAATTTCAGATGCAACAATTTTAAGACAGGGTATGTTGAATTTCAGAAGTAATATCTTGTCTAAAAATAAGGCAGGTGAACGACTGAAAATCAGACCATCCAGAATCCTGCTCCCTCTGCTTCCTGCTTAACTGCTCCTGTAGCAACCATCCATGTTCCTGCCTCTTCCGTACCTTAAATCCGTGTTCCTGCCTTACAACCAGACAGCGCTTAAATTCAGATCGCACTGAAAATCAGATCAACTTTTTACAGTGAAAAGAGTCTTCTGGTCGTACGTAAGGGAAGTGCAAGGCCATAAGTCTGCCGTCCATTCACTTAAAAATGATAGAGGTGAAATGACCACAAACACACTCGACAAAGTTAACTTGCTAAATTCCTTCTTCCAAACCGTTTTTAACCCACCTTCCGAAGTTTCAACTGTCGTGTTACCTGACCTCTTTCAGCGGTTGATGCAACCAATTGACATTTCCTGTAATGGTATTGAAAAATTACTTAAAGATATAAGCCCCAACAAATCTCCTGGCCCTGATCAAATTCCCTCCCGCGTATATAGAGAGTTAGCATCCGAAATTTCCCCCTACCTTGAAATAGTATTTAATTAATCCCTGACCGAACACGTCGTACCGATGGACTGGAAAGCAGCCGATGTAACACCCATTTTTAAAAGTGGCGATAGGGAGCAGCCATCTAACTACAGACCTATATCCCTCACATCCATTTCATGCAAGGTCCTAGAACATATAATTGTCAGTTCAGTCATGGGACACCTAGATAGCCAGAATTTATTGTCCAATGTCCAGCATGGCTTCCGAAAGAGCAGATCGTGTGAAACCCAACTTGCTCTCTTTTCCCACGATATTTTAGTTTCTGGCGAAAATAATATTCCAGTGGATGCTATATTTCTTGACTTCAAGAAGGCTTTTGACAAGGTTTCTCACAGCAAACTAATTTTGAAGTTAAAATCTTATGGGTTAGACAGTAACATTATATCATGGATTAATGATTTTCTGCATGATCGGGTTCAAAGGGTTGTTTTGGACGGTGTTTCCTCACCGGCAATTAAAGTCACTTCGGGTGTCCCACAAGGTAGTGTGATAGGTCCACTCCTATTCCTTTTGTATATTAATGATATCCAAAAGGTGGTAAAAAGTAAGCTTCGTCTATTTGCCGATGACGCAGTAGTGTACAGGGAAATTCTATGCCCGAACGATAAAGAATATTTAAATATTGACCTACAAGCAATTGAAACTTGGTGTGATACATGGCGGTTAGAATTAAACTTTAAAAAATGTCTTGTAATAAATTTTTGGAAAAAGAATAGCTCTCCTACTACCACTTACAAAATAAGTAATAATGAATTAACAAACGTGGAATCCATTAAATATCTTGGAATAAGACTGACAAATGATCTTTCCTGGGGTAAACACATTCGTGAAATAATGGGTCAAGCGAATCGCAAACTGGGTTTCATTAAAAGAGTATTGGGTAAATGTGACGATCATGTACGAGAAATCAGCTACTTTTCCCTTGTTAGAACTCATTTGGAATATGCTGCCAGTGTATGGGATGCCTACGAAATCGGTCTAAGTAATGAACTTGAACGTGTGCAGCGAAGATCGGAAAGATTTGTAAAGGGGCGATACGATAATTATATTAGCGTAACCAGTCTATTAAATGAATTGAAATGGGAATCATTGTCAGATCGCAGGTTGAAATTTAGACTTAATCTCTTCCACAAATTCCAAGGCAATATTTTCAGTGATGAAGTTAAAAATATTTTACGAACCCCAACTTACTATGGCAGACTGGACCATAATCATAAAGTTAGAGAAGTTGATTGCCGAACTGACCGATTCAAAATGTCTTTTTTCCCTCGAACAATAAGAGATACGAATAACGGTAAATATGTCCTATCGGAGAGTAGCAATGCATAGCATTGGTAGCTGCATGTTGGTATGAGTACTTAAAGCTAACCCTACTAACAGAATGTTTTTGCATGTTTTCTTTGCAATTTCTATCTTTTTAAATAGTGTAGTTCTGACTACTATATTAATACTATTCCTTTTTTATGCATGATATGTAGTGCATGTTTGGTGAGCAATCACCCCCTGCCACACACCCTTGTGGTGGCTTGCAGGGTATTATGTAGATGTAGATGTAGATGTACTCTCCGATTGGACATATTTACCGTTATTCATATCCCTAATAGGACGAGGAAAAAAGGACATTTTGAATCTGTCAGTTCGGCAATCAATTTCTCTAATTTTATGAATATGGTCCAGTCTAGCATAGTAAGTTGGGGTTCGCAAAATATTTCAAATATCATCACTAAAAATATGGTCTTGGAATTTATTTAAGAGATTAAGTCTAAATTTCAACCTGCGATCTGACAATGATTCCCAATTTAATTCATTTAATAGACTGGTTACGCTAAAAGACGAGTGAATGTGTGTATGACAATCGTAATTGCAGTTTAAATTGTGGCCGAACTTTCTTTCACATTACTAGCACCGGTGTTTCGATCTCGGAGCGGTTTCCAGAAAGGGAGTTAAAACATCAATTAATTCGTTAATTAGGAGGTGACTTCAGTCCGGCTTCAGTCCGGTGCTCGAGCCTGTAATTCGAGGAGTTTCAATCTCTTTAATCACGCCAAACAAACTTCACTGTTTGCCAACATTGATCCACGTTTCGTTGACATTTGATAAGTTGACATTTATTTTTCTAACTTATTATTTTCCTATTGGTTGAGATATAAAATGGAACTGTAATTTCGGGCAAATATTACGGGAGGACAATAATTTCAATAAAGAAAACGCTGCTTATCAGACTCTCCTTTGTTCTTCCTCTTCCCAAAAAAACCAAGCAACCCAACAATCCCCCCGCTTCACTCCCCCAGCAACCCACCAACATCTCCCAAACAAACAAAACAAATATCAGACGCTACAGAACCATTAATTAATATGCGGTCCTGCCACAGCGCAGGTTTCCTTGCGGTGGGAGTCAAGATTATCCCAGAGGAGATGCAGTTTCATATATTTTCATCTTAAAACGCTGATAGAAGTGAAGTTCAATAAGGAAGGACGCCACGATTCTCAACGTCCTGTGTTCATCTTGGAGTGGTTACGTGAAGCACATCGCGAAATATTCGATTCCAAATTCACCACCACATGGGATGTGCAGAACAAGAGATTTCAAGGCATTTAGTGGTTACCTGAAACGTTTCACTAGTCGGCCAGTTATTCATTGGGAGGCGACCGGCAGCTGAGGAGTCTATCAGATACCCGGCGACACAATGGTAGCACTATTTCTAGAGCTCCGTCCAAACTCGGACCCTATACCCTGGGATTCAGGGTGGACGCCACAATGAAGGACGTCCAAACCCGTTATGCATCGAATTTAGGCATCTTTTCGGACCGCCGAATTTAGGACACGTGGAGTGTATCCCAAAAAATGTGTCTCCACATTTGAATCATTGACATTCGTGGCTTGTGAAGAGGTGGAAGCAGTGCATTAGGCATTTATGTACATAGCTACAAGTTACGTGGCACGAACTGTTTCCTTTCGTGCATACATTTCTCTGATTATTTTATGCTTGATTTTTCATGCCGGGAGCAATATGAAAACTGAATCGATTATAGTAATATAATAAGAACTAAAAATCAAGCATCCATTAAATTAAAAACTATTTTTACTCCACACTTCAACAGAAAACACAACACACGACCTGTTCCACACACTAGGCGACATCATCAGGCCTTGTCGATGACTTCGGTCGGGTTTTGTGTCTTTAATCAAGTTGTGAGAACACACAACGTTTTTAATTTAATTGAAGATGAATTTCCATTAAGTTGAGCCTAAAAGTTCATCGAGTTTCACGAAGCATACTTGCGAAAAAGCAAAATAGTACAACGAAAAGTAAACAATACCCTGAGAATAATAAATTTTGAATTATCGGGTGAGGAATGGAAAACGGAGAGAAGGACTAATATTAGATATAAGACAAAGGAATAGTATGCGTATGATAAGTTTTCAGTAGTTGAGCTGCTTAAAAAAGTTTTGAAAATAATCTACGTTTTCAATCAATGGCGACGAAAAAAAATTATGGTGGAATAATGAAATTTGGATGTAACAACAAGGCTCTCCCTCCCCAAAGCGAAGATTCAACTCTTTAAGGAATGGGTCGACAAAATAAGTGTAAATGGAATTTATTTACGCTACCATTCCTAATGACATCAGACGCTTTTTCTTTGTTATAACAATGCCGAGCGTTATGACAACGTTTACGTGCATGTAATCGCTGACTTTACACAGTGGGAAGTTGGGCATCATGGCTACTAGTAGTAGCGATAATATTCCTGTATCCATATACTACATAGGTATATCGGTATCTTCTGTGACTCGTGCTGCTAACACGACCCTTCCGCTCTTGCGTCAAGAGATATAATTACTACTTAATTAGGAAATAAACTGACACCTACGAATAACTTAGCGCCTTGTTTTCCATTTCTGAACCGATCACGGCCAGAAGGATATATCCGCCCTTGCATAGCAACATCATCAAACAAAAACAATTTCAAAACTTCTAACCTTATTTAAATATTCCACGAGCGATGAATACAACAAAAAAACCAAATTAACAATTTACAAACGACAAAAATAATAAAAATTTTCTTTTGCTTTTGAAGCTTGCTATACACATTTTAAAATGTTTTCTTCCGACATTTTAGTCCTATTCATGCATTTAAATGTCCCACTATTTGTTCTAACTCTTCGAATGTAAAGTTTATTTGCTAAACTGTGCTTGGTGAAAATTTTGCTGAAAAATGAAGTTGTGTTGCAAAGATTTTAAAAAGTGTACGTTTTCGGCGGAAGCTTAGAAACATACGAGGTCATCGCATGACGTCACGGCACACTATCGTTATGGGCGTTGTTTATCTGCTGTACGTGGAGGTAAGTTGTTCAATGGATACTTGTCGAAAACGGATGTATCTATCTCATTTGTTTAATGCAACAAACGAATTTATTTTTTATTCAAGTAGTGTGGATCGTAAGAAGCATCTCGTCCAATAAATTGTTTAATGTCTGTATATTGCCCTGTATGTTTAAAATCCAAGAATAACAAAGAAATCAGTTTTTTTAAGAATCAGGGAGTCAACCAACGGAAAACTGTCGCATTGTGCTTTTTTTAAAATCCCGTTTCAATCGTGGTTTGGATCAAGAAACGGCTAAAATTTTAAAAGCAATATATTTGCTTCGTTTTCTTTTGAAATAAACGTCTGTTTCCATAGCAATATGATAGGTATCTAAACCGTGCAGTGACGTCAGTCTCTCGCGTTTCAGGTCACGTGCCCCCGTCAATTTTCCGGCACATTCTAATAGCATTTAATAATCTTTGTGGTTAGCATAGAAATTTTTGACTTGTATATTTAAATTTTCGAGAAAATTTCGAATAAAGTACATCACTAATGGAGGAGAAGCAAATTCCAGGCATATCCGCCATTACGCCAGACAATAGGTATTATGGGAGAAAAAAGTTTCCCAACAAATGGAGCGCCGCCACTATCGCTCTGAGAGAATATCGGATTCCTTTCTGAAGGTATATTATTCTTTGGCCATCACGAGGGAAGTTCAAGCTCGGTTAGGTGATGGACTCATCACCACAAGCATCATCATCATTGGTCAACAATCCTAGGATTGGTTTGATGTAGCTTTCCACTCCATTCTTCTATCGGCCCACCTTTTCATTGTGACGTAATTCTTCTCTTTTACAACCCTCACAACCTGTTCCATGTATCTCATTCGAGGCCTGCCTTTTCCATTTTTCCCGTTCACTTTTCCCTCGACGATAGTCTTCATCAGGCCATCGTGTCTCAAGATGTGGCCCATTAAGTTGACCTGTCTTCTTTTTATAGTTTTCAGCAGACTTCTCTTTTCTCCCACTCTTCTTAGGACTTCTTCGTTTGTCACTCGGTCGATCCATTTTATCTTCATCATTCTTCGATAGCACCACATTTCGAATGCTTCCACCCTTTTCTTCTCCGCTGCTGTCACCGTCCATGCCTCACTGCCGTAAAGAAACATGCTCCAGATATATGTTCTGATGAACTGTTTCATTACTTCTACGCTTGTATTTCCAGCTGTAAGTAGATTCTTCTTTTGATAGAATGCCCTCTTTGCCCGGGCTATTCTACTCACTATTTCTTTCTTGCTTCGTCCGTCGTTGGTTACTCGGCTTCCTAAGTAACAGAACTCCTTCACCTCTTCATATTTATGTTTTCCTAGTTTGACATTGGTTTTGGCCTCTTCTTTCTTGCTGCACACCAATATCTTAGTCTTCTTCGAGTATCGGAATACCGGCAGCTTGCCTCCTACGAGATTTTATCGCGCTGGCGTCCAGAACGGGCGCATATTATTTACTCGCATGAATTTTTCTACTTTCTAACTATCTCGTTCTCGCCGAACTTTGCACGCCGCACACCTTTCCTCCGAACTTCGTTCTTTCTCCCGCATTCTGGCAAGGTCCTGGGATTCACCCAGTGTCTGCCTCTTCGCTCTCTCGTTTTAAAAAGTGAAGAAATTTATATTCCTTAGTCGTCATGCAGAGAGCTGCCACTAAATATTGCTCTGAGCATACGGAAGGATTTAGCCACCTCTGGTGTTCCATCTTTTGACTTGTTTTTTAACTCTCGCTACCTTCCTTTCATCCAGCAAAAAATCTCTCTTCGATCTACTCACATCTGAAATGTTTCTGACACAATCCTACCTCCAAGTTACCTAATGCTTATCCGTTGTTGTTTCACTGAAACTATATAGTTTCCCGTGAGAAGTGAAATTTTCTTTGCTTAAGTTCCGGAGACAGCGGTTGATTAGCAAGTATACGGATGAATTTCGTATCAACCCATCACAAAATTATGAAGCTTCTAAAGGATGCAAGGTAGTAGAGTTTTAGTTTGCTGATTTCTCGTTAAACCACAAGCATGGACAAGATGATTAATCTGTGATAACCAGCTAATATGGCAAAGGCTATTATGCAAACAATACTCGAATGAATAAGATAACAGGACTTCAAGGAGTTTTATATTTGTTCAATGAAAATTAATGAAGAATAATTTTTTTATTCCCGACCAAATTATACTTCTTTCTTTTCATAAAAAATTCAACAGAATTTGTCACTAGCCGAGCAAAATAGGTAATTCCTCTAAATTTTAATTTTAAAAAACCTAGTGTTACCATTTTGCCTTATGCCCATAATATCCGGTGGAATCTATATATCTAATACACGACAGTAGTACGTAATCCCACCCTAAGCTTCATCCTTCTTTGAATCTTCGTCTAGGTTTCTCCCTTTCATCTTATCCATAATGCCTCTATTCTTTTCCTCTTTCACCAAGCTTTCTTCCTTCTATAATTGTCTTCTGAGACCCAGTGCCCCACAATAACCCCGTCACCCACACTCTAATTGTCTGCCTCTCATACTTCGCAACAGTTTTCTCTCCTCCCCGACTCTCTATCCTTCGGCATTCGTCCTCATTTGTTTTTCTATCCGTATCTCTTCTCCATCCTTCTCCACACCACACCTCAAAAACCTCCAATCTGCGCTCATATCATTTTCTAATAGTCCACGACTCTGATCCATACAACGCTACGCTCCATGTAAATGACTTTACTAATATCTTTTTTTTTTCTTAAGGCCTTTTGCCAACAAATGCTTCTTTCGCCAGTGCAATTCTCCATCTGATTTTCTACCAGTACCCATTTTATTCCAAGATACTTCCTACGTCTGTAAAATATTCCACGTGTTCCAATTTATTACCTCCATTGCGAATATTTAATTTAGCCTTCTTTTTTTTAGAAAATCTCGCTACTTTCGTTTTCGAAAAATTAGTCTTCATTCCAAACTACTCACACTGATCATTGAACACACTTACTGTTAACACTGTAATCCCATTAGCTGACTGATTGACCAACGCTTTATAATCTGCAAATCTTACCAACTTAAGATCAACTCACCCCCGGCCCACTTTCAAACCCTCATCTCCTCCCTCTGCCCATATTTCCCTCTTATTACTCAATTGGCCTATAGCCTACTCCAGTAAAACAGGGAAAAAGGACAAAAAAATACTTTTTGAATGCTCATCATAAAGTAACGCAATAGACAACCATTGTTAGTATAAGTAGTGCACGGAGGAAAAAAGATTGTCATCCGAAGGAATCGATACCTGGCACTATCTTGAACGACCTGCCGTACCTAACCATCACGGCCATGGTTCTGCGAAGGATTCTACCTTTACATTTTTCATATCCCTCATTTGCATCAGTACTTGTGGATTTATGTCTCCTTGAAAAGCAGTTCAGATGAGTTTCCACAACAGTTATAACGAGGTTAATGCAATATTATCACAATCGAAGACCGGAAAGGCCAAGAGACAGCCGTGATCGTTCCGAAATACGTGAATACAACTCGGGTAATACTTCCTGTGGAAAAGTTTCGCCACAAACATGGGTGAAGAAATATTCTTTCCAATTCATCGTGCCAATCGATAAAATGTGTTTAAAATTTGGTTATTCTTCCGGGGATACACGTTTCCTGTGCATTTTCATCATTAATAAGTGTAAATGGGGAACGGTCATGGGAGCTGTAGAACAGCTTACAAACTCAATTCCGAAAAGCGGCGAAAGTGGCGCCGCTCGATTTGTTGCAGTACTTCTGAATCCGACTGTACCTACAATATGGTCGACACCAATCTTCCAAGCAGAATATTCATTTGCATTTATTTCCCTAATCATGGTCGACAGTAATATATCGATTACAGCACCTATCGACCCTTACTACCATAGAAATCGATTCTTACACATGGAAGTGCTACTTTTACGCGACTCTCGTGTGTAATTTTGGATTGTGTGATTGGAAGCACAAATCGATTAAAATGGCAAAAGCATGGAAGGAATGTGAGCTTTACGGATTTTTATCGAAAGTGAATCGACCACACGCACTTCAACGAGTCACACATACTCACTCCAACGAGAGAAAAACATATCTTGTGTCTAAAGTAAATAATTTCATCACCAATGGTAACAATATTGAAACTATTTGCGTCACTTTTGAACAAATGACATACTGCTGCAATCATACCAACTATGCAGCGTTGTAATTCGACTTTTTCTTGAATAGCAAATTAATCTTCTTTGGATACGGGATTTTTCTCTCCATTTAGGATCGTATTTCTGTTGCCAACGTTTCGCTTTTGTTTGTCTTCGGCCTCAAGGGCTTCGGAAACTCGTCAAAAGGAACATTCTTTGTCATCACATGGAAACAAATGGAATGAGTCATTCGTTTATCTGTTTCATTTCACTATCGTTCCTCTATTAGGACAACCATATTCCATTTAGCAGGTTTCCGAAGTCCTTAAAAGGTGCTATAACGTCGAAACAACGTTGGCAACGGAAATCCGACCCTACACAAATCTCCAGATCCACTGCGTACGTATTACAAAGCGCTGCGCTGTTTTGTGTTCACCGAGAGCACAATTGGGAGCGCCTCCCCCAGGGCATGATGGGCAGTGACTTTCCAGGCGACCTCTTTTCCCCGTTCACGGATGAGCCAGCTGGAAGCTTTCTCCCTTGTTCCAGCGATCGACGCTCCTGCTGTACGAGTCGTACTGCGTGCATACAGCCATTAAGAGGGTAGTAGCTGGGCGACTGAACCTCTCTCTTGGGCACATATTAAATTCCATTATCATTAGAGAATTTAAGGACATGATAGAGTTTTTAAAAAAAATGTAAATTATATTTCGTGAAGGAAAACAATCAACAAAATCTTTCAATTTTAAAATAATTTATAATCGTTTACAAGGTAATTGAAAATCATTTATGTCATAATGAAAGTAAAAAAAAAAACTATTTTGATCACCATCCTCTCGTTTTTTATTACGGTAAAAGTAGGTTAAAGTACAGATTGAATCTATTAGAGATATTTCAATCGGATAGCTTTACTGAAGACGTTAGGCACATATTAAAAAAAACCAGCGTATTATGCTAGATTCGACCAGATAAATAAGATTAGAAAAATAGATTGTCGTACCGATAGATTCAAAATGGCATTTTCCCCCCGCACTATAAGAGAACAGAATTGGCAGCATAGCAAAGGGATAGGTAGGGGAAATATTTTTGAGTAGCCTGTTGTACATGATGTATGTATTAACCCCTTAAATACTATAGATACTAACAATCAAGTTGCATGAGACAATATAGTTGCTAGTTTGCATGTTAGTAGTGCATGCTTGGTGATCTTCACCCCCTGCCACACACCCTCGCGGTGGCTTGCAGGGTATCGTGTAGATGTAGATGTAAAAATTCCATTTCATTTACAGCCTTTTTTTACCACATCACGTGATGCCGAGGACTTGATGCCACATAAACAACCAATGAACTTTCTCATGTTGGCTCATTGATAAAGCACTTAAGACATGCGTGACAATTATTTTTCGTAAGTCAGCGCTAACGCATTCACATTATTAATTGAAATTGAAATATTATTCAATGAAAGACCTGTTTGTGAGGGGAAAAGGACATAAGAGGGGTGGCATTATTTTTTTATTCTAAAATGGCTTTTGTTAGCCACATTCATCACTGCATGTAAATTACTTGGCTTTTTACATCGTACCTCAGAGTACTTCAAAAATGAATGTTTACAATGTTGTCTTATTCACTTGTAAGGACAAATTAGCATTGTGAACGGTAATTAGGAGCCCGTGCTCTAAAAGGTATAGTGAAGTAATTGAGAAAGTCCAGAAAAGGTTTTTGCGCTACGTTCGATATCATGTTCACCACCTTTGACAAACAATGTAATGACTCATTGTCAATGTTCAATTTTCATTAGCTTAGCGATTCACGAATATATAAATGACTTGTTGTACTTACATGACACTATTATTAATAAAGGATAAAATTTCCACTTGTTATGTAAATTAAATATGCTTATTCCAATTAACAAAGGTAGACATCAGAGGACATTTACGCAATGAATGTAAACAGCGAATGCTGTAAAAATGCTGCAATCAATAGAATGAGTGGAACATTTAATGGCATGTTCAATTATCTGAATTTAAGGGAAGATGAAAAGAATTCCTTCGGGAAAGTTTAGTCGCATTAGTTTTTCACACTCGACTTGCAAAACAAAAATTATGAAAATTTATTTGCATTAAGTATTTTTGGCAATAATGATTCCTAATTGTGTTTATAATAATTTGCAACGTTATTTATTAATTTATTATTACATTATTGTTCATCCTTTAATTATATTTATACTTTGGGTAACTGTAAAACTCAATAAATACATAAATATTTTAGGGAAGTACGGGGAACTAAAAAGACATTCCGTGTGAAACGATAGGGGTGAAATGGCGACCTCCAGCTTACACACGGTTAATTTGTTGGATTCCTTTCTCCAGAGCGTTTTTTCTCAATCTATGCGCAGTTTGGACGAGGACCGATTCCAATAATCGATGCTCCCTGCATCGATATCGGGCAATGCAGGACATATGCCCCCTCTATATATCGACAGGGGGTAGGTATCTCTTGTCACCGAATCGAGTCCTTATTTTAAAAAAATATCGAAACAAGTCCTCAGGTCCTGACGACATTCCAGCTCAGTGTGTATAAAGGATTAGTTCCCGAAATAACTCCGTATCTTAAAGTAATATTTAACAAATCCCTCGAAGAACATGTTGCGCCCAAAGAATGGATAGATAGCAAACGCAACCATAATTTTTAAAAGTGATAGTGAACAGGCATGCGTAATTATTGACCAACACCACTAACGTCACTATCGTGTAAAAATATAGAGCATATAGACACTAGTTATTTCGAAAATGGGACACCTCGTTAGGCAACACTTATCGATAAGAGACCAGCTTGGGTTCACAAAGGGTCAGTCTTGAGAAACTCAAGTAGGTCATGTTGTTCAGGATACTTCAGTTCCGGGTGAAGGTGACTTGAGGCCTCGCCTTCACAAAAGCGTATTTTAACCATGCTTTACGGATTTTATCAACGATTCGTGCTTGAAATGGGAACTATTTTATTTGCAAAGGCATTAAGATAAACTTAAAGATAAACGTCACACTTATATGCAATAGCCAGTGAGGAATATTTATATGAATCAACCATATTTCCGCATAATCAACCATCAGCTCACTCAAGCTCCTGTTTTTTCCTTGCAATGGATCTTTGATTTTGCAATCCGTACTTACCTTGTTTAAAGGATCATTATGACAACCTATCATCGAAATCCCACCTCTGCCCGCAGACTTCTTTCGTTTTGGTCTTTTTATATTTGGTGAAAAAACGTCGTGAGAAATCAACCCATCTGGTGCTTATTGGGTGCGTGATGCTGCGTGTTTTTTGTTGGCGATTTGCATTCCAGAATACGCCCGCGCGAGCATTTGCAGTTTCGAGTGTTGGCTCAAGTGACCATCCGACTCTGGAAAGAACCAACTTTCATTTTACTCGCCAGAACATGTATGGCTCAACTCAATTGCCCAACTCAAAACTTTCTCGCAGGAAGTTGTGAAGTACAACACGTAGTACAATCTGAATGATGTTCCTCAGCGGTTGATTTTCAGGTTACTCTTCTTTCCCGAGAGAAAACCTTCGTATAGACATTTGCCTTTCGCTCAGGAAACTGATTTTCCAATTTTGATCTGATCCTCCTTGTTTTCACGTGGAGTATTCGTTCGCACCTCCTTATCTCGCATTTATTGTGACTTACTTTGTTGGACCGCAATTAAACGGCGAATGAGACCGAACTTTTTTATAATAGATCCTCCTAAAAAAAAACTTCCTTTGAGACGCGCGGTCGGCAAGCCAAAGGTCCGTGGTTCGATTACCGCTCCACGAAGCCTCTGGATATTTTAAACTCGCCTGGAAATCGTGTTGACAAATTTCCAAATTCAGAGCTCGCGAGCCTTGGTAGCTCAACTGGTAGAGCACCTGGCCGGAAATTAGGGAATCCGGGTTCGAGTCCCGGTCAAGGCGAATGATTTTTTTCTCTGTGGAATACCTTGCTATTGACAAATTTCCATTGACAACTTGGACTAACCGTACCATTTTCAGCTTGAGGTCAAATAGGTAGCCAATGGAAACGTTCTAAAGCATAGTTAATGCCACACGTTTATCCCATAACATAATTTACGAGGAAAATAGCCAACCAGATAATTTAAGATATGATCGCCATGGAAAATACCAGAAAAAAATCGGTCCATTGACATATGCACTATCGAATCCCTAACAACACATCAGCACATTGGATGCTGGATTGAATGTATGAAACTACATTATTAATATAGAGGTGTAATATTAATAGGGCATACTTTAACTAGTTATAATTGGCGCTTCAAGTCGCTCTGTCAGCCGGGAGAGAAAGGCATACCGGAGAATCATCCAGGCGCATTGTAAGTCGTCGGTGAAATCTACATCTGCCTTAGGCTCCACGAAAGGCAGATAATGGAAAAACAAGATCACACTCGGAAAAATAGATTATTAACGGAAAATTGGATTCCTTTAATCATATATTTAATTTAGAGAGTGTAAAGATGAATTAAAAACATAATCGTATAACAATAAATTCATTCAAACATAGAAAAACGCTCAAAGGTGAATACCTACGAGGAGGATGGAATTAAGAAAAAGGTGAAGCAAAGAAGGTGGATAAGATGGTATCTAGCCAATCGCGACAGAAAAAGGTTGTCTCAGCCGAGATTTGAACCACGGACCGCCAGCTTTCTAGATCGGCATGAAACATGATATACGCAGACATTAACTTATTACTCATGGATACCATCCAATATAATTTTCAGCTATGCATATTTTCTCTCAAGAAGTGGGATTTTTCACAGCATGAGGAACTGCATGTATCTTGAGATAGAATTACGTTAGCCTGTCCGATAAGCAAATTCCACTTCCTTGAGCGCATTTCAGCAGGTAACGCTTTGACAGAAATCGACACTGCTATCAGAAACTTCAACTCGGTGGTAACGCTAAATAGCTGACGTCAGTAGTGCTCTGTCCCAAGATACAAATTTCACTATTTATGTTCACGGCAATTTATATGTTTCAATGGGATCAATTCAGATCATATTCACCTACGTGGTCGGTCATATTGCGAAATTTTTATGAATAATTGTTGAACTTATCAAGTTTTATTTTTATTAAGTATTTATGGTGGTGCTAATATTCTGCCGTTAAGCTTTTGCGTTAATCTAGGAAAACAAAAACTTGAAGAGGTGAAAGAGTTCTGTTACCTAGGAAGCCGAGTAACCAACGATGGACGAAGCAAGAAAGAAATAGTGAGTAGTGTAGCCCAGGCAAAGAGGGAATTCTATCAAAAGAAGAATCTGCTGACTAACTCTGGAAATACAAGCGTAGAAGTAAGGTAACAGTTCATCAGAACGTATATCTGGAGCATGTTTCTTTACGGCAGTGAGGCATGGACGGTGAGAGCTGCGGAGGAGAAAAGGGTGGAAGCATTCGAAATTTGGTGCTATCGAAGAATGATGAAGATAAAATGGATCGACCGAGTGACAAATGAAGAAGTCCTAAGAAGAATGGGAGAAAAGAGAAATCTGCTGAAAACTCTAAAAAGAAGACGGGATTACTTAATCGGCCACATCTTAAGACACGATGGCCTGATTGAAGACCATTGTCGAGGAACGGCAGAGAAAGACTTCACCTGGGATGTGTGAAACAGGTTTTTAAGGATAAGAAAGAGAAGCTACGCGTGAATGTGAAGAGATCAGCTCATTCAGTTGAGAACTGCGTTAAACCAATCTCGGAATTGCACACTAATCATGACGAGGCTTAAACGAAGGCTTTTGAAAGTGCACGTTTTAACATTTGTGAAAAAGAACTGAAAGTAAATATTTCACCATCAATGGGTATATTCCCTTTTTCAATTATGTTGGACAGTAGGAAAATGAAAAAATATGAATTTTTCAAAGGAATTCTCACATAATTCGTACGGAAAGGTGTTAAAAATGAATTGAATTAAGTCCCTTGACACCAACAGGATGTCAGATCCTTTATCTACGAGCGGAGGCCAAAACAAAGAAAAAAATTTATTGATACACGGGAGGGAATTAAGACATTGCATTGCTTCTGTCTAAGACAACTGCCACTAAGAAGATGATCCCGGCTGGCTCCGACTACTTTCTTAGGTTTCCAACGCCACATGACCTCGCCTTTTCGTCAAGTGCTACTACCGAGGAGATTACTCTTGGGAGACCTCTGTCCACGCCTTATAGGAGAGCGACGTGAGCCTTTACTGCGATGAAAAGGAAATAGTAACCTTTGACACGGTCCAGCATCTCACTT
This sequence comes from Platycnemis pennipes, assembly GCA_933228895.1. Classification (NCBI taxonomy): domain Eukaryota; kingdom Metazoa; phylum Arthropoda; class Insecta; order Odonata; family Platycnemididae; genus Platycnemis; species Platycnemis pennipes. The sequence continues at coordinate 169,193,357 of OW121847.1, forward strand.
TCTTTCGTACTGCTGCTACCGTCTTTAACGCCGTAATCATTTGTACCATTCTTTGTCTTGAGAGATTTAATGTTTCAATTTACCACTCGACGTTGCTCATGTAAACGTAGGCAGTAGAATTAATTCTTTACGGGATCACGCGATAATTTGCGACTTCTGGACATGATTCGTATGGTGCTTAGCTCAAGTCTACCGATGCTAACAGTACTTAACGAATGGGGGCTTTTAATCGGAACCGAAATCGCAATTCTGTACACGAAATCGTTAGATGGAAACGAAAAAAGAATTTTATTGAAAAAAACAATCTTCTAACCACAACCGTTCACTCATAAATCAAAAGTTAAAATGAGCAAAAGGTGACACGCCCACCGAAAAAGCTGCTGTGATAACATTGATGTAATTTTCCTCCCGTCCTTGACTGCTTTTAGGGGAAGGGAAGGGAGTGGAGGGGGGGTTCTCGGAAGGTCTGCTCGCACAGATGCTGTCGCAACCGCTCCTATTGGCAAAGCCAGCTGTGTCCCCCCATTGCGATAAGGCGAAGTAGCTTCGCGGGCTCAGTTGTGATTGGACGAAGTCGTTATACGTCAGAGGTTGCACCACACCCGCTTTTCCGAAAGGGTTAAAAACATCAGTTTTTCGACACCTATAACTCGAGAAATAATTGACGGATCAAAAAACAAAAAAATACGGGTCATTTTATTTTACAAACTCTATCATATTCGGCAATAAAAAATATGGTAACCGCCCCCATTGTGCAGTGGAGTATATCATCTTCATACTCTAAACGAACAACTCTCCACCTGATAGTAAGATTTCCTCCGGCTCAATAAGCTCTACACACAATACCCTGAGAACGGCCGCAGGGGCGTGTGGCGGGGGGTGAAAGGTCACGATCCATTGGGTCAATGGTAAAAGTACAGTGGAAAGGAACCGGGGCAGTTGGCAGTTGTTTCTCCCAACGTATTTGAGTTATGATCTCGAATTGTTCGCGATATGAAATAATCCTCTAATCGATTCGTTCTACCTCTCTAATGTCGTCATTTCTGTCTGATCTTCCGATGTAATGTGCAGGGGGTAAATGTACCTACACCTGACGTATCCATCCTTGAATTCGACAGATTTGAGTTTTCGAGTAGCCAGCCCAAGTATACGGTCTTATGCAGAAAACGAGTTGCTTACATTTGTGTTTTATCGTGAATTAAATCATTACTCAACGTACCCCAAATGAGACCATTCGAGGTGAGGCCTCTAAATAAGATAAAGATAAGACTAAAGCGAAATAAGATCTTTCTGGATCTCAAAATTATAAGTAGAATATGAGAGAGTAATGGATTTTATACGTTGATTTTTTAATATTATAAGGAAAAGGACCCTTTATTGTGTCAATATCCCGAGAGTATTCTCAAATAAGTGGTCTTTTTCATGATACTCCGCGAGGATATCTCAAGATCATGTTCATTATATTGTTGGACGCTCATGGATACCAAACAAATATGCCGTCAGACGAACTTGAGCATAATTTACTGCGAAGGTTTCTCCTGGCTTTTCGCTGGTGCAGAACGATTCAATCACTGAGCAGAGTTTATAAATATGGAAACAGTAAATTGAGGCACGGCATTTAATTAGCAAGAATCACGCGGAAAAACATTTATCATCAAGTAGGTGGTTGAGGCAATCAGTCCGTACGCAAATTTCCGTTTTCACGGGGCCTAGCAACGTAAACAAGACATTATTAGAAAGCAAAACTTCAAACGCAAAAGAACACGAGAAGTGGAGAGGCAAGAGGAGGCAAGGCAAGGAAACTTGATAGAGGGGGCGCAAGGCGAACATGTCCACTACACATGATTGGAGATGGGAACTTGGTAAATTACCAATACCCTGAAAATTACCGTAATACACGGTAATTTTCAGAAAAGTTCTTTTTCAGAAAATTTCTTCCTGACGAAGAAACCATTGGAATGGGTTATATTATAAATTAAGGAGCTAAAACGATTTTGTTTACATTGAGTCCGTGATTAATTCAGAGTAGAACAACAAATGCACATTGCGCATTGATACGTCTTTGGATGTATCAAATTTCTCATGGTGTGACAAAAGAGAGGCAAATTGCATGCTGCTGCCAACTTCGTTTTCATTTTTTTAATGAGTTATAATAGATAAACGTCGTGATATGTTTTATATAAGCGTCGGCATTTATACCTCAATGCTATTTGATTTCGTTTTGAGTCCTCTGATAAGGATTTGTAGCTCGAAACTTAAAATGAACTGAAAATTGCGTTAATCTTCGAAAAATACCGTAATTTACCACGGTAATTTACCTCAATTGAAAATTACCGTAATTTACCCATCTCTACATACTTAATATGATCTAAGCGATTGAAAGGTCAAGATCCGTTGCTAAGCTTTCATCGGTATTGCAAAATGGCTTCTCACTGGGAAATTACAAAGGAAGAATGGAATTTGAAAACTGCTCCGCATCTCAATTTCAAATCACAGTTTTTTATGGTTAATAACAAATAGGTATATTGCATCGAATTGTTACGTGTGGTTGGCCCACTGAGCTCCATGATTGAAGAAGTTGATATTTCAGTAAATTCACTTCCAATACATCGTTTAATGAATTTTGCTCCGTCCGAACCATAACTATTGACGAAATCCTGTTGGAAATTTCCCTACAAGATTTCCCTAGAACGTAGGGAAAAGCAAGGGGAAAATTTAAATTAAAAAAAAAATGAGTTTTCTAGAAAAATCCCTCATAGTCTAGGGATTTTTTTCCTAGAACTTTTTTCCTTTGAAAATTTAAGCTTTGGGAAATTATTTCCCTAGAAAAAACGCTGTTATAGGGAAAATTTTCAGGCTTAAGGAAAACGTTTTCAAGGAGAACTTTCCCATATTATTTGAATAATTCCCTTCTATCTATATCTATATGTACGACATACCCTGCAAGCCACCTCGAGGGTGTGTGGCAGGGGGTGCATCCACACCAGGAACAATGACACAACAAACAAAAATGAACACTACAAAGCAAACACTACACCTTTAAAAGTAATTGGGGAAAAAAGAAGAAAAACTACCAAATCCCAATCATGTAAGACACACCCACGAATACCATGCATGCCTTGACGTGATCAATGATTAAATTTCAACATTTCAAGGTTACTACTATGTTATGTATACATTTATCACAGAGTTTATCACAGTTACAACTCAAATTTAATAACATTCGGTACGAAACAATTATGTATATGTGAGGTATAACTAACATTAAGTACTAGGTTTAGGTCATAGGTTTGACGTACTATCTATCCTCCGCGCAGCCGCAGTCTCTCCCATCCGAAGAACCTTGAGCTCACACGGGCGAGAGGAAATGAAATGGATAGCGTTTTCGCGAAAGATAAAAATTCTAAATGACATGAAATTCGATTGCTAAACATTGACGCAGGTGACACAGAAAAATTCCAATTCATCAAAGGTGAAGATTGTCACTTCTTCTCGCTGTGGGTCACGGTATGTTCTCTATTTCCCTATGTCTACATGGAAGCGATCTCCACCAGCATTCATTTCTTTCCCTGGTGTAATATCCGGGCCATCTGCAAGTATGACGACGTCTGTAAGTATGAATTAAATCAGCGAGGAGTGTGGGGTGAAGTTTTCTGAGGAACGTTTCTTGGGCTTCAAGCGTCCAATCTGTTCACGATACATGAGTCCTAAAATTTACAATGCGATCGAATTTGTGTGAAAAATATTTTATGATAATAAATTAATAATTAATGCTATCACTTGCCGTAATACTAATTCAATTTTTCACCCGTTCCTTGCGTGGAGGCATTTATAAGAAAATTAATCCATTCCGAAACTGTTTGGCAGAACTACACACAGGCTGCGTGTGATGGCAGGTTTATGGAGACGAATGGAAATCGATTTGAATAGCAAAATGTTCGCGCGAAGTTTTTCTCGATTGAAGAAGACTGCAGTTGCTTGGATGTCTCACTGGCATGTTGCCAGGGCGTCTCTCGATTTCCATGGTGAATTCTGTCCCCACGGCAGCGAACTACTTGGTGCCAACATAAAGAGAGTAACGGAGATCTTTGCGGCCGACATGACCTGAGGAAGAGTCGAAAGTGAGAGTCGTCGCCTTTCGCGTGCTTCATCGCTCGGCGGATCCGTTACCGACGTGAACTAGCGGCATTCACAGGGAGAGAGAGAGCACAGGCGAGCGATCGCTCCAGCGATCAGACAGATGTGTCTCAACGCAGTCATCGGTTACGCCGAGCGGATTTCACTTGTTTGCCAATCCCCGACAGCGCTGCGTCGATTCATACGAGACGGAATTGCAAAATAGAAAACTCCGTGGGGAAATTTACTGCCTACATGGTATTCTAAAAAATTAATAAACGCTCATTCCAGTCATGTTATAGTTTTCAAAACTTCCTGGGAAATGCAACTTGAAAACATCAGACCATTCGCCGAGACGAGGCAGAAGAAAGAAGCCCCTCCTGCCAAACTGGCCGCTCACTTACTTACCTTGTCAGAAGGACACGGCTGAGTGCACTCACTGATTTGGGGACAATTCCGCAACCAACCGAAGTTGAAACTTCCCGAATATCTCTCCAGCTGACGCATCGCCCATCGTAATTCCCCGTAAGTCAACTACCTCTGCTAGTAATTAGTAACGCAAGACGACATATTTGGAATTGCCTTGGTCCAGCAATGTGAAGAGGTGCCACTGTCACCTTCCCTGTCAATAACTGCTCTTCCAATGCTTTGCATGCGACCTCCGACCAATGCAAGGAACATAACCTAATGCCAGCGAAATGTCAACTGCGAAATGTTGTGTGCTAATGAAGAGGAAAACGATTAATGATTTATTAGTGAATTCGATGGAGAGATTCATATTTCTGACCCATCTTACCAATATGTTTAGTGATAATAAAATTGTTGAGAAAGTTAATTTTTCTCTGGGTCAAGTGCCTAAGATATCACACATTACACTGCGATGCGATAAGGTATTTGTTGGTTCTAAGATAAAGTAAAGATTTAAGAGTCTATGCAATAGCTTAGTGCCTCTCTAAGGGACACACAGAGTGCAGACAAGTGAAGCGATTTTGGTCGACCCAGAAGAATTCCACGGGGCTGTAAAAATTTACATCTTAAGGAGTCCATAACTCCCCTTACTTGGAGCACAAATAAAATCATCCGAAGACAACATCCATTCCCCCTGGAGATACGCTGAGGATTCATGAACATCTCCATCATGGATACGAGTTGATCAGGAAGTGAACAGATAGAAACCGTTTGAACTTGCCTCAAATCTCAGCGACGACGAGTGAGTTTTCTATCGAAGCGCACGCCTCGAATAAGGTCATGTCAGACTCTCCGTAGCGAGAAAAATGGCCGGGAATAGAATGCAGAGGACAGCGAGAGATAGAAGGAGGGAACGGAGAGTCTCGAAGTCTCACTGCTCGTGATGTACATATAATGGGTCGGCAGTGCCAATAGATGTTCAATTACAATCACGTAGACATTTGCGACACGTGCGTGGGACCTCGGGAGAGTTGACCAAGCAGACGTACCTGGTGGACGACAAGGCAGAGGTCACGTACCTACCTCGGCGGCTCCAAACAGCGGAGATACTCTCGGGAAAAGCAGCGACAGCGCCAACGAAGGTGGCCTTTCTTCACTCTCGGGGGGGCAAACTACACAGGAATTATCCTCGCAGTCGGACGTAATCCAGAACACTCACTACACTTTTCACTAGACACGCGAGGACTGCGATGCGGGAGATTCAAGCAGCGACACTTGTTTGCGGTCAACACTAGCCACTTGAAGTTCATGTTTCGAGCGAACACACTGAGGAAGGAGATCCCGGAGGAGGAAACTCAATCCTGGACGTTTTAAGCCAGACACGCGAGTTACTCGCTGAACGAGCCCGCTGCCATCACCAGTGCATATCGGCGACCACGGGACGACAGTACGACGGACAGAGTAGCAGACCGCACGGTGGCGGCAGACTGACTGAGCGCTGCCCGGGGCAGGCGCCCCGAGAACGGGGGCAGTTCTGGAAAGTGGAGCAGTCTGCGAGAGGCCCGGGAGATGGCGGCACCGTGTGGTATCTGCCCAGCGCCGCTGCATTTCGAGGAACTCGCGGCTTTCCAGAAGGAGATACCTACGCTTCTGCGGCTCACGCATGCGCCAAGGTTAGCTGAGACGGAAAACGATCGGAAAACTACGATGGAGGATAAAAACGCGCGATCCTTTGCATCACCTGGAGGTTTTAAACAGAATAGGTGACTCTGAAGGTGTGACTGTAGTCTCAGCCGGAGTGCCCCCTTGTCAATTCCCATGTCTCTTGACAGACGTGATGATATGATGACCTGCAATGAGGGATGATGCTCGAGCATTGGCACCCGGGCAGTCTTTTATGCTCATGAGTGTGAGACATTTCTAATGGTTTTTCGTCCCTAGTTCCGATAGTACTCGGCGTTATTCAGAGTTGAATAAGTTGATCGTCATCATCATTAGTCATGAATCCTGGGATTGGTTTGATGCAGCTCTCCACTGAGATGATGTCACTCGGCCAGTGACTTCAACGGCCGCAATCCAGGCCATCCAAATATTCTCGAAGCCCTGTGGTAAACTTGTCGCGCGATATCTCGAGCGGGCGCATGCATTAATTTAGGCTTTGAAAATATCGAGTGGGAGCAGCGATAAATATTTCCATTCGATACATACAATAAATTATTTGTAGACCATATTTTGCTATTCCAAATTTTCCCTTAAAGAATGTGTACATTTCTTGGGTTTTTCACTTGCAAATGCTCCAAAAAAGTTGCTTTGAATGGACTAACAGATTGAGAATTCAGATTCCTAGACAAGATAAGAAAGCAAGCAGCGAAAAGGAGAAGAGAGACCTTACATCTACGAAATACCCTGTGAGTAATTATCAATGGCATTGATTGTGATACATTATCTTTCCGATAACATTAAAAAACGGTTGGCAGGTACGATGATTGGTGATCTAGTAGAGTATTTTTATAAACAACATAATATTAATGGTAAACTGGTGGGAATTGTTGGTGACTGCGATGAAGTATTAAATAACCCTACTCGTTATCACTTATTCGCAGAATGCTCCTTGTTCTCGTCCTTTCATTCCATTCACCAAAAAAGGTGACATAAATCGCGGGAAAGAAATTGCGATCCCGAGCACTAGTTTTCTATTTTGGGTGCCCCAGATCATTTTCTTCTTGTGCATCTGTTCCATGAAGCAATTTTATGCATAAATTGTGTTAGTGAAACTTTTAGTGGCACCAAAAATGTTTATATTAATTGGTGATATGGTCGTATCCATCCAGCTATTTGTTGGTTTACGTCCCTTGCAATATAATCTGCCTACAATATGTAGCCAATGAATCCTCATTATTAGCCAATACTATTAGGCTACGCGAGATGGTTCTGGCATAGTATTTGTAAAATGACTACTTCTAAAGACCTAAAAATAAAGTTTGAGGAGAAATTTTACCCCGAGGCACAAGAGTTTATTAAATTTGAAAAATATCACTCTATTTATCCATCATATGTTGAACATTGAAGGTGGTTGTTAAATAATGCTCGACATATAAGAATATTTACAATAAAAAACGACTATAGAAACATGTACAGCCATGAATATCGCAGTCTTTAATAGATATCTTCAAAAGTAAATTAATCAGGATTTTTAAATTGTTCCTACATTTCTTGTGTAACCGTATTTGGACCATTAGTATTTAAAAAATTAATGTACCTGGGTGAAAATGATTGGTTGAGAAGATAATAATTTATTGAAAAACGTATTATTTTCCTGTGAGTAGTAGTTTAGCTATTTATAATAAATAATTTTAATGAAAAATAAATATTATATTATAAATAAAATAAATATAAATAATAAAAAAAATCTTTTCAATAATATTTTAAGAGTTAATTGGTTTCATGTATTTGGAATAATTTATTTAATTTGAAGATTCCAAAATATAAAATATGGGTTGCAACCACCAAGTACCGGAATGCTGTTAACTAAGCGTACTTTAGTTACCAACGATTCCCACTTTGATTTTCAGTTTTATCCCTTGTGGAGGCGGAGATATCTCGAAGAAACAGTTTCTGATGGTGGTTTTCACCCCTAAAACATAGTACGAGGGTATGTATTATATACGGTGTTGCATACAGTATGTTACAGTACTATGCAAAAACATTTATGCATGTAATATAAACGATTTGGCGTCTTTCTCCAATATAGATGTGACACAATTTGTTAAGGGGTGGTTTGCCTCTTAAAGTACATTTTTTGGACAAAACCCAACACACGTAAACTTCGAAACAAATTTGCCTTCAACAAATAGGCTTTATGTATTTGGATTTATTCCACATTTATTTGAAGGGTCCAAATAACCCATAAAAATCAGATTCATCCTCATACGAAATAGGGGTTGCAACCCCCGTGTATGATGATGGTGTCAAATGAAGCGTATTGTAATTACTAATGATCTCCCCTTTGGTTTTTAATTTTATTGCGTATGTAAGTGAAGTTATGACGAAACACTGTTTTTAGGGGTAGTTTTCACCCCTTAAGCATATTACGAGGAGGGTGTATATTATATACAGTCTTGTATATGTAATGGTTTTATATCATTAGGTACAGCACTAAGCAAAAACATTTATACAGGCGAAATACCTGGCGACTTTCTCCAATACAGAAATAACGCAATTTGTTGAGGGGTGGTTTAACCCTGTAAATCAATTTTTTCAAAAAAATAAAATCTGCGTAAATTTTAAAATATATTTTTCTTTAAGAAAATGATTTTATGTATTTGGAAGGATTTTAAGTTAATTTGAAGGATCCGAAATATTCGTAAAAAATCAGATTCACCCTCATAAAAATTAGGGGTTTCAAGTCCCGAGTATCACAATCGTGGTAAACGAAAAAGTTAATGGTGGAAAAGGAAGCGCAAAGCGCATAGTAATGACAAATGATTCACACTTAGATTTTGAATTTCATCAATTATGCAAACGAAGATATGTCGGAAAAACTGTTTTCGGGGTTAGGTTTATTTTACTTAGGGTTTATTTTTCACCCCTTAAACCGGCTTCTCCGAAGATAAAAACATATGAGTCTCTTAATTTTTCATTTCCTACAAAATGAGGGCCATTTGAATGAAACCGGTGAGACACACCTGAGAAGCCTTCCTTGTAAGACGTTGTTTACTGCCCTGGCAGTAAACAACGGCTACGCAATTCAACAAGATGCATCGACACAATGCACAAATAAACCAGCATAAACAATAAATAAACCAATTAAAGAGCAGAGAGAGAATGGTGACTATAGATTTACTGAGAGTACTAAAGCACACAGAGCACAAATCGTTTTAAAAACTTATTATTCCGTTTTTACGAGACTTTTTAAACGATTTAAAAAAAGGACCCGTTGAAATTCAATGGGAGGGAGAAATATAATAGTTACAAATTGTGTTAAGAAATTTCAACATTCTTCACGAAGGGGCGAAAACAAAACTTGTGTTACGGAGTTAGCTATGGCTCCAAGTCAGTATCGGAACCATAAATATAATTTAAACCAATGTAAACATATAAAAATACTGCCTGGACTCATGCGTGGGCATTCACAAAAATAAGAATATTATTTTCTAGAAATAGGAGGCTAGGAGAAACAAAGGAGGTTAGGAGGGCGTGCATACTAATGTTGGCAATGAGGTTCGTATTTTTGGGAATGGTAAGACCAACCTTTTCGGTGAAAATTCCCTGGCCTTTTAATGCATGTCTCAATTCTCCAACTTCGTGACAGTCAATGAACTTCCTACGGTTACGTATTAACGCCTTTTATTCCAATTAAAATAAATTATTTTCTTGTAACCTGGTACAGATTTACAAGAATGGAAATGTTAGAAGGTTGCAACAAAACCGCCAATTTTTATACATTCAGTAAGTTATCTGTCGACGTTTCCAAATGTAAATTATAATTCGAAGAAGTTATTCGCATACAAACCATATACACTCCGCTGACAGTCCTCTGAAAGTTGAGCGAACAATGAAGACAAATGAAGACCTGAGTGCAAGAACAAGATAATAACCAAAAGTGAAGTTTCGAGAAAACTCCGTCTTGATGGAGCATTATTATTAATTATCTGGTTCTTGCACTCAGGGAGCAGAACGTAAAATTCCAACAATGTCTGCTGAACTTATTTAGAACTTACCATCGAAAATGACTATGTCTACTGGTAAAGGGCTTCATGTCTTTGTGGAAATCTCATTTTCGCAAAAAGTGGTCATTATCTGGTTCTTGCACTAAGGTCTTCAAATATTTTTTCAATGGTTTTAAATCAGGTCATAACTATTTTATTAATAAAATACATTTCACGCTTTTACTGTTACAAAAATAACAATGAATATGCACTCGCTTAATACTACATCATATGAAATTATATGCATAATATACAAATATAAATATGTATGTGAACAATTATCTATATACAGTTGTGAATCCACTTTCAACACGAGTGATGCTGCTGCTAACACATTTTGCCCACGGATCAAGGCCTCAAAGAATTTGGGTTCTCTTTCTGCACTCGGGTCTTGCAAATACCGGAGAAGGTAAGGTGCCACTGCAGAAGGTGTAAGAAAACACCATTTGGAGAAATGGAAATGAATTTCTGATTCAAAATTGCTGTTAAATCTGTGACGACAGTCAGCCAGACCAGCTAGCCAGGTAGCCCCGAGCAACCTTCGTCCCCCCCCCCCCCACCTCTCCAGCGAGAACCTGCTTCCTGGAAACCGCCTACAATGAGGGTGGATTCCCACCCCCTCCCCTGGTGACAGTACGTGGCGATGGGATAGATAAAATGGGAAAGTCTTGTGAAATACCACCTGATACTATGGAAATGGCTCCGAAGACCCATATCGAAGGAACGATCGAATCGAACATATATCGCGACCCCGCTATGCAAGCAGAGCAAGGGACATGGCCTCATTCTTAAAGACTGCACTACTGTCTTAGGAGCGAAGTAAGTAAGAAAAGTGGACCTCAAGCGAACGAAAAATGCACGACTTGGAGCAGAAGCACCTTCTGGAGTAGCAGTGGGAGTCTGTGAAGCATCTTTTTCCTCTCAGTAAATACGGGTAGTAAATGCCTTAGTTTTGGGTGGAGTAATTTTCATGCTCTGTTCAACAAATTCGTGACATTAAGTCACTTTGTAACACATCTTGTTGCTTTTATATATGAGTTATAGTCCTACACGATGAGGTGTATGCTAGTGACATGGAGTGATATCAATCGTGACCTATCACTGCGTCTCCGGCGTAAGCTCTCTTCGTCTGGCGTTATATTGCAATGCTGCATCCAGTGGTGCTGGCGACGTTCCTGCATTCCAGGGGTCGTCAAGCAGTCGACTGCTGACGGTTCTGGGGATCAGTCATCTCAGCACGGCGGCCGAAGTGCACAGAGGCAAAACTGTGCTCAGCAGCGGAATTTGAGGCGTAGTTAAGTACGGTCACGTAGAAATGGAACTGACGGGAAAAGACCTTCAGTCCTGATGTGAGGAGGAAATGTGCAGATCGAATCACTAGCACCTTCTGGGGGGAAAGCAGGCAACAGGCCGTGCAACACAATTCAGAAACATAATGTGAGAGGGCTCTGCGTTATTATCACATTTGACCCACCCGAGCGCGAATAATATGCCCCTTTCGACCAAGTGTCGCGGTGTACACGAGAAGCCAGTCGAATGCGAATGCGGTCGAATGCGGCCAGTCGATGACCACCAGCTCAGGGGGCTCAGCAGTTGGCCTGCATGTCCAGTTGAAGCTCCACTTCGCCGTGAGAGGCGCCCACTTCCCCCTCCACGACCGCCTCTCGGCCGCAGTAGTACCAACTGCGAGAGAGACAAACTGACGTCAGTTTCTTATACATACATACATATACAGGGTGTCCAAAACCACCCGTCCACCCCCTAAAGGTTGCCAGGAAATATTATTTTTCAGAAACTCTTAAGCTACGTTTTCATGTGGGCGTTTTTGCGTTGACGCACACTGCGTCACCAATCAGAAGCGAGCACGCCAACGCAGCCTGCGTTGCCGTCGGAGTTGGTCAACTTTCATCTTTCTGCGTTGACGCAGCTGCGTCAGAGCGAGGAACAACGCATTCTACCTGTCATTTGTTCGTCACGTGATTCTTTCGCTGGATTATCACGTATACTACGGTTTACCACTGTCATATGTTTTGGTGCGTTGCTGCTGGCGCTGCCGGTGACATGAAAACAGGGTATTCTCCTGACGCACAACGCAGCGTCAACTCAACGCAAAAACGCCCACATGAAAACGTAGCTTTAGCTCATTCATAAGTATATGGAGTATGCTCTTCGATTGGCCATGAAATCAACTTCTTATTTACAACGGAAGTGGGTTATTCAGACAGGAAGTTATTTTTTTCAAACAGAACATGCAAATATTTTTCACGGGTTCGGATTCTACGCTGAAAAATACGTAACTTTTGCTCGAAACATTTTTTGGTAAAATGTGATTTTTGACCTCTAATTGACCTCTAATTTTGCGAAACCGGTTCTTGGTACTGAAACTACGAATTTGCCCGTCGTGACCTTGAAATCGGATTCTGCGTTGGAAATCGTGTGATTGATCCAATAAATGAAAAAAAAAACAACCGCTGCACTTCCGGTAGGAGCGGAAGCGGGGCGGACTTCCTACCGGATGTGGACCATCTAGACTGGAAGTAGACTTTTCACCTCGAATTTTTAAGTTGTGAGCTTGAAATCGGTATGCATATCGTCTTAACATGGCATTGTCTTCATAATAGGTAGAACTGCATCTCAGATCAGATGGACGGTACTCTGACCGATTTCCACACTCGCGAAGTTTTTTCGTGACTTTCTAAACGAGTACCTACGAAATGATGGAATGGGGTCGTTTACCATATTTTTTTATTGCTGAATCTGATAGGGTTTGTAAAATAAAAAGACCCGTATTTTTCCGTTTTTTGATCCGGCAATTATTTCTCGAGTTACAGGCGTCGAAAAACTGATGTTTTTAACCCTTCCGGAAAAGTGGACGAGGTGCAACCTCTGACGTATATCGACTTCGTCCAATCACAACTGAGCGCGCGAAGCTACTTTGCCCTACTGTAAAGGGGGGGGGGGGGACACAGCTGAATCCACCAACGGGACAGTTGCGACGGCATATGTGCGAGCAGACCTTCCGAGAACCCCCTCCACTCCCTTCCCTTCCCCTAAAAGCAGTCATGGACGGGAGGAAAATGACGTCAATGTTATCACAGCAGCTTTTTCGGTGGGCGTCACGTTTTGCTGATTTTAATTTTTGATTTATGAGTGAATGCTTGTGGTTAGAAGATTAATTTTGTCACTATAATTCTTTTTTGTTTTCATCTAACGATCTCGTGTACAAAAATGCGATTTCGGTTCCGAGTAAGAAGTCCCCATTGCGCATACGTGTCAAAATAAAGGCCGAAAAATTTAATGGTTTATCAGAGATCACAACTTAATAATATGTATAATACAACTTAATACTTGTATAATATGCTAGGTCTACGGTGGCAACAGTCACGTGACAGTCAGCGCGCACAACCTGTGAGCGTCCTCCCATGTCTCAACATTTTAAGACACTGAACCGCTTCACATACGAATATAACCGCCTTAACCTTCTCTACGTGTATTTTTCCGTTTCGAGAGAAACCTATGGGAATACTATTCCAAGATTACTTTTAGGCACACCACAGCAGCTCACTATTTCCTTCATGCTTTCAAAGTCTATAAGGAACAAGCACACACATTTGCACACGATATTTTTTCCCATAATGTCCTCATTAATGCTGCATGGGTTGATCCAGATTTTCAAGAACAAATTCTTCTTCCTCAAAAAACTTGTTTCCCTAGTTCCTGTGGATTAGCCACTGTTGGGATTTTAAGCAATGGATTTATATTACTGTGACATATGGGCTAAACTGGATTATTTTATTAGCAGTGTTCTGCTGGTGAAGGTAGGTCTAAGTGGACATTTAATTCTTCCCACCCCCCCATAACTATTCACACGATTACCCTCTTCAACCCCTCCCACCCGTTACTATCCTCTTCTCCTCCCTCTTACCCCCGCCTACCCAACATCATTCCCTCAGCCACGTCATACTTCAAAACACCAACCCCTTTCACTACCTTCTCCATCCACACCTTCTGCCATCACCTAATCCCATCAATCACGTCTTTTTACCTCTCCTACCAATTCTAGATCTTCATCGTTCGTCCTCCTTTACCTCGATCCACTTTACTTTCTCCGTCCATGTCCACACCCACATCTCAAAACCCCAAGTCTAGTTTTATGTTCTTTTTCGCAAAGTCCACGTTTCCGCCCCATACAGTGCAACGCTCCACATTAAACGTTTCATCCCTCATTTCTTCACTTCCTTACTTAATACCCCTGCCATTAGTCCACGCCCACGAGTCAAAGCTTCTTCTGCCAATGCCAGGTTCTCCTTCAAGGCTGCTATACCCTTTTTCTTCCAACACACTACCGAGATAACTAAATTGCACCCCCCTGCTGTCTCTCGCTTCCACCCTTTCCCTCGGCATTCGCGCTCTCTACCCCTCCATGCTAGTTTCATTTCTCACCCCCGGCGTCCCTTCCCTTACCCCCCCACACACTCTCCCCTCCACCTCACCGCTTTTCGACCGATTCCCTCTCTCAATCCCTCCACCCCTTGTCATTCCCTCTCCGCCCTTCCAACATTTCTTAAGGCCGATTTCACACGGTCATTGACACTGCGCAGGCTGTTGCGAGAACACTTGCGCAAGAAATATTGCGCCGTGGAAAGCGACGATTTGCGAGGACAGGCACTGCGCGAACGCTTGCGAGCAAATTAGAACATGTTCTAATCTGATACATGCGTTCGCGCAAGTTTGAAGTATATTTCTCTCACTAGAAGGTGCTGATCTAGCGGCAACGAACTGCCTGGAGAATTCTGGCAAATAACTACGTTGTCGACGATTGAGTTGGGTATTTTTGTTTGCACTCAACTCCTTAAGTAGTGAGTATAGTGCATTAATGATGAGCTGGGTGATTAATAACGTGTAAGCTTAAATTTCGTGCGTAAAGGAAGAACCTGTTACCTTGGCCCACATCAATTCGTTCGTGGTGCAAATTTTGGGCTAAGTATACGGGACTAGGGTCTCCACTATTATGTTTAGACTATGGCTTTAAAAACATATTTTAAAGTGGTGGTAATTTATCGCATCTTTCACGTCCAATTAATTGATACATAACAGATCTTGATTTTATGCGATATATTGACGTTATTACCGCTACTGAATGGTATACTGTAACACTGACATAATGCACCGACGATTGCACCATGTAAAGCTGTCAAGCAAGCGTCCTCGCAATTTTCTACGTCACGGACTTTGGCAGACGACTGCTCAAACTGAATCAACATCAACTTGCGCAGTTTCAATGACCGTGGTGCAAAACGGCCTTTAGTTGTGGTCGGAGTCCGCGCCAGAAGAATGTATTTCTAAGCTTTTACAACCACTGTAGGTGCATAAAAATTAAATCACGTTTACAGACAATTCCCTGTTCCGTGCCGTTCAAAATGCCGTGTTCCACTTCATCCCTACAAGGCGAGATGTGTTCGCGTTGACTCGACTACGGACATTGATCGTTGACCAGTGGGTCTGAGGCAAGGTCAGTGGTGGTGCCGACCTGTGTCCCTCCTGCGTGGTGACGGCCACCCGGTCCAGGAAGAGGAAGTGCGGCCGCAGGCTGTCCGTCCCGGGCGAAGGCTTGAACAGCACCCGCGCCAGCAGGGTCGGCGTCTTGGAGGCGCTGAGGCTGCCGCTCTTGAGCGCCACGACGCTTGAGGCACTCCGGCCGCCCTGCAGCGTCTCCAGCGTCCGTCTCAGCGGATACACCCTGTGAGCATTCAGAGAACATTCGGAGAGCATTCGGAAAGCATTCAGAGAACAATCGGAGAGCATTCGGAAAGCATTCAGAGAACAATCAGAGAACATTCGGAAAGCATTCCGACGACGAGTCGAGCCTCATTTTAACTCGCTCTGGGGGAGTGTTTTCGTGTGATAGGTAACCAAGGAGTCACGTGGTGCAAACACGAGTGGTTCGCACATTTGGTTTCTGTTTGGATCGCTCGCAACAATCATTACTCATTGTTTTCCTCACACGGGGGCTGTAATATGCTGAAAAAAAAGAGAGGAACGAGAAATCCTGAAGTGAAAGTGAGATCGTCATGAGCGATTCAATCAACCCGAATTTGCGAACCATTCTTGTTTGTAGCACGTAACTCCTTGGTTACCTTTCGGACACGATCCCGACGGATTCCCAGGTGTGTCGTCGAAATGCAAATCTCGAACCTCACCCGCCCATTCGACCCAATCGAGTCGAATTGACCCTCGCGTTCGACTTGGAGAGGGAGTGACAACGTCGCCGAGGGAGAAAAACATTCCAGCCAATCACACACACCGAATGGTGTATTTCTCTGGGAACATGATTTACGCGGCAAGAAACGGAACAGCCGGTCATCAGAAGAACAAAAGACGATCGCCATTTCCGGAGTGGTGACCGTGGTGAACTCTTTGAGATAGCGTCCACCAAATGAAATCGAGGATGAGAATAAGCTTCTGAAATTCACCGTTGCGACAGCCTATACTATTTTAGCGTGATAAATTACAAATTAATCAAGGTAAAGCAAAGCTAATGAAGATGAGGCTAAAATGGAAAGCAGGAAACAGTAGGATAGTCGTTTATCAATCTATATTTTATGACCAACAACAAAAACACTGAAATGACAATTACGGCAATACAATTTAACGAATCAACTGAGGCCGTGGAGTATTTTACTGTTTAATGAACCCGTATTTTTGTCAATTTATAATATGGCTGTGGTTGCTGTGGACACTTTGGTGTTATGCGGGCGCTGTAAATCGACGTATAAGCTCACAGTCTTAGCTCAGAGCTTACACTTGAGTAGTTTTCGTGAATGCAAACACCCTTAGTATATACACCTTGCAGTCGCTGAAACGCCTTAATGTATATATATTTGTGCTTTTAAGTTCGCAGTTCTAGGAAAATTTCAATCTCTTTCTTGAACACAAATGAGAATAAGGGAAGATGAGCTTACCTTGAGTTTCTTATCTGAATCGTATGAGAATGAGTGTGTTAATGTAGGGACTAGGAAACTGGTTCCACTATGTCTGCTCTGTATTATTTTGATATTCAAACTGACTGGATTTCATTTTTAAAGCCACTTTTTAATCAATTAGCGATGCTCCACTTTTAAGCACATTTACATATACCCTGCAATTTTGTCAACATAATGATTGAAAGAACAAGAATCCGAGGAGTTCTCACTAACAGCTTTCATCATTCTTCGTAAAACTAAATATATTATTGGATATTTCACACTTGCACTAACAAATAGGCGAGTTTACCGTATTATGCTGCACTTATTTGAAATATTCTTTTGGAAAAACGGGAGGTGGGCCGATTTTTTCTATTGTGTCATTTCAGTGCCTTTGGACAGTAACATATTTTCACTCGTGACTTTAGAAACATGCCGGATGATCCTCGAAATGTGTTGAAACTGACAGAGTTAGTTTTTTCAACACTTCGTTTTTCTCAACGATTCGGAGTGTAAACAGTTCTGGCAGAAAATCTGACGGTGGGTATGTCATGAAATAAGGATAAGCGTGTTTTTTTTCTATTTTCATGATCTATGCTTTGACGGTTGATCATGAAAGTCACTGGACATCCACATCCTAGAAAAAGGATGAGCAGATGGTTGGGAAGACGGTAAAAATGCAGGAGTGGATCCGATCGAGAGAAGGGGTGATTCTCTTACTTTCTACATCATCTTCCACGTCGCACAAAGCATCGCCCACGAAACAACTGACGCCAGAGCCTGCGATGCAGCAGAAGAGAATGGCAGTTTCACGATAATATATTCAGTTTTACGAAAAGTGATGAAAGCTGTTAGTGAGAACTCCTCGGATTCTTGTTCTTTCAATCATTATGTTAACAAAATCGCAGGGTATATGTAAATGTGCTTAAAAGTGGAGCATCGCTAATTGATTAAAAGGTGGCTTTTAAAATGAAATCCAGTCAGTTTGAATATTAAAATAATACAGAGCAGACATAGTGGAACCAGTTTCCTAGCCCCTGCATTAACACACTCATTCTCGTACGATTCAGATAAGAAACTCAAGGTAAGCTCATCTTCCTTATTCTCATTTGTGTTCAAGAAAGAGATTGAAATTTTCCTAAAACTGTGAACTTAAAAGTACCAAATATATATACATTAAGGCGTTTCAGCGACTGCAAGGTGTATATACTAAGGGTATTTGGATTCAGGAAAACTGTTCGTTTCCCTGAAGCAAAAGATATTCGCGTCAACGTGACTCAACAAGTGTCTCCTCTCCCTCCGTCGTCTTCTCTCTTATCTTCATCCTTCTTGGGAGATTAATTATCGGTGTGCTGCCAAATACGAACCCAAATATACATGTTGCGTTGACACCTCGTGAACCACCCTTTGCTTGTGATATTAGGATTATCAGTGACAGACGAGTGCATGTGTGTGTGTAAATGACAATCGTAATCGCAGTTTAAATTGCGGCCGAACTTTCTTTCACAGTACTTGGACCGGTGCTTTAACGCTATCGATCTCGAAGCGGCTTCCAGAAAGGGAGTTAAGAACACATCAATTAATTCGTTAATTAGGTGGCATGACGTTGAGAATTTTGCATCAACCGCTCTCTTCCGCTCCATTTCTCTTTTATATAAATGCACGAGGTGTTGCGTGCGCATAAATGGCGCCGCCATGTTTGTTTATGTTTCGTATACGAGTGGTTGTCCTCGGCCCGGGGGTCAAGAGGGTAACTTCGGACGGGCGAGGCCTTTCCTTCGGTTCCAGAATACCAAAGTCACTCGTCGTGCGAAAAAAAGACACGCGACTCGCCCGTTCGTATACGAGTGAAATCTCGGGCATACGAGGTGTTGTGCGGCATCGCTCGCATTCGAGTGCATCATGGGACTTTCTAGCCCTTCGAGTTAAGGTGGATGCCGACGACACAGATAGCAGCAGCGGACGAATGTCCTTCCTCAGGATCGGAAACGCATTCTGCATTGAATGAAGAGAAACTTGATCGCATACACCAGCTAAATGATCCATTAGGAGCTGATTTAACTGAGCAATATTTGACGAAATTAACACGAAAAACCCGCCATCATCACTGAATCGCAAGGAAAGAAAATGTTTCATAGTAATTGGACAGTTACAAATAAATATTAGGTAATTTTTTAGCAATTTCGTCACAATTTTTATAGTTCCTCTGTGGACTGGGAGGCAGGGCCAGATTTCTAAATAGGCTGAAAAGGCTGCAGCCTATAGCGGCAAAATTAAAGGGGCGGCACTTTGACAATTTACTAAAAATTGAAAATATACATTTCGATTATTTTAATAACAGAAACTTCTTTAGACGTATCTTTGATATGTAGCGTATTCATTTACGGAAAGTAAATATGTTTATTCTTTTCATAGCATTATACGAATGTACTCCACTTAATGTGGTAGCACATTTTTCATGTAGTGTAATTTGGTTTGACAACACTGCAAGGCGCAAGCACCGTGATTCGATCCGAAAACACTGTAAGCCCAGTCAGTGTCACTACTCTGTTACAACAAACCTTCCTAACCTCTCTTGTTTACGTATCGGTGAAACAGTGTGTCAATCGGTGATGAGGAACGGTATTTTTTTTTGTGGTCTGCTCCTCCTGTGTAGTTATGATTCTTTTGTGATTACTGGCTTAAATTATTCAATGAGAGAAGATACAGTTCATAAAAGTATACTACTATGAGTGACAATAGAATGAGACTCAGTGGTGCTGAGTACAAAAAACGATCAAAATTGAAACTTCAAGAACAAGAACGTGTTCTGAAACAAACAAAAAAACTAGATTTGTTTTTTAAAACTAATGTTTCGCCAGTGGAGGAAAAGAATGATAACGAAAAAAAGGGAAATCAGAAAGTGCTATAGTGGCAGTGCTGATGTTTGTGGTGATTCTGTAGGGAACGACTATGCTTTCACTGGACCAAGTTGTTCCAAAACAGCTGTGTTACCAGAACCTACTGCAATAGAAGTAAGTTCGCAAACAGTTAACAAATTACATAAGGATCCAGCTTCGTGGATCTTAAACAATGTTACTAGAGATTTAATAGCCAAAAATAGCTTTGACCAAAGCATAGATTTAGATTTCAGCGTAAGAGTGTACAAAGATCAAAAGAGATAGAAGAGAGAAAAAATGGAGAAGTTCGTGTAAGGAAATGGATGATTTTCTCCAAAAGTAAGGGATCAGTTTTTTGTGGACCTTGTTTAGCGTTTAACAGCAAAGAAATATCACAATTTTAAGATAAAGATGGTTTCAAAGACTGGAAAAATGGAGAATATCGGGCATGTCACCACGAAAATTCACCAATACAAAAATCTGCAATAATTACTCTAAAATCAAGAGGAATTTCTCTTAAACGTGTTGACAGTATTCTTACGCAACAACTATACAAAGAAAGACACTATTGCAGAAATGTTTTAACAAGAGTTGTAGCGGCTGTTTAGGCCCTGACATCAAGAGGTCTCGCTTTGAGAGGTGACAATGAGGTTCTAATAGGAATGGAAATTTTTTAATGGCTTTAGAGCTGATATCCGAGTTTGATCCATTCTTAGCAACTCACATCGTAAAATACGGTAATTGTGGTAGTGGCAATACAAATCATCTCTCTTCCAACACTTGCGAAGAGGTAATTGAGTTAATGGCTTAAAATGTTAGGCAAGTGATTTGTGAAGATTTGAAACAATCTAAATACTTTGCTCTCACCATAGAATCGACCCCAGACATGTTACATGTAGACCAGTTAGTCCTTGCTGTTAGATACGTTATAGGTGACGGTGCGCCGTGTAAAAGATTTCCTAATTTCATTCCATCAGTGGGTCATAAATCAGAAGAAATGTTCAAGAGTGTGATGAATGAGCTCGAAAATCTGAAAATAAACATTGATGATTGCAGAGGACAATCGTTTGATAACGCTTCAAATATGGCCGGTGTTTACAATGGTCTGCAAGCAAAAATAAAGGAAAAAGCTCCTTTAGCCTTATTCATCCCATGTACGGCACATTCCCTAAACCTTGTTGGATCGTCTGCTGCAGAATCTTGTGGAGAAGCGTGCAAATTTTTCATGTTGCTTCAGGAAATATATGTATTTTTTACGTGTTCTAAAAAGCGAAGGGAATGTTCAACAAGCGTTATGGATACATCGTATCAGGAGAAGACAATTAAAAGTGTGTCATACTCGATGGTCAGCTAGATATAATGCGTGCCAAAGTTTACGAGAGTCTTGGGAAGAAGTACACATTGCTTTGACAGAAATTTCCAACGACTCAACAGAAAAAGCAACAACTAGATGTGAATCCCAAGGAATTCTTCGAAGATTAGAAAGATTTGAAACCGCTTTTATGGTATATTTCTGGAGCACCGTACTTCATAGAATTCATAAAGTTAGGAAAGCCATGCAGAGTGAAACTGTAGATGTTTTATCGGCGACAGATTTGTATGGTTTTCTTGAAGAATACTTCATGGAACACAGAAACCACTTTGATTACTTCGAGAAATTGGCTTTGGATATTAACAAACCTACATCTTATGAAAAAGACAACAAAAGATAACTAAAAAGAAAAGTTTGGGCTGACGAAGACCGAAGTGGTGAAGTAAACTTTACCGGCAGGGATGATCTTAAAACAACTACGTTTTACCAGTTATAGACTCTTTCGTTTGTGAATTTAAGAAAAGAAAAGTGGCCTATAACGTGTTTCAAGACGGATTTTACGTCTTAACTCAGTTGTGTGATAACAAGACTGATCAGAGAGACATGGAAGAGAAATTGAGAAAGAAGGCGACCAATCTTTACAACATCTACACAAATGACTTGGATTCTGATTTTACTGAAGAGTACATCCACTTCCAAAAGCACTGTACTGTGGGGATTGATCAACCATCTGGAAAATCGTTGCAAGAAATTGTGTAATTTCTAAGATTTAATTCCCTATAAGATGTGTACCCACATTTGGACATCGCTTTAAGGGTAAGTTTGTGCATACCTGCTACGAATTGCGCTGGAGAACGTAGTTTTTCCTGCCTTAGAAGAGTTAAGAATTGCCTACGAACTAGTACTTCTGAAAGAAGGTTAAACTCACTTTCTTTACTGTGTATTGAGGCAAATACAACAAAAAAACTTTCATTTGAGGACATTATTAACGAGTTCTCCATTAAGAAATCTCGTAAGAAAACTATGTTGTTTTGAACATATACGAAAGTATAGAATGTACTAGCCAAAAGCCACAAGCCTACTTGAAGCCAAGACATTCACCTATATTGTGATTTTACAGTTATTCATGTTTTTATTATGGTAACCTCTATAACATCTATCTTTTTACTGTCAACAAATAAACCAGTAAGAAACTATTTTTTGTGTGGTTTTAGTTTTACTCTTCAGCACAATGTCATTTGAATAACTGAATGTATCGTTTGTTGTATGAAACGAATGTATAATATGTATAACAGATGAGTCTATTAACTGTGAGTCTCTAAAAAGGGGGGGAGGGCGGCAAATGGATGTAGCCTACAGGTGGCATACTCCTAAATCCGGCCCTGCTGGGAGGGGGGACTCTCTGCGCCCCTGTTCAACTAGTTTTCACAGAGAGATCACCTGTGATACATGAAAACACCCTTTGCACAAGAAAAGCTATGTTTTCTGTGCAAACAGCACGATGGAAAAAAGAAAAGAACTTGAAATAGATTTCACAGACTAGAATATAGTGACGAATGGAATCAACACACAGTTTATGGATCCCAGCGAGCAATGGGCCTCACCATCGTTGTCAAGGTGTATCATCTCCCTGCGCGACACAAATGCCTTAAATCTAGATTGGGGAGGGGAAAGGGTAAGAAGGATCCACCCCTCTGAGTAAGGGAAAGGAAGGCAAGGTGACTCACATCGGGCCCCTTTGACGGGCATTCGTGCATTTGCTCTTTCAGCGCAGACAGATCTTCTCCCTGTGATCGACAATTTCAAACATTTCCAGGAAATTTAACATCTCTTCCTTGCTTCCACAGTGCGTAAACTCGCATTTGAAATAATTATTATGTCCACTTTCTAAAACGTGTTTAGCAACATTTGACCAAAGATCACCTTTTATCACACTCCTATCAATGTACCTTGATTGTTGTCCGTAAGTTCAGAGGCCTGCAGACCCCACTATCTACATCTACGCGAGCCACGTCGAGGGTGAGTGGGTGGGTGGCAGGGGGTGAAGATCACCAATCATGCACCATCTACAACCAATTTGCTTGACACGCATTGCTAGATAGGACACACTCTCATAGGCCCATAGACTCGTCCTTTGGAGTTGCAGAGAGTCTTCCCCACAGCATAAGGGTACAAAAGGAGTGATATTTGACCTTGTCTTTGACAGAATACGAAAAAAAACAGGCAATTTCCTTCACATTTTCCTTGCTACCTTCCTTGGGTTAAGTCATATTTTATGGGGAATTAAAACATTCATTTTTAAAAGTGTTACTTTAAGACAAGGCTAAAATATTCATTGCATGATTTGTTCATTTCATGTCGGTTTACGTATCATAAGACACGATGGCCTGATGAAGACTGTCGTCGAGGGAAAAGTGAACGGGAAGAATGGAAAAGGCAGGCCTCGTATGAGATACATGGAACAGGTTGTGAAGGATGTAAAAAGAGAAGAATTACGTCACAATGAAGAGGTTGGCCGATAGAAGAATCGAGTGGAGGGCTGCGTCGCTAAGCAACCTTAGGATTGATGACTCAAGATGATGATGGGTGCTTTCCACTCATCGACGCAAGTCGACACAAGTCAACTTGTGTCGCGTGTAGTGCTTTCCAATCAGTGTGTGTCGCTGTTGTGTCAAACGCGAGTCGACACACGGTGACACACCGGTATAATGGTGAGTTATTGAAAAAAGAAGGAAGGACGGCGCAAGCTCTAAATCGCAATACGTCTGCAAGAGGCATATTGATAATAACCGATAAATCAGAACAAATGTTTAAGTTAAGTATTTTCTTAATTAATCATCCTACAACTCATTTTTCTGTTCATTGGTATAGGAAGATTTGCACAGCTAACAATAAGTCAAATAGAAGGAAGCTCCTGATTTCCTTCCCACAAAAACGCACCAATCACGAGTCCCCGTGAAAGTCCTTAGCGCATCAGCTACTGCGCATCTGAAACTTGCTTTCCATTCGTGAAGACACAAGTCGACTTGAGTTTCCGCGAGTTAACTCAAGACGACGCATGAGTAGCTTGAATGGAAAGCACCCGATGATGATAGGCCTTTTTTCACTGGCAGAATGATAATAATATTAATTGTGGCGAGACAAAACTGTCCCTTCTGACATCGAACCCCTAGAGACAAAACGGTTTCCCTAACGGCAATCACCTGGTCGAATTGCCATAGAATGACAAAAATAAATAAATCTATAAATACATATTGGAATCCCCGAGGTATTATGCCAAGTTTGATCAAATAAACAAGATTAGAGAGATAGATTGTTGTACCGATAGATTTAAAATTACATTTTTCCCCAGGTTCCGTAAGAGGATACAATAGGTAGCATAGCAAAGGGAAATATAGTCAGAGTAAGTAGTCTGTGGTGCATGAAGCACGTTTCAACATTACTAATCCTATATGCGTTCTTTGGAAATAAAGATGAACATATTTAGTGAAAACCTTTCTATCCGGTGATCACTTCGTTACTGTGTAGACACCAACCATCTCTCGTGACTCTGTTGCCTAAACATGTTTCCGTGCAGTAGTGGCATACTTAGTTGCATGTCAACAGTGCTTGTTTGGTGACCCCTGCCACACTCCTCAAAGCGCCCTTGTACTCACTTGGTGTTGAGGTCGAAGGCCGTGGTGGCGTTGCCGTGCCTGAGCAGCAGCTGGAGGTCACCGCGAACCGACAGCGTGCGCGGAGAGAAGGACACCAGCGCCCTCACCTGCTGACCTGCAGCAAACGAACACGAGGGTTGCTTAGCGACGGCTTCCATTGATTCTCGGGACTGCTTTTGCGCCCATCAAAATATGCAACGGTGTCATCCCACTTCCGGAAAGATCTCACGATGCTTGGCATAATTCTGTTCTTTTCTTTCGGTTCATTTGCGCCAAGTGATTAACATTACACCCTGATAGCTACTGACTCAAGTTTATTCAACCGACAGTTTTTAGATCAGTCACACGATCAAATTAAGGAGGCTCAGGACCGAATTATATAAAAGTAGGTGTCATTTTTGTGAAAATTTCAGCACACATCATTTTTTGTCCCTTCTATCGATTGGCAATAAAATAATGAGTCCTTTCCATCACATATTTGACGAAGAATAAAGACGTTGAAAATCAGATATTTTATACGTGGTTCTATACGGCAGAGCATTGCTCTCACAGTAAAATTTGCAGATTAATAATGTAAAGAGAAAAGTCGTTTTGACGAAAAACTAATGTAAGATGCGCAGTTTTATGCAGAATTAAGCATTGTAAACAAGTGCTCGCCTTACCACATTTGTTTAATTGATATTAATAAATGTTTGCTCGAAAAGAAGCAGAAAAGCATTAGTTGCATGAAACTGGCGCTACAGTATGTTGTTATCATTGGCAACGGGTGTTGAGACGGAAAGTGCTTACAAGCCTATTTTTACTAACTTAATTTAGAAATATACCTTACCAAGGTCCTTCTTATATTTTTATGTAATTTAAATATTTCATTGGTTATTGACATGTTGTAATTAATACCATTGCTTCAAATCGTAGCAGCGTCATTGTTGCCAAACAGTTTTCAAAAACACGAATATTAATAATATTCAAAACAAAGGATTGTATTTGCAAGGGAATAGTTAAAAACTAAGCAAGAAAATATTTAACCTATTTTAGAATACGTATTAGTGGGGTAGAGCATGTACTCTCACTTTGTAAATTAAACGTGGCAACAACACGTCAGTCATGTTCCGAAGTCAAAATGAGTTGAAAGAGATTGTAAAAAAAATAGAATGCAACTACAACGCGCTATATAATATAACATACTCATACAATTATTGTGCATGCGTTATCACCCTATAGATGATTTTTTATATGGGTCATTCCACCTCAATTCAACAAACGTTTGTCCCTTAGGGTCTCAGATTTTGATAAAAATTAGTGTATGGGTACAAAGTCAACTCAAACTGAATACCCTCAACCCGTTTTGTGAAAAATATTTTTTGGAGCGAATTATGCATATTTCAATTTTTTCGCATTTTTAGCAAAAATCTGAGCCATAAAACAAATTATCACTTATATCTCCGCTTGTAATTGCCATACAGCAATGATTAATAGCTCTTTTTAAAGCTAAATCTTTTTTGAATGCAAATATATCAATAAAATATTACTTTCTTCTAAATCCTATTGTTATTAATTACTAATGCTTAAAAAATTGTTAGTAAACTTTTCTCAAATACTCCATCTCAGAATCAGCCGAAACTTTTTTTCCGTAATCTAAACATACCCAGCTAACTATTCCAAAAATAAAATTTAGTGGCCATTGATCAATGCGTTTTTTCTAAATATTTAAACATTTACAATTTTCTCTCTCGCGGCCCGTCGGCTCCCCCATTTGGAATACATGCAGCAGACACGCGATGCAAGCCTAAAAATTCCCTAATTGCTCAAGTTCGTGGCTATATGAGATAAAAATATATTATAAACTATAAATGTTAGCAACAATTGTTATTTGTTCTGTTAAATGGATGTTTGCAGAGAAAGTTACCATTGAGCCCCACTCAAGTTTCCGGTCGGATTAACTTTTATTTGAGTTAAAAATCTGTGACAATTAATATGAAAATACTTGTATAATTCATTCATTGCGTCAGCGTTAGCGTCAGCGTGAAAACGGAGACATAAACAGAAGAGACTAATTTTAGAAAATTTGAAAGAGATATTTTGTAATTTTAAGGAAATATATCCCGAGGATACTGTTTCATTTTCAAAAATTTGCAGAGCTAAGACCTAAGGAGTGCGTTCTTGCGGGAGCATCAGGAACTCATACGGTGTGCGTGTGTCTGGTGCATCAAAACGTTAAATGAATGATTTTAGGTGCAAGGTTGTCGCCGCTAAATCTAGGGGATGACACCGAGCCGCTATTGTCATATATTATAGGTAGGCAGCTCACCGCAGTAAGGCTTGGTGTCCCTGGTGACCAGGAAGAGCGGTCCCCTGCCGCTCGACGAGCCGATCTCTGCGCAGGAGCCGCTGTCGCAGGAGAAGCAGTCGCCGTGCACGAAGCTGCGCTGGAAGTCCTTGAGTCCGGGGCACGGGAAGCCGAGGAAGCGGCACTCCGGGGAGAGCAGCGACTCGATGTAGATGTCGAGGGCGCGGCCGTGGCTGCAGGAGCGGGACGTGTTGCCGCGCTGGTCTGTGGGGGAGGAGGGGGATGATTGGACACAGACTGGGATTTACCCAACCAAAGGGTACACTGGCATCCATGTAATCTACAGGGAAATTCTAAGCCGATACGATAGAGAATATTTATATGATGACCTACAAGCAATTGAAAATTGTTGTGATAATTGGCAGTTAGAATTAAATTTTAAAAAATGTGTAGTAATGAATTTTTGGAAAAAGAATCGTTCTCCTCCTAGCATTTACAAAATAAGTAATAATGGAATAATAAACGTGGAATCCATTAAATATCATGGAATAAGACTGACACATGATCTTTCCTGGGGTAAACACATACGTGAAATAATGGGTCAAGCGAATCGCAAACTGGGTTTCATTAAAAGAGTTTTGGGTAAATATGACGATCATGTATACGAGAAATCAGCTACTTTTTCCTTGTAAGACCTTATTTGGAATATGCCGCCAGTGTTTGGAATCCCTACGAAATCGGTCTAAATGATGAACTTGAACATCTGCAGCGAAGATCGGCAAGATTTGTAAAGGGACGGTACGATAACCTTATTAGCGTAACCAGTCTATTAAATGAATTGAATTGGGAATCATTGTCATATCGCAGGTTTAAATTTAGACTCAATCTCTTAAATAAATTCCAAGACCATAATTTCAGTGATGATGTTAAAAATATTTTGCGGACCCAAACTTACTATGGTAGACTGGACCATAATCACAAAATTAGAGAAATTGATTGCCGAACTGACAGATTCAAAATGTCCTTTTTTCCTCGTGCAATTAGGGACATGAATAGTTGTAAATATATCCAATAGAGGACAGAAATACAATTGCATCAATGGATAGCATAGGTAAGTTGCATGTGGGTATAAGACTTGAGGCTATCCCAACTAAAAGCATGTTTGTGTATAATTGATTTGCTAATTTAATCTTTTTTTTCAAATTATTATGCTCTCACAAGAATATAGTGTTACTAATCGTTTTTAAGCAAGCGATATCCATGTTTGGTGTGTGCATTTAACCCCCTTTTTGCAACAAACCTTTACGGTGGCTTGCAGGGCACTATGAAGATGTAGATGTGAAGAAGAAAATCCCGACTTGGCTGGAAGTCTGCAGTCTACGCCATCAATAAATCAATCACTTTCCCCCCGTGCTCTAAGAGAACACAATAGGCAGCGTAACAAAGGGATAGGTAACAGGTGAGATATTTACTATAGTAGTCTGTAGCGCATGATGCATGTATTAACAACCAATCTCTTTATTACTACGTAGATACTAGCCATGTAAGCCCTGCATGTGACCCTTATTATCTAGTATGTTTCCAAGTATGTACTACCCTAGTTGCATGTTAATAGTTCATGTTTTGGTGATCTTCACCCCCTGCCACACACCCTCGCGGCAGGGTAGGGTGCGTAGAAGTACATGAATGAAGCGGAAGCGATGGTTTCGCTCCAGGGGGACCCTGTGTTGATTGTCATGGCGCATTCAGCGCTGCGGGAACCCTTTCCAGCTGGAGGCAAAGAACGCGGCTGGAGCGATTCCGTCGAAGCCGGAACTGAAGGAGCGGGGCGACTGAAGGTCCCATGGGTACGTACTTTTTACTCTTTTTTCCCCAACCAGCCATCATGGAGCATTGTTATTCGTTAATAATTAAATCACATTAATCTCAACATTAAATTAAACGAAATATATCCAAATATTCATGTGCATAGAGATGAACTAATGAATTTAACCAATTTATTTATCTCATTCCAACTTAAATTTTTTCACATTCAATATTACAGTTGAAAGATGTATAACTCCAATTCTCGCTAACTCATTCACCACCCAACATTCATGGCTTCGTAATAATGCCTGTTGTAATTCTCTGGGATGCATGATCATTATTCCTATCCAAGTCTCCGAGAATGATTAACTACAGAAATACAGTGGAAGCAGCTCTATTTTAATTTTAATTTACAAGGCATAGCTAGAGAGCTTAATTTTGGGGAGTCCATTCACTATGGAACGTTGAATATTCTAATTCATTACTGCTCATACAATTAAGTCATTTAAGGGGCGAAAGAGCGATTGTTTATAAAAAAAACAATGTGACTAGATTTGGAGTGAAATGATGACCCTGTGGTGATTGCTTTAATGGAATTCTATGCTGAAGAGACTATTTAGCCATTAAGGTAATTAAGTTTTAAGCGAAAGATTTTTTGTAATAGATATTCACTGTTTTCTTAAAATCCAGCAAATGCTAATGATGCTAATGATATAAGATACTGGGGTTGCAAATTAATCTCAAATGTAAATTCTTTAGTGACTGACTCATTTTCACTATGTCCTCTGAGAGTGTGCTAAGAGGTATGTTCCTCTTCCTTGTCCATTGAAATGGAAAACAGCATAAAAAAGCAACATGAAAATAATTAAAAAATCTAGTGAGATTCACGCTCTTGAAGTCATCCCAGAGTACTTGTGATAGATTAACACGGAAATTTTTGACAGCGGTCAAGCACATTTTATGTTTTTCAAATTAGACTGCCTGAGACTTGGCAGCAGCCAAGTTAGGTGAAATTAAATTGGCAGCATTTGCAAAATCATCAGATTCCAGTGAATTGGGTTGAGCGGCTGAGGCACTGGGATATATGAAGAGAAGTTGAGCTATTTTTGGAGTCGAACCCAATACCTTCGGGTGTGATGCGATAACAGCTTCCGAAGTGTCCTTGTATCGTTTATGCACCAGTAAAAAACTCATAATCCCATCTCTTAGTTAAACGGAAAATAGTGGTTCTTTGCAACAACAGCAACCTGCGTATCCCTGCATAGTAAGTTCGAATTTTCGCCGCGAATATGAACCAATATGGCGGATTGCATTAGACCACGGTCGTCTGGAGACTCTTGTAGTTTAGCTGAAGGGGTTATGGGTCGCGGATAGGTCAAAGTGGCGAGTGGAACAATGGGGTCGTTTACCATATATTTTAAATCGCCGAATGTGATAGAGTTTGTAAAATAAAAAGACATGTATTTTTCCGTTTTTTTGATCCGTCAATTATTTCTCGCGTTATAAGCGGCGAAAAACTGATTTTTTTTAACGCTTTCGGAAAAGTGGGCGTGGTGCATCCTCTGACGTATATCGACTTCGTCCAATCACAACTGAGCCCGCGAAGCTACTTCGCCTTATCGTAATTGGGGGGGGGGACACAGCTGACTCTGCCAATAGAAGCAGTTGCGACAGGATCTGTGCGAGCAGACCTTCCGATAACCCCCCTCCATCCCCTTCCCATCCCATAAGAGCAGTCAAGGACGGGAGGGATATGACGTCAATGTTATCAAAGCAGATTTTTCGGTGGGCGTCACCTTTCGCTTATTTTAATTTCTGATTTATGAGTGAATGGTTATGGTTAGAAGATTACTTTCTTCGCTAAAATTCTTTTTCGTTTCCATGTAATGATTTCGTGTACGAAATTGCGATATTTCGGTTCCGAGTGAACGCCGCCCCATTGTGCAGTGGAGGCGCGCAAGTAATCGTCTTCTGCGGTCATTCGCCTTCTTCTCTCCAGGGATAAGAACATAGTTTTCTCATCCAAGTCGTCCACGCGCCCTTCCGCAGTCAATCCGTTTCTCCCTCGACTCTTCTCCAATTTCACCGCGATGCTATCTCCATCTCTATTTGCACACGTCAATTGCTAGCACAGCTTTCTCACGTTCGCAACCTGTAACTGTTGGCCCCGCATTATCTTCGCTTCCTCTTCCATGCATCCATCTAGCAAAACACTCTCCCCACCCATTCTTCCACGGAGCCCGAGTCTCTTTTTTTATCGATTTCACCACCACGCGACGCCACCGCTGTAGGTGTGATACCAACTTCCTTCTTCTCACTTCTCCATCTCATCTTATCTTTCCACTCCGCTTCCCTTAACTCGTCTATGAGTCTTGCTTAGGTTTATTCTTCCTTAGCAGCTGAAGACGCCGTTGTCCCAGTTTTTCCCTTTGAGAGTGTGGGAATCACTACGTGTACGTAATGCCCTGAGAGCCACCGCGAGGGTGTGTGGCAGGGGCTGAAGATAACCAAACATGCAAATAACAGCTATGATGCAACATATCTGATGTCGTCTGTGAAAAAAATCATCTTCGATTTCACTCAAAATGTCTAGCCTAAATTTACACCTGCGTTCTGATAGTAATTCCCATCCTTGTTTTTCTATTAAACTTGTGACACTTACATAAAATAACGGCCTGATCTAGCTGATCTCTTTTGCCTTAATTCCTCACGGTGTACTGTGCGCTACGTCAGGATTTGACAAATGTTCCTAAAGAGGCCGCGAAATGCTCCCTGAAGCCTTTTACGAATCGAGACCTCATCTATCTCCGGCGCCTCTCAAGCAAGCGCCACCTTCTTCTCTTCACTTTTAGGCGAGCGCATCTTCACCCGAAAGGGTACGCAACTGTCTCTTCATCTTTTTCCGCCATCTCTTCATTCTTCCAGGGCGAGAGACGTCACGTTGGAAAAGGAAACTTCGAATCCGATCGCCCGAGGAAACCATTTCGGTGTTTTGACCCTCGTCGCCAACCCAGCGTGAGGTCCTTTGAGGCATCTGTGGTCTGTGGAGACATTGCACTTGAGAACATGCATATTTCCCGTTTGCTATGGCAGGCAATGGGGGCGATTACTCGGAACCGAAATATCGCAATTTTGTTCACGAAATCGTTAGATGGAAACGAAAAAAGAATTTTAGTGAAAAAATCAATCTTCTGACCACAACTATTCTCTCATAAATCAAAAATTAAAATACGCAAAAGGTCACGCCCACCGAAAAATCTGCTTTGATAACATTAACGTCATTTTCCTCCCGTCCTTGACTGCTTTTAAGGGAAGGGAAGGGAGTGAAGGGGGGTTCTCGGAAGATCTGCTCGCACAGATCCTGTCGCAATCGCTCCCATTGGGAGAGTCAGCTGTGTCCCCCCTTCCATTGCGATAAGGCGAAGTAGCTTCGCGGACCCAGTTGTGATTGGACGAAGTCGATATTCGTCAGAGGTTGCACCACGCCCACTTTTCCGAAAGGGTTAAAAACATCAGTTTTTCGCCGTTCATAACTCGAGAAATAATTGACGGATCAAAAAACGGAAAAATACGGATCTTTTTATTTTACAAACTCTATCAGATTCAGGAGTAAAAAAATATGGTACCTAAACGATCCCATTGTATTTCCTAGAACAATAAGTGGACAATGGAGAAGAGGGGAAACGACTTCTTGGGAGAAGATCAATTTGATTTTAGAAACGGAGATTCAACCCACTCATGCCCCTGCATTAATGAGGACTTCGTGGGATTGGTAGCATTGAGTAGGTACCATCGAGAAGCACTTGCATGACATTGCTATTCGGTATTTGATAGAATGAAATAGTTCATGAATGCGCTGTAAAGAATCTAGGAGTAGAGGGGAACCTGGAAGTATGTACGTATGTACACCTGCAGCGGAATGCTATGATGATGTTGTGGAACCTGGTGGGCAATAGTGGGGCGGGCGATTACTGTAGGGCTAGGGTTGTTCCCTGTGCTTTTAAGACACAGGAGGCGATTGGAGGATGCCTTAGGTTTGCCGACAACGTTAAGAGAGCTGGACGCTTCGCAATGAGAAGGATTTGGGATGGAACCACGGGGAGGGATGGATGTATATATCGTGAGGGATGAGGCGAAATTTGAAATCGGGGAGGCATTAGCAGTGTTACTACGCTTTGGTGCCAGAGGTTCGTTGTTTAGACCGATTCCCTACGAAATCGGTCTAAATAATGAACTTGAACGTGTGCAGCGAAGATCGGCAAGATTTGTAAAGGGGCGGTACGATAATTATATTAGCTTAAACAATCTATTAAATGAATTAATATTGGAATCATTGTCAGATTGCAGGTTGAAACTTAGACTTAATTTCCTAAATAAATTCCAAGATAATATTTTCAGTGATGACGTTAAAAAATATATTGCGAACCCCAACTTACTATGGTGGACTGGACCATAATCATAAAATTAGAGACATTGATTGCCGAACTGACAGATTCAAAATGTCCTTTTCTCCTCGTACAATTAGAGATATGAATGACTGTAAATATGTCCAATACGATTGAATCAATCCATAGCATAGGTAGTTGCATGCTGGTATAAGGACTTGAAGGTAACCTAACTAACAGCACGTTTTTGCATGCGTAGGTTGCTATTTTTATCTTTTCTTAAATAGTGTAGTTTAGACTATTTATTAATACTAATCCTTTTAAATGCATGATATGTAGTGCATGTTTGGTGAGAATTCACCCCCTGCCGCACACCTTTGAGGTGGCTTGCAGGGTATTATGTAGATGTAGGATATCGGAATGCGACTCTGGAATGCTGTTACAAGTGCACACATCAGCAGGAGAGGTTGATTCCAGGAGGCTGAGTGGGAAAGAGAGAGAAGTAACTAAGAGGCTCCTACATATTAATTGGACGACTCCATTTCGAATAATAATTTGAGTTCAGGGATGGAGGAAGTGCACCAGAATGCGAGAGCTGAGCTCGATCGGAAGACACGACTACTGGTTCGGGTACTTGCCGAGTCTGAAGGCGAGGGCGTCCACGTAGGTGTCGGTGCACCCTGGTTGGTGCTGTCCGCCGTTGGGGAAGAAGTCGACGTGTCCGAGTGGTGCGAGGGAGCCGAAGCCGTCGGCCCACAGCAGGCTGCCGTCCGTGTGCACCACGTCCACCAGCTCGGCGTCGCCGGCGTCCAGCTTGCGCCGAGGGTCCAGGTTGGTGCGCTCGAAGAGGAAGGATGCAGGGTCCAGCCCTGAAGCGAGAGCATCGAAACTATCGATATCTATTGGTCGGGGATGCACGGGCAGCCTTTTAAGCGGCGTTTACACGTAGCAGTTGACTGCTATGACAGTCGCGAGATGCGCAATATATCGATATATCGCTACTGCTATGATGCGTCTGCACCAACTTCTATGCAGCTTAAAGCCCCCGTTTAGGCGTTGTCATAACAAATAAAAAGAGTTTTACACAAAAGTTTTATCTCAATAGTGATTGATGCTTAACTTTGCATGAAATTCTTCGAGCAATAAATTCCATTTTCATTTATTTTGTGTTCCCATTCTTTAAAGAGTACAATCTTCCCTTTTAGGAGAGGGATATCCTTGTTATTATATCCAAATTCCCGGTATCAGGGGCCTTATTCTGTAAAGTCGAATTCGAGATTCCGACGTCACAACAATACCCATATATGGAAATAAACATCATAGTTTGTAGTACAAACCGTGCTCCCTTGATGCCGCGACGGTCGCTCCGGCTCAAGGCGACGGAGTCGGATCATTTTGCGGATCATTTCGTTCATAATCCGTCGCCAAATATTTTCTGGCGAGCAGGCGCTGCCTTCGCGGTGGGCACCTATAGAAGCTTCGATTGTAGCATACGGCTTGTTGATATTTATCGCGCGGAATACAAGGTGAGAATGTATCTAATTGTAGCTAATGATTAAATCTTTCATGTCTCCGTTCCCTTGCTGCTTATACAGTTAGAAGTATATAAAACTATTTGTTTTGTTT
Organism: Platycnemis pennipes; assembly: GCA_933228895.1. Lineage (NCBI taxonomy): Eukaryota > Metazoa > Arthropoda > Insecta > Odonata > Platycnemididae > Platycnemis > Platycnemis pennipes. The sequence continues at coordinate 169,228,502 of OW121847.1, forward strand.
TCAAATGTCGCCATGCAATGTTTTGGTTTAATTTTGCTTAATACATTGTCAGGTAGAGTAGACATATAGGATTGTTATTCGTGTAAAACTTCTACGTAAGATTTTAATGCTACTGCAGGGTCAATATATATTATTGAGAGGAGATGTTATCATGTTGGAAATCACATTGTTTGAGCAAATATCATTATGCTGCCTTGCTTTGTATGAGTACCTTTCTTTGTGTGGTTGTGTTCTACCGACAAATTCTGATATTGTATGGACGTCCCCCCTGTGTGGTGGCTTGCAGGGTATATGTAGATGTAGACGTCCTTTGGTCTTCGGCAGTGGCGTGCGGTGGATCAAATATTCAGTGAAGCAGTAGATATATACTGGGAGGGGGGCCAACCACTCCCCGAAAACGGTTTGTAATTTTAGTTCAATGCATTTTTACGCCAAATCGTCATGTCACTTGGAATATTATTTGAAATATTAGCATCTGAGTTGTGCATATAAAGAATTTATGAGGCAATGAGAGAAGTGTTGATTTTTAAAGTCTCTGAATTTGTGTTATGACACCAAACTAACTGCAAATACGATCAAGTTCATTTGTAGCAATAATAAAAGAAAATCACTCCAATTTATTTAAATTTTGTGAAATTGGACAAAACAACTAAGTAATAACGTTAAAAACCACTGAAACGCCTTCTCACACACACATATACGTATCAAATTACAAGAATATAACAAACGTGTTGCTATATGAAATATTGAGGCATCAAGGTTAATTTAGTTCCACCTAAGCCTTCATATTATTTTTATATTGATAAAAACAACAGTTGCTACTATGTATTCTGTAAAACAGGCAGTAGGCTTGCTTACATACTCACATAATAGCCTATATGTATAGAAATTTTTTCGATGTTACACTCTATGATAAAAACGGAAAATTAATGGGAGACATTTGTGCTTAAAAATCTGTATTGAACAATTAAATATCTCAGGACTATATCTGACAAGAGTAGCTTTAAAAAGTAGACCTACCCCTTAGCAAAACCATAATCACACAAAAAATTAAATACACAACTGACGGATAGATGCCACTATATGAGAGTAGTCCTAACGAAACTGGAAGTCCATTCTTCTATCCTAAGTGGTAAATTCGTTAACAACTTCAAAAAAACTTTCCTTCATTCTCACTTCCCTGGGCAGGGGGTGGAGAGGACGGCAACGTCCTATCCCGCCCAGGTAAAATAAAACTCAAGTATCAAGTATCTTCTGCCAACAGTTCACACTCAATAGATATTATACCCAGGTGAGAAAGTCTCTTTTGTCCAGTGGTATTCCTTGAATACGTTTTTATTCTTTTTAGTGCTGAAAAGGACCTTTCTACTGCAGATGCCGTAGTCACTGGAATTGTGTATATCAACGCAACCAATAAATTGATTTGGGAATTGACCGAAATGTTCGGGTGATCGGACGAAATGTTCGGGTGGGAGAGAGTTTCGAACCAGGGACGTCGCTTGGAAACTGATAAAATACCAGCGGTACAAACAATTTCGAAGAATTAATGTATTCCACATTTTCAGGAGCATGTTAGAAACACCCGAACATTTCGGTAGATACTTACTATTATATGATTGCAGAGCTTAAGTTCTTTTTTCTCTTGCGATTAGTTTTTCCGAAAAAGCACAGCGCTGGAAAATAACGGCACCTGGCAAATTAGAACAAATGTTGTACGTGCGTCGGGACTGCGTGGCCAAAGATACGGAAATTAAAAATCACGATCACACTTCATGCTCTTCCGTTAATTTCGTACACAAAAAACGACAAGGCGTGCGGACGTATTTCCGCCACGTACAAATACGTGGTTTAGGTAAATAACGTAATTAACTATTTTACGTACTAATTACATAATTTTAGAAAATTACGTAAGAAGTACGTAAAATAGTTAAAATGCATCCCGGGTAAACGGATTAAAAATATGTAAAACCAGGGACAATCGTACAACGAAACTGCGATGAAAAGAAAATTGGTGACGGAGTCTCTCGAACCAGGGACGTCGACATTGTGAAGCGAGTACTTTACCACTAACCCAAACTGTACTGATTAAATGTTGCTAATTATTAGCTCTATATTCCCAAAAAAATATTTAAAACTAGTTTTTTGACGAAGTTACTGGATATAAGTACAACCCCTTTATGTGGGGTGATTCGTAAATAACTAATCAAGGACTACCTGCCTGGCAAATTTCGTCAAAATCCTATACCCGAAACTCGGACACTCCCCTTGTGATATCAGAACCAGCAGGGGCTTTCTGTAACTCGATAGCACGTTATATCGACGTCGGAAATTCGTTAGCACACCGCTAGGATGAGTTACCGTATATTCCGCTTTCGTACACGCCGCCAACTTCGCCGGGTGCGGTGAACACAGTAGATATCGGCTGCACTCGGCTACATTCGTATGTCTCCGCCGTCAACCGAAGCTAGCTTCCTCTACCCTTTGTTACGCTAGCAACCCCTCCCCCGCTCCCCACTTTCCGCTGCTCTGGAATTGTCTGCGTGCGCATGCTGTCTACCCAAGCTATGAGCGCACAGCTTCACCGGGATCGAAGTCATAACCGTCTGCCGGCTGCCTTTGCTTTAAGGGGTATAATGAACATCCGTACTATTTAAGGGAGCTTATAATGCCTTTATACTGTTAATTTAGTAGATTTTAAACAAATAATGAATAAATTGTACAACCAGAATTTTTTACTGAAGCAGTGCTTCATTTGCTTCATCGTACCGCACGCCACTGGTCTTCGGACGCGTAAATTATCGCAGGATATTGAACGGTTGTTGCATATTTGCAATTGCTAATGTGATATCATCCATTATAAATCAATGTACTACATATATGTATATGTCTATTTATAAATAGAAACAATAGCGGACGGAGGAATATATGCACGAAGATGCAATGATTCACTCTAGAAAACAATATCATTACAGAAGCTGTCGACACAATAAATTAATAAAACCAAAACATTTCGTGATTTTATTCCGAAGGTGTAATCACTTTCAATTTTCAGAAGTTTCACTTTCTTAATTAGTCTGCCGTTATTCCATACCAGCATATATTGTTACATTTTAAAGCGAATAGATTGATTACAAACATCAACAGTAAGTCATGTTGATTAACTATTGTTAATTACCTCAGCTTGTTCCTTCCATTGTAATAATGGCGCGCTGGATAGACATAACGTTGGATAACAGTCAACTGTTACACGTCATTTCGGCGGTGAACGATGTTCGCGAATCGTTCGTCGCGGTGACCCACGACTCTCCATATGAGCCGAAATTCTTTCGACTTTACAGAATAGGCCCCCAGAAGTCGTGCATTTCTTACCGTTGGCGATTGTTGCGATTGTGTTAGATACATTTCCGCTGGGAAGTAGACGGACTTCAACTTTTCTAATACCTCGAACTAGGATCGATAGTGTTCGACATGTGTCCAGTATCGACCTGAACTCGCATTGCAGTCGCTATTTACACATGCGAGTGGGGCTTAATAGTTGTGAGCAGTTGGCTGTTATAACAGTCAACTGCTACGTGTAAACGCGCCTTTAGAAACACACACACACGCCTTCCGAATGTCAGGGTTATTGAAATCCACACATATTTACGGGACTTACATACACAGTCTTAAGATTGGGCGCGGATTCCCGTCTTGAACGAAGGAGTCTTCTTACACCATCAACAGATTCAGGCTTCATGTACTGGACGGTATCCGTAAAATGAAAAACTTCAAGCACTTTCCCACAGATTTAATAAACGCACTACGCGTTTCAACTCACGGAGTCATCGTCAGGCGCAGGATCCTAAAAAATCCTCTCTCCGGCGTCCTCCCGCGGAGCCCTTCGTTTATTTTTAGCTCGATATAAATTAAACGCATGTCTTGACATATTAGACAATTACATATCGGATACGTTCAGGACATGCGGATTATAACGCCACCAAGGACGAAACTCTACGACACTCCAGTTTTGAAATGCTAACTTTTTACAAAATTGATCACAACTTTTTTTCTAATACAGTTATACACTGTAAACTTACAGTGTACATGGAAAACATGTATACCTAACATTCTCTACACTTTGGTTACAATGGAACGCCTTATTATTGATTTACGAGTCATCAAATTCGGCGCTTCGCTCGAACATCGTCTAAAACCGGCACTTTTTTACGTTAAAACCGTTGTAAAAAATATAAAAACACGTTTTAAAAATTTAGGTCTACTATCCAATAACGCAGAATGAAATAAAAAAAACTACGGTGTGATTAGTTTTTCTGTAGGCCTAGTTGTTAATTAGTTATTCGTATTCAAACTCGAGTGCACATAATTTCTGTGCCGACAGTAGTTGTTTGGGGAAAATCTCTCTATCAAGGCGCTTATTTGAACGCTCTGCTTTTATCCATCTCACATATCCTCACCGATCGCCAGGCAATGCATAAACAGGCGCATGGCCATTCACAGGCAATGGAACCGAAGGTCCTCTTTCTATATGAACCGACGGTTAACGCAAGGTAGACAAGGGCTTCAAAGAAGCCACGACCAAAGGTGAACCCCATCCAGCGCTAAAGTCGCGCTTGGCGGTAAATGTAGGATATTATTGAATCAAATTGCCATGCGAATTAGGGATCCTGGGTAGCGTAGCGGTCTGCGCAGTGGCGCGGAAAGCCAAAGGTCCGTGGTTCGGTCCAGGTGAATTTTTTCACATGGCAATTAATGTGAATTTTAAATATTGTACATGACTTATTCATGTCAATTTTTCGTTTGGCCTTGTTTATTTACATGTTAAACAAAATCTATGCTGTATGCTAACATATTTGGTGATACATAAAATCACTTTCCAACACGAAATATCATCGAAAACTGAAAATGTCACGGAATTACGAATGTTCACCCTACTGTTGGGAATTTCCCTTACTCGCGGCAGAGGTGGAAAAGAGAACAATGGATAGAAGCAAGCGTATGGTTTGGGGGGGGGGGGGTATAGTTTGGTGGATAGGAGGCCCACCTGTGATGCGTCCCAGCTTGAGGCCCTTCGCCTTGAGGTCCTCGCCCACGAAGCCCGCGATCTGCGCGCCCAGGCTGAACCCGATGACGTGCATGTCCCTGGTGGAGGCCCCTCGGGTCGACAGGGACTCCAGCGCGCGGGCCACCTGCCGGCCCACCAGCTCCGCGTTCGCCACGGCCCTCAGGTAAGAAGGGCCCTTGGCGGACACCGACCAATCCACCAGCACCACGTTGCAGTCCTCCTGTTCGTCAGTAAACGTGTTCATCCGACGAACAGCAATTATGGGCCGAAAATGTTATAAATCCAACATACATACTCCTCCCTGCCAAATGGTGTAGCTATCAATTTTTGGAGGAGGAATAATTCGATAGAGCGATCGTATAGAATTAATAACACGAAGATCGAAAACGTTGAAACCGTAAGATATTTAGGAGTAACAATCACTGAAGATTTATCGTGGGGAAGACACATAAGGGAAATATGCGGCCGAGCGAAGAGAAAGCTAGGATTTATAAAAAGAGTACTTGGGAAATGTGATGAGAAGACAAAAGAGCGATGCTATTTTTCACTAGTTAGGCCCCACCTTGAGTATGCAGCCAGTGTCTGGGATCCGAATGAATTAGGTTTGAAGAGAGAACTAGACAGTGTGCAGCGTAGAGCAGCTAGGTTCGTCAAAAGGTGTTACGATAGGTTGAGTAGTGTATCAGAATTAATACAAGAATTAGGGTGGGAATCATTATCAGAGCGTAGGTTAAAGTTCAGATTAAATCTATTAGAGAAATTTCAATCGGATAGCTTTACTGAAGATGTTAGGCACATATTGAAAACACCAGCGTATTATGCTAGATTCGACCAGATAAATAAGATTAGAGAGATAGATTGTCGTACAGATAGATTCAAAATGGCATTTTTCCCCCGTACTATAAGAGAACAGAATAGGCAGCATAGGAAAGGCATAGGTAGGGGAAATATTTTAGAGTATTCTGTAGTGCATGATGCATGTATTAACCCCTCAAATACTATAGATACCAACAATCTAGTTGCATGAGACCCTTTAGTTGCTTGCTTGCATGTTAGTAGTGCATGCTTGGTGACCTTCACCCCCTGCCACACACCCTAGCGGTGGCTTGCAGGGTATCGTGTAGATGTAGATGTAGATGTAGAACGGTCAGTCCAACAAGCAAGCATACACGACTCCAGTGTAATTGTGTACAATACTACCGCTTGTTTCGTCATTATCAAGTTAAGTCCAGTGTATGCACATACTACCGCTCGCGTCGCCATTATCAAGCTAAGGTCTCCACATACCCTGAATGTCATTAAACGAGTCTAAATCTCTCGTAGTCTCGTAGTGTCGTAAAGTCTCGTAGTCTAAATGCTTTCGTCAAGGATAGCGAAGCATCCGCCAACACCTTAGCGGCGTCCCCCTCAGCTGAAATGCCCTGTGGGACACTGCAGTCCGGTCACACCCCCTGATTTCTGACCTACCAGTTGAGCCACCGATGCTTCATTCTCTCCCCCCTGTGGAACTCTTGTTTCAGAGAACCCTTTAAGTTCTTTCAGGGCTCCTCCACTGGGGAGATGAAGCCTCGGCAGTTCAACTGGAAGGGTACCTAACCGGAAATCAGAGGGTCCGGGTTCGAGTCCCTCTCGAGGTGCATTTTTTTTCCTTTTGAGGAGATTCTGCCTCTTTTGTACCCTCCGTGCATGTTAGTGACACTAACAAGAAGAAAGTGAAAAGTAAACGTCCATTTGTCGATTTCTCAGTAGTGCATAAGGAAATTCCAAGCGATGAAGAATGTCTAATTGATGACCTTGAAACAATTTAAAACTGGTGTGATAGAGTCCGGTTGGAATTTAATTTGAAAGAAATACGTAAGTAGTAAAAGATGATATGCATGGTCATCACTAAAACTTTTAGTACTGTAAACGATGAACTTCTTACTTTAAATGAAGAATTTGTGATTTGCTGGTGTACCATTTGGTTGAAGTGTTATCTTACCAGTCGAAGGGAAATGCTATTATTACAGAATACTACATGGAGAATGGGGTCGTTTACCATATTTTTTATCGCCGAATATGATAGTTTGTAAAATAAAAAGACCCGTATTTTTCCGTTTTTTGATCCGTCAATTATTTCTCGAGTTATAAGCGGCGAAAAACTGATGTTTTTAACCCTTTCGGAAAAGTGGGCGTGGTGCAACCTCATGACGTATATCGTCTTCGTCCAATCACAATTGAGCCCGCGAAGCTACTTCGCCTCATCGCAATGGGGGTGACACAGCTGGCTCTCCCAATAAGAGCAGTTGCGACAGGATCTGTGCGAGCAGACCTTCCGAGAACCCCCCTCCACTCCCTTCCCTTCCCTTAAAAGCAGTCAAGGACGGGAGGAAAATGACGTCAATGTTATCACAGCAGCTTTTTCGGTGTGCGTCACCTTTTGCTTATGTCAATTTTTGATCTATGAGTGAATGGTTGTGGTTAGAAGATTAATTTTTTCACAGATTCTCTTTTTTCGTTTCCATCTAACAATTTCGTGTACAAAATTGCGATTTCGGTTCCGAGTAAACGCCCCCATTTTCTTTGCATTCTCTATAAGAAGGATCTGAGTAAGTTATGCTGAGTATCATAAGATTGAGTCTGAATGAATTGTGCTATTTCCGACCTACGCACATGAAAATGAATATTTAACATATAAGTAGGGATGGGTCGGTTCCACTTTTTTTCGATTCCGGTTCCGGTTCGGTTCTTAACTTCGGTTCTCGGTTCCGATTCTCGGTTCCGGTTCTTAATTTACCACTTACTTTGCATTGCTCAATGGTAAGATAAGGTAATCAGTAATAATTTTCAGAGACTGAATTAGAGTAATTCGCGACTTTGAAGCATCTAAGTACACTATTTCACCAGGTTTTAATGTGAAGCCTCCACTTTCGGAGTGTGAGTAGGTTTCAAACTGGTTTTCGCGCCAATTATTTCGGTACCGATTATTTTGGCCTCGGTTCCGGTTCCGGTTCTAAGCTCAAGAACCGGTGGAACCGAGAACCGAAGAACCAAACCGACCCGTCCCTACATATAAGTCTGGAGAAACTAGAAGAATTACCTATTTTCTGGCAAAAGTCTGGCAAAGTACAAATTATAACATAGTTTGTCCTAACTGCCGCTCGGATGCGCTGACGGAAAAGGGTACCTGAGCATCTGTATAGTTTTGCTTGAGACTCACCGTCTTGAGGATCCCGTCCTTGGCCTTGAGGACCCTGGGGTGGTCCCAGCGGCCGCCGTAGCCGTGCACCAGCACCTTGAGCGGCAGATCCACGTCCAGCGCGTCGTCGTCGCCCAGCAGAAGCGCGGCGCACTGCGGGTGCCGTCGGGTGCAGAGCAGCAGTTGGGTGCGGGTCACTTCCGGCGGGTCCGGCACCCGCCGGAAGTGCGCGAAGCGGCCAGTCACGTGGAAGCAGCCCAGCGAACCTGCAGTCAAATGGGGGAGACACATTCGACTATTGAATGGCAGCAGTAGGAAGCAGGTTAAATTGCTGCTCTTGGGTTGCTATACTATGCTTGTTCATCCACATAATACCCTGAAAGCCAACACAAGGATGTGTGGCAGGGGATTAATCCCCACGAAATGCACCAATTCATAGTTAAGCATCGAATATTTCAACAAATTCAAGGATTAGCCACGACTGGCCCTGCGGAGTCACCCTTAGCTGAAACTCACTCTAGAACAGAGTTTCCAGAGGGAATACATTCCACCTCGACGTGAAGTTATAACCTCCTGATTTCCGGCCAGGTTCTCAAGCTACCCCTGTGCTATAAGAGAACAGAATAGGCAGCATAGCAAAGGGATAGGTAGGGGAAATATTTTAGAGTAGTCTGTAGTGCATGATGCATGTATTAATCCCTTAAATACTATAGATACCAAGAATCTAGTTGCATGAGGCCCTATAGTTTCTTGTTTGCATGCTTTTTGCTTTGTTGCTAGTTTTCATGCTTGGTGATCTTCACCCCCTGCCACACACCCTCGTGGTGGCTTGCAGGGTATCGTTTAGATGTAGATGTATCTGTCCTGTAACGTCTGATATTTCTTTTGTTTATTTGAGAGATTTTGGTGGGTTGCTGGGGGAGTGAAGCGGGGGGATTGTTGATTGGGGGTTGATATTGCGCGGAGAGGAAGAAGAAAGGAGAGTCTGATAAGAAGCATTTTCTTGATTGAAATGAGTGTTCTCCCGTAGTATTTGTCCGACGTTACAGTCCTGTTTCTGCTAGCTATCAAGGTCTTTGCTCAATTGATAGAACAGGAGTCGTAGAGGAAGCCTCGTTAGCTCCATTGGTAGAGTACCTGACTGGAAATGAGGGAGGATCACGTCCCCGTGGATTTGTTCCTTGTGGAAATTCTGCCGTTACCTCAGAAGGGGCAGTGGTCCAGGGTCAAGGTCTGAATGTATACGTGTATGAGTAAAGGCAGGTTACATTAAATGTTGTAGTTATGTGGGGAAGGCGACCGACAGCATCTGAGAGGTCATTGGCGTCAGATACGACAGCACTGGGTTTTCAGGTAACGGAGGAAGGGTTGAGAGAAACCCGGCGTCGGCATTAGCCTGCTCTTAACGGAAGGCCCCAAGGGGACCATGACTTAGCGTCCCATCCGACGGACGGGATACTGGACTCGGAAGTTCTATCTCTACAAGGCACTCAGGTGGGGACCCGATTACCTAATGATAAATCCGCCACCGCAGGGGATTCGAACCCGGGCCCTCTGGATGGGCCGCCACTGGACATCACACCAACCCCATCCCCAGTTACATTCATGATGAGGAATAAACGAAGAACTATTTTCACTCTATATTAAACACCGACCGCGGTTACAACAACTGTCATATCGTTTTCAAGTTGAGTGCACGAGACTGCATGCAAGCACCAAGGGACGACGGTAGGGGAGGGTCAGACGAGTGCAGGGAAGGGGTCAAAATGTCATAGGGGGTGCGCCAGGGAACTCAGCGAACCAAACTCATGCCATGGGAGAGCACTTTAAACCAGCCTGTCGCGAGCTGACGAAAGGAAACCGGATGTATTCACGCCAGGGAAGACATAAACATACAGACCAAAGGCACACACAGTCAAATGTTTTAGTGGTGCATTGAAAATAAAAAATATATGGTTACTGTACTAGGTTAAAATGCAGATTTGAAATGTAATTCTCCCGCAGAACATTAAAATGGATAGGTTCACGCTGAGATGTTTCGAGTATTTTGAAATCATCAGCATACTACGACAAGTCAGATGACGGAAAGTGACATTTACTTAGGTACACCATACAAACATTGTTTTTGATTCAGTTTCAAAGTTTTGAGGTGTATTTTGCCATTTCAAGCCCCTTACCCTAAAATGCGTAACATTACACAACATAGCTCATTCATGCATACATGCTTGGATACACAACGTTTTCGCAACGGCAGCTGTCGCCGGCCCTTTTGCCAGCTTCGCCATATATATAGCGCTCAATTAAATTTTTATCAGTGTTACAGAAAAGGAGAAGTAGTGTGAAACGTGAAAATTGTCGTCAATAAAAGTTATATGTGCAATTAAGTCGTGGCATTTATGCAGTTCTAGCATAATAATAACGCTAATAAGATTTTCTTAATTAAAAATGTTCTGGGTATCCATTTAACCACAAATACAAATTTAATGACATTGGCGATATGAAACTGAAAGAAATTTAGCTGTCAAACTTACCTACCCTAAGGTAAAGAATCCTGAGAAAATACATATGCAAACCCTTAGAAAAAATAAAGTATTAATAAACGAAAAAAGTTACGAGGAGACTGAAAGGAATTTAGCTTGCAACCCAGTACGCCAAGGTAAAGAATTGAAAAGGCACGTTACTTACCTGTCTAATTATGTTTCACCGCTGTGCACTTCACCATCTTAGGATTCCAAAACCACAAAGAAACATATAAAATAGTAATATTGCACAAAAGATACAAATAAACGCAGCTACATAAGATTACAACAACTCGTTACACACTCCTAACCAATGATCATACAAATATTAAGAATACAAGTCCTTCAAACAAGCCGGAAAACAATTGAGCAACATCTTTCGTTCAGATTTTTTTCGGGACGTCAAAGAGTTTGATCGTCCCATGTAGCTGGTATGTAGAAACGGCCTTGATTGAACCCGAATCCTTATCGGACAACACATGTATGGAAACATATTCATTGGGCCTTCAAAGGGCAAAGATATCGAAATCTACACTCAATCCAAGAAACATCTTTGAATCATACTACAGGTTCTAAGAAAATCTAGATTTAATATTTCTCCGAGAGGTTCAATTTGATTGAACCCAAACCTGTCTTAGTTTGCAGTTGGAGAAGAGTGGTCAGGACTCACCGTAGCAGACTGACTTGCGTCCGAGGCGATGGATGGGCAGCGCTCTGGTCAGGAGGCGGTCGACGAGGCCAGCTGCAACACAAGCAGAGTCCAAGGTGAGTGACCAGCCAGACAACAAATCAGCCCAGGGGCGGAATTCTGTACACAACTAACGATACCTATCGGTATCGGTGGCTACCGACGGTCGTCGCTTGTACCGACGGTCGAGCTATTCTGCACCCGCCAGCTACCGACAGTTGTCGGTGCAAGCGACCTAACTCTGACGTCAAGCATTTATCGGTAAGGAAGCAGCACCTGCGCGCGAGGCTATACGTTTTGACCAATGATATAGCATGACACAAACAGGAAAAAGTGCACCATCGATATGCGAAATATTTCATCGGAACTTAGCGTAGTCATGTTATTTGAAATCAACAGTGGATTGGACGTGGATCATTTGTGATTCACATTCATTCAAGGATCATGCGTAAAGTCGAAGAGAAGTTAATGCCAAAGGCAGGATGAAAGGTGGGATTAGTTGAAACTGAGGGGATTGCATGTAGGTAATTCGAATGAAATCTTTATTCATACTTTGTTATTGATTTCGTACTGCGAAATTGGGTACGATTTTACGATCGAGAAATAACACACGTCTATATGGTTCTGATGGACTGTATTTAAGTGCCATTAACTAAGCCAACAATTACATATTCAAGTTACTATACGTACACAAACAAGATTCAATTAAAAATTAAAACCTACGATGGTCCAAACAATTTAGTCGAGAAGCTCAAGTCAGGTCGAGAGGGAATTGCTACATGGAGGAGGAATGTAATAATAATATATTTATTAGATTACTTGGTAGAATTGTGTACACATCTTCGTCGAAATTACAAATTATAGAGACATCACAGTAAGTAGTAGGCAGCATTCGGCTAACGTGTAAGTTTGTTTGTAAGTAGCTTTTGGTTTTTTGGGAGGCAATCTTAAGAATTAGAAACACTAATTGGTACGGAAGTAAAAGTGACCCTGACAAAGAAACAGTGAAGTGAATAATGACTTTCGTTCGTTTGAAAATGCATTGGAATGAACTGAACACACTGCTCACTCGCAATGGCGATCGACCGCTCCCGCTGCAATATCGGCCCAAGTGTTTCAATGAGAACCAAATCAACATGTGGGTAGAGGCGAAATAAATTGATAAACTCCTCGTTGTCCAGCTCAAACGGGTCGTGGGCTTCCCTTTTACTCTCGTATCCCGGCACGATCGTCGACGTTCGAGTCTACTTTCTACGTATTACATAAACATTTGATCTAGCAAGATATCCCTCTGCCATTCTTTGGGCTGATAATTAAAAAACACCAACCACTCTGATGTAAAATGCATTACTAGTCTAGTGATAAAGTTTCTACCGTCAAACATTTAAATACATCAAACTGCAATTGCATATAAATAGTATAGTAATTGAAGTAAAAATATAGGTACTTAGTAAATAGAAAATTATAAATAAAACTGTATTTTTATTTAATAAAGGTTAGAAGAACTTAAATCACCGCTCACTCTCGGCACTTTGGACACTTTAAAGCAAACTTGTTTTGGATGCGCTAATTTTGCAAATTAAGGACGAATATAAATAAGCGCGAATTATACCGTTAAGATTTTAACTTAATAATAATATGGAAATGCAAATAAAGGACGATCTCAGTTCTCAGAAAACCTACCAATTTGCACAAGTCAATTCATCAAAACCAAGCTCGTAGATCATCAAAACACACGTCCGTCGCTATGCGTAGACCGATCTATCACTGTTTTTACCCAGCATGCAGTTGGCGAAGAGACGAAATACATGTCGGTAAGGCCTAGCGTGGGTTTGGAAATCGTCGGTAGGCTCAGTCGTCGTTACCGACAAGTATCGGTAAAATTAACGACAAGTGTCGGTAGAATGCGTCACCGGAATCGCTCTTAGCGATATTTGTCGGTCGGGGGAGTTAGCGACACCGATAGGTGTCGGTAGGATGTACAGAATTCCGCCCCAGGTGGGACAAACAATGTTTGTTCGAAGCCAACGCTTGAGGAGGTTACACCGCGACTCAAAACCCCGTAAAAGAGCTATTTGTTATGTAATGAATAAATACCGATGCATAAAAACACCTATATGGAAAATCATATACAGGGTGATAACGCATACACAATAATTGTATGCGTATACTATTATATTGTGCATTTAAGTTGCATTCTATTTTTTACAAGCTCTTTAAAATAATTTTCACTTTGGAACATGACTGATGTGTTGTTGCCACGTTTAAATTATAAAGTGAGAATACATGCTCATTCCCGGTATTACGTATTCTAAAATAGATTAAATATTTTCCTACTTAGTTTTAAACCATTCCCTTGCAAATACAACCCTTTGTTTTGAATTTTATCAATATTCATATTTTTGAAAATTGTTTGGCAACAATGACGCTGCTACCATTTGGAAGCATTGGAAGGAACACCAAGAGAGAAACAGATTGGAAGAAAAAATTTCAGTGATAGTAGTGAATTGTCGTAGTATAAGAAATAAAGTAGCAGAATTTCACCACCTCATTAAGAGTACTAATGCAGATATAATCGTAGGTACAGGAAGCTGGCTTTCGAAGGACATATCAGATCATGAAGTATTTCCGAAGTGTTTTACAGTATACAGAAAGGATAGAGTAAGCAGAAACGGAGGAGGAGTTTTCATAGCTGTGAAGGACCCGTATGTCAGTAGAAGAGAACTTATTTCAGAGCGAAATGTAGAAAGTATTTGGTGTTCCGTTAAAAGTAAAAGTAGTAACGCAAAACAGATATATGTAGGTGCATATTACAGGCCACCGGACACAGACGTCAATTCTATAATGGAGCTAGAGTCAGAGATACGTACATTACTTTCTGGGAAGAATGATAGAGGAATAATAGTAGGCGGAGATTTCAATCTCCCTTCGATAGACTGGAATACGTGTAGTTTCATTGCAGGAGGTAAGGATAAGGAACATTGCGAATTACTGTTGAACACCTTTACGACACATTCTTTACAACAGCTAGTTACAGAGCCGACCAGGGGAAACAACATTCTAGACTTATTAGCAACAAATATACCCGAGAGAGTTCTAAATACAGTTACAGACACAGGAATTAGTGACCATAAAATAGTGCATGCGAAATTTATTGTAGGCGTTGAAAGACATTAAAAACCAAGGAGGAGGGTATACTTATTTGGCAAGGCAAATTACGACGGTATGAAAGAGGAATTAAGGGAAGCATTTAATGTATTCAGCGAACAAAGCAAAGGATTAAATACAGAGGATTCGTGGAGAGAATTTCTTGAGGTCACCCGTAACGCAGTTCATAAATACATACCAAGTAAATATATTAGTGATAATACAGAGCCAAGGTGGTATAACGCGGAGGTTAGGAAATCACTAAAGCGACAAAGGGTATGCCACGCTAAGATGAAAAATGCCAGACGGGGTCCATCGGTAGAGGAAAAAAATGAGCTAGTTCAAAACTATAAAAAATCGAGAGCATTAGCAAGGAAATCATGTCGGCAAGCGTTATCACATTTCAAGAGCAAGATGTTAGGAGAATATTTAGATAGCAATCCTAAAGCGTTTTGGTCATATGTGAGAGAGCTTCAGGGAAATAAGTCCACAGTGCACACACTTAAAAATGATAAAGGAATCAGAGTCACCAGCAGTGTAGAAAAAGCCAATACTTTAAACACCTTCTTCCAAAGTGTATTCAACTCATCGTCACAAAACGCAGTGGAACCACCGCCGAACACTTTCAGTGAGCAAATGACCGAAATAAACATTTCATGTCGCGGAATAGAGCAGCAGTTAAAAAGCATAAGTAAAAACAAATCACCAGGTCCCGATCAAATTCCTTCCAGAATATATAAAACATTAGCTTCTGAAATAGCCCCCTATCTAGAAATAATATTCAATAAAACACTAAAGAACCACACAGTACCCAAGGATTGGAAAGTAGCTAACATTACACCTATAATTAAAAGCGGTGATAGGGAAGAACCTAGTAACTACAGACCCATTTCACTCACGTCAATCTCTTGTAAGATATCTGAGCACATAGTCCCACACACCCTTGTGGTGGCTTGCAGGGTATTATGTAGATGTAGATGTAGTCAGTTCGATCATGGGGCATTTGGATAGTCAGGGATTACTCATAAACAGCCAGCATGGGTTCCGGAAAGGTAGATCTTGCGAGACACAATTAGCTTTATTCGTACACGATATTTTAGTCCACGGCGAAAGCAGTACTGAAGTTGATGCGATATTTTTAGATTTTAAAAAGGCTTTCGATAAAGTTCCTCATGACAAATTAATCTTGAAGTTAGAGAGTTTTGGTATAAATAAAGACGTTGTATGTTGGGTAAAAGAATTCTTAAGTGGGCGAGAACAGAGGGTTGTCATAGATGGTATCATGTCGGACACAATCGAAGTCACATCGGGAGTTCCCCAGGGTAGCGTAGTAGGTCCGCTTCTATTTCTTTTATACATAAACGATTTGGGTACCGTAGTTAGTAGTAACCTTAGACTTTTTGCAGACGATGCGGTGGTGTACAGGGGTATATCAAACGAGGAGGACACGAAATCACTTAGCAAGGATTTAGATGCAATTCAAGAGTGGTGCGACAAATGGCAGTTAGAACTCAACCTTAAAAAGTGTGTAGCTATCAATTTTTGGAGGAGGAATAATTCGATAGAGCGATCCTATAGAATTAATAACACGAAGATCGAAAACGTTGAAACCGTAAGATATTTAGGTGTAACAATCACTAAAGATTTATCGTGGGGTAGACACATCCGGGAAATATGCGGCCGAGCGAAAAGAAAGCTAGGATTTATAAAAAGAGTACTTGGGAAATGTGATGAGAAGACAAAAGAGCGATGCTACTTTTCACTAGTAAGGCCCCACCTTGAGTATGCAGCCAGTGTATGGGATCCTAATGTATTAGGTTTGATCAGAGAACTAGACAGTGTGCAGCGTAGAGCAGCTAGGTTCGTCAAAAGGTGTTACGATAGGTTGAGTAGTGTATCAGAATTAATACAAGAATTAGGGTGGGAATCATTATCAGAGCGTAGGTTAAAGTTCAGATTAAATGTATTAGAGAAATTTCAATCGGATAACTTTACTGAAGATGTTAGGCACATATTAAAAACACCAGCGTATTATGCTAGATTCGACCAGATAAATAAGATTAGAGAGATAGATTGTCGTACAGATAGATTCAAAATGGCATTTTTCCCCCGTACTATAAGAGAACAGAATAGGCAGCATAGGAAAGGCATAGGTAGGGGAAATATTTTAGAGTATTCTGTAGTGCATGATGCATGTATTAACCCCTCAAATACTATAGATACTAACAATCTAGTTGCATGAGACCCTTTAGTTGCTTGCTTGCATGTTAGTAGTGCATGCTTGGTGATCTTCACCCCCTGCCACACACCCTCGCGGTGGCTTGCAGGGTATCGTGTATATGTAGATGTATCAATTACACCATGTCAATAACCAACGAAATATTTAAATTACATAAAAAATACAAGAAGGACCTTGGTAAGGTATATTCCTAAATTAAGTTAGTAAATAGGCTTGTAAGCACGTTCCATTAAAAGTACCGTTGCCAATGATAACAACATACTATAGCGCCAGTTTCATGTAACTAATGCTTTTCTGCTTTTTTTCGAGCAAACATTTACGAATGAAAATTAAACAAGTATGGTTAGGCAAGCAATTTTTTACAATGCTAAATTCTACAAAAAATTGCGCATCTTATATTAGTTTTTCGTCAAAACGACATTTCTCTTTACACTATTAATCTGCAAATATTACTGCTACAGCCATGCTCTTCCGTATAACCACGTATAAAATATCTGATTCTCAAAGTCCTTTTTCTTCAAATATATAATGGAAAGGCCTAATTATTTTATTGCCAATCGATAGAGGGGCCAAAAAATTGTGTCCTGAAATTTTCACAAAAATGACATCTGCTGCATATTTCGGTGGATCCTCCTTACGAGCGCGTACTTACAAATTTCGCCACAAATTCAAGTATTACGCCTCGTTAAGTATTGAAATAATCGGCAAACGGAGATGGATGTAGTTAGGTATGGTTAGGAAAATAGAAACTCATGAAATAATGTCATGGCTATGCTATTTTTCATAAATAGCAACTGTTTTTTCAAGTCTTTCGCCCAATTTCACTGAACGGAGCCATTTTCGGGATGGAGGAAGTCATATTACAAGTGCTGCTGCAGCTGCTGTGGCGAAAGAAGGTGGCGAGTTTAAAAAAACTTTGATAGGTGGCAGGCACGTAGCCAGAAATTTGCTTCCGGGAGGGGTAAGTAGTCTTGCGCAACTTGAAACAAATCAGACTTTCCCATTCGTTTCCGACATGTTACAAATCTCTTCCCTTAATTTTCAGTGCTTGGTATTTACCTTAACAGTGCCCATACTCATATCTTCTCAATGGCAAAGTTCACTGTTAAAATCAGAGCAACAGAAATATTGGGAATAAATTTCGAGGGGGGGAATAAGCACTCAGCACTCTTGGCTACGTGCCTGATCGGTGGCAGGCGACTGCTAATCGAAGGATAGGTGGTATACAAGTAGTGTTAGAAACAGTGTTCTCCTCGTGTGGCGTCGTGGTATGCTGACTTATGGAGGGAGGGCTGAAACAGATGGAAGAATTAATGTGGAAGCGTTTTAACGCCAAAAGAAGACTGCTGCACTTCGTGAGAGAAGACAAGGAAAATGCGTTTAAATAGCTTATAGTCTAAGTGAAGCTGGGTACTAGGTACTCTTTTCGTCTCTGTTCAAATGGTTACTGAGTGTGGACCGTGTGTGGAAGTGCTCTTTTTGGAAACTTGAATATTATTCAGTAGTCAAGAGGATCTTCGGAACTCTGGGGCACCAAAAACTTGCAAGGACACTTATATTTTACCGCTGTTAAAAATTGAAACCGTACTCCTTGTAGAACTTCAGTTAAATTCTAAGAAATAGTATAACTTTTTGAAAACACCTCCCAGACATTTCAACGGTTCGTCAGTCAGCGGTTGAGAAGTGTCTCTGGAGCATACTCGCGTGCTTGGAGCAATTATTCTCAACTTCTTTTCTTTTCAAACGCCCGCTGCGAAACAAATGTTCCTATTTCGTGGGCATCTCGCGGAACAACACTCCCGGACCTTTTAATGGCATGCACCACTTCATCCCAATATTTTCTGAGATCGTTACAAATCAGTCGCATGCATGCAAATCAACTGCTGCGTCCACAAAAACGATATAGTCTACAAGCAGCTCCAACCCGCCTGGCTCGTTTTCATCACGTCACGTTCAAGGACTGCATTGGACATGGAAAGTAATTCGTGCACGCGTGGGCCCGTTCCGTTATTTCTCCTCCAGCGTGTTTCCGCTGTGACTCCTCCTGGCGTCGAAATCTGTGGAAGACTCCTCGTGTTATTGAATTACAAATGCACATTCGAAAAAGACTATAAAGCAGTTGCGACAAATAAAATTAATCCTAATCCTCCCCACTAATTCACTTACAACATCTATATCTACATAATACCCTGCAAGCCACCATAAAGGTGTGTGGCAGAGGGTGAACTCTCACCAAACATGCACTACATATCATGCATGAAAAAGGATTAGTACTTGTATAGGTACTGTTCAAAACTACGCTATTTAAAAAAGATACAAATAGCAAAGCAAACAGGCAAAAACATGCTGTTAGTTAGGTTAGCTTGAAGTCCTTATACCAACATTCAGCTAACAATGTTATCCATTGCTACACTCGTACTGGATATATTTACCGTTATTCATATCCCTAATTCTACGAGGAAAAAAGAACATTTTGAATCTGTCAGTTCGGCAATCAATTTCCCTAATTTTGTGATTATGGTCCAGTCTACCATAGTAAGTTGTGGTCCGCAAAATATTTTTAACATCATCACTGAAAATATGGTCTTGGAATTTGTTTAAGAGATTAAGTCTAAATTTCAACCCGCGATCTGACAATGATTCCCAATTTAATTCATTTAATAGACTGATTACGCTAATATAGTCATCGTACCGTCCCTTTACAAATCTTAAGTTCGTTATTTAGACCGATTTCGTAGGGAACCCATACACTGGCAGCATATTCCAAATGAGGTCTAACAAGGGAAAAGTAGCTGATTTCTCGTACATGATCGTCACATTTACCCAGTACTCTTTTGACGAATCCCAGTTTACGATTCGCTTGACCCATTATTTCACGGAATTTTATTTGTGTTTACAAAATGAGTTTACCCCAGGAAAGATCATGTGTCAGTCTTATTCCAAGATATTTAATGGATTCCACGTTTGTTAATTCATTATTACTTATTTTGTAAGCGCTAGAGGAGAGCCTGTGTTGCAAGTGTTCTCTCCGTTCAGCTCGCTGTAGAGAGCCACATATTTGTGGCCGAAATACGCGTATCCGACGCACATCCTCCTTTTGTCCTTGCACCCTGACTACTCTCTTTTTGAGCTCGATTCTCCCAGTGCTCATTTGACAGCGTGTGAGTGAGTGTTTTTTTTCTGAGTGCTTGTGAGTGTGAATATAACCCAGGCATCCTGACCAGGGTCCCATCAGCCCTGTGAAGGATCCCAATTGGGTTGAGTTTGTGTGTCTGCGGTTGTGTCACTGACGAGGAATTAACATTCCTGTATAAACCACCACAGGAGGGTTTTCTGGTTGAGAGGCTGTAGTTGGTCATTGCTGTGGAATTGACCCTCCCGCAAACCAACACAGCAATTTGTCATTGACGAGAGTTGACAATTTTACGGCCATCGGAGAATTTTATAATATTTGTCACTTTAAGTGGCCGTAGAGCTCACCTCCTTAGATTTGAACTAAAACAGATATTCATTCATAGCATTATAACAGAGACATCGCCATTGTATGGTGCGTGCTAAAGCAAATATAACTTGATACTTTAATTTTCCCGCAGAGAGGACTACTTTATCAACATGTATTGCATTCTTTTGCATTGATTAAGAATTTAGTGGTGTTTAAAGGTGATGTTTTAATTATATCGTAGGTAACTGCACGATTAATATTTTTCCTCCGGTTGGCAGCATTTTGGTGCCATGCCAGGACATGCCAGTGTGTAAACAGAGAATGGCATTCGTGGCATAAGTGTTCTCTATGATTTCTGACGCAGAGGAATGATGAAGACTACTAAATGGACCAACTGAGTCCTCAGAAGGAAACGAGGAAGTCCTATGAACAGTGGGAGAAAAGAAAACCCTAAGAAGAAATCATGAGACATGATGGCCTGATGAAGAAAATCGCCGAAAGAGAAGTCTCAAAGTGTAGAAGAAGGAGGCCTCGTCTTTTGATTTACAGATCAAGTTATGAAGGATGTGAAATAGAAGAGGTACGCGAAAATGAAGATATTAGGTACCTATAAGTGAGATGGGACTCGTACTAACTTTGTGGAATTCCATTTATGAACAAATTCACTTTTACAATCCACAGGATCGAAAATACATAGGCACAATCCGGATTTCAATGATTAAGCATCGTCTTTCAGGTGACAGATGCTTAAATTTATTCATTCATAAGATATTACCCGATGGGAGAAGAAACTATGTGTATTTTCTTTTTTTAATTTTGGCCAACTTTCCGAGACTTGCGCAAGGTGATCCGCGGTTTGGCGAAAGCGCTTCCGGAAACATAAACCTGAACCTGTTCCGAGCGACAACCGGTCTTAATACTGGAACGGAGAAAGCGAGAGCGCTAAGACATCGATGCTCCCGAGAAGGGATTCTGGAAAAAAATGAAGGCAGCACAACATCTTGCATTTGGATCTGATTCTTGGCGCCTTCGTCTTTAAGACGCTGATGCAGATGAAGGCGTCGACGAAGAACAGAATCGCTGCTACCTCTCCATCTCTCGCTGTCGGTCGCAAACTCTTCCAAACCCAGACTGCATTCCCATTGGCCGGTTGGGCAACCGCAGCCAATAGGATAACACCAAATCTTACAGCAGCCAATAGGACCTTGCCTCAAGGTCACATGCTGTCTGTGTTCGCATTTCTATGCTGCCTCAAATACAGAATTTCCGCCTCAAATGCAATATACCTCCAAACGTAATCAGTACGTTTAATCCTATCTCAATATAATTTATGCTAAGGAATCACAAAACATAGGCAATAAAAGATATTTAAATGCTGTTTGGTTTAAATTTATAATAATGTTACGCTTTGGGATACAATTGAAATTCAACAATGGAAAAAGCGTCAAATGCAAACACAAACAAATTGCAATGCAACAATGGAAAAAGCGCCAAAAGCAAACAAACAGCACACGACGGCGAGGCGAGACACTAAGTGACACGTGATCTTTCCTGGGGTAAACAAATACGTGAAATAATGGGTCAAGCGAATCGTAGATTGATATTCATCAAAAGAGTATTGGGTAAATGTGAGGATCATGTATGTGCGAGAAATCAGCTACTTTCCCCTTGTTAGACCTCATTTGGAATATGCTGCCAGTGTATGGGATTCCTGCGAAATCAGTCTAATTAACGAACTTGAACGTGTGCAGCGAAGATCGGCAAGATTTCTAAAGGGACGGTACGATAACTATATTAGCGTAACCAGTCTATTAAATGAATTAAAATGGGAATCATTGTCAGATCGCAGGTTGATATTATACTTAGTCTCTTAAATATATTAAAAATAAATGAACTTGAACGTGCGCAGCGAAGATCGGCAAGATTTGTAAAGGGACGGTACGATAGCCTTATTAGCGTAACCAGTCTATTAAATGAATTAAATTGGGAATCATTGTCAGATCGCAGGTTGAAATTTAGACTTGATCTCTTAAACAAATTCCAAGACCATATTTTCAGTGATGATGTTAAAAATATTTTGCGGACCCAAACTTACTATGGTAGACTGGACCATAATCACAAAATTAAGGAAATTGATTGCCGAACTGACAGATTCAAAATGTCCTTTTTTCCTCGTACAATTAGGGATGTGAATAGCGGTAAATATATCCAGTACGAGTGAATCAATCCATAGCATAGGTAGTTGCATGTTGGTGTAAGGACTTGAAGATAACCTAACTAACAGCACGTTTTTGCATGCGTAATTTGTTATTTTTTATCTTTTTAAATACTACATTCTAGACTAATATATTAATACCGATCCTTTTAAATGCATGATATGTAGTACATGTTTGGTGAGAATTCACCCCCTGCCACACACCTTTGAGGTGGCTTGCAGGGTATTATGTACATAGATGTAAGTCTGCGTATTACATTTTGGTGGTGACGTCACGCCACCAGCAGTTGCAAGCTTCTTTGGATTCCCTCTCTCTCTCTCTCGCACAGTTTGGCGAACAATTGACTGAGGTTTTGCGGAGCATTATCAAAGTCTATTGACATCCACCACGTGAGGTCCAACCCATGTAGGAATAGACAGCAAACTCAATTAGACCGGTGTAGCTATCCTCATCAAACGTAGAATACCCTTCAAACCCTTGCCCCGATGCCCCCTTCCCCTCCAAAACCATTCCCTGCACGACCCAGGCATCCAGTCCCTCGAAGACCTTTGCCCTAACACTCCGACCACCCACAACGTCTTGGTCTTCTCAAAATGCCCATCCCTGACCTCTCGGGAATTTACCAACCCACCCCGTCACAACCCCTTTCATCAAACCATCTGCGACCGCCCGAGTGACGTGCTAAAGTGGTCCCACCCACACCAACAATGTCCAACAACAATCCCTTCCACCCCCCCAACAACAGCTCCCTCGATAATCGTCAGTATCTACATCTACGTAATTCCCTGCGAGCCACCACCTCTCCCCCCCCCCTGCACCAACAATCTACATCATCTACATCTACACAATACCCTTCAAGGCACCGCTAGGGTGTGTGGCAGAGGGTGAAGATCACCAAACATGCACTATTGACATGCAACTAGGCTACTGCATTAGGTACTAGGGTCACTACTAGGTTACTACTATAAGTGAGATACTTTCAGTCGTAACTTTGTGGAAATCCATTCTGAATAGATTTATTTCAAACTTTTACAAACCACACTATATAATGAAAACTCACGACCCGGGTTTCGGCGCTAAGCACCATCATCAGGTGAAGTCCCAGGGCGAGACCCCTGTATATATACCACAACTGGACTGGAGCAGGGGGTTGTTGATGAGAATAGGGTGGAAGGTAATTAGGAGGTAGACTCGGAGTGTATTGTGGTGGAGAGATAAGCGGTGATTAGCAGGGCTAGTGGTAGACCTTGGGTAGAATGGGGGAGGGAGCGTAGGCAGCGACTGTGTCGAGGATAGGCGAGGAGGCCGGGAACAAATATTCATTTATAACCGAAACCTTCGGATCATTCACTGCTTTTAAAATCTCTAGTTGCTCGAGAGAATTCAACTCCCGTCTGTTATTCGAACTATGTAAAATGTCAACAGTAAAATCACAGTCACAGTCTAAAAGATGCTTCGCGAAGTTGCTCTTGTCGTCGTTGTTCTGTTTAAAAGCATTCAAATGTTCTTTACATCTAATGTTAAAATTCCTGACCGTTTGACCCACATACACTCCATCACAATCACCACACCGTAAAGCATACACACCACTTCTCTCTTTGGAGTCCACTGGATCTTTGCACTTAACAGGTTACGGACAGATTGGCCAAAATATTTCCTAAAGAAATTTATAATATCTCGTATAGGACCCCGGCTACACTTAAAACCTTATTTGTTAAGTGCAAAGATCCAGTGGACTCCAAAGAGAGAAGTGGTGTGTATGCTTTACGGTGTGGTGATTGTGATGGAGTGTATGTGGGTCAAACGGCCAGGAATTTTAACATTAGACGTAAAGAACATTTGAATGCTTTTAAACAGAACAACGACGACAAGAGCAACTTCGCGAAGCATCTTTTAGACTGTGACTGTGATTTTACTGTTGACATTTTACATAGTTCGAATAACAGACGGGAGTTGAATTCTCTCGAGCAACTAGAGATTTTAAAAGCAGTGAATGACCCGAAGGTTTCGGTTGTAAATGAATATTTGTTCCCGGCCTCCTCGCCTATCCTCGACACAGTCGCTGCCTACGCTCCCTCCCCCATTCTACCCAAGGTCTACCACTAGCCCTGCTAATCACCGCTTATCTCTCCACCACAATACACTCCGAGTCTACCTCCTAATTACCTTCCACCCTATTCTCATCAACAACCCCCTGCTCCAGTCCAGTTGTGGTATATGTACAGGGGTCTCGCCCTGGGACTTCACCTGATGATGGTGCTTAGCGCCGAAACCCGGGTCGTGAGTTTTCATTATATAGTGTGGTTTGTAAAAGTTTGAAATAAATCTATTCTACTACTATAAGGCTCTAAAGAGTATTCTGATACATGACTGATCTCTCCCGAATATATATAATATTCTCTACTTGACGTGAAATTTTGTCTGAAAACAGCGTCCGCCATATTGTAACGTAATTGCGTACAACATATTTAAAACTAGGGCATGTTAGAGGCAAATATGTCATTAATTAATAGATGATGTCATTTTTCATTCCATCAAATTCCGCCACAATGTCACCATCAACTCAACTTGGAAGATATTCGAAGAAAAATGAAGTTTTAGGAAAAAACTCCTGACTTTGGGAGCATTTGTTCATGTTTGAGTCCCTCTGTATCTAAGTAACGGGTGGGAGCTATGGTAAATGACGGACGATTCCTATCGATCTTTTGTGAATATTAATATGAATTTTCAAGTTCAAGTTTCAAGCCCATAAAAAACAATTTCGGGCTTTTTCCTTCTTTTTTTGATTTCCGACCACTGTGCGTCGCGAAATCTTAAGGTGCACAGTGTTTAAAGATGGGTTGTAAGGAGGGGGTAGTTGGAGAAGGGAGAGGGGGGGGGGGGTTGGTCCGGGGAGGCGGGGGTGTGAAATACCACTAACAGGAAGTCTGGATATCTGGAAATTTCCCAAAAAGTCCTAGAGTAAGTAAAGGGTTCCAAAGAGGCGAGGATGCCTGGAATGGAATGACTCGCCAGTAACAATTCAACCATTCTCGGCAGTATTGCTTCTCAAGAGACCTCATCTATAATCCGCAGAGAAACAGGTCAATTAATTCCAGTTTCGCCGTTCGATACTTACCACCCTTCCCTTGGTGCTAACTATTTCATCTACATCTAAGCCACCGCGAGGGTGTGTGGCAGGGGGGTGATCAGTTTCTGTTCAGATCTTTACAAACCACTCTTACATTTGGACAGGGCGTGCTGATAATGTAGTCAAACCTGTCACAATTTGGCAGGCGTAAACCATTTTGGAGCGAACACACGATCCATGACGGGCTTTGTTCGCCAGTGTAGTCTGCACTGCAGCGCACTCGGCATCCTCGAGTGAATTCAAACGCGGAAGGTGGCGCGGAGTCTAGACTGTTTCCTTTTCCTCCAATCCTGGAGCCTCAAATGGACAAGTGACGATTGCGACAGAACTGAGGCTTTTCACCCACTCGTGCAGAATGGCAATCCTGCCAACTCAAAATGGAATGTAACAGTGAAACAACACCTGAACGCCGTGAACTAAACTTGGCTTTTCCAACCAAATCCATAGACCATTAGCAATGACTTAAAACTTCAATAGTGTGAACGAACTTCGAATCCAAAGGAAAAAAAGGAAACATATGCAAGTGACTCAAGGTCAAGAATATATGTACTACAAATCCACTTATAACTGCACCAAAATATTTAGGATAACGAAAGACTGACTGTATAAATGTAACCTGAAATAAATATGAAATTAACACCCATTTATCACAACGAACAGTTATAAACCATTAATTGAGAGACGGATGATACTCTCCTTTCCCATCCCGCCTCCACTTAAAAAAAATTTGCACCCAGAATTCCACATTTCAAAGCAATACTATGTGGGCCTACGCAATGCCTATTTAAGGCATTCCTTGCAGTGGCCTAGTTGCATGTTTGGTGATCTACACCCCCTGCCACACACCCTCGCGGTGGCTTTCAGGGTGTTACGTGGGTGCAGATGAAGGCGTCTTCACCCAAAATATCCGAACTCGAGAAAAATATCCGACAGCGATTCAATCAACCGACCGACTGGCTGACAAGCACTTCCCATCATCGCCGTTCCGCCTAGAATATGCAATACATTGCACAAATATCTGGATTCAGCCTCTCGCTTGGAGAAAGCGTTCAATAAATGAATAAAGTACAGCACAACATCCAAATATTGGAAAGTAATTGGATCTACACCTGCATCTTAATTCAAAAATGGCAACAGATAAGAACCAAGGTTTTAGAGACCGATTTCTCTGTCATGCGAATGTAGTTCAGGGTACCCATATGTCTACAAAATATCCACAATGTCTTTGGCTAATTTCTAGAAAATGTCTACCAATCTCTAGTAGATATTTAGTTATTTGAATGTCCGGTTTACCTATATCTGCTATAGATATCCTGCGCAACAACAAAAACGAGACTTTGTTATTCTAATGTATGAAAAAGGCTTTAACTATAGGGTTAGGCTTCACTGCGGGGTAGTATCGTAAGGATAAAAAATGCATCAAAGAGAGGTGGCTACAGAAGTGTTGGGTGTGAGGGCTTTTGGGAGTGGAGTCGGGTGATGCTGCACTGTGAATCCTAGGTCGCACTAATAAACATCTTTGTCTTACACGTGCAATTACTAAGTTTCGTTTCTCTGCTATCGATCATGAAATAGTTATAGCAAATATCAAACCTGCCGCGTGAACGGCGGTGAAATGCACATTAATTGCCATGTGAAAAAATTCACCTGGACCGGGTATCGAACCACGGACCTTTGGCTTTCCGGGGCTACCCTGGATCAGTAATTCACATGGCAATTTTGCCGAGGGTACCCGGAAAGCCAAAGGTCCGTGGTTCGATACCCGGTCCAGGTGAATTTTTTCGCATGGCAATTGATGTGGATGAAACAATCAGTTTCGCCTGAAACTGTTAATTACCTATGCCTCGCACTAGATATTTCCTAGACATTACGTAATATCGTCGGTGCCTTTTAGGATATTATTATAGTAAAATACGCGCGTTGCTTTCAAAGTAGCACTTTTATTTGCCCCATTTATGAGTAAAATGCGTCACTTGAACAAATGACTTTCGCTTCCTAGTTGGCTGGACGCACAGTCGCATCTGAAACCGGTCCGCTGGCGCTAGCACTACTCCACGCTGAACCTAGCCTGAACCACGCTGAGCCTAGAGCACACCTGATATACGACGATCATGTGCGAGAAATGTGCGGCTACTTTTCCCTTGCTTGACCTCATCTGGAATACGGTGGTCAGTACATACATGGGATCCCTACGAAAAAGGCACAAATAATGAACTGGGGCGTTTGCAGCGAAGATCGGTTAGATTTGTAAACAAGATTTGGAGGGTATGCGATACCGATATTAGCTTAACCTTTCTATTAGATGAATTAAAATGAGAATCCTTGTCAGATCGTCGTTTGAAATTTAGACTTAATCTCTTAAATAAATTCCAAGATAATATTTATTTTCACTGATGACGTAAAAAATATTTTGCGAACTCCAACTTACTGGACCATAATCACAAAATTACAGAAATTGATTTCCGAACCGACATATTCAAAATGCCATTCTTCCCTCGTGCAATTAGGGACATGAATAGCGGTAAATATGTCCAATAAGAGTGTATCAATGCATAGCATTTTGGTAGTTGGATGAGGGCATAAGTACTCTGGGCTAACCTATCTTACATCATGCTTGCTTTACTCTTTTATCTTTTAACTTTAATTGCTTTGTTTAGACTAGAATATATCTACTAATCCTTTTCAAGCATGCATTAAGTGATGATTAAGTAATGCATGTTTGGTGTGACTTAACCCCCTGCCACCCAACTCTATGGTGCCTTTCAGGGCTATTTGCAGATGTAGATTACCCTGCTAGACACGGTGATGGTGTATGGCAGGGGGCGAACCTTCACCAGGCATGCATTACTATTTATAAATGTAGTTATTACTTAATTATTAGCTTACTAGCACGCAGCTGCAACACACGCGGAATGTTGGCTACATATGACACTAAATGAGCAATTGATTCAAGTTAAAATAATAGTGCTGAAGATTCTGGCAATATGGAGTGGAGGCGAAGAATGATACACAGAAAGAAAACGCGAACCAAATCCACAAAAATAGTACACTTATCTTACACGACCTGAGTTTCACTGTACTATCAGGTCAATGATGATGCTGTAATACGATGAAACCCGGGTCGTAGTGAATTTTACCATTTTTGTGGATTTGGCTCGTGTTTTCTTTCTATGCTATAATGTAATAGCTATAGATTAGTCTGTCATTTCTCTAGATATATCAAATTATCCTCATTACTTTCGAGAGCATGGGTGTTTTTGAAGCGAAAAATATGTTTTATAAAATAGTTGCATTGAATTTCTACGTCAAGCACATCACTTCTGATTTCCCCAGACAGCTTCGCTGCAATTTATTAATGTCTCTCTCCTAGTGCGTGCAAAAAAGAATTCCTGAACCGTCTCACTATGCATCCGTCTAAATCTAATCTTCTTGATGTTACCCTTCGTAGCACGCAAGGGTTTTTTAATATGTATATGCAAATGACATCTAGTGGGGACCAATTGGTTTTAATTTTTTGCAGGAGATCTAATCCCTGTTGTAACCTACGATCCCCAGCCTGATTCTCATCTTAATTTCCATTCCCTGTTAAACTTATTTCGTGGCACATTTCAACAAATCCAGATGCGCCGCACACTGTCCAACCAATCTCCAAAACGAAACATTTACGAGTACTTACATCCCCCCCACATGTGCACAGACCCTGTCTCTTTAAGACGTGCGACCGTCATTTGTTAACTGTAATAGCGAGGCTGCCACATATATTCTTACAATTTAAATTGTAAGAATATACGTGACAGCCTACGCCGTACCAATTGGTAGTCGTTTGCGACAATTGTCTACATGTACACTGAATACCCTTCAAGCCACCTCGAAGGTGAGTGGCAGGGAGTGAACTGTCACGCAACATGCACTGACGTGAGTCACTGCTGACCATAGCTGGGATTAACGATTAAAAATATTAGCGATTAATATTAATCGTTTATAAAAATGTAGTTAACTACTTAATTTAATCTTTACTTTTAAGAAGAGTTAACTTTTTCTTTTAATCGATATATTTATGTATTAGCGGATAAAAAACTAAATTCAGTTTATTTTTTACGTTAATTTTTGGCGAATGTCGACCTGTTCGAATTTGTGCGCAAAGATTGCCCAACAGACAAATGGGAAAATAACACGGTATCTGAGAACGAAAGGGTAGTTGTGCAAGAATGCAATGAATAGGCCCAGACGAATACATCCAATCAGAAGCGGGTCTGAGGGGAATGACCGCCAAAGTTTAAGGGAACGCACCCTCAGACGAGAAAACACGAAACCAAGCGAAGACGATGTCCTGGAGGGCTCGTATGTCTTACTCGGCGATGTCGTCATATCGTCAATACCACATAGTTGAAGCCTAGAAAGAAGGGTCGCCTACAAAAACCTATGACGGATAACGAGGGTTCCTTCAAACCAGCATCTGTTACAATGCGCCAGTCTACGTATGCCTTACTCGGCGACATTGCTTGTCGCCGTCAATATGAACATCCCAGCGAATCGCCAGAGAGAGAGGCAGGCATCTCCAGCTCCACCAGCAGCTCTACTGCAACTCTATATAGCTAAAGCCCGGGACACAATCAACGTACGCGGCTGGGAACTTTTTCTCTAATGGGCACAATCAACGTACGAGACTCGCGAGTCCGGAACAATTGCCTGACGAAATCTGACGCGAATTAAATCCGCAGCAAATGTAAAAAGGAGCTTACATTAATTTACAAGACTGTAGCGGTACTGACGTATTCCATTCCGCTAGTGAAGTTACAGGATCTCATAAGTTTCTTATGATTCACAAAAATTAATTCGTGAAAACGGTGTGTAATCCTTAACAATGAAATGTTCACTATCTCCGATGTCAACAATGGCAAACAAGCCTTTTCATGTCATTAGTTACCAGATATCAATAAAACACAACAACTTCAAATAACTATTCGTTAATTGATTCCCTCATTAGAAAAAAAAGTAAGGGAATTCTCTATACTAAAATAAAAGACAGAAATAAGTTGTACAATATTTGAGACTAAATTTAGTTCCAGAAGAGGTATGATGCATCCACTTGTAACTGCAATAACTCCCCACAGATGGCTCCCTTATCGCCAACTCTCCTGCTGCAGTTTTCATTGGTTTCCCGTGTTTACGTGATTGGAGATGACCTTATCTCTCACGTCACGCGCTGCTTGCGTCCTTTGTTTCCGCTCTCCCACCCACGCGCACGCGCCATCTCTATTCACGTCATCCGTTTACCGTTTGAATGTGCCTTAATCCGTATCCACTGCAGTTTTACAATTGTGAAGGGCTACCTACTTCACGTCGCAATGCGGGGGTCGATATCAAAAACTAACCTTAAAAGTACTTTCTACCGCTTACAACAATCTTTTGCGGCAAATTACAGACGCACCACGGTTCGTCAGATATTCTTACAATCACGACAGCTTAAAAATCCCGGAATTGGAGCTTCATCTCAGAAAAATCGCCGAATCCTTTCAGCAGAAACTAGGAAATCTGACCAACAACACTCGGGACACTAAATGGAATTACGACGAAAATCCCAAATTCAAGTATTTTTAAACATGTTTTCTCACTTGCCAATTACATTTTCTAACTTGCCACAAACATCCCTGAAGAGGCTATTACAGTTGAAAATGTTGATGAAGTAATTGATCAGTGTAGTGTACGTTAAATTTTCTCTGAATACTGCAAAATAACATTAAATTATAAAGAAAGATTTATCTTTTTATTAAAGCAGACTACAACGGATTTAGGTCTGACTTAACAGGTCTCCTTTGAAAAATTCGAGGCCTTCAGCAGAAACAGCGATGCATGAAAACAGTTCCTCCATATTACGCTGTCATTTGTCAACAGATGAGAATAAGAGTGAGAATAGGTGGGTTAATTTATGGAGGTTTGGTCGTCTTTGAAGACGAACAAACCTCCATTTTAAATTAACCCATATATTATTAAAGTGGTCGATAACCACCCAAAGAAGTGAGAAACGGGGATACAAGGTGGTATAGGTACAACGCGGAGGTTAGAAAATGCTAGAAACGCCAAAGAGTTAGCTACGCGAAACGAAGGAAAATGTGGCCAATAACGATCTAAATAAATAATATTATCGAACATATTAAAATTTTCAAAGCACCCGCGCAAACGGCCATTGGAAAAGCGTTTAGTGAATTCAAGGGAAAAGTACTCGGAGAACAACTAGAGGGAAATACGAAAGTACCTACAGGGAACTAATAATCCAACGGTTAAATCCTTGAAAAACGGTAGAGGCGAAATAGCAACTTCCAGTTTAGATATGGCTAGTTTGAGGAATTCCTTTATTCATAGCATTTGTAATCAATCTAAGTATATTTTGGACGAAATCACTCCAGACCGATTTCAACAACCAATGCCCCCGATCGATATATCTCGAAGCGGAATCGAATTCTTATTAAAAAAACACTAGCCCGAATACGTCCTCAGGTCCTGATGAAATTCCAGCTCGTATGTCTTAAGAATAAGCTCCCAAATCGGCTCCGTATCTTAAAATAATACGTATTTCACAAAATCCCTCGATGAAAATGCTGTTCCCAAAGACCGGAAGATAGCAAACGTAATCCCAGTTCACTTTTTGATTAATGAACAAAGTACTTAACATTTTTTTAAAAATCAAACGGCTTGAAATGCGTACTCCAGGGGCGATAAAAATTCGATGAAGACAATGAAAATATAATTGGAAACCACCCAATGGGGGGCCATTTACTCGGAACCGAAATCGCAATTATGCACACGAAATTGTTAGATGGAAACGAAAAAAGAATTTTAGTGAAAAAATTAATCTTCTAACCACAACCATTCACTCGTAAATCAAAAATTAAAATAAGCAAAAGCCCACCGAAAAAGCTGTTGTGATACTATCGACGTCATTTTCCTCCCGTCCTTGACTGATTTTAGGGGAAGGGAAGGGAGTGGAGGGAGGTTCTCGGAAGGTCTGCTCGCACAGATCCTGTCGCAACTGCTCCTATTGGCAGAGTCAGCTGTGTCCTCCCTATTGCGATAAGGCGAAGTAGCTTCGAGGGCTCAGTTGCGATTGGACGAAGTCGTTATACGTCAGAGGTTGCACCACGCCCACGTTTCCGAAAGGGTTGAAAACATCAGTTTTTCGCCGCTTATAACTCGAGAAATAATTGACGGATCAAAAAACGAAAAAATACGGGTCTTTTTATTTTACCAACTCTATCACATCCGGCAATAAAAATAACGATAGGGAACCAGCCGATTACTGAAATATATAGAACTGCGCGACAGTGTGATATAGAGGGGGCGTTGTAGCGTGCAACGAAGAGCCGTGGTCCTCACCAAGAAATCCTTTTCCAGCCATTTTGTGCAGTCATCTTCATATTGTTCCACTACTGATATCCCGAACTTTTATCCATTTGCTTTACAGTGTGCGAAATGAAAATGTTCGTCTTATTCTTATTACAGACTTGCTTGCTTCCATTTCCTTCGGGGAAGAGATCTTGATCTAGCATCCAATACATTCTCCACGAATAAAACTTGTGCTTTTCCAAGATCAACTCCAATAACTGGATATCCTATTTTCCAGCAACATTTCTCAACTTGCTCCCTGACGACGCTTTCTCCGTGTCGTAATCATATTCTCCTGGACTATCTCGAACTAAGTGAAATTCCATCTTGTGATGCAACTTTTCTCGAATTATATCTCACTTCCTCGCCGTATTTCTCGCCCCTTACCACTTTTCGTTGGTGGAGCGCACGCTGTCGATTTAGCTGTGCAAACGCTGGCGTAGCCTTCGGAACATTTGAGTCAGCACCGAGAAAATGACAGACGGCGAAACTTCCCGAAATCTTGAAACACTCTCAGACGCGATGGACCAGAGAAAAAAACTGCGGCGAAGTCATTGCCGTCAGCTAGCAATTTAAATAGCAGCCATCCGAATGCATTTAAGGATGTTGGCTCGCGACTGCTTGAGTCAAGTTGTCTGAGAAATCTTATTAATTTAAGTACGAGTATATGCCTGCTCAGTGACCCTTAATTCACAAAGAATATTAACTAAGAAATTGAAAGTCATAAGTATCACAAGAAATACGACGTAAAGTCGAAGGATTTCTTTTTTATGATAATTTTAATCAGCACAACTATAGAGTCAATTCAGCATTTACTTTAAAGAAATAAATTCATGTACTCAATGAATTTACTAATTTATAACACCAGAATATTACTATCAAACATTATCTTATAATATTTTTCCGAAATATGCTTAAATATCTCATTAGTAAAGATATTATTCATACGCCATACATTTTGGCTGGAGCTACCGCAGCGCCACTCGAAGACAACTACACATTTCGTCTGCTAAAAGCGCAGAAATTGGTGGATTTAGCGAAAAATACGGTGGGTTGATGCCTTTCTTTTCGTGTCATTTTATTCCTTTTGAAATTACGCATAAAATATCAGTTTTCTGCAAAAATGACATGTCGCTATGGTATTTTTAAACGTTATATTCCCATGTGATGGCCATTCTCGCCGTTAATCGTGTGTAATTTCAAATACAATTTGTGCAAAAAGGAGTATGGGTTGGTATAATTATCTTTACTTTATTAGACAGAGGAACTTTAGTTCTATAAGTGCTGGAAATATAAAAAAATGACATGACTTTCACCTGTCGGATCAACCTCCTTAACGATTGAGAAACAGAAAAGTGTCCGGTGCAACATCAGTGATTCTAGCCGGAGAGATAATGTAGCCGTTAAGACCTATTGCTTAAGGGTCCCCCCTTTTAAAATGTGACTGCGGCGAAGAACGCCTTAAACCCACGGTCGCTCTGTCCACCAATCAGCATCAACCACCCTCTACGACAGCGCCTCTATTTCCGATGATCGACAGCCGGATGTGTGCACGACCGTGCAGCCAATAGGGTCACGCCTCGTGGTCACTGACTCTTTGCCCGTTTACATTCTCCGATACGCTATTTCAATTTTTCCCAAAAACTGAAAAATCCGAATAATGCAATTAAAGCAACACTTGATAGGTGGAAGAGGGGAGTTTTAAGTCTCGCCCAATAAAGACCCTTATCTATCTATCTATCACCTATCTTACGTGAAGGATTTATTATAAAAAAAGAAAGGTTAGAGCTTCCCCCGTACTAAGTGGTTCAAAATTCACACGCCAATTCAGGGCAGGTTCCTCTTCCTGTCGTTTCCCACGAACTCGTGACTCGCAGAAAATCGAATCGCGAGGATTTCAGGCGTCCGGAAAGGCTCTTTATATCTACGACATACCCTGCGAGCCACCTGGAGGGTGTGTGGCAAGGGGTGAATCAAACACCAGGAACAAATGACACAACGAACAAAAATGAACAACACAAAACAAACACTACACCTTTATAAGTAATTAGGAAATAAAATTCCCGGGAATCGAACCCAGGACCCTCCGGTCGGCAGCTGAGCGCTCTACCCACTAGAAATAACAGCATAAATTTTATTGGCGAAGTATTTAATGTACTTAATTTATTTGTATCTTGCATTCGAGGCAGTTATCCTGTACTTGAGACGACATGTTCCAAATGCAAGCACGAACAGCACGTGACGTGAGAGGCGAGATTCTTATTGGGCTGAAGGTTGCGCAGCGGAATACCGGTCACAGTTAATTGGAACAATTTACAACAACCGACAATAGGCAGTGTGATGCGGGCTTCAGTATTATTGCCAAAAACCAATAGTTGCGTAATCATGGACTAGGGGCAGGCGCACACACACTATAATCATTTACTATGAACACACCGGAAGTAGTAATTCGGACGTGGATGTCGGCGATCATTAAGCTGCAATTGGCAACATGAATAAACATCCAATGAGAGTCACAAAGGGAACGATACCCTAGGATATATATCGATTAAAAGAAAGTTTTTCATGCACTAACACAGAAACAACAAGTGACGCACCAGAATTTAGGAATGAAGCACGCTACATGAATAATGAAAACAGCTTGGGAATGACTCTTACATTGGCGTCGGTATGGAACTCAGCTGAAAATTCAAGCGTGATAGCCGACAACAAAGACAGGCAAGATATCCTTTCTCGAGAAAGTAAATACATTCGCACACATTAGACGTAATAGATTAACATACGGACCAGAGATAAGATAAGGTTTGGGATATGGACTTTTGATGGCGTTGAAGTGTCTGCGTGAACATAATTTCGGTAGCAATTCTTTAATAATAACTCTTCCTTTGCACTTTGGATACGCAGTGAGTTCCCCACGCGATATTGATAGGAATAAATCGCCAATCAAAAAATCAACGACTATTTTAACGCCTGTAACTGAATTGTTTCCATGAAGCATTAGTGGTGTAACTCGTAGTTGCATGAATGGCGATCTTCACACCCTGCCACACACCCTGGCAGGGTATGTCTTAGTTTCAGATGAGTAATGCACGTACATGCAGTGATAAAGACGCATGCTTGGGTAGAGTTCACCCCCTGCCACACACACCATCGAAACGGCCTCGCAGTGGAGTGAAGAACAGTTGACGTCCACAGAGCGCCGGAGTCGAATCACTGAATCCACATTTCAATCACACCACGCCCTCTTATCGGATTCCCCATCGCATCCCTCGCGCCGCGCTTCCGCTATCGTCGTTTCGAGGCCAATCGGCATTCCGTAATTTCGGTCGACAAAGTGTGGCGAGGCAGACGAAGGGAGAAACGAAGGAACACGAGAGGGAAGGCGACTACTGACCATGGCATCAAGTTCGAAGGGAACAGTCGATTGCGATAAGAATCCGTGTCAATCGAACCCAAGACGTTCACATACGACAAAAGGGGCCGACGACGTAAAGATCTCCCGTGATTCGAAGTCATTCGTCTCTTGAACGCACCCGATGCATCTCTGGAAGTGGCAACTGCTTCTTAATATTAAAGACGCAAAAGTAGGAGGGAAGAATTCCGGTGACGGAGCACCGGATGCTGTAAAAAGACTCTTGAGGTGACTTTGTTGCCCTGGTAACACTCACGAGTAGAGATGGGTAAACTACCGTAATTTTCATTTGAGGTAAATTACGGTAATTTTCGAAAATTACCGCAATTTTAAGGTTCGAGCTGCAAATCCTTATCGGAGGACTCAAAACGAAATCAAATAGCACTGAGATATAAATGCCGACGTTTATATCAAACAAATCACGACGTTTATCTATTATAACTCGTTAAAAAAATTATAACGAAGTTGACAGCAACACGCAATTTGCCTCTCTTTTGTCACACTATGAGAAATTTTTGTTCCAAAGACATATCTCTGCGCACTGTGCATTTGATATTTTACTCTGAGTTCATCTAGGACACAATGTAAACAAAATCGTTTCTGCTACTTCATTTATAATATCACCCATTCCAATGGTTTCTTCGAGTGGAAGAATTTTTCTGAAAAAAAGAACATTTCTGAAAATTACCGTTTATTACGGTAATTTTCAGGGGTGTTGTTAATTTACGAAAACTACCGCGGTAATTTAGTACCAAGTTACCCATCTCTATTCACGAGGCGAGCAACTCATTTGGTTGCCACGGAAACGAGACGCCCTCTCTGCGACTGACAAGGGGAGTGCCTTCTGCACAACGGCGAGCTAAGAAGACTGGACGGAGGGCAGCCGAAACGCGGAAATGCCGCGGCGAATCGCGATGGACGGCGTCGGTTGCGTGACATAATCACGGCCGCCTCGATCCGCGCCGGAGGAGGACCGGTTGCCGGAGAAACGCACGAAACAAGAGAGCCGCGGCGACCGCTGCGCGACGGAAGGAACATTTCGGGGACTTTCCACTGCACAAAAGTGGAGAGCGATCTGAGGGAGGATATCCGAGAGGGAAGCCGTGGAAGCGAACGAGAAGAAGCAATTCGCGGTGGTTCGCCATTTCACGAATGCGAACGTCACAGCAGCGGCTGCATAGTACGTAATTCACAATGTAAACAAGTCCACCGCACGAACAGATGAACCTAGGTGTTTTTTATCCGAAGTGGCGGAGTAAAGTTATTCCGGCCCTAGATCCGGCGAGAGTAAGGGCAGTAAGTCGGTGCCCTGAGAAGCGAACCCTAGGAATGGTGCGGTAGAAGGGATGTGCTCACCAGTCGTGTCCCAGTCGCCGTGCACCACCACCAGCAGCACCAACAGCAACACCAGCACCCTCGGCGCCGTCATGTCCGCGACTCTTACTCTGCCGGCACCTCCGCGCGATCCGAAGAAGGAGGGAGGGCCCTTCCCTACCCCCCCTTAATCCCCCCCCTTTTCCTCCGAATTCGGGCCCGAGGCGGCTAGATTCGAATCAGGTTTCGCGCGCCCAACACTTTTACTCTCTCTCCGGGAGATATGGCGAGGGCCATCAAGGAAACACCACACTGGAACCGCCGCCCCCGCTAAAACCATTCATTTCGAGAGACACGGCCCAAGCGACTTCACGTTGAAAAGCTCACTCGGTGAAAATCCACACTTTTTCATTCGCACAGACCCCCAGGTCTCGGCAACATAATATTCGCGAAGGTGTTTTTGACGGAGTGGCGTTCAGTCCTCGAGTGTTTTTTTCCGGGAATGGTGTCGTTTACCATGTTTTTTTATCGCCGAATCTGATAGAGTTTGTAAAATGAAAAGACCCGTATTTTTCCGTTTTTTGATTCGTCAATTATTTATCGAGTTATAGGCGGCGAAAAACTGATATTTTTAACACTTTCGGAAAAGTGGGCGTGGTGCAATCTCTGACGTATATCGACTTCGTCCAATCACAACTGAGCCCACGAAGCTACTTCGCCTTATCACAAAGGGGGGGGGGCACAGCTGACTCTGCCAATCGGAGCAGGTACGACAGCATCTGTGCGAGCAGACCTTCCGAGAATCCCCCTCCACTCCCTCCCCTTCCCATAAGAGCAGACAAGTACGGGAGGAAAATGACGTCAATGTTATCAGAGCAGCTTGTTCGGTGGGCGTCACCTTTTGCTTATTTTAATTTTTGATTTATGAGTGAATGGTTGTGGTTAGAAGATTA
Source organism: Platycnemis pennipes (assembly GCA_933228895.1). NCBI lineage: Eukaryota > Metazoa > Arthropoda > Insecta > Odonata > Platycnemididae > Platycnemis > Platycnemis pennipes. Next base: position 169,267,185 of record OW121847.1, read on the forward strand.
ATGTTTTCACATTAAATTTTTTTTTCGTTTCATTCTAACAATTTCGTGTACAAAGTTGCGATTTCGGTTCCGAGTAAACGCCCCCATTCATGTCGACGTACAACCTTGTCGATCTGAGCACAGCTGCCTAAAATACATAAGGAAGGATCATTTTCTGCTAACGAACGTCTCACCAAGTAAGTTGTATATTGATTATATAGACTTTATCATTGGGCTAATAGTGTCAGTGGGTTTTAGTTTTATGGATCCTTTTGTAGTTGAACATAAAAATATATGTATAGGTTTATAAAGTGTTATTTTGAGGAATGCCAGTCGAAGAAGTTAGCAAATTGCAATTTAAAACGCGCGGGGAATGTAGTTATTTTGGATGGGCACTCGAAGTAGCTAGGTGGTGGAATTGATCAGTTAATAATGTTACTCATATAAAAAAACAGTTATATTCACGCGGTACTTCAAATGTATAGGTAAATCTAGTTATATATTGAACAACTGACTGGCGAGATTAACACGCCCTTTGTATACCATCCGGATTTTGGAAAATTTGCATATCATGGATTATTTCCTAGTATCCATAAAATTATTTTGTCTGAAGAGTTTGATTCAAAATTTCATGTAAAGAGCATGTTGAAGCATTTGTTGGAAGGAAAAGAGTTTCTTGCACCCGTCAAATGCGAATCTGGTCGTGTTATAAAAGTTACAGGGCTTGTTATTTTTGTATCTAATTACAATGATTTAGATGAGGAAGCGATTAGCAATCGGCTTGCGTTCGTGGAGGCAGTTTTGGAGAAATGCCTTGTTCCGAAAGGAGGAGGTTTTATACGAGTCGTCTTCGAAGAACCATGAAGCGAAGACGATACGCCTTTCTTCGGATATTAAGTTGCCGAAATATTTGCAATGGCTTACTCGCTGCCATTTTCCAGGGAGAATTTCAGGCGGTGAAAAGTGGAAAATATGTCTTCACATGGGTGTTTTCAAGTCTGTTTCCGCACTAATAGGCGCTTCAGACCGGTAGGAAAGGTATAAGGATAGGAATGGGAGGGACATAGCAGAGGGAGTTGTGGTCCTTAGCGAACGGATCTCAATACATGGGCTCAAACGCAACTTCGAACGTCTCCACAGACGAGAGAAATGAATCTTTCAAGATCTCCAACACTTGAAGGAAAAGAGTAACTCAAGGAAAACAGCATGTTTGCGAGACATGGGCCAAAGTCGAATACTTTGCGTGGTAACGCCTTTTGAAAAAGTGGTCGAGTACGGGTGCTGCTATCTATGGCGTGCAACGGGAGGCTGCGCATTCGCGGAGCTGAAACTTGCGACGCTAAAACCTTTCCATACATGAACTCCATGTAAATGTTGAATATGACCCCGGATTAAGGAGGCTCCACATAAATATGAAGCAGATATCATTTCTGTGAAAATTTCAGAATACAACATTTTTTGGCCCTTCTATCGATTGGCAATAAAATAATTAGACCATTGCATCATATATTTGAAGAAAAAAGACTGAAAATCAGCAATTTTACACGTGGCCATACGGCAGAGCATGGCATTTACAGTTAAATTTGCAGAATAATAATGTGAAGAGAAATGACGTTTTGACGAAAAACTAATAAAAGATGCGCAATTTTACGTAGAATTTAGCATTGTAAAAAAATGCTGGCCTTACACACATGTTTAATTGATATTAATAAATGTTTGCTCGAATAAAAGCAGAAAAGCCTTAGTTATATGAAAGTGGCGCTACAGTCTGTTGTTATCATTGGCAACGGTACTTTTAATGGAACTTGCTTACACGCCTATTTACTAACTTAATTTAGTAATATACCTTACCAAGGTCCTTCCTATATTTTTTATGTACTTTAAATATTTCATTGGTTATTGATATGGTGTTATTAATACCAATGCTTCCAAATGGTAGCAGCCTCATTGTTGCCAAACAATTTTCAAAAATATGAATATTAATAAAATTCAAAACAAAGGGTTGTTATTGCAAGGGAATGGTTTAAAACTAAGTAAGAAAATATTTAATCTATTTTAGAATACGTAATACCGGGAATGAGCATGTATTCTTACTTTATAATTTAAACGTGGCAACAACACATCAGTCATGTTCCAAAGTGAAAATGATTTTAAAGAGCTTGTAAAAAATGGAATGCAACTTAAATGCACAATATAATAGCATACTCATACATTTATTGTGTATTCGTTATCGTCCTATAGATGATTTTCCATATCTGTGTTTTTATGCATCGGTATTTATTCATTACATAACAAATAGCTCTTTTACGGGATTTCGAATCGCTGAGTCACGGTGGAACCTACTTAAATGTTTTGTATGGAGGCTTTAAAACATTCTAAAATGTGAATCAGTGCTTCCAAGTATACGTTGCAACGAACAGAAAAACACTCGACGTGTGGAGATGATAAACCGTTCCTTCGTCATAAGAGCGAGCGTCAGAATTCCCCGTGTAAATATACGAGAGAGAAGAGAGGGAGAGTGGATTATATGGAGTGCGCTGACTTCAATGGCGGCCTCTCCCACCGACTACTGTCTCCTCCCACAACTATCCGCGGTTGCAATACTTCCCTTATCACGCCTAGGGCCCCTATCGTGCCCAGGAGGAGGTCACCGACCCGAGACCTAGGTTGTATTCACCCTTGTCAGGCGATCAGAACAGCGGGAAACCCAATCAAGTGTCCCCAAAATACCAGGGTCCCACACGGCGTGGAGAACAAGCCAAGGCCTAAGTCCTGTGAACTGCCCCAGGCAATAGGGTAGTTTCCTTCATCATAGAAAACAGACTTCATTAATTGCGATTTGTGCCCTGCCATAAATGTATTTAATTTACGCAAAAAGTTTGTATTGAGAAATCCCAGTTTACTAGAGAATTAAATGTTAATTTTAAGGCCATTTGAAAAGGCTCTGAAATGGCGGGGTGCGCTGCCTTCTTGCTGACGTAACAGGTACGTAGTTTACGTTGCGAGGCATAGGAAAATTCGTCTCCTGTACTTAATAACTGTATTTCAGGGTCCCTCAGCTCTAGTGAATATGTATTAGTATTAGCCTGTGAAAACTATCAACGCTAGAAAAGTCTTCTCTGTTAAACATTGTATTAATAGTCGTTATATTATAGGCTCAGGGACGTCCTGCTCGCTGTGTCTTCTGCTACGACGAAGCATGGCGTGAAGGTCGTGCGGCGATAGGCGAACTACATGGTATGCTTGTGAAAAGAATACTAACTGATTTTAAATTAATCAACTGCATAAGTAATGTTAAATAAATAAATAAAAGTTAATTATATTTAATTAACGGAATAAATATGCCTCCAATACTTGTTCATAAGCTTTAACAGAGTGCAGCGTCTACTTGGAAGCGTCCGCAGCACCGCCTGGTGGCAGGTAGAGGAAATACTTTGACGTCACACTTAGGATTAACCGGCATGCAATAGTTTGCCGTCGCATTTTCGCATTAACAGAGTGCAGCGCAGGGAGTGTGTAAATAGGAGGGCCCACTAGGTGGCAGGCCGAACGGTTTTTTGAGGAAAATTCCCGCGCATTTAATCGAGTTGCCAGAATTCGCCAATCGTGGCGCCACCTATTCCAGCTGTCCGGCTTCTTCGCAAAGTGTATGTGAAAGTGCCTGTGGTAGCTGCAGTTTTGGAGGACTGAATAATGCTGTTCTACGAGATTTTTCAGTGATTCCGTCCAGTAACTTCCTGAAGAAACGATGAGTAAATCACTGTGTTGTTTTGTGCCTGGCTGCACCTCAGGATATGAATCCACCACAAACGAGAATGAGAAGTTGGGGATAAGGAACAAAAGTTTGTTCAATGCAAAGGTTAGTGTGATATCTTTAAAAATGGGAAAAATGGAAAAAAATGTAATGCATTGCAAGCGTCGTTGTGTTTAGTCAGTATCAATTATTTTAGTGCTTTAATTGTAGATCAGTTGAGATAGGACTCGAAATTAATTTGGTTGAACGCATTGTGTACCGCATGGCTGGGCTGCACTTGTGATATCTTCTACTGTGGGATATATCATGTAATGCATTTCAAACGTCTCATTATTAAGTCAGTATCGATTATTTTAGGGCTTTAATTCAAGATCGGTTGATATTGGGCTCCTAACTAATGTGGATGACCGCATTGTGTACTGCACGGCTGGGCTGCGTCATCACACGCCATTTTGGAAATCAAGTCTCTAGTCCCTAGCTAACATGCATGCATTTTTGCATTTGTTCTTTTATCTCATATAGCCGAACAATATAAGTTATATCATGCCGATGTATTTTCATTACGTTATGTGCACCTAGTCACGGGTGTCCATGTTTGAGGTAACTTAACTTCACCAAGACTTGAGTGGAACGACGCATTTAATCTAATAATTCAAACGTATTAATAATGGAATAATACTCAGAATAATTCTCTCGTAGAAATTTGAGGCGGACCGCTTCTCCGAAGGTGTTAAATATATATTAAAAGCACAAGCTACTATGGCAGATTCGCGAAATGTTTTTGTTATTAAAACAGATGTTAGGTAAAGGAATTGTTTATTGGGCGCCAAGAAAGGATCATCAACGATATAGGTGCCATAGTAGTAGTTAGCTTAGAGTTATTGTAGACGATGCGGTAATTTACAGGGAAATGGCAAATGAAACAGATAGTGAATCGCTCAATGCAGGAATTCAAGTTTGATGCAATGGATGCTAGTTTGAACTAAAACTAATAGCTTGTGGCTATTAATGTTTGGAAGAGGAATAACTAAAATGATCACTATAGGAATCCATATAGGTAACATCAGTGAATGCATTACTGTACCAACTGCTATAAAATTGTTATGATAGTTTTAAATTAATGTCTCGATTTTTCCCTGTTAAATTGTGTTTGCACTATTATAAGCATTGTTTTTAATTTATTCTAATTTTATTTCCAGGCATATGTCTCTGCAGATTTTTTTCATCCATATGGTGGCACCTTGTGACACATGGTAGTTATTTTAAGGCTGTGTTTATGTTGACTTAATCTTTGGAATTGATTGTTCGTAAATATTCCCAAATATTTATTCACTCTAACCTTGTGCTCCTATCAATAAAAGCACCCAACTGTTAACTTGCTCATGTTGTACTGTTTTTTGAAGTTTTTAAAAATATTGACTATTTGCAAAACGCATTATTTTTCATTGTTTAAGTCATTGTGTAAACATTCTTTGGTGTTTCAATAAATGCATCCAACTGTTAACTTGCTCATGTTGTACTGTTCTTCCCGGTTTTTTGGAGTAATATAGCTACAGTTTGCAAAATGCGTTCTTTTTCATAGTTAATTGCTTAGGTCTTTGTGTAAAAAATCTTTGGCGTCTCCCAGTTTATGTTAGCGGGTTAGACTGTGGTTTTACTAAGGTTTAAGTTGCTCTATCTTCCAATATTGTCACTAGCGTTTTTCATTTCCGATAGCTGCTGTGCTAAAGTTGTGAGAGTGCATGTCTCCTTGACAGTACCTTGGTTAACTCTTATTTAACTTACGATATCAAGTAACCAGCGTAGTATGTTCTCGTTGCCTTTTTATTACTGTTTTGACGAAGAGGTTTTTTTGTATGAGTATGATGCCGGAATGTTAGGCGGCTTTCGAGCAGTGTCTTTTTTTACGTATCATTTAGTGCGTTTCACCTGTATTTTACAAGAGCATAGCACCAGGGATTTGTCAATATTTTCAATTCTATTCTGCAGTCCCTCTACTTGTTTTCGAACGGAAATGCTCCTCTCGCAACGTATTTGCGACAGGCTTAAGGCCATTCTACAATGGGCGTAAGCCGTAAGACGTAAGCCGTAAGAGCTGTCGTAAGGGCTGTCTTAAGACGTAAAGAGCTGTCGTAAGGGACATGGCCAAGTCCCATCTCTACGTCTTACGTCCAACCGGAGGCCAATCAGAGCGCCTCATTACTACTGCCAGTGTCAGTCACGGGTAATTGCTTTTATGGAAGTTTTTTTGACTTGGGGAAGAATTGCGGACGTATTTGAAATAATCTTTGGTCGTGAATTTGAAAGATGGCGAGTTTAGACGAGCCTATCATTAACTGATGCCTCATTGTATAATATTTGGATTGTTTCATCCCACATTCTAACTAAATCTTTATTGTATGAACCAGTTTCTTGGTTTATTTGGATGATTAGTGGTCTTGTAAGTTTTAAATTAAAATATACTGATCGACACCCACCAATATCGTCCAAAATGTCAAAAACTCAGTGGAATGGACAGTTGTAATTCTATGATAAGATGAAAGGGTACACTGAAATAAATAATGTAAATCAAAGATTGTCTTGCTGTTAACTTTCTTGACCTTTATTTATATAGAAATCAATAGTTAGACAGCGGACTAATAAGTTCATTGAAGCCCATAATGATCTTTGCTCTGAGTTTATTTGGTCATTTCAGACCGAACAGCATTGATTTGTTTCAGTTCTGATCACATCCCAGACACCCCTGTTAGCATTGCAAATGCTTGTCTTCAATAATTAAGTAATCGTATATTTGTTGACAGTGTTCTCTATTCTACGCCAGAAAAAGTCGACACTCATTTGTCTTCAATATATCCATGTATATACGACCGGAGTGCTTCCGAATGCATCGTGATCGATGTCGATATTTTTACGGCATACGTCAGCATTGGAGATTGCCTGTCTTAAGAATGGGCATTATAGTCACGTTTGCCGGACGCTTCGCGATGCCAGCGCCACTTTGGTGGAACCTATTTTACGCGACTGGGCTGGTATCAATGGCTTCGAGGGACTCGGGAATCCTATTAATATAGTATCCCTGGTGCAGCGTCTACTTGGAAGCGTCCGCAGCACCGCCTGGTGGCAGGTAGAGGAAATACTTTGACGTCACACTTAGGATTAACCGGCATGCAATAGTTTGCCGTCGCATTTTCGCTCCATTGATTTTTTCACTTTTTACTTAATGAGGAAAAATACTTAACGTCATTTAAAAATTGAACTACTTAAAACACGTACTCCAGAGGTTATAAACTTTCGATCAAGACAATAAAAAAATAATAGAAAACTACCCAATTGCTAAGAATGGGGGCGTTTACTCGGAACCGAAATATCGCAATTTTGTACACGAAATCGTTAGATGGAAACGAAAAAGTTATATATTAGTGAAAATTAATCTTCTAACCACAACCATTTACAAATGAATCAAAAATTAAAATAAGCAAAAGATGACGCCCACCGAAAAAGCTGCTTTGAGACCATTACGTCATCCACCTTCCCGTCCTTGACTGCTTTTAGGGGAAGGGAAGGGAGTGGAGGGGGTTCTAGGAAGGTCTGCTCGCACAGATGCTGTAGCAACTGCTCCTATTGGCAGAGTCAGCGGTGTTCCCCCCCCCATTGCGATAAGGCGAAGTATCTTCGCGGGCTCAGTTGTCATTGGACGAAGTCGACATACGTCAGAGGTTGCACCACGCCCACTTTTCCGAAAGGGTTAAAAACATCAGTTTTTCGCCGCTTATAACTCGAGAAATAATTGACGGATCAAAAAACGGAAAAATACGGGTCTTTTTATTTTACAAACTCTATCAGATCCGGCAATAAAATAATATGGTAAACGACCGCATTATTCTCTCGCCTCAATCCAAAATGTTACCGGCAAACCATTTTGATTGAAGGCGTTGAACTCTTCCACTCCCAAGATATTCGTGTCAAATTCTTGGCTTGAAATCATAGTCTTCGGCAATACATGGTCAGCGTAACCGAACTCTTGTAACAGCAGACCTCACGACAGCGAAACCTGTGGCAGTTATGGTAGTTACAATTATCACGCCACCTAACGATTCATCGCCAGGGGAAAGAAGAATTCGAATCGCGCGGAGGGTAGGTAAATCAAGGTTTTTAGTCTGAAAATCACGAAAAAACATGAATCCTGAATGGTATTCAGATAGTCGCGAACCGTAAACATGCGTTATGCACGATTGCATATCCGCAAGGGACATGCATAAATGCCGTGAAATTTGTATTTTTCAGTTTGAGGCACTTCGTGACTACGCACGAGGTAGTACGGAATAACAGTGATGAGAACTATCCATCACATATTTGTGCACGCTACCTATGCATCAGAAGTCGGTGAACATTGTGGAAAATAAGATTATTAGTGAAAAATACGATTTTCATAAAATCGCCTTGTTTCATACCAAGCAGGGGTATTGTCGGAAAAAAATATCATCAAATATTTAACAAATGGTTTCCATACCTACGGTTGGTTTCAAATGGTTTCCATGCATATAAAATAATTTTATTTTTCCATGCATAGAAAATTCCCCTCAACGCTCCGCAGGGCATGATGGCCTGAGTCCAATATTTGTTCGTAATTGTGCTTAATCCCTGTCAATACTTTTAAGTTTAGTCTTGAACCGATGTTCTTCCCTCGGTACCTTTCCGTCTTTATGGAAAACTGCTAATGTTATCCCCGCACATAAATCTGGCCCAAAAAACGTAGCATCAAACTATCGACCCGTATTACCCTTACTCCTCTCTTCTGTGTGTGAGAGAATACTCCTCAACAGACTTCACATCCCCTCACCTCTCTGGAAATCAACATGGATTTCTTCCTGGCCGTTCGTGCATGACCATCTTAGCTGTCTTTCAGCATAATGCCGTAAATTCCTTGAATAACAAAACACAGTTAGATACCATTTTACTAGACTTTCCTAAAGCTTTTGACTCCATCAACCATAGCCTCCTCCTTCATAAACTTAGCGAACGTTTCAATATTTCTGGGAATTTTAAAAATCTTCTTTCAAGTTTTCTCAGCAACCGAACTCATCATCCTTTCTGGTTTTTCTTCTCCCTGGCACTGACATCTGGGGTCCCTCAAGGCAGTGTCCTTGGTCCGCACCTTTTTAATTTATATATTGATGATCTTGCCTCCCTACTGCCTCCTTCCCAAGCTCACACCCTACTTTACGCCGATGACTGCGAACTTTTCAAGAACATTCAAACGCCCTCAGGTTGTTATGAACTACAAGATTCCCTACGGCAGACATCAAATTGGTGCAATGTATGGAAGCTTAAATTAAACCCAGACAATTGTAGCGTGATGTCCATTTCCCGAAAAAAGTGCACCCAATCAATTTAATTATGCTGTTATTAATCGCTCCCTAAAACGTGTCTCTACATCCAAAGACTTAGGTATTCTTACAGACAATAAATTAAATTTTCCCAACACATGCAAGCCATCTAGTCCAAAGCAATGTCCCTCTTAGGCCGGCTCTATCGTTTCACTTAAGTTATTGACCCACAAGCCCTTCGAACCTTCTTTTCTTCTATCGTTCTTCCAATTCTTACCTATTCCTGCCCCATCTGGTCTATCTCTCCTCCAACTAATCTCTCATCTCTGGACTGTCTGCAATTTCTTTGATAAAATAGTTAAAAATAGATCACCACATATTCGTAACATGTCCACTAATACTATTCTCTCCTCCATCCCTAATCTTACACCCTTAGACTCACAGCAGACTTAAAACTAATTTATAACTATCTCAATTCCACCATCGACTGCCCCGATATGCTCTCCTTTGTCAACTTCAAAGTTCCTTCCCGCCCAAAACATTTCGTTCTCATCCTTTCACTACATGTGCCCACTCCCAGACTTTCGATTACTAAACGTTCTCTTTTCTTCCGTCTCTCCTCTCTATTGAACTCCCTCCCACAACGCATTGATCCCTTTGCACTCCCAATTGCATTTCATTTTTTTCTTGTATATGTTACAAAATCTATGTACTGTTATTGGCCGCTATAAAATGACATCATTGCTGTATGTGGTTTTTTTTCTATAAAAATAAAAAAATACCTTAAAAATATAAGAAATAACGACATAGAAAGTAAAAGAACCTTACTGCACCGAAAACAGCTAATATTTAAAACTACGATGTTTTTCACGCCCCTGAGAAAGATGGCGGAACACAGCCTTCGTCGCGAACCTGTTAAAAGAAATACCCCCAAGCTATGATCATCAACAGACCTCAGCGTAACTTCATACTGAGGCAGACTCACTGAAGCATGACGAATTACTCTTGCTTCAATAGTGATGGAGTGTTAGCTGTCGATTCCAGTCACACATGATACCTCAAGAAATTTTCCTCGTACATTTCTCTTGCTACAGTTTCATCGACTAGAGCTACAGCAGCTCGTTTTGCAAGAGAAATGACGAATGCTTGGTGCAGGCTCTAGAAAAAAGGCTTTCGGCAGTTGTGCGACAGGTTGATATTCTCAGAAAATACATTTTATACAACGTAGATACATTCGTGGTACTCTCAAAACTGTCATTACGAATGTGCCCACTCACAGTCCGGGTCATTAACAGCGCGAGACCCCCGATGATGACCTCAGGTTCTGATCGACCAGGAAAAGATGAAATGCAATCCGTAGAATTACATACCACCGTTTCCAAAGGTACCCTTTTTCTTTAACCTCAATACTCGGTACCTACCACGTACGTTAACTGCGATAAACGCGGGTTTCATCGAACTCCTAACATTTCTTAGCTTTCCTTGATCGGATGAACTCTTATTTTGAGGCTTTAACATTCCCTAATTGCGAATAAAATGCCTTAAAACCATGACTCACCTTCTGGTTCATTTTATACTTCCTTCCGCAATATTACAAAAGCCAAAGTTTAGTACTTTTTGACGATCAGTGTAAAGTAACGATTACGGCATTATCATACCAAAATAAACCAAGGTGTGACGCGTTTCAATACCGCCATCACAGCCCCCTCGATCTGAGAATTTAAAGCGCACATTTTGTCAGCTAAAACTGGCATCTGAGGCTGAAGTACTTGTAACGTCTTTTATTTGTTTTGTTTGTTTGGGAGATGTTGGTGGGTTGCTGGGGGAGTGAAGCGGGGTTAATTGTTGGGTTGTTGATATTGCGCGGAGAGGAAGAATAAAGGAGAGTCTGATAAGAAGCGTTTTCTTGATTGAAATGAGTGCTCTCCCGTAATATTTGCCCGACGTTACATACTGTATGATGGAACAATGACGTATACAACGTCGTGTTCATGGAAAATAATGCTTCGAATGGAGTTAACCATCATTTTTTTTAAAGAGTGAAAAAGGTTGCCTTCACTTGTAAATTGCATTGATACACACCAGTTGGCAGCAATTCGAAGTAGAGTTGGATTTTTTAGTGAATCCCACCACCAGATTCCTCACAGTTATGCAGATTTGGGCGCCAGGTGTCTCTGACCGCAGACATGGGCTCGGAGCCTCATGCAGGTGACGAGGTGATTAATTTTGAGAACTCGTCGGACGAAAGCGAAGAACTTGAATGGGGTGTCATTGAATGCTGGGAAGGAAGAGGGAAAAGGGGAGGTACTTTGGGCCTAGGAAAGGATTGCGAACGAATACCTTAGCGAAGGCACCCGCTGAATTTCCTCTAGGATCGAATACGAACCTCGACCAGGCCAGAATTCCGGACAGGTAGGTCTCCACCTATTGAGCCACCAAGGCTTCTTCTACGATTCTACCGATCGAGCCAGGGCCTTGGCAGTCCAATTGGCGGAGCGCCTGGCCGAAGTCAGGGAGTTAGTTGTAGGCCCAGTCGTGGCTCGTATTTTTTCCTTGTGAAAAACCGGCTGGTAGGAAGTTAGCGAAACCAAAGGAAGTCGTGATTTGAGAGACATGAGTCGATAGAAGAATTTGTTGTTCCTCCCGGCGGTGGAATACTGATATATCTGTCCCTAATGTCTGATGCGGACAACTAAAGGTGACGTCACACGATCATATTTTGAGTAAACAAAATGTTACTCGGCAGATCACAAGTTTAATATGGCCGCGTGAACGGATCGACTGGTATGCTAGCTATCACCGAAATCGTCAGAGGTACTAGCTAGTATGGAATAGGATCATCCCTATTTCCCACTAGTGGCTAGTAGGAGCGCATGCGCAGAAACTCTTCTTCTGCCTGTTGCCGCCATCTTGGAAGTTTTACGGTTGCTATTCACGTAGTATTTTAATTGTTTATGTTCTTTTATTGCAATATCATCATTTCAACAATATTTAAATAAATTACAAATAGTTAAAAGTACAACTGAATTGAAGCAGGTAGTTTGGAATTATTTTTGTTGCCCTTGTATTAATCCGCATGAATTGGTACTAGCGATTTTCATGGTAAAATGTTTTGATTTAAGTGCAAATCACAATGAATAACTTTCTTTTATTGTAATACTAAGTATCCTTCCGTATTGTGGTTTTGCGTCTAATACAAGGTAAAATGTTTATCAAGCGAGCGGCTCAGATTTTAGTATTTTACTATGAAATTTAACGAAGTTCATTCCGAAAAGTTTCGTACTTTCAATACAATGACGTTATCTGCAGCAAAGACTTGTGGGAGTAGGTATTCTTTTCATATTGTATTTTTAGATTTTGACATGGACAGGCACTCCAAGGTGGCAGTGGCAAGTTTGAGTCTTGTAGCAGTTATCAATGCAATAACAGTTTTAAAATGATGATCTCGCAATGGCTTCCCAAATCCGCAAATTAATAACGATTCGCAATTGTTCTACAACAGAACCCATTGAAACCTGTGCCGTATGAACGCTCTGTACTAGCTAGTAGCTTGAACTAGATAGTACCATAGATTAACGCTTGGGGCGCCACATGTACCGGTAATATTTGGATTACAAGAAATATTGTCGTGTGAAGTCATCTTAAGTTGTACACCCGTCCACAATAAAAAGTTACCACCTCGGAGGCCGAATTTTTCTAAGTTCCGAGTTGAAGGAGATTTGACGACAGTGCAGCTCTCTCCCTTTAAATGCCCCGACCACGAAAAACCCGCAAGACAGAGGCACGGTTCTCCTCCTTCACTTGCCATGGTTTGGGATGAGACCCTTCCTCAAATGACCTGGAGAGAGATTTTTGGAGGGGGAGGGCCACAAGGGTGCCCTGTGACAATTACTCGGCTCCATGGAGTGAGGCCTCCCGAAAAAAGCCTTCTTTTAGATTGCTGCTCGGAGTTACTCCCTTGAAGATAGGTCGCGTAGGTTTCCGCGACTACGGCTCTTGAGAGAGTGACTACCCATGTGTAAATGCAGCTCGAAGCAAGAGTTGTCACTAACACTGTTGATATTTTTTAGAAAGGGCGAAAAGGGAATTGTTCTCGAGGGAAGGGTACCCCCAATAAATGGCGAGAGCACTGGGCATTTAAACTCTGCGCCAAGGGACAGTGTTGTCAAATCTCCTTCAACTCGGGACTTAGAAAAATTCTGCCTCCGAGGTGGTAACTTTTTATTGTGGACGGGTGTACGTAGATTTCTACACCTTGCCATCGCTGTCAACTACGGTCCCATTCTCCACGGCTGCATTTGACAGCTCCACTCAAATGAAAGGCCACCTCAGTTCTTTAGTTCCTGAGACTAACTTCCTTGGGGGTGTTCCCACACATTTCTCAAATCACACGACAAGATCACACACTGGTCTCGAAGGTGCGAAATGTACTTTACACGGTGCCCCACAACCACTGATTGCTAAATATAATAAGCGTATGCACAGCCAATGACAAGTCCGGTCTAAGAAAGCTCTAGACTAGTCTAGCTGCAGACACAGATTCCACAACCATTGCTGGCAGCCTCAACACACGAAAACTCAGGAAATCAGGAGACAACAATGACCATATCCATAAACAAAGACTGGCAGTTTTTATTGACCTGAATGACACCCTGACATAAAAGCTTTTAAAATATTCATCATAAGTTACTTTGCAATGTCAGTTGAAATCATTTGGTTCCAGAACACACAAATTTCTTTCCAAACTGCAAATAAGTCCAGTGGAACATATTGCTGCAGCCCAAATTGCAATACATCCCTCAACTCTCATGGGTCAACTTGAATCTCAAGCAACCAATCCACTCAGTCCTTAGTCCAAGAACACATCTTTGGATTTACGCACACACACGAATACATTTCTCACTCCGCTCCCATAATTGCAACGTTGTGTCCATATAATGCAACGAGCAGTCCATAACTAATCAGCGTGAGCCTTAGGACCAACATTAAATCGCTTAAAGAGTAGAAAATGAAATTTAAACAAATCAGCCGTCACTCGCAGATGTAACAGATCGCCAAACACAGGGCCACTGACCAAGCACACAGTCACGCCATACAATCACACAATCGATGCCCTCTGGCGAGAGTCACCGCAAGTGACAGGCAGAATCGGCTGACAGAAGCCGATAAACCTTGGTATGCAATGCGATGCCAGGAAAACGCTATGACGGAGGATGATAAAAACGTACACCATAACAAGAACTCAAAAGTTTTCATTCCAGCGATAAGAAAGACGACCACTAGCAAATCTAAACCATTTTTCAGCACGCGTGGTACAGAGGGAGGTGCGCCCTGGTGGCGAACCCGGAAGCTGACTTTTGTTCCGTCAGCTGAGCACCATCCGCCATTTCCTCTCCTTGTTTGTCGTCATGTCAACTCGCTGTATTCAGTCCAGCCATGGTTGGGCGGGCCCAAGCGGAGGATGCCCACGGAGCGGTCCCTCGAAGCGGTGATCACGTCTAAAGGGGGGGCGCAAGGGTCAAGGAGCAACAACACGACAACGTCCTTGTTTTCATATCGAAATACATACTGACCAGAGTGCAGCACCAACTGGGGAAATGAAGAGCGGAGGAGACATTGCAGGAGGCTGGAAGGATGGGGCAATCGAAGAAATCATGGCTTCAAGGGAAGTGGAGGAAAAACAGCAAGATGCGATCCGACACCAAACTGTGATCATGGCACAGGGGAAAGCCATCAATGGAAGACTCTCACTAGCATAGGAAACGTGCCTGAAGGTCTACAAGAACAAATGACGTAGCATGCAGTGGAGGGAAGTAAACATAGAAGGTAATGGCTGCGATCAAGGAGAGGTAGGAGAGAGTGATGCCACTGAGCTAAACGTGGATTCCATTGGTGAAGGCTTCACGGGTTCTCCACCGGGAAACGGCTAATGCCCACGTTTCGATGGCTAACTCTGCCGTCTTCCTCTGGGCGTCGAGTGTCGGGTCGGAGAAAAATGTCGGGTATGTATATCCTTTGGTTTTGGCTCAGTTCTCTCCTGATTGGCTCTGCTCAGGTCACTCCTGATTGGCTCTTTCCAATCCTTTCTCTTTCTTCTCGTATTTTCCGGAGTACCAGCTCTCACACATTACTGAGGGCGTATTCCTGTGTCGCGGTTGATATTCTTTGCCTGTAATCTGATTACAATCGCCTCCTTGGTTAATTGGTCCCAATACCCATAAGGATCTGCCAAGTAATTTAGTGTCGTCGAAGGCAATGAGATGGTCCTTGCTGAGGCTGTGCTGGGTGACGGTGGACTTTTCAGGATATCCCAATCTGATGCACCTCTTGTGCTCCTTGATGCGGGTTTCAATGATGCTTCCTCCAACCTCCCCGCATTCGCAGGGAATGTTGTACATTCAGAGGGAGTTTTGAGGCCGAATTCGTCCTTGACCCTGACGAGTTGGCTCCTGAGCTTTCTCGGTAAACATGTACCTTGGAGATGGAGAAAAACCACTGCCTTCCCTTCCTTGACATCCTAGTATACCGGAAGGAGGATGGATCACCGGGTCACTGAGTGTACCCGAAGCCGACTCATATGGATTTATATCTGAATGGAAAAAGCCACCACCATCCCTGCCAGCGGAGTGCAGTGTTGTCCACGCTCATCCACAGAGCGCTATCTGTGGCAGACAAAGAAAGCCTTGATGGAGAAATCAATCACCTCCGCAAGACATACTGCCAGAATGGATACCAGGAGAGGGAAATAGAATTGGCCCAAAGAAGGACCTTGGGCTCCCACCACTCGGGCAAAACACAGGCCCCAGAGGAAGGGCATTTGGTCCCGGAAAAGACCGACGAAGAGAGAGAGAGAGAAAACCCTTAGCCAGAGCTTGCCTTTGCTACGTTTCAACCATTGCGGGGAAAAAATATCGCGGATTCTCAATAAAAGAAACATTGAGACAGTCCACAAACCTCTGAGAAGGCTCCGGAGCCAACTCATTAGGGGATGAATTGGGCCTCAAAACTGCTGGAATTTACAACATTCCCTGTGAATACGGGGAGGTGTACATTGGAGAAACCAACCGCACCATTGAAACCCGCAACAATGAGCACAAGAGGTGCATCAGATTGGGATACCCTGAGAAGTCCGCCGTCGCCGAGCATAGCCTCAGCAAGGACCATCTCATTGCCTTCGACGATGCTAAACTACTCAGCAGATCCTATGGGTATTGGGACCGATTAACCAAGGAAATCAGATTACAGGCAAAGAATATCAACAGCGACACAGGAATACGCCCTCAGTAACGTGTGAGAGCCGGTACTCCGGAAATTACGAGAAGAAAGAGAAAGGATTGGAAACAGCCAATCAGGAGTGACCTGAGCAGAGCCAATCAGGAGAGACCTGAGCCAAGACAAGAGGGTATATATACTCGACATAGTTCTCCGACCTGACACTCAACGCCCTGAGGAAGACGGCAGAGTTAGCCATCGAAACGTCCTCATTAGCCACTTCCCTGACCCGGTGGAGAACCCGTGAAGACTTCACCAGCATTATACGCTGGGGAAACACAAGATCATTCATGGATTCTATTGTTTTGTGGACTTTGAGAAGGCACCTAGGAAAACAGATTGTACCACTTAAATCACCGTACTGTAGACATTAGTCATTGGTAGGGTACACAGTAAGGTGCGGCTTATTTTTCGAAAATCGGAAAAGCTAAAAGTTCCACCCGTCAAAACATTCATTTTGATGAGAAAACACATGCGTGAAACTTTTGATGAGCTGCGATATTGGTAACACATGCATGGGGTCTGAAATACCCCACTCAAAAAATGGAAATATCGCATTACAATAACTGCTTCTAGAGTAAATATATGATTTTACGATCCGCTTGGGCTGAAATTTCATTAGTTTTTACCTATCATTAGCCGTTTAGGAGATGCAGGAGGGCGAAGTGAGCTCGAAATGCTAATTACGGGGCACCGGCGCGGACGAGTTTCTCCTGTCCGTAGACCCCCCCTGTAAGCGGCCCATGACGACGTTGTCTCGTGGTAATTGCATAGTTCTGGAGCACTCATTCACTGGCTATGGCGAAGGGCATGGTGTTTTAGTAATTATTTCAATTTATTATTAACTCGGTCATAAAAATTTGCCAAATCTGTCATCTTCATTTAAAAGAAATCTGTATAGCTTACAAAATTAAATAGGCAATCTGAAGAACAGTGCACTAATAAAAAAGAAAAATATAAGGAGTTTCAGATACCAATACTTACATCTGGCACCCTTCTTCTATGTTCTTGAACAAAAAGTAACAATTCCTGGTATTTATTCTCGTCTTTGGTCCAAGTTCCGCAAAATCTTTCAACAATTTAACTCCTCTCTCGGCATGGTCATTAACTACTTGCAATGACTTGACTATTCTCTCACCATGGAGGTAATTCCTCGCCCAACTGCTGACTGGTAGATCAGAAAAATCGTTTAGTTAATTTCCAAAATTTGAAAAAAATAGCCGTTTTTTTGTGGCTAAACCAATTTGCCTTTTTCTAATCGGCCATCCTAGAGATGATTACTTGAAGCTTTTAGAGCTCTCAATTATATTTCTTGGGGGTGAACCTGCTAAAGGCGTAAATTTTTTACAGCCAGGGCCAATGCATTGTGCGAGGTGGATGTGCAAAGCAATTTATGCACTTAAAATTAGGGTTTTTCGTGAGCAAGTGCTAATTACCGATGTTGATGCCAAGGGGCTATTTGATGCTTGCTTTTTCTTCATCGCTAAGACCGGAATCGAATACTGAGAGACCCACCAGCTCCTCACTCAGGTACCAAAGGTGTCCCATGAATTTTTTCTGAGCAATTTTGGCGACAGTAATATTAGTGCTCTAACATTCAATGAGCTTCTTTAAAAAAAGTAAGTCATTTCTAGGTGCTGATGTGGCTAACGGGGAAAAAAACAGGCATGGATATAAACTTTTACAATAAATATGCAAACATCAAATGTTTTCTCATCAAAATGAATGTTTTGAGGGGTGGAACTTTTAGCTTTTCGGATTTTCGAAAAATAAGCCGCACCCTAGTACACAGCTTATCAGAAACCTCGACCACACACAGATAATGGTAGATGAGGATGGATTTGCCACTTGTCACACAGTCTTTCATTTATTTGCCAAACCACTTTATATATTGGATTGCGTGCCGCTTAGCAACACATTCCTGCCAATGCCACAACCTCTGGCCCAATACTGCCTTGTAGAACACGTCCTATTTTCTGCCAGCCAATCTCCAATCAGATGTTAGCATTTCTGTACCCTAGTGACCACAGCAACAACACGTATCGATGCTGCTTCTTCGGCATTCACTTCTGGACAATCTTAAGCTTAAGATTTCTCTCACAGACACTTGTAACGCTTCCTTAACAACAAAAAATACTTTTCATTTCCATCTTCTATCTTGCATTCAATGAACCAGCCTATCGCGATGTTGTTTTATGTGATGTGGCATAGCTACTTGTGTGGGATATGTGAGCATTGCTAGGACCAATATCGGTCTCTACTATGCCAAACAAACCGACAATTTTCGACCCAATATTTTGGGCAATAAATTGGATCCTGTCAAATGAGCTTAAGGATTGCCCCACTGCATTTAATGCTCCGTATGATTGAGAAAGGGTGGGTGAATGGGGGGGGGGGGGAGGAGGCGGAATGAGAAGACGGCAGCTGAAGGGCGACCACAATGCAAAGGGAAGGAGTTGACCCGCACCGAGTGTGGACTAGGGGAGGGGACCAACGTTTGGTCAGGACACGTTCCCCAGCATGACGAGGTCCAAACCATGGGAAACATTCTTAACAGGCTTCGTTTACGGTGACAATGATCCACAGCCTCACTTTCCATTTGCTCCAAACGTTCACACCCTAAACTACATATTTATATTTTACTAAGCCATCAATCAATTAATGTTTTACTATTCATAGCATTAACTACACAACTGAACAACAATTTGCTGTCATAGATTATAGTATTCTGAATGCTGGTCTCAGTTGCCTGGGCCCTTCATTAAATTCATAAAAAAATAATTAAAACACTTTCATTAGCGTACAATAATATAAAAATGAATTTTTCAGCAAGTTTTCCCTCTTCTCATTCTTTTCCCATGTTCTAAATATTAATTCCTTTTTCCTGAAAACTCAAGTAAAATACAGTTAATGGTTAGAGTTATATTGGTGCGCACGTGGCTGTGGGAGTGAGTTTCACTCTCATTAGCATATTATGAAAATGCAACATTCATGTTATTTATTTAATGTCATTCACTTTTTGTACTGATTAGTTATTTTCTAAATATCCCAATCTTACAATGCATTAGAATTGAACTTGAAACCATTGCTCATGACGTAAAAAAAATACTTTTTGTGCGTCACAATTCAGCATTGCAGTGATGCACAAGCGGGAAAGGAGTGATACCGGAATATCAACTACAATCATTTGTGCGATCAACAACAACTAACACTGATTCTTTGTTTTTGCATTTTCCCCTGTGGCTGTTATTTCCTGTGTGCTCTGGTTAAGTGGAGAGGAGAAGAAGCCCAGAAGTGGAACTGTTAATCACCTGATTACTATCCCTGAATTGAACATGTAGAGAAAATGCCTGAAAAGGCGACAGAGATATTGAAGTTCCCTCATCACCATTGCTTGTGATGTTCTGACCCCTACAATCATGTAAACAACAGACTAGAAAGCAGATGCATTGCACAAACGTCCAAATTAGACGCATGCACAATTAAACGAAAGGGTGAAGAGAGCGACTTTTGGATTGCTACGCCATCAGACCCACATATAACATTCAGAGAGAACCTTTCATCTTTTACACCTCAAGCAGTTGCCACTCACCCATGGGTTAGCGTAAATGATTTTGGGCAAGTCACTAATATCCTTGTCACCCAACTCGTTGCTCTCACAACATGACTGTTGCAATTTTACGAAACTCTTTTGAAGTTAGCTCATCTATTTCCAACATGGTGACTGTAAATTATCAGTTCTCTCGGCCAATGAGAGCTGACACTCCACAGGGAAGGCATACACTGGGCTGTACACAAGAAAGAGAAGCATAATAGCAAAGGATACATTCATCGTAGGGAGAAATATCAAGGTCTTGGATGTCGCCACGATGCGCATAAACCTCTCCCAGGTACTCGTGGCGATCGGGATAGCGCCTGTATCGCCGGAGCACACCATCCTCGCACACAGAATACAAAAGGCTGCCATTTGACGTATACCTGAAAATGAGAAGATGGATTCAGGGATCAGAGTGACAACAAGGGTGTTTGCTTCACATAAATATTATGACTAAGTTTATTTCCAATTCCCTGGTTTGCATACTTCTATGTCAAGTCGCTAAACATTGATTGGGTTCATTGCTGACTACTCTTAAAAATTAGAAGAATGTAAATTAGTGGAACTGAAAAATCTTTCTACATCTACATATACCCTTGCAAGCCAGCAAAAAGGTGTGTGGCAGGGGGAGGATTCACACCAAACATGCATTACATAAGCTTAATTAGAATTAGTAACTATATTATAGTCGAAACATCACAATTGAAAAATATTAAATTAGCAAAGCAAGCATGCACAAACATGATTTTAGTTGGCTTAGCTTCAAGTCCTTATACCAACATGCAACTACCAACAATGCTATCCATTTATACTCTCGTTATTATGCTTTTACACTTATATCTTTACCATTGAATATATTCTCAACTATTCACATCCCTAATTGTACAAGGGAAGAAAGACAGTTAAATCTCTCAGTTCAGCAGTCAATTACTCTATTTTCATTATCATGGTCCAACCTACCATACTAAGTTGGAGTTGGCAAAATGTTTTTAACGTTATCAGTGAAAATATTGTCTAAGAATTTTAGTTAAGAGATTACTTCTATATGTCAACCTTGTCTGAAACTATTTGCTATTTTAGTTCATCTTTCCCGTCCTGATGCAACAGATTCCATTGTTGCAGCTAAAAACATCTTGGATACTCCTGTAACATGCACACTCATTCTTCTTAACAAATTTTCCAGTAAGTAAGTGGATCACACTCAAATTTCCTTCAGATCCTGGCTCACCCACTGGATTGGCTGAGGATGTTTTAATCTTAGAAGGAATTACGCTCTCTGTACAAACTCACTGAGGGGCAATTCACTGTAGTTACACCCTCTTCGATTTTGAAATTTGCTAGCTAGTATCCTTTTTTTTCTGACAAGTCTTTAAGCAAATTTGAGATTTCTGTTTACTTGTCTCAACTGAACAAGGGAAAGAAAAGACAATGCCTCTAAACCATGTGTGTGTGAATGGCAATAATGCAAGGTAAGTCGTTGTGCATCGCTATTTCACATGGCTATGACATAATTTGGATGCAGTCAGAGTTGTTGATACAGTCAACACATAAACAAAAACAAGTGGTACTATAAATACAATGTTTTTATAACCTCATTTTCATATGCAATTGTATCATTCGTGATAACAAGCTTCTCTGATTATTTGGAAATTTGTATTTAGCGAGAGGTAAAATTGTGCAGTATTTGGTAGCTACAGCAATGAAAGGAAGAATTAACCCTTTTACTGCCAGTGGGACGATATATTGGTCCTCTTATGGTTGTGCGAAAACTGCCAAGGGCCGATAGATCGGCCCACTTATATTACATATTTGCAATACTTTGTTTCCTTCAAATCAGAGACAGCAAGAATGATTTTTCCATCTTCATAAAAACTGAAATATATCCTTAACCTTGAGAAAAATATATATTTCATACATAAAAATTAAGTGCTTCAAATATATCTAAAAGTCATACTCTAACAATTTTCACAGAAATTGACTTTGCAGTTTTTGCACAGTCTACCTTTAAGGGTCTCGAAGTAAAACAGGGTTAAAAAACATATTTATGGTGTAGGAATTACAACTACGATGTGTCCTTTTTTAGGATTAAGTTTTTATAATTGAACCATTAACTTTTTCAATATTAAATTAAAAATTAAACATTTCTTTATAAATATATCAAATTTAGGACTGTATAAAGTCCTCTCCAACAATTTAACTGTGACTAATCACACGGATATCCTTGCCCCCAAAAGTGAAAATCCTTCCAGGGAGGGACCCACGGAGAGATGGGTAAATTACCGTTATTTTCAATTGAGGTAAATTACCATGATAAATTATGGTAATTTTCGAATATTACAGTAATTTTCAGGTAATTTTAAGTTATGAGCTGCAAATCCTTATCGGAGGACCCAGAACGAAATCAAACAGCATTGAGATATAAATGCCAACGCTTATATCAAACATATCACGATGTTTATCTATAATAACTCATTAAAAAATTATAATGAAGTTGGCAGCAACACGCAATTTGCCTCTCTTTTGTCACAGCATGAGAAATTTTCGTCCCTAAGACATACCTCTGCGCAGTGTGCATTTGTTATTTTACTCTGAATTAATCATGGACACAGCGTAAACAAAATCGTTTTAGCTTCTTAATTTATAATATCACCCATTCCAATGGTTTCTTCGTAGGGAATACATTTTCTGAAAAAGAACTTTTCTGAAAATTACCATTTATTACGGTAATTTTCAGGGGTGTTGGTAATTTACAAAAAATACCACCGTAACTTACGAAAATTACCATGGTAATTTACCGAGTTACCCATCTCTAGACCCATGACCTCAAGTTTGGAAACCAATGAGGCATTTACCCCGCCACCACTGAGCCGGCAGGATATTGCACTCATTTATGATGTATTTGTCGTGCACTCACTCAGGGTTTATAGGGGTTTTCATTTTCATTTTCCCTGACTTTTCCAGGATTTCCAGACCATTATTAGTGATTTTCCCTGACTGTTGAGCGCCTGAAAACTCCAATATTTCGGTCATTTGCAGAGATAAAAGTGGTAGTGAGGAAACAGAGAAGTCTAAACTTATGAAAAATTGTAGGTTTATTTTCATATTAATCATATGAACTTCCAGTAATAAGGGATCAACAACTTAAGTCAACAAAATAAAAATTATCATTACTTACATTGATACACGTTCAAAAAGGGTTTTAATTTCAGAAAAATATATGCAAAGAGGGCTAACCTGGCTTTTCCTTCAAACCTGATGTCATGTTAAAGTAGCTCTTTGAATCAATCTTCATTTTTTCTTCCTCACATCCTTCCACAAATTTGGCTATGTGAAATTAAATTTGAATGAGAACAACTTTTTTGTCACCAGAGGGACAAAGCGAAGCATTCCTGGCAAAATCACTAGCGAATGAAAATGAGATGCGCACACCTTTCGCCAATCTTTTCCCCAAATGGTGCAGGCTATAGCTGGAAAGAATCAGAATAGGGCTGCCTCCTCCACAGCGAAGCCAGCCTGAGGCCAGTCGTCCCCTCCTTCACCCTCCTCCTATGCGCAGTTTTTGATCTCTTGGCATTTTCAGGTGATAAATTCCATAATTTGAATGTTTTGTAATTTTTCTCTAACCACACGTTAAATTCCGACTTTTCCAGGATTTCCATGGCCATTTTCATTTTCCCTGACTTTTCCAGGTTTGCCAGGATTTCCAGGTTCCTACAAACCCTGTCAATGTTTGTTTCAACAGTAAATACCTAACAGTCGTCCTTTTGGATGGCCGAAGTTGTATTTTTCACATTGAATGGAGAACAATGTGGGAAAGTAGTCGAGTAATCTTGGCATTGAAAAATAACTGTCGTGTATACAATACAGTCAAACCTCTTTTGAACAAACCTCTACACAAGACAAGCCCTCTGTACAAAGAAAAAAATTTCAGGTCCCGATTTTTCTCCCATATGTTACATGTATTCTCACTCTCTTTTGAACAAACCTCCTTTCAACGAAAATTTCTGTACAACGAAACGATTTTTGGTCCCAATAATGACTTTCAACCTCTCTACTACAAAATTTAATAACTAAGACACTATTCATTTCGTACATACACGACTTGCAATCGCAAGGAAGCGCAGATGGGCGAAAGAGATGGCCTGATCGACTATGTATTGGAAGTGATCGATCAATCAAAATCTACTCATCTATATTCATTTTTGAAAGCATGGAGGTAAAAAAGGGAGTCCACCATAATCTCATCCACTTTGCAAATTAATTTTAATAATGGCATTAACTTCGGATTACTTAGTTGTGTTATGTTGTTCCTCCGTTGATGCTTCCGTTTTCTGTGAATGCAATGCAAATATTTCAGTGATTACAACCACTAGGACAAGTCTGTGAGTCTCGAAGTAACTGTCAACGTAATAATACTTCGTAGTAATGCATACAGATACACACACACAGAACACTAACTCACTTTCTGTATAGAATACGAGATCAACGCCAACATTCAAATGCAAATTCTCCATGTTAGGCTTTATCAAATTACAAAACTGCCAACCACTTATCGATAATTTAAGCTTCATATAGCACAGTTGTCTTTTTTATTTCCTCGCGTACGTCCTGCTGTACCCACAGGATCAAATGCAACTTTAAACGTCAGCAACCGTTACATTTCATCGGAATCCTAAGAGGAAATCGCGAGTCATTGCCGTAAGGGTAGAACAACAGCAGATACCTAAATTGAATTTGCTGTTTCCTTAAGATAAAATTTGCCATTTTATTAAAGTTGAGGAGAAGAATTTGAGGAACAAATTATTAATTAGACTCGTACGTCTATCTATTCCGTTAATTAATGATACATTTTCATCTTCTAAACCAATGCGATCCTCAAATTCTCGAATATATCGAATGCTGACAATCGATTACCGACGATCACAGTGTCACAGCCTTTCAGCGGGGTGTTATAGATGAAATTAGATGCGGAATTTTGTGTTACGATGTAATTCCGAAAAGCCTTCAAAAGGAAAAGATTTCAAAGGATTACAATGTATTTCTATTAATTTTGGTTATCTAAACCGTACAATTTCAATGTGAATGTACTTCACAGAATGGCATCGAAGAGAAAGCAATTTACTCGGGAGCAAAAATTAGCCATTTTTAAAGATGTTGACGGTGGGATGAAGAAAGTAGATGTCGCCAAGAAGTACAAAATATCCCCATCATCGTTATTAACAATTTTGAAGAACAGGAAAGTTATTAAGCAAAGCACGATGTACAACACTGTAAATTCATCGAGAAAAAGATTACGACTGGCAGCTTACGAAAAGGTTGATGAAGCTACATTTAAATGGTTCTTAGAAATACGGAGTCATAAATTCCCATCACAGGCCCGCTCCTGTCAGAAAGATAAAGAATTATCCATAATTTTTGGTGAAGAAGGCTTAACTGCGTCGCAAGGTTGGTTAGAAAAGTTTCGCACCCGCCACAACATATTATGCAAGACGATAACGGGAGAAGAGTTATCCGCGCCGGGGGATGCTGTTGTTCAGTGGAAGGGTGGGAAATTAAAAGAAATAATTGAAAGTTACTCCCCGGAAAATATATTTAACGCTGACGAAACTGCTTTACTGTATCGGCTGCTACCAGAGAGGACAATGGATGTGAAAGCGGATACCTGCAAAGGGGGGAAAGACAAAAAATCGTGTCACTCTCCTTCTATGTTGCAATGCGACTAGAACAGAGAAAATGAGACCTATGGTAGTAGGAAAGGCAAGAAGCCCTCGTTGCTTTAAAATCGTGAGGAGTTTACCGGCAGATTATTGGTCGAATACAAATGCCTGGATGACTGATCTTTTTCAACGGTGGGTTGCGGATATTGATGCCAAAATGCGGGTACAGAATAAGAAGATAGCCCTTTTATTAGACAATGGGGGCGTTTATTCGGAACCGAAATCGCAATTTTGTGCACAAAATTGTTAGATAGAAACGAAAAACGAATTTTAGTGAAAAAATTAATCTTCTAACCACAACCATTCACTCATAAATCAAAAATTAAAATAAGCAAAAGGTGACGCCCACCGAAAAAGCTGCTTTGATAACATTGACGTCATTTTCCTCCCGTCCTTGACTGCTTTTCGTGGAAGGGAAGGGAGTGGAGGGGGGTTCTCGGAAGGTCTGCTCGCACAGATGCTGTCGCAACTGCTCCTATTGGCAGAGTCAGCTGTGTCCTCCCTATTGCGATAAGGCGAAGTAGCTTCGAGGGCTCAGTTGTGATTGGACGAAGTCGTTATACGTCAGAGGTTGCACCTCACCCACTTTTCCGAAAGGATTAAAACATCAGTTTTTCGCCGCTTATAACTCGATAAATAATTGACGGATCAGAAAATGGAAAAATACAGGCCTTTTTATTTTACAAACTCTATCAGATTCCTCAATAAAAAAAGGTAAACGACCCCATTGCTCCGCTCACAACTCCTTTGACATAGATCAACTAATGTAAAACAGTATTTTTTCCCTCCAAAATGCACTTCCCACTTGCAACCCTTAGACATGGGCATTATCTGCTCTTTTAAGTACAACTATAGATCAAGAATGTTACAGCGAATTGTGATTAATGTTAAGAGAAAGATGGAGAAACCTTATTTTATAAATTTAAAACAGGGTATTAAGATGGTAGTTGGTGGAGTGTTACTCCAGAGACAATGAAAAACTGCAGGAGGAAGGCAGGTTTTAGCTTCCCTGAGGATGAAGATCCTGAGCCAGAGATTGTAGATGAAGATGATGGCATTGATGAAGCATGAGAACAATACATTGAAAAAGCTGGTGTACAGGCTGAAGTTACAATAAATGATTTTGTATCTTCAGAAGAGGATATTTCGGTGTTCCCTAAAATGACCTGTGAGGATATTCAGCAGGAAGTTACAGAACATGATTCAGATGAAAGTGATGATAATGAAGGAAGTTCTGAGGTAGAAATTATGGCTCTCACTGGGGCCATTTCATCCATCAAAGCACTGCAATTTTTTTCAGAGAGAGATGTACCAGGAGAGTACCGAGCTTCTCTGGACAATTGAGGTCACATTTGTGTAAGATGGTCCTTGAGTGGAAAGTCAAATATCAGAAAAAGCTATTTTTTTCAATAAATGATATTACAGGGTGTCCACTAAAGTCAAAATATAAAATTCAAGCATAATTCAAGGTTTTCAAGGCTAAATTTATAAAAATTTCCTGGCTAATATATCGCGGTTCTTGTACGAGTCAAAAGTGATGTTTTTCAAGTTCTATGTAGAATATGGATTTTTTGTCGTTCAACCCATAGCATAATATAGATAAAGTAATTAAATAAGAAATAATTGATAAATTAAAGTAATTAAATATGTAGTTTTATTGGCAGTAAGAGACTCTCTTTATTGGTTGGGAAAGATAAACTACTTTTTGATTGAACACCCTCTTTCTAAATTAGCATTTCAATGAGAAATTACAAATTCTTCTACAAGAGGAACATAAAGAACCCACTGGCTTAAGTCTTCAGCATTCAACCACTGTTCTTGGAATGATGATTTTCTAAGTTAATATTTTTTGCCATGCTTTTCTATTTTAAGTCTCAAAGCCTCAATTTCCTGTTCATTCAAAACCAGAATGTAACATTTTTGTACAGGTAGACTATATAGAAAAAAGTGAAATCATAACAATCTTTAGTATCCTACACCATCTTTTTCTAACAAAAATTAATGTATTAAAAATCCTAATTCAAGTAAGCGCATCCTGAATATATCTCACAAACATCAGCAATTAGATTTCTCAAAAAATTATAGAAAAGTTTGTAAAAAATATATTGCAAAGCCTACCAGAAAGCCAACTACATTGAACCTACAGTAAAGTATTCGATCACATCAAATGTGCAGTTAAAAGAAACATTATAAGTTCATTTTCATTAATAAAGGAATTATTTTCCAATTATTAATCAAATCCTTGAATGCTTTCAAATTCCTTTTTAGAAACAAAAAAAATTTAATGCGGCCAAGAGATCCCATTTATGGAATATCCCAGGATTCCATTTTTAAGACAAAAAAATTATTATAGAATATTTCAAGCTGCTAACTAGTAATTTTGCAATGTCTTATTAACAATAACCTTTGAAATGAAATTTGAGAATTTTCTACTCATAAGAAGAGGTTGTGTAACTCTGATCTTGAAATGAAATTAGACTTTCTTCATGCTACTATAAACAAAATTTAAAAAAGTCTCGGATTTTCTCTCCATTGGCCTGGGTTTGCAAGAAAAAAGTAGAATGACATGTGGGGAGAATTTATTCTCCTAAATCAGGTAAGCCGACAATAGCAGAGTGGGGTGGTGGACTGCAGGTAATGAAGTTTGATTCTTAACGCTGTTTAAAATTTTTCTTTCAGCCATTGAATCAAAAAGTTTATCATCCTTCATTTCCAACCTTTTTGTGTGGATACTGACTTTTTTGTACTTCTATCCTCAGGTAAAAATATCTCTTCTGCAATTCATTTGAAACTGGTTTGAAACTCTTTTAAACACAATAAACTCATCTTCAACTGATTTTGAACTGATTTGCACTGGTTTGTATCCCAATTTTTAGTGTCATGCTCATTTGGAACCCATTTTCACTCAATTTTGCAACACATTATCAAACTATTTTTCAACTGATTTTCTGCTAAACTGTTATGCAACTGATTTTTACTCTTTAATTCTTATGCAACTGATTTTCACTCAATTTTGCTACCGATTTAAAACTGTTTTACAACTCCCCTGAGAGCACACTAAAAATTGTAGACTTCTAAATTTGGTCAATTTAACGTCTACAGATAACTTCACTGATTGAAGTTTGCTGTAGATCAAGACACGATAATAAAGTCCTATGACGGATGCTGTTGACCAAATTTGAAACCAAAACAAATTTAACATAATATGTTTTTAATAGTTCACCATGATACCCGTTTAAATATTTATAAAAAACGGAATTACTGGTACATCGGCAAACATTCTTTCGTCATCATTATCCCATTACTGAGCTTAAGCAATATCATCCGGTAGAAATTCCGCTCATATGGCCAAGTTGGCTGCACTTGCTTCGGCAGTTTTCTTTTGTTAAATCGTGCCCGCGCATGGAAACGCAAGAAACACACGTAAACATGTGCCGAATCTTATTGGAGTGTAGTTGAAATTTATCATCTCAGTGTTTTTTCACACTCTAGTTACATAATATTCAGTTGTCTTATGCATTCTTGTATTCTAAATAATAATTTTGTTCCGGTTCATCCGCTAGGTACTTGTGTACTGAGGCTGTATCGTAGTGGTAAGTGTACTTTGAAATTAAAGGCAATGGAATAATGTCTGCTTAGAAAATCGTTTTTTTTCTGTAGCGTCTGCGTTTTATTGTCTTTACAGATTTTCTCAACCGTAGAATACTTGTTCTCCGAAGTTACCAGTAACGTCACGAACTTGTTAAAAAAATACGTCGTTGAACGAAGGATCCTTGAAATTTCAACGTGTGTTAGCAGATATGGTACTGTAGTGGGGTATTTGGACCTTTTTCCTGTGATTGATGCCAAGTGAGGTTCCCTTTTGTTTGGTTTGCATTATATTGCCGAGTGAATAACTGTGCTTGGCAACAAAATGATGTGATATCAATGAACTCTTTCTTTTCGTTTAAAATTTTGGTAATGCATAGACAGTGTCTTCGGAAACGCTGAGGAATCGATTGATTGTGTGTTGAGGTGCTGTTGTGTAAATTTTGTATAATTCATTTGAACTGGACTTCTGGTAAATAAAGGTATTTATTATTATATTTTTGTTATATGTTGATGGTTTCTGGCGTAATTCCTATAGAAGCGGTTGGATTTGGTGTTTTTCAGGCATTTTTGTCGAAGTCATTTTTTTTGTAATATTCAACTAAATTGTTTTTATGCACAGAATAGTACTGTACCACTATAAGTTTCGACTAGTACGCAGCGTAATTATTAGTTTACCTGATGATGAAGTGTCGTAGAAACGTACGTTACGTAGTTAGTATATTAAATATTAAACTATGTAGTTGGTAGGTATATTAATATTCTGTGGGGAAAACCAAAGTTTACTGTCTTGTTACATTTTTGTGTTGATTATCGCACTACCATGAAACTGCAAACTTTGTGCTCTCAGGGTCATATTAAATAAAACTGTGATGGAACTGCTTTTTACTTAAAAAATATTTTGCAACAGATTTGCAGCTGCATTGCAACTCATTTTCCACTATTTTTAAAATCAATTGTAATTGATTTTCAACTAATTTTCATCTGGCTTGCAACTCATTTTCCACCTTTTCTTGAGGTCATCTGCAACTGATTTTCAACTGATATGTTTCGTGTTTCAATTTGCAAAGCAATTACAGATGAATTGCAAATGAGTAAAGTACATCTGTTGAAAATCAGTTTAAAATGAATAGCAAAAGAGATATTTTTACCTGAGTCGTTTAAACTACCTACATTTACAAATGTACACATTTACAAACTACCTACATTTCTACCTACATTTACAAATGCCACTCAAAAATACTTTGTAAAGTTAACATAATTATTACACGATTTAATTCTGCAATAAAAAATTTCTCCAATCCTTTCACTAACGCCAAATTTTATTATTTTTTAAATTATAAATTCACATGAAATTTCTGATAATCTACTTTTTTTAACTGCCTACTAGCATTACCCTAGGAATACAGCATAGCCTGTATTCCTAGGCAGTGTTAAGGATCGACCTCGCGACCTGCAGTACACTAGTCCTCATTTTTAGCAACTACACTATCATAGGTTCACGGGAATCTGGCGAATGTAGGCGACCCGCGTAACATTCGGCTTTATTTTTGTTCTCGCGCATCCGGGCCTATGGCTAAAAAAGTCACGACGAGTATTTTTTTATTTCATTTTTGTGGCACGGAACAAATCTTCTCATTTCGTGACCAAGTTACACATTCTCTCCTTGTCAGTATCTACCATATGTACGTACATTCCATTCGCGGGGCGCATCGATCACTAAGCCGAGAAATTTAAAATCTCCGATCCGGATCTGAATTTTTACTGTCTTCGGATATGATTTCAGTAGCGAATGAAATGAAAGATCCGTGGATCCAACCCGACCATCCTTAATTTATTAATGGTACATTTGTAGATCTAATTTCAACAACAAAGGTATTATAAAGTGAGTATTCAGATGTACTGGTTTGAAATTGAAGATAATAACATTTTCGATGCAATGACTGAAAGAAAAATTAAACTGCGATACGGATCGAACTTCGCACAGTACACTACTGTCTGTAAAAAAAAACAAGACACCCGAGTTTGAGGAGCTCTATCGTCTAAACGAAGCAATCAATTTCAATGCAACAAAAAGCATACGAGTGAGAGTTTATTTCTACGTTGGATCATTTACTTCAAAAAATCCTCGGCTCCATAGTATTTCCTGTACTTAATTTTTTCTCAAAAAAGTACCCGTTTTTTGCCCGTAAAATCAAGTTGCCCAACTTTGAGCGCTTGGTATTCCCGTAGTTTTTGTTCCAAGAACTTGCGATTTTGATATAAGGAAGCCAGATTTATTAGTAACACTTTGCAGAAAACAAAGTGTTTATACCACTAAAATTGATGGATTTGTTGTAAACAACGCAAACCCCTGCTAACTTCGAAACCAATGGGTTAATTGAAAATTGATTGGTACTGTTGTATGCTGTACGATGAATGCAATGCTGGTATTTTTTTACATTTACATTAAATATCACTAATAAGGACAATATCGCTTATTATTTATCTAGATATTTCTATACGCTCTCGTTGTCCGCCTGATCCCGGCGAATGTAGGCTACCCGCATGACATCCTACGTAATTTTTCCCGCGATACCGGGGTAATGGGGAAAAGTCATATTTCTTTATTTTCCTTCTAGTTGCACGGGAACATTTTCATCTACTTTCGTGACATGAGTTACACATCCTCTTATCAATATCTACCGCACCTACATTCCATTCACGGGGCACTTCGTTCGCTAAGCCGAGAAAATTAAAAATCTACGACCCGGATCCGATTTTATACCGTGTCTTTGGATCCGAATCCGGAACCGAGTAAAATGAATCCAACGGGTCCAACGGATCCAATCCGGCCATCACTTCACGTTAGGCACATGTTTGCGTATCATGGGCTTAGTCCGATGTGCATTGAATGAGAACAAAGGGCACTTGACGTGACGCTGAAGGCATCTGTTCGACAGTCGAACAGTTGAACGTCTCCGATCCACACAGCGCTGACGATACATTGAGCCTAACTACTTTTCCGTCGTTTATTTATTCATTCATACCAACTTAATCCATATCTTAAAGTCATCGTTATTTATCATGTTTATAAAATAAGGATTTTTTGTCTTGAATTAAGAAATTTTAAAATTCCCGACTAAGACCAGAAAATCACGAATAATCCACGAACAATTCCCTGCACTGAAAATTCACGAATAATTCCCGATTTTCCAGGTTTTCCCGGTCAGTGGACACCCTGTATTATTACTTGGTTTCTGAGTCCATTATACATATAAATTCCTGTTAATTCCAGGTGTATGGAATGCCTTGTTTATTATATATAAAAATGTGGGAAGGCTCAAAGCTCAGTTGCTCTCTGAAACCTCTTAATTTGAATATTTTGTTTTATATTCCACCAAAGTTTTGGTAATATTCTCCAGAATAATCTGTTTTATCCCTCTACATAATAAATGGGACTGAGTTTTGTAGAGGTCAGTTACTAACGGTTATACAAAAAGAGTTATTTATTTGCATTTTATGCAGGCACTGTAATTCCAAGAGCTTATAGGGAAGTCATTATGTTTTATTATTCCGCTTCAAAGTGATGGAAACAGCATACATAATTTGTTAAATTTGCTAAAAGTGTGAGAAAATAAATGTTTTCTTCCAATCAATACAATCGCATCATTTTGAGTTAGAAACATAAAATCTCTTTTTTGTGTCTCATTCAATGCTGAATTGAAATATTCTTTTATTATAACTTGGTAAAATAACATAATTTTCTTTACTGCTCTGAAGTAGGGCACAGTGATAATATAGATAAGTTCCTAAGGAGCCATCATGCAATCGACCATTCATAAGGTTAATTTCATATAGTGCAATTGGTCCACCTCTGTACAACATAGTTCTCCATACAACAAAGTTTTTTCCTGGTCCCAAGTAGTTTGTTATACAGAGGTTTGACTGTATATGTAATTACAGGAAAACCCCTTTTTCCGATTTTCTAGGGACAGCTAGAAAAAGGTGTAAAATGGTGGGAAAAGGACAATTTTCAGTTTAACATGCATACTTTAACAATAAAAAGTAAATATATAAATAAGAACACTGTTACACTGAATTAGATCAATATTATTAATTAATTCTTAAAGTACAGAGCTGTCATGATTTATTTTTGTACAATATATTTCTACCAATGTTTCAACCACGCATAAGATGTTGTCAAGTCCATCATTCCCAAACTTATGCATTGTGCAATGCCTTTTCCCTTATGACGAATCCATTCACGGCGATATTTGACGATCTAGAACTTAAAAACCACGTTTTAAGTTAGTGTTCCTTCATACCATGATTTCTTGACGTTTTCTCTTTTTCGACAGGTGTCTCTGCACTAAATAGCATGTTTCTGAATCACATCGCGATTTTTCATAATTGCATCCATTGTAGACACCGTTAATTATTAGATGTTTCGCTGTGTCAGTGTGAGTTGCATCATGAGAATACACAATTTTTATTTATGCCTAAATTGAAAATATTCTAGTTGCTGCCATGGCTTCCGCGGTGATTACAAGATTACTCGGGGGTTCCCTTTTTTTCCTCGCTGGTTCGTGTTGCTGCACGACCGTTTCGCCGACCTTCCAAACGGCATCTTCAGGTCCGAAGTATAGGAAATATAGAGTGCGAATATATGGGAAATATATAGAATGAAGATATAGGAAATTTTATGGGATGCGATCTTTGGACCTGAAGATTGCATCTAGAATGCTGACGAAACTGTCATCCAGAGGGATGAACCAGCGCCGAAGAAACCCGAAAACCATTGAGTCATCTGAAAATATTGTAATTGGCATCCATTTCCCATCTCCGATTGGGATCTGAATTTATACTGCCTTCGGATTTGATTTCAGTAGTGAATGGATCTGACCCGACCACGCCAAATTTTCGAGTGATACATTCGTAATAATAATAATAATAATTTCTATAATGATCACAGGTGACCACAATTACGATCATTTTAATATATATATATGGACAACACATTTGAAAACACCCATGCCCTGGACAGTTGACCCAGGCGGGACTCGAACCCGTGACCTACGGAATGGCAGGCGAGGACTTAACCCCGCCGCCACCGAGGCCGGCGTAAATCTAATTTAAACAATAATAGTATAAAAATGTGAGTATTCAGATGTAAGGGTTTGAAATTGAAGATGAAAACATTTTTCGATGCAAGGACTGAAAGAAAAAATCAAACTGCGACAGGGATCAAACTTCAAGCAGTTTCTATGAAGATTGCTCTCGTTGTCCGCCTGATGCTGGTGACCACAGGCTACCAGCGTGACATTCTACGTATTTTTTTCTTGCGATACCGGGGTAATGGGGAAAAAAGTTATATTTCCTTATTTGGCTACTAGTTGCACAGAAAAATTTTCATCAGATTTTGTGACCTGAGTGATACAACCTCTCCTTCTCAATATCTACTGCGGCTACATTCCATTCGCGGGGTGCTTTGATCGATCAGCAGCAAATATTTCAAATCTACGATCCAGATTCAATTTTACTCTTGAGTCTTTGGATTCGAATCTGGAACTGAGTATAATGAATGATCCACGGATCTTTGGATCCAACGGATCCAGTCCGACCGTCCCTAATCTTGTATACTACCATAACTATCTTATGATGCCTTTTTATAACATACACATTCGCAATGAACTGGGTAAGCAAAGCAATGTCATGCTTTTTAACCTGACTCCTCTAAATGGTAAAAAAAACCCAAGTCCCACAAATATAAACATCATAATGACCACACCACACATTCTTTTTCTGATTTCATTCGATATTTTGAATTAAGACGGTTCGAACTGATGGGGTTTTACTGAATTTTGACCATTGCCCATCTAACTTTATTCTTCTCTATCCACTGTTTCCACAATTTATTCGGTCTATCTCTATAAAGAGCTGCACAATGTTCAAATAAAAAAGAAAATTAAAATAAAAAAATTATCTCTGGAAAAAAACTCACTCTTACCGTACATTTCACTAGTTTGATGTTACAAACCGCCACTTTTTCGGTACCGTGGATTCCATAATAATGAGAGCCTTTTGAGTTAGAGAGAGCAAACGTGCATTTGTTGCATTGTCTAGGTCACTCCATATGCTCTGATCAATGCCTCCGACTCGAGAGAGGATAAATCCCGGTGCACACACACAGTGTTCAGAGGGTGTGCACACCCTTGACAGTGCTGACAGACTAACCTGAGTTTCCAAATGGGCATGTCTTTGTGCTCCGTCAGGTGCTCCTGGATGCCTGTGTCCGGGACGTAGGCGGAGATCATGTCACCCCCACTCATGATTACGCCTGCAAACAACAAGAGAGCAACAACACCATGAGGCGCATACGCATACGAAGGGAGTACTTGCGGAGGAGGAAAGCAGCACACATCTGCGGCCAAGGGATCGACCAGCTAAATGCACACGTTCCACAAGTTTCTCACCATGCAACAATAGCACGCATTGTCTCCCATTGTTGAAACACAAATTCTTATGACAAATACAATATGGGTCATTCCATGTCAAATAACCAAGAAAAACAATGACTTTGACACCTGACCTATCTGATTTTGTTCAAAACTTCAGGAATTGTCAATATTTGGCCTCAGTCATGGGGTAAAACTATTCATTCCTCAGGTCAGAGTAACATAGTGCATACACATAATTATAATTAGTGCAATTTAGCTACCTCTTAAGCACATTTAGAGGAGGACTAAAGCAAATTTGCTTCAGGAAAATAACCACCCTATGAGCTAGTTAAACAATCTCTTAATACTTTTCACTCTCGCATTAACAAAGATTGTTACCACTTACAATAACATTTTGATGTATAAATCACAGTAAAAAATGTTTATGAAGAAGAATTTGAAGCATTTTATGGCGATGTTTCTTTGTTTTATAAATGCCACCCACAGTATGTTGTGACATTAAATGTGAGACTAACGCTTAGAATTAGCCTGGGAAAAGACTGGTGAATAGAAAAATATCCATTCAAAGCTCCACCTTGAGGCTTGACTTAGTGGAACCACGAGATTGGAAAAGAAACTTCGCTTTGTACATTCCACACACACGTTTTATTGGCTTCGACAATTTACATGTCATCATCAAGGTAATCATGATAATGACAAGTAAATATGTTGAATGACATGTAGAAACCATGGTCGAAGCCAATAAAATGTGTGTGTGTGGAATGTGCAAAGCGAAGTTTCTTTTGCAATTGCACAATGTCCAGGGGTACGACGGACAAGCTACAGATAAATTACGTGCATAGAGCCCTAACTCAGGGGGGGGAATAACTTTCACAGGCCACTCATTGACCTTGCGCAGAACGCAGAGGCAACTCACTGTAGAAGGGCGTGGAGGAGGAGTCCATTTGGTCATCGCCACTGCGCTTGGGTGCGTCCACGTTGAACGGCTCGGGCGTGGGGCACACGGTGTTCACGTGGTGGCCAGCCTGGAACGCATGCAGCACTCTGCCGTCCAGGGTCGACACTTTGCACGTGCCATCTCCACCAGCCGTCAGCAGGGCCCCCTGCGAAGGCCCCCGGGCCCACGGCCACGACGGATGCAGGAAGGCCAGGTCCCTGATGACACTGCCGTGCAGCTGAGAGGACAGAGGCAGAGAGCATTACTCGACTGCGTACTCAAAGAGAGGAGAAGAGCAAAAGGCACTCCTGCCAACACGAACATCAGTAGAAAAGTTAAACCTCCCGAGTCCAACACAATACAGAATTGTGGCATTCTAATACCGCATTGACACTGTTTAAATCTCCTGAAAATACACCATTTCTTCAATTAAAATATCACAATGAAAACATGAATAAGGCTAACGAATTTCTCTCAACACATCCCAACATTCTTTTGTAAGGACATACTGTGCAATATCATTCAAATTTTCATCGCTATTATGGTGGAAAATAAATGCCCTTGCCTTTCAGTCAATTTGCGACTGTTCTTGATTTAAGTCTCATACTGGCGCTCCTTCGAAACCAGGCCCAACAATTAAGATGAACCAGGGCAGCTTCAAGTTGCATCATCCAACACTCATTATTATTCTGCTAAGTACAGGCGTAGACTACCTTCCATAAATTTCTTCATGATGACACTCCACCATGACAACAGATGTAACGCAACTGGTTTCTCCAACACCATTCACCAACGTCTAATCATCACCAAATCGCATACTTATGCAATTGCAACCTGTTATTTGTTTTCGTGGAAATTTCTTGGTATTGGAAAGAACAAATGGTGACTCCTTTTCACATGCTCATTCACCAATTCACAAGAACACACTACTATTACAGTAAAGCACCACGATCAAACACATGGAAGAGAAAAGAATTAGTTTGCAACATGTTAGAAAACACATTAATTGCCATGAGAAAAAAATAAATTCACCTGGACCGGGAATCGAACCACGGACCTTTGGCATTCCGGGCCACTTGCCAAATTGGTGTTGAAGGTAGTTAATTTATTCCTGGCCAAAAATAAAATTCCCCGTCTTTCAGACCGATTTTTCAGTTCCCTGACTTTCAAAATGCAGACCAACCCCGAGTTAATACCCTGCACAGAAGAAGTAGACACACTAGCTATGATTTGTGATTCATATACCTTAGAAGATTTACTTCACACGGCCTGAAAACAATCGTATCTGACCAACCTTAATGTCATACTACCAACAGCCCTTTCCACCAACCCTGCCACCGGAAGGATGAATGCTCGGAAATGAAAACAGTAATGTGTGTCGAGGAGTGGACGGTAAATTCAGCAATGGGACCAGAAGACATTCCACGAAGGTGGTAGGGATATGTGGAATTAATGAACGATAGAGCAAAGAGGCCTAAGAGATTTTAATGTTCTTGCTCATAGTATGTATGACGAGGATGCTTAGCCAGGGGAATTTGTATTAACTGTATTGAGACGTAAATGGGAAAGTAGATTAAGTCGTGGGTGATCGAGCCCTGGACAACTATTCACCCTAGGCCTAAAAAAAATCATTTGATACATTTCAAAAGCAAAGTGAAAAATATGGA
Organism: Platycnemis pennipes; assembly: GCA_933228895.1. NCBI lineage: Eukaryota > Metazoa > Arthropoda > Insecta > Odonata > Platycnemididae > Platycnemis > Platycnemis pennipes. Next base: position 169,305,461 of record OW121847.1, read on the forward strand.
ATGAAGATAAATCATACGAAGACAAAGTAATGAAATTACGCATACCATAAGAATGATTTTATTTAGAAGTAGGAGGTTAGCTGATAGAGAAGGTGGGATAATTCAGTAACTCAGTTAGTATGCATGAAGAAAAGAAGGCAAAGATAAAAATGCACGCATTGAATCCGAAGGAGGTGTTCCCTCATAGAAAGTATTTCACCATTTTGAAAGTAAGCAGCCACCCATGTCAGCAAGAGCATGAAAAAATCAAAGACTTATACAGAACAACAGTCACACTGAATACATGTCACCCAAGTACATATACCTCCACCATATTCAATTCATGAATTTAAGGCATACCTATCTAGGAAAGTGAAGCTTTAAATTCATAACTTTAGGAACAAATGGCAATGGCAAAAATAGTTTTCCATTCAAACAAGCTGTATATCAGCAGAGAGAGAGGCAAATAAAGTGGAACAGAGCAGCAATTGCTAGTTGCACGGTTGCCCTCCACTACCACAACACTTAAAAAGAGTAAGGGGCTAAACACACGCATCCCATGACATGTTAGATTAAGAATTGATTAAATGGTGGATTACGTTGCTAAGGATCAATTCTCAAATCAATGACTGGAGCGGATGACTCTTACGTCATAGACAAAGTCCAGAGGCAGTGGCATCCTGAGATCAAGGAGAGTGAACCCCTTGCCGTTGACGGCCACCGAGACGGCCACGTTCGGGCACGCAGGATCAGCAGCCAAGCCGGTGCGGTCCCGTCCACTGAAGGCACAGTTGTCGTACGCAAGCAGCTGCTCTCCACGTTCCACATCCACGACGGCCAATCGCCTTGCAGTGGTGGCGGCCAGAATCTGAAATGCCGAAGGGAAGAGGAGAATCAAGTCATGAGAAACGCCTTCCGAGAGTGAGGACAATCCATGGCAGAGGACTCAATAGTAGGTTTACAATATTTCATTTCAACTCCCACAACGCGTTTTGCCACACACAGCCCTGTAAAATGAGGCAAGGTTGAGTGGAAGCCATGCAAATAAGTCTCCCTCCGGATGCGGGGGAGGATTAGCGTGAGTCAGAGGAGGCAGGGCAAGAAGAGGATGAAAAGTTATAAAACATTATTACCTTATTCCTTTAAATAAAGTCACCCCATTTTCGGCCGAAATCTTCACCGAAAAAGTCATGAGGGTGACTATATTGGAGCTCAATGCACCTAATGTCTGTTGTAAAATTCCATCCCCCAAGTTTGAAGGCCAATATCTCAAAAATGGCTATTTCATTTATAAAATAAAGTATGTCGAACTAAATCTTGTTTATTTCTACATTTTTTAATGTCAAAAATATATTTTGAAGTTTGTTATATTTACTAAGTTTTCGACAGAGACAGCTAAAAAGGCTGGATTTTTTTCAAGTTCCAGGAAGCAAGTTCAACTTTGACGCCCACTGGAAGATAAACAAGAAAATCCACTTCTCTTTTCTTTGCATAAGATATGGAACATATATTTATCTTAGAATAAACAAATTTTAAAATAGATTACTCAGTTAACAATTATGCTATGACAAATTTTAAAAACATTCACTATCTCAGCTTGCGGAATTCGGAAATACATTTAGTTTTTACGGTATACTTCATCTTAAAAAACTAAGCGCATGTAAAATGAACCAACAAATTGAGAGAATTAGATATGCTTTCGACTTTATCGGAAAGCAAGCTCTACGCGACAGGACTTTTAACCAGGAGAGATAAGCTGCTCAAGGTTGCCAAGTTGTACACTACCATACCACGCACACCAAACAACGCAAGAGAATTGCTAATTGAAAAAATGTCACTAATTGGAAGAGGAAGAAAAGTACCTACATGTTTTAACTGAAATAGCTGACTTACAGACTATTTTTCTCCATGAAATACTTTTTGAAAAATTATTCTGCCTGAGATACAAATCATAAAGGATCCAAATAAAATAATCAGAGTTAAACTAATACCATCCCGAGTGGAGAAGGTAGTCAAAGTATGAAATATTTGGTAAATGGAACCATGAAGATCTATGAAGATTAAATGCCTTAATGCAGCCAAATATGTACTTTTGGAAATTGGAAAATGTGATTACGTACACAACCTCGCATAAAGCGATGATTTTATTCAAAAAAAATCTATAGCCGGTGACGTAAAGCAAAACTTAATAAAGAAGATAGAGATACACGGAAAATTTGTATCCTTAAATTATATGCTATTCCTTTTTAAGATAATCCTTCACTGTGATCTCAGTAACCTCGATTTCTTGCAACCAATGCGTGTTAACTACAGAGAGTGGCATTTTAAATGAAAAAGCAATTTGGTCACCATGATTCCCAACGTACATACGGCAGTGCTTACCTTTCAAAATCATGATTTCTCATTTACATATCTCAATTCTGAACTCCACCTAATTCCAGAAATATAGTTTCACTAAATACAATAGCTAGTCAACTTAAATAGGTGAAATAATATTGATTATTTTGGTAAATATATTAAATTGATTCTCCATATTGATGAATGAAAAAATGGAAATTTTTATTACTCAAGGTGCTCAAGCCTGAGAAAATGATGTAAAAGTCCTGCTTTGCTCTTCAAAAACATTTTTCCAAAACTGAAATTCTACAATTGGGGGGGGAGTAAAATCAGTGGGGGAATATATTCGGAGGAATACGGTATTTGGGTGAGGTTGAGACAATGCAGGGGTACCACGGTATAAGTTCAGACCAATAGCATCCACATGGCATATCTGGAAATGATTATTCTGGTCAATGATTGCCATATGTCAGGCCAACCACCAGACAGGAGATGCAACTGGGATTCAGAGAATGCCACACACAACCGACCCTTGTCGGATGGGGGCCCTGGTAAAGCTGGGAGTGGCCAACCAACAAAAACAACAAGAAAGAGAGCTCGCGTGGAGTGGACGGAGACCCTGAGGGGAGACCCTCTTGCTTGCCAGGGGCAGAGGATGCACTCTTCGTGTTTGTAAGACGAATTCTTATTGTCATACCAGAATCTGCACGGCTATTCCAACCACATGTACAATAAAATGACACTCCAATCAAAAGAACAAAGTAGTACACCACCTGCCACACCTCCATCTCCTACAAGGACCTACTGCAGTATATCATGTTAATCATTCAACAAAGGGAGTTGAGCTGAAGGCTGACTCTGATCTACACAAAGGGTTGGAATGCATGATAAATTGTAACGAGGCACCTACCCAGCAGAGAAATATCCATCACAAAATTTCTCTGTGGGACCAACAGCTGTCCCAATAGAATTGCATTGTAGACATAGCCTTAACGTGTCCAACATTAAGGGACATTCTGGAACATACTGTGGGAGCTACCGGTTGACAGTGGACGTTCCTGAACATCCTCACACTTCTTTACAGCTGGCCAGCAAGCCCAAGTCACTCGTATAGGGCAACTTATAATACAAGATAAGGGAGCGTGGTGGCCTAGTGGGCAGAGCACTTGGCTACTGATATCGAAGGGTCCCAGGTTCAAATCCGGGTGAAGCCTTTGGATGCCCCCGAACGAAAAATCCTTGGGAGTGCGAGGTGGCACAGGGAAAGGAACTGTCCCCCCTTACACCCTGAATGTGTGAAATTCACATGCCTGTGGCTTAGAACGGGGTGAGCTCTACCCTCACCTATCCAAAACAAACCTTCAGGTTGAATCACTGAGTGAGAGAACCCTGCAATCTTTGGTACAAGAGCCCACTCTACACCTATCCGTGGGCATCACATCATCTTCACCTCTGCTGTGTAACTGCACAGGAAGTTGTTCACCAACAGGAACCTCTCTTTCTTCGGCTGGCCCACACTGCACAATCATAGCTCATCATGCTTAACTGATGTACTTCCTCGAGTAATACCCTCCCCCCTTTTCCCCCCAGGGGTCTAAATAGGGAAACTATTTTAGCCCAGGAGAATTTCACTGAAAATGGTACCATCACACCTTGGACTAAAAATGAAGAGGAAAGTCGCTCCAGACCACTCTCATTGTGCTCTCATTTCCGTCCCTGAGGTCAACGTCACTCGAGAGAGAAACAAGAGTGCACCACTGCACCTCGACTGATACGAACACGAGCTGCAGCCTCTCACCCTGGCTGACTCTGGATAAATTATTGCAGATGCAATTATGAAATAATAATAATTTTTATTAAGAATCAAGGAATTACATCCCCTGTGAACAGGAATAGATAAAAATGAAATAAATGGTCGAAGAACAAGTGCTTGACCACCACTTGGAAGGGCATCATAGAGAGAGAGAGAGAGAGATAGTAAGGGAGCATGAAAATAACCCAATGACTTCCTGACCCGTAACCACATGGATAAGAAGTAGGTAGTACATATCCCTCACATCCCAATGGAATGAGGGATGGAAGATGATTGCTAAGGCACCTAAGCACATTAATCATTACAACCCTAAATCCCTTTGAGAAGTGAAGGCGTGCATTTGTTTGAGGATGCGCTTAAGTCAGGTATGCAAAATCATCTCAAGGTCGTCAGCAATCTAAGGTACTAAAAACGTGATGTCTCAGCCACTGTCGTGTGATATCAACCAAAATGAAACATCATGATGGCATGAGAATGCCATCATATACAGCAGAAGGAGAGGGTTCCTCGACAGGCACCAAGGCTTTCTGTGCACTGAACCGTGGAAGCCTATGAGGAAGAGAGACGGTGGTGCCACGTATATTGCACCCTCCCAAAAGATCTTGCCACTGAAAGAAAGCACACACGCAAAGAGATTCAAGAACACAAGGCAACCATTTATTTCCACTCACTCGGGAGCCATCAGAGGTGAAGCGCACAGCGTTGACATTGCGTGCCAGGGTCATCGTGGTGATTTGGTAGCACATGAGTAGCTCCATCCGCAGGGCTGAGTACAAATTAACCTTTCCATCGTAAGCACCGGAACAAAACAAGTAGCGATCCTGAGGAAAGAAAAAGGAGGAATGAGCTTCATCCAAAGTGGCAAAGCAATGAACAATGTGAGGCTGATGGTTGGGAAAAATTATGGGCTCAAAACTGAAAGGAAATGAAAGATTAATAAACACTAATAGATGGAATGCGGAAATTTTAGAATCAATTTTTGGGTCTCAACGAAAATATGAATATTCGAGGCTTTGCGTGCTATGCATTGGGAGTGGAGTGGGCTGCCTTGCCAGAGAGGGAGGGAGAGAAGTATGAATATTCGAGGCTTTGCGTGCTATGCATTGGGAGTGGAGTGGGCGGCCTTGCCAGAGAGGGAGGGGTAAAACACAGAAGTCTAAGATGGGAATAAACACCTTTAAATCCAGTACTCTTGAAGCAAGTTGCAGAGTTCCTCAGGGTTCTATTTTGGGACCCCTGTTGTTCATAACTTTCATAATTGACCTCCTCTTTCATTGCCCAATCGCATCGCAATTTTATATGCTGATGACACTTCTTCGATAAAGTCTGGGACGACTTTGGATGACCTGTCTATCAGCACAAAGCCCACCTTAATCAGCATGTTGAATTGGTGTCTCGAAAACAACAACCTGATCCTTCAATAAATCTTGCTTCATGCAGTTTCTCTCTAAAATATCTACACCAACATCTACCTTATCATTAAGAATCAATAATAACGAGTATTCACCGCTCTTCTTCCACTGACTTTCTTGGCTTTCACCTAGGTGAGAATCTTGACTGGTCTCTCCATATTAATGAAATTATACAGAAAATCTCGACTGGCATATTCATGCTAAGGAAACTAGCCCCAATCACCTTCACTGACACGCTAAAATTAGTCTATTATGCTGCAATTCATCCCTACCAATCCTATGAAATTATCTTCTGGGGTAACAGCAATGCTGCAACTAAAGCTTTCTCTTCCCAAAAAAGATCACTTGCTACAGCAAAGATCAGTTATAGCCATTGCTAGAGCATCCATCAGAGCACCTGGAAGACCCCTCTTCAAAGCACTAAATATACTTACTCTACCTCGTTTGTATATTTTACAATGCTGCACCTTTGTTAAAAATAATCCCTCCCTGTCTCCACCAAGTTCAACCATTCATCAGCACTCCACTCGTTCCAAGAACCATATTCACCTTCATAGTTATAATCAGACTGCTGCCCAACATGGACCACATCACTCTGCATCCCTTGCATACAATAAATTGTCCCAATCAATTAAGTTAATTATATCTCCCCACGCATTCAAATGTCAATTAAAGAAAATGTTGCTCAACAAAGGTTACTACAGTGTAAAGGAATATGTTTCTGACCGACTCTAATGAAACGAATAGAGTATCCTGTAAATTAGAGTTTTGTAAGCGCTCCGCTTGAATACAAAGACTTGGTCCGGAGAAGGCGCGGTAAGGGAACAAGTCAGGCGTTTCGTTTTAACGATTTTATTTACAACTTAGTTACATGTTGGCCGTAGGCCGCCCAGAGAGAGACTCCCCGAGTCTCTCCTGCTCTCATGCCTCGCCCGACGCCCACGTCACCCCGTGACCCCTTCGAGGGCTTCCTATTGGCCAGCAATGGCAGTAGCTTTCCATGCTAACTGTGCAACTTCCCATGAGGCGAGATCCCACAGCAAGGATTCGCAAGGTGTTATAGGAGTCACACCTGAACGTGACTCCACATCCGGGGGCTACCATTACCGCCGCAACCAACGCCGGCATGACGCGAGCATCGACCGTGCACGCTTACAGTTTGTATTATATGTGTTCTGTTTTGCGTAAATTGTATAAAATGTTTTTTGTATTTCTATATGTTTTCATGATCATGTTCTGTCAAATTTTCCTGACCAACGGAACAATAAATATAATATTATTATTACACAATACCTGGTCGAAAATATTTGTCAAATGTAGCCACACCAACACTCTACTATACCACAACAAATTCAGTTTGAGATCTATTACTTACAGTTGTGCCAAAAGCCTTACTACAGATATGAAGCCATCCACTGCAAATGATGACTACTTGGCCTTAAGAGCTCATTTCATAACATCTGTGTGTGAACTAAAGCATATTTCTTTAAAATTTTGAGGAGTCTTAGACAGTCCTAGGAATGCCAAGTTAGTGGAGGATGAGCCGAATCGCTGGAACAGCACCTAAGATATGCAAGAAGGATTACTGGAACAGTAAAAGGGCTATTTTTATTCTTCTCAAGAACTGGGGTTCCAGTTGAACTCATAAAATGGTAATACAAACAATTGTAGATAAGTTACAGATCTTTAGTGAAGCAACACACTAAGCATAGAAAGTTAGTTTCTAAGGAAGCTTAGAAACAGCAAGTGCATCTGAAAATATACCACTTGTTAATAATGTTTGTTAAGCCCTGGTTACACGATACAATTTCTTGTACAATCGCTTGCATGATTGTCTGAATGCGAGAATGAATGCGAAATTGTATCGTGTAACCAGTGCAAATTGTACGAACGACTGCACAGAAAATAGAACCCGTTCTAATTTCGTTCAGACAATCATACAATTTTTGACGTTTTACAGACATCTGTTGGTAGGCAAGGAAAACTATGTTTCTAGTTGTGTGTTTACATTTTTTCCTTCTCAATTCGGTGTGTTTACGTGCGACTGCTGTGATTTTATTATTTAATATTGCTGTAACTAGCAAGATTTAGGCCTATTTGTGTGATTTACTTCTGCCATGACCTCTGCTACGCTTGGATTTCGCTCTTGTTCGACTCCTGCAACGTCTGCATAACTTTCTCGGAATAAATATATTGACCTACCACTTGCCTTTATTGGCCCCAACTCTCCCATTATTGTCATTATTCACGTCCTGTACAACCCTTACGGAACATTTTTCACCAACTCATTAATTCTTCCGCTGTCACTGACGTAGAAATTAATTTACATTCGGTATCTATGAATACAAGCAGCTTTAAGGAGTGACACCCTTTGTAGTCAAAATAATTAGATCCGAGACAAACGATGGGCTGGGAATCATGTAGTACGCTTCCTATCCTTCGCTCCAATATTGCACTAGTGCACTGCAAAGTTTGGCAAGGTGTCAAAGTTAAGTGTAATGATCATCCCACTCCGTACGTGATCAATGTTCTCAAGGACTTTATGCATCGTCGTTAAAGGGTCTTTAACGTAATATATCACTCCATAAAAGCTAATCTATGAATACGTATACACCTCCAGGTATTTTTCTTTCAGATTGAAGTAGATGCTTTCGCGGACGAGGGGAATAATTCCATCAATCATACTGTGGGGAATTCTCGTTGAATATATCGCTGACCAGTAGGTTGCTACAGTTGTCAAAAATCGTAAGGTCAGCGATAAACTGGAACTATGGCTTTATTCTATTAAGTAACTTTCACTATAAATGCTAGTTTAACATTTAATCAGATCGAGAAGTCCAAATGAAGTAAACATCAAAATAAATGTTACAAACAAAGTCTCGCATACACAAAACAAATCCCACAGGTCCACTAACTACCGAAAACATCGTTTTCGTCACCCACCAAAAGATTTCCCCAAGGAAAACTACCTCAGAAAATAAAGTTTGAGATTGATATTGTGCTTTCAAGTAGGCGATAAATAACCCCTGATTTAAAAAATTAAATTTTGCTCTTTTGAGAAAACAAAAGCAATCGTGTAATTCGTAACATGAAATTGCATGAAAAATTGCACAAAATCTTTCACCGTGTAACCACTCCATTCGGATTGTTGAACAGACGATTGCACAAACATTTAGACAAGAAATGAGACAGACATTCAGACAGAGTAAATTGTACAAGAAATTGTATCGTGTAACCAGGCCCAGAGCCCAACAAAGAAGAATGGTAGGTATGATGGCATTAGAATTGACATTAAACATCTGGTCTGGGTCGTGTGAAAGTAATTCAATACACACAATAAATAATATCTTAAGATATCATCGCAGGCAAAAACTTGGTAGCTAAGGCTTGTGACCACATTGACAGAATGCTGAGAGATTCACAGCAAGGTGAAGAACAAGAAATGGTATTGGATCACGGGCCACCGGAAGAAAAAGTAATTACAATAACAGTCTTCTTTGGTCTTTATCAAAGAGGCAATCGAAGTAAATGTTAATGAAGAAGAGCTGAAAATGTAGTCAGTGAACTGTTTTTATATTCACAAGAACCTTGAATAAACCATTCAAATTTAATATTGGAAAGAATAATCATTTAGCAAACTCGAGAAACTAGCTCAAAAATATTTAGCCATCCCACTGCTACTGTTTGTTCAGAGCATACGTTTAGTACTTCAGGGTTAATTTATGACAAAAGACAAAGAAGTCACCTGGATACTTCAAAAGTTCAAATGCTAGTGTTTCTAAACAGAAACTTGAAATTAGGTGGAATTAAAAAAAGAAAATGTTCATAACATAAAAACAACAGTGGTCAGTGAGACTTACATATTTGAAATTCCTTTACAGTGGTGTTTCAATGTGTACTTATTTGTTCTCAGAATATTGAATCTTTTCCAGGGAGTTTTATTTCGTGAGTGTGATCATGGTTGTTTCCGTAATCTGGTTTGTTAATTGACCAAGTTTGTTTATATTACCAAGTCAACTTAAAAATGTTAGCTATGGCTAAAATAAAGCCAAAGACTTGTATGATCCCATAATGAACCAAGGGTGTATCATGTGACACATGTGATGCAGTACAATCGGGAAGGAATTATGATATATAACCCAAATAAAGATATACCATTCCTGGCGATGCCTATTAATGATGTTAAGTTGGACATTCCATTGACATTTTCGTTCTTCTTTTGTCATTCTTTTTACTCACGTATCACTGTACATTTCCATCACTGTTCTCTGTTCCTTTTTGTCATCCGTTGAATAAAGACGTGTGTAATGAACTCCGGTGTTTGCCTCCGTTATTAATCTGATCAGGTTATGGGCCCAGGACGCTACCACTGCGCTAGTGATCGTGATTATAGGCTAAAACTTGCGTTTATTCTGTAGTTGTAGGTTTCGAGTGAAGCGATTTGCTGCATTCAATTCCGTGTTTTTCCAAACATGGCGAGTAATACTGCGCCGGCAATAGAGAAATTATCGGGCATGAATACTATAACTCGTGGGCCTACGCTATGGAGATGTACCTTGTGCATGAAGAGTTGTGGGAATATGTTACCGGGGTTAAAATACCGGAGAAAGACTATTCCGCGAAACTCGATAAGAAAGCTCTGTCAAAAATAGTGCTTATGATACGACCAGAGCTGTACTCGTACACGAGGAAGGCACAAACCACTAAAGAAGCATGGGACTCGCTTCGAAATACTTTTGCACCTTCTGACGCAAGTGGGAAGAGACTTCTTCTAAAAAAATTATACACGTCCAAACTCCAAGACTACCCAGATATGGAGGCGTACGTTAGTGGTGTCATGTCGGTAGTTCATAAATTATCAGATATGAACTACGATACTGACGATGAGCTAATTGCTTACGTACTCATTAACGGTCTTGGTGACTCGTATGACGCTCTTGCAACGGCCCTCGACAACTGCGGGAAGACTCTTTTGTCAGCATTTGTCAAGTCAAGGCTATTGGCAGAGGATGCTCGACGAGAAGAAAATAAGGCAGAGGCAGCTGCTTTAATAGTGAAGAACTACGGGAAGCAGCAGTACAGCCGACCCGAGCCTGTGCAGAAGACGCAGAGGAAATCACAGAATTCCAGGAAATACAAGTGCAACAAGTGCTAAAGATTTGGGCACAAGGGTTCCGAATTTCGTACCAAGAAGACTGACGAACAGTCTCGGAATGGCAACAGCCAGCATCCCCGGGACTACAAAGAGAAAGTTTCAGCTTTCCAGACCGCCTTGGGTGTATCTCCGAGAAAAATCGGTTGGTATTTGGAATCTGGTTGTACTGAACATATGTCCAACCAACGACATCTGCTAAAGAAATTTCATCCCAAAGATGGCTTGACTGTAAGTGTTGCCAATAATAATACCTTAGATTGTAAGGGAATTGGTATGTCAAATGTTCATATCGAGGATGGTGCTATTACAGTTAATAATGTGTTGTTGGTGCCTGGTCTCTCAGCTAATTTATTGTCAATACCCCAGATGTCGAAGAAAGACTTAATTCTTGTATTTTCTAAGAAGGGATGTGACATTTATCATAAAAACAATGTATCTATTTGTGGCAAAGTTAGTGGAACTGCATCATTTGTGGATGGTTTATATAAGTTAAATGAAAAGCTTCCTATCAAACATTTTAATGTTAAACATGTAGAATCTGTTAAAGGTAATTCTTCAGCTAAGTTGTGGCACAGGAGACTTGGTCACATGAGTTCAGAAAGAATGAAGCAGTTGTCCAAGATGGTGGATGGCTATGAATTTACCTGTGGTATCCAGAGTCCATGAATAAGCTGTTGCAAAGGAAAACAGGCAAGGAAGCCCTTTCGTTCTCAAGGTAGCAGATCAAGTGCTGTTTTGGAATTGATTCACAGCAATGTTTGTGGACCAATGGAGGTAAAGTCAGTATATGGCGCTCGATTTATGCTAACTTTCATCGATGACTACTCACGAAAAATATTTGCTTACTTTCTTAAAAGCAAAGATGAAGTCACTCAAGTTTTTATTAAATTTAAGGCCAGAGTTGAAACAGAGACTGGTAGAAAGATAAAGACATTGCGACCTGATAATGGGGGTGAATATGTCAATAAGAATTTAAAAGATTTCTTGACTTCAAATGGAATTATGCATGTCCTTACAGTTCCCTATTCACCTGAACTCAATGGAGTTGCTGAGCGTGCTAATAGATCTATTTGTGAAATGGCCAGAACCATGCTACACGATACTGAATGTCCCAAGTATTTATGGGCAGAAAGTTGCAATACTGCAGTCTTCATAAAGAATAGGTCCCCTCATGCTGCCCTCACTGAGGTTACTCCTGAAGAGCTATGGTCTGGAAAGAGACCAAGCATTCAGAATCTTCAAGTTTTTGGGTGTAAGGCAATGGTTCATATACCAGATGCTAAGAGAAAGAAATGGGATGTTAAGAGTGAACAATGCAGATTTGTAGATTATACTGATATATCTGGCTGTTACAGGCTCATGAATAGTAAGAATGAAGTTTTCATTGCCAGAGATGTTATTTTTGATGAAAATAATGAACAAAGCATTCCTGTGTCTGATAACTCTAATTTTGTTCCTATGTTCCATTTGTTAAGCCTAAATACTAAAGAGGAAATAGGAGCTGAAATGGTTTCAGAGGGAGACACTTTTTCCGAAAGGAGGTATCCCTTGAGAGAAAGGAAGTCAAAGATATTCCCTGATTTTGTTACTTATAATGTTCAGAATTTGAATCTGTTATCTGATCCACTGTCCTCAAAAGAAGCTCTGTCTAGACCTGATAGAGACAAGTGGCATGCAGCCATGCAAGATGAATTAAAGTCCCTAACTGAAAATGGTGCATGGTCCATTGTTCCTAGATCAGAGGGAGTACCTTGCAAATGGGTTTTCAAGTTGAAGAAGGGAATAGTTGGTAACCCTGATCGATATAAAGCTCGATTACTTTGCTAAGGGGTTTATGCAAACTTATGGTGTCAATTATGAGGAAACGTTTGCACCTGTAATCCTTGTTGAAACATTAAGATTATTAATTGGCATAGCAGTAGAATTAGCTTTACAGATTGATCACCTTGATGTCAAAACTGCTTTCCTCAATGGGACGTTAAATGAAACTGTATATATGGAATTGCCTGATGGCATAAAATGTAATGAATCCATTAATAGTGTGGCACATTTGCACAAAGCTTTATATGGTTTGAAGCAATCGTCCAGAGTATGGAATGAAACCATTCATCATGTTCTGATTGAGCTAGGTTTCGTTCAGTCTAAGCATGAAGCTTGTGTTTATTTTAAGAAGGATGGTACTAGCACTTTAATTATTGGATTATATGTTGGTGATTTATTGTTGTTTCACAACAATGAAAAAGACAGGGATTTCATTACAGGAGAATTAATGAAGAAGTTTAAAATGCAGGATTTGGGTAAAGCAAAAATGTGTCTTGGCATGAGAATTTCCCAGAATGAATTTGATGGTAGCATCTCCTTGGATCAAAGCCATTATATTGTTGAATTGTTAAACAGATTTGGGATGCAAGATGCTAAACCAATAAATACTCAACTTGAAGTAAATGTTAATTTGCCAAAGAATGACCCAATGTCACCCAAATCTGATGTGCCCTATCAACGTTTAATTGGCTCATTAATGTATTTATCTGTGGGTACACGTCCTGATATATCTTTTTCTGTAAATTATTTAAGTCAATTTAACAATTGTTTTTGCATTGAGCACTGGAAAAGTGCATTGAGAGTACTAAAATATTTAAAACACACTTGTAACGAAAAACTTGTGTTTAAGCCCACAGGCAAAAGTATTACCGGTTTTGTTGATGCTGATTGGGCTGGAAATCATAATGATCGAAGGTCATGCAATGGCTTTGTGTTTAAGCTTTCTGGAGCTGCCATTTCCTGGAGAAGCCAGAAGCAGAGATGTGTTGCTCTCTCAAGCACTGAATCTGAATATGTAGCTCTCTCAGAAGGATCTAGAGAGGCTATTTATCTAAGATACCTAATGTCAGAATTGTTAAATGAGGTAGAAACTGTGAAAATTTATTGTGACAGTCAAAGTGCTATTAAATTGTGCCATAACCCAGTGTTTCACGCCAGGAAAAAACATATTGATGTTCGACATCATTTCACTAGGGAGTTGATTGAGAAAAATGTAGTAAATATGGAATATCTACCAACTGATTTAATGGTGGCAGACATTATGACTAAAAGTCTGTGCAAGGTTAAAAATTCAAAACTTAATGACCACTTGGGATTGTCCTGATTTCTAGTTTTGTATGATGAATTGTAACTTAATTTGCTGCTAATGTCCCTAGAGTGAGAGGGAGTGTTAAGTTGGACACTCCATTGACATTTTCGTTCTTCTTTTGTCATTCTTTTTACTCACGTATCACTGTACATTTTCATCACTGTTCTCTGTTCCTTTTTGTCGTCCGTTGAATAAAGACATGTGTAATGAACTCCGGTGTTTGCCTCCGTTATTAATCGCATCAAATGAGTCCTCAAATATTGGTCCTTTGACTAAATGCAAATTTTCTGCATCAATATTGATAAACCCTATAGTGTTTACTTCTCACGCCTGTTGAAGTTATAAAGTAATGATAAAATGGAGTTGAATTTTATAGCAGATGGTTTGATCCATAGATGGCACTGCGAAGCTGATTTTGTAAGTTCGTTGTTTATTTTGATTGTTAACTAAGGTGGCAACAAAGGGGACCTAAAAAACAACATTCAAGACTAAAAAGAGAGACATCGAATACCATAGAAATTATGGAGAAACATATAGACCTAAATAGGTTATGGCCACCCAGCTCACGCAAGTTGCCTTTAAGTAAATAAGAGAGTTGCACGCAAGATCAGGTGAATCACATCGAGGTTAAGCTTGCTGTGGAGTCTCGTCATCTCAGCATTCTTGAAGCATGCATCTGGCGAAACCCCTGGCAGGGGGGGCAGACTGGCCGATTTGGAAGCAGGAATAGCAGGACTTGTTGAATTACCACGAAGGAGCCCTCGATGCAATTGATGGAAAATTGGTGAAACCCGAGCCTCTGTCGCCTGATGCTACGGAGGAGGCAACCAAAGAGCACAAGAAGGTCAGTGATCTGCACTGTTAGGCAAAGTCCATAATTTCGAGTTTGATGACTGATGCAATTTATGAGAAAATCATGGATAAAGAATCAGCGCAAGAGGCGTGGGAAGCATCAAAGTTGAATTTCAAGGTGCCATCTAAAGACCAGCTCTTCAAAATAAGCACTGAGCTTTTTGCATTTTGCTGGATTAATGTAGAGGACGTTTCAACTCATGCCGCGAGGTTGTGGTTCTAGCTCAATAACGGCTTGAAAGCCAAGATTGAAAATGCACTGCCAGACCTGATTTTAGTCAGTAAAGTCTTGCAAATTCCACTGGGTGAATTCGAGAATTTCAGATCCAGCTGGATGTTACTATCAAAAGAAGAAGAGAAGACTTTTGAATAGCTAACCACCCAATTATGCATGTACGAGGAGAAATTTTAGAAAAAGCGCAGAGGGAGTAGAGACTGGAGTAGCATTCTTCGTGAAGAGTGGAAAACCAAGGTCAAATGAAGGTTATAAGAGGTCAAAAGGGACTGGCACCTGCAATTACTGCAAGAAGAAAGGGCATCGGGCAATTTCGTGCAAGAAGTGGATTGCTGATGGACGACCAAAGAAGAGCGCCCCTCACAGCAACGCCATGGACACCAATGCAGAGGGTGCAATCAGTGAAGATATTTTTCAAGTGGAGACAGTATAATCAGGATGGTGGATCGACAACGGAGCATGTGACAAATTGTCCGGATCTGTTCGTCGAGTTCCAGGAGTTTCAAAGTCCCTGCGTCATCAAGGCTGCTGGAAAATAAGCTCTCAAGGCCATCGGGAAAGGCACCATTGAAATTTCATCATTCACTGAAGAAGAAACCTTGAAGAGACCAAAACATCTTGAAGATTACACCATGAGAGTGGAGGAGTTCTTGAATCAAGTGATGGAGGATCCTGAGACGTTGGAAGATGCGTTGAGAAGCGAGGATTCAGCCGAGTGGACGAAAGCCACGGATCGTGCAATTGCTTCATTGAAAGACAATCAAACCTGGATTTTGACAGAGCTTCCACCAGGTGCAAAGGCAATCCCATATAAATGGGTCTTTTGACACAAGAGAAATCCAGATGGCAGCATCGACAAGTACAAGACGAGATTGGTTGTTGGTTGAGATTGAGATTGGTTGCGAGGGGTTATCAGCGTCACGACATTGATTACAGCGAGACCTTCAGTCTGGTGGCAAAGATGGAAAGATCCGCTAAACTGCATTTTAGCAAATAAAAAGATGCACCTGACTTAATTCCAGGTGTCGACAGCATTTCTGTACAGAGAGCTTGAAGAAACAGTTTTCATGAAGCAGCCACAAGGATATGAAGACAGAACCAGCAAGGTTTGTCACCTGAAGAGAAGTCTTTAGGGACTTAAGCAAGCATTTAGATGCTGGAATAAATGACTTTGAGCATTCCTGCAGCAACATGGGTTCAAGGCCAGTGATGCTGATCCATGTTTATACATTTGAGAGAGGAATGGTCGGAAGCTAATACTTGTGGTTTACGAAGACGATGGCTTGATGGCATCAACTGATCTACAAGAGATGGAAGTTTTCATTGAGGAGTTGAAGACAGAGTTCAAAAGCATTGCAAAGCGAGCAAGCTATTTTCTGGGCCTTGAAATTCAGCAAGAAGAGAGAAGTTCATTAAGATAGTCAGAGAGCTTATGCAAAGAAAATTTTAGAATGCTTCAATTTTTCAGAATGTAGACCGGTTTCAACTCCAATGCTCAAAGGTGAAGAAATCTCCACACCAGGGAAAGATGACGAGGCACCAAAGTTTCCCTACAGTTGGAGCTCTGATGTATTTGATGCTTGGCACAAGACCAGACCTGGCTTACAATGTCGGATCCATTTCGAGGGCACTCGAAAATCCAACTCAAGATGATGTGGTACGAGTCAAGAGTCTTCAGATACATAGCAGGGACATTGGATCTGGGGATAGTCTATGGCAGCAATTTGGATGAGGGTTTTCTGGACGTCTACAGCGATGCAGATTTTGGAGGATGCACATCGACGGGTCGTTCAACCTCTGGAGTCATCGTTAGGTATGCAGGAGGGGCGATTTCATGGATGAGCCAACGACAAGCTGTCGTAGCAACTTCGACAACCGAAGCAGGGATCATCGCAGCAAACGAAAAGGCCAAAGAGGCAATTTGGCTCAGCAAACCGTTCAGAGCTAAGAACCCAGAGTTTCATCACAGGACAAAACATACTTCCATTAAGCACTTTTTCATCAGAGAGAAAATAACAGAAGGCAAGCTTAAAGTTCAACAGATCTCCACAGAATATCAAGTGGCTGATATCATGACAAAGCCATTGCCAAAGAAACGTCTGAAGATTTGGTTAGTAAAATTCGGACTGATGTGAAATAGAAAGGACAATGAACAATTACTGGTGTGCTTTTGTGAGTTGTGAAAATAATTGCATCTCTTTCAGTACTTCTTGTTTACTTTAAGTAGTTAAATTCAACTGTATTTAACAAGGGAAAGTATTGAAGTTAAAAAAGAAAGTTAAAATTAAGCTGAATTTTATAGTTGATGGTTTGATCCAGAGAGATGGTGCCACGATGCCGATTTTGTAAGTTCGTTGTTTTTTGTGGTTGTTATGTAACTAAGGGGGCAACAAATGGGACCTAAAAAACGGCACCCAAAACAAAAAAGAGAGACATCAAATACCTACGAAATTATGGAGAAACATATAACGCCTTCTCCACAGGATAACTGAATTCATGTATCTTTAAAAAATGCCTGAGTTATAAAGACAACAATGTGAAACAGTTTTACATTTTCCAGTGAGTTTGTTCAGGTACTTTATTATTTACTTGCGAATTTCATAGATTTTTTAAATTGATAGTTTTGTACAATATTCCTACGCGTGATATTTATTTGGAGTAAGTTCACGATAATAAGAGGCATTCAGGAGATACCTGTTTTGTATTACATGGAAATAACCAATCTTGACGACAGTTCTCTTTTGAAAAAAAGAAATTTAATGTAACAAATGTTGTACAATGTAGCAAATACTTTTATTTTTTCTTGAAGGTCTTGTATTTCCTAATATATTACAGGGGTAATATGAAAGATTTTTTGTAAAACAATTGTAATTGGGATCTAAATTGCAAAAACAATACAGTAAAAAACGATTGTATTTTGGCACTATGATACAACCATTATACAAATGTAAGGTGTTTGTAATTTGGATCTAAATTACAAACATTATAGGTACAATTTGAAAATCACTTGCATTTTGGTTCTGTAAAACAACTGCAATACAGTAATAAGACCATATCTGTGCTATCAGGGATAGTTCTCTCAAGGGCACAGTTTCTTTCCAGGATTAAATCCTCAACTTAAAACTAATGGAATTCGGAGCAATTGTCAATCACTAAGTAAACAAATTGACTGGATGATATTTCTTATCACCAATACGATACGTAGTGAAAAACAAACGAAAAACTTACGAATATGATGATTTTTGTCATTATGCCTCCTGATATCTACTTAAACGCTGCATGATGCAACGCATAATCCTGAACTACAACACTGACCTCGAGAAATCACACTAAATTTCAAATTTAGTCATTAATCATACATTCACAAGACTAGTGAAGATCCAATTGGGCACAGTAAAGGGACAAATTCGGTACACTTATAAGTAACAATAGAAACCAGCAGATTACACAGGGCAGTATTTTCATCAATGGTACCCGGAACTGTGTTTCTGATAATCCTGCCCCCACCCCTTTCAACAAAACTAGCACATAAAATGCGAGCCTGAGCATTTCCAAAGCGGAGTTGTTACTAACCCTGGGGCTGAACGCCACGCCTCGAACACTCCCCTGATGGTACTTGAGGAACCGTGGCTTCCCCTCCTGCTGCATTGCAATTGCTACTCAGCCAAGTCACCGACAGGGAGCTGCTCTTCTCTTCCACCCCGTACCACGACTGTCAGTCCCTTCTCGACGAGAACATAGTTCTTGGTGGGTTAGCAACGACTTGTATGAACTGAAAATACTGAAAATAATATTAACCCTACGCAGCTACAACACGGTCACGAACGGAAAAATAGGTAACAACCAAACATACCATTTTTCCCACTACCCAGCGAGAGGCAGTATTTCATTGTTTTTTTTAATCACGACAGGTCATTTCGTCTACAACATGACACCTGTTGGGAGAAAAAAAGCTTTCATTAAATGACATTCCAGCAGGTATTTTGTAATCCTAAGCACAATGTACGACATTTGTTGTAAAATCACGAAGCTTAAGTGAATATCACTGATTTAAGGGTAAATACGTCACATAATCGGTGACCAAAAAACCATACAAACCAAATAATAGTCGTACAAATCTAGGACATATCGTCTCTTAAAATTAACACCAAAATTCAGTGCCGATAATCACAGATTGCTATCATAATATCGGTTCACGAAAACTGCTATAGAGGCGTTAAAACTAACGAGCACAATATACGTTTTCAAAATAACAATTGAATTTTGCGTTCAGTATCTTAAAAAGAAAACAGACCGTCAACATGCCAAGCGGTAACCTCCCGAAATTCATTTCTGTGCAATTACCCTTACACCGTGATCCGCATCCTCTCTCAAAAAAGTCAGCTTGAACTCTTCACTAGAGGTAGAGGAGGCCGAGCGGGATGATAATATATCCTAGCGATCACCGAACACATGCCAGCATCCGAAACCAACACGTATTTACCGTCTTTGACATCAGCCAAACCCTTCGCCAAACTACACAATTGCATACCATCCCTGCCAATACCTGCTCTCCCCCTAGTAGTGATCGTAACCGATAGGTGGACGACGTAAAAATAGGGCTTCAATTGTTTATGCACGATCCGAGACTCACCGATGGCGGCGCTGTATGTGCTGACGTCACAGTTGGAAATGGGCGCGTATATACAACTGAGGTCAATAGACGAACGGTGACGGGGTACACAAGTGAGCCCACTGTGTGAAGAAGAAAGAAAAGTGAAATGGTGTTTCTACCATTCAGAGAAATTATTAAATACTTGGGAATGCCTGCAAGCTCAAGAAGGGGACTGCATCTTCCACGCAGGAATATTAATAATTAATCTGGTCACGAAAACCTACGGATTTTATTGTCGTAGATATTCGCCATACGGTAGGATGCAAAAATATAATGGGTTTTGTGTTACAGACCAGTGGCATGAGTAAAGAACCAGTGGAATTGTGGAATTCAGTGAAACACTGAGAATAAATGACTTTGTTTTCACGTGCAAAGGAGGGAATAGTGGCAAGTTTAAACGTACTGCAGCTGTGCAGTGTTGAGTCAACCCAGTTTATACCGCATAAATATGCATGTGTTGTGGATAAAGCGAAGCTTGACTGTACTTCAAATGTGTCACGTTCGGCATTGTTTTGAGTATCGCGGTTCATTCATTGAATGGATTAGTGGTAACACATCCTTTCCTCCTTATAACCTTACATTCTTTGGACAGAACTTGAGTTGCAGTGGCCAGAGATGGTCATTCTGAAAATGAAGGTATCATACAATAAACCACACCCTGCCACACACCTTTATGGTGGCTTGCAGGGTATTGTGTAGATGCCTTGCACGTTATTGCTAGATACGTTTAGGACATGCGGATTATAACGCCACCAAGAACGAAATTCTACGACACTCCAGTTTTGAAATGCTAACTTTTTATAAAATTGATCACAACTTTTTTTCTATTAAAGTTATACACTGGAAACTTACGTGTACATGGAAAACATGTGTACCTAACATTCTTCACCCTGGTTAGTTGAAATCTAGACCTCTTTATTATTAATATATGGATGGATTTTCGTGAGTTTAGATCTTTTATTGAAAATGAAAACTATTCAACTTGTGGCCGACGTTTCCGAAATTTTAATTTTCCTTTTTCAAGGCTATAAATGGGATGAACCACCAATAACATGAAAATAATAAACATGATCTAAAGGATATTTACAATGCCATAAATGCTTTACAATATAATTATTTACAAATTTTAACGCCAAAAGATTACATGGAATAAATTTAACATACCTTAAGTTCAATAATTGAAATTGTTTACAAATTGGTTGTTAAGGTCTATATGTTATAATTTCGATGCATTAAATTGCTATATATTTTACTTAAATTACAAATGTCAGTTCTTTTATTACATGAATTTTGATCTTTACTAATATGATATATTTCTTTGAATAACCTACCGAGTGAATAATTTCCGAAACGTCGGCCATAAGTCGAATAGTTTTCATTTTTAATAAAAGACCTAAACTCACGAAAAACCATCCATATATTCTTCACACTTTGGTTTCAATTGAACGCCTTGTTATTGATTTACGAGTCATCAAAGTGAGCGCTTCGCTCGAACACCGTCAAAAACCGACACTTTTTACGTTAAAACCATTTAAAAAAACAAATAAGCGTTTTAAAAATTTAAGTTTGCCATCCAATAACGCAGAATGAAATAAGAAAAATTACGGTGTGCTTATTTTTTCTGTAGGCCTAGCTATTAATATGTTATTCGTATTCAAACTCGAGTGCGCATGATTTCTGTGCCGACAGTAGTTATCAGGGATGTAAATGTGTGCACAGTTGTATGCAGGTGACGTTATGTGCACGAAAACCCTTATTGAACCCTTTTCCCTGCGTATTATGCTAGGTTTGGTCAGATACGTGATATTAGGGATATGGGTGATTTTACCCTCATTTCATTCATATTACACCCTCGCGGTGGCTAGGGTAATGGATGGATAAGATTAGAGCAATAACCTGCATCACAGATAGGTAGGTTTAAATATTCATCAATTCATTTACCATTTTTTTAAATTCCCAAATATGATAGAGTTTGTAAAATAAAAAGACCCGCATTTTTCCGTTTTTTGATCCGTTAATTATTTCTCGAGTTATAGGCGTGGAAAAACTAATGTTTTTAACCCTTTCGGAAAAGTGGGTGTGGTGCAACCTCTGACGTATAACGACTTCGTCCAATCACAACTGAGCCCGCGAAGCTACTTCGCCACATCGAAATGGGGGGACACAGCTGACTCTCCCAATGGAAGCGGTTGCGACAGCATCTGTGCGATCAGACTCCCGAGAATCCCCCTCCACTCCCTTCCCCTTCCCTAAAAGCAGTCAAGGACGGGAGGAAAATGACGTCAATATCATCAAAGCAGCTTTTTCGGCGGGCGTCACCTTTTGCTTATTTTACTTTTTGATTTACGAGTGAATGGTTAGAAGATTAATTTTTTCACTTATATTCATTTTTCGTTTCCGTCTAACGATTCCGCGTACAAAGTTGCGATTTCGGTTCCGGGTAAACAACCCCTTATAGTCGACCGTCTTGTAACAGTGCTTACAGAGCTGGGAGATTTTCCTTGTCCTCTTATCAAACTCCTTTACCGCGGATCCAAGACACTATGGAGGGGAGTGCGAAACTTTTGAAATAAAGAACGCGAAGCAACATGTCTCATTAACTTCTACGCTGCGCTTTCCCACACTACCTATCTATAATGAACCCAAGTTTCTTTGAAGCGGACCCAACAGTTTTTTCATTTGTAAGTTCCCTGGGTAAGGAATCTTTTTCGCCTCAACGCTGTCGCCTTAGTGCTGACGTCATTTTTTACAATGTCAGCGTAACCGAAGAAACTCGGAATAGATATTCTGAATGATATTTTTTTGTATTATCTCCACGGCTGTCGGGGACACAGCCACGTCATGATCGACAGGGATTAGTTGTGTCGGGCGAATCTTTATGGAATTCTTCTAACGTCGTGAAATGTAAGGCGAATTCTATTAATTCCACATAAACTATATGGACAACCTAGGTATATAGACTAAATGCATTGAATTCATGAAAAGACCAGATGATAAGTCGTAAACTAGTTCGTCAAAAAACGTTTATGCGTGAATGAAAGGTTACGGCTTTCATTTCGCATCAATAAGTTCGAAATTGAATCGAATCCCGACTACGGGAAGAAAGTCCAAGGGTCGCGGGTAACAATCAAATCTCGAGCATGAATTCTCTGTCTTAGGATTAAGCTTAGATCTTAGGTTCATCTACATCCAATGACTACCTTGGAAGCCACCTCGAGGGTGTGTGTGTGTGGCAGGGGGTGAGTTTCATAAGATGATGCACTACGGACACGACCTTATTTTCACATATACACTACCTGATGAGTGTTCTGCAGGACAAGAGCTAAACCTCGCTTCTTCATCTTGCGTGGAAGGAAATAGACTTCGCGTTTGAAGAATCTCCCATCCCATTCTACATCCACAACTACATAACACACTGCAAGCCACCATAAAGGTGTATGGCAGCAGGTGAATTCACCCCAAGCATGCATTACATATCATGCAGTAGCTAACAGAAATCGGAACATTACAATTGTACCATAGCAACGACGCTACATTGTCATAACAATTGTCTACAAATCTGACTGGTCTCCTCTGAATTTCATCCAAGTCTTTCAACAATCGCTATTCCCATTACGGATCCCGGATATGAGGCCGTATTTCAATTTGGCCTAACTAACGCGAAGAAGGTGTAGGTTTGGGAAGTGGCGGAACTAAATATTTCAATTCGTGATCGAGAGATATCACTCCATCTTTCATCTTAAATTGATCACCTCCTGGAACCCAATTTAATCCTAATATTCTTACGAGTTGGAGAACTTTTAAATTCACTTCTACCACTCTACCCCTGTTAGACGTCCATTGAACCGTCTTCGTAACTCCGTCGTGCATGAATGATTTCCCAACACCGATGTGATTTGCTGGCGCATCGGTCGCTGAATATCGTGCAGACTGTGACGTCAACGAAGCCGAGGAATTCCTTTTCGGTGAATGCGTGCATCACAGCGTACTTACATTGCTTCGCTGGGCCGGACATTCCAAGGGCTGACTCACGATGTGTCCCTTCTCCACTTCATCCAATTTCCGACCGATACTTGTTTACCAAAGCGGTTATACTACAAGGCATGCCGGTCAAATGCCACTCTGCCCACTAAACTGTGTCGAGTGACGACTTGAATCCGCTCAACGATTCGGGATTGTAACATTGTACATACCTTCCAGTAGCGTGTAAGTGAAACGGAGTGATATTTGTCTTCATGCGCGCACGATAATAAGTATTGCTTAGATGTGGATATGAAGTGTAACCTTAATCTCTCTGATTGATAATTCATGCCTGGTTCAGCCCCTGCCAAACACCATTTCCGCGGCTCGCATGGTATTATGCTGATGTTGGCACCTAAAATCCATCGGCTTGACTTCCTTACACCCCATAGGTAATGTAAATAGGTGATGAATATATAAGCACATGTTTTGATGTTCCTATTATTTGCCTGTCAATAAATTTCGCCTCTTGTCACTGACGTCAAGACCTGTACTATTAACACATTTCCTTTACTATATAGGCAAGAGTCTGTCAAATCCAGGACCCAGCGAGATTGACTGCGTGCAGCGAAGGTGCTCGCGAGAATTTTTTAGGTTTCTCTTTTTTCAACCATGCCGTAAGATTAGAATCAACTATGGTTGTCTTATCGAGAGGAACCGGGTTCAAATCCCGTTCTTGCAGGTGTTTATTAGATGATACGCCACTCCACGTGTGTGAGTGGATCTTTGGAGAAATCACTTCATCTTTGAGAACCCCGTAGGTCGGATGGACGCCTTGAAATTCCTCCGGTGCCCCTTTCGGCGTCTTTCATCAATAGCAGGCTCAAGTGTAAAACCATCTCCACTCCGATACAATTCCAACCTCCTCCCTGACCTCCACTAACATAAGAGGCGAACATGGACTTAGTTGTCGGCCGCCTCCATAAATTACAACAGCAGCATCTACTTAATAACCTGCAAGCCACCACAAAGGTGTGTGGCAGGGGGTGAATTCTCACCACACATGCACTACATATCATGCATAAAAAAGGATTAGTATTTATATAGTAGTCTAGACTGCTATATTTAAAAAAAAGATAAAAATAGCAAAGTAAACATACAAAAACATGCTGTTAGTTGGGTTACATTCAAGTCCTTATACCAACATGCAAATACCTATGCTATTGATTGATTCACTCGTATTGGACATATTTACCGCTATTCATATCCCATAATTGTACGAAGTAAAAAGCACATGTTGAATCTGTCAGTTCGGCAATCAATTTCTCTAATATTGTGATTAGGGTCCAGTCTACCATAGTAAGTTGGGGTTCGCCAAATGTTTTTAACGTCATCACTGAAAATATGGTCTTGGAATTTATTTAAGAGATTGTCTAAATTTCAACCTGCGATCTGACAATGATTCCCATTTCAATTCATTTAATAGACTGGTTACGCTAATATAATTATCGTATCGTCCCTTTACAAATCTTGCCGATCTTCGTTGCACACGTTCAAGTTCATTATTTAGACCGATTTCGTAGGGATCCCATACACTGGCAGCAAATTCCTAATGAGGTCTAACAAGGGAAAAGTAGCTGATTTCTCGTACATGATCGTCACATTTACCAAATACTCTTTTGACGAATCCCAGTTTACGATTCGCTTGACCCAATATTTCACGTATGTGTTTACCCCAGGGAAGATCACGTGTCAGTCTTATTCCAAGATATTAAGTTAATATTTAATGGCATTACCTTACTTAGACCTTAAATGTTCTTAAATAAACTAGAGGGTAATTCGTAGCAGTTGTAACCTTGTGTCTAGCTCATTGCAGCAATAATTCATTGCTAAAAATCAGGTTATAAATAACCTTAGAGAATTTATGTAACGCTCACTAACAATGCTGATTGACAATAGATAATCTTCCGGTGTTGCTGAATATCGCTTAATGTAGAGTCGCAAATGCATTGGAGGTTAAGGTACATTTTATTTTATTAGAATGGGCTTTCCTTTTTGAACTCCTAAGTTCATTAAATGCACTCTTTGCACACTCACTGAATTTCACCCAATGCAGTAAGTACACTCTTCACTCAATAGATTCAATACGCGCTCGTTATATTTCAATCGGTGCCTCGGGTTCATTGACGGAGACTGAAATATTTCCGACGAGGCATTCAATTACACGCGTTACGCAAGTGTTTCGCCCTCGACCCTGAGAGCGAAAGTGAGAAGGAATCATTTCAGCTTATTTCTTGAAGCACACATCTTTCCAAGTTCCGAGAAGGAAGCGATTCATCGGTTTAGCCCCTTGTTTTCTTCACACGAGGCAAGGACACAATCCCGAACAGCTGATCAGCGGTTTGTAATCTGGGCGAGAAATCTTGGAGGCGTTTCCGTCTTGCAATGAGAAGCTGATTTTCGTTTAAAGTCTTTTGCAAATAAGTATTCATCGCTTGTGTTCCAGTGAGTGACAATGTCTAAGAGTGGCGACGTATCATGTTGACAAGTGTCGTAAAGGTAACCTGTCCCCATGAATATAATCTTGCTCATTAAATGATTCCCCCATAGACGCCTGCTAGCAAAGTGAAGACCCTCAAGATGAAAATACGTCTCATCCAGGGCAAGTTGTGGGAGCAGTGTTTAATCCGCCAACATAACTTCGCCCGTGAGACGTGAACTGTTGTGGTTTAGTTGTGTGAATCAAGTGATAAGTGACCAAGTTATATTTTGACGTGTTCGCATGCTTCGTGATTATAAGTACCTCGCCAAGAAGCCGTAAGCGTAAACTACTGCTGTGAAGCTAACCTTGCTGTAATGGTAGAATACAGGTTTTTTCCAAGAGTTTTCGTAAAGGTAAGCAATTGTTTGTTTTTCTTCCATTTCTCATGTTTATGTAATTACCCCCGTCCAAACGTTATTTGGGTTGCTGAAGTATTCTTCGATGTCGACGAATTTCTAAGTTGTTGCAGTTGGAAGCTTTCAATTAGCAAGTACTAACCTTTGTTTGGAAGTCAATGTGAATACGATATACTCGATACTTCCCATTGTATCCAGAAAGCCATTACAAGGGTGTTTGGCAGTGTTTTTCAGTGGTTTTATCGAAGAATTTCCTTCATTTGAATGCTAACCATAGAGGAGTATAATGGAATTCCTATTTGAACGTCGACGGGCGTGTTAATCTTAAAATATTTGCTATGCGACTGTTTCAAAATTCGCGACGATTCTGTCACCGGACATCAGGTATCATTCAAATAAAGAGTTGGTAGACCCGAAATAAAATCTACGTACGTTATAAAACGGTAATTTGTTTGAAAACAATTTCTCTTCCGAATATTTCACTGTATAGGACATAATTCAGGGAGCTGGTGATTGCCACCGGATATTGCGTCACTGTTTCCCGCCAAAACGAGTATTTTACGAAGTAATAACGGGCTTCTTAATTAACTATTTTCGAAAATTAACCTCGTTGTATTTATAGGGAAAAATTAAATTCCAAATTGAATATCCAGTGATATAATTAGCAAGAGAAGATGTAAATCCGCGATATTTATTAAACGTTTTGAAATTATTAAACACGACGCTTTCTCATTGCACTTTGGTGATTGGTCCGGCCTTGTTGACGTCACGCCAGACCGCGACCTTTTTACCCGCCATCAGGCACCTGTTCCTCAGTATCCGTCGGGAAGTGGCCAGGACAGGACATGAGGACGCTACTTAGGTTAGTTTTCAGCCCTGATTCAAGAAAGCTCTATACCTTAACTCAGTTTGCATCATTAACGTTCATTGAGTTTGCAGTGAATTTAAAGAGAAATCCGTAACTTATTTTTCTGGATAAACGAAGAATAGATATAAAATCTGAGAGATAAACCTTTTACTCAACTATTTTTAAAATGTGTGCTCTGTTCAGTAATTCACTTCTGCTGTTTTCACGAGGTATTTTTTTCCAGATATTTTTCGGAGGAGTACTGCGAAATACGCTGTGAAATATTGTTCCATCTGTTAATGGTTTTAATTTTATTTCAGGAAGAAGTCATTCGAGTTTAAAGCTGTATCTTCATCATCGATCGCGAGGGAAAACTGGGAATTCGAGAAACTAGCTGCGAGCATCGCTCTCCAGTGGTAAGTCCACTTCATCGCTGACGTTTTTCAACTGCGGGTGTTTTAATTTTCACGTCGAGTTATTCGCGTCCTTTTTCCGCGATTCTGTTACTTCTCATCCATGATATAAATGATTGTTCCTATGATATAAATGCCATTTCCCGCCGAAAATCTCGAACGTTTCGAGTGTCTAGTATTTTCTCGGTCCATTCTAGTTTCGTCTCGACGCTTGCACCACGGGGGGTCAACTGAAGGCGAGGGGGGGTGGACAAGAGGGGAGGTGCGGGGCGTTAGTTTGGGCCGGCATTTCGTAGATGGCAGTGCAGTCGCTGTCGTCATGCGTGACGTAATGGAATGAGAGCCAATCAGAAAACGAAAAGATTTTCTTTTTTTTACAGTAGCGCACGATTTTATTTGCTTTATTAAAATTACATTTTCCTTAATTAATTATCATTGAAATATTACCATTGGTGAATTACCTTGACCAGTAGATGCAACGAGGTCGATTCGGTGAACTGTAACGGTGAAAATTAATGACTGAGGGAAAAATAAATACAAGTAATAAGTTCACGAATTTTATTTGAATCATTTACTCATAGCTTTACATCATATACATTTCAAACGATACGATTAAAAACATGTTACTGATTGGTATTAAAAAATGTAGAAAAAACACTGACTAAAAATTGAGTCGGCAAACATTTTCATGCCAGATTATTGCATATAAGTTCATACCATGTCAAGGAAATGGTATGCGACCAATAGAAAAACACACCATAATTATGTAATAAAGACAATGTGTTACAGTGCAAAACCAAAGATCACTGGTATCAGCCTAGGAAATGTAAACATTAAACGCCATATAATAAGAATATTCACCAAGTCTTTCAGTGCTGGATAGTTTACCAATGAAAAGAATAGTTCACCAGGGAAAATCAAGGTGATTTTTTGATACTAGTAATATGTTCTAACCTGACGAGAAAATTAAGGTATTGGTATGCAGTACCTGAAAAGAAACTAGGAAAAAAAAATTAGGAGGTGGAAGAGTTCTGTTGCCTGGGTAGCCGAGTAACCAGCGATGGACGCAGTAAAAGAAAAATTGTCAGTAGAATTGCCGAGGCAAAAAGGACATTTCACCAAAAGAAGATTCTGCTTGTGGCTGCAAATGCAAGTGTGGAAGTGAGGAAACATTTCATCAGAACATACATCTGGATCATTGTACTGTATGGCAGCGAAGCATGGACGAATACAGCAGCAGAGGAGTCAAGGCTAAAAGCATTTGAAATGTGCAGCTACCACAGAATGAAGATTAAATAGATTGACTGGGTAATTAATGAAGAAGTCCTAAGAAAAATGGGAGAAAAGAGAAGTTGCTGGGAAACTCTAAAAAGATGGGACAACTTAATCGCGTTCTAGTCGAGTGGAGGTCTGTGAATAACCAAAGTTAAGATTGTTTTCTGATGATGATGAGTTCCTGAGCGATATGAATTCAAAAATTTCTCGCAGATAATGGTGATGTTTTTCAAGGTGTATTGTATAGATGTCATTATAAATTACATCATTGTTGTTAACTCATTTACTTTACTTAATGAAGAACTCATCTATCATAGAATTACTAGTTTATAATCTGCAGGAAACTGTAGAATCCAGAATGCTCAAGAATTATCATGCTAAGAATGGAGAGTAATATCATTTTGTGATAAATTCATAGCCTTTCAGCAACATGTAAATTCACATTCTAAAAAGCAAAGTTTTTAAAGTGACGTATCTACAAACACAGCAAGTGTCATTCACAATAGAAGTGAAAAGGAAATTCCCACGCTACCACGAGCCTAAAACATGGCAGGGAAAAATTCCATAGAACTAAGAATTCCATAATGAGCTCTTCTAGAAATACAAGTTATCAAGCAAGCTACAATCAGCTAAAGTTTCAAATGAAAATCAAAAAATTATGATACAAAACCTGCTGTAAAATATCTCTACTGTATACAGAAAATATAAGAATTAATAATGCTCGGGTACTATCGTACAAAAAAATGCAGAGTAATATTTTTAGTGATAAGCACAAAACCTTCCACCAACACCAAAATGCACTCTTTATAGATGAAGTTTTGACAACAATCTTGCTGAATCAGAGACATGTGATAGCTAATCTAATTCACAAGAATAAGAAACAAAAATGTAAGTCCCATGTTAATACCAACACAAAAGTTGGCTGGAGACAAATTATTAAAAATGCACACATTTCCCTAAATTTGTAACATGATTATGCAAGAGCAGAATGTTTGCAGTTCTCCTTCCTACTTCTCATGGTAATTCACTGAATTCACTCATAATCAACTACTATCTCTAATTTGCTCTCTGCTACCCAAGCAATTGGTAGATGGAGCCAAAGGTAGAGAAGAGCAAATTTGATTTGATGATGATTAGTACAAAATTCTCATACTGACCTCAGTGGCAATTGGAAATTGAGTGCAGTTTAGAATTTTCTATCAAAAATCTACTAAACTTAATTAAAATGCCAAAATCATTTTTGTTAAATTATTACAAAGCTGTACTGACAATTCTCTCTAGGCTCAAGATTCATTGGTCTCAGAAAAGTTAAAGGTTCACATGTATTGTGTCTCATTTGAAAATCACTCAAGAAAAATTCACAATTGGCTCTTACTTATCTTCATTACATCTACCAATTCCATTTTTTTCCACACCATTCATCAAGGGAAAGTTAAAAATATAATCAGCTTTAACACAGTTTTTCGTTCCACCTCGGGTTGACAGAAGCACTTGATATTTTAGTAATAGTAATTTCACTGCTACTCTACCTCTTGCTCAAACTAAGATCTTCCTGGTGCTGTTGTTTTCCAAGATTCTGTCGTTTCCAGTCCACTGATGATCACCTTCAAAAAATAAAAGAGCTTCTGTCAGCATAAAAAGGAGGAACTTTTGTGCCATAATGCCATCGATAACAGTGAAATCAACACTATGCGTACCTTTTCTTCATACAGTGTGTCGTGGACACATTAATTAATTGACAATTCCATCAAATCTGGTGGAGGTATTATTTATCTTTTCACTGTGAACACTGAAATAAAGAAAAACAATTCTTAGAAATATGGAGGTCATGAAACACAAGGGCTCGAAATTTGATATTGTCACGTTCGACAGGTGTATTTCACAGAAAAGCAAGGAAATAATGAACAAAAACAATTAAGATGAGAAATGTGCCAAAATTACAAAGTAGCACTTCATATCCCACACTTATTAGGTTTCCATACACTTCTGACTGATACCACTTAAGTAAGGAACACATTGACGAAGTCTTTTCGACTGTGCAGATTTTAAGTTTAGATAAGCAGTTGTTACGATTTTAAAAACATGCAAAAAAAATGTCATGAGATCCATAGTACACAACATTGCTGCATAAACTGTCTCCATTTCAAAATATATAAATAAATTCTAATAAAAGGATTTTTATGAAGAACAATCTGTCACTTGGGACAAATTCAAATTAAATATAGGAAAATCTAAAGCGGGCAAAGGCATTTTCTTTGACATAAAGCAACAACCAAATTTTACTGATATTCGAGATACATTTTGAGCTAGCAGCGTAGAAAATTGATAGAATAAATAACTTTGAATAGCTTACCTGATGTATTATTGACTTCCAGTTGACCCTCTAATCCGAATATTCTCCTCATTATCACATAAGCTATATCTGCCACTTTCCAACCAGCTAAATTTACTACCACTTCATGAAAATAAGAACATAACAAGGCATATTAATGTTGGTACCATTCCTTTAATTAAAGTCCACACCTAACCACTTAATCGTAAAATTTGAACATCTAATGGCACAGTACATAAGCCATCAACAGCACAGAGATTAACGTGAAGAATAAAACATTGGTGATAAATGAGACCGAGGTATCACAAATATCATTAATTCAATATATTAACCATGAAAGATAAATTCCATTATCAAATAGATAACTAAAACTGGCTTAAACAAACAAATTGTCTGGATACATAATGTCCGACATAGACTGGTTAAATAATACAATAATAATACGTTTACCAATTTATACGAAACATGTCGTAACGGTTATTTCAAGTAGCAGTCGAAATAACACTCTGTTAATATATTGAATACATATCGTCATCTCGTGAGAAAGACATTATGATTACTTACCGAAAGTTATTCCATCAGAATGAACAGAATTCCGTCAAAAAGTCCAGAGACTGTTCTCTTCCGAAATACGTTGCACCAACCTTCCTCTCCTCAGCGGACATCTTGATCTTGAAATCTTCCTTTCTTCTACCGGCACTAGGCCGGCACCGGTCTGTTTATCTCATCCGCTGCCCTGATTGGCTGGATCCGTGACGTCACCGATGTTAGCGCCTCTAGCAACTGCCGGAACCAACTACTACCCCACCGCACCCTCCTGTCCAACCCCCCTCACCCTCAGTTGACCCCCCGTGCTTGCACCTTTACGCTTGGTTGGAAATCGAAGTCTGTTCCTTCACTTTCTAACTTCTAGAAATTAATTTGTTTCAGTGGATAACTTTAGTTCGCATATCCCATTTATTAACCACCGGTGACATTCGTTAATCTGGATTGTAGGTACCTATCAGCCTCATAGCCCATATACTGTTCCAAACTCATGTTCATTCCTCTCACTCTTGTCAACGAGTTGGAGAAATGTATTGAAGTACTTCAATCACTGTTGATTTGAAATGAACTAGGGTTTTACAGCGTTGATTCTCGTGTTTGGAATTCAATACCTGCAATGAAGTCACGATCCTGTGATATTTTTAAGCGATGTAAACTGATTCTTAATGCAGTAACTTCCCGCTGACGAGTAGCACCTGCAGATAGGAAGGTACACAGCATTACTGATTTCCATCAATCTTTTCCATTCGGTAACAGCAGATAAGAGGAGCAAATATCCTTGTTTGCACATGACGCGATGTAGTGAAAAATGTTTAGCAGGCAGAGATCGATGTTAGATAGAGAGGCTTTCTTGAAATTTGATGTCAGTTTCGTATTTCACAACCACATTCCCTGGCTCGTAAATTGATTTGTTGTATTTCAGTATATCCTTACTTTTTATTCATGTTGATAATTTACTTGTAATCCACGCCTTCTCAAATTAATAAACTCCGAAAGCCGGCACCATATGTTTCGAATTTCTGATCGAGGGCAATCCATTTGACTTCAGCGTTCTGAACGTCTTGATTGAGTGTCATTTGCACGGGTAGTTATATCCATTTGACATGATTCATTCTTAAATCACAATCGATTATTTAAGCCACTGCCAAATCTGTTAGACTCATTCCTTTATTCATTCACCATTTTCAGCATTCATTTTGAAGTGAATTTTTTCCGCAGCAATGAAGTTGGAGAGCGAGTATTTCAAACTCCATCATCGCGATAAAAATAAACTGTTCCCTACTTGTAAGAAACGAGTCCATATTCAAGTTTGCGACTCTGCGGGTAATTTCAAGAGTTTTGTAGTTTGTCCGTGAACCATTAGTTTAGATTTCTCATTCGGTTCTGATAAGATTTTCACTCGTGAAAGCGATGCATGGTCACTTGATTGACGAACTTGGGTTTGCAAGGCATTGGTGTCTTTGGAACATATGATTTTCCTATAATTAATTAGGGTTGTTTAGTATGTTGCATGTTGGTAATTTTCTAGTTAATTATTATTTTAATTTGTACCTACTTAATTGTGTACACAATACTTCTTCATTGAATTCCAGCATTACATAATAATTGATAGTGAGCAAATTTTTAAACAGGCAGTACGCCATAATGGCATTTAATTCAGCGTGATTTGCTAATTTGTTTATTTAAAACAGAAAAGTTCTGAATCATTGATTTTTTATAAAAGTCATAGAGTTGGAGATATATATTCGATTTAGGTTAACCTCTACGGATATTCGTCTAATTGGCCATTGTTAAATCCGCGAACATGTAATAAGTTGCGCTGCGAATCCTTGTGTTTGACTTTAATGGGTATACTACAGAGCATTATTGTTCTGTTCTACACGTAGGTAGTCGAGTAAGCTTCAATATAATTTGCGAGACACGGGGGTTCAACACGTGCATCATCATTCAGAACTTGTGTCACTGTCCGTGACTAAGGTCTCCTGACAAAATTGGACTCGTCAAGAGAAACAAGCCGCGGTGGTGAATCTTATCACAGGACGATGAAAATCACACGGAAGAAATAAGCGCAATATTCTGGAGATAATCATACTCGCAAATCGTACTTAATCCTGCATTCGGCTGCATTTGATAGCACTTTATGTTGCATGGCAAATTCGTAAATTTTGCCGAAATAATATTTGACTGCTAGAGTTGCTAATTCAAACGTCGATAGCTCTGTATGGTTTATTTTTTGCATTAAGATACGAATGATTTGAACGTGATTCAAGTGGCACTCTTCGAATTTTTCCGACTTAGATTTTACATGCCGAGTGCTTATTCTCTCCTGGTGTCGGTGCTCGTTTTGCTCCTATCAAAAGAAGTCTTTGTTTCCCACTATTCTTGATGTTGAGTCTGTTTCATTGCGGAGGATTTTCATGCAAGAATTTTTTCACTTACTCACAAAGTTGAATAGTCTTTTGCGATTCTGTTTTGACTTTCATCTACATAATACCCTGCAAGCTCAAAGGTGTGTGGCAGGGGGTGAATTCTCACCATAAATGCACTACATATCATGCATTTAAAAGGATTAGTATTACTAAATTAATCTAAACTGCAATATTTAAAAAGATAGAAGTAGCAAACTACGCATGCAAAAAACGTGCTGTTAGTTGGGTTACCTTCAAGTCCTTAAACCAGCGTGCAGCTACCTATGCTATGGATTTATTCACTCGTATTGGGCACATTTACCACTATTCGTATCCCTAATTAACCGAGGAAAAAAAGGACATTTTGAATCTGTCAGTTCGGCCATCAATTTCTCTAATTTTGTGATTATGGTCCAGTCTACCATATAAGTTGGGGTTCGCAAAATATTTTTAACATCATCACTGAAGATATTATCTTCGAATTTATTTAAGAAATTTAAGAGAATTTATTTAAGTCTAAATTTCAACCTGCGATCTGACAATGATTCCCATTTTAATTCATCTAATAGAGTGGTTACGCTAATATAATTATCGTATCGTCCCTTCACAAATTGTACCAATCTTCGCTGCACACGTTCAAGTTCATTATTTAGACCGATTTCGTAGGGATCCCATACACTGGCAGCATATTCCAAATGAGGTCTTACAAGGGAAAAGTAGCTGATTTCTCGTACGTGACTCTTTTGATGAAACCCAGTCTACGATTCGCTTGACCCAATATTTCACGTATATGTTTACCCCAGGAAAGATCATGTGTCAGTCTTATTTCAAGATATGGAATTCACTTTTGTTAATTCATTATTGCTTATTTTGTAAGTGATAGGAGGAGAACAATTCTTTTTCCAAAAATTCATTACTACACAATTTAAAAAAAATTATTTCTAACTGCCTTGTATGGAACCATTTTTCAATTTCTTGTAAGTCATCATTTAAATATTCTTTATCATTTGGGCATAGAATTTCCCTGTGCACTACTGCGCCATCGGCATTCTGGTCAAGGAGGAGTTGTCCCCTGGTGTTCGCTGTTTCGCGACTCAAGAAATCTTGATGTCTTGAATTTGAATCTCGTTGATTCTCTCGAAAGTCAGTCGAATGTTCTGGGTTCTTCACGATGCCAGGCGAATTCCGGTCTGTAACACATCGATGTCTGTTTTTCTTCATATCTGGTTTAAATTTTATTGAGATCGGAGATTAAAGAATCGGCGTTAGTGAGACTCGTCTCGATATGTGACGTTTCGTCGTAATCGACCACTGCACATTAATTTCTTTCAGTGGACGGTCACGTAACAACACATAGAGCGACGTAATCCCCGAACGATTGCATTAGCCTTGTGGTCTCTCAGATTCCGTCTCAATTTTAGATCTTAGATTTTATTTTTTCAATCAATTTTCACCATTATGTAATAACTTGTCACTGAATATGCTCCGAGGTCATCACGACTCCAAAAAGTGAGGAGTGCATATTATTAACGTTACTTTACTAGGAAATGCCCAGATTTTACGCCGTCACTCTTCAAATTCAGAGACAAAGACCGATTTCAGTTGACACTGCCGTGGCATGTGTTATATGTGTTATAACAGCTCGTTACGGAACGGCGTAGAACTTGGGAAAGGATAATTGTAACATTTCCATCAGTCGAAATCGGGTCAGCTGCTGATATTTGTTCCACTTCATGCAAATGGGTATTAATCCTCGGAACTCTGGGAGTAGTTAGAATACGGAAAGCCAAGTCTCGAGAAAAAGAGAAGGCGTTAGATTATAGATATATAGTCAGGCAGGTAGGACCTCACTGAAATGAAACGACTAAGTGTCTCCACAAAATCTTTGCGATGGTCACGAGGAAGCAGACGCCGTCCACTTCAAGATGACCTGTCCAGTGCTTCCTCCTTTTCCCTCTCGCCACCCCTTCAATAAAGATTTTCTCCCTCTTCTGGTTGTGGAACTGAAGTAATCGCCGAGGCAAATTGATTTCACTTGCTTCAATTTCAGTGTGGAGTTTTTTATTATCCCAGGCCGGGGGTGGCGAACATATGGCACGCGTGCCAAATGTGGCACGAAGGAGCTGGGAGGGCGCTCGATCGCTATCTCACTCGATGGGTTGGCACGCGAGTCGAGCGAGTATTATACTCTTATTTCATTAACTTTGGCACTCTATCCTGTGAGCGTAGCTTAAAAGTACATTTTATCTGTCATTTATTTTCAAAATGGAAATAAATGACAATATAGTATGCGAGAAAAACTTTCGGCAGCAATCCTACCGACATTTGAATAGGAATGGGCGAATACGATTAATCGAATAATCGACTATTTTTGTCAATTAATCGAAAATTTGGAATCGATTAATGCAAGAGCCCATATAAATTACATCGATATGCATACCCGATTAATTTGACCGATTATTTCGGAAATTTTGTATCTGGTGAACTGTGATGGCCAGTTCCGTGGATCAGTTTCGTCTTCAAAATTCAACTGTCGCTGAATCTTGCGCGACGCCATATGTATAGATATCAATAGTAGAATGCGCATTACGTAACTCTACGCACACCGCCTTTGGCCGGGCACTCACGTGTCATCCGTCAGATGTCGCTTCAGGCGTAGCCGTGTGTTTTTTGCGCTTGTTATTTTGATAATAAAAATGGTTACTTAAGTCTACACGATGCTGGACCCACGGTTCAAAAAACTGCACTTCAAGAATCGTTGGCGTTAAGTACTCTCGATAATGGAGTCGTTTACCATATTTTTTTTACTGCCAAATCTGATAGAGTTTGTAAAATAAAATGACACGTATTTTCCCGTTTTTTGATCCGTCAATTTTTTCTCGAGTTATAGGCGTCGAAAACTGATGTTTTTAACCCTTTCGGAAAAGTGCAACTCTGACGTATATCGACTTCGTCCAATCACAACTGAGCCCGCGAAGCTACTTTGTCTTATCGCAATGGGCGGACACAGCTGACTCAGCCAATGGGAGTGATTGCGACAGCATCTGTGCAGCAGATCTTCCGAGAACCCCCCTCCACTCCCTTCCCTTCCCCTAAGAGCAGTCATGGACGGGAGGAAAATGACGTCAATGTTATCACAGCAGCTTTTTCGGTGGGCGTCACCTTTTGCTTATTTAAATTTTTGATTTATGAGTGAATGGTTGAGGTTATAAGATTAACTTTTTCACTAAAATTCGTTTGTCGTTTCCATCTAACGATTTCGTGTACAAAATTGCGATTTCGGTTCCGATTAAAGGTTTCCCATTAGCACCGTCATCGCTGTGATGTTTCGCGAGGAGGATCAGGTGAACAATCAGGTTTCATGACATTGAAACAGCATCACAGAGAACCCAGTATAATGAAGGTGTCGCTGTTGGGACACCATTTGAGCTACGGCAATTCATCAACCTCGACTCGTTGTTGACAGCAATTTGAATCATTTTTTTGTGTGAGCCAATGAAAACTGAACATCCTCACTCACCTACATCATATAGTCAGGAAGTAGGTACTACCTGTCAGGAGTAGCATCATCAGTTCCACCATAATAAGTAGACTCTTTAGCGAGCATAGACTAATTCAATCCGACGTTAGAAGCCGCCTTAATCCACCACCCACTTATCAAAATCACAACTTTTAGCTTCAGTTCCAGTGAATTTTTAGCAATCGTCCAAAATTTAAATTGAATTACGATATTGTTCGCAACCCTGTTACCTGACTCGCCTCCTGGAGGTATAATAACTAGAATTTACAATTTGTAATCATGTTAACATTAAACCCATAAAATGTAAACTCAGGTAAAAATATCTCTTCTGCAATTCATTTGAAACTGGTTTGAAACTCTTTTAAATGCAATTAACTCATCTCCAACTGATTTTGAACTGATTTTCACTGGTTTGCATCCCAATTTTTAGTGTCATGCTAATTTGGAACCTATTTTCACTCAATTTTGCAACACATTATCAAACTATTTTTCAACTGATTTTCTGCTAAACTGCTATGCTACTGATTTTTATTTCTTAATTCTTATGCAACTGATTTTCACTCAATTTTGCTACCGATTTTCATACTGTTTTACAACTCATATTAAATAAAACTGTGATGCAACTGCTTTTTGCTTAAAAACTATTGTGTAACTGATTTTAAACTGCATTGAAACACATTTTCCACAATTCTTAAAATCGATTGTAATTGATTTTCAACTAATTTTCATCTGTCTCGCAACTTATTTTTCACCTTTTCTTGAGGTCTGATCTACAACTGATATGCTTCGTGTTTCAATTTGCAAAGCAGTTACACATGAATTGCAAATGCGTAAAGAAAACCTGTTGAAAATCAGTTTAAAATTAATACCAAAAGAGAAATTTTTACCTGAGAAATCAATTGTTGTACTTTATTTATGGAGGGACCGTACCCTATTATATATTGTGTTGTCAAAACAAATAGATTGATAAAAGCAATTAATCGGGTGCGATTAATCCTGGCTGCTTGAAATTAATCGATTTACAAAATATATATTAATTTTTTATAATAACCTATCTCACCAATACATTTGACCATTATATTTAATTGTTAACCTACAATATATTACGTTAACTTTGATTCCAAATCATTTTTTTGATTGGTATACGTCACGGGAAAAACTATTAGAACGTAAACTGAGATTATTTTGACAGAAATTGGTAGAAAATGCTATTCACTACCTTATTTTCCACAATGGTCTTTGTATATGTTACAGAAAAAAAGACGTTGGAAACATTTGAAACAATTGTCTCATATAATATTATATCTGTTGCCAACATTGTCATATGTCAACATTTGCAAATTGTCAGCTTGCTTTGATGGCAAATTAATTTCAATTCAATTATTGTTCTGTCATTGCAGGAATTGATCCTGAGCTACTATTGGAAAGCCATCTCCCAGAAGCCAACGGAGTTATAGGGTGAGGAATCTTCATGGGTGGCCTCCAACAGATGGACAGCAACTCTCAACAGGAGGACAAACATTGGTTTGCTCAGGGTTTTTCAATGCTATGTTAACAGTCTCTTTGTTTCAGGTTCTTTGATCTAAAAGGTAAAGAAACAGGGCAGAGGTAAAAACTGTGTTCATGAACATTTTGTTATTGCAATTGTCTAAGGAGCTCATTGCTCCACTTCCACATGTGGTCAGTCTGGTAAAATGTGAAGGTAATTGGGTAAATCAAGCTTGATTAGTGGTTATGTAGGCACTGATAATATTTCGGGGCCCCGAATTAAACTGGTATTTAGAGCATAATGACATGTGGCCACTTGTCTAACGAGTCATGACTCTAGGCAGGAATATTTTTGCTTACTGTGTGTTGTATATGATATGTCAGCCTAAATGTCATTTCTTGTGTGAATTGTCTTTGTTTGCATATATTTAATGGTGTGATTAATGTTGTTTATTTTTACTTGTTATTAACCCGCTCTCCCCTTAGGTAACTCCACAACGCCCCGGCCTGCTAGAGTGTAGGGTATGTAGTCAGCTTCTATATCTTTGCATCAATGGCCCTTCTGGCCCATCGTAACGGTAGGGTAGTCAGGATTTGATTGTAGCATTTATTCCTGGATGCGAAGACTGCTCTAGAGTTAAATTTCAAAATTGATGGAATTGGATCGCTGGTTACGAAGTGCATCCAGATGCACTTAGTTTCTGAGTGACCATTCCTCGCATTCTTATGAAATGCACCTTTGGCTGCCTGCATTAAATGTGAGCAACTTGGCATTCAATCTGTTGTGTTTTTTACTTGTTATTAACCCGCTCTCTCCTTAGGTAACTCCACAACGCCCCGGCCTGCTAGAGTGTAGGGTATGTAGTCAGCTTCTATATCTTTGCATCAATGGCCCTTCTGGCCCATCCTAACGGTAGCGTAGTCAGGATTTGATTGTAGCATTTATTCCTGGATGCGAAGACTGCTCTAGAGTTAAATTTCAAAATTGATGGAATTGGATCGCTGGTTACGAAGTGCATTCAGGTGCACTTAGTTTCTGAGTGACCATTCCTCGCATTCTTATGAAATGCACCTTTGGCTGCCTGCATTAAATGTGAGCAACTTGGCATTCAATCTGTTGTGTTTTTTACTTGTTAATAACCCGCTCTCTCCTTAGGTAACTCCACAACGCCCCGGCCTGCTAGAGTGTAGGGTATGTAGTCAGCTTCTATATCTTTGCATCAATGGCCCTTCTGGCCCATCCTAACGGTAGCGTAGTCAGGATTTGATTGTAGCATTTATTCCTGGATGCGAAGACTGCTCTAGAGTTAAATTTCAAAATTGATGGAATTGGATCGCTAGTTACGAAGTGCATTCAGGTGCACTTAGTTTCTGAGTGACCATTCCTCGCATTCTTATGAAATGCACCTTTGGCTGTCTGCATTAAATGTGAGCAACTTGGCATTCAATCTGTTGTGTTTTTTACTTGTTATTAACCCGCTCTCTCCTTAGG
Organism: Platycnemis pennipes; assembly: GCA_933228895.1. Lineage (NCBI taxonomy): Eukaryota > Metazoa > Arthropoda > Insecta > Odonata > Platycnemididae > Platycnemis > Platycnemis pennipes. Next base: position 169,346,207 of record OW121847.1, read on the forward strand.
TAACTCCACAACGCCCCGGCCTGCTAGAGTGTAGGGTATGTAGTCAGCTTCTATATCTTTGCATCAATGGCCCTTCTGGCCCATCTTAACGGTAGGGTAGTCAGGATTTGATTGTAGCATTTATTCCTGGATGCGAAGACTGCTCTAGAGTTAAATTTCAAAATTGATGGAATTGGATCGCTAGTTACGAAGTGCATTCAGGTGCACTTAGTTTCTGAGTGACCATTCCTCGCATTCTTATGAAATGCACCTTTGGCTGTCTGCATTAAATGTGAGCAACTTGGCATTCAATCTGTTGTGTTTTTTACTTGTTAATAACCCGCTCTCTCCTTAGGTAACTCCACAACGCCCCGGCCTGCTAGAGTGTAGGGTATGTAGTCAGCTTCTATATCTTTGCATCAATGGCCCTTCTGGCCCATCTTAACGGTAGGGTAGTCAGGATTTGATTGTAGCATTTATTCCTGGATGCGAAGACTGCTCTAGAGTTAAATTTCAAAATTGATGGAATTGGATCGCTGGTTACGAAGTGCATTCAGGTGCACTTAGTTTCTGAGTGACCATTCCTCGCATTCTTATGAAATGCACCTTTGGCTGCCTGCATTAAATGTGAGCAACTTGGCATTCAATCTGTTGTGTTTTTTACTTGTTAATAACCCGCTCTCTCCTTAGGTAACTCCACAACGCCCCGGCCTGCTAGAGTGTAGGGTATGTAGTCAGCTTCTATATCTTTGCATCAATGGCCCTTCTGGCCCATCCTAACGGTAGCGTAGTCAGGATTTGATTGTAGCATTTATTCCTGGATGCGAAGACTGCTCTAGAGTTAAATTTCAAAATTGATGGAATTGGATCGCTGGTTACGAAGTGCATTCAGGTGTACTTAGTTTCTGAGTGACCATTCCTCGCATTCTTATGAAATGCACCTTTGGCTGTCTGCATTAAATGTGAGCAACTTGGCATTCAATCTGTTGTGTTTTTTACTTGTTATTAACCCGCTCTCTCCTTAGGTAACTCCACAACGCCCCGGCCTGCTAGAGTGTAGGGTATGTAGTCAGCTTCTATATCTTTGCATCAATGGCCCTTCTGGCCCATCTTAACGGTAGGGTAGTCAGGATTTGATTGTAGCATTTATTCCTGGATGCGAAGACTGCTCTAGAGTTAAATTTCAAAATTGATGGAATTGGATCGCTAGTTACGAAGTGCATTCAGGTGCACTTAGTTTCTGAGTGACCATTCCTCGCATTCTTATGAAATGCACCTTTGGCTGTCTGCATTAAATGTGAGCAACTTGGCATTCAATCTGTTGTGTTTTTTACTTGTTAATAACCCGCTCTCTCCTTAGGTAACTCCACAACGCCCCGGCCTGCTAGAGTGTAGGGTATGTAGTCAGCTTCTATATCTTTGCATCAATGGCCCTTCTGGCCCATCTTAACGGTAGGGTAGTCAGGATTTGATTGTAGCATTTATTCCTGGATGCGAAGACTGCTCTAGAGTTAAATTTCAAAATTGATGGAATTGGATCGCTAGTTACGAAGTGCATTCAGGTGCACTTAGTTTCTGAGTGACCATTCCTCGCATTCTTATGAAATGCACCTTTGGCTGTCTGCATTAAATGTGAGCAACTTGGCATTCAATCTGTTGTGTTTTTTACTTGTTAATAACCCGCTCTCTCCTTAGGTAACTCCACAACGCCCCGGCCTGCTAGAGTGTAGGGTATGTAGTCAGCTTCTATATCTTTGCATCAATGGCCCTTCTGGCCCATCCTAACGGTAGCGTAGTCAGGATTTGATTGTAGCATTTATTCCTGGATGCGAAGACTGCTCTAGAGTTAAATTTCAAAATTGATGGAATTGGATCGCTAGTTACGAAGTGCATTCAGGTGCACTTAGTTTCTGAGTGACCATTCCTCGCATTCTTATGAAATGCACCTTTGGCTGTCTGCATTAAATGTGAGCAACTTGGCATTCAATCTGTTGTGTTTTTTACTTGTTAATAACCCGCTTTCTCCTTAGGTAACTCCACAACGCCCCGGCCTGCTAGAGTGTAGGGTATGTAGTCAGCTTCTATATCTTTGCATCAATGGCCCTTCTGGCCCATCTTAACGGTAGCGTAGTCAGGATTTGATTGTAGCATTTATTCCTGGATGCGAAGACTGCTCTAGAGTTAAATTTCAAAATTGATGGAATTGGATCGCTGGTTACGAAGTGCATTCAGGTGCACTTAGTTTCTGAGTGACCATTCCTCGCATTCTTATGAAATGCACCTTTGGCTGCCTGCATTAAATGTGAGCAACTTGGCATTCAATCTGTTGTGTTTTTTACTTGTTATTAACCCGCTCTCTCCTTAGGTAACTCCACAACGCCCCGGCCTGCTAGAGTGTAGGGTATGTAGTCAGCTTCTATATCTTTGCATCAATGGCCCTTCTGGCCCATCTTAACGGTAGGGTAGTCAGGATTTGATTGTAGCATTTATTCCTGGATGCGAAGACTGCTCTAGTGTTAAATTTCAAAATTTTTGGAATTGGATCGCTAGTTACGAAGTGCATTCAGGTGCACTTAGTTTCTGAGCGACCATTCCTCGCATTCTTATGAAATGCACATTTGGATATCTCCATTAAATGTGAGCAGCTTGGCATTCAATCTATTTCATTTGTTGTTTATTATGTTCACTAACCCGCTCTCTCCTTAGGAAGTGCAGTGTGTGAGAACAGAAGGAGAGTGGTGTCAGTGTGGTGATAGTGTGGTGTCATCGTGATGAAAGTGTGGTGTCAGTGTGGTGATAGTGTGGTGTCAGTGTTGTTTAAGTGAGTGCCGTTTTCATCCGTGGGTGACCACCATGAGGACTAAAGAGACTCTAGTGAATTGTATTTTATGTAAATAAATGCTTGTATATTTTTTATATTCCTTCCTCTACATACCCTTCCCATAGCTTCGCAGTGGCAGCAGACCAGAAAGAAGAGAGAGCAACCGCGACTGACAACGAGTACAAAGGTTTTTATGCGAGTCTTGCATTTATATCTTTTATTTTTTTATTTATTTATCTATGCATTTGTTATATCTATATGTCTGAGTTATTATATTATATTTAGCACTTATAGTGTGTAGGGGTTTGCATATCGGTCGTTTGACCCGGGTCAATCCAGATTTGGTCGTTGAACTCCGGTTTTGCCTTGTGCACGGGCTCTTAGTGTTTTTACTTAGGTAGGAATCTCACTCTTAGCGCCATCATGCGCTACCATGGCATTTATGTTTTTAGACTATTCCCCGCGTTTACCAATTTAGACCACTGTTCCTTTGTTTTATTTTTGACGGTTTATTCAACTTCCTTTTACAGGTATTAATGTGTTTTCTTTTGCAGGTACTTGTGTGAATGATATATTTGAGTGGGTATTTTGTTGACTGGTGTATGAATGATGATGAACAGGGTCAGCGCCGATAGGTATGCGAATGGAATAGGTAGGCCTAGCAGTAGTTTTAGATTAGAGGGTGGGTGGATGTTAGATTAGGGGCGATTAGGGCTTACTGTCGTAGGTGCTTAGTTCATAGTCCGTACTTGATCTCTCGTCGCGTCTTGCCCTGGCCCTGGGAGTGAATGCGTGGAATAGGCCTCTGCGCAGCCCGGAGGGGAACGCAGGGGGAAACGCCACGTTAAATAAAGGTTAACGAGCCGGCGGCGTTGACCTCCTGGGTCCGGCATGGAATAACGCCTCTTCCAGTGTGTGTGTGTGCCGTGTGAATGCGTGATGTAATTCTTTAGGAAGTGTACATTTCATTGCAATCCAAAGTTCTGATTTTTTAAAATTCATTAGTCCAGTTTTACACTCGTACAAGATGATGATAGATTCGCAGATGTACAATTTGTGCCAGAAACAGTATTATGTAAGCGCTGGCCTCTGCGACCTCTTCACTCTTTCTGTATGCGGTTCATCATTGCAGTGGGTGGAAAAATCGGTTATTGGTATTCGAGAGGAAATTTTCAGAACATTACTATTAAGCACATGCACTAATTTTGACCACCCTCCCAAAGCTTGGAAAGATTACCTGCTCTGCTTGTAAAGATATTTGTTCTTGCAAAATGTTCCCTCTCTCCATTTTCTATGCTACAATCAGAAGTTATTTACACTAACCTCTCCCTCGTGACCTTGCGTCAAAGACCTGTTGACCAATTACAAATTGGTTTACAGTTTTTTAAAACCATGTTTTTCTATACATGAATATTATGAATTGATGGACACGTTTTTTCTGTTTCACGGTTTTGATTAATATGATCCAATTGGTTGACAGTTTTTTATACTGGAATTTCGAATTTCCTAACATTTTCATTTCAAAGGCTATATTATCTTCCTACCTAATTACCTGGTAGGTATTTTTTAATTCCTGATATCAATTCCAATCCACTCTGATAATCTAGATGTGTAGGCTATCAGGCCATTGGATTAAACCGATAAATAATTTGTCATTTTTCACCTGTCAATGGGAAAATGTTATGTAGCAATATGAACCTGGATAATCTGAATTATATAACAAGAATGTTGGGCTTGTCAGTAGCAATTAAATTATCCATGTTGTGTGAAAAGTATGCCATGTGTTTTTTAATGTTGAGCAAGTCATCAACAGTTCGTTCCAATGTATTATTGTATTTAGCCACTCTCTATTTTGTTGTCATCCAGCCTACGATCTGGAATATAAATGCGCTTAAAAGTGGAGTGGCAGATGGAGGTTGGAATGGTAATTGCATAACTGCATTTTGATGTTTTCTTGTTTCAATATACATGCATAATACCCTTCAAGTCACCATAAAGGTGAGTGGCAGGGGGCAACTTCACTCCTAACATGTGTCGCATACATCGTACTTAAAAAGGATTATGAACTATAATTTAATCTTACTGATCCATACTCAGACATGCGACTTCATGTTATTCCTTCAAGTTGCATTCTCAGTATCAAAGTGAGGAAATAACTTCCTTGCATTGAATATAAATTTTTACACTTGGAATGTTTTGAAAAAAGCAATGACACGTGTATATGTGACGACATACGATCAAGCCATCATACTTATTTATCATGTAATAATTACAAATAGATAGATACTCTCTTTAAGTGTATTTGTTCTAAATCTTTACAACTTTGATCTACAATCTAGGTCTTAATTACATGGAGTGGGAATTTTTTTCTTGGTTTTTCCAATAATGCAGAGACCCTGTTTTACTACCTAGTATTTGCTGTTTCTGTTCACTACTTGCCTTTCTAAGTCTGTCATGTGCCATTTTTTATTTTTAATACGTGTATTTCTTCGTTAATCTCATGTGTTGTCATTTGTCATTATTATTGTGATTGACATATAAGGCTCTACCACTTCTTTGTGACATACATCGAATTTATATATATCCTTGCGAAACTTTTTAGACTATCTGTTATGAAGTTAAGAGTGATTTTCAAAATTAGGACGTGAAGTAATGATTATGTAGCACTGTGGTTATCACTACTACCAAATAAAGTGCTACATTAACATTTCATTGCTTTTCTATTATTTTTGTCAACATGAAGACGTAAGTAATGATAAAAATTTATTATCATTTGAATCCAGTATGTGTTATTCAATCACATCACATATTAAGGGAAACTTTGTTCTTTTTATTGAAGTGATGTGATAGTGCATGTACAGTAATCATTTACCATCGGAGAGCTTGGTTAAAAGCTATGGTAAATGTATAAACAGATGGAGTGTCGTCTTTTTTAAAATTTATTTGGGTTTTCGTAGCAGACTTGATACAAGCAGGAAGGAGTTATAAGATAAAAAATCATGTCTCAAAATTAAATGCCCTGTTTAATGTGCGTGAAGCTTTAGTTTTTCACGCTCATAATTTCAGAAATGTTCAACCTTGATCAATCTGGTGATAAACCTTCCATTTTTACAAAGTTGCCATGGGATTATCTTCATTTACAAATTTTAGGCCAATCTTTCTTTATTGATTTCCGCATTCGTACCACTAACATTTAATTATATTTGTAATATACTCGTCTCCTATGCTAGCGTACTATATGAATATATTTCTGATTGATTCCCCATATAATTTCTATTACTACATATTATTGTAGTGGATTGATACAATATTTGAAAATATTTTCATTGGATGGTGATAATTAAGAAATTTAGCCTTGAAAATATTTTTTTAAATTTGCTTTGTTCATGTGTCTATGTTTATTTTGCAAGACAAACATTTAATGTCATTTGTAATAAAGAACCCTTTCCAACTTTTCCTATGCTCGAATATTACCTATTTGAATACATATCTGAAGTGTTTCCACATATAATGTCTATTATTACACTTGTATTATTGTAGTGGATCGATACAAATTTGTGAATATTTTCATTGGATCATGATAATTTAATTAATTTGCATTGAAAAATATTTTTTTTACATTTTTGTTAGTGTGTCGATGCTTGTATTTGTAAGACAAACATTTAATGTCATTTGTAATAAAGAACCCTTTCTATCTTTTCCTATGCTCGACTATTATTTGTATAATTACTGCAGTGTTTCCACATAAAATGTATATTACTACATATTATTGCAGTGGATTGATACAATAGTTGCAAATATTTTCACTGAATGGTGATAATTTAGAAATTTGGCCTTTAAAATAATTTTTTTAAATTTGCTTTGTTCATGTGTCAATGCTTGTATTTGTAAGACAAACATTTAATGTCATTTGTAATAAAGAACTATCTTTTGTAATAAAGAACTTTCCATCTTTTCCTATGCTCGACTATTATTTGAATATATATCTGAAGTGTTTCCACATATAATGTATAAGTATTTCTACATATTATTGCAGTGGGTTGATACAATATTTGCAAATATTTTCATAAAAATCGTGATAATTTAGAAATTTTATATTGAAAATAATTTTTTTCATGTGTCGATGTTAAGATTTGTAAGACAAACATTAAACATCATTTTTAATAAAGAATAATTTCGATCATCTCCTATGCAGAACTATTACTGAAATATATATATGAAGTTTATCCACATATGTCTATTTCTACATATTATTGCAGTTGATTGATACATTATTTGCAAATATTTTCATTGGATTATGATAATTTAGAAATTTTGTTTTGAAAATTATTTTTTTTCAATTTTGTTCATGTGTTGATGTTAACATTTGTAAGACAAACATTTAACGTCATTTTTAATAAAGAACTCTTTTGATCTTCTCCTATGCTGGACTATTATTTAAATATATATCTGAAGTTTTTCCACATATATTATCCATTTCTACATATTATTGCTGTTGATTGATACTATATTTGCAAATATTTTCATTGGACTATGATAATTGAGAAATTTTGTATTTAAAGTCATTTTTTTTTCATTTTTGTCATGTATCAATGTTTACATTTGTAAGACAAACACTTATATGTCATTTGCCAGGCAGCATCGTATGGCAGTTATACATCGGCCCAATGTCATTTTGACGTCACCAATGTCGTTTTAACAGCAGCTGATAATGCCGATATAAAAATGACATATAAATTGTATCTTTTTCCGATTTGAAATTGATATTGGCGATTGTATCTTAGTGATATTTAATAGACACCATTTTCTAATGCAAAAATGGTGTCAGCTGAGCTGACTAATAAAGGGCATATAAATGATCATATTTGTCTGGTCACTTGATTTGATAATTTTGAGTATTCACATTTTTTCCCCCGACGTCAGAGAGAAGAAAGTCAAAAATTCGTGATTGGTCAGAACATCAGAAACCATTTCGAGGATTACATAGAATATCTTTTAAATTATAATCATATTGACATTTAATCAACACACAGCACTTAGCGCTGGTTCACCTTTGGTCGTGGCTTCCTCGAAGCCCTTCCCTCCCTTGCGTTGGCATCCTTGATGAACCGCGAGGTCTCAAAATCTTGGTCCGTGAAGAAAAAAAGGTCCGTGGTTCGATTCCCGGTACAGGAGAATGTTTTCATATGGCAATAAATGTGAACCCCCATATTGGGTTATGACTCCAATAACTTCAACAGAAAACAAGTTTGAACTATTTTATTGCAATGACAATGCTTAAAGTTATGCATCTTCCATAAGGGAAAATGGGTCAGGAGTAAAGTAGGTACATATGTCATTACCCCATCATAAATGCTTAAATAAAATTACGCATTTCTCAACAAGTAGAGCTGGGTCAGGAGTAAAGTTCAGGGTTCTCAATGTGAACATTCTAAGATTGAAAATAACCTCTCTCAATTTCTTTTTCCATCGCAGTGTTATTGTACGACCGTACCTGAATATAAATATTTTTAACATGTTTATCCAGAATACATTTTAACTATCTTACTTATTAAATCATCCCAATATCATGCTAATGAAAAATCAGTCCATGGTAATATCAAACCTACGTTGGCCCAATATCGTTTTTATGCCACTGTATTGTGGTGAAAGATGTCTTTTTATCATCAAATTAAACCCATTCGATGTTCTCATATGCTCGACTATTATTTAAAACTATATCTGAAGCGTTTCCACATATAATTTCTATTTCTACATATTATTGAATAGGATTAATGAAATATTTGAAAATATTTTCATTGGGTTAAGATAATTTAAAAATTTTGTATTGAAAAAATTTTTTTTTTACCTTTTCGTTTGTCTATTTGTAAGAAAAACATTTAATATTATTTGTAACAAAGAACCCTTTCGATCTTCTCATATGCTCAGCTGCTATTTAAATATATATCTGAAGTGTTCCACACATAATGTCTAATTCAAAATATTATTGTGGTGTATAATACAATATTCGCAAATATTTTCATTGGATCATGATAATTAAGAATTTTGAGCTGAAAATTATTTTTTTTTCATTTTTTTGTGCATGAGTCAATGTTTACACTTGTATGACTGACATTTAATGGTATTTGTAATTAAGTACCTTTTTGCTAGTCTCCTATGCTCATCTGCACCAACACAAAAACGTTAGAATTGCGCTAGTATAACATTTGAACGAACTTGGTTTGAAACATGTTATGATGTCCAAAAATCCGACCTTTTTATTGTTATATTTTGAGCAAACCTTTTGGGAATAACATTAAAATAACGACAACATAAAACATGAATGTAACTCCTTACGGACAGCATTAGTACGATGGTCCGTCCCATTTCTCCTACGTAGACCAATCAGCATTCACACATTCACCTCGTACACACCAGGAGTCTTTAAGCCTTTAAGGGGCTCCTTGATTCTGACAGCGATGTGTTTTTATAGCTTCCCGGGTGGTTTGTGCATGGTTTTAATATTGTGTCCGTCCAAAATCCTAGAAATTTTGCCCGACACAGAAGCGACATAAAGAAGACAGGCAGTGGTGGCTAATGCACACTCTGCTCGTCAAAGGACCTTTTTAGGGCTTAGGGGATTTCTCTCCCACTACACCCGTTCTGTCGGGAAGTCGTTTTTATGTGGCTTACCTCCTGCGGTAAATTGTCCATCAAAGTTTATATATCTTTGTCCTATATGCTTCCTGAAACAACAGACAGTATGCTTCAGCCCTGAAGGTGCTGTCTGAAATGCAGGGGCAACTGGCAAGCAGGATGAACCAACGTGAAAAAAACTGGGAACCCTTGAGTCATCTACGAATAACTGTAAATACCACAGAAGCCTTTGCAGCCACAAGAATATTTTCAATTCAGGCATAAATAAAAATTGTGGATTCTCATGACGCAACTTGTACTGATATGGCGAAACATCTAAGATTACCAGTCTCTGCAATGGATACAAATATGAAAAATTGCTATGTGCTTCAGAAAGATGCTAACTAGTGCAGAAACTTGCTGAAAATAAGAAAATTCCAATAAATCTTGGTATGAAGAAATACCAACTTAAAAAGTGGCTTTTTAAGTTCTAGATTGTCAAATATCTCTCTGTGAGTGGTGTCATCATAAGAGAAAAGGCATTGCACGATGCCTGAAGCTAGGGAATTATGGTATGACAATGTCAAATGGTTGTTTGGGCTGGTTCAAATATTGACAGAAATATATCGTACATAAATATATCAGGACTAAATATACTTCAAGAAATAATTAATGATATCCTGGGCGAGCAGGGATTTTTTAAGTCGAGTGAGATCGAGCGAGAATTTTAAAAAAAATCTTGGATCTCGAGCGAGATTCAAGCGCACTGAAATTGCAGTACAGACTTTAATCTATGTAGGTACTAATTTTCTACTTACACAAATATAAGTTTAAGCTTATGCATTATTAACGAAATTCTGTTGAGCGTAACTTTAGCATTTACTTTTAGAGATCAACATCTACGTGGAATCATTAGGACGAAGGTATCCTGTATTTATGCGACGATAGGCCTCCATCAAATTATGAATACACCCCTACTTTCATGACTAAAATTTAAAAACGTTTTTGAGTAGAAATACCATCATCCAATACCTAAGCCAAGAACACTGTATAAGTTACTGTGTAAGAACACTTGTACAGTGTTCTTGACCAAAGCATAATGGCCTCACCCCATGTTTGAACTTGGTATCTTTTTATACAACAGGATCTCAAACTTTAGCTTGGTCTTTATTAATTTACAACTTTTTTATTACTTAAATTATTTACGAACTCGCTAGAACAGATTGTCGATCTTGGAAATCGCCACAGGCTAGGCTTAAATTAGATAGATAGTGTAAAATCCAGTTATAACGCACTCCGCTATACACCGCGTGTATCGCCATGTCCCCCAAAATGATTACATTGACTATTTTTGTGCTAGAAGTAGGTAACATTTTTGCGAATTTTATCCCGACGTCCTGGCCGATGCGTATTGACTGCGCAACTTCAAGAGATGTACGCAATCGGCGGCATGTCTAATACAGTAAAACCTCGTCTCACCATGTCCCCCTAAATGATTCCGTTGACTATTTTCATTGTAAGTGGAAGCTTACTCTTTAGCAGATTGTATCCCTAAGCGTCGCAACGGCACTACTTCAGGCACTCATACCACTGTAAGCTATCATCAAGATCACACCAACGCGATCGGCGACATCTAATATGTAATTTGATATGAAAGAAAGACAACTGTGACAATGTAAGCACATGCATTGTTTCATAACAAAATTAACAACCCAGCAAATTGAAATTGGTCATTATATCTTGTGAACTCGAGCTGACAATCAGTGGAGTGAATTATATACGCATAACTCCCGCGCTGGTAGATTTCCAAGTTCCTACCACGGTGCTGAAACAATTACATTTCTACAGTCTTCGAGCATTTTTGTGATGAATGTGCTGTTTCACCTCCACCCTCGGCATAATTCGTATGAATATGTAAATTATGTCTTCTTTGATTTTAGGGGAAACAATGTCTCCCAAAAGGAAATTAACTTATACAATTAAAGGACAAAAGTTGAGCATACTCGACAGAGTGAAGCAAACGTGTAATAATTTGGAAGGCCCGTCCTCTGTCAGTTTCCTGATTATAGCCACAGATTCCTCGACGGGAACCTTGGGGAAAAGGGAGGCCACATCAAAACTGACGAGATTGTCTCACTCGTCGACTCGCCCTGAGAGATGCACCCTGCCATGGTCGCTGAAGCTTGACCGCTAACCCAGTGCAACATATGGAGCTGTGCCCAAAAACCATTAGTGATGACAAGATTTATTCCCCATGAGCAGATTAGAAGAGTGAGAGGGGCCAATACAGTTTGAGGAATTAGGAGAGAGGTGTCCACACAGGGTTCTGAGCCTGTCAGTGATGCCTCTTTGACCTACCTGACTGGAGTGTAGCTCTTGGGCATATGATTGCGATTGGTCAGGTTATTGCAGGATGTAAAAAAAAAGTCCTAGTCGGATATTTGTGAAAAATACAGTTTATTTCAAGCATCTACCAATACTCTGGGGCTTTTCCCAGTACCCTCCATTTCATCTGGTGGAAATGGCAACCAGAAAAGGTCAGGTGATAAATCTGCTTTTTGAGAATGATAATTAATGGCACAATTATCCTCCCAAAATGCTTCACAAAACCACTGCCAACAGCCAAGCCTCCGATTAAAGTGGCCCACAGAGCATTAATAATAAATGCACCTCGTTTTGTGGAAGGGGACGGATTCCAGGGCCTGGGCATGCTCTCGCCTGTAATTCCACAGGAAGTGGTCCACTTGGGTGGCGTTCGCTATGGCCTCCATCGGCTCACCTTGCGCATCCTTCACCCTGGCGGTGATCCTCTCAACTGCTTCTATCGTGCAACCTCTTATTTCTACCTCTTCGGTGCTGCCATTTTGAAGCAAATCATCTGAAATGAGATTACCATCAGGTACCTAGTATTAAGACTCAAACAAATTTAAAAAATAGCCATGAAAATTACACGAGTATTCTTTTGTAATTTGATGCTAGCTTTGATTTACACAGTGTAAAGTTTTCAGTGAGAAGCATAATTATTTGGGTCATCAGAGGGTAGCATATTGAAGAGATGGAAAGGTTTTTCTTTCCTCATCACTCAGCGTGAAAAAAGGTGTACCACAAGGCTCCGTATTGGGCCCTTTATTATTCTTATTATATGTTAATGAATTACCGAATAAGTTACTGATTAATACAAATATTAAATGCAAAATGTATGCTGACGATACCAGTATTTTAGTGTCTGGGAAAACTTTGCTCAATTTAATTGAGTCAAGTGAATTATTAATACAGCAAATGGGTAGTTGGTGTGATAACAATGATTTATAATTGAATATGAATAAATCACAAATTCAGCTTTTCAATCCACACTTAATGCACATGATAGTAACCACTTACAGAGTAATTTTGGTTACCTCAATGTTACAAATAATGTTAAATTTCTTGGGGTGGATGTTGATTCTGTGTTGAAGTGGGACGTACACACCACAAATTTATGTAAAAAACTGAATTCTGTATTCTACCTGTTATCTGTATTGAAACATACAGTTAGCTTAGATGCAATGAAAACCCTATATTATGGATTATTTTATCCCCGTATTTCCCATGGCATTGTTTTATGGGGATCTACATCCAATTTAAATAATGTGTACTTTATCATTCAAAAGAAATTTGTAAGAACTAATTGTAAGGTGCATTACAGGTCTCATTGTCGACCTCTGTTCAAGAATTTAAGGTAACTAACTGTGCTCTCTGTTTACGTATATCATGCAGTAATCTATGTAAAAAAAATATTACTGATTTTCTTAAGAATAATGAAATCCATACATATGATACAAGGTTAAAATATGATATGCATGTGACATCATCTAGATCCAAAAAACATTTAAAAAGTCCTAGAACTATGTGTATAAAACTTTATAATAAGTTACCTACTGGCATAAAACTTGAGAATAACATGAGAGTGTTTCAAAGAGAGGTATTTGATTTTTTGTTGGAGAGATGTGTCTACAGTATCAATGAATATCTTATGTAGCATGAAACTTAATCTATGCACCTTATTTTCTTATTGCCATGACGTGTCCTATACTCTTGCTTAGTACTCGTATTTTTGTACAGTGTCTTTTAGACAAATAAAATATTATTAAGGAGAACTCGTGACGGTGATCATATCACAAGAAAAGGCTGGATTAAATTTGGCATCAGAATTATTCCATAAGCAGGAAAATTCACCAAAGGTAGCCAATGGAACCTCTTCACTGCGAATTTAATGTAGTTCATCAAAATGCTTAACAGCGTGCTGCATGCTTTTATGTCCTCTCGATGATATCACTCAAAACTACTCTCCCACCAGGCCATTTTATAGTTATTATTTGGCAATCCAGAGGACACTGTTATGGTCCAGATTTCTCTGCGTAATCGCAGAGTTAACTACCAAAGACTTTGTATTAATGCGTATGGTATGGGTGCCCAATGGTGCATGCCGTGATATTAAAAATAGTTCGAGGTCGTATATTGAGCATCACTATTCGACATCTCGAATATCTCTAATATTGTGCACTATTCGAGGTATTCGAGTATTTGTGGATACCATTCGCACATCCCTAAGTGTATTCTATTCACACAAAAAGTATATACAGACTCGACTTTGAGGCTTGATATGCCAAAAGAGGAAGAAGTAAATTTCATAGACAGCATATCAGAGTGTAGATAATTTAGCCTTTCGTGTAACGCAGGTACCAGACTTTTTTTAATAATTACTTTAGAGGCATGTTTTTGCAGTGAGGATGAAAAACGGCACAGTTTTTAGAGTCACAGAGGCCAGCGTCACTTTGGAGATTGTCATAACAAAATGAAAAGCACAATTGAAAGGAAATGTTGAGAGAATATGAATCGTACTTTTGCTATGACGCCCGATAAGTTTAAAATATTTACTTATATTTGTTTAAGCTTTTCTAGTCAGTTTACGAAACCGGGTTTTCTCCGTGGGTATGCAACATTGGAGGCACGCGAAAAACACCTTTGTCTTCATTTTAATAATTTCTAATGGGAATCCATTAACGTCATAACACTTGACCATGCCACGATATTTGAATTTTATATTTTTGGAAAACAAGCTTGGAATGTTGGCGGAAACGCTGAACAACGTATGCATTGAGCAGAATGAACTTGAGTTGACGGCAGAACTTTAATTTTGGCCACTATTTCAGCAAACTTTCTTCGTCCATAGACTTTCGTTTACTTTTCGGAGGAGGTTGAGCTTTTCGCCTCAGGCTTTCACATAGCCAATTTAGTTGGGGGTACTTAATTATGTATAATTTTTCAGAGAGGATCCATGTCTTAAGTTGCATCACCGCTAAATGAATCAGCTGGCCGTCCAAGAGACGAGGATCCACCCAGCGCTTATCAAGGGGAAGAACCTCAAGCTTCTTCCTAAGTGCTTCCAAAAGTTTAAAATAAACATTTTTCACACAGCATGACAATTAGTAACATCCCATGATGGATGTCCTAAATGAGTTGGTTGCTTTCTGCTTTCTTACAACACATGGATCAGGGAAAATTAATGGAAAGACCTTGCGTAGTTCAAGAAATAGAATGGGAGGAATTATATAAGATGCACTTTTTCCAAAATGAATGGCTCAAAAATCACCACAAAGGGCTCACTGCAAAAAAGTTACACTGCAAAAACGTTACACTGCAAAAGTTATGCTCTTAAAAGAAACTTGCCCTTCATATAAATCACGATGCTTCTTAAACGCTGCCAAACATGGAAATTGCCAGGGAAGGAGTAAATTTCATAGGACCATATATTGTGTTGTAAAGCATATGTTTTGCAAACAGATGAGGTTAAGTTTGTGAAATTTAAATATATTTCCACTGAGGAAATTAAGGTAGGTTTCCTTACCCAAATTTTGTCTTCATCTGCTACAGCTAAGTTTTCAACAATATTAGGAACAGTTTGCATGATTTGTGGGCCGTCTCAGTTTTCCTTCGTTAAGTTCATGTTTCCTTTTGTGCTCAGGACAGTTACACCGTGAATGGGAGGGAGTGATGAAGGTTTGATTGTTCACAAAGTGCTTCCCCATTACATTCGATTGTCTTTATTCATTCTCCTGCCGACTCATGACGCTCACGGAAAGTCAAAAGAGTTCAAAATGACGTTTGCTGAATATCAGCAGCCACGTCTTTGATTGCTGAGCTAAAGCACTGTACAATTATTCCAGTGTGGAAGTGAACGAAGACTCCCTCAATCCCTGAGCGGCCCCAAGGGAAGTGACGTTACCTCGGCCCAGTCTCTCCATGAGGCCCGTCGAGTACTTGAGGGCCCCGAAGTGCACCAGCACCTGAGGAACCCTGTAGTCGGCAAACACCGTCAATGAGTCAATGTCCGTGAATTCCCCCAGGCCTCTTCCATCGAACAGCATCCAAATATCTCCGACAAGGATCTGCGCTCTTTTGTAAAATGACACTGCAAGAAAAGCATGGCTATTAACCACAACATAAATATTAGTCAACAGCCACTATCCTTTAAGGATATTAACATCCGTGGTCTTTCAGCATAGCTCTTCGCAAATAATGCATTTTCAGGAAAAGGGTCCTGGTTGTCTGTGCACAAGTTATGGCTTATAGCTTTCAATGCGCTATTTACAAGCAAACGCAGAGCATGCATCTTGAAAGCCCTCCTTAGATATTATTTGTATATTCATATGAGTACTGCCACCACCAACTCAAAATGAGGCAGCGTTATAATGTTGCATTGCCACACCAACATTTGGCAAGACATTTCAGAGAGCACAACACTCAATTAATGATAAAGACATACCAAAGAGTAAATGACTCAGTTAAGGATCAACTTGGTCTCTCAAGCGATGACATGGATAAGAACATATAGTACAGTTGGAACCTGCCTAAAGTGCCACTTCCGTAAGCTACCACTTTTTGCTGGAACTGAATACATTCCCCACATAACCAATATTAATTTCCCCTCTTTTCAGCGGCCACCTCCTTCAATGGCCAGCGGTCATATATTTCATGATAACACAGAAAGAAAAACACTTGTTTTTCTTTCTATGTTATCATGTTTCGCTTCCACTCCATATCGCCTGAATCTTCAGAATTTGGTCATAATTTTCCATCCAGTGGCCAATCCTTAGGCGAACAGTTACGAAAAAATGATTGCATATTGAGTAACTTGTACAGAGATAACGTTTATTGCGACCGGGTTTTGCTTTTTACAGAGCATCTTCAGGCAACACATATCGGTGTGCGTATGAGCTTATGTAGGGAGGCAGAAGGAGGAGGGGAGGTGAGACGGATTGACAAATGAAGGAGAAAGGCGAGAACTTGTGGACGGTGTTCAGTGCCTGAGGGTTTGGAAACTAGGGTGAGGGGGTCGGGGGTGGGGAAGGGAATTATAAGAGAAGGCTCAAAGGCGGACATGGTTATCTTCTTCCTCTCTTAATATGTTCAGAGGCGTGCAGGCACTAATCTCAAGTCTCCTGGGGTGGACGTCGGAAAGCATGCGCTGGGAGAAGGGCCGTGTGGATCCTCGGGAAAACCCTGGCTCATCTTCCTCTTCTCTTCCCTCCCTAGTGGTCACTCGTCCTGGATGTGTAAGCCATCAAAGGGGATCAGGGAAAGCTAGGGTGAGGATTCCGGCTGTCTCCGTCGGAAAAGGGGAGGGAGGGAAAATTGGAGGGAGGGGAAATTGGAGGGGGGGAAGGGCAGGTGACTAGGAATAGTCGATGAATAGGAGGGGTGAACTGCTATTACACATCGCAGTTCGTTTACGGAGGGGGCATGTTTTTCATCATCTTTCGGTTGATTTCTAATTGTTCCAGGGCGTCGAGTTTTTTCCCTTTGCTGGCTGTGTGTAGTGTTTTGGGTTCAAAACTACACTTATTACCCAATTCAATCAAATGTTTTGCCACCATGGATGTGTCGTTTCCCGTTTCTGTGCGCTTCCTGTGTTCTTTCCTCCTGGTGGTGAAGTCGTGACCTGTTTGGCCTACGTAACTGGCTCTGCACTCGCAAAATAACTCGTAGACCCAGGGACATCTGAGAAGCAGGAAAATGTAGCATTGAGACTCGGCCCAGCATGCTTGTGCAGGGAATCAAAACCAGGTGTTATTGGTGGATTCTTGCCCTTGGTGTCGGAAATCATTGACAGTAACAGAAGCGTGATGGAAGCTTGACCCACACCACCATTGCAATAAACGGGACTTAAAGTATTAGGGGAATAGCCTTAGGGGCAAACTAACGTACGGCGGAAATTATGAATGGGGAAGCATACAGGGAAGATCGCAACCGACCTCTAAGTCTTAGGTTACAAGTCTATGCATGCGTGCTACCCGCTCTGACAACTGGCATAGTAACGAGGTGAACACCAACTCCCCGTTTACGCATTTTGGATGGGTTTATAAAGGCCCAGTGTGGCCCTCTATGTCCCCTTCCACCTTGCGAGAAGTGTATGCGGACACTTCCTAAATTTAACGTGGAAAATAACGAATATAGACGGGAAACACGAAAACAGACCTTTCTTACGGTGGATGTCGCTAGAAGGCTTTTGGAAAATATGTCTTTCCCGTTTAAGGTCATCAAGGTTCCATTCGCATACATCCGCCTCTACTCTTGTGTGCGTGAGCAATACAATAGACCAAGGGTGGGGGGGGGGATGGGGGTAACGAAGGGAGGTGGAGGGGTCAGAGGAGTGATATGCACTGCTAGAATCAAGAGAACGTTTAAACCCTGGAGGTGAGAGGGGTTGTTCCAGGGGCCTCGGAACAATCTTCGTGATAGGAGCAGAGCAATCAGCTTGTCGTGACAGATGAAAGAATGAGAACACGTGTATTTACACCAGATAAGGTTAAAAACAAATATGCCAGAGACGTACAAGTAAATCTTCAAAATTGGTGAATGAGAGTCAAACATATGATTATTAAACAGTTGGTTAAACACAGGGTAATTTACAATTTCATGTTGATCTGGGAAATCTAATTTCAAGCCCTTGGTCATAAAATGTAAAAATTCCCATTAAAAGATAGTCATATACATTCCTCCTTCCAGCAGATACTTAGCGAAACCAGGGCACGAAAAAATTTAATTCTTTTTCATAATCTAAAATGATGTATTTTGGCATCCAATCGATGCAACTACTTTTTCTTGGAATTATTGTGACCCTTTCCACTAAATGAGACACATTTTCTTTGCTTAACTACACTTTTTATCCATGCTATAAACATTTCTTTCATGCTTATATTCGATTTAATTTTTACCCCTGAAATGTATGCAAAATCTGGACATTTGAACAGACTTCAAACAGTAAATCTCATTTCTTCCCGACTGAATATAATGTTTGCTGTCAGCATGTCTCAGGAGAAAAAAATACTACCTCATTCAATTTGCAGTCTACCATACAATACAGCGGCAAGAGGAGTATTGCGTTGCCCTCACAGTTTACACTCACAACAATGTCACACAACAATAATCCATATTCACCAATTGTGAGGAAGCAAAGAATTTCCTCCAACATTGTGGATTTTGAGGATTGGCTCTCACCAAGTGGCAAAAGAGTTGTTTCAGTTGTGATGATAAAATAGAGGCTTACCTAAATCAAGGCTGTGCACATGGTTAACACTTCTGTAGCATTGATAAAAGCATCTTCCAACAAAATTGTAGTCCATCACTTACAGAAAATGAAAAATCCTATCTGGCACAAAGGATCAACGAAATATACTGAACCCAAACAGGTTAAATGTCTAATTCCAAAGAAACATATTTTTCACACAAGTATTCCTTACAATTTCTCTCTCAATGAAAACTATTGCCTATTGGGTGAAAGCTGACAATGGGAAATCAACAGTCATTCTATATCTCAATAATTACTTTGAGGAATTAATATCGACCAGTAGGTGTTAAAAATCTTGCTGCTGCCCCATAAGGGTCTCTTTTCCAGAAATATCTCAAAGCACAGAACAGTTTAGGGTCGGCAGTGCGCTCCTTGGTATTCACTACCCACTCCATCATATGACACACTCTTGTCCAAAGAAATGAGCTAATCCAAGACTTTAACAGGTTTTATAGGGGTTTTCATTTTCGTTTTCCCTAACTTTTCCAGGATTTCCAGACCATTATTAGTGAATTTCCCTGACATTTGAGCGCCTGAAAACTCCAAGATTTCCGTCATTTATAGAGATAAAATTGGTAGTGAGGAAGCAGAGAAGTCTAAACTTATGAAAAATTGTAGGTTTATTTTCATAATAATCATATGAACTTCCAGTAATAAGAGATCAACAACTTTAAGTAAACAAAATAAAAATTATCATTCCTTACATTGATATGCCTTCAGAAAGGGTTTTAATTGCAGAAAAATATATGCAAAGAAGGCTAACCTGGCTTTTCCTTCAAACCTGATGTAATGTTAAAGTAGCTCTTTGAATCAATCTTGATTTTTTCTTCCTCACATCCTTCTACAAATTTGGCTAAGTGAAATCAAATTTGACTGAGAATAACTTTTTTGTCACCAGAGGGACAAAGCGAAGCATTCCTGGTGAAATGGCTAGCGAATGAAAATGAGGTGCGCACACCTTTCGCCAATCTTTTCACCAAATGGTGCAGGCTATAGCCGGAAAGAACCAGAATAGGGTTGCCTCCATAGCGAAGCCAGCCTGAGGCCAGTCGTCCCCTCCCCTTCACCCCACCCTCCGCTCCTATGCGCAGTTTTTGATCTCTTGGCATTTTCAGGTGATAAAGTCCGTAATTTGAACGTTTTGCAATTTTTCCCTGACCACACGTTAAATACCCTGACTTTTCCAGGATTTCCATGGCCGTTTTCATTTTCCCTGATTTTTCCAGGTTCCTATAAACCCTGTGTAACAATCTCAAAACGTTTGCTGCAAATTTAACAGAATAGAGATTGGAATTGGGATAGACTAGCTCCTGCTTGAGATTACCACTGGGAGAAATCACCCACCTCTCCTGCCAGCGAACACAGCTTCGTCACGGAAAGACGAGAACTCCCGTACAATGAGTGAAACCAGGGCCGTGGCAGAGTGGTTGGCGAGCCGAATGCATTCCTGGAACGTGCCACCAAACTTCTCCAGAAGTACGCCGCCTGCCTCCCTCAGGGCGGAAACTCTCTCCGACAACAACGGCACTTCACCAGCACCTTCTTCTGGGCGCAAGATCCTCTTCAACTGTTCCGCAGATATCGTGGAATAGAACTTGGGATCCGTGATGGGCACCTGCTCCTGTTTGATCAGATGCAACGAGCGTGAGTGTCACACACTGCAAGAGGGGGAGGGTGGATTTCACGACACTCTGCCGGGTGTGTTTGAACCCAAGCATTTGAGGAAGAGAGGCCACGATTGCCCTTTGACCTCTCGTCACGCAAATACACTTTGACCTTTGAAGGGATGCTTCTAGGTGTCCTCCAAAAATCAGAAAAAGGAGTTAAAAGAGGAATTGAAGTGAGGGCCACACAGCCAAAAGCCAATGTGTGAAACAGTCAACTCCAATTAAAAGTGCAGAAGTTCAAGTATCGCAAACTAACCATGAAAACCTTCTGGTAGTGGACCCACCGATGTTCACAATTCAGAAATGCAATCAGGGGAAACTGCGTTGGGGACTCCACTGGTGCCAATACAAAGGACCTGGGTTCAAAACCTGGTAAAGGGGACTGGATACCATTCTTGAAAAGTGGATTTCAGACCACTGGCTCTGTCATCGATATGGTGACATGCTAACAGACGAAAAAATTCTGTTTTCACTGTTTGACGCCAGAAAGGTGTAGCTAAAACGCATGTGTTTCCACATTTACTTGTTACTAATCACCTTGGAGAAAGAAATTAGATAAGTAACCTGAGAATAGAGTGATTTTGCTGGAGTGGTACTAAGGCATAACATGACATGCGAAAATGATATTTGGCATGCATTCAAGCAACATCCTATATCGTTCAATGCAGCAACTTCTCATTGACGTTAGTTTCCTATACTCTCTGTAATCATCTTAAGCATGGAGTATGTCCAGCGCTTTTTATGCGCAGAGCACTGGCAGGATGAGGGCACTGCTGTAGGTCCAGGGGAGAGCCCCTTTGCTTTGGGCGTGTTTATCGCTCAACAACAAGTTCTCCTGATCTTTCAATGACAAAAGTCAATGGGTCCAAGAGGAATTGGACCTGCATGCAACGATGAAATTGATGTACCTCGTCTACCTCAGCTATTCAAACTGAGAGTATGTCATGTTAAAGTCTTTATTTGCACACATTGATGAGTTTAGGCACTATTTTCGTGCCAAAAATTATCATTTAATTGGAATATCTGAGACCTGGCTGAAAGAACTCATAAAAAGTGATATGGTGAAACTCCAATACATATTACCAGTTAATTCGGAAGGTTCAACTTGGTTGAGGCAGAGTAGCTGCCTATGTTTATGATAGCCTAAACTGTAAAGTGCTTGAACTCTCTGATAGAATTCCTCTGAAACCAGAATTCGTGGTCATTGATGTCTCACATAGAAATGGCAAACTTCTGCTTATACCATGTATAGACCACCAAAAACCAGTTACATATGCGATGATTTTGAAACATGAATTTGTAAATACTTTATATAAAAATATTATTATTTGTGGTGATTTCAACATTGATATGCTCAAAGAAACATATAAGAGTAGTTATCTCACAAATTTACTGTTTATTTGCTATTTTCATCTGCCTTCTTTTCAAGCTAAATATGTTTTGGGATCAAGTACCACATTATTTGACCTAATGATTGTTCATGATGAAAGTAAAATAGTTGAGTTTGGTCCTTGACCCATAAGCTTTCTATCAGAGCATGACCTGGTATATTTTATCTATATTTTCAAGATGTCTCAGTAAAAACCATCTCCACTGCTGTCGTACCGATCAATGAACATATATCTTCTACATCTGAATGGCCATCTTTACTCACAGAAAACAAAGGGCACCATTATAGGAAGTGCTAATGGTTCCAAAATCTGTAAACATAGAGCCACTATCTAAGATTCAAGTTCAAAATGTAGAAATATAATACACAGACAAAATCAATGATTAGGTATCATTTTAAACTAATCGCTAACCTGGCATGAACACATATCACATTTCCAATAAAGTAATAATATCAATAATGTAATTTATTGTTCGCTGATTTACATCTGATACGAACATATTTTCTCAAGTCATATTTGAGCTCATAATACAGATAAATTTAAAGTAGTAAAACACTTGCACCAGATGAAAAGTTTTTGTACTTAATGTCCTCATCACTGAGACTTAAACTAGCTAAATCTGAAACTCCTTCATATTTTTACAGCCTTATTCGGATAATTTAGCTAAAAAAATAAGGAATACTAGAAACAAAAATAAATTACTTATACCCTGTCACAGGACCACAATGAATCACAACTCCTTCTACATAAAATCATTTGATAACGGTGATGAGAGCATGATTTAAAACATATAAAGTGGATGAACTGAAGGTCCTCTGACACAGGAATTTTACTGTCTAGCTGCATTCTATTATTTACGATTAGGTGATTAATAGAGCTACTCAAGAAACATTGTTAAGAATAGCAGCAAAAAATTATGGTCCTAAATGATCCAAGTTTGAGCGTAAGGGTGTTTGGAGATGTTTGCAGAGTTTAAATAGAAATTAGTTGCTTTGGAACCTCAGCCGGCTGCTAGCCATTCACTCCCCCCACCCCACTGCCCAACTTCCCCTCCAGCCAATTGGTGACACTGACTTTGGTTCATCTGTATATACATATGTATATTGAATTATATTAATATTAAAAGTGGAACCAATGAAGTGACCTTTATGATCCATTTTCCAAAACTTTGGCTTCCTGTTGGAAACTATAACGTGACTCAGAGAGGCAAAACTTTCTTTAAAACAATATTTCATTGCAATCTGAGAGGTGGGTGACATTTTGAATTTTTTTTTGATGAATTTATTTGGAATGACCCATTCTTTATTACAGAAGTCAAACAATCCTTTTTACAACACAGCACCTATCATATTTATTAATTTATTCATATGGAGTTGTTCAAGAGACAGAACAACATTTACTTCACCGGCAACAGATGGTGCTCACAGCTAGAAGCCCAGACCTTGGTGCAATCATATTTGTGGGTGCAATTCACCCTTGGCATGCGATACGCACACTGAACCCACAGCGCATTGTTGGAATCACCACCACGCAGCAACAAACTACAACACATGACCTTTTAAATGTCACTACTTACTGGTGTCTCACAAAGCCACTTCTCAAATTATCTAGAATGGATTATTTCCTCAAAATTAAGCCTTAGGTACACTGTTTCCTCAGATAAACCTATATTTGCTATCATTATCACCTATGCATAATTAATGAGATTAAACAAAAATAAACACAATTGTAAACTGATTCAAACCTTCATTTTCCTGAAATACATGCATGCTGAAATGAACTGTTTTCATTAACATAAACAATTAGAAATACTCCATCAATAATGTAATTACCTCTCGGGCTTTCATAAGAGCTGCACAAAGTGCATAGTAGCCAGTGAAGCTCCTTCCTTTCCAGGAGACATTCCATTTGGGATGGCCTTTGTCGGGCCAAAAGCAGAAATTCATCACATCTGTCACAAACAAGAAATCAACGGCATCCTCTTCCGTTGGTTTGGGCAGGAGATTATCAGGTCCAGCTGAACTGTTTAACACAAGTCTGTTTTCTGATGAGAATTTGACGATCTATGATAGACAACATATTTTTTTTGAGTTCCAATGGAATTAAGAATATATAACCTACTATTTTCAAAAGGAATGATTTACTGTGTGTACTGACCTCATTAGCAACCCTTTGTATTCCTTCTGCATCAATAGTTACGCTCTTGGCATGACTTGAGACTAACTTCCCAGTTTCCCGTGGCAGTAAGACATCCATGCTGACACAATGAGACTGATGAAATGAATTAGTAGTGCAGAACGCAGAAGTTCCTCTGACAGTTCTACTTTAAACAACTGGGTTAGTGTTAGTGTACATGATGGAAATTTATCAGTTGTAGTAAAAAATGTAACCAAAAGGAAGTAGCAGTTGTAAATGAGAGAAGAGTGAAAAAAGCTTGGATTACAGTGGACACACTTAAAAAGGAAATGAGTAGCTGCAACTCCTTGGAATGATAATGTGTGGTTTCCCCTTGCCATCCTCATGCATTGCTATAGCCTTTAACACATTCAACCCGACGGACATGAATGCACGTCCAAGGTGCGTTGTCAGGATACCAAAGGACGTGCATTAGCGTCTGTTAATGTCCTCTCTGAAGGACGCGAACTCGCGTCTTTAATAAACTATCGAGTTTTGTTATTTAAAAAAAATTTTAACTAATTTTAAATTACACTTAAGTGACTGGCCAAACTAATGTGGGAGAAAAAGCTTTCCGTTTTTCATGATTGCACACTAGAAATATTCTGGGTTGAATGTGTTAAAGTAAGTGTTACCACGTCTGTAGTGAAATGAGTGATATGCTGTTCTCTGAGTAATGTGGTCTCCACCTTCACTCATAAGAAGAAGGGGAGCTGCTGCCCTCTCGTCCAGCTGATGTGGTGATCAATTGTTGGTGGCCTCCCATCGCCAAGTCCTCAGAAATTTCTGTATATTTGAATCAAAATATGGTCGATTAAGCTGTCCCATCTGCTTCTCAATGTTAGACTTAGTCACTTGGTTGACTCAGATCTATGCAAAGGCACTCAAAACAACCTCGCCACTTAAAGGAATGGAGTGCAAGCCAAGTGCCACAATAGAGAACCTCTGATGGAGAATAAAGACAAAATGAAGATGCGGACGGAATATTTGGAGCAACTAAACGATGGAAGAAAAACTTAATGTAAATGCTAGAAGGAAATGAAGTCAACAAGGACGATATGGGAGACTCAGTCTCAAGATCAGAGTTTGATGCAGCAGCAAAGGTTGGCAAATAAATGTGGCTTCTTGATTTAACAATATTCCTGCCGAGCTGATTAAAAATACGGGAGAGAAATCATTCACCCAGCTGTACAAAACCATCTGCGACATGTACTCAACAAGAGAGATACCCACGGACTTTGAGAAGAACATCTTCCACATTCCCACAAAGAAGAGGGCCGAGAGCTGTATAAGACTGATTACAAATGCCTCAAAGATATTGACAAGAATCATTCAACGAATACAAGATAAAAGAATGGAGCTGAGGAGTGCCTGGATGAATTTGGTTTCAGGATAAACAAGGGTACAATAGAAGCAATGGGGTCGTTTACAATATTGTTTTTATTGCCGAATCTGATAGAGTTTGTAAGATAAAAAGACCCGTATTTTTCCGTTTATTGGCCTGTCAATTATTTCTCGAGTTACAAGCGGCGAAAAACTGATGTTTTCAACCCTTTCGGAAAAGTGGGCGTGGTGCAACCTCTTGACGTATGTCGACTTCGTCCAATCACAACTGAGCCCGCGAAGTTACTTCGCCTTATCGCAATGGGGGGGACACAGCTGACTCTGCCAATGGGAGCGATTGCGACAGGATCTGTGCGAGCAGACCTTCCGAGAACTCCCCTCTACTCCCTTCCCTTCCCGTAATAGCAGTCAAGGACGGGAGGAAAATGACGTCAGTGTTATCACAGCAGCTTTTTCGGTGGGCGTCACCTTTTGCTTATTTTAATTTTTGATTTATGAGTGAATGGTTGTGGTTAGAAGATTAATTTTTTCACTAAAATTCGTTTTTCGTTTCCATCTAAGGATTTCGTGTACAAAATTGCGATTTTGGTTCCGAGTGAACCAAATCATTTTGGCCCTCAGGCTGCTCGTAGAGAAGAAAAAAACCATCACTCATTTCCTAACAGGATTTGGAGAAGATTTTTGACAACATGGATTGAAATTCAGTGTTAGGAATCTGGAAAGGAATCGGAGTATTATAAAATGAACAAAGATAATGGTGGTTTGCTTCTTCAAAGGAAACAGGAGTCATTGATTGCCATTTGCGCCCCACTGTCAATGTAATCATTACATTCGAGTTTGAGTGGAGAAATCCCAGTTGACTAGACAATTGAAAACTAATTTTAAGTTCATTTGAAAATGCTCCGAAACGACAAGACTGCAGCAGAGGCTCGTTACTCATGTCACATAGTGAGGCAGATGGAATATTCATAGCTTGAACTTAACCACAGGAGAACGTTACTTAATAACAGCCTAATAGAATTCTTATAGCTCGGCAAGTCTTTTCTGCTGAGTATGGTGTTCACAGTTGTTTTCAAAGCTCGTACACTTCCCAGTTGTGGATTCCTCTGCTTCCACGAAGCACGGTACCAACTACACCCAGGGTTGTGGGCCAAGTTTGCACAGTAAAATGAATAACTGTTTTTGAGTGAAAAAACTATATGGATTATTTTAAATTAAATAAATAATGGTAAATCATAATAAATGCTCCTCAGATAATTGTTAATAAGCTTTAATGGAGTGTACCATCTGCTTGGAAGCATCTGCTGCACCACGTTAGCGGCACGGAAAGGAAAGAGTGTGTGTGCCTTTGATGCCACAAATATAATTGAACGGCATGCAATATTTCAGAGCCGTAATTTTGCACAGTTAAACAAAATTTTTCAATTTTTCATTATCGAGGAATAATACGAAACCTCATTTTAAAAGAGGATGGCTTAAAATACAACCTATAGGGGTTATAAACTTTTGATGAAGACAAATAAAAAAATAGGAAACTACCCTATTATCAACTGTTTATTTAAAATTCAATCGCCATGTATGAAGATTCAGCGAGGAGGCCTCAAGTGGCTGCCGACATAATTTCCTCCGACATCGGTTCATTCCAACGTCCCTGTACCGAGTAATTCAGGACTTGAAGAATATCTACATTTTTTCACTGAAGCCAAAAAATAGAACAATAATGTAGTGCCTAATAAGAAGGACTATGTCAAGAAGTGTATGACTTCTCCAGATAACAATGGTTTCAGTGAACTTACAAGAGACCCTACAATGAAATTCCGGAATGAACTTAAGACGTCAGGCAGCAACCACCTGGAACTTTTTCCAAAGGCTCTAATTTTTATTGTTTTCAACACGAATCCGCTGCTCCATGACTTCCCGGCTGTCAAAACACACAAAGTACACTTTCATATTAGCGGTGGTCCTACCAGTGGTTTCACAAGTAACTGCCCAATGCCACAAATTACCCACCAATGTATGAATTATCTCTCAAGATTAAACATTGTAAATGAAACAACTTTGTACTTTCCACTTTATATGTTCCCCGATCGATTTCGATGACTCAGCGTCATTTTCAAGGGGGTCAACAGACTAACTTTTTTGTCAGTTGACCCCCCTTGAAAATGACGCTGAGTCGTCGAAATCGATCGGGGAACATATAAAGCCGAAAGTGGAAAGTACAAAGTTGTTTCAATTACAACATTTAACGTTCGCAACTTCCACAAAGTATCACCTTCATCCATTAATTCAACTCTCAAGATATCACGCACTTTTTCCAGCAAAACATGGCATAAAAAATTCAGAGGAGTTGGCCAATAAACTTGTGTACGATGATCCTCCACCCCATGCTAAATTAATACACTTAGATGTTACCAATTTATTTACAAGTGTTCCAGTTACTGAGGCAGGGAATTTAGTCATAGATCTTGTGAGGAACTCCAATACTCATGGTTGTATGGTTTGGAAGTTAAAGAGACCTCTTAATTTAACACTTCACTGCCAGCACCACGGTATTGCTACGGGGTCTGCTCTTTCAACAATCTTAGTCCATATTTTCATGGATTGTCTGGAAAAGTCTTTGTTTGAAAGTAAGCATCGTTTTAGGAGAAATGTATTTTAAAGGCGTCATTATGATGACGATAGGTATTTTATGCCTGTGGTTGGGTAGCAAATGACAATTGGATAACATTACTTCCTTTTATAAATTTGCACAAATATGTTCATTTTAGAATAAAAGGACAATGGTTACATATCACCTGAAGATCGATGCAAAGCAAAATAAGGCATAAACAGGAGAGATGAGGCAAATACGTACACTGAACTACGAAAACAAAAGCTAAATGATGCAAGGGAGTACTGCTATCTGTGAAGCCAAGACAGCAGCCAAGGATGAAGAAGGAAAGGAATTCTAAGCAGAATAGCCCAGGCAAAGAGGGCATTCTGTCAAAAGAAGAATCTACTTACAGCTGGAAATACAAGCATAGAGGTGCGGAAACAATTCATCAGAATTGTTTCCTTACTTCCTTCCTTACAAAAGAGAAGAGGCCATAACCAATGTCAAACTAGGAAAACAAAAACTTGATGAAGTGAAGGAGTTCTGTGGCCTGGGAAGCAGAGTAACCAACGATGGACGAAGCAAGAAAGAAATAGTAAGTAGAATAGCCCAGGCAAAGAGGGAATTCTATCAAAAGAAGAATCTACTTACAGATGGAAATACAAGCGTAGAAGTAAGGAAACAGTTCATCAGAACGTATATCTGGAGCATGTTTCTTTACGGCAGTGAGTCATGGACGACGACAGCAGCGGAGAAGAAAAGGGTGGAAGCATTCGAAATGTGGTGCTATCGAAGAATTATGAAGATAAAATGGATCGACCGAGTGATAAACGAAGAAGTCATAAAAAGAGTGGGAGAAAAGAGAAGTCTGCTGAAAACTACAAAAAGAAGACGGGACAAGTTAATCGGCAACATCTTAAGACACAATGGCCTGATGAAGACAATCGTCGAGGGAAAAGTGAACGGAAAAAATGGAAGAAAAAATGGATCAACCGAGTAAGTAACGAGGAAGTGCTAAGAAGAGTGGGAGAAAAGAGAAGTCTGCTGACAACTACAAAAAGAAGACTGGACAACTTAATCGGTCACATCATAAGACATGGATGGTGACAATCGTCAAGGGACACGTTAATGAGACAAATGGTAAGGGAAGGTGATGAGAAAGAGAAGCAATTATAAAGAGAGGAAATCAAGTGGAGAGCTGTGGGAAACTAATTCAAGATTGTTGACCGATGACGATGAATATCATCTCCCAGCAAATTTTTGCATCACAACAAAATCATTTTCAATCATCAACAAAATCATGACACTATTTTAAACTATGGAGATTGTTTCCATAATGCTAATAATTCTGTACAAAAATACCACTGATAAATCAACAGTATATTATTTCTGCAGTCATCTTTTTTCCTCAAATAATAAAAAGCCTATCCGATACCAGGGTAGAGGATTTCTTACAGACTTCTTACTTTCTTTCTCTGGCATAATATACAAAGTTTATATTACAGAATGTTGCTTGCTTACAATTTAAGTTAGATAAAACGAGTAAAATTCTTAAAACTTTAGTACCTATACAACTTTGGAAATTCATAAAGAAAGTTGAAGAAGGCCATTGTAGGAAACAATTGCAAACTGATACATATCCATTAATTCATTTGTTAATACATAAATTACTAATGGTGAAAAGCTCTTAGGAATTCCAGCTGGTTTAACATTGCAATAAATCAAACAATTCAACAGACAACATCATCATCAAGGAAAATGTTAGTTGCTTATGTAACCTAGTAACTGTCTCGAGACATATATATGAGCTCATATCTTGACTATTCACCATTGTTCTCTTGCCATGCGAAAATCGCTCTGCTTAATTGTACTCTCCCACTAAATCTCTCATAATTTCCACAATATCACACAAACCCCTTCCCTTCTTTGAAAACTATAGTTTTGGTCTTGTAACTTATATCATCATGACTGGTCATGATGATATAAGTTACCCGACTATGACATGTAAGTGTTGAAATACAAATGACATGATTGAATATTCCTTAAGTAATTTACAAAGTGACGAGTTTTTTTTACAGTGTTATGGAAAAATTCCACTAAGTGAAGCCCTTTTAATGGCATTACAAGGAGGTATGAATTAACAGCTGGAGGAAACAAACGTGAAAATAATTTTTGAAATAATTAGTCATTTGGTGGAAGTGACCAACAACTAAGGTCATTTGCACCATTTAAAGGGATCTAATAAAATCCTAATTAGGATAGGAAGGTAACCTGATCCGGGCAGGAATTTTTCAGGGGATAGAGAAAGGATGGAGAGATACCTTGCCTGATAATAAGGATAGGCCCTAAATGGACTAGTACATTTTATCGGCCCATCCAACAGATGTGGCCTTATTCTAGACATGCATTCCACAAAACACAAAAGAGCTGCGCTATACCAATGAAAAATATCTGACCTTGCTTGAACTCAGAATGGAAAGCAAGCAATCTACCTACGACACCAGCCCAGGCCCCATTTTTGAAATAAACAATGAGGAAGAAAGCAAAGGCAACTAGAATACATGCATACATGACCAACACAATCTTTCCTGCTCAAAGCTGGTTATTGAATCCATTTAGTCGAAGTCGGCGATTTTTACAAAAAATGTTAGTTCTCAAACAATGAGAATTTACGCAGGACAGATGTTTTACAGTAAAATGATGTTTATAGATTGCTCCTACTCCTCACGATTCTGAACTTCGAACACAAAACAATAACCTTTTTAATTATCGTACGCGTCACATCGTCGTCTAAAAACTAACAAAATAAACGCAATGAAAGCAGCTATAAGAAGAGAACCACTACAAAAACGTGGTACTAAGCCTTTCCAGACGATGATAACGACAGCCATCCGAAGTCACAACGAATGATTTCTCGAAAATAATCTAAACTGACGGCAATTATAAATAACCTACTGAATGGGAACTTGAGTACTGAGCCGACCAAATCTATGTTGTATTCAGGATATACGGAGGAAGTCACATGACCGTAGTCCTTATCGTCCTTATCATTACTCGTGTAAGGTTTGCGTGTCAAACACAAAGCAGAAAAAGCAAGAAGGGTATCATTAAATCATGACCAACGTGACTTAAAGAAGGGTAGGATTACAAAAAAACAGCTTCCTCACCAACAACACCAGAGTGACACGAAGTAATCAGTGCAGCGATTTAAGGAATACTTTTCGATGCACCCGCGCCCCGTTTATAATTGAAAGTAGATGACCAAACGGTCGAACGTGGGTTCGTACACACTACTCCGCGCGTGTTATCGGCGGGCATCAGTTTGTGCTGCCCTCAAGCGGCGCCGATACCTCACTACAAGCCCATTTACGACGTTTTGGCGGTATTCGGAATTGATTCGATTTTTTTGTATGTCTAACCAATTTTATTTTTTTTATCCGACGAAAACAGGGTACATGTATGGGTTTTTTATTCACCCCCTGCCGAGAAACTGTCGTCGCCTTGACACAACACTACGCGGAGGAACACCCGAAAGCCGTTACCAATGGTAATTCAGCCCTCGAATGCAACGAATGCAACAATGATCGGCGATTCGATTACGTGGTCAAGCTAAACAAAAGTCACCCGAAAAACAATTGCAAAACACTGAAGCACAAAATAACATAAAACATGCTATGGGAATCCAAACGACACATTATTAACAAAAAAACCATCTAACAAGCGCCTCTGATTCCCTACAGAGATGGTTTTAGGTACTACGAATGTTCAAGCACGAATACATTAAATGAAAATTAAAGGCATAAAATGCATCGCAACAACGAGTAGTTATCTAAGTCCATAAAGGCACGTTAACACGTAGCAGTTGACTGCTATGATAGTCAACTGCTAACAACTGTTAAACCCTACTCGCATGTGTAAATAGCATAAATAGCAACTGCGATGCGAGTTCAGGTCGATAGTGGACACATGTCGAACGCTATCGATCATAGTTCGAGCTATTAGCAAAGTTGAAGCAGTTGAAGCTCGTCTACTGTCCAGCGGAAATGTATCCAACACAATCGCAACAATCGCCAACGGAAAGCAATACACGACGTCTGATATGGGGAATTTGGATATAATAACAAGAATATCTCTCCCAAAGGGGAGATTCTTCTCTTTAAAAAATGGGAACAAAAGATGATCGTCAATGGCATTTTTTGCTTGAAGAATATCATGAAAATTTAAGCATCAATCATCATTGAAATACAACGCTTTTTATTTGTTATGACAACGCCTAAATATCGGCTTTAAGCTGTACAGAAGTTGGTGCAGACGAATCATAGCAGTAGCGATATAGATATATCGCGCATCTCGCGACTGTCATAGCAGTCAACTGCTACGTGTAAACGCTGTTTAACATTTGTGTATTTCTTTCGTCGTCAACAACAACAAAAATTAAATAAACATTACCTACCTTGATACCTGCGGATATCGGAATGGCGGTCCAGTCCCAAGGAATACATAGGTATGGCATTAATCATATTTAGTTAAATTTGTGGAGTAATACTCGCTAAATAATCAGTTAAAAAGTTTTAATGTAGTGATAACGAGGATTGATAGAAGAATACACGGTGTGCAACTGGTAAAATAGCCGAATACGATGATGCCTAGCATCTAGTGTTGGTGGTGGCCCCTGATTCAAGCAAGACATAGGAAGATAAATGACTGAAAAATTACCATAAATACGTTGGACCGCAATTATTTGTAATCGTATTGTGTATGAGAGTGGTTTCTTTACTAAATACTATGAACTGCATGTATTCCATTGACTATTTAACCTACCACGAATTCCTGTTATTTTATATTGGCGAAGTGATTGGAGTGCATAAAATTAATAGCGCGAATGGTTTCGGATAGTGAAATGGAATCCACGTTGCGGGTAAGGCATCTTTTTAGAGTTGCAGTGACATTTTTTGACTATTCATACAATGGATCTTAAGTTTCGTAATGAATTCGTGTGTGTTGACTAGGCCAAGTAACTTTCGACGACGACAAATGCCTTTGTTTCCTACTGCGCACGCTCGGAGTTTCATTCTGTAAGCTTGCCGTTGAAACTATATCATACGAGAAAGAGAAATGGACTGAAAATAAACTGTCACCTAGGTGAGAGAGATGAATTTTCTAACGTGTTACGGCACAACACTTCGCGGCAATATCGCTGGCGTAATCAGAGTATTAAGCAATCGCACGCATTTTTGAGACTTATTTTGCAAAATAAAAGTGGTAGGGCCGTAATAATAGCGCAACCTTGATCCTATGCACCATTATTATTCGTTACCGATCATTTTTTTTATGACCCTGGAATTAAAATCCGCCATTTTCTCATAGCGTGTATTACCGTAACCTTAGCACAAATTTCCTCTACCTACCACATAGTTAGTGGCAGTACAGTTTGAGGATTCAAAGCTTGGCCGCTAGTAGCTCGGCGAAGGTTGCTCACAGACTTTTGCAAATGACTATAGGTACTATGGGAGAAAAAAGTTTCCCAACAAATGGAGCGTCGCCATTATCGCTCGGAGAGAAAATCGAATTCCTTTCGGACGGTACAATATTCTTTGGCCTCGGTCTTTGAAGTTCAAATAGGGTAAGGTGATGGATTCATCGCCCGAGTATGCGATGGAAGACCGAAAGCTTGCCCGCCCCGAGCTGCAAACGCACTGGCGTCCAGAACGAACGCATATTATTACTCGCATGCATTTTAAACGCTCTATTTAACTAGTATCTCGTTCTCGCCCAACTTCCCTCCGAACGCCGAGCCTTTCCGCCGAACTTTGCTCCTTCCTGGCCCTCTGGCAAGGTCCAGGGATTCACCCAATGTCCGCCTCTTCGCTTTCTTTCTCTCGTTGGAAAGAAGTTTATATTATTTAGTACTTATGTTGAGAGCTGCTGCTGATTACTGCTTCCAACCCATGGAATGATTTAGCGAAGTATGTAGCATAATCTAAAGCCCTGGTTACACGATACATTAACCCGTACGAGTTAATGTATAAATGAATGAATGCGAGAATGAACGCGAAAATGCACCGTGTAACCACACCAAAATGTACAAATGAATGAATGTATGAACAGAAAATAGAACCTGTTCTATTTGGTTAATGCATTCGCACAAGTTGAGCTGAAACCATTCACGCAAATGTACATGAACCCGTATGTGTTAATTTATCGTGTAACCAGGCCTTAAGACAGTGCACCTCCATGGTTTTCCTTTAGTAAATGTAAACACAAACTTATGTTCAATGCACCAATCATGGCGACAGCTTCACTTCAGCTTGTCGGAGACCTTTTTTCCACTTTTAGATTTGGTTTTCATTAAGCCGTCAGGACATACAACTTGCATTACATTACAAAACTTGTGTTTCAGTATAGAGTTCTGAGGGAAATCACGCGTATATTGGCTGAACACTGTGGCCAAACGCTGTTGATAAAGTAGGCTATAGATTTAAATTATATCATTAACATTGGTAAAATCTCGTTTATTATGTATTAAGTATGAAGAATTTTTGGATAGAAGAAAGTGATATTTTGACTGACTTATACAAGTAAATGTCCTACGGCTGAGAATTTGTGATGATTTCGGTGGTATTACTTGAGAGTATTCTGGTGGTAATGTGTATGTTGGCTGACTAAAATCTTCCATGAAACCTTCATTCAAAAGAGAAATATTACTTTGCCCAGACCATGACTTAATAAACAAAAGGAAATTATTGTTGTTTACGCACAGGATAAGCTCTTGGTCAAAAAACAGCTCATATGCATTGCTTAAGAGCTTCCCCGACTATGAGCGAGTCATAAAAATTATGAAAACAGTCTCTTCAACTTCTGTTCTCAATTTTGAGCCGAATCTCACGGACACCCTTAGGACACAAATACCCCGAACAGAAGTGTTCTCTATAGAGTAACATATTCAGTGTTGAGCTGTATTTGAGTTGGATCTTTTACTTATTTGGCCGATACACACTTCCTTAGTTTTTTCTCCGCAATAAGAAATCGTTCACTAATTTCTGCTTTATAGATACACCCCTTATATATCACATATTCTGGGTCATGTTGTAGAACTATTTCTGGCCTTGGTATTGGAAGAATGTTCTTAGTTGTTTATTTTTGTGGTCACACTTGCCATTAACTCGCAAAATTTATGATCAGTCCACAAGAATTGAATGGAATCAGGCGATAATTTGCGAAAAAATGACATGGTGTAAGAAAAAACTTGATATATTTTTTACACTTTTTATTGAGTAAAACCCTACCGGTTTCGACACTCTCGTGTATTTGTATCTGAGTACCCTTGACAATGACGCGAGAATGTAGAAACCGGTTGGGTTTTACTCAATAAAAGGTGTAACAAATTCATCGTCAACATTTTCTTACACTAGTCCACAACATTATAATATGCCTTTGGGATCTTGTGGGATTTTGTCACCTTTGGATAGAATGGGGGCGTTTACTCGGAACCAAAATCGCAAATTTGTACACGAAATTGTTAGATGGAAACGAAAAAAGAATTTTAGTGAAAAAATTAATCTTCTAACCATAACCATTCACTCATAAATCAAAAATTAAAATAGGCAAAAGGTGACACCCACCGAAAAAGCTGCTTTGATAACATTGACGTCATTTTCCTCCCGTCCTTGACTGCTCTTATGGGAAGGGAAGGGAGTGGAGGGGGATTCTCGGAAGGTCTGCTCGCACAGATGCTGTCGTAATCGCTCCCATTGGCCGAGCCAACTGTGTCCCCCCCATTGCGATAAGGCAAAGTAGCTTCGCGGGCTCGGTTGTGATTGGACGAAGTCGATATACGTCAGAGGTTGAACCACGCCCACTTTTCCGAAAGGGTTAAAAACATCAGTTTTTCGCCTCTTATAACTCGGGAAATAATTGACGGATCAAAAAACGGAAAAATACGGGTCTTTTTATTTTACAAGCTGTATCATATTTGGCAATAAAACATATGGCAGACGACCCCATTGCACAGAAGAAGACTTTGCTTCGACTGTTTGATCATCATTATGATGAAAGAGTCACCTCCGTAAGAAACTCCGTCGATTCTGGATATCTGACAGTCTGTTTCGGTGACGACTTAGTGACCAGAGAATTTTTTACTGCAATAGATAATCCAGCGAGATATTCCATTTGAGTAATTAATTAAACATATACGATAAAAATCATTGATAATTATTATCTTGAAAATGTTTGAGCTGATTAGTTGCATTGAGAAAACAATGGATACAATAATTCAGGTGGAATTAAAATTTTCTCGAACGATGTATTTTCAAATTATCAAAAATGCACAACGTTGGAAAACGAAAAGAAAATTGGAAACCCATTATCATAACGTTGTAGGCCTCAAAAGAGTCATCATGCGGCCTGAATATTGCACATTCCATGACCACTGTGGATGAATGAACGAATGATGATCTTCCTTCTCAATATTTTACGACCCCAACGGGTAGATACCTCGATAGCTGGCTAGTAGGCTAGTGGCTGGATAGTATTCGATAAGCGAAATAGACATGGCAATAATCCCAGGCAAGTTAAGTGAAATAATATTCTTGCTCAAATCCAGTTTAGGGAGGGCGGAAATTTTTCGGGAAGCCGTTAGACGAGCAGGCAAAGAGCTGGACATAAAAACGGTTTCTTTGCCTACTCTCCCGGGGAATTTTCCTTAAAGCCGCGAAATATGGAAAGTGATTGCAGCAGTAGAAGATATAACCATCCACCTATCATGAGATCAGTTGCAAATTCGCTTGAATGGGAAAACAAAGATTTCCACGAAAGAGAAGAGGGGTCGAGGGTAAAAAATACCATAACATTTCTTTAACGTGTCTTGGATAAAAATATGTATCCAGTGCTTACGTAAAATATCAAAGTGGTGAGCAAAAAAACATTCGCTATCTTAAGGTCTCAAATTGAAAACTTCGTATTACCAGTCAGTTACATTACAGCTCGACCACTCCCTACTAATATTAACGAAGTGATTCAAAGGTTTATATGGACGCAGAAAATATTCAAGCTCGTTTTTATTAACTTTTTCAAATGAGAGTAAGAGAGCGAAGAGGCGGACACCGAGTGAATCCCAGGACCTTGCCAGAGTACGAGACAAGGAGCGTGGCCTAAAAGAAAAAGGCAGGAAAGACAGAGAATGCGGAGGAAAGTTCGGCGAGAACGAGATAGTTGGATAGAGCGTTTAAAAATCCATGCGAGGAATAATATGTCTCCGTTCTGGACGCCATCGCGTTTACAGCCCGGGGCAAGCAAGCTGCCTCCGGTATTCCGTCACATACTCGGGCGATGTGTCCATCACCTTACCGTGTTTGAACTTCCCTCGTGGTTACAAAGAATATTGTAGTACCTTCAGAAAGGAATCCGATTTTCTCTAAGAGCGATAGCTCCATTTGTTGGGAAACTTTCTTCTCCCACAGTACACGCTGAGCACATGTCTTTTGCTGACTGGGCCAGCGGCCCCGAGATGATGCCCGTTCCGAGGCGACAAAGACACTGATCTTGAACCTCTCCTTCACAGGTCTGCACGGATGACTACATTCCATAGGATCGCACATAACAAACCCTTGCGCAGGAAATCACGTGACCGGGAAAGTAAGGAAAAAGCTGCCTCCGCTATCCCACCTGGTGGCGGCTCACGCATTCAAAAACTGCTTTGAGGAGTTTACCATTCATCCACGAGCTCAGAAACCTTTGCATCTACTCCCGGATCTTGCCGAAGAAGCAGCCAGGTAAAGGACTGTTATTCACTCAATTATTCACTCAGGTATTCAACAAAGGACCTCTGATTACAGTGTAGCGAAGACGAAGACAATCTGCGTTATTTCCAGTGACAATAGAAACAAACAATTTTCCCATATATAGGTATATTTATTTTTGCATCTATTGTTACCTTTTCAAATCTATTTATTACTAGCGGAAGCTACCCGTTGAAATTCACGGGTGTGAAAAACATTGAACTTATTTTGTAAGAAAACTATTGTCTGAAGAAAACTGTTAGCGCGGTCATTTGAGGAGTTGGTGACCTGTGTTGTACGTAGTGGTAGACACGCTGACCGTTTTCCAGGTGCACGGAGAGATGAGTGACTATTGGTCCTCTTTCATGCACGGAAAATCCAAAAATGGCAAACTCATCACCACGTAAGATAGATGGCCATCTCGTATTTTCGGTTCTCTTAGCCATATCTTGAGTGAATTAACAGCTTGATCGCTACCCTTGTGTACATACATACATTAGCATTCAATAGCTTAATTGAGTTGTTCTATTTAACGTTGATATGTGGGCTGAGTATCTTAATCAGGATCTTAATTTAGTGAAGTCTTTATAATTTCCGCGATCTTTAAACAAATTGAAGTTTCGAAGCAGATGAGTCAATATTTGAACCAGATTTATAGGTGGTTACCCGTCCGTAGTTTTGGTTAAAATGAAA
Source organism: Platycnemis pennipes (assembly GCA_933228895.1). NCBI lineage: Eukaryota > Metazoa > Arthropoda > Insecta > Odonata > Platycnemididae > Platycnemis > Platycnemis pennipes. The sequence continues at coordinate 169,384,871 of OW121847.1, forward strand.
TTTATGAGGTTCTTAGCGTAACCCGGGAAACACCATGAGGAGTTGATCGATTTAGTTTCTAATTTTTCTTGGTGCATTTTTTTGTTTCTATTTTAAATAAAAATTTGTTCGTTAAATGTTGATAAACACTTGCAGAAAGAGCACAAAGTACCTCTATACATACTGTATGTGACCCGTCTCTCGTACTGGGAAGAAAAACATTTTTTACGGTTCTTAACATTACTCGGGAAACGCCACGAGGCGGTGGCCGTCATTCATTTCTCTTCTTTAACTTCTTTTTCAAACCTTAAGAAACGTCAAACATGAGACCCTTGGGACTCTGGGCCCCTCTTATATAGAATTTATTTCTAAGTGTTATCATGGGCCTGCAGACAAACGTGATATTTAAATGCTAGAGGCTTGAATGTCCTTTGAAAATCAAAGGACATTCACTCCGATCTCTGGTTGTCAAGGAAATATGCTATTGTTGATTTCAAAGAAAAATGTGAGATTTTTCAGCTAAAAATATGATTTTAAGACAAATACATACTAAGCGTAATAGAAAATTGATTGAATGAATTAAGAACTTCATTTATTCAGCCATCCGATAAAAAAAATTCCAGCCCTCTGTCTTGAATGGAAGTACTTTAAATAAGCAAAAAATGAGACCACTGCACCGAACTCAATGCCAGGGACCACCACGATCCATCTAAGGGCCCATTCAGGGGCTTTTGGGGACCCTGAGGGTATTTTAAGATAGCCTATGTTCTGCCCAGACACATTTCCTATCTACATAATAAATTTCAGCTCTATCCGTCCAGTAGTTTTTGCGTGATTGAGCAACAGACAGACAGACACCATTACATTTTTATATATTAGTATGGATTTATTCTGTTGATGTCATTTATATTTCATTGTCGGCCCATACAGGTTTTACGGTTTCCCCAGCACCTCGGAGCAATGGCTCTGCCGTGAGAGCAAATATTGCTAAGAGATCTAGGAACACAATTGGCAGAAATGCTATTAATGTAGTCCTGAAGATGAAACTCCAGAGGAATCGAATCTTGCGCTCGTGAAAACAAGACTTCTAGAAGAAGAAGGATTGGAAAGAACGCGAATAAGATTGAAAAGGGAGTTCCACCGCTGGGATTCTCAGTCGCTAAACCTAGCTAAAGAATATCAGAAAGAATTCACGACTCAAGGTGACAAAATGACGATAAGTTTAAATTCAAATGCCGAGGAAATCAAACGTGGAAGCAATATCCGTTTGATCGGCTCGGGATGACCACTAGAACAGCCTAGATCGATTGACGAACTTAGGTTGACTGATAGCTGGAACGAGGAATCAGCATTGAAAGTAAACAGAAATCTGAATGGCGCAAAGGAAGGAATATTTCAGCTAATACATGAACATCTACACGATACCCTGCAAGCTACCGTGAGGGTGTGTGGCAGGAGGTGAAGATCACCAAGCATGCACTACCGACATGCAAACAAGCAACTATCTGGTCTCATGAAACTACATTGTTAGTATCTACGTAGTATTTAAGGGGTTAATACATGCATCATGCCCTACAGAATACTCTAAAATATTTCCCCTACCTATCCCTTTGCTATGCTGAAAATTCTGTTCTCTTATAGTACGGGGGAAAAATGCCATTTTGAATCTATCGGTACGACAATCTATCTCTCCAAACTTATTTATCTGGTCGAATATAGCATAATACGCTGGTTTTTTTAATATATGCCTAACATCTTCAGTAAAGCTATCCGATTGAAATTTCTCTAATAGATTTAATCTGAACTTTAACCTACGCTCTGATAGTGATTCCCACCCTAATTCTTGTATTAATTCTGATACACTACTCAACCTATCGTAACACCTGTTGACGAACCTAGCTGCTCTACGCTGCACACTGTCTAGTTCTCCGATCAAACCTAATTCATTCGCATCCCATACACTGGCTGCATACTCAAGGTGGGGCCTAACTAACAAGGTGGGGCCTAATAACGCGCCTTGGAGTGTTTTATCTGCGTGAAACCCGGGCACTTAAAGAACGATAACTGGTTTCGTGATTGCAGACGAGACGACAGGACAGATGGCAAAATAAGACAGGAAGAAGAAATGCAAGACGTGAAAATTCACGCTCCATTTAGGCTCTCCTTCGAGCGACTGGTTTATTGAATCCGGTGCCACGGGTCACATGACGAACAAGGAACATTTCACTTCAAGAAGTCAAATGAAGACCAACAAGGAAGCCTCCTTAGCTGCCTTCTGCCAAGTGATGGGCTTGAAGGGGACAGGCTATTTTGCAAAACTCCCTTCGACCACTCCAAATATGTAGATTCTAGTAAAGGATGTCTAATTTGGAGATTCAAAGGAACAAGTTGTCCGTGAAAAAGTTGACCAAAGAAGAAGATAACCAGTGTCGTACCTAATGCTCAAGGACCTTGTCTGCGGCACAACGGAAAATAATGTACGCCTTGGTTTTGTATAAACTGACACGGATCCATGTAAACTGCAATATGCGAGGTAGACAGTTGCTGATTCAGAGGAGCAAGTGATGAGAGGAGAACTCTATCGAGGAGTTGGACGCGGATGCAAGCCTCTCTAAACGTTGACGAATATTTTGTCCCTTTTGACTATCACTACAGTTTGCTTGTATCTTCGTTGCTACGTACATCCTTCCTTATTAATTCCATTCTTAGTTATGTTTACAAGTAAATTTTATGCTAGTTATACAAGTAAATATTATGCTAGATTCGACCAGATAAATAAGATTAGAAAGATAGATTGTCGTACCGATTGATTCAAAATGGCATTTTTCCCCCGTACTATAAGTGAATAGAATAGGCAGCATAGCAAAGGGATAGGTTAGTGAAATATTTTACAGTAGTCTGTAGTGCATGATGCATGTATTAATCCCTTAAACACTATAGATACTAACAATCTAGTTGCATGAGACATACATAGTTGCTTGTTTGCATGTTGGTAGTGCGTGCTTGGTGATCTTCATCCCCTGCCACTCACCCTCGCGGTGGCTTGCAGGGTATCGTGTAGATGTACATTCATTAGGATAAATACACTAGATATTCCAAGTACAACTATTTTACAGCTTCAGCCAATATGTTGTGTACTATAAGTCTGGAACATGTGAAAAGGTTCCGTGATCACTCACATCCTCCTGTCTACATAATAACCTGTAAGCCACCATAAACGTGTGTGGCAGGGGGTGAATTCTCACCAAACATGCACTACATATTTCCGTTAAGTCTTCTCGGGCTTCCCACCGGGTTAAATATTAAAAATAACACCAACGTTTCAACGGACGACTCGCCCATCGTCTTCAGGGTGAGTTAGCGTTCGCTGGGAAGGAATTAAATCATATTTTACACACCTCTACGGGGAGGAAATACACCGCTACATCTGCCAGTTGGAGAAACTGCGTAAGGAAAAGGCAACACTGCTTAGTTATCTTGCTTTCTTGTTAAGATGCCGTGATGAAGAAACCATCCCTAAATTTGCCATAGTTCGTGCGTCTACTAAATCACCAGCAGTGAACCGCATTTTAAGACGAACCAGTTTGGCTTTGGTCCGTGAACGAGTCCAAGAAAAACGAAGATTATTGGATTGCAACGCGAAGGAACTGATGGCGCTCCATCTTCGACTTGCATCGCTTCTCTCGCCTCTTGATTGGGAATATATTGACCGAGCTACTGCTGCCATCGGAGGCTACGGCTGCCAATTTTCTTAAAAAAGGAGAAAGAAAGACAGAAGAGTAAGCACAACCGCCTGCCTACATCTAAGTCTATCACTCCTCCATTGGACCGCAAACGTGTTGTGATTAATTTAACAAATGAAAGTTTCAACGAGGCAACCTTTACGGCCTTGTCCAAGGGACTTAACTTGGCTCCAGCACCCAAAACCAACCCATATTTCGACTTTTTGGGTGGAATAGAACAGGCTGTTCGTAAACTTCCAGGGGATTTGGCCGAAGAAGTACGGGCCGAAGTTTCCTATGTTTTGGGTAGGGCCGTCCCACCAAAACCTAATCTATCCAGAGAGGAACAATCTGTCACCCTTGGTGGGAACGAAGAAGTTACCATCTTGCCAGTGCAGACAAGGGAAACGCCACCGTTATCTTGAAGACCGAAGACTATCGTAATAAAATTCGTGATATTTTACAAGACCATGCTTACCGGAAATTGCCTCGAGATCCCACGGAAGAGGTTATAAGAAAAACGATTTCCTTCATCAAGAAGTCTGGTTTACCACCTGAAGATGCAAGGGATCTACGACCTGAGGCTCCTGTTCCCCCCAGGCTTCATGGGCTGCCTCAAATCCATAAGGAAGGAGTGCCGTTACGACCTATAGTTAGTTCTATCACTTCGCACACCTATAATTTGGCTAAATATTTAACAGGGATCATCTCTCCGCATGTTGGTCTTTCTTAACACCACGTCAAAAACTCAGCCGAGTTTGTGAAGATCCTTGATGTTATTCAAGTGAAAGATACAGACGTTTTGGTCAGCTTAGATATTGTGTCCCTCTTTACTCGCGTGTCACTCGCTGACGCCATTGAGCCACTGAAGAATATTTTTTACGATAGCACGGTGAAATTATTCCATCACGCACTGACATCTACTTATTTCAAATACAATGGCGAATTTTTCGAAAAAACGGACCGAGTTCCTATGGGATCCCCTCTGTCTGCAGCCATCGCAAATTTTTATATGGAATATTATGAGGTGAAGGCACTTTCCATAGCTCCTTTACGCCCTAGGGATTTTTTCCTATATGTGGATGATACCTTTCTCATTTGGCCCCATGGGTCTGATGCTTTAATGAAGTTTTTAAGCCACACGAATGACCAACATGAAAACATCCAGTTTACAATGGAGATAGAAAAAAAATGGCAAAATTCCATTTCTCGATATCTTGATCCATCGGAAGAGTAATGGCGGCCTGGGACATATACTGCAAGCCGACGCACACAGATGTATATATAATTACAATGAAATCACCATTAGGAGACAGGCAAACCACAATTACTTTTGAAGTAACTTGTTTGGCGACAGAGTTCAACCTGCTCACCAATACATGACTTTTTGGAACCACATATGAGGTTACCTATAAACTGCAATCATTTATTTATCATGAGTTGCTGTCTTTCTGTAACTTAGGATTGGCTTCCGAAGTAAATATTGTCCCATAAATATGTAAGGTTAAATAAGCAAATAACCATTCAAATTAGTGTATACCGCCAGCCGACGCTCACAGATCTGAATGCTCGCAGCCATCACCACCCCTCCCACAGAGCAGCTATCTACTATCAACCTTAGTACACCGTGCCTTAAGGCCATAGCTGACACCGAGAGTCTTCCTGATGAGTTGAGGTATCTGAAGACAACATTATGGGAAAATGGATACAGCGAGCGGCACATCTCGTCGGCAATTAAAAGAACCTTCATTGCTCGTGGTTCGGAGGAGGATGAAAAGCTGAAACCTGTAGTCAGGGCCGTTTTTGTCGACAGTCTCTGCCAAGATCTCGAGTATATTCAAGAAATGCAACATGGATACGGTCCATAAAGATTTTATTATACTTAGAGACCGACTAGTTAAGGTGAAGGACCCCGTAGGCCTAATGACCCCTGGTGTCTACCAGATTTCATGCGAATGTGGCCAAGTCTACGTGGGGGAGACTGGTACAGAACGATAGCCACCAGGCTTAAGGAGCATCGGAGGCATTTTAGGCTTGGACAACCTGATAAGTCTGCTGTGGCTGAACATGGCATCACTGGGGACCACAGGATAAAATGGGACAGCGCAAAATTAATCTGCCGTTCGAACAACTTCTGGGACAGGCTTGCTAAGCAGGCCATTGAGATCCGACTAAAAAACAATAATTTTAATAGAGACACGGGTTATACAATTAGAAATTCGTGGAATCCCATTTTATATAAAATATAAAACTATAGAACTCCTCCTTTTTATTCAAATTTCGAAGATCCTTCCGGCCAATCAGGAGTAATCTGATTGTTACTACCGTTTATAGATACGCCTCAAAGGCTTTAATTTACTTACCCTGAACGCGATGGACGAGTCGTCCGTTGAAACGTTGCTGTTATATAAATACTTAACCCGGTGGGAAGCCCAGGAAGGCTTTACGAAAAAAATCGCCGGGAAAGAATTAAATCATAATGCACTACATATCATGCATAAAATAGGATGAATATTAATATATTAGTTTAAACTTCACTATTTAAAAAAATAAAAATAGCAAAGCAAACATGCAAAACATGCTGTTAGTTGGGTTACATTCAAGTCCTTACACCAACATGCAACTACCTATGCTTTTGATTGATTCACTCGTATTGGACATATTTACCGCTATTCATATCCCTAATTGTACGAGGAAAAAAAGGACATTTTGAATCTGTCAGTTCGGCAATCAATTTCTCTAATTTTGTGATTAGGGTCCAGTCTACCATAGTAAGTTGGGGTTGGCAAAATATTTTTAACATCATCACTGAAATATTTTCTTGGAATTTATTTAGGGGATTAAGTCTAAATTTCAACCTGCGATCTGTCAATGATTCCCAATGAAATTCATTTAATAGACTGGTTACGCTAATATAATTATCGTATCGTCCCTTTACAAATCTTGCCGATCTTCGCTGCACACTGTTCAGGTTCGTTATTTAGACCGATTTCGTAGGGATCCCGTACACTGGCAGCATATTCCAAATGAGGTCTAACAAGGGAAAAGTAGCTGATTTCTCGTATATGTTCGACACATTTACCCAGTACTCTTTTGACGAATCCCAGTTTACGAGTCGCTTGACCCATTATTTCACGAATGTGTTTACCCCCGGAAAGATTATGTGTCAGTCTTATTCCAAGATATTTAATGGATTCCACGTTTATTAATTCATCATTACTTATTTTGTAAGTGCTAGGAGGAGAGCTATTCATTTTCCAAACATTCAATACCGCACATTTAAAAAAATTTAATTCTAACTGCCATGTATTACACCAAGTTTCAATTGCTTGTAGGTCAATATTTAAATATTCATTATCGTTTGGGCATAGAATTTCCCTGTACACTACTGCCTCATCGGCAAATAGACGAAGCTTACTTTTGACCACCTTATTTATATTAATTATGTACAGAAGGAACAGGAGTGGACCTATCACACTACCTTGTGGGACACCTGAAGTGAGTTCAATTGCCAGGGAGGTAACACCGTCCAAAACAACCCTTTGCACCCGACCATGTAGGAAATCATTTATCCATGATATAAATTATTGATTAACAATTAAAATTAATAATTAACAATACTGTCTAACCCATAAGATTTTAATTTCGAAATTAGTTTGCTAAGTGACACCTTGTCAAAAGCTTTCTTGAAATCGATAAATATTGCATCCACTGGAATATTATTTTCGCCAGAAACTAAAATACCGTGGAAAAAGAGAGAAAGGTGAGTTTCAAATGATCTAGTCTCCCGGAAGCCATGCTGAATATTGGACAATAAATTCTGGCTATCTAGGTACCCATGACTGAACTGACAATTATATGTTCCTGGACCTTGCATGAAATGGATGTGAGGGATATAGGTCTGTAATTAGATGGCTGCTCCCTATCACCACTTTTAAAAATAGGTGTTACATCGGCTGCTTTCCAGTCCATCGGTACGACGTGTTCGGTCAGGGATTTATTAAATACTGATTCAAGGTAGGGGGAGATTTCGGAAGCTAACTGTCTATATACGCGGGAGGGAATTTGTTTAGGGCTAGGAGATTTGTTGGGGCTTATATCTTTAAGTAACTTTTCCATACCATTAGAGGAAATTGCAATTGGTTGCATCAGCTGCCGAAAGAGGTCAGGTAAGACGACAGTTGAATCGCCGGAAGATGGGTTAAAAATGGTTTGGAAGAAGGAATTTAGCAAGTTAACTTTGCCAAGAGTGTTTGCGGCCATTTCACTCCGATCATTTTTAAGTGAATGGACGGCAGACTTATGGCCTTGCAATTCCCTTGCGTACGACCAGAAGACTTTTGGATTTTCTTTCAATTGTTCCCCAAGTGTTTTTCTTTTGAATTCTGAAAATGCATTACTAAGGGCTGTCTTTGCAGTGGATTTTGAAAGTTTATAATTTTCAATTATTGCATTACGCTCACCAATTATTTTTATTTTAACATTACATATTCGCTGCCGTCTCAAGAATTTTCTCACTTCGGCATTGTACCACCTAGGTTCAGTGCTTTCTTTTTTGAATTTACTAGGGATATATCTATTGATCCCAGAGCGCATGATATTAATAAACGACTTCCATGAATCGTTGGTACATACGTTTATGGAAGTCTTTTTTAAAATCCGATAAGGAATCTCTTAAATAAATTTTAAAGTTGGCAAAGTCTGCTCTTTTAAAAATGTAAATCTTTCTTTTTTGTTTAACATTTTTCTCTAAAGTTAGAGAGAATTTTGCAGTCAGACTCTGTGGTCACTGATTCCATCAAACGTGTCAATCATTGTCACATGTTGTGGGATATTGTTGCCAGTAAATCAAGAGTGTTATCCCCTTTATTAGGTGCTGTAGCTAATTGTTGTAGGGAGTTATTGGAGAACACATCTAATAGAGTCTCACAGATGTCCTTGTCCCTTCCTCCAGCTTTGAAGCAGTAAGTTCTCCAGTCTATTGATAGTGTATTGAAATCTCCACCTATTATTATGTTACGATCGCTGTTACGGGACGTTATAGAATTTATCGGCTTTCCCAGTTCTAATAATGACTCAACATCAGTGTTCGGGGGCCTATAGAATGCGCAGACATATATTGGTTTGGATTTAGGGTATGTTAATGAACACCAAACACATTCCAAGGGGTTGTCGGGAAATATATCTGCTCTGCTATTGATTGAGTTCTTGACTGCCATGAAAACACCACCACCTGTTCGGTTTTGTCTGTCTTTTCTATATATTTTAAAAGATTTGGGAAATATTTCTGAGTCAGGAATGTCATGCGACAGCCAATTTTCAGTTCCTATAATAACATCTGCATCAGTATTATAAATAAAGAGGTGGCTGAAGGTTTCATAGGGGTGATAACTTTGACGGTAAACTTATGAGGGCTTATGATGACATTCGAGCGTTTCCATAACCTAACGTCATTTGGCTTATGACGGATGACGAGTGAACAGTTGCGCATCGTCATGAAAATCTAGAACTTCGTATGTTGGTATTCCTAATAAAATGACAAAAGCCAATGTGAGCCTCCGACACGTTTGATAAGCTGTGACTCGGCGCAAATTTGCGACCAAATAGTGAACATCTACGTATACGTAATACCCTGCGAGCCACCACGAAGGTGTGTGGCAGAGGTTGAAGATCGCCAAACATGCACTATTGACATGCAACTAGGATATTTAATGGAGACATGCTAGATAATAAGGTCAAGTTGCTAGTATCTAAAAAATGAGAAAGGGACTATTGGTTTTTATTACATGCATCATGCTCTACAGACTCCTCTGACTATATTTCATCTACTTATCCCTTTGCTACGCTGCCTATTGTGCTCTCTTATGGTACGCGGGAAAAATGACATTTTAAATCTATCAGTACGACAATCTATCTCTCTGATCTTGTAAATTTGATCAAATCTGCTCAACAGTTAGTAGAAAAGAAAGAAATCATTCGAAAGAAATTATTTCATGTCAAGCATGCACTGATGTTATTTTCATTCGTGAATCCGTATTCACGTGGCTGAGTAGCAACTCAAGAACGAATTGGTTTTAGTTTGACGAAAAATGGAATGCAGTGCCTAAGTAGTACTGACGGCTTAAAAACGGATATGATCCGAAATAGTCCACTAAAATATAATGCTTTCGTGAATGCGTAGTGTTAGAAGTACGATTTGATCATGTGCATGTTCTCTTAATTAACGGCTCATGTGGCTTGTATCCTCATAATTTCGTCGTACTTTCTGTAAGAAGGGCGCAGTGGCCGTGTTACCGAAGAGCAGATGAAACCACTTACTCGTAGACTACATGTCTACGCATAGCAGAAGAAATGATCAAAGGGCGCCTGAATAGAACTTGGAGTAGGATTTAAAGTGGGGAGCTCATGAAGTCGAGCTTCAACAAGTCATTCAGCCACAGTCATTATTGCATGATCCAGAGGATTGTTGAAAGAGATCAATCACAAGCAGTCGTATTTTGCGTGAATTTCAAATGCAATTCAGGATCGTGAAATTCAGGCACTAGTACATATTAAAAGTGAAGATGCTGGTGGTTGTTTTCAGTTGCACGAAGCTGTTAATATGAACCCAATTTCATTACTTTTTTGTCCCAAATGGAGTCCAGCAAAGTAGCACTGGTGTTCGAGATCGCTTAATTTGCCAAATGTCTCTGAAACTCAATGACCACTGGCCCGGGGAAGCTCCTTCTTCGCAGAGATCACTCAAATGGTGGGAGTTTCTTCTCAACAGTTCTCCCCACTTCGGGGAAGAGCCCGAAGATTACCTTACCCGAACCTTAAGAGCCCGTCTTACCTTAATTCCAGAATTTGCACAAGTCTTATTCCTACTTCGAAGAGATTTTGAGGCAATACGCACTAACTTCGGAAAATTTGCCGAGCTGTGTCGCCTATCACACAGACATCGTCTGCATTACTTTAAATGGATTTTTTTGGGAAGTAAATTGGTTTGCTATAAGTGTATTTCCCCATGTAATGTCTATAAATGTCTCTTAATTCAGTGAAAATTCATTGGCAGATTCTCCGAAAAATGAAATCAATTTTGTGCACGACACAGTCTCAGGTAAAACTTTGTGGAAGTTATTCATAGAAGGAGAAAAGGTATCAACACTGCTGTTTCCACATACACGTTTATTAGGTACGACCATGGTTTCGTAGCAAGGCTACATCATCAGGTGGTCGTACCTAATAAACCATGGTCGTACCAATAAACGTGTATGTGGAAACAGCAGTGCTGATACCAAGGAGGCTTATGTAATGGCTATTTGTAAGAAAATGTACCTTGACTGTATAATGAAGTTAAAAGGTCGTGCCACGACCTGGAACCACGTCCCCTCCGAGGCCAACCTCGCCGACGGGCCCTCTCGGGCGGTGCTCTCCGGAATATGCTCCGGAACCCCCGCCGCCATCTTGGCTGGCCGGGTATAAAGCCAGGGAGCGAGGCCAGTTCGGCCTGGCGACGCTCCGGAGGAGGACGTGGTTCCAACAATTCCTGGTTGATACCTTTTCTACTACAATGAATTCTGATTGGACCATTCTACATTTCTTCCAACAGATGGAGTATTTTTACGCATTCAAATGTCGTTGATTGGCTTTTGATTTGTATGACATAATGCTATAATGGCGAGTGAAAACTATTGGAGCTAAATTGAGTAGTAATGACTTTTACAGCAAGAAATATTAAATAATCTCAATGCCGCACGAAGAAGAATTGGCTGCTCTAAGTCACTTACCTTTCTCGCCACCACCCTATCCTACATGTTCCTTCCACAGACTTTCTCCTAAAACTTACCACCTCTGTACTCACCACGAATGCATTTCCCTTTAACAAGCCAATGGTTTTACAAAAAACCAGAACCAGTATGGGAACGCAAATGGCTCCTGCCTACGCCAACCTATTCATGGGCCATTTAGATGAAACCTTCCTTACCAACCAAACACTTCAACCCCTTCTCTGGTGCCGATTCATCGACGATATATTTTTCCTTCGGACCCATGTTAAAGAATCCCTTGAAGAATTTTTATTTGCTTCCAACTCTTCCTTCTCCGTCAAAGTCACATCGCATTTCTCGGATAACACCATCAACTTCCTAGACGTGGAAATTCAACTCATTGACTCCAAATTCTCCACCGCCGTACGCAAATCAAACCTTCCAATCATCAGCAATACCTCCACTTCAACAGCGGCCACCCACTCCATTTGAAATGCTCCATTCCTAACTCCTCGTCAATCCGAGGACATCGCATTTGCAACAGCACCGAATCACAAAACAAATACCTAAGCCAACTCCACACCACCCTTCAGAAACGAGGATACCCGGAAAAGATTCTCAGCAGCAAAACACTCCCATCTTCCTCTAAATACACGCCCCGTCCGAAAACATCTGTCCCTGACTCACTAAACATCATCACCACTTTCTTCCCGGGGGCCCATGAACTGAAATCCATCCTCAAAACACTTTATCCGCCGCTAAAATAAAACGATGCCACCTCCCCTCCCTAACTGCCCCTCTGTATCCTACAAACGATCTACAGAACATCCTAAAATCTACCTACCCTCTGTCACGCCCCCAAAATCCACCCAAATACCTTCGCCATGCAACCGCCCCCGCTGCAAAACCTGCACCCTCATCAATAACTTTACCCAATCCCCTAACAATCTGCTCCCGCTTAATACCCGCCGACTTAAACATGAATCCAACTGCTCTTCTAAAAACGTAGTCTATATGCTCACTTGTAATCACTGCCCGTTCTTCTAAGTAGGACACTGCACTACTCCGCTCTGAATCCGAATTAATAATCACCGCTCTTCCACAAAACCCGAACGTAACTTTCCTGTCTCCATTCACTCAGCAAACCACAACCTTTCTTTTGACAACTGATTCTCACTCACCATCCTTGAAATCCTCCAAGAAACTGCATCTTCCCTAGAAGTTAAAACTAGAGAAATGGCGCACATCTGGATTTTTAAAGCATTCAGACCCCCTGGAATTAACATTTCTCAGTAGACCTCCACCATTACCCCTCTCCCCACCCCACCCCTTCCACAGCAACACCTCAAAACCATCACTTGTCTCTTGCAGGTCATCAGTGTGTATTTTCTAAGTATCTAAGTATTTTCTTTTTTCGCTATGTCTAAATTCCACTTGTCTCTTGGCCGAAGAAGGCGCTTGACGCGCCGAAACAGTTCCAAGCAATTGTGTGAGTGTCCTTTATTTATTCTGTGCATGTGTTTTTGATTCCGTGTTTTACCCTCGCTCGTCGAGAACGTGTATACTTTCTCCGCGGAGCTTTTTTTCAATTAAGTACTCGCAACAAAGGTGCACTAGGCAGTCATAATAAATACAAAACAAAACATACAGGTGACGAAAACATAGAAACATGAAAAGGAGACACAACAGTTTAGACGTTTCCGCGGGCATGCGTTGGTCTTTTTCAACAACAGAGGTTGACTGCCGTTGGCCGCTGGCTGAGTCCTAAGTGACTTTCTCAGTATTTGTACGGATAGTAAAAATTGAATTCACTTGCCTATGGAACGCAAATGAAGTAAAAATAAAAATTTAGATTACTGCAGAATACAAATTATAATTGCTATTTCGGAGCATTTGAGTATTATTAAAAATTACGTACATGATTTTACGATAAATATAAGTTTAAAATGCGAAGTAAGCATTTTAAAAGATTCTTAGAAATATTTGTGAAAAAAACGCGATGCATGGTATCTGGGGGACCGATAAAAAGAACTGATTTGAATCAAGCAGCAGAGTTGGAGCCATTGGATTCCTCTACTCTGCTCGTTTCTCAGAACGTCGCCAAGAACGTTTGGTTTCGCTTGAAAGACATGATTTTGAAGGGCCTCCGGTTTCGCTAAAAACTGAACTTAACGCAAAAGCGGCCATATTTATTAATTTTTTTGCGTGCATCACTGCTTTAAGCTGTCACTGGATATCACTCCAGTGACTTCTCTTCTTTGTGAATCGACTGTGTGGTAAGACATTGGCTCTCCAAAATTCTTAGCTTATCAAGACCTATTTGCCATTGATATTATCATTAAGGAAGTCTGGAATTCTTTCTCTTCGGAAAATTGGCTAGTCTGTCAAGAATAAAACACTGCGAGATGTATTGCAAGGCGAGAGAACCATTTTCTCGTCACAACGCTCAGTTAGCTTCTGAATAAGCAAGTACTGTCTTGAGGAAATGTTTTAATTTCGACATTAGGTACAGAGAGATGCAATGGGTTGATCGCATCAATTTTTAAACTTTACCACAAAGTAATTACATGCAAGCGTTCTAAGATTGGATGATGGTGTATCTTTATTATTTAGTGGAAAATATACACACTACATTCGAAAATTATATTCATATATTTACATTTTGATACATGACAAATATGCCTCAGATTAATTCACTAATCTTTCAAGGAAAAGGAATTTTATCGAAAACTGATCTTCCTGGCTTCATCTTAAGGAACATTCAATTACTTTAAGTTCTCCTCCGTAAAATATTAAAATTGAAACGATGCCATTTTGTTTTTGCCACCCACGATAATCATTTTTGTCAAATTTCCCAGGGTTGGTAATTGAAAAGGTGCCGATCGAAATGTTTGGAGAGCACCATTTCTAGAGCTTTCTATGCGCTCTGGCATCGAACGGAGGGCGTCTTCGGCCTGCTTCTTCTTGGCAATACGTCTCGGCGACGTCCCATCGACGTGAAGGCATTGCAAGCAGCTTGATCGCCGTCCCCGCACTTTCACTGCAGCAGTGTGGAACACCGGTAGAACACCACCAGTGTGAGAAGGGGTGGGAATTTACTCAGAACTCCATCCACGACAAAGTTATCGAATTTATTAATTGCAAGGACATTGATGTAAGATCAGAAATTATGTCCCCCTTTGGGGAAATGGAGGTGCTCAACATTATGTTGCACTCCTCTTTGTGCCTTAGAGAGCGTGTTTTTGGTCCTTTACTGGTATTTTGAGATGGCCAGTAACCTAATGGCTTGAGATAGGTTTTTGAAGTTTTTTCATGGCATGTGAACCCAACCCAAATGACGCAACGTAGTTGTGCGATGACCCTTCGTTGATCTAAGGTCTTTAAACTGCAAATGCAACCAGAACAGATCCCGTCCGTGAAGTGTCCGCCCTTCGACAACCAGCGGCGATCCCTTGAGAGAGAGAGAGAAAGAGGGTAGTCGGGGATTGCGGGAAATCATCGCGCGTTCCATCCCCAGTCTCCGAAAGTTATGTTCGAGAGTCCCAAATGATGGAAACGTTCGCAAAATCGATGGGTGGCCATCACAGAGGAGAGCGAATGGTTGAAGAGAGCTTTGGAACTAAGGTTTTCGCAGCAAAATCCATCGTCATCAGAGGCTTTCGGGTGCAGCTGCGTATAACACCATGCAACAACGCCAATAGCTACACGTAGCTGCACCCGAAAGCCTCTGACGACGATTGAAGAGAGCCTCATTCAGCGATGAAGCGCATCAGTTTCCAGATGGGAAGGAGGAGTATGTTTTTTTTTTCTAGGATGCCGATGACGAGTCCTCCCTGCGATGGAGGGATTCCCACAGTTGATGTTTTTTGAAGCGAAAGCAGCAGCAGCAGCAACGTTGACGGTTCGGTGTTGGCTGACAGGTATCTACAGAGTTCCGACGACGATCCAGAAGCCACATGAGGCCATGAAGCTGCTTCTCCCCACGGTAAAACAGCGGCCGAGCGAAGAGCGAAGTCGCCTAGCGACGGCCGGCCGGCGTCGTGTCGTTGCCAGGGGCGACGGAGCGCGCGAAGACGCGGTGTGCGGCGGGGGCGATCCTGATGACCCTCAGGTTGATCTCCCTAGGGTTCACCGTGTTCAGGAAGAACTTCTGGAACCGCGTGGAGAGGAGCCACAGGGATCCGTCCTCCTCGTCCACCCGCAGCTCAGCCGCGAACTGCAGGAGCTGGTCATCTGCGGCCAGGACGCCCTGCTGTCCAGTCGCTGGGTCGTAGAAGGCCACGGCGTTCTCCTGCACGGGCGAGAAGTAGACGCGGCCGGAGCGGTCGCTGGTCAAGCCCGCACCCGCCGAAGACTTGCGTCCGACCAGGGCGACGGGCAGCATCTGCCCCTCGCCGGCCGAGAAGTCGCGCAGCGCGGCAGTCGGCACCGAGAAGAGCTTGTCGTTGGCGAGCGGCTGGTAGTAGAGCAGGGAGCGGTCGGGGGAGAGGGCCATGCCGATGATGCCATCCATGAGCGAGAACGTCTCCCCGTTGATGGTGTACGTGCCGAAGTCGGGGTCGGGGTACATGCTGAGGTCGCTGACTCTGCGGACCATGTCGCGGCCCGAGTCGTAGACGACCAGGCCCGCGACGGCAGTGTCGCTCAGGTAGAAGACGAGGCGGTCGCAGGAGGGGTCCGTGCGAGGGCCCTCGTCGTCGATGACGAGGTTGGTGAGCAGCGAGGAGGGCCGGAGGGCCGCCCGGGGCATGACCACGGTGCGGACGGGGCGGTCGGAGGACAGGTCGAAGGCGATCAGCTTGGGCGGGCAGACGGGCATGAAGCCGGCCAGGGAGTTGGTGAGGCCGCTGTCCAGCACCCACAGCCGGTTGCAGCGGTCAGCGCGGATGCGGTACACGGACACCAAGCCGGAGCAGTTGCCTGCAGGGAGGAATAGCAAGAGAAGGATCCTTTAAGGATATTCTTATCCTTTTAAGGATATATCACTTGGGAAATGTGATGGGAAGACAAAAGAGCAGCGATGTTACTTTTCACTAGTTAGGCCCCACCTTCAATATATCCAGTGTATGGGATCCGAATGAATTAGGATTAGGTAGGGTAGTTAAAGTACAGATTAAATCTATTGGAGAAATTTCAATCGGATAGCTTTGCTGGAGATGTTAGGCGCATATTTAAAACACCAGCGTATTATGCTAGATTCGACCAGATTAATAAGATTAGAAAAATAGATTGTCGGGCTGATAGATTCAAAATGGCATTTTTCTCCTGTACTATAAGATAATGGCAGCATAGGAATGGGATAGGTAGGTGAATTATTTTAGAGTAGTCTGTAGTGCATGATGCATGTATTAATCCCTAAAATACTATAGAGACTAACATTCTAGTTGCATAAGACCCTATAGTTGCTTGTTTGCATGTCCGTAGTGGATGCTTCTACCCCTGCCCCACACCCTCGCGGTGACTTGCAGGGTATTGTGTAGATGTAGATATGGACCTCAACATCTTTGGTCGATTACGGGTCATCCGTACAACGCCGGTTCGTCAACTCTTGCATGCACTGATCCATAACATTCGCTACCCCTTTTCTTCAACGCCCTTCATACAACTCCCAACATAAAATCACTACGTGCACTATAAAATAGACAGCCATGTGTCTTGAGAGCATTTAATCTTATATACGCTTTATAAGGAGGTAATTCCCACTTGTATGTGACTTTCCAGTAAAGAAAAAAGGACATTTAGCTATTCGATAACAATTTTTTCAGTTATAGACTTAACCCTGAAACGTCGCAATAAATAAGAAAGCATTAATGATTAACTTGTGTTAAATTAGGCTTAGATCAGACAGAAAGTTTTTAGCTCGTGGATTTCCAAAGTGGTGGCTTGGTTGAAAAGCATAACAAGACATGCACTTTTTTATTCTTAATGCCATAAAAATAGAATATATGTTTAAATAATTTGTTTAGTTTATATGCATAGAGGTTATTTTTATGCCGACAGGAAATGACGTCACGCTACTATCAAACCGCTCATTTTTGTGAAAGATAAAAAAACTTCATAATAAATAGTACCTCTCATTGATTTATCGAAATTGTTACACGTAGATATTATTTTCGTTTCTGTCTCCTCTGAATTAGGGGGGCTTTATAGCTCGGCGGCGGCGCTTACGATGGATTTCGCCGCGGAAGGAAATCGGAGGGGACCTTCACAGCTCAAGCGGCGCGGCGTGAAAAAAGAAGATCGCAATGCGTTGCAAGGCACTGGAACTTGTCTCGCCTTGTGCCTCTGATCACGGTTGAATCTAACTTGTTGAGTTTCGTCTCCAATTCTTTCCTCGTGCGTAGTTCATTTTAGTTAGCAGTAGTATATTTTAGTTGGGCATAGTATAGTTAAATTTAGTATGGGAATACTTTAGTTCATTTCAGTTTTTAAAAACCAGGACCTTCTGCAATATATTAATAATTTGCGGTGTATTACTTATAAAACTTTGAGATGGGATGCATACTGCAACAAAAATTAAACAACTATGAGATACTATTCCATGTGTGTACGCGCAATGCAACAGTTACATTTTCACTAAACTCTTATTTCTGGGATAGCTGTGACTTCTCTTCTTCGATTATAAATTTAACACTTCATAACAACCTTTATATTCGTAATACATCTCATACGCGCTCATGAAAGTGCCCAATAGAACACATCCAAGAATGCTGGGTAATTCGAACTAACCGGGCCTCCCTCTTCTTGCCGCTGGGGTTCAGCAAGGCTGAATATTTGCGGCCGCCGCTAGCCGTTTAAGCGCTAGTCAGCGACGCTCAACGGTCTGACGTCATGATTACCAAAGGCGTGTTCTCATTGGCTGATTTCTGCCGCTGGAGCTCTGCCGCCGAGCTATAAAGCCCCCCTTAAGGCGGTTGCGCCGCCAAAACAAAAATGAAGTGATCGTTCCGTGAGTCTTCCCAGTGTTTTCCATTGGCTATTCGTTGTGACATCACGCCTGTGATAAATTAAAACTGTACCTATTGCATTTATTAGAATGCATTAGGTACAGTGTGGTACCATGAATTATTGCATACATTAGAATCAGTTTTATGTGCAATGAATGATACCCTAAACAACATTTAAAACAATGGGGGCGTTTACTCGGAACCGAAATCGAAATTTTGACCACCTAATCGTTAGATGGAAACGAAAAAAGAATTTTAGTGAAAAAATTAATCTTCTAACCTCAACCATTCACTTATAAATCAAAAGTTAAAATAAGCAAAAGGCGACGCCCATCGAAAAAGCTGCTGTGATAACATTGACGTCATTTTCATCCCGTCCTTGACTGCTTTTAAGGGAAGGGAGGGGGGTTCATGGAAGGTCTGCTCGAACAGATCCTGTCGCAATCGCTCCCATTCGGAGAGTCAGCTGTGTCCCCCCATTTGCGATAAGGCGAAGTAGCTTCGCGGGCTCAGTTGTGATTGGACGAAGTCGATGTACGTCAAGACTTGGCACCACGCCCACTTTTCCGAAAGGGTTAAAAAAATCAGTTTTTCGCCGCTTATAACTCGAGAAATAATTTACGGATCAAAAAACGGAAAAATGCGCGTCTTTTTATTTTACAAACTCTATCTGATCCGGCAATAAAGAAATATGGTAAACGACCCCATTATCAAAATATTTCAATCTAGGCGCGTTAATCGGGCATCTCAAATTGTTATACTGTTAAACGATCGATGCATGAAATTGCAATGATTGTTTTAATGATGAATGACTGGTTTGTGTCCCCCATTTGAACTGAATACGCATCTCCTCACCTCCCAGGAGTCCGTTAGGGGTCTGCCACTCCCAGCCGGGGTAGGGGTTCAGCGGGGGGCTGGAGTCGGGCGTATAGCGCGGCACGAAGTTGAGCGTGGACGGCACCCCGGGGTAGAGGCGCGGCACTGCCAGGAAGATGCGGTCCCGAGTAATTTCCAGCCCCGTGAAGACGTTGCGCGAGGGGTCGTAGGCGCCCCTGTCGAACTGAGCGCCCAGGGGAACGTTGTAGCGCAGTTGGTTGTACTGCAGCACCTCCTGCAGGGCTGCGGGCTGCTGCAGGGCTGCGGACTGCTGCAGGGCTGCAGGATGCTGCAGGGCCGAGCCGTAGGGCGCCGGGAAGTCGAGGAAGGGAGAGACGGCCGTCGCCGTAGACACCACGAACGGCAGCAGCACCAGCATCGCTGTTAGGAGCACCATTGTCTGCCAAGACAAAGGAAGTGTGACCGTAGTAAGTGGGAGGGGGGACATGGCCATGTAGGTTTTATTTATTCCGCGCCAGAAACAGCACGAGGACCTTTACATTGTGTTACATGAAAATACAAATAACAACAAATTTAAAAAATACAAAAAGTGATAAAAAACCAAATTGAAGAAGAAGAGGTTGAAATGATGAGGTTGAAAGGCGAGGAATAATTGTGTTGTAGAAGGTGAGGCGAAGAGGTCAAGGATGGATAGGGCATTGGAAAAGAGGAGGTAAGAATAAGGATCGTTTTTTTTAAGTGGATGGTTGGAATTCGGGCTTGCGTAATATTGCGAATCGTAGAGGAAAGAAATAGAGGAAGCAGATGAGTGCGTCTAAAGGCCGTTTTACACCACGGTCATTGAAACTGCGCAAGTTGATATTTTAATCCGTTTAAGCAATCGTCTGCGAAAGTCCGTGACGTAGAAAATTGCGAGGACGCTTGCTTGACAGCTTTACACGGTGCAATCGTTGGTGCATTATGTCAGTGACAATTTATACCATTCAGTAGTGGTATTAACGTCAATATATCGCACAACGTCAATATCTGTTAAGTAGCAATTAATTGGACGTGAAAGATGCGATAAATTACCACCACTTTAAAATATGTTTTAAAGCCATAGTCTAAACATAATATTGGAGACCCTAGACGCGTATACTTAGCCCAAAATTTGCACTACGAACGAAACGATGTGGGCCAAGGTAACGAGTTCTTCCTTTACGCACGAAATTTAAGCTTCCACGTGATTAATCGCCCAGCTCATCATTATTGCACTTTATTCACTACCTGAGGAGTTGAGT
This sequence comes from Platycnemis pennipes, assembly GCA_933228895.1. Taxonomy (NCBI): domain Eukaryota; kingdom Metazoa; phylum Arthropoda; class Insecta; order Odonata; family Platycnemididae; genus Platycnemis; species Platycnemis pennipes. The sequence goes on from OW121847.1 coordinate 169,405,384, forward strand.
GCAAACAAAAACACCCAACTCAATCGTCAACAACTTATTTAATTGCTAGAATTCCCCAGGCCGTTCGTTGCCGCTACATCTGCACCATCTAGTGAGAGAAATAAACTTCAAACTTGCGCGAACACATGTATCAGATTAGGACATGTTCTAATTTGCTCGCAAGCGTTCGCGAAGTGGCGCTGCCTGACTACATCAACATCTACATAATATCCTGCAAGACACCATAAATGCGTGTGGCAGGGGGTGAATTCTCACCAAACATGCACTACATATCATGCATTTAAAAGGATTAGTATATAAATGCTAATATATTATATATAATATACTTATATACTATATATTTAAAACAAGATAAAAATAGCGAAGCAACTACCTACGCTATGGATTGATTCACTCGTATTGGACATATTTGCCGCTATTCATATCCCTAATGGTACGAGGAAAAAGGACATTTTGAATCTGTCAGTTCGGCAATCTATTTCTCTAATTTTGTGATCATGGTCCAGTCTATCATAGTAAGTTGGGGTTCGCAAAATATTTTAAACGTCATCACTGAAAATATTATCTTGGAATTTATTTGAGAGATTAAGTTTAAATTTCAACCTGCGATCTGACAATGATTCCCAATTTAATTCATTTAATACACTGGTTACGCTAATTTTATTATGTCATGAGACACCTTGTCAAAAGCTTTCTTGAAGTCGAGAAATATAGCATCCACTAGAATATTATTTTCGCCAGAAACTAAAATATCGTGGGAAAAGAGAGCAAGTTGAGTTTCACATGATCTGCTCTTCCGGAAGCCATGCTGAAAGTTGGACAACAAATTCTGGCTATCTACGTGCCCCATGACTGAACTGACAATTATATGTTCTAGGACCTTGCATGAGATGGATGTGAGAGATATTGGTCTGTAGTTAGATGGCTGCTCCCTATCACCACTTTTAAAAATGGGTGTTACATCGGCTACTTTCCAGTCCATCGGTACGACATGTTCAGTCAGGGATTTATTAAATACTATTTCAAGGTACCGATCGATCCTCGGGCCCAAACTACAAATCGATAGCGCCAGTTCAACGCCCGCGACTTCACTTACCCGCTTCACCTCAGAGTTCAATTCCTTGAAGGAATGCAGAATCTCCTCGGGTCTGCGGTCGGTGGTATCTTTGACGCCTACGTGGGCCACGACCTGCAGCCTAGAGCACCTCGTGCAAGCAACCGCCGCTCCCGTCGCCTTCATCACCTGAGGAATACCGCCACTGGGGATGCACCAAGACCTTAAGCCCTGGCTAACATCCTCGCGGTCTGCCTTTCTCCGCAAAGGAGCCATCACGCACCGGATGTTACTACTCCCTATCACTAGCATCCCTCCCTTCCCACTCTGACGGCTTCTCCTCGATAGAGCTCTCGGAGTAGCGACGGGGCCGGCTGCAGGAATCTCGGCGACATCCATAGGAAGCGCCTGAAACCTATTTGAGACGGGGAGAGGAGTTGCCTCTGCACACTTCGCTCCGCGCCGCAGCCTTACACCTCCGCTACTCAGAGTAACTGCCCTCCACTCATCAGGCTTAGGGGCTGGCGCTGCCTCTTCACTGAGCAGTGCATTAACGGTTAGATCCTCACTAATGAGTCCACCCGAAACTCCATCACTCTCGGAGACAGACACCCTCCCTTCTACCTTTGACACGAGCTCCGACACGATTCTCTCCAACTCGGCGATACGGTCCCTTAGAGCATTCGCCTGAATTATCGAGCGTCACGACAGAAGACCGATTCAAAGCCATCCTAATCACGCTTTTCCCCGAAAACTAAGCTATGAAAAGACTATATACAATAATTTACAACCACTAAGCTATGGATGAACTACGTTGGAAGCAGTACTGTTCAATTATAAATAAACTTCAGATATATCAATACAAAAAACCGAAATACCTAGAGTCTTTACAAAATTCAGTACACACTAAGAAATGCCTAAAATGGAACTCAGTAACAAGATTTAAAAATCAAAAATCACCCATACGTAGGACTTAACTACCCTAGCAAATACAGGAGCAAGGATAAGTACTTGGGTAAGACTTGGGTGAGTGGTTTGCGCAGGAAAGGCGCTCGACGGGGAGTCGGTTAGGGCTACACACTTTTTAAGGTTAAGTTCTAAATTCCATTTGTCGCACCACTCTTGAATAGCATCTAAATCCTTGCTAAGTGATTTCCTGTCATCTTCATTTGATTTACCCCTGTACACCACCGCATCGTCTGCAAAAAGTCTAAGGTTACTACTAACTACGGTATCCAAATCGTTTATGTATAAAAGAAATAGAAGCGGACCTACTACGCTACCCTGGGGAACTCCCGATGTGACTTCGGTTGTGTCCGACATGATACCATCTATGACAAATAAGATTAGAGAGATAGATTGTCGTACCGATAGATTCAAAATGGCATTTTTCCCCCGTACTATAAGAGATCAGAATAGGCAGCATAGCAAAGGGATTCGCAGGGGAAATATTTTAGTGTGTCCTGTAGTGCATGATGCATGTATTAACCTCTTAAATGTTATAGATACTAACAATCTAGTTGCATGAGACCCTTATAGTTGCTAGTTTGCATGTTAATAGTGCACGCTTGGTGATATTCCCCCCCTGCCACACACCCTCGCGGTGGCTTGCAGGGTATCGTGTAAATGTTGATGTAGATGAAGACCAATCGGGATGGCACCACGGCGCGGCGGGACACCAAGCACCCACGCAAGCACTCACACTACCGCAATAATATATTAAGGCAGACACAGAAGCACTTACTACTAAACACCCACCACTTGTTACACTACTGCACTATACGATACAGGCCCAGCTAGGCAACGTTAAAATGCGGCTGCTGCTGACCTGGTGGAGAAGTGCAGGGCACGACCCAAGTCCCAGGGAGCTCATTGACCACCCGTCCGTACTCTCTGGACGCAGGGGAAGGAATGAATGAGAACAAAAGAGGTATGCCCTCGCAAGTCGTCGCTTTACAGGGTGCAATATTCTTTGCGCAAGTGCTCTCACAACATCCTGCGCAGTATCAATGACCGTGTAAAACAGCCTTAAGGGACCACTCGAAATGCAGCAAAGGAATTCGAGGCCGGGGAGGAATTCGACAGATCAGTTCGTTTCCATTTCATTGTCTGCACTAACAATTTGTATGGCATTGTACTCGGACGTAACAATGGATTAGCTTGTAAATCGGAGTACTTCAAAACAAAGCTTGTGTAATTATAATGGGGAAAGCATCAAATCACGCAATAGAATAAGAGAAAGGGGATTGCTGTCAGCAATACCTGGAAATGTAGGACTTTGTAATGCTAGGCGTTGGTGAAAATGGCGGAAGTCTTACCGCTACAGCGACAAAAGAGCGATATGTTACTTTTCACTAGTTAGACCCCACCTTGAGTATGTAGCCAGTGTATGGGATCCTAATGAATTAGGGTTGATAAGAGAACTATACAGTTTGCAGCGTAGAGCAGCTAGGTTCGCTAAAAGGTGTTACGATAGGTTGAGTAGTGTTTCAGAATTATTAAAAGAATTAGTGTGGGAATCATTATCAGAGCGTAGGTTAAGGTACAGGTTGAATCTATTAGAGAAATTTCAATCGGATAGCTTTACTGAAGATGTTGGGCACATATTAAAAACACCAGCGTATTATGCTAGATTCGACCAGACAAATAAGATTAGAGAGATAGATTGTCGTACTGATAGATTCAAAATGGCACTTTTTCCCCGTAGTTGCCAGTGGGCCGATATATCGGCCCACCTACATTACATCATCATGTATTTGTAATGGTTACAATTCATTCAAATCAGAGACAGCATGAATAATTTTTTCATCCTCTTAAAAAGTGAAAATATATGATCAAAATTAAAAAAAAAATTCATATATTAATATTAAGTGCTTATAATGTATCTTAATGAGCATTAAGATACATTATAAGTACTGGGCATAATGGGCTTGGCATTTTTCGCACAGTCTACTTTAAAGGGGCTGGCAGTAAAAGGGTTAAGAGAACAGAATAGGCAGCGTAGGAAAGGGATAGGTAGGAGAAATATTTTAGAGTAGTCTGTAGTGCATGATGCATGTATTAACCCCTCAAATACTATAGATACTAACAATCTAGTTGCATGAGACACTTTTGTTGCTTGCTTGCATGTCGGTAGTGCATGCTTGGTGATTTTCACCCCCTGCCACACACCCTCGCGGTCGCTTGCAGGGAATCGTTAGATGTAGATGAGTATTTGACCAAATAATAATATAATAACAATCTATGTCAATGCTCTAGCCCCATTAATGCCCAATGGGTCGTTAGCGACCCACTTCGAAAAAAAATTATAACTCATAAAATATTTTTGGATTTAATCTTAAAATATTTTTATTAGTTTGTTAAAACCTTAAGATTGTGTTATTCAGCAAATTTGCAAATATAAGTGCATAACAAAATTTACAGTATTTTTTAAAAGAACACGTTGTAATGCAACCGTGCCTCTCCTTGAACAATTAATTTTAAAATGTTGTTAACCATGGAATATTTTTCCTCAAAGGTCATTATTATTTAGTATAAGTTCAAAGAGAGTAAATGATCAGTTTTTCTTCACATAACTATAGGGGGGACGAAAATATTGATGTTTAAACTTGGGTGGGTCGCTAACGACCCATTGGGCACAACACCGAAGACCATATTTTCCGGGCCTGGCTCTATTTCACATGCTGACATTTTGGTTTAAATGCCCTTTTCAGAACTATTATAGAGTATTTGGTCATTGTATCACATTATAGACTTGTGAGAAGTGTATTTTAGTATTCTGTGTGAATGAAACCATATACTTGTAATGAGACAAGTGTTATGAAATATAAATTTGTGATACTGCAGGAAAGAAACTCAACTCCTCTGCATATCGAATTTGAAACATTTTAGATTAGCTTCTGAGTTTTCTCTGCTCGTTAAGTATGGTATTAGGTTATGTCTCGTTTCTCCAGACATTCTGAACATACTATGTAGTTTTTGGAAAGGCAGTCGAGTAGTCGAAGAATTTTCTGAATTTTCAAATAACTTTTGAGGAGATGTACTGTTTCATTGGTGTATTATATTTGACTGGATATGCCCCACTTCCCCGCTGACACATGTATTGGGAGGGTGCAGATGATGTCCGGAATTCATTAGTTGTGAATTCAATGAGGAGAAACCGATTGGAGAAGATTCTAAGATTTCTACAGGTATGCAGAAATGATGTAGTAACGCTAGGCGGCAGAATGGCTAAAGTGAGACCTTTTCTAAATAAGTTGAATGAATCTTTCATTTCAATCGCTCCAGATGATAGACTTGTATCAGTTGATGAGTCCATGATTCCTTATTTCGGAAGGCATGGGTGCAAACAATGCATGAGGGGAAAACCAATACGTTTCGGTTTTTAAGTTCGGGTAGCCGCCGATCGTCAGGGGTACTGCCTTGACGTGGATTTATACCAGGGAAAACAGGGACATCCTGTAATGTACCTAATGTAAGGCTTAGTGAGTCCGTTGTCCTAAAGAAAGCAGGTGTTCTCAAGGAAAATTTTCCATAGGTTAATTTCTTTTTCTATTTTGCTAACTTTTTTTACCAGTTCAAAGCTTTTGTCAGCATTAGCATCTCGCGGCATCTTGGGAACAGGTACTGTCTGATCAAATAGAGTGAATCACTGCCCCTTGCCTGGTAAAAAAGATATGGAATAATGTGAGAGGGGAAAATGTGAGGCATGAATCAATAAAGTGGAAAATATAGTTGCAGTTGCATGGAAGGATAATATCCTCGTGAATGTTATGTCTAATGCTCACGGTATTCACCCAATTCGTCAAGTCTCTAGATATTCAGTACCTACCAAAAAAGGTAAAGTTAGCGTACCACAACCACATTTAACAGACATTGATCAGTACAACCAAAACATGGGGGTGCGGACCTCCTAGGTAGGTTTATAGCCGAGTATAGAAGTGCAATAAGAGGGAAGAAATGGTATATCCCTATTTTATTTTGGTTGTTGGACGTGACAATGATCAATGCATGGATTCTGAGTAAAAGCCATGGCAGAGTTTTCGATGCCTTATCATTTAGGAGGCAAGTAGTCCAGACCATTCTTCACAGATATGGTACTGAGCCTAATCTTCCTGGTCCAACCAGTTCTGTTGAGAAAGTAGGGAAGCCAGTCCAGTTACAGCACAGTGGTCATTTGATTATTACAGGGCAACCTAGGCACTGATGTGCAATTTGCCACAGCAAAGCTGTCGGGGCATTGCTTCATAATACGTTCTTTTTTATCACACATGACCTCAAATGTCTTAAAACCGATTTTTAAAGGTACTTTTCAAGTGGAAGCTGTTAATTTAGTGTATAATTTTCCTATTCAAAGTCAGAATTTTTTTTCACTATACCTACGCCTTTGCTGATAGTTAACCTCATAATTGTGCATGATTATTGACACATTGTCAGATTAGGAATATGGATAAAAACTAAACAGTTTAATTATTTATTTATTTTTGCATTATATTCTCAGGGTTATCTACATAATACCCTGCAAGCCACCACAAGGGTGTGTGGCAGGGGTTATATGTACACAATTGCATGCCTTTTCAAATGTGTCAGAATCCTGTTGTTTTGTATCTTCTAGAGAGATATTTATTGAATTCTAGTCCATCTATTGTTGCATAATTTAAGTTTTTTCAAATGTCTCCGATTCATTGTGTTTTGTATCCATACAGAAAGTCATTGTAGAATGTTAGTTTACAAATGTTTAAACAATTACATGCCTGTTTAAGTAAGTCAAGTGTGAGGAACATATTTTAAATATTCACGCAATGGATTTTTAAAAACTCTTACTAATTCTTTGCTATGCCAAAACAAATAATAATATACTTGCATGAAAAACATAACAAACATCAATTGATATTAATTTATTATTTGTTCATTTGGAATAATTTCTGAGCAAAATTTTCATGAAAAAAATCTTTTCTCTAATACATTGGAGTTACACCTTTTTATTTAGGTCATTTATTATTATTAAAAACAATAATTTATTGAAAAAAGTTAAAATAATTACATAATTAATTAATTCAACTATATAAATAGGTAAAAATGTAAGTTGAAACCAATACTGAAGTTAAGTAACTTAAAATACTCAATAAAAACTGTCGATAATATGTACCCACATACTCATGGGGGTTGTGCCCAATGGGTCGTTAACGACCCACCCTATAACTATTTAAATAATGTTATTAGAATTTTTAAATTATTTTTCTAATAAGTAAGGCTGGGTGTTAATGAAAAAAAATCACTTAAAAAAGTTAATTCGAAAAGAAAAAAGATCTGGGCATTAATGGGGCTACAAGTGTTGTATTTGTGGAGAAAATAGTTTTTAATTCAAAACAGAATATCTCCGGTGAGCATCCTTCCAACTCCATAAGTTAGTATCAGAGCAAAAGTTCTTCAAAAATGAGCGCTAGTGAAATAGCTCAATTCAGGTTATTGCTATTCATTTGTTTTAAAGTAGCATTGTAACATCTACACGATACCCTGCAAGCCACCGCGAGGGTGTGTGGCAGGGGGTGAAGATCACCAAGCATGCACTATTGAAATGCAAACAAGCAACTATAGGGTCAACTATAGGTTGCGACTCTGTAAGCTGTCGTCCGAATTCGTGCTCCCTTTCGTCATCGGGGTGAATTAAGGCACCTTCGATCCCTAATGGCTAATCATGGCTAATCCCTAACTGCTTACGAATTCGGACCCGGCCTTAATGTGATCTCGTGAACTTAATTTTTGTGCGAAAATTAAGTTTACGCCTTGAATCGGAGTGGAATGTGAAAGAAGGAATGGTCTGGAATGGATGAATGATGAGGGAGGGAATGAATGAATGGGAGCGAATGGTTGAATAGGAGGAGGTTGTTGAAAGTGCTTCAAGGACATGGCGGAGGATTTCAACGGACAGTTATTTCGCCATTTATTCCACCGAATGGAGGACGCTCTTCCCTCGGAATGCGTGGAGGAGTGGACCGAGAACAGGAGCAGGAGACGACTGATTCAATAGGATCTCGCTAGTTGTTGCAATTGGCGAGGGGAAAGACTGCAATCCGCCCGGGAGAACGAAGAAGGTGGCTCCACCGAATTACATAAAAGTAGGTGACATTTTTGTGAACATTTCAGGAAACATCATTTTTTGGCCCTTCTATCGATTGGTAATAAAATAATGAGGCCTTTCCATAACATATTTGAATAAAAAAAGACGTTGAAAATCAGATATTTTGTACGTGATATACGGCAGAGCATGGCTCTTACAGTAAAATTTGCAGATTAATAATGTAAAGAGAAATGTCGTTTTGACGAAAAACTAATGTAATGTGCGCAATTTTATGTAGAATTTAGCATTGTAAAAGAGTGCTCGCCTTACCACACTTGTTTAGTTGATATTAATAAATGTTTACCCGAAAAAAGCAGAAAGGCCTTAGTTACATGACAGTGGCGCTACAGTATGTTGTTATCATTGGCAACGGTACTTGTGACGGAACGTGCTTACAAGCCTATTTACTAACTTAATTTAGGAATATACCTTACCAAGGTCCTTCGTATATTTTTTACATAATTAAAATATTTCATTGGTTATTGACATGGTGTAATTGATACCAATGCTTCCAAATGGTAGCAGCGTCATTGTTGCCAAACAGTTTTCAAAAACACGAATATTAATAAAATTCGAAACAAAGAGTTGTATATGCAAGGGGATATTTTAAAACTAAGTAAGGAAATATTTAACCTATTTTTAGAATACGTATTAATGGGATTGAGCATGTATTCTCATTTTGTAAATTAAACGTGGCAACAACACGTCAGTCATGTTCCGAACTCAAAATGAGTTAAAAGAGCTCGTAAAAAATAGAATGCAACTACAACGCGCATTATAATAGCACACTCATAGAATTAATGTGTATGCGTTATCACCCTATACATGATTTTCCATATAATAGGTGTTTTTCTGGAACGGTATTTATTCATTAAGTAACAAATAGCTCTTTTACGGGATATTGAATCTCGGAACCACGGTAGAACGCCACCTCAACCACCAATTCATCGGATAAACTGCAGTTTTGCATAGCTGTCGCTCGTTGTCGATTCAGAATGCGTTGCTCAACTGATGGACGCCACGGAACAACCTCTGTACGCGGAGGTGCTGCCACGGAAGTCGCACGGCAGAGGCGGACTTCCGCATCGACCTCCATGACAGCGAAGGATCGACTGCGATCCATAACGCTATCCACTTTGATCCGAACTTCCAAGGAACTCCTTGACTATATAATTCGGAGTCGTCGATATCGTGTCTTACAGCATCTGGCGTACTTCCGAGTATTTATGTCCACAAGCACATGCCCGCATTTAAATGCAATATATGTGGACGCATATTAATGATATGGTGGAGGAGGACACAATGGGGTCGTTTACCATATTTTTTATTGCCGAATCTGATAGAGTTTGTTAAATAAAAAGACCCGTATTTTTCCGTTTTTTGATCCGTCAATTATTTCTCGAAATATAAGCGGCGAAAAACTGATGTTTTTAACCCTTTCGGAAAAGTGGGCGTGGTGCAACCTCTGACGTATATCGACTTCGTCCAATCATAACTGAGCCCGCGAAGCTACTTCGCCTTATCGCAATGGGGTGGACACAGCTGACTCTGCCAATAGGAGCAGTTGCTACAGCATCTGTGCGAGGAGACCTTCCGAGAACCCCCCTCCACTCCATTCCCTTCCCCAAAAAGCAGTCAAGGACGGGAGGAAAATGACGTCAATGTTATCTCAGAAGCTTTTTCGTTGGTTGTCATCTTTTGCTAATTTTAATTTTTGATATATGAGTGAATGGTTGTGGTTAGAATATTAATTTTTTCACTAAAATTCTTTTTTCGTTTCCATCTAACAATTTCGTGTACAAAATTGCTATTTCGGTTCCGAGTAAATGCCCCCATTAAATTCATAGAAAGCAACAAAGGTAAAAGAAAATTATTTGTGATTTGTATCGTTTTTAAATTCATGGTGAACTTTGCTATTTTTATCGTTGCCTGGGTTACTGCTCTGAATCTATTCCACGCTATCATACGCTCCTTCGCTATTCCCCAGGTCATTATATCCCGACATGCTATTCTGAACCGAGGTGGGATTATTCTGAGTCGTAATAATTAGGCCCGCCCCTTCCGGTATGAGAACCGTAGAGACCAGAAAGCAAAAAATTCCGGCAGCCAATGCAAGGCGTTGTTCAGATTCTTTTGGGACGGATAAGTTGACGGAGTTCACCGTGGTCACGATCAGCTGACATTAATGCATTAAAATCACTCTAATGTAATTCACTTCCCTGTTAGGGAAAACGGCGTATTCATACCGATAAAGGTGTCTTTAGAGCAAACCTGATTATCTGAAGTGACTCTCCTGTTTTACCTGTGACACTGCCACACTCGTCGAAACATATCTTCCAAGGTTTGTATATGTACTTGATTTTTAGCTGAAAATGGGTAAGTAATCACATTAATTGTATACATCTTATCGTCACAAAACTTGTATCAATGGAAGTGATGCAAGGAAATTGCAACACTTATATTTCTTACATTTTCATTGTTAGAAGCAGTGTTAGGCACCCTAATAACAGTAAATATTTACGCTTTGATATTGTTTGGTAGGCAAGGGAGTTCGTATGAAAATGCAGTTCATCATAAAAGATCAACACTTTCATAACCGCAGAACTTGCATATTAATAGAATGAAAATCCTTGTGGTTTCTGTACCCTTCTGGATTATGGAGTGGAATCACTAAATTGCTATGCGGGTGAATGTGATCTCTTGCACGGATAACACCGGGGGATTTTTCAGACGGAATCAATGGAATTGTGGATGAAAATAAAGTGACATTATTGAGGGCTCAAACGGAATGAGGAAGGCAATCACCTTAGTTCAAGAAAAGAGACCTTCTCGAGGGACATGCCTACGGATTATTGGCATTCTTATCCGATCTCTTAAAGCGATTTGTGTTCGACGCACATTGACACTCTTCGCACATCTGCCTGCCGACAGCTGGCAAACGTTCAGCAGGAAGTCGTTTCTGTACTGGTGGAGCCCTCTATCTTCTGAGACTGCGTTCTACTCTTCCGAGGTAGGCTGGTTGCATGCCCCAGAAAATTCAAGAAGTATGTTCTTGTGTATTGTCTTTTTGTGTCGCCATATTTTGTGTCTGACCTGTGATTTTTAAGAGTGCATAAATATATAATAATTATCTACATCTACATCTACACGATACCCTGCAAGCCACCGCGAGGGTGTGTGGCAGGGTGGAAAGATCACCAAGCATTCACTACCGACATGCAAATAAGCAACTATAGGGTCTCATGTAACTAGATTGTTAGTATCTATAGTATTTAAAGTATTGATACATGCATCATGCACTACAGACTACTCTAAAATATTTCCCCTACCTATCCCTTTGCTATGCTGCCTATTCTGATCTCTTATAGTACGGGGGAAAAATGCCATTTTGTATCTATCAGTACGACAATCTATCTCTCTAATCTTGTTTATCTGGTAGAATCTAGCATAATACGCTGGTGTTTTTAATATGTGCCTAACATCTTCAGTAAAGCTATCCGATTGAAATTTCTCTAAGAGATTTAATCTGTATTTTAATCTACGCTCTGATAATGATTTCCACCCTAATTCTTGTATTAATTCTGATACACTACTCAACCTATCGTAACACCTTTTGACGAACCTAGCTGCTCTACGCTGCACACTGTCTAGTTCTCTCATCAAACCTAATTCATTCGGATCCCATACACTGGCTGCATACTCAAGGTGGGGCCTAACTAGTGAAAAGTAACATCGCTCATTTGACTTCTCATCACATTTCCCAAGTACCCTTTTTATTAAGTCGTAGCTTTCTCTTCGCTCGGCCGCATATTTCCCGGATGTATCTTCCCCACGATAAATCTTTAGTGATTTTTACACCTAAATATTTTATGGTTTCAACGCTTACGATTAATTAATTTCGATTAATTTTAAAGGTGCCTCCAACCATTTATATTTATAAATCGATGTAGTAATATTATCGCAGCTGCCATGAATTCCATTAGTGAAGGGCGTCCTTCAGGGATCTCGATGGGACCTTTCTCCTTCCAAGTCATTAATTGTGCAAATGTCCGCCGCAGTGGGCCTTAAACGATAGGGAGAGAGGGGCCCCCCACACCAAGGCCTCTCCCTATCCACTGGAAAGCTGTGAACCGCTTTCTCGGCGTCTCCCACGGAAACCGGATTTTCCCGGAGTGTGCATGGCAACAGGTGCCACCGTCCGAAATGTCGCCCGACCCACCCAATCGCTGGCGACGCCTTCAGGCCTCAAGTCTCCCTTCGTCGTCCCGGCGACAAAGCTCTGCTTCTCCCGCTTAACGATCATTCGGCGAGCTAAGTCGACTCAATGTGATATCGCGATCGGCGGCATTTAAAAGCGCAGTGGCACGCGGCCGGAAGTGGTCTCGCCCTAGCGACGGCCCAGGGGCTTCCGGAAGGGGCTGCCACTGCTCCTTTAAGGTTACCTCGAGTGCCCAGCTGACTGGAAATTCGCAGCAAAGGCAGGTTGCGGCGGTCGCTGACTCGTCAGGAGCATTGGCGGCATTCATACGCAAGACATTCATTGTATTCAGAGCGCGTCAATTCCTTACCCTGAGCACCCACTATATTGTAACACTAGCCATCAAGGGAGGAAGGATCGCATTGCGTAACGGCTGCAAATGCTGGCGGAACTTTGAATTCCGCCGACTATTCGTAAATCGCAGAGCGGAGAAAATCATTATATCTTGTTATATATATTTTATTGAACCTCTTCCCTTCCAAGTTACACCATTTCGTCCATCTACCATCTTCATGTAGCCATTGTGTTTTTTTTTAATTTGTGTAATAAGAATTCAGTTTTTTCTCATCAGAATCGTTATGGGATGTATAAATATTATTTTCCCACTTCTGTTTTAAAGCCCATAACCTGCCGCTCAGCCGTTTGATTTGCACCGAAATAATGAGGCTCCAAATTTCAAAACGCTTCTTATTACTTAAAGAAAGATAATTGTCAACATTGTGCACACTGATGTGATATTCCTATTTTCTCCAGGAACTGGAGAGGGGAAATAGCTCAAAGCATAGGCCGTGACCTGAGTAGTAGCGGGACGAAGGAGAAAACGAACGAAATCACCAAGAGAAGTCCCAGAGAGATGGAGAAATCAGATAACGTTTGAAGCGCAGGGCACTGAAACACTTGGTGAATTCACGGATAATGGCGTCGCTAACGCAACAAATGACCCGACATTCAATTCCGCCAAACATCTGACAAGCGAGTTTGCGTGCCGAGGGAAACGAGTGCTCGGTTGAAAATTTTCCAAAACAATCTGGAAACGACGATGGTTGTTGTGGTCAAGAAGTATGCTACCTCTGCTCATAAAAGAGAGATCCCTTGTTGTATCCTAACTCCAACGTCAACTTCTGTTCTGATAGCAGAATTTCCACTGGGAAGAAACTATCTTGACAGGGTCTCGAACCCGAAACCGCCTGATTTCAGACCACGCACTCAATGAGGGCGTTTATTCGGAACCGAAATCGCAATTTTGTGCACGAAATTGTTGGAAACGAAAAAAGAAAAAAATCTTCTAACCACAACCAATCACTCATAAACCAAAAATTAAAATAAGCAAAAGGTGACGCCCACCGAAAAAGCTGCTGTGGTAACATTAACGTCATTTTCTTCCCGTACTTGAATGATTTTAGGGGAAGGGAAGGGAGTGGAGGGGGGTTCTCGGAAGGTCTGCTCGCACAGATCCTGTCGCAACCACTCCTATTGACAGAGCCAGCTGTGTCCCCCCATTGTGATAAGGCAAAGTAGCTTTGCGGGATCAGTTGTGATTGGACGAAGTCGATATACGTCAGAGGTTGCACCACGCCCACTTTTCCGAAAGTGTTTAAAACATCAGTTTTTCGCCGCTTATAACTCTAGAAATAATTTACGGATCAAAAAACGGAATAATACGTGTCTTTTTATTTTATAAACTCTTATCAGATCCGGTAATAAAAAGAATATGGTAAGCGACCCCTGATGGGAGCAACCGATGCTTCCTCCTTCTGCCCTGACCAGTAATCAGGGGTTCCAGGATATTCCGGTCGAGGTGGATTTTTCCCCGTTGGAGATTGTGCCGTAGGGTGCATCTCGGCTGAGGGTGACTCCGATAAAAAGGGTATTCGCGGCGGCTGGGTCGCAATAATCCTTTTGCCACGCACAGCCGGCTGGTGCTCTCCTGGACTTGCATGAAGAATAAACTTGGTACTTCCACAATTGTTTATCTCACTACTCACTCACAGTCAGTGATTCAACCCGAATGTTGGTCTTTGATAGGTGAGAGTAGAGCTCACCCAGAGTACTAAGCCATTGAAGCGTGTGAAACTCACGCATTCAGGGTATAAGGGGGGCCAGTTCCTTTCCCTGGGCCACCTGCGATAAAGTTCTTACAAGCAGAATATCGAATCGCGAGGACTTTAGATGTGGGTGTCCAGAAAGGCCGGGATTTGAACCGAGATCCTCCGGTCAGTAGCCCAGTGCTCTCGGCCACCACCACGACCCCATCCCTCGATTACGACCATGACCTATAAACGATTAACGCCATCATAATCAGGTACATGTTTACAGAAATGTTGTCACTTAATCACAGTAGAGGGAGGGGGGGAGAGGTTTTCTTCTCGTATTATAGGTGTGAGGGAGGGGGTGGGGTGGAAAAGAAAGTGGTTGCGTGGAGTGAGGGGGAGAGGGAGGGAGATGGGGGGGAGGGGGTATGTATGTAAGTGGTAATTGCCTTCGGTGCAATCTCCAGTGAGTGGTGAGCAGGCACGCAGCCAGGGGGGTGCTACGGCCCGAAATGTTTCCCAATAATTCTGTTGAACTGATTTTATCAGTGAACTTTGCCGGTGGAAAGAGATGAGTATGTGCACTGTAAAACTGTACTGTAATATGAAGATCGAAAGCGATGAAACCATAAGATATTTAGGCGTAACAATCACTAAAGATTTATCGTGGGGAAGACACATCCGGGAAATATGCGGCCGAGCGAAGAGAAAGCTAGGATTTATAAAATGAGTGCTTGGGAAATGTGATGCGAAGACAAAAGAGCGATGTTACTTTTCACTAGTTAGGCCCCACCTTGAGTATGCAGCCAGTGTATGGGATCCGAATGAATTAGGTTTGATCAGGGAACTACGGGGGAAAAATGCCATTTTGAATCTATCGGTACGACAATCTATCTCTCTAATCTTATTTATCTGGTCGAATCTAGCATAATACGCTGGTGTTTTTAATATGTGCCTAACATCTTCAGTAAAGCTATCCGATTGAAATTTCTCTAATAGATTTAATCTGTACTTTAACCTACACTCTGATAATGATTCCCACCCTAATTCTTGTATTAATTCTGAAACGCTACTCAACCTATGGTAACACCTTTTAACGAACCTAGCTGCTGTACGCTGCACACTGTCTAGTTCTCTGATCAAACCTAATTCATTAGGATCCAATACACTGGCTGCATACTCAAGGTGGGGCCTAACTAGTGAAAGATAGCATCGCTCTTTTGTCTTCTCATCACATTTCCCAAGTACTCTTTTTATACTGGTTAGCTTTCTCTTCGCTCGGCCGCATATTTCCCGAATGTGTCTTCCCTACGATAAATCCTTAGTGATTGTTACACCTAAATACCTTATGGTTTCAACGTTTTCGATCTTCGTGTCACTAATTTTAAAGGTACGCTCTATCGAATTATTCCTCCTCCAAAATTTGATAGCTACACACTTTTTAAGGTTAAGCTCTAACTGCCATTTGACGCACCACTCTTGAATTGCATCTAAATCTTTGCTAAGCGATTTCCTGTCTTCTTATTTTGATATACCCCTATACACTACCGCATCGTCTGCAAAGAGTCCAAGCTTACTACTAACTACGGTACCCAAATCGTTAATGCATAGAAGAAATAGGAGCGGACCTACTGCGCTACCCTGGGGAACTCCCGATGTGACTTCGATTGTGTCCGACATGATACCATCTATGATAACCCTCTGCTCTCGTCCAATTAAGAATTATCTTACCCAACATTGTTTTGGTGATCTTCACCCCCTACCACACACCCTCGCGGTTTCTTGCAGGGTATCATCTACATCTACATCTACATGATACCCTGCAAGCCACCACAAGGGTGTGTGGCAGGGGGTGAATGCTCACCAAACATGCACTACGTATCATGCATAAAAAAGGAATAGTATTAATATAGTAGTCAGAACTACACTATTTAAAAAAGATACAAATTGCAAAGAAAACATGCAAGAACATTCTGTTAGTAGGGTTAGCTTTAAGTACTCATACCAACATGCAGCTACCAATGCTATTCATTACTACTCTCCGATAGGACATATTTACCGTTATTCGTATCTCTAATTGTGCGAGGGAAAAAGGACATTTTGAATCGGTCAGTTCGGCAATCAATTTCTCTAACTTTATGATTATGGTCCAGTCTGCCATAGTAAGTTGGGGTTCGTAAAATATTTTTAACATCATCACTGAAAATATTGCCTTGGAATTTGTGTAAGAGATTAAGTCTAAATTTCAACCTGCGATCTGACAATGATTCCCATTTCAATTCATTTAATAGACTGGTTACGCTAATATAATTATCGTATCGCCCCTTTACAAATCTTGCCGATCTTGTAGTGTAGTGTAGTATCGTGTAGATGTAGATGTAAAAGTTAAAACCAAGCACTGAAAATTAAGGGAAGAGATTTGTAACATGTCGGCAACGAATTGTTAAGTCTGATTTGTTTCTTGTTACGCTGCACTAGACTTAGCCCTCCCTCCGACGAAGCAAATTTCTGGCTATACCTGCCTGTTGGTGGGAAAGGATTAAGCGGCTGAAGAACATAGAGGTATGGAGGTGGGGGAGGGGGCATTTGGCAGTATTTCCGCTGGGATTGATTTGACCTGGGCGGTATGCGCAAGACACTATGGACTCTATCTCTCTCTGTCTAATCTCCACACCTCAGACTCGCGTCGTCCTTCTCCTCTGCACGCCGTCTTCCATTTATCTCTCGTCAATCGCAGTTGCATGAAGATCAATTCGGATCAAGGAACATAAGGGCACAAGAGAAGCGTGATTGGCGTGAAGATAGGAGTGAGACAAGGCTGTGCAATATCTCCCTTAATTTTGAATGTTCACATCAAGAGAGCCATCGATGAAATCAAAGGGAAGTCTTCTGGAGTGACTATCCACGGAGAACAAATAAGCATGCTGCGATTCGCTGATGACACAGCACTCATAGCAGAGACAGAGAAGATAACGGAGAAGGACTCAAAGCTTGGATTGAAATTGGAACCTTAATAAGATTTCAATAACCATGGAAGGGAGAATGGCCAGATATCAGCTGAAGATCAATGTGTAGAAGACTAAGATACTGGCGTTCAGCAAGAGAGAAGAGGCCAAAACCAACGTTAAACTAGGAAGACAGAAACTGGAAGAGTTCTATTACCTTGGAGGCAGAGTAATCAACGATGGACGAAGCAAAAAAGAAATAGGCAGCAGAATAGCCCAGGCAAAGAGGGCATTCTATCAAAAGAAGAATCTACTTACAGGTGGAAATATAAGCGTAGAAGTAAGGAAACAGTTTATCAGAACGTATATCTGGAGCATGTTCCTTTACGGCAGTGAGGTATGGACGGTGACTGCGAGAAGAAAAGGGTGGAAGCATTCGAAATATGGTGCTACAGAAGAGTGATGAAGATTAAATGGATTGATCGAGTGACAAAAAGAAGTCTTAAAAAGAGTGGGAGAAAAGAGAAGTCTGCTGACAACTCTAAAAAGAAGAAGGGACAACTTAATCGGCCATATCTGGAGACACGATGGCCTGATGAAGACAATCGTCGAGGGAAAAGTGAACGGGAAGAATGGAAAAGGCAGTCCTCGTACGAGTTACATAGAACAGGTCGTCGTAAAGGACGTGAAAGAGAGGAACTACGTTGGTATGAAGAGGTTGGTCGATAGAAGAATCGAGTGGAGGGCTTCGTCAAACCAATCCTAGGATTGTTGACCAATGATGATGAACCCCAGTGCTCGGAATAACGCCGTCAGCTTGGCCTGATGTGTTTTCCGTTTGAACGCGAGGGCTCTACGAATAGCGGCCATTTTTTATACAATACTTTTCCTTGAAGCCGCGCCACACACTGTCGTAATGTATGAGAACTATATTTTCGTGTTTAATTGCAACACGACATATGCTCTTGGGCGCCGGTCCACCTCGCCAGTTTCAAAATGGACTTTAAAAGTATTACGACACTCCCCTTTCTCTCCGCTCCGAGAGTTGAACCTAATTGGCCGGGGTTTTTGGGCAGAGGGGAAAGCCGCATTACGGGATTCCCAGTAACCTTTCATACGCCTTCGTATTCATAAGAAAGCGCTCTCAGCAATATACATCGCGCAGCGCGGCGAAATCTTCGCAGGGAAGGATTCGGGCACTGCATAAAACTACTTGATTAGAGATTAAAAAAAGCTGAGAAGTCTGAGTGATTTAAAAGCACCTTAATGTATTCTTGAAAAAAAATGTCCTACTTATGTCCAAGACGGGCATGGTGCGTGGAACGCAACTGGTGACGAAATTCTCTTTGGAGTTCCACAGGAGCGGCATTTTGAGGGAACGACGCCACCTTTCTTTCTTCCGCGCTTGTTAGGCGTGTGAGAATGTCGCTAAATTCGAGGTGGGAAAAAATGTCCCAAGGCCGTCGGAGGAAATTGTGAGCCAGACTTCAGCACTGAAATCTATTTCCCTCTTTAACCAGAAAGAATTCCCTTCATTGGACGGAGGACCTTTTCCTTGGGGCCCCTCCTCCTTTCCCGAGGGACCTTGTGTCTCAATGCCAATAGTCACTTGACCTTCGATTCTTTTGGATCTGATTTCTCGAAATTTCGCACAAATTCTCAATTTCATATGCTTTTCCGAAGGAGGCGAACTTGGCATTTCACGGAGACGGATTAGAAGACTTCAAAATACGCGATAGAGGGCTCTTAGCCCGATGCTAAACGATTAGGCGTTTTCATTGTTTAGCTACGGACGATTCGCCGATGAATGGGTTTGATAGCATCTACATCTACAAAATACCCTGCAAGCCACCATAAAGGTGTGTGGCAGGGGGTGAACTCTCAGCAAACATGCACTAGATATCATACATAAAATTTGTAATTTAAAATTAAAATAGCAAAGCAAACATGCAAAAACATGCTGTTAGTTGGGTTACCTTCAAGTCCTTATACAAACATGCAGCTACCAATGTTATCCATTGCTACACTTGTACTGGATACATTTACCGTTATTCATATCCATAACAGTGCGAGGAGAAAAGGACATTCTGAATCTGTCAATTCGGCAATCAATTTCTCTAACTTTGTGTTTATGGTCCAGTCTACCATAGTAAGTTGGGGTCCGCGAAATATTTTTAACATCATCGCTGAAAATATGGTCTTGGAATTTTTTTTAAGAGATTAAGTCTAAATTTCAAGCTGCGATTTGACAATGATTCCCAATGTAATTAATTTAATAGACTGGTTACGCTAGTAAGGTTATCGTACCGTCCCTTCACAAATCTGGTCGATCTTGGCTGTACACGTTCAAGTTCGTTATTTAGACCGATTTCGTAGGGATCCCATACCCTGACAGCATATTCAAAATGAGGTCTAACAAGGGAAAAGTTGATTTCTCGTACAATATAGCCACATTTACCCAATACTCTTGTGATGAATCCCAGTTTACGATTAGATTGCCCCATTATTTCACGTATGTGTTTACCCCAGGAAAGATCATGTGTCAGTCTTATTCCAAGATATTTAATGGATTCCACGTTTGTTAATTCATCAATTACTTATTTTGTAAGTGCTAGAAGGAGAGCTATTCTTTTTCCAAAAATTCTTTACAAGACATTTTTTAAAGTTTAGTTCTAACTGCCATGTATCACACCAAGTTTCAATTGCTTGTAGGTCAATATTTAAATATTACATCTTTATTGGGAATAGATATTGTCTCCCCGTTGAAATTGAGCTTTTCCTCGACCTGTGACCCTAAAGCAGAAACTCTGCAGTCCATGCAATCAATTTCTCTAATTACAAAATTAGAGACATTGATTGCCGAACTGACAGATTGAAAATGCCCATTTTTTCTCGTACAATTAGAGATATTAATAACGGTAAATA
This sequence comes from Platycnemis pennipes, assembly GCA_933228895.1. Classification (NCBI taxonomy): domain Eukaryota; kingdom Metazoa; phylum Arthropoda; class Insecta; order Odonata; family Platycnemididae; genus Platycnemis; species Platycnemis pennipes. The sequence goes on from OW121847.1 coordinate 169,425,716, forward strand.
CATCCAGTACGAGTGAATCAATCCATAGCATAGGTAGCTGAATGTTGGTATAAGGACTTAAAGCTAACCCAACTAACGGCATGTTTTTGCATGTATGTTTTGCTATTTTTATCTTTTTAAATATTGCAGTTTAGACTAATATATTAATACTAATCCTTTTAAATGCGTGGTATGTAGTGCACATTTGGTGATAATTCACCCCCTGCCGCACACCTTTGAGGTGGATTCCAGGGTATTATGTAGATGTAGATGAGGGGACGACTCGCTTTCCGGATGTGTTGGGAGGGGATTAATACGAAGTTAAACTTTATGAGATAACACCACTCTGGTTTAGTTCTCTCATGCTATATTGCGTACAGTGACGCTGATGTAGTAGGCCACGTTGAAACTGCTGTTAATGAAGGAACGGTGGGCCTACTTGATTTCGGCCATTCACCGTTTATGGGGTTTAATTGTTAAAACGGCGCCAAATTGGTCTAACAGCCAACTGGAGCGGAAGACCTATTGTGCCGGAACTCAGAGAACTATCCGGAAGGGTATTCCTCCGCGCATTCTTTCGCAAAAATTAAAGAATCGGGAAGTTGTTAATGGCTTCACTGAAGACGGAACTGGAAAGACAGGAAGGAGATGCTGACGACCATTTCGCAGCAAGGCGTGAAATGGTTGCAGTCTCCCGCGCAAGGGAACATTGCTACATGCGTAACGTCTGATATTTCTTTTGTTTGTTTAGGAGATGTTGGTGGGTTGCTGGGGGAGTGAAGATTGTTGGGTTGTTGATTGGTGGATTGGTATTGTGTGGAGAGGAAGAATAAAGGAGAGTCTGATAAGCGGCGTTTTCTTTTTTGAAATTAGTGTCCTCCCGTAATATTTGCCCGCCGTTACACATCTAATGCGAGGAGGCATCGATCACTCTGATCGGATGACATCCAAGTGAACGATCAAACGAAATAAGGAGTTGGGCATCCCCCACTGTAAAGACAGCTCCTTCCTTTATAATATGAATCCTACCCCAGTTCCTGCCTCTAATGCGATTTGTTTGATTGCCGAACTGACGGATTCAAAATGTCCTTTTTCCCTCGTACAATTAGAGATACGAATAACGGTAAATATGTCCAATCGGAGAGTAGCAATGGATAGCATTGGTAGCTGCATGTTTTGTATGAGTACTTAAAGCTAACCCTACTAACAGAATGCTTTTGCATGTTCGCTTTGCAAATCTTTTTAAATAGTGAAGTTCTGACTAGTATATTAATACTATTCCTTTTTTATGCATGATGTGTAGTGCATGTTTGGTGAGCAATCACCCCCTGCCACACACCCTTGTGGTGGATTGCAGAGTATTATGTAGGCATTATGTAGATGTAGATTTCTTCTTCCGCCTCTGCTACTACTACTTCCAGTTGGCCTCCCGGCTGGCGACAATTCGAAAACGAAGGACGATTCAAAGACGGAAATACGGAAGGTGGGGAAATACGAAAATACACGACTTCTTTCGGCTTTGCGAGAATACACCCTTGATTCGTCCATGAAATCCACGATGAAATTTAATCATGAAATGTAAATAAATAAGAGTAGCCTTAAAATTCTGGTACAATGCATAAAGTGATTAAATATTTAGGTCAATTTGATAAAAAAATGTTTTATCTTTAATACGTCAGTGAAATATTTGCAAATATTATAAGGGGTATTATCAAATTTTCATTCCATGTAATTTCAAATGGGTATTTGTAATTCAAATGAATTAATTATTCAATACGATTTCGTAACTGGACACCATGATCGTCTCGAAAACATTGACAAGTGTGGTCAAAAGTTATGATATGTAAGGTTTTTTCATAACTATTTTCTATTCAAACTAATAAGGAATCCACCAAGAAGGCGAAAAAATTTGTTCAAAATATGCATGCATGAAACATTGTACTGTAGAAAAAAACTTAGAAAGATAAACGGATGAGCAGAATTGTTTTCCCCGAATACGAAATAATACACTTGTGACGCAAGGCAATGATGAATAATTTGACATATTTTCCCATGCATAAAGCAATGAGAAGAAATTGAAAGTGAAAAATAATTGAAGAGGCAGGAATGCTACCGCTCATCGAAACATACGCCAAGCTCTGACAGACGACTGATTCACGTCAGCTAGAAACAATTTTTTAAAGTTACTTTCTGTTGCAGATTTTTATAAATAAATGAAAGATATATGTTTCTTAACTGAAGAATTTGTACCAAACAAAAAACTGCATTCAGTCAGAAGTATGAGCTCAGCGTTGAAATGGTTTAGCATTCAGAGGTGTGCATGTTAAGCGAAATTCACCCCCTGCCACACGCCTTTATCGCGGTTTGCCTGTAGTTGAGATTAATATTTAATCAATTCTGCGTTCGATATTTTATTTCGTTTGATATGCAAGAAGTATTCCGAGACGAATTTCATTATTTTGTATTGTTATTTATTTCAAAAGTTCGATGCCCGACATTTATTCAGAGATAATAAGTTATTTCAAACTGTCAAGTTATACACCAATCATAAATTGCCTCTACATCTTTCTCTAACCTCTGCCTCTGACATTCGATCCTGATTTCCCTACAAACCACAACGTCATCGGAAAAAAGACGGTGCTTACAGATAACTTCTGCTTTTGCTGAAATTTCTGTTTTTAAATGAAATCTGAAAGCATGCCTGAATGTGTGTCTTTCTAAAATTTAAAATATTTATATTTACTCCAATATTGTTTTCCATTCATAGAAAAAATGACGTTTATGCTTTATGCTTCGCTACTTCTGCCATCAGCATATTCAACTCTAATCACTTTCCAGGAATGTTTGTGGCAAGAAAACCTTCTCTCTCTCTGTGTTAGGTACTCGTCGCTGGATGGTTAAGCAGTGACTCATAGCTTCCGTCGTTTCTATCTCCAGGCTACCTGTCGCAATCTATCCATAGATGGCGCGTTGAAATCTCCGGCGATTGAAGCTAGTAGGACGAACTACACGATCTGCTAGTTCTCTAGCTCTAATACTGAATATGCATCGGTGTGGGGTAAGTATATAGTACCCACGTATAATCACCGAAATACTTTGCTAACGACTTCCTGTCATCTGTATCCACATATATCCCTGCGAGCCGGCTCCAAGGGGTGTGGCAGGGGCTGGATCATGACCAATCATGCACTACTTCAATATCGTCTACCTACATGCACTGAGGAACGTAAGAAAACTTGAAAGTGAAAATAGGTTGAGCATTCACCAGAAACGTGCAACCTATTCGTTAGAATCTACGATGTAATCTATTTCTTAGGCATTTTCTGCCACGCAATAACTTCAATTCCATATACGGTTGCAAGGATTTAATTACTATTGGTACTGATGAAAAGGAATTAATTCTATGGTATGGGTTAACCTAACCATGGCCATGCACTTTAACTACGTAACTTTATTGGTCGATGGCTACTGCGCTACTAGGTCCTACTATAAATCTAGTACCGCATCAAGTATGAAATCCAGTAGCTCAGTGAGTATACTAGCTAGCATGCTTTCCAGCCCGTATACTGGTTCTGTTCACACGATACTGGAAAGCTAGCATACTAGCGAGTATGTATACTAGACCTTGTACTGGATCAAGTATCGTGTGAAACGGGCTTAAAACTACGCTACCCTCATCACACCACTTACCATATCGCCTCTCATGATCTCTCTTTATTTACTCGTGGTAGGAAGGAAATTTTAAATCCATCTGTTTGCAAATCTTCATTCCTGACATCCCTATGCACTACTCCAAAATCGGCAATAAAACGGAGCTTGCCACTAATTTGAACCTTGGCATTCAAGTCATTTACGTAAAGGAGGCGCTGAAGGGGACATATCTCGTTGCCCCCGGGTTACGCCGCGACGCAACTTCACTTGAGCTGACACCACCCTTAGAAAGAGTTCATTTAAGATGTCTCCTAATCAGCCTATTGTATTATTGTCTATTCCACAGGATGGTGAGCAACTTAAAGTGAAGAACCGTATCGGATGCTTTTGTGAAGTCAATAGACCTGAGCCTGCGTCTACCTGAACGTCGCCCGAAGCTAAAATACTCGTGGTACCAGATAAATAAGATTAGGGAGATAGATTGTCGTAATGATAGATTCAAAATGGCATTTTCCCCCCGTACTATAAGAGAACAGAATAGGCAGCATAGCAAAGGGATAGGAAGGGAAAATATTTTAGAGTATTCTGTAGTGCATGATGCATGTATTAACCCCTCAAATACTATAGATACTAACAATCTAGTTGCATGAGACACTTTAGTTGCTTGTTTGCATGTTAGTAGTGCATGCTTGGTGATCTTCACCCCCTGCTACACACCCTCGCGGTGGCTTGCAGGGTATCGTGTAGATATAGATGTAAAACATTATTAACGAAAACACCCAGTTGAGTTTCGCAATAACTGCTCTTTCTGAATCGGTGCTGGTTTTATAACGATGAATCCTGGCTACCGATGTTTCCCATTATTGTAGTGACTTGCTCTATACAATTTTGCATGATAGTGACGCTAAACTATAATTTCGTGGTTCTCTATCACCGTTTTTAAATATTGGAGTTACCTTGCTATCTTCCTTGTCTTTGAGCAATAGATGTTTTCAGAGGAAGATCATTTGTTGGATGATGCACTGAAATATGAGGCAACTCGATTCACACACTTGTTTGAATTCCATCGGGACCTAAGGATCTTCTCGAACTAATGTATCGAATAAGAATTCGATTGCATTTAAAGACATATCGATCGGGGGCACTGTTTTCAGACATCATTCTGGTATTGATTTGTCCAGAATACGCGTAGATCGATGGAAAAAAACCTTCGGACAAATGAATCCGACGAGTTAAATTTATATAAACAGGTGAGTGCTGTTTATCCGCAATCATTTTTTCAAAAATCAGTCGTTGAATTATTAGTTACCTGTGCATCCCTAACATATGAGAAACATGCTGTCTGGTTCCTCTCTAGATTTTCCCCGAATAATTTTCCTTTATATCCAGTAAACTGCATTGCCAAGGGCTATTTTCACGGCTGCTATAGGAATTTTACATTTTCCGATAGGTAACATTATCTGGAATGCAAAGATCTTTACAGCATACATTCATAATATTATAGAATCATAGGCACAAGTATGCTTCAAAAATTGGAAGTTGTTTGATGGTCACATGGTCTCGCATATGATGAAAGGCGCATCATTAATTTTTCTGATGCCCCATTTTAATTCCAGGTGACGCGCGCGTTTGCTGTGGAGATGAGAGGCGAATCGGACGAATCCCCTTTCACCCACCAAGGACCGGATCTCTGGGGTTTTCGGAGGGGCCTGAGGTCCCTCACCCCCAAGGCAGCGGGAGGGGGTAAACTAGCTGTTAAGAGACTTTCACCCCGGCGGTCAATCAAGATCGCAAGGCAGTCACGCCGTGGCCCCAATGTGGGCGGATTCGTCAAGGTGCTTTGGAAATAACAGCCGCAAATTGATCTTCGAAGAATAGAGGTGATCCGAATTCTGGGCATTCAATAGACGAAATAAATATTCAGGGCACTTCGGTCCACGTAGGAGCGAATAAAGCCATCTTGCTATCAAGAACAATGATAATCACCATGGTGAATAAACAGGAGACAGGCCAATCAACGGAGCCGACGCAACCTCAATGACTCGGTCGTATAAATTGATAGCAAATAGGATGAGAGTCGGTCAGGGTCCCTGGGATTCAGTGAGGGATAGAAAACAAGTGAGCGCTGCTCGGGGATGCATCCGAAAGAAAGGTTTTAGACCGCAAAAATGTCAAGAGATGGGGTTGTTTACCCGGAACCGAAATCGCAACTTTGTACACGAAATCGTTAGATGGAAACGAAAAAAGAATTTAAGTGAAAAAATTAATCTTCTAACCACAACCATTTATTCATAAATCATAAATCAAAATAAGCAAAAGGTGACGCCCACAGAAAAAGCTGCTGTGATAACATTGACGTAATTTTCCTCCCGTCCTTGACTGCTTTTAGGGGAAGGGAAGGGAGTGGAGGGGGGTTCTCGGAAGGTTTGCTCGCACAGATCCTGTCGCAACTGCTCCTGTTGGCAGAGTCAGCTGTGTCTCATCCATTGCGATAAGGCAAAGTAGCTTCGCGGGCTCAATTGTGATTGGACGAAGTCGATATACATCAGAGGTTGCACCACGCCCACTTTTCCGAGAGGGTTAAAAACATCAGTTTTTCGCCGCTTATAACTCTAGAAATAATTGACGGATCAAAAAACGGAAAAAATACGTGTCTTTTTATTTTACAAACTCTATCATATTCGGCAATTAAAAAAAATGCTAAAGGACCCCATTATGCGATTGCACAAAATAATGTACTAATCCTTTATATTTCCAAGCATATTTTAAATTGCAATCGTTTAAAATTATGTTTTAGGCTACGGAGCCCTCGATTGATCATTGTTAATTTTATGGGCCGAGCTCTCTTTGGAGTATTCAGGTCAGATCAAGGTGCAGAGAGGCCGCTGCCTGCACACACGAAATTGCGATCTTGCACCCGGAAGACAAGCATCTTGAAGATACCAGCGCCGTGGATGACATGGAATGCCTGCGAAGATTCCCGGAAGTTGTGCCTGCAAATGTGTGTGGCAGGGGGTGCATCCACACCAAACATGAATTGCACATCATGCATGAAACGGATTAGTAATTTTTCCTAGTATAAACTTAGCAATGTAGAAAAAGATTGAAATAGCAAATCAAGAATGCAACAACGTTCTGTTAGTTGGGTTATCTTCAAGTCTTTATATCAACATGCAACTTACTATGCGATGCATTGATTCACTCGTATTGGAAATATTTTCCGCTTTTCATAATTGTACAAGGAATTGTATAAATCCATAATTGTACGAGGAAAAAAGGACATTCTGAATCTGTCTAATGTTGTGATTGTGGTGCAGTCTGCCATATCAAGTTGGGGATCGCAAAATATTTTTAACGTCATCAGAGAAAATATTATCGTGGAATTTATTTAAAAGATTAAGTCTACATTTCAATATACGGTCTGACAATGATTCCCAATTTAATTCATTTAATAGTCTGGTTATACTAATAAGGTTATCGTACCGTCCCTTTAAAAATTGGGCAATGGGGTGATATATAAAACCCCGCGGAAGAATGAATGAATTAGGTTTGATCAGAGAACTAGACAGTGTGCAGCGTAGAGCAGCTTGGTTCGTTAAGCTAGGTGATACGATAGGTTGAGTAGCGTTTCAGAATTAATGCAAGAATTAGGGTGGCAATTATTATCAGAGCGTAGGATAAAGTACAGATTAAATCTATTAGAGGAATTTCAGTCGGAAAGCTTTACTGAAGATGTTAGGCACATATTAAAAAAACCAGCGTGTTATGCTAGATTCGACCAGATAAACAAGATTAGAGAGATAGATTGTCGTACAAATAGATTCAAAATGGCATTTTCCCCCTTACTATAAGAGAACAGAATAAGCAGCATAGCAAAGGGATAGGTAGGGGATAGGTAGGGGAAACACTTTAGAGTAGTCTGTGGTGCATTATGCATGTATTAACCCCTTACACAATATAGATACTAACAATCAAGTTGCATGAGACCCTTTAGTTGCTTGTTTGCATGACGGTAAGGCATGCTTGGTGACCTTCACCCCCTGCCACACACCCTAGCGGTGGCTCGCAGGGTATCGTGGTGAAGTAGGTGTAGCTGTCCTGTGTGTGTGCGCTACCCTTCCGCTTCCCTTATCTACAGCGATCTCCCGAAATACCTCTCCTCCCAGCATCCTCTGCGCGCGGATCCTTTAAGACTGTCTCGGCAGGGCATCAGGGACAAAGGATTGCATCGGATTATTTCACTGTTTTAATCACGTGGAAAGCCGAATGTATTTCCATCACCAGTTCACGTACGCCACGGACGGGAGCGGTGCTCAGCAGAGAGTCCCTTTGTTATTGCCGGGTCTACTACACTAGTGCTTCAAAGTTCACTTTAAGTGACTGATCACTTTAAAGCTTCAATGTATGTGTCAGCAGCTTACTTAAAAGTCCACCTCCACTCAAAGTGACCAATACCCCCCTATTTAAAGTGTGCGTAGTCAGTTGTTACCCATTAATATGTGGTCAAGCGCACAGAGTGACTATAAGAAATCAAGTCGCGGGATACTTAATCAATGAGATAGATGCAACAAAATAAAATATATTAAATGTGCACACTCCCGTAGTCAAGTTATGTCTATACAAACGTATGTTTACGAGTTAAGTAGTCAGTGAGCACCTTGTCAATTATCACAACCATGAATATTACAATAGCAATATAATCTCCATAATTTATATAATCTCTATGATAAAAAACATCGAAGAAAAACATGAAAAATTAAGCAAAACTAATGAACCTGATTAATAACTACTGAATTTAATCTATTCCGAATGATCTCAACCAAGAAAATGACCCCTAAAAGAGCGGAAAATTATAGTTTTCAGGAAGTGGTTCTCTTTTCAAAATATGGGAGGGTTATGCCGTTAATGGCAAATTTAAAGCACACACAAAGCATTACAATTTGTTTTGCATTAACGTTTCAAAGGTTTGCTTATGTTTTTATTGCGAAATATTTTAATTTTTCTGTCTCAAAATGGTAATGAAATAATGCGAACACAAGAAACCTGCGAGGAAAATGGATATCGGACAAAGTTTGAGCAATAAATTTTGTGACACAAAATTCAAAGCATTTTGGCAGCTCGTTCAAAATGTTACTCAGTGAATCACTACATTATCCACTTGCTGTGTACTCATCAATGGTACGGGTCTGAAAGTCCGAAACATTTTCGCGAGTTGGAAATATCACACATAGTAGGTACGTGGCGACTTGGCAAATAATTAAATATGATTTCTCAAAGGTTCTCCACCAAGTAACGACTCTTCTACTAATCAATTACTCAGAAGAATTAAATTATGAATATACACAAGCGAGTCGTTTGCACTAAGCTAGCTTGCATGTCTTCGAATGTTTTCCAAACACTGTTTTTAGTTATTAATCCTGAACAGCCGTGACTCTGCAGTCAACTTAAAGTGCATGTGTAGAAGACATCTACATCTACACGATACCCTGCAAGCCACCGCGAGGGTGTGTGGCAGGGGGTGAAGTTCACCAAGCATGCACTACCGACATGCAAACCAGCAACTATATTATCTCATGCAAGTTGATTGTTAGTATATATAGTATTTAGGGGATTGATACATGCATCATGCACTACAGACTACTCTAAAATATTTCCCCTACCTATCCCTTTGCTATGCTGCCTACTCTGTTCTCTTATAGTACGGGGAAAAATTTTATTTTGAATGTATCGGTACGACAATCTATCTCTCTAATCTTGTTTATCTGGTCGAATCTATCATAATACGCTGGTGTTTTTAATATGTGCCTAACATCTTCAGCAAAACTATCCGATTGAAATGTCTCTAATAGATTCAATCTGTACTTTAACCTACGCTCTGATAATGATTCCCACCCTAATTCTTTTATTAATTCTGAAACGATACTCAACCTATCGTAACACCTTTTAAAACGTACCAAGCTGCTCTACGCTGCACACTGTCTAGTTCTCTGGTCAAACCTAACTCATTCAGATCCCATACACTGGCTGCGTATTTAAGGTGGGCCATAACTAGTGAAAAATAGCATCGCCCTTTTGTCTTCTCATCACATTTTCCAAGTACTCTCTTTATAAATCCTAGCTTTCCCGTATGTGTCTTCCCCACGATAAATCCTTAGTGATTGGTACACCTAAATATCTTATAGTTTCAACGTTTTCGATCTTCGTGTTACTTTCCAATACGTCCATTACTTAAAGTTATCTTTAAGAAGGCTCACTTTAAGTGGAATTGTAATGCAGACCCGGCTATGGCGAAGCGAACAAATGACGGTCGCAGGCCGTACGCTTCCACTCCCTCCCGGTGGAAATCGCCGGGTCCGCGAATTTTTCCGTCCACCGACGTCTTGCCGGGAATGTGCACATGGCGGGCATTCCGAGCGGCCCCAACCGAAAAGAACGACTTCTTATGTTCCAGCAGCCAAATAAGGCTCGACCACTTTCTCACGGCGGGGAGGTTGGAATGAAGAACCCGTCTTCGTGAAATAAGAGCAAAACCAAATGGCCTACTCAGGTCCCGAACGCGTGATCAACCTTTCGTCGGCGTGTGGCATCGGCTGCAAAAACGCCGATGCCTGGAATTCAATCCCGGAAGAACGCCGAAAATGGACTCTTCGGTACCAGAACTGAGATGCTATCTACGGACGCAGGGAGAATTTACACAAGTCACTATTTCATGAATTTACGACGACTTAAACGGAAGTTTTAAATAAATAATCGTTTTAGCAATTCAACAATGTAAAAATAAATACTTTGTAGATTGTAATTCAATTTCCGTATCGTCGCTGAAATATCCAAACATATCTACACCTACATCTACGCGATACCCTGCAAACCACCGCGAGGGTGTGTGGCAGGGGGTGAAGATCACCAAGAATGCACTACTAACATTTAAACAAGCAACTATAGTGTCTCAACACAAGGCACACTTCGTCACACCGTCTAACGACACGAATTCGTCAAAATTTGGTCGTGAAATATATATGTATAATAATTTAATATCCCACGCTATTATATCCGAATACATTGAAATTTTAGGGTTCCTCCTATTAAGTGGCCTGACCTCCGAGCGTGAACACGTCTTGTACCAAACGACAAACCGCTAACTGGCGTTATACCGCACTGAAAGATTGAATTCATCATCATATACTCAATATATGATAATGAAGTGGTGTCTGTCTGTCTGCCGGTCCTATGTTCGTTACGCATCTCCTCAAAACCTACTGAACCGATTGAACTGGCATTTTGTAGGATTCTAGCGTATACCCCAGAAGGTGCTATAGGCTATATAACAAAAGGGCTCGTTTCATGGCGCCAATTATGTATTTACATTGGTTTAAATTCACTTTTTCAATCTGTTGTAGCGCAAGAGTTTTTTCTTTCGTTCAGTAAAATAACTAAACATTAGTCGATTTCTTTCATTCTTTCTGTATTTAATGGGAAAATATTTTAATGTATGTATTCTCTTAACCGATTTAAACCTCGTCCTCGAGATTTCAGGACAATGTGTAATATACGTTGAAAATTATTGTTTTTTCTTCTGTTCTTTTCCGAGCGTTGCTAACGCCTTTGCCGTTGTCGTCTCCGAAGTGAAAACATCGCTGATGCTAAAATATTTCGTCAAAGAGAGATGGCGCAATAGAATTAATGAATGAAGGCGATACTTTGTTGAAGTTGCGATCGTTAAACATTGTAAATGAAATACAATGAAGTACAACTTTCCACTTTCAGCTTTATAAGTTCCCCGATCGATTTCGACGACTCAGCATAATTTTCAACTGACAGAACATTTCAAACCAAGGCATTACATAGTTACACTGAGGAGGAGTGGGGGAAGGACTCAAACTGAGGGGGAGTTTTTGATGGGAGTGAGGGGGTGTGAGGGAGGGAGGGAGTTGGGTTCCGTCAAGGACATCAGTGGAGGGGGCACAATTAGTGGTATTGTGGCGGGAATTAGGGTAGGCGAGCAAGTCAGATTTTAAAACTGTTAAAAACATCTGCGAGGATTTAAAGACCTTTAAAATTCATACATCAGGTGAAATGGAATGTCTTAAAATTTCTATGATTTCTAAATAATTTAACTTACAACTTTTTTCACATGTATGCAAAATTTTTACCTTAAATTCACTTTTATGGCCAGTCTCAAGGAGATGTTTCCCATTCTAGCATTGTCCTAATTCATACGACCTATTTTCCGTCAATTGAGTAATACCTTCGGATAACCTTGTTGGTATGGAAGCCATATATATATATATATATATACAGCTGCTGGCTGGTATTCATTCGAATGTGATTATTAACTTACTGAAAGATAGCCACTGGGGTGTGTTGGGCTCTTAAAGCATTTCCCAAATTACCATTTTGTGGATAAATTTTTGCATGACCGCAGTGAATATACATAACTGATGTTATTTCAACTTCAGCAGAGAAAAATAAGAATTTCTTCAAAAACGTGGCAGTCCGTAAGAACAAACTTTTCAACGAGCTTTATCACGTTGCGAATGCATAGTGAGCTGCGCGAGAAAGTACAGTTGCAAGCGTACGTTTTCTCTCCACAGACCTACAACAAGCGCTTAACCGCGTCGGCTTCGCGTTGTAACTGCGTTGTAGAGGGCGGACGAAAGTGCGTTGCAATGACGTTCTCACAACATGCTTACAACGCGCTTTATGACGTTGCGAATGCGGTGCAACTACGTTGGATGTGAGTCATACAGGAATGGGTTGTAACAACGTTGTGATCCTGTTGGAAGTCTGCTACAAAACGTTTACAACTTACTTTCAACGGACTTACAACGCGATATCTTCTACTGCTGCTTCGTCAGGGTAGCTCCATAAAGCAAGTTTCGTTTCGCCCCTTCACGAAAAATGTAAAAATTTCTCAATGCAATTTGTAATTATTATATTTCTCCCTCCCGTTGAATTTCAACGGGCACCATCAGCTAGTATTTTGACAAAATTTATCAAAATGTTCAGTTCATATGGAACATTGAATGTAATTTCCATTAGAATTATCCAATTCCGTCTATTTTACCAAACTATTTGATACTGAAGAAAGGTGATACGATTAAAATTATCGAACAGAATAGTCATCTAAATTTATCACATTGAATTATTGTCTAAACTAATCAAACTTATTTAATGTTTACAAATTATCAAATTTGAAGCAGTGAATGGCAATCATATTTTATGACTTTATTCACACTTAGAATATGCTGCGAGCCTATGGGACCCTTATGAAGCAGGCTTAATTTACGAATTAGATCGAGTACAAAGAAGAGCGGTGAGATATGTAAAAGGGTGTTACGATAGGGAAAGCAGTGTGTCTGGTATGTTAGCCGAATTGGGATGGGAATCGCTGTCACAACGCAGGCTGAATTATAGACTTAATCTTCTGGGAAAATTTAAGGAGGGACATTTCATTAATGACGTTAATCATATATTCTGGCTTCGACTTATTATGGTAGGCTCGATAATTCTAATAAAATTAAGGAGATAGATTGCAGGACGGACAGGTTTAAAATGACATTTTTTCCGCGTACGATTCGAGATCAGAACGTTAGACATCGCGTAAATCGGTAATAATTATAGAGGTAATATTCAGAGTAGGTCGATAGTATATTTTTGTTTATTACCTGCATGTTCAAATCAACGTGTGACTTGCATGCAATGCCTTTTTTTGCATGCATGAGTATCTATGAAATTGGTGTCGGGTTTCATCAAGGCATGCATGGTATTCATGGGTGTGTCCTACATGATTGGGATTTGGTAGTTTTTCTTCTTTTTCCCCAATTACTTTTAAAGGTGTAGTGTTTGCTTTGTAGTGTTCATTTTTGTTTGTTGTGTCATTGTTCCTCGTGTGGATGCACCCCCTGCCACACACCCTCGAGGTGGCTTGCAGGGTATGTCGTACATGTAGATGATGTCGATGTAAGGTGAGATACCAAAAATTAATAACCTAAGAGAGATTTCGCCAAATCCGGGAAACCCCAGGACTTGAGCAGGCTTCGCAGCTCTTCCTCCATCGTTCTCAACTTCGCAGACTCCGAACAAACACGCGACACATATGCAGGTAATTCACGTGGTTCTCAGAGTAGACGGCAAGGCTTGCATCTGATGCATGGAATATCATGCACTCGAAAAAGAGGTTGGATGAGGCTCCTAATTTTAATATGTATAAGAAATAGTTGGCCCGAATATCAATTGTAGTGAATGCGATGCCAATTTAATTTCATACTCTCGCAAAGAGTCTAGTTCCAACTAGATGGATCTGACAGCCACTCACTGATATTGTTAACCCGTTCTGCAGAGCAGTATTTCCGAAGCGCACGCTTCCGTTTCTATAAACAATTCAACAATAGACACATTTCTGTAAACAGCGCGACTAGCATGCAAGGTAGTAGAATCTATCGAGCAGAATCTCGACGAGTGAGATGTTTTTCAGCAAACGCTTAGTCGGGTCTTGGAATTTACCGATAGCTTGTTGAAGATTATCTAACTCTTACGACTATCGAGCCTATTCGGTATCTATAGCCGAAATGTTTCCCGTTTTCAAGTCAATTCTTAACTACCAAAATTTTGTAACAAACGGTTCCCATATCGTTCAATAAATTTCATCTATCGCATGTTTATTTTCATTGAAAATGTGATAATTTTAATCGAAAAGTGTCCTAATCAAACATGTTCGGTTGTATTTGGCAAACTATTTCTTTCCGAGCGGTCAGAGAAGATATCGGAGGTCAACTCTGGTCGACCGGTTCCCACTTCCCGGCATTCGCTTTCGAAGTCACTCTCTCTCTGGATTCGCCTTGTGGGGAAGGCATCACTTTCTCCCGTCTTCGAGCGACCTTCACTCCTCCCCTTCTTCCTCTCCCTCTCTCGTTCTCCCCAGACTTCTCTCTTCCTCCACACCTCCGATTCAATGGGGACGTTTACCATATTTTTTTATTGCCGAATCTGATAGAGTTTGTAAAATAAAAAGACACGTATTTTTTCCGTTTTTTGATCCGTCAATTATTTCTCGAGTTATAAGCGGCGAAAAACTGATGTTTTTAGTTCTTTTGGAAAAGTGGGCGTGGGGCAACCTCATGACGTATATCGACTTTGTCCAATCGCAACTGAGCCCGCGAAGCTACTTCGTCTTATCGCAATAGGGGGGGGGGCACAGCTGACTCTGCCAATGGGAGCGATTGCGACAGGATCTGTGCGAGCGGACTTCCGAGAACCCCCCTCCACTCCCTTCCCTTCCCATAAGAGCAGTCAAGGACGGGAGGAAAATGACGTCAATGATATCAAAGCAGCTTTTTCGGTGGGCATCACCTTTTTTCTTATTTTAATTTTTGATTTATGAGTGAATGGTTGTGGTTAGAAGAGTAATTTATTCACATTAATTTTTTTTTCGTTTACATCTAACGATTTCGTGTACAAAATTGCGATTTCCGTTCCGAGTAAACGCCATTCCCATTATCATCTAAATTAAGATGGAAAGGAAACACGAACTAAATCCACAAACGAGCCGATCCATTTTCTTTCTTTAAATTGGCTCGCGTTTCCTTTCCATGTTTCGCTTCCACTCCATCTCACCTGAATCTTCGGACTTTGCTCAATCATCCGCATTTCCGAGACTGAATCCTCCTTCGCTCTGACCCGAGGCTCTTATAATTACAACCTTCCCTTCTCGCCTCCACTGCTCTTCTGTGATTCATTCCATTTCTCCCTGATGCGCAGTAGTCCACCTCCGCTTTAAATGAGCGATTTTCACACAAAAGTCCTGGCCCTTTGCACCAGCGTTTTCACTTAAGGCGGTTTTGTACCGCCGGCTACACTGAATCCTTCGTCAGGACAATGGGGGCGTTTACTCGGAACCGAAATCGCAATTTTGTACACGATATCGTTAGATGGAAACGAAAAAAGAATTTTAGTGAAAAAATCAATCTTCTAACCACAACCATCCACTCACAAATCAAAAATTAAAATAAGCAAAAGGTGACGCCCACCGAAAAAGCTGCTGTGATAACATTGACGTCATTTTCCTCCCGTCCTTGACTGATTTTAGGGGAAGGAAAGGGAGTGGAGGGGGGTTCTCGGAAGGTCTGCTCGCACAGATCCCGTCGCAATCGCTCCCATTGGGAGAGCCAGCTGTGTCCCCCATTGCGATGAGGCAAAGTAGATTCGCGGGCTCAGTTGTGATTGGACGAAGTCGATATACGTCAGAGGTTGCACCACGCCCACTTTTCCAAAAGAACTAAAAACATCAGTTTATAGCCGCCTATAACTCGAGAAATAATTGACAGATCAATAAACGGAAAAATACGGGTCTTTTTATTTTAGAAACTCTATCAGATTCGGCAATTTAAAAAATATGGTAAACGACCCCATTATAGTGAAGAAGATGAGAATTTTCGGAAAGCTTCGACCTAAACCTTGGAAGTCGAGTAACCTACGATGGACGAAGCAAGAAGGAAATAGTGAGTAGGATAGCCCAGGCAAAGAGGGCATTCTTTCAAAAGAAGAATCTACTTACAGCTGGAAATGCAAGCGTAGAAGTAACGAAACAGTTCATCAGAACATACATCTGGAGCATTTTTCTTTACGGCAGTGAATCATGGACGAAGACAGCAGCGGAGAAGAAAAGGGTAGAAGCATTTGAAATGTGGTGCTACAGAAGAATGCTGAAGATTAAATGGATCGACCGAGTAAGTAACGAGGAAGTGCTAAGAATAGTAGGAGAAAAGAGAAGTCTGCTGACAACTCTAAAAAGAAGAAGGGAAAACTTAATCGGCCATATCTTGATACACGATGGCCTGATGAAGACTATCATCGAGGGAAAAGTGAACGGGAAGATTAGAAAATGCAGGTCTCGTATGAGATACATGGAACAGGTCGTAAAGGATGTAAAAGAGAAGAATTACGTCAATATGAAGAGATTAGCTGAACTTATGAGAACTGAAAGGAGAGATGCGTCCAACAATCTGTCATGGATTGCTGATTGATGATGAATGTAACATCGAAGTACCTTGTGGATTCAATGCTTTTGTCGCTGTTATAGAATCGCTGTAACCGAATTATTCCTCTTCCAAACATTAATAGATACGCACTTTCACAGGTTTAGTTCTACCTGACATTCCTGGGGAGGGGGGGGGGGGGGTAAATCCCTCGCCTCTCAATGCCAGGGTCGTGTGTTTGAACTTCACCCGGGGAGGATTTCACTCCCAGGGGCATGGATGTCTGTGCTTGTGTTGATAATTAAAGATCCCGACGTAGAGACATTCTGTGCTCTTTGCAGGTTAATGACAAATGTATAAATCGATAAATACGTCACACCACTCTCGATTTACACATGTTTCCCGGGACGTAACCGGTTTGGCCGGTTCTTTCCGGAATCGCGACGTTAGCAAGGCTGCCTTAGAGAAGCCCTATAGGTGCCCCAATAAATAGCAAGATACTCCAAAGAGAAAAAATAATTCGCCTTGACCGGGACTCGAACCCGGACCCGAATATTTTTCTCTGTGGAATATCGTGCATCTCAGCGGGTAACTCCGCTAAAGTTTTCGCGGCTAGCTCGCGAGCTTTGAATTTGCCCCAATATAAATCCCGGAATTTGCTCGACAGTTGCAAATAATCACAGAAATTCGTGAAATTTTGAATTTTAGCCAAAAGTGTGACTTAAAACAGTCGACCTGCGCAATCGTAGCATTCGCTTGGCTCGATCCTATCAATTTCGGAATCGATATTTTAACCTCGAAAGTCTCGACCCTTGTTTGCTGCAATTTTTTTCTAATTTTTGTCAGTTGGAATCGTAATTACTAGAGGATAATTTTGGCTGGTATTATTGAGAAAATATGCGTTTTTGAGTTCGGTGATAAACTTATGTATTCATGTACAGAACTAATTATTTGTTACGCCACTGAAAGGGTTATTGCAATAGTGTTGCTCGCTATTTTTTTTATTATTCTTTGATATTGATGGTTCATACTTCAGCAGGAATAAAGATGCCATTATCATGATATTTTCTTTGCTGTGTATGATATAAACATCTACATCTACATTGTACTCAAAAACCACCATAAAGGTGTGTGGCAGGGGGTGAATTCTCACCAAACATGCACTACACATCATGCATAAAAAAGGGTTAGTATTTGTATACTGTTCTAAACATCACTATTTAAAAAAAGATAAGAATAGCAAAGCATACATGCAAATACATGGTGTTAGTTGGGTTAGCTTTAAGTACTCATACCAACATGCAGCTACCAATGTTATCCATTGCTACACTCGTACTGGATATATTTACCGTTATTCATATCCCTAATAGTACGAGGAAAAAAGGACATTTTGAATCTGTCAGTTCGGCAATCAATTTCTCTAATTTTGCTATCATGGTCCGGTCTACCATAGTAAGCTGGGGTTCGTAAAATATTTTTAACGTCATCACTGAAAATATTATCTTGGAATTTATTTAAGAGATTAAGTCTAAATTTCAACCTGCGATCTGACAATGATTCCCAATTTAATTCATTTTATAGACTGGTTTCGCTACCAAGGTTATCGTACCGTCCCCATACAAATCTTGCCGATCTTCGCTGCACACGTTCAAGTTCATTATTTAGACCGATTTCGTAGGGATCCCATGCACTGGCAGCATATTCCAAATGAGGTCTTACAAGGGAAGAGTAGCTGATTTCCCGTACATAAAACACCGTTTAAAGCGATGACTTGTGCAATTCGCCGAATACGCGCGAATGCCATCTCGAATGCGCTTGTTACGTCCTCAGCTGACGGGTGCATCTTTCTGAAACTCACGGGCAGCGCCATTGTCACGCGCGAAATTACGTCAAGAGCGGTTACAGCTCTGTACGAGTTGAAAGATACATTACTGATTAAGGAGGCTCCACCGAATTATGAATTAGGTGTCGTTTTTGTGAAAATTTCAGGACACGTCATTTTTTGGCCCTTCTATCGATTGGCAATAAAATAATTTGGCCTTTCCATAACATATTTGAATAAAAAAGACGTTGAAAATCAGATATTTTATACGTGGTTATACGGCAGGACATGGATCTTGCAGTAAAATTTGCAGATTAATAATGTAAAGAGAAATGTCATTTTGACGAAAAACTAATATAAGATGCGCAATTTTATGTAAAATTTAGCATTGTGAAAAAGTGCTCGCATTACTACACTTGTTTAAATAATATTAATAAATGTTTGCTCGAAAAAAAGCGGAAAAGCCTTAATTACATGAAACTGGCGCTACAGTATGTTGTTATCATTGGCAAAGGTACATCTACATCTACATAATACCCTGCAAGCCACCATAAAGGTGTGTGGCAGGGGGTGAATTCTCACCAAACATGCACTACTACATATCATGCATAAAAAGGATTAGTATTTATATACTGTTCTAAATTACACTATTTAAACAAAAGATAAATATAGCAAAGCAAACATGCAGACCTATGCTATCCATTGCTACACTCGTATTGGATACATTTATGCTATTCATATCTCTAATTGTTCGAGGAAAAAAGGACATTTTGATCTGTCAGTTCGGCAATCGATTTCTCTAATTTTGTAATCATGGTCCAGTCGACCATAGTAGGTACTTGTGACGGAACGTTCTTACAAGCTAATTGAGGAATATACCTTAGCAAGTTCCTTCTTATATTTTTCAAATATTCAAATATAATTCAAATATTTCATTGGTTATTGATATGGTGTAATTAATACCCATGCCTCCAAATGGTAGCGGCGTCATTGCTGCCAAACAATTTTCAAAGATATGAATATCATTAAATTCAAAACAGAGAGTTGTATTTGCAAGGGAATAGTTTAAAACTATGTAAAAAAATATTTGACCTATTTTAGAATACGTATTAGCGGAATTGAGCATGTATTCTCAATTTTTAAATTAAACGTGGCAACAACACGTCAGCCATGTTCCGAAGTCAAAATGAGTTAAAAGAGCTTGTAAAAAATAGAATGCAACTGCAACACCCTTATATAATAGCATACTCATACAATTGTTTTGCATGCGTTATCACACTATAGATGATTTTACATGAAGGTGTTTTTCTGGATTGGTATGTATTCATTACATAACATGACTCTTTTACGGGAGTTTGAATCGCGGAGTCAAGGTGGAACCTCCTTAAGAAAAGGAGATTGCAGGGAGAAACGACAGGATATGAATGCGCGCATAACGCAGGAAATAATTGCATTGAATTTGGATGCATTGTCCCGCAATGTGAAGCCACTATTTGGAGTATGGAAGACCAGTTCAACGTAAGCCACCCTTTCGAATGCCTTGGTAAATACTTGTGTCAGGGTTATTACTGTAGTTAATTTCGATTATAATTTATGTCCAATGTCATCTAAGGTAAGACTCGATCTTTAGACACGCTCTAGATGCGGAACTATCACTGACTGACGTGATTTTGAGAGATCACGTTCATTCATCACAGCCTCCGGAAGCTCACACTGGCATTGAATGAAGGTGAGTTGATGTTTTCATAGCAGTATCAATACATTATGGCATAACCTACAACACTACCAGCCGTTAACAGCTGCGAAAACATGACACAGTTCACCTTTATTTATTTTTTCGTCTATACGGTCAGTTTTACAGTGTGTAAGCCCTTTTCGTTGATTTTGTGCTCCGGGGGCATATCCTGTGCAATGCACGTGCCTCTATTTCCTCTCTCTATTTTCAGCTTTAGCCTAAGACAGAGTCCCGATATGCTTGCCGTTGTGATTGAAATATTTTGCGCATGAAATTTTAATTGTAAACGTCCCCTTACTACGACATGCTTTACAAATGCATTTACATATTTCGAGAGTTGGTGAATGCATTACAATTTAGAGATAACAATCTTTGACGTAGTACTCAATATTTTGATTTTCATCTTCGTGTTTCAGGAGAGTTAAACCTTTCTTCATCTTTCAAAAAAATGAGAGGGTTTTTCATCGCGGTAAAATTAAGAGTACAGGAACGCGGAAAGAAACGCAAAAAAGGTCTCTAAAATTAGAAATAAGGCGTTGAATAAATTATTCATCAAAAATGCATCAAATAAAGAGTGAAAAGCGTGAAAATACGCAAACGAACGCTATGCGTGTGGTTTAAACAGGGTTAATTTGTACCAGCTTTTAGGAATTGAATTAAGTGACCCTGACTAAATAAAATCGATTTTCTTAGATATCCTTCATGAGAGTAGAATATTCACTGCCGATGCATATACTCCATAGAAGAGAAAACGAAACGTTTTGTTGTGCCGAGTGGGCGGGGCCTAATCCTCCCCAAGTATTCCCCATTCTGGCTTCATCGTCACCCGTTGACTAGCATGCATATGTCCCCTCCTGTACATGTATGGACATGCCGATAGCATAAATAATTCTCTTTGTACTGTTGTGTTGTATGTTACACCTTGTAGCCTAGTGGTGAATTTATGTAAATCACTTATTAATTTATAATACACCGCATACCTAACGTTTGTTTTCTAGGGTTGAAATATCTTCAAAAAAGAGGCCGTAAGTTGGAAGTTGCAGGGATTAAAAGACAGCATTTTGCAAATAAATTGAAGAGAGAATATCCAGTTTTTAAAGCAAAATCCATGAGAGACTTCTGGGAGTAAAGTTTGCAAATCTGTGTTCACTGTCAGCCACCGTGAAAGGCATCACTTGTCAAATCGGAAAAAAACACGAAACGCCCGAAAGTAGGTACACTTAGTCAACCTCACGGTGTGCGTGAATTTCTAAAATTCGTTTCTGAAAGAAGAGAAACCAGTGGGACTCAAGATAAATAACTAGCAGATCGAGAGACCACTTTTGCTTTTCGCTCAACGAAATAAAACCAGTTGCAGGAGCGTGGGATGCGGTTCCTCTTCCACGAAACGATTTTTAAGGCGTAAACTTGTGCTCAGAGCAAGGAGAC
Organism: Platycnemis pennipes; assembly: GCA_933228895.1. Lineage (NCBI taxonomy): Eukaryota > Metazoa > Arthropoda > Insecta > Odonata > Platycnemididae > Platycnemis > Platycnemis pennipes. The sequence goes on from OW121847.1 coordinate 169,447,305, forward strand.
TGCGGCCAATATTCTCAATCCAGAGATAGAAAATATTTCTAAGAACAATAAGATTTTAGATAAATTGCGTTCATCAGATAAGTACCTTCTTATAAAAAGCTGAGACTGATAACGATGACCAGTGGTCTTCGATGACCAGTCCTTCAAGAAGTTGTGGCTGGATTGAAAGAGCATATAGATATTTATCTTCGTTTTCTTGTATGTTACTGTGTTTTAGGTGTTCATACACCTATTTTGTGTATCCTAATTGAACTCTTACTGTCTTCTCTGTCCACCGTCTTCTTTTAACATTCTTTATAACTTTTCTGTTGGTACCGTGATGACTACTTATTAAGGAATTATTCGTCTTTGTGATGAATAATATCCCCATGACATTTGCAAGTATCACCTCGTACTTCCGTATCTCACAAAATTAGTTCTGTCACCACCTATCTTATAAAACAAATTGAATTTTCCAGATTTTTTAAAATAATTACTACTTGCCTAAAATATGTCCCGGTTTTTTCCGAGAGGAATTTTTCGAAGTCTAATTCAGGTGCTTGCTAAGTGATTCCTTATCGTCGTCATTTGATATAAAACTCCACCACCTGTCACAAAGAAGTCTAAGCTTACCACTAAATACGGCACCTATATCGTTGAAGTATAGAAGAAATAGATGCGGACCTATTACACTGCCCTATTCCCTTCCCGTTGTGACTTTGATTGTGTCGGACGCCTACCTAACAATTCCTCTGTCCGATAGACAACGTCTTTATTGACACAAAACTCTCCAAGTCCAAGATTAATTCACTATGAGGAACTTTCTCGAATCCTTTTCAAATTCTAAGAATCAACTTAAGTACTGTTTTCGCCGTAGGCTAAAATATCGCCTACGAATAAAGCTAATCGTATCTCGCAAGATCTATCTCTTTCAGGAATCCATGTTGGACGTTCATCAGTAATCCCTGGCTATCCAAATGCCCCATGATCGAACTGAAATCTGTGTGTTCAATTATCTTACGCGATATTCATGCGAGCGATATTCTTTTCATCAAGTCAGGATCACTTCCGCCGCTCTCCCTTACCCTGTACATTTATTATTTTTCAATGTTAGCAGCCAGCCAGAAGGCCCTTCACAAGATGGTATCCTTATCACAGGAAGTGAGAAGGCTATCCGCGCCTTATAAGGTCTACGTAATTCGATGCGAGCCACTGCGAGGGCGTGTGGCAGGGGGTGAAGAACACCATAAATGTTCACTGCTGACATATGCATCTAGGAGCTACAATATTACCAGCTTTCCAGCCAAAGGATTGCAGATGGGTGCATTGAAAAATAAATTCGAAGGTCAAGGTGAACTGGGGTGATTCGCGAGAAAAGTATCGCAAATGTTCAAGTGCTAATGTATCAGGGTAACCTGCCAGCGTGGAAGAATGAACTGCGACAGGCGGTTTATTCTTCCACGGAATACATTATTTAGGAATACATTATTTACCGCTCACTGCATGTGCTCGATCTACATGTACTGACAACCCTAGGAGCAACCTCCGAGGGTGTGTGGCAGGGGGGGGGGGTTTCAACGAACATGCACTAAAGGTCACACATTTAATGAGATGAATATCACGCGGGACACAAACGCTTAAAAGTTTCATTTTTGATCCAACGCGTCAGAAACATTTGAGATGTGCCCATAGATGCGGTGAGGTCACATCGCGATCGGAAGAGATCGTGGAGGGGACGTAGCCTTCGATCGGCGTGCACATTCACCCATTGAGGCTGTTTACGTAATGGCGTGATCGCCGGGTTTCAAGTGACTCTCAAAAAATCGTTGTTCCCCGAGAGAGGTCGCCTTCCTTCCTTCGCAGAGGTGAAAGCTTTCTCAAGCAAGGGCGAGGCAAGGAGTCCAGCTAACAAGACCATCGGGCGAGAGGGAGAAGGGAACTGGGCCATGCAAATGAAATCCAAGGAAGTGAAGAGTGACCACTTGTCTCGATTTCGCTTACACGCGTGCTTTCCATCGCAACACTGTGGGACTCGGCCACGCCAATTGCGTCCACTAACTAAGGGGAATAGGAAATGATTTTTTTAGAAAATAATAACTCCGAGCCCAACGGAAGAACCTCCTTTGAGTGTGTTTGTGCGCATTAACACAAATTGAAAATCAAGCGATGCAGCAACGATCTGCCCTGTGCTCTGCAGCGCGTGATGAATGCATTGCATTTACTCATGCACGACAGGGAGATACCGATGATCATGTTTGGGAAAATAGTTTCAGCGATCAATTCAATAATATGTAGTTGGTAATCACGTGACCTTTATATCTCTCCATGGCGTATTAGAGGCGTTGCATCACATAAGCAGCACGTTAGCGGTGCCCATTTATGGTGATCCTCACCCCCTGCCACACACCCTCGCGGTGGCTAGCAGGGTGTTACGCGGACCTCACCCTCTCACCCCGCACCTGACTTTGATCTTGGACAGTGTGGTCCACCACTCTGACCTCTCCGTTCGTGGTGGTCACTATGGATGACCGCCGATGCAAGAGTCTTCCACGATTTACATACTGTTGGCATCGGAGTCTTTTATCTTTTGAGATATTCTCACGAAGATCACTTCATTGTCACGCGGCGGTGCGTTCCATCGAATCCGTGACACGTCTGGAATTTCGGAATGCGCGAAAATAGATTTTGTTACAATACTCATTTTTTACGGGAGCTGGATAAAAGAAATACATTTCAACGGAACTTGACTCTTAATACAAGATGAAGACATCCTCGGGTGTCGGAAAGAGATCCAAGCGACAAAGACATGACAGGAGCACTCAAAGTAATTGCATTTAAGAAATTGGCTGTCTTGAACCCCAATAAGGTTAAAAAAGCACTGTCGTCCGTACAAGTGACCTCCTACTGTCATCCCTCGACGTGAAAAACTTGTTCTGTTATATCGTCGTGAATTGGGAAAATTATATGGTGGGGTAAGAAACTAGATGCGAGAGCTAATCCTCAAGATGCGGCTCACGATATCATTTTGTGCTCAAGGATACCGCCCTCAGATTAACCCACTGCCTTAAGAGTATTACAATCACCATCTTTCCTCTATGAGGCACCTTTTTACGAATAGCCGTAGGAAAGAGAACAACCCTCGCGACGGCTAATGAACTGCGGGTGGAGAATGAGCCAACTCGAAGGAGGAGGGAGACAATCTTATCCTTTCCCCCTCTAAGGTCAAAGCAAGCCGTTTTGTCCCGGGCGCCTAGCTGCCCGACCTCCTTGCAGAAGCCAAGGAGAGAAGGGAACAGCGAGGAAGAAAGCGGCCTTTTCAACGCAAGACTCCGCTTCTCTGGGTCGGCATAACGGAAAACCACACCTGTGACGTTTCGTTCCATATAGTGCCAAACACAGTGTGGAAAGAAAATAGAAAATAGACAAATTTCTTTTTTCAAAGCTGTGTTGGAGACCTTTCTCCCCAGGGAAATAAGGACCAACCCTCCTGTCTCTCGTCCTTCAAACCACCCTCTCCTTCCCCCCTGCCACCTCCCTCACAATTTCTTCTGTCCGCCTCTTCACTTGAAATGGGTGCCGAAATGGATTCCTTCAAACAGCTGCGAAGCTCGCTAAGATCAAAAGCCCCCTCTTTCATCGTCCTCCGTCCACTTTGCTCTTTCGCCGAGATCCTTCCCGAAACACGCGGGGCCCTTGCTTTTCCCGCTTCCCCGGAGATGGTGCACTCGGGGTTCTTTTCCGACATGCGGCGCTGCTATCCGACCACCGAAAAACTCGATCGAATTGAACTCGAGCGAATGGATTCCCTCCGGCCACTCGAACGCGAGCGACTCGTTCGCAGTCGCGTTTTTTTCGATCGCCTCTCTCGCGGGGCCCGGATCGAGGTCCGTTGCACAATCGCCGGCCCGGGCTGCAGGCGGAGGGCCCGGGACGCCGGCCGTTCCGAAAAAGCACAATTTGGGGAATGGAGAGGGAGAGATGGGGGTTGGTACTCACCCTGTCGCTCTGTCTCTCGGAGTGGACGTCTGTTCGGGGACGCAGCGTTCGAAGCAATGGGCGTGCCCCCCAAAGACAGGCAGACCTTGGTTCTTTCCCCCCTCACACACGCACCCCACCCTTCCCTCTCTCGGCTGCTCCTTCCGGAGAGAAACGCAATCGCCTTGAATTGGGGGAGAAGTCACTTTCACTCCTTGGCGGCGGCGGCCGTACGCACGTTTCCATTCCTAGAGCCCAGGGGGAGAGAGGTGGGTGGGTGGGGTTGGAACTATCGGTTAACTACTAGGGGTCACGTGGCGCAATCCACCAATCAGTTTTGTCGGCGAATTCAGTGCGTTACAATCACTTGTTACGATATCTTCAATTGTTTTCTCTCGTTATGTCTCGATCATAGATCACATACTATGGTAGATTGGATCATGATCACAAAATTGATTGCCGAACTGACAGATTCAAAATGTCCTTTTTTCCTCGTACTATTAGGGATATGAATAACGTTAAATATATCCAGTACGAGTGTAGCAATGGATAACATTGGTAGCTGCATGTTGGTATAAGGACTTAAAGCTAACCCAACTAACAGCATGTATTTGCATGTTTGCTTTGCTGCATTTATCTTTTTTCAAATAGCATAGTTAAGAACAGTATATACATACTAATCCTTTTTTATGCATGATATTGTAGTGCATGTTCGGTGAGAATTCACCCCCTGCCACACACCTTTAGGGTGACTTGCAGGGTATTATGTAGATGTAGATGCATAGAGCCCAGATGAGATCAAGTGAAAACAAAGAGCGCTACGAGCGATTCAAAAACACCAAATTCACGAAGCATTCGTGCTCATACCACGTGACTCCGTGGCTACAGCTGTTCCAGATCATCCCGACGAACGTTCAGGGCCTTTCGGAGCTAGGGTCGGGCCTCTCTCTCCTTCCTCCCGATTTCTTTAAATGTGTAATGGTGGTAATCGCGTAATAAATTACGTTGGCATTCACGACTGCCAATGGCTTTCATGTCGCTAAGAAATAATGATCGGTTTAAAAATTCGGGCGTGATTGCTGCAAAGAGTTGGGGAAATGTCTTTCCCATCTCATCGGAATGAATTGAAATAGGATTCTGTGCTCGGGTCGAATTCCCTTCGTGGGTACGGCGTCTTTTGTTCGCTGTAATTCACGAGGGATTCTTTCGTCAGACTTTCTAAAAAGTGGCTCTTTCACAAGAAACGCCTGTGGATATATTTCCTCCCCTCCGGCAATACTATGGCGTCAGCCCTCTAACAGCTCCCCGATGAGAAAAATGACCGACAGGTTTCCCGACAGTCGCTCGATCAGGGCGCCATGTCCAACCCCTCCTCGAGAACACTTCCGATCCAAGTGTTCGTGCTCTGACGAGGAGGATCAGGTCGATGTTGCGGAGCGCTCTCGTCAGATGGCGACGGAAGGCCAGAATCTGAGATCAGGGGGTTTGTGTTTGAAACAGTCGAGATTATCTCGAATAGGTAACCAAGGAGTCACGTGGTATAAACAAGAATGGCTCGCAAATTTGATGTGTTAAAACCGCTGATTACAACCTCATACTTTGTTTATACTTGTCTCAACTGGGGGCTCTTTAGTTGGAATAGATGAGAAAAACTCAAGTGAAAACAATTAATGATGTTTTTAAGGGCGATCCAGACACATTAAATTTTGAAATCATTCGTGTTTGCATCACGTGACTCCTTGGTTACCTATTCGAGATAATTCCGAAGGTTTCAAACACAACCCCCCAGGAGAGCAGTCAGTACACACTTGCTGCTAGGGCTGTGCGATATGCTGTTTTGAATATCGCAAGACGATATCATTCTGATATCGCGGATTCGCCGATATAACGGTTTCGCGATATAAATAGGAAATATCGTGATATGGACATATCGAAATATCGACATATCGGGATATCGGATATCGACTTTTATATAATAACAAGGCGAAAGAGCATATAATTTCAGATAATAGAGTTTCTTGTCAATTTTTTGATACGGTCCATATGAGCTGAAATATAACCTTTTTTCCTTGGTCGAAGAACGATGAAAATTTTTTTAAATTCCGAATTATAGTCTAAAAACTATAATTTTATAAGCAAATTTGAACTTTTCTTGTTGAATTCGAGTTTTCAGTGATGAAATCGCCCCATGGCCATTCCATTCCCTACATCCAAATTTTATGTAAAAAAGTTATAGTTAATAACAATAACAAATTAGACAACTTAAAATATATAATTAACGATTGAGGAAGTGTAATATTTTATAAGGAAGAGACCGTTTATAGCACTTCAATCCGATCAACCATTACCGAGAAATTGCGCTAAATACACGCATTATTAAGGGTGACAGAAAAAAACACCGGGATCAGGATATCCTCATATCGTCATATCGGGATATCGACATTTTGGAATATCGACATATTGGGATATCGACATATCAGGATTTCGACACATCGTGATATCGAGTTTAGAAATATCGACTCCCGATATCAAGTGCATATCGAGTATCGTCGACGATATATCGGCGTATCGCATAGCCCTACTCGCTGCGGTGTCTCCCTGGAAGGGGAAGTTCAGCTTCAAGTACGACCCCGCGCAGTACCCTGAAGGAAAGGGTTTTTCGGTTAGCCTTTTTGCATTTTGAATCAAAAGAGAATAGACCTACCATCATGCAGGCAATCAGAAATACTAGTCTGTGTATGCACTTCTTGCATGTAAATCTACATGAACATGACCAGGATCCAAGATTTGATTATCGAACCTCCATTCCTCTCTTGCTGTTCGATTGTAGGGAGTTGATTGAGAGGATATAGTTAGGGTTGGATATTAAATTAAAGGGTTTAATTGCATTCCTCCTAGCACTTGCTTCTTCACAAAATTTTAAACACAGGCAATTTTTTTGGCATAACGTATCGTTCGGAGGCGAGTTTCAATGAAAACGCAAAGTTTACGGACCTTGAAATTTTTTATCAGCCTGCTCAAGAAGAAAGGGAACTCCGGTGTTTGTGATGAAGGCCACAAAACGAAATAAAGAGAGCACTTAAATTAGAGGATACGAATATTTTAAAATATGGATTGAAAGTAGTGGGTCCATAACGCGGAAATTATCATAAGTTTTGGATGATATGAGTTTTGATGTCCTAGCATTTGTTGGTTCACCCCCTGCCACACGCCTGGTAGCATTCACAGTGTACATAAATGTTACTTAGTTTATCGACATAGAATTAACTGATGAAAATTGGTGAGCTACACGGATTACAAGTATTAACAAAGGCAGAATGTTCTCAGGAAGCCGTATAAATTAGTTTTTTTGAACCAACTGCGTGTATTATACAATAGATAATTATTATTAACGATTTTTTTGCAAAGTGTAAATATATCTTTTCTGTGACAAGAATAGACGGGTAACGTCACGAGATGACGTGTGTAGACAAACCTGGAGGGTTGAGTGTGATTAGAGCCGCTAGACTATTGTTGTAAAGAACGCGATTAGAATGGTAGGAATGTATATTGGCGGAGACTTTGCAGCTGATTTGAGAAGTCAGCGGCCATATTGGTAGGCAGACGGACATATGGGTTTGCTACTCTCGGTACTGGGCCGGATGAGGTTTTTTCTTGAGGAAAGCAGCAAAGAAATGCCAAATAAGTACACTTTCAGTGCCTAGCTTAGATTTTAGTTACCGTTAGTAATGAAACCAACGCCCAAGGGAACCAAATGCATATTAAATCATCTAAATATCTCAAGGTACATCTACCTCTACATCTACGTAATACCCTGCAAGCCACCACAAGGGTGTGTGGCAGGGGGTGATTTCTCACCAAACATGCACTACAAATCATGCATAAAAAAGGAATTGTATTAATATAGTAGTCAGAACTACACTATTTAAAAAAGATAGAAATTGCAAAGCAAACATGCAAAAACATGCTGTTAGTTAGGTTAGCTTTAAGTACTCATATCAACATGCAGCTACCAATGCTATTCATTGCTACTCTCCGATAGGATATATTTACCGTTATTCGTATCTCTAATTGTGCGAGGGAAAAGGACATTTTGAATCTGTCAGTTCGGCAATCAATTTCTCTAATTTTATGATTATGGTCCAGTCTGCCATAGTAAGTTGGGGGTTCGTAAAATATTTTTAACATCATCACTGAAAATATTGTCTTGGAATTTGTGGAAGAGATTAAGTCTAAATTTCAACCTGCGATCTGACAATGATTCCCAATTTAATTCATTTAACAGACTGGTTACGCTAATAAGGTTATCGTACCGTCCCTTTACAAATCTTGCCGATCTTCGCTGCACACGTTCAAGTTCGTTATTTAGACCAATTTCGTAGGGATCCCATACACTGGCAGCATATTCCAAATGAGGTCTTACAAGGTAAAAGTAGCTGATTTCTCGTACATGATCGTCACATTTACCCAGTACTCTTTTGATGAAACCCAGTTTACGATTATCATCTCTCGGATAGCAATCGGAAGATTTACTTACGATGACGTTTCGGTGCGATGTCACCGTCACTTGTTTTTAAATAAAACAAATGCATTCTCTAAAAGTGGCTGAATGAAACGCAATGTTTTGTACGGACTAGGCGTGGCCTGAATTTTCCCAATCACCCCTATTTTGGCGTCACCCGTAGGCTGGTATGTCACTTCAACTACACTCCAACGATTCCTACCACCTTGGTTTTAAACATCGTACCACATCTATGAGTGTGTCGACAATACTTATATGACCGTGTATGTTCCTCGGAAACGGTGAAATGTCCATCGTACGGTTTGCAAGAAGATCTTGTTAGAGTTATTGGGTAGGGACCCTGAAATGTCGCGAATGGGTTTTTTCGCGAATTTCTTTTTGAGAGCATAAAAGTTGTTATTTTGATGTTTAAATCCCTAATAAGTTAAAATTTGCCATTTTAACGGTAGCGACATTCACCGAAATTTCGCGAATAGCTTTTTATTCGTGGAATTTAGCGGTATTTGGCTGATAGTGCGATATTTTGTGCGAAAATTCGTGTTTTTCAAACCTATCGTACGATATTTTGCGGAAAAAAACATTTAATGCTTTTAGTTTTATTTCGATATGTATGTAAAGACGCGCAATGAAAAACGTGAAATGAACACATAATTATTTTTTGAGTGATCATGCCGCTATCAACAGTCTGATGATTCGCGTGACCAAGATAGGCAAATATGCTTTGTTGCGTATGCGTAATCCCGTGCGTTGCCATCCTTGATGGACCACGAGGACTCCACATCTAGAACCTTGAACCTCGGTAAAAAAATGCCATGCGAATTGAGGATCCTGACTAGCGTAACGGAAAGCCAAAGGTCCGTGGTTCGATTCCCGGTCCAGGTGAATGTTTTCGCATGGCAATTAATGTGGACTCCTCGGGTTGAGGAAAGGAGTTATTTAAGGAAAAACTATCGCATTCACCGTCTGATGCTGAGCATACATGCCGCCGACTTTATCACATGACTTCTATGGCGCCGAGAAGGCATTTCCGCCGCAGCGAACTTATTATTCGGCGCCCGTGGGACGCCGGAATGGCGGTGAAAAGTACGGGAGATATGGACACCACAGTAATATTTCCGTGTGTGATGCGGGCATTATTTGTCCGGAGAGGAATTGGAGAAAAATTACCCAAGTCAAGGCAAACTGTCATTTTGAATAAGGGAAGGTAGATACCTAGAAAAAGACAAGTCTGGGCATGCATATATATCGGAAGATTATATATCAGTATCCCTGGATAAACTGGTGTCACCACACGTCTATAGTTCAATCGGAGCTACTGTTGATCAGAAAGAAGAATCTCTGTGGACCATTATGCCGAAAATATTCAGCATATTTGATCGCCAAAAGGAGTTTGAAAGCGATATTTACATATATATTTGACGCAACATGGTTTATATATATTTGACGCAACTTTGAATACGCAGAGAAGCAGTACCAAGGAAATTGGCAACCCACACAACACCGTCCTTAGGCTGGTTGGCCATTGAGTGACCTTTCTTATGGCCTGTATTTGGCGTATATCTCCGTGTATTTTGTTAACTATCAATGAAGATTAGAAAGAATAAATAAGATGTATCAATTTATGTCTCTAATACAATTCTTTGTTTGTTTGAATTGAGAACATGTAAATATTTTTTTCTCCGTCGGAGAGCGATTTCTACACACCGCTTTCCCTCGAGTTTATTCACCACTTGTCAGGGTATCCCTATTGGTCATACTATAAGATGCCGAAAAGTAGGAACGATTTTTTCGGTGGGCGATTAAAATTCGCCGCCATGAAAAGAAGCATAAATTTTCCCAGATCCTGCCCCCCCACTCATTTTTCCAAGTGACTATCGGACCGTAATGTCTGGAAGGGAGTTCTTCGGAGATTCAGCACTTCCAAGCCGTTTTCCTTTCGTTCTTCCAAGATGAGAAGTCAGCCTCTTCGAATGCAAACTTGTATGAAATGCACACTGTGTACTTACCATTCCAGGCAGTTGTTGTTTTTGGTGTTTATAAGTGATTTTTCAGAAGCTATTCATCGATAGACTGCAATGCGGTTGTAATACAAAACGGCTCCGTTGTGTGAAATGAAAGGGGGACAGGAAACCACTAGCTTTAAAGGAGTAGACACCATAAAGGTGAAAGTGCATTCAATACGTTTTCCCTCCTCCTCCTATCATCTAAATTCATCGAATTCCACAAAACGTCGAAGTAAATTTAAACATTTGCATAAGTACCGTATGCAAACTAACATTATTTGCCCAACATGAACGCTTGGTACAAATGGAGTCTACCTGCTCAACTACTATCATTCCTGCGTTACATAAACCCGCAGCTCAAGCGTTATGCCTCATTTGAGTGATTCCACAATGACCAGTGCGTTCGCTTGCAAAACTATCCGATCACACTCTGCAGTATACTTTTTTTTTCCATTCCCACCCTGATTGCATTATCCAGTGTGTGGAAACATGCGAGATTCTAATCGCTTTCGAAGTTCCAGGCGAGTCGAGGCGAACGGCGCAGGGGAAGCAGAGGGCGTTTGACAGTGGGCTGGGAGGCCGATCATCTAGGCGGGCAAAGGTCGTTTTACGAATTTCATGAAAATATCTCAAAAAGTGTGTTTACGTAAAGTATCCTGAGTAACATATTTGATAATAAATCTGACAGTTGGAAAGTGAATATCACAGATTATAGGTCTTTCCTTTCGCCCGTTTTTGATAAATGGTTTTCCACCGCGCTGAAGCCATCTCTCAAGTTTTCCCGTTGTGACCAAAAACGTTAATTTACACGTTTTGAATATTTTTCCCGTTGCAATATTAGCTGCACTATTTACATAATATTTTCATCAAAAATTTCAGGATTGACGGTTTTATGGCACTTTTAGAGCAATCCATAAATCTTTATATCCGAAAACAAAACGTTTTAAACAAAAAGTGAGCTACAATAAATGCACCGCTTTGCACTGTTGTCTGCCGGCAAGAGACATGTGAGGCATGATCTACTGACCACATTGCAACAAATATTGGCTGCGGATACCTGCGGTTTCAAATTTATGTCGTGAGTTAAGTGGGCGTCGTCAGCGCGTCGTGTAGCCCACCCCGCCATAGTGCACCGCGCCGAATATATTATAGTAAATACATGGCCTTCACGGCGTACATAGTCATGGCACGTGCGTGAATACACGAATATATATATATCGTGTCATCGTTATACATGCAAATATCATCAAGTTTACAGGCAGATGGAGAGCGCCGGAGTGCAAAGTTCATGCGTGAATTTTTCTCCACTACACCAACACGTCCCAAAAAGTGAAGCTTGCGTGGACGGCTGAGCAAGTAGATATCAGTATTAGACACCCATAAAACCTACTGCTGAAGAGGCGCTAAATATAATCGTCCAAGCTAAACTCACAAAGGACTCACTAAAGTATCTGCTTTTGAGAGATGGTGTCAATCCGTCCAATGCCACCAATTTGTTTCCGAGCTATGGAATCATACAATGGGCTAAGAAGGCATAATATCCCTCTGAGACCTCTGTACTCATTACTGAGTCCTCTGCCGAAACTCGACAATGTACAGACACAGTTAGTCCAGTTACTCACAGTTACTCATCTACTTACTTGTTACTCATACTTGTTCTCGACTCTCCCCTCCCCTGTCGAATTTGGTGCTAATTTCTAAATGTGATGGGAGCTCGGGACATGCAATGCATAACCAACAGGCTCATTTCAAGACAGGAGCTTTTATATCACATCAGTTGTACCTCTGCAAGTACTCGTTCAACAAGACAATGTATCAAAATAAGATTTTTTGAGTGACGACATCCAAGGCCATGATCGCCACGTTATTGTCGGACGGTAAAATTCGAGTTCACAAAATAAACCACAACGCAAATTCTGCAGGAGCATATTCGTGTTAAGGAGCAAATATCACGCCTTATTCCATCCAGTGATTTTGGGGTGCTAAGAGTCAGTATCTCATGAAATGCACTTGACTGATAGTCGATGAAAAACTGTCAAACGTATTAACGTACACAAAGTCATCGCAGTCGAGTTATGGGTGCAATGCAAATCCTTCTCAAATGAACAACATCGAATATCTCTTGACAATGCCGGCAAATGGAGATACCTATTTAGAGGTTTTTGTTCGTCCACTGTACACGAATGGATCCGCTCTTGTGAATACCTACTGCATGTTTCCCATCAGCTGGGTGTCAGAGAATGGCAGATTAGAACTCCAGGAAAAAAGAAAATTCTAAGCATCGAAAACAAAATATCTCAAAGGCATTTAAATAAAAAATAGGCCTGATCATAGATATACCGAAGCGGAGATTTGGCTCGTCTAATCATGGGAAAGTATTCGACAACCTTCCACTTACAGCTTCCATCACTAGTCTAGACGAGGATCTGGTTCAGCGTTTTTTGGCATTACTTTATGCACTGGGAAGTGGCTATGAAATTAAAGTGCTAATATTTGAAAAGTATGCATTAGGGTCCGTAAAAATGTGTGTGCCTTTATATCCTTGGTACAAAATGCCACACAAGATACTCCTGCATGCTGCCACTATAATCCAAGCTGCACCTCTCCCTTTAGGAATAAAGTCCGAAGATGCGCAGGAATGTAAGCATAAGGAAGGCAAGTACATACGTACATGCCGGTTTTCAACACTAAATAAACTACCCGAAGAGACAGTAATGAGGACTTATTTTATAAGTGCCTTATAACTTCCGATCCAGTAATTACAGCTGTCCACAAGCTGCCAACGAAGAGTAGAGTACAATCATCGCCCCAAGTTCTCCAACTTCTTAAGGAGCTCTGTGTGCATTTCACTCACATGGAAGAGAGTCTTATGACCAAGGTGAGTAAGAGATAATATCCCAACTTTGATGAGTAGAAAATTGTAAGATTTGATGTAATGAGAATGTAAATACATTAATTTCAGCCTAAAGACTATTTTCCTTCGTTTTCTTTCCAATTCGAGGATTATATAGTATAACTTGTATACTCCAATACAACAAGAGACGGAATAATGCTTTGAAAACATCAAATTTGTTCCCGCCACCAACAAAAACCGTGAAGTATACAATTTCAGCTTGATTTGAGTGTGTTACGACTTTTGTCCGACTAAAAATCGGCCTCCCAGCCCACTGTGCGACATCTCCGGATGGCGCCCGCTGCCGACAATCATTGAACTGCTACTGAATAACTAGGTACTATGAGCACTTAAGGAAAACTGAAACCATGTTTATTCATTGCTCTTTGCCATCTGTACGACCACAATACATGTTTACATCACTGTAGCGACTAGTTCCTCATTGTCGACGCCTGATGTCATTAACAGATTATCTACTATAGCTTATCTACGGCAGCAAGTATGTTCCACGACGTATTTATGGCCCCTCAGGCCCCCGGCGGAATCTAGAATGTCCCCAATTACTTTTACAAGTTTTTTACAACTGTATTTACAATTCCTCCCTCGCGAGGCTCCCAGCTACCGCCGGGCAAATACGGCCCTGGTTCCACACTTTTAGGAGCATTCATTTAGCTATTGGAGATTGGGGATCATTCTGCGTCTGCGACATCTGGTGGTCATCCTCTGAAGGTACGAGGAATTGCACAGTCTCCCTAGAATATTCTTCTGATATCCATTGCACTCAATTCTACGTAGAACGCTTATCTTCCTTGAAATCCCACCAACTGCCTGTGAGCTTTCGAAATAGCGTTCGCTTCATTTTGTTGCGCGCAGGGCGAAATGGTGTCGTTTACCATATTTTTTTATTGCCGAATCTGATAGAATTTGCAAAATAAAAAGACCAGTATTTTTCCGTTTTTTGATCCGTCAATTATTTCCTGAGTTATAGGTTATATATACAGTTAAAACTGATGTTTTTAACCCTTTTGGAAAAGTGGGCGTGGTGCAACCTCTGACGTATATCGACTTTGTCCAATCACAACTGAGCCCGCGAAGCTACTTTGCCTTATCAAAATGGGGATAGGAGAAGTTGCGACAGCATCTGTGCTAGCAGACCTTCCGAGAACCCCCCTCCACTCCCTTCCCTTCCCTTAAAAGCAGTCAAGGACGGGAGGAAAATGTCGTCAATGTTATCACAGCAGCTTTTTCGGTGGGCGTAACCTTTTGCTTATTTTAACTTTTAATTTATGAGTGAATGGTTGTGGTTAGAAGACTAATTTTTTCACTAAAATTCTTTTTTCGTTTCCATCTAACGATTTCGTGTACAAAATTGCGATTTCTGTTCCCAATTAAACGCCCCCTTTAGGAACATGCAGTTCGGGTACTATTGGCACATGAAACTCGCCGATAGTTAGGAAAAAGGGGATGTCATCCAACCGCGTTTTCTTTCGCCATCGTAATTGACAAAATGGCTTGAAATCTCCTCGCAGCAGGAATGGCATCGCTCAACAGCTGGCGTTCGGGCCTCCCGGAGTCGAGGCCTTTCCGGAGTGAGTCCCACCCTGGACTGGAGCGAGCGGTTGTTTTCATCTGCTGTCCTCTTGCCTGTTCTTCTGACGGAGGCTGTGGTCTGATCGGACCGGATTGCGTTGTCGCCGGAAAGTATTGAGGCGGGATTATTCCAGGAGAGAATTCGAGATATGTCGTTTTTTCTCATGTCTATCGGCAAAGCGAGCGCCAAATTGCCAACCGGTGTTTTCAGGGTATATCGACCCTGCTGATTACGAATGTGTCCGTTGCCAAGCCAAACTTTGCCTCCTAAGGCCGCAAACCAAGATGGCGGCCAAGATGACGGCTTCGTAAAGCGTTCTCACGTAACCCGAATTATACAACTTTGATTTATTTTTACTGTCCAATGTTCAGCATGGCTTCGGGAAGAGCAGACAAAATAATATCCCAGTGGATGCTATATTTCTCGATTTAACGAAAGCTTATGTCAAGGTATCTCATAGCAAACTAATCTTGAAATTAACATCTTATGGGTTAGACAGTGACATTATATCATATATAAATGATTTTCTGCATGATCGGGTGCAAAGGGTTGTTTTGGACGGTGTTACCTCACCGGCAATTAAAGTCACCTCGGGTGTCCCACAAGGTAGTGTGATAGGGCCACTCCTGTTCCTTTTGTGCATAAATGATAAATGATAAAAGTGGTAAAAAGTAAGCTTCGTCTATTTGTCGATGACGCAGTAGTGTACAGGGTAATTCTATGCCCAAACGATAAAGAATATTTAAATGATGACCTACAAGCAATTGAAAATTGGTGTGATACATGGCAGCTAGTATCAAACTTTAAAAAAATGTCTTGTAATGTATTTTTGGAAAATAATAGCTCTCCTCCTAGCACGTACAAAGTAAATAATAATGAAATAACAAACGTGGAATCCATTTAATATCTTGGAATAAGACTGACACATGATCTTTCCTGGGGTAAACATATACGTGAAATAATGGATCAAGCGAATCGTAAACTGGGATTCGCTTAAAGATTGCTGGGTAAATGTGACGATCATGTACGAGAAATCAGCTGCTTTTCCCTTGTTAGACCTCATTTGGAATATGCTGCCAGTGTATGAGATCCCTAAGAAATAGATCTAAATAACGAACTTGAACGTGTGCAGCGAAGATCGGCAAGATTTGTAAAGGGACGATACGATAATTATATTAGCGTAACCAGTCTATTAAATGAATTAAAATTGGAATCATTGTCAGATCGCAGGTTGAAATTCAGACTTAATCTCTTAAACAAATTCCAAGACCATATTTTCAGTGATGATGTTAAAAATATTTTGCGAACTCCAACTTACTATGGTAGACTGGAACATGATCACAAAATTAGAGAAACAGATTGCGGAACTGGCATATTCAAAATGTCCTTTTTTCTCGTACAATTAAGGATATGAATAGCGGGAAATATATCCAATACGAGTGTAGCAATGGATAAAATTGGTAGCTTCATGTTGGTATAAGGACTTGAAGCTACCTAACTAACAGCATGTTTTTGCATGTTTGCTTTGCTATTTTATCTTTTTTTAAATAGTGTAGTTTAGAACAGAATATATATACTAACCCTTTTTTATGCATGACATGTAGTGCATATTTGGTGAGGATTCACCCCCTTCCACACATATTTATGGTGGCTTTCAGGGTATTATGTAGATATAGACGATTTCGTTGTGTTAGACCAGCGTCTGGCTGTCGGCGCTCCCGTGCCCAAGGTCAAAGATTGTGGTTGGCGACTGGAAGAGGTCCGTTTGAAGCCAATATCACTTACGTTGGAGCCTGTGCCGAAAGTCTGCAAGACACTCATCTCCTGTGGTCGCAAAAAAAGGCTGTGAAACGAATAACTGCAAATGTCGACGCACGAAGGATTCGGGTGTAGTGAGCTTATTCTGCACCAACATGCTCCACTGCCGAGCGAGTTGCAGTAATGGAAATGATCCTGAAGGTTATTTTGGAGGACTCAGAATCGGATTCCGATCCTGATGACCCCGAATGAAGTAAACCTTGTTTACTTTTTGAAGTTTCTTTTTTTAAATATCTTTGATTTTTATTTTTTTCATACAGTTGATTTTTATTGAAATTCCTCCTGGAATATTTATAAATTTTAATTGAAGTTACGGTTAATGTTACTTTGATTCTGTTTTCATGAAATCATTTTATCGCCTTTACTCATTTTTTTCAAGCAACTTGCTCTCGTAGGACAACAGCACTTTGATATCAAGCTCAAGTGTCCTAGAAAACGACACGATCAACCAGCCGGTCGACGCAGTTGCCATTGGGGTAGAATAGCGCTTATATCTCAGGGGATCCAGTCGGCTGCCATCTTGAATAATGCACTTCCAGTTGTCGGGGGGGCGAGATAGCATCATTTTCGGCTTCAGCACCCTCGTGAACCCCTAGAACCGTACCCAACACGACGCCAAAATACCCTAATTTAAACGGGTTTTGGACAGGATTATCATCGGATATCGCAATTCAGCTGTTCGACAGAAAACGGTATCAGCGCATGTTATTGGCGCACAAATTGCATGAAAATCTTTGATCGTGTACGACCGTCAACCAACTTCTTGTGCAATTTCTTGGTCAAATCTCGCCGTCCAATTTATGATACAAGTCTTGTACAAGAATTGTACCGTGTACAGCGGCCTTTACAGAACACTTTTCAATACAAAAATGTTTTACTTTATAAATTTTTTTACATAGTTGAACGCCAAAAATACACGAAATCGATTGTAGATTCTTTTGAGATCTTTGGAGACCATTTGTTTACAATTTGGTTTGCAGAAGTATATGTTATAATTATTAGTTTTCATGTATTACATTGTGCTATATTTTACTTAGATTAGAAATGTCTGTTCTTTTATTACAATAATTTTGATTAATTTGTTTGTTAATTTGTTATTGTTAATGTGGTAAGTGTAAGCAGGAGAGCTATTCCTGAGCCAAAAATTCATTACTACACATTTTATTTAAAATTTAATTCCTACTGTCACGTATCACACCAGTTTTCAATTGCTTCTAGATCATCAGTCAAATATTCTTTCCCGTTTGGCTAGGGCTTTCCCTGTACACTACTGCGTCATCGGCAAATAGATAAAGCTGACTTTTTTACCACCGTATTGATATAATTTATGTACAGACGGAACAGGAGTGGAAAGTGATTTCAAATGCCCGCTAGGCTTTCTTGAAAGCGATAAATGCAGTATCCATTCTATTAATCTCTCCAGAAGCTAAAAATTGTGAAAAAATAGTGTAAATGTGTGTTTCACATGATCTGCTTTACCGGAAGCCATGCTAAGAATTGCTCAATAAATCCTGGCTATCTAGGTGCCCCATGACTGAACTCACAATTATATGTTCCAGCACCCAGCATGAAATGGATGTGATGGATATAGGTCAGTAGTTAGATGGCTGCTCTAGCCGCGGGCTTAACTGAGAGAGCCAGTTCAGCTTACGGCCAAACCTATGGCCACTTTTAAATACGGCAGTTTTCCAATCCTTCGGTACGAGGTGTTCGGTCGGGCATTTATTAAATATCATTTCCCGTTATGGAGATATTTCGGAAGCTAACTCTCTAAATATGCGAGAGGGAATTTGAGTGAGGGGATCTGTTAGGGCTGATTTCTTTAAATAACTTTATTTTACCTATACAAGAAATGTCAATAGGAGGCATCAGCTATTGAAAGAGATCAGGTGAGACGGCAGTTGAACTCTCTGAAGGTGATTTAAATACGATTAAGAAGAATTAAGTTTAATAAATTATCTTAGCCAAGAGTGTTTGTTGCTATTTCCTCCTTATCTTTTTTAAGTTGATTGACGGCAGACTTATTGCCCTGTACCTTCCTTACGCACGACCAAAAGACTTTTGGATTTCCTTTTAATTGATTCCAAAACGTAATTACTTTGATTTTTGTAAATTCAATTAGCAATGATTTTGGACATTTAATACTTTTTTACGATTATGTTATCCTCATCGTACATATGTCGTTTTCATTGCTGCACGTCATGTTTGCTGTCGTACTAGATATTTCTACACTTCCGCATCATACCACAGTGGTTCAGTGTTTCTTCTTTTTTTTAATTTACTAGATATATATTTACCAATACCCGAGCGTTTGATATGCGAGAGCGATTTCCATAAATCTTCCATACGTAAGGATTTCCGATGCTATTTTAAAATCTGTTAAATATCCCCTGTAATGTGCAACATTTAAAAGTACCAAAGTCTTCTCTCCTAAAAAAGTAAATAATTGCATTTCATTCAAATTCCTGTCACTTAGTGAGAGAGCATTTTGAACCAACTGCTCTGTGCTACTTCCAACTCCCCTGACGGTTTCTCACTTGTTGATAACAATTTCGGAATCGTATTTTATTTTCAATGTCCCGAGAAAAAAGAAAACCGACAGAGGAAATGGTCCTCTAGAGCCTCAAATCACGAATACATTCAAGTCTTTCGGATTCGGTTAGAATGCGAAGTTTGGCAGCGGGCTTCAAGATGAGCAACTTCCGGGTTTACAATGGGAACCTGTGTTCGGTAGATATCAGAATGATATCGGGAAGGATGCAAATCGTTCGTTCAACAACTCCAGGAATCCACAAAACTCCTCCTGTCACCTGGACCCTTCACCTTGTACGTTTAATCTGTGGTGGGCGTGAAATCATCTACATCTACATAATACCCTGCAAGCCACCATAAAGGTGTGTGGCAGGGGGTGAATTCTCACCAACATGCATTAAATGTGATGCATTTAAAAGGATTCATCTACATCTACACGACACCCTGCAAGCCACCGCGAGGGTGTGTGGCAGGGGGTGAGGATCACCCTGCATGCAAACAAGCAACTATAGAGTCTCAGAATTAGTATTATTATTATTAGTAGGATTAGCAATTATATACTGTTCTAAACTGCACTATTTAAAAAAAGATAAAAAATCATCGTAGTGCACACATTCTGAAAGATGTTTTGCGATTTGAGATGCGTTGCGTATGAAGTGTTCTTGTCTCAAATGTCATCCTCGGTTATTCCATTTTGTAAGCCCCACACCTCGTTCCACTGTAATGCCGTTAAATGCTTTTAACGTTTCGCTTCCACTCCATGTCGCCAGGATCTTCAGAATTTTTCCTTCTGTCCTCTTGGTATTTTACGGTCAACAATTGAAACTTTCTTATCCCTTCAATCCAATTAGCATCCACTCTAAATCGTGTGAATTACCCTACACTTTATAATATTTTTGATTCTTATGGTTTCGATGTAGGCCTTGACACCTAGATAGCTCCAATGCACAAGTTAAGTATCGCGAATTCATTAAAAAAATAAAACATTTCCCAATAGAATGTGTGAATTAGATTATTTCCCTCCCGTTGAATTCCGACGGGCACCTCACAGCTAGTTTATTGTCGAAAGACAACCGGTCAGTTGCGTTAGACCGCGGTCAGAGGAGATGTCGAAGGTCAACTCTGGTCGACTCCCTTCTCCTCTTCCCCCCCCCCCCCCCCCCTTCCCGGCATTCGCTTTCGAAGTCACTCTCTCTCTGGATTCGCCTTTTGTGGGGAAGGCATCACTTTCTCCCGTCTTCGAGCGACCTTCACTCCTCCCCGTCTTCCTCTCCCTCTCTCGTTCTCCCCAGACTCCCCTCTCTTCCTCCACACCTCCGATTCAATCCAGTAGTTTGATACGTTTCAATCGTCTTGATCAAATGTTTATCTTCGTCTCTTCTGGAGTAAGTATTTTAAGCTGAGCGATTTTAATATGATGTCAAGTATTTTTCCACATTAAATGAAAAGTGGAGATTGTTAAGAAAATGTAAGAAGAAGTTGAAACTGTGTGTAGCACTTTTTTATTTCCATTTTCTTTATTTTTTATTTTTTTCCACTACCACCGAAAACAGCACATGTGGCCTTCACATCGGGGTATTAACAACGTGACAACAGAGGAGCACACACAGTCACGTCCTGAGTGGTGAAAAAACTCACTCCGGCTGGACTAGAACCCGCGACCTTAAGGTAAGCAGGCGAGGACTCGACCACGCCGCCACCGGGGCCGACTTTCGGAAGCAAAACACGAAAGGCTCACCAAAGTGTCCACTGATTTAAAGTTCGTGTATTTCTCCAGCCATATTATACTTTTATGATATTGTGTTTGTAAATATTGGAGTACATTCTGTTATTGTGTTCCCCGTGTTGAGTGAACTTTAATTAATCACCTTGGCCTTCCCCTATAATAAAATCGAAGGAGTGATCCAATGTGGTCCCTCGAACTGTCTGTGTTCTGCTGCAAAGCGGAAATTCACACCACTCTGTAACGAGGCGTCCTTCATCGAGGGTGGACGAAGAACTGTCGAGCGACATCAAGGGAATTCCAACCCCAGCTGTCGCGTAGGATTTGACAGTGTCAAGTAATATTTAATCCAAGGGGCCCCGACATGGACTCTGGTGCACTCACTGATCATTTAGTGCTCCGGCGGTGAGTGGGGTCGTTTACCATATTTTTTATCGCCGAATATGATAGAGTTTGTAAAATAAAGAGACATGTATTTTTCCGTTTTTTGGTCCTTCAATTATTTCTCGAGTTATAGGCGGCGAAAAACTGATGTTTTCAACCCTTTCGGAAAAGTGGGCGTGGTGCAACCTCTGACGTATATCGACTTCGTCCAATCACCACTGAGCCCGCGAAGCTACTTCGCCTTATCGACACAGATTACTATGCCAATAGGAGCAGTTGCGACAGGATCTGTGCGAGCAGACCTTCCGAGAACCCCCCTCCACTCCCTTCCCTTCCCATAAGAGCAGTCATGGACGGGTGGGAATTGACGTCAATTTTATCAAAGCAGCTTTTTCGGTGGGCGTCACCTTTTGCTTATTTTAATTTTTGATCTATGAGTGAATGGTTGTGGTTAGAAGATTAACTTTTTCACTAATATTCCTTTTTCGTTTCCATCTAACGATTTCGTGTACAAAATTGCGATTTCGGTTCCGAGTAAACGGCCGCATTGGCCGATTATCTATCTGCGCATTTGTCGATTGCGATGTCGCTCTGTCAGTCCAGATTGCCACACCGGACAATCACTTTGCAGATGGACACTGCGTATCCCTACCGTATTACTGAACGCTCAATGCCTCGCATTGAAGTATCCAAAGCACTGCACTTAAAAATCATCCAACTCCATCTGTGGTGCAACTATATGTTACTAGCATAGAGGTGCCCTTTGAATTTCAACGGGAGGGAGAAATATAATAAATAAGAATTGCATTAAGAAATTTGAACATCATTCATGAAGTGGCGAAAAAAAACTTTTGTTATGGAGTTTAACTATGGCTCCAAGTCAGTATCGGGAACCATCACCATCATCATCAAGGGTCAACAATCCTAGGATTGGTTTGACGCAGCCCTCCACTTGATTTTTTTTATCGGCCAACCTCTTCATGTTAACGAGGTTCTTTCACGTCCTTCACGAACTGTAACCTTTATGAGGCCTACCTTTTCCATTCTTCCCGTTCACTTTTCCTTCGACGATTGTCTTCATCAGGCCATCGTGTCTCAAGATGTGGCCTATTCAGTCTTCTTTATAAGGGTTTTCAGTAGACATCTCTTCTCTCCCACTCTTCTTAAGACTTCTTCGTTTGCCACTCGATCGTTCCATTTTATCTTCATCATTCTTCGGTAGCACCACATTTCAAATGCTTCCAGCCTTGAATTCTCTGCTTCTGTTATCGTCCATGCTTCGCTCCCATATAGTAGAATTCTCCAGATGCATGTTCTAATGAAATGTATACTCAGTTCCACGTTTTTAGTTGCAGCGGTACGCAAAATCTTTCTTTTGGTAAAATGTCTTTTTGGTTGTGCGATCCAATTGGTAATTTCTCTTTTACTCCGTCCATCGCTGGTTACTCGGCTTCCCAGGAAACAGAACTCTTCCACCTCCTCGATTTTTTGTTTTCCTAGTTTACAATTGGTCCCTGCTTCTTTTCTCCTACTGCGTACCTTAGTTTTCTTTTTATTGATCTTCATCGGAACCATAAATATAATTTAAACCAATGTAAACATATAATTGCTGCCTGGACTCATGCCTGGGCCTTTAGAATAATAAGAATATTTTCTAGAAACCTACAGGCCAGAAGAAACAAAGGAGGTTAGAAGTGCGTACGAATGTCTGTCCATTGTTGACAATAAGGCCAGATTCGGTTTTTCGGGAATGGGAAAACATTTTTTCCTGGCCTTTTATATAGAGATGTATTGTTTGCCTCAACTCTCCAACTTCATGAAAGTGGCGTCAATGAACTTTCTATGGATACGTGTTAATGCGTTTCGCTCCACTTATAGTAAATTAAATTCTTTTAACCTAGTGTAGATTTAGCCTTGTTAAACCAGGCACTTGTCGCTCGGTTGCGTGTATCCACACTTTCTACTGCATATTTGACGCATAACTATATTACAATTTTTTCCATCTTGCTCCTTTTTGATTAGACGACTTCATTTAAGTTTCTTATCACGTTCTTGTGTCTCAAAAGGCAACAATTTTGAAAGCGGTCCAATTCGGAATACGATATATATCCATAGAATATTCATCTTTGAAACCCTTCATGAAACATTCATTTAAATACTTTCAGTTTTACGGAATGCAAACGTATTTGATCTGGGAAATACGCGAAAAGTATGATTTTTTCGAATGAAATGGCCGTTATAGATATTCAAGAATTAGCTGCGATAGCTCTTTTAGTACCTTTCAATATCTTCACGAAAAGGACAATGCTGTTAACGGCATCGCTTTCCGACGAACCTTTTTGAGAATCATTGCAATGGCATCAATGAACATCCCATGGATAAGTAATGACAAATAATGCTCCATTGGAATTTGAATTTCTTTCCCTGGTTTTTGTTAAACCATCTCAAATCACAAGCACATCTCCATCGACGACGATTTTGAAAACCTTCCATGTCTTCTTTTCATGTCCCAGGTCGGTTCAAATCATAAACCCGTAAAGAAAATAAACATTCACAATTTGAACACCGCTGAAGTAATTCATTTAAATACTCCTAATTTTAACCGAATGCACGCCTAATAAATCCGTGAGTAGCGCTAGCATTCAGCACGTATCTATGTGAGGAAAAATATGGCTCACCTTGCTTCACGAATAGCCTACAATGCCTTCAGTACCTCCCTACATACTCGCGAAAAGGGCAATTCCGTGTACGCCATCCCTCTGTGACGAACTGTTTAAGCATCAACAATGTTTTCATTTCGGAGACGACAATGGCAAAGGCCTTAGCAACGCTCGGAAAAGAACGGAAAAAACAGAAAATGTCTACATAGATTAGACACTGCCCAGAAACCTCGAGGAAAAATTGTAAATCGGTTGAGAGAATAAATAAACTTAAACATTTTCCCATTAAATATAGAAAGAATGAAAAAAATCGGTTAATACTTAGTTAATTTATTGAGCGAAAGAAAAAACTCTTGCGCTACCATAAATTGAAAAAGTCCATTTAAACCAATGTAAATACACAATTGGCGCCTGGTATCGAACGCGGGTCCTGAGCCTCTTATTATATAGCCTATAGCACCTTCTAGTGTATACGCTGGAATCCTACAAAATGTCAGTTCAATCGCTTCAATAGGTTCTGAGGAGATGCGTGACGAACATAGAACGACACCACTTCATTTTTATACATTTTTATGTATATTAGTGTCATTATCGTTACTAAGCTGCAATAAGAATGGTGAACATTTAGCGAGTGGATTCAGGGTGGGAAAACGAATGGTTAATCGCGGCAAGAGCGCTTTGAGACTTCGCTGTGGCTATCGTCCCAATGCAGCGGAAGGCAGCGGAGCGTGAACGCACTTCCTGTGAGACCGAGAGAGAAGGAGGGAGACGTCTCCCCAGAGCACTCGATTGTTCTTGGGCGACTCGCTTAAGAAATAAATCCACAAAGGAACAGGAATATTGGAAAGAAGGCAGCAGGCAGTGTTTCATTTATGTAGAGTGCGTCGACAATAATGGTTGCATTGCACTAAGCTCTGACTGATAATGCTCAATTTCTATTTAATTTATTTCCTGAAATAGGGCATTTTACTTACAGCAGATTCTGCTTACAACTGAGTAAGTATAAGCGCGGAAGTGAGGAACCATTTCATTAAAACATACATCTGGAGCATGTATGACAGAGAAACATGGACAATAACAGAAGCAGAGAAGTCGAGGCTGGAAGCATTAGAAATGTGGTGCTACCGAAGAATGATGAAGATAAAATGGATCGATCGAGTGACAATCGAAGAAGTCTTAAGAAGAGTGGGAGAGAAGAGATGTCTACTGAAAACCCTTATAAAGAAGACGGGACTACTTAATAGGCCACATCTTGAGACACGATGGCCTGATGAAGACAATCGTCCAAGGAAAAGTGAACGTGAAGAATGGAAAAGGCAGGCATCGTATGTAAGGTATATGGAGCAAGTTGTGAAGGATGTAAAAGAGAGGAGCTACGTTGGTATGAAGAAGAGGTTGGCCGATAGAAGAATCGAGTGGAGGGCTGCATCAAACCAATCCTAGGATTGTCGACCGATTATAATGACTTTAATGGCATCCAGTTCCCTACCAAGTGATTTCGTGTCTTCTCCATTTAATGCCTGTGCACCACCGCATCGTCAGAAAAAAGTCTAAGCTTACTACGGCACTACGGTGCCTATATCGCTGATGTTTGAAATAAATCGAAGGGGACCTCTAAGGATTCCTTGGGGAACAGTCGATGAGACATTGTCGTACCAACTGTAGCGATCCACTTCTCTTTCGTCGTTCCCCTCTCCGTTTCTATTTACCACAGAATAAAAGACAATCTCGGAGCGTTTCGGTCATATGCGAACAGAGGTTCCAGGAAACATGTCCACAGTACACACACTCGAAAACGGCAATGCAATAATGTTCACCAGCAGTTCAGAAGAAGTCAATTCTCCCAACTCCTTCTTCCAAAGCGCATTCAACTCATGTTCACTCTACTAGAGATGGGTAAATTACCGAAATTTTCAATTGAGGCAAATTACCGTGGTCAATTACGGTTATTTTCGAAAATTACCGTAATTTTCAGATAATTTTAAGTTTCGAGCTGCAAATCCTTATCAGAGGACTCAAAACGAAATCAAATAGCATTGAGATATAAATTCCGACGCTTATATCAAACATATCACGACGTTTATCTATTATAACTCATTAAAATAATTATTACGAAGTTGGCAGCAACACGCAATTTGCCTCTCTTTTGTCACACTATGAGAAATTTTCGTTCCAAAGACATATCTCTGCGCAATGTGCATTTGTTATTTTACTCTGAATTAATCTCGGACACGATGTAAACAAAATCGTTTCTGCTACTTAATTTATAATATAACCCATTCCAATGGTTTCTTCATGAGGAATACATTTTCTGAAAAAGAACGTTTCTGAAAATTACCGTGTATTACGGTAATTTTCAGGGGTGTCGGTAATTTACGAAAAACACCGATTTGCCCATCTGCACACACTACAACCATCGTCGAACACTTCCAGTTAACAAATGCCTGAATAATAATTTCATATCGCGGAATAAAGCACCAGTTAAATAGCATCAGACCAAATAAACCACCAGTTCTCGATAGAATTCCTTCCATAGTTAATCTCATTAAGGGAAAGTAAAACCTAGCACCTGCAGCTAACCCCTACCCCCATTGCCCTCCCTACCTCTAATGACCACGTACCCTGTTCCATAATTGCTAACCCAACTAACAGCATGTTTTTGCATGCATGCTTTGCTATTTTAATTTTTAATATCAAATTTTATGAATGATATGTAGTGCATCTTTGGTGAGAGTTCACCCCCTGCCACACACCTTTATGGTGGCTTGCAGGGTATAATGTAGATGTAGTTTTAATCTCTTTTGTTGCGGCACTAGATCCGTTGAGCTGTAATTTTGTGTATCTCCTCGTTGCGCTCGCCGTCAGCTACTCTTGTACCTGTTATTTTAGTATTCTCTGCCCTCTCCATACTCATCTTGTTTTACCAACTGGCTTCTTAACTAGCATCCAGCCGGAAACCAAGGTGTCCGGGCTCGTATACCGGACAAGGAGAATGATTTTTTCTCTGTGGAACTTCTGTTAATGCTCACTTGTGACGTTAAACACATTTTACTCATTGAAAATTGAACTCATCTTTTAATGTGGTGGACCACGATCTTGATCATAAAATTAGAGAAATTGATTACCGAACCGACAGATATAAAATGTCCTTCTTTCCTCGTAGAATTAGAGTCATGATGAATGCATTAGATGTATATGGGCAGTTGCATGTCGGTATAAGAACCTTAAGCAAACCAACAGCATGTGCTTCCTTTGCATTTTTTATCTCTTTTTAACCTTTAAGTTGGCGCGTGGGGTGTTTAAAGACCCCTGGGATTTAGCAAACGCAATATTTCATTGCGTTGGAATTTAAACTTTTCCGTAACTTTCTAAAAACACGTAAGCTGATAAATAAAAAATGACAATTTTGCCAGGGATACATGGTAACCTAGAAAATATGTCCTTGGGTGCTCGGGTGCTCTTTCCGGGAACCATGCACCAACTTACGCGGCGATTACAGTGTGTCCATCTGGCCTCTTCACCAAAGCGTGTTGGCAATATTAGTTTTTGAATATTGGCGTTCTTTTGTCTCTAAGTTGTTTCACGCCAGATGGTGTGTGTGTGTTGTTTTTTTAAGCCATTTTTCTTCCTTCTATAGGTGCGTCTTGCAGAACTGGTTAAACTGTGTAAGACTGTTGTCAAGTTGTGAATACAAGTCACTAAGTAGCTTGTCACTCAACGTCCGCGTTTTAATCGACAGGTTATGGGCCCAGGACGTGAGTGCCCAGTGCCAATGAACGTCAAGTTTCGAGAGCGAGTTATTTTGGTTTTGGAAGTTATTTTGTTTTGAAAACATAGTTAAGAGTGGAAACGGCGGACTTAAGGGATGAAACCTCGTTCATCAAGCAAGAGGGTGACAACTATTATGTTTGGTCAGCGCGAACTGGAGCATTATAACTGGAAAATAGGTGTTTTTGTATTGCAGCAGACCCTGGTTATCCAGAAATTGCCGATGAACTCCTGAACGCTCCTCATACGAAAGAGAATGACCGTGCTAGATCGCTTCTCATCACTGTTGTATCAGATTGCTACTTAGAAGACATTAGAGGAGAACTTGGGTTTGCCCGAGAATCTGGGATGAGCTGGAAAGGTTGCAACTGCCAGACTGGGAATAGTTGATTCTGAGAATATATATGCTGCCTGTCATAGAAGGATGAGTCCATGGTGTCGAGTAGGCCTTTGAGAGGACAGGAGTGGACATCGGGGTGCAGGGAGGAGGCGGACAGACGCAACCTGTTCGTCCTTTTGTTCCGGCACAGGAGATCACTTGTCACTTTTGTGGCCAGCGCGGGGACATACTTCAGGGTACTGGAGGCAGCGCCAAGAGAGAGACAGTGGGGCAGCGAGATAGGAGAGCGAAAACAGTGACAAAAGTGCAAAAGTGTTGTGTGTGTGTGAAGAATAGGTACTATGTGCTTTTAGAGGGAATTGGAGGGTTCAAAGGTGATAAATGGTGTTTAGGTTCTGGAGCTTGAAGCCACATGAGTCCACATAGAGAATATTTTGTTGATTTGTGCTCAAATGTTGTGTGGTTATGCATGCATCGGTGATGGAACAAAATTAGACATTCTTGTAAATGGAGACATTCCGATGAAAATAATGAAACAGCATGGTGGCTACAAGGTAACTTTGACCAAAGTGTTTAACTTCCAATCTTATGTCATGTAGAAGGCTTAAGGAGGAAGGGTGCAGTATGATCCTTGAAGATGTGTAGATATATGAGAGTGCATAAGAATGATAGTGTACTGATGTTTGCTTTCTTTCAAATTGATATGTATGCCATTAGGGTAGAGGAACCAAATGTGGAGATACCCCAAGTTTATTAGTTGTCATCTACTTACAGCTGGAAATGCAAGCGTAGAAGTAACGAAACAGTTCATCAGAACATACATCTGGAGCATGTTTCTTTACGGCAGTGAGGCATGGACGATGAGAGCAGCGGAGAAGAAAAGGGTGGAAGCATTCGAAATGTGGTGCTACAGAAGAATGCTGAAGATTAAATGGATCGACCGAGTAAGTAACGAGGAAGTGCTAAGAAGAGTGGGAGAAAAGAGAAGTCTACTGAAAACTACAAAAAGAAGACGGGACAACTTAATAGGCCATATCTTGAGACACGATGGCCTGATGAAGACAATCGTCGAGGGAGAAGTGAACGGGAAGAATGGAAAAGGCAGGCCTCGTATGAGTTACATAGAACAGGTCGTAAAGGACGTGAAAGAGAGGAACTACGTTAATATGAAGAGGTTGGCCGATAGAAGAATCGAGTTGAGGGCTGCGTCAAACCAATCCTAGGATTGTTGACCCTTGATGATGATGATTACGTTCTGTGATGCGTGTCTCTCGGCAAATGGCGGCAGCTACGGTACCACTAACAGGATGTTAACCCTGCGGTACTCGCGCCAGTAATTGAGACGTCGACACTCGCGCGGGCTACGGTTGTAGCCCACAACAAATTTTTTTAAGAAATGATTTTTCAAGGTTATTTTTTTACTTAACAGTTTCTTCTATGTTTATATTTACGATTGCAAAAATGATTTAGGCTCTAAAATATTGTACACATTTATAAAAAAATATTTTATAAGTTTAGGATTTTTCAAGTTTTATAATATTGGCAACTTGGCTAGATTGGCCAGCGCTAGGTGTTCCTAGAAACATCATCCTTTGCTCAAAATTGGTCAACTACATCTACACCGACTTTTTTCTGGCAATAAAAAGTGACGATTTCTGGAAACTGCGTAGGTAATTTTGGATTACCTGATTAGCTGCTTGGATCAGCTCCTTCTGTGCCCGATAAGTGCACCTGCTCCTCCAAAATGTCCTCTTCCAAGTCGTCACTCTCGGCTTCCACAACATCGTCCTGATCGGAGCTTTTATAATTCGCTAGCTCAGCCAAGATATCGCCGTCACACACCCGAGCACGATTCGGATGACTCATTACAAACATTCGCGCGGGGTACAGGTGTAGCCATAGAGGTAGGCATACGGAGGGGGCATAAGCTCTCAGCCGTGAAGCCAGGCGTAACGATATTCTTGCGCATTTAGCCATGTTACGCAGCACAGCTTCGTGGATTTGCCATAAGCATACGTGTGAAGAAAATATCAAGTTTTTCTGAAACCAGTGGCTACAGAGGTCATTAAGGTACGCAAATACTTTATAGTGCGTGTATTTTTCTGAAAATTATTATCTATATCCGAAAACATGGCGTCAGGCAGATTAGTATATGCTATGTTAACTTTGCATTCGTAGATGGTTTGATACTCGGCTTACGGGTGCAGTAATCGCACAGATAGAAGAATAACCGGTCTTACCTTCCACCAGTAAGTTAAAATAACTGAATAAAATAGTCATACCAATGCAATATTGCATGAAATGGACGCTACGCCTGATAAATATTGAATTTGTTGCCTACGACGTTGCACGTATTTCGGGTGCATTATAAAGTGAATAGTTGATAATATTTTATTAGTAACCGCTGTAATTATGTTATTTTATCAAAGTAAGTAGCATGTTCAGCTAATTTGTTATGCTAGTATAATATTACCGGTAGGAAATAATGCGACTGAAATGTTTCCCCTACCACACACCTTTATGATGGCTTGCAGGGTATTATGCAGATGTTATGCGGAACCAACCATGATGTTCCACAATTTCACAGTAATAATCCTAAAGAAGATATAGCAGTTATGATGAGTTCGAAGTGTGGAATAGTATTTATTTCAATTAGAGGGAAAGAACTTAGGAAAGTGTGGCCTTCACGTGCCTTTTTGCTTAGGTATCATCGGTAGGTACTCTATGCTTAAAACGGAGAGAGAGAAAGTTTGACAACGAGGGAGATTTGTTATTCTAAGTTTGTGAAACACGTTCTTGGCACAGAAATATTTGCAGAGAAGTGTGTTCATTTATCAATACATAATTTCAATTTTAGCTGGTCAATTAACCGTTACCGACCATTGAAATTTGTAATGAATTAGGCGAGAATAGCGTAAGTGAGTGATTGCTCATTACTTCTCGCTTGCAGTAAGTTATCAGTGAAGTGAATGAGTCATTTTTAACTCCAAACGATCTTCTTCCATAAGATGCTGAAATTAGATTTTCTTTCGATTTTAGAAGTTTTATTTATTAAATCGAAGAGGTGAAGGAAAGTATACAATGCATAGACAATCAGGGGTGGAAATGTTGATATTATGTTAAGTGCACATTGTATTTCTTGCAGGTGTAAGCTTTAGTTTTGAGTGCTAGGTTATGAGTAGGCTGTTGTGTTGTGTGCGGCAGTGTATTTCAAAAGACGCATTGCACATTATAAGGCTACTTAAGTAAACTATAAACTATTAAGTAAATAATATAGGTAAGTTATATTATGGAAGGCGTAATGACTGGAGGTTTTTGTGACTTCCTCTCGATGGTAATGGTGCATGGTCGTGAAGGCTGTCTTAAAGCAACTCTTTTAGTGTCAGAGGTGAGAGGGATGATGACCTATTAGTTTCCTACCTCAGAAAACTATGTTAGAGTATCCATAATGTCAAGTTTTTATGAATTGCCTATGCATGAATTCCTTAAATGCTTATTCCTGAATTCATTTTGTACACTATGGGTGTGTCTTCTTATTTACCCTTAGAAAATATAACGAGGATCTGATGAATGAAATATAAATTGAACCAGCCACGTTCTAAGCAATATTTCTATGCAATTCGTCGGTGGCCACATTTATATTGGTATTGGAACTGCTATTTCATTGCTGAGTTAACTTTTATTTACCCTTTGCACATTACTTCCACTATGTAATTACTGACACAGTCAACATATTAAATTATCAGCCTTTGAGTGGTGAATGTAATGTTCCAAATGTTGCTGCCTTCTTATGACAGAAAGAGTGATTAAATTCCTGCAAATAAGTAGCTGATTGTGACTCATTGCATTTGTTGGGTGGAAATTGGCACTCCACTATTTATTTTCAAGTTTTCCTAAGGAGGGTTATCGATGTTGAAGAAGAAGATGTGTATGCTGATTACTTGAGTACAATCAATTGTATTTAGTTCCATCATCTTGTGGGAGCTGAATGTTATTTTCTACAAGGAGCTCTGAATTCCTTTGTGTTAATTTTGATATTTCTTTATGTGTTCTGAATTTAATGAATTTATCATGTCCCCAGGTTTAAGGTCATACCTTTGTGCTTACAAGAATACTCTAGGTAATTATTATATCATGGCATGTATGGATATCAGATATTAATTTTGTCCTCTAATGTCGGATTGTAGTAATTTTTATAATTAGAGAAATAGAATTTTGTGAAGTTTTCTTTTTTTCTTCAACTAGGTAATTTAAGATATTTTTTCCAGGTTTCTGACGACCTTCAATCATGTGGCACTGGAATCAGATTTGCAGTTTATGTTGCGTTGTTTATGTTGTTGAGAGTTACAATCGGGTCATTATTTCATTGGTTTTCCTAGAATATTACTTGAAGGGAAAGAAAGTGGTTTATTGTGGTAATAATTTGTCATATCTTGATGTTTCCCTAACCTATTACAACATTTTTTCATTGGTATATTTCCAAAAATTATGCACATCTGTCAGGAAATG
Organism: Platycnemis pennipes; assembly: GCA_933228895.1. NCBI lineage: Eukaryota > Metazoa > Arthropoda > Insecta > Odonata > Platycnemididae > Platycnemis > Platycnemis pennipes. The sequence continues at coordinate 169,480,002 of OW121847.1, forward strand.
TGTTGTTTTTTCCGTTACCAGTACCTGTTATTTCTCACGAAACCTTTTCTTTTTCAGGATATCCCTGAAAGTTTGCTGGGCCTTTTTTTAAGCAATTTCTGGAAACCATTTACCTTTCTGTGATCAAGAATAAGGAGTGGCAGTTACTGACTGGAATGGTTGTGAATTGCAAACGCTTTATGCTGCTTGTAGATCGGTTTTGCATTTTTGACCTCACTCATGCATTGTATATGTTTACATTTGATGTTGATCGGCCAAAGAAGGCGAATCTTGTACTTGAAGAATCTCAAAATGGAATTGTATCGTGAATTAATTTTTTTTAATTTGCCTATTTAATAAATGTTTATGCTTGATTTTTTTTCATGACCAACAAAATGTTTCGCCCTTTTTGTAAAGTTAAATTTAGAAGCACGGATTTTGTTGAGTTCACTCGAGTACAAACGTGCATTACGTGAGGTAGCACGGCTCTTTTCCAGGGGTTTTGATAGTGAAAATGGAATAATATAGGTAAGTAGAAAATATAGTCTTAAGGCAATTCGGTATTATGCCATTCAAATAATTATTTTATCTTGGGCTTTGGTCAATATTTATATCGTACAGTAACAGTTCTTGGCGAGTTTAATCGTGACAAATTACGTTCGCAGAAGAAACGATGGTTACATAGCAATCTCTGCAATCCATCTTTAATTTAAGGAATAGGATTCAGAAAGTTGAAATTAATGCAATTTTCGAATTAACAGCTGTTATTTTGCGAATAATATTGCGTCAATTATGTTTGACACAACACCTCATCGTCCGTTGAAAATCCTGTTTCCGCGGGACACAAAGGTTCTAATCCGATAAACATTAAGTCATTTGGGCATGTATTACTACTTACTTTCGTCGCACCTGCCGCTAAAAATCCCCAAAGGCATTATTTTAAGAGTAAAGAGGAAAACTTGGTCGTTGCCCCGTAAGAATGTGTGTTATAGCTGGGCTGCGCAATATGGCTAAATGCGCAACTATGCCACGCCCCCTAGGCTTCACTCCATTACGGAGCATAGGGGGCGCCCAAGGTGATAGAATACTAACTAATTCCTTTTAACACCTTGGGGAGCGCCCTCTCTCCATATTCCTCTATGGGTGTAGCCCAGACAACTTTGTCGGTGAACTAAAAATAAACTCTTTCTCTCTGAAGAGCGAAAGCGCACTGACTATTGCTTTGAAGGTACTGAGGCTCAGACAAGCCTCTGAATTATGGGGTGCGCTGAGTAGGTGGCAATACAAAGTAGCTGGGCTACGTCTGTAGCCCGCGCGAGTACCGAAGGGTTAATCTCATGGAATATTCCAAATAATGAAACTTTTTATGAAGGATTAATCGTTCGATGGCATTTCATAAAATATATCCTAAATGATGAATGTCAACACGCTTTATGCGGCGAGAATTACAAAATGTTTGGTAAAAGTATGTATCTAATATTTGAACCCCCGAACAGTTATATAAATGTTCCGTGCATTATGTGATTTTTAGCCTCTGCGTGCAGAGTTATTCTAATTAAGGGACGCAACGAGTAGGATCACATGGAGCAGTGCGAAATCATGGATTACAAAAAAGGATCTGATGTTTTCCCGGCGTATGCTGGTGGTGAAGGCTGCTCGGGTGCTCCACCGGGTAATCTCCTCCATGGCATGCCTGCCATGGAGGAGATTACCCGGTGGAGCACCCGAGCAGCCTTCACCACATGGATTACAACTCTCCTGTGTCCTCTCCATGGATTCGCATGAATTATGAGGCTTCGGGCGTGGTGAGGTGGAAACGGAACATAACTGAACTTGAAAAATGAGCGAATTCCACAGAGAGGAAACTGTTCATTGCGACCGGGTTTCGCTCTTTACAGCACATCTTCAGGTCTGAAACATTTTTCTCTGTGGAAGTTGCTTATTTTTCAAGTTCAGTTACGGATTCGTATAGTTCTGTGACACTGGCTTTCGACAGCGAATTATTTTGATGGCATTATTACTAGCATTCTCATGCAATAGTTATTAATCGATATTTAAGTCTCACACTTGCTTCATTGGTTGCTGTAATGCATGTGTAAAGTTCGGTAAACTACGGACCTTTATTACATGTTGATTGATTTCCAGGGTAACAAATAAAAATGAAACACGAAATCTACGACTAGTGCGGTTTGACAGCACTGATTATAGGCACTGGTCCCAGAATTTGTGCTCAAAATCGCGGCGATAACTCGATGGAGGTCCCTCGTACTCTTTAAGAAATAAATAGTGACCGACCCATCAAATTCTCCATTGGAGAATTTCACAGTTCGGTTAGCTGACCCTTCTGTTATTTTGGGTAGTAAACCAAGGTCTACTTTATACGAAGTAGCCTCTGTTTCATCAACTTCAACCTGGCTCTATATATGTATTAGTTGTACATAATAATATTACTTTCGACGCGGATAATCACTCTTCCTGCACCCGATGTTGACAACTATTTTACAGAACTCGTGTAGAAGTATTTTTTTTCGATTCGTGTTTTTGCAGGTCTTCAGTGAGTCTTCCAGAGATAAAAAAGAACGACAGGTTCCTTTTTTCGCCCGGAACCTCCTGAAGTCCGGAGTCATTGGCGAAAAACATCTGTCACAGGATGTTGGGGACGTAACGTCTGTATTTGTTTTGTTTGTTTGGGAGATGCTGGTGGGTTGCTAGGGGAGTGAAGCGGGGGATTGTTGGGTTGTTGATTGGTTGATTGGTATTGTGTGGAGAGGAAGAATAAAGGAGAGTCTTATATGCAGCGTTTTCTTTATTGAAATTGGTGTTCTCCCCTAATATTTGCCCGAAATTACCCAAAGGAATCATTCTAAATATCCAGCGAAAGGAAATTATAATCGGCCTCTTGAATCTTCACCCGAACCATCATCTCAAACACCGATACGCGAAGCAGCCAACACCACTTTCCCAAATGATAAGGCCAACTTCACTGGTAAACCCATCGATGACCATACTAAATATCGGGATTTAGTACGGCAGCCTCCAGAAAATTACCAATTCCCCTTCTCAGCACATAAAAAAGGGGGTAAGGGTGGAAGACGATTTGCTAACAGTGCTCATTTGTCCAAATATCCCTGGACAGGGATTTCGCCTAGTGAAAAAGAGCTGTGTTGTAAACATTGCACCTTATTGGCAACCGGTCATGTCCCAGGAAAAAACCGTAGCTCTTCGAAAGCCTGAGACAAAGCCACTGCAGTCAATTGGAAAACTTCTAGGAGAGGATGGCATTCTTGAAGTTCGTAATAACAACGCATCGTCAAGCTATGCAGTGAGCGATACAGTTTTCACGCTCTTATTGTCACCCAGAAAAAGAAGTTATAAACCAAATCAGTTCTCATAGATTAATGCAAGTAAGAGAAAACAGAGAAAGACCCATCATAAAAGCTTGGGAGACAAAATGTTCCCGTAGAGGGAAACATAAATATATATCATCTGAAGCCTCGGGCAAAAGCCCAGTAAATCAAGGAAATGCTAAGGAGCTCCTGCGTTTCAGAGTCAAGGCTGGGGATAAATGCCGAGGAAAACATTTAAATACTGTCAACTCCGGAGCAACGTATGCAAGCAAAACTACACAATCGAGTGTATTGGGGATGAAATATTATCAACAACACTAAGTAGAATAAATGTTTTGGATTAAAGATTGCGCTGCTCAACTGTACTGGTTTGGAATGGTTGGCGCTGGTGGAATGCGATGCTGGCGCCCCTTCCTTGAACCCTTGAACTACGGCGAGCTAACGCGACCGACGTAGCAGTCACTAGCAAGCCGTGGGGGAGTGTAGTACTGTGCTGCTTGCTTGCCAATAAACGAGCTGGACCGGATTACTAGACTTGCTTTGCTAATGCCTATACAGGAAGATTGGTCCTTCGGGCCGGATCAGCTGGTAATAGCTGCTGTGGAAGAAGAAATTACCAGACGGAAGAATTGGACTGCAGTTCGTCTTGCTTTGCTTTCCTGAATGAACGATAAGTCAATACTTTACTTTTTCTGCGAACTCTTATCTTGTGCTGCTTGCTAACATTTTTGTGCTTATTGCTTTGCTGTACACTTTGTGCTTTCATTGATTGACTGGACAATCAACTTGTGCTACTCCATTCGTCGCGTGCTTAGTCGAAAGCGCTCCCTACTGAGAACGAGCTCACAACGGCACGGGCATTAGAACGCAAGTTGTGCTTCCCGTTAATACTACATTTGATTATTTCACTTGCTAATATTCTTCCTGCTTGCTATTATTAGATTGGGTGTCTGTCTGTTTGGGATGATCCCCTTCTTGGTTGCATGAAATTGCTCACGGATCTTCTTTCCTTCCTCGAACTTTAAGAAGTAAGGATTTGCCAAAATGACTGGAGGAGCTGGTGAGGTGCGAATTGAGCCACTAGAAGAGTGGTGTAGTAAGTTGAATGGTGACCACAGCTCAATGATTAGATCGAAAGAAGTTGATTTTTCGGACGATTATTTTAAAGCTGACTTCATGGAACAAGCTGAGGAAGTTTACTTGGATCGAAAGGGAGAATTGAAGGAGTATTTAAAAATAATCTACTACGAAACGAGGTTTCTATGGCAAGAGAGAGGATTGCAAACGTAAACTCCAGCGAAAGTCATTCTACCGCTCACAACCTTCTAATTTACCTCGTTTGGATTGGCCGAAAATTTCTGGTACCTTTTGCGATTGGTTGCCTTTTCAGGAACTTCCTCAATCCCTGGTAGTTGGAGAACGGAGCATAGCCGATGTAGCTAAAATGCAGTATATACGAAGCTGTGTCGTTGGAGGATCCGCAAATTGAGTGCATTCAGTACCTCTGTCCCAGTCGCAGGGAACAATTTAAACTTAGCCTGGGAAACACTTGTAAACGCATATGAGAACAAGCATCGACTAGTGAATGCCCACGTTTATTTTCTGTGCCACAAGTGAGACATCCGCAGAGCTGAGACGCATTTTGACTTCCACGCCGAACAGAGTGCGACCATTGAGTGATCAATGGCAGGTTTCTGAGCAAGGGACGATTTGTTAGTCTACCTTACCGTTAGCAAACTGTATCCTCAAACTCCGAAGGAGTTGAAAAGCTACCTAGGGAAGTCGCAAACGCCAAGAGAGCCTCCTACCCTCGATACTCTCGTCAAATATTTTAGCGCACTTAGGTATTCTTCAAGTAACCAGTACTAACAGGGAGTACAGTACAAATGGTACTAATCAATGACACACTTCATAGCATTAATCGTCTGCAATCGTGACGTAAGGACCAAATGACGGAGTTACCGGGCCAGTTTGTTTTGATTACTCCCCTAACATCGTTGCCAGACTTCTGTCACTATGGTGGCTAAGGAACGGAAGTTAGACTTTTCAGCGTTTTTCAATGATAAATAATAGCCTTAAATGGCCGATGACCCCCAAATATTTTTTCATGGATTGACGAAGGAATGATTTCTTTACAATATATAAAAATATCAAGGCATGTTTTCGGAGGTACTTGTAGTAGAGGTTCTAACAAAAGGCAGGCAACTCGAAAAGACATTGTTTGTTATTAGACATTAAGCATCAATTGTTAGGAGAACAATGTGGGCGGTCTGTTTTTCGGATTAAATATTGCGCTGCTCAACTGTACTGGTTTAGGATGGTTGGCGCTGGTGGGATGCGATGCTGGCGCTCCTTCCTTGAACTCTAGAACTACGGTGAGCTAATCGTAGCAGTCACCAGTAGTGATGGGCAAAAATATTCAGTAATCGATTAATCGTATCATTTGATAAAATTGAGGCATGATGGATTCAGGAAGAAAATCTGGTTGAAGTAATCGGTTATGCAAATTGTGAACACAAGGGAGACAAAATACTTCGCTGGTCCACTGGATAGAATTTTTATTGCGACCGGTTTCGATACAGCGTATCATCACCTGCCATTTTTTACAGGATGGTACATGGTGCATTTGTACGGGATGGCACCAAGGGAGAGACATTGCCTGTTGAAATAGATGTTGAAATTCGCAGAAATGAGAAATTCGCAGTTTGCAATTTTTGCAATGCGAGGATATCGCATGGTGCGTCGCGTGCTACTTCAGTTTTAAAACACAATTTGAAAAGGCACAAAGATGACATTATGCAGCTGATTGACAAAGGCTACCTTGAGACCCATGGTGACAGCAATTCTGAAGTTATGTCATCTACTCAGTGCTCTTTGCAATCGTCGTCAGCTGGTGAAGCAGCATCTCCGCCAGGGAAAATTAAGAAACATCATCATTCTTCAAGACAGTTGTCGAGTTTCTAGGAAAAGAAGGGGAAGTTCAAGCCAGGGGACAAGAGGAAAGAAAAAAATAACAGGGGTAATAGCCGAAATGATAGCACAGCTGGGATAACCTGCGATAAATAAAGAAATAGACGGGACCCAGACAGAGTGAAAATGTTTGTTTTTATTCAACAAAAACTTAAACTTAAAATAATTTTGATAGTTTTTAAAGTACCTTATTGCCAAAGGCAATTAGATTTTTTATTAGTCCCTAATTAGCGAAGTGCAATTTCTGTCTTTAGAAGTTAGTACATACCTTATTTGCGGAAATTTGTGTTTTTAGAAGTTAGTGCATACCTTCTTTGCAAAGAATTTCAAAGAGAAATTTATGTTTTTAGTAGTACTTTATTTGCAAAGAGCCAAGTTACTTGTGAAGTGCCAATAAAAAAAGTTTTATTTTTATAAAGAAGGATAAATAATGCAATAATTTTATTGGTGTTGGTGATATTTTTACATTGATTGAATTATTTTTATGGCTGTGCTCCAACAGAATTGTGACCAACTATAAATATGTGTGAATATAATGTCAAGAGCATTGTTTCTTTTAAGAAACTTCAATACTTCAGAATTTTAATACAATCTGTTCAGCTAATTTTACAATTTAGTTTTTCTGTAACTTTTGTAATTAGGTTCTCATATATAGTAGTACCTACTATGCTATTTTTTATTTGAATTGTCGTTTGTATTTAAAATTGGTGGAAAAACGCCTTGTAGTATTCGATATTCAAGTGCAATATTCAAAAAAATATTAGATATTCGAATTCGAGAAAAATGTCATTCGACCCATCTCTAATAAAAAGGACGCATAGAAGTTCTCCGCCGGAGAATTGAGCTGGTTGAAAACGGCAGTCTCGAGATCTTCAAATCTTCGGCTAATCCTTGCATCAAGTGCAAGAAGATGTAATAGTCGCTATAGGGACTGTAAGGTGGGTGATCGAAAGGTTCCCAACGGAAATCCTGAATCTTATCTCTGGTATTATGGACAGCGGAGTGAGGACGCGCCATTTCATAGTAGTGGACTCTCCCGGACGACAGTTTACCGAGCCGTCGATATTGGATGGCACGTCTCCGTGACCATTTTTCAAATATTGGTGCGTCCAATGGAGTAAATTTATCATCCAGTGCACTAATCGTCAATGAGATCGCAGTTTTTGGTCCTCTTCTTGCGATATTATTGGTTTGGATACTGGGCCGGCCACTCCGCTCCTCATCATGCACATATGTGCGGCCACTTTTATAGTCTCGACACCATTGTCTATCCAATTCTTCTCTTATTTCTGTAATCCCATGAACTAGGCACAACTCCTGATGAATAGGAGTAGCTGTAGATCCTTTTTCACACAACAAACGAATTACAGGACACTCTTCGCAACTGGCGGGAGTAGCGATTTTCGAAGCCATATGCAAATGACCAAAGCTGTCAACTCACTCAAAAAAATACTACTACTCGAAGCCATTGTTACTTTTTCTCAGGGATAGTCAAACGAATACTGTATCAACATAATGACTTCAGTGAACTCATAAACTATCAATAGATGGCGTAGCATTCAAACAACTTTGTTCTAAGTAAGCTGCCAACATTTGAATATGAGCAAACGGTCCGAACTTTTCGAATACACCTTGTAATTCAGTGCGTTTTCTGAAATTAATAACTTTGTATTTCTAGTGTTCGTAAATTGCATAGATTAGATGTCTAGCGTCGTTCACGGAACTCCATCATGAAGGAAATTGCGTTATCGTTATTTTTTTTTAATGAAATAGCGTTTTATCATTCGATCTGGTGTACGGATGCGCGCTAGAACAAATGAAAGTTACAATAATGTGATTCCAGAATTAGCTTTCATATTCCTCAAGAGAAAAAACTTGAAAAATTATATCCATAACATTGTATAGTTCATTTATGCCAGTAAAAACTTCAAAGTTACGTCTTGCACAGCTATGCGCAGTCGAGGAAGCGCGTCATGCAAACCAGAATACGAATTAGCGCCCTCCGTCAGCTTTGACCATTCCTTTAGCATACAAGCACGGTTCGTGAGAATCGAAACAGAAACTGCAATATGCTGGTCAAAATACTGCGAAACGCTGATTCAGTCACTTCCGTAAAAGATGTCTGCAGATGAGGATGCGAAGCGCTTCAATTACATCCCGTACATCTCGTTCCACTGTTTTGTGCACAAAATCCTTGATCTATTTGTCGTTCGCAAACCATGGTGATTGAGGATAAGCCCAACAAATTAACCTAACAATTTGGTACCTAATTTACATGTATAATAATATCATTTAATAAACTCTGCCGGTAGTAATTACGTAAGTGTTACCAATCCTTCATTGCTATAAATTATCATGCGTTTTAAATAACCAATCTGAATTGGATCAACATTTGGACCGTTTCTGTGATGACTGCGCTAAATCCGCTTCAAAATGAATTCGTGCAATTTGCGATAACGTTACCCACACCATGAAAGGATACGTGATTCTGCCCCTAATTTTTCGATTGTGAAAATGTGACGGAATTAGGGATGACTTGTCACTATCATTGATTTATCTCTTTTGATGTATTTATCTATATTTGTAAATGCCCAGAAACTTTTTCGCTCTATGATGATTATTGATAACAGTTTAAGGCTATCAAAATAAGCCGACATGACGTATGTCATCGAGGAAGCGACTCAAACATAAGTACAGTGGTTATTACCTGTGGCTTAATTATTACCGAAAAACGTATCTCCCGACGTTTCAGGGTTTCCACAATGTTTAATTAGCCGCTGTGCACGAATACTTACTACAATAGAGGATGAATTATACACATCAGTCACACCCCTTAACGAAAGCTATAAATTTTGAATAACAGTATGATGCTGCGTTAAATTTTACAGCAGATTACAAGTTGTAATAATCAATTAGAAGAAGAGTTGAAGCAGGGTAAAGAACGTATCGGCCAAGAAACCAAAATATTCCGGGTTCAAGTACCTCCTGCGTTGTGTTTTTACTAGCGTTACGCGGAAATGTGTGATGCAATGTCCACATTTGGAGTAACATATTCTCATTTCAACGCCTATGAAGTTAAACCAATTAACGGGAAAGAATAGTGCATCCACATGGAAAATATAGTTTAAAAGTCTTTAACATCTGAGCCCACATCTGAGGCTAAAAAAAGAGATATCTATTGTAGACGAGGAATCCTTTTCGTTTCCGCTAGCTGGATAATACGGTATCAGGAAACCTAATTTGCATTTTAATTTCGCATTAAGAAGTACTAAATAAGCAATACGATTGAGTGAATACCACATAATGATGGTGCTTTCATAAATTATCGAAGGAAATCTTGAGACACGGTGGCTAGCGTCCGACGAAGCTGTAAAAAACCAGAGTAATGATGATGGCAATGAAATAAAAAAAGGCCTTAGGCGGTGAAATTTAACGCATTTCCCGTACCGATATATTTTATCGTATTGACGCAACCACTTCACTCTCTCTACTGTAATGTTGCAGTACGAAAACTCGACAAAATTACCATAAAAATGCGTAATTTCTTGATCTTAAGCGAGTGTAAACAGATTTCGATAAATCATGACTGAATTCTCACTAAATGATTCAAAAATAATAAAAAAATATTCCCTTTCAGATAAGAAAATGTCAGAAAATTCTAGATTTGTAACCAAAATTCCCCTCTAATTCCCGATGTTCAACCCGAAGGTTGGTATTTGATAGGTGAGAGTAGAGCTCACCCCGTACTAAGTCATTGGCGAGTGAAATTCACACATTCAGGGTAGGGGGGCCAGTTTCTTTCCCTGGGCTACCTGTGATTTCCTACGAAGTTCTGACACCCAGAAAATCGAATCGTGAGGATTTTAGGCTGGGGGGGCGTCCAGAAAGCCACTTGAACCCGAGACACTCCGGTCGGTAGCTCAGTGATCTACCCACTAGGCCACCCCGAGACACCCTGTAGAGACACAAGAGCTTATCTCCAAGGCGAATACGCGTCCAGAAGGATCCTCACGAATTCCTAGAAACAGAGTTGACGAACCAAGGCAGTAGAAAACCCTGAGCGGATGACGAAATCGGCGAATGGACGACCAAACCTTATGCCGCAGGGTCAGTGCGGGGGAGGATAACATTCATAACGGCCTAGTTCTACGCCTCAACAGCACCCGAAACAATTACGATTTTCGGCGTGCAGGGGTCCACCGATTTGATGATAGAGGCTCTGGAAACTAATTCTGACCTATGTGCTCAAAGGTACTTGTAGAAGAAAGATGTCGCTACATCTCGACTTTTTCCGATTTTTGAATTTCCTTCTTCGAAGAAAGTTTTAATAAACCTAAGTTCAACTTGATTTTTTTACTAACGTAGAGAAGTAACTACATTTTTTCTTTCCGTTCGTTACATGGGATGATCTCTCCTGAATCAAATAAAGGAAACCGCAAGTCTCCATCTTGAATAGTTATCCCGTAGTTGAGTGATATGTAAATACGGACAGAGCGAAAAAAGGCCGGAAACGGTCGCCCAAAACTGCCCGCGGCTGTGCTTGCTGTAACGCCTTAAACGACGAGGTTATGCGATGAGTCGAGAATCGGTCGAGAGATTCATATGACGCATACGATTCTTTTCGATTGATTGAGCAGAATCAAATGATTTGAAATAATCGTGTCGTGAACGTCGAGGATGCGCCACAGAAATCGGCGTGAGCTGATTAATCTCGTAAATAATCGACGCTCGAGGATCATGGGATGTGTGGAAAGAATCGATAAATAATCCCATGGTCCTTTAGCAGCGTTTACACGAAGCAGTTGACTGCTATGACAGTCGCGAGATGCTCTATATATCGATATATCGCTACTGCTATGATGCGTCTGCACCAACTTCTATGCAGCTTAAAGCCGCTGTTTAGGCGTTGCCACAACAAATAAAAAGCGTTTTACTTCAATAGTGATTGATGCTTAAATTTTCATGATATTCTTCAAGCAATACATTCCATTGACGATTATCTTTTGTTCCCATTCTTAAAAGAGTGGAATCTCCCCTTTGGGAGAGATATCCTTGCTATTATATCCTAATTCCGTCGTGTATTGCTTTCCGTTGGCGATTGTTGCGATTGTGTTGGATACATTTCCGCTGGAAAGTAGACGGGCTTCAACTTTGCTAATAGCTCGAACTAGGATCGATAGTGTTCGACATGGGTCCAGTATCGAACTGAACTCGCATGGCAGTTGCTATTTACTCATGCGAGTGCGGCTTAACAGCTGTTAGCAGTTGACTGTCATAGCAGTCATTACGCTAACAATCGTCAATAGCATACGTGTAAACGCAGCTTTTGAGCTGAATAGCAGGGATTGAAACAGTCACGTGTTTTGAAGGTGCGAAACGTCAGACGATGAGTATTGTGGATGCTTTTGGGGTTGATGAGTATGAGATCTTAATGAGGTACTATGAGAGTAATTTAATTTAATATCATTTTATTTCTACTGGTCACAGTGATAAAATTAGGGAATAAATATAATAAGGACATATGAACATGCAAACTACTTCCACATGAGGACAATGTAAGTACAAAAATTATTATTTTGCAGCAAAATCAGTTATTATCAACAAATTCAGCAACACTCTTATGTTATGATTTATTCAGTATGCTTCCTTTAGTAAGAGCATGTTTTGAATATTTCTTGAAATTTGATGTTGACGTGACATTTTGTCGGATGGTGAATTGTTGTAGATGACTGAGGCTTTAGTGATTTAGACCATGTTGTTGTGATGAGGCAAGGCCGTCTCGATATCACTGAATGCTGAGTTGAAGAGTCATCATTTTATAGCGAGTGTATAGTAACACGACGTTGGAGTGTACTTCCCTGTGACTTGGAAAGATTTAACGGCTGGTGCACAAATAAGGCAGCTGCCTTAGTAGTGTAGGTGGATGGACCTGTGAGAATGCAGTGATGGAGGAAAAAATGAACTGCGAGGGTTTGTGAAAAGAGGCGATCATTCCAAGGACCTGCTTTTTCAGTGAGAAAATGATTCTATAAAGTGTGTAATTACCAATATGGAATAGTACCCTCCTATTCCATATGGGTATCACTCGTATTATTTAACAAGGAAAACTAACTGTTGCTACAATTAGCACAGCTAAATCACTTGTAATTACTGCTACAACATAAGTCTTTGAGACAGTTACCTGACAGCCTGTTGAACTGGAAAGCGATGAAATCCCACTGATATCAACTGACTTGGGGTCAGTTGCATTAATATTTAGCAGCTTGCACAGTTACCTTGATTTGATCACTGGACTTTTCGATGTCCTGAAAACCATAGTTTATATTTCTATGTTAATGGCGACATTATAAAGTGAAGAGCTTGATGGAGTATTGATTTAATTAAACAAAAGATGGACCAGAAGCTCAGGGGATGTTGGTTTTGGAGGAGGATGGAGAAGATTATGGATGCAAAAGAAAGGCTAAAGATGAAGTTCTTGAGATCTTGGAGGAAAGAAAGTTCGCGGGGGAAATTAGAAAAGGGCGTAGTAGCTGATTGGAGTAATGAGTGTTTTCGGGGGATGGGTTTTTAATTGTCATTAAATGAGTAATACAGGATAATCAAAGAAGGGGGGAGAAAAAAAGATAGAGCATTTCAGAGATACCTGAAGGAAAAAATAATATAAGGATTTCAGAGAGATCTACATTTAGAGTGGAGGCATTTCATCAAAGCTTAACTTTTTGACAACTATTCATGACAGTTAAAGATTGATTTACAACTTTTGGTCTACTGGTAATGTTATCATAATTTCATTGCACTTTATTTTACATTAGTCGATGAGTTTCAATCATAAAACCTCAAATCTGATTTCATCAATGCTTATTTAACTCGGCTCTCATTCTCGGCATGAGGGTAATATGATTTTTTAAATTTGTGGTATTTCCACGTTTTTATGATTTTTAAACATATATTCCACATGATGCAGTCCCCTATTTCAAATTTCTATGGGAATGATTCCACAAACAGCTTTTTATAGGAGGCATGTCACTTTGAGTGTTACTAAATATTTATATGATTATCTGGCAAACAATATCCAGAGAATTTATTTTTGGATAGCTTAATTGTTTGCCATCAACTGTCTGTAAATAGTAGAAAAAATTCACAACTCCATGCATAATGCAATATGTTCTTTGCAATTCTTATGATAATACTTCTACAAATGGCCAATAAAAGGAGCCATAACCAATCTGACATTTTCTTCTAAGCATTTATTTGCGAAGAAATATCACAAACAATGTCCAGGGATCCATAGTGTTCGAGCAATTGTTGAATGGAAATTGATCAGTCGATTTAGTTCATTGTTGGCAATCATATAAGAATTTTGGCGCGATCGGCAGAAATTTGTCTTTCGAGACCCATTTACTCAACGAATTGAACGGACACCGATCACGCTAATCCTTCATTAATTATACTTTTAATCCTATACTTATATTTTCTCAAATTTAATTTGTTCTCAATCCTTCCCATTGCTAACAAGAATTCTGGCAGCCAATGCCAAAGCTTGTTTACATTCTTATGGAACAGTTGGGGACAGATTCACGGCCAACTTTACGCCTCTCACAATGGCCAGCGAACAGCTGATATTATTGTATTTAATTATGCATGCATAATTTATTTCCCTGCTCGGAATAATTCGCGTATACATTCAGATTAATCTATCTCTCGAGCAAACGTGGTTAACAGAAGTAACTCTCCTGCTTACATTTGCATATGAAACTGACTAACTCGTCGTAAAATTGTTTGCACCTGTAGTTTATTAAAATTCTTTTAGCTATAAATACGAAATATGAACTTTTCGTGGCTATTTTACGTTAAAAAAAGCATGCCAGAGGATAGATCATACGTTGAAAATGTATTCATGTGGCGTTTATTAATAGGTATGTAAATACGAGTTTATTAATGATGAATTGGTAATGCTCCGCTCTGGGGTAAGCAACCACATTCATTATATTCTTCCGATCATCACAAATCTTAAGCGGTAGAGCTTATATTTATTATTTTATCATCTTCAGAGGCATTGAATGGTATTGATGAACAATATATATGAGGCGCTCGGGGCTAGATAATGGTAAGCTATATTTAGGAAATTTTACAGGAGTAACATCTGAAGGTTCGAAAAATTCCTTAAATTAGGTGTTCTGTCTTGGTGCAATACATAACAACACGGTGTGTGCTGCCATCTCTTGGTTTCCTCAAATAATGCTCCTCCAGTGGCTTCCCATCGTCTAGCACAGGGGTCTCCAAACTTTTCAGCCCGCGGGCCGCATTACCTACCAAACAGCAGTTTGGGGGCCGACTAAATATTTGAGGTCCAAATGAAAAAGAATCAAAAAATAGATGTTATTTTTAATTTTTTATTTAAAATTACTTTATTCAGTTATTATTTATTAACACATTGAAAATGAACACCTGTATTAGTGGAAATGGCGAAATTATTTCATGGATGCCAAAATAGCAGACATTTTTGGCTTTAGATTTGATGTCCCTAACATCAACAGTGATCTGAAATTATCATCATACAAGTTTTTTCTCGATTCTTCACGTATTTCATTCTTGAAAACGTTTGTTCACATAAGTATGTTGTGTCAAAGATTGAAAGGCACCTTGATGCAAAAGTTTTGACATTATGAAAGTCTTCCTTGGGCAAAAACTGGTAAAAAACCAACCAGTCCTTATTTGAACTTGTCCCTAAGCAAGTCATTTGCTTGCAACTCAATGGTCTCCAGCTGCAGTTCATCTGGGCAACTGGTCACATCTGCTTCAAATGGGTTTGAAACAGTCTCACTACTTCTTCCTTTGAATCCAAGTCAGAAAACAGCTCCTGACACTGCAGCTGGAGGTCTTTCATGATCTTGCTTGCAAATGACATGGGGAACATAGCTGTTGCTTCAGGCATGATGACCTTGCACAGCTGAAAGTGCATCAAGTTGTTGACCTGTACTTATTCCAAAAACAAGAGAAGTTTAGATCTTAAGGCCTTAGATGGGTATATAGATCAGAAAATAGATTTTTTCTCCTTGTAGTTTTAGGTTCAGAAAATTTAAATGACTAGTTATGTCTGCAGCAAAGGCCGATTTCCATGCCCACTCTTCATCAGACAGTAATGGCTGTGGCTTGCCTTTACTTTCCAGGAAGTCACCTATTTCCTTTCATAGTTCGAATACTCTGCTCAGAACTTTTTCACAACTTAGCCATTTCACTGCTGTGTAATACGATAAATATTGCGATTCTGTGTCTGTATCTTTCAACATGTCTCTGAACTGTCTATGGTTGAGTCCATGTGACCTTATTAAATTCGCCATCTTCACCACAGGACTACACTGCCAATGTCCACATATTTAGCACGCAAAGCTTGCTTGTGCATAATACAGTGCAGGAACATTGGTTGTGGAATGTTTTTCTCACTACACGTCTGATTCACTTGTCCAACCAAGCCTTTCTTTATGCCACTCATGTTCTTTCCTCCATCAACAGTCAGGCAACTGAGGTTAGTCCAGTCCAAGTTATAATCAGCGAATGCTTTTTTCAATTCATTGAACACATCCTCTCCCGTAACAGTCCCATTCAGTCAACATGCTATGCAGAGAAGCCAGCTCTTGTGTTGTTATGTTCATGTCTTCATCCACACCTCCAATGAACACAAGCAGTTGAGAGGTGAAACAGCTGTCCAACTTGCAATTGAAAAATCGCGAAACATGCTTGTATTTTTCGCTCTTTGACTCACAATATTTTCATCCATGTCTGCAATATGGCAGGAAATGGTATTTGCACCCAAAGCTACATTTTTAAATTGTTTTGACTTTTCTGGGCAAAGTTCCTCAGCCACCTCCAACAAACATTCCTTCACTACTTCACCATCTGTAAACGGTTTGCCACTTTCAGCCAGGACCTAGGAAACTTTAAAGCTGGGCTTAGTTAAGGATGCATTTTCATTTGAGGATTATCTGAAAAATGTCCTCTGAGATGTGAGTTGATTTTGTAATTTAGAAAATTTTTTCTGCACGGACTATACCCTCGAACTGTGCATATTTCTCCTTATGTTTGCTTCGATGATTACAGCGCAGGTTGTATTCTTTCATCACAGCCACGGTTTCGTTGCAAATCACACGCAATGCTTTCTCGCCGGATTTGATTAAGTATATGAAACTCCATTCTTCTTGAAATTGCCGACACTCGTCGTCTATTTTTCTTTGCCTCTTCTCGGAATCGTTGGACGCTAAAATAAAGTGACTTCAACATCAATAAATAGTGAAACGGAAAGTATGTTGCACAAAATATTGCTCAAGAAACGATTATGCGAACTAATGTCGTCGCAGTTATAGCTGGAAATAACCCAAAACAATTCTTAAATTAAACATACCTGAATACAGTCTGAAAATATATCCACTTATGGTAGAAAGAGTGTTGCTTTTAATGTTCCCTCTTCAGAATATTCGGAAAATTCTTGTTAAACTAACGACACTCTCATTACTTTATACACACTGGTAAGTAATTACGCGAAGGAAATTATCACTAAATAAAATAGAGTGCAGCATGTTTCGCAGTTATAATTCGCTAACTTACACCAGGCCTTCCTCATCGCAGCAGTCGACCGCAACTGGAAAACTGAGATCAAAATAATCAAGTCTTGAACAAGCAGAAACCATTTACAAACTCTACCACTAGGCAGCGTTATATCATCTCATTGACCAGGAACACTCGATAACACTTTTAAGTGTTCTTGCCATTGACTGTGAACAAAAGTAGAAAAGGTAACCAACGAATAAGGTTTTGCAGTGCAGTGAACGGTTGGAAAACATAATTCACTGCTGCGCGCCCCTTTTTTAATTCGGTAAACACGTTACGTCCACGTGAGCGACGGTTGATCTTGGCAGGATACGCGTGAATTTCCGTAATTTTTTCCGAAGATGGAAAGGTCTCCACGGGCCTGATGAGAGGGTCTCACGGGCCGCATCTGGCCCGCGGGCCGTAGTTTGGAGACCCCTGGTCTAGCAGATAAGAAAGGCGTACAGATCTCAATATTTTTCTCATTTTTAACATATTATGTTTGGCTACGGAGGCTAGGGTACTCGTACGAAAATCGTATTTATCATCATAAAAGATCAATAGTTTCATAACTATACAATTTGCACATTATTGAATGGTTGTGGTTTCTGTACCCTTCAGGATTATTACGTGACACTCATAATGCCTACCGACAGCCGCTCACCTTCAGCAATAAGTCGTTTCTGTACTGGTAGCTCCCTTGGTTATTTCATCAAGGGTTTACCATTAATATCTTCGCTAAACCAAACTCTACAGCGACAGATAACCTATTAGTGGATGGTGGTGGATCTGGGTCGTTTCCTCACTTCTGACAGCATGCTCGGTTTTCATGAAATCACTATTGTTTGTTTACAATTGAAGCGAAATAAAAATCGTTTAGACTCAAGGGTAACCATAGTTATTGATATACTAACAATTAAGAACGCCCCCATGGAGACGTTGTAAATAAACAATAAAATGGAAAGGATTATTGTCGGCAGGAGATTTATTGCTTTCCATCGGGCAAGTAAATAACTAGCCAAAGGTATTATAAAATGCAAATACGTTCACATTAATAAACTGCCTTTGCAACGAAGTATAACATGGCACATCACACTTTCTCCGTCTACCATTCTCATCTGTTAATGTTAGAACGAAAGTTTCCGCGATGATGGTTGGATCTCTTTCATTGTTTCCCGGGTGTTCTTCTTCGTCAGTTGGCTTGTTGACAGCAACGGCGGCGTGTGGTTTCTGCCTTGCTTGTATACCGCAGGCTGGCTGGGTGCTGCTCTCTGATTGGCTGTCTCTCTTGGATGAGTCTTTCCCAGGCGATGTGAAGGAGATACCCGTCCTCTCTGTTGACATTCAACGGTGTTTTTTGAATTTCTATGGCTTCCCTGATTTTCCGAGGGGAGTATCGGCACTCCTTAGTTAAAAGTTTCGTCTCCTTAAATTCAATGTCGTGGACCTGGTTCTGACCACGCGTGTTTGGCGATGGCGGAGAAGTCGAAATTGCTTATTTTTCGTCGCCCTCTGGTGTTCTTTTGTCCGCACATTCATATAGGGGCAGGTTTCTCAAATGTAGGATTTTCCGCAGGAGCAAGGGACCTCGTATGATCCCTCGTGAAGTCCTCTTGCGGAATGGTGTCTTTGGGCCCGGGTAAACAGTTCCTTATCTTGGTCACAAAATGGGGGCGTTTACTCGGAACCGAAATCGTAATTTTGTACTCGAAATCGTTAGATGGAAACGAAAAAAGAATTTTAGTGAACAAATTAATCTTCTAACCATTCACTCATAAATCAAAAAAATTAAAATAAGCAAAAGGTGACGCCCACCGAAAAAGCTGCTGTGATAACTTTGACGTCATTTTCCTACCGTCCTCGACTGCTTTTCGTGGAAGGGAAGGGAGTGGAGGGGGGTTCTCGGAAGGTGTCGCAACTGCTCCTATTGGCAGAGTCAGCTGTATCCCCCCCATTGGGATGAGGTGAAGTAGCTTCGCGGGCTCTGTTGTGATTGGACGAAGTCGATTAACGTCAGAGGTTGCACCACGCCCACTTTTCCGAAAGGGTTAAAAACATCAGTTTTTCGCCGCTTACAACTCGAGATGTAATTGACGGATCAAAAAACGGAAAATACGGGTCTTTTTATTTTGCAAATTCTATCAGATTCGGCAATAAAAAAATATGGCAAACGACCCCATTATGTTCTAGTGACCACGTCATGTTTTTCGAGTATTCTGGCGATCTCTTCTGATGCTCCAGCGATGAAAGGGATGGTGACATACGATTTGCCTGATGGTTCTGCCTCTCCGTCATCATCTCCATGGTTTTCGGTCTGGGTTTGTCGCCTCTTCCCTTTTTAGGTCCATTCTAGGACCATTTCACTCCGGTAGCCATTTATCTCTACAATGCCGCCGTGAGATGCTTTACCTCCGTCGATAGGGATTCTTCATCGGAGATATTGCAGTCCCTATTGATTAGTGTAGCCTTTTAATGAAGCCATCTGACTGGGATGGTGGAGAGATAGCTGCATTGAGGTAGCGGTGTGTGTCCCCTTCCTGTAGACGGCGTGGCCAAGTCTCCCGTTGTCTTTCTTGGTCACCAAGACGTCCAGAAAATGTAAGGATTGCTGCCCTCTATGCAGCTTTGTGGCAGTTTTCATAATAAGTACATATTGTATTCATGCATCCTCGCAACATTATATCCTGATGTTTGTTGAAAATGTTAAAAGTGTCATGTACTCATGATTGGTATTACATCGTTAAGACAATAAATACAAAGATTAAATTCTGTGGTTGATGTGAGGAATTGATCATTATATTCATAATGAAGCATTTAGTTTTAATAAAACATAACAACTTTTCTGATTTATTAGATGTACATGAATAGTTGAGCACGATTTGCCAATGGTTAACATTATACAAATATATTATATATTCCCCAATTGAAATTTTTCAGAACCGTTCAATTTTGTTCAGTGTACCCACCCTTATAAAAACATTCTGGAAATTTTGTGCAGAGATTTCAGTGGATTATTTTCATAAGGGCAACGGACGCTGTTGAATGGGACGATTAGCATACATGTGTCAAATGGCTCTGCATAAAACAATGATTTCAATAATAGATGTCGACAGAATTTAGATACACCCTAGATAGCGTTTTCATTGGAGGGGTGGGCGGAAGGAAGACAAGACTGATGACCTTCCCCACCCAAACCTGGCGTCTGGGCGCCACCCCTGGCATGCATGATGTGCGATGCATGTTTGGTGTGAATTCACCAAGGCATGCAGGGTATTATGTAGATGTATAAGATGCAACTATTCGTTCAGTGAAATATAACGTCTGGCGGCAGACCCTGAAGTATCCTGCGGGTCAATTCTGTAAATGTCATAGGCGTCATAAGGGTGATAGCTATGACGGGCAACTTATGACGGCTTATGTACATCTACATAATACCCTGCAAGCCACCTCAAAGGTGTGTGGCAGAGGGTGAATTCTCACCAATAATGCACTACATATGATGCATTTTAAAGGATTAGCTAGTATTAATATATTAGTCTAGACTGCAATATTTAAAAAGATAAAAATAGCAAACTAAGAATGCAAAAACGTGCTGTTAGTTGGGTTACCTTCAAGTCCTTACTCCAACATGCAACTACCTATGCTATGGATTGCTTCACTCGTATTGGAAATATTTACCGCTATTCATATCCCATAATTGTACGAGGAAAAAAGGACATTTTGAATCTGTCAGTTCGACAATCAATTTCTCTAATTTTGTGATTATGGTCCAGTCTACCACAGTAAGTTGGGGTTCGCAATATATTTTTAACGTCATCACTGAAAATATTATCTTGGAATTCATTTAGGAGATTAAGTCTAAATTTCAACCTGCGATCTGACAATGATTCCCAATTTAATTCATTTAATAGACTGGTTACGCTAATATAATTATCGTACTGTCCCTTTACAAATCTAGCCGATCTTCGCTGCACACGTTCAAGTTCGTTATTTAGACCGATTTCGTAGGGATCCCATACACTGGCAGCATATTCCAATTGAGGTCTATCAAGGGAAAAGTAGCTGATTTCTCGTATACATGATCGTCACATTTACCCAGTACTCTTTTGATGAAACCCAGTTTACGATTAGCTTGACCCATTATTTCACGTATATGTTTACCCCAGGAAAGATCATGTGTCAGTCTTATTCCACGATATTCAATGGATTCCACGTTTGTAAATTCATTATTAAATATTTTGTATGTGCTAGGGGGAGAATAATTCTTTTTCCAAAAATTCATTACTACATATTTTTAAAAATTTAATTAAATTTAATAACATAATGATGACATTCGAGGGATTCCATAAGCTAAGGCTTATGCCATCCTAACGCTTATGTTGGATGACGAGTGAACAGTTGTGAATCGTCATGAACATCTAGGATTTCGTATGTTGGTAGTCCTAAAAAAATGAGAAAAGCTAATGGGAGTCTTCGACACAGTTCATCAGCTGTGACTTGGAGAATATTCGTAAACAAGTAATGAAGTTGGAGTTTGTTCAGGAGAGTATAAAAGTCAAATCTTTCGAAAGTAATTATTGCATGTCATGTGCTGATGTTATTTTTATTCATGTATTCGTAATAATGTGGCTGAATAGCAACTTAAGAACGAATGGGTTTCAGTTAATGATGACAAATCAAACGCAGTCTATAAGTAGTACCTACTGGCGTTCTACAAAAAGGATGTAATCTGAAATAGTCCACTAAAATACAATTCTTTCGTGAATGCGTAATGTTAGAAATACGACTTGATCATGTATATGTTCTCTTAGCGGCTCATGTGGCTTGTATTTTCATAATTTCATCGTACTAGCAGAGGAAATGATTAGGTGTGCATGAATAGAACTTGAAGTAGGATTAAAAGTGGGTAGTTCATGAAGTCAGATTTATCTTAGTCGAGCTTCAGTAAGTCATTGGACTACAGTCATTGTTGCATTACCCAGAGGATTGTTGAAAGAGATCAATCACAAGCAATCGTTAGGGGATATTCAGAGCTTACCATGATGTTACATTATTAAAATAATCACTTGGTAAGATTCCACAAATTTTATTTTTCCCCGACCTAGGTTTCGATTGGTTTGACAATCATTATCAAGGTCCTTGATAATGATTGTCAAACCAATCGAAACCTAGGTCGGGGAAAAATAAAATTTGTGGAATCTTACCAAGTGATTATTTTAATAACTATGCGGTTCCACCAAGTGAAGCCTGATGATTTCCTCTTTATTCATGATGTTACATTAAAAAGTTTAAGAATATCCGTATAAAAATGAATTCCTTTTATGTGAAGAATTGCCTTATTGCAGCTTCCCTGACATCTCCACCTATATTGTGTACAACAACCACCTCCTCCACAAATTCCAGCTGTGGGATATTCCCTCCCTGAATGTTGAGGCGGTGCATCAACATTAGGTTGTGCACCACGGTACAGGAAACTATTATTCTTGCTGCAAATTTGGCTTATAGTGCAGTACCCTGTCTGAGTGCAGACATCGCCGAGCCCTTTTCATTGTACCAAACAGTTGCTCAATGCAGTTTCGCGTAATGGGACATGAATCTTATTTCCCGTCAGAATAAATCATTGAAAATGGGTAAAAGTTGCATGCACTCATATGCACGGAACGTTCGAGTTTTCAAATACTGGAATGAACATTTTGAAATCACTGAACCGACCTGCAAATGGACTGGCAAACTATAGTCTGCCTAATTGTTATTCGATTTTAGTGCTGAGCTGGATGGTGAGATCGCGAGCCAGTCCTTGTGAAATGCAGAAGAGAGTTGTAAAATATTCTTCGCTTATTTCAAAAGGATGTGTGTATCCCTCAACTACCGGCGAATAAGACGATCGTTCTTGTCTTTGCGTTCGATTGCGTCCTACAAATTGCGAGGAAGTAGAGCTCTTCCATTCTATCGATAATAAGTATGTAAGGATGATTTGCGAATTACAACACTGCAGATTCACAATTTTAATTACAATATCGCTGTGCTTTTACCTGTCATCTTGATCTCTGTCCTTTTTACACAGCGAAACCACAAGATACCGTTATCAACAAAAACGCTACCATTCTGAGACCTTATGACGACTATGACCGAGCTATGACGGAGAATTTTGACCGTCATACGTTATGACGGCGACGACGAAGTCGTGACGCCTACGACATCTACGAATCGCTTCTTATGACGCCTATGACATTTACGGAATTGACCCTTTGGCAGTGCTGTGGCTCAGGGCTGCCAACCGGGTCGAAATGAAAAGCGTTTGGCGCGAGAGATCGAAGTCTAACCTCACCTACACTCGATTTATCCGGCTGGCAATGGCTGAGTCGTAATTTACGTACAGTTCTGACATACGCGTTCATTCGAATTCCTAGCTTCCATCTGCGAATTCACCGTTATAATCCGAGTTACTAGCTGTTAAGCAATTGCCCTGGAAAGATTTCGAATGAGATATGCTAGCTGTCTCAATATAGACCAAGAGATATAGTGATATTTTCAACTTTCAAAAAGGAAATACGCAATGGAGCGGTTTCTTCGTCCCTTTCTCCTTCGCGCAGAGAACGCCTTGGCAGACTGGACGAGAGTCCCCCTTCCTTTCTCGCTCTCCTCAAAGCTCAGTCGACGAATCCAGCGAGGTCGCGGGTTCGAGTCCCGCCAAGGGCACGGGGTTATGATCTGAGAGCGTTGACGGTTGAACCCCAGCCGATGCCTCTAGAAGATAGGTAACTCATCCACTCGTAAGTTGGCGGTCGACGACTTTGCCTCAAGCGAGGACTTGCTTTGATTGCAAGTCCTTGGAGACGGAGGCCGATGACGGGGAGACCGTGTTGGCAGGAGCGGAAGAACTTTCTGATCCAGGCATCCGTGACTAAAAACATTGGTAGAGCAGTTTGTAGCGCATGTGAAGTATGTTGTTAACACTACTTGTTAGCTACATTCCTGAATGCCAAGCGGGAATTGTGTCTTAATATCAGCATTGTACCAAATGCCTATCCACTTCATAAAAATTGCATATGGAGCTAATTCAGGGAATGGCCGCGAACAACCTTGACAGGGTCATCCTTCGCTGAAATGCACTCCGAGGCAGAATCTCCACCAGGAAAAAACAGAAAAAGTCCACCTCGACCCGGAACCGCCCGAATCGATACCAGTATCTGTCCGGATTCGAGTTCCTGTCAGGGTATTTTTTTTCTGCGGAAATTCTGCTATTCCACTGTGCAGTAAAATTTCACAATTTGCATGTGTCTAGGATCTCCTTGTGTGAGTGTGTGTCTGGTGTATTTTGCCTTTAATAATGCGAGATCCTCCTTGGTATAGTGGTCCTGATTTGCTTTTGTGGTCACGGCATTGATTCCTGTGTGCCCTGTCGCTTTTTCTCCGATCTTCCACACCGAGTTTGCTCCGGACAAACAATTCTCTCGACCCTTGGCTAGTTACACTGCAGGGTGCAGGGGTCGGTCGGGGTGATTCCATGCCCTTGAGATGTGGCTTGCAGGGCACTTGGTGTGGCAGTTGACGGGCGCTGCTAAGGCAAAGATTGTATCGTGTCGTCTGCATCTAAATTCTAAGACGACATCCATGCCCCAACCAAGGTTCGAAGCCATGATCTTCAGGTTGACAGGCCGAATCGTGTTCGTGAGTTGGCCGAGTGTGAGGTATCATTGCGATCGTGATGCTCGCCGTTGAAAATCGTGATATGATTAATTAGACTCACTGTGGTGAGATTTGGCATCTATGTAATTGTTTGCTATTTGAGTAAGCCTAATGTTTGGGAGACGACACTTTGTGAGTAATTTGAAATAGAAATGTTTAATCAGCGTACGCTTCTCTTCTGTTGCAAAAATAAAGTTTTAATGTGCGAAACAAAAGTGCGACAATTATTTAGTCCGCTCAGACAATGAAGCCGAAATTTAATAAGCAGCTACCAAGTGTAGTAACTGATTGCTGGCGGGGGGGGGGGGGGGGGTTGGAAACAGTGGGGATTATCTCGAACAGGTAACCGAGGAGTCACGTGGTACAAACACGAATGGGTTGCAAATTAGGCATCGCTCGTGTTACAATATCATTGATTGTTTTCACATGATTTTTCTCATCTGGCTCGACTATAGAGCCT
This sequence comes from Platycnemis pennipes, assembly GCA_933228895.1. Taxonomy (NCBI): domain Eukaryota; kingdom Metazoa; phylum Arthropoda; class Insecta; order Odonata; family Platycnemididae; genus Platycnemis; species Platycnemis pennipes. The sequence goes on from OW121847.1 coordinate 169,505,031, forward strand.
ACAAATGAGATACACTCAAGGGTAAACAATGAATGAGGTTGTAATCAGCGGTTTTAACACAACGAGTGTGAATTGGTCGGTGATTATTATATAATTATTATATAATTATATATATATGCTCTAGCGAGTGATTTCCCGGCCATTGTAAGCACTTGTTATATTCCGAGCTTCTGCTCTATATTAAAGTTATCCGCAGTGATATGCCACTGAAAAAATGAATGGACAAAACAGGGCACATGTAGCTCACTTCCACAATGCAGTCTGTAGTGAAACACGAGCAACTCGGAAAGGCAATTCAAAATAGAATATGTGAAAATGCAGCTTTGTGTTGGCCTAGAAGATGCAGGCTGATTCTACAATGAATTTACAAAATTACACCCAAATTACACCCAAACCGATGAAAAGGTGACTGTGATATTTTTATGGGATCGTCTGGGTGGTTTAAAAATATAATTGGTCCTTTTAACCTCTTCAAATATTTTAGGTGGGTATGTGAGTGTCTTTTCTTAAATCGATGAAAAATGGAATGTTCTATGAGGTTTTAATATAGTCGACCGAAAGGTTTTGACGTAATATTTGGTAAATATTATTCCCAAAGAGATGTAAAGGATGGTGTAATACATTTCTGGAATCGTCTCGGTAGATTTATGTTAGAATTGTTTTTTTGAGCTTTCGGAAATATTTTAAGTAAAACATCTGCTTGTCTACTGTCTAAAATATAGGATGGAACGCAAACACCACAAAATATTTGGGGACCTGAGCAAGGTATTAGGGCGACAATTTCAAGCGTATGGATTGCGTTCTAAAGTCTCTTCATGAAGTGAATTTAGTACCCAAAATTTAAGACGCAGTGTAATCTGCCCAACAGCTCTAAATGCAACTCTTTTGCCATATGATCAATGCAGAGTTGAGCTTATCGTGTCCACTCATAGTTTACACAATTTCTAAGTAATCTACATGCTTATCAAGTATTGTTTTTCTAACACTTGTTTTTAATCTGGTTTATTAAAGATGCGAAATGACCTTAGTATTCGCAGGACCTTAAGATAATTATAACTATCTTTTAGGTGGAGATATAAGTGAATGTTTAACATTGAATTGATAGAAAACGGAATGGTTTGGGTGTAGATTGTAATTGATAATTTAAAAATGGTGGATGTATTTTCGAATTAACCTGCTGATTTAGCAACAAAAATTATTTACATTTATTACATAATAAACATTTTATAACTTTCTTTCAACTATTAGAAAAGTAGGTACTTCATAACGCCTAGCTTTGAAATTCACATTTCATACACGAGATCGGGGCCGGTAGGCAAAAATTGTTTTATTTCAGTATCTGCACATCGAAAACGTCAAGTAATATTTTCATACTTACGTAACTGATTGATGAAACTAATTTCACTTTCTTCAAATTCTTCAATCCAGGTATTTCCCATTACCAAAAACGTAAACACATTTACCTAGCAACGTACACAAATTTGCATAGCAACTGGATTCCATGTTAAAAAATAGGGAAAACACTAATTTTTCTTCTGCATTTTTCTCTGCACCTCAAACTGCTTAAGATCCAAAACTCCTACCAAATCATGCAGACAGATAATCCGCACTCAACACACCAAACCTCACTCTTTTAGCTCAAAAATTGTGAAAGCAAAACGGATACAGAATGACGAACGGACTGACTGACACGCTATAAAATTAATATACCTATAGATATATTATTATTACACAGTAACTTTCAAATTGCACTCTCACACCTTTTAATGTTATGCGCAATCGTGAATGATTTCACCTAAATGAATTTTAGCAATTCAAGGTTTTTCATTCCTCCTCAATTTACGATTTTATGTGATTTTAAAAGTGTTCTGTCTGCTATTTGATCTCAGTTTCCACATTTTGCTATCAGTGATATACAATGGCTACTTTATAGGAATGAGACATTGGAGATACATATAATTACATTCCCCAAGGACAAAACTATCTAATGATAAATAAGAAGGCCGAAGCGATGACCAAGGTCATTCTCTCGGCAACTCGCCTGCACCGCAGAGTTCGTAAATGAAAAACGAAATCGCTTCGGCATTTTTGCCAGAAGAAATAAGAGTGGTGAATGACGGGGAAAAGACTTTTGCTTTTTTGCAAAAAAACAATTTATTATTTCTGTTATTTCTTCTGGTTTTTGGAAGGTATGATACACACATGAACATACATGCTCGGAAAAAAATCACAGGGCAGACAGGTGTGTCGGCACTAAAAGAAAATGCACGAAAGCAAACATCTTTTATTTTCGGAGACATACAGCTTCCTTCCTCAAAAGAGAAGAACATTTCTTTGAAGAGCAGTCTTGTCCAGAATTGTCGCCGTTCCACGACAAGATCACAGCAAGAGCAAGTTGTTTGTGGCACAAGTCGGTCAGTATTCAAAAATGTCCTCTCTTCTCATCATGGCAGTTACTGTGGCAGAAAATACAGTCATATTTATCAACCCGTGTTTTTTCTTCTTTTTCTTAATTTAATGAAATTGTGCTGTGCCGTTGTTACTGTTGATCACCTAAGAATATTTCTGATGTTTTTTTGAATTTTTGTTTATTTCTTGTGAAATTTTTATTCGATTAATGTATGACAACATTAGCGTTACTAATGGATTATGTGGACGCCAAATTTGTTGGTATAAGCTACAGTTATTTCAGGCAAAATTAAATAAGTTGGTACTCATGAAAATGGGTTTCCCCTCATCTGATCTGGTGATGTTATTTTTATGATAACTTCATGGTAGAAGGATTATTTCCGATGTGCATCTTTCACTTTCGGCGCACTGTAGCATGGATACTGTAGCATGGCCCCGAAGGGACGTTCAGATTAAGCGATGTTATCCTGCAAAATTGCATACCCCAGCCTAAAATACTGTTCAACCTCCATGCATCGTACATTACATGCCCTTTTAAGCTGTGGTATTAAACTCTGGCTTGCTGTTAAAACCTCTGGGAAAATAATGTTGAGCAGCTTTTTTTATTACAGTTGGAATAAAAAAAACAATGAGATACGAACGGCGCGATGTACCTGCAAACTGTGATCCAGTTCCTGGAACCTTTATGCATTCCTTATTCTTGTTCAAAATGGGCACTCGGTGACGTCACACCGCTTCGCACTATCTCCCAGTTTGGGGTAAGTTTGAAATAAGGATGGGCGATTAAGAGAAAAACACCGGTTTTCTCGGTTAGCCGGTTATTTTGAGCAGAACGAGCGAGGTACTTGCGTATTAAAACCAGAAGAAAATAAATAACGGGTTATTTTTGGGTTTCACAACTTGCAGTATAACCGGACGAGTTCCTGGGTCGTAATGTGGGTGGGGATTGAATTGTAGACTTTTGGATGTTAGTTTGTCAAAAATATCTGATTGAAAAAATAAAAGAATGTAGATATTTTAATTGTATTTCCTTTGAATAAACTGAACGTGCGGGTGATATTTTAAGCTCCTAATGTAAACTCAATCATCGTAATAACCATTTTGCAAAGTTCAACTACTTCTAGCGGTCTATCTGTCTCACAGCTATCTCTTTATTTGAAATTTATCGGCGAATTACTGAAGCACAGCTTGAAGCATTTACATTTAAATGAATGAAAGAGACTGGAACGGAATCCCATAACATGGAGTTAATGTCAAACAGATTACCTACATTTGATTTAAAATCCCGCTCGTAATTTTCACGTAACTCCAATTCACTTTCCGCTGGATGCCAACTTCGCTTGGACCACACGGAAGGGAAACCCAATGTCCTTCCAAGGACATTCATGCTGTGTTGCAGTGGTGATGATATTCATCGCCTATAATTCGGGCACTAAAACGCCACTGCTGGTTATCGCAGTGCCGTATCACTGCTTCACTTGTTCACATCGCGAACGAAAGCGATGCAAAATATTCCATTTTCAGCATTAATGTCAACCCAAGTTAATCCAACCATTGGGTTTACTCATAGCCGTCCAGGAGTAATAACCCTTGCAGTTGCAGAAAACAATTTTTCACATTCCGCTGTAGATATGTCCTTTTCAACATGTCCTTGACGGCCTTATAGTACATTTTATTTCCACAATTCTCATACAGAGTGCAGAAGGCTCTCGGTTAATTCGCTCAGCTTATGCGCTCTCGGTTATAAGCGATAACCGGCTTTAACCGACCAGGTTGTAGCTGAGTGGGCAGTAAGCCAGCACCAACCTCGACGGACCAAGTATGTACCGGCTACTTTTGTTTTTGTTCAAGGATTTTCAACCTTATATTTCGGGCATGCCAAAAAATAACCAAATATCTACTCAGGTAAAACCTGATCAGGAAAAAAACCGTATTTTTCTGGTTAAAACGGGTAAAAAAAACCGGTTATGGATATAGCCGGTTATACATATTTGCCCCTCCCTAAATTGGAAGTCAGTTCCGTCGCATACACCTGTTTGAATAGAGGTAAGTGACTACCAACCAATAACTTACTGGAGGAATCGAACGGCGGCTTTTCACGGGACAGCGGTACTATTATGGTAGCTACGCTTTAACCCATTGGCTTACCATTTTTCTTGCGTGCTACTCCCTCAGAAATACCATTTATTTTGAGAAAATGTTCTACTGATAAAAATGCTATAAATTGTATAAGTGTTTATTAGTTATTTTATTGAAAATTTTTATATATCTAGGTTAATATTTCTCCAATTATAATTTGTTGTTAGCAGTCGAAAAAATGTTTCAATTGAACATTATTATTAACAATTATTCAAAGTTTGCAAAATTATAAACATTTTTTTTCGTGCATATTTTTTAAATGTATTTTAATTTTTTTTATTATTATTGTAAACTACATCTTCTTTCATTGTTGAAAGTTGCATTGAAATGCACCGAAGGGTTCTGGAGATATGTTATGATGAATCTGGCAGAATACTGAAAATTTTTTTTTACTGTCTCTGGCATTTTATCCCAAACGTGAATAGCTTCTCTTCCTGTATTGCAGCCACACACATATCCTGTCGTTAAGAATCCAGTTATGAAATGTCGCAGGTCTGGTCCTTCCAATTCAACTGCACACGTACTCAGCTAATGCTTTGTACCTGCTTCTCGGCATCACGAAACTGGGCCATCTTGAGATCCATTTAATTCCCGGGGGAAAAAATAGCCGTATCACTGTTTTATTGCAAATCCCAGCCGGTCAAAACATGGCCCGTCACTTGCGTTGCAAAATGCCGTTCGGTGACTCCTCATATTGTTCAGCTCGGCGAAAGTTGTTGCGTCGGAGGGTGTGACTCGCGAATATCCCGCCATTTGTCGCTGCGGAGCATTCCCCCTCCGAAGACTTCCCACGCCACTGCTGGCATCTAGCGGGCTGAAGGCGAACTCGTTGGTGTGCGGAGCGCCGCGCCACTCCCCACGAATGGGAGACCGTGCGAACGTGATGCCTACTTCTTCTACACGATACCCTGCAAGCCACCGTAGAGGTGTGTGGCATGGGGTGGTTTTTACCCCAAAAATTATTTATCTGTCATTCTTGAAAAGGATCAGTAGCTATAGTCGAAACATAAGTAATTAAAAATATCGCCTTCTTTACCGTCATACTGACATACATGACCCGTTTGCTCTACGTACGAAATTTTTTTGATGTGTCCTCCCTATATTAGAATACTGTGCGCCAATTTGGTCTACCGCCTGCCCCACAACCTTGAAACAGCTTAATCGACCTGTTAATTTCTTCCTTGCCATTGCCCGTCATCGCATCCCTTCCCTCAGAGATTCTACGCGAGAATCTTTCCTCCCTCGCTATCCCCCCCCCACCTCTCCCTCCGCCATGCTCTTTGCGACATGAAGTTACTCCACAGTGTTTGGAGTGATACTCTCCGCACCAATGACCTTCTTCCTCTCTTCCCACTTCATGTTCCTCCTCATTCCACTCGCAATAGTTGTCCCCTTAAAATCCCCAAATTTCGTCTCTCAATATCCCAGCGTTCCCTATTCCACCGGATCCCGAGAATTTTCAACTCCTTAGCCTCGCATTCACCCTCACTGGACCTCTGCTCCTCGCCCTCCGTGTTCAAATCCGCAATAACTAATCTATTGGTCGCAAACACCCCCTCTTCTCTGGCTACACCCCATTAAGTCCCTCTCCATGTTGCACGTTTTGTTTATATGACTAATCTGTTACTTTCTATTGTAATCTTCCTATGTATTTGTTGTTTATTTTTATTTGTTTTTATCTGTCCTCCAATGTAATTAGCCTTAGTGCCGTTTTTGGGGACTTTTTCAGATAAATTAAAAAATATATATATATGCTTGGAGCAAATCAAGCATGAATACGAGATAGAATATGGAAATGAAATTATTATTTACTATAAAAAATGAATATTATTATCCCCAAACCCGTAACCATTTTGGGGGCAAAGGAATAAAAAGGGGGGGGGGAGGAAGGAATATAAGGGTCATTCTGAAATTCAGTGGAAATTTAGGTACGAACGAAAAAAATATTTTTTCAATTCTTAAATGACATGTATTTTTATATGTAATGGTGTGGTACTTAATGTATTTAAGTGATATAACATTTAAACAGAGGTCAAGAACACCTTAATAGCTAAATAAACCGAAATTTACACTTTCTCAAAACACGGAGGTGACACAAATTTCCACAGAGGTGACAAACTCGTATGAAATAAGCTAGCTGAAATTATAAGGGGGCATACCGATTAAATTTACTGAAATATGTAAGACAAACAAATGATTAAATAAACAATAAACTTATTGAAAGGAAAGTATATAAGGAGAGGGCTGCAATTGAGGCATTGGAAACAACCCTGAAATAAGGTATACCTATCGGCATATTTCAGCTATCGGTATATTTATCGGCTATTTTCCCATGGAGGTGATGTAAACGTAAGGGACATAACTTTAAATCTTTATATTTATCTCAAATAGAACTGAAATATTCTATTTTTAGCCCAAGGTTTATGGCAATGGTACTGGTTAATTATGCAATGGTTGAATAAATGAATTTACTCAGTATAAAACGTTTTGTTCACAGTTCTTTAAGCAAAAACATGGCGTGGGACATCCATGGAGTTGAAATTTATCGCTTAATCAAATTTTTTTTGCTATAAATATGTAAAATTTAGTTTATTAGAACTTTTTGTTGGTTAATATTCTTATTTTAGTACTACTTAAAATTTTATTAAATAAAATCAATAATTAAATAGAGTAAAAAAAGCTAAGGACTCATATTTCCACTTAATTTCAGAATGACCCATATACAAAGTAAGACCCCTTTCACACGAGTGCTCGTGAGCGCGCTCGCCAGAGCGGCTTGTGAGAGCCGGAAGGAAATGCACCAGCTCACGTGAGCCGGGTGAACAGGCTATTCCAATTCACCACTCTACGCCACTTCGATGCTCCTCAGGAACCTTAAAACCGGTCGAAATTATTCTGTGATTTTTTTCTCAATGCGATCAAATAAAAGTTTTGACACTATTTAGATGTTTAATTACTAAATATACAAACTTGAAAAGTCTTACAATATATCTTAATTCAGCGTCGAACTGTTGGTCATCAGCCTCTTCGTCGTCATGCTCGCCTTCCTCTATAGTTTCGTCTCTATTCTTTTCGTCTAAGTAGAGGTTAGGGGGCGTCCACGTGAGGCGTTTAGGGGTTAGGGGGTCGAGCCGAATCTCACCCAATCTCGCGTGGGGGATAGGGCAAATATCACGTAATTTTTTTCCGCAAGAAACAGTGTAAAATTGAGAGGAAACTGGGTTAAATTGCGTAAAACATGATTCACCACTAACATATGGCTAAATCATACACAATAATATTTATGGCGGTTATGCGAACGCCACAAAGTAGCGCACAGTATCCCCTCGATTGTTTTAGCCGCCACCGGCCAGCCAAACGCGCCATTCTATCATTGTGATTCTAGACTACGTTCTTAATAGTCTTAAATACTAGGTATTCTTAACTAGTCTTAAGTAAAAACGAATAAGCAAATTATAATTTTTTTTTAATAAATCCAACGCAATCAAGCACCGATTAACGTATTTACAGTAAAAATACGCATTTTGAGAAATTTCACGTGAAATTAGGGGGGGTCGAGGCAAATCTCACGACATCTCACCACAGGGGGTCGAGAGAAATGGCCAAAATCGCCTCTCACGTAATTAATGTACGCCCCCTACAGATGGTGTGCTTGTAGGAGTAAAGGGGTAAAGAAGATCCATGTATTGTTGATTGTTTGTGAGGCTTTGGTGAGGAATGGATAAAACAGCTATGTTGCAATAGTTTAACTAATTAACATTTAGGTTTGAATGAATAAAAAACAAAATGGCGGATGAGGGCGGACGATTTTATTGTGTTAAACAATTGTCATTAGTCTGAATTTCATGCATATGCGAGTAATATAGCTCGGCAAGACCGCAGATGTAAATAAAAACATATCTATCTCAAAATTCTGAGGTAAAAAATACCATATACCATGTACCTATAAAATGTACAGTTTAAGCAAAAAAACAATAAAATTATGTTGTAAGACAAAGTACATGCCTTCCACATCCATAATCAATGTGTTTTTCATCTAAACATAACCACAATAGCCAGAGAGATAAATTTCACACACGATAGCGCATGAGCAAGTAGGTACTTGCGTTGCCGACTGTCTTGGTCCCGACTGACCATACAACAATAGGCGTGTGCGGAGGGGAAGGTATTGACTGTCAATAGACGGGACGGTTATCAAGCTTGAAGATTAATACGTTTGAAAAGATTTTAACTTAACTTGGTGATTTTGACTTTTGACCTTTTTTTTGAGTGCAAAAACTCCTATTCGCGGCGGCGCGGCGGTGGGTTCATCCCATTGTTGGAGATAGACTGACGTAGGGGAGTTTCCAAGCCTTGTTTTATCAACTGCGAGAAGATGGAAGAATGTTTTTTAATAACTTTCGAATGTAGATTTACCTTTTTTGATGACTTGTGCATAAGTTTGAAGCGTGTTATTTCTCGGTCTGTTTTTGTCTCGCATCTTCTTCATCCGATAGCAGTGCATTCACTGTTCCAGAGGCAAAGACATGCTTTAATTTCAAAAATGAAACTTTTGAGCTTCGAATACGGAGATGCTCTTCTCCAATCTAGCGATAATTTTTCACAATGATGCCACGAAAGCACAAGGCACAACGGACGGTTTGCCGGTCGGAGTCCGAGTGACGAGGAATCCTACAGAGCTGCAGTTTTCCTGAGCCTCGTGTGAAAGGCCTGTGCATGCAATGGGACGTCGCAAAGCACTTCCCGCCATGGCGGCATTTGGCGGCACAGGTTTGTGCAGCCAAATGCTTCAAAATATCATTGTATACATGACTCCTTACCATATACTGGCAAAAACTAAGCGGGGCTGGGCAGGGCTTTTTTTGTAGGTCTAACGGAATGTAGGTTTTGGAAGTTCTGCGTCAGCATTACAAATAATGTATATTTTCTTTAATATAGTCAAGAAAGACGTTATACCAAGTTTGGAATGAAACATATGATTCCTTATGAAGCAAAATAATAACTCAATGAGGCTAAAACTACACCAGTGTTGCAACAAGACCTCTGCAAAATAAGTGTCAAATCCTTGAATTAATGACACAGAGTATGAAGCTCAACTTTAAGGGGCTATGAAACCGAAATTATTACCCCAATAGGCTTAATGACTGTCTTTACATAACAAATGGACTTTTCTCTTAAGATTTAAAAATGATTTGAAACTAATTCGTTGACTTTAAAAATGAATTTAGTGCAGCCAGATTCGCATTTGGGACCACTGTGCGCCAGTCGCCGGCTACCAGCGGGTTGAGCCGCATGCCGGCTCGAGAGCCTCCGACCGCGGATCATATGGACGCGTGTAAAAGGGTCTAGCTCAGTTCCGTTAATTTTCACGGCAGCTCAAACCCTGCCGGTCTCTTCAGCTCTCGTGAGCGCGCAATGTCTAAGGGAGCTCTCAATCACACGTATGTATTTACAAAGTCACGCGTACGGAGAAACTAGAGTGGCGGTAAATGACATGGTCGCACACTCACTTAAATTGTTACAAACAACCGTCACACTCAAAATTAATGGAATCAAGGTAAAAATGAAAACGAGCAGTCACTCACACAATCACTCAGGTTTGTACACAAAATACAGTCACCTTCGTGAGCTCAATCACAACACACAAGCAGGGTTAACGAGGATTTCTCCAGTGACCCGTCAGAAACGCAAGAATAAATAATAATAAAAGTGGGGGATATTAAACAACTGAAGTAAATGAATAAAATTGATAATTACTTTCAAGCTCTCATTCACGTGGGTTTGCATACGATACGCAGTCACCCTCGTGATTCTCATTCACACATGCATGCAGGGTTCAGGGACTTTCCCTCAATCATGCACTCGGGTTTGTATATTCACAAAGTACTATTTATTAGTGAATAAAAAAGTATTATTTACTGTGCATCATAAGCATTAAAGGTGTCTATAAATAAAGAAAGTTTAAGCTTAAAACTGCCCAGAAGTGAATGCCTAAGAATCAGCATGATCACTAGCGTCACTAATATACGACAAATCTATTCTCTAATTGTAGATTGACCGGGAGAAAGTAGAATGTTTTCCACAATCCAATATCGGGTTAGAAATTGTGTGCATGGGATTGGGATTGTGCGTAAAGGCTGTGCAGGGAACGTGCATCACTGTGCACACATTTCGTGCACGCTTACCACACGTTACATGCACAGCTCACAATATTTTCCAACAGCACGGGAGCCATTGACTGAGAAAATATATGATTGAATTTACTGCACTTATTACTATTGCAAAACATGTCCCCTTACCCAATGATATAATTTCATGAAAACCTATTTTTACCATTTTTTTATTAACAGCATGAATATGTGATGTAAAATTCTAATCTTCAAAAGTTTAAACCTTTAAACAATTCTTATAAATCTTAATGACGGAATTCCGAGTCCGCCCGGCAATAATCAAGTTGAGAAAACATTAATTTTTTAATTTCCATTTTTTTTGTTACATGTACCTATATATAGTCATTTTTGGTTATGCGCCTACAACATGTGATAATGATGACTTTGGCTGGTATTGTTCTGAAGATGAAATTTTTATTTATTTTTTGTGTTCATTGTCTCACAGAGAATTACTCGAAATGCATGTTATTCATTATAAAACAATTTTTGTTTGCATCTTGTGGGTGATATGCAGAAATTCAAATTTTTTTGTTTGTGTCATGCATGCATCTGAAGCAAAGATGAATTTTTTTGTTTACAATGTGCTCAACAAGGGGAAGTGTCATTCACGTATATTCATGTGTTGGTCACATTGTGCCAAGTGCTGCATCATAGGCAATTGTTTTGATTTATGATATGTTTTTGTTTTTCTTCTTGTCGACCATCATGAGTTGCTAATCTTGGTGGAAGCCGCCATTAAAGAATGTGGTGAAATATCGTGTGTTATTATGTGCCTGGAAAATAACAGATATTACGTAGATGAATGCTAAAAAACACCACCATACTGAAGCGGTTAGATCATGAAGATAAAATTAGAAAGGGAGGTTGAAACATTCAGAGTTTCCGCGCCCAATCAAGGACACTACAGATTACGGAGAAAGGACATGAGGAAATCAGGATAGGTACTGTAGAATGTGATGTGGATATCAGTTCAAGTTTTCGGCAGAAAAGGAAGAAACGTGGGCCTTAGACGTTTCGCCGAGGTGCAATGGAGGTTCAACATTTACTTCAACGGAGCTGTCTAATAGCACCCTTTGACCGCGTTCATTTAAAAACTCTCCCATCCAGCCAATTACGATATTGTTTATCCCATATGATGCTGACATCGCGAGTACCTCAAGGTGAGGCTCCATATTGAACGCTTTTTTTTAAACTAGGCACCTATCAGAAAGACCTGTGTTGGAACTGGCTTGAAAGTATTTTTAAATGGCGAAATCTGAGCTGACACTGATTTGAAACTCCTTTGCACTATGTTGAGCCCGAACGTGAAATCAACCACTCTTCTGCAACTGCGTTGACACTGTTTTGCTGTCGCTGTGTTGGCACTGTGTTGCTCATTAACTACGAGCTATTTTGAAACTCTGTTGACCCGCGGTGACACTGCACTGCTTTCACTAGGTTGGCACTGTGTTTATACTGATTTGAGCAGTCGTACCTGTGTTAACCCTGCACTGCATTTGTATAGTTAACTTGAAGAATTTCTGGGTACTATTTATGCTTTTTATCATTGCTGACTAAACTGCTATTTATTCTACTGTTGATTGGTATGGCTCCTCGGAAGTTCGAAATATGAACAGTATTCCTAGTAAATCAACCTGCAATTGAACACACAATACTAGTAAGCAAGCATCTTTTCCAAGTTGGTAAACAAGCTTTTACCTCTACTCAACGTTGTTTTATTCGCACGCGTAGAGCAGAACTTACGGTCTTTTGAAACGTAGGTTCTCGCAGCTAAATTCATCGTCGTCGGAGGCTTTCGGGTGCAGCTGCGTATAAAGCGTTGTCGGTGTGCGAGCTTTCGCGGCCATTGCAGGACGCATCATCAGGCAATGTTTTAACGCTACCATTCAGAACGAACTGTGTTGTAACTGGCTTGAAAGTAGTCTTAAACGGCCAAATCTGGGCTGAAACTGATTTGAAACTCCTCTGCACTATGTTGAGCCGAACGTGAAATCAACCACTCTTCTGCAACTGCGTTGACACTGTATTGCTCATTAAGCAGCAGTTTTCTCAGCACAGTAAGTAACAATTTTCATTTACTCGCCGAATTCACTTCATGTGTGACAGCACCTTTTCAGTCCACCCATCCTGTTGCGCTGCCTGATGATGCGTCCTGCAATGGCCGCGAAAGCTCGCACACCGACAACGCCTCATACGCAGCTGCACCCGAAAGCCTCCGACGACGAAGAACTCACGGCCTCTTGACTTGAGACTGAACTCATGAGTCTTGCAACATTAATGAAGTTGGAGGGGGTGACGACGTCTTCGATTCCAAGCATGAAACACAAGGATTTCAAGGTCGCAAAGTTGGAAGTGCAACGAAGCTGTTTCGGAGTGCCGCCATGTCGAAACATTGTCTAGCTGTAGTCAGTAGCTGTAGTATTTGACGTATTACTAACAGACTTTCCGACTTTCCTTAAATTGTTCCACAAGCCTTTTTCTTTTGAATTCTTTAAATGCATTCCTAAGGGCTTGACATTTTAAACCAACTACTGCCAGTTGCAAAATTCCTTCACCAGAGTTTAATGGCCGATATCTCAAAAATAGTAAATGCGATTTTAAAATAACCCTAGCATCACAAAGATGTCACCCATATGCTCTGGGCATTTTTATTATTCTGAAGGAAAATTTTCCGAATCATACTGTGAGCATATGCTGAAAATGTTTTCATGTCATTTTAGGAGTCAATCATTTCATAACATGCTGTCCGCATATTTCTAACATGTACAAAAAAAAATGCTCAAAATATTTTGATGTTGTGTGTACAGCATATTTCTAGCATATTTTCAAGGAATATAATATGTAAAATATTTTCATGGAAATAGCTCATTGTTTGTTGATAGGCATGTTTATTTATGCGTCTCCATAACTCCGCATCTCACGACTTTGCAATTTTGAGTTGATACGACATTCCAATATGAATCACAGTCATGCTTTTGTGATATGTGGTCATGCCAATAATACCTTACTGCCTTGTACCTCCCTCACGTACGACCAATATACTTTTGGATGTTCTTTTAATTGTTCCACAAGCATTTTTCTCTTGAATTCTGTTAATGCATTTCTAAGGTTTGCCTTTGCAATGGATTTTGACATTTCATGATTTTCAATGATCGCGTTACGCTAATCAGTGAGCATATGTTTACTATTTTTTTTTGGCGTATTCGCTGTCGCCTCAGGGGTTTCTCACTTACGCAATCCACCACGATGGTTTGGGGCCATCTTTTTTTTTAAATTAATATAGGGATATGCATAGTTATAATTAACCCCCGAGAGCGTGATATTCAGGAACGACTTCCATTGAACCTCCGCACCTTTTTAAACTCCGTCTTCTTGGGAATAATTATAAAATATAATAAGTTTATTGCCGTAGACCAATATTGGCCTTATAGACATGCAGTACAGTGTAAGCTGCGAACAATATTAAATTTCAATTCAAGATATAGATACAATACAATCAATGATGATAATTATAACATCATAATGATATCATAATAATAAAGCAGTTATAACACTCTGTTTCAAGTTCACGAATTTTCACGCTATCAATTTAAAACAAAGGTAATCTTGTAAACTTGTGGAACTGAAATTAAAGTATAATGCTTCATATATATATAAATATTCATATTTTCAACTCTTAATAATAACAATAACAGTAGGGAATAGGGATAATCATATTGGTTTGTGAAAAGACAAATTAACATTGTTAATAACATTCTGTTTCAAGCGCACTATTAAACAAGGATTTCATCTCAAATGTATATAAATGCTAACATTCAATAAAATAACATATACTTAATAAATTCTTAAAAGATACTCTGTTATGACAAGTTCATAATTATTCCCGATATACAATGATAGCAAGGATTACTGCGATTTACCACAGGAAAAATTATCTAGTTACTATACATAAATCCAGCACATCGAATACACAAGTATTCAGTTTCCATTGAAATTTGAAATTAGCAAAAAAAATTAATTAGTTAAATGAAAAGTGAAGGAATGAAGAATAATAATAAAAGATAGTGAATACAGTATATGGGAGTCGTCTTTCATAGTAATAATCTGCGTAATTTTGATTTATAGGTACTTATTGACTGGCATTTTTTTATTTCCTCAGGGAGTAAATTCCAATTTCGGGATATGGTGGCTATAAACGAATTATGGTACATTTCGGTTTTATGCCTGGGGATCTGTAGGTCTAAATTACGAGACCTAGTTGAGTGACTGTGGATACCTTTTTTTTTAAAGACGAAGGACCTGTATAAATATACGAAGGACAACCTGTCTTAAGAATTTTGAATACTACGATAAGAGACATATAAAGCCGTCTTTCTTTGACTTTCAGCCACTTCAGCTGTTTGTATGCACCAGTGACGTGGTCCCATCGTTTTAGAAACAAATCTCACAGATGCGTTCATCGCCACCTGCAATTTATTATTTGTTTCTTCGTCTATATAATTTAAAATCCCGCAACAGTAATCAAAATGTGGGAAAATAATGGAACTAACCATTGATTTACGGATATTTACGGGCAACTGATTTTTAGATTTATACAGTTGGTGGAGAGTTTTAAAGCACTTACTCCGAATGTTTAGACAGTGAGTTTTCCAGTTTAAGTTTCTGTCGACCGTTACTCCGAGATTTTTCACTTGATTCTCATGAGGGATGACCTTACTTTTTACTATGATCGCGGGGATCTGATGTAAGTTCACTTTGCTTGTCATATTCCTGCTCCCTATTCTAATTGCTTTAGTTTTGCTTTCATTTAGTTGTAGCCCATATATCTCAGCCCATGTATTTATGCGAGCAATATCAGCATTAACACTGGCAATAGTTTGGGTCAAGTTTTCGAGGGTTGAGTGTTGATAGATTTGAAAATCATCTGCGTACGAGAGATAATGAGACTCTTCAAGGGATCTTGGTAGATCGTTGATGAACAATGAAAACAGTAACGGACTGAGGACTGACCCTTGTACCATTCCTACATCAGCACTCAACCAACTAGATACATTCCTATTTTTTCCAATTACAGCCTGTTTCCGTCCGGTGAGATATAAACTGAACCATTTTATCACATCTACACGATACCCTGCAAGCCACCGCGAGGGTGTGTCACACTATTAGAAAAGTAAAATGATTTTTTACTTCTGTAATAGGAGAGAATGATTGACCGAATTTTTTTTCCTTTTGAAAAGTCGAACTGAACAAGTATTGTAAGTTGTTTGTTATCCATCGTATACGATATCCATCGTTTGATAACCATAACGTTTGATATCCATCGTATATATCCATCGAATAAAATATGTAACAACTGCATCTCTTAAGTGATTGTTAGCAAAGTCTGCTCTATTAAGGCTGTTCTACACGGTACAATTTCTTGTACAAGATCTTGTACCATAAATTGAACGGCGAGATTTGACCAAGATATTGTACAAGAAGTTGGTTCACGGTCGTACACGATCAATGATTTTCATGCAAATTGTTCGCCAATAACATGCGCAGATATTGTTTTCTGTCGAACAGCTGAATCGCGATATCCGATGACGATAGTATTTTGAAAATACTGCCATAGTTACTGGGTTACAATGAATTGCAACCATTAATCCTAGCATTAATAAAATGAAATTATACGATTGGTTACTTGCACTCTTTCATCGGCTCATGAAACCCATCATTACTCGTCCAAGCATCATGTTTTCGCTTGTTGCATATATTTATTTTTGGTTCAATAACGTCATCTTAATTTCATTGAGGTTTAATGTTTGCCAGTGTGTCCAACTCATCTTTTGAGAAATAGAATACTTCCGACGCGACCGACGAATTTCACAATATGGAAGAAACAAAGAATGTCATAATATGGAAGCAACAAAGAATATCACGATATGTACCACAAAAATGGAAGTTTTGTCACGCTAATAGGAATAAAATTGATCGCAAACACAGAACACCCACCTTAACGAATACTAAACGAACGCATCACTACCGTCACATGTCATGCGCAGAAGCTACAGAGTGGATCTTGGATGGTTTCATCCAATAATATAGAGCATGATCTAATTTCTTGTACAAGAAATTGTACGAACCCCTCGTACACGATGCAATTTGCGCATTGTACAAGTTCTTGTACAAAATATTGTACCGTGTACAACGGCCTTTAAAAGTATATATCTTTCTTTTTTTGTTTAAATTACATCCTAAAAAATTACGCAGTAAGTACTAAGTATAGTCACTGATTACTTCGGGTGCTTTCCAATAGCCCATCTGCGCTGATCTGCTTCAATCTGATTAGCGCAGAGCGTGTTCCAATTGAATGTGTGACGTCATCTGCGCTAAGCAGATTGAAACAGATTCTCACCGTAGTTCTTCATGAAACTTTGTAATGGCGGGGAAATATGTAACAATGGAAAAAGTAATTCCTCAATTGCATTTCCTCACAACGTGGTGGAAGGATACCACGATCTCTCTGCACGAAATAGTTCGCGAAAATCACGAAAAGATAATGGATAATGAACGTTTTCATGACGAACTACTTTGTACTGCCAGCGTTGTTCTGATTTTTCAAATTTACCGCGATTGTTCGGCCATCTTGGAAACACACTAGCGCAATTGCGTTCCAATTGTCTGTTTCAATTTGTGTGTTTCCATCTGTTGCGATATATGCTAATCTGCGCAAGGCGATTGGAAAGCACCCTTCGACGGTGTCAATCGTAGTCACTTATTGTGGGGTGTTGCTTGCAAGCAGGTAAGTGTCGGGGCGGAGAGGAAGTGACGTTCGCTTCCGGGAGTGCAATCTCGTTGTCCGGATGGATAGATGTCTGCAGATTCCAGGAGTTATTGGGTCGGAACCGATTGAGATGGACTCGTGACGCAGAGTTCGAAATCCGAAGTCGTACAATCACTCCAGCCTTCTCTTCCGTTTGCTCTCTCCGTCCTGGCGTTGCGAAAGGGTTATCGCGAGCACTTGATCATCCGTCCTCTTGAATGTGAAATGGTCGATTTTCGAAACGGAAACATATAATTCCGGGAGAACACGGCGAAGCGATTAATCTAATGAATGAATGGATGGAGAAAGAGTTGAATCGTGAAGAGCAGCCATCGTGGTCGATCTGACTCTTCGGCTATATCGAATTGCGAAATGTAATACTTCAGGGTTTTCCTTTAAATTGCCTTGTTTATTCATGCATATTAGCGTGAACTTTATATACATGCCCTTATAAGTAAGATAGCTTAAGTATGCCTGGCTTAAAGTGTAAAATAATGCACTTTTCGAATATTATTTTTCGATATATCAACGCCTTTTTTAACACGCAACATTCTGGCATGTAAACGGGATGCATCTAGTCACAATTCGATAGCACATTTTCAGATTTTCTTCTAAACCTCAAATAATAAATACCATATTATTGCTATGACTACCAGCAAATAACACGTGTGTCACCTCGACTCAGAATACAAAAGAGCATATTTAAATATGACTGGCACATTAATTTCGAATAGCATACCCAACACTACCAATGGCAACCATGACATCCGCTGTTTGCTAAGCCATAACAAGCCGTTTCATCAGGGCAAAATTACAAAATAAAATCTTGTGTAATTCCCATGATGAAATGTGCTTTTTACGGTACGATTACATTGTATATACTCAATTGAAAGCGGCCATTGTATTATTTCGCCGTACTTGAAAAATGATATCAATGTATTCAATGGCCCGCGATCACCTTAATTAAGGAGGTTCCACCGTGACTCCGCGATTCAAAATCCCGTAAAAGAGCTATGTTATGTAATGAATAAATACCGTTCCAGAAAAACACCTATATGTAAAATCATCCATAGGGTGATAACGCATGCGCAATAATTGTATGAGTATGCTATTTTACGGCGCGTTGTAGTTGCATTCTATTTTTTACAATCTCTTTTAACCCATTTTGACTTCGGAACATGACTGACGTGTTGTTGCCACGTTTAATTTCCAAAGTGAGAATACATGCTCAATCCCGCTAATACGCATTCTAAAATAGGTTGAATATTTTAATACTTAGTTTTAAACTATTCCCTTGCAAATACAAGTCTTTGTTTTGAATTTTCTTAATAATCGTATTTTTGAAAATTGTTTGGCAACAATGACGCTGCTACCATTTCTAAGCATTAGTATTAATAACACCATGTCGATAACCAATTAAATATTTAAATTACATAAAAAATATAAGAAGGACCTTGGTAAGGTATATTACTAAATTAAGTGACTAAACAGGCTCAAAAGGACGTTCTCCGTCACAACTACCGTTGCCATTTATAACAACATACTGTAGCCCCACTTTCATGTAACTAAGGCTTTCCTGCTTTTTTTCGAGCAAACATTTATTAATATCAACTAAACGTGTAGTAAGGCGAGCACTTTTTTAAAATGCTTAATTCTACATAAAATTGAGCATCTTATATTAGTTTTTTGTCGAAACTACCTTTCTCCTTACATTATTAATCTGCAAATAATTACTGCAAGAGCCATGCTTTTCCGTATAGCCACGTATAAAATATCTGATTTTCAACGTCTTTTTTCTTCCAATATATGTTATGGAAAGGCCAAATTATTGTATTGACAATCGATGCCAAAAGGGCCAAAAAATGATGTGTCATGAAATTTTCACAAAAATGACACCTACTTCATATTTCGGTGGAGCCACCTTAAAGTGTAAAATAATGCTCTTTTCCGATATGATATTTCGATAAATCGACGCCTTATTTAACACGCAACCTTCTGGCATGCAAACGGGATGCATCTAGTCACAATTCGATAGCACATTTTCAGATTTTCTTCTAAACCTAAAATAATAAACACCATATTATTGCTATGACTACCAACAAATAACACGTTTGTCACCCCGACTCAGAATACAAAAGAGCATTTTTAAATATGACTGGCTCATTGTCACTGTTCAGAAAAAGTTTCATATACATTGGGCCAAAAATCTACAACTAATTACCGTCTGAGTACAAAGGGGCGGTAAATCTTCATATTTTTCTTTAAAAAATGTAAATAATTAGCTGTTTACTTATCCGAAAATTGAAGAAATACTTTGTTAAATCAAATTTGATAATTGTTATAATATATTTAGTCAAAGATATTACTTTTTGTTAATGTTGGTACATGTCCTTTTTTCCACTTTTTATGAACCAATGCATGGAAGATTATTATATAATGATGGTAACCTAAACACAGGTCCAACTTCTAGGTTTCCTAAAGCTCCCTATAAATGTTGTATGTCTTTGTTTTGTATATAATATGGAGTAATAAACATTATTATTATTATTTTGAATAGCATACCAAACACTACCAATGGCAACCATGACATCCGCTGTTTGCTAAGCCATAACATGCCGTTTCAACAGGACAAAATTACAAAATACAGTCATGCGTAATTCCCATGATGACATGAGCTTTTTACGGTATGATCAGATTGTACATACTCAAATGAAAGTGGCCATTGTATTTTTTCGCCGCACTTTAACAGTGATAACATTTTATTCAATGGCCCGCGATAACCTTAATTAAGTGGTCTGGGCCCGTATTCTCGTTTGAAACGCAACCTCGGTTATCTCCCCAGCAACGAAACCGAGGTTGCGTTTCATTGATTTCCTCATTAGAATGTTTACAAAAAGTTAACGCGAGTCCCGAAAACCTATGGTATCCCTTGGATACCACTAGAGTTTCAGAAAGAGAATAAGGACCCTGATTGAACATAATACTCCCGTAGGCAAAAGTCATAGGCGTCAGTCCTTCATCGAAAAGACAAAAAATTAGTTCAATGTTCAGATAGATCATTGCTGTCAACATGGCTATGTTATTGGTAATCAGGGGAATTACATCTACGTATTATACTTAAGAACATACATCTAGAGCTTTCTACTATATGGCAGTGAGGCATGGACGATGAGAGCAGAGGAGAAGAAAAGGCTGGAAGCATTTGAAATGTGGTGCTACCGAAGAATGATGAAGATAAAATGGATCGATCGAGTGACCAACGAAGAAGTCTTAAGAATAGTGGGAGAGAAGAGATGTCTACTGAAAACATTAAAAAGAAGACGGGACAACATAATGGGCCACATCTTGAGACACGATGGCCTAATGAAGACAATCGTAGAAGGACAAGTGAACGGGAAGAATGAAAAAGGCCTGGCCTCGTATGAGTTATATAGAACAGGTCGTGAAGGACGTGAAAGAGAGGAACTACGTTTATATGAAGATGAGGTTGGCCGATAGAAGAATCGAGTGGAGGGCTGTGTCAAACCAATCCTAGGATTGTTGACCCATGATGACGATTATCCTTCAAACCCACCCTAAAGGTGTGTGGCAATGGGTGGCTGAATTCGCACCAAGAATACATTATATGTAACACACTTGATCCCGTTTCACACGACACTTGATCCAGTATAAGGTCTAGTACACTCGCTAGTATGCTAGCTTTCATGTTTCGTGTGAATAGAACCAGTATACTGGCTGGCATGCATGATCTCTCACTTACTGCATAGTCGCTCTAATACTAGCATACTCGCTGAGCTACTGGATTTCCTACTTGATGCGGTACTAGTTCACTACTAGCTCCTAGTAGGACTCAGTAGCCATCGACTAATCAAGTCACGTTTCATACGCTGTGCGAACTTTTCTTTTCTTAAATTAGTATGGAATCATATGGAATAACCGATTCATACCAAGCACAAGGTCGGTGATCGTGTGAAACGTCCTAGCAGAATTCCAATCATGCTAGATTCCGTCCTCAATATCAAGAAGCGGCTAGCACACTAGGTCTTGTACTCGATCAAGTATCGTGTGAAACGGGCCTTATAAAGGATTAGTGGTTAAGTAGCTAACATTACAATTATGGAAAGTAGCTAACATTACACCTATATTTAAAATCGGTGATAGGGAAGAACCAAGTAACTACAGACCCATTTCACTCACGTCAATCTCTTGTAAGATATTTGAGCGCATTGTAGCCAGTTCGATCATGGGGCATTTGGATAGTCAGGGATTAGTCATAAACAGCCAACATGGGTTCCGGAAAGGTAGATCTTGCGAGACACAACTAGCTTTATTCTGACACGATATTTTAGTCCACGGTGAAAACAGTGCTGAAGTTGATGCGATATTTTTAGATTTTAAAAAGGCATTCGATAAAGTTCCTCATGATAAATTAATCTTGAAGTTAGAGAGTTTTGATACAAATAAAGACGTTGTATGCTGGGTAAAAGAATTCTTAAGTGGGCGAGAGCAGAGAGTTGTCGTAGATGGTATCATGTCGGACAAAATCAAAGTCACATCGGGAGTTCCCCAGGGTAGCGTAGTAGGCCCGCTTCTATTTCTTTTATACATAAACGATTTGGGTACCGTAGTTAGTAGTAACCTTAGACTCTTTGCAGACGATGCGATAGTGTATAGAGGTATATCAAAAGAAGAGGACAGTAAATCGCTTAGCAAGGATTTAGATGCAATTCAAGAGTGGTGCGACAAATGGCAGTTAGAGCTTAACCTTAAAAAGTGTGTAGCTACCAATTTTTGGAGGAGGCATAATTCGATTGAGCGTACCTATAAAATTAGTAACAAGAAGATCGAAAACGTAGAAACCATAAGATATTTAGGTGTAACAATCACTAAGGATTTATCGTGGGGAAGACACATAAGGGAAATATGCGGCCGAGCGAAGAGAAAGCTAGGATTTATAAAAAGAGTACTTGGGAAATGTGATGAGAAGACAAAAGAACGATGCTATTTTTCACTAGTTAGGCCCCACCTTGAGTATGCAGCCAGTGTCTGGGATCCTAATGAATTAGGCTTGATCAGAGAACTAGAGTGTGTGCAGCGTAGAGCAGCTAGGTTCGTTAAAAGGTGTTACGATAGGTTGAGTAGCGTTTCAGAATTAATAAAAGAATTAGTGTGGGAATCATTATCAGAGCGTAGGTTAAAGTACAGATTGAATCTATTGAAGAAATTTCAATCGGATAACTTTGCTGAAGATGTTAAGCAAATATTAAAAACACCAGCGTATTATACTAGATTCGACCAGGTAAATAAGATTAGAGAGATAGATTGTCGTACTGATAGATTCAAAATGGCATTTTTCCCCCGTACTATAAGAGAACAGAATAGGCAGCATAGCAAAGGGATAGGTAGGGGAAATATTTTAGAGTAATCTGTGGAGCATGATGCATGTATAAACCCCTTAAATACTATAGATACTAACAATCTAGTTGCATGAGACCCTATAGTTGCTAGTTTGCATGTGAATAGTGCATGCTTGGTGGTCTTCATCCCCTGCCACACACCCTCGCGGTGGCTTGCAGGGTATCGTGTAGATGTAGATGTAGTTATAATCTAGTCGAAACCTAGCAATCTAAAAAATAGAAAAATAGCAAAGCAAGCAAACACAAACATGCTGTTATTTGAGCTGGGTCTTTGTACCAACGTACAGCAACTTATGCTGTCCTTTGATAGCATAGTTAGTTGCATATTGGCTTGTCCACTTGTGAATATACTATTTTATTTATAGCCATGACTATCCATACCCCGAATGTACGAGGGAAGAAGGACATTTAAAATCAGCAGTTTTGGAAATTAATTTCTCTCATTTTATGTCCATGGTCCACTTTACCACATTAAGTGACAGATCGCAAAATGTTTCCAATGTCATCAGCGAAAATTTTGTCTTAGAGTTTACTCTTGGGATTGAGTCTATGTTTCAAAATACGGCCTGATAACGATTCCCGTTTAAGTTTGTGTATTAGTAGATGTAGATTAACACATGTATTTAGTAAATTCAAAGCACTTAATGCGTCATTCATCCCACTGCATGAAAGGGGGTCCACTCATTGAGTCAGCCATGTTTGAAGGCGAAGTGATGCCCCTGTTAGTTCTTAGATGCGGGCTCCTGTGCAGTGAATGCACTGGTTGGAGAAGCTTAGATGGTACATCTACACGATTCCCTGCAAGCCACCGCGAGGGTGTGTGGCAGCGGATGAAGATCACCAAGCATGCACTATTGACATGCAAACAAGCAACTATAGGGACTCATGCAACTAGATTGTTAGTATCTATAGTATTTAAGGGGTTTATACATGCATCATGCACCACAGATTACTCTAAAATATTTCCCCTGCCTATCCCTTTGCTATGCTGCCTATTCTGTTCTCTTATAGTACGGGGGAAAAATGCCATTTTAGAATCTATCAGTACGACAATCTATCTCTCTAATCTTATTTACCTGGTCGAATCTAGCATAATACGCTGGTGTTTTTAATATGCGCCTAACATCTTCAGTAAAGCTATCCGATTGAAATTTCTCCAATAGATTTAATCTGTACTTTAACCTACCCTCTGATAATCATTCCCACCCTAATTCTTCTAGTAATTCTGAAATATTACTCAACCTATCGTAACACCTTTTGACGAACCTAGCTGCTCTACGCTGCACACTATCTAGTTCTCTGATCAACCCTTATTCATTCGGATCCTATACACTGTCTACATACTGAAGGTGGGGCCTAACTAGTGAAAAATAGCATCGCTCTTTTGTCTTCTCATCACATTTCCCAAGTAATAAATACATTTTTGATAAATCCTAGCTTTCTCTTCACTCGGCCGCATATTTCCCGGATGTGTCTTCCCCACGATAAATCTTTAGTGATTGTTACACCTAAATATCTTATGATTTCAACGTTTTCGATCTTCCTGTTATTAATTTTATAGGATCGCTCTATTCTCCTCCATAAATTGATAGCTACACACTTTTTAAGGTTAAGTTAGCCATTTGTCGCACCACTCTTGAATTGCGTCTAAATCTTTGCTAAGCGATTCCCTTGTCTCCTTCTTTTGATATACCCTTATACACTGCGGCATCGTCTGCAAAGTCTAAGGTTACTACTAACTACGGTACCCAAATCGTTTATGTATAAAAGAAATAGAAGCGGACCTACTACGCTACCCTGGGGAACTCCCGATGTGACTTCGATTTTGTCCGACATGATACCATCTATGACAACCCTCTGCTCTCGCCCACTTAAGAATTCTTTTACCCAGCATACAACGTCTTTATTTATACCAAAACTCTCTAACTTCAAGATTAATTTATCATGAGGAACTTTATCGAATTCCTTTGTAAGATCTAAAAATATCGCATCAACTTCAGAACTGTTTTTGCCGTAGATTAAAATATCGTGTCAGAATAAAGCTAATTGTGTCTCGCAAGGTCTCCCTTTCCGGAACCCATGTTGGCTGTTTATGAGCATCCTCTGACTATCCAAATGCCCCATGATCGAACTGACTACAATGTGCTCAAATACCTTACAAGAGATCGACGTGAGTGAAATGTAGATGGTATGGTTAATAGGGATAAGTAATGTGTTTAAGGTCAGGATGACGGGGAAATGCTTTTTAAAGGGGGGACGGGAGCATGATACAATGGTGATACATTGAAGGGTACAATTTCCTTTAACAATTTTGGCCCCAAAGCTTTGAAAGCCGATACAATCTAAGAAGTTTCTTAGAAATCCAGCTTTGCACCTTGTCATGAACATTTAAAATTTCTACACTTCAATAAGGCATGTGATTGAAACTAGATAAATGAGAAGTAAATACTGTAAAGTTGTCACCATGAATAAAAGAATTAAAATATTCCTTTGTCCCAATGTTAAGACTTCTACCCGTATGACCTAAATAAATACGATGGGTCGTTTACCATTTTTTTATTGCCGAATCTGATAAGAGTTTGTAAAGTAAATAGACCCGTATTTTTCGGTTTTTCGATCCGTCAATTATTTCTCGAGTTATAAGCGGCGGAAAACTGATATTTTTAACCCTTTCTGAAAAGTGGGTGTGGTGCAACCTCTGACGTATATCGACTTCGTCCAATCACAACTGAGCCCGCGAAGCTACTTCGCCTTATCGCAAAGGGGGGGGACACAGCTGACTCTGCCAATGGGAGCAGTTACGACAGCATCTGTGCGAGCAGACCTTCCGAGAATCCCCCTCCACTCCCTTCCCTTCCCAGAAGAGCAGTCAAGGACGGGAGGGATATGACGTCAATGTTATCACAGCAGCTTTTTCGGCGGGTGTCACCTTTTGCTTATTTTAATTTTTGATTAATGAGTTAATGGTCAGAAAATTAATTTTTTCACTAAAATTATTTTTTCGTTTCCATCTAACAATTCTTTGTACAAGATTGCGATTTCGGTTCCGAGTAAACGCCCCCATTGCAGTCCTGAGCATCCCATCTTAACACGTACACCTCAATTTTGTGTAAAGGATTAAAAACATCGTTAGAATTAAAAGGTAAATTTCCAATGGTCATTCTAGAATAAAAACAAGGCTTCAAATTTACATTGCGAAATATTCTATAAATACCGTTGGACATGGCGCTGCTTATGAACGTCCATTTCTTGTCTGGGGGAGAAATTTGAGAAAGGCTGGTGGATGATGAGGTGGTCAACCTTCTTCGTTTCCTTTTGAGAAGCTTGTCAATGAGAGAAGACTCATAACCGTTCCCGATCGCAAGAAGTTTAATGGTACTCAATCCTTCGTTAAATTCTTCACCTGTCAGCGGAACAGAAGTCAAACGATTTAAAAACGAGTGAAAATCAGCCAGTTTATGAGAATAATGGTGGTAGGGAGTCCTTGGGAATGACGGCATCGGAATATGTGTTTTTTCGGTAAAAAGAAAAATGGTGATTTCTATCATTGAGGGAAATAGTTAAATCTAGAAAGAAAATATCAGAACACCCTTGCCAATGACACGGAAGTGACGAAACCGGTAGGGTTTCTCAATAAAAGTGCGAAAATACAAATTTAAGTTTTCTTACACTATGTCACATTTTCATAAAGTATCGCCTTTTTCTAATCATTTTATAGTAAGTGGATGAACACAAAGATAAGATGCATGCAACTAAGAACTACGAAGCTACTACTCAATGGAGAAATGTTTATTATAAAGGTCATGTTTCTGTAAATATATATCCGAATGTATTTATCCGTACATTTCCGGAGCATGAATGGATTAATATTGGTATTCCTTTGTTACAAGATGGATATGTCATCTGCCTTCCTAGTTTCCCTAACACTACTGCATCATCGGCGAAAAGACGGAGGTATTTATTTATAAATACTGCATTTTCGTAGAGAAGAAATGGAATTGGGCCTATCACGCTTCCCTGGAAAACACCCGATGTAACTATTACTTCGCATGAGCTAACACCATCTAATACCACCATTTGAACGAGTTAATTTAAGAAGTCTCCTACTTTGTCATTGTCTATCCCGTAGGATGCTAACTTTGCGAGGAACTTAAAGTTGGGCACCTTATCAAACGCTTTTCTGAAGTCAAGATACGCTGCGTCTGCCTGAACGTTACCTTTTCCCGAAACTAAAATATCACGAAGTAAAAGACCGAGTCGTATTTTGCAAGAACTACTCTTATATCCGGATCGAACCCGGTTTTATATCGATAAACCCTGGCTATCGAGGTGTCTCAAAATTGGTTGACTAGTACATGTTCTACAATTATGTAGGATGATGACGGTATTGGACTATAATTACAAGTCTGTTTCCTATCACCGCTCTAGAAAGATATGGGACACGTTTGCTCTTTTCAAGCCTGGTTTTGTCCAAACGACGTCACGATTGATTGAAAGCGCTCTTATAAAGGGAATAGAACGAATTAACCTTTTTTAAACTGGACGTAGCCATTTGGCCAATATCGCTTTTCAAGGAATTGACATCCTAGTTCCCTGTGCTTCACCAACAGATATAGAGGGACGATGAATTTGCGCGAGCTGTTAATACCGTTTGTAGCTAGATTGCTGTTGAATGCTCACGAAAACTGGTACGTCTACATAATACCCTGCAAGCCACCTCAAAGGTGTGTGGCAGGGGGTAAATTCTCACCAAAAATGCACTACATATCATGCATTTAAAAGGATTAGTATTAAGATATTAGTCTAGACTGAAATATTTAAAAAAAAGATAAAAATAGCAAAGCAAACATGCAAAAACATGCTGTTAGTTGGATTACCTTCAAGCCCTTACACCAAAATGCAACAGCCTATGCTATGGATTCAATCACTCGTGTTGGACATATTTACCGCTATTCACATCTCTAATTGAACGAGGAAACTGGTATGACGTTTGCGGCAATATTCATCGCGTCAGAATGCGAAACATTCAAAACAATTCTCGTCTCCAGGTGTAGTCTGAGTGGCATTCCGCCGCGGGGCGGCAGCACCGGTCGCCGCAGTCTCTGGACAGATGGCGGTGCAATCGCCGGTGGTGCGTGCGTGGGACGGCTCCCTGCAGTGGCCGGGTGCGGCCGTGGAGGCGCTGGCCGCGGAGAGCGGCCTCTTCGTGCCGGGGGCGGCGGTGGTGTGGGCGGTGGCGTTCGGCGCGGCCAGGGCCTTCCTGTGCATGCCGCGCTGGGCGCCGGGCGTGGCCGCCACGCTCGCCTGGGTGCCGTGGCCGGGCGCGGGCCGGATGCGGCCCTTCCCCTCGTGGGCCGCGCAGGCGCGGGGCCGCTGCGACAACCTGCAGTCGGTGGTGTCGGCGGCCGTCGACCGCCTGCCGCGCCTCTGGGTGCTGGACGAGGGGGACGACCTGCTCGGGTGCAGGCCCAAGTTCCTCGTCTTCGACCGGCTGCGGGGGCAGCCCACGGAGGTGGCGCGGCACGTGGTGAGGGCCCCAGGGGTGCGGGGCCTGCGGCACATGGCGCTGGACCCGGGCGGGGAGCGGGCCTTCGCGTCCTCCGGGGCCTCTGGGGCCCTCCTCGTCTACTGCCTGAGGGAGCACTCGTCGTGGGTGGTGGCGCAGGCCTCGGCCGGGGGCCCTATGGCCTTCCTGGGGTCCGTGCTCTACCTGACGCCGAGAGAGGGCTCGTCCGAGCTGCATGCCCTGCGGGACCCCTCCCCTGGGGGCAACGCCTCCCTGGAGGTCGTGGGTTCGCTGCTGGGCCCCGCCTCGGCGCTGGCCGCGGACCCCTCGGGGGCCCTGCTCTACTTCCTGCAGAGGGACCACGCCGTGGTGCGCTGGGACACCTCGAGGGCCCTGAGGGCCGAGTCGCACGACGTGGTGCTGCAGGACGACCTGCTGCTCCCGAGGGTGCCGCACATCGCCCTGGACTCCCACGGGGTGCCGTGGGCGCTCGCCGCACCCAACGCCTCGTCCGGGTGGTGCGTGCGCCTCGACAGGCGCTGGCGCCTGAATGTGTGACCTCCCAAGCACCAGCAGGGTGGCGACAGAGGGCCGATTAGGACGTGCAGCAGGAGGAGAACGGCGACGACAATGCACACGCAGCAGCAGCAGCGGCGGTGGTGGTGAATGGCGTGCCATCCTGGCATTCGCGTGCCGTGGTAGACAGCGCCAGAATATCTCTCTATCGTGTGTGTGTGGTGCTCAGTGCGACTTCAAACTCCATGGCCCAAATCATTCAATACGCACCCGTGCAAAGTGGAAAGTCAGAATCTCTGTGTTCAAACATTTCATTGTGTAATATGGAGATCGAAAATTGTGAATTCCACTTGTTTTATTATTGGCACAACCGGTTTCAGCCTATAGACTATCATCAGGCACACAATAGAATATTTTTCGTCGAGTGCCTTTATATATACACTTAGGGTACAGGCTGGGGAGGGGAGGGGGAAGGAATGTGGGGGTGAATTGTGGAAAAAGTGATTAGGGGCAGGTTGAATAGGTCGTGGGTGAAACAACTGAAAGTAGGGATGGGAGGTTGAAAAAGGTGATGTCGTTCAAGAGCCCAGGGTCCTTGCAAATGGAGGCCAATCTCCCAGGCACCCAGCTTTCGGCCTTTGTGTTCCAAATGGAGGATTACTAACCGTTTATAAAGGCACTCGACGGAAACTATTCCATTTTGTACCTGATGATGGCCTAACGGCTGAAACCGGTTGTACCAATAATAAAACCAGTGCAATTCACAATTTTCATTCTCCTTATTACTATGGAAAAATTCCACAAAATAAGAACGCGGTCACTGAGTTTTATTTCATTTGGTGGTGGATCACAGCAAGGAACAATACATTCTTTGCAGCATCTTGCGTCCAACTTGATTTCCTCAGCTCCATTGGAACATCACACATATTGCCTCTACATATTTATGCCGAAGTCTTGGGAAATAACTCTTGGATGAAAAATATGGCGTTTAATGTGTGTCCCTTGTTCCTTCGTTTTCTGTCTATCTCCAAGTTTTCACCATCGAACAGTTCAAAATGTGAAACTAAATTGATATGCACACTTGTATTTTTTAAGCACCTCGTGGCAGTGTAACTCAAGGAAAGTGTTACGTAAATAATCTTTGAATTTCTATCACGTTATATAGACTCATTAAGAAATTTAAAAATAATAATAGTGGTCTTTCTTATAGATTTTAATATCCGTAGTTCAAATCTGGCGTCAAAAAGTTTGTAACACCTAACGTTTTTGAGAAATAGCCATTTCTTTAATTCATGAACCTTTACTATGCATTATTGCTGGAAGGAAATACGTACGCCACTTTTCAATTTTCAGATGTAAACGTTGACATTGGATCCGTTGTCTGTAGATATGATTGAAATGAATTATAATGTTAAATAGGTTCAATTACAACAAAGAAATGTATCCAAATTCCAATGCGTCTCAGAATATTCTTATTAAAACATTTTGTATTCTGAATGCCAAAGTGAATCTTTTCGAGTGTGTTTTCTTCTGGTGCGCCTGCGCAGTAGGGTATCCCTTCTGAGCTGCTGTAACAGTAGTCTTAGAAGTATGCCCTTTTTCCTTATAAGTGAGGACGTTCTCTGAGACATTTCATGGAGGGACCTATCTCCTTGCACGCTAGCCCAAAGGTTCTCTAAGAAATAAAGTCCATGTATGACCGAGAAGAAAAGTCATCCCTGAGGACTCATGGCCACCCATTTTGTGGTATGCCTTAAGAAGGTTTGAAACCACCTCCTTGTAATCAGAACGATTGTCTTCACCGAGAAAATTAGTGAAAACCATTTTAAATGCTCAGGCTTCCCTGAAGCTACTTATCATAATGTATGTTGGTCAATTCAATTTACGTCAATTCGAGGAGAAAATTGGCAAAAATGACACTTAGGGTCTCCGATTTTGACAGTAACTGGCGAAACGTCATCATTTGATATGAAGATGAAAACATCAAAGCCGTGTTGCAGAACATGCAACACCGTTTATGAGAAATTGCAACGCTGCAAATTCGAATTTTGCAAAAGTGACTGCACATTTGCACGTGCATATTATCCTATACTATAGTTGATCGATCCAAGACCTTTCAAATGAGCTTTTTGCAAATCTATTACCTCATTAGTCTCGGAGATAAAAGCGTAAATGTGTAGTCACTATATTGCAAAATTCGAAATTTGCAACGTTGCAATTTCTCATAAACGGTTGCATGTTGTGCAACATTGTTTTCATTTTCATATCAAATGGTGACGTTTTGCCAAGTTTGGTGAAAAAATCGGTCACACCCTAAGGACAAATAACCTGGTCGAATTGACATGGAAAGGCCCACATCCATTCTTAGCTCACAAACTGAGGTCCAACAAAGAGGCCTTCCTTGGCCTCACTTTCCTTCGGAGATTTCTCATCCCGGTAGTGGAATTCCTAATGATTCATCACCTTCACGTGATTCGCCCATTTTGGTAAGTTGTGGAGGCAAGAATGTGTTGCTTGGTTCTGCTTATGTCCTACTGGTCCATGAGGATACGTGCGCCCTTCCTATCACACCCTTTCGCAGTGTGATAGGAAGATTCACTCCGACAACAGCTGAATTTGGTACAACCAAGTCGTAACTGCAATGAATGTAAGATCACCACATACATACACATATACCAATTATAAATTCCGTAATGAATACAGTCAAGTTATACTATTGTCTCAAATTACTATTTCCTTTTTGTTGAATGGAAATTAGTGACACTAGTACGTCCTTTCATTACAGAACCCCTTCCGAACTCGTCTTAGAAGCTTCAAGAAAGAGTTGCTATTCTTCTGACTTGTGATCACATCCCAAACATTGCCTTACCCCATTAATGTCTGTTTAGAAGGCCGTACTTTCATCAAAAGGGTTAGAATGCTAACGTACCCTGTTCGCGGTTCCGATAAAGAGATGCCCTGACGTTTTTCTGCGGTAACTGCCCCTCCTGGAAGCTATGCCTTCATCTTCTTAGATAAGTCAAGGTCGTGAATGTGGTCATTCGATTCCATCTTAGAAATCAAGTGTAATTCCTTATTATAGGAAGAGTAGAGTTGACAACCATGCAGTGACAACATATTCATATGTTGCTTGGAGTGAAATGTAGACATTTTCAACAAGTTACTAGCTCCAAAAGATGTTTAGATCATTATAAGAAACTAGCGTAAGGTACGCTTTGAAATATTCACTGGTGTGGCGTGAAAAGTTGGAACATACGAAATTAAATCAAGCCTACTAGCTGCTAAAAACCAATAACCATGCATCAAGCAACTCATTACTCGGGATTATGATTCAGTTAACTGACATATTGATTGTGGAAAACCCTTTAAGCTATAACTGATAACTTAAGGCTTAACTATGTGAAACTGTTCCATTAGTATGGAAAATGAAAGAATGAAACTTTGTTAGGTTCAGTTAATATTTGAATAGGCATGACCCGGGTTTCATAACGTAGTTACATCTTCGGGTGACTGATCATGCATGCATATCCTTAATTTAACAATTAAGGTGCGATAGTAAGGACATCTATCTGTCAGAAGGGAGTGAGGTGAGTTGTGTGGTGGGGTGAGAAGGGATAAAGGTTGGTGTTAGAGATTGGGTAGAAGAGGGATTTCCCTGCGTTGATGAGTCTTCGACCAGTAGAGTGAAGGAGGAAAGGAAGGGCTAAGGAGGGTTGCAGATGGGTGAGTGCAGGGGGAGAAAGGGAGGATTAGCGGGGGCGCATTAAGTAATCATTCGAAATATCAATTAGCATAATAGAGCAGTTGGAAATATCAATTCGAATACACACCCATTAAGCTGTTAATTTTTAGTGTGACGTGAACTATGTATTCACTTTAGTATCTGTTCACCGAACAATAAATTTTCTGGCACCATGATGTAGGTCCATTTAACTTTGGATCGATGACTTGAAGATTTCGGTTTCTAAACGGAAAATACTCCTGCATCTGGCCCCTTCAAAATGAAAGTGACAATATGTGGTCTACCTTCAAAGTTTAATCCGCTCTACATTTTGAAGAGAATTCACGTGCCAAAATATAAACATTGTCTAATTACATAAAGATATGTATAAGTATCAAAATCTATTTTACTTTTGCTCTTCTTTAATTGAAATGTCACCATCGGTCAACAATCCTAGGATTGGTTTGACGCAGCCCTCCACTCGATTCTTCTATCGGCCAACCTCTTCATATTGACCTCTCTTTCACGTCCTTCACGACCAGTTCTAATTATCTCATACGAGGCCTGCCTTTGCCATTCTTCCCAATCACTTTTCCCTCGTCGATTTTCTTCATCAGGCAATCGTGTCTTAAGATATGGCCGAGTAAGTTGCCCTGTCTTCTTCTTGGAGTTTTCAGGAGACGTCTCTTTTCTCCCACTCTTCTTAGGGCTTACTTAGTCGATCCATTCTTCATCATTCTTCTCTAGCACCGCATTTCGGATGCTTCAACCTTCTTCCACCCTTTTCTTCTCTGCTGCTATATCGTCCGTGCCTCACTTCCGTAAAGGAACATGCTCCAGATGATGAAACCCAGTTTACGATTCGCTAATCGTAGACTGGGTTTCATCATAAGAGTATTGGGTAAATGTGACGATCGAGTACGAGAAATCAGCTACTTTTCCCTTGTTATACCTCATTTGCAATATCCTGTCAGTAAACTATGGGATCCCTACGAAATCGGTCTAAGTAATGAACTTGAACGTGTGCAGCGAAGATCGGCAAGATTTGTAAAGGGACGATACGATAATTATGTTAGCGTAACCAGTCTATTAAATGAATTGAAATGGGAATCATTGTCAGATCGCAGGTTGAAATTTAGACTTAATCTCTTAAACAAATTCCAAGGCAATATTTTCAGTGATGATGTTAAAAATATTTTACGAACCCCAACTTACTATGGCAGACTGGACCATATTCATAAAGTTAGAGAAATTGATTGCCGAACTGACCGATTCAAAATGTCCTTTTTCCCTCGAACAATACGAATAACGGTAAATATGTCCTATCAGAGAGTAGCAATGAATAGCATTGGTAGCTGCATGTTGGTATGAGTACTTAAAGCTAACCCTACTAACAGAATGTTTTTGCATGTTTGCTTAGCAATTTGTATCTTTTTTTAAATAGTGTTGTTCTGACTACTATATTAATACTATTCCTTTTTAATGCATGATATGTAGCGCATGTTTGGTGAGAAATCACCCCCTGCCACACACCCTCGTGGTGGCTTTCAGGGTATTATGTAGATGTAGATGTATGTTATGATGAACTGTGTCCTTACTTCTACGCTTGTATTTCCAGCTGTAAGTAGATTCTTCTTTTGACACGAGCAGAATGCCCTCTTTGCCTGGGCTATTCTACTCACTATTTCTTTCTTGCTTCGTCCATCGTGGGTTACTCGGCTTCCCAGGCTTTTACCTCTTCCAGTTCTAGCTGTCCTAGTGTAACATTGGTTTTTGCCTCTTTTCTCTTTTGCTGCACACCAATATCCGAGTCTTCATCGTATTGATCTTCAGATGGTAGCTGGCCATTGTCATTTTCATGGTTATTAGTCTTATTCAGATCCTTCTCTGTCTCTGCTATGAGTGCTGTGTCATCAGCGAATCGCAGCATGTTTATTTTTTCTCCGTGGATATAGTCACTCCAGAAGACTTCTCTTTGATTAAGTTTATGGCTCTCTCGATGTAAACATTAAAAATTACGGGAGACAGTGCACAGCCTTGTCTCACTCCTTTCCTTATTCTTGCTTCTCACCGGCTGCGTCCAGATTTAATGACAACTGCTTGGTTTTTATGCAAATTGTGGTTAATTCTTCGATCATTGTAGGACACTCCAATTCCTTTCAGAATTCCAAGCATTGAAACCCAATCCACGTTGTCAAAGGCCATCTCTAAATCCACAAATGCAATGAACGTCGGTTTGTTCTTCTCCATCCTCTTCTCTATGAGTAGCCTAAGATCCAATATTGCTTCCCTTGTACCCTTACTTTTCCTGAATCCGAATTGATCTTCATCCAGAAATTCTTCTGCTTTTCGTTCTATTCTTCTGTAGATGATCCTGGTCAGTATCTTCGATGCATGTGTCGTCAGGCTTATAGTCCTAAAATTTTCGCATTTCTCCGCTTTCTTCTTTTTGGGAATAGGAATGATGATATTTTTCTTTAAGTCCCTGGGTATTTCTCCGGTTGAGTACATGTCGCAGATGGTTTTGCAAAGATATGTCAAGGTCTTCTCTCCTGCATTTTTAGTTAGTTTTGCAGGGACGTCATCACTTCCAGAAGCCTTATTCATCCGTTGGTCTCGTACTGCTGAGTAAAATTCCGATCTTAATATTAATTCTCCCATATCATCCTTTTCGACTTCGATCTCCTCTTCCATCATTTTCGTGCGAAGATTGTGTCCATTGTATAACTCCTCCAGATATTTTTCCATCTCTTTACTTTGTCTTCGTTTTCAATCAAGAGTTCTTCATTCTTGTCCCTAATGGCATTGAATGTAGTGTTTCTTGAAGTGGTTCCTCACTCTCCCGTAGGCAGTTTCCACGTTTCCAAGGGCATGGTTACTTTGTACATCCTCGCATAGATTTTTCAACCACATTTCTCTAGCTTCCTTGCTTTGCGACTTATTTGGTTCCATATTCTTTTGTAGAAAAACTGCCCTTCTTCAATTTTCGCATTTTCTTGTACTTTCTTCTTTCTTCAATCAAGTCTAACTTCCTCCGTGATCCATGGCTTCTTTTTGGCAACTTTCCTTCTTCCAAGAACTTCTTTTTCGGCTTCCTGTAGTCCACATTCAATGTTTTCCCAACGCTCTTCCACTGATTTCTCAGTCAGGTCTATGTTGTCTTTCATATGTCGTGAGTCATTTATATTTTTGTACGACTCTGTTCACGGAGGAGGCTCACTGATCTCCTCTGAATTTCGCCGAATCATTTTCTTCATTTCCTCAATACTGCGGAGGCATATTCCACTCTTGTCTTAATTTCACCGTCTCACTTTTCCGCCAGAGAGGAGCGGAGAAAGTAAAGTGAATGGAAATGCAGACAAACGAAGAAAAGCAAGAAATAGCAGGAGAAAAAGAGGAAGTCGGGGAAATCAACGAGAAGACAGTGAATAAATGAAATGGATGATAATCCTTTCTGCTGAGCTGAGGAAAATACGACCGTCAATAGTTTGGGTATTCAAATATCTCCTATACGCAATACTTAATGTTAAAGCTGCAAGAAGCCATATGATATATTTGTTCAGTTCCATAAAATATCCGCATAGCATCCTCGCGCATGAATAAGTACAAAATGACGTAGGTAGTTAAAAAGTGTTTATTTCACCTTAGGAAATTGAAAAGTGGAAATTTTTCGCGTTGTCGCCTTCGCTTTGAGTAGTCCTCTCAGGTAGAATTGTGGGGGTGAAAATACTGACGACGAAGGCTGAGTGAGAAAATGCAATTAAACTAGCCGACTCTGACGAGAGTTCACTAAGCACAAATGATAATATGACTCTACATCTATCTACATCTACAAAATACCCTGCAAGCCACCCCAAAGGTGTGTGGCAGGGGGTGAATTCTCACCAAACATGTACTACATATCATGCATAAAAAAGGATTAGTATTTATATACTGTTCTAAACTACACTATTTAAGAAAAGATAAAAATAGCAAAGCAAAGATGCTAAAACATGCTGTTAGTTGGGTTAGCTTCAAGTCCTTATACCAACATGCAGCTACGAATGTTATCCATTGCTAAGCCCGTATTGGATATATTTACCGCTATTCATGTCCCTAATTGCACGAGGAAAAAAGGACATTTTGAATCTGTCAGTTTTGCAATCAATTTCTCTAA
Source organism: Platycnemis pennipes (assembly GCA_933228895.1). Taxonomy (NCBI): domain Eukaryota; kingdom Metazoa; phylum Arthropoda; class Insecta; order Odonata; family Platycnemididae; genus Platycnemis; species Platycnemis pennipes. The sequence continues at coordinate 169,541,870 of OW121847.1, forward strand.
TTTTGTGATTATGGTCCTGTCTACCAGAGTAAGTTGGGGATCGCAAAATATTTTTAACATCATCACTGAAAATATGGTCTTGGAATTTGTTTAAGAGATTAAGTCTAAATTTCAACCTGCGATCTGACAATGATTCCCATTTCAATTCATTTAATAGACTGGTTATACGCTAATATAATTATCGCACCGTCCCTTTACAAATCTTGCCGATCTTCGCTGCACACATTCAAGTTCGTTACTTAGACCGATTTCGTAGGGATCCCATACACTGGCAGCATATTCCAAATGAGGTCTTACAAGTGAAAAGTAGCTGATTTCTCGTACATGATCGTCACATTTACCCAATACTCTTTTTTGATGAATCCCAGTTTACTATTCGCTTGACCCATGATTTCACGTATGTTTTTACCCCAGGAAAGATCATGTGTCAGTCTTATTCCAAGATATTTAATGGATTCCACGTTTTGTTAATTCATTATTACTTATTTTGCAATGACGACGGGGGCCGCTTTGGCCGTGGTGTGTGTGACGCAGTGGGAAAAGGGGATAGAAGGACACTGGGTGCAACGACGGGCCTCCGACCTTGAAGGGGGACACCAGGGTCGGAGGCAGTATAAGCAGTCTCAACGCCCCGAGGAGGCCTTTATGTAGAGAGCATGCCCGAGTGGGGGGCCAGCCATCGGCCATCGTCGGGGCCCCCGGCACTGGCTCCCCGAGGTGCAGCCCAGAGGTACCGAGGTCAATTCGGAGGTCAATCTAGACCTCCGTACTACCGGACGGCCAAGATGGCACCTTGATCCAAGGGATGAAAGTTGGGTTTTTGATGTCTCGACCACAATGTGCTCTTTTACCGTTGTGACGTCGGACAATTAATATTACGGGAGAGAACTCATTTCAACAAAGAAGACGCTTCTTCTCATGTCTCCTTTATTCTCGCTTCTCCGCACAGAATCCACAACCAATCAACCATCTCCCCAAACCATCAACAACCAATCAACAACGCAACAATTAACCCCGCTTCACTCCCCCAGCAACCCACCAACATCTCTCCAAACAATCAAAACAAATATCAGACGTTACACTGCAGTTACAGTTTGAGGATACTAACGGCATAAAATATATTATTTGATGATCCATGAGCTACGTGAAATCGGGTGTGCTGAATATGGCCCCAAGAAGCCATATGATATATTTGTTCAGTTCCATAAAATATCCGCATCGCATCCTCGCGCATGAATAAGTACGAAATGACGTAGGTAGTTAAAAAGTGTTTATTTCACCTTAGGAAATTGTAAAGTGGAATTTTTTTTGCGTTGAATCCTTCTCTTCGAGTAGTCCTCACAGTTAGAAAGGAGAGGGTGAAAATACTGACGACGAAGGCTGAGTGAGAAAATGCAATTAAACTCGGCGACTCTGGCGAGAGTTCCCTGAGGACCTTTGCTTGTTTAGGTACACGATGAAATGAGTCACAGCAACTTTCGAGTACCTAGTTAACATGGCAATACCCACTTAATCTCGCAAAATACTCGAGCGTATCATTATAAAATGCAGCCTTCCCAGCGGTTTGAAAAAATCACTCCTGCTTGTTTCGAATAACATTCTTCCAAGTTGTTTGATGTTCGTAAGGGGAAAAGGAGGATTTGGATATTATCGAAGACTTTCCTGTGTGGATTGAAAGAATTGTTTGAAGGGATTTCAATGCTCTACTTGGATATTCTATTAAAGATGAAGCTTGAAGACTAGCACAGCGTAAATATTATTTCAGCATAACAATAATCCAGTTTGAATCTCAAATTTGATCTCAAACCACGACCAGTTTTCGACCAGACAATGTATTTCATCAATTTATCGCTTTGGAAAAAACGTATCGCGTTCTTGCATGCACATCGTAATAACTTCTCTCTTATCTTCAGCTCCTAATTTGCGGTCTTAGGAGACTTTGTGATACATAACATTCATAGCAGAGACAGAGAGGGATCTGACTAAGACACTAATAACCATGGAAAGGACAATGGTCAGATATAATCTAAAGATCAAGAAAATGAAGGCTAAGATGGTGTGCAGCAAGAGAGGAGAGCCAACGTTACACTAGGAGCAACAGAAATTGGAAATTAAATTGAAAGAGTAATGGTACCTGGGATGCCGAATAACCAGCGATGGATGAAGTACAAGAGAAATTGCCAGCAGAATATTCCTAGTGAAATAGGGCATTTCACAGAAGGTCCTGCTTACAGCTGCAAATTCAAGTGTGGAAGAGAGGAAGCATTTCATTAGAACATACATCTGGAGCATTCTACCGTATGGCAGCGAAGCATGGACAACAACAGCAGCAGAGAAGTCCAGGCTGGAAGCATTTGAAATGTGGTGCTACCGAACAATGATGAAGATAAAATGGATCGATCGAGTGACAAACGAAAGGTCTTATAGTCTGTATTTTATATCATGGCAGTGACGTCACGCCGCTGAGTTGCCAGATTGTTTTGGGTGCTCTCTACTTCGTGGTAACGAATAAAATAATAAAACTTTTAGTCAATTCCACACTGTTTATATATCCGACCTAGGTTTCAACAAATATTTGTCATTCTCAAGGTTGTTCTCAAGGTTCAATATTTGTTGAAACCTATGTCGGATATATAAAAAGTGTGGAATTGACTAAAAGTTTTATTATTTTATTCGTTACCATGAATATTACAAATTTCCACAAAGTGACGCCTTCAGTGTTATCTGATATGCTCTCTACTTCGTTTTCTCTCGCACAGTTTTATGAACAATTGACTAACGTTTTCCGGTGTATATTCAAAGTTTTTCTTTCATTAAAAATTCTACCAGCATATTTTTTTGGAAGTGAAGTTATTTTCCGTTAGTTTCCCGTGAATTCTTTGTCGGATATTCAAGGCGTCCTCAATCTCTTATTTATTAAAGCGTATTCACCGCGAGTTCTGCAAGTGATCTCTCATGGGACACCGGAGTCAGCATACCTCAGTAAAAAGTTCAATTTCAGTGAATCGAGCAAATAAAGTATCATGCATTTAAGTTATTAGGGTTGAGTGAGGTATGCCAAGGAACTTAGTAACCTCGGCAGTGTCATTGATGGCGAAATTCGTACAAAAATTGCTAAATATGAGCTCTGCTCTCGTGTGGTGTGTACTTCGTTTTTCTCGAAGTTTTCTGCGGAGTTCAGCATTTATGAGCAACAATTTGTGTATTATAGTCATATGTATTACCTCCGCTGTTTAATTGGAGTGGTTAGTGATGTTGAAATTAGAATTTTTCTATGTCAATGAGTAAAGCAGACGCATGAGTTCGTGACGTGCTCTCATATTCTTCTATTTTCCTCTGACAAAGGCCTCGAAAATAACAAATAATGTGTAATAAAGGTTTGTGATGTAGAATTAATGTAGGAAAAATGGTAGGAAGTGAATTTGTTGGGATTTAGCATGAAGAACTGTAAAATTTGTTTCGGTGTCGCACGAATTCGTGCTCGGCATGACGACAGGTGTATCTCTGATATTAATGAGCAGCTGATTCAGCCAAAGTTACAAAGATAGTGTGATAAGTCTTCGTGCACTGCATTATAAGTGAAAAAGCATAAACCATGGTGTTTTCCGTGAGATAAGTGCTGTTGGAAAAACATTTACCGTGTCAATCAAATCCTCATTGTTGTTATGATGTAAATGTTTTGGTGATTTTGTGGTATTGCATTTATTTTTCGAAATAAAATGATTGTGTCATAAGTAAATTTTTACGTCGTATCGTAAGAAATAGTAGTTCCTATAGTGGATGATGTCCATGATGAATAGAATGCCTTGAGTGTCAACGTGATTTTCTGAGGAATAACTGTGTGAATACAAAGAAGAAGCCTTGACTTTAGTTCAGCGTAGAATTTCTGAGCAAATTAATTTAAAATGTAGAATCAGCTTGGTGAGTGAGGGAATCATTACAAGATGCATAGACTAAGGCAAACTGAAGAGATCGATGTAGGTGCCCCAAGATTTATCGTTATGGTTTAACACATTTATTTCAGTATATTTGACGATTTTTAATGTCTTGGGCAAGTTATTAGATTCATAGGGATCAAAGTTTGAACCCAGTATCAGTGTGTTTTTCAGTGTTAACTTCCTCAAGCCAGCTTTCCAATGCCAATAAACTTGTCATAGGCAGTCTCGTTGGATAATAGCTTTGATCTGCTTGCTTTCCTCAGTAAGCTTGATGTCGATTCTGCACCTGCATAACCATTTGTAAGGAGAGACAGTGGCTTTATTCATATAGCAAGAGGGAATAGTCAGGGAGAGGGTTGAGGTTTTGTAATAAGAGTACGTAATTGAGTATTTGGTAAGAATCCCTTCAAGATGTGAGACAATTACATTATTTTCTACCGTTGCCGTTAAAATCTTGTGCTGTAAACCATTAATAATGCATTACGGTGCCATGGAAAATAATTCCCTTTCAAACGAATTGAAGTTCCCGCAGGGTAATTCGCTGTAGCGACAGTAAATTATTCTGTACCGCGTAGGTGGCAAAAAACTTGGCAACGTGCGTGATTATTAGCTTCTCTCATTGGGGGAAAATCGATGTGTCGTCATCAATTTCGATGGCGTCACTGTCATCTAAGGCCGCACAGACTATAAGAAGAGATATCTACTGAAAACGTTAAAAAGAAGACGGGACAACTTAATCGGCCACATCTTAAGACACGATGGCCTGATGAAGACAATCGGCGAAGGAAAAGTGAACGGGAAGAATGGAAAAGGCAGGCCTCGTATGAGTTATATAGAACAGGTCGTGAAGGATGTAAAAGAGAGGAGCTACGTCACAATGAAGATGAGGTTGGCCGATGGAAGAATCGAGTGGAGGGCTGCGTCAAACCAAACCTAGGATTGCCAACTCAAGATGATGATGATGATGAGTTGCCATGGACGCACTTTCCGCTTAACAATAGAGAAGCAAAATAATGAAAGCGCTTTCTAGTAGCTTCTGCCATCTCCTGAGTAACGGCTTTTATATCCTGGTGATAAACAGCCCTGGGCTGTTCTCTGCAATTTTTGTGTTCCACATAAAGCAAGTAAGACCTATTGATGGTGGCAATAGCGGCTATATCTCCAGTCCATACTATTAAAGCCACAAAAGCATCAACAGCTATATTCTCTTTGTCGGAGTGTCCACGAATTGAGCACCTCATCGCAGTGAATTAGTCAGAGAAGGTCAGAGTTAAAAATGCTCTGAAAACAACTCGAGTGGCGCCTATGCCAAGTATTTTAAATACACGCGTAAATATGATCGCAGAAATAAGCTGGCATAAAAATAACCAAAAAAGGAGATTGATTTCGCTACATTCCCATGAAGAATTCTTCCGCCGGCAACTCATTTCCACGTCAGTTCGCAGTTCCGCAAGTTGCACTTGGTTCCCTTCTCTGCCAAGGTCCCCAATTGGCATCTAGGAAAAGTTACACTGTGACAACGGACTTACTTCGAAGACTTCTTCTGTTAGATTCTTCTATTTCTCACGTCACGCTATTCAAGCCAAAGGAATCGAAAATGCGGCCAAAAACATGGAGAAAAGTTCTCTTTCTGAGCATAGAGAAAACATTTCTATATATTCTTGATTTCCTCCCGTAGACTTCCGAAAATAACCCTGACTGACCACCACCCAAACAGTTATAATGCCTAAGGCCCTTTTCACCCAGCCTATCACCGAAGGGAGGAAGGCCATGCAACATCTGTCCTGTGTCATCTTCGAGAGCATTGATGAGTCTGGTAGGTAATAGAATGCTATCTCCAAAGGCAGCATATTCCTTCAAAGGCGAAGTCAAATGTGCGGTTGAAATATCGGCGTTCTATCCTATAAGGCTCCAGGAAAAGGCGGACCTGGGCTAATTACATCGACATCCGGTATCATGGCCTATATCGTATCGAGGAATCGATACCCCTATATAATCGCCATTAAAACATCTGTGGCGGGTCTTTTTGATTGGAAAAGCTTAAAAATAATCGTTGCAAAGTTACTGACACCATAGCATATCATAATTATAGCCTCGACGTATTATTACCTATTGTGTCTGGCATGGGGGGGGGGGGGGGGGAGGCTACGTGCCGTGCGATCCAAAAATCGATTTTACTGTCGGCGTCGCAAAATTTCTCAACGGATTGTAATTCAGGACACTTCGAAAAATCTGAGATGCAAGTAACTTTTTATAGCTCGGTGTAGCTTTCAACTATTTTCTTGTATAAATAATAAAAATTGACTGAAAATAGAGCTTGCGATTTTGTTTTATATCTTTGGTAAATATCACAATGTGGTCATATTACTTACACGTAGTTAAAGGCAAAACAACTGTTCCAAAACCTGATATCATTTTTTACCACCAAGTGTCATATTCATAAGAGAACTTATTTATAAACTAATCACACTGAGGTAATGTTGTTAATGTTGTTAGTGTTGTTGATGTGTAGAATGAATAATTCATGTATGTGTTTAACCAAATGTTATTTGTAAATGTCCAATGTTATTACTATTTGTACTATCTTGTTTGTGTAGCGTTTTTGACCAGTGCTAATAATATTTGTATAATCTTGTTTGATCATTAATTGTGTACCCTGTAATTATATCTATATGTTGGGTAAACATTAAAAACAGTAAATAAATAATTAAATAAATTCCAAGTTTGAGCATTAGGTTGATTTTATAGATTTTCATGGAAAATTGAAGAAGGCCAATTTTTGCAAAAATTGATCAACTTTGACGCAATGCAAATTGTTAATGTGTGATGCCGTGATAAATCCGATAGTGACGGGACTCAAACCCGGACCCTCGAGATTGGAGGCCAGCACTCAAGCCACCACACCAACGCAATTCTTCCTTTCATAGGCATAGGACCTTCCTGCTTAATTGTTGCATGCCTCGGGATCCTTTCTTCGTGTCCTTTCCATGCATTGAATTGCTTTTTCTAATACGGACTTTTCTTTTTTCGCGCCAGACATTCTCTGATAGGTATGATTTCTGTTGATAATACCATGGTCCCTTTCGTTTGCTATGTCTCATTCTAAAAAATTGGAAGTCTTTTGCTTGTTCAACACTGCGGTCTTCAAAGGCAATATTTGTCCTCACCTGGCGGTACCTAAATGTGACACTGTGCCTTTGGTATTTTCATCCCAAATATAATGCTCAATTCACGCAGTTTGCATGCTTACACTCGTTATTTGGTTTAACTGTCCTAACTTATTTGAATGTACGATAATTGCGTCTCTAAATTAGATGCTTTCCTTTTTAAAAGTAATCTGTTTCAAATACAATCATCGCTACGAGATCTTACTTTCCGGAGAGCTGGTTGCTCATCTAATAAAATATATTTTGAACCGGGGCCAGAAATGGAAACTGGAACTCAAATGAGTGTATAGTAATGAACCAACCCCCCATGGACTACGCCTTGTCGTGCTTGGATTGGGGCTTGCGTGTTCCCGTGACCCCTAGAGCTGCACTGGCGGGAGCAACTAATATTGCTCCTGGTAGGGTGGATGGATAGGTGGAAGGGTACCTAGGAGCCTGACGAAAGGTAGTTACTCGCAGGGGCTGTACTTGAGTAAGGCGGCTGTGAGAAGGCGTCTGACCCCAGTGGGGCGACCGGGGTCAAGTGATGGTGTTACGCAATCACTATCTAGGCAGGCAACGAGAAACCACCTCAATGAATATCTCCCAAGAACACCATGGACTTGAACACTAGAGATTTGAATCCTGGAAACTACAGGAGTGGGGTGGGTGTCGTGCAGCATGGCAACATGGTAAGCAAGAACACTGCGGTCGTCATCTCACGAAATCCCAGCACGGAAAGAAAGACATCAGCAACGACAGCAGCAGCAGCGGCGAAGATGAAACCAGAGAAGAGAGCCACAATGCCAAGAATCGGCACATATGACGTTTGAACGATTTGAAGGGAAACTCGAAAACATGAAGCGTGAAATGGAGAGGGGAAAGATCGATTTGTTGAGATTACCGAAGTAGGATGGAAGGAAAAGGTATAAATGATGGAAAGGCTCAAAGAAAGAAAGAAAAATGAAAAAATGTAAACACAAAGCAAGGCAAAAGGCGTTGTAAGGAAATAAAAATAGACTTAGGAGAGAAACAAAGAGAGCGAGAGGAATTTTGTGGAGTCGGCAACGTGGGGAGATGAAGAGACTCCAGAGAGAAGGAGAAATAGGCAGTCTGTCGTCAAGGAGTAGAATGTTATCGGGAATCAAGAAATGGAATACGGTCCCGTTCATCAAAGACAGAAGGGGAAATTTAGCAATGGAACCAGAAAAGATCCAGCGTCGGTATTGGAAATATGTCGAGGGGAAACTGTACGATAGCGAAAATAGACCTAGGAACTTGGACATAGAAGAGAAAAAGGACGTAGATCAGGATGAGGTGGACCCTGTATACTGGATATCAAGTGCTTGCGCCATATTGCCGAACTTTACTATTTTCGGTTTATATTTCCCTCATTTAGCGACGCGGCAAGTCAATCGCACTTGTTTTTGTGGTAAAATGCCGAAATCCCCCGTCTTGGTGGCGCTTGGTTCCGACGGGGGGACGAGCGCATTGCAGAGGACGACGAGAATTTTAATCGTGTGCGCGCCCTTCGGGGCAAACTGTGGGAGGCCGGCCGGTGCATGGCCAAAGCTCTCCTTCTCATTTCGCCTTTTATCGTGGCATCTCTCCCTCGTGAAGGCCATCCCTTGTTTATTTTCTCGTCCTTCCATAAATCTTGCGTGGGACTTCACGGCTCGGGGCGCGAATATTTTAGTTCCGAATCCCAGGAAACTTCCTGTCGTATCTTCTTCATCGCGGGTTGTAACGGAACCGTCAGTGGATTATGCGTGACCGTTCGTGACGAGGGAAGCATTTTACGATAGTTTGCAAAAATCACTCGGTGCACAGCGAGTTCGTATCCCGGCCAAAATAATGGCGGAACATTTAACTTGCAAGCGAGACTCTGAGAAGTGACACTTCACAATCGAGAATCTATGGGTAGCACGAATTGGACGAAGTCGACCGTGAGAACGTCTTTTGTCGAGGGTGCAATTGATCGGAGGCGAATTCGGTCGACGCAGAATTCTCCGAATAGGTAAGGAACAAAATCATTTCTTTTGTCCCTGTAGCTGTGCTTGTTAAAGATGCCTCTTCTAACATACCAGTAAGCCTCGGAAAGTCTTCGTGGTCAACGCAACGATCTCGTCTACCAGTCCTTTGAATTCCTCTCTTTTCGGGTCTTAGAAGGACGAATAAGAAACCCTTAGGAATTTTTATACTCCAGTAATTCATAAACGGGATGCCACCTAAAAGTGCCATTTTTTTGTTTTGACATTTGGTGTCTTAGGCTGAATATAACGCTTCATTTATGTAGTTTGCGAATTTTACGTTCGTTATTTGGCGTAACTGTGTTGGCTTATTCAATGTCTGAATTAGATGCTTTCCTTTTATAATTAATCTGTTTTAAAGTAAAAACGTAATCAATACAGGGTCTTACTTTCCGGAGACCTGGTTGCTCATCTATGGAAATAGTTTCATGGACAGTTTGGAGCCGTCATTAACTATTTTACTGTTTACATACTCCACATTCAGCAAACATAAGACGAAGAACATTCTGTAATTAGCTGTACTACGAAATTTTCATTTTTAAACGCCACTCTATGGCTAAATGCCAATGTAGTTTGTGGAAGCAGTTGTCAGTGATTGAATTTCCAATACTTTCTTCCCTAATGTATTTTAAAACCAATGCTATCATTTTGTTCCTTGATCTTCGCTTCTTCCAATTGTTCTATCTTGCCAATTATTATGTTCTTAGAGTAGACCAAGGTTATGTGGTCTCTGCCGTTTGCTTTACGTAAGTGTGTCTCAAGTTATTCCTAAAATGATAAAGTACCTTCCTTCCTCATATTGTCATTGTATAACACTTGTCGAAACAGCTTACTTGTCACAGCTAACATGTTTTTAATTGAAAAGGTGGGGTCAGGGAGAATTACAAAGTATTCCGAATACTTCATCTACATCTACACGATACCCTGCAAGCCACCGCTAGAGTGTGTGGCAGGGGGTGATGATCACCAAGCATGCACTACTAACATGCAAACTAGCAACTATATTGTCTCATGCAACTTGATTGTTAGTATCTATAGTATCTAAGGGGTTAATACATGCATCATACACTACAGAATACTCTAAAATATTTCCCCTACCTATCCCTTTGCTATGCTGCCTATTCTGTTCTCCTATAGTACGGGGGAAAAATGCCATTTTGAATCTATCAGTACGACAATCTATCTCTCTAATCTTATTTATCTGGTCGAATCTAGCGTAAAACGCTGTTTTTTTTAATATGTGCCTAACATCTTCAGTAAAGCTATCCGATTGAAATTTCTCTAATAGATTCAATCTGTACTTTAGCCTACGCTCTGATTATGATTCCCACCCTAATTCTTTTATTAATTCTGAAACGCTACTCAACCTATCCTAACACCTTGTAGCGAACCTAGCTGCACTACGCTGCACACTGTCTAGTTCTCTGATCAACCCTAATTCATTCGGATCCCATACACTGGCTGCATACTCAAGGTGGGGCCTAACTAGTGAAAAAGTAACATCGCTCTTTTGTCTTCTCATCACATTTCCCAAGTACTCTTTTTATAAATCCTAGCTTTCTCTTCGCTCGGTCGCATATTTCCCTTATGTGTCTTCCCCACGATAAATCCTTAGTGATTGTTACACTTAAATATCTTATGGTTTCAACGTTTTCGATCTTGGTGTCACTAATTTTATAGGTACGCTCTATCGAATTATTCCTCCTCCAAAAATTGATAGCTACACACTTTTTAAGGTTAAGTTGTAACTGCCATTTGTCGCACCACTCTTAAATTGCATCTAAATCCTTGCTAAGCGATTTCCTGTCCTCTTCGTTTGATATGCCCCTGTACACCACCGCATCGTCTGCAAAAAGTCTAAGGTTACTACTAACTACGGTACCCAAATCGTTTATGTATATAAGAAATAGAAGCGGACCTACTACGCTACCCTGGGGAACTCCCGATGTGACTTCGATTGTGTCCGACATGATACCATATATGACAACCCTCTGCTCTCGCCCACTTAAGAATTCTTTTACCCAACATACAACGTCTTTATTTATACCAAAACTCTCTAACTTCAAGATTAATTTATCACGAGGAACTTTATCGAAAGCCTTTTTAAAATCTAAAAATATCGCATCCACTTCAGTACTGTTTTCGCCGTAGACTAAAATATCGTGTACGAATAAAGCTAATTGTGTCTCGCAAGATCTACCTTTCCGGAACCCATGTTGGCTGTTTATGAGTAATCTCTGACTATCAAAATGCCCCATGATCGAACTGACTACAATTTGCTCATATATCTTACAAGAGATTTACGTGAGTGAAATAGGTCTGTACTTACTAGGTTCTACCCTATCACCGCTTTTAAATATAGGTGTAATGTTAGCTACTTTCCAATCTTTAGGTACTGTGTGGTTCTTTAGTGTTTTATTGAATATTATTTCTAGATAGGGGGCTATTTTAGAAGCTAATGTTTTATATATTCTGGAAGGAATTTGATCGGGACGTGGTGATTTGTTTTTGCTTATGCTTTTTAACTGCTGCTCTATTCCGCGACATGGAATTTTTATTTCGGGCATTTGCTCACTGAAAGTGTTCGGCGGTGGTTCCACTGCGTTTTGTGACGATGAGTTGAATACACTTTGGAAGAAGGTGTTTAAAGTATTGGCTTTTTCTACACTGCTGGTGACTCTGATTCCTTTATCGTTTTTAAGTGTGTGCACTGTGGACTTATTTCCCTGAAGCTCTCTCACATATGACCAAAACGCTTTAGGATTTCTATCTGAATATTCTCCTAACATCTTGCTCTTGAAATGCGATAACGCTTTCCGACATGATTTCCTTGCTAATGCTCTCGATTTTTTATAGTTTTGATCTAACTCATTTTTTTCCTCTACCGATAGACCCCGTCCTGCATTTTTCATCTTAGCGTGGCATACCCTTTGTCGCTTTAGTGATTTCCTAACCTCCGCGTTATACCACCTTGGCTCCGTATTATCACTAATGAATTTACTTGGTATGTATTTATTAACTGCGTTACGGGTGACCTCAAGAAATTCTCTCCATTAATCCTCTGTATATAATCCTTTGCTTTGTTCGTTAAATAAATTAAACGCTTCCCTTTATTCCTCTTTCATACCGTCGTAATTAGCCTTGCCAAATAAGTATACCGTCCTCCTTGGTTTATAATGTCTTTCAACGCCTACAATAAATTTCGCATGCACTATTTTATGATCACTAATTCCTATGTCTGTAACTGTATTTAGAACTCTTCTGGGTATATTTGTTGCTAATAAATCTAGAATGTTGTTTCCCCTGGTCGGTTCTGTTACTAGCTGTTGTAAAGAATGTGACGTAAAGGTGTTCAACAGTGATTCGCAATGTTCCTTGTCCTTACCTCCTGCAATGAAACTACACGTATTCCAGTCTATCGAGGGGAGATTGAAATCTCCGCCTACTATTATTCCTCTATCATTGTTTCGAGAAAGTAATGTACCTATCTCTGACTCTAGTTCCATTATAGAATTGACGTCTGCGTCCGGTGGCCTGTAATGTGCACCTACATAAATCTTTTTTGCGTTACTACTTTTACTTTTAACGGAACACCAAATACTTTCTACATTTCGCTCTGAAATAATTTCTCTTCTACTGACATACGGGTCCTTCACAGCTATAAATACTCCTCCCCCGTTTCTGCTTACTCTATTTTTTCTGTATACGGTAAAACACTTCGGGAATACTTCATAATCTGATATGTCCTTCGAAAGCCAGCTTTCTGTACCTACGATTATATCTGCATCAGCACTTTTTATGAGGTGGTGAAATTCTGCTACTTTATTTCTTAAAATACGACAATTCACTACTATCACTGAAATTCTTTCTCCCAATCTGTTTCTCTCTTTGTGCTCTTTTCGAACTATAATTTTCCTCGATAATTTTTTAAATGACCCACTATTTGATCTGCCTATTACCTTTGATGATTTATCATGTTCGTCCTTTTTATCTGTTCTATTCTGACCTTCTAAAACTATTCTGCATGTTCTGTCAAATTCTTCCACGATTTTTCCCCCTCTGATTGACCTGCACTCTGGGCTACCACCTGAGCTAAACCCTACGTGTGTGCTCCAGTATCCTACGCGCTACCCTAGACGATGCCTCGTCCGTGTAGTGGACACCCAAGCGATTCAGGGGCACCCGACACGTTTCCACCTCCGGCCCGAGGTCCAAAAACCCACCTCCATACTTATGTTCCTTTCCGTATCTGATATACTACTATGTTAATTTCGTGTTATTAGAGGAAATTTTTTAGTTTTGTTTCATTTGATCTTCGGCACTGAGCATTCCATGTTGCAACATAAAATACTCCCGTGCTATTCACGTGCGTTCTTTTGCATGACCCTTGTCTGGACAATTCGATTACGCACTGAGACTCTTGGTGAAGCTTGTGAGTTTTAAGAAGTGTTTATATATGTTACCGGCCCATTCCCAACTTGGACGACTGTAAGTGTATTTGCATTCCCTTTTGCTTAATGCGCTCTTCCTCGAACGAACCTCACATCGTGATTCGAGAGAAAGTGCCCTCCATTCCAGACATTTGCTATGCAACACTTCCTCCACATAATGCCAGAAAATACAGTATTCACTTCCATTTATCTCCTCAGCAATGAACGAGACTGAATTTCCCTTGGTGGAAATGCCATTTTGAATTTGAATTCCTTTTGGGAAGCCTTTAAGGCACTTATACCACATTAAAAGAAAGCTTTCGTGCTCACCGTTGGACCAGCAGTGCTCTGTATGTCATCCGGTTCAGCATCGTGCATCTATGATTATGAATTAGCCAGGAAGAAAGCCACGAGTAATTCCCACATTGATTTGATCCGAAACGAACAGAATCTAATAACACAGAAAGAAAAACACGAGCCAAATACACAAAAATAAACTTTGCTACTACCCGGGTTTCACTGTATTACAGCATCGTCAGGTCACCTGAGGTCATCGTCACCTGACGATGCTGTAATACAGTGAAACCCGGGTCGTAGCAAAGTTTATTTTTGTGGATTTGTCTCGTGTTTTTCTTTCTGTGTTATCATGTTTCGCTCCCACTCCATATCGCCTGAATCTTCAGAATTTGTTCAAACAGAACCTGTTGAAGACAAACGAGTTTGATATGTCCACATAAATAGAACGCCCATTGAAAGTTGCGGAAAGGGAAAGAAGCGACTCGAATCACTACAACCTTGTCGAATGAATTGTTGGATTTCCGGTCGTTCCAATTCGTCGTACAATGCGACGAAAGCGCTGCAACAATGGGTGAAGCAAGGAAGGCATCATACGAATCGTATAATTTAATGTTAAATAACTTCAATTAAATAATGGTACAGTGTGGGCAGGCTTCCTAGAAGCATCCCTGGATGATGCCGATGGTCTGCACGGCTCCGCACCCCACGGTGCCCTGCAGGTAGTCGTGGAAGTTGGACCCAAGGAGCCGCATCCGCCCCTTCTTGTAGTCGGGCGCGGCATGGGTGGCCAGCAGGCAGCCGTCGTCCTTCCACACCAGCTTGAAGTTCTCGGCCTTGAAGCACTTGTTCGTGTCCCAGCTGTAGATCTCCGTGCGCCCCTCGTAGCGGAAGAACACGTTGGCGCCGCCGTCAGTGCCCAGGACGACCACCTTGGCCGGCTTGCGCCCGAGGGCAATGAGGCGTCCGTTGGGGGCGCCGCGCCTCAAGTACTCGGTGCGGATGGAGAAGAAGCTGGCCGAGGAGAGGTAGGTGAGGTAGAGCACGGAGCCGCCGCACGGCTTGCGCACCAGCGCCAGGTAGAGCACGTCGCGGCGCCCGCCGCACCCGGCCGTCACGGCCTTGGGCAGCATCACGCGCAGCCCGCGCGACCTCTGCACGTCGTACACGATGACGGAGCGGGTGGCGGCGTCGCTGATGTACAGGTAGGTGAAGCCGTCCTGGGCCACGTCGGCCACGATGTACTGGAGCCGGCTGGTGGGGCACACGAGGCTGGAGAGGTCGATGACCTTGACCACCTTTCCGGTCTTGACGCAGAAGCCGACCACCTTGGGCGGGCAGCGGCGGATGGGCTGCTCCTCAAGGGTGTTGACCACTCCCACGTCCAGCACCCACAGGATGTCGTTGATGTCGATGTAGATGTCGACGACGTTCTGCAGGGCGTTGCAGTTGCCCTCCTCCTGGAGGCTCCAGCAGGGGTAGGGCCTGATGATGGGCTCGCAGGCCCGGGACCTGAGGTTGATGCGGCCCAGGGTGACGGGGTTCCCGGCCCGGAAGCGAGGCATGGCCACGATGGCCTCGTCCTTGCTGATCTGGATCCTGGTGGCGATGATGTTCTTGGGGTTGTAGCGGCCCGTCGACGTGAAGATGTTCTTGGTGGACTGGCACGGCCACTCGAAGTAGCCTCCCGTCCACTTGAGGGTCACGTCGTCGCACACTGACGACGCCGAAGCGACAGCGGCCAACAGGAGGACCGCCCCCAAGCTCGCCATGGCCGTCTGCATGCTGTATCCGGCTGAAAAGAGGGGGGAGGACACTCTGTAGCGGACCAGGAAATTCCCATGTGACATTCAACCTCTGTAGAAAAAACATTCGACCGGCGTGAACGGGAAATGAGTCGAGATTGGTCCCTAGGGTAACACAGAAGGGGTTCGATTGCATCTCATGATGGACACTAGTGGGATTGAAATTATCCTGGATTGGGGACTATCTTCCCTGCGATAAGTTCTCGTAGGTTTCTTTGCAAACACTCGAGTGGAGGGATTGGAGCTACTGATTGCCATGTTCCCCAAAGTCTAGATCAGCTACAATGAGTTCGTAATGGAATGGAATTGAATATTTTCATGTCCACCTTAAATTTTCATGCCCTTAGAACCATTGTAGATTCACTGCAAATGTTTAACTTGTTAAGTAAGTAGATTGTACTTCACGTGATCTGAAATGTTGACAACCTATTTTTTAACTTAATTACAATGAAGATGCGACTTATTGGACTTAAGCGACTTACTAAACATTATTTAACTAGGTCTTTAAATCTTTCTGAAACAAATAATTAGCAAATACTTGGTTTTTCTACGTTTTTATGACATCAATGAAAAAAATGAGGAAAAACTGTGTTTTCCGATTTACAACGTTTCCCCCACGTAATAATTTGTGTTCGAGCTCGGGAAATCAAGAGTATCCGAAATAATTAGCGTTCATTAATGTGAACTATTTGTTAATAGTATGTTCGTTTGCCTTGTTTGGCAGTTTTTCTACACACCTGCTTTGAAAGACATGCAGCCACTTGCCACCGATCCCGGAATAATCAGTGCATATAGTCTCAAAAAATTGAGTGTCACCAATCACCTGATTTGGTGCCAGGCAAAATAGCTGCTGCCAAAAACATGAAAGCGATCAAATCCTTGGGAGAAGAAGAAACTCCCTCGCTACGAGAGTGATGCTCTTCAGTGTTGCGAGAAGAACCCTTCCAAGAGATGAGCGGTCCCGAGCGAAAAGAAGTCGATCTTACGTCCATTTTTCAAGAGCAACGACCTTTAAATTTAGAGGCACTCCCAGAAAAGTGATACGACTCCGTTTGAGGACTTAAAAAAAACCACGGAATCCTTCTCATTATATTTGAATGGAAATTCCAGCTGGATTTGTCGAACCATTCACTGAAAATTAATGTTTAAAAAAATTCCGGAAATCGACGATCAATTTTTCAATCGCTCACAGCTCTTTCCAGGAGATTCGGATGGGATTCCATGTCCAATACGGCCTGTTAAGTTCCCAGATATTTCCCATAATTCTTGTTTCCGTCTCGAAGGACCTTTTTTTGCTTTTGAGCAATCCCCGCAACTTCTGTCCCAACCCTACGCTCTGCTGTAATCTGACAAGCTCCCGCGGAAACCATTAAAACGGTCCCTAGTTTCCTCTTTCCTTAAACAGTCACTCATGCAAGATAATCCAAGTGTCAACACATTTGAAGGTCATTCAGCAGATGCTCTGCTCGGTTCCTTCCTCAGAAAGAAATGTCCATCCTAAACGCGGACAGCACGGTTGTAAGTTCTCTGTACCGATCGTTCCCAACGACCCCCACTCTCGCTTCACCCATATCCCATAGCACATTCCGCAGGGCATGCCCCTGTCTGCCCTGCAAGCACGCCATCGCATGCGATATACCCATCACCGCCAACGACCGAATTGCATCGCAATATGCCTTAGCCGACCAAATGTCGCTCGCAGCATCACGGGGAGAGACTTACTGTGGTGCCGTGTGGTGCTGTGTTCTGGTGGTGCCTTGCTTCTGGTGGACGACTGCGGCCGAGTGCTGGGTCCGAGGGCGCTTTATAGGCGGGCGAGCACCGTCCTTCGTTTCCACAGGTGCGAGCGGGTGGAGTGGGAAATCAAACAAGAGGCGACCGACTTGCGCTCTCCCGAATCGTGCCATGGCTACCTCGGTTATCTGTGCCACGCGGTTCTCAAAAGTCAAAGGAATCATTATTAGCCTCAGCAGTTGTTATGATCAGAGTTTGAACTCATTGGCGTCAGCTCAGTAATTCGACGAGCGCGATATCCGAGGCATTGCCCGGGCCCTCGCCTGACGACGTTCTTTTGTTCTAGATTCCACCCTTGGTCCGTTTGTTATTACCTAGGGGACCGAGCTCTGAGATGCGCTTCATCCTAAGAATTTTAGGAAAATCACGAAAAATCAAAAACAACGTTTTAACAGTACCTATAAAAATATGCTCTATAAAGCAGAGAGAAATAACAAAGTCTTTCAGTTAAATTTTATATGCATTTGCATTTCAGGAGGTGAAATGAAAATCAAATTTGTCGTTTAGAATATTAAAAAAAATATTTCCGTCAGCATTCAATCGTAAAACATTGAGATTGTCGTCAATTATAATGCAATCTCTTTGAATGCTATTTTATGTTCATGCCGAAGATTTTATCTGACGCTTAAACCACAATTTCATACTAACTCCGAAAAAGAACATCGTATAACGTCCCATGCATAAACTATAGTTCCCAGGTGAACGCCGACATATTCATACGTTGGATCTTGAGTCTCGCCATGTTAAGAGCTTCTCGTCCAACGAGAAATTGTCGTTTTGTGGTTCTGGTCTCCTCGGAGTACTTATCTCTCACCTCTATTGTCCACCAGTAATTATTGCCACTTTAATAATATTTTTACATAAGGCAGTAACGCATCATCTAGTGCCATTAGAGAGCATATTACATGCGCATATTAAAATTCGCAACAGCACCATCATCATCAGTCGTCAATCCTAGCAATCCTGTAGCTGATAACTTCAGGCTTGACTATGTGATACCTTTCCATAATAAAAAATAAAAGAATGAAACTTTGTTAGGTTCACTTAACATTTGAATAAGCTCGACCCGGGTTTCATAACGTAGTCACATTTTCAGGTCTAATACCTATTCTAATCTAATTACCTGAAGATGTAACTGTGTTATGAAACCCGGGTCGAGCTTATTCAAATGTTAAGTGAACCTAACAAAGTTTCATTCTTTTATTTACCTAGCAATCTTCTTAGAAAAATGGTTTTACGCAGTTCACCATTCCGTCAGCTAACTCCTTCATACTTACGTAATTTTTCACTTTCATATCCTTCATCACATGCTCTACGCATCTCATACGAGGCCTTTGCCACTCTTCACTTGTCTTCTTCGTCAGTTGATCATGCCTCATGATATTTATTTAATAACTTTCTTTAAATCTTTTATCTGTATAATAAACTTTGAATTCTTCTGGTAACATGAAAACATGATGGCGGTGTGGGTAAAAATATAAGTGGTCGATATAACCGATTAAGTTGATAGATAAGTTTCTACCTCTTCTTCTCAAGGTTTCATTTTCTTCTTCGAAAGTCTCTCGGTCGATCGTCGTCGTCATCCTCCAGTAGCACCTCCCGTTTACCAACCAACCACTTCTGCTATCGCCCACTGCCATATAAAAGGAGCATACTCCAGAGTACGATATATTAACAGAATATTAACATTCTAATATTGCGATCCAGATTATTATTCTATCGTCCATCCGCCACTGCCATAAAGGAGCATGCCCAAGATGCAAGTCCTGATAAATAGATTCATTACTTCCCCTCTTGTATTTCCGGCTGTAAGTAGAGTCTTCTTTTAGTGAAATGCCATCTTCGCGCGCATAATAATAATTGTGTTTTCTTTCATTTCATGTATCAGTAAGTCAGCTATGTCGCCCGAAATCATGAGTGAATTGAATAAATCCGTATAATGAACTTTGAATCTGGTAGCTTGTTAATGATGTCTGTGGTTATATAACGTACTTCTTATAATGAATCATTGTCGTGGAACACACCTGGTGATAGACATTTAAGCCTGAAATCTTCAATTAGTTTCTTCTAAACTAAAAGGGGCAAGTGCAGCTCTGTTTTTTATATCTTTTAATATGTATGCACTAGCAATAAGGTGCCCGTTGAAATTAAACGGGAAGGAAAAATGTCATAAATGCGAATTGTATTAAGAAATGTAAACATTTTTCATGAAGGGGCGAAAACAAACTTATGTTATGGCTCCAAGTCAGTATCGGAACCATCATCATCATTGGTCAATTATCCTAGGATTGGTTTGACGCAGCCCTCCACTCGATTCTTCTATCGGCCAACCTCATCTTCATATTGTCGTAGCTCCTCTCTTTTACATCCTTCACAACTTGCTCCATGTAACTCATTTACGAGGCCTGCCTTTTCCATTCTTCCAGTTCACTTGTCCCTCGACAATTGTCTTCATCAGGCCATCGTGTCTCAAGATGTGACCGATTAAGTTGTCCCTTCTTCTGTTTATAGTTTTCAGCAGACTTCTCTTTTCTCCCACTCTTCATAGGATTTCCTCGTTACTTACTCGGTCGATCCATTTTATCTTCATCATTCTTCGATAGCACCACATTTCAAATGCTTCCAGCCTTGAATTCTCTGCTTCTGTTATCGTCCATGCTTCGCTCCCATATAGTAGAATTCTCCAGATGCATGTTCTAATGAAATGTATACTCAGTTCCACGTTTTTAGTTGCAGCAGTACGCAAAATCTTTCTTTTGGTAAAATGTCTTTTTGGTTGTGCGATTCTATTGGCAATTTCTCTTTTACTTCGTCCATCGCTGGTTACTCGGCTTCACAGGTACCAGTACTCTTCCACCTCCTCGATTTTTTGTTTTCCTAGTTTACAATTGGTCCCTGCTTCTTTTCTCCTACTGCGTACCTTAGTTTTCTTTTTATTGATCTTCATCGGAACCATAAATATAATTTAAACCAATGTAAACATATCTTTACTGCCTGTACTCATAACTGGGCCTTTAGAAAAATAAGAATATTATTTTTAAATTTTCAGGCCAGAAGAAACAAAGTATGTTAGGAGGAGGGAAGAGGTGCATTATACGAATGTCTCTCCATTGTTGACAACGAGGCCAGATTCGGGTTTTTGGGAATGGTAGGTACGATCCACCTCTTCGGCAAAAAAATTTTTCTCTGACATTTTGTTTGTTAAGTTCGTCTCAATTCTCCAAATTCATGACAGTGGCGTCAAAGAACTTCCTATGGATACGTATTAATGAATTTTATTCCAATTAGAGTAAATTCTATTCTTTTAACCTAGTACATATTTAGCCTACTTAAACCAGGTACTTGTCGCTCGGTGCACACCTTCTACTGTAAATTTGACGAATAGCTACACTACAATTTTTTTCATCTTGCTCCTTTTTGATTAGACTTCATTTAAGTTTCTTATCACGTTCTTGTGTCTCAAAAGACAACAATTTTGAAAACTGTCCACTTCGGGACACGATATAAAAACCATAAAATATTCATCTTTGGAACCCCGCAGAAACATTCATTAGAATACTTTCAATTTTACTGAATGCAAATCTATTTGATCTGGGAGTTACGCGAAAAGTGAGCCCGTATGATTTTTCCGAATGAAATGACCGATTCTAGATTCAAGAATTAACTGCGATACCCTTTTTAGTACCTACCTTTCAATATCTTCACGAAAAGAAAAATGCTATTTACGGCATCGCTTTCCGACGTTTTCTTAGCGTCATTGCAGTGGCATCAATGAACATCTCACGGATACGTGATGAGACATTATGCTTCAATGGGATTTGAATTTCTTTCCCTGGTTTTCGTTAAACTATCTCAAATCTCAAACTATTTCGCTCGATGACGATTTCGAAAGCGTTCCATGTCTCCTCTTCACGTCCCAGGTTGGTTCATATGCACAAACCCGTGAAGGAATTTAAAAAATTAACAACTTGTACACCGCTGAAGAATTCATTTAAATACTCCTAATTTGGACCGAATGCAAACCTTCAAAATCTGTGAGTAGTGCTAGCAATCGGCACGTATCTTTGTGCAGAAAAATATGGCTGACCTTGCTTCACGAATAGCCTACAATGCCTTCAGTACCTTCCGATGTCCTCGCGAGAAGCACAATGCCGTTTGCGGCATTCCATTACGACGAAGAACTTTTTAAGCCTCGACGATATTTTCGTTTCAGAGACGGCAATGGCATTGGCCTTATCAACGTTCGGAAGAGACCCGAAAAAACAGTAAATTTCAACATAAATCACCCAATGACCAGAAACCTGGAGAACAAAGAGTAAATCAGTTAAGAGAATAAGAAAGTTTAAACATTTTCCCATTAAATACAGAAAGATTGAAAGAAATTGATTAATATTTAGTTATTTTACTGAACGAAATTAAAAACTCCTGCGCTACCATAAATTGAAAAAGTCCATACAAAGTAAATACGTGATTGGCGCCAGGAATCGAACCCGGGCCCTGAGCATTGTTTTGTATAGCCTATAGCACCTTCTGGTGTATACGCTAGAATCCTACAAAATTTCAGCTCAATCGGTTCTGTAGTTTTTGAGGAGATGCGTAACATAAAGTTGGCAGACAGACAAACACCACTTCATTTTTATACATTACTATTTTGCTACTTTTATTTTGCCAGCATGATATCACGAGCAAAACAACTTTCAAACACTTCATCTTTAATTTTGTCATTAGAATTAATACCTTGTGGAAGCTCATTATCATCCATATAATTGACTCTTAAGTGTCCGTCACCAACCAAAGTTCAGCAAAATCTTCTTCATAAGTATGGCGGCCAGAAATCCGGACGCGACATCCAACACCACACAAAGACAATGGAAGAGACCCTCTGATAGCCCTGAAGGACCTGACCCGCTTCACAGAAAATAGATCCAGTTCACTTCTGTGTCACGCCGCAGAAGGACCACTCCATCGCGGTATGCACGTATCGAATGCACTTTGCACTTCACCGTTTCAACCACGCTGCGTCATAAGACAATGCACGCGACAACAGTCTTATTACCTATAAGATACCTATAGTTGAGTCGAGCGCCACGGGTCCTTTAATTTACACTGAATTGAAATTCTGAAGACATTTATTTCACGTTGCTTATTTTCACGATGAATTCTGAGTTTGTCAGCTCCATTTGTAACGTTTTTGGGTGTGTTTTTTTTGTAACACACGATTTAATTCACTGGAGTGGTATTTCACTTTGTCCAGCCACGCCCAAACCGGATTGCAATCCTGGATATCTCCCTAGAAAACCGCAGGCGGCTCTGGAAAAGCAACTGTCCACCTTACACCACCTACCCTGGTTTGTGAATTTCACACGCACTTAGGTTTGACATGTATTTGTTGAACTCTACCCTCACTATAACCGTACCATGAACCTTGCCGTTGAACATTAATTTTACAAATATAAATCAAAATAGAAATATCACGCCGATATTCCACCGTGGTTTTCCTTTTCCTAGTTCCCTGCCGGAGGCTGTCTACCAGGAGTTTCTCAAATTTATGTTGCTGGATAGTTTTTCGCGTATTGAGTCATAAAATGGAGGAAAGGTAAATTAAACGGGGATATGGAAAGGAAGGACATTTAGGTTGTTTGTGTCGCAAGTGCTCAGACATAGTTCCATAGATGCATCAATAGTTCGTAATCGGTTAAGGAATACTGTCTTCGAAGGGATGCTTTGAGTTGATAAAGAAGATCTGGACATTTGATATCTTTTCGCATGTCCTTATTTCTTATTAGCCAAGGAGTTCCTAAGATTTTCCTCTCTATTATATACTCAGTAGATTGCAATCTGTTCAGATGGATTTTAGCAGCATGGAGCCAGACAGGAGAAGGGTTAGCGGCTGCAGGATTGATTTGTAGAGATGAATCTTTGATTTGAGAGAGAGAGAGCTGGGATCTTCCTTGAGTGAACAAGCGGATGAAGAGACCTTTGTCCTACCTGTTGCTTTCCTTATATGTGAAGCCCACAAGTAAGGCGTTTATCTCAGGTTACTCCAGATAAGTTTCTTCGTTCCCTTTTGGAGTGCTTCCGTAGAAAATGGGAGGTCCTTAGCCTTGTTCGTGGTCGCCGTTTGAAGAAGACAACGCACGAGCACTTCATAGGATTGCATGGGCCAATCTTCGTATTCATCCTGCCGCTCTTGTACTTTAGTGGCTGTTGTTCGGGCGTGGTACCCTGAGCCAGGAAGATAGTGTCGTCTGCATAGACGAATAATTTGGACCTAGCGGAAGATGGGGTCTTGTTAACGAAAATGTTCAATAGGGTTTGGGATAGGATTGCTCTTTGTGGAACGCCAGAGGAATTAGGATGACCGTAGGAGTCTGAGGCATTGACTTCTACAAAGAAACGGCTTCAAGATCGAGGAATACTTCGTAAGAGAGGAGCATTGCGTTAAATGCTTCCGTAATGAATTCAGTCAGACGAAGAATTTGGTGTGTATTTGAAGTATGTTGCCGAAACCCAGTCTGCTCTGACCGAATGGTCCGATGAAGGAAGGTTTTGAGGCTGTAGTGAACGAGGGATTCGAAAAGGGTATCAGGGAGTAATGGGGAGACAGCTGGGCAGGAGGTTTTGTTTGGTTTCGGAAACAGTTGGATTACTTTTTTGGGCTTCCAGACTGTAGGTCAGGTGGAGGAGAAGGTTGAAAAGGCGGAATAGAAGAAGGATCTTGGGCTTAAGGAGGTTTTTCAGAAGTTTGTCGGAGACTGCATCCGGACCGGGAGCAGACTTGGGGTACCGTCTTACAATTGCCGCTACGTCCGTTGGAGTAATGTAGTTAGGTTTTCAATCGGGGAGCTTCGAAGACTAAGCCAAGATTCAAAACATTATGATTCCCGCTCAGTAAGTTGGTGAAGCGATCTTCTAACATTTCCGCGAACTGCTTCTGCCAGCGTGGCATGGCTGGGTCGCCACGAGACGCCGTGACGCGGAGGGACGCCCCAAAGCCGTTACCATTGAGGATGAGCGTCGCGGAAACCTCAGATCCATTTCCGCGAATTTCTCTGATTTTTCTTCGTCGCCGTTGGCTCTTCCTGTCGGCGTATGCAGCGGGGTTGGGATCTCAGCGAGGATATCGGAGTGACCTGGCCAAGGGCCATCCGCAGTGGATAATGTACTGATCTCATTCTCCCAGGAATCACATCTCTGAGTAGACAACGGAATCTGTTCAGGAGTTCATTGCATTTATTCTTATATTTGTTGGAACGGGTGTGCTGCCAAATCCTTCGCATCTGATTCCTGGTTTTTTATCTTTACTTGGTGCAGAAACAGCGTCTGTCATCATCTCCTGTGGCAGTTGGAAGGCGGCTTTGTTGGCAGAGTTACTTAGGAGTTGATTGAGGGCGATGATTGTGAAGATTCCAAAGAGCCTACGTACTGAATTCATTCGTTGAGCCTAGGATAACTTCTGAATTGGAATTATCATTACATTTGTGTGTCTCACAAAATTATTTTATTTTTAACAATTCAACCTATAAACAAACCCATGGCGTATCTATGGGTTCACCGCTTTCGCCACTTTTAGCGGATATTTTTGTGTAATTTGGAAACTGATCTTTTCGCTTCTAATGACCCTCTTTTAAGCTATGTAATATTTTGGTTTCGTTATGTTGATGATTTTTTATGTCTGTGGACAGGAAGTCCTCGACAACTTGACCATTTTACTTGTTTACATAAATCCATTAAATTCACAATAGAGGTTGGTGACAAAGTTATAACTTTTCTGGACTTAACTATTGACATAACAGAAGGTGTACATGATTTCTCAATTTTTAGAAAATCGACTTATTCAGATGTTATAATTCTTGCCATCATCACTCACACAAATTGTCAGCCTTTAATTCTATGGTATTCAGAGCACTATCAATCCCTATGTCTTACAATAACTTCAACAGAGAATTAAATCAGATCAAACCGATCTGCGGCGCCTAATTACCAGTGTATCCATACCTCAGAAAGACATTGTTAAAAGATGGTGCAAGATTCCGTTTATTGGCAAATCAATAGCCAATTATATACCGAGACACAAATTTAAGGTTTCATTTTACAACTCTAACTGCTTGAGTAACTTACTATTTAATTCCAGAGATAACTACGATATCTATATATATAAAAATGAATGTATGTGTGTGTGTGTGTCCTTTATGCATTACTACACCATTCATCGGATCGCCATGAAACTTTGGGAAGTTGTTGAGAACATTCCCGAAAAGAGGACTACGGAATCGATATTTCAATATCGATACTTTATCAATATAATATCGCTAAAGTATCGATAAATCGATACATTATTGATACAGAATTGAGGCGAAATTATTTAGTTTTTTAAAAGGAATGTATCGTTGCAATATCGATACTGTATCGAATGTATATAATGTGTTTGTCCTTTATGCATTACTACACCATTCATCGGATCGCCATGAAACTTTGGAAAGTTGTTGAGTACGCTCCGAGAAGGTTTATATAAAATCGATAATTCAATATCGATACGGTATCGATATAATATCGATAAAATGTGGATACATCGATACATTATTGATACAAAATTGAGGTGAAATTATTTAGGTGTTTTTTTCAAAGTTTTATAAAGTATCATTACAATATCGATACTGCATCGATGCAATATTGATAACTTCATGCATTACCACAACATTCATCCAATTTCCATGAAGCTTTGGTTAGTTTTTTTGTTCACTCCATGAAGGTTTGTACAATATCGAGAATACAATATCGACACTGGAGACGGGATGTGCATCCCATTGACTTTGCAATTCATTGAAACACTCACGTGCAACATATTCAAATCATCCGGCATGGGACAAATATTTCAGAAATGCCAACTTATTGCTTGGGATGAATTCACAATGGTGCACAAAGCATCGCTCGAGGCTCTGGATCGATCATTGCAAGATTTCCGTGGAATCCTGAGACCATTTGAGAACGCATTAATATTGCTTGCACGACATTTCAGGCAAACATTACCTGTAATTCCTCGATTGACACTAGCGGATGAAATAAATGCTTGCCTGAAATATTATACTTTGTGACGACATGTAAAGGCGTTAAAATTATATACAAATATGCGTGTCCAGCTGCAAATAAATCGATCAGCTGGAATATACTCACATAAATTGCTGGAAATTGGGAACGGAAAGGTGCCGGTTGATCTGACCTCAGGTAAAATTCATTGCCTCATAAATTTTTCAATTTAGTAACGTCAAAAGAAGAGATGGTTGAAAAAGTATTTCCCAATATTCAAATCAATTATAAGGATCCCAATTGGCTAAGTGAACGAGCTATTCTTGCGGCCAAGAACAAAGACTTCTGCGAACTAAACAATATTATTCAGTCTAACACTCTAAACGACGCAGGCACATATGTACAAGACCATCGACGATGTTGTGGAAGCAGATGAGTCAATTGGTTATCGAACGGAATTTTTGAATTTACTCGATCTGCCAGGGATGCCACGGCACATACTGAAATTGAAAATGGCGTGCCAATTATCATGTTGCTAAATATCAACCAGCCAAAGCTTTGCAATGGCACGCGGCTTTCAGTAAATAAATTAATGAGTAACATCGTAGAAACCAAAATCTGGACAGGAACTTTCAAAGGCGAAGATGTCCTCATTCCTCGCGTCCCTATGTATCCAACAGATATGCCATTTCAATTTAAGTGATTTTATTCCCAATTCGATTGGTATTTGCATTCACCATCAACAAAGCTCAGGGCCAATCTTTAGAACTATGCGGTTTAGATCTAGACACGGATTGCTTCTCACATGCACGTGTATTTTGTTGCGTGAGTGTTGCGTGTTCTATGTGTATGTTGCGTGTTCTAGAGTCGGCACACCAGACAATGTCTATATCTGCACAGACAATGGAACAACAAAAAATATTGTATACCCATAAGAATTGTGAAATTAAACATACTATAAACGCGTTTTTAATCAGATTGAGCCACAGCAACGCGTGGCCGGGTACAGCTTGTGCTTGATAAAAGTGCTGTACACCTACTTAGTTGCAAAGGTACCAACTGTGAAGCCGTCTATGTTGGTCAAACAGGACGTGCTATCTGTACCCGGGTGAAAGAACATCAGCGCTGTGTAGCGCAGCGAATGGTAATGAAAGCTCCCAGTTCACCAAGCATAAGCGTCGCCGATACGCTTTCATGTATACTATGCTTATGCATAAGGTAGAAAATTATTCATTTTGTGTATCAGCTTTCACATCGTGATCATGTTCCACGTGAACATTGTAATTATACTGTTCATTTTTTATCTATAATATTATTGATATCTATTAGATTACTATTATATTATATACATATATTATATTGATTTGTAAAAGTCAGAGATAGTCCTGAAATTTGCGTAGTGGGTCACCCACAGAGCAC
Source organism: Platycnemis pennipes (assembly GCA_933228895.1). Classification (NCBI taxonomy): domain Eukaryota; kingdom Metazoa; phylum Arthropoda; class Insecta; order Odonata; family Platycnemididae; genus Platycnemis; species Platycnemis pennipes. The sequence continues at coordinate 169,569,753 of OW121847.1, forward strand.
AACAAAGGAAATACATATATTGTAAAATAAAATTCGTTCACATGATTCTGCCTTGTCTTGTTTAATACAAGTATAGAATGAAAGAAACAATTTCTACTCTAATTACATTGCGACATGTCAATATGGAACTTCATAGAAGTGTTTTATGATAACTAGTATAAGGTGCTTCCGTATAGCAAATAATTAGTTTTCGATTGAAAATAACACCCTCTTGTATTGTAATTTTTAAATTAATTAGGGAGAGATTGTAAGTACACTCAACTCCACTGCTGGAATCAGAGAGCACACAGTGTGATATCGGAGAAAGAATCAGGTGCGGGTATGGTAGGCTAGGGACAGAGCCGTCTGCTAACGTCAATACGGTCAATGCTTTTGCTACTTGTTGCCACAAGTCATGATACTAATACAATGTATTAGTACCATGCCACAAGTGTTCAAATCAACTTAGTGACCCGTGAGGGAGTTGGGGAAGGGGGGAGGGGTTACTCCTGGCGAACAAGGAAGGCAGCGAAGTGACCCGGCCCACAGTGGTCGGAAATCGAAAATACCTGGCCAAAATTCAAAAAGTGATTTTTTCAAGCCAGGAAGCTGAAACTTTGCATTAATATTCTCAAAAGACCTGGGCATGCGATGATGCAAAGCATTTTCCTTAGTACACAACACTTAACGATTAGCATGAGGTCAAAGTTGCACAAATTTCGCAAAAATTGTCTACACTCGATTTTCTCACGAAATCTTCAAAATCAAGCCCTTACCTAAGCATTATGTGTAAAGAATTGGAATAAAAAGTCATTTAATTAGATTAATCAGTTTTTCTTCTTTGTTTTCATGTACTCTGCTTACATTTTTGTAATTATTTACCAAAGATATTAAACAAAATGGCAGACCCTCATTTTTGGTCGTTTTTTTCATATAGGTAGAGAAATAGTTAATTGCATCACCGAGCATCACGGAGTAACTTATATGGGGAAACTCTACAAAGCTTCCGCAGTGCGAATCCGATGAGTGATGCTGCGACCGTTTGCGACGCCGAATTTCACATCAGTTTTTCGGTCGCGCGGTCGAGTCTGGTTGAACCCGCCTGCAGTGGGGAGTAACGTGGCGCGGCAAGTGTGTGGACTGGATTGTAGTCGCATCCACTCCGCTTTGGAGATTTTCGAGATACAAACATTGACAAGATCCTCCATGCATTATATTTTGCAGAAATCGCGGAAAAAATGACGCATTTTAACACATGGGGTAAAGGTCTAGGAGGTACTGAAAAACTTCTTTCTTTGGGTGCACCGCGGGAGTTTCTCTTCTTACCAACTTGACATCGCCTACCGACGAATACGTACACTTTTAACGGAGACAGCATGCATACCACACAGGATTATTGTCTTACCGAGGCCACCAACCCACAGCTGGTGTCGCACGGCTGCAATTCCCCCGCCCCCTGCACTGAGGTTGGGCGTTTGGCGAAGGGTCCGTTTTATGACACCGCGGAACGTTGTCGGGGATTCTGGGGGGTTACGATCCCGATGCTTAATTATTTTTGTTATGTTAAATGTCAGTGTCATTTTTTATTCAGTGCCAGGGAGAAATACTGTGAAGAGAAATAATTTTCAATACCCTATTTCATCATGATTATGCATATATCCTTTTTCTTAAAATGTTACAAAATATGAACTACAAAATTCAGTTTTTGCTTGTATTTCTACTATTCGCTATCCGAATATACACTGCCATCACACTCTGAACAAATCAGGTATTTTTCTTTTTCTTTCGATAATGCAAATCAGGCCACTTGATATTGCCTGTAATATTACAGAGAATCCGTTAATCAAGTTTATGTCGATTCCTGTAGTGAATTTAGAAATTTGTTAGAAGAAATCAAAGGTAATCTAAAGCAATGAAATTTCAATGTAGCATCAGAAGGTGCTAATGAAGAATTCAGAAAATTAGATGTCTTTCACACCTGTTGTTTCTGAAGATAGAGAGGGATTATCAAAGAATCGTCTGGCAGTATTTCCGTCATTCGTTGTACCATACCCGGGTCTAGGTATGTACATCCACATTAAGCCCCATCTTCTCTTTGATTGACTTTTTCGGGTGAATCTTCCTGTCTTTAAGCATTTTTTTTTGTATTCTCCACGTGCCTATTCTAAGGTTCTGAGGGTGAGTTTCGCAATAAAATATTTTTGAATGAGAAAGTAATGTTTCGTTCACTTTTTTACCTACCTGCCAGAGTTTGAAATCCATCCGATAAGATACATGCAACAGACACTCAAAAAATCTTATATGACAATGCAGTGTATGCCAAAATTGTTAGTGCCCTTATTAACTGATCTTTGGGCCAATTCATTAAATTTTTCATACTTGAAATTTTTGCCCCACATTTATAGCATTTCATGCTGCCACTCTCCGTCAATGCGTTGCATACCTAATTTGGACGTTTTCTTTTAGTTAACACATAAAAATTAAATTATGACGTTTTTTGACAATTTTAAACGTTTTACCTTTCCGCTTATCATGGTGAGAAGCAGAGAAAAATTAATGGAGTAGTTTTTCCATTTGAATGCATTTAAGATATCACATTGCCTCTTTATATACATTTCTTCTGCCTTCGTCACTTCTTTCGTCTCTCTGATCCATTGAAGGCGAATGGGGCGACAGAATCTTGTTGACGATAGCCTAGGGTTCATTCAAATAATTGCACCTAAAGTATAAGGAAATGTCTTTAAACATCAGAAAATATTATGAGTAATAATTAAATGTTTTTACAAGAGATTGCGGAAAACCTCTATTATTCTTTGTCATTGTTACCTGTCTCGTCGTTCACTAAACGCAGTGGCACCAGGGAGCTGATGAACAAGAATTCATCCGAAATCGATTCTTGATGCCATCTTTGCTTATACCAGGAATGGCCTGAGTTTCCGTCAAAACCATATTTACAAATTAATGTACAATTTATATTATGCGCGGTTGTTGAATCTCTGGAAATGCATTCCAAGATACGCAATGTTGTATGATCTAGGAGACTTTGAAGTTTAACTTCATATGAGTCCTCTAAAATTAAAGATTAAAAAAAACGCCGAAAAGGTTATTAAAAATAAAATATTTAAAAAGATATTAGTTTGTCCTAATAGAGTACACATGCCTTGAAAAAGTGAGGAATCTTGAAGTGGTTAGCAATGTATCCTCACCATTACGAGTTGTAGAGAGAATTTCGGGAGATCCAATTCTGACACCAACACGAGTGAAATCCTAGCTGAAGTTTCAAAATCTAATGCTTCGTACCACTACCAAAATGAAACTGAATGCTCTGGTGCATTTCGTTGGAGATTAGGAACGTTTTCCCTAAAATATCCGCAAATAAAAGTGTAAAGGGATCCGCGGTGTCATAAAACGGACCCTTCGCCAAACGCCCAACCTCAGTGCAGGGGGCGGGGGAATTGCAGCCGTGCGACACCAGCTGTGGGTTGGTGGCCTCGGTAAGACAATAATCCTGTGTGGTATGCATGCTGTCTCCGTTAAAAGTGTACGTATTCGTCGGTAGGCGATGTCAAGTTGGTAAGAAGAGAAACTCCCGCGGTGCACCCAAAGAAAGAAGTTTTTCAGTACCTCCTAGACCTTTACCCCATGTGTTAAAATGCGTCATTTTTTCCGCGATTTCTGCAAAATATAATGCATGGAGGATCTTGTCAATGTTTGTATCTCGAAAATCTCCAAAGCGGAGTGGATGCGACTACAATCCAGTCCACACACTTGCCGCGCCACGTTACTCCCCACTGCAGGCGGGTTCAACCAGACTCGACCGCGCGACCGAAAAACTGATGTGAAATTCGGCGTCGCAAACGGTCGCAGCATCACTCATCGGATTCGCACTGCGGAAGCTTTGTAGAGTTTCCCCATATAAGTTACTCCGTGATGCTCGGTGATGCAATTAACTATTTCTCTACCTATATGAAAAAAACGACCAAAAATGAGGGTCTGCCATTTTGTTTAATATCTTTGGTAAATAATTACAAAAATGTAAGCAGAGTACATGAAAACAAAGAAGAAAAACTGATTAATCTAATTAAATGACTTTTTATTCCAATTCTTTACACATAATGCTTAGGTAAGGGCTTGATTTTGAAGATTTCGTGAGAAAATCGAGTGTAGACAATTTTTGCGAAATTTGTGCAACTTTGACCTCATGCTAATCGTTAAGTGTTGTGTACTAAGGAAAATGCTTTGCATCATCGCATGCCCAGGTCTTTTGAGAATATTAATGCAAAGTTTCAGCTTCCTGGCTTGAAAAAATCACTTTTTGAATTTTGGCCAGGTATTTTCGATTTCCGACCACTGTGCGGCCTTCCGTTTTCTATCGCCTCCCCCCTCCCACTTCAAACATCGTGTCGGATTTCGGGTGATGCGACTCGCGGAAAGGAAATTCCAAGAAAGGAGGGGAGGATTGTATGTTGCAAGAAAAGAGGGGAAATCCACAGACCACCTTTTCGTTCCCCCAAAGGCTTCCTAGGCTCCGATGTTGCCAGTGTGTTTCAAACTCTTCCAAGATTTAAAGACCGTCGCCGCCATTACGTCTCGATCAGTTGCGACTGCTCGCCACTGGAGGATTTTCTTCAGAACTATTCCTATCCAGTGGCTGTGATGCGAGACCACCAAAGTGACTTCATCCCACAAGTGTAAGTGTAAGGGCCACAAGTTGGACTATATGGAATATCTTGAAATTTTTTGCATTCCAAAAAATTTAATGTAATTGTGTGCTGAATGATATGCTCCCTTCCCAATCTCCTCTCCTAACCTTCCCCTCCCTCCCCCTCCCGTAATACAATTCCTAACGATGATCGCTCAAATGCCCCCGCTTCCCCACTCCCACCTTAGACCAAGCATACACTTCCTGCACGTTGACTCCCTCCCTGTCATCCCCTGCCACCTCCCCCCCCCCCCTCCTCACTCTATTCTGTATATAAAGGGCTCGTGATGTACAATTGTCACCTTAATAATGACTGTGTCAAGTCGAAACCTGGGTCGGTTTTAATAAAATCTGTGGAATTTTACAAAGTGAACTTATTTTCGTTATCAGTACGTGGTTCCACGAAGTCAAGCCTAGCAATTTGTTATATGAGCCGACGTACCGTCGCCAACCAAGGTAGCAAACTTCTTGAAGTTAATTGAGGTTTTTGGAGAAGGAATTCGGTGTCGATGTTAGTGCATTTTAGAGTGACTAGCATTGGAAAATGGTCGGAGGCTGAGTTATCTGAGAAATAGAATATTGCGGGAGATTATGCGATATCTGGGAGATCTGCTTTTGCCGGTTGGAGCAAGTTGAGTTGGAGAAGATGGAACCCAAATACGTGAGTCCTCACCTCCATGCTCGTGGCGGGTTCCAGGATATGACTGCGGCAACAATCGTTGATGGGGAAGTTGCGTTGCTGAGGAGATGCGTGCGATGAGGAGGTCCTGGGGGGAGGGGACGTCTTCTCCTGGCGAGGGGAGGGGAAGGAGGAGGTGCATGATGTTCGGCTGGTCTCGTCTCCATGCTACCGAAGGGCATTGTGGGAGGAGGCTGTTGCTGAGGTTAATCAAGTGGTTCCATGGGAACGGACTGAAATCGGTGGATTCCAGGAAATCCCGGTGAAACGAAGTTTGAGGGAATTGGGTGGGACTGAATCTAAGGATTCCAATTAGTAATACGCAGAATTATGAAACTGTGGGAAAAAGGGACATTTTGTGGAAAATAGTTATTTTTACAATTATTTCCCTATTTGGAAAAACAGCATTGCTGGTAAAATTTTAAATAACTGTTCGTGACAATATTGGCACTCGTGTTTTTCAGTGACGAAAACCGGTGTGTTGATGTGAAGAAAACTTAACGGATTAATAAATAACCACGGTGGTATATAGTTTGGATTTTCAGCCACAATTTTCTCTCCTGATGATAGAGCATCAGATAGAGTATGCCTCGAGCCCTTGAGTGAATCCACACGATTGTGGCGCCTAGGACTCGCGGTGGTATGAGCCTGAACCGCGGCCGTCCGTGCTGACTTGAGGAATGACAGGTGAGGGGCTCCTGGCGTGAAAAGCATCAGTGAAATAAGAAGAAGTCTGAATGCAAGATATTCCACAGAGAAAAAATCATTCGCCTTGACGGGGACTTGAAAATAGCAAGCACCTCAGTGTTTTAAGTCGGCTTTAACCTCGTGGACGGTGGCGCCAATGCGCACGACTTCGGCTGCTCTGTGACATTACATGTCTAGCAGTCCGACAACATCTAGCTCCTTTAAAGCCTTAGAATTTTCCACAGAGAAAGAGGACGCACTGGTAGAGCACCTGGCCGGAAATCAGGGGGTCCGGGTTCGTGTCCCGGTCAAGGCGAATGATTTTTTCTCTGTGGAATATCTTGCATTCGTGCACCTCAGCGGGTGACTCCGTTAAAGTTTTCGCGGCTAGCTCGCGAGCTTTGAATTTGTTAGAAGAAGTCTGATCCATAATTTACATTATTTATTATCAGGACGCGATGCAGCCATCTCGAGTGAAATGTTTCAGAGGGACAAAGCGCCTCCGTTCGGACTAGTGGGAAACCTGAAGCTGAAGATCATGTGTACTTACTATTAATACATATACTAGGTGGGTCGCCCCCGAGGACGAAAATGCGTTCGTTCTGCGCTGTGACTGTGTACACTGGAGGACAAGCAGCGGCGGAGCATTTGAAATGGAGCCTAATACAGTTGACAATATAAACGTATTAGGCATTATGATATCGTGTATATCTCTTAGATAATGCTGAGAATTATGCTACGATATTACCGTGCGTGTTGGCGAAACCCATACTCGAAAAATAACTCGCAGTGCATGAAAACACAAACGTTGAGTTCAAGAAATAGTGCGGTGGTTGTGAGGATATCGCGAACTTATAGTACCCACAATAAACTGAGTGAATGTTACTTCTATAGTCGGTTTCCAAATATAAATTTCAAATCATTGCAGAAACGACATTTTAGTCAATGGAACCACTTTAGATTGAGAAAGGTGAAATCATTCACATGCACATTCTTTGTTTATATCCAGATTTCAGTCGTAGTGGAAGAAGAAGAATAGCAGAACTACTATTAAGGAATCTCCGATGATAGTACATATTACAGTTAAAATATATTGATCACCAGTAACTTGGGGGAAGGATTGGTAGAATTTACGTTTTTCGGAGGGTAGAACGATAGTTGTAGGCTAGTTAAGTATCTTTTATAAGTCTTTATGAAAGTAATCACGCCAAAACTATTATCCTACTGACAAAATTTGAAAGGGAACCACTTTCTACCTTGAGGAAACAATTTTGAAGTAAAGAGAGAACTTAGGTCGCAATATACCTGCATTTTGAAGTTCATAAATACATATATTAGCTACATTTTCGTGGCACTATAAGAGGATGGACACGTGTACACAAGAGTAGTAAACTGCCGGTAAATGAACTGGAAAATTCTGATACATCGTCCTTTAAGATATGTTCTTTCATTAAACTATTTCAGAAAAGGCGGAATTTCTTTTAAATTAGCTGCAATATAAGCTTTCACAATTATATGATATTTGGAATATTAACATTGAAATAAATTTACCTAGTTCAGTATAAATCAATGGTAAACAATTAAGGCAACAATGAACATCATGAATTTCAATTATCATCACAGAATAACAGATGCTCATGAAAACACCCCAGACCCTTAAAAATTATAATTATGACATGAATAATTAATCTCTAACTTAACTTCTTCTAAAGGTAGTTGTTTCAGGCTTGATTTGGTGGTGTTGTACACCGAAACCGGCCAAGTAAAATTATTTATTTTTGTGGAAAATTGCCAGTCCTTTTCTTTCGTTAACCTCTTCTCTTGTATTACAAAGAAGGCCAACTCCCTAAAGAGATATGTTCATTATAAGAGAAATCTGAATGATCACACATTTCTTTTGGAACATTTACCATTTGTTAATGATTACAGTGATCACAGAGCATTAACTATTGCACTATGCTGTAAATGATGCTGATACGAACACTCCAAACCTCTAATAATTATAATCATGATATGAATAGTTAGGCCGAAAGAAGAATCGAGTGGAGAGCTGCGTCCAACCAATCCCAGGATTGTTGACCGATGATGAATAGTTAATCTCTAACTTAATTTTTCTCTTGTATTACAAAGAAGGACAACATTCTAAAGAGACATGTATGTAAATTTTGAGAAAAATCTGCACGAATACATATTTCTTTTCAAACACAGTTACCATTTATTAATTTCTTAATGATTACAGTGATGACAGAGAATTCATAATTGCACTCTCCTAACAGATGTTTTTCGGGTGGAACATTAACAGGATACTCAAATATTTCCTTAGAAAGCAACATAACACGACCATTTTTACAGTTGGATCGGAAGAACACATGAATAACTTTGTAATCTGAGAGTTCAAAGGATAGCAATTCCTGCTTTACCAGCCAACGCTCACACAAACACGAAAAGTTCGGTTGATAATTGTGTAGCAGTATGTCCAACTCAGAAATTTTGTTTCTAACGCATTGAATATTTATGTGCATAACCTTGAGGGGATCAATCCTCATACAGACATAGCTAACTTAACTTAAAATGTAGCTAAAACATTACATTCTCACAGTGTAAACAGTATCACAATGCTCGGTGGTCGCTGAAATCATTAGCTCAAAAAACTAGCAAATGACTGCACATAATAAACCAGACTGCTATTCTTTGTTTTAATGTAGCATAAGACAGGAATATTATAAACCCCTGCCCAAAAGATAGTTATCTTCTGTGAACACTTAACTTTAGCCAATTCATTGGCTGACACAAACGCTGAAGTAATTACCTCAAAACACTTGCAAACAACTGCACATAATAAATCAACCTACAATTATTTGTCAAAAGGTAACATAAGACAGGAATAATACAAAACCTTGCCTAAAAGATAATGATCTTCTGTCAACTCCTAACTTTCCTTAAGTCGTACTTTCACCGGCATGCTCGAACCAACTTAATTTTTATTTAGTTGGTATCATTAGTATCATGTTAGTTCTTTCATGCGCGTGTTCATGGCTCTGCACGTCTCGCCCACGTATGACTTCTCGCAGGAACGCGGAACTTTGTACACTCCTTCATGTGTCCCCGGAGGAAGTTTGTCCTTGTTGAATGTGGTTGATCTTAGTATCACACTCTTGAATCTCGTGACCACGTCGTGTTTCTTCAGGACTCTCGCAATTTTCTCTGAGGTTCCCCTGGTGAAAGGAAATGGTGGCGTAAGTTTTCCGTTCAGAGATCTCGTTTCCCTTCCTCCTTCTTCGGTGTTCTTTGTGGGTGATTCCCGGCCACGTTTTACCACGTTCGCGGCTCTTTTCAGTACCGTCTCTCTACCGTATCCGTTTCTATCTAGTGCAGTTGTCAGGCGTTTCTTCTCTGCCGCTAGTGAATCGGCATCGGACACCTTGTGGGCTCGATACATTAAAGTATCGATGAGAGAAGTCTTCTGACTAGGGTGATGGTGTGTGAGGCGGCGTTGAGGTAGCGCGGTCCGTGTAGGGTAGACTTCTTGTAGTGCGCCAACCTCCCGTTTTTCTTCTTTACCAAGGCGTCCAAGAAGGGTAGCATTTCTCCTTTTTCGGCTTCCATTGTGAATGCTATGTATTGGTGTTGCGAATTTAAATGCATAAGGAATTTTTTCAGTTCTTCCCTCCCATGTGGTCCATATTACGAAGGTGTCGTCCACATATCTGAGCCAAAATTTCCAGTAAAAAAAAAACCTATGAACAAAAATTAAATGTGTCTTCAAGCGAGAAAAGCTATAGGAAATTGAATGAAAGGGGCGAGGCAAGGGGCGAAGGCAAGAAAAAGACACTTGGAAGTTGCCTATAGCACAAGTGTAGGGGGAACTGTAGTAGCTTATGTTGCCGCCGAAATGCAATGCCATAAGGGAAAATGGAGAGCTCCTAAATGAGTACGATGTTAAAGTGAAGGGAAATGCTTCAAGACAATGGAATCAATCCCATTGCGGAAGCCATCGAAGAGGAAACTCGATAGGTAAGGATGTTTCAGGAGCCTCAACCCTTAGATCGGGGTTCAATACGCAGCAGTAAGTGACCTGCAGATAAATACGGGTACTATAGAGTGTCCCTGCAGAGGGTACTTAAAATTCTGGAGAGATGACATTATCCCAGCAGAGTAGAAGAGTCGGTAGAAGGGAAATTATTTCAGAGCGAAATGTAGAAAGTATTTGGTGTTCCTTTGAAATCTAAAGGAGGGAAGCAAAAGGGATATATGTAGGTTCATATTACAGGACACCGCATGCAGACGCCAATTAATTAGTGGAACTAGAAACAGAAAGGTATATTGCTTTCTCGGAAGAATGATGGGGAAATAATAGTAAGTGGACACTTCAATCTCCCTTCGATAGACTGGAATACGTGTATTTTCATAACAGGAGGCAAGGATAAGGAACTCAGCGAATCACTGTTGAACATCTTTACTTCACATTCTTTACAACCGCTAGTAAAAGAACTGAACAGAGAAAACAACATTCTAGACTTATCAGCAACAATTCTGCCCAGAAAAACCCTAAATATAGTTACAGACCCTGGAATTAGTGATCATAAAATAGTGCATGCGAAATTTATTCTAGGCGTAGAAATACATTATAAACCAAACATTTACTTTACTTGTTTGGTAGGGCAAATTACGTTGATATGAAAGAGGAGTTAGGGTAATCGTCTAATGTATTTAGCAAAAAAAGCAAAGGTTTAGACATAAAAGATTCGTAGTGAGAATTTCTTGAGGTCACCCACTAAGCAGTTAACAAACGCATACGGAGTAAATTAGCAAAAGATAATTCAGAGCCGAGATGGTATCATGCGGAGGTTAGGAAATCACTAAAGCGACAAAGGGTATGCCACGCTAGGATGAAGAATGCAGGACAGCGCCTATCGGTAGAGGAAAAAAATGAGTTAGTTCAAAACTATAAAAAATTAAAGGGCATTATTAAGGAAATCATGTAGACAAGCATTATCACATTTCAAGAGTATGATGTTAGGAGAATATTTAGATAGCAATCCTAAAGCGTTTTGGTCATATGTGAGAGAGCTTCAGGGAAATAGGTCCACAGTGCACACACTTAAAAACCATAAAGTAATTAGAGTCACCAGTAGTTTATAAAACATGAGGGTTGTTACTTTTCACTAGTTAGACCCCACCTGAGACAGTTTGCAGCGTAGAGCAGCTAGGTTTGTTAAAGGGTGCTACGATAAGTTTATAGTAGTGAATCGGAATTCATAGTGTGATTGGGTTGGAAATCATTATCATATCGTAGATTAAACTACAGATCAAATCTCCTTCAGAAATTTAAAACGGACAGGTTTACTAAATATGTCGCCCGTCTGTCCCAGGGTCGAGGGTTCGAATCCCGCCCGGGGAGGATCTGCACTGTCCGGGGAGTGGATGTTTGTGTCGTTCGATCTGTCAATTGGAAGGGAGGACATTGTGCCCTAAATTCGCAGATAAAATGATAGTATAAATAAAATTAATAAATGTCAGCAATAATCTCTTAATTACTATGTATACATACTAGGGCAAGGGCCTAGTCACGTTGAAACACCATTTTCAGTCAGATAACCGCAGTTAAGCAACGTTGGATGGACCTCCTCCATGCCTCTACCGCGGTGCTCTTGTCTCCTGTCTGCGAGTGGCAGGTTGGATGTGGGTCGGGGCGCAATGGGTCTAAAAAGAGGTGTGAGGGCAGGAGGCCCCTGCCAATTTACATACTAACCAACTAACTACATGCGCTCCTATTATCTAACATGCTTACATGAAGTAGACTAGTTGCATGTCAATAGAGCATGTTTGGTGATCTTAACACCCCCGTGGATTTCAGGTTATTGCATGGATGTAGATAGTTTTATCCATAGGTGTAGATCAAGGAAAGTTTTAGTAGGTAAAAAGCACCAAGAAAGTTACAGGGTAGAAGAAAGAATTTCCGTGATATTAGTGGACTGCCGTAGTTTAAGAAATAAGTAGCGGAATTCCACCACTTCATTCAATGCACAAATATAGCTGGATTCCTGAGGGCATTCATTTGAGGTGAATTCCATGTAAAAGTGGACAAAATCAGGAAAAAAATAACATTAATTTTTAGCATATAATTATCTTGTTTATATTCGTTTTGATATTGAAGTTCTTTATAAACACAATTTTTGGGACATTCCTGCTCCCTGGCGAGAGATAACTGCATTAGAAGAAGCAGGATTGCCACCACTAGTTGAATAACTTCTGTGACCTAATTTTGTTTTCAATATTTACATTGTTCTACAAGAAAATACTGCATGATTTTCAGTCTATAAATTACTGAAGGTATATTTATTAATTTTATACAAGATATAGGATTATTAAGTGATGTATACAATCGAAATGAAACTCTGAATACTGCTGTGCGGAGTGTTGCGTCAGTTACCGTTTTTGGGATTTTTTTAATTTTTTTAAGAAATTAAGTGGATATTTCACTATTAAATTTGTAAATATTCTAATATTTACAAATATACATTAATCAGTGGAAAAAGAATATTTATATACTATTTTATTTAGTAGTACTAAGGGTAACTGACGCAACTGCTTTATAGTAACTGATGCAACATGAGGGAAGTTGCGTCAGTTACCATGGTGTATTAGCAAGCATCCAATATTACCTAATTTTATCAGATTGTAATTTGGTATAATTCACTCAGGTCTAAATTAATATACTCATTTGTTATAAAATTACATAGTGTTTTCACAATGAATAAGCCTGTAAGATCTAAGAAGAAGTAAGCCCGTAAGGTAATAATATTCACGAATAATTGTATAATACTTACATATCAATTTTTTGACCTACAAATTTCAGTTTTATTTGTACTAGGGATGGGTCGGTTCGGTTCTTCGGTTCTCGGTTCCACCGGTTCTTGAGCTTAGAACCGGAACCGAGGCCAAAAATAATCGGTACCGAAATAATAGGCGCGAAAACCAGTTTGAAACATGCTCACACTCTGAAAGTGGAGGCTTCACATTAAAACCTGGTGAAATAGTGTACTTAGATGATTCAAAGTTGCCGCGAATTATTCTAATTCAGTCGTTAAAATGACTATATGATCTATTTCATCACATCCAATTCTAGTAAGTGATGAAACACCCCCGTAATAAGGATATTATGATTGATTGGTATATGTTACGTAACCGAGCCAATTACGTAATTGGTTACGTTGGACCTGAGAACCGAAGCGGAACCGAAAAAAAGTGGAACCGACCCATCCCTAATTTGTACTATTGCCAGAGGGCAGGTTCTATTGATTTTAGATAGCGGTTCGCTAAAATACCTGATACCTATGGATTTATAATTTATATCCTGCTTATTTTTGTAATTCTTCCATATATGGAATAATTTTTCCATATGTGGAATAAATATATTTTAAATACACTATTGCATAAGCTTTTAGTACCAGTAGTAGTAGTTACTTAATTAACATGATAAATGAACACACTATAATGTGTGGGATTAGCATACAGAAACCAAGATGCCACCTAAGACTCCTGCAGAAAAGATGAGAGAATATCGAGATGGCAAGACGGAAGAGAAGAAGGCAGAGGTGAAAAATCGGAATGCAGAGCAGCAAAAGTTGTACAGAAAAAAATGGACCAATGCAAGAAAGAAAGTTGAAAAGGAAGATAGTAAAAAGCGTATGAAAAAGGCACGTATGAGACGAAAGGCTGCATCATTAGAAACCTCATTATCCCCACCTGAAGCTTTCAAATCATTTCAATATTTTGGGATGGCTGTGCAATGGGTAAAACCAGCACTTCCTAATAGCCCTCGGAAAAAGCAAGCTGTCATTAAAAAGCTTGCATCCACATTTAATGTAGTTTCAGCAGCTCTGTCTGTTTCTCGCAGATCAACTGAATTACGTCCTGTTACTATGCAGCTTGTGGAGAAGTTTTATGAAAGTGAATTGGTGTCAAGGCAGTTGCCATGAAAAAAATATTTTGTTGTCATAAGAAATTCTACCGGTAACAAAGAAAGAGTACAAAAAATATGCTCGTAATGACAGTTATGGAAGCTTATCTGCAACTCAAGGTAGAGTACCAACAGCAAAAGATTAGGGAAATCTAAGTTTGCAGAACTACGGCCAAAGCATATATTGGCTATAACTGGAAATGACCAAAATTTTTGCCACTGCATTTAACATGAGAATGGTCAGATGCTTCTGGAAGGAATAAGAAAGGCAGTCCCAGGTATCAATTTACTAAAAGACATAAATTCATTTGTTCAGCAGTCAGTCTGTCTATGGTCTATAAATTGTTACTTTTGCGAATACTCTGAATGCAGAGATACCGGGAAATACATTTCAGCAAATTTTTCCCAGAGAGAGTGCACATCTGTAAATATTGATCTACATGTGTCATATTGTCAGTGGTTTTCCAGCAGACAGTTTGAGAAAGAGCAAATTGAATCTCCCCTCTCTATTGCACAAAATGAACTAGCATTGCAGTTCAAAAACAGTTGAAAAAAGAGACGACACTGTTTCATAGCTACTTTTCAGTTGAAGCAAATCAGAATGCTAAAAGCTCTTGTCCAGAAGGTGTGGGAATGCTGCAAGAGGACTTGCAGAAAACTTTGCTCTGAGACATCAAAATGAAGTAATGTCTGCACGTTGGAGTTCAGACTCAATAACTATCTTCACAGCTGTCTTGACTTCAAATGATCAGCAGATTAATTTTGCAGTTGTAAGTGATGAGTGAAGACATGACAAGTTTGCTATCTTCTCATTCAACAAGTTATGGTCACAGTACATTCAGCAGCGTGATCTATTCAAAACGTTGCACACATTTTACGACTGAGTAGGTAGCCAATTTAAGAACAGGTATTCTTTGTAAATTATTCTTTCACCAGAAAGGCTGCACAGGGAGCTGAAGAATATTGATTGGAGCTTCCTTGCTGCTTCTCACGGTAAAGGGCCGATGGATGGAATTGGCGGTACCGTAAAGAGTGCAGTATTGAAAACAGTAGTTCTAGGATCTGCAGTTGTGACAAATGCAGCAGATTTTTCCTCTGTAGCTAAGGAAGCTTGTCCAAAAATTGTAGTACTGTATCTGACAGCAGCTGATATGGAAAGTGATCGAACATCACTACAGACAAGGTGGGTTGAAAACCAACCACGACGAATTCCCGGCACACATAAAGTGCACTATGCCAGGAAAGCAGGCGATAGATCAATTGAGACTAATTTTGTTAGCCCCTTTTATTCTGATTTTGCTTTGGCCTTTACAGAAACTGAACTTCTTGCATTCCGAATAAATGCTCACAAATGTTGCGTCAGTTACTTTTTTGTGTTGCATCAGTTACGCTTACTTTTGTGTATTTTAAGCAATTTCAACGACAGAAATGAATAATGAAATATGAATCTTTTTTATCATATATTATATTTACTATTGGCATACAGTTTTCTAAGTGGAAGGTTCATAACTCACAGACTTTTCAGTCCGCATAGACATTCCCAATAAGTATTTCCATTTTTTGTTGCATCAGTTACTGCAATGTTTTTCTTTTTTTTAGCAACAGCAGCGAAAACTCCAGATTTTAATTCGATTCATTAATTTTTATGCCGGTTTATCTGTATGAGGTGATTAAAAAAAAATACTTTATACGTTATTTTACTCAATTTTAATGAAGTTGAAAGGAAATGTTTTTCTTCCCAACGTTGCATCAGTTACCATGGAATTCACCTTGACAGCATTAGTTTAAAGTATTATTTAAAATGTATGAGAACGCAGAGACTCCTTTTTTCACCCATTGTTGCGCGAGCCCTCGATAATACCCTTGGGGGTTTTTCTTAGATTATGAAAATTTGCAATGGTCATAACAACATTTGAGTCCTATTTTTTTAGACATCACTTCCGACTTTTTTAGACATCACGTCCGTTAAGAATTTATTCAAAAATCGAAAGCTTCGCCCCTTAAACCTTTGATTATTCACATTACTCTCCCTTTAACACCAGCTTCTCCACGAATGTTTAAGCATCAGCGATGTTTCGTAGAAGTATTGTTCCGAGGCAAAAGTCACAAAAGCACAAAAGCAATTTCATAATTTCCTCGATGGGAAGGGGAACTGCTGTGTAGGTGATGAAAGGTCTTAAAAATGAATTAATGCTTTTATTTTAGAATTTGGACTAAGGTCAGAGCCGCAGAACGTAGAAATTAACACGATATTCTCGTCTTGCCTGGTATCGGTTTAACCCCCTGCCAACCACCCTTGTGGTGGTGTATTACACACTATTGTTTATGTAACGATGCGCACGAGTCACGATATTATGTATTGTGAAATATGAAAATTGTTGAGCTCTTACGGCTAACAATTATCAATAAAAGCAGAAGTCTCTCCAATATGTTAATAGCAGTAGTTATGAAAGCAGCGGCGTGTGTATATCATTCATTTTATTCAAAACAAAATGTAGGCATGATTTTTCTGTAGCAAGAATAGGCGATGTAGAATTGTAAACTGTCACTAGATCACGTGTTGCAAATTAAGCAGTCGGCTTATGGGATAGAAATCCTAGATTATTATTGTAAACGTGGAAGTTCAGTGGATGATGACAGAATGCGCTGATTAGGAGGCATCGCTGCTGAATTGAGAATCCAGCGGCCATATTGGTCGGCACGGGATTTCTACTCATCTACATCTACGCGATACCCAGCGAATCACCGCAAGGGTGTGTGGCAGGGGCCTGGAGATTTTTTGTACTGATTTTTCTTAACTGGTGCTCTATTTCGCGACATAAAATTGCTATTCCGTGCCATTTAGTTCACGGAAAGTGTTCGGCGGTGGTTCCACTGTGTTCTGTGTGACGATTGGTTGAATACGCTTTGGAAGAAGGTGTTTAAAGAATTGGCTTTTTCTAAACTGCTGGTGACTATAATTTATTTATCGCTTTTAAGTGTGTGCACTGTGGACCTATTTCCCGCTCACATATGACCAAAACGCTTAAGGATTGCTGTCTAAATATTCTCCCAATATTTTGCTCTTGAAATGTGATAACGCTTGCTGGCGGAGGAGGAGTATTCATAGCTGTGAAGGACCCGTATGTCAGTAGAAGAGAAATTATTTCAGAGCGAAATGTAGAAAGTATTTGGTGTTCCGTTAAAAGTAAAAGTAGTAACGCAAAAAAGATTTATGTAGGTGCACATTACAGGCCACCGGACGCAGACGTCAATTCTATAATGGAACTAGAGTCAGAGATAGGTACATTACTTTCTCGAAACAATGATAGAGGAATAATAGTAGGCGGAGATTTCAATCTCCCCTCGATAGACTGGAATACGTGTAGTTTCATTGCAGGAGGTAAGGACAAGGAACATTGCGAATCACTGTTGAACACCTTTACGTCACATTCTTTACAACAGCTAGTAACAGAACCGACCAGGGGAAACAACATTCTAGATTTATTAGCAACAAATATACCCAGAAGAGTTCTAAATACAGTTACAGACATAGGAATTAGTGATCATAAAATAGTGCATGCGAAATTTATTGTAGGCGTTGAAAGACATTATAAACCAAGGAGGACGGTATACTTATTTGGCAAGGCTAATTACGACGGTATGAAAGAGGAATAAAGGGAAGCGTTTAATTTATTTAACGAACAAAGCAAAGGATTATATACAGAGGATTAATGGAGAGAATTTCTTGAGGTCACCCGTAACGCAGTTAATAAATACATACCAAGTAAATTCATTAGTGATAATACGGAGCCAAGGTGGTATAACGCGGAGGTTAGGAAATCACTAAAGCGACAAAGGGTATGCCACGCTAAGATGAAAAATGCAGGACGGGGTCTATCGGTAGAGGAAAAAAATGAGTTAGATCAAAACTATAAAAAATCGAGAGCATTAGCAAGGAAATCATGTCGGAAAGCGTTATCGCATTTCAAGAGCAAGATGTTAGGAGAATATTCAGATAGAAATCCTAAAGCGTTTTGGTCATATGTGAGAGAGCTTCAGGGAAATAAGTCCACAGTGCACACACTTAAAAACGATAAAGGAATCAGAGTCACCAGCAGTGTAGAAAAAGCCAATACTTTAAACACCTTCTTCCAAAGTGTATTCAACTCATCGTCACAAAACGCAGTGGAACCACCGCCGAACACTTTCAGTGAGCAAATGCCCGAAATAAAAATTCCACGTCGCGGAATAGAGCAGCAGTTAAAAAACAAATCACCAGGTCCTGATCAAATTCCTTCCAGAATATATAAAACATTAGCTTCTGAAATAGCCCCTATCTAGAAATAATATTCAATAAAACACTAAAGAACCACACAGTACCCAAGCATTGAAAAGTAGCTAACATTGCACATATTTTAAAAAGCGGTGATAGGGAAGAACCTAGTAACTAGAGACCCATTTCACTCACGTCAATCTCTTGTAAGATATTTGAGCACATTGTTGTCAGTTCAATCATGGGGCATTTGGATAGTCAGGGATTACTCATAAACAGCCAACATGGGTTCCGGAAATGTAGATCTTGCGAGACACAATTAGCTTTATTCATACACGATGTTTTAGTCCACGGCGAAAACAGTACTGAAGTTGATGCGATATTTTTATATTTTAAAAAATCATTCGATAAAGTTCCTCATGATAAATTAATCTTGAAGTTAGAGAGTTTTGGTATAAATAAAGACGTTGTATGCTGGGTAAAAGAATTCTTAAGTGGGCGAGAGCAGAGGGTTGTCATAGATGGTATCATGTCGGACACAATCAAAGTCACATCATGAGTTCCCCCTGGGTAGCGTAGTAGGTCCGCTTCTATTTCTTTTATACATAAACGATTTGGGTACCGTAGTTAGTAGTAAGGCCCCACCTTGAGTATGCAGCCAGTGTATGGGATCCGAATGAATTAGGGTTGATCAGAGAACTAGACAGTGTGCAGCTTAGAGCAGCTAGGTTCGCTAAAAGGTGTTACGATAGGTTGAGTAGTGCATCAGAATTAATAAAAGAATTAGGGTGGAAATCATAATCAGAGCGTAGGTTAAAGTCCAGATTAAATCTATTGCAGAAATTTCAATCGGATAGCTTTACTGAAGATGTTAGGCACATATTAAAAACACCAGCGTATTATGCTATATTCGACCAGATAAATAAGATTAGAGAGATGGATTGTCGTACCGATAGATTCAAAATGGCATTTTTCCCAGTACTATAAGAGAACAGAATAGGCAGCATAGCAAAGGGATAGGTAAGGGAAATATTTTAAAGTATTCTGTATTGCATGATGCATGTATTAGCCCCTCAAATACTATAGATACTAACAATCAAGTTGCATGAGACACTTTAGTTGCTTGTTTGCATGTTAGTAGTGCATGCTTGGTGATCTTCAACCCCCTGCCACACACCCTCGCGGTGGCTTGCAGGGTATCGTGTAGATGTAGATGATTTCCTTGCTAATGCTCTCGATTATTTATAATTTTGATTTTTTTCCTCTACCATTAGTCCTGCATTTTTCATCCTAGCGTGGCATAACCTTTGTCGCTTTAGTGTTTCCCTAACCTCCGCGTTATACCACCTTGGCTCTGTATTATCACCAATGAATTTACTTGATATGTATTTTTTAACTGCTTTACGGGTGACCTCAAGAAATTCTTTCAACGAATCCTCTGTATCAAACCCGCTGTTTTGCTCGCTAAATATATCAAACAATTAATTTAACTTTTCTTTCATACCATTATTATTTGCCCTGCCAAATAAGTATACCCTCCTCCTTGATTTACAAAGTCTTTCAACGCCTAGAATAAATTTCGCGTGCACTCTTTTATGATAACTAATTCCTTTTTGTAACTATATTTAGAGCTTTTTCGGGTATACTCATTATAATTATACCCGCAATACTCTTTTGCGTGACTCACGAGAGCTCTGCACGTTCTTCGTGACCCTTCACTGTTTGCCGGAAACAGTTCATCTACATCTACATAATGCCCCGCAAACCACTGCAAGGGTGTTCGGCGGGGGGCGAACCATCTTCAGGGTAGTAGCGTAACCTGAGTACTACATTTCAGGAATGCGAAAAATACAACTCTGTCCATTCACACATAACTAGGATTCGAAATGTAGCCTTGGTAGCATTATTGAACACTCAGAGAGATCACAAAAGTTTGTAGGACATTAAACATACTTAACCAATTTACATGGAGTATAATTTCACCAGATATAACAGAATTCTACTATCAGGGAGCCTATTAAACGCAAAGTCTCGGATTGTGCTTTTTTTTAATCCTTTTCCAGTCATGGTTTCGATCAAGAAACGGCTAAAATCCATTAAGTAATGCATTCGCTCTATTTTCTTTGAAAATAACGAACGTCTGCTTCTTCCGTAAAGGTTCTTCTTCTGTAGAAATAATCTCAGAGAGAAACTGAGGACAGCATTTGATAATTATTATACGCAAAAATTTCAACTATCTTCTGGGAACTCCAGGGAACAATGGGAAATTTTTAGAGAGTTAACTGGTGAGTTTAAAAAATCCTCCTTAAAAATTACCTTGGAAGAAAATGGAAATTGGGTTACTGAAGAGGCTGAGTTAGCTCATAAATTTAATGAGTATTTCACCAGTTCGTTCAAGGAAAGCACGTCAAATAGCGATGGCATTTCTCGATTTATAAGAAGTATCTATTCCACTGTAAATATAGGTAATTCTATGTTTTTTGATCCTGTTTCTCCGAATGAAATAGTATCTATAGTTAAATCTCTTCCTTCAAAAAAAGCACCTGGAATAGATGGATTCAATACTACATTACTGAAACTAATCATTGATGTCATCGCTCCCATTCTCTGCCATCTTTATAATTTAAGTTTTATGAAAGGGATCTTCCCCGATGCTTTAAAAAAGGCTGTTGTTAAACCTCTCTTTAAAAAAGGAGGACGCCATGATATAAAGAACTATAGACCTATCTCACTTTTGTCCATATTTTCAAAAATTCTTTAGAAGCTTGCTAAATTAAGATTGGTTAAATTTTTGGAAAAAAATAATTTACTTAGTGGAAATCAGTTTGGTTTCAGATCTGGAAGAAGCACTGAAGATGCTCTTCAAAATTTTATGAGTTGCGTATTTAAATCTGTCAATGAAAATAAACGAACATCTGGTCTTTTTATTGATATCTCGAAAGCTTTCGATACACTGGACCATGATATTCTATTATTCAAATTGTCTTCAGTTGGTGTTCGGGGCCTAACATATGAATGGTTCAAAAGTTACCTGACCAACAGGTCACAATGTGTTTCGATTAATCATCATTACAGTGATTTTATATATATTACCTCTGGTGTACCTCAGGGTTCAGTCTTAGGCCCTGTATTGTTTTTGGTATATATTAATGACCTTTGCTGCCACGATTTTCGTGGTCAGGTTACTGCCTTTGCGGATGATTTTGCACTGTGTTACAGTAATTTGACATGGGAATGTCTTAGATACGATATGCAAAATGACTTAAATTACTTAAGATTATGGTTTTTCTATAACAAATTATCCATGAATGTACAGAAAACTAAATTCTTGTGTTTTGATATTTGTAATCGCTATTCAATTGAATGGAATTTACTTTTCCATGATTTTAACTGTGATTTAACCAACTGTAAAAATTGTGTACCAGTGCTTAAAGTTAATACATTTGGTTATCTTGGAGTAATTTTGGACCATACACTGAAATGGCACCACCATTTGTTTAATATAAAAAAGTATCTGCGATGTCAAACTGCAAAATTTTATTTCATCCGCAACAAGTGTGAAACGAATAATTTAAAGATTTTTTATAATGCTCTAGTAAATTCAAAGCTTAATTATGGCATATCAGTGTGGGGTGGTGCTTATCAAAATGCAATTAGACCGGTGCTAAACTTACAAAAAAGTATTATAAGAATCATCACGAAGAAAAAACGCCACCATCCAAGTTTTCCTCTATTTTTTGGTCTAAGGTTGCTCCCTGTTAGACATTTGTATATATATAAAGTTTTACGTATCTTCTTTGTCAGAAGTGGCGATATATCTGCACTTACTTTTAAACCACATATTGGAGGAGGAAATGGGAGGCTTTTAGTTCCTTTACCCAAGCCTAATATTTCGATTTTTAAAAGATGTTTTCTTTATATTGGCCCTAAATCATTCAACGAACTTCCGCGCCCACTTAAAACAAAGTCAAGTTTACCTACCTTCCTTAATAATTTAAAACATTGGCTCCTTAGTTTCGAAAATGTGGAATACTTATTAATGTAGCTATTTTGCTTTGCTCAACTTTGATGTACTGATTTGAATTATTCTGTATTCTTGTATTATAACCTTTTTTACTCTATTTTGGAATATTCTGTATTCTTGTATTATAACCGTTTTGATCTTCCTAAATGTTCTATATATATCTATGTGTATATGTATATATTGTGCTATTTTTTTGTTCTCAATTTATCCATATTTTTTGGTTACATTTTGTTAATTTTTTTATTTTTTATATTATTATTACGCCTTGTTTTGGAATGTTAAGCATTTAAATTCTAACACTTTAGTTTCCGATGGTAGCTTTTTTCAGGTTGATCCTTGTAAGCTACCTAAAGCTCAATTATTTATTCATTGTACCAATTATGTATGAGTTTTGAGCATTAAATATCTATCTATCTATCTATCTATCTATCTATCTATCTATCCGTATTAATTAATGTGGAACCTATACCGTGCAGTGACGTCGGAAGGCGTTTCGGGTCACGTGACTCCTGTCAGTTTTCGGGAACACTTTAATTGCATTTAATAATATTTGTGGATGGCATAAAAAGTTTGGCATACATATTGGAATTTGCGAGATAATGTCGCATCAAGTGAATACATCGTCATTAATACACGAGAAAAATATTCTCTCGCATGCGCGCGCATGAATGTACTTCTTCCACCCACTCTCCTTGCATATTCCCTCATTTCAACTTCCTCTACGGAGGCACATCTTCCACATGACTCTGCATTGACAAAGCTGCTAAATCTTGCAAATATTTTGGTTTGTTTCTTGAAAGTGTAGATCTTCTGAGACCTTAATTTTCTTCTTCTCTGGCTTCAGATTCTTTGGGACTTTCTTCTTCTGATACATCTGCATCTTCTTCCGATTGTGAGGATGTGAAGATTCTCCCAGATGTGTAGATGTAGATGCAGGTCCCCAATATGACTTTTCTCCCTTCTCATCATTCTCGTAAGGTTTCCTTTCATCAAATATGACGTCTCTTCCAGCAACTATCTTTCCTTCAAGCGGATACCGCCATTCATTAGCCATTAGGACAATAGCCCACCAAGCAATACTTTCGTGTCCTACAGTCCTATACTATTCATCAATTACTTGGGAACTTTCAAATAGTAAAGACAACCAA
The DNA here is from genome assembly GCA_933228895.1 of Platycnemis pennipes. NCBI lineage: Eukaryota > Metazoa > Arthropoda > Insecta > Odonata > Platycnemididae > Platycnemis > Platycnemis pennipes. The sequence continues at coordinate 169,593,190 of OW121847.1, forward strand.
ATACCTGCTCTAATTTCTCCAAGCTTAGGTGTCATGCCTGTCCACATTTCAGCTGGTGCTTTATCGTTCAAGGACATCAATCAAGGTGGGACATCTATTCAAAATGTTTTCAACTGCCAGATCGGCTGCTGGCCACAGATCCTTGGGCATTCCAGAACTCAAAAGCATCTTGCCTTCTCCAATAACTTTCTGTTGAATCTTTCCGCTATTCCATTCTGTTCAGGGATTTAGCGAACGGTATTCCACTTGGACTCCCTTCTCTTCAAAATATTCCTTCATTTTATAGCAATTTGGAATCTCTTAATTCTCAAAATTTAGCAGCAATTCCTTCTGATAATTTTGGTGGTCTGATGCTCCAGAGTCAGCATACCATATGATTTCTTCTCCAAGGCATGAATTACTTCCCAGAGCTTCCACTCTGTTGCAAATGAAAGCTGTAGCCCACACTGCCTAATTGCATTCCTGTTCACTTACATGCGTTCGTTTCCCAAGACAGCATAGGTCAGTTAGCACGCCAATGTCCAAAGTTACCTCAGTGATGAACTTTGTTGACTGCGGAAGCATTATTTGCTGGAATTGTCGCTTCGCTCTGCATATTCCCTCTTCCAGTACTTCCACTTCCGCTGTAATTTCTACATCTACATCTACATAATACCCTGCAAGCCACCATAAAAGTGTGTGGCAGGGGGTGAATTCTCACTAAACATGCACTACATATCATGCATAAAAAAGGATTAGTATTTATATACTGTTCTAAATTACACTATTTAAAAAAAGATAAAAATAGCAAAGCAAGCATGCAAAAACGTGCTGTTAGTTGGGTTACCTTCAAGTCCTTATACCAACATGCAGCTGTCAATGTTATCGATTGCTACACTCGTACTGGATATATTTACCGTTATTCATATCCCTAATTGTACGAGGAAAAAAGGATATTTTGAATCTGTCAGTTCGGCAATCTATTTCTCTAATTTTGTGATCATGATCCAGTCTACCAAGTAAGTTGGGGTTCGTAAAATATTTTTAACCTCATCACTGAAAATATGGTCTTGGAATTTGTTTAGGAGATTAAGTCTAAATTTCAACCCGCGATGTGACAATGATTCCCAATTTAATTCATTTAATAGACTGGTTACGCTAAAAATGTCTTCCCCCTCGCATCCTGAAACCACCTCTTCTCTTCCATGACTAGAGCTTGAAGCGAATGCTACTTGTTGCTGCAAATTCTGCTTTGGTTTCTGGGTTCTCCGAAGAGCTATTTTTTTTATTTTCTCCTAGAAGGATACGTTTAACGAAAGGGAGAGTTAAATTTTCGGAACAAATTGTGCCAGTAGCAGTACTTATTCCGTCATATTCCAATGGTATCGACATGAGCAGATATACTCACTTCTCTTCTCCATTTAATTTCGCTCCAGATTATTCCAACTGCCTCCGCAGTTTGTCTATTTTTAAGAAACGGTCATTGATATCTTCTCGAGCTGCTTCGAACTTCGAAGTTTCTGACAAGAGTGGCCTGTCATCCTGCAGCTTATGCTTCACTTTTGGTGCGATTCACGTGTGATTTTTGCACTTCTTGTCCTTCTTCAGTAATTGCTTGCTTCTTTCCTCTCCTGCTGTTTTATGCGAAATCGATTAAATTTTCCGGATGTTTTTCTAGCACCAATCGGTTCAATGCTGCATCCAAAAGATCCTTTTCCGCTATCAGACATTCCTTTCGAAAATTCAAATTTTCGTAATTTGTTCCGTCGACCAAGGGAATTTTATACCGTTTCTCGTAATTCTCCGTCATCTTAGAGATTACTCTCGCAATGCCGTGATAAATATTCCCATTTTGTTTGAATTCCTTGAGGCTGTAATTTTCCAGTTATTAAAGTCGTTCTGGGCCCATAACCTGTTGATATCGTCTCTATTTCTTAACAATTACAATTCTTAGGTGTTCGCAATTAGGCACCTATCTCAAACGACGCAACAAAACGAAAGACGAACGATATTATCCACCAATACTGATTACTAATGTTAACATGCTAACACTTCAACAATAATTACAGTAGTACTGGAAAGCATTTTTAGAATTCGTCAAAGTAATGGAGGAGATTGCGCAAGCAAGCTAGTAATCGCCATATCCTTTATTATTATTATTCTCGTAACATTTGTGTGTTTAAATTTTATGGCTTATCTCAAAAACTGCCTTTGATATTGGCATCAAATAACGTACGCTTGGGTATTTTTGCATGAAAAATCGAATGGACCATTTTCCAAAACGTGGAAAAAATCGGTTAGAAGCTGAAAATGCGCCGTCGCTATATTTTCTTGCGTACTTTATTTATTTAACAAAATTAAATAAGAAATAATAATCCTATGGGATTACCATAAGTATGAGGGATGATAAGTAGGTACCGCAAGAGGGAAGAGTAAATACAGATTCTTATTCTGGTTACGCATTATTGTATCCGAATCGAAATTATGCGAACGATTGCAAAACACGCGAACGTGTGTAAATATTTTGTGTTTTCAGCAATTAGAGACCGACGCTGTTGTTGACGCCATGCATTTTCCCATTACACAGACATCGTGAAAAGATATCTGGAGGTGATAAAGTTTACTGCAAATATTTCTTCAATGCACACCCGATTTCCTTAATTCTATCTGAATACTAGGGTCGTCCGTAAAATAAGGTTCCCGTTGACTTTAAGGGACAACCCTCGTAGTTTACAGCTATAACAATACACTGCACTGGAAAGGGAAAATTCACCCGAACATGCGTCTGGAGCAAGTAACTCCACGTTAGTTAGGCATGGACGATAGCAGCAGCAGCAGCAGCAGAGAAGTCAAGGCTGGAAGCACTTTAAACTCCGGGTGCTACCGAAAAAGAGGATCAAACAGTGAACGGAGAGTCGCTAAAGAGGAAAAAGAAGTCTCCCGAGAAGCTTAGAAAGAATGCGGGGAAAAGCAATGTGCCTTGTTTTGAGACATGATGAAGAATATTGTCCAGGGGTAAGTGGATGGGAAGGAAAGGAAGTCGTGCCATGTCTTTAAGAGTATTAATGACAACAATGGGGTCGTTTACCATATTTTTTTCATTGCCGAATCTGATAGAGTTTGTAAGATAAAAAGACACGTATTTTTCCGTTTTTTGATCCGTCAATAATTTCTCGAGTTATAAGCGACGATAAACTGATTTTTTTAACCCTTTCGGAAAAGTGGGCGTGGTGCAACCTCTGACGTATAACGACTTCGTCCTTCTGAGCTGAACTTCTGAACAACTGAGCCCGCGAATCTACATCGCCTTATCGCAATGGGGGGGACACACAGCTGACTCTGCCAATAGACACTGTCGTGACAGGGTCTGTGCGAGCAGACCTTCCGAGAACCCCCCTCCACTCCCTTCCCTTCCCCTAAAAGCAGTCATGGACGGGAGGAAAATGATGGGAATGATATCAAGGCAGCTTTTTCTGTGGGCGTCACCTTTTGCTTATTTTAATTTTTCATTTATGAGTGGATGGTTGTGGTTAGAAGATTAATTTTTTCACTAAAATTCTTTTTTCGTTTTCATATAACGATTTCGTGTACAAAATTGCGATTTTGGTTCCGAGTAAGAAGTCCCCATTATGTAAATATGAAGAAGTCAGCAGATGCCGATCTTGCACATAAGAAATAAATTATTTGCTCAGGGTTCAGAGGATATTCTATTTTCTCAAGGTGAACTGTTAATAAAGTGAACTGTCATTTCACGTGTCTTCAACTTCATGTCCAACACTTTTCTCCTGATTGTGCCTCCTAGTTTTATGTGTAAGTAAGTGTGAATGAGTAAGAGCTGCATTTTTCGCATGCCTGCAATGTAGTACTCAGATTATCCTGGTGATGGTGATGGTTCGTCCCCCGCCGAACACCCTTGCAGTGGCTTGCTGAGTATTATGTAGATGTAGATGAACTGCTTCCGGCAAACAGTGAAGGGTCACGACGAACGTGCAGAGCTCTCGCCAGTCACGTAATTGTAGCACCGAAGGCCGAATGCTCGAGAAATTTGAAAAATATTTCAATACTCTGCATCACATGCTAAATTTTGACAATTTGTATGCTAGTGGTTACAATTATTGTCATTTGTTTTCCGTAAAATAAACTGGCATATGGGATAATAGTCTCGTTGCAGGTATTCGATTGAAATCTTGACGAAGAAAAAGTATTCATTCCTTCATCATCATCAAGGGTCAACAATGCTAGGATTGGTTTTACGCAGCCCTCCACTCGATTCTTCGATCGACCAACCTCTTCATATTGACGTAACTCCTCTCTTTCACGTCCTTCACGACCAGTTCTAATTATCTCATACGATGCCTGCCTTTTCCATTCATCCCGTTCACTTGTCCCTCGACAATTGTCTTCATCAGGCCATCGTGTCTTAAGATATGGCCGATTAAGTTGTCCCGTCTTCTTTTTATAGTTTTCAGCAGACTTTCACAACTCTTCTTAAGACTTCTTCGCTCGTCTCTCGGTCGATCCTCTTATCTTCATCATTCTTGGTAGCACATTCATCCCTTAACAGTTGTCATATAAAAATATTTTTATTACACTCCACGTCTACATCTAGTACATATTCAGTTACAACACACAAAGTCAGCCTCGAAGCTCACAGACATTTCGTGAGGCAGCCCTCCATCATTAAATACATTGCCGTTCAAAATATCTGCAAAAAATTACATAAGGTTTTGAATAGAATCAAATCAGATGTAAACAGGATACTATGTCACATAAATAGTTGTATAGAGTTCTAATACGAAAGATCAATGGAATCATTTGCTAATATCCGTTCCTTTGCATATTTTAAGAATGTATTCTCATTCGTTATGCTTTTAATAGAATCAGGTAAGGAGTTGTACATATTTTATCCCAAATGCGAAAAGTATCTTTTGTAAAATGTGAGATTCGGTATGGGAAGCGGAGCCTTAAGCTTCCTTTTGAGATTATAATTAATGATCGCTTCCAGATGTAGTTGGCATATGTACTCAAATGAAATAATTTTAGAACCTTAAAAATAAACAAGTATTGGTATCCAGAAGAACAAATAATGGATAGGTATACCGTTTACCCTTTTTTCTATAATCCTTATTATATTTTTCTGCAGTAATATATCTGGAGTTAAAGACTTACTATGAGTTCCTCCCCAACCATTCAGACCATAACCTAATTTAGAACCTACTAGGGTATGATGCAGAAGTTTTTGGAATGATATTGGACTCTTGTGGCGAATGAAATACAACTTAGACACATAATGTTGAAGGAAATTTCTATAATTTGTTGATGTGGTTTTTCCAATTCAGATATTTATCAGAAATCGTCCTCCTCGGTGACTAATCCCGGCTGGACTAGTCTCTGAATGCGCGAAAAGACTTCATCTACATCTACACGATACCCTGCAAGCCACCGCGAGGATGAGTGGCAGGGGGTGAAGATCACCAAGCATGCACTACCGACAAGCAAACAAGCAACTATATTGTCTCATGCAACAAGATTGTTAGTATCTATAGTATTTAAGGGGTTAATACATGCATCATGCAATACAGAATACTTTAAAATATTTCCCTTACCTATCCCTTTGCTATGCTGCCTATTCTGTTCTCTTATAGTACGGGGGAAAAATGCCATTTTGAATCTATCGGTACGACAATCTATCTCTCTAATCTTATTTATCTGGTCGAATATAGCATAATACGCTGGTGTTTTTAATATGTGCCTAACATCTTCAGTGAAGCTATCCGATTGAAATTTCTCCAATAGATTTAATCTGGACTTTAACCTACGCTCTGATAATGATTCCCACCCTAATTCTTTTATTAATTCTGAAACGCTACTCAACCTATCGTAACACCTTTTATCGAACCTAGCTGCTCTACGCTGCACACTGTCTAGTTCTCTGATCAAACCTATTTCATTCGGATCCCATACACTGGCTGCATACTCAAGGTGGGGCCTAACTATTGAATAGTAAAATCGCTCTTTTGTCTTCTCATCACATTTCCCAAGTACTCTTTTTATGAATCCTAGCTTTCTCTTCGCTCGGTCGCATATTTCCCTTATGTGTCTTCCCCACGATAAATCTTTGTAGTGATTGTTACTTGGACGAGTACTTGGAGAGTATTTACAAAGACTTAGACGTCTTTGTAACTACTCTCTTTAGAGCTACGGAGCGGAATCTCAGTTGGGGTCATGAATTGTTCCCTCTTTCCATCTCCCTCCATAGGCCTTCCATCCTGCCTGCGTTCCAATGTCTGATATAAACATGGCGTCACTCGAAGAACTTCGCAACTCTTGGTGTTGTGATTCTTGCTTATTCAGTGGGAGATCGAAACGTGGTGATGACATCCCAATAAGGACCAAGGACCATCTGCTGACCAGCCTGGTGATGTCTTCTTCTCCTGTGCAGTCTCCTTCTCCTGAGAACGACGTGCATGTCTCAATGCCTTCCAGCATCTCAACGGTTAATCAAAGTGAGTTACCATCTCCTATTCTCAGTGAGTTCCTGAAACACATTCAAAGTGAGAGTCAAAAAATCTATTATGTGCTGGCAAGTCACCCTTGGCGAATATCTCAAATTCCTACACTCGATAAATACCTCAATTCTCAAATTAAGTGTAAGATAGTGACAATGTGCATTTAACTAAACGCCTTTCAGAACTTGAATTGCGTTCAATCGTTTCGAGCAAGATAGTTTTAAAAAACTTTTGATTCTACTCTTCAATAAGAGTCTGACATAAATATGAATATAAATATTTTATTTTCATAGCCGCTACACTAAAAAAATCTGTAAACATAGCGCAGTATCACACCTATGCGCACTATGCGCACACCTATGTGCACTTCAAAACACATGCTACCAACTTATATTTCTTATCTTGTTGCGGAATAAAAAAAAAGAAGTACCTCACTGGTAGCAACTCACAAGAATTTTTAAGATTAAAAATACCAAATATCGTATTCAATCAAATCGATATCTCCCAAACCTCTTCCCTGTCTCACTGTCCACCCTAACAATAGAAACTAGATCCTCACCACAATATCTACACTAGCCAGGTCTCCGCACTGTAACCTTTCAAAATTCTTTCCAAGTTGCCGGAGCTAAACTCTGAAAATCCCTACCCGATGAATTAAAAAATCTGAAGTCTGTATTCCACTTTAAAAACTGTTTATTTCACGTGTTGTTAGGCCAATGTAGTTACCTTTCTTCCCTTAAATGTATTTGTATAATGGTAATACCCGCAATTTATGTCTCATTGTATGTTTTTTGCTAAAAATTATATATTGTTGTTCTGTGTTGTATTGACGTACGTTATTTGTGTATTTTTTATGTGTGTTGGGTATTATCCGTACGTGGATATGTGTTGTATATTCACTATATATTCACTATATATTCGCTTTGTATTGTATGTATTTGTATACTCACTGTGTGTTCTGCATGTGTGAATTTGTCGGAACCTTGATGTCAAACTGGTATTGTTGTGTCTGTGTTGTACTTATGGGACGATGTCCCAGTGCAAATAAATGTATCTCTCTCTCTCCATCTCAGAAAAATCGCATTGGTTCAGCCAAGAGTGAGAATAATTGGTCGCGCTTTAATCTTAGTCTCATTTTTCTCATCTCTCATTTTTGTAAAAGAAAATTATTTTGCATTGGAAAGTAACGTTACACATGGTTTATACCGATTCGAGTAACTTAATACAACGTGAAACACCAATTACGAGAGGTTGGCACAAGTAGGGGCTTCAATTGTTTTATCGAAACCCTCCCGTGACGTAGCAGCTCCGCGAAACACTGGCTGCTGAATGACTCGACTTTGAGAGGTTTCATGCTTCCACATCTGGAGCTGACCGCTGATATGAAACTGTGATGCCCAACGAATTTTCCGGCTCAATATTCTCCTGGGTTTTCCAACTGGTGAGGTCCTTTTATCAGAATGAAATTTCCGTGTCCGCTGCAGCCATTAATATTGAACTGACATAAATATGCATTAGTTAAAAATCAATGATGTCATCATTATATATATGCTATCAAAATGGAGATTGCAGAGTCATAAAACATCGCGAAGGCGCATTGAGCTGATCGCCAAGAGTACATCTACATAATACCCTGTAAACCACCTCAAAGGTGTGTGGCAGGGGGTGAATTCTCACCAAACATGCACTAGGTACATATCATGCTTTTAAAAGGATTAGCAATAAAATATAAGTCTAAACTGCAGTATCTGAAAAGATAAAAATAGCAAACTACGCATGAAAAAACGTGCTGTTAGTTGGGTTACCTTCAAGTCCTTACACCAACATGCAACTACCTATGGTATGGATTCAATCACTCGTATTGGACATATTTACCGCTATTCATATCCCTTATAGTACGAGGAAAAAAGGACATTTTGAATCTGTCAGTTCGGCAATCAATTTCTCTAACTTTGTGTTTATGGTCCAGTCTACCATAGCAAGTTGGGGTCCGCAAAATATTTTTGACATCATCACTGAAAATATGGTCTTGGAATTTGTTTAGGAGATTAAGTCTACATTTCAACCTGCGATCTGACAATGATTCCCAATTTAATTCATTTAATAGACTGGTTATGCTAATAAGGTTATCATACCGTCACTTTACAAATCTTGCCGATCTTCGCTGCACACGTTCAAGTTCGTTATTTAGACCGATTTCGTAGGGATCCCATACACTGGCAGCATATTCCAATTGAGGTTTAACAAGGGTAAGGTAGCTGATTTCTCGTACATGATCGTCATATTTATCCAGTACTCTTTTGATGAATTTACGTTTACGATTACCTTGACACCAAATTTCACGTATGTGTTTACCCCAGGAAAGATCACGTGTCAGTCTTATTCCAAGATATTCAATGGATTCCACGTGTTTTATTTCATCATTACTTATTTCGTACTTGCTAGGAGGAGGACGATGACGTATTCTATAAGAGCCGTCGTGTGAAGCCACTTTCCTCCCGAAAGGAGTGGACTTCACCGAAGCACTTAAGATCAGTCGGAGTGGATTCGAATGTCGACCAATTTCAGCTCCGTACAGCAGATGGCATGCACTGTTGTGACAGGCGCATTCCGGGCGACGCAGGCGCGAACGGCTGACATCAGCAGGTCACCTAGCCAAGCGCCCGCCGCATACCTTTTGTTGTGTTGTGTCGCCAAGGCCACTGAGCGAGCACCGCGAGAAATGTGCAATCGGCAGCAATCCGCGGTTGGAAATAGTGCGTGCGGTGCCAATCGCTGGAAGCAGACCAGAAACGAGTGCGCTGGTCCCTTGGTGCGAATGCTGGAATAAGTAGCCATCGATAGGTGAATTGAGCGATTCAATATGTAAGGAAAAAAAAACAGATAGTTATGGAGTTCTGTAAATGGAAGTCTCGTAAGCTGGTATTCATGGGCGGAAAGTGTTTTTACAACAATCCACGTTTGAAGAATCCATGATTATTCTCTAATCTCGGATTATTTCGGTCAAGTACCAATAATGGAAAAATAACCGCATGTTCCGGAATCAGAGATTAGCGAATCTCTGATTATTGGCCTGGGTATGTGATTCTTCCGCTAAACATTAAATATATGGCTTTTCGAACGAGCTTTCAGTTATTTGTGGTCTGTGCGTGACACTATACAAGTGACACAGTCATAGTGACACTATAATATCCTATATAAAAGAGTCGTCAATTATGACGGAGGCGGATAAAAGAATCAATTGTAAAGGAAGGGTTTAGGGCAAAAATTATGAGAAAATAATAGTATAATAGTTGTCCACTGCTCTGAAAGAAATAGGTCTGCTAATGAGTTACGAAATGTTTTGTCATTTATGTGAGTGCGACATCATTTTAAGGCATTCAATTCGATTTACTGGTCTAGAAGGAAAAACCCGTACATTTTATAGTCATGCGAGCAGACACAGCGAAACATTTGAAACTATGCACGCGTATGCAATCAATTTCCGTGGAGGAAAAATCATTCACATTGACCTTGAAGTTGCTACATGAATAAGAAGATGAAAAGGAATACATTATAAGGCAGTCTTTACTCTAATCGGACTTATATTCCTCCATTCCCCTTATAATATATTACGGAAAATATATAACCAATAACATCAACATCCATTTGTTCCGTAGCCAGGAGGAATATAATTGGGATAGGTCGAGCTTCCCCTTCCAGGGTCCCGGCGTCGAATCCCGGGGCAAGGGCATTCTTTCATTGGCTCTGCCGTTCGTTAGAAACAGCCGGAACGCGCGCCGGCTTTCACTCCCCAACCTATTTCCGAAGCAGCCACCTGTTCTCCTCTCAGCCACCGTCTGTGACACATCAACGAGCATGAGTATTCGTCACCAACGAATTTTGTTTGAGAATTCAATTGTTTGGTATATTTCAATTCAAGGAGACATGACAAGGAAACATGTTTGACATGATGGCTCCAGCCATCCTTATTGGCTTATGAATCTCTTAAATACAACGAGGAAATCTTTCACTTTTCTTTTTTTTTTTTAAAGTAACTGAAGGAGTGCAGTCACTTTATTTCAATTGAATGCTTCAGGTTAATTTCAAAACAATTTAAAGAAAAGTTGAAATTTTAAAACCATTAAAACAATTTAAAACAAAAGTAACATACTTTACTCCATCGGTAAATATGTTTATAGAATCACTGGGCAAATAATAACTTATTTGCCCAGTGATCATGTTACATGTTGATATGTAACATGGCACGTCACGTAATTGTATATACACACACAACGCATTATACAAATACTCAGTAATAGACAGTATATACACACAAATATTAAGTTTTAATATTTGAGTTCGAAAATTATTTTAGATAATAAAACATGTTGGAGTGAGAAAACTTTAATATTTTTTTTCCGAATACTTCAATCTTAATTTCGGATTAAAGATGGTCATAAATCATTAAGGCCATGGACATCGGACCATGTATCCATGGTGACAAGAGAGAGGTCCCTTCTGTTGGTCATTCATTCCATATTTCTGTCATTCAGCGAGAAATAAAATATAATAATAATATAAACATAATAAATGGGGCGTAGTGCGGGTAGGGGAGCCTGCAATGCATTTAGAATGGCAGTTAGAACTTAACCTTAAAAAGTGTGTAGCTATCAATTTTTGGAGGAGGAATAATTCGATAGAGCGATCCTATAAAATTAGTAACCCGAAGATCGAAAACGTGGAAATCATGAGGTTTCTAGGTGTAACAATCACTAAGGATTTATCGTGGGGAAGACACATAAGGGAAATATGCGACCGAGCGAAGAGAAAGCTAGGATTTATAAAAAGAGTACTTGGGAAATGTGATGAGAAGACAAAAGAGCGATGCTACTTTTCACTAGTTAGGCCCCACCTTGAGTATGCAGCCAGTGTACGGGATCGTAATGAATTAGGGTTGATGAGAGAACTAGACAGTGTGCAGCGTAGAGCAGCTAGGTTCGTCAAAAGGTGTTACGATAGGTTGAGTAGTGTATCAGAATTAATACAAGAATTAGGGTGGGAATCATTATCAGAGCGTAGATTAAAGTTCAGATTTAATCTATTGCAGAAATTTCAATCGGATAGCTTTACTGAAGATGTTAAGCACATATTAAAAACACCAGCGTATTATGCTAGATTCGACCAGATAAATAAGATTAGAGAGATAGATTGTCATACTGATAGATTCAAAATGGCATTTTTCCCCCGTACTATAGGAGAACAGAATAGGCAGCATAGCAAAGGGATAGGTAGGGGAAATATTTTAGAGTATTCTGTAGTGCATGATGCATGTATTAACCCCTCAAATACTATAGATACCAACAATCTAGTTGCATGAGACCCTATAGTTGCTTGCTTGCATGTTAGTAGTGCATGCTTGGTGATCTTCACCCCCTGCCACACACCCTCGCGGTGGCTTGAAGGGTATCGTGTAGGTGTAGATGGAATATATCACTTCTTCAGTGCACTTTGCAGGCTTATTTGGAATAGCGAATGCAAATTGATTGATTTTCACATGTGTCCAATGAGCGCCATGTCCCTTCGTAGACACTGCTCGCGTCGCTGACTGGTGTCTGCTTTCTTCTCTGCTTTTGGTGGTACTCCACCAATTTAGTACATCTTCGGTGATTATTCACCTGTTGATACCAATACTTGTCGCCATTCCGAAGATGTAGATTCACACGAAATGCTTGTCGTTCTTTTCTTACACCCAGGTAGTTGAACGGCAATATATCCAATTGGTCAAATGATCAAAAAGACTTTTATATAAGTACATCATCATCAAGGGTCAACAATCCTAATGTTGCTTAGTGACGCAGCCCTCCACTCGATTCTTCTATCGGCCCACCTCTTCATATTAACGTAGTTCCTCTCTTTCACGTCCTTCACAACCTGTTCTATATAACTCATACGAGGCCTGCCTTTTCCATTCTTCCCATTCACTTTTCCCTCCCTATTTCATCAAAGACTCCTACCACTTTCTTGACCTACTCCACTCCGTCCCTATCACAGACACCAATATTATTATGGCCACGAGTTCGCTCTACACATCTATTCCACACAATGAGGGCCTTGAATCACTCCGTTACTACCTCACACAACGACAGACACCATATAAACCCTCAACTCAATTCATTGTCCGCCTCGCCGAAATGGTACTTACAAAGAACTCCTTCTCATTTAATGGCCAATTTTTCCTTCAAATCAAAGGCACCGCTATGGGCACCCGCATGGCACCTTCCTATGCCAATCTATTCATGGGCCACCTCGAAAGTACTTTTCTATGCAAACAAACCCTTCAACCTCTCTTCTGGGCTCGCTATATTGACCATATTTTTCTCCTCTGACCCCACGGACATGAATATCTTCTTTCTTTCATAAATTCCCAAAATACTTCTTTCTCAGTTTCCATCCATCTCCGAATCCTCAATCACCTTTATACATATCAATATCCTCTTTAAAAAAAACATAAATTCATTACCTCTGTCTACAAAAACCTACAAATCATGAACAATATCTACCTTCACTTCCAAAGTTGCCATCCGTCACACATATCAAGCGTTTGATCCCGTTCTCCCTCTCCACCAGAGGACACCGTGTATGCGACAACGCCCCTTCCTTCCAAAAATATACGGACAGCCTCCATCACTCCCTCAGGAAACGCGGGTACCTCGAGAGTTTCTCGAGGTACCCGCGTTTATCTACTCCACAACAAAATCCTCCTACCCACCGCCAAATTCACCCCCCGTGCCAAGTCTGACTCCCCACCAACCCTTGACCTGTTGACCTGTTGACTTGTTCACAACATACATTCCCGGCGCCCATAGAATCAATATAATCCTCAAAGACTCTATTATTCAGCTACTTTTCCCTTGTTAGACCTCATTTGGAATATGCTGCCAGTGCATGGGATCCCTACGAAATCGGTCTAAATAACGAACTTGAACGTGTGCAGCGAAGATAGGCAAGATTTGTAAAGGGACGGTATGATAACCTTATTAGCATAACCAGTCTATTAAATGAATTAAATTGGGAATCATTGTCAGATCGCAGGTTGAAATTGAGACTTAATCTCCTAAACAAATTCCAAGACCATATTTTCAGTGATGACGATAAAAATATTTTCCGAACCCCAACTTATTGTGGTAGACTGGACCATAATCACAAAATTAGAGAATTGAATGCCGAACTGATAGATTCAAAATGTCCTGTTTTCCTCGTAAAATTAGGGATATGAATAACGGTAAATATATCCAGTACGAGTGTAGCAATAGATAACATTGATAGCTGCATATTGGTATAAGGACTTGAAGGTAACCCTACTAACAGCATGTTTTTGCATATTTGCTTTGCTATTTTTTCTTTTTTTAAATAGTGCAGTTTAGACTAATATATTAATGCTAATCCTTTTAAATGCATGATATGTAGTGCATGTTTGGTGGGAATTCACCCCCTGCCACACACCTTTATGGTGGCTTGCAGGGTATTATGTAGATGTAGATTATAAAGATCAACGCTTCCACTTCTCTTCACCTGCCCCTCAGTCTGCTTCACACGCACGGCAAACTTACGTGATGCTTTCAAATCCACTAGGCCCTCCCTCTTCAACCACCACCACCAACCCGCTCTCTCCTCTGTCATCGCCTTGCCACCACCCCAGATTCAAGTGCTGCCCGCTTCTCCGTCCCACACGTCCCGACAATCGGTCTTCTGCTATGTCGATCAACACCATCTATCACCTCTCCTGTATTCCACGCCCATCTTTTTACATTGGCGAGACCACTTGTCGATCCGTATGAATGGCCATCGTCATTCCACCAAGTCACTCCTCCCTTCCTCGATCCTATTCCGAAGCACACCCCTTCTCATGGCCACCCTTTTGATCATTGCTTTTCCCTCACTATCGTTGAAGCCCTCCCTGTATCTTCCGGAAGCATATAGAGTTTAGAACACGGGCCCACACCCTCGTCAAAAAGGCCCGGGAGGACCCTGGCCTAAACCAGTGACATTGAGAGTCCCTATTGGCCACCTTTTCCTCCCCACCACCCTCCCCTCTTCCCCCCACCCCTTTCCTCTCCTACCCTCGTACTCTCCGTGGAGAACTTGAACAGAATCGGGAGCTAAGAATAAAGAAACGCTTACGGAATATTCTGCACCCTGCTCAATATGTGTCACCGCGTTACCACGTGTTATTTATTCTCTTAGCTAGCATAATGTTAATGTTGTAAATGATTATAATCATGATTAGTGCAGCAAAGGTCCAAGGGAAAGCGAAAGAACAAATCACTTTCGGCTCCGTTTCCCCTGATGACGTACTTCCGTGCTCGTAGATTGGATGTCCAATGGTAAATTGCATTTATGCACGAGGAGCGATGCTGAACCGTATGAGTTGCCTCACTGCAGCAGACCTATAATTTAAAAGCTGAATATAGTCTTGTAAAATGATGTTTCCCCTGTATAATTTCGCGTCGAGAATACACTCACGTCGTACTTGATCTTCAAACACTTCTGTATTCTCCTCTAAACTATCCAAATGTGTACTGCAAAAGTGGAAACTTATTCTTTCAGTTGCCTGGGAACGGCTTGTCAACATCGTTTTCTTTGAATTGTGGGATAACTGAACGGTAGAGACGGATTCACTCCACTTTTTCACTCCCGGAATCTTCTCGCCATAGCCTCTTCTTTCTTCCTCATTTGCTCGTCGGTGACTAACTCCTAGTTCATTCCTTTCACGCTCAATTGGGTTCATTTGTTAAGTCCTACGGGAGTCTGAATTTGTTCCTTGCAATTGAAGTGCGTATTGACACGCGTCATTGATCTCTTCAGCGCACTTCCAAGTCCGTCACTTGGACCCTCTCCTCGAGATGTGGCGTATAAATGCCATTCAGCATCGGTCCTGAAATCTCGGCGATGCAACAGTTACAGCATATTGTAGCGGTCGTGCCTCAGGTCTTCAGAGTACCTCATTATCACGACAGATACAAGCATACCGAAATCGAGGTCATTAAAAACATTATTTTTAGTGACCACGTGTTTTTGTTTAGGTTTTGACCGTGTCGACAACTCCGGCTACATCCAAACCACGTCATAGCCAAGCGCAATAGCGATACTCAGCGACTTACCTTGTATCAGTAGCAATTATTACTAAACAAATATTTGCAGTAATCAATGCAAATTTACATCAATAACGTGGTTTGTGAATTGTCGCATTGTTTATATCAAACTAAAGTCATGACAACATTCATTGATTTCATTGTTAATCCTTATTTACAATTACTGAGGAAAGCCTTTCAGAAATAATAAAGTAATTAATAATTAATAAAAATCGGACAACTTATTATTTAAAATGGTGTTGACATGTTCCGATGATTGTCGTTTAGGCGCGAGCAAAAGGGATCGTAGCCAATACGAAGCAGTGTATCCTTGAGTATAGGCAGTCGACATCGCACCTGTGAAAATAATACATTTTTTAAATTTCGATTTTCACTCGTTGCGATATTTTAAATTAACAATTTGTCACAAGCGGAGATCTTACTATTTGAAATTCGTACCACAATCACCGATTATGGTTAAACAAATCGATTCCGCGAATAAAAACAGCACAATGTCAACACCAGGCCATAGAACATAAACTCCGATCCAAATGGCAATCTCATTGATGTATGCATATTGGCATCATGTGAGCTACAATACTGTCATACTTTCAGCACAATTTCTGGTCAGATTTCGCCTTTCCTGACTGTTTACTTACTGCAACGTAAGTTTTCACGAATTACTCACTCACTGATTTCACCTACTTTGTTGACATTTAAGCCGAAATATGCGAATGTTTCCTTTATTTCATTCCGTTGAATCTAAAATGGCGATCCACGGGCGATTCTTCTTCCTGGCCTTGCATCCAGATGACGTCATGCGCAGAAGAGACTCATTTTAGGTCGCCGGAGCCACCTACCTTGCATTAGCACATTAATAGTACTACCATGAATTAACCTGCAATCGAGTGGTTACCGAATTCCGCTTCTTATGTGGCCGTGGGTTTAACACATATTATTCCGTCAACTACACAGAATTTTGTCTTATTTTAAACGTTCTTCGTCTGGTTTTGAAAATCTGCCTCTCAAAAGTGTTGTCAAAATTGTATAGTCTTCTGTCTCCAGCATTTATCCAAGCACATCTTCTTCGCTCGTGATTTTTAAACAGCGTATTCACTACCACCATTTTGTGTCGTGTGCGCAATTGCAGTAATCTTTCTCCCCACTCATTTCGATTTCCCGATCCATATTTTTCAAGTATTCTTCGATCTTGACCTTTGATAGCCAAGTTTCTTCTCGGACACGCATTATTACTTCCATGATATCAATATCGACGTCTTCTACTTCTTCATCTCCGTAGTTCAACGCAGACATGTAAAGCAGTGCTACCTTAATGGAATCTGTATTGATTATTACCCTTTAGCTATATTGAAGATTCAAGTTAAAAACGTAGAAGTGGATATTCTGATAAAATTAATGATTTAGGTGTCGTTGTAAACAAAGCACTTACCTGTGATGAACACATAGCATATATTTCAAAAAATAGTTTAAGTCTTGCACCAGCTGAAAGATTTTAGGAAGTTTATCGTAAAAAGGGAGGTCAATTAATGTCAATTTAATGGATGAAGGCGATACTTTGTGGAAGTTGCGAACGTTAAACATTGTAAATGAAACAACTTTGTACTTTCCACTTTCAGCTTTATAAGTTCCCCGATCGATTTCGACGACTCAGTGTCATTTTCAAAGGGGGCCAACTTTTAGACTGTAGACGACTTGTGAGTCGTCGAAATCGACCGGGGAACATATAAAGCTGAAAGTGGAAAGTAGGTACAAGGTTGTTTCATTTACAATGTTCAACATCAATTAATGTCGTTATGTCATTGGCGTCCATGAATATGGTAGGCAGGCTGTCCTCTAGCTCAACTCCGTTGTTGTAATCCTCCTCACTGTTAATCACCGTAGAAACTTTTCTTTTTTGTTCTTTTTTTATAGAATAATGTTTACACTCACTTTTTACAGTTTAAAATACAAATAAACTACACTTACACATTTACAGATAAAGTCCTGCTAACCCAATGTGTGGCTTGTTAGCAGCTGCTCTTTTTTAAGTCCACCGGGTTTTTCCAATCAAATATTTATGCAAAAATCAAAGCATAAAAGATTTAAAAAACATATTATAACATAGATACAAGTTTCATTGTCGGGAAACATCACTCAATAAAATATTAAAGAAAGCGTTTAAAAACTTTAATGTAATATAAATGCACAATTATACTCAAAACACAATAAAAACATGATTTTATACAAAAACATAGTTTTATATTTCTACCAATCATAAATATTTTAGTGCTATTATTGTATTTTCAAACAAATTCATAACATTGCACTTGATAAATTGTTAGCATACCATATTCACTCAACTACATTGCTGTTTATACATTCACCATTTTTTCACTTCTTTCTTTAATGAAGATATTTTGTCATTTTCTAGTATTGGTTGTTGTAATTTATTTATGTGAGAAAATGGCTTCTTTGGAACAAGGTGCATTAACGATTTCTTACCGTGGTTGTTATAATATTTTGAAACAGAATATTTTTCAATTGTAAGTATCACAACACATGATTAAGCTCATATGCCAACTAATTAAACTAATTAATGAGACTACCACGTAAACAACCTAATACGATCGACTATTCACTCTATTTACCGACATATTTATATTAGTGTGCCTACATATTTGACTAAATATTATACAACCAATAAATTAAGTGTACAGATAACTAGCTTATAATAAACAAATTGCCTTACGAATGTATTAATCTATTTATAATGCTACGTGAGGAACTAACTATAAATTATACTCGGCAACTTATTCAAATAATTAAATTATAAAGGCTCTATTAGATGTTGTGTCTGATTAAATTGCTAATTCTATATTTCTAGAGGTTTAAATAACTAAATAATCTGTCACAAAAGCTAGCTGCAACAGTATAAAGCTCTTACAACAGCCACAGTCGAAGCTGACGAGAAAATGGCTTCCCAAGGATTTAACTCCACCAGCAACCACAGTTTTACTTTAAACGGACTAAGTAGCCCGGACTACCAGTGCTATGAATGTAGCGGACTAACCTAACTCTTTGGGCCAGCCTTAAACCTGGCGTAAAAAACACGGGCGTTGATGTCCATACCACTCTAACGAGTCAATATCTTAATGATCCTTCACATTCATTACAATTCATTTGTGACGTCAAACTGTCTCAGGTATCCAAAGACCAGAAAATTCAAAACTGTGTTGCACGATGAAGCATATTATGAGCATGTTACTCCATACCACCATGAATTAAAAATTCTTAAATTCGAACAAAGAATGAAAATTCCAAATGGGACTGTTCATGCACAAACTTTTAAAAGTTAAAAATTCTTACAATTCTTCCCTTTTCCAGCATTACTTATAATTCATATACTTATAGATCATATGCTCAAAAAAACAAGGAGTACCAGAATAAAAATGAATTGTACCTTGTCGATGTTGGCCTTCACTATTTACCATAATTTTTTAAATGTATAATCTTTGCATAAATGGTATATATGGAATTCGAATCCTCAAGATCTGGAGAACATCAAAACAGTAGAAATATTAAAAAATGTTTGTTTTCGTCTTCTTTCAATTCGATAAATATTTGACAACATTTTGCATGAAACGAATGAAAGAATATATTATTTTGACGTGATCACTTCCGTGTGTTCATTTAATGCTGTAAGTTGTGAGCAATCACTTTGAAAGTGGATGATTGGTGGATTACTTTGAATGTGATTGCGGCTGACCCTATCAGACCTGTCTGAACTGTTATTACACAGAAATGCTTCAAAGGAAATCATTCCCAGAGCAAATAAAGTGTTCTCTTTCTCTATATTGCACGAAGCGCTTAATTGATATACGGGCACTGTTCCTCTTCTGTCTACTCCGGCGATACCATTCAGCGATCCGGTGTGAACAATTCCACAACTTCCACTCCAAAAGTCTCCTTCTTCGGGACATTTCATTCCACTGATTAGTAACATATTGATGTCCATTCTCCGTATTTTAACCTTAGGTTCTTCAATATTCCAATGGTCGGACGTTCCATGTTCCTGCCCTAAAATGTTTGACCAACTTGAGTGATGTTAGGTACTCTCTCGGGTTGTCCCCGCCCGGAGATCCGGATGGGGGACTATTTTGCCTCCGTAAAAAAAGCAACGAAGAACATATGGCAAGAAGAAAAATTGAAAGAGGTTAAACATCGGTTAGTCTTCCAGAAGGAAGAGGAGAACCAGTTAGAAGACAGTGACAGTGAAACCATTAGAAAAGACAGGCCACAGGATGATAAATGGAGTTATTAGATGAGTAAAACTTGCCGAGAAGATGCCATGGATCATGGAAGAAGTCTAAGGCCTGATAGAAGATATAAAAGATAAAATAATGCTAAAGCTGAAGGACGTCTCAACTTCAAAAGAATAAGAAATAAAATAATTCTTAAATACGAGAAAGTCTGGAAATATGTGGATGAATGATCCATGCGAAGACAACGTAGCACATGGAAAGGTGGAAATTGCGTCTATAGGAACAGAAGGTACTCCAGTGAAAGGGCCTCTTCTGGAAGGAAACACTTCAATGAAAGGACCTCTGAATACAATGTAAGAATAACAAGAATGGAGAACTTTTTACTGAGACTGATGAAGATGGAGATGTTTGGAACAACGACGAAAGACCCCTCGATACGACATCCCAGCCATGCAAATTAAAAATTCCGGAGAGGTAACATGACAACAGCAGTGCAGAACCATCCGCGACAAGCACACAGCAGGAGAAATGCCCAAGGACCCATAGAAGGTCACCATCACAATCACTATTCCACAAAAGAAGAGGGTTCAGAACTGTGAGATCCTGACGGTGCACGCCTGGAGGATATAGAGAGAGAGAGAGAGAGAGAGATGGTGCCCCGTGAGGGGTCGAAGGAAGTGCCGTGCATTGCACCCGAGGCACAGTGGGCTGAAATCGAAAAACCCTGAAGAAAATTCCAAAATGGCTTTGTGGAGATAGAATCATGACATTTGGCACAAATACTCACAATTGATTGGCAATCAAGGAATGGCATGTCATCGGCCATGTTTTGTCACCGTTACCGAGATACAGGGGTTCAAACAGAACCAAAATTCCAAAATTACACCCGACTTCAGTTTTCTACGAAAATCTTCCTAATTAAGTTGAGGGTCACGCTGTGGGAGAAATTTGATCGGATAAAAAAACTACTAGGTCTGTTAAAACCACTCTTTCACTTAAGTGTGCTTAACTTTGGGAGTTTTTTTTCTTAAAATAAGGTGACGTTACACCACAAAATGGCGGACGCTATTTTCGCGCTAAATTTCATATTAAGTAGTAAACATCTAGCGTTTTACGAAATTGCCTGTCAAGTAACTCATATTAAAGCAATTTTTGAAGCTTTCTAAATGTATATCTGAAATAAAATTGAAAATTCGTTTGCGACGCCGAAAATTACATTTGATTTTCGTACGCGCGTCCGGAGCCGGAAACGCGCGCCGGGAGCTGGAAATGCCGTGACCCGAGTAAGTTATTTCAAGCCATGAGGAACACAACGCTTCCTATTCGTCATTTTTGGTACATATGCATTGCTATCGATCTCCACAGGCATCTATGCTTATAAAATCGCTTTTATATGCTCAGAGGAAGGAAGTAAATTATCGAAAATAGCGAATATTGAGGCACATCCAAATAAATCCTGTTCGTAAAAACTCTTGTATTATTTTTACACCCTTCATGGTTTTTTTTATTGAGACAATTGTGGTGAACGCAAATCTAAGTACAAATGCCTTTGCATTTATTTCATGTTCGGGCTACATCCTTGCCCTGTAGAGCGCGGCGCGGGGAATAATAGCCACCCGCTCCTGCCGCCGAACCCAGGGGTTTTCCCTGCCTTCAGTGATTCAATGCGAAGGTTGGTTTTGATAGGTGAGAGTAGAGCTCACCCAGAGTGCTAAGCCATTGAAGCGTGTGAAATTCACACATTCAGGGTATAAGGGGGGCCTATTTACTTTCCCTGGGCCACCTTCGGACACGCGGAAAATCGAATCGCGAGGATTTTAGGTGGGCGTGTCCAGAAAGGCCGGGACTTGAACCCGGGACCCTTCGGTCAGTAGCCCATTGCTCTACCCTCATAGGCCACCACGACCCCCCTCTTTTTTCGAGTCTATGGTTTTATTCATTCGGCGGATTAGTCTCATGTTCCCCGTTCGCCGATCCGACAAATTGACAGCAATCCTTTATCGCCATTCCGAGCTTGTCGCTCTTCCTGGTCGTGGTGTGTGTGAGAACAGGATTACTACTATACGTGGGGGTGGGGATATCGCAGGAAGACGTACCTAGGTTTTTTTGTGTGATTTAGAAGCATCGGTTGTTTGGCTGATGAATTTGATGCAGTTTGAGAGAAGGGTTATTTCATTAGGATAGGATGAAATTTACTTTCATGTCTCAAGCTATGATAGGTCATTTCGTTGAAGGTTTTTTAGGACGACAAGTTATTTTATTAAAGGAGTAATCTTCCTCATTTCCATTAGGAAACATGCTCCAGACATATGTTCTGATGAATTGATTCCTTGCTTTTATAATTGCATTTGCAGCAGTATGTTGATTCTTCTTGTGGTGGAATTCCCTCTTCGCCTGGGCTACTGACTATTTCTTTCTTGCTTCGTCCATCATTGGTTACTCGCCTCCCCAAGGGAACAGTAGGTGCTCTTCAACCTCCTCATATTTTTGTTCTTCTAGTTAAACATTGGTGTCGGCCTCTTCTAACTTACTGCATACCAATATCTTATTCTTCTCCTTCTTGACGCTGACCTGATAACGGACCATTTCCTTCTAATCCCTCTCCTTCTCTGCTACGACTGCTATATCGTGACGAATCGCAGTGCGATATTTTTCGCTGTGGATATCCACTCCACAGGTCTTCTCTTGACTTCACCCATCTCTATCTGAATATAAGCATTATGAATTACTTCACGTCAACCTAACTCTATACGAAGCTTTATTTCATGGATATTATAATAATTATACGTACTACTCCATGCTTTACAATCACGTATATAAAACAGCGTAAACAAATCGTTCCGACCAAGGAAATGAATGCGTTGGTCGTACATTTCCCGTGAATCGATATGTACTATCGAAAGACCTTCCGCTGCGCATCCTTTAGTGCAGAAAATTCAAGGAATTAGTTTGCATGATCATCCGCCATGTAAAACGCCATTAAACGGAAACTTTTCAGGTCGTCATTAAAATTCATTCTCCAATTAATTCATGCGAATGATCATTCGCCGTGTTAAAATCCCTTTGACATTCTTGACTCAGAAATATTTCCCCAAGTATTTTAAAATGTATAGAAAATAGAGATGAAACCGAATGTGTGGTGATGTTTTCATTGCAGTCATTACACTCATTCATTAGCAAAGCGGAAATATATCCTGGCAAGAGCTTGGAATATGTTTGGTGTTCATTAACATGCCCTAAATCCAGATCAATATTTGTTTGCGTATTCTATAGGCCACCCAACACTGATGTTGATTCATATTAGAACTGGGATGGCAGATAAACGCTATCACGACCCGTAACTGCGATCGATAAATAGGTGGAGATTTCAATATAAAAATAGATGGAGATTTCAATGCTCCCTCGATAGACTGGAGAACTCCCTGCTTTCAAGCTGGAGGAAGGGACAAGGACATGTGTGAGACTCTATTAGATATGTTCTCCATCAGCTCCTTGCAGCAATTAGCTACAGCACCTAATAGAGGTTACAACATTATAGAATTCTGGTCAGCAAGTAACAATTAATCCCACAACAAGTAACTAATATTGGAAACCTTCGGGGCAATCAGTGATCATAGAGAACTTACTGCAATATTTTCTCCAACTGTAGACTAGAATTTTCTACAAAAAACAAGTGTTTACATTTTTAAAAGAGCAGACTTTGCTAATTTTTAAACATTGTTTGAGAAATTCCCTTACGGATTTTAAAAAGTCTTCCAAAACTTATGCACGGAGAGTTCATGGAAGTAATTCATTAATATCATGCACACTGGCATCGATAGATATATCCCTCGTAAATTCAAAAAAGAAAGCACTGAACCTAAGTAGGTGGTACAATGGGGTCGTTTATTCGGAACCGAAATCGCAATTTTGTACACGAAATTGTTAGATGGAAACGAAAAAAAAAATTTAGTGAAAAAATTAATATTCTAACCACAACCATTCACTCATAAATCAAAAATTAAAATAAGCAAATGGTGACGCCCACCGAAAAAGCTGCTGTGATAACATTGACGTCATTTTCCTCCCGTCCTTGACTGCTCTTATGGGAAGGGAAGGGAGTGGAGGGGGTTTTTAGGAAGGTCTGCTCGCACAGATGCTGTCGTAAATGCTCCTATTGGCAGAGACAGTTGTGTGTCTCCCCATTGCGATGAGGCGAAGTAGCTTCGCGGGCCCAGTTGTGATTGGACGAAGTCGATATACGTCAGAGGTTGCACCACACCCACTTTTCCGAAAGGGTTAGAAACATTAGTTTTTCGACGACTATAACTCGAGAAATAATTGACGGATCAAAAAACGAAAAAATACTGGTCTTTTTATTTTACAAACTATTATATTCGGCAATAAAAATATATGGTAAACGACCCCATCCCGAAGTGAGAAAATCCATGAGACGACAGTGATACGCAATGAATAAATGAAAAAAATTGTAAATATATGCCTACCGATGAGCGTAACATGATCATTAAAAATTATAAAATGTCAAAATCACTGCAAAGACAGCCCTTGTTAATGTATTTAATATTTCATACGAAAAACAATTGGGAATCAATTAAAAGGAAATCCAAAAGTCTTTTGGTCGTGCGTAAGGGAGGTACAGGGCAATAAGTCTGCCTTCAATTCACTTAAACATGATAAGGAGGAAATAGCAACAAGCACTCTTGGCAAAGATAACTTATCAAACTCCTTCTTCTGAACCGTTTTTAAATCTCCTTAAGAGGATTCAACAGTCGTCTCACCTGACCTCTTTCAATAGCTGATGCCTCCTATTCATATATCTTGTAATGGCATAGTAAAGTTACTTAAAGAAATCAGCCCCAACAATTCCCCTGGCCTTGATAAAATTCTCTCCCGCATGTAGCAAGTTAGCGTTCCGAAATGTCTCTCTGCCTCGAAATGATATTAATTAACACTTCGTAGCGAAGGATTGGAAAACTGCCAATGCCAACTGCCAACCCACATTTAAAAGTGGTGATAAGGAGCAGCCATCTAACCACCGACCTGTATCCCTCTCATCCATTTCATGCTAGGTCTTGGAACACATAATTGTCAGTTCAGTCAAGGAACACCTAGATAACTAGAATATATGTGATCAAATCAGGACCAGGCAGTAGAAAAAAATAAATAAAGAAATGAGAGAGACATTAGTCAGGATGTCTACGTCGAGAAAGCCATCCAATAAATAATAGAAAAGTCTCCGGGAGTGAAGTGATATTCACGCTGAGAAAATCAGCATGCTGCGATACACCAGCGGCATTGCGGTCATGGCAGAAACAAATGGAGATTTAAAGAAGACACTAGGAAAAATGACAGTGGCCAGATTTTACCTGACGCGTAATAAAGAGAAAACTAATGTATTGGTATGCAGGAGGATGAAAGAATCCAGGACCAATGTTTAACTCATGTCATCAATAGTTGTCAATCCTCAGATTGGTTTGAAGCAGCTCTCCACTGAGTTCTTCCGTCGGCTAATCTCTTCATATTTACGTAATTCTTCTCTTTTACATCCTTCATCGCCTGTTCCATATATCTCACTCGAGGCCTTCCTTTGACATTCTTCTCGTCCACTTCTCCTTCTACGATTGTCTTCATCAGGCCATCGTGTCTTAAAATATGGCCGATTAGGTTGTCCCGTCTTCTTTTTGTAGTTTTCAGCAGACTTCTCTTTTCTCCCACACTTCTTAGGACTTACTCGTTACTTACTCGGTCTATCCAAATCTTCAGCATTCTTTTGTAGCATCTCATTTCGAATGCTTCCACCCTTCCCTTTTCCGCTGCTGTCATCGTCCATGCCTCACTGCCGTAAAGAAACATGCTCCAGATATACGTTTAAATGAATTGCTTCCTTACTTCTAAGCTTGTATTTCCATCTGTAAGTAGATTCTTCTTTTGATAGAATGCCCTCTTTGCCTGGGCTATTCTACTCACTATTTCTTTCTTGCTTCGTCCATCGTTGGTTACTCTGCTTCCCAGGTAACAGAACTCTTTCACCTCTTCCAGTTTTTGTTTTCCTAGTTTGACATTGGTTTTTGCCTCTTCTTTCTTGCTGCACACCAATATCTTAGTCTTCTTCTTATATATCTTCAGCCGATGTCTGGTCATTGCCCTTCTTGGTTACTAGAATCTTATTCAGATCCCTCCCTGTCTCTGATATGGGTGCTATGTCATCAGCGAATCGCAGCATGCTGATTGTTTCTCCGTGGATGTTCTCTCCAGAACACTTACCCTTGACTTCATTTATGGCTGTCTCGATGTAAACATTAAAAATGACGGGAAACAGTGCACAGCCTTGTCTCACTCCTTTCCTTATTCTTGCCTCTTCACAGCTGGGTTCAGATCTGGGCACAGCTACTTGGTTTTTATACAAACTGGATAACTCTTCGGTGATTGTAGGACACTCCAATTCCTTTCAGAATATCAAGCATTGAATTCCAATCCACGTTGTCAAAAGCCTTCTCTAAATCCACAAAGGCAATGAATGTTAGCTTGTTCTTCTCCTTTCTCTTCTCTATGAGCAGTCTAAGGGCCAATATTGCTTCCCTTGTACCCTTACTTTCCCTGAATCCGAATTGATCTTCATCCACGAACTCCTCTGCTTTTCGTTCTATTCTCTGTACATTATCCTTGTCAATATCTTCGATGCATGTGTCGTCAGGGTTATAGTCCAAAAATTTTCGCATTTCTCCGCTCTCTTGTTCTTGGGAATAGGAATGATGACGTTTTTCTCGTCCCTTGGAATTTATTCTGTTGAGTACGTGTTGTAGATGGTTTTGTAAAGATGAGTTAATGTATTCTCTCCTGCCTTTTTAATCAGTTCTGCAAGAACATCATCAATACCAGAAGCCTTATTCATTCGAAGGTCCCTTACTGCAGTGTCGAATTCCGACCTTAATATTGATGCTCCCATATCATCATTTTCGACTTCGCTTTCCTCTTCAATCACTTCAAATCACGTGTTGAGCTTGTTTCCATTGTACAACTCTTCCAGATATTCTTTCCATCTCTTCACTTTTTCCTCGTTTTCAATCAAAATTTCTCCATTCTTTTCCATTATGGCATTTCATCTTGCGCTCCGTTCTTTGAAGTGGTTCCTCACTATCCTGTAGGCAGCTTCCACCTTTCCAAGTGCAAGGTTGCTTTGTACATCTTCGGATAGATTCTTCATCCACATCTCTCTAGTTTTCCTGGCTTTCGACTTATTTCGTTCCTTAGTCTTTTGTAGCAAAGCTGCCCTTCTTCAGTTTTCGCATTCTTGTATTTCTTTCCTTCTTCAATCAAGTCTAAGTCTTCCTCCGTGATCCATTGCCTCTTCTTAACAACTTTTCTTCTTCCAAGAACTTCTTTTGCGGCTTCCTATATTCCACATTTAATGCTTTCCCAACGCTCCTCCAATCGGCTTCTCAGTCAGGTCCTCTCCCATGTTGTTTTCTACTGCTTTCTGAAATTCCAGCTGATGTTGAGTCTCCTTCAGTTTTCCTACTTGCCATATGTTTTTCACTATTTTATTCAATTTCTTTAATTTTAGATGGCATTTCATCATCACTGCCGATATTCTCCCACTGGTATCTTTTGCAGTCATTCACCTGATTCCCTAACCTCTGCTTCACTAAAATGTAGTGTATTTGAAATCTTCCTGTCTCCTGGCATCTTACTCGTGTATCTTCTTCGGTTGTTATTTTTAAACAATGTGTTGACAACCACTAACTTATGCTGTGTGCAGAACTACAGTAGTCTTTCTCATTTTTCATTTCGGTTACTCAAACGATATTTTCCAGTTATTCTGCCATCTTGCTCTTGCCGATGACCGCGTTCCAGTCTCTTAAAATAATTTGGTTTTCTTCTCCTCGTACATGTTTTATAGCTGCAATGTTAAACTAGGAAAACAAAAAAGCCAGGAGGTGGAACAGTTGTGTTACCTGGGAAGCCAGCGATGGACGAAGTAAGAGAAAAATTGCCAGTAGGATTTTCCAGGTGAAAAGAGTGTACTACCAAAAGAAGAATCTGCTTACAGCTGGAAAGACAAACGTAGAAGTGAAGAAAAAATTCAGTGTGGATGCGTTCGTAATGTTGTGCTGCAGAAAAATGTTGAAGATGGAATAGATCGACCGAGTAAGTGACGAGGATCTCTTTAGAAGAGTGGGAGAAAAGAGACTTCTTCTGAAAACCCTAAGATGAAGGCTGGAGTTTGCAGTGGATGTAAATGTTTATACCACCGTGAAAGGTTTTTAAGAATGATTTCTTTTGGGGAGGTCAATCAGTCTGCATTTTACCTCTACCCCTTAAGGGGTAAAATGCAGTTTTCTAGTTTCAATCTCGCCCCAATAAAGACGCTTATTTATCTATCAGTCACAGAACTTTCTGTTCTAATTACTCTAACAACAATTGCTGTTAAAGACGTGCTCAATCTCCGATTTTTTATTTTCTACGCTACGAAGAATTGACGCAAGGTTGCTTATGCAATAGAGCCGTCGGGGTGTTCTTTTTTTAATTTTCCCTGATAATTTTTCATAATCCCACTATTCGACCCCGAGCTGATTAGCTAATCTAATCACTTCACGCCTAATCCACTTTGAACTAGTAAATCTCAGTTTAATTATGGAATATCAAGACAGTCTGGAATGGCTTACAAGGAATCAACCTGGATTTCGATAAGCGTGAGACTGTGCCAACTTGAGTAGACAATCCGAAGATTGGTGTTTTGCATCTCCTGTCGGCTAACCTCTTCACATTCACGAGCTGCTTCTCTTCTCCACATCCTTTTCCACATTTCTCAAGCAAGGCCCTCCTCCGAGCGGAAATAATGCTGAAATCGAAGCTATATACCCGTAGGTGTCAAAAAGCGTTAAGTACATAAGATCCCTCACTGTAAATCGATTCATAAGTTGGAAACATGAATTAAACCAGAGCTGAATTTGTTAAATTTTAAAAGTTATTTTGGCCACGTTCATTCGGTCGTCATTTTGAGGGAATAAACTGTGTATGAAGGTTATAACCTTCATTTTGATATCTTATTACAGTCATTGATTCAAGGCAATATAATTCGAATGAATATTTAAATGTCAGGTATTATCTCGAATTTCAACATTTCTCCTGGAGAAACCAAATTGGAACTCTCAGCTGTATGCGACTGGTGTATAGTTACACATATCACTGAGCTTTTGAATTATATCAATTCACGGCAATTCAATCGATTTGTCCATTTTTAAAGATTTTGGCATTACTAATAAATAATCAACCGCTAAATTAAAAAGGAGGTTTTGCTTTGCAATTACTCTTCAACCATTATATAATCAAATTCTACTCACTGAGCGCACGAGCGCTGCTGTTCCCGTTTCCACTGAGGTGTCCATTCGACGGAATCCTCCCCTCACTTGTTCCTTCGCCCTGGGTTCGAGTCCCTCGACCTTGGGCCACTTGCGCAGGTGTCTGCGCTGGTATAAAGGCCCGTGCAGAGAGCCGGTCGGCCATCACATACTCCATTGAGGAATCGAGAGACGCAGGTAAGCCCCCACGCCGTGTCGAAGGCGTAGTAGCCCACCGTCTTTGCACTGGGCTGAAACCGCAAGATGGCAGCCGTGAAACGGCGAAATTGATTTTTTAATTGCTTTCCTACAAAGCGGTAGGGGTCTCGGCATTTCAGTTCCCTCAAGTATTGGTAGATATCTCGTCCATTTGGTGAGGTATCTCGAGTAGAGTTATGTTTATTCCCTTGATTGAAAATCGTACTTGATCCGCGGTTCATATTCCCGTAGCTAAAGAATTCAGGATCTTATGACACAGTACAAATGTTTATTTTATCACCATAGCTATGATCCGACATCGACTGTCGTACCGACGCAGTCATAAAAAAACTCTTTATTCATAAGTGGCCAACCTTTTCTTTGTCATTTACGGCGAATCTACCTCTCAGGCAAACTACATTTTGATGTAACGTCTTCACTGCGAGTGGCCCCTAGACCATGATGATTTGGAAAAAGAGATCAAGAATGAGTCCAATGTGTTTGTTTCACCAAAACAAATAACCGTTTCAGGATACATTTTTGGGTCAAATACATGTCCCTCTAATGACGACTAATGGCGTCTCAAAAAGAAGTGCGCATTGTCCGGCTGGAGCTGCTCGTGCCTAAGCCCCGGCTGGACTCTGCTGCAAGTGCGAAGCGTCGCTCTAACCGCCCTCTCTCTCCACTTTGCAGGAAACGCGAGAGAGATGACAGTGATCCGAGTCCTCGTGGCCCTGGCCATAGCTGTGGCCACTGCGGCCGCCAGCCCCAGCTGCGCGGACGCGCCCCTCGACAAGACACGCTTCGACCTCTCGTTCTCGTGGCACGGAGTCGTCTTCGAGTGGCCTTGCCTCTCCACCAAGAACATCTACGTGTCGTCCGGGCGATACATCCCCAAGAACGTCATATCCACCCGCGTGCAGTTCTCCAAGGAGTATGTCTACGTGGCCATGCCTCGCTACCGGCCTGGAGTCCCCGTCACCCTCGCACGGGCGAACATCAAGAGCAAGGCGTGCGCCCCCGTCTTCTGCCCCTTCCCCTGCTGGAGCCTCCAGGAGGAGGGCAACTGCAACGCCCTGCAGAACGTCGTCGACATCTACATCGACATGAACGACATCCTGTGGGTCCTCGACGTGGGAGTGGTCAACACTCTTGAGCAGCCCATCCGTCGCTGCCCGCCCAAGGTGGTCGGCTTCTGCACCAAGACCGGAAAGGTGGTCAAGGTGATCGACCTCTCCAGCCTGGTCTGCTCGGCCAGTCGCCTCCAGTACATTGTCGCCGACGTGGCCCAGGACGGCTTCACCTACCTGTACATCAGCGACGCCGCCACCCGCTCCGTCATCGTGTACGACGTGCACCGCAGCAGGGGATTCCGTGTGATGCTGCCCAAGGCCGTGACGGACGGCTGCGCTTCCAGGGACGTGCTCTACCTGGCCCTGGTCAGGCGCAACTGCGGCACCACCGTCCTCTACCTCACCTACCTCTCGTCCGCCCGACTCTTCTCCATCCGCACCGAATACCTGAGGCGCGGCACTCCCAACGGCCGCCTCATCACCGTCGGCAACAAGCCCGGCAAGATAGTGGTCCTGGGCACGGACGGAGGCTCCACCATCTTCTTCCGCTACAAGGGAGACGGCGACATCCACACGTGGAACACCTCCACCTGCTTCAAGCCGGAGAACATTGAGCTCGTGCAGAAGGGGCACGGGTGCAGACTGTCCACTCACGTGGCTCCGGGCTTCAAGAGACTGATGTGGACCCTCGAGTCCAACTTCCACGACTACATCCAGGGCAGCACTGGCTGCGTGGGAGCCAGCATCAAGCTCCAACCCATATACAAGGGCTGCGACTGATTGGTGGTCTCTCGCTCGAGGTAATAGGGCCGTGACCAGGTAGACCTCTCCTTCGGTTCCCTGGGAAGTACAATGCAGGGAGTATGTTATTTATTTATATGTGATCCCTTAAAGGGATTCGGAAAGATCTCTAAAGTCACCTGTCCTGCGGGTGTTGATTGGAGCCGTGGATGTGACAAGCATTAAAAGAGAAACTGCTCAATCATTTACGAATTTCATTTTTACCCAATGCTCACTTGATCCCCAGTGGCCACGAACAACACTCAGTGGTTTGCGTGTGCTACAATGTAACTCGGCGCTCAAAATAGCAATACACCAGTTACATTGGACGAGTCAAATTCATTCCATCCGATCAGATCTCCTCCTCAAAGCTCTGTAAAATTCATTTCCTCCACTGCACGCACTCAGCCGTGATTGACAGATATGCGCCACAGCAAACGCCGCCTCTTCAGGTCGTTTTATACGGTCATTGATACTGCGCAGGCTGTTGCGAGAACACTTGCGCAAGCAATATTGCGCCGTGTAAAGCGACGACTTTCGAGGACAGGCAGCGCCACTGCGCGAACGCTTGCGAGCAAATTAGAACATGTTCTAATATGATACACGCGTTCGCGCAAGTTTGAAGTTTATTTCTCTCACTAGATGGTGCAGATGTAGCGGCAACGAACTGCCTGGGGAATTCTAGAAATTAAATAGGTTGTTGACGATTGAGTTAGGTGTTTTTGTTTGCACTCAACTCCTTAGGTAGTGAATAAAGTGAAATAATGATGAGCTGGGCGATTTAATCACGTGGAAGCCTAAATTTCGTGCGTAAAGGAAGAACGTGTTACCTTGGCCCACATACGTTCGTACGTGGTGCATATTTTAAGCTAAGTATACGGAATTAGGGTCTCCACTATTATGTTTAGACTATGGCATTAAAAACATATTTTAAAGTGGTGGTAATTTATCGCAACTTTCACGTCCAATTAATTGCTACTTAACAGATTTTGACGTTATGCGATGTATTGACGGTATTACCGCTACTGAATGGTAAATTGTCACTGACATAATGCACTGACGATTGCACCGTGTAAAAGCTGTCAAGCAAGCGTCCTCGCAAATCTCTACGTCACGGACTTTCGCAGACGACTGCTCAAACGGAATCAACATCAACTTGCGCAGTTTCAGTGACCGTGGTGTAAAACGGCCATTACTGAAGGCATTCCTTCATCCACTTTTGATGACACCCCTTCAGGTATAACCCTTCCTGGAGGTTCAGCTCCAAGTCTGTGAGTCTGAATCCTCAACACTACTTCCCTCTCTGCCGTAGGCGATTGCTGACAAGGTTCTATGGAAGGAACTTCAAGAGGGCATAAGTGTTCCCTGGGATGCTTACTCGGAAAAGGGGTTCGAAAGCTTAGAAAGATCTCATGATCCATAAAACACTGGTGAGTGTATGAGTGAACGGAGGGTGTTGGAAACATGGACATATGCCTCAGTTTAGGGTAAAAAGGCCCCTGTTTGTGTGGTGGACGGACGTAGTAGATGAATAACCACTGATCCTGCATTGTGTGAATACAGTGAGGGTAACAATATTGCTGAATATTACTATCCGCGACAGACGCTACGAAGTGCACATTTTACACCACAAGCAAGGCGATGTTTAAGAAAAACTGCATATACGTTGCACACCTATTTTACATTTTAGGCGTAGATCAGTTGGCGGGGAATCAAATCAAGTGTTTGAGTGAGTCATCCTTTGTGTTGACGTATCTTTCGCACGTTGCCCTTGGAGACAGGCACGTAGCCAGGGGGGGGGGGGGGGGGTGAAGCTAGTTCTAGCTAAGGGGCACTCATACTTGGACACACCATTGCTCGATTCAGATACGTTAATATTTGACTTCGAATCACTTCTGAGGAACATCTCCATTTCCTTTCCTTAAGACTCTGAGCCATAATGTACAACAATATTACAAAATTCACTCTCCTTTGGAACAGCACAATTTTCTGTGGTACATAATACGTATGGAAAGACTCAGAGCATGAACCCAAGGAATGAAAGTCGCCGAGAGGAGTTTCATCGTTATCTTTGTCTATGCTGCGGGAAAAAGAGCCGATCACATGTTTAAACCGGCGCACAGTGGTCGATTTTCGAGTATTAGAGGGACAATATTATTTTTTCAGTGTAAGCGATCGAATAGCCTTATTTTAGTGGAAATGTATGGAATTATGAACCGCAATAGCAGCACAACATGAAAATGTAGCATTAAAAGTGGGTTCCATGAGTAATTCAACGTTTTTACCTTAAGTTTCGCTCTCTGTGTTATCATCTAAAAATTGGAGTAGCAAAAGTTTCAGCGTCGTTTTCGAATAGAAAAGAAGTAATTTGTTACTATACAAATAAAAAATATGAATCCAGGTATTTCAATGTATTTTTTTAACATTAACATATTTTATCGCAAATTGTTTAATGCATAAAATATTTCACTCAATTTTATCACATTAAAATTCATTCAAAAATATTCATTCTCTCCCCGTATCCGTTGAGGCGTCATTTTCCAAATGTACAGGAGTTTTTAGTATACTTATCACAGCATTAGGGAGTTGACTACAGTATTCAATTGGTAATTTTTTGAGGGCCGAAATTATTGGGTCGGAACATGTTAATATTAGATTCAACAAGTCTTGATTAGTGTCCTCTCTTGACAGTTTTCGAAAGTGATGTTTCTTGTGTCACGCCTCATGCACATCCTATGATAGTTGGCAAGTTGGTAAAACCATGATTTCAGTCAGGTCTGCTCCATTAATCAAATTTTTATGGGCACTAGTGGACACTTAAAGCTACTTGCAAAGGCTAGCACATAGTTTAAAAGTGTCATGGGCATACTTTCCAAAGGCTCCTGCGTTAAGTCCATATCCACTTGACATGGCTTGCAAAATAACGGAGAACCGGTCTACGTCTCGTCAACTCCAGTCATTTCCGCAGCTTTCCTTGGGTTTTCAAAGAATCGGCGAGAGGTGTAACCATCATTGGTTGTTCCACATCCTTGTTTTACAACATCAACTAGGAGATTACGATCTAAACTTACTTATAATTTCTCTTTTCCTTAGCTGATAAGCACCTTTTACTCTCTGATTCCCACGGACTTGCCATTTCTGAATTTTTAGCCTGTAGGATATATGTAAGACACTCGAAAAATGGAATAGAGCATGCAGTGTAGATAAGCCAAAGTTAAATGCTAACATATTATCAGGTCGTTTTTCAATAGCGTCTAAATTGTCCATGTCTTTAGGAGAGGCACAACAAATGTAGCAAACTTGCGCTGATGAATTATTCGTCAAAGAGTTGCAGAATTTGCCATCTACCATTGTATTTAACAGAAAATGCTCAATAATTCTCTCAGTTACTTCATTTGCAATGTTTAATTTAGTAGACGTCAAATTAGCTATTAGCTTTTTAATCTATAGGATTTCTTCTTTAATTTTATCTGGAGTTTCCTTCACATATTGAAAACGAATAGGTCTGCAAAATCTCGTGGAGGACGATTTTACTATAAATTTACTTTTTGATTAATTTATTTTTCCTCAAGTTGAAGTTGTAAGGGAACAATAGACGTCAGAAGAGCGTCGGAATCCAAAGATTGCCGATTTATGGAAAAACTTTGCTTTGAAAGGGAGTTTCCTGAACTGACATCGCAGTCCCATTTATTACTCATTTGAATAGATACTTTGTCATAGCCGCAGAAATAAATTCGGCATATTGTACTTTCATCTGACTTATCGCTGTATGACCTAATAAATTTTGTTATTTAACCTCCGCTATTATTTCCCTGAAATATCGCTCTCCACCATCAGCGAACAGTCAACCAAAAATCCCAGCGATCACCAGCGTTTTACATGACAGGTACTACTCTCGAATTAGAAATCTCTTCGCGAGATGGCGTGCACGGCTCCTGGAAAATGAGAATAACTTCATTCGGCGCAAGTGGGCGCAAATACCGCTGTTACTGGTTCACAGAAACCTAATGAAGGGTTATAATGACCTAAATTTTTACGTGGAACCTTGTAAAACTTTTTTTGTACGCCAGCTCTAAAAATCCATCGTGTAAAAATTAATAATTACTTTTTAACGAATTGTTCAGCGATACTTATCACACCCAACCTTGCAGATTTTCATAAATATTTATTTGTGAATACTCACTGGACACAATTTTCTCCATCTAGCGTGAAGATTTTCAAAAAGTCACTCAAGCTCTAACCGATATATACACTCCGAATGTGACTGGTACGCTGTGACCACGGAGAGCGACTAGAGGCCCAGAAATTAATTCTTCCAATTCAATGTATCGCTACCGTCAAACAAACCAGCATTTTCAGTATAAATTTCATCTCCGTAGCTCTTGTTGGTTCATTGGATACGTACTAAACACAATTACACATGAATACAAGGAACTTGCATTTTATACTTTTGTCGCGCTAAATCAGTGAAATCGACCACTGCGCGGCGCGGCGATGCTCGGGACACAATGAAAGTGTTTATGAGCGGACATGGGGACGCGTATGAGGCCATCGGGATCATTCACGTTCGAGATACCGAAAGGAGAAATTCGTGAAGACAAGAGCCTGATTTCGATATCGTTTTCAAACGGTTCAGCAAGAAATTACCTACAGGAAAAGAAATAACAACTTTCTCAGGAATAATGCAAATGCTAAGAATGCTTTAAAAATTAAAATCAGCACATATGTTCCAGAAACCAATAAAAAAAGGCCGACTTGACTATGTGAGACTAGAGATACATGACAGTGCAATGACTTTCGTTGAGTTACTACAGCCCATCGCAGTAAGCTTGGAAGACATTTCAGAGAAGCCGGCTTCGAATTAGTATTGACTGCAACAGGAAAGACTGGCTTTGAAGTTGGTTGATTTGTACGCCAACGAACATTTGGCCTCACTGCGTCCCTTTCAATTTTTCTGCAAGAAAAAGGTTTGGACGTGGTTTTGGGAATGAAACATACAAACCATTATTAAAAACTTTAAGAAAAAAATGAAGATGCGAAAAACTCATTCTCATAAACTTTTAGTTCCGCTAATTCCAAAAGTTATGGTACATTTCACTCTGAATTTTCCACTATTACACTATTTTCAAGACATGTGCAACGGGCGAATCTAGCAAGTGACGTTGGTGAATAAAATTGATGGTTTCTGGCGCCACTTAATGGAATTTACTTGTATTCATTATGAATGGCAAAATCATCATCAAGGGGTCAACAATCCTAGGATTGGTTTGACGCATCCCTCCACTCGATTGTTCTGTCGGCCAACCTCTTCATATTAACGTAGTCCCTCTCTTTTACATCCTTCACAACTTGCTCCATATACCTCATACGAGGCCTGCCTTTTCCATTCTTCCCGTTCACTTTTCCTTCGACGATTGTCTTCATCAGGCCACCGTGTCTTAGATATGGCCGATTAGGTTGTCCCGTCTTCTTTTTATAGTTGTCAGCAGACTTTTCTTTTCTCCCACTCTTCTTAGGACTTCTTCATTTGTCACTCGGTCGATCCATTTCATCTTCATCATTCTTCTGTTGCACCACATTTCAAATGCTTCTACCCTTTTCTTCTCCGCTGCTGTCATCGTCCATGCCTCACTGCCGAAAAGAAACATGCTCCAGATGTATGTTCTAATGAATTGCTTCCTTACTTCCAATCTTGTATTTCCAGCTGTAAGTACATTATTCTTTTGATACAATGCCCTCTTTTCCTGGGTTATTCTACTCACTATTTCTTTCTTGCTTCGTCCATCGTTGGTTACTCTGCTTCCCAGGTAGCAGAACTCCTTCACCTCTTCAAGTTTCTATTTTCCTAGTTAAACGTTGGTTTTTGCATCCGCTCTCTCACCAATATCTTAGTTTTCTTCTTATTGATCTTCATTACAAAGTAAACCTTGTATTTCAATATTTATTTATCTCGCACTGCTACGACCATGATTTCGACGATTGGCGTCATCATCGGGTACAGTTTACAGAAATGTTGTCTCTTATGTACAGGCTGAGGTTGGTGGGGGGGGCGGAAAGGGAGGTGGGTGGGTGCGAGGGGAGTGTGGGGAGGGAGGGGGGAGGGAGAGGGGAGGAAGAGGGGGGGGGGGTGGACGTAGAGCTTTCAATGCAATTACCGGCATATTTTGGACAAGGGTCATAAAAGTTATTTTTCCCCAGACTTGTTACAAAGGAAACCCGGCTAGACGATCTAGAACAAGTGGAAATCCTAAAATGCGTGCACGCTGATCGCAACATTGCAAACGACCTTTTGTAAGCCCCCCCCTCCTCAGCCTCTCTATGTTCCATATTATCCCTTCCTCCATAGCACTGTGTGCCCCACCATCTTCAACTTCTTCCCCACCTGGTAAAGACCACTGTGGCTGGAGTTGCCATGGCTGCATCTCTGGAAATGAGGACAATTGGGGAAAAAATTAGGATTTTTAAGTTCCCTCAGTTCCCTGAAATGCCGCGTTCACACCAAATCCCTTCATACCACTTGCCTTATGCAAAGGGATCTTTAAATACAAGCTCTTGCTTTAAAAACATGAAATTTCGGCAAAATCATGTTGCCCAATCACAAAGTTTACCGTAGAGGCTTCTGTGCCGCATCTAACATCTACTACTGCTGTGCATCTATTGCAGCTAT
Source organism: Platycnemis pennipes (assembly GCA_933228895.1). Taxonomy (NCBI): domain Eukaryota; kingdom Metazoa; phylum Arthropoda; class Insecta; order Odonata; family Platycnemididae; genus Platycnemis; species Platycnemis pennipes. The sequence continues at coordinate 169,631,112 of OW121847.1, forward strand.
AGATTGGTACTGATTGAATCACATGCTCTTCGGGCATATGATAACTCTCTGTTGTGGAATTTGTTGCCATAAATATTTTTAAATGGTGTTATCGATTTCATTTTCTTGGTTAATAACCAATATGAGTCTTCACAAAACATGCACAACTGGTCCCATCAAAATTACAGAAATACAAAACGTATTGAAGAAAACGAAAAACAGAAAAGCTCCTGGACGAGATGGAATCAACTCTGAATTAATAAAGTACTGTAGCCCCCTTTCAATTTTTCCATTGCTATATACCTATCCCTACAATATGTGCTGAACTTGACTTGAAACAACAAGTTAATGAAAAATCGCATAAGTAGTTACCATATTCAAAAATTCGAACGTAACAAGCCATAGAATTACAGAGGCATTAGCCTACCAAATGCAGCTTACAAAAAATATTGCGTAATCATTATGGAACGACTCCAAACAATCTCTGAAGTTTTGCTCCTCGAAGAACAGGCAGGATTTCGCCAGGGAAGGTCATTTATTTTTCTATGACCATTCAATCTCTGTATAGAAATACGAAAATTGTAATTGATACTGGAATTGGCCAAAATCCAACACAGCAAATTATAACCAGCCAAAGTGTTAGACAAGATTGCACTTTATCGCCTACTCTGTTAAATATATATGCATAGACGACTGTCTACAAGAATGGAAGAAAGTTACACCACAAGGAACATAAATGAAAGAAATTTAAGTTTTAAGTTCCATGCCATTTGCAGATGACCAAGTAATAGTTCGACATATTGGAGAGCTCACTCCTCTGGTCCGCTGGGCACTTCGGCAACAATTGCTCGCTGTTGGGCGCACGAAAGGCGAATGTCGAATTTCGCTCAAAAAAGATTCCAACCAAAAAAAACAACCATAAACATAAAAATGGCATTTTCCCAGTTTCTGAAATATAATAAATGGTCCTCCTTTTTAAGCTACGGTCGAGTGAAAATCAAAATAATGGGAGTCACGATTCCGTGACTCTGGAATCACGTGCCAAGACCCTCGGAAATGGCTCCGAGCCCATCTCACGACACTCCTCCAGATGTTCGAGAAACCCGGAGACTATCCAGCACCATGCAGATTTGACTGCATAATAATCCTTTGCAACTATTTAATAGATTTTCAATGGCAATATTAATTTAATTAAAAGACCTGTTGACTAGAAACGTCACCAGCTACGTCGACACATTTATATATCATGTCAATATCCCGAAATCCTAGCGATTAAAGGCTGCTATGAAGTTTGTCACCGCAGGTGCTTACTTTAAAATCTTAGAATTACGATTAAGGGACGTGGCAAGTAACTTTTTTCTTTTACGTAGCGAGTCTGCCGAAGAAAATGCATGGATTTGTCACTGTTATTTTTTTAATCTGCCTTCTATATTGTCTTCATTGAAATCTTGACATAAGAATCACCGGCATTTATTTCTTTTTACAGTCATGTTATATCATTAGCGTATTGGGACATTAGGAATGAGCTAATGAGGATTCAGATCATCATTCAACTCGGTGATAAACGTGAATAAGTGTTGTGTATTTGTGCCTTCCTTAGTGCCGTGATGACTTTCGATGACACCTTCTTACAAAGGCGCAGTGCGAGAGTGTTTTTTCATTTCTCCGCGCCAATAGGCGGCGTAGACCATTGTCGCTCGTTAGTTAGCAGCTGTTTGTTTTGACACGCTGTATGCAGCCATTCCGCTTAGTTTGACTTGGACCGTCCCCACGGGAAGTTGTTCAAGTTTCGTTCAGAGAAGCTCATCGCGCCCGAACTCATCACCATTTTGAAGCTTAGTATTTTCGATATAAATAATTAATTCATTTATTGTCATTACTTTTCGACTAAATAATATGCTTGTTGTCAATTATTTAGTAAATTTACCTTAATTCACCAGTCCGGCCTAACCGGCACATTGCGCCCGAGCATGTACTGATGTTATTTTTCTAATCATTTGTCATAGGTTTCTCGTAAATATGTCCCGCCGAGTCTTCAATGTAAACAACCCGACGGATGCAGACGAAATAGTGGATTTACTAAATGGTGATGACGACGATCCGGCTTTGAACGAAGATATTGGAGAGGAAAGCGACATTGCTTCCGAGGATGAGGTAGAAGAGCATGCTTACTCCGAAACTGAGCTGAGGAGGGTTCGACCGATGAATATGCTGGTGCAATTGTTTGGGAAAAGATGAGGTAACCGAGGGGAATCCAAATCCTCCTCCAGCATGTGTACGTAGGGGATCCCACGACGTGATTACTCAATTGCATGGAGTCAAAGGAAACGCGATGGCTACTAAAACCGCTGTAGAATTGTGTTGGAATTGTCTCATTGCCGATGAAATGTTAGACATAATTGTTAGGTACACCAACCAGGGCATCGAAATGATCAAGACCAAATTTTCCAGGGAGAGGGACATCAAATTCACAGATGCTATGAACTAAAGCATCCATTGGATTGCTTTATCTGGCTTGAGTACGTACCTTTGGTAATCGCCAAAGTCTCGAGGAACTTTGGGGGACAGGGGGTGATGGAATTGAAAAACTTGGACTTGTGATGAATATCAAGCGGCTTAAGGCTCTGATTCGCTGTGTTCGTTTTAAGGGCCGAAATTCCAGGGACGAGAGAAAAAAGAGTTAGATCAGCCTGCTCCAGAGCGTGATTGTTTCAGTCAGTTTGTGCGACGCTGACAATAGAGTTACATTCCTGGGGAGAGTGTAACCATTGATGAGATGCTTCCAGGTTTTAGTGGAAAGTGCCCCTCTCGGCAGTATGTGCCATCCAAAACAAGTAAATGTGGTGTAAAATGGTTTGCTCTCGTTGACGCAAAATTGTATCATACGTATAATATGGAAATTTATGCCGGGATGCAGCCAGAAGCAACATCAGCAACGAGGCATGCGAAGTTGTGAAAACGATGACGGAGCCCATATTTGGATCTGGACGCAATGTAACGCCTGATAACTGATTTACTGATATGGATCTCGTTCATCATCTGAATAAGAAGAAAATATCCTACGTAGGAACTGTTAGAAAAAATAAAAGACACCTGCCCCTTGACTTTGTTGTTACTAAAGGAAGAGAAAAAAACACAGGTTCATTTGGCTTCAACGATGGAAAAGCTTTGGTATCGTATGTCCCAAATGTAAATAAGAATGTGATTCTAGTATCTATGCCACATTGTAGCAACACCATTGATCCTGAATCCCAAGAAAAAAATAAACCTGAAATAATCTCATTTTATAACTCCACGAAAGGTGGAGTTGATACTGTAGACAAAATGTGTTCTACTTACAATACATCCAGAAATATCAAGCGTTGGCCAATGATAATATTTTTCACAGTGTTGAATGTGGCAGGAATAAATTCGCAAGTCATTTACCATGGCAACAATTTAGAACCACTGCGCAGAAGGCTGTTTCTGAAAAGATTGGCTCATGAACTGACAGTTGGGGAGCTAAGTCGAAGAAGGGTAGAAACAGTTGGAATGCCATCTGACCTCCAAAATAGGCTGGAAAATACATCGTCCTCCCTCCCAGAAGGAAGACAGTTCTCCCGCAACCCCTAAAAGAAGACGATGCTCGACAAGCACCTGGGTTGAGAAGGTTGACAAATTACGAATGTATGAAATGCCAAATTCCCATATGCTTATCCCATGAAAATATGATTTGCAATCGATGCCTTACGGGAGAATATACTGATCCCCTCTCCCAAAATGAATGAATGGATACACTGCGAACCTTATAAACGCTTTTTCAGTAATGTTTTACTTTATTCTTTTCAATGCTTGTGGTCTCGCGGCTGAGCTTAAAGCCACCAAGTGCGTCCACCGGGTTGCGGATGGTGGGTCGACCTCTAGATATAGAGGTTAGCTGCGAGATAAGCGAGTTTACTCGTCGAATAAGCAGTCGTGGACAAAATGCGACGACACTCCGAGGTGATATTGGTCTATCATTGGGTAAGATAGGCCTTTAAATGATACAGAAACCTGTGAAGATGCCGTGACTTGGCGACGGGAGGCCGCCAAAAATTACGCTTCCCATCACCCGGAGGAGAGAGCAGCAGCTCTTCTTCACATGAGTGAAGGTGGAGACCACAGTGGTCGGTACAGCGACACTCATTTCACTACTGGCGTGGTAACATTTATTTTAATGGCTGCAGTACTGCTATGTGGAAGGCAAGGGGAAACCACCACATTATTATCTCGAGGAGTCGCAGCTACTCCACTCTTTTCTTTCTTTTCAAGACGTGATGGAACCCTCTCGAGTAAAATATTCCGGAGGTAAAATAGTCCCCCATTCGGATCTCCGGGCGGGGGCTACCCGAGAGAGTACACTAATCAAGTGTGATAGATATTTTAGGGTATGAACATTGAACGTAACATCACTTCGGACCTGTGGAAGACTGGAGAATATTAACGTGGAAATGCGAAGAATGGACCTCGACGTATTAGGAATCAGTAAAATGAAGTGGCCCGAAGAAGGAGACTTTTGGAGTGGAAGCTACAGGATTATACACACGGGATCAGTAAATGGTAATGCTGGAGTAGGTATCATACTCAGAAAGAGTGCCGGAATGCGTGTGAAGAGCTTCCTGCAGTACAATGAAAGGATAATAATGGTGAAGATCGAAACCAAACCTGTAGATACCGTGGTGGTGCAGGTTTACATGCCTACAACGGACTATGAAGATGAAGAAATGGAAGATGTCCACAAAGATATCACGGAAGTTATAAAACAGGTAAGAGGGGAAGAAAACCTCATTATTTTAGGAGACTGGAACGCCATCTTCGGCGAAGGTTAAGATGGAAGAATAACTGAAAAATACGGATTGGGAAACCGAAACAGGAGAGGAGAAAGACTGCTGAAGTTCTGCACACAACATAAGTTAGTAGTCGCCAACACTGTTTAAAAATCACGGCCGAAGAAGATACAGTTGTAAGATGCCAGGAGTCAGAGGAAGATTTCAAATACACTACATTTTAGTGAAGCAGACGTTCAGGAATCAGGTGAAGGACTACAAAAGCTACCCGGGTGAAGACATCGACAGCGACCATGATTTAGTGATGATGAAATGCCATCTAAAATTCAAGACATTGAAAAAAACAGTAAAGAACATTTGGCAAGTAGAAAAACTAAATGAGACTCAACATCAGCTGGCATTTCAGAAAGCAGTAGAGAAAAACATAGGAGAGGACCTGACTCAGAAACCAGTAGAAGAGCGTTGGGAAAAGCTTAAATATGGACTATAGGGAGCCGCAAAAGAAGTTCTAGGAAGAAGAACAGTTGTTAAGAAGAAGCCATGTATCATGGAAGAAGTCTAAGACCTGATTCAAGAAAGAAGAAAGTACAAAAATGCGAATACTGAAGAAGGGACCTTTGTATACCAATGAACATGGAACAAAATAAGTCGCAAAGCCAGGAAAGCTAGAGAAATGTGGATGAACAATCTGTGCAAAGATGTACAAAACAACCTTACCATTGGAAAGGTGGAAGCTGCCTATAGGATAGTGAGGAACCATTTCAAGGAACGGAGCGCAAGATGCAATGCTATAAGGGACAAGAATGAAGAACTACTGATTGAAAATGAAGACAATGTGAAGAGGTGGAAAGAATATCTAGAAGCATTATACCGTGGAAACATTCTCTGCACAAAGAGGAATGCGAAGTTGAAAAATTCAATGTGGGAGAATTAATATTGAGGTCGGAACTCGACGCTGCAGTAAGGAACCTTCGGATGAATAAGGCTTCTGGTATTGATGATGTCCCTGCAGAACTAATTAAAAATGCAGGAGAAAAGACACTAACTCATCTCCATAAAACCATCTGCGACATGTACTCAACAGGAGAAATACCAAGGGACTTCGAGAAAAACATTATCATTCCTATTTCCAAGAAGAAGAGAGCAGAGAAATGCGAAAATTTTAGGACTATAAGCCTGACGAGACATGCATAGAAGATATTTACAAGGATCATATACAGGAGAATAGAACGAAAAGTAGAGGAGTTCCTAGATGAAGATCAATTCGGATTCAGGAAAAGTAAGGGTATAAGAGAAGCAATATTGGCCCTTAGGCTACTCATAGAGAAGAGAATGGAGAAGAACAAACCGACCTTCATTGCATTTGTGGATTTAGAGAAGGCTTTGGACAACGTGGATTGGGATTCGATGCTTATAATTCTGATGGGTATGGGAGTGTCCGACAATGACCGAAGAATTATCCACAGTCTGAATAAACCAGGTAGCTGTGATTAAATCTGGACACAGCTGTGAAAAGGCAAAAATAAGGAAAGGAGTGAGACAAGGCACTGTCTCCCGTAATTTTTAATTATTACATTCGAGAGAGCCATCAATGAAATCAAAGATAAGTCTTCTGGAGTGAATATTCACGGAGAAAAAATAAGCATACTGCGATTCGCTGATGACATAGCTCTCATAGCAGAGACAGAGAGGGATATGAACAAGATTCTAGCAACCATAGATAGGACAATGGCCAGCTATCATCTGAAGATCAATAAGAAGAAAACTAAGATATTGGTGTGCAGCAAAAGAGAGGAGGCCAAAACCAACGTTAAACTAGGAAGACAGAAACGGGAAGAGTTCTATTACCTTGGAAGCCGAGTAATCAACGACGGACGAAGCAAGAAAGAAATAGTGAGTAGAATAGCCCAGGCAAAGAGGGCATTCTATCAAAAGAAGAATCTACTTACAGATGGAAATACAAGCTTAGAAGTAAGGTAACAATTCATCAGAACGTATATCTGGAGCCTGTTTCTTTACGACGGCGAGGCATGGACGATGACAGCAACGGAGAAGAAAAGGGTGGAAGCATTCGAAATGTGGTGCTACAGAAGAATGATGAAGATAAAATGGATCGACCGAGTGACAAATGAAGAAGTCCTAAGAAGAGTGGGAGAAAAGAGAAGTCTACCGAAAACATTAAGAAGAAGAAGGGACAACTTAATCGGCCACATCATAAGACACGATGGCCTGATGAAGACAATCGTCGAGGGAAAAATGAAGATTGGAAAAGGCAGGCCTCGTACACATGGAACAGGTAGTGAGGGATGTAAAAGAGAAGAATTACGTCACAAGGAAAAGGTTGGCCAATAGAAGAATCGAGTGGAGGGCTGCGTCAAACCAATCCTAGGATTATTGACCGATGATGATGCTTGTGGTACTAGACAGATGATCATAATTCAGTTTTTTAACCCAGCCGCTGGAGGACTCCAACACTTGCAGAGTGCATCCAACGATTCTTCATCCTTCTCTCTTATGTGATTCCGCCTCCTTGTTGAACCCTCGTAACCCCAACCCATTTCTTTCATTGGACTCTTCAAAACAAGACCCATCTGCCCTGCTGGGACCAACCCACAGCCGATTTCTGCTGAGAAATCACTTCTCAAGATATTAGTGTGTGACTTGCTGTCGCTTGAGCTATTTGGTCTCACTTGGTGGACTCAACTGGAAGGGCTTTTTTCTTTCTCCCCTATTCCTGCCGCCTCTGACGCATCCCCCTCTAGCAGGGTATTCACCCCCCCCAAAGGTTCACCCGCACATGAATCACTCAGCGCAGGCTATGAGAATATTCCACCACCTCAAGTTATTTGAACGGCAAGCCAAGGGACAGCTGAGCTGCCGAGATCAAAAGAAAAGGCTGTGATGGAGTCACAACGCTCCTCAAGCAGATTCCTACCACGGGACCATCACCAAGGGGTAGGATACTTGAATGCATTAACCAGGCGATCCTTGAAAAAGAGTTATTAGTGATTCTTCTCTCCGTTTGTTTATCAAGATACTCATTTCCACTGAGGGCTTTCGTCATATCTATCCAGCGAGGGAGCGTTTGGGCCTTTGACCCTCATTGCCTTCACTTCGCCTCTAGATTTTGAAATTAATTGCCAACCAAATTGTGGCGCACGGTCGGCGAGGTAACTGGCAGAGATTAAGCAAGAGGAAGCAAAACTATCACTTCTCTCCCTCCTCGAAACTTGATATGGTAATCATTCCAAGTCCAGATGACGCTCTTCCCCCCCAGAGTCATGGATAAGGCAGGCGCCGCCGACGTAAGAAAGTATTTTTGCCGACAGATCAGTGGCTGATTACTTTGCATAATACCTAAAGCAAAATAATAGCATAAATAGAAAAATTACTTAATACAACAAGGAACACTGATCTTATGTAATTCACATGCAAACATACATTGGTGTAATAATTCTTAATAGCCTAAAGCCCTGGTTGCACGATTCAATTTCTTGTACGATCGCTTGCATGATCGTCTGAACGCGAGAATGAATGCGAAATGTTGTATCGTGCAACCAGTCCAAATTGTACGATTGTATGAACGACTGCACAAAAAAACAGAACCTGTCCTAATTTGATTCAGACAATCATACATTTTTTGACGTTTTAGAGACATCTGGTGGTAGGTTAGGAAAACTAAGTTTCTAGTTGTGTGTTTACCCTTTTTGCCTTAGCGATTCGGCGTGTTTACGTGCGACTGCTGTGATTTTATATCAGTCAATGTCGCTGTAACTAGCAATATTTAGGCCTATTCGTGTCATTTACTTTTATCATTTTACGTTCGGATTTCGCTCTGAACTGTTTGACTCCTGCAACGCCTGCATGATTCCCAGGGAATGAATGTATTTTCCACGCTTGCCTTAATTGCTCCCAACTCTCCCGTTATCTTCATTATTCACGTCCTGCACAACCCAAACGGAACATTTTTCACCAACTCGAAAATTCACCAGTTGTCACTGACGTAGAAATCAATTAACATTCGGTTTCGACGAATACAAGCAGCATTAAGGAGTGACACCATTTGTTGTCAAAATATTTGGATCCGAGGCGAACGATGGGCTGAAAACTATGTACGCTTCCTTATCCTTTGCTCCAATATACGCTGCAAAGTTCCACAAGGTGCCAAACTGCAAAGTGCAATGACCATCCCAATCCGTACGTGCTCGTTGTACTCAAGGAATATTTGTATCGTCGTTAAAGGGTATTTAACTTAATATTTATTTTTCCAAAAAAGCTAATCTATGAATAAGTATACACCTCCTGGTATTTTTCTTTCAGATTGAAGTAGATGCTTTCGCGGACGAGGGGAATAATCCCATCAATCGTGCTGTGGGGAATCGTTTACCATGTTTTTTTGTTGCCGGATCTGATAGAGTTTGTAAAATAAAATGACCCCTATTTTTCCGTTTTTTGATCCGTCAATTATTTCTCGATTTATAAGCGGCGAAAATCTGATGGGCGTGATGCAACCTCTGACGTCATTGACTTCGTCCAATCACAACTGACCCCGCGAAGCTACTTCGTCTTATCGCAAAGGGGGGGGACTCATCTGACTCTGCCAATACGAGCAATTGCGACAGCATCTGTGCGAGCAGACCTTCTGAGAACCCCCCTCCACTAACAATGTCTCCCTTCCCCTAAAAAGAGTCAAGGACGGGAGTAAAATGGCGTCAATGATATCACAGCAGCTTTTTCGATGGGCCTCACCTTTTGCTTATTTTAATTCTTGATTTATGAGTGAATGGTTGTGGTTAGAAGATTAATTTGTTCACTAAAATTCGTTTTCCGTTTCCATCTAACAATTTCGTGTGCAAAATTGCGATTTCGGTTCCGAGTAAACGCCATTCCCATTCTCGGTGAATATATCGTTGACCGATAGGTTACTGAGTTGCCAAAAATTATAGGCCAGCGATAACCTGGAAGTATGGTTTTATTCCATTAATAAACTTTCACTATAACTGCTAATTTAAAATTTAATCAAGCCCAAATAAAATCCAAGTAAAGTCCAATAATAAAGAATTTCAAAAGAAATAGAGGCCAAAATAAATGTTAAAAACCATGTCTCACAAAAACAAAACAAATCCCACAGGTCTACTAACAACCGAATATGTCGTTTTCGTGACGTACCAAAAGATTTCCCCACGAAAAACTACCTCAGACAACTGAAAATATAGTTCGAGATTAATATTGTGCTTCCAAGTAGGCGATAAATAACCCATGATTAAAACATTAAATTTTGCGCTAAGCAATCGTGTAATACTTACCAAGAAATTGCATGAAAGATTGTACGAAATCTTTCACCACGTAACCACTCCATTCGGATTCTTGAACAGGCGATTGCACAAACATTTAGACAAGAAATGAGACAGACATTCAGACAGAGTAAATTGTTCAAGAAATTGTATCGCGTAACCAGGCACATTAGAGGCACGTTGGAACACACATTGCTGGATCCGTTTGGGGCCGTACGACGACGTGTAAAGGGGTCGATGCGTAGCATGTAAGACATCTTTGAAGAGTTAGACTGCGATAATGACGTTTACATCTTTGAAGTTGTGCCACTGAACCTCGCTAAGAGTTTATCATGTTTTCCGCATGTTTGCCTGAACTCAGCAGTTCAAGTATTGCGCGTGACGGAAGGTTTAATAACTCCCTCTTGAAAAAAATATGCCTATAATTTATAGTGGAATATTGTTCTTTTAAAAGACCCTTGGTTACTGACTGCAGGATAAACATTTTAAAATGTAGTGCAGTGCAACAAGCAAGCTCAATTGCATGTCTTGAATCACATGTCATGTGTTGTGACATTGGCTTATGTGGCGTTGGCTACTAGAGACAATCCCTAAAATGTGGAATCGTATTTCTTATGTGCTTCATACGCAAGTGAATTAATGAAATTTGAAGTAGTTCCTCTTGTCAGAGAAGGCCTTCTTCACATCACTTTCCTTGACCTAAGAGGGGACTATCCATATCCGCTAGGTGGCGGTCACAAAACTCTTTAAAGAGGGCAGTGGCTGGAGTACCTTCGTTGAATGGCTTCGTGGTCTCGTAGGTGTCCTTCCAGAAACGTTCCACCTCCGGGACAGTTGGTGGTGTTTTGATAGTACAGGTGGAGCGGTTCGAAAGAGGCGGGACGGCTGAAAGGAGAAGGTGGAGTTCTCCTTCCTGGCGTTGGTCCTCCTGACCAACTTCTTCCGCGCCGTTGTAAGTGCCCGCATTCTATCCACCTCGTGCTGCTTAAGGATAAGCAGCACTCTTTTGTTCAGTGTGTGGTGGTCTCTCCGGATTGCACGCTCAATGCGCTTGACCTTCGGCGTAAAGGCCTGATCGGAGGAAAGGTAGTCCGTCACACACTGGAATCTCGACACCTGTTGTCTGGCCAGCGTGATATTCTCATTGAGCTGTTAAATTTATTTGCTGCTTTCGTCTCCCAAGTGACAAACACTTGGGTAGAGGCCAACAATTTGACCGCAGAGAAATTTCACGATGAATATTTCTCTGACTGGTATTCGCCCCATCGTAGTTTATCGTGCTTTCCAACTGCTTAAGTAGATCAGAGTAGATCTTCGGCTCGTCTCCCTTCACCGAAAGATCGGCGGGAGCCACGGCAGTAGGAGTAAGTCCATCTGCCCTTGTAGGAGACAGTGCCTTGGCCGATGGTGTACTACTCTGGTTGGAGAGTCATTTTCTTGTGCAGGTGATTGGCGTAGTCGCGCAGGTTCTGCTGCGACAAATGGTTATGTTCAAGATGCATATCACACCAAAAAGAGTGCATCCTCGCCATGTATCCCCTGCGACTTGGCTCACTGGCAGCATGGCAAGCTAGAGGGTCTCCCCTCAGGGTCTCCGTCCACTCCATGCGAGCTCCCTTTTTTGATGTTGTTTGTTTGCCACACCCAACTTTACAAGGTCCCTCATCCGAGAAGGGCTGGTTGTGGGTGACGTTAGCTGAATTTTTTGATAAGTGCTGCGATAGGGGAGGTTAACCCCGCAAGCAGACGGCCTCCAGTAGCCGGTAGAAGCCGTTACCAGGGACGCCATGAGGAGACCGGTGGTCCATTTTTGACCGTAGATTTCTACGTTTTATTTTAGCTAACGTTGAGATGAAAGACGTGATCTGCTTTATACTCTCTGAGGTTGAGCTAAAAATAGTAATATTCTTTTAAATCCTACCTGATCTTCAGTTATGGTGGCTTAGAGAAAGGGGAAGGTAATTGGTACAGGGCATTGCAGCACTGGCATATTCCTCCTAAAAAAAACGCCTGATGGCAACACACAGGTTAATAGGAATATTTGGTTGTATAATTGTTGGTTAACTGTGGGGCCTATTGTTGGGTCAACAGTGGGGGAACTGTTGGGCTGTAACAGTTTGATGACGCTAGGCAAAATGACCAGGATAATGGTTGACCAACCGTTACATGTAACCGTTCCCCAACTGTTGGTGCTACATGGGTCCTATGTTTCACTGCATCAGGACTAGTGAATGCTTCCTTATTTCATCATTATTATTCTTAAGGAGTGGGGAGTGGTTAAAGAACGTTTTTGAAGTTAATTACTCTTTCTAGGAAATTCCATGGTAGCCATTACTCACTGGTCTTAATCTCTTGCGAAAATGACTTAGAACTTTTTCGCTTGAAGGTTTTCGTAGCTTCTTTTATCCTTAGCTGTAGATATTCCTTTCGGGAAATACTGCGAGCGATTCGTTTTTTTTCGCAGTTTCGCATAAAAATGAATCACACGCTGCATTTCCCGAAAGGAACAGCTACAGTAATGACTTAGAACATAAGTGTTTAGGGAGGCCATAGAAATAACAAATGCGAGGAACTTGAACAGATCTGGGACGAGGAAAGCGAGTGACACACTGCCAGTACACATTCTGGAGCCAGTAAGCCAGTACACTCTGTAGTCAGTTAGCCAGAACACACTGAATTCAGTAAGCCAGGACACTCTGAAGTCAGTGCACCAGCTGAATAGAACAAACACCCAAAGCGTTCTCCTCCCACTTCCTTCTCCCCCTTGACAGTAGGTATCCTATTAGGATTGTTCACACCTATGGAAATTGGCATGTTAAATGCTATTATATCACTTTATATTCTATAACTATGTAATTGGAATGCAGAGAGGATACGAATAACAACCAATTTTTGAGCTATGAGGAATCAAAATTCGAAAATTTTACCTGCCGCCAAAAACGGCTGATGACTTCACACGCCCGTACCATTATTGCCGGCTAGCTGAAGGTGCCCATTGAAATTCGACAGGAGGGAGAAAAATTATGAATACGCATGATATTAAATAATTTTGAAACTCATCATGCCATGACTAAGTCAGCTATCATTAGCTCAAATTATATTGTATACACTTCGGAATCCTAAATCCAATTTATGCCAATATAAGCTCATAAGTAATGCCAGTGATTGAATGGGGGCCTTTACAAAAACGGGAATAGTTTTTTTCGGACTCTACAGGCTACAGGTACCCAAGTAGGTTAGAAGGTAGTACAGTAGGGGCATACGTCCGCTAGCATACCTACGGGTGACATTCAAGTCAAAATGGCGAATACTTGGGAAGGAATGGTTCTCACCTCCTCGGCACAAAACGCTTCGTATTCTTCAGCCTCTTAAGAAGGTTGCCTATGCATTGATGCCCACAATCCAACGGCAGTGGCATCACTGACTTCCTTCATATTGAACATGAGTAATAATGCAATTTATTCCCTATAGAGTTGATTCTATTCCAAAATGCTGGTAAAAATTTGACCTATCTATACTACATAGACGTTTGCGTATTTGCACATTTTTCAATGTTGATTTGATACATTTTTGAAGAACAATTCAATTATCACTTTATCTCTAATTTGTTGAATGTTTTTGCATTTCTTTCCGCGTTCATATTTTTTTAGAAATTCCACAATTCATCTTACTATATTCTTAGTTTTACCTCGAGGAAAACCCATTTCATCCGTGAGTAACGCGAGCAGTAAGCCCGTATGTATGCACCTTATAACATTGTTTCAAAAAATACAATCCAGTTTACGCCAATGCTATGACGAACTGTTTAACCACTATCCATGTCTTCATCCGGAGGCAAAAATGGCGATGGACAATGATCGGAAGAGAATCGAAAAACATCAAGGAATTTCGACGTAAACTCCACATTTTAGTAAATTCTCGACTAAAAAACGTAAACATATTGCAGGGATAAGGAGTTTAAAGCCTTCTTTGATAAATAAAGAAAGAATTCGAGTAAATTTTAAATATTTTACTGAGTAAAAGAAACAAGTCTTGCACTCCCTTAAATTATAAAACCTAATTTAAACAAATTAAAATATATGATTGGCGTCAGGAATCAAACCCGGAAACATTGGGATATCTTTCCCTCTGAAGCAGCTCATGACACGATGAAATGTGCGGCCTCTCTCTATGACGAATTGTTTCCGATGCAGAGGGAGGAATAGATGGGAATAGACAAAAGACGACACGCGGCATTTATTCTCAATTAACAGATTTTCTTCCTGCCGGGTGTGAAATAGGGTGTACTCTGAAGAATACGCGAGCTTATGAAAATATTTGTTTAAAAATGGCCGAGGTAGTTGATGAAAGCGATGGCTGTTTCAAACGTTCTTCCGTCTCAATATATTTATGTTTATGTGGCGGATTTTTAAAAATGTCGAATGGTTTAACCCTCAAGAACTGCGTGGAGTCGAAGCGAAATGGTGAGTACTGTCACGGTTTCGTTTCCGAATAAGTAAATGTATGTATCAATTATGTTTTATGTGCAAAATATTCCAGCAACGCATCCAAAGCATATGGGGAGTCCTACGCAGGCTACGTTAGCTAGAAAGAGAGGGGACATTGAATTATGTGCATTGCAGGATATATCCGGAGCACAAAGTTAATAAAAGAAAGGTTACACTGTAAAACAGACCGTCGACGAAGAAAATAAAATTCTTGTTGACATCTACATCTACACGATACCCTGCAAGCCACCGCGAGGGTGTTTGGCAGTGGGTGAAGATCACCAAGCATGCACTACTAACATGCAAACTTGCAACTATATTGTCTCATGCAACTTGATTGTAAGTATCTATAGTATTTAAGGGGTAAGATATGCATCATGCACTACAGAATACTCTAAAATATTTCCCCATCCTATCCCATACCTATGCTGCCTATTCTGTTTTCTTATAGTACGGGGGAAAAATGCCATTTTGAATCTATCGGTACGACAATCTATCTCTCTAATCTTATTTATCTGGTCGAATCTAGCATAATACGCTGGCGTTTTTAATATGTGCCTAACATCTTCAGTAAAGCTATCCGATTGAAACTTCTCTAATAGATTTAATCTGTACTTTAACCTACTGATAATGATTCCCACCCTAATTCTTTTATTAATTCTGAAACGCTACTCAACCTATCGTAACACCTTTTGACGAACCTAGCTGCTCTACGCTGCACACTGTCTAGTTCTCTCATCAAACCTAATTCATTCGGATCCCATACACTGGCTGCATACTCAAGGTGGGGCCTAACTAGTGAAAAATAGCATCGCTCTTTTGTCTTCTCATCACATTTCCCAAGTACCCTCTTTATAAATCCTAGCTTTCTCTTCGCTCGGCCGCATATTTCCCGGATGTGTCTACCCCACGATAAATCTTGACTGAGTGAGTGACTGAGAATTGACTGAGTAGACTGGCCAGCACTAATCATGTTGCAGGTGGTGTCAAAATACCTTGGCACTACAATAAAAGGATCTGCACAACTTTATTTAGTGTTTTAGTAGGCTAAAAACATGCATTAGTATCCCTTATGTAGTTCATCAAAGTGAAATAGACATCACTATCTGGACGATTAAGACATTTTACAATAGAATGACATTTCGCATAGAATGACATTGGCGCTACTGCTGTATGTGAATAATGCTTTAAATTTCCCTGAGAATTCCTAATTCCACCTTAGGCTTTTGTGGTTTGTTGTTAATAATGACTCGCAGACTAAATTCATTACCCCTGTCCTTTGGAATAGATCAGAGCCTTCTGGGGACCAGACGAGCTACCTTAGTGCGAGCAGGTAATTTGCGTGGAGCAGCTAACGTCTATTCTTTTCCACAATAAGGGAACTCTTTACAGGGCGTATTCCACGACGTGCATTTACATTGCGGGACAAAGGACCATTTAATGAATTTCCTGTTTGCGTTGCACGCACATTCTTCTTCTGTCGTTTCTCCCTGCATATTTAATCTTTTTTGTATATCACTAATTTATCTTTACGTCTCGAGAGCGCTGTAAACGCTCTATAAATAAGTTTACGTAAACGGGTACCCGTAAGGTTTTTATACGCTTGGCAGCTTAGGGCTTGTGACGTCACAAGCTCGTTCAAGATGGCGGCAGTGCATTTATGGCGCATTCCAAAATTTGCAACTTTAAAACGTGTTTTACAGAGTTTATAAGACAGAATATATCACGATAATTGTTTGATTATTCCTGAGGAAATATGAACTATTAAAATCTAAAATAATAAACAATTGGTGAACAACCCTATTCTTATGCAGAACACAAACCCTGGTGAGATTTCTAGCAAAGGAGGATCATTAGCATTTATAAATCTAGTTGCAGGTAACACCAGAAGAATAGTCTTCAGTTTTTGAGGTGCTCATGTCAATGTGTGCACACTAGTTCCCTGCTACAGCAAATGTTTTAAATGTTACAATGCAACGGTGTGACAATGTGCTATGGTGGAAACTTCGTACATACAGTGCAGGTGCATGCAACGTTGTGTGCACCTCAGGCTCTTCCCATTGTAACGTGCATGTAACGTTCTTACAATATTCCCTGCTACTTAGTATAGAGCTCCTTTCATCTTGGGGAAATTTTTTCGTTGATTTCGTTGGGTATCGATGGTACCTATGAAATTCTCGTGAAGTACTTCACTGTTAAAATGTATCCAATTTATCCCACGTGAGATTAATTGGGTAATTTTTTTGCAGGCATTTGTACAAAGGATTTTGCCTACTATATTATATGGGGATGCCTTGCTATTGTTTTGCATATTGAGAAATGAACGTGAGGGAGCCCAGTGCAAAATGTTTATATCTATATTATTATTTCGCTGCATCCCATTTGCGTGGCCTGATTTTCAAAATATTTTAAAATAATTTTTCTTTAATTCACGAAGTATTTTGTGAATTTATTTTCTTCAAGAATTTTATCAAACTACACTTGTACACTTAATTATTCAGTGTTAGTAATACGAATGTTTTGTAATGTTTGCCTATTGTTCTAGTTTCCAGTGATTAAAATAAATATGTTCTCTTAAATTCTAAATTGTTTGCTTATTTCATGTAGTGAAACATAATATTACCGTAACGCTGAAATTAATTCAACCATTACTTTCAGTTTTCCTTGAGGAATTAGATTTTTGACTTTGTTGACTTTCATTTCAGAGAAGCAGCTCTTTTTATTAGCGTTGGAAGTCCTTTTGACCTAAATAATTATTGAACATAATGCCGAATATAGGAGTGAGTAAAACTCTAATTTGCGTATTTCGTATATTAATATTGCCAGTACAAAAAATGTAGAAATGGGTGGCCCTCCTCCATACCTCTCCCTTGGTGCTCTCGTCCCCTGTCTACGAGTAGCGGGCAGGTTATATGTGGGTTGGCACAATGGATCTAAAGAGGTCTAAGTTCTAGGGGCTCCAGAAGGCCCCCGCCCACCCCTCCAATTTATATTTTCATTTTACTACCACTATAAATGCATTTAATCAATAACCAACATTCAGAGTACGAAAAGAAATGATTATAAACTATATTAGAAATACTAAAAATTCGAATTCATTCCGAATCCCGCCAATCCGTGGTGAACGGTCTTGTAGTGAGCCACTGTCGGCACCGTCTGAGGACAGCACTATCGCTGTCAACATGGAGTTAGCACGGTCGTGCGGTCGTGCTCGGTATCTCTCACTGAGTTTCCATGGTATGGTACCGGGTACAATGGAAGCATATAATCTTTGATGTAGGCAGTTGGCATCTTTGGTGGTTGGAATTGCTTTCGGTGGAGATGGAAGTCTTCGGCAGCAGAGACATTACGTATTTGCGGCAAAATTAACAATCCTATTATCAAAACATCTATGGCCCGTATGGCCCTTGTCAACAGAGGCCTCTACATTGTGCAACTAATTTAAATTTATTTACAGATGACTTAGATATTATTCGATGGCGTCACTAATAAAATATTGTCATTAATTTGCAATAAAACATTTACGTGTAATGTCCAAATTAAAAAAATATATCCCTCTCCAAAACATATATGTAGCGATATCCGCGATATGGCAATATCGCGATATCGCAGAATACCCAGAATGCAGTGCAATAATGGCCGCCACTAGGCGTAGTGTTTTGGAAATATATGTGGAAGTGTAACATCGTGATATTCGCAGTGCCCTCGAATGTGTAAATTTTGGTTCAAGTGGCATTATGTCAGAGAGGACTTCAACTGTAATCATGAAGTCCTCGTCGGAAGGAGAGCTCTTGGAGCGAGATGAGTCCAGGTTAATTAGTAACGCGGATTGTGAATGTTTCGATCAGAGGCTCAGTGGTAGCCGTTGTGCCGAATCTAAACTGAAACGTACCTTCACTTTGCCTCGAAATCCGTTCATGTCTTCGAGAATGAGTAAAAGGAAAGCAAAGCATAAAGAAGGACCGGAAACTGTCAGTAAAGGGTCGAGCATTCTGACTGTTTCTGAAGTTAACGATCAAAAACCTACCAAAAAGCTTTTTCGAAGACCGTCTTGGAAGAAATTTTTGAATAAAATGTTCCAGCATGTGTCAGCCGTTAGTGTTCCAAATAATCGAAATATCCGTAACTTCGACAAGAGAAGATCAGAAATATCACTTTCATCGTCGGACATAAGGGTGCCTCCCACAAGACCAAATAATATCAACTTCAACGACAAAGTTCCTGGAGTGATTGGTTTGAGAAACCATGGAAATACGTGCTTTATTAATGCAGTTCTTCAGTGTTTGAGTCATACTGATATTTTAGCTGAATATTTTGTACTCGATCAATATAAGATTGATCTCTCCCGGAGGAACAAGCTAAATTCTAAGAAGTACGGGACCAAAGGAGAAGTCACAGAGCAGCTAGCAATGCTTTTAAAATCAATATGGTCATGTCAGTATGACCCGGAGATATCCAATCAGTTTAAAAATGTGGTTGACAAGTATGGTAGTCAATACAGGGGTGGAAATCAGCATGACGCTCAGGAATTCCTTCTGTGGCTGTTGGATAAAGTACACGAAGACTTAAATACAGCAACAAAAAAGAAGTATAAAATCATCAAGGTAAGATATATCAACTGTAATTTGGATGATTAAATTTTTTTCCGGCTGCCATGTAAACTAATGTCAAGTGGTAGTTGTTGATTATGCGGAAGGACTACCCAGGTCCAATTATATAATGTGTGGTTCACCATTTTTGAGGCTTATAAATGACTACTTACACTTTGCCGCTATGAATGCTCTCATCAACTAATTGTTCGTCCTACAACCGTTTTGTAACCTTACGGTTTGACAACCTTTACGTAATTATGATGTAACAGCCATTATAAACATAACCAGACATTATTCACACAACTAGACATAAAACTGGCTCTAAGGATTTCAAGGTGATTGCTTGTTTTCATTTTATGAAGGCAGCCTGGGGGATGGTCCGCATTAAATGCCGACTGGGATTTTGCCACATCCTAAATTCTGCTTTGCATACTTTCGTTTGTTACATATTTCTTTATTATCCTGTGTATACTCTTGGAAATGATTTATCACCCTTGTCATGCTGTTCGGGCGGTCACGGGTTTGTGTTGGACGAAAACTCACAAGCTGTTTTATTGTATTTTTTTAAATGATGTGTGCTATAAATTAAAGAAACGCCACTTGCGTCCGAAATGGTTGCTATATATAAATATTTATATCTCTTGTATGCATAGTCTCAATTTTCTAAAATGCCGGTACAGTATTGGGAGCCGGAAGTGTAAGATATTAAGCTAACCGCATTACTGCAATTGTGATGTAAAACGTGGAATTATCTGGAATCAGTATATATTTTTAACTCCCTGTCATCAAATTTCAGGCATTAAATACTATCACCACGAGAATGTTTTGGTTTCTTGCGAAATAGCGTGAGAATTCCTTTCGATTTTCGTGTTCACACTCGATCGTGGTCTCATCGCCAATTTTCAAATGCATTCAAGAATTCCTTCAGCACTGTCACCTCTTTCTTCTCCTGCACGGCAGAAGACCCAGAATCTCTACAGAAAAAATCCTTAAACCCCTTGTAACCCTTAACATTCCTGTTCCTACTCTCACAACAGTATTTCCATCGGCACTACGTACTTCCCTGTCACATAGCCCCCCTCAAAATCATCCTTAACAACTTAGCTGTATGTGCTATTTAGGCGTGAAAAGATATTCTGCTTGAAGTTTCTTGCACTTCTCCCTTCGAATATGCTTTTTAGCCAGCAGATGGCTAATCCTGGGAAGTCATTGCATTCAGGACATATCTGTATTAAACTCTCTGTATGCCGTACTTCCCCCAGTAAAATTTCCTTTTTGATTTCATTTATAATGAATATAAAGTAATTCTACAATGTCACGCTGGAAACACTGATTGTGTCCATTTTGAAAACAGCATTAAGTGGTTAAAGAGCTCTCCCCATCCACAGTAATTGAACGATCAGTGTAAAACAATCCTTGATTGCTTTGTGTCACCTTTTGAAGCACTCGGCTCGAATCCTCAACAATTCAAAACATTTCAAATCCTCTCCCATCCTAAATGTCCTTACCTCTCGATGGGAACACGTGACGTGCGACTGGAAAGGGAACATTTGAAAGCATGAGAGCACAATCGGTTGGGAAGGTGGAATTTCAAATGAAATACATTTGACTTACCTACCATAAATCAATCCATGGATTGAGAAACCACTTGAGCAATGTTCAAAGTTGGAGATATCCCAGCATTCTTACTTGCATACCTGGATACACCCTGCATGGTCACATTAATGTTTTTAAAACATCTCGGCGTAAGAGATTTTCTCATAATTCAAGATGTCTCTCCTTTTCTCCATTTGAACGTGAAGGAGAGTGGGAAAATATTTTCCTGTACACTTTCATGCGTGTGGAGTAAATGTTGCTGTTTTTTTGTTTTCTGTGATTTACAGAAGTCCTACATTCCAATTGTAGCACTCTTCATCAATTATTTCATCAGATGCATGGAAAACGTTGCTGAAAGTAATGGTATGCCTTGCACAAAATCATTTTAGTCAGCCATAGCTCACTGCAAAATATTTTACTCTTGTTGAAAACCAATCTGTGAATAGCATTTTCTCCAATAAAGCACCACTAATTAGAATATTTTAAGACCTGGCAGGATTTATCCTTTCTAAAACTGCCAAGTTGATTCTTTGTGCTATTCGTAATCCTTTATTTTTCACTCCATGGTTTCAGTTGCTCCTATGGCATTAAAATATCGCTCCTAGATTGACAATTCCATTTATCTGAGTTTTCCTAACCTTGAAGAATTCCTTTAACATTTTTTCATATGCATGGTTATCTTGTTCTTGACCACTGTTAGGCATAATTTATCAGATTCCTCCATCAAGATTGTAGGGAAAAGACACTGTTGCAATTCCACAAGGAGTTTTATAAATCACCACCAGGATTCATTGCAGAGCAGCATCTTCAGTGGAACCTAAAGATGCTGCTGTGCAACCATCCCTGCCTTGTGATGAATGAAACTCCCGACCGAATAAGTCTTCTTATAAGGAAATGTTCCCAGGGTAACGTGGTGGAATTTTTCCATAAAGGAGAAGAGAAAATTGAACGTTGCAAATCCAGCAAAGCAAAGTTTTGTGGAATTGCACTGTTCATTTTTCTCTTCTCCATAAGTCTTCTTTCTAGGTACACTCCTGTATTGTTTTTCAATAATTGTGACCCTTCTCTCTTACAAATTCCCTTCCCTGACATCTTCTTGTGGAACGTTCTTACATTGCTACTTGTCATGCAAAATAAATGTCAGTGCTGCCACGACTAAGATACGAACAACTGCGTAGTCCATAAAATGAAAAGGTTTGCTCATATTAGTACCCCGTAGATGGGGTTGATTGATTTAATTCGCCTGATTTCTAATAATAAAACTCAGTTGATATAAATTCAGACCGGAGCAACATATTTTATTTTTGAGGGTCAGAAATAAGGAAACCATCCATCTTATTCTTTTGAAACAATTATTTCACCCTAAATAAATTAAGTATGCATGTATCATTTAACTGGCTTAAAGAAGAAACAAACATGTTTGATGAAAAAATTTCGGGCATGATATTTTTAATTAAAGTACCAACGTGCATTGTTTCCTCTCTGAGCATCGCAAAAAAATTTTGTATTAACGAGGATGTAAATTCATAGCAGTGGACGAATATATATTTTTAGAGCAATTGTTGATTAGTGCATGTAGTATACCACCAGGGATGGTTTATTGAACTAGAAAGAAAGACTACAAAGGCAATTTTTAGCTGACAAAATTGAATTCAATAAGTCTGTCAGCATAGAATGCACTTGTGAGAACATTTTTAAACAATTGCTATTTCTGTGATAGAGGAAGGGTAGAAAATATTTGGTAATGTCACATATGTGAAGGCACAATATATGGAGATGAAGAAAACATTAACTGATTAGATGTAGATGACAAATATAACTATTAGTCCTGTGACTATGTAGGTACTAGGTATACAGAATTGAGAGCAAATTAGGTACACTAATCATCAAATGACTAATTGCAGAAACAATTCGTATAATTTTTTAATCAATAACTGTTTGACTATGAATTTCATGTAGGTATCTATCTACATTTCAGAACAACCTTAAAACACTATAGGCATGAGTCATATTGAATTGCTATCATTTAAATGCTTGTATAAAAATACTAATTAGGCAGCTTTGTTATTTCCTAATTAATTCTTCAGTTCTGTACACACCACTTTAAGAATCAAGAAGACTCCTCTCTAGCTGATGATGCTCTGAGCATGTGAAAAGCTTTTTATAATAAAATTAATTTTATGATGGCATTTCCTTGTCCTTAATCAGGATATTACCTTGAGATCACCAGGGGTAGTGATTTATAGGGTAGGTACATAATAATCCCTACGTACTGTTTGTCAATATGCCTTATGGTGGATTGATGTGCTAATTTTCACCTCATTAAATTAGATGAGTTCTCTGTTAGGATGGTGATTGAAACAATTGCTTTCTATTGATTTAATCTATAGTTCCCCATAAATGTGAAAATTTGAATTATTCCAAGAGAGAGATATTTAGTAGTGTTGGAAGTTCAGTTAATTCTAGTATAATTTGAAACTGGCTGACTATCACTTGACCATCTCCAAACCTTAATGACTTTTCCCCCTTCCCTTTGCCCATAGAGTGTAATCAAGCGTACTCCACACATATCCTCTCTCACCTTAGATTATTTGTTGAAAAGCACTAGTGCCAATGGATAGCCTTTTGCCAGACAAATAAATGTATCCTGGAGTCCGAATCGATCTTTGGCTAGCCTGGAGAATGTGCAGATGAGCATGCTACCTAAGAATTCTGATCCAGATGCAAATTTTTAAGTAACGAATGTGATCTGGCACCTATCAACCAAAATTAATTGACTTTGGGCTCAGGAATTCTGGGTGGAGTGGTAGTCTGTGCAGTAGCCTGACAAGGTATTGCTCGAGTCCTGGTCCAGTTAACCAGGTTATCCTCTGGCAGTTTTCACCACTTTGGCGTGCATAATATGGTAAATGTAACAACACATTTACAGTGGACAGCCTTGCCTAACCCTCTTTGTTTTACTGCCTAATCTGATTCTCCATCCACCACGCATGCTTGCGCTTTTGGGTTCAGGAATGAATTCTGGATTAGTCTTCTCTCCTTCAAATCTATTCCTATCTTCCTAATAATTTCCATTAAATTTTTCTACCTCACACTGTTGGAATCCTTTTTAAAATCAGTATAACACAAATACAGTACCTACTCATCATTATACCTATTTTGTTGCTTTTTGCAAGGACATATTCTCATTACTGCAATCGCATTCTGTGTTGAATTTCCATAAAAAAATTTGAAACGATCTTTGCGTAGAAATTCTGCCGTTGATTCTAAGTACAAACTTTGCAGCATGAGAAATCCTTCAGCATTCCCATTGCCTTGTTACTCCCTGTTTCAGTATAGGTCTCTATGCAGTTTCTACACTTTCCCTCTGGTGAAACACCCTCCTTGAATATCCTGCTAACGAGCCCATAAATATCCTGCTCTCCCACCTTTTCCTAGGTTAATCATTTGTTCAGCTGGGATGCAATCAGTCCATACCACTAATAAATAAATCTCGGGTTTCAAGCCGAATACGAATTAGGGCTGCTGTCGTTTTGATGGAATATTCCTCCTCCATCGTCCTCAGAGCAATTAAGTTTGCAGGACATTCTGCCTGCACTTATAGCCATCTAATCATTGGGGTTATTGTTGTCTCCTGTTTTCCCTTATTTTTTGAATTAACGGTGTCCATTTTCCCTGCTGAGGATGTACCCAGAGTCCCAATTCAAGGTGTTGTTCTCCAGCCTGCTTTCCGATGGCCTCTTTAAGGAGACGATCCCAATACCCACTTGCTTTGGAGACCACTTGAGCCTCATCAAAGGAGATTATGTGATCTTCCGATAGGCTATGTTCAGCCAAGGCAGATTTCTCCGGGTGGAACAACCTAATACACCACCTCTGCTCTTTTATTCAGGTCTCTATCATCTCTCCGATGTTTACTTTTCCATACAGACAAGAGAACGGTGAACTCCAGGTGTTTTGAGTCCCTATTCGTCCTTGACTTGCACTAAATTGCCACTCAGTTTTTTTGTTTATGAATTGTTTCTATATTCCATTTGGCCTGGATCCTGGAGATTTTCCCAGTGACAGTTGAAACCCATTGCGAGAGCTTGTCTGTCATGTGTTGATGTCTGATTCAATACATTCAAAAATTTTATGTGCTTTTAAACCACCTGCCGTTGCATCAGCATCAAAATTTCAGGAAAAACAAGTCACTGCTCATGCTAAAATATTCATAATTGTCATAAATGGAGCAGAGAAAAATTAATTGTCACATTGGTAAACAGTTCTCACCATATGGCTTAAAGTTCAAGCGTTAATAACACAGTTTTGGTTAAAATCAGTAAACTCTTGATTTCACCTGTCAACGCCCAGGGCTTTTTTTCTTTCAATATTTCTTGTATTTAAGTAGTTATCTTGTGTATGTACATTCAAACATTCACGGACTCGGTGGAATTATGGCCTAGTACATAATTACATATGCTTATGTAATTTATTGCCTTTTCAAATGGTTATCATTGCAGAAGAAAGGACGTAAATTAGATGCAATAATTATTTTTATTTTAAATTTTATTAGAATTGTTCAATTCAGGATCATATTGTTCTTTCTGATCAACGTGTTCGTGATTAAATGTTTTTCCTAAAACTTCTAAGCTCGGAATTTTTACCAGGGTAATTTATTTTTACCAGTAATAATTTGTTTCTGAACAGTTTAAATTGGTGAAAAAATATTTGGTTTAATTTATGTTAATGGGTTTCAATTGTAATTTAGTGCAAAATTTAAATGAGAATACCTGATAAACCCTCATGTTTATTTACACATACTCTTTGGGGTTGTGCCCGATTGGTTATTAACCTTTTCCACTCGGGTGTAGAGTAACATTTGACACAGCCTAGCTCGCTACTTAGAGAGAGTGTTCCTTAGTACTCATTCTAAAAGTCAAATTTGTCAAATAAACACTTTCATAAGAGGGGTATTGCATTCCATTTTGTAAGCTGTTCCCATTCTTAAATCAAGGGGCATTTAAAAATTAAATTCCGAGTGGGCTGCTGGAATCAAGGCTGAAAAAATCCAAGTGCAAAGGGATCCACTCCTTAATTAGTTAAATAATGATTTAAAGATTTTTTTCAAATAGTTTTCCTTTAAGCTGAGCTTAGGTAATAAATGCATAATGTGAAAGGAAAAAGATGTGGCCATTAATGGGTTAATGCTTACTCCCATAATGATTTGGGCTATGAATGGCTCTACACGTCAGAAATTAGTGAACAGAGTGTGTTTTTTATTTGATGTTCTCATGAAGCTTCTCTCATTCTCTTCCTCTTAGAACTCATTCGGTCGACCGGATGAAGCTGTCGCTGAAGAGACCTTGGCCAACCACAAGCGCTGTAACAACAGCTTTGTGCACGACCTCTTCCAAGCGCAATTCCGCTCCTCGTTGACGTGTCCCAAGTGCCTCCGACAGAGCAACACGTTCGACCCCTTCCTGTGTGCCTCAGTGCCTGTTCCGCAGACTCAACGACGGACACTGTTTGCTACAGTGCTCTACCTCTCGCAGCAGCCCCGACAGGTGGGTGCACATCTCTTATTTGATGAGCGTGGCAATGAAATCGACCATTCGTTTGCTCAGCTGCCTTAGAGATGCACAAGCGCTGAAACTTGGTATATTACACTATCACCACGGAAAGAAATCATTGGTGGGTTAAAAAAATGACATGCTCCTGGCACAGGCCAGTGGAAAAATGTTAGATATATAAGTGATTTAGTTTGCAGTAATGTCAACAGCCATGATAGCCCTAAAAACACAAGGGCAATAGAGTATTGTTAGTTTTTTCTTTAAAATACCCAGAAAATTTGCTGTTTGGGTTAATTAATTCATTGTTGACTATGTGAAAAGCATTCCAAGAACATTTGCCTGAAGTAACTGCAAATTAAAATGCAGGAGTATGATAACCAAATAAGTAGAGCTCAGGACACTAATTGAAATCCATTTGTTTATCATGACAAGAGTCTTATTCTGTGTCCTGGAAGAAAGTGTAGTGAAAGAGCGCCCATTGATGTGAGGCCCGCTTAGACTGTGGGCTTGAGGTGCCAAATCTTGAGCCAAGATAAGCAGAGAATCGTTTGAGAGAAGGCTTCCAGGGGAATGGCGAGAGAGAGCATGGGTGCTGATTTTGAAGGCTCGTAGATTTGTTAACCATTTAAAAATCTGACTTGTTTCCCAAAGCCTGAGAGACTCCTGCCTCCAGTGGTATTATTCTCGCTTGATATGGTTCACCTCCCTCCCATCGACCTCCACCTGCCCCCCCCCCCCCCCCCACCACTTCATCAATGCATATGGACATGCAGACCATGCTAATACAGGCCAGTAGCCCTTGAAAAAACGCTCATGAGTTGATATCCATTGGTATTAAAAATTACAGTGGAAGTTGTACAAACTATTTTCTTTTCTGTAAGATAAATTAGTTGTAAAACAAAAGAAATAAAAAAATTATGGACAGTTTAATTATGGTTAGGGACCCTGAAAAGTGGTAAATGAGGGAAAGCTGTGTAAAAATCACAAATTTCATGCTCCGGTGGCGAAAAAAATACTTAAGTGTATTTCTCAATTTAAACAAACAAAGAATTGTATTAGAGACATAAATTGATATACAGTTAAGCATCTTTAATCCGGCACAGTTGGGACCGAAGTGATGCTGGATTAGGGATTTTGCCGGACTATGGGTCATGCATGGCCACTAGTCTATTTCTGACGTCCGGGATGTTTTCATTGAAACTAAGTCAATTATTTATAACAAAATATATTCGTTTGCCATTTACTACACATTATTCTTAAAAGTGTTACTGAGAATAATCAGAAATAAATGGTTTCTTAATACACAAAGTTATTATTTTAAATAATCGAAGTTGCGAAGTGAGTGAAAATAACGGAATCTAAGCATTGTGCATATAGCTGCACAAGTAAAAGTTTCATATTGTTATTGGAAAAGGGTATAAAATTTAATATTTCTTTTGCTGTGCTTTGCATAACATAATTTCCTACCGCGCTCGATTTGTTATCAGCTGATTCAGCACGATGCCAACGCGTGGGTGTCGTGTGTACGGCTGCCCATCACTACGTCGCCGCGGGCGACCGAACTGGATTATTCTATAAAGGCCATCATCAATAGTAGTCTTCCTTTAACAATTTCAGGCTGATCATCGTCATCCCCACTCGGATTTATTGTTATTAATTACCATTTCAATAATTTCATCATCTATGATAAACGTGTCTGGAATGTTTTGCAAGGGTGAACAAATATGCCGACCGACTTCCAAACATATCAAAATTATTTCCCAGTGTAGGGTATCGGCAAAATGCTCAACGGCCACTCTTCTCCCTTCTCTTATTGTGCTGGTTTATGCAACTCTCTTTTGGAGAGAGGAATGTAATGAGACTGCGAAAACCTAGAGACTTCTCCTTTGCAAGAAGCTCGGCGAAGCACGTAGGCCGATAGGTGCTCGTGGGTCAAAGTGTCATAGAGCAAACCACACTCGGCTAGTGGATCTCATAAATGTTGAAATATATAAGTAGTGCATCACATAGCCATATATTACGACTCAGGAGTGCCATAAGTTCGGACCTTCTTTTAAATATTTGTGAACGCCATAAAATAAATGTACTGTATTCAGCCTTTAAATTTGAATACCCATGTATCCCACTTTGGCCGATAGCTGTTGATATCTGAAATTAATGGCTTTTGAATAAAGTTCCAGGAGTTCTTACTCAAGCATTACAAAAATGCTGAAGATCATATTTTCAGCTGATTTAATTATATTTAGACGTAATACATGAGCAGCTGAAGCAATGATCAATTGAAAAAACAACGAAATATTAATCCTATGAATTTGTGTTCACACCTTCCTCACTTGGCAATGTGAACGTCAGACAACTCTGAGAGGAACGGTAACTTAGGGCCAGTTTCACCAACAAAGATAATCGTTTTAACTCGGTTAATTTTTGGATTAACCAAGTTAATGTTACTTTTCTGTTTCACCAATACTATTAACTTGGTTTTGGGGCATTATCTTGGTTAATATTTTTACCGGAGGTTTTTGTCAGGTGAAAGCTTATTATCCAAGATAATTCTGTAGAAGCAATATGGTGCATAGGCGATTTCGTGAGCTACTTTTAGATATTATTGACATGGTCGAGACATTTGAGCTCAATTATCGTAATTTTAGGCAATTACTTGGTGGATTAAGGAACGTGCTAATTGATTTGAACCCAGAAGCTGAAATTTTATGTATCCTCAATTAATAAACACAACGAAAAGCACTTAGCAACAATTGTTTTCTAGTTTACTTTCTCAGTACTGCGAATCCTCTAGATGGTAGGGCAAATTGGTGAATTTCTCGAACATCCTTATTCTCGGAACCTAAATAATATTTTATGTAAGATTCATTGTATCTCCTGCCGAAAGGTATCACTTTGCCTTGATGCTCTGTTATTAGTTATATGCACGGATTCTGTAGCCACAGCTTTAAATAGTGCCCGACATTATATTACCATGAGATAGTAAACTGTTGAATTAACTACTGGGAATTTATGCTCTTGGTTGCATTTATGATGTCACTCGATTTGTATTTGAATAGCTAAATGTGGTGTGCGTCATTTGTTTTTCAGCATAAACAAATATGAAAATGTAATCAAGTGCGTGGTACTACTGTCAAGTGAGTGATATTAGCCATAAACATAAGGATAGCCATGAATAAAGTGGCCAAAAAAATTTATTTTGTGATGGAAAAAAAGTCTTTGCTCTGACACCTATGACAACAACGAAGGAAATGCTAACTTTTAAGTGATCTAAAGGTACCTATAATAGCAGTTACTGTATGTTTTCGAGACTCTGTAAATAAAGGCAGTGTAATTTAAGTTCATTCCAGTATTTTATTTCTGTATCTCCTAAATGTAACAGTGAAGACAATAAGTGATATCTTAGGGGAGATGTTTAGTAGAATTAGGAAAAGTGGGCATTGAAATATCTTATGAACATGTAGATGATTTTTGAGAGTGATTATAGATGTTTTCTAGATACACGTAGAAGTTAATGTAGATAATAATTTGTCCTTGTAGTTAATATTTTGTCCTTCATGGGTCCATTGGAAATGCCTTTAGTTACAATAAGTACAAACTTGAATCAGCGGAATTACAAATCGGTTAGGTGCTTTTATTTGTTTGCTGACGTCAGGAGTATGAGAAATTTACTAACCTAAACGTTCTCAGAGAAATCTCGGTTTATAAAACTGAGATAATAATGTGGTGGAATGCAAACGGAAGATTATCAAGGTAATAATTTAAACAGAGATAATGAAAACTGTGAAAATGGGAAATTTTACCGTCGTTGGTGAAACTGACCCTTAGTGATCAATAAATGTAGGCCTTTTGAAGTAATAAGGTTACAAGATACAAAATGCCAACTAGAACATTGATTTATTTTAAGGCCTTATAATACAGTTGAACACCCTTAATCCAGGAACACCCATAATCTGGCAATTTAGCCATGACCACCTACTCGGTACTGAGTGGAAAATGCCAAGACATTTTTCCCCGAAACATTGCTTCACAACATGCCGAGATATTTTCCCATTCTGAACGTTAATTTTCTCATTCTGAGATTCAGAATAATTTAAACATATTAATTTCTGGTACTTCATGTACACTGAATTATTCTACAACTTCAACTACACATGCACAATTGAAGACATCGCCAAGGTGGAACAACTAGTTTACACATCGGCCTCTTTCAATGGCACGTGAATTTTTGATTGACCACCGAACTTAATTTGATAAACTTATTTGTTTTCTGCTTATGTTTCTCCCAAATCATGTCTAATCCATACAGTTGTGGCGACAGCATCAGTACAAAAGGTAACGATCGCAGAAAAGTGCAAGTTGTGAAAAACCTTAACACTGATGCATCAGTAAAGCGTTTGTCTGAAACATACTGTGCGGGATCTTGACAGCACAGTACTTTCAATTTCTATTCCAGGGTGAAACATCATTCAAGCGTCGTCTGCTTCAGTCTACTGGCAGTTGCCGAAAGCACAAACCCTTCCACTTCACTAAAATTACTAAATTCCTCGGGGGAAGCATCACTGGCCCAGTAAACGGCACCAATTATTCTAAGAGCCTTCTGTGCTTTAGCTCTAGTCAGCATAGGCACTTTTTCTTCTTCTGAAAGAGAACTAATTTCGTCGTCACCTTCGTTTCTCACTGAGTTAATCAACTCCTAGTCCGTCAACTACTCCCACACTGGCAGACAAAGACAGGAGGGCTGAACTCGGCCCCTTACCCACACCACCGTTCTCCCCTGTCGTGTGAGTGGCTGGATGCTTTTCCACTTTTGTCCATCTTTCACACATTCCGCTCCTATGCCTCCGATGTGAGCATGGCTAAACATAAGAACAACTAAAAAGTTAAGCGTGCGCAAGGTACGCCAGGGGCGGCCGTAAATTGTCAATGCGTGGACTTGATTGGACTTTAAATAATGTACAGATGGCACAAATATTGTATTCTAAGTTTTAGTTGACAAATAATGCTACTAAAGATAAATACAATGCGTTAATTTGTACTTTGCAGTGCATCACCCTCAAGAAATATCGGAATAGTCCACCGAGAGGAAACTATCCAACAAAGAGGAAAATAAGGGGGGATACTAAAATACATTTAAACCTCATCAATTCAAAATTCAAGGGACCAAAAATATTGGACTTCGAAATATTCGGGTTCAAACTAAACGTACTTTCTGAAAATTAACGAAAAATATCCTGTATTTCCGAGATAATCATCATCTCATTGAAATAAAAGGTCACTAAATGTGCAACTTGTTATGAATACTGTATTTATTGGTGTGTAACACTCAGTTTTTCCCAAAAAAATATAAGCCTGAAATTCTACTGCAAGTTATTAGCATGTACTATATGTTTTCGACTAAATTAATTAAAAAGGCTCATATTCATTTTTCATTCTGCTTAAATGTCTGTTTCCATTATTTTATTAGGAAAGTGTTTTCTTCCTAGAAAAGAAATTTGTTGCATTGCATTTCAAAATGAGCTCATTAGCACTCAAATATTTGCTAATCTTCTCATCTGATCTTCATACGTGAAACATCACATTTCCATCCTCTTTATGGACCCTCATTTGCAAAGGTCTGTGGACAAGCTACGTGGTACACCTCAAAGTAAGGAAGGTTGCTTGCTATTTTCAATGCATTTATGTGGTTTCTGGAATATGAAGCTCAGTAACGATGCAATGTCAAAACAAAGGCCACAATTATAATTCCTGTTGGAAACTTCTCTTTTTATTTTTGGGGGAAATAAATGGTAGTGTGTACAGCAAAAGTACCTAGTACCTTGCCCATTGTGTTAACAGGGAATTTATGTTGTGCAAACTTGTAATTCCAACTCTTCCGCAGGTGAAACTTGGGCTTTCCCTTCCAGTGCAGGCAGAGGTTCGGGAATTGAGAGATGCCTTGTCCTCTGACACGGGAATCGAGCCCATACACATGCTCCTGACTGAGGTTGATGACCTTGGCTTTCACCGAACATTCTCGGGTAAGTTCTGTTGAAAGGGAATACCTTTTGCTTCACCTCACCCACGTTTTGATTGAGTTTTTCCTTTGTGTTCTATTGCTACCTCGTGCTTTCACTCCAGCTGAATGTTGCCATAAGGGGCAATAAGGCTGATACAGGAGCTGTTTCTACATCTTCATGTTCCCAGGCCGCAAGCCATCACTTTTAGTCTTATCACCAAAAACATTCATAGCTTAATGCGATCTTTTCCCACTAAACTCATCCTTGTCTTCCATGCTATCACCCTCTACAGAGATGCACTTTGACCAGCAACTCTTGGATTGTAGCTTGTACTTCATGCCAATCCAAAATTGTTGGCCATATTCTTCAGGGTAACTGTTTTTAGGAATTATTTTACTTGCACAGGGTGGCTATCATCAGGGAAAACCTGGTATTGTCAGGGAATATCGAATTTCTAGGAAAGTCAGGGAATTCTCATAACAGTCAGGGACAAACTGTGGTAGGAAATTCTCGTTATGTTTGTACCATAACGTGTATCGGGCAGTCTTTCCTGCCCAACTAAATCTAATGTCCGTCGCCGATGTGCATAGAATAAGCCCCGTCAATTCGTTGAACATTCAGTTGTGAATCAGTCGTGCAATGTATCCATTTTATATATCCTTAATGCGATATTTGTGTAGTGGTGTTAAAATTCGTGAACCCCATGTATTCCGTT
Organism: Platycnemis pennipes; assembly: GCA_933228895.1. Classification (NCBI taxonomy): domain Eukaryota; kingdom Metazoa; phylum Arthropoda; class Insecta; order Odonata; family Platycnemididae; genus Platycnemis; species Platycnemis pennipes. The sequence goes on from OW121847.1 coordinate 169,664,131, forward strand.
CATCACCAGGAATCCGAGGCTATGTTGTTCAAAAGACTTTACCTCACTTTTTTTTAACTTCCGAGACTCAGGTCCAGAGGTAGCTGGGGGCACTAGCTCATAGTAAAACGTGCTTGCAGTTCTAAAAATACCGTATTTACTCGTGTTAGCCGTGCCCTCGAGTATCCCATGCACCCCTATTTTCGGGCAGGCTCATGGGGAAAAAAATTATTTCTTTAAAAAAATTATTTTTTTGCCCTTGAGTCTGCATCGTTTTGTAGTAACATGAATGCACTAAATTAGTCTTTCTCACTAATTGATTATGTGTTATTATCGTCACAATATTTTCATCACGTCATGCATTGATGCACGGTCTCTCTTACTGTACATCTGTTTCTCGTAGCATCTCACAGTAATCACAGTTGCATATGATCACATCATCCAGCTATAAAACTGGCATCTGTTCAAAATAACATCCAGCTGAAATAATTGCAGAAATATATACAATTTCAACCCATGATTACTCTATTATTACGGAAATCCATTGGCATATCAACAAATAAAAGCAGAATGCCATCCGTACCTGATAGCGGTTGTCTCGTCTGCTCTCTGCGCAGTAGCTGTGGACTGGGACGTTTTAACAACACCGGAAAGTAGTGATGGGGCTAATCGAAAATTTGATCGAATCCAGAATCCCGTTTTTTTATTGAATCCAAACCTTGAATCCTAATCCCAAATCTAATCCTCCTCAATTTTATTGAATTCAAATCTTCCTTTTATCTGTAAATTGTTAAATAAAGCTTCCTTTCTCGTGAATTCTCTAATTAAATCCAATTGAAGCTGAATCTTATTTCTTAAAGTAAATAATGAATGAATAATGGTCATATAGTCCCCACTCACTGGAATTAAGGACACGTTCAAGAGCAAATATAAAGAATGGGTAATTTCAAAAGTAAATCAAAGTTTAATTTTTCTTAAATAAAATTGAAAATTCGATTAAAACAGATTATAAGTTATTGTTTAGGAAATGCAGCATTTTCACTCTGTCCGGATCTAATGGATTTTTTTATCAACAAAAACAAAACAGCACTGAAGGCTCTTTCTGAAAATACTGTTGCTGGAAGTATGCAGAGGAACTTTTTTGTTAGAATTTACAAATTTGGGAATTTCAAAGAATTCATACATGGATAAGAATTATTAGTTTACAATATGTTGCTTTAACATTTCCTACCATTTACGATGTTACGGTATTTACGATTTAAATGCTAAAAACGTGCAATTACAGTAAGTCCTTGGCTTACACAGACCAGAGTTACACAGATCCGAAGTTGCACGGATGTCCAGTAGGACCGGGGGTGGCATGCTTGCGTTTCTCCTCGTTTCTGTTGCCATGACAGATTCAACCTCTTGATGACCCATGACTCATTGCCTAGGGTGCAAGAGTTGATGCCAAACTACGGGTGTTCGGAATGCCAAGTCTAGTTTAAGACATTACATAGTTCGATAGGTGATATTTGATCATCTTGATGGTGAAAAAATCTGATGTGACCAGGAATCAATGTCTTTTGTTGGCTTCAAACAAAACAAATGAAGAAAAATATCCCCAAAGCTGTTCTCAGACTGTTAATATCACACAGTACTTGAGGTATATAATATAGGGTCAATAAGCCCACTGGCAGTGAGCATACCAATTATACAAGAAGCACCAAGGACACAATACGTGCAGTAATCACCCAGCCGCACTTTTAATACAGATGCTGAATATGCAGAACACGTGGAAACACAGCCAGCAGGGAGCAGACGTGTACTCAGCGGAAGTAAGACTGAGAGCTCGTAGAAGAGGAAGGAATTGCTCAGGTGGAAAACCACGTCGCCAGCATCAAGCCCTTCCTTCCGGATCACCCCCCTCCCGCCTCTGCCCATTCGCCTACTCGTTTGAAGTAGAAAGATCTGTCTTCTTTAGGTTTCAGAAGGCTTCTCCTTTCTCCCACTCTTCTTGGGACTTTGCCAAACGAATGTTTCTTAGGAGTCACAACCTCGGATAGCACAAGGCAAAACTAGCATTATTGTTGGTTTTTATTTAGCGACTCCTTGGGGCTGCTGTTCTGTGTTGCAGAATAGCATAATATTCTGCTGATTGCACCCAAATAACACATACATCAAATTAACACAGCATACTTTCACTGATTTCCTATTTTTTTGCCATGAAAATGCCAGGCTGGAAAATGTTAGTCATTTGTAGGAAACAATGTGTATGGCGCTCTGTGCAGACTGTAGGGCTGGAAGCACGGTCTCCTTCCTGTATGTCAAATATCGAATAAGGGGAATTCCTTTCACGTTGGACACTAAATTCTATTACATATTCTCCATGCTTGATGCATGGACACAATATCCATGATGCCCATTCTCATCACTCCAATGGATGCATGTAGAAAATTTAAAGATGTTACAAAAAGAAAGAGCAACAATAGTATAACATTCCACCACTTAAATTTGTTTTGGAGTCAAAAGTTGTGGTTTGCAATTTTCAAAATTGAATTATTTTTCCCGGCAAAAAAATTGTTCAATTTGAATCAAAACTTTGAATGTTCGCACAGCTCTAATAGTTTTTTATTTGTTTCCATCATAATTGTAGGTCACGATGACGTTCATTTTGAACTTTTTCATTTCATTGTTTTTGTGGAAATATTGGTTTTACTGTCTCTGGAGAGTAATTAAGGCAATTATTCAATGAACTGGTTTGTGATGATTTGTTAATTCCATGCAGATACATTCCTTTGTTTATATAATTGAAAATTCTTTAAAGTTTGTCACTCTGTCCCCCCTACATTTCTAATCATGTGTCTTCCATATGCCCCCATTGTGGCCTAGGAGTCTCTCCTTGACTCACAAAGGTGTGGTGAGGATTGGCATTGCTGTGGCGTGTACAATTTCATGCTTGTATTTTATTCTATTTCACAGATTCTCAGAGTATATCCATAATAACAGAGGAGGACCCATTGTACTGCATTGAACTCCCACAGTTGCGAGACGCAACAGAAGAGAGCGGAGCTTACTTATTGCTTGTATGGGTGAATGTTCTTGTGTTGGATGATCATGTAGCTCGGTGAGTTTCATGAAGTACCTCTTCGTTTGTGGATTTTCTCTCATTTCCATGATAAATTATAAACATTTTCACTTAGTCTTGGATATGTAGCATATTCAGGTGAATGCTAGAATAATTTTCATTCATAATATGTCAAGTTCATGTTTTAGAAGTTGAAAGGCAAATCTAATGTGATATTATACTTATACAAGCATTCACATTTATTACCATTGTTGGCAATGCAGGGGATGCATGTGTGAGACGGTGCTTTGAAACTGCATTGTAGAGCCACTCGTGGACTGCACATGTCTCTATAACAAGTGCTGGCCAGGGCCACTACAAAATTTGCTCGGAAAATTCCGTTCCAAGGGATACACAGTTTTGGGTGCTATTTTTTCTGAATTTGCAATTAATTCTTCCTTGCATTGATTTTATTTCCTTAAATTTGAGGAACTTGGTGTGAAGGTTCATTAATAAATTCTAGTGTGCCATTTTCTCTCCGTCATGTGCGCACATGATTACTCTTGTCTCTGTTGACTATTCAAGTGTGCCCTGTGTTAAACTTGCTTGTACATACATTCCTCAACTTTTGTTTATGTCAATCTTACTTGTTATTTTAGGTTTGGCAGTCCTTATACAATGCAGGTGAGCCGAGAGACATCGTACGAGGACCTACAGAAGTTGATTCTTAAGGAAATGAACACCATCCTGCATGATGACGTTTTGGTCAATGCCCAAGATGTAAGTAAAGCTTTGTTCTTAGTTTATGATTCATAAACCTGTGAAAGAAGAGCCAATTTAGAATACAACTGATGTTATTAGTTTAACCCTTCAAGCATGGAGGAGATTTAAATGAATCCCATCTCATAGGTTGAAGGTAGGGATGTGCGAGTATTCGAAAATTCGAGTCGAGTAGTTGGTGCTGGACTCGAGTACTTCGAGTATTTTTACGAAAGTCGAGTCGAGTAGTTTTTGTCAACGGAGCTGCCTAGGCCAATAGGTTCAGAAATCTGCTGACAGGAAGCGCTATCATTAAAATTGTGTAAAGCTCTGGTTACACGATAGATTAACACGTATGAATATGTACGTACATTCATTTACATTTGTGTGAATGGTTTCATGTACGTTTGCATGAACGAATGGATGAATCAGTGGTTACACGTGAATGAAACCGCATATGTACCGTGTTCCTCCGAATATAGCTAGCCCCCCTACCCCCCACCTTTTTGGCCGAAATCTTCGCAGAAAAAGTCTGGGGGGGGGGTGGGGGACTAGATTTGAGCTCAAGGCACCTAATGTCCGTTGTAAATCCCATCCCCTGAGTTTTGAGGGTCAATTTCTCAAAAGTGGGTAGTTCAATTTTAAAATAAAGTATATCGAACTAAATCTTGTTTATTTATACGTTTAATAATGTCAAAAATATATATTTTAGTTGGTTATATTAATTAATTTTTTGACTGAGACATAAAAATGCCGGATATTTTTCAAGTTCCAGGAAGCAAGTTTAACTTGGACGTCCACTTGAAGATACACTAGAATAGCCTCTTCTCTTACGGTATTTTAAAAACTAAGCACGTGTAAAATGACTTAACAAATTGGGAGAATTAGATATGCTTTCAACGTGTATATATATTTATTTCGGAAATGAAGTTCCACGGGACAGGACTTGTAGCCAGGAAAGATAAACTGCTCGAGGTTGCCAAGTTATACGCTACCGTAGGTACCGCGCGCACCAAACACCACGCCAGAAAATTTCTCTAGTATGGACAGAAAAATATCCTTGCCAATGCTTGAATAAAAGTTTATAAGTTGCACCATTCTCCAAAATAAAGTCAGCGATAAGAGAGATAGATTTTGTCCCACATTTCTCGGCTTCTCGACAAAAGAAACAAATTGCAATTTAAATTATCCTCAACTATGTCTCCAAAAACTTTGTGCGAGGAGGCAGAGTGATGCAGTCGATATGATTTGTGAAAAGCGAATGCCAACTGTTTTTAAATGAATCAACTGCATAAATAATTTTGAATTAATAAATAAAAGTTAAACCTAGTAAACTAAGTGAATAAATATACTGCCCCGATATTACTTAATAAGCTTGGACAGGGTGCACAGTCTGCTTGGAAGCATGTGCTGAACCACCTGGTGGCAGGTTGAGGTTGAGGTTTTGTGCCGTTGAATTTTTTCACTCTTTAACTAGTGAGGAAAAATAATTAACATCATATTTAAATTGAACAGCTTTAAGTAAGTACTCCAGAGGTTATAAACTTTCGATTGAGGTGATAAAAAAATAATAGGAAGCTACCTAATTATGATTTCAAATAATCACGAGAACATACCACATATAGGTTATTGCTGTCATTGACTATTGATTACTGTTCTGCATATACCTGTAAATGCTGATGATAGTCGACATTAAGATCCCAACTACACGTATGCCTCTAGTAGCAGCACGATTCCAACAACCTTAACTGTTTTCTGAGGCAAATTTATAGGAATTGAAAGTTGCCTCTTTCATTTCCGGCTCTATCCTGAAGGTTAGATGCCCAGTGCTTGTTTGGAATTTAATTTTGCAGGGAAATGTCTTCAGCATGCCATTAACTAGCATTATTGCAAATTATATTAAACAGGCCTTTCTCTGGCCCATTAATTTTTCATATCCATTAGAGAGGTAGTGTGAGAGGCATGACCATTTTTCGGGTTTCGGGAGAATTTGCCAATGAAAGTCCATCGGATTGGTTCAATACTAGTTGCCGTGACGTATTTGGCACTCCAGAAAATGCAGTAAAGTGTGGGGTCCAAGTGTTAAAGGCAATAATTTATATTCCAAATAGTACAGTGTGAAATTTGACAGTAAATACAGGCACGAAGTATACACAAGTATCAGTTTTAATAGCTATCCTAATGGAATATGTTTTGCCATTCACCCAAATCACCCACAATATTGGTTAAACTAGTGTTAAATTCGTAGGAATTGGCTGTGGTTTGATTGTTTAAATGTCTTCATTAATAATGAGAGTTTGATATAGAGAGAGTGATTTTTAGGCTCCCGAGAGCTCTCATTATATGGAACTTCTACTGTAATAATAATTTTAATGATCTCAGGATGTGAATAGATCAGATATTGGATGGGTCAAACAAAGGAGCATAAAAACTAGTACTGGCTTGAAAACTCATGTGCAGAATACAAAGCATTGGATAATATAAAGTTCCTTTTAAAATACCACAAGGCAATTGTTCAGTTTCATATCACTGGGCAGATGATTGTGAAACATGCGTCCTGCGTGGATGTGGAATTCTGGTAAAAGTTGTGACGTTGTGATGTACTTTGCTAAAATATTCACTTCTTCTGGTGCCATTGCAAGGGCCTTTGTCTGTGAGGGAAGACCAATTGACGGAGTGTCATATGTAGACCTCCTTGGTTGAGCGCATTGGCTCGTTGCTGCCACTGTAGGTACTCTTGTGTTTTGCAGATCCCACTCTTTCGAATAAGGGTCCTCGATGGCATCACTCCGATCCTGGCTGGAACCGAGGACGTGGGAAACGGGAAGTTCGAGGGGGCACCCTCTTACTTGGACCCCACCCTGGACCACCCCTTGTACATGGAGGCCGTGGAGCAGGCGTTGGCCCTCTGCGAGACGGCGCCCTTGCACCTCAAACTCATCCTTGAGTGGGACCTTCACGCAAAGGAGGCGTGAGTTTTTCTTCCTTTACACAAGGGATCCGAGGCTATGTTGTTCGGAAGATTTTATCTTGTGTTTTTTTTTAACTTCCGAGACTCAAGTCAAGAGGTAGTTGCAGCACACTAGTTTGTAGTAAATACGTGCTTGCAGTTCTAAAAATACGAGACGATGATTATTAAAACGGTAATACAAGTATGATCACACGTGTAAACAAAATCTTATGTAAGATCCTCTTCATTCCCATATCCCCCTTCGTGAGACAGTAAAAAGAGTCCTCATCGCAAGGGGTCACAGGCATTAGGCATGGCATCTGGACTCTCTCCCTTCCACTCTCACCAGGGCTACGTTGCCACCCTTCCCCTGCTCATTCCTCAGTGTGGAGGAATGATTGGTGCGTCCCTGAGCAAACCCACTCTCAACCTGATCTAAATTACTAAGTCTTTTGTTTCTGAATAAATATTGACAACTTCCAACTAGTCAAGCTCAGTCATCATCATTGGTCAACAATCCTAGAATTGGTTTGACGCAGCTTTCCACTCAATTCTTCTATCGGCTAACCTCTTCATTGTGACGTAATTCTTCTCTTTTACTTCCTTCACAACCTGTTCCATGTATCTCATATGAGGACTGCCTTTTCCATTCTTCCCGTTCACTTTTCCCTCGACGATAGTCTTCATCAGGCCATCGTGTCTTAGATATGGCCGATTAGGTTGTCCCGTCTTCTTTTTATAGTTTTCAGCTGACTTCTCTTTTCTTCAACTCTTCTTAGGACCTCTTCATTTGTCACTCAGTCGATCCATATTATCTTCATCATTCTTCGATAGCACCACATTTCGAATGCTTCCACCCCTTTCTTCTCTGCTGCTGTCATCGTCCATGCCTCACTGCCACAAAGAAACGTGTTCCAGATATACGTTCTGATGAATTGCTTCCTTACTTCCACGATTGTATTTCCTGCTGTAAGTAGATTCTTCTTTTGATAGAATGCCCTCGTTGCCTGGGTTATTCTACTCACTATTTCTTTCTTGCTTCATCCATCGTGAGTTAATCTGCTTCCCAGGTAACAGAACTCTTTCACCTCTTCCAGTTTTTGTTTTCCTAGTTTGACATTGGTTTTGGTCTCTTCTTTCTTGCTGCACACCAATATCTTAGTCTTCTTCTTATCTATCTTCAGTTGCTATCTGGCCATTGTCCTTTCCATGGTTACTAGAATCTTGTTCAGTTCCCTCTGTGAAATTTATTTAGTTCAGTATTTCTTGGAATAAAGAATCTAAATAGGTTCACAGCTGAATGTAAAATCTAAGACATGTATGTCATATTTTGTGTCTATTTTTCGTAATTGTGACCAATTTATTGTTTCATTAACTCCTCCAGAACAATAGCAGACGATGGAGACCAAATAGAAGAACTGGCCAGTGTGAAGCAGATGAGGAACAGCCCGGGGGATGCAGGCGCTGTTTCCCTGGAGGAGTGCTTTGAGGTGGGTCCTCTAATCCCCCTCAATGCCAAAGTCTGTGGGTCTGAGCAACTCCTAAGCTATGTTACTCAATTTTAATGATTTGACTGCTGTTTGTTACGCACCAAACGAATTCCATGCTTCAGAAGACACTTCTCGTTGAAAGGTGTTTTTACTCCTCAAAGGATGTATCTATTATATATCTTAATACTTGCCTTATTCATTAAATGATTATGTCAATGAGGCATATTTTTTAAAGTGTTTTTTATATGTGCTTTCAATGTTGACGTGAAGGAAGTGAGAATCCGTGTTGAGAAGACTTACAATTAGTCTCTTCAATATTATTTTTGAAAGGAAAATCCATTACTTTGTAATTGCACAATCTTATTTGTAATAGTGCAATACTTACAGTATATACAACATCATATTATCATCTTAGGCCCTGATGATGATTTCCTGCATCGAAACCATGATTGTGTGATACGTTGATAAATTTGTGGAATTACGAAGTTATTGCCTTTATTATAAGATGCATTTAACTACTTATATTCTTGCACTAATGTTTCGTTCTAACTGAAATATATTATATGAGGGTATTTTTCCCTTCAGCTGTATACTCGTGCAGAAGTTTTGGGTGCAGAAGATGCGTGGCATTGTCCGTACTGCAACCGGAAGCAGGAAGTGGTGAAGAAGCTGGGTCTTTGGTCCCTGCCAGACATTCTGGTCATTCATCTGAAACGATTTCGCCAGGTCAGTGAATCGGGAATTAATTGCGTGTGTCTGTGTGTGCCACGGCATTGATGAGTGTCCTCATGGTCCGTTAGATAGGGGTCAACTTGAGAAAGAGATGTTGTTTGGGCCAGTAGGGGTCTGGACTGTATTCACCTTATAGTCTGAGTTGACTGTGAACCCAAGAGGACGCCTCATTTGGAGTGTAAACTGATACAGTGGCCATTGAGTCACTCACCTTTATAATGGCCTGTATTTTGCATATATCTCTGTGTATTTTGTAATCTATCAATGAAGAGTAGATAGAATAAGTTAGATGTATCAATTTCTGTCTCTGATACAATTCTTTGTTTGTTTAAATTGAGAAATATGTAAATATTTTTTTCACCGCCGGAGCATGAAATTTGATATTTTTGCACCACTGGGGGGGCTATGATTTTTGCACCGCTTTCCCTTGAGTTCATTTAACACTTTTCAGGGTCCATAATTATGCCTTATGTCAACATTTATTTTCTGCTCCACTTTTATTGGAGGTCTCAGTATGAGATCTGAAACAAATGCAACCGTTCAGGCTTTAAAACATTCAGTCTAAGAAAAGCTATATTAAATATTTATGGTAATTATCAAAAATATGTAATTGGACTTCTTGTTTCAGCAAATTTTTTTTTACTGGTCCACGCCATAGAGAAATATTATTTCACCCCATTAATTCTGTGAGTCTTGGCTAGATTTAAATTCTATGTATATTGATGTATATGGAGCGTGGTAGCCTAGTGGGTAGAGCGCTTGGCTACTGATATCAAAGGGTCCTGGGTTCAAATCTGGGTGAAGCCTTTGGATGCCCCCGAACGAAAAATCCTCGGCAGTGCGAGGTGGCATAGGGAAAGGGACTGCCTCCCCCCATACCCTGAATGTGTGTAATTCACACGTCTGCGGCTTATTCCAGGATAGTTACATAGGCAGATATCATGGTGACGTAAATAATGATTATGTATTTATTTCACACCATGAGTTGGCAAACATTTTTCAAAAAATGCGACGACGACTTTCATTATGCACCTCTACTTACATAGCAAAATAAAAATTAAAGAATTCATGTTTTTTTTGCAAAATGTCATTCATGTCAAAAACCACGGAACTGTAGGAGAACGGCACATCATTTGAACTCCCAGCAAATTGAAGGCTTTTGGAAGTACGGTTGGACCAATCGAGCACTTCATTTTTCATCCCGAGTAATGTGTGTCTTGTTGCTCTCTCAATTAGTCTTCCAAGCAGAGGTCAACAACGAAATTGACCACACTGGTGGACTTCCCGCTGCACGGGTTTGACATGGGCCCGCACCTTGCAGACCGGCTCCCACGGCAGCCCAACAACGGTGTGGCCTTCACCAACAACCACGGGGACCACCATCACCACGGAGTCAGTGTGGGGCCACTGGGGGGATTGGGGTGGTCTCCGTGGAAGCGGCCACGCAACCGGCACACCCAGCGGCGTGAGGAGGACAATGTGTACGACCTGTATGCAATTTGCAACCATCACGGGCAAGACTTGCAAGGAGGACATTATACAGGTGAAAGGCAGGGCTGAAATATGCGTGCAAGTTTGGTCTAGATTGTAGTGAAACTGTGTACCCCTTGCCATTCCACACATTCCACGTGGAGAGTTGTGGCGTAAACAATCCCCTTCAAGTCCTTTGGTGTATCTGTGCGCATGCTTCCACAATGTCGGCTATTAATGCAGGTTCTGATCCAGACCTTTGCACTCTACATGTATGAATTACATTTTGGTTTTTTGTTGTTTTGAAGTTTGAGCCAAATTTATTAATTAAAATAAAGTGAAATATCCACTTCTTGTTTGTAAGGGGAGGCATGGAACTAATTTTGAATTGAGGAAAGTATAAAAAAGGTGACAGCCAAAACTACGCTTCTAAGGTGATGCATTATTATAATTTTGTGTACTCAATGTTATCAGCTGTTACGTGGTGGAAATGATTCATTATAAATCGGCAAACATTTGGTTATAAAATCTCTCGTTTGTCCTGCTTAAATCTAAATGATCTGCTGAGAAGCCATGCATTACTTATGCAAGCGCATGTGGTCCATCACAAATATACCATTTTTTTCCACACATACCTGATCACACACATCTGATAATTTAAAATGTGGTTGTCCATTTAACCCATTCCATCCTTGTGTCTGTTATATATTTCACTCGGAAGTCTCATTGTTTTTTGTTTCTCTTTCAATGAATACTATTTTGTTTTTGAAAAAAGGCTCTTTGCAAAATTAGTTAGAAATAATTTATCCATCCATTTAACTGCAATGATTTTTCTCTCCATTTCAACTCAATTTTCCATTATAACTCTTCATTTTTTCTTATTCTTTGGCATAATGGTACATTTTTCTGTTTTGTTTTGACAAATGGTCTCATTGTCACCTACTTCCCTTTCTGAGAGGTACTGTACAGGCACTTCCAAAAAAAAGTTAACACTTCAGAGCCGAAATTTTTCTAAGTCTCGAGTTGACGGTGATTTGACAACGCTGCGTCATGGCTTCCCTCTGGCGGAGCCTCAAGAAGTTCTAACCGAAAACAAACCCTCTTCCCTCCTCCCCCGTCCTCACCTTTCCCTGTTTAGCAGAAGGGATTACTGCACGGTCGGTCTTGTTATGCCCTAAAGAAGGGGGCTATTGTGGGGACTCCATGGTTGTTTCTTCCGACTCGCGCTGCGAGACTGAAGTCCTGAACACATCTCTACGCTCGCCACCGTCGCGAAAAAAACTGGACTAATTTCCAAAATAGCTTTCTTTGAGATATAGACTTGAAACTTCACATAAATACTGAGAAAATATTGCTAATTAAGGAATAATGCATCATTTGACATGATTCTTATCTGTTAGCCAGATATAGGGGCTCAAACATAACCAAATTTCCAAATAAACACCTGCATCATTTGCCTATTAACATAATGCTATGCCTTTAAATTGCCTGAGCTACAAATATTTTTTTAATCATTTAATTGCTATTCCATTACTCAGAAAAACTAGAGTATATCTAGTTCTCAAGGGCCCTAGAAAGGCTCCACTCTTTTCAAGGGCTGAAGGGCGTGAATAAGAAGTATGTTCCCGGAGCGTACGCAAAGAAAAATAACTCGATTCCGCGTAATCTTATCCCGTCGCACGGCTCATTATGCTCGCGATTTCATCAAATAAGGCTGATGGAGGTTACTGACAATGGATACAGCTCAGAAACAACGAATTGGAAGCCTTAGGGTCCATGTCACTTCAGCAATGTGAGCGAGTCACGTCAATTCCAGCCCCCGACGCGTGGAGCCAAACCCCAAACGCGCGGTCGGAAAATCATATGTATTTTTCGGTGTCACAAACGTACTTTTAATTCCTCTTCACTTTCGTGTATATGAGTTTTCGGCGAATTCTCAGATATAAGTGACTTGACAAGTGTCTCCCTAAATTGTTAGATATTCTCCACTTTATGCAAAGTTTTGTCTGAGAACAGTGTCCGCCATTATAAGTAATGGAATAGCAAATAAACGATTCAAAAAATATTTGCAGCTCAGGTAAGTAAAAGCAAAGTATAGTGTTAATACATTATGCTATTTTTATTTGATCAAATTCCTCCCACAACGTCATCATCAACTTGTAAGATATGTGGATAAATGTTATTACAGGATTTTTTAAATATTTCGTGATGTTGAGCCCTTGTGTCGCTCTAACGGATGAGAATCATGACAAGTGATGCATTATTCCTTAAGTAGCAAACTTTTCAAAGAATCTGTGTGAAAAGTGTCTCCCTAAAACGTTAGATATTCTCTACTTTGTGTAAAAGTTTTGTGTGAGAACAGTGTCCGTATATATCTCAAAAAGTATATATCTAAGTATATATCTCAAAAAAAGTTATTTTAGGTTTTTGTCCAGCTTTTTTCGATTTCCGTCTGATGTGGGTCGGTCCTGTGTCCCGAGATTGTCGTTTTCTTCGACTCGACCTGCACGACGTCTGAAGTCCCGAACGTATCTCTATGCTCGCAACCATCGTCACAGAAAAAATCGTCGTCACGCATTTGCATAACATTAAAAATCGACGTTTTACTTTGAAGAGGAAATCACATATCATCATTGGTTGTTATCACCCTCCAATATGTATGTGTCCCTTAAATAATTAATTCCTTGGTTAATTGGTGTTGTTTCACGTTCGTGCCATTTCAGAGCGAGTTCATAGGCATATTTAATTCTCACATCGATGTGGTCAGAAGCTTTGAAAATATGCGATCCCAAATCTTAAGACTAGGAGCAGGCTGATAAAAACATTTTAACGTTTTCGCCGTATTGGCGCAGTAAAATGCTCGATTTTCAGAATGAAGTAAATAACGTTCCCAATTGTGGTGGCATTTCCACGAGTTAACCTTAGCATTTATAGTTTAGGAGTCCTAATTTGAATAATAATAACTATGCCTATGAGATTATTGTTTGTATAATACCAATACAAATCTGTTATTGACCACGCAGCCGTTTCCCTAAAATCTGGTCTAATGCCTAATCTAACGCTTTGGAAGAAGGTGTTTAAAGTATTGGCTTTTTCTACACTGCTGGTGACTCTAATTCCTTTATCGTTTTTAAGTGTGTGCTCTGTGGACCTATTTGCCCGAAGCTCTCTCACATATGACCAAAACGTTTTAGGATTGCTATCTAAATATTCTCCAAACATCTTGCTCTTGAAATGTTATAACGCTTGCCGACATGATTTCCTTGCTAATGCTCTCGATTTTTTATAGTTTTGATCTAACTTTTTTTTCCTCTACCGATAGACCCTGTCCTGCATTTTTCATCCTAGCGTGGCATACCCTTTGTCACTTCAGTGATTTCCTAACCTCCGCATTATACCACCTTGGCTCTGTATTATCACTTATGAACTTACTTGGTATGTATTCATTAACTGCTTTACGGGTGTCCTCAATAAATTCTCTCCACGAATCCTCTGTATCTAATCCTTTGCTTTGTTCGCTAAATATATTAAACGATTCCCTTAATTACTCTTTCATACCGTCGCAATTAGCCTTGCAAAATAAGTATACCCTATTCCTTGGTTTATAATGTCTTTCAACGCCTACAATAAATTTCGCATTTACTATTTTATGATCACTAAAGGTTACAGGTCTTAATACATTTAATTGCGCGCGCATGCGACCACAACTAAATAATTATTCGTTTGAGATTTAACTGATTGCAAGAGCTCCGTAAGCATGTGAAGACATTTCCGTTGATCAAACTGTAACTAATGTTACGCTATAATTGGTTATTCAATGCCTTTTTCTGTTCTTCAAAGGAAAAGGACTGTGACTACATACGAATATTCCCGAATACCCATTGTTTATAGGATACCTGCAGGTGGTCGCAAAATACCCCCGACTCTCGCCTTACCCTTATTCCCGACCGCGGCGTTGAGCCGCGTGTCCTCCTAACCCTGCCGAAGGATCGCCACCCACTATTCTCCTCCTACCGAAGGGAGGGGGCGGCGAGGAAGGATGGCTAGCTGGTAATTCCCTCTCAGAAAGGCTTTGCACACGTGACGCGCGGGCACCCGGCCGCCATACGGTGATCTCCTCTCGAGGGGCCAATTGCTCGGATTGCGAAGTGGGTGGACGGCAATTAGTAAATTTCCTTAAGAACCTTTATCGCAACTGAGAATAGTAATTGCAAATTGTTAAGCTGTTCCTATATTTCCTTCTAATGGAAAGGTGCTCTATTATTCGACCATATTGCATGCTAAACAATACCACCAAAAGCTTTGGATATATTTCTTTAATGGACGGAATTAATTCATTTTTGTGAATGAATTGTTACTTCCTTCACACCACATATGAAATTAATAAGAGACTATCAAACCTAAATCATGAAACCATGTTGAATTGTTACTTCCTTCACACCACATATGAAATTAATAAGAGACTATCAGACCTAAATCATGAAACCATGTTGATAAATGTGTTCACTTGTGGGCATTTAAATGTTTTGAAATATTCGCCCGGTAATGTGAGTAGAAACAAACTTAAAAGCACTCCGGTGGAAGAGTGGATGGGCAGACGTCTGCGAAGTTTTACCTGCTTCCGGAACACCCCTCATGCCTGGGCACTGGGCTGCAAGGGCATAGACTCAGGATGTTGAACCGAGGCATACCGCGTAGAAGGGGTCGTGGGTGCAATAAAACGTATGGAGTAAGGTTTTTGGGCAGTGGAAAGATATTCCTACAGGGAGACCGGTCCTCCCCATTGTCTCAGTACAGGGACTGAACAGAGTGGTCAAAAGGAACATGCCGCCCCCCATTTGGCATTCAGATCTCCTTTGAGGAAAGGGGGAAAAGGTGGCAGGGAAAACGAAGACCAAGGCTCTGAAATCGTCGGTGCATCTTTTACTGTGTGAATAAGAAGAAGTGGGCAAAAGTAATTCAAAAGAAAAACCAGTGTATTTCTGAATGTTACATGGGCCCTAGAAAGACTACACTCTTTTCAAGGGCGTGAATAAGAAGTATGTTCCCCGAGCGCACGCGAAGAAAAATAAAGTGATTCCGCGTAAACTTATCCGGTCGCACGATTCAATATTCTCACGATTTCATCAACATAGATCAGTGAAGTTTTCGGACAATGAGTGCCACTGAAAAACGACGAAATGGAAGCATTGGGTCCGTGTCACTTGAGTAAAGTAAGCGAGTCACAGATCTTCCAGCCCCAGCCGCGCGGAGCCATGCCCCGGACGCGCGATCGGAAAATCATGCATATTTTCGGTGTCGTAGACTTATTTTTTAATTTCTCTTCAATTTCGTGTTTATGAGTCTGCAACGAGTTCTCTGATATAAGTCACTTGACAGGTCTCTCCCAAAAACGCTAGATATTCTCTATATTATTAAACATTTTATCCGAGAACAGCGTCTGACATTTTTAACGGAATTGTGCTAAAATGCTTCTAAAATATTTGAAGCTTTGGTAATTTAAAGGCAAAGTCTTGTGTTAATAGATCATGCTATTCTTTATTCAATCAAATTCCTCACATAACGTCACGATCAACTTAACTTGGAAGACATTCGGAGAAAAATTAGTTCAGGTGTTTATTTGGAAATTTGGTCATGTTCGAGCTCCTGTATCTGACTAATAGATGAAAAGCATGTCAAATGATGTATTATTCCTTAATTAGCAGTCTTTATTGAGTATTTTTGTGAAGTTTCATGTTATATATCAAAGAAAGCTATTTTTGAATTTTGTCCAGCTTTTTCCGATTTCCGTCCACTATGCGACGGTGGCGAGCGTAGAGATATGTTTAGGACTTCAAATGTCGTTCAGCGCGAGTCGGAAAAATAGAGTGCCCACCATAGCCCCCTTCTTTAGGATATGAGAAGACCGACCGTTCAGTAATCCCTTTGTCCCATCTGGTAAAAGGGTAAAGGAGGGGGGAGGAGGGAAAGGGGTTTGTTTTCGGTCAGAGCTTCTCGAGGCTCCGCCAGAGGGAAGCCGTGACGCAGCGTTGTCAAATCACCGTCAACTCGAGACTTAGAAAAATTTTGGCTCTGAAGTGTTAACTTTTTTTTGGAAGTGCCTGTACGTACTACTTTAGAATTGGTAAAAACGCTGTCAAAAAACAATGAAAATTTAAATCCTGGGTTAGATGCCCCCAGTAAATCTACAAAACTAAAAATAATTGATCCTTCCAAGCGAAGTGATTTCTATGCTTTTCATTGGAAGAGTTGTCCCTGCCACAACATGAACTACAAAGAGAAAGCCAATGATGGCTGCTACCACGCTTTATGACCAAACTGTGCCAGTTTCCCCTTCAAAAACTGTTTACATGGATGCTTTCTGAAGTAGGTATTTTATCACAGATTCTTATCCCTTAATCAGTGACGTGCAATTTTTGTTACATAACCAGTGACGTGCGGTCTGGGAGACCGCAATAAATCAAATATTCATAAAATGTTGCAACGCCATTTTTATTGCTTAGTTTAATGTTTCTTTATCTGCTTAAGTATTCTAAAAGTTATATTTATTTTTATGCATAACCAATACGAACCAATTTTTCGGTAATAATAGTTATTTGAAACAGGATCAAAAAACTGATGTCAAAAACACTTATTATTGTCATTTTTAAGTATCAATATTTCGTCAGATTGAAAAATAAGGCCCTAAATGTTAAAGTAGGAAGGCTAAATAATAAGAAACAATTGAATTTATCTCGTTTACTCCTTTTCTTGATGCATTCTGCAGGCGATTAAAATTACATTTTTCACAATAGCTCTCATATCTCCGTTTCCACACAGTCTTTACAAATTTTCTTCGTGCATTCCAAGCACACAGGCTTTTTGCATCGGAAACATAAGAAAGAGGTTTTCCATTTTTGGAATGGTGGGCACAGTCTACATGTTGTCCGCTTCTCGTGCCTTTCAACTTCTTCAGCCTCTTCCAAAGGTAGATGGAGAATTTGTGCAATACTTAATCGTACCTGTCTCAGGAGTCTAAGATTTGACATTCTCCTTCTCATATGGGGTCTAACAAGATCTGCAGCTATTGATTTAATGAAATTAAATCGTGTCATATCTTTCTTATCTTTTGCAGACAGCTGAAGCACAAAGGAGTTGACAAAGGAAATATCTAATATTCTGAAAAATACTGCAATTGGCCACCTCCTTGTCCTTCGGCCGGATGTGTAGCTACAGCACATCTTGTCTTAAGTATCTACGCCACCCTTAGTCGCGCTGTAAAATGCAATAACCTCTAGTTTCCCTGACTATATCGTCACTCACCCTGTAGTGCATTCATGAAACTAAGCAAACAGCCTTATTTCTTTTGAGGACATTGGATACTAGAGTCATTTTGGCCAAGAATCCGTAAAGTGAAGAGCCCACTATGCGCCCTTTGGATGGCGAAAAATCATTAGGTATTTCCCTTTTATTTTTTCAGTGTACCAACGTACGTCAGCCCTTTTTCTTTTAATTTTCTACCAGTTCAATAGATGTGAACCAATTATCCGCTGTGATATTCCTGTGGGACCCCATGATTGGCTCAGAGAGACGAAGAACTGACTGGGTTGGTTTTGATAGCTTTTTGTCTTTCTCTGATAAACCTATCCCATCTGTGTCTTTCCCTGCGTACAAATATGCGTTAAACAGATAACTGTTTTCGGCGTCAGTCAAACGCATCATTTTCAAACCATACATGGCGGGCTTGCTAGGAATATACATTTTGAAACGGCATTGGCCCCTTTATTTCTTCTGACGGTAAAACTCAATGCTTAGATGTTCTGTCCTCAAATACTTAAAGGGAGACTGACTGCGAAAAGAAAGGCACAGATGATTGTTGCACTCCAGGCGTGGGCATGCAAAATTTTGGGGTTCAATGGGTTCCGTCATTTTTACAAAATACATTACATGCGTACTGCCTGCAAGGGGTACGAGAAATTAACCACTGTTTTATTGTAATTATTTATAAAATCTATTAGAAGCTTAACATTTAAAGAACAAAATGTGTAATATTTCCAATAGAAACCGGATTTCATTTGTTTTGCGTTCGCCTTCAGCAACGACTTGAATAGTCATTTATTCTTACTTATGTATTTTAGAAAAATTAAATACTTAATTATCCACGTTGTGTAACTAAAATTGCTTCCCAACAAATTATTAATTATTCTTATACTCTAAAAATCACTACGAATTGTTTTTAACAACTTTTTGAATCATGTCCACCAGCATTACGTTTCTTGATTTTTCCAATTTAGTGACATGAGGTCTCTCAGACCGCTAATCGAATTCAGTTGCAAATTTACAGAAATAAATAATAAAATCGTTAAATTTTAAGAGTGTTATATCCTTATTAGACAAAAATATGAGACTAATGAGAATTATAGACATTTTAAAATAGTCATTTTAAAAATATTCATAATTTTAAAGACGCAGGGGTCTCTCAGACCCACGTCACCGGTTAAGGGTTATGTGTATTGATACAAAACTCTAACGAAGCAAATCATATGAAATGCTCATTCATTTCCCAGACAAGTGGCTTAGCATTTGCATATTTATCTCAGGGAACTAGGTTTAAATTATCCCTGGAGTGAGAATGAGGAAATAATTCATCAAACTTATTCTGTCTCATGGTATCCTTCACAAGTACACTTTCGTTGACAGCTCTTATTTCCCCAATCGATTCTTTGGCGGGGATATGAATTGTAGCCCTAGAGAAGTAAAAATCTCTATAAAAGCATACATGTCTTCACAAGTTGTACAAAGATTAGTGTTTTTTGAGAGGAATACAAAGATGTGTGTTGAGCAAAATCCTCAACTATTTCTCGAGTAAGAATAATCTCACGAAGTCAGTTGGTTCAGAGGTTGGCAGTGATAGGAGGAAGAAAATATTCATCTCTAGGCACCAGTATAGAATTCACATCACTACTCTATCCCTGTATCCATGCACAACGTTTAAGCTTATTTATAGAGATGTGCGGATGCTACCCGGGAATACTCGAATTCCTTAAATAATGGAAAATATTTGAAAAACTTGAAAAGTAGTATTTGATATTTGAGATCTCGATTACTAATGTTAAAAGATAAAGTTCTAACACCTTGAATGTCACACTGCACACCATTGGGAGTCCACACAGAGTGCTCTATATTTGTCGCGTGGTGTTGATGAACTGCGTCGTCAGAACTACGCCACAAGATCTCACCGATGTTGTCGATTGGATTGGGAAATGACATTTGTTTCACATGGTTTGATGATGTTCTTATTATGAAATTTTCTCACAAAATTAAATATATACAACCCAATATTTTCCAAACCTACCACAAAGATGGCCTTTAAAATGTTCCTGACAATTGATGATTGTCATGTGATCTGAAGTGCCTTCTGACGTCACTGCACGTTATGGGTTATGTATTGCTAGGGACACCGAAAAATGGTAAATAAAAATCATCAAAAGCGGTGTTTAAAATGACAAATACGGTAAATAAAACCGTTTTAAAAAGGTGAAAGCTGTGTTTAATGTTGGGAAAAAGGAGTATTAAAGGAAGGGTTCTTTTTAAATATTATTAATAAAGACTTCATACCAATGTGAACAAACAGTTAATAGTACATACATTTGAGATCCAATACAGAAGTTATGTCTACCCTATGCAACATGAAAAACACAGGCAAAATTAAGTTAAAGGCAAATTAATGAGATAATGGTAATAACAATAACAGAGTGGAGTAGTGGACTGCAGGTAATGAAGATCGATTCTTACGCTGTTTAAAATTTTTCTTTCAACCATTGAATAAAAAACTTTATCATCCTTCATTTCCAACCTTTGTGTGTGGATACTGACTTTTTTGTACTTCTATCGCTTCAACTTAATTTACAAATGCGTCACTCAAAAATACACTGTAAAGTTAACATAATGATTCCACGATTTAATTCTGTAATATAAATTTTTTCCAATCATTTCCTTTCGCCTAATTTAATTATTTTTTTTACTTATAATTTGACATGAAATTTCTGATAATCTACTTTTTTTAACTGCCTACTAGTAGGGATGTGCGAGTAGCACTTTTTGACCTTGAGTCGAGTATCGAGTCGAGTTGTAAAGTACTCGCGAGTATCGAGTCGAGTCGAGTTTGTACATTATTGTACATGAGTGAAGACACCCAGTTCTTACTTAAGTCATCACAATTAAAGTTAGTCAGCAATCCGACTATCAAATCGGCAGGTCTACCTACCTAATGCATAATTAAAAAATAGTCAAATTAATATGGCTCGTAGCGCAGGCCAAAAGACCTAATGGAAATTTTCCGGTAGCTCTCGAAATAAGAAAATTACCTTCATTCCTAGGATTACTCAAAAATGTGTAAATTAGCTTGCAGTACGGTACCTAGAGTGTAATTAGGCATAATATGAGGCCTATATGAGTGACATGCCCTATTAACTTTAAAGTAAGCCAGGATGCAAAATATTTTTTCTTAAGGAATACATAAGCCTAATTAGAAGAGCAAATTTCTTGTATTTCGCATTCCTATGTATTACTTTTCAGAGCTAAACGCTTTCTCAGTGATGTCGTGTATGCCGGGGTCCAACAGTACAGTGAATTTCATACAATATGCCTTATTTGTGCAGTAAATATTTGATAAGCTCGCGCCCCAAATTTATGATTGGCCGTTAATTACATAGTTAGTTTTTTAACATATACTTTTCTTCCTCTTCCAATTAATGGCACCATCTCTTCAAAATCGGTGATTTCTGCCTAAACAAGATAGAACTTAGCTTCATAAAAATGACCTGTGTCAATCACCCCCATTTGCACGATGCATGAACACCCAATATCAGCACGGGTTATTTCCAATATCCATTAATGCAAGTTAATAATGTTTGAACAATAAATTTTCATTCACGGATGAATGTGAGCATGTATATGAATTTTGTACAGAGTCCTGTGGATTAAAGTTTTCGATTTCTAAGGAAATATATTTTAACAAAAAATTATTATAGATAATTATCTATAGAAATTTATAATTATCTATCTTAAGATATGACTAGGAACTTGAAATTAATGATGTAATTAATAATCGTAAATAGGAAATAAAAAAATGGAATAGTAAAACTTATAAGTTTTATACGATACCTATATCATTCGTAATGCCCTTATAATGGGATGCCTACCATCTGTTACAAAATTAGCTTCACCCGTGAGTTTGAAGACCAATATCTCCAAGATGGCTAAAGCGATTCTAAAATAAAGTATATCAAATTAAAGCTTGTTTATTTCTACGTTTACTGGTAGTATTAAAATATTTTTACAATTTTTTTTACTGAAGTACGTGTTTAAGAACGGATTTTTAGCGAATTTTTTTTTGATACCGGATGGATCCATCGAATTCGCGCATCGTAAGAACAACACAGATCGAGATATAAAACTTCCTTTTCACATATTGTAGCTAAGGGCTTTGTTAATAGTTATACGAAGTTTCATACTATTACGTTCATCAATATTTTTGTTATTGATGAATTTGTCAGACTGCGTTATTTTCCGTCCCGCACGCTTTCCGTTCCGGAAATCACCGTTTGGACCTTTCTCCTGCTCTCGAGTTATTAATATGAATCCACTTATGAAATCTCAGTAGAATTCGTTGATTATTTGATATCGATATGTATTTATTTTTGGCTATAAAAGCACGCTCAAATGTCCAGAACATGCCTGGAAAGGTAACGCGCGCGTGGAATCATTTGCTGCAAGCAGATCGCCTATCGCTGTGAATGAGTCATGAGGACTCGACAATAGCGGAAAAAAGTATCGCCTTTAAGAATGCAAGTCAGTCTCATTTTAAGAACTGACGGTATCTTTGGAAGCATACGTCACTATGCCTCCTCGCGCAAAGATTTTGGAGACGGAGTTGAAGATAATTTAAAATGCAATTTGTTTCTTTCGTCGAGAAGCCGAGAAATGTGGGGACAAAAGCTCTTATCGCTGATTTTATTTTGGTGAATACTGCAACGTATAAACTTTTATTCAAGCATAGGCAAGGATATTTTTCCTGTGCATACTAGAGAAATTTTCTCGCGTGGTGTTTGGTGCGCGCGGTACCTACGGTCATGCCTACGGTAGCTTACAACTTGACAACCTCGAGCAGCTTATCTCTCCTGGCCATAAGTCCTGTCGCGTGGAGCTCGCTTTCCGAAATAAATATGTACACGTTGAAAGCATATCTAATTCTCCCAATTTGTTAAGTCATTTTACACGTTCTTAGTTTTCAAACACTAAGAATACCATCAAATCGAATTAAATTTCCGACTTCCGCATGCTGAGATAGCGCATTTTTAAATATTATTCGTTACGTAATTAGTAACTGAGTAATCTATTTTAAACTTTATTTAGTCTAAGATAAATATATGTTCCATATCTTATGCGAAGAAAAGAGAAATGGCTTTTCATGTGTATCTTCAAGTGGGCGTCAAACTTGCTTCCCGCGACTTGAATAATATCCGGCGTTTTTATGTGTCTCAGTCGAAAAATTAATTAATATAACAAGCTAAAAATATATTTTTGACATTATTAAACGTATAAATAAACAAGATTTAGTATACTTCATTTTAAAATTGAACTACTCATTTTTGTGATCTAAACCTTCAAACTCGGGGGATGGAATTTTACAACGGACATTAGGTGCTTTGAGCTCGAATATAGTCCCCCACCCCAGACTTTTTCCGCGAATATTTCGGCCAAAAAGGGGGGGCTAGCTATATTCGGAGGAATACGGTACATATGCGGCTTCATGGACCGTGTAACCACCGATTCATCCATTCGTTCACGCAAACGTACATGAATCCGTTCACGTAAACGTACATGAAACCATTCACGCAAATGTAAATGAACGTACGTAAGTACATGTTCGTACGTGTTATCTACCGTGTAACCAGAGATTTACTCGATTTTGATGATAGCACTTCCTGTCAGCAGATTTCTGAACCTATTGGCCTTGGCGGCTCCGTCGACAAAAACTACTCGACTCGACTCGACTTACGTAAAAATACTCGAGTGCTCGAGTCGAGTTCCAACTACTCGACTCGACTCGAATTTTCGAGTACTCGCACATCCCTACCTACTAGCATTACCCTAGGAATACAGCACGGCTGTATTCTTAGGTAGTGTTAAGGATCGAACTCGCGACTGGCAGTACACTAGCCCTCATTTTTAACAACTACGCTATCATAGGTTCACGGGAAGCTGGTGAATTTAGGCGACCCGCATGACATTCGGCTTAATTTTTTTCTCGCACATCCGGGCCTATGGAGAAAAAGGTCAAGACGAGTATTTTTTATTTAGTTTTCCTCGTTTGTGGCACGGAAAAAATCTTCTTCTCATTTCGTGACCCGAGTTACTTAACCTCTCCTTGTTGGTATCTACAATACGTACATTCCATTCCAGACCCGTGGATCTTTGGATCCGACCCGACCAATCTTAATTTATGAGTGGTTCATTTGTAAATCTAATTTAAACAACAAAGTCTAATAAAGTGAGTATTCAGATGAAATGGTTTGAAATTGAATATGAAGCATTTTCGATGCAGTGACTGAAAGAAAAAATTAAACTCGATTGGGATCGAACTTCGCACAGTACACTAGTCTCTCGTTATATGCCTGATCCCGGCGAATGTAGGCTACCCGCATGACATCCTACGTATTTTTTTCCCGCAATGCCGGGGTAATGGGGGAAAAAGTCATATATCTTTATTTTACTTCTAGTTGCACGGGAACGTTTACATCTAAGTACGTGACCTTAGTTACACATCCTCTTCTTGTCAATATCTACCGCACCTACATTCCATTCACGGGGCACTTCGATCGCTAAGCCGCGAAAATTTAAAATCTACGATCCGGATCCGATTTTACTCCGTGTCTTTGGATCCGGAACCGAGAAAAATGAAAGATCCGATCCGGCCATCACTAAAGAAAATATTTCATGCTACAAAAATTCGGCATTTGCAAAATATCTCAAATTTCGTAAAAAAAAACGCGTTTCAAAGAAGACACGGTTAATTTCGTGATTAAACCCAAAAGTCGCTTATATCGTGAATCCTGTCGCAAAAAACGTTTCGCTAAAATGTCATGTCCCTATGTATTGCTAATGAAACACTTGTTTATTTTGAAAGAAAACAAAGCGAATATATATTTATTGAGGTTTTTTGCCATTCCTTGACCCAAGCAATGACTGAAAAGGGATTTAAAAAGAGCATAATCCAACAATTTGCCTTTGGTTGACTCCCTTATGGTGGCATCCTTCTTAGAGAAAACAGCGATTGAGTGGCAGAGATTTGCGGAAAGAAAACAAAACTGGATTTTCGTCTACTTCTTGGAGGAGATTGGGCTCTTCAGTTGATACTTTTCCTTTCACCACAGGCTTTTCCATGGCTAATGCTAAGCGCTTGTATCACTTATAATATCACAGAGTACATGGTCCTCATGCGGTTTTGATTTGCAACATTTAAAAAATAAAAGAGTATTGCAATAAAATGCATGGCTTATTGGTGCCCTTTTACTTTATCATAAACACTTTTTTACCACAAATGCCTATCAAATATTATTGTATGTAATGTCAATCTTTCTTTATGTAAGTATTAAACCACTTGAGAGATTATTATTGTCAAATCAACACCTATAGGGTGGTTATTTCCCTGGGACAAATTCAGTTTGGTCCTCCACCAAATGCGTAAAGAGGTGACCAAAATGTGCTAACCACAATTATTTGCATGCACTGTGACTTGGACCTGAGGAAATGAACATGTAATCAAGGAAAAAGTGCTTTCAAGGGATGTCCTTACAATGATTTTGCATGATTCCCAAATCACTTGCTCTAGATCAGCCTCTCAGGCTTCACCTGTCATGTTGATCATGGCATTTTCCCTTCCACGAAATCAGCGCCCCAGATTTCTGATTTATTGGATCTCTTTTCGTAGTGGAGTGTTAATGCCTGTCACATCTGCTGGGCTAGGGACCAGTGTCAACTCAAGGAGTGAAGTGTTGGGAATGGTAAGATAGAGGCTTGACTCACCATAAGCACTTTTATTGCTCTCTATCCAACACCAACCAACTGGTACATATGAATAACATCCACCACGAGGGGGGGTGGAGGGAGGCAGCTTTTCACTGTGCCTCCATATCTCGTTGGCCATTCGTGAGCATTATGATTATAAATTCATGAGCACTTGGATATCGTCTCCGTTTCAGTGGCAGGGAAGATGTGTGCAGGAAGTCTTAATTCATACAGTGAATTCAGGGCACTCACGGTGAACTGTAATAAACCACACGAGTATCGATGCCCGGGACAATGAAAAATACTCCCCGGTTGGGGCTCAAACACATGACCTCAAGTTTGGCGGGCAAGATATTAAGCCCACCGCCACTGAGAACAGGAAAGGGAATATGTAACATGGCATTTTTGCACTTGTCAAATTATAGTTTAGGTTGGTGCTATTGCTGCTGCCTCATAACATTTGAATGCAGCTCTAAATCCCATATCCTCATGACCTTTCTGCATGGCGCAACCATCTGCCAGAGAATGTGGTTGATGCCCCTTGTGGCCTGCACTTTGGTTTTGGTATTGGACAGTGAAGCTCATTGGCCAACCACCCCTTTCTATTTGTGGTGGTGTTTCCGTGATTGTGCCCATCACTTGTGTCCCGACGGATAACATCTCCTCAGCGAGTCCTTGACCCCCTTTGCCCCTCTCGTCACAGCTTACTGCCGCAACCCTTACGATGGGCAGTGGTACGCCTTTGATGACACGAGGGTGGAGAGGATCAGTGAGGAGGCATCGCTGGTCACCCCTTCGGCCTACATCCTCTTCTACCAGCACCGAAGCCTGGGCAGCACAACGGGCAGTAGCAGCGACTCGACCACGTCATCATCGGGCCACTCGGTGAGTGGTGGTGGCGCCCTCACGCCCACGAGCAACAACAACAATGGTAGCAGCCAGTCGACTGCATCCACATCCTCGGGTACCACGGACCATTGGGTGTACCGTATGCCAGCCTTTGAATTTTGCCCTGCTTCGGCCAAAGGGAGCAAGTCGCAGGAGGTGCTTGGCACCAATGGAGCGCCAGCGGACCCCAGCTTCCTTCTCCTTCACGAGGGTAAGGCGTCACTGTCTCAGGCGGTGCTTCCCCATCTTCACTTTGCTTGCATCTCTCTTGCGTTGTCAGGGTTTCACCTCAGGCAGTGAACCGAGGTCCTGTCATGGAACTTGACAACTAGAGTTTTTTTCTTTATTGGGTTGGTCTTTTATTACTTTTGACTATTCATCTCGTTTTCTGAAGCAGGCTGACTAATGTCTTCCCATTTTCCCGTGCACCTGAATCCAAGTTATTCGAGGGATAGACAACTGTGCCTTGAAAATGATTCCGTTCAGGAGAGAATCAGACTTCTTTCCACTGGGAAGTCCTAAAAGCCGAGGTCATTGAGAACTGTCATGTTAACTGTTTTAGGGAAAAATTTTAATGCAGTGAGGTGGTGCCACAAGTGATGGAAATGTGAACTACCTATTACCCCATAAATGTAAATACTACGCTGTACATATTTACATGATTTCATGTTCCTGCTATTTATATCAAAGTGTGCTGCATGTAAAAAAAATCACTCTTTCTTAGACAGTGATTCATGCACATCAGCCTTTATGAAACACTTAGATTTATTGTCTTGAAAATACGCTTCAAAAACGCAAAATAGAGGTGTTGTTTTAACTATTTTAGGACAAAGTGCAGTGTGTTGGGGCAAAATCCTCTTCATGGCCTCCACAACTACTGTGAATTGGAATCGTTGCATTCCACCATCTTTCAGCTCTCGGTAGTCAAATACACCATTGCCTTTCAAATAGAGAAGCTGTTTTCATTGTTACATATAATCCATGATTTTTACAAACCTCAGAGTCTTTATGGATATGGTTGTGGTGCATCAAATTTCACTGGTAGTAACAAGAAAGGTTTCCAAATGTTTGTACTCATATTTCGTGGAAACATAGAATGGTGAAAATGTGCTGAAGGGATGAATGGCTGCTAAGCATTGCTTTGCAGGATGATTATTGTGCATTGTATTGTTGTTATTGGAAGGGGGCATCTTAAATCCCTTATTCATGGATTGAAACCTTTAAAAGAATCTTGGACAGCAGCTACTTCGATTGCCCAGGCAAAGAAAGGCCACCGTAATTTCATTTTTACAATTTCAGTAGAATATGCTGTACCAATTGGTCCCAAGCATACAACTCACTCAGATTAGCATTATTTCCAGTTTCTAAACTCAAATTTTAGCAGCACAAAAGTACACCAACCTCGTCTGTAGGAATAAGTTTTGATACTTTGGCTGGTATTCCATCTATTGCTGTAGTTTTTGGGAGGAAAGGGATGGAAACCTCCAGAAGGGTTACCATATTTTGAAGGCATTTAAATTGATGAGTCTATCTTGCTTTAAATTTGAAAAGAAAATTGATGAAATGAACCAGAAATTGAGAGTGATGTTGCAGCTCATTGGGAGCTATATGTCTTTCTAATTGTACGGTTGACAGTTTGAAAATACATGTGTTGCCTGTACTATAGATACTGTCCTTCATTTCTGTGACCTCTAGTAAAGAAGCTGCCGCAGCCATTGAAGCGGCATTGCCACGGTTACTCAACGCTGCAGCCCAGCTGCCGGCATGATGTGAGGGAGGGGAAGGGCAGCTGCACGGCAGGCCACCACTCGGATGACGAAGCCCAGCCCGTGATGGCTCAGAAGACGGTTGGTTCATTTCGAGTAATCATGTCTTAAATGCCACCAATGGAATGATTAAGTGTAATGTGGCTACAGCCACTTCAAAACTTCCCTTCTATTGCGTTACTCCATTAAGTTACCTCAATAGAACGAGACTTGATGGTGCCCAAAAAATCAATAGTTACATATACAGTAAAACCTCCCGTTAACGAAATTCAAGGGACCCAAATTTTATCCAGTGCTCGGGGAGTTCGTTAATCAGAGGGTGTGGTGGGTTGCATACCTCCTTTTTTTTCCAGGTGCTTTTCTTTTCGTATCGAAGAAGCAGGAGTAATCGAACGAAAATACCTTTTTTTTATACCGTGTTAGCTAAGTGACATCATAAATGTATGTAGTAGTTTCTTGTACTACTTACTGAAGAATTGCCATGTAAATAACTACCTATTATAGAAGAGGAAAGTAATTGGCTGTGGGGACAATGATGTTTTTACATGACGGTGCATGGTGAACTGCCTGGCTCCGTGGTTTTTTCGGCAGATGAATTACAAATTGAATAGTTGTTCGTTTTACTTGCTGAGTGCTTTTAAAAGTAAATTTCATTTTTTCTACGTCATTGCTTGAGTCAAACACAGCTGCCTAATGAAATGTATACGACCTTTATGGATTATTTAATATTATACATTGTGAGCTACTATTTAATTATTTTTTATGGTCAAAATTCACAATAAACCAGATCCTTGCCTTGGTTTCAGATCTTTATCTTGGTTTCGAATCCTTAGTTTCAGATACTGGAATCTGAATTTCATTCCTTTAATCATCCTAGATTTTTAATGTATATAGAAAAACAGCAACGTAGTAACAAAGTAGTATTTTGAAAAACAAGTAAATTTATTTAAAAAAATCAACTTCTTATAATCTGTTTGGATAATATTTACCTGGATCAATAAGTACGGATGCAATAACTATATCTTATTACTAGGGATGGGTCGGTTCCACTTTTTTTTCGGTTCCGGTTCGGTTCTTAATTTCGGTTCTCGGTTCCGATTCTCGGTTCCGGTTCTTAATTTACCACTTACTTTGCATTGCTCAATGGTAAGATAAGGTAATTAATAATCATTTTCAGAGACGGAATTAGAATAATTCGCGATTTTTAAGCATCTAAGTACACTATTTCACCAGGTTTTAATGTGAAGGCTCCACTTTCAGAGTGTGAGTAGGTTTCAAACTGGTTTTCGCGCCAATTATTTCGGTACCGATTATTTTTGGCCTCGGTTCCGGTTCCGGTTCTAAGCTCAAGAACCGGTGGAACCGAGAACCGAAGAACCGAACCGACCCATCCCTACTTATTACTTCTAAAATAAAGTTCACTTTCCTTATCACATACTCATCAAACAATGCATTTTTGAAACCTGTGCAACTATTCTTTAGGTTGCAGTTAAAAGAAACATTATAAGTACATTTTCTTTAACATATGAATTATTTTCCAAAATATAAGATCCTAGTGTTGCTGTATTGTATCACTATTTATCCAGAAAGGTTTAAATGTAATTATAGAAAAAAGTCTTCCGAGCATATTGTATACCAAGAATGATATATTATATAGAGTATTAAATTATAAACAAAATCGAAAACCTAAAAAAAAGAAATTTTTGAGTTTTATACTCACTCACAAGGAGAGGTTGTGTAACTCTGCTCTTGAAATGAGATTAGCCTTTTTTCATGCTACTGCTACTTCATGTGTCTTTGGTTTTTCTCCCGGTTCGCAAGAAAAATAGTAGAATGACATGTAGAGAGCCTGCATTCTCCAAACTCGGGTAAGCTGACAATAGCAGAGTGGGTTAGTGTATTGCAGATAATGAAGTTCAATTCTTATCACTGTTTGAAATTTTTCTTTCAGCCTTTGAATAAAAAATTTTATCATGCTTAATTTCCAACCCTTGTAGGTGTGTGGATACTGAATTTTTTGCACTTCTATCGCTTAAACTAGATTTTCAAATGCATCTCTCAAAAATACATTGTAAAGTTAATGTAATATTTCCACGATTTTAATTCTGAAATGAAATATTTTTCCAATTACATTCACAAATGTCACATTTTATTATATTTGTTTAATATGTGGACTTATAAATCGACATGAACTATCTGATAATCTATTTATTTAACTGCCTTCTTGCCTTATCCTATGAATACAGCATGGAATGTATTCGTAGACAGTTTTAAAGATCGAACTCGAGAGTGGCAGTACACTAGCTCTCATTTTTAACAACTACGCTATCATCGGTTCATGCGAGTCTGGCAAATGTCGGCGACCCGCATGACATTCTGCTTTATATTTTTCCCGCACATCCGGGCCTATGGAGAAAAAAGCCACGACGAGTCCAGTAAAACCTCTTGTTTACGTTATCGGAATGTACATTTTCCCACAATTTACAGCATTTTTATCAGGTCCCATCCAATTTCCTATATATACAACGTAAGCAGGATCCTGTATTTACACCACGAATTCTCTGTTTTCCTGCTGTTTGTGTTAGATGCGGGTAAAAATGCGATAGATTAAAAAAAACAAAATCCCCTTCCATGTTATTCAGCCATACGTACTAGTCTATTCAAAACACTGATTAAACCTCGTTTTGTGCTTCTACACTTCAAAAGCAAGAGAGAGAACAGTAATTTGCTCCATTTTACGGAAGCATTTGAACTTAGTGGCGCAGTACACAGCGCCACTAGTGACGGAAGGATGAAATATCACTCACGGTTGTTTCGGCGATCGCGAGTTTCGATCGCAATAGACACTCACTATCATTTGCCAGGAAAAGATTCCTGCTGTGAAATGAATGCGTATAGGACGTGATTTATAATTTAGGAACACCTTCAGGGGTATATTTAAGCAGTACTGAAGTTCATATCGTGAAGAATGAAAATGAATTTTTACCAAGACACTATGAAATGTTAAAAGTACATTAACTGAACTGGTGGACGATAACAGGGGATCATTTGTCCGACCATTGCGTTGCATTAATTCAACAGACTTACTACACTTAACTACATTCTCGATACTGATACCATCAATCTATACATATATACGTTTTTTTACCTATTTTTCCTATGCATTATTTTTAAATGTTCCATGAAATCTAAAAATACAATTTTACAAAACAAAAATTTATATGAATTATTTTCCAAAATATAAGATCCTTGTGATGACATACTGTATCACCCTCTATCCATAAAGGTAGAAATTAGAGATGGGTTCTCGAATCCACCTTACCCCCCGAATCCACCGAATCTTACTGGATTCGAGGATTCGAAATTTTTGGCTGGATTCGATCGAACCCAGTTTGAATTCCAAAGAGCAATTTTATTTTATCAAACCTTTTTTAAAGCTTTCTTAAGAATATTACTGTAACCTTCATTGCCATAACCACATAATTCATCGTTTTCACTGTCTCTCTTAAACACGTCAATTTTTACTGCATCAAAGCGTAAGATGCAATTTTCATCATAAAAATGTGATTTAGATGTAGATAAATGCATGAGGAATTTCGCTCGTGAACTCGTAGGCGTAGATAGCTCTCCATTTGCCGTAAGATGGCAGGCACAATGCAGTCGTTAGTGTTAATACGGGGTTTACCAACATACCGTATTTACTCGTGTAAGCCGCACCCTCGTGTATCCCGCGCACCCCTATTTTCGGGCAGGTTCGTGAGGAAAAATTATTTCTACCGAAAAAAAATTTTTTTACCTAGAGTCTGCATCATTTTGTCATAACATGAATGCACGTTCTTTAATAGAAATGCTGTGCCTAAATTACGTGTACGTCTTTCTCATTAATTGATTGAATTACGTGTTATTATCGTCACGATCGTCATCAATGCACGGCCTCTTTTACTGTGCATCTGTTTCTCGTAGCATCTCACAGTAATCACAGTTTCATACGATTACATCATCCAGCTATGAAAACGGCATTTGTTCAAAAGAACATCCAACTGAAATAATTGCAAAAATATATACAATTTCAACCTGTGATTACTCTATTATTACGGAAATCATTGGCATATCAACAAAAAAAAGCCAAACGCCATCCGTACCTGATAGCGGTGATCTCGTCTGCTCTCTGCGTAGTAGCTGTGGATTGGGATGATTTAACAACACCGAAAAGTCTTGGGAACACACGGAAAAAACTAAGCTCAATGTAATAACAATTATAATTCTTATAAAACTAAAGAAAAACACATTCCCGGAAATATAATCATAAATCACTAATGAATATTCATATCATAACAGTTCTCATTCTTAGTTTTCGTCACTGCTAGATTCAGATGCACCATATTTCCTTCATGGAACTCGATTTCCTATTTTTTCGGTATCATTTATAATATGTAGCTTTATACTCACAGGAAACTATCGAAATTTCACATCAGAATTCATTTTAGGGTGATAATAGCAAATTATTTTAAAATGCTAAATGATCGATTCGAACGCATTTACTACTCTCACGCTTGGAGCGGATAGCACGGATAGTAAGAAGGTATATTCTCTGAGCATACGACTATTGCCACCACGTAACAAATTTTTTGTTGTGTCTTTGCAATGTAGCTTTAATGTGTACGCAAAAGGAGCTCTCTATTAGTACGTAAAAATGTTGCTACATATACGTGATACCGAAACAAACTCCGCTTACGATATTGAAAAAACATAAAACTCCTTGCGGCAGCTTACAGTATACAGTATATTTAAATACATATCAGTGCAACAATGTGTTGTCCTACTTACGATGTATACACAATAAATCTATTGCTTTGACAAATGGTGTTTCTGATCTAGCGTTTCTTCCAGTACCGTTGTACGCTCAGACTTTGTTAAACGCGGATTTTTATTTTTAATTACATACTTCAAAATTTCAGAATACTTTACAATGTACGATTTACTACTAAACCATGCTCCGAAGACTAGTATACCACTACTACTAGACAGAATGCGAAACTTAGGAGAGAAAACAACAGGAATCTGAGGAAAAATGGTTCGCGGCTAACACGAAATCTGGAGGATTCGTGTAAGCCGCGCACCTCCGGCGTTTCGGGAAAAAAGGTGCGTGGCTTACATGCGTAAATATGGTCGATATTTTAAAATAATATAGAATTTTTTTTACTGCTAAAGAAGGTCAAACGTAAATTGTATACTATCTTAAAGAAAAAAATATTTTTTTAAAATGTAGTCTTCAACTACTGAGTGATCATGTGAAATTTCTTTGGTTCTATGTGTAAATTGGAACAAAATGAAAAATGCATAATTTTGTCGGAAACACATTAGTGTATCCTGAATGAGTTAATTTGTTTTGGTTTTTCAGCAATAAATATTAATAATATGGTCAGATTCGATTTAGATTTTTTTGTAGTGTTATGTTGTTTATTAACCCTTTCGCTACGAAGGACGTGTTAAAACGGCGTCAATTTTTCTACGCAAGCGAACGAAGGACGTGTTAAAACGGTGTCAATTTTTCTACGCAAACGAACGAACGATGTGTTAACAAGTCGTAGTCGCTAAGCTAGCCCCAAGCAGGCCAGAAAGGTGTGTGTTATAAAGGCCCTCTTCTCGGGACGTGTTAGGTCCCCTTTCTCGGTCCGCGGGAGAGGATTATCCTGACCCTTCGTTGCAGTGCGCGCCCCAATCCCAGCACGGGCCCGCGGTCATTTGCTTGTTGGTGCAGTGGAATAACAAACTAAGAAGTTATTGTTAAATTTAAAAATTGAGCATTATAAGTATATTCCTCATGTTTAGTTCTACAACTGCAAATTTTAAACAGAGCTCTACCGTTATTTTTAACGTAGTTCGTGAGTAAAAGAATCTCCGAACAAATTTTTGTTAATTATTTCGTTGGTTATGAGTGATTTTTTTCATGTTTTTATTTAGTTACGAAGTTATAATGTTTTTAGGTTCAACAACTGAATGCTATTTTTTCATATGTGTTGATGGCCATATTTTTCGTGAGTTTCAATGTTTATTTTTCCCTGCAATTACTCAGTCTAATATAATCATGACAGCTGACTATTTCACTTTCTTTCGTTGGTCAATGGTTTCCGCCTAAATAATACAGTGATTTCTGGCAGTCCTTCGAATCGAAATTAAGGATTCCGTAGACCGTACATCTCATGAATTAACATGCTGAAGATTTCGAAGTATCGTTTCTTTGATTCGCGCTCTGATGATGTCAAAGGTGATGATGATGAATCTGATGATAATTTTATCGTAGAAAAGTGGTCAAAATAATTTACGAGTGTGACAAACGGCAAAATTATTTGCTTAACCATTGATACGATTTTTTTTGCTAGAGAGCTTAATATTAATGGTAATTTCATTTAAAAGCTGTAAAGGCACTGTAAAACTAAAATAATTCGTTTCCGATAAAATTAATATCGACGCTGGAACAACAATTTTTTTAGCAAAACCATTGCATAAACAAATAGTTGACCACGACGGCATGCTGTTAAGGGGTCCCCAAGCGGGAAAGGGTGAAGATTATCTCGGCCCGGTGCCCGAGAAAAAGGTTCGACACCCCTCTGGGACCCAACCCAACTTAGGGAAACAGGTACCGGAGAGTATCCTAGCGTAGCAAAAGCTCCGTACTGGCAATGCAAAGAATACTTTATTGCATTCGTGAGGGAAGTAGAATTTTCTAACATGTGGCTCCGTCGCGAAAGGGTTAAACTGCAGATATAACAAACACTTACTGCACATGCATTCACTTTTGCTTTGCATGATAACTATTTGAAAAGGAAACATGCCTGTCATCACAATGTTCATAAACGGAAAGGTAGATTCGGGATTCGATTCAAATCTTAGTTGGATTCGATTTGGGATTCGGATTCGAGGAAAAAGTGGATTCGACCCACCTCTAGTAGAAATGTAATTAAAGAAAAAAAGACTTCCAGGCATGTCACATGCCAAGAATAATATATTATAGAATATTAAATAATAAACAAAATCAAAAGCCAAAAATTAATTCAGTGCACTATCGGTTACATTAACTTGGGTTGCTGTTGTTAATCAAATCCTTGAATGCTTTCAAATTCTTTTTTTAGAATCACAAAAAAAGGTTAATACAATCAGGATATTTCATTTATGGAATATCTGGGGATTCCATTTTTAAGATTTAAAAAATTATTATAGAATATTCCAAGCTGCTAAACTAGTAATTTTGCAATGTCTTATTGATAATAACCCTTAAAATGGAATTTGTGAGTTTTATACTCATGAGGAGAGGTTGTGTAACTCGGATCATGAAATGAGATGAGAGCCTTTTTTCATGCTACTAGAAGGAAAATAAAGAAATATGTGTCTAGGCTCTTTTCTCCATTCCCAAATTCCCCAATCCCAAGAAAAAAAGTAGAATGACATGTGGGGAGGCTGCATTCTCTGAACTTAGGTAAGCCGACAATAGCTGAGTGGGTAGTGTACTGCAGGTAATGAAGTTTGATTCTTATCGATCTTTAAAGTTTTCTTTCAGCCATTGAATCAAAAAATTTATAATTCTTATTTTCCAACCCGTGTATGCGAATACTGACGTTTTTGTACTTTTATCGTTTAAACTAGATTTATAAATGCATCACTCAAAAATGCATTGTAAATTTAACGTACTGTTTCCATGGTTTTAATTCTGCAAAAAATATTTTTCCAATCACTTTCACTAACGCCAAATTTTATTATTTTTATTTACTTTGTTGACTTATGTATTGACGTGAAATTTCAGATGATCTTCTTTTTCTAACTGCCTGCTTGCCTTACTCTAGGAATATACAGCATGACGGCATTTCTAGGCAGTGTTAAGAATCAAACGTGCCAACTTCAGCTCACATTTTTTTAAAAACTTCATTATCATCGGTTCATACGAGTCTGGCGAATATAGGCAATCTGCATGACATTCTGCTTTATTTTTTTCCCCGCGCATCCACGCCTGTGGAGGAGAAAACAAAGCCAAGACGTGTATTTCTTTATTTTGCTCCAGTAGCAAGGAGAAATTTTCATCTCATTTCGTGACCCGAGTTACAAATCCTCTTCTTGCCACAATCTACTGTCCCTACATTCCATTCGCAGGGCGTATCGATCACCATGCTGCAAAATTTAAAAATTTCCAATCCAGATACAATATTATAGTACAGGTCAGCATCTTTAATCCGGCACAGTCGGGACTGAAGTGATGCTGGATTAGGGATTTTGCTGAACTATGGGTCATGGCAACTGTTCTATTTTTGACGTCCGGGTGTTTTCATTGAAAGGAATCAATTATTTATAACAAAATATATTTGTTTGCTATTTACTGAACATTATTTAAAAAAGTCACTGAGACTAATCAGAAAGAAATGGTTTCTTAATTCGCAAAGTTATTAATTAGCATCCCGTGCATCATTTTGCTTCCCATTTAAAAGTATAATATTATTACTAGAAAAGAGTATATAGAATTTGATATTTCTTATGCATTGCTTTGCGCAACATACTTCCTTCCGTGCTTGGTTTGTTATCAGCTGATTCAGCGTGATGTCAATGCGTGGGTGTCATCTACACGGCCACCCATCACTACGTCGCGGGCGATCGGACTGGATGATTGTTCAGAGACAACCATCAATGGTAGTCTTCCTTCGACAATTTCAGGCTCATAAACTTCATCCCCACTCGGATTTATTGTTATTAATTACCATTTCAATGATTTCATCATCTGCGAAATGTTGTGTTGTGAGAGTATCGTGGCCACTGACTATCCTTTCCTCTAAATTTACCAATTCCATTTTTATAATTCAGGGTTACGGATGGTGTTTGCAAACTCCATCATCATATTTTTATCCTCAGAAACATGAAAGTATTTAAATCTCCACTTATTTCCTCTACGTCAAACCTTATAGCAGGCCACAATTTAAACCACGCGTGTTTTAAGAACGGATGGTGAAATGCTACTCCGTGCACGTGAAATTTCACTATTCACGTCTTCTAGATTGATCACATCTTTTTCTGAAATAGTTTATCCTGCTCCATTAGGATTTGGCCAGAAATACTAAGGCCTTTACTTCGACGCAATCAAAACCACGCGATCTAAATCAGCACTTAAATCTTCTTTCATAGTTTTTCTCTGTCATCCATTTCTTCGTGTCATTTTAACAGTAAAATTTGGAGGATTTTCTCTTTCAGCTTCTTAATGTGTTATATTGTGGAAGACCCCACGCAGTATGTTTCTGACAAACGCTTTACTGATGCATCGGCGTTAAGCTTTTTCAAAACTTTCACTTTTTCTGCGATCATTAACGTTTTGTACTGATGCCTCACTCCTCTGCTGTTGTCACAACTTTATAGGTTAGACATGATTTGGGAGAAAAATAAGCAGTTAACAAATAATTTTATCATATTACGTCTAGTGGTCAATCAAAAATGCGCACGCCATTGAAAGTGGCCGTACTGTAAATTAGTCTTAGTCCATCTCGGCGATGTCTTCAAATTTATGTTTACTTCAATTTGCAGAATAATTCCAGTGTACTTGAAGTACCAGAAATTAATATGTTTAAGTTATTCTGATTCTCGGAATGGGAAAATTAACGTTAAGAATGGGATATTTCAGCAGGTTATGAAGCATGTTTAGGCATTTTCCACAATGTACCGGGTAGTTGGATTATGGGTGTTCCCAGATTAGGGATTCCTGGATTAAGGGTGCTCAACTGTATTCAGATATGATTTCAGTAGCGAATGAAATGAAAGATCCATGGTTCTTTGGATCCAACCCAACCATCCCTAATTTTTGAGTGATACATTCCTAGATCTAATTTAAACAATAAAAGTATAAAGAAGTGAGTATTCAGATATAAGGGTTTTAAATTAAATGGTAAAATGTTCGATGCAATAACTTAAAGGAAAATATTAAACTGAGATAGGGATCGAACTTCCCGTAGTATTCTAGCTCTTGATGTCCGCCTAATCTCAGCATACATATGTAGGCTACCCTCGTGACATTCTACGTATTTTTTTCTCATGATGCCGGGGTAATGAGGAAAAAAGTTCTATTTCTTTATTTTGCTTCTAGTTGCACGGGAAAATTTTCATCTAATTTCGTGATTTGAATTACACAAACTCTCCTTGTCAATATCTACTGCACCTAGTATCGCAGGGGGATAATTCGATCGCTAAGCCGTGAAAATTCCAAATCTACGTTCCGGATCCAATTTTACTCAGTCTTTGATTCCGAACCTGGATCGGTGTAAAAATATAGATCCGTGGACCCGACGGATCAGATCCGACCATCCCTAGTAACGACGGTATCGGTATCGACTTTAGGCGATCGATTCTCGATACCGATAACAATCCTCAAGAATCGGTGGCATCGAGAATATGTGTTGAGAATCGACACATCCCTAATTATTAAAAAAAGCTAATACTTCAGCAGCTCATTGTACATTACAAACATTATCCTATGCTAAGCTGTCTTCGATTATACTTTCTGAGTAGGGACCGACTGCCGAAACTGGTTGCACTGTAAATAAACAGTGGAAGAACAGAATATACTTCATCAGCTAAATTATTTGAAAGCTGGAAATGAATTAATGTTTATTAATGATTATTATTAATCGCCAGTCATTAGTGTGTTATTGTTTGTAGGTATAATTCATTTATGGAATATCCAGGGATTCCATTTTTAGGACGAAAAAATTATTATAGAATATTTCAAGCTGCTAAACTAGTAATTTTGCAATGACTTATTAATAATAATCTTTAAAGTGAAATTTGAGAATTTTCTACTTCTAAGGAGAGTAGTGTAACTCTGGTGTTGAAATGAAATTAGCCTTTCTTCATGCTACCATAAGCACAATTTAAAAAAGTCTCAGACTTTTCGCCATTGGCCCGAGTTTGCAAAACAAGAAAGTAGGATGACATGTGGGGAGCAGCCATGTATTCTCCAAAATCAGGTAAACCGACAAGAGGAGAGTGGGGTAGTGGATTGCAGGTAATGAAGTTCAATTCTTATCGCTGTTTAAAATTTTTCTTTCAGCCATTGAATCAGAAACTTAATCATCCTTCATCTCCTACCTTTGTGTGTAGATACTGACTTTTTGTACTTCTATCGCTTAAACTAGATTTACAAATGCGTCACTCAAAAATACATTGTAAAGTTCACATAATGATTT
The DNA here is from genome assembly GCA_933228895.1 of Platycnemis pennipes. Lineage (NCBI taxonomy): Eukaryota > Metazoa > Arthropoda > Insecta > Odonata > Platycnemididae > Platycnemis > Platycnemis pennipes. The sequence goes on from OW121847.1 coordinate 169,703,475, forward strand.
CACAATTTAATTCTGCAATAAAAAATTTTTACAATCATTTCACTAACTCAAATTTTTATTATTTTTTTAAATTATAAATTGAAATGAAATTTCTGATAATCTACTTTATTTTAACTGCCTACTTGCATTACCCTAGGAATACAGCATGGCCTGTATTCTTAGGTAGTGTTAATGATTGAACTCGCGACTGGCAGTACACTAGCCCTCATTTTTAACAACTACGCTATCATAGGTTCACGGGAAGCTGGTGAATTTAGGCGACCCGCATGACATTCGGCTTAATTTTTATTCTCGCGCATCCGGGCCTTTGGAGAAAAGAGTCACGAGTATTTTTTTTTTATTTTTTTTAGTGGCACGAAAAAAATCATCTTCTCATTTCGTGACCCGAGGTAAACAACCTCTCCTTGTCAGTATCTACCTTACGTACATTCCATTCGCGGGCGCATCGATCACTAAGCTGCGAAATTATAAAATCTCCGATCTGGATCTGAATTTTACTCTCTTCAGATATGATTTCAGTAGCGAATGAAATGAAAGACCCTTGGATCTTTGGATCCGACCCGATCATCCTTAATTTATTAATGGTACTTTTGTAAATCTAATTTAAATAACAAAAGTATAAGAAATAAAAGTGAGTATTCATATGTAATGGTTTGAAATTGAAGATGATAACATTATGGATGCAATGGCTGAAAGAAAAAATGAAACTGCCATAGGGATCGAACTTTGCACAGTACACTAGCTCTCGTTGTCTGCCTGATCCCGGTGAATGTAGGCTACCCGCATGACATCATACGTATTTTTTCCCGCGATACGGGGGTGGTGGGGAAAAAGTCATATTTCTTTATTTTGCTTCTAGTTGCACGGGAACATTTTCATCTAATTTCGTAACCTGAGTTACACATCCTCTTCTTGTTCATATCTACTGCACCTACATTCCATTCACGGGGCGTTTTGATCGCTAATCCGCAAAAATTTAAAATCTAGGATCCGGATCAGATTTTACTCCGTGTCTTTGGATCCAAATCCGGAACCGAGTAAAATGAAAGATCCATGGATCTTTGGATCCGCCGTATCCAATCCGGCCATCACTACTTACCGATCTTACGTGGACACTGCTTTATGAGGAAAAGATTACCAATAAAATCTCGGCAGATTAGGAAGCAACGTTCCGGTTAAAAATGTTTCGGCATTTTCCACTACGTACCAGGTCATGGCAAAATTGCCAGATTATGGGTGTTCCCAGATTAGGGGTTCCTGGATTAAGGGTGCTCAACTGTATATGCAAAACTCCTTTCGTATTGCACTGCTACACCATGATAGAAATATTTCCTGAAAATGTCACGTTTTTATCACCAGTAGTTAGAGCTGTGCGTTGTCAGTCAGTCAAGACATTTGATTTTATATAAGAGATGAAGGTGGAAAATTAAGCTTTTCCATTCTTATTAATTTGTCCTATTCGGCCCTATTATTAATGCTCACATTGAGTAATCTTCTCTCTTGTCCAGGTGAGAAACTATCTCCTATGCATACCATTGTACACCGTAGGTGGTATAATTATTTCTTCTAATGTAGTGCACTTTAGCTTGATTTTCCTATCTGCTGGAGCGCCTGTTATCTACGGTTACCTCCTTTTGATTTAGGAGTCCTTTATCCATGTATTTTATTTTTTTACTTATTCCTGCAGTGTCTTTTGCTCAGATGATGAAACATATTTTTATCACTGATGCCAATGGTAGATGGGGGTACAAAATATTAGCTAGTTGCTAACAGTAGTGGTTGCATCAAAATATTTCCTGCCTGGACTCTTGTGTCAAACTAATCATATTCACCTTTCTCTCGTTGTGTATTTACAATACCACTGATGACTACGGGCAGCTTAAAATTCTATAAAGAAATGGACAATGTCTACAAGTCAAAAAGTGAAATAAAGCCAAAGTATGTGAGCGCTTGCTTAAATGCCAGTTAGTAGCTGGAATACCATTGGCATGTATAAATTGATAGAAGAGTTGTTAGTTCAGTATCCAAACAAGAAGATCAGTGGGAGGAAAGGACTGGTAGAGGATTTGACTCCCAGCATGCAACGGGTGCTCTCCACCACTGTAGTGCCTCTCCTCAACCTGCTTCTTCTGTGTGTCCCATCTTCTTTTTATGGCAAATACAGCTTTATATATTATTAATTTTAGTTTTGTGAATCTTTATTAAAATATTATTAGTAATTGCTGATATTTTATCACAAATGCAGTGCATTCGTTACTGAAATCATTTTGAAAATTCAACTTTGTGGGATCCAGGAATGGATTAAAACAGTTTATTGGGAAAAAATTAAGTCGATCAGGGTTCTGGAACTGAATGAGTTTGCTTTCCAAGGATGTATTTGTCAAAATTCTTGAAATTCCCTTTGAATCTGTTGGTTTCCGTGTTAATTGGAGTTGATGTGCATTTATCTCACTTCTCATCTCAGGAAATGTATTTTGGTGTAGATGCAACAACACCACCGCCTTGCGGAAGATGAAATTTCTCCCTCGTTTGTTTCATGTGCAAGCAGCCAGCGCTGCAGTCATCAGTGTCCAGTCCGCTCATAGCACCGGGTGAGGAGGGGAGGGGGGGTGAGCCTTCGGCGCAAGAGGGGTCCCCGGCACCAGAGGCCGATGCGTCCTCCTGCGTGATTGCAGAATCAAGTGTGTAGCGCCACGGCCGATCGAATGCCAGGTCACCTCTCCAAGTAAATTGCTCAGTAATGCTAGTGTAACCCCTTTTATGCGACGAAGACATGCTTCTCCATGGATGGAAGCATCTGTGATCTGTGTTCAACAACATACGTGAAGTATGTATGTGTATATATATATATATATGTATATATATATGTATTGATTCTTCTATATTCCAATGCAGCAGTCAGCTGGCCCCCTCCCGAGAATGGAGGCTTGTGATATTAACGTGTCATTCCGTGGTGGCAATTGGTGATGGGCAGTGCATGGGGTCGCTGTTGTGAGTGCATATGCTCCGTCGGGGGAGACCCCCCTCCCTCCCTCGTCGGGACAACACACAGTTCCAGATATATATATATATGTATATGTATATATTGCCGCATTGGCCAGTGCTCTCCGAAAATGCCTTAATTGCCACAGTTGTTGTTGACATCATCTTCATACTAATCATTAATTTAAATGAATATTATTTTTATTTTTATTGAAAAGTTTTTGAGGCCCCTTCTCGCAATGGAGGAGGAGGTAAAAAAAACTTGTTTTTTGAGATTACCTTTGTAGGTTTTTGAGGGAAATGCCTTTTGTGTAAAGTGTGTAATTTATAGGTGTGTGATGATAATGGAGCCCAAGACGCACGAAGGGAGAATCTCTCGTGGCGTTCCTTGCGCAACAGGAGTTTAAGTGCTGACCGTTGGAGGGGAGGAGCGTTTGAGTGTGTCCTTGTGCTCTCTGCTTGTGCTGCAGTGCACGCCTCGTGCCTGGAGCGTATCCCTCCTGGAGTGACTGTGCGTGAGCATGCGCCATGTTGTACGTCACTCGTCCCCCAACCTTCAGTTCGTCCCATTTCAAGGAAGTATTCAAGTCCGCAATGGGACTTCACCTCACCCTTGGGCATTGCGCATTTCTTTGCCAGTGCCATTGTCCCAGTTGTTATCGTATGATTTGAGGTTGTTTTCAGACACTTCCTAGTTGTTCATCTCCGCATTCGTCTCTCTCCCCCTTCCCCCCCTCGCCCCCCCCCCCCCTAACCCTGCCCTCCACTCTCAGAGCAGCAGCCCTAATGAATGGACATTTTCAAAAGATTTTAGATGTATTCTAATCAGAAGTTCACAAGCCTTGGGGTGGTGAGACCCCGTTTTTAATGAATATTTACTTGGAAAAGTTTCCAGATGCTGTGCTAACAGACTTGTCCATAGCAAATGATGTCATTGTGTGAGATGTGCATTGGATATTTTTGTACTAATTCCAGTGCTGTGGTGATTTCCGAAAGGGAAAGAAAACTTATCATTGTACATATATTTTTAATGTTTGTAATTTTGGTGTAATTGTTTTGGAACAGTTTTACACTTGTTCTGAATAACAGGTTGGTAGTGTTTATGGAATAATTACAATGGTCTTGTTCAGTTTCCCGTTCACATGTGCAACCTCTGCTCTAAGCAATAACTGGTGGTTTTCTTGCATGAGGTTGCAGGTAATATTCCTGATGCTTTGGAAGGGGCTAGAAGTTAATTCCTCTCTTCAATCAGTATGTCGTATTAACTATTATATACCATCGTTTATGAATTATTTTTAAGTACTGATTCTGAAAACATACAATAGTTGTTGCTACTTAAGTTATATCAAGTTCCTTGTTGAGGTTACTTTTCAAGGTCATTTGCTTCCCTAAATGTCTTGAGAAGTTACACCAGTCTCCCTGAAGTTCACCACAAAAGTTATCTGCTCCTACTTTATGGCTTGGTTGTTCATGTAAATGAAATAACTTCTCGTTCTTATGCATTTGCAGAGAAAACGCTGTTAGTAATTGAGTTGTATATTACGTTTATTTATTCATTAACCTTAGTGAATTTGTTTGGATAAATATTTAAAGTATGTGGCCTTTGCGTCTTTAAATTGTGAATTGCGCTTTTGAGTGGAGTTGTTGTGTTTCCAGAAGGTGGGAGGCGGAAGTAATTGATTGGTTGGTTGGGGTGTTGTTTGGATGGTGGCATTCCGTTTGGATGGATTCCCTTGGGATGTCCCTTTTGGAGGACTTGAACTCTCTCAAGGCTCTGAATGCGTTTGTGATTCCACTTTAAAAGCATCTCTTCCATTGGCCAACTCAAATTATGGTCCTTTGTTATTCCTCATTTTACCTGTAAAATTTTATATTGTTAATGAAATGGGACATTTGTTGGTATGCCTGTGTGTTGTGTGCGTTATGTGTGTGTCTCAGCTGTGATTTTTCATGAACCATGAAGATTAGGGTGGACAGGTGAATCCGGTATTCCTGGTATGATTCAACTCAGGAACATTTAAATTTTCAGATCTTGTTTCCTCTCCTCTAAGTCAATCCAAAAAAAAAAGAAGGAAGTGGTTGAGGATGATGTGTGCTTGCCCTTTCCGTTAAACCTCTAACGACACTCTGAACCAATTTCTCCAGAAAAATAGTGGAACGTTGCTACGAGCATGAAATTGATTGGGAATGCAGTATGGTGTTGTAGATCCAAATCTCAATTTTTGATTCGAGTGATCAGTTCGTTTGAAATTCTTAGAGCGTAAAAATTTTATACTATCTGTATTTAGGACCGTGAATTAAAATAATGAACGAGATACAAATGAAAATAATAATGAATGTGTATTGCTGAAAAGCACGTTCAATTTCATTGGGAATTATCTGCAATTTTAATTGCATTTTTTATGTATTTACTTCAGTGTGAAAGGATTAGGAGCCAGTCAGATGCCAAAAGTGAATGATGCTACTTGAGCTAACTGCGGATAAAGTAAGATATTTGACAATCAGCCAAAAAATGTATGAGGTGAACCTGTAAGTAAATGAGTGTAGTAAAGATGTCTGTAACTGCAACTTCCCTGCTCAGGGAAATATTCTAATGAATGCATCATTTATTGCTTTGTGAAAGCCATCGTCAATAACAGATCACTTTGAAGATGCAACCCAAAGAACTCCTGCCCATTAGCTTTTAATTTAGTGTCTTTTAATTTATTACTAAGGGAAATTGACTTTAAGTATAATTTATGTTACCTTAGGCTCTTTGTAACTGAATTATCAAAATGATCCTTATGTTGTAAGAAAGCTTGTACTTGAATTTGGTTTGAAAATATGTGCAGCAGATTTACCTGAAAATTAACACACCAGCTGAAGCATAATAACTCATATTATTGAGAGCTCTCAATAATCTCTACGTGATCATTATTGTTTTCGTGGACCAGAACTTGAAATTAGACTGTGTCACCTTGGAAACCACAACAGTTCCCCCTCTAAGTCACGGCCTACGACTCCATCCCAGGCTAAGGGGTGCTTTTGGGCACTCTTGAGTTTTTCAGCGGTTGTTTGGACCCTAAACAAATGTGAATTGGAGTGGGGTGGGGGCCTTCCGGAGCCCCCCCTTCTGGCACTTAGACCTCTTTAGATCCATTGTGCCGCGACCCACATTTAACCTGCCCACAGACAGGGGACAAGAGCACCACGGTAGAGGTGTCACCCATCCAACCTCCATCCCGGCTCGATGTTGCTTAACTTCGGTGATCTCACGGGAACCGGTGTGCCAACGTGGCTGAGCCCCGATTAGACCCTTAATCTGCCTTGTGCCCTTCAGTTGATAATAGCTGAGTCTGCAGCACATCACATGCAAAAAGCCTAATACCCATGGTTTTACATCTGGCGTGAAAGTTAGGATTCTCATCCAAGAAAAGTAATGATTTACTATTGAAATGTACCAAGACTGTTGAATCTCAGTTCTCGAGAGGAAATTTCTGATGCGCAAGGTGTCTCTGGTGTATTCAGCGGTGTGTTTTGCTCCTGCGTGGTCCTTCACATGCCAAGGGAGGGCTTCTGTACAATACAAGCCACTCACTCGATTTGATCTTACGTCCTGCTCAACATAGCTACCCAATCCACGTTAGAAATGCACAAGACACATTTGACACTCGGACTCTAGCACGAAAGCAAACCCCACTTCAAATTTCCACTTTTAAGTTTTCGACAGATTCTCATTTTGAGCACTTGAGCCTATCGTTTGACTTGTCAGTGTCTTGCCACTCTTCACACTTTGTTTTGCAGTGAGAGCAACGCAATCTTAAGGAGCCTCTAATACCTCTTGTCTTGGGCATCAATAACCTCGACTACCTTGCCTATGAACTCCACGAAATATCCCCTTGGATTGCAGTCAAATGGACCCTCACACATCTCGAGTGGAGTAGGTCTTCCTTCTTTTCCGCACACTTGGATAGATGGTCCTTCATGCAACCTTCAATCAGTTCCATTGGGCCGCCAAATGTTAGAGCTTCACTCCTGTGAAGACACTTGTGCAATATCCAAGGCATCTTTCCTGCGCGAGTGACCAAGTCTTCTCATCTAACTCGTAGACATTGCTCTGTTGTGCTGTTTGATGTGGTGAATGCCATTTTTCCAAGTTGGAATGAGCTCTTAATGTAAGTTGTGGATGTCGGTGCTCTCATTTCAACGTCTCCCCTCCTCTGAACATCACGTTTGAAGCCTTGCTCGGTCATCCCTCCAGCCATCAAAAGATCCGCTCTCAACTCCGCAATACAACAAGTTTGACAGCTGTCCGTTTACCTCACCCTTTGCTACTTAAGTTGTGAAATGAACCACTCTTCTTCCCATTTGCATTTGCTGTCGAATTGTTGGCAAGTTTCAGCTTTGTGCGACTTGAAATATCTGTATGGAAACTGTTTCACTATTTCATTGTGCTTCCACTCTTTGCCATTTTCAAGGTGATGAATCAATTGAGTGAATTGCTCCTTATTCAAACAGACTCTTCTTCCGGTGTGTATTGGTCCTTCATATTGAGCCAGAATTGCAATTTCTGGAATTTTGATTACTTGCATGCGTAACATCAAGTTCCTCCTTTGTTTTTATTTTTATTTTTAGCATTCCACGAGTTGTTTCCCTTGCCCAGTCTTCTTCTCTATCGACTTGAAACACTTTCGTCATCTTTATTCTTGATCTCGGGCTTCTGTGACCTTGTGATACGCATCACCTTTTCTGCGCATCATCCTCCGATAATTTAGGCTTTTACAGTGTCCTTCATTGGTAAATGGCTACTAGACTGTATGTCAGTGTATATTCTTGAAATCTGTGGGTGAACGATGCAAAAGCTTCAATGTAAGTAGTTCGCGATCAGTGGCAATGTTTATATAATCAATTTAATATGCGGCATTTATGAAAGAGAAGCAAGAGTGCTGGAATCATAAATCTTGTTCATTTGTCTTCTCACCACTTTCTGTTATTTTGTGAAGGAGTTAGCCTCTTAATTAGGGCAAGGGCCTAGCCACGTAGGAACACCTGTTCCCGTCAGATCATCAAAGTTAAGCAGCGTTGAAGGAGGTTGGACCCTCCTCCATGCCTGTCTTGTGAGTGTTGGAACGGCAGGTGGAAATGTGGGTGGGCACCATGGATCTCGGAGAGAGGGGTCCCAAGGGGGGGGGGCTCCAGAAGGCCTCTCCAATCCAATCTTAATTGCAGCCTCTTTTAATTAGCGTTGCTTCCTGGTGATCTCATTTCAGTTACATCACTTCTGATTTCTTCCAGCCATTCATTGACATTTTTAACCTGTTTTCAATCACTTATGGAAATTTGATTCGAAACATGTTTTTAGGTTGCTCTCTTTCTGGAGTTGGAGATTAGTGGCGTCAGTCTTCTCTTGCCTCGTCTGGTTCCACATCAAACCCCCTGCATGATCCTACAGGCCGTTCTTCATGAGCACTGAAGTTTACACTTTTTACACTTAACATGCATTCTTCACACATTACATCTTGACTTTAGAGGTATCAAACTTGTCCTCGTTGAAGAGTTGGATGGTTAAACATTTTTCTGCATTCCTTGTGGTAATGTATGCACGCTGCTCCCCTTTCATCACATCAAATCCTCATTTCACCTCCCGTTGTTACGCTTGCGCTTTGTGGGCGCAGACGACCCTTTAGAGTGAGTCGTGGAGTATCACCCCATGCCCTGAGAGGGAGCGGCTGCCACACTCAAAAATGCACTTGCTCTTGTGTTCATCTCGCCCCTCGTTCTCCGTTACACAAGGGGCAAAATCAATTACCACTTCCACTGGTCGCAACTCTGAAAGAACAAAACAATTTTGTGTGTTAAATATGATATTATTTAAAGAGAGCAACACTATATTGCATGCCAATTATCAAAATCAAAGTAGTTTGATCAGGTTGCATTATATTTCTGGGTGAATTGATTCCTTAAAATCCTTCCTCAAATTAAACCAAGACTTAACTATTTGCTCTTTTTTTAGACACACAGGGAATATTTTCAAAAACTTGTTTATGTCCGATTTGAAAGAGATATTTTCAAAATGGTCTTTATCCTAACTTCTTTCCATTGATTTGCATTGTATGCCATTCACGGAACAATAGCTGAGCTGTTGTGATCCCCTCTCTGCGTACTTTCACGTTACACAGAGTGACATAGGATCCTTTTTGAAATTGTAAGTACTCCTGATAACCTCTTCAGTGGAGTGGATTTTCTTTTCAGTTATTCTGTCTCTTGGCAAAGTATGTGAATTTGTACCTGTTTTGTTATGTGTCAATGTATCATCCATTGTTTTTCTTTGCTCTGCCCCCTGTGAATGGCATTTTGAAATGCTGCGCATCTGGTGTTCTCTTGCGTGTAATAGATGGGGCTGTGTGTGTGTGTACTTGTCCAGAGGAATGCAATGGTGTGATACAAACCCTTGTTGGAGTTTTCAAATTTTAGAAAGGTGGGCATACCTTTATCAGCTCAATTGTTGGCTGATGATATATATTATGTTCTTGTATTTCAATATTTACATCTGTGCAGTAATATGCTGTATTGAGACATTAAATATATATTGTTACAAATAGTGGTTCCCCTTTGTTTCTTTCACGTCATCGAGGGATTGGGATTCTGCCCAGATGTGGAGGCCTCACATTGATCTGGGCGATGTATCGTTAAATATCGCAATATTTTAATATATCGCGAATCCAATATTGAGTTTTTAAAATTGACGATATATCGTTGCTCGATAAATATCATGATATCGCATCCCGATAAAATATCACGATATGGCGCCCCGATAAAATATCACGATAAAAGATCGTGATATCGGTAAAAGACAGCAGTTGGGTTGGCCTTAGCTTAAGCTGGAGCAAGTACGTTTGAAAACTTACTATTCTGCTATCTGCGAATTCTCAGCAGTTCTCTCTCACTCTCTCTTTCAATTTCAGTGGTCTGATAGTTTAGAGGTGATGTCATTTTCAAATTTTGGAAGGAACTGAAAACAACTGTTGGTAAATTAGTGCATGAATTGTCCGCTGATCTAAATATATCAAAACAAACTATTAGGCTTGCTAGAATGATGTGATCTGACTTTAAATGATTAGCAAAAGTAACTTTCAGCAACATGTATTGTTTTGATTGCTTTACACGTTATAAACGAGTCTGATATTTATTGTGATCACGATATTTATCGTGATATTTATAGCGATATTTATCGTGCCACGATAACTTATCGTGCCCCGATATTTTATCGGGGCACGATAAGACGATATTTATGGTCACGATATGAGTTCTCGTTATCGCCACCTTACGATATACGTTATCGTATCACGATATTGAATTATCAATATCGCCCATGCTTAGCCTCGCATTCCAAGGTCCTGGCTTTGAATCCCAGCAGGGAATTTCCTCTGGTATGACAAGAGCTCTGTCTGTTGGATGGGAATTTAAATCGTGGACCCATTGGCATCTCCCGTCAAGAGCAGGCTAATTCAAAGCACAGTTTTTTTCCATATCCATCTTCCGTTCCCCAAACATTTCCTGCCTATCCTAAATTGTACCGATGATTTTTGCTGTTCGTGTCCTCCAAACAAGTAGGTACATGAGCCATCTTGGCCGTGGGCCTTAGTGGAAAGCCTCTGTTACATGTCATCTCTGCTGAAGGCCGGTGTTTATGAAGTGTGGGTGAGGCTATTTAGCAATAACTGGCGAGAGTAGTGAGAGCACAGCAGTTGTCTTTGTAATGGCAGATGGAATGTGCTAACCGAACCTCGCCATGAACCCGTAGTTGTCATGCCTCAATCAGTTCTGTCGAGGGATCTGTTTTTCAGCCAAAAGCAACCTTTCATAATTTTCACGTTGACTGAAATTGAATGTGAAGGCTTCACGAGATCAGTGAGTTAAAGCCAAGGCCAGGTGGTTCCCCTTACATTTTGAAGCCATGCGATGCGCGGCGCCGCCATCTTACCTCGAACAACTTTTCAAAGCTTCGAACACGCCGCCTAATACAATTTTTATAATATCTTTATTACGGAGGAACAATGAACAGTTTCTGTGATATTAATTCCATTTTGTTAGAAAAAGACGTTCTCATCAAACTGCTAGCTCATAAAGAGTTATCCCATGTTAAAGACGTATCTGACTTACTGTCGATTCAGAAATGGGGTCGTTTACCAATTTTTTTTTATTGCCGAATATGATAGAGTTTGTAAAATAAAAAGACCCGTATTTTTCCGTTTTTTTATCCGTCAATTATTTCTTGAGTTATAGGCGTCGAAAAACTGATGTTATATTCCCATGTGATGGCCATTCTCGCCATTTCGGAAAAGTGGGTGTGGTGCAACCTCTGACGTTATTCGACTTCGTCCAATCACAACAGAGCCCGCGAAGCTACTCTGTCTTATCGCAATGGGGGGAACACAGCTTACTCTGCCAATCGGAGCAGATGCGACAGAATCTGTGCGAGCAGACCTTCCGAGAACCCCCCTCCACTCCCTTCCCTTCCCTTAAAAGCAGTCAAGGACGAGAGGAAAATGACGTAAATGTTATCACAGCAGCTTTTTCGGTGGGTGTCACCTTCTGCTTATTTTGATTTCTGAGTGAATGGTTGTGGTTAGAAGATTAATTTTTTCACCAAATTTCTTTTTTCGTTTCCATCTCACAATTTCGTGTACAAATTCGCGATTGCGGTTCCGAGTAAACGCCCACATTGTGTGCACTCGAGTTTAGCTGAAAATAACAGGAAGGCCTGCAGAAAAACTAATGACACCGTAATTTTTCTTATTTAATTCTGTGCTTATTGACGGTAAATTGAAATTTTCGAGGTGCATTTTAATATTATTTCATCGGGTGTTGCGTGAAAAGTGCCGGTTTTTGACGGTCTTCTAAGAAAGTGCCTACTTTGATGATTCGTAACCCAGCAAGAAGTTGTTCAATGGCATCGTAAGGTTTGAACGTGTTTTCCGTGCAAACGACATCCCCGAGATACGTTCTCCTGTTATGCACGGGTCAAAGGTCACGAGGTGTAGGCAGGCAAATAGGGGCAACACACGTGATGTTAGTGGTTGACAAAGTAGGGTCCCTGTATCCATCTTCTCACCTGTTGACCTCCAAGGGCTACTCAGAGGTCAAAGATCATGAGGTCTAATTGAGCGATTCGGTGCAAAAAACGTGTCGTGTCGTAGGTTTAAATGGGTGCCAAGTCGATGTGATGGTGTTCCACTTTAGGTTCGTGAGATCATTACACCAGTAACAATTTCGAACTCACCGTGTCACAAATGAGTTTAGTTTGCTTGGTAAATAATTGACAAGAAGTTTCTGAAGATGATTATCCCTGTACTCAAGCCAACGAACTGTGGTGATCCCCCAACCTACGCATTCTTTTCTCAATTAATTAAGAGGCAGTATTACACGTACTTACGATAGCTCCCTTTAACAATCTTAGATGCTCTCTTCGCTGTACTTACATTGTCCGATTCTGAGATTAAACCTATTTTCTCTGGACTCGTTCCGGCAGTACGTTCCTAATCAATGAAAACCAACAGCACGATTTCGCTTTCTGAAAGCATTTCCTGTTGTCCCATACACTTAAACTGTCTTCCAATTCTTCCTCTTCCTTGCGCACCTACCTTTCCAATCATCAAATTCGCTTGATACCCTCTACTCACACTTAAAAAACTTTCAATTATTTCTTATCGGTTCAGCTTCAAGTCAAAATATCAGGCGAATGCGGCACTGCGATTCATTTTAAAGCCAAATATCAAAATACATTATGTCTCGGATGATTGGTTGAACAGCGTAAGTAAGTTTATAAATGATTGCCACCCAGTTTTCACGGTAATCTTTTCCGCGTACAGCATGTGATCAGGGGGGTTGTTTTGTAATCTCACTTTAGTGAGAATACGTCATAAAATGTCACTTTTTCGTAGTTAAACTCCGCCACCCAGGCGGCGTGACTATCTTCGGATCTCAAGCAGTGAACTGCCGGTCATGTGCTGGTCTTTTAGACGATTCAATCAATGTGATCCGTATCTTTCGACTCTTGATCCGTTTCATTATCTCCGCCTGCCATTAGTTCCCATCTCATCTTCATAAAGAACGTGAAATGGAGCCACCATTTTTCCACTTGAAGCAACTGAGTTGGAAAAAAATCAAGAGCGAGAAAGAGGTACAAACGATTTTTAAATTGTATTTTTGGAATTTGCACAACGTGAAGAACTTCGGCACACCGAGATCGGCAACACAGATAGCGCTACCGACAGAAGCTTCGACAATTCACGAACCGTTCGTGAGCCGATCATTAAGAGAGCGAAACGGATCTCCCGCCTTCCCGCAAAGAGTCATTAAAAAGGTGAGATTACAAAATAACCCCCCAGAAGTGTCCACGGAAGATCGGTGAGCGATCATATGCAGCAGATGATTCGAATCATCAATTGCGCCGATGTCATTCTCCAAGATGGCCGCTAGAACGATGACACCGCTGAGATTCAATCGCATTCAGCTGTCATAGCGGACTCGTACAGATAAGAGAACATGAGTCGCCACCTTTCTTTCGTGGATATTGTGATGTACCTGGGCCGACACTACGAGGCATGATAGAAAGGGAATGTGTATTTGACGCTGGAGCTGTAGTTTTAGTGGGTTCCAGGGAAAAAAGTGAGTGTACTGTGTCGATATTTGCCTTCATACCAGCAGCAGTGGATTGAAATCCAATAAAGCAGGCAAAAAATTGTAATTCTAGCGTTCTATCAGTCTGGAAGTTGAAATTTAGCAATATGGCTCTCCTTTTACTGATGTATAATGATTTCACTTCTCTTTGTTGCTGCGCATTAACAATATGCGAGGGTTAAATTTGAACAAAATATGCAAAAAACGCTGGAATTCAGTTTCTGCTGAACAATTCCGAAATGAAGAGGTTGCAGAACAGATTTTGCATCATTACGGAATTAAGGTAGTTGTATTTTTCAGAACAGAACAACATGCCAAAAAACAGGGACACTTGCTGTTAACAGGGCAAAATTTTGGATCCTATTTTCTCTTATATTTTTGATTTTGGGTGGGCATATACCTACCGTATTCCTCCGAATATAGTCCTCCCCCTGATTATAGTGCCCCCATTTTTTAAAGTTCAGTTTTGGAAAAACAATTTTGAAATGCAAAGCAGAACTTGCACATAATTTTCTCAGGTTAACAACTTGAGCACCTTGAGTAATAAAATTTTCCATTGTTTCAGATATCAATATGGAGAATTAGTTAATATATTTACCACTCAACATTATTTCGCCTATGAAAGTTGACTAGATAGTAATATAATAGTTATAGTTATTTTACTTAGGAAAACTATATTTCCATAATAAGGTGTAAGGGAGAAGTGAGATATTCAAATAAGAAATCACGATTTTGAAGCACTGCCGTATGTGCGTTGGGAGTCATGGTGACCAAATGTTTTTTCATTTAAGATCACACCATCTGTGGTTAACAATCGCGTTGGTTGCAAGAAATCAAAGTTACTGAGATCGCAGTGAAGGATTATTTCAATAAGGAATGACGACATTATTAAAGGACACAAATTCCTAAATCTTTATCTTCTTTATCGAGTTTGGCTTTACGTTGCGGGTAGATTTATTTTTCAAATAAAAGCTTCGTTATATCCACGTTTGTGTACGTAATCACATAATACATTGGATATATCCATTATCCAAAAGTACATACATATTTGGCAGCAGTATGACATTCAATCTTCCCAGGTGTTCATGGGTCCATTTAACAAATATTTCATACCTTCACTACTTTCTCCACTCGGGATATTGTATTTGTTTAGTTCTGATTATTTCATTTGTGTTTTCTATTAATTGTATTGGGGGCCGAATGATATTTCGAGATGCATTTCGCCGAGAAAAATAGATTGAATGTCTGCTATTTCAGTTGAAACGTATTCTTTTCTTCCAATTAGTGATACCGTGTCTTCAAAATCGATGGATTTCTGCATAAACACGATAGGACTTGGGATCGTAGAAAGGACCTTGGTCAATCACCCCCGTTTGCACGATGCATGAACACGAGTTATTTCCGATATCCATTAACGCAAGTTAATAATGTTTGAACAATGAATTTTCATTCGCGGATGAATGCGCGCAGGAGCATTAATTATGTGTACAGTCCTGTGGATTACAGTTTTCGATTACTGAGGAAAAATATTTGGTCAAAAAATTTACCATAGATAAGCTGTGACTAGGAACTTTGCATAAAATAACGAAATTAATAATCCTAAATAGGAAATAAAAAATGAAATACCAAGCGTATAAGTTTTATGCGATTTTAAAAAGGTGCCAAGGTCGATTTTTTTGGTATTCAGATCCCTCATTTCATCCCTTGACCGTCAATGGTTACTCAGGGGTCAAAGGGTGACAAAAGGTGAAATTATGCTAAAAACGTATCGAATCATAGGTTTCAAAAGGTGCCAATGTCGACGGTAAGGTCTCCAGATCCCTATTTTCATCCCTTGACCTTCAAGGGTAACTCAAAGGTCACATGGACGGAGAAATTGAATCCAGGCTACACACGTATCGAATTATAGGTTTCAAAAGTTGCCATGGTCGATTTTAAGGTCTTCAGATCCCTATTTTCATCCCTTGGCCTTCAAGGGTAACACAGGGATCAAAGGTCACAGTGGTCACAAAAGGTGAAATGAGGCTACAAAACTGGCGACACATAGGTTTAAAAAGATGCCAAGGTCGATTTTAAGGTCTTTAGATCCCTAGATGGTAAAGTCCCTCCAGGAATGATCTAACATTGAACGGTTGGGAAAGGGTAAAAGGTCACTAGGTGTATCCTAGATTTAGGGCAACAGACGCGTCGAATTCTAGCTTCGAAAGGGTGAAGAATAAAATGAAGTTCCTTGGTCCTGTTTGCTGTCTCCTGACCTCAAATGACTACGCTGAGATTATTGGTCACAGATGTTAAATATGGCAACACGGGAAACACATAATATGAATGAGATTATTTAGGCTGCCAAAGTCAATGTTAAGGTACTCATATCCAAACTGCCATCCCTTTACCCCTTTGGTTCCAATGGTAGTTGTTGATTTCGAGTTTATTAATCAATGAAAAAATTCAATTGTAATTCATGTTAATTACTTTTATTCAATTAAAAATACTTTTACATATGTTTCACTTAAAAAGTATTTTCAGTATCCTAAATTTAATCAATATTAAAATTTAAAATGAAAGAAGTAAGAATGAAAATCAATTTTTATTCATTCTACGTACCCGATATTCCATGCCAGGCACAATTTAACTCGCGCAATAAAAGCGTGTGTGAATGTAGGTATCTTCCTGAATATTCGGAGATATTAACTCTGCACACGTAATTTCTTTCTTTGTTTCTTCGATGCCCGAAAATGTTTTTTTCGCTACACCTGGTGGACTTTGACCCATGCCCAACCATTCCAGGTCAGAGACTTCCTGGAGGGATTTTACCATCGTATTAGGCACTATTAAAACAAATGCTTCGTTTTAGCCCCGATTGGAAATTTGTCACTCCAGTGAACTTTGACTCCTGAGTCACCCTTGAAAGTCAAGGGAAGAAAAAAGGGATCTGAAGACCTTAAAATCCACCTTAGCACCTTTTGAAACCTATGATTCGATACGTTTTAGCATAATTTCACCTTTTGTCACCCTTTGACCTTTGACCCCTGAGTTGCCCTTGAAGGTCAAGGGATGAAAATGGGGATCTGAGGACCTTACCATCGACATTGGAACCTTTTGAAACCTATGATCCGATACGTTTTTAGCATAATTTCACCTTTTGTCACCCTTTGACCCCTGAGTAACCCTTTACGGTCAAGGGATGAAATGAGGGATCTGTAGATCTTACAATCGACCATGGCACCTTTTTAAACCTATGATTCGACAGGTTTGAAGCGGTGATTCATTTTTTCTAACTCCTGTGACCTAGACTGTGACCTTTCAGGGGTCACGGTTGCAATTTTTGACCTCAAAAGTTCTTCCATTGTGTCCTTTGTGCCCAAAAACATAATAGTTGTAAGTTTCGCTAAGTAATTCTGTCTTTTTTGTACTTCGAATATTTTAACATTGAAAGCCCATAAGGCAAAATTTGGAATTTAGGTTGGGCCCTATTTCTGGGGTCAAAAGGTCATATTTTCAATATTTTGCGTAGACACAACAACACTTACAACCTTTTTCTAGCCAGATACCAAATTTTATCCATGTGGCTCGAAAGAAAGTGCCTAAAATTACAGGTCAAAAATGACACACGATCAATGGGACACTGTATATATCATCCGTAACGCCCTTATTAGGATGCCTATTATCCGTTGCAAAATTTCCGTCACCCGCGAGTTTAAAGACCAATATGTCAAAGGTGGCTAATGCGATTTAAAGCGAAGTACATTAAATTACAGATTGTTTAGTTTTGCGTTTACTAATGATATTAAAATATATTTACATATGTTATTTACTGAATTACGTGTTTAAGAACGGATTTTTAGCGAATTTGGGTACCGGATGGATCCATCGAATTTGGGGTATCGTAGGAACTTCGCAGATCGAGATATCAAACTTTCCTTATCACATATTGTAGCTAAGGGCTTTGTTAATAGTCATACGAAGTTTCATACTATTACGTTCATCAGTATTTTTATTATTGACGAAGTTGTCAGACTGCGTTATTTTCCGTCCCGCGCACTTTCCGTTCTGAAAATCACCGTTTGGACATTCATCTTGCTCTCGAGTCATTAATATGAATCCATTTGTACAATCTCTGTAGAATTCCTTGGTTATTTGATATCGATATATATTCATTTTTTCGCTATAAAAGCACGCTCAACTGCCCAGAGCATGCTTGAAAGAGAAAGGTAAGGCGCGCGTGGAATCTTCTGCTGCAAGTAGCTCGCCTATCACTGTGAATGAGTCATGAGGCCTCGACAATAGCGGAAAAAAGGAATGCAAGTCAGTGTCAGTTTAAGAACTAACGGTATCTTTGGAAACATATCTACCATCACTATGCCTACCGCGCAAAGTTTTTGGAGACGGAGTTGAGGATAATTTAAAGCGCAATTTGTTTCTTTCGACGAGAAGCCGAGAAATGCGGGGACAAAAGCTATATCACTTATCGATGATTTTATTTTGGTGAATACTGCAACTTATATTCAAGCTAAGCAAGGATATTTTTCCTGTTCATATTAGAGAAATTTGCGCGCGGTGCATATGGCAGCTTACAACTTGGCAACCTCGAGCAGCCGAAAGTCCAGTCGCGTGGAGCTTCACTTTCCGAAATACATAATTTTGAAAAGTCATTTTACACGTGCTTAGTTTTGAAAGACGAAGAATACCGTCGAAACGAAATGTATTTCCGACTTCCGCAAGTTGAGATAGCGCATGTTTTTAAAATTTGTCGTAACGTAATTATTAACTGAGTAATCTATTCTAAACTATGTTTAGTCTAAATTAAATATATGTTCCTTATCTTATGCGAAGAAAAGAGAAGTTGAAAATAAAGGGGGGGACTATATTCGAAGGAATACGGAAGAATAATCGGTCATTCTGAAATTAAGTGGAAATTTATAAATTTTTAACATTAAATAACTGAAAAAATTATTTTTTCAGTTATTTAATGTTATGTATTTTTATGTGCAATGGTGTTGTACTTAATTTATTTAAGTGATCTAACATTTAAACAGAGGTCAAGAACACGTTAAGCTAAGTAAACTGAAATTACACTATCTCAAAACACGGAGGTGACCCAAATTTCCACGGAGGTGACATTCTCATTTGAAATAAGCTTGTAGTTGAAATTAATAGGCGGCATACCGATATAATTTACTAAAATATGTAAGACGAACAAATAATTTAAAAAAATAATAGCTTTTTTAAATTTTAAGTGGCATTTTGTCCATAAAGCAGTAAGATTACAATGTGGTAATGATTGCATTGAGAATAACAGGAAACCTTTAATAGAATCTATGATTATGAGATTGTTGATCTGTAGGCACACATGTGGTAATGTGAGCAATTATCATTTCTGTTGCATTAAAACAGCTTAAGCTTCGCATTTGGAGGTGTATGTTATTTGCATTCCATACAACCTGATGTGTTTTCGTTGTGCCAGCACAAGGTGGAATTTATTTCGACATAAGGAGCAATCAACTTTTTCAATGTCTTCATTTGCGACTGTAAAAAGTTCAAGACCTTTAAAAATTTCTTTGAGAGTTAAAAAAAAACCTGTTGTGTCTTTCCCTTTCGCAGCAACCTTATTGGCTGTTCTTTTAAGAGAACCCCGAATAACATCGGGGGCCCCTTTTCCATGCCCACATTCAGAATAATCCCTAGTTATTTTTTCCAAGGTGAACCTAGAAATGTATTTCATTATCAAAAAGAAAATTTTTCTGTTCCTATATTGATTATTGGGGCTATCACTCAAGAAATGAGGAGGTATTATACCCCTTTCACCAATGCCTGAGCATGGCAGAAAATCTTTTCCAAACGGGCACAAATAGCACTTTCATATCATGACGCAAGCTCTCCAGAAGCGAACAGAATGATTGTACCTTAAGCTTGTTGCTATCAAATTCTCTGTAATACATGGCTCCAGTATGTAATGCTATTTGTTCACGAAATCCTTGAAAATGCACACTATATTTATTTTTCGTAGTTATGGCTATAGTCAACTTTAATTAAGATCTCATGTGATCCGAGTTACTTTTTAAGATTGAAAATTGATTTGTGTTGGTGAATGATGTTGCAGACATGCATAACGAAATCAGGTAGCAGTCCTTGAAATTTATTCACAAGTTCTTTGATTTCTATAGGCACTTTATCCTTAACTACTTTATTGGTAGTTCTTTCCTTTCCTTTTAATGTGAACGTCACATATTTTCTCATCCACTGTTCTACTTGAATAATTGTATTTTCAAATTCTTGAATTTTAAGACTTTTGTCTTTGCATGCCATAGGTGCATCTTCTTTCCAAACATCCCAAGCGGCATCGTGATATCGGCCCAATATCATTTTTACACCGTCACATATCGCTTATTGGTCAATCCGATATTGGCTACCGGTATCGGAAAATGTCAAAAGTGATAACATTTGCCATTATAAAAATGACATTTGCTGACGATATTGGGCCGATATAAATTTGATGATAAAAAGACATCTTTCACCACTATACAGTGGCATAAAAATGATATTGGGCAGACGTATGTTTGATATTACCATGGACTGATTTTTCATTAACATGATATTGGGATGATTTAATAAGTAAGATAGCTAAAATGTATCCTGGATAAACATGTTTAAAATATTTATAAACAGGCACGGTCGTACAATAAAACTACGATGGAAAAAGGAGAGGCGAGAGTGGTGGTATCGACCTAAGAATGTTCACATTGAGAACTCTGCACTTATAAGTTCAGAGATCCAACTCTCCTTCTGAAGGAATGAGTAATTTTAAGCGTTTATGATAGTAATGAGATACCTATTCTACTACTGAGCCAACTTCCCTTAGTGAAATATGCGCAACTTTAAGGGTTATCATTGTAGTAAATATTTTAAAATCGTTTTCGGTTGAAGTTCTTGGAGTTATAACCCAATATCACATCAATTGCCATTAGAAAAAATTCAATTGGACCAGGAATCGAACCGCGGACCTTTGACTTCCCGGGCCACTGCGCAGACCACTATGCTACCCAGGATCCCTAATTCGTAGGGAAATTTTACCGAGGTGCAAGGTACTAGATGTTGAGCCCTCGCGGTCCATCAAGGATGGCAACGCAAGGGAGAAAGGGCTTCAAGGAAGCCACGACCAATGGTGAACCCCATCCAGCGCTATAAAGCCGCGCTTGGCGGTAACTGTAGGATATTCCAAGCCTGCCCAGTGAACGGAAATTTGTAAGCAAACATCTAATCCTTACTAATTCTGAAGATTCAGGCGATATGGAGTGGAAGCAAAACATGATAACATAGGCTCGTGTTTTTCTTTCTTATTGAATCCTTAAATAATCATATTTCTTATTTTTTATATAAGCCTCCAAATGGTTTCTGATGTTCTGACCAATCACGAATTTTTGACTTTCTTCTCTCTGAAGTCGGAGTAAAAAATGTGAATACTCAAAATTATAAAATCAAGGGACCAGAAAAATATGATCATTTTTATGCCCTCTATTAGTCAGCTTAGCTGACATCATTTTTGCATTAGAAAACGTTATTATTAAAAATTAAATATCACTTTAAGATACGATAGACGATATCAATTTTAAATCGGAGAATGGTATCATTTATAAGAAATTATTATATCGGCATTAACAGCCGATGTTAAAACGACATTGGTGACGTCAAAATGACATTGGGCCGACGTATCACTGTCATACGATGCTGCTTGGGTTATCTTAATAAATAATCAACTATACATCACAATTATTTAATGAAATGATTATGCGTTACATTTGGTCAACTCCATATGGTTCCCTGATCACCTCCATGTACAATGGGTCCCATGGAGGTGACTAAATCAAGAATTTACCACAATTAAAAGTCCCTAAAAACTCATGTAGCAGTGTGCCTTGATTTTAAGGCATTTCTTAATGACAACAAGCCATACAACTAAAGAAATTCTTAAGTCGGTAATTATTTTTTTAAATTATGGACAACATGGAGGTGACCGGCAATAAAAGAACTCGATGTTTTTACACCTAAAAGCAGAGATAAATAGGCGAAATGTACTTGCTGTTTAGAAAAACACATCCTCCAAGCTATATGATTGCTAAGGCTTTCTTAGAGTTAAACATTCTAACTTGTGCTGTTTCCTGGTGGAGGTTTATAGAAGTTTTTCTATTTTTCCATTCGGGTGATTTAAATGTTAAGGACATAACTGTTCAATCTTTATTTTTATCACAAGTAGAACTGAAATATTCTATTTTTAGCCCAAGGTTTATGGAAAAGGCACTGGCCAGTGGCGCGCGGTGTCAATTATAGCCTCGGGTAAGCGCTCGCAGAACACCAGGGAAGGTATGCACTCCACTTGCGTAACCCCAATTAAAAACTATAAGATGCCTATTACCGAGAATGGCATTCTATTTGAATTATCGAATTGTTCAATAGAACCGGACAATTTGGTTAATCACCTACGATGCACGTAGAAATCACATTTCAGCACGTTCATCAAGTAGGTATCTAAAATAAGCATACCCAAAATGTTTTCTCATCGAAAACTATCTTGAACCAATCCGAAAGAAAAACATGTCTGCGTAAAATATCTAGTGATATCTATTCCATGTGTAGGAAATGTGCGAATTCGCTGATTTTTAAGATACGGTTCACCTACCAGCACGATCTCGGAGTACGATTGATACAGGACACCGCTCTGGGTTTGAGACCTTATGAGTAATTTGGTGTGCCATTTCCAGAGTTTGCCTTTGGAAACATAAAATACCGTGAAATGAATGAATCGGTCAAATCCATCGTAATCGATAGATTGAAACATGATAGTAAGTTTATAGAACGTTGAACGTTCACTAATTTATATTGGGTGGTACGTCAAGAAATATCCTTTTTTTACTTTAGGTTAAATACAGGATGCAGAAAAGCATATAAATTTAATCTATAAGATAAATATTAAGCGGTGTTATAAAATCGAATACATTGCGGGAAATGCCGTTATACATGTCACGCAATGCATTCGATTGTTACTTCAGAGAGGTCCTCCCAAATGATTTGCGAACAATTGCGAGAATAGAAATAGGCAAAAAAGCATTCACCAGTCTTGTTCTCCTTACAATGAAAGCTCCAAACAAAGCAGCATCGTATGGGAGTAATACGTCGGCCCAATGCCATTTTGACATCACCAATGTCGTTTTAACATCGGCTGATAATGCCGATAGAAAAATGAGATATAAATGATACCTTTCTCCGATGTAAAATAATATCGGTCCAATATCGTCAGCAAAGGTCACTTTTATAATGGCAAATGTTATCACCTTTGCAGGGATGGGCATGATTCGTCTTCATGAATCACGAATCATGATTCACGAATCACAAACTGTGATTTGTGATTCGTGATTCGGATCATTTTTTTTTAATGAATCGTGATTCGTGAGTCGACTCTTTTTTTTTAGTTGAGGTGATTCATGAGCCGAACTTTTGTGATGCAGCTCACGATTCACTGACGAATCATGAATTAATATCACTGATTTCACTGCTAGAAACGTACATCAGTCTTTCACCGACTGTTACTGTGTAAGTATACGCCAGAACGGAACAATATGGTTAATGCAAACTTCAATAATATATTTTACACTATATTACAGATTTGTTCAAATGTGACTTTAAATTGTTTTGAAAAAATAGCAATGAAATGTCCTACATTTAAATGATGACCAGGAATATTACATTTATTACATGTAGACTCCTTGATGATGACCTACAAAAAATTGAAAAATGGTGTGATATATGGCAGTTAGAATTACATTTAAAAAAAGTGCGTGGTAATGAATTTTTGGAAAAAGAATTGTTCTCCTTCTAGCACTTCAAATTAAGTAATAATGAATTAGCAAATGTGGAATCCATTAAATCTTGGATTAAGACTGTTACATGATCTTTCCTGGGGTAAACACATGCGTGAAATAATGGGTCAAGCTAATCATAAACAGGGATTCATCAAAAGAGTACTGTATAAATGTGACGATCATGTACGAGAAATCAGCTACTTTTCCCTTGTTAGACCTCATTTGGAATATGCTGCCAGTGTATGGGATCCCTACGAAATCGGTTTCGCGGCTAAACTTAAAGCCACCGAGTGCATCCACCGGGTTGCGGATGGTGGGTCGACCTCTAGATATAGGGGTTAGCTGCAAGATAAGCGAGTTTACTCGTCGAATAAGCAGTGGTGGACAAAAAGCGACGGCATTCCGAGGGGGTATTGGTCTATCCCTGGGTAAGGTAGGTCTCTCAATAATACCGAACCAGTGAAGATGCCATGACTTGGCGACGAGAAGCCGCTAATAATTACACTTCTCATCACCCAGAGAAGAGGGCAGCAGCTCTTCTTCACATGAGTGAAGGAGGAATGCGTATGAAGGGCTTCCTGCAGTACAAAGAAAGATAATAATGATGAAGATCGAAACCAAACCTGTAGATACCGTGGTGGTGCAGGTTTACACGCATACGACGGACTATGAAGATGAAGAAGTGGAAGACGTCTACGAAGATATCACGGAAGTTATAAAACAGGTAAGAGGAGAAGAAAACCTAATTATTTTAGGACACTGGAACGCTATCGTCGGCGAAGGTCAAGATGGAAGAATAACTGGAAAATACGGATTGGGAATCCGAAACGAAAGAGGAGAAAGACTGATGGAGTTCTGCACACAGCATCAGTTAGTGGTAGCCAACACATTGTTTAAAAATCACAACCGAAGAAGATACACATGGAAAATGCCAGGAGACAGAAGAAGATGTCAAATAGATTACATTTAAGTGAAGCAGAGCTTTAGAAACCACGTGAAGGACTGCAAAAGCTAGAGTAAAAAGTTAGAGTACAAGGGAAGCAATATTGGCCCTTAGAATACTCATAGAGAAGAGGATGGAGAAGAACAAGCCGATGTTCATTGCATTTGATTGCAATGAACGTCTGCTTTAGATTTAGATATTTAGAGAAGGCTTTTGACAACGTGGATTGGGATTTAATGCTTGGAAATCTGAAGAGAAATGGAGTGTCTACAATGACCGAAGAATTATCCATAGTCTGTATAAAAACCAAGTGCCTGTGATTAAATCGGGACCCAGCTGTGAAGAGGCAAGAATAAGGAAAGGAGTGAGACAAGGATATGCTCTATGCACTGTCTCCCGTCATTTTTAATGTTTACATCGAGAGAGCCATCAATGAAATCAAAGAGAAGTCTTCTAGAGTGACTATCCATGGAGAAAAAATAATCATGTTGCGATTCGCTGATCACATAGAACTAATAGCAGAGACAGAGAGGGATCTGAACAAGATTCTAGTAACCATGGAAAGGACAATGGCCAGATATCAGCTGAAGATAAATAAGAAGAAGACTGAGATATTGTCGTGCAGCAAGAAAGAAGAGGCGAAAACCAATGTCAAACTAGGAAAGCAAAAACTTGAAGAGGTGAAAGAGTTCTGTTATCTAGGGAGTCGAGTACCCTACGATGGACGAAGCAAGAAAGAAATAGTTAGTAGAATAGCCCAGGCAAAGAGGGCATTCTATCAAAAGAAGAATCTCCTTACAGCTGGAAATACAAGCGTAGAAGTAAGGAAGCAATTCATCAGAACATATATCTGGAGCATGTCTCTTTACGGCAGTGAGGCATGGACGATGACAGCAGCGGAGAAGAAAAGGGTGGAAGCATTCGAAATGTGGTGCTACAGAAGAATGCTGAAGATTAAATGGATGGACCGAGTAAGTAACGAGGAAGTCCTAAGAAGAGTAGGAGAAAAGAGAGGTCTGCTGAAAACTCAAAAAAGAAGAAGGGACAACTTAATCGGCCATGTCGTGAGACTTGATGGCCTGATGAAGACTATCGTCAAGGGAAAAGTGAACGGGAAGATTGTAAAAGGCAAGCCTTGTATGAGATACATGGAACAGGTTGTGAAGGATGTAAAAGAGAAGAATTACGTCACAATGAAAAGGTTGGCCGATAGAAGAATCGAGTGGAAAGCTGCTTCAAACCAATCCTAGGATTGTTGACCAATGATGATGATGATGATGACGAAATTGGTCTAAAAAATGAACTTGAACGTGTGCAGCGAAAATCAGCAAGTTTTGTAAAGGGATGGTACGATAACTATTTTAGCGTAACCAGTCTATTAAATGAATTAAAGTGGGAATCATTGTCTGATCACCGGTTGAAATGTAGAGTTCTTCCCCTAAATAAATTCCAAGATAATATTTTCAGTGATGATGTTAAAAATATATTGCGAACCCCAACTTACTATGGTAGACTGGACCATAATCAGAAAGTTAGAGAAATTGATTGCCGAACTGACAGATTCTAAATGTCCTTTTTCCCTCGTACAATTAGGGATATGAATAGCGGTAAATATGTCCAATACGAGTGAATCAATGTGTATCATAGGTAGCTGCATGTTGGTATTAGGACTTAAAGGTAACCCAACTAACAGCATGTTTTTGCATGCTTAGTTTACTATATTTATTTTTTTAATAGTGAGGTTTAGACTAGTATACTATTACTACTTTTTCATGCATGATATGTAGTGCATGTTTGGTGAATATTCACCCCCTGCCACACACCTTTATGGTGGCTTGAAGGCTTGTACACAGAACTGGTAATTTATGATATTCAGTTAATCCACAATGTATCTACACAAGTGTTTATTAACCGGCGAAAAGATTGATATAGGTTCCCAATTATGGGAGCAATGTTCAGAATGTGACCATTACTTAGTGGCATTGTCATTCTGCAATAATTCTATGATTCGTGATTCGTGAACCGCACGAGTCATATTTAAAGGAAAAATCACATGATTCATGATTCGAGATTTGAATCAAATTTACAGCAGTGAATCGTGATTCGTGCTTCGAATCTTATTTCCTTCGATATTCATGATTCGTGACTCGAATCAATACTAGGTGATTCGTGCCCAACCCTGCACCTTTGACATTTTCCGATACCGGTAGCCAATATCGGATTGACCAATAAGTGATATGTGACGGTGCAAAAATGATATTGGGCCGATATCATGATGCCGCTTGGGAATGAGAAGACCTATCGATATGTATCATTGAAAAGTCTATCGATATGTATTATTGACATTATTTTGGGGGGGGGGCGACCGATCGTGACTGCTGCCCCATCGTATGTCGGAGCGACGAGTTTTTCTTTCAGTCCATAAGAATTAATTATATGCTTTGTATGAAGAAATAACGCATTGGCAGACTCATCGGCAATCACATCAGTGAACGAAATTGCTACACTTCACGAGGCGTTATCGTGGAAGTATCTTAGTGTTGTGGATGGCTGGGATTTATTATCTACTGATATCTGAGGTCTCGTCATAGTGATAGCGCCAGTAAACCTGTTTCGTCTCTTATCTTATTTTCCAAAATTGTGCAAATGGCTATTATCAAGTCGTTTTTAATGCGTTTTGTTCTTGTCCTATGAAAGGGGTTGCATTCACGAGATTATGTCGTAAAGTTGGGTCATAATTACTGATACGATTTAAAATCGCGGTGTAAATACCCTTATACGGGGAATCTTCAACCTCACCTTCTCAACATTGAAGCACTTGAATTTCAAAAAGGCGCATTGAGTCGATTAATCTCTAGATACATGATCACCCTGTTCTAGGCCACTGTTTCATTATGCCGCTCTACACTTGCGAGCAAATGGGAAGATGAAGACGTGCTTCAATGCGGGCATTGCCGAAGTTGAGCAAGCGATCGAATGTGTCCCTATGACCTTTCATTATGGCATCAGATGTAATACCGAGTTTCTCATAAATAGGAGGCATAGCCAACAGAATAATTTCTCGAGAGTAGAACTCCCAGTCAGCCAAAGGGGTTTTTATATACGCAGGGACACGCAACAATGTCGAAAGTACGCACGATTACACTCTTTGTGTTTGCACTTTAAACTTCATATTTTCAGTATTCCGAAATCGTATTTTATTCAGTTTTGTATGTGTGTTATTTTCTTTTAAAACTGCGAAACTTTCGGTCATACTACCTTTCCCTAAAAAAATGATTTTATCTCCAGTTGGATTGTTGAAATGAAGTAGTTTAGGAAGTGTGTGTATAAAAAAGCAAAGACATTTCATTAATATGAACATATTTACAGTTTACAATACTTCTTATTAGTTATATATTTACAGGATAGCAAAACACACGTCTCCTGCCAACTATAATCCTCTTTTCCTCATGGTCTATTTACAACGTATCTCTATGGGGCCTTCCTTTCTCTTTGCGCTTCACAGAAAAGATTTTTTTAACTTAAATAATTTAATCAATGAGTTCCAACGTAATCTTAGTGTGCTATGCCAGAAGTCAGTGAAAAATCCTATCCATTGATACCTTTGTCAACGCTATAGGCTTTGTATTATTCGAGAAAAATTGATTTTGACGACAGAAATAATTTGCCTGATAATTCGTGAGCGCTTAGTGTCGTAGCCTACCGCTCCGTTTTTCCCATGGTATGGCACATAATAGCCGGCGGCGCTCGCGTCGCTGTCCTTCCCTACCTGCCGGCCGAGCCGCAGGCATTATCATTGAGTTCGAGAGTGTTTGCTAAGGGGATCTCCGTCCCCTGAGCATACCCACGGCCTCCTAGCCGGCAGTAACACGACCACGGCGAAAACTTGCGGCAAACTGGATGTCGCGACGCACTCCCGCGTATTGAATGTGGTGTATAACGTCAGAATAATTTCTCTTTACGAAAAATAACGAAGAAGACCATATGTATGTGTGAGTGAAGACGATTTGCAATATTTCTCCATCGCTGCCTGAGCAAGCGCAGCTTACCCCCAATGCACGCCACTGGTTGACAGATTTGAGAGCAAAGCACTGTTTTCACTTACTCTGCTTGATTAATATCTCTTGGTCCTCCTTCAGCACTTCCAGCTTCCTTATCACTTCCTGGAGTAGGGCTTTCTGGAGCAGCAGCACTTTCCTGGAGCTCCATCGATGACATCTCCGGTGTTTCACACGTTCCTGGAGACAAGGACCGAACATCCGCCTGCGTGCTGCAATCAGCGAAGACTGTTGGCTGTTTTCCTGATAGGAGTGTCGTCCTGTCGGGTACCTCTGTTTCCTTCGAGGCACTGTCCGCAGGTCCAGATCTTCTTAAGGTCCTCCAGCGTCCTTCACGTCCTCCTCAGTGAGACTTTCGCAGGAAGGATGATGCAGCTTAGAGCAAGCGCTGTTCACTGGAGAGAACTGCCCCGCTTTTAACTTGGCGGGGCCACAGCTAGGCATTGTGCGCTCACACACTTGAAAGGAAAGACAAGGGAGACCGAGCCGACGACACTGCTCGACGACTGAGCACTTTAGGCCCCTATTTTCGCGGTTCAGTGTCCGAAGATTGCTGAGTCGCCGCTAGTTTTACGATTTGTCACGATGAAACGACAAATGAAAAACATGTGAAGGAGTTGTAAATGTCAGTCAAATTCTTTTCGGAGAAAAAGCAGCTGGTTGTGTTTCATCATCTGGAGACATTTGTTTTAGGAAAGCCACTGCAGAGAATTCATCTAAACTAATCCTTTCAGCCATAGACTGCGCTCTTTTGCCTGTAAATAAATTTCTGATCCTTTCTAGCAATGGGTCTAATGTGAACAAGGCTGTGTTTAGAATAGTCAAGAAGAGCACGGCCCGGGTCTTTTAAACATAGGCTTTTGTAATCTACATATTCCTAATTCTTCTTTTCAAGTCGATTTCGGTCAATTTGGTTCTCAGGTACCTGACATTATTTTAGTCCATGATTTTCTAGACTATCCGAGCCGATTCGAGGTCTTTGAATAATCTCAGGCGGAGAAGGAAGTTCCTAATCGCGGGTTTTTGAAGCATGTGTGTTTCAGGTGGGTCACGTTGGGGTCAGCAGCCGAGAGACTATTGGAACAGTGGTCAGCACCAAGGCCGTAGCGAGCGGGGTGAGGTCAGGGGGTTCAAACCTCCCCTCCCCCGAAATTTGGAACAGAAAAATGAAACATGAAAGGAATTGATGTAACTCCATCGCGGCATATCACATTGCAAGGTCAACACCATGCTCCTATTTTGTTGCCTGACTTGCTGGCTACATTACCCCTGCGCTCTGATTGCGACTGACGGTAGCTTCTGCCACTGAAGGGCCCCGTCAGCTCCTTAGTTGAAAGTCAGGTTCCGAATAGGATTTTCCTCTTAATGTATGTATGTACGTATACCTGCCGTCTTAGGGAGGTGGGGTTGCCGAAATCTTACATTGTCTTGCATATGTAGGGGAGGGTCGAATAAATGGCATACCTCGTCTCAAGTAATACAT
Source organism: Platycnemis pennipes (assembly GCA_933228895.1). NCBI lineage: Eukaryota > Metazoa > Arthropoda > Insecta > Odonata > Platycnemididae > Platycnemis > Platycnemis pennipes. The sequence goes on from OW121847.1 coordinate 169,733,454, forward strand.
TAATGACCCCTTATCACTCGTTGTCAGACGGGAGTTCTCTTTTTCATCCATCGTCCTTACAAAGTAAGCGCGTTTTTCAGTCCTGCTCAAACAGGAGGTACAAAGTGTACTAGTCCGAGAGTTATAGCAGACAACTAATGTACTTATAAGGCTCTCTAATAGTTTGTTCGCACTCCCGCAAGATCCGATGTCTGCGTGCGCACTAAATATTCTACAATGTCCTAGTGCTTCAAGTGTACAGATTCAATCACTGTCAGTAGGTACACAAGTCTAGTGTAGCGATGCGCTAAAGCTACTGCAATATTAGTGTGCTGGTGTTTGAAGAGAGTGTACTGCTGCTAACGGATTACACTGGATGATGTAAGCAAACCACCAAGAAACCTTCAGGAGCCTGATGTCGCTTGTGCCAGACAATTGGAACCGTCAGGGGTATGTACGTGTGTTATTTTAATTTTACGGATAAATCACATTACTTATTGATTTTCGTATTTGACACTACAAGAGGTTTATAGAGTAGTAATTGTTGGCATTCACAATGTTAAAACAATTTTTCCGTACTATGTCTGAACGTGAACAAGTTATGTCTGACGGGAGGGGGAGCAGGGATATCCGCCGGTCGATTTTAGCAATTCCATTTTTATTCCATTTACAGGAAGTTAGATCGGAAGTAGGTATTTTTGAAGACGCTGAAGTGGCGGGAGATATTGGAACACTAGTAGCAAGTCATATCCTTGCAATATCCGTGAAGGGTTACCAAAATACAAAAAGCGTTACCTCTAACGGCATTTATGAGAGTGGGAATGATGTGTGTCCCACGTGGATTTTAAGTGGATTCCGGGTGGAAATTTGAAGGGTTTTGGTGGAATCTACGAGGGTATGATGTGAAATGCAATCGGGACCAATGTGGATCGCAAGTGGAAATTTGACGTCTTGGCGAAAATGTTGTGGATCTGATGACCATGTTCACTTAAATTCCACCAAAGATTTGACAAGCAGTCTCTCAAATCTTCGGCAATTATGAATAGTTTTAACCGTTGGAGAGGCCGAGAAGAGTTTACTCATATTATTCGCCGGGAAACAGCACTACATTTAACAAAACCTAAAATTTAATGAAATAGTGACCATAAAAATAGGTTATAAATACCCCATTTCAAATAAATAAAAGAATTTTTATATATAAAAATATAGGTAGCTATATTTCATATTTTGACCAATTAATCGATGGTGACCGTCTCCGAATCACTGAACACGCGCTCCGAAAAAAGTTTTGTTTTGTGGGCCCTCAATCCATATGCTCCAAACCAGTCACCTAAAGACCCTAGCCAGAAATATTTTCGGGGGGTACAGTGATAATTGAACCCTCCCCCGAAAAAAATTATCTGGCTACGACCTTGGCCAGCACTCGCCCACTATTTTTTAAAAGTGTTACCAAATGACAAAATCTCTGAGAAGATGTTATTATCTAAGTGTTGCCAAGCATTAGCTAGTGCGCTTAGGTCAGTAATAGTGCACGAGTCAATAATAGTCAGTGCATGCCACCGAGAACGACTACCAGAGAACCGTTTATGGCGCAGCTGCACCTTCATACGGTGCTACTTTAGCAAATACATCTTAAGGGTCTCAGTAAGAGGCATGTATTAGTACCTCGAAAGAAAGCAGGACTAATGAAATCTTGAGAAGAAAACTGGGAGTCGGTACCCCCAGGAAAAAGATCATTAAGCAGTTTGAACAAGACTTTGAAATCGTTGGATCAAACATCTGCTATTGCTAAAAAAAATGCTTTAGATCAGGTAAATATCAATTCAAAAAAACGTAAAAACAATCAGTAGAATTGGAAACCGAAGCCGAGACAAGGTTTGCCTATTGCTCTCCGAGGCCGACCCCTATAAGGCCAGGTGCCTCTCTTCATAGACTGTGGTCACACCTGGGCGAAGCAAATAGCGACATGCACGGGCAAAGAGTTGGTATACGGTTAAAAGTTGGTGAGAAGAAGATGAATGAGAAAGTTACAGAGATCTGAAGACACGATAGAGTACCATAAGGTCGGCCGGTAGGCGGGTGATCGGCGGGCGTCACGCCTTCACTAAAAAATATTTTTCTTTCTTAAATGAAATATTACCTCTAGTAACTTTTTTTTAATTTGTAGAGGAGGGTTGGGTCTACAACATATAAAAAGAAAGCAAAATCGAAGGCATAGATACATCGTCAAAAATCGATTTGAAACTGTAAAATTGCGGTAAACTTTATAACATTGTTTATATTTCTCAATATAATCCCTTATTATATTTGTCCAATTCAAGGCCTTTAAAATAAGCCCTTAAGCACGTCTGTAGCTCAAATGGTCTCTGAGATATACCGTAAAATGTGAAGTAACTTTTGAAAAATTTGAATTTCGCAACGTTACAATATTTCGGAAACGGTTGCGTGTTTTGCAAAACGGCTTTGGGGTTTTCATTTATTTATCAAATGGAGCCGTTACGCTAAATTTGGTCAAAATCGGTGAACCTAAGGTCAATCACCTAGGGGTCGATTTGACATGGAATGACACATATGCAATGTACATACATACCAATATATTTGTATGTATTTGTTTTCGCAATTGCTGTAAATTGAGCCTTTTTCTTTTGAATGAGTTAAATGATAATTGTGCATGAATAAGATAAGCCGTGTTTTTCTATTGAACTGAAATGTCTTGCCTGTTATTTATGTGTGTGTGTCGTAATTGAAAGATTGTGTGGAAGGTGAGAATAACTAAAGCAACCGGAAGCAGAGTTGCAAGAAGTTTTCCTCAACTCACAAGCCCTCGAACCACTTCTCTGGCTCCGTTTTTTATGACGACATTTCTTTCATCTGGACGCATGGTCATGATTCTCTCAACTCCTTCCTTCTCGCCCTCAACTCCTCTTTCTCTGTTTCCTTCACTCACTTCATTTCATATTCCTTCATAACCTTTTTAGATGTCAGTAGGTATCACGGTCAGACGGTAAAATCGCCACATCTGTCCACATGAAGCCTTCAAATAAACAAAAATACCTACATTTTAATAGTTGTCACCCTTCTCAAGTTAAAATGTCTATTACCCTACTCTCTCTCTCCATCCGTGGCCACCGAATCTGTTACTCTTCTGACACACGTTCTCATTTCCTTTCCCAGCTACGAACCGCCTTTCTCCACTGCGATTGTCCTTCGCACCTCCTTGACAAAAGGATTTTACCAGCCACTGCTGACTTCAAAATGGCCGAAAGACAATTCAAGCACCTTTAACCTCACTACTACCCATTTCCACCGATTAAAGTCATTCCTCTCTGGACTCTACCCCATTCTTGGCAATAGCAAAATTACCAAAAGCCTTTTTACCAAACCCCCCTCCATGACATACCGTCGTAGACCACCCACCCTAAAGATGCTTTCCAGTCGGACACGCACCCTTGAACTCCCTTCTCCTTCGCCCTGGCACTTGCCCTTGTAATCGCCCTCATTGTAAATCTTGTCCACTCCTCACCAATGATTCTCCAGCACACCTTCTTTCACCTACCCTCCCCCCTCGCTCCCATAAACCACTTGCACCTCCAAGAACATAATCTACAAACTCACCTGCACTCATTGTTCCGCTTTTTACGTTGGTCTTTCCACTAATCCCCTGCATTAATAGAACACCTATTTGAACATCCGTTGCACCACAAATAGCCCTAATTTGAATCTCCCGGTGCCCATTCATGCTTCCACCCACAATAGTAAGTTTGACAGTTGCTTCCGCATCACGATAACTGCCTCCATTCCGCCTACCTCTCCTGAAATCAACCTCAGGATTCTGGAGGAGAAAGACGTGCCTCTTGCTTCGGGGTGACGTGTGCCAAAGGACTTAGCTTCCAAGGACGCCTGCATTCCGACGAAGGCAGTCGAGATGTGCGCGGTAACACAATGCGGCCAGCTGCGAGATATTCCCGTTATCTGCGGCGCGAGCAACTTGAGAAGACACAAGCGCTTCCTTCTGAGAGAGGGGGGGGGGCGAAGGCAGACGCCAGCAGGTCTACAACGTCGATTCGCTTTTCAGCGCGGGAATCGGTCGTGCCTGCCCTGAATGATTCGAGGAGAGACTGCAAACGACACGTTGGATGGACGCGAGAGGGCGTTGTAATTAAAACGCTTTTTGGGACAGCGGAAAGAAAAGATCAAGTGACAGGGTGAATGGGTTCGCAAGAAGGAGTCGATAATACTGAACTCCTGAGCGGCCTCGTGTCAGGAGAGTAGCGCGACCACGATAAAGCAGAGTCAAATTTGTATCTGTTGCGATCTGGCCTGATAACATCTTCAGTTCCTGTTTTGTGATCGTCCTCTTGTGGGTTAGTACCCATCCATTCTCCTAATCTTATCCTTGGTTTATTTGCATTCGCCTCAGAGCGTGTTTTCATGTTTGAAGGTACACACATCATTAGTTTTCTCAAAGACGCAGGAAAATCAAGACCACTCTGCCATTGATCTTCCTTCATTGTAGAGCAAAAGTCTCCCAGAAGGAGAACCTATACCCAACAAGAGACAGAGATCCTTTTCCCGCTCTCGATCGCTCAACGCTGAGTCATTATTCTGCGATCACCTATTCACGAGAAATTGTTTTTACCGAACAGAGAGCCATGCATTTGTCCTCAACGCGATACCGTATCAATATTGTAGTTAGTAATTACCATGGTGGTCGCTTTGTCAGTTTAATTAAGTTAATTACAGCAAAACGGTCGGTTATCATGGACAACAAAATCAGATCGTAGATCAAATTACCGATTAAATCTCCGGCAGAAATTTACAGCGGATAGGTCTACTGACGATGATAGATAGATATTGATAACCTCTACGTAATATGCTAGATTTGACCATATAAAAAGGGTTAGAGTGATAGATTGTCCCTGAGAGCACAAAGTTTGCAGTCGACCGAATGTAAACCTAAGTTCAACGTCTACATCTGGTATTCAGTGCACGTGGTCGTCGCTTGTACCGATGGTCCAGCTATTCTGTACCCGCCACCTACCGACAGTTGTCGGTGCAAGCGACCTAACTCTGACGTCAAGCATTTATCGGTAAGGAAGCAGCACCTGCGCGCGAGGCTATACGTTTTGATCAATGATATAGCATGACACAAACAGGAAAAAGTGCACCATCGATATGCGAAATATTTCATCGGAACTTAGCGTAGTAATGTTATTTGAAATCAACAGTGGACTGGACGTGGAGCATTTGTGATTCACATTCATTCAAGGATCATGCGTAAAGTCGAAGAGAAGTTAATACCAAAGGCAGGATGAAAGGTGGGATTAGTTGAAACTGAGGGGATTGCATGTAGGTAATTCGAATGAAATCTTTATTCATACTTTGTTATTGATTTCGTACTGTGAAATTGGATGCGATTTTACGATCGAGAAATAACACACGTCTATATGGTTCTGATGGACTGTATTCAAGTGCCATGAACTAAGCCAACAATTACATATCCAAGTTACTATACTTACAAAAACAAGATTAAATTAAATATTAAAACCTACGATGGTACAAACAATAGTCGAGAAGCTCAAGTCAGGTCGAGAGGGAATTGCTACATGGAGGAGGAATGTAATAATAATATATTTATTAAATTACATGGTAGAATTGTGTACACATCTTCGTCGAAATTACAAATTAAAGTGACATCACAGTAAGTAGTAGGCAGCATTCGGCTAACGTGTAAGTTTGTTTGTAAGTAGCTTTTGGTTTTTTGGGAGGCAATCTTAAGAATTAGAAACACTAATTGGTACGGAAGTAAAAGTGACCCTGACAAAGAAACAGTGAAGTGAATAATGACTTTCGTTCGTTTGAAAATGCATTGGAATGAACTGAACACACTGCTCACTCGCAATGGCGATGAACCGCTCCCGCTGCAATATCGGCCGAAGTGTTTCAATGAGAACCAAATCAACATGTGGGTAGAGGCGAAATAAATTGATAAACTCCTCGTTGTCCAGCTCAAACGGGTCGTGGGCTTCCCTTTTACTCTCGTATCCCGGATACATAAACATTTGATCTTAAAGCAAGATATCCCTCTGCCATTCTTCCGGCTGATAATTAAAAAACACCAACCACTCTGATGTAAAATGCATTACTAGTCTAGCGATAAAGTTTCTACCGTCAAACATTTAAATACATCAAACTGCAATTGCATATAAATAGTATAGTAATTGAAGTAAAAATATACTTAGTAAATAGAAAATTATATATATATAACTGTATTTTTATTTAATAAAGGTTAGAAGAACTTAAATCACCTCTCACTCTCCGCACTTTGGACACTTTAAAACAAACTTGTTTTGGATGCGCTAATTTCGCAAATTAAAGACGAATATAAATAAGCGCGAATTATATCGTTAAGATTGTAACTTAATGCTAACATGGAAATGCAAATAAAGGACGATCTCAGTTCTCAGAAATCCTACCAATATGCACAAGTCAATTCATCAAAACCAAGCTCTTAGATAATCAAAACATACTTCCGTCGCTATGCGTAGACCGATCTTTCACTGTTTTTACCCAGCATGCAGTTGGCGAAGAGACGAAATACATGTCGGTAAGGCCTAGCGTGGGTTTGGAAATCGTCGGTAGGCTCAGTCGTCGTTACCGACAAGTATCGGTAAAATTAACGACAAGTGTCGGTAGAATGCGTCACCGGAATCGCTCTTAGCGATATTTGTCGGTCGGGGGAGTTAGCGACACCGATAGGTGTCGGTGGATGTACAGAATTCCGCCCCTGCCTAACACTCAGCTGCAAAACATCGGACAGTTGCAAAATCTACTGTCACATAACTTCAGTAACGAAGATATTGAGGATGTTTTGTAAGGTGCTGAAGTATATACAGAGGACCTTCCTTGTTTTTTAGCTTTGAAGGGAGAGCTTAAAATTTGGCAAGAGATGAGAGAAAATATGATGCCAAAGTCTCCATGAGATGCCTACAAAACAGCAACGGCACTGCCAAATATTAGAACTCTGTGTCAATTGTTGTGCATGTTTCCTGTGACTTCTTGCACTGCCGAACGATCTTTCTCCACCTTTCGCCGAGTAAAAACATATCTTCGCAGCAGAATGACAGAAGATCGTTTGAATGGACTGGCTTTAATGAATATCTATCAAGACATTGTGTCAAAAATGAACGTTAATGAAGTACTGGACATCTTCAGCAGGAAACATAAAAGAAAACTGTCGTTATTATATATGTAACTTAATAATATTTTCATATAAATAACCTTTATACTATAATAAAGAGTATATTTCGTACAGTAATTTTTGTATGTTGTTTTTTAATCCCAAATATGAGAAGACCGTTTGCCCGTCAGACCCTTGTGCCCCCCCCAGAAAAAAATCCTGGATCCGCCCTTGCATGCTTAGTTTCATGGCAGTTGCATCAGCTGGGTGGGTCTTAGTTGCATGTAGGCAGTACATGTTTGGTGATCTTCACCCCATGCCACTCACCTTCGCGGTGGCTCTCAGGATATTGACGTCGATGTAAAGGCGTCGAGGGCGTAGGACCAACGCCACCTATTAGATGCATGCCGGAACACAGGAACCCGAAAGTCCGATGACGTCACGGCCAGGAGGCCTAGCAAGGCCGTTGTTACTCAATTGTTTACCGGCTTGTTTATAGGACTTTTATTGTTGATATTTGTATGCTCATAGTTTGGAGTGTGTAACATGCTGTTTTAATCGTGTGTAGAAGCGTTTATTGGCCTTTTTTGTGCAATATTTATATTTTAAATGTTTCTTTGTGGTTTTGGGATCCTAAGACGGTGGAGTGCACGCCGGAAAACAAAATTAGACAGGTAATTAGCAGACCTATATCATTCTTTACATTGGCGTACAAGGTTTCAAGCTAAATTCCATTCAGTTTCCTCAAAGCCGTTGGGGTTTAATATAACTTTACTTGTTTACTTCATGTTTGCATCAGTGTTTTCTCAATATTCATCACCTTGGGGTCAATTTGACAGCTAAATTTCTTTTAGTTTCTTACCACCTTTGTCATTCACATTGTAAACGTGGTAAAATGGCTGCCGAGAACATTATGAATGAAGCAAACCTCAGTAGCGTTTTTAGTATGCAGTGCTTCTCGCTTAGAACTAAATGAAGTTACCGACCTATTTGAACATATATCTTTTATCGACAACAATTTTCATGTTTCACGTTTGACGTGCTTTTCGGTAATACTAATAAAAATTAAATTACTTGCTAGATTTTTATATGATCAAGCCGGCAAAAGAGTCGGTGAAAGCTGCCCTGGTGAAAAACTTGTGTATCCAAGATTGTGAGAGAATAAGGTATATTGTGTAGCATAACGCATTTTAGCAGAACAAGCTTAAAATGGAAAATTTCACTGAAAAACCGGCGAATTTTTGCTAGATAGATAAAACAATTTTTACTGTCTTCGTAAGTAAATTTTACTTTCAGTTGTCGAAAAATAAAATTATTTACTATGTTTTGTGCTTTTAAACGGTTTAAAAGTGTGTAAAAAGTCATTCTTACGTATTCCAGAGCTTGCTTTTGTGACACCACGTAGTGAGCAGTCGAACGTTATCGAGATTTCGTGCTGGTGTTGAGTGGTGTTGTGAATGAGTCTTTTTTGGTCTTCATCGTTTACTTCGTTAACCATGTTTTAGTGCTTGGTTAGTGAATTCAGTGGTTAATAAGTGCTGTGTTCCAAAATGGAATCTTTAAAGTTTCCCTGAGAGGAGAACTTAAAGAAAAAATGGCTTTCTTCAATCCCCAGGGAGGAGTACAAAATTACCGAGAGCTCTCGGGTAGGTGAATTCATTTTATAAGCAATGTGTAGATTGTTTTACTTGTGTTTACCGTGTAGAGTAGTTGACTGAGTGATAAGATCTGGTCGAGGGTAGATTTAAAGGAGTGTGCAGGGACTCCTTTATTTTTTTGGGTCGCGGAACTTCAAACGGAAATGACTGGCAATCAATGCGTATTTAGGTGTAATTTGGAGCTACTCTTTTGAAGAATTATTGAAGAAAGAGGGCAAATTCAAGTTTCCTTCGGTCATAACTATCAAAGAAGCTGGCAACATTAGCCTCGTAGGAGTTTCAGTGGCAATTAGAGTATGAAATATGTCGGTCACCATGCCTATGTCATTTTTTTTTTCGTTTTCATAATCAGCTTCTCTCAGTTTAATACAAGCGATATTAATTATTGCTTAAGTTACATCATGAATTCAGTTTCAGTCTTTCAGATATGGAAACGCTTTGAAAATAATCCATCCGTAGATAATCTTGCCCCGCCGTACATAAGGCTGAAAGGCCTCCTGCTGATGACGTCACTCCCAAGCGCTCCGGCCTCTATCTACTATCTAGTAGGTGGTGTTGGTAGGACAGACTCGCCATCTACAATAGCCGACAATTATTGTTGGAACTATGATGCTGGCGATGTTGACTACAATGGTTGGCGTGCATTCTGTGACCATGCTATTGCCGTATAGTGAATGTTGTCACTGTTTACTCCAATCGCCAATGAAATTTTGCCATCGCCAATGAAATTTTGCCAGTAGTTTGTGCTCAAGTGGCGAGCACTTTATTTAGCAATGTCCAGCAAATAAGTATTGGCAGAAATATAACTTTTTAACATTTAGGTTATAATTCAGTTTCTCCATTTCCCTGTCAAGAAAAAGATTTAACGCCGAGATTAATTATTTCATGCTCTTAGACCTTCCTCGTCTCTCTTCTCTGACGATATTTCAATGTCCGTTGCAACTCGACGAATGCAGTCGTCGTTGCGTTGCATTCCCAACGGATGAGTGTCGATCGCTTTAAAGCTAAGTTTGGTGAAAGCACCCTGGGCAGTAATTCTCTCGCTCAAATCAGACCCCACGGAGAATACATTTGAAGACGTTCGATTTGAAAAACGAGGGCGAGTATCCTTCTTAATTAGTGAAAAAGCGAAAACCCTGAACGGATTTCAGGGGTCGTCGGTCGTCCCTCGCCTTCGAGACACACGTCACTTCCTCTGCACATGAAATTCCGCCACACACTTCCCCCAACCCTTAGACGTCTCCCACACCCAGTTCGCCCCACCAATCACTCCACACCCACAACGCCTTCTCTTTCAGCAATGAACACTACCTTCAGACTGAAGGCTGTGCCACGGGACATGGGTTCACACCCTCTTTTGCCAGTCTCTATCTCGGCCTACTAACAAGCAACCTACTAATAATATTAACGCTGTGGTAGATGCCACGCTTCCCACGCCAAACGCTCTGTTCCATTCTATCTCTCTCTCCATTCGTGGCCATCGCATCATCCGCAATTACGTCTTGCGAGGATTCCTCTCGACCTACGCAACTCCCTTCTCCACCTGGAATAATAAAACAATCCTCAAAGCTCCCAAAAAGTCCTCTTCCTGATCGCCACTATATGCTTTCCATCTGAACTTCCTACATTCCTAACACGTACAATGGGGTCGTTTACCATATTTTTTATTGCCGAATCTGATAGTTTGTAAAATAAAAAGACCCGTATTTTTCCGTTTTTTGATCCTTGATTTCTCGAGTTATAAGCGGCGAAAAACTGATGTTTTCAACCCTTTCGGAAAAGTGGGCGTGGTGCAACCTCTTGACGTATGTCGACTTCGTCCAATCACAACTGAGCCCGCGAAGCTACTTCGCCTTAGCGCAATGGAGGGGACACAGCTGACTGTGCCAATAGGAGCGGTTGCGACAGGATCTGTGCGAGCAGACATTCCGAGAACCCCCCTCCACTCCCTTCCCTTCCCATAAGAGCAGTCAACGACGGGAGGAAAATGACGTCAGTGTTATCAAAGCAGCATTTTCGGTGGGCGTCACCTTTTGCTTATTTAAATTTTTGATTTATTAGTAAATGGTTGTGGTCAAAAGTTTATTTTCTTCACTAAAATTCTTTTTTCGTTTCCATCTAACGATTTCGTGTACAGAATTGCTATTTCGGTTCGGAGTAAACGAGGCCCCCATTAATGAACTCTTCCCCGTCCTTCCGTGCAGCACAGCCGCGGCCGAGATATTCCCTGTTTGGTCACCTGCCTTGCTAGCATTTCTAAACCCTCTCCTCAAATCCTCTCCCACGGTCCCTCCCTGTAAAGACGTGTCCCTTAGGGCGGATCGGAAAAATCGATTTTCCGCGGAGAAACTTGGCCCTCTGGAAAAAGTTGTCAAAGTGACTCAAAATGAGGCCAGAAAATTTTGGGAACTCTAGGTCAACCCTAGACCCTCGCGCCGTGGCCATTTATGGGGATGGGGGCTAAAAATGGAAAAAGTCATGTTTTTAAATCGGTTTCCCATGGAATTTGTCGAGTTGCGGTCCTTTAGGACAAAAATTTCGTCCATTTGTACGTATCTGCAGCCGTTAAGCCACAAATCGTCTATTTTGAGTGCGCGGCCGCGCGCAATATGCACCGCCCACGCAGCGTCGCGGCGCTACGCTCCGAAGGCCGCTCGAGCGTCTCCTGCCGGCTCGCGCCTCCTGCCCGGCGCCACGGACGCAGCAAAACTCATCACGGATGCGTCTTCCGTCGTTGATCTCATTAATATTAGATAATTAAACAATTTCCAGGTAATAACAATTACGGAGGAACTGTATGAAAGTAATATAACCCTACATACTAAACCTTTTTTCCTGTCCCGTCCACATAAACGAATTGACAGTACTAACTTTTAAAGAAGTGATAAAATATTTTTTTAATGTTCGCGACTATTGATACGAAAGCGCAGGAAGGGAGCCTACGGTTTATCAAGTAGTCTGGTAGCGAAACAAGTGTCTGAACTTTGGAGACGCACCTCTATTCCAATCATTCCGAAACATGGTGTGATTAAAATGATTATACGGTACCATACGACGTACTACGGCTTAAGAAAAAATGCAAGAAAGCTTACGAAAGGTGCCAAATCGATAACAAATTAATATATTTTTTAATGAATCCCAGAAACTAAGTGATATTTGTGCGTGTCAGTGTTAAAGAATTAACGAGTGTAAATTTAGAAAGAGGATAAAGTTCTACCAAATGAAGCGGCATTTTTGAGGGAGCAAAGGACAAAACGAAAGATGGTATCCGGTGAATTGGATGCCTCAGTAATTCGACGATTAAAGAAAAACCTCAGAAGAGGATCGTCGGAGAGCGTAGACTCAAAATCTTTCATTCTTGAAGAGGTAAAAAGTGAGCATCAAGAATTTTTTTCCGCCACATCTCGAGAAAACTCAACCGACGAGGAACCAACCGACTTGGACCTCAACGTTCCTAATACGATTAGGAATGAAAATCAACCTGGACCTCCTTCGGGGCAAAGGCGTCTTCAATTGTCAACTGTGGCGGAGGTATGTGCTAGTTTTGGTGACTTGTCCCTCAGAGCAGCAGCAATGATCGTCAGCGCAACTGTATCCGACGCAAAGCTCAAAATTCCGGAAGACACGTGAAAGGTAGTGGACCGGCATTACTTACGAAGACAGAAAAAGAAGATGCTAGATTCAGTAAAAGCAAAGACAGATAAATAAAAAAATACCATTGAAGGTCTGTATTTTGACGGCAGAGAGGATGAAACAAACTGCAGAAAATAGGCAAGAGGACTTACCCATCTAAGGTTAGGGAGGGACATGTCGTGTTAGTTGGAGCCTGGCTCCCAATTTTTCGGTTTTGTCTCTCCCACAGGAGGATTTGCAAGAAACATCATATCTGCATTTTCTTGATTTTTTGCGAAAGAAAATATTGAACTTTCCAATTTAAAAGTGATTGGATGCGATGGCACCAAAGTGAATACATGTCAGGAAGGAAGCGTCATCCGTTTTCTGGAAGCAAAACTCCGACGTCCCTTACAGTGGTCTATTTGCCAATTTCACTTGATTGACTTAACACTGCGGCAGTTGGTAGAAACATTATACGGGCAAACTAAGGGTCCAAATTTGTTTGCAAGACCTATTGTCTCCACCCTTCAAGACTGCCACACTCTTGATATCATACGATTCGAGCCAGTTCCAACAAAATTGTCCCACGAAGAAGACTTGAGATTGCTTAGCAGTGACCAGCAGTATCTTCGGAAAATTTATAATGCTGTGGCCAAAGGATTTCGCTCGGAAAATTTGGTCAGATGAACTCCAAAAAATGTGGCTCATTCTCGTTAGCTCACTACGGCCAGCCGACAACTGAGGCTATAAGTGTCCACTAAAATTAATGCGCTAATTTATAATATCTAGTGTCATTCAAAAAGTACACGCACCTGTCTGATTTTCAGTGAAAAATACCATTGTATACACGCTGGTGCTGTAAATTTATGGAAATTGTTAAATTGATCAAGATATCTACCAGTAGATTCAAAAGAGTCATTGATCCTGTTATTCAGAGAAACAGTTTTTTCGGGCACTCAGAAAATTCACTCCTCCCGATGATTGCTGACAATGGAGAGGAAGTGTAAGAGATTCGTGGAAAATAATCTTAAGAGGCATGAAGAAATACGCGTGCGACGAAAATCCAAGAACTTTTGAGTTAACAGATTTTAAATTTGATGTAGAAGACTACAAACTGCTGATAAAATGGGACGAGAACACCGACTCGTGCTCTATCGCATCTCACGACTGAAGAAAGTCGATAATTATTTGACTAATGCTCAACTGTGGAACGCAATTGTCCTTGTCATACGCAAGCTTTTGAAATATTTGTAAAAGAGGTAACCCAAGCTTCATTGGCATCCGCAACAACGACAGACAATAAGAAATACAGAAAATACTAGAAAGCAGAACAAAAATCCCCACCTTCAAAACCTAGTCTCAGTTCATGCTGTGATAGAGTAAGTTTTACATTTATCTCCTCGGCTTCAAAAATAAAAAAAATCGATAATGACCTTTAGTGTTCAATGAAAATAAAGTTTAAAGACGAATACTTGCACACAGATAAACCGACTGGTACTAAAAATGATCACTTTCTATTTTTTCGATAGCATATAATCTGATAAAGGAAATGCGTTCCTCTATTCTATGAGTGGGTGTGTGGGCGGGGGAGTTCATAGTGCAGGTACCTCAACGTGGTGAGCTCTGGTAACTACTTTAATTATTTTTGCATTCTTTCTCCATACTGAAAATTAATAGTAAAAGTAGGCTAAAAATCGAGGAGTGTTTCTTAACTCCCTGAATAATGACGGTGTGTTATATTTCTTTCATACAGTTATTCCGTAATTGTTATTACCTGGAAACTGTTTAATTATCTAATATTAATGAGATCAACGACGGAAGACGCATCCGTGATGAGTTTTGCTGCGTTCGCGGCGACCGGGCAGGAGGCGCGAGCCGACAGGAGACTCTCGGGCGGCCTTCGGAGCGTAGCGCCGCGACGCTGCGTGGGCGGTGCATATTACGCGCGGGCGCGCACTCAAAATAGACGATTTGTGGCTTAACGGCTGCAGATACGTACAAATGGACGAAATTTTTGTCCTACAGGACCGCAACTCGACAAATTCCATGGGAAACCAATTTAAAAACATGACTTTTTCCATTTTCAGCCCCCATCCCCATAAATGGCCACGGCGCGAGGGTCTAGGGTTGACCTAGAGGTCCCAAATTTTTCTGGCCTCATTTTGAGTCACTTTGACAAATTTTTCCAGAGGGCCAAGTTTCTCCGCGAAAAATCGATTTTTCCGATCCGCCCTACAGTGTCCCTGCCTTTACGTCATTTAACTCCCACAATGCAATTTCTGCCCCGCGCTTCCTGCGTCGCACCACTCGCCTCAACACCCGGACGGTGGGCCACGAATCAACATTTTTATGAGTTACACTTCCTTTGATATAGTCAAGTTTTCTATTGCCGCTCCTATAAAATTCTCCCTGACACACGCGAAAGCACTCTGCGATTTGAATAAAATGTCCAGAAAGGGAGGGTTCTGACTTGAATTAAGCGAAGAACGAATCTAATCCTTAAGTATTTCTTATAAAATCTTCCCTTCTTATAAAATTTAAAAATCCACTGCAAAAACAGACCTTAGTAAAGCATTTGCAGAGTTTAAAAGAAAAACACTTGGGGAGCAATTGAAGAAAAATCCAAAAGTCTTCTGGTCGTACGTAAGGGAAGTGCAAGGCCATAAGTCTGCCGTCCATTCACTTAAAAATGATAGGAGTGAAATGGCCACAAACACTCTTGACAAAGTTAACTTGCTAAATTCCTTCTTCCAAACCGTTTTCAACCCACCTTCCGGGGATCCAACTATCGTGTTACCTGACCTCTTTCAGCGGCTGATGCAACCAATTGATATTTCCTGTAATGGTATGGAAAAGTTACTTAAAGATATAAGCCCCAGCATATCTCCTGGCCATGATCAAATTCCCTCCCGCGTATATGGAGAGTTAGCTTCCGAAATTTCCCCCTATCTTGAAATAGTCCATACTAATATATAAAAATGTAATTGTGTCTGTCTGTCTGTCTGTCGTCTGTCTGTTGCTCAATCACGCAAAAACTACTAGACGGATTGAGCTGAAATTTGGTATGTAGATAGGAAATGTGTCTGGGCAGAACATAGGCTATGTTAAAACACCCTCAGGGTCCCCAAACGCCCCTGAATGGGCCCTTAGATGGATCCTGGTGGTCCCTGGTATTGAGTTCGGTGCAGTGGTCTCATTTTTTGCATATTTAAAGTACTTTCACTTAAGACAGAGGGCTGGAATTTTTTTTTATCGGATGGCTGAATAAATGAAGATTCTAATCCTTTCAATCAATTTTCTATTACGCTTAGTATTTGCCTTAAAATCATATTTTTAGCTGAAAAATCTCACATTTTTCTCTGAAATAAACAACAGCATATTTCCTTGACAACCAGAGATCGGTGTGAATATCCTTTGATTTTTAAAGGAAATTCAAGCCTCTAGCATTTAAATTTCTTCAGGCCCATGATAACACGTAGAAATAAATTCTATATAAGAGGGGCCCAGAGTCCCAAGGGTCCCATGTTTGATGTTTCTTAAGGCTTAAAAAAGAAGTTCAAGAAGAGAAATGAATGACGGTCACCGCCTCGTGGCGTTTCTCGCGTAATGTTAAGAACCGTAAAAAAAGGTTTCTTCCCAGTACGAGAGACGGGTCACATAGAGTATGTATAGAGGTACTTTGTGCTCTTTCTGCAAGTGTTTATCAACATTTAACGAACAAATTTTTATTTAAAAAAGAAACAAAAAAATGCACCAAGAAAAATTAGAAACTAAATCGATCAACTCCTCATGGTGTTTCCAGGATTACGCTAAGAACCTCATAAATTTCATTTTAACCAAAACTACGGACGGGTAACCACCTATAAATCTGGTTCAAATATTGACTCATCTGCTTCGAAACTTCAATTTATTTAAAGATCGCGGAAATTATAAAGATCCTGATTAAGATACTCAAACCACATATCAACGTTAAATAGAACAACTCAATTAAGTCATTGAATGTTAATGAATGTATGAATAACAAGGGTAGCGATTAAGCTGTTAATTCACTCAAGATATGGCTAAGAGAACCTAAAATACGAGATGGCCATCTATCTTACGTGGTGATGAGT
Source organism: Platycnemis pennipes (assembly GCA_933228895.1). NCBI lineage: Eukaryota > Metazoa > Arthropoda > Insecta > Odonata > Platycnemididae > Platycnemis > Platycnemis pennipes. The sequence continues at coordinate 169,749,998 of OW121847.1, forward strand.
TTGCGTGGGCCATTTTTGGATTTTCCGTGCATGAAAGAGGACCAACAGTCACTCATCTCTCCGTGCACCTGGAAAACGGTCAGCGTGTCTACTACAACGACCAATATGTACAACACAGGTCACCAACTCCTCAAATGACCGCGCTAACAGTATTCTTCAAACAGTAGTTTTCTTACAAAATAAGTTCAATTTTTTTCACACCCGTTGAATTTCAACGGGTAGCTTCCGCTAGTATTTAATAAATCCCTCACCGAACACGTCGTACCGATGGACTGGAAAGCAGCCGATGTGACACCCATTTTGAAAAGTGGTGATAGGGAGCAGCCGTCTAACTACAGACATATATCCCTCACATCCATTTCATGCAAGGTCCAGGAACATATAATTGTCAGTTCAGTCATGGGTACCTAGATAGCCGGAATTTATTGCCCAATATTCAGCATGGCTTCCGAAAGAGCAGATCATGTGAAACTCAACTTGCTCTCTTTTCCTACGATATTTTAGTTTCTGGCGAAAATAATATTCCAGTGGATGCTATATGTATTTCTCGATTTCAGAAAAGCTTTTCACAAGGTGTCTCATAGCAAACTAATCCTGATATTAAAAGTCAATGATGACATACAAGCAATTGAAAATTGGTGTGATAGGTACATGGCAGTTAGAATTAAATTAAAAAAAATGAGTAGGTAGTATTGAATAATTGGGAAAAAATTTTTCTCCTCCTATCACTTACAAAATAAGAAATAATGAATTTACAAACGTGGAATCCATTAAATATCTTGGAAATAGACTAACTCATGATCTTTCCTGGGGTAAACACATATGTGAAATAATGGGTCAAGCGAGTCGTAAATTGGGATTCATCAAAAGAATATTGAGTAAATATGACGATCATGTATACGAGAAATCAGCTACTTTTCCCTTGTAAGACCTCATTTGGAATATGCCGCCAGTGTATGGAATCCCTACGAAATCGGTCTAAATAACGAACCTGAACATCTGCAGCGAAGATCGGAAAGATTTGTAAAGGGACGATACGATAATTATATTAGCGTAACCAGTCTATTAAATCAATTAAAATGGGAATCAATGACAGATCGCAGGTTGAAATTTAGACTTAATCTCTTAAACAAATTCCAAGGCAATATTTTCAGTGATGATGTTAAAAATATTTTGCGAACCCCAACTTACTATGGTAGACTGGACCATAATCACAAAATTAGGAAAATTGATTGCCGAACTGACAGATTCAAAATGTCCTTTTTCCCTCGTACAATTAGGGATATGAATAGCGGTAAATATGTCAAATACGAGTGAAGCAATGGATAACATTGGCAGCTGCATGTTGGTATAAGGACTTGCTAACCCAACTAACAGCATTTTTTGCATGTTTGCTTTGATATTTTTATCTTTTTTAAATGTTGCAGTTTAGACTAATGTATTAATACAAATCCTTTTTTATGCATGATATGCAGTGCAAGTTTGGTGAGAATTCACCCCCTGCCACACACCTTTATGGTGGCTTGCAGGGTATTATGTAGATGTATTTACAAAAATACACAGCGATAGTGAAAGAATCCCACCGAATTCAAATTTTCCCTTCAGATCCTCTGGCAATCTGCCGATATTTTAAGCGAATCGACTTTTTCAGTTTGCGCCGAGTTCAAACGTTGCCTCTCACTTTCGTCTCCTATCATTCGCGCCATGCGACTCCGGCGGCGGCCGAGGGAAGCTCCCCGCGCTGCGGTCGCTCGCAGACGACGGCGGCGGAGGCAGTGTCCGGCGGTCGGCGTTCGCCATTACGGCTGTCCCTCACTGACGTCTCCCCGAGAAGAAGAAAGTGCAAGGCGGTCGTCGGCTGGCTGGCGTCCTTCTGGCTACCTCTGCTCCGGAGTTCGGGTGAGTGAAGAAAACCCTGTGCTCCCATTTCTCCGGGCTCTCCTCCAGACGCCAGTGTTGTCCGTGTGTGTGTGGGGCGATTGTGTGTGTTATCGATCGCAGTCTAGATGCTCTCGTCAGGAGTGAGGGCACGGAGTCTCTTTCGCGTAAATACTGCAGCTGCAGAGTGGGATTCCGGTGCCTCTCTCTCTGGACGGCCCGTGGCCAGGGGCGGGGTCCCCCTTTGAGAGGAAGAGGGCCCTGGGAGTGGGGTGGGGGGCGTGGCGGGCCTGGGGTCACTTCCCTGTCGACCCTCCAGCGCGACGTTGCCGCGATTCGCCTCGTCACCGGGGAAGCACGCTGCCGGCTTCCCCTGATGCGGTCGCCTGGCAACGGCTGTTGTCTTCCCATGATCGCGCTCCGCCCGCCGTAAGCGAACTTCTGAAATGCTATCGATCGCGCCCCGCCGCTGCGGGTTCGAGAGAATGTAAACCAAAACGAGTAGTTTATGCCCTCTCCTCCCTGAGCCGCGTTTCGTTGCTTGCAAGGTTGCAAGGGTGGATGATAAGTGTGGTCCATCGTCAGGGATTCTCCGGAGGATCTGTGCAAGCCCACCGGAAAACTACTCCCTCATCCTTTCGAACACGAATCCACCAGGATCCAATTTAGTTACCCTAGGGCGAAAGATCCTCGTATTGTGGCGAGAGCTATATGCATCGGTCCCTTGCTAGAGACGGTGTACCCATCAGTAAATAAATATTGGAGCCGAATCACGACTAACCTATCGCGCTTGGAACGATAGGTAGTCTGTGCTCTGGAGTGTATCGAGCGTATGCACCATTAAAGAGATGCACGTCACGGCATTCGGTGGGAGCGAGGCAAATTCACGGGATGCAGGAAGTACGTGTTCCCACTAACGCGCTTGCGTGTTAGGCGAGAAGAGGCGGAATGTAACGTAAGGTGATGCCGTCTTAACTCTCACGGACCCAGCACCAATTCGTTGGTGACGAGAGGGGCACTTGTATGGAGTGGACGTAAAGAAACGGCTGGAAGGAAAAGGACACTTCCGTCTAGTCCGGGCGTCTTGGGCACACCGCTGTCTTGAGGGCGGGGCCGACGCCATCGAATTACGAAGCTGCCCCAGGGCATCATTCACTTCCGTAAATTACGTTTTCATCTCCCTACGTCTACATCATACCCGGAAAGCCTACACGAAGGTGTGTGGCAGAGGGTGAATTCACACTAAACATGCTTAAAGAGAATTCGTAGCTACATTCTACTTTAAACTTAACAATAATCAAAATGTTTAAGGTAGCAAATCAATCATGCAAGAAACATGCTGTTAGTTGGGTCAGCTTAAATTCCTTATACCAACGTGCTACTACATAGGCTATCCATTCATACACTTGCATATATACACTATTGAATATATTTACAGTTACTATTCACGTCCCTAGCATTACGAGGGAAGAAAGACATTTCCAACGTGGTTACGTGTAGGACACTGGAATGGTGGGGCATCGCGTTTGCAATCAACCCACAACCACCCTCGCATACGACACCACGAGAAGCGATTTTTGTCGAAGGAAAGAAGGCTCGTAAAGATTGTCGCTGATAGTGTGTGTGTGTGTGTGGAGAGAGGCTGCACATTCTATTTGGGTCGTATTCTGCAACTCGCGTGATCGATGATGGGCTCAGTTGGCGGAGTTACATCTTCTCATACAATCGAACTGGTTCCGAGTGATGTCCTTCGCCGCCCCCAAAATGTATCGAACAGTATTATTCGCGTGTGTAGTAACGCCGTCCCTCTCGTAATGACGTCAACGTAGTCACGCTGACGAATTCTCACGATGGCTCGCGATCACAGGATTCTCATTCTGACGGGGAGGGGGGCACTGAAATGAAGGCACGGCATCCACGGGAACAGCCGAAATCTCTTTGTGCTGTCGGACGAAAGGTAAATAATTCACGTTGACCGAGATTCCGTTCTGGTTCAGTTCTTCTCCTCCGTGTGGAAATGCTTCTCTTGTAGTTTTCCGAGTCTTCAGTATAGGTACCTCACCGGGAGTAGTCTAGGTGAAATCGGAGGTGTAATCAGTTTCTCTCCCGCTAATCACATTCTTTCAGAAAATTACCACAATTGTGTTTTACGTAGTTATACTTAACCAGCAAACAACTGCGAATGATAATATATCTACGCCAATTTTCCCGTGGTGACTCATAATCAAATAATTTTTCCTTTTTCTACTGGTATTTTCATAAAGTATAAGGTTACTTTCTCCATATCCACACACGATGTATTCTCAAACACATAATTATGTGCTTAAATCTCTTCAAATCTTTGTCATTTATGTTCAATTCTATCTGTGAGGAAAACGCCAAATTTTGACAATGAAAACTTGATAATAAACTTTAAAACCAAATTCATTGTTCCGGTTTCCCGACTTTCTTTGTTTCCGGTTTCTTTCCACTTGGTCTATGTCTCAAGTTTAAAGGGAAGGCCACCCATAACGACGCTTATTTTCTTTTCCTTCGCATGCAATAGCCTTATAACACCCAAATCAACCACACTACTGCCTCACCGGCAATATGACGGAGCCTGCTGTTAACTATGTCATTCAGGGTATTAACGGAACAAAAGTGAACCTACCACGCTTCCCTGGGGAACACCAAACCTGACCTTGAATTCAATGGAGCGAAAACCATCGGATACCACCATTGGAACGCATACAGTTTTTCTCTTTTATTATGTTATTGGCTTGCCCAGAGGTTAGCACCTCTGAAGCCTTCACTGATTTAATGGAGAAAATTGAAATCACCACATGCGCATGGCATTATGGTAAAAAGGTCACTATACGAGTTGGTACCTATGCACAATTCTCATGTTCGACTATCTCCTGTCCCTCCTCCCAGGGAATGTTCGGTTTTTCGGTTCAGGGAATGTTCACCCTTTCAGGCTGAAGAACATTGAAATTAGCACTAATCCGATCAGCATCATCTTACTTTCGTCAGCAATTGGTTGAGATTGGTTTGAGGAAGCACTCCGCTCCATTTTTCTATCGCCTAATCTCTTCATATTCACGTATTTCTTCTCTTTCACGTCCTTCATCACTTGTCCCATGCATCTCATATACGAGGCCTTACTTTTCCATTCCTCCCGTTCACTTTTTCCCTCAACGATTGCCTTCATCAGGATGTCTCATGATGTGGCGTATTAAGTGGTCCAGTCGTCTTATTAGGGTTTCCAGCACTCTTCTCTTTTTTCCCTCTCTTCGAAGTACCACACATCCTCGTTACTTACTCGGTCGATCCATTTAATCTTCATCATTCTTCTGTAGCATCACATTTCGAATGCTTCCACCGTTTTCTTCTCCACTGCTGTCATCGTCCATGCCTCACTGCCGTAAAGAAACACGCTTTAGATGTACGTGCTGATGAATTGTTTTTTTTACTTCTACGCCTGCATTTCCAGCTTTAAGCTTGCCAATTTTTTCCATTCGGATATTCGCGCCGAAAGATTTTTCTTTGGCTTCCTTCATGGCACCCTCGATGTAAACATTAAAAATTACGGGAGACAGAACACAACTCTTGTCTCACTCCTTTCCTTATTCTTGCTTCTTCACGGCTGGGTCCAGATTTAATGACAACTACTTGGTTTTTATGCAAACTGTGGTTAATTCTTCGATCATTGTAGGACACTCCAATTCCATTCAAAATTCCTAGCATTGAATTCCAATCCACGTTGTCAAAAGCCTTCTCTAACCCCACGTCGGTTTGTTCTTCTCCATTCTCTTCACTATAAGCAGCCTAAGGGCCAATATTTCTTCTCTTGTGCCCTTATTTTTCCTGAATTCGAATTGATCTTCATCCTCGAACTGCTCTGCTTTTCGTTCTCTACTTCTGTAAATGATCCTTGTCAGTATTTCGATGTATGTGTCGTCAGGCTTATACTTATTGTTAGTCCTAAAATTTTCCCTTTCCTCCGCTCACTTCTTTTTGGGAATAGGAATGTTTTTCTCGAAATCCCTGTTGAGTACATGTCGCAGATATTTCGTAACGATGGGTTGATATCTTCTCTCCTGCATTTTTAATTAGTTCTGCGGGAATGTCGTCGACTCCAGAAGCCTTATTCATCCGAAGGTCCCTTGCTGCTGCGTCGAATTCCGATCTTAATATTGATACTCCTATATCATCCTTTTCGACTTCGATTTCCTCTTCGATCACTTGCTGAGAATTTTTCCCGTTGTATAACTCTTCCAGATATTCTTTCCATCTCTTCACTTTGTCCTCGTTTTCAATCAAAAGTTCTCCATTCTTGTCCCTTATGGCATTGCATCTTGCGCTCCGTTCCTTGAAGTGGTTTCCCACTATCCTATATAAAGCTCCTCCTTTCCAAGTGCAAGGTTCTTTTGAGCATCTTCGCGTAGATTCTTCATCCACATTCCTCTAGCTTTCCTTGCTTTGCGACTTATTTCGTTCCATATTCTTTTGTAGCAAGGTTTCTCTTCTTCATTTTTCTCATTCTTGTGCTTTCTTCTTTCTTCAGTCACGTCTAACATAAGACTTCTTCAGTGATCCATGCCTTCTTGGCAACTTTACGTTATGTATGTATATTGGTCTATAATTACATGGCTGTTCCCTATCGCCGTTTTTAAAAATTGGGGTTACGTTTGCTATCTTTCAGTCTTTGGGAACTGCATTTTCTTCGAGGGATTTTGTGAAATCCTTATTACTTTAAGATACGGACCCGATTCGGGAGCTTATTCTTAATACATACGAGCTGGAATTTCATCAGGACCTGAGGACTTATTCGGGCTAGTGTTTTTTTTATAAGAATTCGATTCCGCTTCGAGATATATCGATCGGGGGCATTGGTTGTTGAAATCGGTCTGGAGTGATTTCGTCCAAAATATACTTAGATTGATTACAAATGCTATGAATAAAGGAATTCCTCAAACTAGCCATATCTAAACTGGAAGTTGCTATTTCGCCTCTACCGTTTTTCAAGGATTTAACCGTTGGATTATTAGTTCCCTGTAGGTACTTTCGTATTTCCCTCTAGTTGTTCTCCGAGTACTTTTCCCTTGAATTCACTAAACGCTTTTCCAATGGCCGTTTGCGCGGGTGCTTTGAAAATTTTAATATGTTCGATAATATTATTTATTTAGATCGTCATTGGCTACATTTTCCTTCGTTTCGCGTAGCTAACCCTTTGGCGTTTCTAGCATTTTCTAACCTCCGCGTTGTACCTATACCACCTTGTATCCCCGTTTCTCACTTCTTTGGATGGTTATCGACCACTTTAATAATATATTTGCATCATTGTAGGATATATCGATATATCGACCACTTTAATAATATAATATATAGTTTGGTCGTCTTCAAAGACGACCAAACCTCCATAAATTAACCCACCTATTCTCACTCTTATTCTCATATGTTGGCAAATGACAGCGTAATATGGAGGAACTGTTTTCATGCATCGCTGTTTCTGCTGAAGGTCTCGAATTTTTCAAAGGAGACCTGTTAAGTCAGAACTAAATCCGTTGTAGTCTGCTTTAATAAAAAGATAAATCTTTCTTTATAATTTAATGTTATTTTGCAGTATTCAGAGAAAATTTAACGTAAACTACACTGTGATCAATTACTACATCAACGTTTTCAACTGTAATAGCCTCTTCAGGGATGTTTGTGGCAAGTGAATCAATAATGTTCTCCCTTCTATTAAGCAAGGTGTGTACGATTTGATGCAGTGTGTACGATGCGAACAGCTTCACAGATTCATTTGTCATTTGTCCCAGTCGAATAGCCCGCTCGTGTTCTTCTAGGCGGGTTTTCACGGAGCGTCCGGTTTCGCCGATTTCTTCTAGCAAGTTTGGCATGGTATCTCATACACTCCTTCCACTTGAAATGGTGTTGCATCCTTCACACTCCTCAGGCAGTTTCTGATTTTTAATTGTGGCTTGAACACAGCTTTGATTTCATGTTTGCGGAGGATGTCTCCTATTCTATCCGTCACGCCCCGGACGCAAGGAAGGAAGGCTCTCTTGGGTGCAAGGTTGTCTGCGTCCGGAGTCCCAATTTCTTCTTTTGGGCCGTCCTCATCCTTGTTCATGATTTTGAAGAATGTTTTGGAGATGGCTCTCTTGTCATATACGTTTTTCTGTAGAATGGCTTCCACTTTCTGTCTTTCGGCCGGGAAGTTGGTCTCGTCACTAATTCTGCAGGAACGCTGAATTACGGTGTTGAGTACCGCATCTAGCTGTGCGGGTTGATGGCGTGAATTTGCCTTGAGGCACCGATTGGTGGAAGAGGGTTTCCTATACATCGCGTGTCCCAGAGTTCCATCATTTCTCCTTTGCACCAATACGTCCAAAAATGGAATTTTACCATCTTTTTCTACTTCCATTGTGAAAACAATATTGTCGTTTATACTATTTAAGTAACCATAAAATTCATCAAGCTTCTTTCGGCCATGCGTCCATATAATAAAGGTGTCGTCGATGTATCTCAACCAAATCTTGGGCGTATTAACCGCGTTTTGAAGTGCTCTCATCTCGAAGTTTGCCATGTAAATATTCGCTACCGCCACTGGGGAGATAGGAGAACCCATAGCTGCTCGTAAAAGTTGTTCCTCCACCGGAAAAAAGGTGCTGGTCAAACACATCTCTGTCAACTTGGCGATAGTTTCATCGAATTCTTCTTCGATTAGGCAGATCGCCTCGTCATAGGGAATGCCGGTAAAAAGCGACGTCAAAACTGACGAGAATATCACTCGGACTAACCCGGATGTTTTCGATGATCCTCAAGAAATGCTGCGAGTCTCTCGCGTAAGAGCTGGCCTCTTAGGCTCCCGCAATACTCCCGCCAAATGTTTGGCTGTGCAGGTGCATCGATAGCGCTAGCAATGGGCCTCAGGGGTATGCCTTCTTTATGGATCTTAGGGAGGCCATACACGCAAGGAGTTCTTGGGTCCATGTGGGGTCAATCTCTTCTTAAGTTCTGGATCTTCGACCCATTTCTTGGCGACTTCAGTTACTTTCCTTTTGTAACGAGTGGTCGGGTCTTTCTCAATCTTGTGGTAAGGACCATTTTTCAGGAGTTCCTCCATCTTCTTTTCGCATTCCTCCTTATCCAATATAACTATGGAGTTCCCTTTGTCGGCTGGTAAGATGACGATGTCGTCAATATTTCTGAGGTTCTTTAGGGCTGCTTTCTCTTGCTTGGTGACGTTCTGTTTTTGTTTCTTAGGCTGCTATTCTGAACGAGAAAAGGCCGGCCTTATAAGTCATAATAGCGGAAAAAGTCGATATTTTCAAGAGTATTACGACCCAGTCGTTATTTGCTATTCTGAATGCCGAAGAGTCACCGGAAGTCGCTATTCTACAGATATCCCATAGCGCGGTCGAAATATGGTATTCTGAACGGCAGATAGCGACCGGCCGGGTCGTAATATTATTCCCCGATTCTGAAGACCGGGCAATCTGGATAGCGCGACGTAAATCAGCTCGCTGAATGACTTTCAAATGTTTATAATGTTTACTTCGAGTAGTATCGGGTATATATTCGACGTTTGTTTACTATCTGAAAGGGCTGGACGTCTGCATTTCAAGTTTTGGCAATTGTTAATGCATATGTAGAAGCCCGGGGTAGGCTACGATTAGAGAAAGTGATACATATGTGTTTGTTTTTTGTGAAATCAGTGGACTGTGGTGTTTCTATTTGCTTTGAAGTCATTGGTGGTGCCTGTTTTAGTTTCTGTGGTTGTTGTATCGGAAAATTTCAAGCATGTTCATTTATCTGGTAAGAATTAAATCTTGTTGAGAATTACTAGAAAGTGTTATTTATAAACTTACCGGAGGACCACAGAGGTTCCATCCCATGCCCCTCTGTAAACTGACCACTGCACGCAAATACCCTCGCAAACCGACCAAGATTTATAAACAATAATAATAACAGGAGGATAGTATAAATTAATTTGAAGTGATGGAGGAAGGATTTATTAACCATTTCCGTGTGTCGAGTGAAATGACTATGTTTGTAGTAAACTGCCTTGATTAAACCTTGCGGCGAGAGAAATCCTGCAAGCCATGGCTTGATGATGTGCAAATACTCAATAATAGATCATAATAGTAGACGGGGAAAGTGTGATGTGCCATATTATACTTCATTGCAAAGGCAGTTTATTAATGTGAACGTATTTTCAGTTTATAGAACCTTTAATTAGTTATTTACCTGCCCGATGAAAAGCAATAAAACTCCTACCGACAATAATCCTTTTCATCTCATTGTGTATTTATTTACAACGTCTCCATTGGGTCGTACTTAATTGTAAATATATTAATAACTATAGTTACCCTTGAGTGTAAACAATTTTTATTTTGCTTGCATTGTAAACAAACAACAGTGATTTCATGAAAATACCGGTACAGAAACGAAATTGCCGAACGTGAGCAGCTGTGTGTCACTTAATAATCCTGAAGGGTACAGAAACCACAATCATTCCCATTCTATTAATTTTCAAATTGTATAATTATGAAACTATTGATCTTTTATGATGATAAGTACGATTTTCGTGCGAGTACCCTAGCCTCCGTAGCAAAACGTATTTAATGTTTATCAACATTGTTTATGAAGATGATAAAGTAATTAATATAAGTTCTACCACTTAATATTTGTGATAATCGGATGAATATAATGAATGTGGTTGCTTACCCCAGAGCGGAGCATTAGGTACCAATTCATCATTAATAAACTCGTATTTATATACCATTAATAACCACCACATTAATATTGATAATGAGTACGTTTTCAACGACGGCCCTTTTCTCTGGCATGCTATTTAACGTAAAATATCCACGGAGAAGTTCATATTTCGTATTAATAGCTAAGGATTTTAATCAACTACAGGCGAAAACAATTTTACGACGAGTTTGGCTGTTTCATATGCAAATGTAAGCAGGAGAGTTACCTCAGTTAATGATGTTTGCTCGAAAGATACATTGATCTGGATGAATACGCGAATTTTCCAAGCAGGATAATAAATCATTCATTTATAATTTTATACATTAATATCAGCTGTTCGCTGGCCATTGTGAGAGGCGTAAAGTTGGCCGTAAATCTATCCCAAATTGTCCCAGAAAATGTAAACATCGCTTGCTATTGGCTGCCGGAATTTTTGTTTTCTGATCTTTACGGTTCTCATACCGGAAGGGGCGGGTACAATTATTCCACCTCAGAACTGGGCAATTTATTCCCCACCTCGATTCAGAATACCAGATCGGGGAATAATGACCCGTGGAATAGCGCGGCCTTATAATAGCGACCCCGATTCAGAATACCAGCCTTAATGTTAGCCGTTCTTAGGACTCTGCATGCGTCCTGTCGTATCACTTCCGCGTCGTCCCGGGATAGGTGTCCGATGGCGCTTTGATAATTTCTTCCACCGGAATCCTTGTCGGCGTCAAGGCGAAATTAAGTCCTTTTTGTAGACCTGATTTCGATGCTGCATCAATAAATTGGGAGTGTTGATAGGTGTACAATCAAATCTGGTTCGTTTGATGTTGATAGGTTCTTTCTGAGAGTCTTTTAGCTTCCCGAGTTTCCTTCGTTGCTTCTTCTTCCTGGTTTCCTCAACGGATTCCACGTGGGCCGCTGTCATTTTGTCCAGTCGATCAACGTCTTCTATCTTCATGGAGTTGGCTAGAAACAGGTGAATATGAAGTTGAGAAAATGCTTATTAAAGCACTCATACTTTAACAGCCAATAGTAGTAAAGTTACTCCATTTATTATCTTCATCACAAATTTACACTCTGTGCTCTCACAACTTTTCGTAACGGAGTCTTCTAACAAACTTACGCACGCAACAATAACAACCATATATTGGGTGCTTTCCATTCAAGCGACTCATGCGTCGCTTTGAGTTAACTCGCGGAAACTCAAGTCGACTTGTGTCTTCACGAATGGAAAGCAAGTTTCATATGCGCAGTAGCTGATGCGCTAAGGACTTTCACGGGGACTCGTGATTGGTGCGTTTTTGTAGGAAGGAAATCAAGAGCTTCCTTCTATTTGACTTATTGTTAGCAGTGCAAATATTGCTATAGCAAGATCGTTATTAATGAACAGAAAAATGAGTTGTAGGATGATTAATTAAGAAAATACTTTACTTAAACATTTGTTCTGAATTATGGGTTATTTTCAATGTGTCTTTTGCAGACGTATTGTGATTTAAAGCTTGCGCCGCCCTTTCTTCTTTTTTCAGTAACTCACCATTACCGGTGTGTCACCGTGTGTCGACTCGCGTTTGACACACTAGCGACACACACTGATTGGAAAGCACTACACGCGACACAAGTTGACTTGTGTCGACTTGCGTCGATGATTGGAAAGCACCCATTGTGTTTCAGGTATGTGCCATGAATCGGTGCCATGAGTAGAGGCAAAATAAATGCCAGCAATGAGTGAGGAATGATTTCAAAACGTATGGCGCCGGTAAACCCATTAAAAGAGGCGAAAACGTTGAGGTTTTTGTGTGCACGTTCCTTAGTGTACTTTGCACGCCTTGTCAACGCAAAACTGCCAATAACCTAAAGCCGCAAAACGCGCGTAACAATGACAGTCATGTGTATTAGCATTTCAGGCTAGCCAGCGGCAAAGCCAGTGCAGATATACGCAAAATGTACGTCAGCAATTTCTCCTCTAGTTATCGCCCTGCAGCATTAAATGCCTATAAATAATATCAATATGTTTAGTATACTTTCAATGTTAGTGCACGATTAGTGTTAGTGTTTTTTATCTCTGCCGTGCAAACAGAGATTAGGTTAAAAGATATCTCTCCAAAGTTCTTACAACAACTCTCGAATTATTCATTCAACCTGAACTTAAAATCCTGCTGGCTTAAAAAAAAACAATTTAAAATATATACAATCTCATTTTAATGACTATTCCCGCTTGGTTGCCAAGGAAAATTTGATTGTTAAAAAGAAATAAAAATTGATGAATTTGAAGCTAAAAACTCAATTTTCAGCCAAAAACGTACCATATAAGAAAATCGTGTGGAAAAATTTAAGTCTACATCTTTCTTCCATAGAGTGATAAAAATTTCCATCCGATATCTTAAGTGCAACTAGTTTAAAAAAGCGAATGAAGAAACCTTTGCATCGAATGCTTTTCTTATGGGAGTAAAATTTAGGGATAAAAGTGACCCTTAAAATGAGTTTACACAAAAATCCGTTCTTAGTTCACCTCTTCACCACGATAGAATTATTTCGTGAAAATTTCTCGCTTTTATAACGAGTAGTTTGGGCTGTGCGTTGTCAGTCAATGTGTATGTCAGTCAATAAGTCAGTCAGGACATTTGGTTATATATATATATATATGTGAAGTAACTAGCGGAAGGTGACTGTTGATTCTCTACGGGAGGGAGTATGACATTTTAAAACGAGGTTGTGATTTTACAGGAGAGAATCTTTCCCCTAACTTCTTAAATTAATTTATCAAACAAAATTGAATTTGCCCGTACCGTCGCTTAATTTTCACTCTGGCGTCTTTAAGTTTCATTCGCTTTGCATCTTTGTTGACAATAGTCCCTTCCCAGCCGGCACATGACAAGGCGTATCTCCAAATATGAGGATAATATCCGCAGAAATCGTGACGAGCCTATCTTCTGAGCAAGGATAAAGATCGTGGACTCCACGCCTAAAAATTGACGAAACGAGGGATGAATTTCCGCATTTTTAAGGATAAGCTCATCCCTAGCGGGCTAGCCTCATTGGCTGAAAGGGGCCAATGAAAGGACGAGGGTAGCAGCGCCAAGGGCGGTGTTGGGCAGAAGCTTCGTTCATATATGGTAGTAACCTCCCCTACTTTCCCCATCCCAATTCCCCTCCCCTACATTCCCCACCCCCTCGGTTCATACTGAGGCGCGGGTTGCATTTACACATGGTGTTTCAAATTAGCGTACACAAATGAAATCCATAAACTTCACTGATGGCACGTTTTATTGTTTCACACTGAAACTGAAGTTATAAAAAATATTTAAGGCACCCAAAGTGACAAAATATCAACATACACAAAGGAAATGGTGCGTTAAATAGAAAAACATATGTAAGTTCCATAAATGAAAAAGAAAATATGGAAATGATGAGGCAGCATAAAAGATATTAATCGTAAATCATACAAAAAACAAAACAAATTCAGGCTGACGGACAAAGTGATTGAGTGAATACAAAAAGACCAATATTATTGCACTTATAAAAATGAAATAAACAACTATATGCCTTCTGAAATTAGGTTACAAAAATATTACGACAGCCAAAGTGACAAAAAATCAAGAGATGAATAGAAAATGGTGCACTCACTCACACAAACCATTTCACTCGTATATTTCACTACGAAATCACAATACATGGTGCAATAGGCTCCATCACTACCAAAAATAGTCCGCAATTAGCGAGAAAAAGTCCTCATACCGCGGGTTCTGCCTTTCCAGTGTTCGTCGAAGACACGAATACGTTACGGTACATGTCGTATTTATTCATCAATATCACCCATTACACACAAAACTGCAAAACACTATACGACACTTCGAGCACAGTCAACAGCGTCCAGACAAGCTGATCACATGGACGAACTTCACCATTGGCGTGGTAATTACATTATCTCCTACTCACTCTTTACCATCGACTATTAACTGCGAGATGAAGCATTTTCCTCAAGGTAGCTAGAAAAACGAACCGCTAGCATATCTCATGCTTCAATTCACAACAAATAACTTGATACACAACTGTTTCATGGAATAACCGCGAATGAGGACCATGTTTTGTATGTTATCACAAGAAAATACAGGGAATTCCAGCCCTTCACACCGGCTTCGTCTTCCTACCATTTCCTACGGCGTGATATTTGAAATGCCATAATCATTGCTCATTGGCCGACGGTGGGACAAAATGATTGGCCGCCTTAATAGAGAAAGAAACAATGGAAAGAACGTCGTGAATCTTGAATAATGGTACTTAATCAACCGTAAAGAACAATTTTAGTTTCAATAATCATAAATGTTTTTGAGAATTCATATGTTTAATAAGAATTTTATACATAAGCATATTTCGCATTTACAATTTGCCCACAAAATGACGTCCGCTACAGAGCCACTAGGCGACCAATTAATAAACTACGAAGGCAAAATACCTTTCGTGCTGCCACCTAATGGCCGATTTACGAGCTATTACAACTCGAACGAATGGCACCATGGCACTCAATGTGGAAAGAAAATTACTACAGCGGTAACAAGAAGTAGCAGGCGTTTCGCGCTGTTTGGTGTTGATGAATGAAATAAGGTGACCTAGCGACGGAAACGTGCATCGTGTGGATTCATATCCATATTTTAAGTTACAGCCACCAAAGTCATTATGCAATCCACTAAATACGATTTCGCCGTACAATTAGATTGACACTGCGTAAAAGCGGCTAATATTTTTTTGTATATCTCACTTAAAATGAGAGTATGTTCAATTTTATTGCACCAGCGATAAAAATCATGGAAGTCGAGGGTATATAATGTTCTAGATATGCCCATCCCAGGTTTACCTAATTCTGTCCGGGATGAGTCGAGGATATATACTATGTGGAAGATATGTTTATCCCAGGTTTATCTAATGGGATAAGCCCATCCCTGTGCTGACTGGGGTATTACCAATTACACTGAATAACATGCAATTTTCTGCCGCAAAATGCAATTAATAGCGCCCACATTAGTTGCATCAACAATGTTTAATAAATGATAAATAGTTGCTGGTGATTTGATTTATTCAATAATTGCACTGCCAAATAACTGTGACACCCCCTCTCCCAAACGCTTGCAATCGAGGAAAGCAAGGATATTGAACGTGGAAGATAAGCTTATCCCCAAAATATCAGATTTCTCCAAGTTGCCGTAGACTAATGTATGTTACACCCCCTCCCCCAATGCTTAAAATAGTGGAAAATAGGGATATTGAACGTGGAAGATAAGCTTATCCCCAACATATCAGATTTCTCCAAGGATACGACCAAATCTGTGCTAGCTGGGTTGACACCTTCGTGGCATTATAAGACTGAAATTATGTTCAAAGTAGATGTAATTTTCAAATTTCAGCGGGAAAACGAAGAAACCTACGTATTTAAATCGGTGCTACGTTATCAGGGATTAACAAGAAGAGGAAATGAAATAAATACAGACTGATACCAGCAGCGAAGAATTAAATTCAGGTATTCAGACGAACAGCAGTTCCTAGCAATAAACCTGCAAAAATAATTCAAGCAAATAAGTGTAGAGAGAAACACAAACGAATGTCGCAGTGGGCGAACCATATCAAACTTATTTGTAAACAAAGACTTCGGTTGCCATGGGAAATGGATGATTAAACAGTAAAATTTACGGAAGTTCCGCAGAAACCTTCAAAGTTCTGGTAACCAAAATCAGTAGTCCACGATAAAAGCAAGAATCGTCATTGAAACATCATTGGGCTAATGTGTCTCTCAAGTTTGTGCAATGAATATTTCTAATTAAAATTTACGAATGGAAAAATTATCTCAAATAATTGGACCTTTACATCTACATGTAATGGAAACGCTTTGACTCATCTGGGGTCGAACTGGGGACTATTATTTCCATGAAAAGAGGCTTATTAAAAGCGCAAGGAAGGAATGTATTTAACTTCAAAGTTTGAATACACTACCACGTTTAGTTCTTGAGTTTTAGGCGAATGAATATGCCTTCAAGCATGCCTACATTCTACTTGATGATGCAACAATACTTTCAGTCGTCAAGGGGATAGGGCTGTTTAAGATGAAAAAAGATCACCAGAAATCGCCATATTTTACTGAAGAAACTGAATTACCAGTAATTTTGATCCGAAATGAGGATTCGACGATAATAATAAAAGTATTTATTGAATTATCTTTCGGCTGCTGTGCGTCTCAAGTCTGTGCAAAAGGTATTTCTAATTAAAATTTTCAATTAAAAAATATGGCTGCAATCCGTAAGAAAGCCCTCAACATGTATTTTTTATGGGGACTTTTTGTCTCGACTGGTATCGACCCGACCCAGCTAGCACCAGTCAATATATATATCCCATCCATTTCGTAATACTATCCCAGTATTCGAGGGATGTCATATCCTGCAAGGGAAAGGATATAAGGATATGAAGGGGAGAACCAACGGAAAAATATGAGACGAGTCTCCGCCTTTGAAGGGATATGGTATCCGTAGCAGGGTATAGGTGCTGCCTAGCGGTGAAAACCAGAAGAACCTATGATCGACGAAAACCATATAAATCGATTATATTCCCGTAGGAGCAATCGTATCGAGCATCTATCGACTGTGATATCGCACAAGTATTATTCGAATTACGGCTTCTACTCGATATATTTGATGCAGACAAAACTCTTAAATTCCTATTAAAACTCCATTACCAAAAAATACCAAATAAGTAACAACCCATTTAAGAATGCGAAAAAAACCACCCACCAAAGGAATATCAATTGAACTACAATTTTGATGAGCATACCGAGAAGTCCCTGTAATAGTGTAAAGGGTGCAACAAGCCCTGGAAAAAACAAGAGTACAGAATAACAAGGAGATATCGGTGAAACCACTTATTGTAAGAACTTGAGAAAGCAACTTTTACAGTATTTTTTCATGGATTCTCCCCTCAACATCGCCAACCATAACAACTCTCCTAAACTCCGATTATAATCTGTGATGAGGTAAAGCTGGGATGCATGGGTCTTCACTGCACCTTGATAAATAAGAGAATCTTCAGTTACCTAACTATTTAAACATGAAGGGTAGACACGTAATTTTCGAATATTAATTCACCATATTGTATTGAAAACAAACCACCCATTTCTGGCACTCTAAATAAACCACAATTTTCCAAATACAAACACTACAAAAATAAATTTAATGCAATGTCTAAGTTAAAATGAACTTTTTAAAAACGAATCGCTCACTAAATCAATAGGATTACCATAATGTCATAACATTAGCTTATCGTTGCCTTTCAATAACTTATTCTAAATGTTTACGCCTTAATAATTGACTCTTGCAGTATTTTGATAGTAAAAGTGAAATATAGTCGGGAAATTTTTTTTTTACAAAATTATAGTCAATGAAATATCAACAGACAATGTCTAAAAATTAACAGCTAACTACCCCACACAGCAAAGCTGTTATCTTCTTATTTAGGTGGATGAATCCCTTACGTTTAAAACCACCGTTGTGTGTATGTATTTATCCGATGTCACTAACTACTCATAAGAAATGCATTAGGCACGACCATTACAATGTACTGATCACCGAATACGCCATACATGTTCATTCCCCAAAGCACCAGTCAATAAATCGTAGCGATTGCCCAACTGCATGCCACATGTGATAATATTATCCAGAATATATAGGTATATGGGGCTGAACATGAGTTGCCAAACAGAAAACTGTGTCAATAATATCATTTCGCAGCTAAGTTAACAAGCCACGTCATAATATTAAAGAGTATTGCCTTTAAATTAACAATTGTTTTCCATTTTGTAATAATATGGCCAAAAAGATACTGGTACAAAATAGCGAGACACCAGCAGATATAAAAATTAAATTAAAATTACTAAAAATTTTAAAAAAGCAAAATTAATGTTACCTTACCTTATTGTCTCTTACAAGAAGCTGGTTGCGATGTATATTCGTTGAACTGGGTTGTTGGATTCTTCTCGGCGTGTGAACATTCACCATATGCAGCAGGAACAATGAAATGAGCAAAGCGAGGAAACGATGCACACAGTTATTACCAAAATAAGACGGGCTCCAAAGATGGCGATTTTCACATGGCAAAAGAGATTCTCTTTTTCGCATGTTTATCTGGAATTGGCCGAGAGAGCGAGCTAAATTCCGCCAAATGTCTGCTACCGTGTAGCTCAAGCCCGCATTAGATATAATACACCAGAAAGAATTTAGTCCTTCCTGAGAGCAATCTCTCGCTAAATAATTAACTCTGTAATTTACTCAATATTAGACTGCTTCTATTCATCCGAGTGGATCCATTATTATGATACCGGATACGTCGCTGACATGTTTTCTCTGTGGTATCCGTCCCTGAAATCCGAAGAGCACCTTTTCCGTTTTATATCCCTTTCATATCTGGGATACGATATCCCCTGTGCTAGCTGGGGAGGACAATTATAGTTGCAGGAAAAGGAGCCTATTGTCCATCCGAGGATGACATTTAATGCTCCTTAAAGTTTCAAAGCTGTGCTGCATTTGGTTCTCGAGTTTAAGGCGAACATATTAAACGGAGGCACTTCCAGCAAAAGATTCCAATCTTTCCGTCCCAGCCTGTAAGAAGGAAGTAGATCTTGGTTGCTGGCCCTTGCGCTTCACCCATTGTTGGCCAGGGCGGTTCTTATTTCGATAAATTGCAGCTAAAAGGGTGATTGACTGAAAAAAGACATCCCCCTTTTCATTTCACTGATCTCTTTAATTCTCATCATTTTTCCTTCTTTTTGTGTCGAAGTGCAAAGGAACTTCCAACAGAACTATGTGGAGCTGGGGCACTCATGTTTCAGTGGTGCCAAAGGAAGCGCGCGATAATTCCGAAAAACATTCGAAAACGGTGAGGGAGGCTAGTTCAATGGGGAAAGTAGCACGTAATTTTGTGAGCCCGAATACTTACCGAGTTAGATGGAAGTGTGTGTGTGTGGTGCTTTCCATGTTGTTTCACACCGTAACCGCTATAATTCCATGACCAGGAGGGGTGTGCTCGAATCGTTCGATTTTAATTCCGGTACGTAACTAAGGACTCACTCGTATGTTTTTATATTGTGTTCGTGATTATTCCGTATCGGAATCAATCTCGAACGATTCAAGCACACCCCGCCTGGACTGTTGCAGGATGTCTTCCCAGATTCTAAGATAGCTGCTAAAATATCAGTTAGAAAGACGAAGACTGAAGCGAATTTTAATTCAGTATTGGCTTCTCTGAAGCCTGAAGCTATATTTTATTCAGTATTGGCTCTTCATTCTATAGAAACTGTAACAGAATCACTGAAAAATTATTCCATTTATTGGAATTGCTACGGATGCGGGCCACCATAGGGATGTTAAATTATTTTCTGTTATTATCTATTACTTTGATTATAAAAGTGCTTGCTAAGGTGCTTGATCTGCACTGTGAGATTACCCAATGAGACAGCTGACATCATCGCAAGGTGAGTCGCTCCAAAAGTTTGATCATGTGGTGGTCGAGTGTGTGTGGCTGTCGGAGGAGATCACTATGGTTTGGTGGAGCGGATTAGGAGGGCAGGAAATGACGTGTTTTCAACATTAAAGAGAGATAACTCGAGCCATCTCTGGTTGGGGTTGCATGTCCAGCACATATCCTGATGGGACACACTTATTGGATGTACACTTGGAGTCTTAGATATTGAAATGTTATAGTTTACACTGTGTGTGGACTTTCTAAAATTGTTTTGCAATTTTGTGGAAATGGAGTGCCAACGATTGCTTAACCACAGCGAAACTTTACTCGCAGGCTAACAATGTTCCCAGCAGTTGAGAGAATTATTGGATTGCACCCAGCTCTGGGGTAATTTTTCTTATCAATCAGCTGGTTTGAAGAAGTTCTTTGAAGATCCTTCCAGTGAGGTCTCATGTGCGATCACTGATAAGTGTGTTTCGATGTCACGTCATTCAGATAGGAAAGAAGATAACTCCTTGATAGGCGTGAAATACGCGATCTCGTCTGTTTTTGATGTATTAGAAGTAAGAAAAATCAAAATGTGCATTTAAGGTGAAAGACATGTTACAATAATTGGAGAATGTTGGACTAGAGTCAAGTGTTTTTATGAGCATGTGAATACATTATATGACGGGTGATTGGACTACCTTGGGTTCATCATCTTAAAGAAATTTCATGCTTCAAATGGCCTTCGAACTTGGATCTCAGGTTGACTTCAAATGGCCTTGTTTTGAAAGCATATCTTGGGACATTGTCGAAGCTTCCACCAGTTACTAAAAGATAGAGGTGTGCAAATAATGATTAATACGTTCTTTGAGTGGTATTACAACTTGGGAAAAATTGCAGCCAACGACGAAAACCATGTGACGTCTCAGAAGAAATTGCGCGATTACATTAGCGAGTGTAGGAGTGAAAAACAATACTGAGGACTACTAGTGAGTATTGCCTTGCATTTCTTCTTTACTCTAGCACATAGTGATGCTTCCGTGTGAAGACTCTTTGCTTTGATTCAGGCACAGTGGACAAAGGAGAGGAACAGAATTCAGAGTGTAGATTCAGTTAAGTCAATTGCATCTGTGGAATTAACTTTCTTGCATCTCACTTCCAGACAATTTTTGTCTATGTGCTGCAAAAGAAAGACATTCTCAAAAAATTAACTTCATCAGAGAAATATACACGGTATTAAGAATACAATAATTGTGAAATGTGTTCGATTCGTCTCACAATTGTGACTGGCATTTAAATAGGATGGTTGAGACCTTTGGCCAAGAGTTAAAAATGACAGTCACTTCATTTGCAGTTAGATTGGATTAGATTGTGAAGTCACTGTACGTCTGTAATGGCGAGGGAATATGGAACAAGTTGAAGACGGAACTTCGTGGGGCAGGAAAGGAATACGAATGACTTTTAAGGAGATGACAATGTGGTGTTGCACCCGAATCGGTGAAACTGCGAGTCGGCCATCTCAGTTTTCACAAGACATTCTCTCTTTGTGTAGGAGAAGTAAATTCATGATTGTCCGGAACTTAAAATTGGAAACCTCCGTCTCCTGATCCAAGTTTAAATCAGCAAGCCGTGCAATCTGCTGTAGTAAGACGGTATGGCTGCGGTAGATACATGATATGGTAGTGTGCACCATCCTAAATGTCGTGGTTTTCTTAACTGGCCTCTTCCATGGGTGTAGGCCTTAGGGTAGACGGCGAGATACAACCATGGCATTTGTGATGTATTGTAGGCTGGTAGTGTAAAGAGATTCGGTATGAGCGTGGCATTCAGAGTCCCACAAGTTCTCATTTTTTTCCCCAACTGTACTCAATTTTAGAGAAGGAGATATAGCGATATTAAATGATGCACAGCAGACTATTCTAGCAATATTTCCCCTATTACCTATCCCTTTGCTATTCTGCCTGTCCCTTTGCTATTCTGCCTATTGTGCTCTCTTATCTTGCGCGGGAAAAATCATATTTTGAACCTATCGGTACGACAATCTATCTCTCTAATCTTATTTATGTGGTCGAATCTAGCATAGTACGCTGGTGTTTTTAATATGTACCTAACGTATTCAGTAAAGCTATCCGATTGAAATTTCTCTAATAGATTCAATCTGTACCTTAACCTACGCTCTGATAATGATTCCCACCCTAATTATTGCATCAATTCTTAAACGCTACTCAACCTATCGTAACACCTTTTGACGAACCTAGCTGCTCTACGCTGCACACTGTCTAGTTCTCTCTTCAAACCTAATTCATTCGGATCCCAGACACTGGCTGCATACTCAAGGTGGGGCCTAACTAGTGAAAAATAGCATCGCTCTTTTGTCTTCTCATCACATTTCCCAAGTTCTCTTTTTATAAATCCTAGCTTTCTCTTCGCTCGGCCGAATATTTCCCGGATGTGTCTACCCCACGATAAATCTTTAGTCATTGTTACACCTAAGTATCTGAATTGAAAAATGGTGTGATACAAGGCAGTTAGAATTACATTTTAAAAAATGTATAGTAATGAATTTTTGGAAAAAGAATTGTTCTCTCCCTATCACTTACAAAACAAGTAATAATGAATTAACAAACGTGGAATCCATTAAATATCTTGGATCTATCTATCATATCTCGCCTGAATCTGTTGAAAATATTTTGGAACAAGACTGACACATGATCTTTCCCGGGGTAAACACATACGTGAAATAATTGGTCAAGGTAATCGTAGACTGGGATTCATCAAAAGAGTATTGGGTAAATGTGACGATCATGTACGAGAAATCAGCTACTTTTTCCTTGTAAGACCTTATTTGGAATATGTTGCCAGTGTATGGGATCCCTACATAATCGGTCTAAATAACGAACTTGAACGTGTACAGCGAAGATCGGCAAGATTTGTAAAGGGACGATACGATAACCTTATTAGTATAACCAGTCTATTAAATGAATGTAAAATGGGAATCATTGTCAGATCGCAGGTTGAAATTTAGACTTCATTTCCTAAATAAATTCCAAGACAATATTTTCAGTGATGACGTTAAAAATATTTTACGAGCCCCGACTTACTATGGCAGACTGGACCATAATCACAAAATTGATTGCCGAACTGACAGATTCAAAATGTCCTTTTTCCCTCGTACAATTAGGGATATGAATAGCGGTAAATACTCGTATATCCAATACGAGTGAATCAATGAATAGCATTGGTAGCTGCATGTTGGTATAAGGACTTGAAGGTAACCTAACTAACAGCATGTTTTTGCATGCGTAGGTTGCTATTTTTATCTTTTTAAATAGTGAAGGTTAGACTAATATATTAATACTAATCCATTTAAGTGCATTGCTTGTAGTGCATGTTAGGTGAGAATTCCAACCCTGCCACACACCTTTATGGTGGCTTGCAGGGTATGATGTAGATGTACCTTTTGTATTTAACGCTTTCAATTGTCGCTTTGCTTATAGTGTATGATCGCTCTATCGAATTCTCCCTCTTCCAAAAATTAATAGTTGCAAACTTTTGTAGTGTTTAGTTCCATCTGGAATTTGCCGCACCACTCTTGAATTACGTTTATATTCAAGTTCACCGGGTGAACTATTACAACTTAAAATGACATATAAGTACAATACATACCTTTAATATCGATAGGGGCAGTTGTGCTTGGACAAGAATAAAAAGTACGCGAAGACGATTATGTAGCGTAAGCGAATCTACTACTTTTGACTGTAATTCAGAAAGTACTTTAATTGTAAATTAATACATAGCCATAAATATTCTACTAAAAATTAGAAAATGTGATGTTTTGATTGGTCTGATTTTAATGTGATTAAATGAGGGAATAGCTCCGTGGTGTTGCAGCCTTCAGGAGGAGTCTTCCTCAACATGAATTCCTCTTAGAATTTGGTTGTGTCCTGGAGATATGCCTCAGTATGCATACAATTATCCAGTCATATGAGTGTCTTATGGCTATAGTATTTTATACCCTTTTGGGTGCATATTTCTCTGTATAAGGTTGCACTTGGACCGAGCACAAGGGCCGTACTATTAGGAAAAGGCTGCAGTTTTCTAGGTGCCTCAGGCCGATGTCATCCTTCCAGATAGTACCTATCTATACTCGAAACAGCCAGCGAGTCTTCAATTAGAGCCCCACTGCACGCCCTCACGTTATTTAATGTTTTGATCAACTCTTCAAAGTCCAAGACGTCATGAATTTCTAAGTGACCAATCAAAGCTGCGATGCCGACTACATTAATAAGGATAAGTGTTTAGGTATTGCGATAATTCCGAAGAGTTGAAATTGTTTTATCGCAAGAATGTAGTTTTTTTCTACTCTGTCTTGGTGACAAAGGTACACATAATATCCCAGCCGTTTCAATGCATCTGAGGAAACAAACCTGTGCCGCCAAGACGGAATTGTTGCGACGTCAAGCTGGCTGAATACTACAACCAATATTTTGGAGTTATCAGGCAAGCTCTATAATTTAAAAGTGTAGAATTCTACGGAAACAGCTACAGTAAAACTACAGAGCTCATTGGGTGGTAAAATATTTTCGCATGCATAAGGAAATGAGTAATTACAGCAGCACATAAAATAGAGAATTCTCAATTGGACTGCTATAAACAGCTTTCTCGTTTAGTTTGTCTAGTTCACTGTGAACTTCATCATAGGTCTTTAGAAATTCATTGATCCCGGCGGCAACATTAAATTTACATCGCCTACATTTCCTTTCGTTACTTATCTTCGAGACGGAGATTTTCCGTTGGGCGTCTTCGAATAAAGATACCACTGGTAATCAGGGAAACAGATTGCACCTAGTGATCCATAAGCTTAAGTTTCGTTACGCAATTTGTGCAGACCTTGTTGGCGTTAGAAGTGCGAAAAACGAAGAGTGGGCAATTATGGAATATTTAATAATGTCTTAATAATTACGAGTCCCATCGACGCTAACAATAAGATGTTATCCTCTCTCTGTCCGTGACTCCTTTTGCCGCTTCGAATGTTGCACACGTGAAAACGTTTTCCACCGACAAATTGCTTCGGCGAAACCTCAAATGCGAATTCCATTCTTCTCTTCATTCGTTCCCCCCCATTCATGCACTCCTCTCTTCCATTTCCACCGTAATGCTTCATTTTTAGGCATGTCAAATTTTTTCTTTTTCGACGCACGTGTCGTATGCACTATTGCACCCCAGGAGAAATGCAATTATTCAGCACTTTCATGCATTCACGACGCGTAATTGTGACTTACAATGATTTATCGTGCCCAACGATAGTAGGAAATAAAATTCCACGAATAACTTGCTCAATTATTACAAAAACTAATCTCTCGTGAACTGGCACAATGTAAATTTCAGCCTAAAGGTGTAAGCGCACCTAGCAGAAAAGAGGCGAACTACTAAAAAAAAGTGGCTCGGCGAGCAACAAGGAGAAAAATGAAAGATAAATAAAAATCGAAATAAAATAGAAGTATACAACACGAATGGTTTTGTTCATATATTCGCCATATGGGCTTTCATCCGCTGCCAACGATACTTTAAAATACCTCAAATAACGAAAATAGCATATCCGAAAGTAGTAAACTTTATCCGATATAAGTTATGTTTTTACAACATTCGTTTTCGATATTCTTATTATTTATAGTCTTGTTTTTACCTATGACAAATTTCTTGTGGATACACTCCACGATGATACAGATTCCACGTTATTAACGTATGAAGTGGTGCTACCGTTTTTGAACCGCGGCAAAAAGCGTGCCTTTTTTTCATACAAGCTCACATTAAAAATATTTAAACAGTTTAAAAAAATCTCAACGTCAAATCTCAATCGGACGGACACACAAATTATCTTTGATATGCAGTTTACTGTGTTGCAATGGGTTCATCGGTTAATGAGTTATAACGTCTCAAACTCGGGTATCTCGACTTTTTGCATGGACAGAGCGCGAGTGAAAGGACGCGCGCTCCATTAGCGGGAATTAGTGCCAAGTGTGCCTGTAGGTGTTCTAAGGTCGTGGTACTGAGTATGTTTACGGAGCCATTTGCCGATTGTATTCGGGGTGGATGGTGAGTTTCTCGGCCGTCTGCTACGATTCCGATGGAATCCGCGAAACAAGGTGTATCGACAAAAGATTTCAAATCCAATTCGATTTGATTGTATCTTCAGGATTCGACGCCCGCTTGATTCTCCGGCTGCGTCGCGAGGACAACCGGACTCGAAATGTAAAGAGATGCGACTAACTCCTCTTGTGCGGCCATTGGAAAGAGAGGGCGACAGAAGCGAAACCGACGAGAAAGAATTCCCGCTCGAAAACGACCTGTCATCAATTCCACCAAGCAAACGAGCAATCGACGGAAGTTCAGCTTTCGATGCATATATGCTCTGGACACCGCTGAGTTGAAGGTGTCTTTATGTCCCTGGGATATTTTGCCTACGGCTGTGCATAAGGTACCTACTTATTTATGGTGCTAAAATAATCGGAAGAGCTATTCTTCCGATTATTTAACCACTTAAAGAAGCCTAACATGCGTAAGACAAAGATTTTAAATATATAGACGAGGTATGCTAGGAAGGTAGCTTGCGTGGAGAATACGGAAGATGTGTTGTTGATTAAGACTTCAGACCCTTCGGTATTTTAAATTAGTTGTGCAGGGAACGGGGGGAAAAGAAGTTACCCTCTTAAAGTTTTAACATCTCTGCCAAATCTAGACAATTTTAGCACTTCAGAGGTGAAAGAGAAACGGTAACTGACACCGATTACTTTTAACAAGTGAGATCGACACATGCCATGTTGCCAAGTCAGATTGACACCGACTATTTTCAAAAATCAGATTCTGAGTGGTCATTGCCCCTGTAAAATATTCATTGGCTGATTGTCAGTATTGTGGAAAAACAGGAACTGACGTTGCACGCCGACATAATGTTTAGTGTGAGACGATGAGGTAGCTAATCATAAAGAGGAGATGTTGATGCCGCCGTAATTTATTTATTTATTTGTTCTCTTGAAATTCGCACAGTGCTTGCATCTTGATAATTAATATGTTGCCATGATATTTCTTCTGTGGTATCCATAACTAGAAAGCATAAGATCCTTATTATTTGTACAAAGCCACGGCATGGCAGAATAAGTATAATATTTCTTTTTAAATGCACAAATGTTCTCTGTGATTATAGTGTTTAACACAACTTATAAAAAGGTATCTAAGTTTCATTGAACAAAATATCATTTTTAATATTTATGTCTTTTGTATTCAACTACTTGCATGGTTTTTTCCCTCTGCCCAAAGTGGTTCCATGCATTTTTTTGTCCTCGTTAATGTAGAGTGTAGAGAATAAGAGGTTAACGGGTTTATTCCCAAAAAGGGACGATGATTACAGCAAGGAAAAATGATGAAAATGAATTTCTTTGCACACCGCTTGATATTCCCGTGTCTTCATTGCAATAAGGATTTCGTCCTCGCCTGCCCTGTGCCAGTGGCGTCTTTCAAGCATTCTCATCCTCTCTCTCAAGGGCGGATCCAGGATTTTTTTCTGGGGGGGGCGCAAGGGTCTGACGGGTAAACGGCCTTCTCATATTTGGGATTAAAAAACAACACACAAAAATTACTGTACGAAATATACTCTTTATTATAGTATAAAGGTTATTTATATGAAAATATTATTAAGTTACATATATAATAACGACAGTTTTCTTTTATGTTTCCTGCTCAAGATGTCCAGTACTTCATTAACGTCATTTTTGATACAATATCTTGATGGATACGCATTAAAGCCATTCAAACGATCTTCTGTCATTCTGCTGCGAAGATAAGTTTTTAATCGTCGTAAGGTGGAGAAAGATCGCTCGGCTGTCCAAGTAGTCACAGGAAACATGCACAACAATTGACACAGAGTTCTAATATTTGGCAGTGCCGTTGCTGTTTTGCAGGCATCTGCTGGAGACTTTGGCATAATGTTTTCTCTCATCTCTTGCCAAATTTTTAGCTCTCCCTTCAAAGCTAAAAAAAACAAGGAAGGTCCTCTTTATATACTTCAGCACCTTGCAAAACATCCTCAATATCTTCGTTACTCAAGTTATGGGACAGAAGCTTTTCCAACTGTCCGATTTTTTGCAGCTGAGCGTTAGGCAACCTGGATGATATTTCCTTTAACAAATAATCTTGAAAAGGAATATATATTGTAAGGCGGTAATACTCTTCAATAGACTGTCTGAATATTTGACCTATTTGTTTGACGGCCGGTAATTCTACGGACCGTGATTACTGTACCCATTTCATTTGCAAGGGCCTCAGCCATATTGAAACCTTTTTTGAATGCATCCGTGCTAGTTTCACGTTGCCTCTGCAGACTGGCTGTGGTCGTATTCAGTGGCAGATCTAGGTTTTGACTAAGGGGGGGGCTAATCGGGGGTCTGGGTAATTCCCCCCAGCCGAAGGGGGGTTCGCGGATTCTGGAAATTTGGGATTTTCAAGATTCAAAAGCGGCGGTTTTAGGCTATTTCTTTGATAAAAAAGACACTACTATGAACATGTAGTAGGTCGTTTTATTAGTAAAAGGTTTATGGTGGTCATTATGGGCCTAGATTGAAATACCGGTAATATTAATAATAAAAACTTATGATGATGCTTTTTCTAGTTTTTAAAGTATGACTTAATGATAAGGAACGCAAATATAGATAAGTCAATTTTATTATTAGATAAGTTCATTTGTTTTTATTACTAAATTTTTACGTGAAACAACTGTCAGGAAGTAAAAATATGAAAAAACATTCAAAATGTAATTATAATTAATTTAAATTTGACTGCTTGTTGATCTTTGAACTAGAGATACTTAACAATAAAAGGGGGAATTTATAATGGGTTCTATGAAATAGTAAAAAAAATTACTTCCGATTGAATACAGTAGTTTAATTTAAAAATCAATAATGACATTCTTCGCCTAGTTGTTGTGGAAGCTGCGTTAGGAATCATTTTTCCAGTTCTCTACACTCATCCGTCTATTTTTAGCCTTGCTAAATATACTGATTATTTCGTCTACTGGTATCTCCCTTTCTTTTGACACGTTTGCGAGTGCCAGTCCATTTAATCGTATATCTCCCATAGTACTTATCAAATAAGTCTTCAACCTAAAACCAAACATAAAACCCATTTTACCTGTTATAAATATGTCATTAGAAAAAGTACAAAAATATTTTACATGCATTATTAAAAAGTAGTACAACAAAAAAGATCTTTGAAACAACAAACAAAAAAGTGTTTGATAACATGACTGATTTAGAAACGTTATAAACATGATTATAATTACCTTCTTAGCATTGAAAATGAACGTTCCGCTGTTGCAGTTGTAACAGGGATCGTTCCCAAAACTTGAAGGAGAATACTGATCATTGGGGAAAAAAGAAATGTCCAATTATTTGATTGTATCAAAGACTGTTTCAGGCGGATTGCATATGTTGCTCCATTTGTTTCTTGATTTCTCCCACCATCAAGGTGGTACTTCTAATCTCTTCAGTATAGGTTTAACGTTTTTCAGCAGTAGCTACAATTTCCTTGTCCGTGAATCGGTTGGAGGAGATGAGGCCTTCAAGAGGAAGGACTCCACAGAAACCTATGCTGAATCTTGCATCTATTTCTGAAATAAAATGATCCAAAAGAGGCAGGAAGACTGATCTCCTGAATTATTCTTCAGGATTTTCTGCGGGCGCGTTGCTTCTGTTTCTTTGACGTATGCATGTTCTCGGTGTTGATATTTCAAACCCCAGATCATCTGCAACTTGAAGGGAGTTTTCGTACAGACTTTTGAACTCAAGTTCGGCTTCGCGCCGAATATTTTTGAAGTTCTCCAAAATGTCAGTTACGTTAACTAAAGCAAACAAGATATCCTGCTGGGGGCTTTGCAACCGTTGACTTAGTCTTAAAGTTAAACCAAGGCAGTAGGCTGCAACTTCAAGGCCAACAACAAATTCACTTTTTTTGATGGTGCAGGATAACATGAACACTTCAGACGACACTTCTGGCGTTTTGTTGTCAATCAAATCTTCCAGTACTGTGACAACAGGAACAATTAACTCTTTAAAGGTGATGACGCTGTCATGACTCTTGACCCATCGTGTAAAGTGCCTTCAGTCTCTGTTTCTTTGATTCGAAGAAATTCATCTTTTCGAGAACATCGATAAGAGCAATTACTCGATGAGTGGAGGCCGATAGGAAGACAGAAACCTTTCCAACCGTTCCCATAACATTTCTTATTGCTGGGATTTTGCAGTATTTTGTGATGTACAGTTTCAAGGAGTGACTGAAGCAATGAGTGTTAATTGCGAGTGGCTGTTGCTGCGATTACCGCGTACCACTCTTACCGCGTGTCGCAAATGGAGCACCATTGTACGACCGGAATGGGGGCGTTTATTAAGAACCGAAACGCAATTTTGTACATGAAATCGTTAGATGGAAACAAAAAATTAAATTTAGTGAAAAAATTAATCTTCTAACCACAACCATTCACTCATAAATCAAAAATTTAAACAAGCAAAAGGTGACGCCCACCGAAAAGGCTGTTGTGATGCTATCGACGTCATTTCCCACCCGTCCTTGACTGCTTTTAGGAGAAGGGAGGGGAGTGGAGGGGGGTTCTCGGAAGGTCTGCTCGCACAGATGCTGTCACAACAGCTTCCATTGGCAGAGTAAGGCTGTGTCCCCCCCATTGCGATAAGGCAAAGTAGATTCGCGGGCTCAGTTGTGATTGGACGAAGTCGATATACGTCAGAGGGTGCACCACGCCCACTTTTCCCAAAGGGTTAAAAAAAACATCAGTTTTTCGCCGCTTATAACTCGATAAATAATGGACGGATCAAAAAACGGAAAAAACGGGTCGTATTATTATAAATAAATAAATAAATTTTATTAGCTCTAGGTACAATACCCCTAAGAGCACCAATATTACAATCTCAATGACAGTTGTGGTGAGCTTAAACAACCAACATATTATCAAACATAAACAATGAGTACCAACGTATTTCAAAACATGTCAATACAAAGATAATACAAAAATTATTATGCATATATCACCAAAATAACGAGAAAAAAACTAACAATAAAAGACATTGCAATGAAGATTGCACAAGAACAAAGTGGGAAACGGATGGTGATATAACAATACGAATTAGAGATTTATGTCTATATGTGAAAGGTAAGAATAAAGTTTCGTTTTGAATGACTGCCTGTTTTTACTGTTCTTTAGGTCTATGGGGGGAGAAATCCATAGTTTTGTGGATTTGACTAGGAAAGAGTTGTGGTATTTGGTGGTTCTATGGGCGGGGCAATATAAATCAGATGCTTCACTCCTTGTATTCATATTACGGGACTGAGGTTGGTGTATGAACATGTCCATCAAATATTTAGGTTCTGTAACGGAAAATAAGGAGAACAGGAAGACGCTTAGCAAGTAATTACGCCTACCCTTGACAGTTAGCCAAGATAGTTTTTCCCTATAGGAAGAAACATGTTCATCATATCGAAGGTTAAAAATGAATCTGATGCATGAATTTTGAATCCTCTGTAGCTTGTCATTAAGCTCTTCTGATAGGTCACCAAAAACTAGAGAACAGTAGTCTAAATGTAGAAATACTAGAGTTGTAACAAGCAGCTTCCTAGTATGAGTCGGTAAGACGAATTTCTGGGTTTTAAGTTGATAAAGAATACCGTTCACCTTATTGGAAATTTGGTTGATTTGATTATTCCAGGTTAAATTATTATTCATTAAAATTCCCAGATTTCTAACTACTTTGGAGAAGGGAACGGTGACATTGTCGATCTCCAAGCGGGGAATAATGTCGTAGTTAATTTTATTGATTAACTTAGAGTTACCAATAATTATGGCTTTAGTTTTAGTATTGTTAAGGATTAATTGGTTGTTTTTGACCCATGACGAAACAGCTTCAGCATCACGTTGGATTTTCTTTATACCATCGTGAAGGTCTTGCAGGCGACATTGAATGTAAATTTGTAAGTCGTCTGCATATAACATATACTGACAATATTTTAAGGCTTTTGGAAGGTCCAAAATGTAAATTGCAAACAAAAGCGGACCGAGAACAGACCCCTGTGGAACACCATGTGTAATTGGTAACCATGAAGACAAATTTCCGACGGAGTCCTTGACTGCCTGTTGGCGGTCCGTTAGATAAGAATGGAACCAGCTTAAAACGGAGGCAGAGAAGTTCAGGCCCTTCAATTTTTTAAGGAGATAGGCATGGTTAACTCTGTCGAAAGCTTTGCTAAAGTCAAAGAGAACCAGGATGGTTACCATTTTTCTATCAATAGCCAGACGAATGTCGTCAGTAATCTTGAGAAGGGCGGATTGAGTACTGAAGTTCTTTCGAAATCCGGACTGGTAAGGGTCCAATTTATGACTTTTTATAAGGAAATCACTGACCTGCTGGTGAACAAATTTCTCCAGAACTTTGGACAATGTGCAAAGTAGAGAAATGGGGCGATAATCGGATGGTGAAGTAGGATTTCTCGATTTTATTAATCGGTAGTACTATTGCTGACTTCCATACTGATGGATAGACAGATCCGGATAAGGAGTGGTTGAAGATTTCAAGGATGATGGGTACCATATATACAAACATGTATCAGATTAAGCATTTAAAAAATATGGCAAGCGACCCCATTTCGGTTTGACGAAAATTTCCTTCTTCCGCGTGTTCCAGGCCGATGGGTGAGAGGTGAGAGTCGACGCCATGTCTGACGTCGAGGAGGAGTATTCCCCGCCGTTGCTGGCCACGCTGTTCCACTCGCTGCCGCACCTCAACGTGGCGCTGCGATCCGTCAACGCCACCTTCAACCCCAGCAGCGAGGTGTACCTGGAGGTGAGGGCCTATGCAGTACATTTCTTTCAGGTGCCTCCTCAAGTGTGGTGTGCGGAGAGGAATTTAATCCAACACCGAGTTTGTAGCAATTTAAACATTGCCTGGCGCGCATGCGATGATGCGCTTTATCTGTTTCGATTCGTCAGATATCGTGCGTGGTTGCCTTCACGCCGCAACCATCTTGTGTGAGTTAGAAATGTCCAGCGACGTGATAGTTTGGAATTCATGGTGACTTTTGTTATTGCCGGTGGCAGTGCAAAAGAAAGGGACGTCGAGGGTGTGACGTGTAATGTGCTGCGATATTCGATTGGAGGCTGAATCAACCAATCACGAAGTCGCGCCCCGAAGCAATGTCCGATGGAACCATGGGCACATAATTTCCCCCTTCACTTGTAAAAGAACATGTTCCTTCTTCCAGTGATCTCCTGGAGTGCGAATGAGATAAGGTGGGAAATTAGCTATTTATGGAGATTCCCGCAGAGAACGATTATCTTTATATTAAAACGACGGAAGATATCCTTCCCTAAGATCACCAAATCCCCACTTCCACTCCGGTTGCCTCCTATCTGATCCCTATTGCTCCTTTGAAAAGACTTGGGCCTGAAGAGGCCTACCCTATTCCCTACTTTTATTTTAATTGCAATACTTCGATTTCATGAGATAAAATACACAATTAGCGAGCCAAAAATGAACGAGATATCGTTGCATCAAACCGTTCTATACAAATTTAAGCCAATTCGGTTTGGTCTAGCAATCATCGAAGGAGAATATTCTGTGGTGTCTTCTGGCCAACTGCCAAGTTATGCGTGCAGAAAATACAATAATCACTTGGTAAGATTACACAAATTTATGAATTTGTGGAAACTTACTACTCTATTTACTATCATGCGGTTCCTCCAAGTGAAGCCTGAGGAATTCCTTGCATGCAGTTCCACTCCGATTTCTAACGCCACCCTCAGTTTACAAGGTTTCAATTCTTCATCTTTCAATATGGATTGATAACGGAATGGGTTTTAATTCGGAGAAGGACCGCTAGATTAGATGCGTGACGTGGATATAAGTAATGCAAAACTTTCTCAAGGAAAGTTTCAGTGAGAATATGCATTATTGTTAGTATTCTACCGGTGAAGGTACGTCTAAATGGAAATTTAATTCTTCCCACCCCCCTATAACTATTCACATGATGACCCTCTTCAACCCCTCCCATCCGTTAACTACCCGTTACTCTTCTCCTCCCTCTTCCCCTCCCTCTTCCCCTCCCTCTTCCCCTCCCTCTTCCCCTCCCTCTTCCCCTCTTACCCAACGTTCTTCCCCCAGCCACGTACTTCAAAACACCATCCCCTTTCATTATACGTTTTCCAACCACACCGTCTCCTAATTTCCTCGATGAAATTTATTCCCTCTCCTACGAACTCTGGATCTTCATTGTTCGTCCTCCTTTCGACCCACTTTACTTTCTTCATCCTTCTCCACGCCCACATCTCAAGAGCCCTAAGTCTATCTTCATTCCGCAAAGTCCACGTTTCTACGCCACATAGTGCCGCGCTCCAAATTAAACTTTTCACAACTCTTCTATTTACTTCCTTACTTAATACCCCTGTAATTAGTTCACGCCTACGTCAAAAGCTGCTTTTGCCAATGCGGTTTTCCTTCTCACTTCAATTCCGCTGTACCCTTATTCCTCCGACTCGCTACCTAGATAGATAAGTTGGTCCACCTGCTCTACCTCCTACCCTCTTACTTTTATGTTTAAACTGGACTTTTTTATCCTTGATAATATTTCATCACTTTCGTTTTATTCAGATTTATCTTCATTCCATATCTTTCACACTGCCATTGTAGCGCATCTAGTACTTTTTCTAAGACCTGGGCTGACTGGCTAAACAGCGCTTTGCCATCCGCGATCCTTACCGATTTCATCAATTTCCCCCCGACCTTTAGTCCAGCCTCCAGCTCATCCCAAGCCTCTCTCACCATTTCCTCCGAGTATATGTTGAAAAGTACCGGCGATGACGGTCAGCCCTGCCTAACTCCCCTCCCTATTGTAGCCCAGTCTGATTCTCCACCGGCTACTCTCACTGGCGCCATCTGCGCCTTGAATCAATTCCGGATCAGTCTCCTGCCTCTCCAGTCTGTTCCTATCATCTGTTCCCATTTACTTTTCCCACGTCGCTCTTTCGAATTTACCCCCCCTCTCCTGTGGCCATGGGAAACCTAAATGGTCTTTGGCCTCGCATACCACACGCCTCCGTGCTCTTCTGCTGCTTCGACTTGAGCTCCCCTTTCTCTCAGGTCCTTGTTCACTTCGTCGCTCCAGCACATTCCGCGTCTTGTGCTTTCCACATTTCCGTATATTTTTTAACATTGTGTTGTCACTTCTTCTTTGGACATGGCCATCCAAGTCTTCTGATACTGACTATGCCCACAGTATCTGGTTCTTTGCACAGTTCTCCTAACTCTTTGGTTTTCCATATTCTCCATGTCTCTTATCAAACTTATCGTTCTATAATCTTCACAGTTTTCGTCACCCTATTTTTAGGAATAGGTATCGCCACTGTTTTTACATACTCCTCCGGCGAAACCCACTCCTCGTATATTCTACGAACAAGTTCATAAAATCTCTTCCTTCCCCATCTTCATAGGCTATCCGGAAGTTCAGCTTGGATGTTATTCATCCCCACCTCTTTAACCGCCATCATTTCTCGCAATACCTTCTCTATCTCACTATCCAGTATTCCGGCGGCCACGTCATCCTGATCTACCTCCTTTTCCTCTTCTATGTCCTTGGCCGTTGTTCGCTATCGTACAGTTCCTCATTATATTCCTTCTACCGTCTTCTTATAACGCCTTTTGCCTAGCTCTGTAGTTACATTTTTCCATTTCCGTCTTTCCTCGATTCTTTCCGTCATTATTGCTGTGATCCATGGTTTTTTGTTCCTCCTAGCGTCTACTCTTCCAACTGTTTTCTCGGCTGTTCTTTTATGCCCGTCTTTATCATATCCCACCCTTAATCTATTGTTCCTCTTCCCTCATGCATCTATCCGCACTGTCCTGATATTCCCTCCCCTTCGTTCCAATCGGTGCTCCTACGACCCACGTTTTTATTCTCTTTCCTACTTGAAACCTTTTTAGTCTCATCTAACATTTCAAAACTACCAAGTTATCGTCGGAGTCTGCATCTGCACCTGGATAACTATGCAAATTCTTCACGCTGTTCCTGAATCTTTGCCCAACCATGATGTAATCCAGTTGGTATCTTCCTGTATCCTCCGGCATTTTCCAAGTGCCCCTACACCTAGGGTGGTGTTTAAACCACGTGTTTTTAATCACTACGTTATTCCTCCTTCAGAACGCCACCGCTATTTCGCTGCGGTAATTTCTTCACCCTTACAGCCCATACTCCCCTACTCCCCACTTCCGCCTCTTTCTTCCCTCACTATAGCACTTCCGTCGCCCACAACTATTAGGTTCTTCGTGCCCTTAACTTTCCCTATTACTTCTTCCAACTGGTCATATTCCTCATGTACTTCCTCCTCTCTGTGACCACACCCTGTGAGCATGTACACTCGTATTACGTCTACAGTCGTCGGCATCGCGTTGATTTCGATAATATTCTATCGCTCTCCCGTTCCACATCCAATTCCTTTGTACCCTAATATTGCATTCAATACAACTGCTACTCCCCGCTGGCTCTCTTCCTCTCCACTGTATATAACCCTGCAATTTTGACTCCAGAAGTGTCTCTGTTCTCTCCATCTTACTTAGCTTAATCCCAACAAATCCTCCTGGATTCTTCCCCACCTCCTGGAAAACCACAAATATTAAAATGATCCTAAAAACTGGAAAACACGCCCCTGACACCACGTCCTACAGACCAATCTCCATCCTCCCTACCCTAGGCAAATTACTGGCGCAAACCTTTTCCCATCGATTAGAAGCCACGGTCGAGGAGCACCACCTTATCCCGCCGTGGCAGAAGGGCTTCTGCCGCCACCACTCCGACACCCACCAGCAAGTCCGAGTAGTGGAGAACATTGTGACCGGGTTCCAAAGAGGTACCAACCACCCTGGCCGCTTTTATAGACCGTCAGCAGGCGTTGTACTGAGTCTGGCCCGGTGGACTCATCCTAAAACTATCTCAACTCCCTATACCCACCTACCTCAACAAAATAATCCTCTCTTTCCTAAGAAACCGCTCCTTCTACGTAACCTTAAACTTCTCTTCCATCCCATTCAAGCAGGTGTGCCCCAAGGTCCAATCCTTTCCCCTATCCTATACAACCGCTTCCTCTCCGACATCCCAATTCCACCCAGCACCAATATATTCCAATATGCGGACTGCATTGACCTTCCATGTGAGTCCATCAACTCTGCCGTCACCCCCCGACGATTGAAGCCAGCCATTGGATCAACGGCTCTGTGGCTTCACTCCTAGAAGCTGACCATGAATCCCCAGAAGACAAAACTAGTCGCCTTCTCCCATAAGCGAAACGCCCCTCAGCCGCCGGTCATCATCGCAGATACTGCCATCCTGGCGGAAACCTCAACAGAATACCTCAGCATTACCCTGGACAGGAGACTCAACTTCCAAAACGCATAAAAGAGTAAATTAAACGAGCGCACAACATCCACTAGGTCCATTCCCAGCGGTATGGACGAGGATCCCTGTTGTCCTTACAGCAAAAAGCTTTGGTTCACCAACGAACAGTTGAACCACTATAAACCTACGCTTCACCAGCCTGGGTCTTCCGTTCCGGAGGCAACATCCGTCGCCTGACGTCAACACATCACAGCCTCGTGAGAAGAATGAAGGGGGCCCCGTGGTTCGTGCGTAACTCCTCAGCGAATTGAACATACCCACTCTCCCTGGCACCCTCCGTGTCCGCTTCAAACGATCCCTTAAAACACAAATCCTACCCTCGTTAAACTCTGGGAACGTCTATCTTCCGAAAATAGGCACCACGCCATAGGGAAACGCCACAACCCTTCCCCCGTATTCCCCAATAAAATAACCCGATCCTCCATACCCAAATACCAATAAAACCCTTCCAGTCAATATCCTAACCAAGTAACCGAACGACTCCCCACCATTATGACCCATACCTAATCCACGAACCACTCTTTCAACGACCAGCAAGCAGGGTGGACGACGACGGAGGCGAAACATGCGTCTGCCTAACTGTCCATAAGTCCCTCTCCGTTGTACAGCAGGGGAGGAATGGCGGTCCGGGGACAAGATGACCCTTAACATTCCAATCGCCTTTCACTTCATCGAACGTGTCGAGGAGACACCTGCGTCTGGAAGACGCCCAGATCATTTCCGCATTCCTTTCGGCAATCGCTTGCATAATTACGATGCCGGATCACCCCGAACGTAATGTCCCCCATCCCTATCCATCTTCTCAGACAGTATAAAAGCGCGTTAAATCGAAGGGAGACATCAGTTTAGCTCCAAGTCAGCAGAGCTCAGAATACACTCCAGACCTACTGAACGGATCCCGCAGCTGAGGAACTCTTCTCAGGTATCGCTGGCTGGACTGCTGTCAGATCTCACTGCTCTGGAATGTTCCCAGATGCTACTTCTGGTTGGACGGTGACTTTAGGGGTAAGTAGGAACCGTTAGCCCACTGTGGACTTCCGGTTATTTCTAGACTAACAAACATAAGCATAGCTCGATAAATATCAACTGGAACCGGTGAAACCTTTCTGTTTTTTTTCGTTTCACACACTACTACACCTATGCACAAAATTAAAAAATCCATTGGTAAACAAAAAAGTCATGTTTTCTGTTAATAACATCTCAAAATCTTATTAAATCATAAACTACGAGATATAACTAACCCATATTATACTAAGAGACTTCTTAGCACATCCTACACCTAAATACCAAATTTCAGCAAAATCCATTGATAAACAAAAAAGTACGTGATAGAATTACTTTCCATAATCACGTTGAAACTATTATCTGTACTTGGTCAATATTTTGCAAATAGGCCTCTTAGGACCCCTGCACCTTCGTACCGAATTTCAGCTAAATCCATTGCTAAACAACTTAATAGTATCAAAAATTTTAATCCTTAATATATTTAAACTATTATCTTTACTAGGTCCATATTTTATAATAGATCCTTTACGACCCTGAACCCCTTCGTACCGAA
Source organism: Platycnemis pennipes (assembly GCA_933228895.1). Taxonomy (NCBI): domain Eukaryota; kingdom Metazoa; phylum Arthropoda; class Insecta; order Odonata; family Platycnemididae; genus Platycnemis; species Platycnemis pennipes. Next base: position 169,789,149 of record OW121847.1, read on the forward strand.
TTTAAGCTAAAACCATTGATAAACAAAAATGTACGTGAAAGAATTATTTTCCCATCTAACATTGAATTTTTTAACTGTATCTGGTCCATATTTGGTAAAAACATTGTTAGGACCTCCTTCGCCTAAAATACCGAATTTCAGCTAAATGTATTGACAAACAAAAAAGAACAAGTTGAATTATTTTTTAATAGCAAGAAGACCTCTTTAATATTTTCATAAAATTTATTTCAACCCATTATTACAAAGTTCCTTTATTTAAAAACGCATTTACTTTACCAAAACGTCATTTATAACGGAACTTCCAAAAAGAGAACATTCAATTCAACTGCTGCATTCCGCGAATATTAACAACAGGTATATGAACCGTAGGTATAGCTTTGAAAAACATCGTATCATTTTGGGAGACTATAAAGGAAAAATATATTAGCATCGTGATAACGCCATTGTACAAAATTATTCTTTTCCTTATCGATATTTTTGAACTCAAATGTTGTATTTTATTTGTTCTTTCTTCTTTACTCAGGAGTATCAAACTCCAAGCATGTCTTCATCCATATCAACAATCCTCGATAACTTAAATGCAGATCGTTACCAGACATCGCAGGCAAGGGAGGGGGCACTCATTGACATTCATGTACGCTTGATCTTTAATGATTAAGTGATAAATGATTTGGAAACCTACACACGGATGAAAGACACGCTAGACAAGGGAAAGGGCTGAAAATTTTGCAATTTATGTAAAATTTATTACAGCACGGATGGGGCACTACAGCATGAAAATTCGAATTTGCACAGTCAGAAGGTAAGGATTCATCTAGGTCGAGGATTTAATGAAATAGAATCGGCATTCTGATCTAGACTTAAAACGTTCTGGATCACTCTTAGAGGAGGATAAAGGCGGGGACGTAATTTCTTTTCTCAACGACATTAAAGAACAGGTAACCGAAAAATTACTAGAACAGGTAATAGCTAACAATTCGATTAAATTAAATGTTATTTTAATTTGTAAATTTCGTAAAATGGAGGGGAAGTATTGGATGCATCTTTCAAAACGAGCAATAGGCGTCTTTTATCCGTGGATAATATGGGGGAAGTGATGGACGTGGCTTTTTCAACATTGCTGTGGAAGAAGTCGAAATTTCAAGCTAAGGGGTCTGTATGGAGCTTGGCAGATGTGATTGGATTATAATTGCGCTTAAATAATAAACGGCACTCCGAGGATCAACGTACGTTGAACTCTCGGATAAAATCAAATACATCGAGCTGTAGTATACGTAAAAAAATAACGAAATATACTGCTTCAGGTACGCTATATGGGCGAAGATGATTGATAATAATAATCCCGAGCAAGTTTGGAAATATGAAGTGGAATCGTTTCGTACGAGTTATGTATGAGGCTATATATAATACCCTATAGATTGAAAAAACATTTCAAAAAATGAATGAATCAACAATATTTCGATCAACGTTTTTGGTCTGACAGACAAAAATGATGTGTACTCGATGACAATTGTTGATCAAGAGTTAGAATATCAGCGCGATTTGCTTTTCGGTACAAACGATGAGACTTCGCACTTTTGCTAGTATAACATTTTGAAAAACTTGTTCGTTCTCAAATTACAAAGCATGAGCACGAAATCTACATGTGCAAACGCTGCCTCACACAGTACCACGATGAGACCAAACCAGAAGAATATTAGGAATTATGCAAACGGATGAGGGCACCAACTAAAATTAAAATGCCAGACGAGAGTGATAGCATTTTAAAACCTCATTTACTAAACATGGCTACTAATTTCCAGAACCTTACGTATTATACACGGACTTTGAATGCCTTCTCGAAAATGTGAGCCCTTGTGTAACCTTACACATAAGTCCTACGCGAGCGTGATACAAAAACACACCATTTAGCTTCTTCTCTATGGTAATCACAACTGATGGCAGTCAAAGCCCTCAGTTATATCGAGGACCGAATGCAGCCCGCGTATTTATTGAGCGCGTCAAAAACGGGGCAGATAAAATCCTGTTCCGTTACCTCTCCTATGAATCCCCTCACTCCCAAAGAGGAGAGCGTTTTTCAGGAGACTTTGGAATGCCACATTTCAGGGAAACAACTTAACGAGGACCGCGGGAGAGATCATGATCACTTGACCGGGTATTCAGGGGTGCAGCGCTTCAGTTTTGTAACATACAAAACAAAATGCCGAAATTTCTTCCAGTTTTCATCCACAGAATTTCATCAAACGACGATCATTTCATTGTCCGCAAGCCAGATTACGACTAGAGGAGAAAATTTGTCATACCAAATTCCGAGGAAAAGTTCATTACGTTCGCATAGTCGGTCGATGAAAATTTTATCATTCGGTTTACTGACACTTGCCACTTCATGTCAGCTTCTCTCTGGCCTCTTTGGTTTCAAATCTGAAGGCTTTTAAATAAACCCCGCAAATATTCAATGAGAAGGCAAATTTAGTTACACGGAAGGGATATACCCCTATGACTACACTGATTCACTGGAACCATTAAATGAAATCTCACTTCCAATTAAGGAAAAATTTCATAATCGACTCACAGGTGAAGAAATTTCAGAGGAAAATTACGCTCATGCTTCTAGCGTGTGGACATCATTCGAATGCAACACCTTGAAGGAATATAGTGATGTCTATCTTAAAAGTGACGTCACACTTCTAGCCGATGTTTTCGAAAATTTCAGAGACGTTTGTTTTGATACATACGCGATGGATCTCGCGTAGTATTACACTGCTCCGGGATTAGCTTTTAATGCCATGCTCAAAGAAGCGAGATCGAGCTGAATCTTTTGACAGACTATGGCATGCTGATAATCTGTGAGGCAGGTATTCGTGGGGGAATATCTCAATACAGTAAAATATATATTGTCAGACAAACAACAGATATATGGAGAAATATCCATACGAATCTGAGTCTAATTATTTAACATATTATGATTCGAACAATCGTTATGGTTGGGCGCCATCTCAACCATTCCCATATGTATATTTTAGATGGCTCTCCAGTGAGGAATTTCCAAATTTTGAGGTCGGTAAAATCTCAGATAAAAACGGAAAGTGATATATTTTAAAAGTTGATCTCGATTATCTGCTTCTCTCCACGATAGTCATTCCGATTTTCAAATAGGTCCAGGAAACCGAGTCCCACCGGCTGGAAAACATAAAACGTTAACTACACCGCTCGGGGGTCGGAGAAAATATGTCATTCATTACGTCGAACTAAAGCAGGCTCTTTCACTAGGCATTAACCTCAAAAAAGTACACAGAATAATAGAATTTAGTCAATCACCTCGGTTAAAGACATTGACTGGAACAAGAAGAGAAGAATGTTGGCTAACCACTTCGAAAAAGACTTCTACAACCTATTGAGTAATTATGTATTTGGCAAGACAATGGAGAATGTACGCAAATGAATAAAGATGAAATTAGTTGCTGACGAAAAAAAAATTACAAAAGTTCATCAATAAATCGACATTTTTGGACAGAACGATTTTCAATGTGTCTCTGGAGGCCGTTCACATTCAAATGCGACTATCAAAATGAGTAAACCGATATACATGTTTTCTGTGCGTTATACCTCAGCCAGACGTTAATCTGTGATTTGCATTATCAATGTTACCAAAATACGGTAAGAATATCTCCCTTGAGTATACAGATACCGCTTCTCTAATTTACCAAATTACAACGAATGACATCAACGAGGGCATGTGAATCCGCCTGGATGCGTTTGACGAATCAAACTACCCTAAGAATCACCCTTGCTACTCTGAGAAAAACAAAAAAGTTTTAGGTAAATTTAAAGACGAGTGTGATAGTAAAATAATGACTCATTTTGTAGGTTTCAGAACAGAATCAAACTATTCGTTCAAACTCGAGGGAGGAATGGAAAAAAGAAAGCCAAGCGTTTAACGAAACCGGTCAAAGGGAAATGTCTAAGTATTTAGAGTATTTTGTAAAGTGGCAAGGATACCCAAAATCTTTTAATTCTTGGATCCCCTATTCTTCGGTGCGTAAATTATGAACTAATGTTATCTAACGCTACCCAGCAATAGTTCTCGCGAATATTTTCCTCACACGATCTCGCATTTCGGTACAAAATTATCTGATCGCGTAGATTTGAAGAACGACGAATGTTATGTTGGTTTGACTGGGATTTCTATTCCTTCAATCGAGGGAGTAAAGGATAACGCTAGTCGGAGCGTTTGGAGATCACGCTTATTTCTCCAACCCAAGGACAACAGGAAGAAACCGGAGGGTGTGTGTTCCGGGGTGAAATCAGTGGGCCTGAGAATAAAGATACTGTTAGAGTAAAGTTGAAGGATGGTTCGTTTTTCATAGTTCCAAATGGTAGTTGCGAGAGCAGAGCTTTACCTTTCGAACCATCATTTTTTGAGATCACCGGGGAGAAAAGGTTTGACATAGCAAATGATGTAATGATATACGCAGACGGAATGACAGTGAATGATAAAAAGAATGGTTTAAATGAGAGATTATCACCAACCTCCGTGCAGATTATTACGGATGATGTTAAGTATACGTTAAAGTCGGGATCAAATAACTCGTTCAAGGAATTATTCCATAAAGCGAAAAATATTTCAGCCTTGCACAGCAGGCTGAAATAAAACATGGTATTCTGATATTGTCAAGTGGTGTTCTCCGTTTCTATCTGTGGGATTCATCGTCATCAACGCTTTCGGAGGATTTCATAAAGAATTTCAAGAGCATTAAAGCTGAATACAGCAACTTGTGTTGTGATATAACTAAGAGAGAAATCTTGTCTCCTTCCGACAACGTTTACGTTAACACGGATATAATGAAACCTCAATTAGTGGGGGATTCCCTCAGTCGATGTTTACGTTTACTGAACGTGGAGGATGGCGAACATAAATTTTTAATCACATTTATTACTTTTCCCGTTGAAAAAAAATAATGTGGAATGTGTCGAAGTGTTAATGATGAATAAACTAGGCAAACCTTTTCCTTTCCGCGGTTGGGTACAATCTTCCATCGCCGTATTGCATTTTATAAAGAATGCGTAGTATAATTGATTGATCGTTGAGCGTCGAGATGGCTCCGGTGACGGATCGATATTTGACTTTCTACGTAAAGCAGTCAGGCGAGGAGATTGGACCAATATATCGGGCAATGTATCCTGTTCAAAAGAGGCGGGGTATAGGAAGTTTTCTTGCTGGTTTTTGGCATTTTGCCACACCTTTTTTCAGTGGGTTGGTAAGGAGCCTTGAGCGATCTGGGGACTAAGCAGTTAAGGATATATTGCGTAGTAGATTAAACGAGACGGGTCAGAGCTTGAAACGGAAAGCGGAGGAGAAAATAAAAAATATGAGGGGGTGGGGTGAAACTAGTTAAGCCTCCACGCTTGAATAAAATAAAAACTAGTGTTGGGAAAACGAAAGGACATTCGCATAGAAGGCGAAGGGGGAAGAAGGTTGTGCAAAGTGATATTTTTTCTGACTAACATAAGTCTTGGCTGAGCATATGATGAGCTTGTTGCACTTATTTGAACCCAATCCACCCATTCAGACTAACATTTTATCAAAGCGACTAGTTTCCTAAAAACTTATATCATGGCTGGATAATGGATAGGTGATTGAATTCGTGGTTAAAGATTCTGGTGATGCTCTCAAGGATTTGAATAGTATATTCCTCAGGCTGAGAGTGAAGGTGTGTAAGGCGGATTTGACAGATTATGCATCTAGCGATGCAATGCAACCGTGCGTGAATTGTGAACAATATTCTTCTCTCCCTCTTTGAACAGTGTAACCTTTATTTCAATGGGTCGTTGGTCACTCCCTCGGAGGATAATTATCATTATAGGAGCTATATTGAAAATGTGTTATATTATGGTGTCGACGCTATCAAAACACATTTGAGGACTGTAGGGTTGAAAAGTGGATACGGGGAAGAATATCAATAAAACTTCTAACGACAGTGTAGGTTGGGCAAAGCGAAAGTCGTGGTTTGAGAACAGTGCCGAGGTTGAGCTATATGGTAAATTACATGTGGACATGTTTAATCTGACACAGTTGTTGCTAGATTGTGTCGATATAGGAATCGGGTTGATTTTAAACTCTGCATTTCATCTGATGGGTGAAGTGGGAGGAAAATGAAAATACTAGATGTGACTCTTTACGTTCCAACATTTCGACATCAACCCTTTAATATTAGCAACACACAGTAAATTAGTGGAACAATATAATGCTAATTATCACTACAAACTTACGGAAATGAAATCTTTCCAGTGGACGAACCTTGAGCATTGGTAATGCAATCGTAGGTGGAATGCCCAACACTATAATATTTCCTATGGTTGATAATGACTCTTACGCTAGTAGGGTTGAGAAGAATCCATCTGCTCTCTCTCATTATTCCCTGGAAAATTATTCACTTCTTTAATGGTGTTCAGATTCCTTCCGAGGGACTGGAATGTAATTTCAACGGAAAAAATATTGGGCACGGGCGTATGATGCCATATTCTAAGGCAGTGGAATAAAGAATTATGATAGAGGTAATCAATTCAGGTATGACATGTTTGGACATGGATATTTCATGCTGGTGTTCGATCTCACCCCGGATGATTCAGGAAACGAAATTATGTAAGTCTCGGAGATCGGGGTGTGGTGCGAAGAGAGGCAAAATTCGAGAAAGAATTGAAAAACACCGTAACGTTTTTGGTATTTGAACTTTATAATTTATATTGAATCCGGTTAAAATATTCCATGGAGTCTACGCTTCCGTAAATTACCTCACTCTCTTAGAAATGGTCTATATGTAGTAAACATAGATCCTTCATACTTACCCGGGTCTCATTAGGTGGCAATATATATTTTCAATGGAATAGCAGATTATTTTGACCTATGGATTGGCTCCTTTCATTCCGGGTATTATACATTTTTTGAAACCTTTCGCTCACACTCACAATCGGAGTCAGATTCGAAGTTTTCATTCTGATATTTGCGAAGAATACTGTTGTCTGTACACATTACACAAATTCCTTACACAATTCCTTCACACCATCCCTCATATCAGCAACTGCCGTGCTCTGAAGCTGTTTCACCTAACCTTCAACGAGTTGAGGAGTGAAATGACGTGTCATCCTGCTGCTCAACATTGCTGCTCCAGAATAAATATGATGCTTCGGGTGAAGAAACGTCATTGACGAGAGAGACTTTCCAAAATGCAGATCGTTGCATCAGTGTGCTTCGCCAAGGGTGGCGTCATTGAGCTGGCAGCTTTGGATGTCGACTCAAATTGTCTCTTTTGCGGGAGTTTTCAGAAGCATGGGAAGCTTATCGCTGGTGGGAAGAAGCTGCGGTTACATGACCCACTAAACTGTGAGGAGACCAACTTCGATCATGGATTCATCTCACATGTGGAGCTCCTACCCGCCCTGGAAGCCATCATTGAAGGAGCAACCTCTTTGTATGCATATAGCAATGCGAGTATGCATTTCTCTCCAACCTCACAGACCATACCTTCATCTCCTTAAAGAAAGTACTCCATTGTCCCGCACTTGAAAACTGCTCCTTCCCCACATTTTGCTGTCTAAACCCATGTCATAAGTTGCGTAACAGTACGTGCGCACTCTGAGATGCTCATTCCCTCGCTCAATGGATGCAGTATAATCGCCTCAAAGCAGAAGTTGAGCTTCGCTTGAGCGATTGTTCCCCAACTCCGCCTGCACCTAATTCCTCTTAAGCGAGATAATATCCTGCCGATCATCAGTCGTTATGCTGTCATCATCGAGGAAGGAGTCTCCGCCAGTGAAAAAGAAGAGACCGTCTGGACATCCTCCAGTTCCCCCATCAACTTGTAGCAGCAATAATTTACTACTTCCGCATATTATCTGAATGGTGTAAAAGTTAAGTGTTTCTGTGGGTTACGATCCCAGCAGAGACTTTGAACTAGTAGTACAAATCAATCAGAAAAATAAGAAAAGTGTTACTGTTTCACATAGTGAATGAACTAATGTTATAAGTTTGGAAAAATAAGTGTAATTATTTATATATTGGTTTAAAATATCAACTTTCTTCAAATTGCTTCTCCTATTCAAATTAATTTGGGAAGGGACTTTGTCTATTAAAAACATTTTATCAAAGGAACTCACTTAACCTGAATGTCGATGAATAGGAAGCTCTGTTAAAACTCTCCAATCTGATAAATCTATTTCTCCGGAGACTTTTGGGCAGCCGTGATAAGGTTAGACAATTTCTCGCTACCGGGTTATCTAACGATATCACTGAATATGATCTGGAATAGTGGCTGGAAATTGAGATGGTGCTCATGTTGAATGATGTGTCTGGTAATCAAAAGGTATAACTTGGTTGTACTTTGATTATGCGCGTGTGTGTTCGAAGGGTTTCTGACCTCTGGCACGAGGTAAAATTCTGCAAGTCAGAAGCTCTTGTAATCTCTTGAACCTCTGGCTTTGCATGTAAAAACCTTGCAAGTTTGAAAGATTACAGCATGAGTGCCAGCGCGAATTTCAAGGATTCGCCAAAACTGATGGTGTGCACATAGACAAGGAATTAGCTATAATTAATGTGCAAACAAAATGTTGCAATACGTGACTTTTCAAATCGCCAGCAAGATTGCTGAACGCGAGAGACTCGTCTTGGTTAAAGAACTGCTATCATGGCTTGAATGAATACTCTAGGGATGTAAATTATCCAGAACTGGAGAGTATATACTCTAATATATATTATTTAAATATACAAAGGAATATCAGTTTTTATTCACAAAAGGTGCTCAAAAGGCATCTTTCTTGACTAGTCTTCTTCCCAAAGGAATCTGCGTGGGTAATTTGGAAACGTAGGGTTGTCATTAATTAAAGAAAACTAGCGACAAATGAAGGCTGTTTAATCAAGTCGCATTCTCAAAATTATCTGCAATATGCGAGAAAAAATTGCGTAAGCTGGCAGATTGGTGTATACAAAGTAAAATATGTTAAAAAAATGAAATAAATTTTTTTAAACCTATATGCTATGTGTTTTTATTTATTGAACAACCCTTCCTATTAATATTAAGGACAAGGTATTAAGAAATGATCACTAGGTGAAAAGGTTTGAGTTTTTTTATTTAGAACAAAGTATATTAAGTTGGTACAAAATTCATTATAAAAGTAAACGTTTCCAAATGCTTCCCTCGTTCATCATAAACTGTATGGTAGTTGATTCTCGACTTTCTTCCAGTTGTAAATGTCACAGGTGGGGAGAAATGAAATTGGTCACCATCTGTTGATACTCTGCCACCTTTAGAAATAAACTCGGATTCCCCCTTTAAGATTTTATTCGAATAGGCGATCTTCTTCTTCTTTATATTGTAGACGTGACACATGACGGATGAGTCTTGTCTTTCGGCCTTGTTCAGCTTATTGCCCTCGAGTTTCAGCTGCTTGATCTTGGAGACGTTGAAACGATTCACTTCCTTTGTTTCAGGATTTCCAAACCCTGAGACTACTACACTTTTTCCCACCATATTTATAGCTTTGTTCATATGTTTGAACACTGTATAGTATTTTTCCTGGAATTCTATGCAGAGATTAAAGCCCGAATCACACGATCATTTTTCCCGTCCCTTTAAGGCCCCGTTTCCACTACTGACATTTCTACAACGGTAACTCTCTACCCGCGCAATGCTAGTAATGGAAACGCTCGAAAACGCCTACCATGGTAGATAGTCCTACTAGCATTGAGTTACCCTTGTTAGATCAGGGAATAGTGGTTACCGTCGCGTCTCTTTTGTAATTGGAACGCAAGTTATACCCCGTTTCCACTACTAGCGTAAGTACGCGCGTCCATACGCGTGTGACCTAAAAACACCGTGGGAACGCACGTAAGGACCATCGTATTTCGTAGTTCCGAACCATGCCATTTTTCACTGGTTAGGCGCTGGCGGCGGGACGGAAACTAGGAAAAATGAATCACGGTATTCTATAAAGTTGGACCAAATGGTTATTTGTCGGCTGTACATTGATGAACAAGTGAGAATGAATGTCTCATAATTTTTAAAACGGCAAAAACATGAAGAATGTGCTGGAATACTGAAGGTATTCGTAAACTACTTCTACCAGCAACTTGTTCAGTCAGATGCCAAGGGAGGGCAGCACTGAGTTACTCGAGTGTCGTGGGAACGCATCGCTGGTTGGTACGCGCGTACATACGCTAGTTGTGGAAACTTAGTCAAAATCAAAATTAGTCAAAATTAGTCAAAATCCTGGTAAGAATTATGGGAAAACAGTTGAATCACGGATAGCGGTGAAGGATCGCGGAGTGTGCATCTAGGACAGGGATACTATATATAGGATTCCCGAGTCCCGCGAAGCCATTGATACCAGCCCAGTCGCGTAAAATAGGTTCCCCCAAAGTGGCGCTGGCATCGCGAAGCGCCCGACAAACGTGAGTTTAAGCCCGTCGCAAATACGTTGCGAGAGGAGCATTTTCGTTCGAAAACAAGTAATAAAGGACTGCAGAGTAGAATTAAAAATATTGAAAAAGCCCTGGGGCTATGTTCTTGTAAAATACAGGTGAAACACGCTAAATGATACGTAAAAAAAGACACAGCTCGAAAGCCTAACATTCCGGCATCGTACTAATACAAAAAACCTCTGTGTCATAACTCTAATAAAAATGCAACGAGAATATGCTACGCGGGCTACTTTAGATCGTAAGTTAAAGAAGTGTTAACCAAGGCACGGTCACGGAGACACGCACTCTCACAACTGCTATAGGAAATGAAAAACGGTAGTGACAATCGGGAGATAAGAGTAACTTAAACCTTAGTAAAACCTCATACACGCTAATATAAACTGGGAAACGCCAAAGACTTAAACAATTAACAATGAGAAAGAACGCATTTTGCAACCGATATATTATTCCAAAAAAACTGCAAAGAACAGTACAAAATGAGTAAATTAACAGTTAGATGTATTTATTGAAATATCAAAGAAAGTGTACACAATGACTTGAACAATTGACAATGAAAAAGAACGCATTTTGCCAACAGTATATTATTCATCTACAGTATTCATCTATCCCTAGATACTAACAACATCTATCTTACTTTCATCTCCACCACAAAGGTGTGTGGCAGCAGCTGAACTATCACCAAACGTGTACTAAACTTCTCCATGAATTTAGTCCTTACATGTAACTGAGAGGCACAATGCCACCGCCAAGGAAAATATCGGATCAACATTTTCCACACAAATTAAATGTTAGCTACAAATGACACTAAATTCATAGTACATGTAAAGCAATGAAATAGAACCTACTCGATTAGTCAGTCACTCCAGTACACAAGACATTATTACCTTTATATACACACAACACAAAAACATATCTTATGTCAAAAATGTATATTTCAAAAAATTTCTACCATCTTAATCTATTTTGCATCAACAACAATTTGTACAACATCTATTTTGATTTCCATATGTACCTTAACTATAATCAGTTACTGACCCTAAATATGTGCAAAAAAAACGAAAATTTGAAACTTTCTGTGATACATCTCATTACAAAACATCTTCATAATCCACCCTGCCAAAAGTATGATTGGACTTTCAATAATTTCGTCACATATTCAGAGAACCTGTAAGTCTTACTCCTGCAGGAGTTTTAATCGGTATTTTAACCTATGGTCTGAAATAATTACAACCTAATCCTTCTATATTGATTTCAATACCCTCACACTATCTGGATCTGTAATCAAACCTAAGTCATTTTAAATAACCTAAATTATGCAGTGAATACCTATGTATTCACTGCATATTTTATGTCGGGCCTAGCAAGTGAAAAGTACCATCTTCCTTTGGATTTCTGTCCCTTTTCCTTATTCCCCTATTCTTAAATCCTTCATTATTGTTGGCAATTGGCCGGTCTTCCCCGCGATAATTTCTAAGCAACTGTAACATCTCTGTTATGTTTTACTGATGTTATATGGATTGCTATAGTGATCATTTTAGTTATTCCTCTTCCAAACATTTATTTCCACTCGCTATTAGGTTTATTTGAAACTAGCATTCATGTGAATGCTATTTTTATGCGATATCGCCTCAAACTTGAATTCCTACATTTCGAATGATTCACTATCTTTTACATTTGATATTTCCCGGTAAATTACCGCGTCGTCTACAATAAGTCTAAGCTTGCTACTAATATGGCACATATATCGTTAATGCATAAAAGAAATGGAAGGGGTTCATTACCATTCCCTGGGGAACTCTCCATGTAACTGTTAATGCATCGGACATGATACCACCCATAACGAACCTTTGTTGGCGTCCAGTAAACAATTAATTTACGTAACATCTGCTTTAATAACAAAACATTTCAACTTCCGGATTTCCCTCGCAATCGCGAACCTCCCATAGTAGCTTGTGCTATTACTATATTTTTAACACCATAAGAGAAGCGGTCACCTCAAAATTTTAGGAGAATTATTCTCAGTATTACCTACTTTATTATTAATGCGATTGAATTATTAGAATTACGTCTATCCATTTCAGTCTTAGTGAAGTCACAGTCTAAACATGTTTAGACTGTGGTGACGTTACGGAGTTATACCTCAAACATGAACACGTACGCGACTACGTGCACATTACGTAATGAAAATACTCGGTATGATATAATTTATATTGGTCGGCTATATGAGATGAAAAACAAAGGCAAAAATGCATGCATGTTAGCTAGGCACTACATTTATCCGTCTAAGACTTAATTTCGAACATGGCGTCTCATGACGCAGCTAAGCCATCGGTACACAATGCGTTCAGCCACATTAGTTTTGAGCCCAATATCAACCGATCTTGAATTAAATCACTATAATAATCAATACTGGCTTAATACTAAGACGTTTACAATGCATTACATGATATCTCCCACACTTAAAGATATCACAAGCGCAGCCCGGCCATGCGGTACACGATGCGTTCAACCACATTATTTTGGAGTACAATCTAAACTGATCTACGATTAAAGCGCTAAAATATTCGATACAGACTTAACAATACGACGCCTGCAATGCATCACTGGATATATCCTATTGTTAAAGATGTCACACTAACCTTTGGCTTCAACAAACTTTAGTTCCTTATCCCCAACCTCTTATTTTCCTTAAGCGTGGCTTCATATCCTGAGGTGCAGCCAGGCTCAAAACAACCCCGTGACTTACTCATCGTTTCTTCAGGAAGTCTGCTGCACAGAATCACTGACAAATCTCCAAGAACAGCAGTATTAAGTCCACCAAAACTGCAGCTAACACAGGCACTTTCAAATGCACTTTGCGAAGAAGCCGGACAATTGGCATAGGCAGCGCTACGACTGGCGAAATCTAGAGACTCGATTAAATGCGCGGGAATTTTCTTCAAAAAACCGTACGGCCTGCCACCTACTGGGGCCTCCTATTTACACACTCCCTGATCTAGGAAAACGTAGTTGGTGTGGTGTCTTTGTTTGGCTTAATACTTGATTTTTGTCTATGCTCAATGATGCTCCAGAGTTGTTATTACCTATGGTTTACATAATTTAATTATATTTTCCCTGCAATGACCGAACAAAAGAATTGCAAAAACTTTGCTCACGCGGAGACGGACTTGCTCCTTAGGCGTACGCGATAATCCCGACGACATTTTATTATAACAATCAATATAGATTCTTGAATAAAACTTCAAGTGCTTACACACTTCAATGTGCTACCATCTTTGCGCATTTCTATAACGATCGTCGATTTTCTTTTGAACTGGAATACTGGTAACCGCTATGTGACGAAAGCAGTGATTACAAGGGTAACTTTGTAGCTAACTGGAACGCAGGTAGGTTATGAGGGCTGAAATAACCGTGGTAGAATGTCAGTAGTGGAAACGGGGCCTAAAGGGATCATTTAAGCCATAGCTTTCAGGGACCACAAAATGATAGTTTGAGCTATCATTTCGCCGCTCACTCGATCATTTTTACCGTCCCCTCTCGTATCATTTCTGTTCGTGAGATACGGTAAACAACTTTGTAACTATGGACGATTTACATCATCGTCGACTGTGGCTGCAGCCAAATGTTTCTTTCAGAACGTGCTCTCTGATTGGCTGAATGACAGGCCCGAGGGACGGAAAAAAGGACGTTCTCAAATGACAAAATAAGGGATAGCGATCCCTATCATTGCCGCTATCCGTGAAGTGATCAAGTCAGACGATCATTTTTAAGCTATCATTTGACCTATCCCTGAAAATGGACCTAAAAAATGATCGTGTGATTCAGGCTTTAGATTTTTTTCTTCGTTGTTGCTCAGGGGCAGTAATGGGAGTAGCACTTCATATATGTTGCTCACTTTATCCTTGAATTTGTGAACGACGAGTTGATGCTTCCCACCAAGCTCAGGGTTCACGGAGAGTGAGGGAGACATTGTTGTGTGTCGAATATTTGTCAGCGATTATATCTCGCTTTGATTCAACGTACTTTTATACTCTCTGAGAAGATGGATAGAGTAGTGGGGTACATTACGTTGGGGATGATCTGGCATCGTAATTATGCAAGTGATTGCGGCTGTGGAAAGGAATGCAGAAATGATCTCGACATCTCCCAAACGCAGGTGTCTCCTCGACACGTGCGCGGAAGTGAAAGGCGATTGGAATGTCAAGAATTGTCTCTGGACCGCCATTCCTCCCCTACTTCTTACTTCGCTTAATCCCAACAAATCGATCTGTCCCCTCTCCATTTCACGCTTATAGTTTTCCTGCTCTTAACACTGTCTTAACAGTTCACGTCTCGATTCTTTGCCCATCGCACGTTCCTCCCCTCGTGACAACAACTCGTTGACCCCTGACCCTCTCGTGCCCCAGCCATGAAGGGCCCCTTACCGCACCAGCATACTTCTCCACTCCATTCCATGCTGACGTATCTAACCGTGGATTGTTCCTTACTTTGTACCTCTGAAGATGACACCTGTGCTTCATCGAAACCGGTCGTTTAAAAATAAAAATTGTGAAAAATTGCATTGGTAGGGTTATCAAGGTTTGACTTTTCAATTCACGTAGAACCTACTGATGCTCACGTATGTTATTGCTCCTGATTCCTTGATGCTCCTGTCTTGCTGTAGTCGCTGGGCATCTTGGCGTCGCTTCCTGCCGCCTGGCTCATCCTCTCTCTCCTGGTGCTGCTCGTCTACTTGCTGACGAGATGCTGCGAGCGACACCCGCGCCGTAAGAGGAGCATTGCAGCCCTCAAGTGGACGCTGGCCATCTTCACGCTGCTCTGCTGGTGAGACACCTCTCCTCTCCTCTCTCTTTCTCGTCCAGGAATCCAGTCTCCTGCCCTCACGGGCTACCGAAAACATCCGAAGGGACAGTGTCTTTCTCCGCCACGGCGCGTAATAATCACCCAGGTTCATCTTGCCAGGCACTCCACGGAGGGAGACGGTGCGCTGTGAGTGGCCCTTGCTTTGCCTTGTATCATTGCGCAAGGCACGAACCCAGGAAATTCTGGCATGGCAGCTCACATGGAATATTTGTCTCATTAGAGACTTAAAGAGCCTTCCAGAAAGAGGCCATTATTTATTTAGACGTTGTTGAAATTTCATTTAGCACTCCAGTTTGTACAGTTTTTTCCAATATCTGTTCCTTTGACAAAACGAACAGATTCAGGGGTAACTTTGTGAAATTTTGCCATGGTGGAAATAACAAACTTTGCAAATTTCACTTTATAAATTTATTCACAATCCAGGTTTCGCCCTGAAGATGACATAATGTCATCTTCATAATTCAATCTAACAATCGAAACTACGATCCAATGATGACACAATGTGTTGAAACCCGGGTCGTGAATAAATTTATAAAGTGAAATTTGCAAAGTTTGTTATTTCCGCATCTGTTCCTTTCTTTTCTGTACACTCCTTGCAATTTAGCAGAACCTGCTCTCCTTGTCTATTGTTTTGCTCTTGATGGGCTCATTATTTAAATGTAAATAAAGAAGTTCTTCCTTTTCCTAGTCATGGGTTTAGGAGGCCAAGCATTCATAGTCATGAGTTTAGGAGGCCAAGCATTCCTAGTCATGGGTTTAGGAGGCCAAGCATTCCTAGTCATGGGTTTAGGAGGCCAAGCATTCACATAAAGAAACAAATCTAATAAGTTTATTTCCTCTTAAGATTTATTAGATACGACTAGTTTCAAAGCACAGGCGAGAGGTCTTTAGGTACTTTAGCACGTGAAGGTAACGCCTATATGTTGAGCATAATCCTGCTGAATAAATTTTAAGAGGAACTAAACTTAGTTCATTTATTTCTTTATGTGAACATGAAATTCCACTGTGTTATACCACAAAGCGTTGAATGCAGGCCAAGTTAAAATTATTTACTCAGAAATTTCTCGGAGAAGTTGGTCCTTTGGGACTTAATTAGTGTCATTCACAATGTATTTGCATAAAAAGAAAAATAATAAGGCAACGGTGTGCAGTAAAAAGAAGAGACCATGACCTACTAAGGAAGTAACCTTTTTAAAGAGTGTTGCATTGTGGGAATTGGAGTAGCCAGCTTTCGACGAGAAAGATGTAGTAGGTAGGGTAGTCTGAGGCAAGGGGGTTTTGTATCAGAAGAATAATGTATCTGTTGCAGGAAAGGCAAGAAAATGCTGGTGAAATATTAGAGAAAAGACGAGGCTCTAATCTGTAGAGCCAGCTCATTGATGGAAGCCAGCTGGGTGTCACCCGCTCTGAAAGGTCGTGTTTTGGGGCTGTTTGATTTCCAGTAATGAAGGAGGCATTTTACTTCAAAAGAAAGGAAGATGAATTGTGGAATAATTAATTAATATAATAAATTGTGGAAGTCACAAAGCTTTTACTCTTTTTAATTATTACGCTCTTCCGCCAATGGAAAGCTTCTACTTCAGCATGAAATGCCATATTAGAACAGTTGCTATACGTTTTTTTTTTAGAGTTTCCTGAACAATTGTGGTTGAGACAGGTATCTAAGGATAATTGTGATCCAGGTGGGTAACGGAATGATGAGGTAGCTGGAAGTGGTGGTTTGATTGGATCGTAGTGAGATGTGAGGGCTGGAGGCAACAAGTGCGATTGGCCATGTTTACTCCTGGCAGCAGAGATCCCAACGAGGTTTTTTGGCAAATGTAATTTGTGATTTTCGTGGAGGCTTTGGTGGAGAGACGATTAATGATTTGATTTCATCAGATTTGGAGAGTCGATGATGTCCAAATGTGGAGAAGTGTTTTCGAGTGGTCCTTGGTGTTGTTGCTGTTGTGTATCCACAGTTTCGTCTCCTGCAGAAGTGAGCTTCAGGAAGACGTAATGAGTCAATAACGAGTGCATTTGGGCTAACTTTAGGGCGTGCGGTCATTTGGCCTACTGTACTGGACCATTAGAGCGACGTTATTTCTCGACTGTGATTGTCTAATCCTGCAAGGGGTTGAAGATTAATAATTTTTCTTCCAATACTTTGTGTTCTGGTAGCATTTTATAAAAATTAAATTTATTTCATTAACAGTATGAAAAAAATGAAAAATTACTTAGGTCCAATTCTTTTACTTAGTATATATAGCTCTGGGTGTAAAATATTGAGTAGAATTTATTTTTGATCACGTATATTCTGCGCCGTTGTGAAGAGTTGGCTGAAAAGAAGAGCTCTTTGTCTGATAAAAGCATTTTCACATCTCTGAAGTCGACCAAGCACGTCACTGGGATAATTGCAAATTGATTTGTGATTGGGTACTAAAGCCTTTTCTGATGATATCGTAAAGTACAGCGTATTAGAAATCAGTAGTCTGATAGATGTGGTTTTGTTACTGGAGCAGAATGCTGTTGGGTTTTGATAGTTTATTTTTTGTTTTGTCTAGACGCTGTGTCTTTTATCGTCAATATTTCATGTAGACGCTGACATCTGTGACAGTTATCCAGTCTTGCTCAGTGGACATTGAGAGGTTTTTTGAGTTTGTTGTGCCTGTAGAGGGAGACTCGCAGTTTCACTTTTATTTGCCTTAACCTGTGTACCTCCTTAACCAGGAAGTTTGAATGCTGCTGATAAGTTGGCCGTTTAGCTCATGCATTGATTTTCTTTCTGCTTTTTTTGTCGTCTGCTCCGGGATTTTAATTTCCGACTCAGATCCGCTCTTTGTGTCATGGTTGACAGAATATTTTCTGAGTTGCTGGTGTTCTTGGAAGATGTACCAGGGGGCGGAGTTGTAGTCCTCCATATATTGTGTTGGTTGCCAGGCCCCCTCCTCCCTCATGTTGGTTAATCATCCGTAGGGTGAAGGAGCGATCGCACGGCTACCCTCTTGCCCCAGGGTCTTCAGCGACTCCCACACTGCCTCTTTCTATGGTCCTTCTTCTCTCTGATTGTTCGAGATAGATTTTGGTCGTTCAAAGACTATTATCTTAATCTGGAAATCCTATCGAGCCATGTGGAGGTTAGAACACATTGTTTATAATGTAAGTTTAAAAAATCTTGTCGGGAAAAGCGTGGTGAAAAAGGGAGGCTCCTTGGAGATACAGTGTAAATAGAAAACGAAGAAAAAAGGATTCTTGTTGGCTGGAGACGTATTTTTTTTAATCATGTAGATAAATAATCAGTAAGAGGTATTGTAAAGTATAAATATGTTCATATTAATAAACTGTCTTTGCTTTTTTATACGCACACTTCCTAGCTATTTCATTTCAACAACCCAACAGGAGATTAAAATTTTTTTTTTTGGGAAAGGTAGTACATGCAAAAGTATCACACGATTATAAAAGAAAGAAAAACAACTTTAATGTCATACATTCAAAACATTGAGTAAATTACGATTTCGGGATACTGGAATGACCAAAAATTCCTAGTTTAAAGTGCAAACACGAAGACTGTAATCGTAGTACTTTCGACATTGTTGCATTTCCCTGTATATAAAAAACTGTTGGCTGATTTGGAGTTCTACTCTCGGGAAATTATACTATTGGGCATTCCTCCTATTTCTGACAAACTCAATAATATATCTAATGCTATAACGAAATATGAATGGTCACAAGGACACATTTGCTCAACTTCGGCAATGCCCACATTTAGGCACGTGTTCATTCCCGTTTCCACGCAAGTGTAGAGCGGCATAATGGAACAGTGGCCTAGAACAGAGTGATCATGTATCTAGATTAAGCGACACAATGCGCCTTTTTGCCATTCAAGGGCTTCCATTTCGAGGAGGTGAGGTTGAAGATTCCCCAAATAAGGGTAATAATGTTGCAATTTTGAATCATATGAGTTAGTATGACCCAACTTTACGACATCTCGATGTGACGACATCCCGATATGACGACATCCTGATATGACGATATCCTGATCCCGGTATTTTTTCCTGTCATCCTTAATGATGTCTCTATTTACAACCATCATTTAGTCAGTGATCCTTTATTCATGTATGAAATGGTGGATGGCATAACTTTGTGTAACTCCTTCTTGATGAGTGGGAAGGACGACTGTGCTACTCTGTTACTGCAATTTCTCGGTAATGGTTGATCGGATTGAAGTGCTGTTAACGGTCTCTTCCTTATAAAATATTACACTTCCTCAATCGTTAATTATATATTTTAAATTGTCTAATTTGTTATTGTTATTAACTATAACTTTTTTATCATAAAATTTGGATGAAGGAAATGGAATGGCCATGGTGTGATTTCATCACTGATAACTCGAATTCAACAAGAAAATATCAAATTTGTTTTAAAATTATTGTTTTTAAACCATAATTCGGAATTTAAAAAAATTTCATTGTTCTTCGACCAAGGAAAAATGGTTATATTTCAGCTCAAATTGCCGTGAGATCTTGCGTCTTTTTCCCTAGAAAACCTTTAATTTGTTGGGTAATCAAGAGGTTAATTGCATCTGCAATTGCTCAAGGCGTCTATCTCAGATTTCTCATATTCTGTTCGTTGCAGTGGTGCCGTGGCGTTGGGTCTCTATGGCAACGATGACGTCCACAACGGGTTGGTGCAGTTCGTGGCCGCCGTTCGTGGTGCGCACGCCCTGGTGTCAAGCGTCGTCAACCAGGTGAGTCTCCTCTGTGGATAGAGGGAGCATAAAGGGTGGAACCTACAGGTAGTGAACTGTCATCAATAGGATTGTGGCAGATTGTGTTACAGAATCCGTAAGAATCGGACGTGCAATCACATTTTACATGTATGTTCTGGTTTGCACAGTATGGTCGGTTTAAAAAGAAATAGAAGCAGACCTATTATGCTACCTTGGGGAATTCCCAAAGTGACTTTGATTGTGTCGGACATGATACGTTGTTTCCTTGCATTATTTTCCACAACTGTACATATCTTTTATATCATTATTTGCATCTTGTTGATTTTATATGCTTTCTTTCGTTATCGTAACTTCATATTTATATTTTGTCAATGGAAAACTATATTTATTCGTTATACGTAGGTGACTGTGTGTGTGGGTCATTCTACGTCTATTCTACCAGAAAATCGGCAAAAATGACCCTTAGGGTGTGAACAATTTTGACCGAACATGGCAAAACGTCATCATTTGACAGGAAAATGAAAGCCTCAAAGCGGTTTTGCCAAATATGCAAAGCAAAACATGCTACACCGTTTACGAGAAATTACAGCGTTGCAAAATTGAATTTGGCAAAAGTGACGACATATTTAACGGTATATCTCCAATGATATTAAAGCTATATACATAAGTACAAAAGGGCTTATTTTAAATGCCTTGAATTCTACAAATATAGTAAGGGATTATATTGTAAAATATAAACAATTATATACAGTTTATAACAATTTTTAATTTTGAAATTTATTTTTGATGATGTAACTATATCCTCGATTTTGCTCATTTTTTCATATGTTGTATACACAACCCTCCTGTACAAATTAAAAAAGTTTGTTAGAGGTAATATTTGATTTAAAAAAGAAAAATATATATGTATAAAGGCGTAACTCCCTCCGATCGCCGCGGCTCCCGGCTATCGGCCGACCACATGGTACTCTGGTGTCTTCAGATCCCTATTAACTTTCTCATTCATCTTCTTCTTGCCAAATTTATAACCGTATGCAAATTATATAATCCCATTTTGCACATGGCTATTTGTTTTGCCCAGGCGCCTTAGAATCCACAGGGAACGGCACGTGGCCTTAGGTCTCGAAGGACAATTGGCATGCCTCGTCCCGTCTTTGGTTTCCAGTGCTATTCTCCTCTCATACTCTTCTAGTATGTTCTCTGAAACCTCTTCTGAACTTCTCTTCTCAAGGAAACTAGTGCACTAATCCATTGCCCACCATCACCCATTGGAATTTAACTCTCGTGGAAAACAACGGGGAAGGCAGATTGCTACCCGTATCATCTAAACGTATATTTGGTTTCTCTTTGCATACGATAGCCTCCCAGGCTAAGGCCTGAGCACCCTGACATCCCTGGCTTTTCCTCTTCTACCTGTTATTTAACTCGGTCACTATTTTTTAACAATTGTTATAAAACATTCTCCCAGCATGATTTCCTCAAAATGCTTTTTGAATTTCTACACCACAAAAAATGGGTCACGTATTTATATCGGATAAATTTAAATATTGTTCTAATTGTTGCTGGAAATGATTTTTCCTTTTTTCTCTCCTTTCGAAAACATGCCGTTCTTCATTCTTTCACTTGCCACAAGCTAATTCGTCAAATAAATTGGTCAAACTTATAGATTCTCCTGTCTTGTTCATCTCCAGAAGTAGAAGCTTCGGATTTCAATTTTTCTTGAGCTTTAGTATTATCTTCTAAAATATCTATTGTCCATCTTTTTAATTCGTCTAACATATCCTCTTTTTGAAATTTCACTTTGAATTGTGGATTTAATAAAGAGGGAAGCATAAAGAAAGATTTTCCATATGCTATGCTGCATATCTTTTTTCTTCATTGAGACTTGTATGCCTTCTACTGTGGTCAAGATTCTCCTAAAGGAACTGATGCTCGTGGCTTTGGACTAGAGCACTTTCAAAGTCTCTATTATTGGAATTATTGAGGGCAATGTATTCGGTTTGCTGTCCTCCACTGTAATTTCTTCGAATGGTTTTAATGGTAGAGCAATTAGTTTCTACGAAAGGCCTCGGCGTAGGAATTGTGTTCTCTATACCATGTGTGACTGTTTGTGACCATTGTGTGTGACACATAATATATTGGAGAAGTGTGACCGTTTGATCAGGGCTTCGTTTTGGGGTGTAGATATGTCGCACCCATAAAATGGCCACCAGGCATGTGAGTTTAATAATCTGCCGTAAAGTGCATTTAATAATCGGCCAAATAATCTGCATCGGCCGATAATGCCTGGCCGATGATGCCTGGCCGATGAATCGGCAATCAGCCTTATCTCTTATCGAGATCATTTCGAGACGACATCAAAAAGTGTTTAATTTTTGAGTTGGTTACTGCCACGCCTGACAGATGGCTGTTATATGGTAATGGGAGTGCACTTCTTCCACCCTATAGGGGACTGATTACTTTAAGGCGCCCAGAGAGGGATGGGATAAGTAAATAAATCTGAGGAGGGTGCCCCAAGGTTGTAACCGCAGTCTGAAGGGTGCCGCTGGCAAAGTAAAGAGGTTGCGAATCACTGATTTACTGTCCATGCCAAAATCTTGTGGACTCGAGTTTAAACCTAAATAAGTCTGAAACCGTTCATCAGATTTCCACGTTATTTACATAGTAATTTAGATAATTTTTTTGTTGATGGACTACATTGTTAGAATAATTGCGAGCCCAGAGCAGGACACTCTGCTGGCAACGCTGCGCTGCGTTTTTTCAGGAAACAAAAAATTCGATATAAAATATGGTGCTAACTTCAGCCAAATGATAATATCCGATTTACTCTGGAAATTTAAAGAGGAAGATTACAGTTTTAGTCTCGTGGCGCCACGATCCATAGTTGCCGAGAAAAAGTGCGGTTATAAATGGAATAGCATACCAATAAGTACAAAACTTAAAACCTTGAAACTTTGTAGACATAATAATTAAGATATAATTCACCTTTTAATTTAAAATTTGTTGTAGTCAAATGCTTTGCTTGGAAGTTATTAGACGCCGAAGTAGCGCATGGCACCTTAGTGCTAAAAAAATGGGCACTTTTTTTTTACTCAAACATAAGATACAGGTCCAAAATTGGTTTTTAGAAATTATTCTAACAATGTAGTCCGTCAACAACATAATTATTTAAATTACTATGTAAATAACATGAAAATCCGATGAACGGTTTCGGACTTCTTTAGGTTTAAACTTGAGTCCACAAGATTTGGGGCAGTGGAGGATGCTTGATGCTGTGATTAGCGCAATGGGTTCACCTTGTTCGGAAATCATCCCATAATTCTGTGTTGGATCCAACATAATGACTATGGCATGTTTCTCGTCCGCAGTCTTCCTCGCTGGAGGCATCGGTGTCTGGCGGTCTGCAGCCGCAGATGTCAGAGGCCACTGCCGCGCTGGAGCGCAGCTCTGCACCCATGAATGCGTCGGCGCGCAGTGCCCTGCTGGCACTGGTGGCCGCTGCCGCGCACAACGCCTCTGCCGCGTCCAAGGCCGCTGCCGCCATCTCGTCGCCGCTGAGGTCGCTGGCCGCGTCCCTGGACCGGACCGGTGGAGTGGTGGAGGTGGCCGAAGCATTCCGGTGAGCCCCTCTCTTTAATTACCAAGCTGAAGAAGCGGTCGACTTGAGCGGACAAACAAAAGTGCACTTCGGGGCATCGACGGCTGACCGACTGCTAGTAATGTGCGTGGAGTCTTTATTGTGCGAAACAGGCTCCGGTGGCGTGAACTGACAAATACGACTGTATTCTATGGATAAATTTAAATTCGTAATTATGTTTCAAATGTTTTTATTATATTATTTCCCCAGTTGACAAATGCAAAGTATGGCACACAATATCATGCATCATGTAATTGTATTGGTACGTCAGAACATCCTGTCACTTACATAATTAATTGCCACAAAAGATGAAATGACACCAACATCTACATTTATGTACACAATATAAAATTAGGAAAAGAAATTACCCGGATTTGATAAATTTATTCACACTGTAAAAACATTTTTATTTAAGAACATGAACACTTTTTTTCTTAAAAATGGTGAATGATTTCACATTTTTTTAAACTTGTGGGAAGCTACTTATTGTTATGGATAAGGAGCGAGGTCCTTTAGACTTCATTGTCATATTAGAAGATGCTACACTTAAATGATTCCCTGTCCTAGTCTCATGGGTGTGTATGCTATTGTTTAATGGGAAATAGCCATATTCTGTTTCACAAAAATTACTGAGTTACGTATAAATACGCAGGGGTCTGTTAGTATGGCAAAGCTTTTAAATGATGGTCTGCAGTGGGCTCTGTAGGGCTGGTTGCACATGGGCCTAATCAATTTCTTTTGCAAAGTAAATACTGTAGTTAATTTGTCAGGGGACCCACTTCCCCAGATTATGATGCCATAAGAGATATGGATATAAAATAGCCCATAGTATGCAGTTGTTAACACTTCCATACTAACTGTGTGCTTCAATGCTGAAAGGGCATAATACACCAAATTTAGTTTTTTACTGAGCCTAGTGATGTGAAGGTCCCATTTCAAGTAATTACCCTGAGAGCACAAAGTTTGCAATAGACCTAATGTAAACCTAATTTAAACATCTACATCTGGCATTCAGCTAACCATAAGTTTTGCTGAATTCCAGATGTAGACGTTTTATTTTGGTAAAACTTAGTGACTGTGTTCTTATGTTGTTGAATTTTTTATTAATTTTTAACTAATTTTGTCTCATTTTGGTTTACATTACGTCTACATGTGGTCGAAATAGGTGCAAATGTCCACCATTCACGGTCTACTGGTAACCATTACAACCCTATAAACACAAAATGCTGCAGTAGTGCGGCAGCATTCAACGTCACAGTGCTGCAACAGCTGCGGATGCGCTGCTGTAGCATGTCTGACACAGTCAAATTTCCGATATTTCCATGTCAGCAGCGCTACAGATGCACTGCAGCAGCGTTATTGAAGCACTTCCACAGCACTGCATTTCTGCACTGCAGAAGCGTTTCAAGTTACACGTTCACAGCGCTGCGTGCCAGGGCCCCCACAGCACATAGTTAGGTTAATAACCTTAGGGATTAGTAGTAATAGGGGTCTTCATAATAATGAATAAAAATAATGCCTAATAAAATTCTGCATAACTTAATTGTTATTGACCTCAGTTTGTTCTGACATACGTCATTATCAGGGTCATATTTTGTCAAAAGTCGGTAAGTGATGTATCCTTGAAATTATGACCAATGAAAATTATGACCATTACACTATTCCTCTAAGTGATGCCTTCCTGTGGAGTAACCAAAAAGACTGCTCAACATAAAACGTAATCAATGTCAAACTGCGGCAGTTTTTCATGCTCTCATCTCCCTACCACGAGTATGTATATCACGGCATCTATTGAAGGTTTACCGTGTATAATGCAACAAATAATTGTTTTGACAAGAAGACCTGAGTCCTCCCACCAAAAAATATTGCATTGACCAGGCAGCCTGGATAATTACCGAAGCAAGTGGTGACCGAAGTCATCCTCCAATGCAAGATGCAGTTACAAGTTTTAATACATTATATAAGTGCCTTATTTACGAACTGTGGCCGAACATCTCGCTACTTCTAATGCACCCCGGCCCCAAAAACACGAAACCTGGTCAGCGCTGCCCAGTTGGCCAAACCTTAACTCCCACTCCAGAGATACTTGAGAGTAAAAAACGTCCAAAAGAAAATGACAGCAAAGCTACTCACTTACACAATATGCAAGCAGTCCTTTGTCAGAATAATTCAACGTTAATATTTGCATATATACTATTGAACATCCAACTAAACTACAACGTAGCACATCCAATGCCTGTCTTGAGGGTTTTATTTAAAATCCGATCCTTGTGCAACTATAAGCAAAGGAAATGCAAAATCATTCCAATATACTCACTATGATGAATCAAGAAGGCTTCACAACGAATTTCCTCCTCACTGAACCCATGTGGTCCCACTCAGTTGAACAATTAAATAACTTAACGAACCTAGTAAGATGCTTAGACACAGTAAATAGAGTAATCACTCAGTTAAATTCCACAAATATATTTCACCACCGACGTGGGTTTTGATTGGTTAACAATCATCTTCAAGGTAAGCGCAGAGAGTCAGCGAGCTCATTATATACCCGCAAGGTGTTCACGTGATCCATGGGTTGGGACAACAATGGGAAAAGGGGGGGGGGGAACAGTAACTAGTTGTTGTGACTTGGCCGGATGAGGGGGGAGGGTTAAGGAGATGGGTCAAGTTAGGGAGGAGAGAAAAGGTGAGGAAGGGAGAGTTGGAAGGGAACATATATTCATTTAACAGGTGTACGTTATTTCTGGTAGCAGATGTTATCTCCAAATGTTCGAGGAAGTTCAACTTGTGGCCTTTGCACTGGGTGTGGAGCACTTTGGGGATGAAGTCACTGGTGTGGTCTTCTTCGATGAGGTGTTTGGCAAATTGGGAGCTATAGTCCCCTTTTCTCAAGCAGCTATTGTGTTCTTTCACACGGGTGTGAATAGCTCGTCCAGTTTGACAAATGTAAGAGGCATCACAGTAAGTTATTACATTGAAGCATGTATACACCATTGCAGAAATACCTATATTGTAGGCCATTAAATTTACAATATAAATGCACCATTCCAAATTTCCTTGTAGAAAGTTGAAAAAATGACTTTGGGTCATTTTTTTTCAATTGGGGACCACTGTGCATTGCTTGCTCTTGAGCTCAAAAGTCTGTGTCGGAAAAGTTGAGTCTGTGCGGGATGAGCATCATTAGTGTACGTGAATAAATTAAGTTTATTGTTTCGAAGCTGGTGCACTTATGGCACTGAGTGGTAGTGATAACGGTGACAACACGCAAAACTGAAATATCCTACCAATATAACAGTGAAAATTTCAACAAATACTTCGAGTCTCTCCAATACTGTTGCAAGACAATGCGCTAAAATCAGATGCTACACATTTGAGAACCCAGATTAGTTCTGCTTTGGTGACATCATCACGGATGCTGTGCAGACTGAAGACCAGAAGAGCAGCATTGTGAGGGACGATGCTGTTGGATACATTGTTGTTGGATGAAGATTTCAGCTGAAGCTGACCGACGCTAAGTTTGGCTGCTACCTGCTGAATGTGCTCTCATGTTTTGACGTGCAGCTGCACAGCTTGGAAACCCTTCTTATTGACATTGGTGTGACTTATGCACTCTTGGCAAAAGTGCACATCATTGGCCTCCTTTGTGCCCCTTTCTTGAACTTTATGCCCCTGCCCATCATCCCTGGAGCTTGTCGTTTACCTTGCAATGTGGCATGAGCCTTGTGCTGACACGGCTGGGTAGCAACAATAACCAAACCGAAAATCTTATACTTGTAAAACAGGAGCAGAGAAAAATAACTGTAATATCGACACACTTATACTACAACACTGACAGTCACAAAATATAATTTATAACTTTAATAAGATGCATACCTTCTATCAGAGGCAGCATAAAAATACAGAGAAACAATATTCTTTGCTGACCAAAACAATAATATAGCAGTGCTTGTGGAGAAGGGAGGAGAGGGCGATGGGGAAACGAAAAAGCAGTAGTGCAGAAGGATGGTGCCACAACTACCTCCAGAGATGGCATCGTGTGTTTTTAGCTCACTGCATAATGTTTACTTGCCATATGGCCTGTCACATACTAGGTGAATTTACCCTGTCCTTACCCACTTGAACTGTAAAATCACCGTGCAACCTCTCAAGTCGGCATAGCCAGGGCAATTTGAATAAAAAGAGTCTCTTTTACATTGTAATGAGGGTACCGAGTGTAATGGGTTCCAGATGTGCCTCTTTATAGCCAGAGAGTAAACTCGAGTTGGAAGGTTGTGGAGAATACCTGTTAATAGTACTGCATGCATTGACTGAAATTTCACTTTGTCAAACGTGTGATAAAGCTGACTTATTTGCTTTTTTAATTATTTTGTGTTACTGCATTGATCTACTAGTTTTTTAAAATAATTTTATTTTTCAAGCATAAAATGACCCACAAAAACTTCTTGCTCTACTGCTATATCATTGTCACAGGAACAGGAAAAGAAACAATTGCCTTATTTGGATCCATCCAATAAACCAGAGGAGAGCAGAGGTTGGAGTATTTTACACTATTTGAAGATTTGAGGAATGATGACACAAGGTTTTTCAATTGTTTTCGAATGTCTACTTCATCATTGTCCCATAGGTCAGGTCTTACTTCCACCAAAGAAATGAGTAAATCATTATTGATGATTTCACTAATCTTCCAAAATTAGGCACACCACAAAAGGATGCTTCCAGGCAATAGAAAATCCGCCCTAATGTGCAAGTCTCCGTTTGGTAACATGAGCCACTGACTGGCTTGTGGCGGCAAAACTACTTCTCAAAGTAGTGGCAGTGCGACCCACCTTGGCAGCAAACCTACCGATCGATTTTTCTACAGCGTAGCGTGTAGGCTTGCATTGGTTTCTTCTCACCGTTACTGGATCGATGGCGACGGCAAAAAAGCCAAGTTGGAAAAATTCGCCTAGTGTGTAATGGGCTTACCCCTCTTCCCCATACCTCTACACCGGTGGCACTTAGAGTGCTCAAAACGAATATCATACAGGGTCGCAGAGCTGTTTTGTGCAATCACAGTGGAGTTGAAATACGACTAACTGATATTTATGACAAAAAAGTGACTATTAGTGACCTCCGCAGTAAAATAGTAAATTTAAGTGACCCTATTTTAAAAAGTGACTGAAGGGGACAAAAAGTGACGTGGTAGCAGCCCTGTCCATGAACCACCACCTTCCCTGTGATAAGTTTTTATCCCTCACTGTACTATAAACCCTCCCTGAATCTGCTTCTGATGTCAGAACAGGTGAAATATCATTCATCTGGGTGATGAGGGTCTTTGAATTCCCAGGCCTCAACCACTGACCCTAGCACACTCCCCCACCACATCTCCAAACCCTCTCCCCCACCACCCTCAACCCGCACTCCCCCATCCTCAGTCCTCGACCCTTACTTCTCTCTCTGAGGAAGTCACAGCCGAAACACTTCTCCCAAATATCTGAGTGTCCTTTTTTTGCATCTGTGTTTTTATTTATTCTCTGTATTAGTGACTTATCCCTCGTTCGTCGAGTGCTTACACATTAGCTCCAATGAGCGTTTATTGACAGAGTTATAAGTATAAATAAATAAATACTCCGTTGAAGGAAGCTCAGCGGAGCACGTGTATGTTCTCAACGAGTAAGGATAAAAGTCATGAGTTGGAACAACTTATCCTTACCTTATTCAAAAACAACTCATGAGTTGTCCCTTGGCCGAGAAGGCGCTTGACGTGGCAAAACAGTTGTAAGCAATTGTGAGTGTCCTTTATTTATTTTGTGTTTGGACGTACAATCATAAAACATTCACAGGGCAGACAGATGAGGCGACTCAAAAAGAAAACACACAAAAGTAAAAATACTTGTTAAATTTTCGGAGGCATGACCTCCTTCCTCAGAAGATTAGAATGCAGTGCGACCGTTGAACTGATCGGGAGTAAGGTGAAGGGGAGGGGGAAGGAGGTGGGGGAATATTAGGGCTGCATTGTAATGTGGAAAGGTTAGAGGTGAATAGGTTGAGTCTGGGTGGGCGTTTACACTGTAGCAAATGGATGTGTGCTAGCTTAAGGGTATGAAGATTGATTTCAGGAGAGGTAGGCGGAATGGAGGCAATTATTGTAATGCGGAAGCAACTGTCAAACTTACTATTGTGGGTGGAAGCATGAATGGGCACTGGGAGATTCAAATTGAGGCTATTTGTGGTGCAACAGTAATTATTAATGCGAATAGCGAGGGGATTAGTGGAAAGACCAACGTAAAAAGCGGAACAATGAGTGCAGGCGAGTTTGTAAGTTATGTTCTTGGAGGTGCAAGTTGTATGGGAGCAAAGGGGGATGGTAGGTGAAAGGTGTGTTGGGGCTGGAGAATCATTGGTGAGGAGCGGACAAGATTTACAACGAGGGCGATTACAAGGGTAAGTGCCAGGGCGAAGGAGAAGGGAGTTCAAGGGTGCGTGTCCGACTGGAAAGCATCTTTAGGGTGGGTGGTCTACGATATGTTATGGAGGGGGGTTTGGTAAAAAGGCTTTTGGTAATTTTGCTACTACCACGAATGGGGTAGAGTCCAGAGAGGAATGACTTTAATCGGTGGAAATGGGTAGTAGTGAGGTTAAAGGTGCTTGAATTGTCTTTCAGGCGGGGTGTAAAGTCAGCAGTGGCTGGTAAATCCTTTTGTCAAGGATTCAGGCTCTTTCTCCGGCAAGTGTGCTGTGTGGGATATACTGTGATAAGATTCTTAGCATATGTGAAGATTGTGCTGCCGAGAAGTGATTGGACAACACTTCATTGCAGTCCGAAATTGTATCTATAATAGTCCAAAAATATCAACAGTAGGCAGGAGTTCCAGAGCTACTGAAGATCAAGACTCGTGTTTAAAATAATGTTGTCCGTGTTGTTTACATACTCGTGACTCCACATACTTTAGATTTTTTTTGAGAATTTGGTATTTTTTAAGTCCATCGCTTTAAGTATGTACAAGGCTTGGAAAATGTTAAGTCCTCGGCTGCAGATGGTAATGTTGTTGGAACGATTTCTGGAACAGCCTCTCTTCTTTGCCATTTGCAGTTTTGTTCCTACCTACCATGGTGGTAAATATTTTTATCCCAATTTCATTTTCCCCATTTTTCGCTGAATGCTATTCTTTTTCAGAACCTTTCATCACTTTTAGACACCTTTAAGACTCATGAAAGGAAGGTGCTTATCAGGCACTTTCGAAAATCCTTGTTTGGGTGCCTCTAACGAACGTTTTCCAGCCATTGTGCTGTGTGGGATGTGAACCGAGAGTTGTCTTTACTCGAGGAATCTAGTGATCAGACCTGATCAGGATTTAAATCCACTTGTTTCCTGATCCAAATTTTCAGATCTGACCTGAGGGGTCTGTCAGAAGGGTGTGCAGCATGACACTCCTGTTAATCATGCATTGCCTTGCCATTGACAGTGACACAGTTTAATATTTGGAACATGGGTAGAATAATGTTGTGGCAATAAAATATATTGTTTCATAATTGTTTAAATGGCATGTTTTGGGATATGAAAGGTCAAATGTCAGAGTGAATGACCTCAACACGTATCGTAAGAAGGTCGTACAGGATATCAATAGAAACCTCTATTGCTATCCTATAGCTAAGCCTAAGCTATCTTAGCTATCCAGTTGTATTTCAAGTTTTACTCTACTGTATTTACAAAATAAACAGCCATTTTTAATGATGCTAGTTCACCATTTTTATGAAAATTTAGATTTTTATAATGTCTGTATCTCGGATATTTTGAAAATAAAAATTTGAAAATTGGAAGAATACTTTACATTAACACATGTGTGTCCTTCTTGCCATGTTTTATCAAAATTAGAAGGGGGAACACGTACTATTTTTTATAACTCTTTGAATGTGAAGTTTATTACCTATAATGTGCTTGGCAAAAATTTTGCTGAAGAATTAAGTTGTGTTAGAAAGATATTACTCTTTGAAAATTGTACCTTTTCGGCAGCTTAAAAACACAAAGTCATCGCATGACGTCACGGCACGGTATCACTATGGGCGTTGTTTGTCTGTTTATGCGTGGAAGTAAGTTGTTAAATGAATATTTAGCGATAACGTAAGTATTTATCTCATTTGTTTAATGCAGTAAACGATTGTATTTCGATTTTTTATTTATCGCTGGTTTTTTAAAGAAGAACGCTGCCATAAGGGTGTCAACCAAAGGAAATTGTCGGAATGTGCTTTTTTAAGTATTTTTTCAGTCATCGTTTCTTTCGAGAAATGGCTAAAAACCTCAAAACAATATATTCACTTCGTTTTCTTTTAAATGTAAATGTCTATCTCCGTAGCAATATGGAACCTATACCGTGCAGTGACGTCAGAAGGCGTTTCAGGTCACGTGACTTTCGTCAATTTCCGGGAACATTTTAATATCATTTAATAATCTTTGTGGTGTGCGTAGAAAAATTTGGCTTGTATATTTAAATTGGTGAGAAATATTTGCATCAAGTACATCATTAATATTCGGAAACAAATTTCATGCATATTCCCCAATGGTGAGGTCAAAACAGTAATTGATCTGACATGGAATCACTCTATTATTTAATTTATAAACGATTTGCTGGTTACAATCCGTACTATTTAAATAAGAAATTGAAATAAATTCGTTTATTGCATTAAACAAATTAGATGAATGCAAACATTTTCGCAAAATATTCATTTAGCAACTTACCCCCATGCACAATGGGTGAACAACACCTATGGTGATACCATGTGGTGACGTTGTGTTAATAAGTCACCGAAAATGTACATACAATTTTTAAAGAGTAATATTTTTGTAACACAACTTAATTCTTCAGCAAAGTTTACGCCAAGCACATTTTAGCTAACAAACTCCACATTCAAAGAGTTATGAAAAGAGCATGTTCTCCATTGTAGGAGCCAAAAGGTCCTGGATCAGCATTCCCCAGGGGCATATTATTTTTTCTCTGCCTTTTTGTGAAATGATATAAGGCTACTGACCTGGTTATAAATATTTTTAATGCGTTTATCCGGAATAGGTGTAAAATATTTTACGTTAAATGTACGCAGGTGCCCGGACAACAGACATTCCTCTGCATACCCCGAATGGAATCATTAAGGGAATCTACCGTTAGCTAAACCTGAGTAAAATGAGAAATTCTGTCTGGTAATGGGCATTCATACTATTCTGTAACTCATTGGCTTAATTCTGTGGTTAAAGCCACCGAGTGCTTCTGTCGTCGGGACATTAGGGGTAGGAATAACATACTGGTTGGCCTTAGGGGAGCTTTATTGCTCATGCTCATTTTATATACAGAAATATCGGCACTTACATTAAACATGGCGGCGTCGGGTCGAAGGGGAAGGAAGCTGGTGGCAGTCTTGCGGTTCTCGCCGACTAGGCCGGGGGCGAAGGGTGCAGGGTAGATGGCAGTCTTGCTTTCGCTGACTAGGCCGGGGGCGAAGGGTGCAGGGTAGATGGCAGTCTTGCTTTCGCCGACTAGGCCGGGGGCGAAGGGTGCAGGGTAGATGGCAGTCTTGCTTTCGCCGACTAGGCCGGGGGCGAAGGGTGCAGGGTAGATGGCAGTCTTGCTTTCGCCGACTAGGCCGGGGGCGAAGGGTGCAGGGTAGATGGCAGTCTTGCTTTCGCCGACTAGGCCGGGGGCGAAGGGTGCAGGGTAGATGGCAGTCTTGCTTTCGCCGACTAGGCCGGGGGCGAAGGGTGCAGGGTAGATGGCAGTCTTGCTTTCGCCGACTAGGCCGGGGGCGAAGGGTGCAGGGTAGATGGCAGTCTTGCTTTCGCCGACTAGGCCGGGGGCGAAGGGTGCAGGGTAGATGGCAGTCTTGCTTTCGCCGACTAGGCCGGGGGCGAAGGGTGCAGGGTAGATGGCAGTCTTGCTTTCGCCGACTAGGCCGGGGGCGAAGGGTGCAGGGTAGATGGCAGTCTTGCTTTCGCCGACTAGCCGAGGAGCGGGGAAGCGAGTTCAGGGAGGGCAGTCTTGCGGTTGCCGACTAGCCAAGGAGCGGGGAAGGCTTGTTGTGCTCAAGGCCGACAGAGCCGGGGTGCAGGGTAAGGATGAACTCCACAGGTCTTTCCGTCTTCTCCTTATATACCCGATTTTTACGGCGTTGAGACACTGGCCCGCGGTCCAAAATGACCCATCCTGGCTGGTCGCTTCACTCCTTTGTCTCAGCGCCTCCCCGTCACCCAAGGAAATCGGTCACTTCGACCTCGGAGTCCCGAAAGAAGGGGCGGAGAGGGGTGGTGGCTCCCTAGGACGTCCAAGGGCGTGTGAATCGTAGCGATGGCCGGCCCACGTGCGGCCAGGGCCTTGCAGTCCGTCACTCCGTTCACACACTCTCTGGACGCCCCCGAAATATCCTTACCACACTTCTACCAGAATGCAAGTGGAGGGTCAATCCCCAGGATACAGAGTATAACTGTGAAATTAGCAAGCTTCTAAGCAGTGGTGGACAAAGAGTGAGACGGAGATGGTCAGGTAGGTAAGATGCAAGGTGAGTAAAAGGAGGCCTCACTCGACTCACCTTGGGTAAGTTTTGAAATGACGACGTAAGGCCACCTGGAGAGAGACTGCCCTTTTCATGCGATTGAAGATGGAGACCACAGTGTTACAGTATGGCAATAGCTCATTCTACCACAACTGTGGTAACAATTACTTGAACACCTATAGCACTTCGATATGAAAGGTAAGGGAAAACTGAGGCATTATCGTCCCCCCCCAGCTACTCCGCTATTGTATAATCGTTATAACGTTCAACAAATCTTGCTAATCTCCATTGCGCACGCTCTAATTCCTTTATCATACCTTTGTGGTACGGATCCCATATACTAGCGGCATACTCTAAATGAGGCCTGACAAGTGTACAATAGCTTCTTTCTTGTACTCTCTCATAGCATTTGCCTAGAACCCCTTTTACGAATTCTAATCTATGCTTGGCTACACAAGTTATTTCCCTGATGTAGGTATTTCCCCCATGACATGTCTTCAGGGATGGTGACACCCAAGTATTTAATAGATTCTACGTTAGATATTTCATTTTGATTTATGTTACAATTATTCCAGGGAAAGCTATTTGTTTTTCTAAAGTTCATTACCGTGCATTTTTTCAAATTTAATTCTAGTTGCCAACTATCACACCAATCATCGATAGCATCTAAATCCTTTTCTAAAAACTGATTTTCATCTTTAATCCTAATTTCCATAAACACTACTGCATCATCGACAAAAAGATGGAGCTTGCAATTTTTAACTACTGTATTCACTCAATACTTTGCGGCGTAACTATGTGGAAATTCATGGTCAAATAAAGAAACCAACACCTATGTAAAATATGATTTAATTCTTTCCCGGCGAATTATTTTTGTAAAGTCTTCTCGGGCTTCCCACCAGGTTAAATATTTATATAACACCAATGTTTCAATGGACAACTCGTCCATCTTCTTCAGGGTGAGTGAGTAAATTAAAGCTGTTGAGATGTATCTATAAACGGTTGCAACAATCAGGTTATTCCTGATTGGCTGGAAGGATCTTCGAAATTTGGATAAAAAGGAGGAGTTCTATAGTTCTTTATTTTATTTAAAATGGGATCCCACGAATTGTTAAGTTCATAACCCGTGTCTCTACTAAAATCATTTTTGTTCTACGGGATCTCAATGGCCTCCTTAGCAAGCCTGTCCCAGAAGTTGTTGGAACAGCAGATCAATTTTGCGCTATCCCATTTTATCTGTGGTCCCGAGTGATACTATGTGCAGCCACAGCAGACTTATATCAGGTTGTCCAAGCCTAAAATGCATCCGATGCTCCTTAAGCCTGGTGGCTATCTCTGCCAGACCTTAGATTGGCAAGCCCTCTTCCCGATTTTCTCCAGTTTAATGGTATCATCCTTCCTGCCGTCAAAGTTGGTATGCTCAATTACAGCAATGGTTGGTATGTTCAATTACATGAACACTGTGTTTACTTTGTGTGTACTTCTGTCAAGGAGGCAGGAGACACGAATGGCTCGTCGTGCTGTGATGCTGTGTCGAGGTTGCCTATGAGCTCTCACCCACGTATTCTAAAAAGGGGATTTGTGGCTTAATGGTTGCAGATACGTCCAAACAGATGGAATTGTCATTCTAAAGGGCTGAAACTCATCTGAACCTCCATAAAATCATGCAATTTTAACTTTAAAAACCCTCCCCATAAATGCAAACGGTGCAAGGGTCCTGGGTTGACCTGGGGGACACAAATCGTTTTGGCCGAATACTGAGTCCCTTGGACAACTTTTTCAGTGGGCCAAGTGTTTCCCTGCGAGACATTTATTTTTCCGAACCACCACATTCACCTCCCTGAAGGAGAAGGCATGCAGTTTACATTCCGACAACAATTATTTTGAGATACCATCAAGTCTAAGGGCTGTTCACCTACCATCATTATGTGACATGGAGAAATTGGGATAGAAATCTAAAATAATTATTACGTAATTGGCTCTCTATAACACTCCTATTAAATGTTTTCCTAAACTTAACAAGTGTACAGATCATTAGTTTAAGAAGTAGTTACAAACTCTACTATTTTGTGAAGGTAGCTCTAGTGTACTGCTACAGTTTTTCTATTTGTAGCTAATTATAATGGTTGCTACTTTTTTAGAGGAAGCTGCTAAAAGGATGCTAGCTGTAAATTTTGTGTACCTCATCCAGCCCTGATGAGTGGTAATGTCACTGTTGAGGAAACAAGCAATATGTAATTGGGCTTTGGCTTCTTACCTTCTTTTCTCGAAACAGCATTGAATACCTTAAGTCCTTTTTCACATGCAATGCAATTAATTCCGTAGGCATCCCGTGCATGTGGAATCATTTAGATTGCTGGTGCTACTCTAGTTACTATAGGCTATCGCAAATCTGAGCTGGAACTTCTACTTATAGTTTAAAGTCACTTTTCTTACTGAATACTGTTATGCAATATGCTGTGGTGTGATTTTGAACCAGCTTTCCTACGAGAGGCCTAAGATGCTAAGAGTTGCTGACACTGTGCTTCTCTCTCCACGCACAGGTGGCCTGTGACAATGGCTGTCCTCAGTGTGCTCCTGGTGTTTTGTATCATCCTTCTGTTTGGTGTCGCTCGGCACTCGCGCTGTGCCCTCATCACGTGAGTATCTCCCTTTGTCATTTTCTTTTTTGAACCTAGTGCTATTTAGTATTACCTAGATGCGAGAGTGAAATGTGGCTGCTTTTAGTGGCTAATATTTCATTAAGGCTGGGATGCGATGGACACTTTGTGCACTTTCTTAATGAAATAGGAAATGCATTAGATATTGTGGCCTGTGCTGGGAAATTTTGTTTTGAAAAACTGAGGTGTTTTAGTAAATGACAAAGTAAAACATCAGGATATATTACTTTCTTTTAGCATGCAGTGCTTGTTAACCTTGATGTCAGGCAACTTGGAAAGTCTGAAATTCTGAAAAACATAGGGAATTGCATTTTTCTCCTTCCAAAAACCAGATGCCAGTTTCACCTTGGGTGACTTAGGATCACATTTAATGAACGGGAATGTTTCCCCAAGAACCTCCACCATATGTCCTGCCTCGGCATTATATAAGACGTTCAACTCTACCTTGGGCAACCATATCCCCAACCATGTCCAGCCTGTGTAGGAGGTGGTGTATGAACAAGACGGTCTACGAGTGGGGAATCGTGGGATGATAGGAAACCCAGCGCATTGATAGGTGCATAAGTCACAATGCCTCCCTACATAAGTGAAACCTATCGGTTGTGTTGGTGGAATACTGCAAGTGCTTGGACACAGCTCCTCAGGATGCTCCAATCGCCATGCTGAAGAAAAGGAAAGTCCACCCAGAGGGCTTATCCGACATCGGACGCCAGTGGCCACTGGAAAATGACCTTTGTTCTCACTTCAGGGAAGTAGTCAGTTTCAACAGATTTGGTAACACACCAAAGTGTTTTTCTCTGAGGCGATAGCTTGATTCCCATCCTGTTCTGCATCGGCTTCTCTTTCATGCAGTGAAGAGGCGGAAGATATACGTCCCCCCCGAAGATCGGAGTGGGAAATTGCAGAGTCAGGATATTGCAATGAGGTGCAGATGACGTCCGTCCACCTTGAGAGACTCTCTGAGGAAGGGGAGGGCATGCATTTCGTTGAGCGGAGCATCAACTACGAAAGGGGAGATGGAACTACGAATAAAGCAGCGTCCCCAAACAACGAATGAAGGAAGTAGTAGTAGTGGGAAGGAAGAACTTACCACCAAGTACAGACGGACTCGGAGAGAATTTGTTCAACATTAGATACTTCATTAATAAAACCTTTATTTATTGTGCTTACCCTGAGAGCACACTAAAACTTGTAGACGTCAAAATTTGGTCAATTGAGCGTCTACGGATAACTTCTCTGATTGAAGTTTGCTGTAGACCAAGAATAGACCTAATGTAGACAAGATAATAAAGTCCAAATGACGGACACAGTAGACCAAATTTGAAACCAGAAGTTACCAACAAAAAAATTTGAAACATAATATGTTTTAAATAGTTCACCATGAGGCCCGTTTAAATATTTATAAAAAAATGGAATTGCTGGTACATCGGCAAACATTATTTCATCATTATCATCGCTTAACACACTCAATGCTGGCCTATTTCATGAAAACTTATTCATGTGCGAAAGTTTTTTTTTCTTTTATATGAATAAATACATTATTATAAATGCTTTAAACATAAAAATTTTGCACTATAATAATAATTTTTTACTTAGCAATGAGCATAACGGGACCCCATGCCTTGACGTCAAGGCATCCGCCTCCCAGGGTAACGAGGCATGCCTTGAATTCAAGGCATCCGCGTTGAGTGTGTTAAACAATATCATCCAGTAGAAATTCCTCTCATGTGGCCAAGTTGGCTACTCTTGCTTTGGAAGCTTTCTTT
Organism: Platycnemis pennipes; assembly: GCA_933228895.1. Lineage (NCBI taxonomy): Eukaryota > Metazoa > Arthropoda > Insecta > Odonata > Platycnemididae > Platycnemis > Platycnemis pennipes. The sequence goes on from OW121847.1 coordinate 169,827,772, forward strand.
TGTTAGAAATCATGCCCGCACATGGAAATGCAATAAACACACGTAAACATGTGCCGAATCTTATTGGATTGTAGTTGAAATTATTCATCTCAGTGTTTTTTACATTCTCTACAGTTACATAATATAAATTTATCTTATGAATTCTTGGCTCTGCATTTTTTTCGGGATTGCTCCAGGTATGTTGACTTCGCTTGACAACAGTTTCGCCGGCATTCCAGCTGGCGTCTTCAGGTCGACTGCTGTTCGCTGCAGTTTTCGCCAATTACATATATAGGACGTCTCGTCTTGTAGCTGCTCCCTGATTGGTCGGATGGCAGATGGTCCTTTTCCACGCACTGTGCAATCCTTCCTCTCGATTGAAGTTGTTAGGTGCTTTCACCATCTTGATGGCCTCTCTTATCAATCCGGGGAAATAACGTTCTCTTTAGCTAATATTCTTGTTTTCTCGAAGTCTATCTTATGCCCTGTTTCGCTCCATGCATGCTCGGAGATGGTGGATAAGTTGTATTGTTTCTTCTCTGTTTCTTCTCTGATGTTCCTTCAGCCTTACAGCCACCGATCTGCACGTTTCGCCAACATAGGTCTTCCCACAGGAGCACGGCACTTGGTAAACTCCTTCATACATGTTTTGTGGGATTCTGTCCTTGGGCGTCTGAAGCCTGTCGGCCATCTTCGTCAAGCAATGGTATCTTGAGCCAACTTGATGTTTTCTCAGGACCCTGGCAATCCTCTCCATTGTTCCTGCTACGAGGGGATGTTGGCGAATGTCTTGGGCTTCTCGTCTTCCATTTTGTGCCTTTCCTCGAATGTGAGCTGGCCCCATTTCTCCTCCATCACGGTCCTTTTTAGGTTCATGTCTCTTCTGTAGCCATTCTTTTGTAGAGTTCCCAAGGGGTGTGATTTCTCTGTGGCCAGTGAGTCGGCATCCGAAATGCAGTAGGCACGGTTTACCAGTGTAGCCACCAGTGAAGCTTTCTGGGAATGATGCTGATGCGAAGAAGCGTTTAAGTAACGGTCCGTATGCATCTTCTTTCTATGTACTGCGTGGCAAAGTTTCCCGTCGTGTCTTTTCTTCACCGAAATGCCCAAAAATGGGAGTTTTGTCTTGTTCAGGCTCCATGGTGAATGTTATAGCCGGACGCTGGGAGTTGAGATGTTGAAGGAATTTCTCCAGTTGGTGTGGGCCGTGGGGCCAGATATTGAACGTGTGGTCAACATATCTCAGCCAAATAGTTGGTTTCTTCTCCAATGAGTCCATTGCTGTTTTCTCGAGCTTTTCCATGAAAAGATTCGCAACTACTGGGGAGAGAGGTGGGCCCATCACTGACCCTTCTGTCTGCTCTTAAAAATTTCTGTTCCAGAGAAAGAATGAATTTCGTAGACAGCACTCAACTAATTCGGGGAAGTCTTCGGGGATCCCAACTGATGTAAGTTCTTTAACGGTTTCCACAGTCTCCCGAATCGGTATGTTGGTGAAGAGGGATGTGACATCAAAACTGACCATTATGTCGCGTTGGTTGATAGTGGCGTTCTTCAGTATATCGATGAAGTGCTTGGAGTTTCTTACGTGGGAAGGCGTTTTCCCCACATGGAGTTGTAGTGATTGAGCCAAGTATTTTGATAGTGCATATGTAGGGGCGTCAATTTAGCTCACTATAGGTCGGAGTGGTATCCCTTCTTTGTGAATTTTCGGCAAACGGTAAAATCTTGGTGGTTTGGCAGCAGACGGGAAGAGACCTCGTTGTTGTTCGTTCGGAATGGCTGACTTCTTAATGATGGCCCGTGTGTTTCGTTCCATTTTTGCAGTCGGATCGGCTTTTAGTTTCCTATAGATTGGATCCTCGAGCATCTTGGAGATCTTCCTCTTGTATCTTCCTCTCTCGAGATCAAGACAGTAGCGTTTGGCCAAACTGGATGTAAGTTTTCAATACAAGTAAATGCACATAAGAGAGTCTAAGAAATTGTGATGAAAAGTCAATGTTTGCCAAACATTTGCTAAACACCGGACATTGTGGATCCTTTAATTTTAAGACTTTACATGTTTTTGACAAAATTTTATTTACTGAAGTACCTGTTTAAGAACAGATTTTTAGCAAATTTTTTTGGGTACCGGATGGATCCATTGAATTTGGGGCATCGTAAGAACAACACAGATCGAGATATCAAACTTTCCTATTCACATACTGTAGCTAATGGCTTTGTTAATAGTTGTACGAAGTTTCATACTATTGCGTTTTTCATTGTTTTTGTTATTGCTTAATTTGTCAGACTGCGTTATTTTCCGTCCCGCACACTTTCCGTTTGGAAAATCACCGTTTGAACCTTCCTTTTGCTCTCGAGTCATTAATATGGATCCACTTATGAAATCTCAGTAGAATTCGTTGGTTATTTGGTATCGGTATATATTTATTTTTCCTATAAAAGCACCCTCAACTGCCCATAGCATGCCTGAAAGAGAAAGGTAGGGCGCACGTGGAATCTTCTGCTGTAAGCAGCTCGCCTATCGCTGCGACCGAGTCATGAGGACTCGACAATAGCGGAAAAAAGTATCGTCTAAGAATGCAAGTCAGTGTCAGATACCTGACAGTATCTTTGGAAACATACCGTCACTATGCCTCATCACGCAAAGTTTTTGGAGGCGGAGTTGAGGATAATTTAAAGTGCAATTTGTTTCTTTCGTCGAGAAGCCGAGAAATGTGGGGACAAAAGCTATGTCTCTTATCGCTGATTTTATTTTGGGGTGGGCTTTTAAGTGGACGTCAAAGTTGAACTTGCTTCCCGGAACTTGAAAAAAATGCGGTCTTTTTGCTGTCTTGGTCGAAAAATTATTTAATACAACCAACTTCAAAATATATTTTTGGCATTAATAAACGTATAAATAAACAAACTTTAGTTTGATATACTTTATTTTAAAATCGAAATAGCCATTTTTGAGATATTGGCCTTCAAACACCAGGGAAGGAATTTTACAACGGACATTAGGTGCCTTGAGCTTGAATATAGTCCCCCAAGACTTTTTCCGCGAGGATTTCGGCCAAAAATGGGGGACTATATTCGGAGAAATACGGTAATAGTCTTTGGTAGTCAATGAAATTGAAAAAGATTCTTTTAATGGTGAAAAATAAATCTTTTTCGTCAAAGTATTCATTTGTTTGATACTATGGAAATTTTGCTAATAGTCACTCGATACCGGAAGTATCGAGGTATCAAGGAATTGAGTGTCCCATCCCTAATTTGGAATAAGTGGTAACAAAACAAGCCATTCATTTCATAATCTCAGAAATAAATCAGGCTCTGTGCCCAGGCCCAGTATTTAGTTTGTGCCAATGCCCACCCTGAATTGTGCCATTTCCCTCCCTACTACAGTAAACTCTCCATAATATGAAGCACAATGATACGAATTTTCCATTGTATGAAGCAAAACAGTCAGTCCCAATGAAAATCCTATGGTAATAGCATGGCAATATTCGAAAATACAAAGTTTAGAAAATATGAATATTTCAAAATTACAAACTTCAGGCCAGGTTCTTCAGGAACAATTTGAATTCATTTTTACGAACCTCAACGAAAAACTGCTTCAGTAAAACTATTTTTCACTGCATAGACACCTAAAAAATCAGTGTTGTCGATTGTGGTGCATCAAAAATGCAATGCGTGAAACCTCCCACATATGACAGTATCTCCCAATCATTTTCAACATGTAATTCCGCATATAATTTACTCCTTTAGTAATGTAGAAATAGTAGTTAATGCCATTATTTATCCTGGATATTTTGTTTTTTATGTTTTGTGTGTAAAAGAAATATTGCTATAATATAATATAATATATTTATTTATTAAACGGGTTGATATAAAACCCTTTATAGAGTTATACATTGAGTACAAGTACCAAGGCAAGTACATAGCAGCTTTAAAGTAAATAAAGGTACATAAAGGATATAAAGGAAAACTTCAAAATAAAGGTAAGAGAGTAAGAGAGAAAAAAAAAAAAAAAATAGATGTAACTTAATCTAACAAGAACATCAGACATTCACAACTGAAATAGGGAATTTCAAATATGACTATAGACATGACATAATAAAAGAAGGCAAACAGTCAAGAAACATTGCTTCTCACATATCTTTTGAAAGTGCTTGAAGAGGAGGTAAAAAAGTCAATGTTCCTCGATATTTCATTAGCATCTCTCATTGCACGGTACAGTGGCATGTAGAAAGAATAATTGTTTGGCAGATAGGGAACATTAAAAAAATTGCTCAGTCTTGTGTTTACCGAAGGTACCCTTAGTGAGAGAAATGACAATAGAGTTGAGCATTTTATGTAATTGTTCAAAACATAATATAAGAATATAACACCAAATTGTTTTCTTCTACATCGAAGACTGGTCAGGTTTAAGTAATTCATTACACTGTCATAATCTCCTTTCTTTCTGGGAATAGAAAATTTGATTGAAGCAAACCTTAAGAATTTCTGTTGGACCCTCTCCACGGATGATTCATATTTCCCATAAAATGGATTCCACACAATTGAACAGTACTCTAAGATTGATCTGACAAGAGACATATATAATATCCTTAGACAGTGGATGTTTTTAAAATCCTTACACGCACGACAAATAAAACCCAACATTCTATATGCCTTGGATGTTATGTTTGAAACATGTAAGTCATAACACAATCTTGAATCAAAAATTACCCCAAGATCTTTAAAGGAATTGACTCTAGGCAACAGGTTCCCAGAACATGCGTATTCATATGAGAATGATGGATTACCTCTACAGTAGGTCATTACAAAACATTTACTATAATTAAGGGACATAAAATTTTCCAGACACCACTGGGAGACATTAGTGAGGTATGCTTGTAGTTCTATGGCATCATTTTCAGTCCTCACTTGGTGAAACAATTTGAGATCATCTGCATATAACAAGTATTTAATGGGAGTCAGCACTTGACCAATGTCATTTATAAAAAGTGAAAAGAGCAAAGGGCCGAGATGGGAGCCCTGTGGAACACCACTGGGTACACCAAAAGATAGTGATGTAGTTCCCAGTACTTTAACACTAAGCCTCCTATTGGAAAGATAACTTTCAAGCCAATTAACCATGTTGCCTATAATGCCATATGCTTGAATTTTTGCAAGGAGAAGGGGATGGACAACTGCATCAAAAGCTTTGCTGAGATCACAGTAAATTACATCAACTTGGTTATTGTGTACAAGCATTTGAGAAACTTCATGCTGAAATACCAATAGGTTGGTGGCAGTTGATCGACCAGTACGAAAACCGTGTTGTTCATCAACCAGAATTTGATCAATCAGTGGACTAATTTTGTCTGTAACTAGGCTCTCCAGCACTTTTGCGAATACAGATTGAATTACAATTGGACGATAATTACTGACATCTTTTTTGTCACCATTCTTGTGAATGGGGACAACATAACCATTTTTGAATGCATCAGGATATATTCCACTGCTTAAAGACTTGTTAAAGATAATGAAAAGTGGATAGGCTAATGAGCCACTGCAATGTTTTACAAGCAGAGGATGGATGTTATCAGGTCCTGGACTTGTGGATGTGTCAAGTGATTTAAGTTTAGATACTAGCTCGTTTGCTGATATCACAAGAGAGCTGATGTGAATAGATTGGGGAAAATCAGGCAATGATGGTCTAGTGCAATTAGTGTGATTATACACTTTGGAAAAATGACTAGCAAAAAGATTGCTTATACCATAGGAATTGGTACATTTTTGAGTATTTAAAAACATCTCATCTGGCAGTCTTTGGGAATTGCGAAGATTATTAATGTGACTCCAGAAATATTTGGTATCAGTAAGTATATTATTTTGTGTATTATTGATATAATTGGAGTAACATTTCTTACTAAGCAGCTTACATTTTCGACGAAGTTCACAGAAACTTATGTAGAAATGAAATTCTCCGGAGTTTTTGAAGGACTTATGGGCGAGTTTTTTTAGCTTTACCATTTTCCTCAGTTCTGAGGAGAACCATTTGGGATAACTACTTCTCCTAACCACAGTAATTGGGGTATACAGACTTATTAAGTGTGAAAGAACAGAGTAGAAATAGGAAACAGCATCATCAACATCAACATTGCATAGCAATTCAGGCCAATTTACCAAGTCAAGATGACTAGAGATAGCCAAGAAATCACAGTTTTTAAAATCATACATGCACATAGGGTTATTCTGCTGAGTATATGAGGCACATGATAATTTCAATTTGGTGCTCAGCGGGGGATGATGATAGTCAATAGGGAGGATGTGGTCATCAGTAGTGTATACTTCCTGATCCATCACAGATGACAAAACAAGGTCGAGTGACACTCCACGCTCATTCTTAATCATATTGCACTGATAAAGGTCACTACTCGCCAGAAATTCATTAAACACTGCACAAACATAATTATTTGGGGATAGCATAACACCGTCACTCCAACTAGCATCTGGAATATTGTAATCACCGAATAGGACAAATTGATGACAATTTGGGTATCTATGTAGTACATTTTCCACCGTATCAAAATGCGATAAATAGACATCAGGGGCAGATTTGGGCGGGATATAAACAGCACCGACAAGTGCAACATTGTTATTAGGAAGGTGAACACAAATGAATAATTGTTCCACTGTTTTACACACAATCTCAACCAGGGACACCTTAATATCATTTCTTACAATGATCATAACCCCACCGCCACAGGATTTATAACTTGTCTTATCATCTCGATCTTTTCTGAAGATGTTAAAATTAGGCAGGCCGAGTTCATCATCACTGATATCATCAGATAGATTGGTTTCAGACAGAACAATAATGTCATAAAGCGAACAGTACACCCCAGCCCTCAAACTAGGCATTTTGGATCTTAACCCACGAACATTCTGATAATAACTGTTTAGAACTGAGGTGTTTATTCGTTTTTTGTGGATTTGGTCACAATTTTTGGCACGCCGTTCACATATTTGATCGTGATATCAGACTCACCGGAGGAAAGACGAGTATTCAATTCTTCACGCACTTTGTTTATATACTGCCTTTCCGAGATGGTCTTATCTCGCGAAACAGCAATATTTTTCAGTGGCCCCTCAGGATTGCTTGATTTCATCCGATTGAAAGACTTAAACAGCTCCGTTGGTTTGAAACTGTCACTTAATCGAATCTTCACAGGAATGTCAATAATAAATTACTCTTAGCTGGAAATGTAAATTCAGCTAAAATCTTGCTGGTTTATTTTACTCTTTATTATAACTAACGTCGATTCACACATTTTCTGTCATCAGGGAACTTCCGGGGAATGCTTAGCGAAGTGATTACCTAATAAGATATTTTTTTGCATTTGTATACGAGAAATTTTGAGGATGTTTTGCAATGCAGACGACCCACTTACAATCAATTTGTTGTATCAGTGTTAATTTGCTGACATTGAATATTAGATAGAGCATTATTGGTACTTTGCTTGCAAGCATTGGTATTTAAGTCTAGTTTTTTGCAATACCTCTTGCTACCTTATGTATTTTTAAAGCTTTACTCTCAGTATTATTCAAAAAGAAATACTTTAATGTTTATTAGGTAAATCATATGCGAGTTATTGTAATTTTGTATAAAGGAGAAAGATAATTCACACTTATATACAAATGGCATGATAAACTAGCAACTCTTGGTGGGTATATATGTCATTGTGAATCATGTGATATTTTTTTAAAATTCAAAGCCATCTTGTAATTCTTCATCATTTTTCTCATTACAGTTTTTCAGTTTTTGGATTGTTTGCTGTTATTGTATCGTGGCTGTTGGCTTCCTTATATTTAGCCTCTTCGGTGGTGAGTGTGATTTTTATGTTATAAAATTTATTGTTGTGAACCTATCTTATTGTGTAAATAGTAATGCAGTAAAACCTGTATTAGGCGACCACCGCTGGAAAATGGTCTTTGAGAGGGGTGGTCGTTTGACAGGGGTTTAGGAGTCTGGAGGGGTTGTTTCTATGAATATATGTAATTGCAAATGACCGGGCGGCTAGTTTGAAAAAAATGGGAAAACTACTGAGCTCAGGATTCATTCATAATAATCGAGTTTGTTTCAACATTTTTTACCAACTCATGGCAAAATTTCGATGCATAGGAATTTCATCAACATTAGATTTTTTCAAAGCACATATTTACATTTATTGCACTGGTTACTAGATGCGAATTACAATATATAGGTAAGTAATTACACTGTATTGGCGGAAATGCAGTACAAAAAAATATTATGCATACATATATTTAAATACATGTACACTTACATCGTAAACATTAAAGTGATATTTTACAAGAAATTAAATTGACCAATGAGGTAATCGAAACATAAAGAAAACACTGTGCTTCCTAAAATAATATTTTAATTCTTAAATTCTCATTCGTCTTAAAATTAGGCGAAAAAAAAAATGGCATGCCGTACACGAAACCATTGGAGCCAGCCATTGCTGGACATGAAATCTTCATCTCCTAATTTACGAGCCATTTGCAAGGCCTTCTTCTTTATTAATACACCACTAATAGGAATATTTTTCGAGCGTGCAACTTTAAACCACTCAAAAACACTCAAATTGATCCCTTCGTACTTTTCTTGCCGCCTTCTCTTCATTCCACCATTCCTGTTACTGTTGTGCCACTCTTTTAAAATGTCCCCCTAGATTTTAAAATTCCATTTATTTGATTTTTCCCACATTTAAATAAATCCTCTAGCCTTCTCTCAGATGCACCTTTATCTCGTTCTTCGATAACTCGAACCCTTTCCTCTAAACTCAAACAAATTCTCTGTGACATCTTCGACTCAGTGGTGGATCGTGTGCCCTCATTAACAAAGTTAGGGCATTCCCCACGAAAATACTCACTGAATCACCCCTTAGCCCCATTGGTAGCGCAATGAGATTTTCTCTCACACCAAATTCAAACGTGTGCTCACTAAGTAATCATTAGTTAGAATAAGTTTCCTTACCTTCTACATAGCTGACTTTTTATCTCTTCCTATTGACCGACCGTCTCAAAAAGTATAAATGAAGCGTCTGCAGCTGTGCATTGATATGTCTGATACCATCGGCTACAAAGAGTGAGACTTCTTCTTATCGCACGTCCACGCACTGATGTCAATATTTTCGTGCACATAACTCAGTTGCATCTCTCGCTGTTGTCTCGGTGCGGCGCCGTGCCAGAGAGCCCGGCACGCGGCCTCGAGCCTTCTCCCCGCGCGAGGCTACGATGACTACTATGTACAAATCACACTTACATAATCCACACCCGCTGGCAGACTGGCCCTCCTTTGTCTGTGGACTGACCTAATAGGCTGATATGATTCCCAAAAGTTGGGAAAAACTCAGGTTTACGACAATTTTTTTGCTGAATAGAGGGAACTTCCCTTCAAAGTGGTGGTCTTTGGTTGGGGTGAGGGGTGGTCTTTGAATAAGGGTAATGAATACCATGAACATAGGGGCATTACAATCAGTTCCGGAAAATACTGGTCGTTGAGAGGGGTGGTCGCTTGATAGGAGTGCTCGTTATGAGAGGTTTCACTGTACTATGGAAAGACTTTATTTTATTATTTGAATTTTGTGCTGTTTCTAAAGTAAAATTTAAATAAATACCTAAGATTCTGAAATACTAGTTTATTACATTTACATACAAATTCATTTTGATGCTTGATCTTCATTTTATACCACTGTATTTTGCTCGTTTACTGGCTTATATATTCAGAAATGTCTTTATCAACAACTTCTTGCAATTGCAATGCCTTTGTTGAGTCTTGAACATAACAGAATGCCTTAATTTTCAGGAAAGAAGTATAATGTTTTGTCAGGTTATTAGTAGGAATTTAGAGATACATATTTCATTGGAACTAAGTTTTACTCTTGTTATTTGTTTAAAGAGCTTGTTAGCACTACTTTATATGTATTTCCTGAAACGGACTGAGCCATGCTGCCCAGCAACATTTAAAATTGCCTCTTGGTTCTGTAATTCATTCCATTCTGTAATTTTAAGATTCTTTCTGAGTACCTAACATTAGGCTCATTCTATTTTGGACCATATTTCTATGCCCGTTCTTCACATTGCTTTATTCCAAACGTTCAAAATATATTATTAAAGTCATTTAACCTCCTCTTCCATTGGAATGATACTCTCACAATTCCCTGTGCATTCAGTCTCGCACGATAAAAAGCTTTAGCTGTTGGAATGGTGGGGCTACTTTTGAAAAGTCGCTTGCTATGGACATTTTAAAACACTTAGCAGTGGAAGGCTGAATCAAAAAAAGCTGGTTCGAAAGTCCAAATGGTTGACCATCGTAATGAGGGTCCTACGTCGACTCCGAACTTAATCAGTCTTCTCGCGAGTGACCTGAGACCTTCACCGAGTCCCACACCACCTTGTGAGTTCACCCGGGTGAGCTTGACGAATTGCAGTAAAATTGAGACTATAAACCACAATTGTTATGAAAAATGTGTTAATTCTTTTGTGCTCTTCATTACAACACGATTACAGACTTTTTTGATTGATCCTCTACGATAAAAGTAATAATTTCAGTAAAATATCACAAAAATCATAGTTCAGACTTGGCAACGCTGTAGCAGAACATGTGGCTTCCACGAGAGAGGGGTGAAAGCAAAGAATCTTACGGGCGGAGAGGCATCTTGAAGGAGGAGAAGAGAATGAAGGGAACGAGAATGCGAGGAATCTTACGGTTGTGCCAAGTACTGCGTATGCTGCATGAAGTATCTTATTACTACATGGAAAAAAAAAAGAAAAACTGATTCGAATTTGTTCAAGAGTCTACTACAGTAGTAACGGGAAATTATGAGCCTTGAAATTACAATATTTTGATATTACGAAGCAAAATCCTCGGTCCCGAACCAAAAGGGTATCTTAAAATATGTTACAGTACTCGATATTACGAAATAATGACATTTTGAAATCACGAACCTCGGGTCTTGGTCCCGACGTGAAAAAATTACTCGTTTTTATGAATAATGACGGATCATGGGAGCGTTTTTCAGACACTCCTTGCCAGGGTAAGGCTCCTAATCTTGAGCCTCGTTGGCATGCTTGTTAAGCATTAGGACGACTTTGAATCATAGCCGAAGTAGTACATAAAATATGTCATAAATACGACTAAAAAGACATTCAGCTTTGCCAACAACAAGCAAAAAAAAGTTACATTAGTCAAGTACAGATATACTTGCCCGCAAGAAACTAATTACTTCAACCAGCATTTCCCTCTCTTAATCCCTGGCAGTTTTTGCTACCCGTTTTCCCCAAACATAAATCCATGAGGGGTGTTCCTAGTACAGTAATTGTTAACTGCGCGCGTACACTCAAAAACATTTTCTCAGGCATCGGAAGAGATACTACGCCGTTCGGGTGATAAATTCAGTCAAGCATATCACACATGGGAGCGTTTTTGTCCCTACATATTTCAGACTGATTACCCAACCTTAAACCACGGCCTTATTATTCCTCTGCTGACAATAGTCATCAGCGAAAGAATCAGGTTTCATTTACCGTGCTCATCGAGCGTTTCGATGTACTCATCGAGGAAGGGTATCTTCTTCGTAACTAAACATTGCCCTTCTCTTCTTTCGTCACCAACAGCCAAGAAAATTAGAGAAAGTACGAGTTTGCTTGGTTCATACGATCACTTAGTTTTTCGCGTTAATTCTATATGTTTTTGTTCTGGGTGCATGCATAATCAACGGTAAAAAAACGTTCATACACCCGTACATATTTAGGTCATATAATAGTATACATTTCTCACCTTTCTCTCCTACCCAGTGATTGAAAACATATCCTAAAAGATATCTTCTCATCTGCGATCCTCTGGAGTGACAAGGAATCTAGAAAGGATTTTGTAGCCGAATCCTTGTTAGAGATACACGTAAGACTAGATGACAAGTAGAACCATCCTATGAAAAACCCCAATTCACGTTGTCGGAGAGGGAGCAGAAAGCCTCATCAGAATCCTGGTCCAATCGGAGGCACTTTCATCCATCCCTTGCATTATCGGATGATACATCCCGGAGGACATCAGGGGTGGGAGTTAGTTGCTACCATCCAGTTCGGAAGCAGGACACGAATCAACCGGGATCTTTGGGTAGGGGTATTGATGCAAGGAGTTCAGTGTGTTAACACGGTCAAGGATGTAGAGCCCTGTCAGTTAAAGAGAAAAGAAATAAGTTTGGAAAAGAACGTGAAAATGATTCACGAAATTGAATCAAAAAAGTTAAGTAGAAGTGCTGTTGCAAAAAAGTTTGGCCATTCTGTCACCTGAAGAGCTGACAACTTTTTTATTGTAAACATTTGTTCATCGTATTTGTTCTTGAATTATTACTTGCTGATTTCTCGCTTGCTCAAGACTCACCTTGGATGATGGATGGACAAAGTGGAAAAACGGCCTTGGTGAAAGGAATGGAATAAAGATTTAGGGTTTGCAACTTGGAATGTTAGGACTTTATTAAAACCTGGAAAATGTATGGCATAGCAAATGAAATAACGAAATGCAAGTTTGATTTGGTGGCACTTGAGGAAATTAGATGGCAAGGAAGAGGAAGAATAGAGAAATGGAAATATACATTGTTACATAATGACTGGAAAAAAAGACCGGTAGACACGGAGTTGGATTTATGGTAATGAAAGAAGTACGGAAAAGTTTAATGGAATTTGAAGCAATAAGTGAAGGGATGTGTAGAATAAGACTGAGAGGAAGATTTAGGAATGCTACTACGTATAATGAATGTCCATGAAGAGAAGAGAAAGAAGGGATGGTGAAGGAAGCTTCTTATGGTGATTTAGAACAGGCATGTGCAAGGATGCGGAAGTATGATATGCTAATAGTAATGGGAGACTTAAACGCTGAGGTGGGGAAAGAAGAATACCTGAAAGTGGTGGCAGGAAAACAAACTTTACATGATTACACGAATGAAAACGGGAACCTACTAAGCCAGATTGCAGAGAGAAATGATCATAAAAAGGACATGTTTTGAGCATAGACGAATCCACATCTAGGCACGTGGAAAGCACCGAATGGAGTTATAAATGAGATTGATCATGTATTGATGAAGGCGGGACATGCATCACCAGTCATTTTACGTGAGATCCCGTAGGGGGCCAAATTGTGATGGTGACCATTATCTGTGGTAAAAGCAACAATAGGAGAGAAATTAATTGCTGCTGCACTAAGGGAGAAGGCAATTAAGAGACAAAAGTGGGATATGGGGTAAAATGAAGGATAGGAATGTAGTGGATGACTACGTAGCTGGAGAATACAGAAAACCCTTTCTATGATGGAAACTGAGATGCAGAGAAGTGTTGGGGAAGAGTGGGCAATGCAGTTGAAGGGGTGGAAAGGGGGCAAACGTTTGGTGAAGAGAGGAGAAACCGGGAATGGTTCGATGAAGAATGCATGGAGGAGAAAGATAGAGAGAAATTGATGCAGGGGAAACTCGAAGTAAATCCAAGAAGTATAAAGAACTAAGAAAGAAAGCACACAGAGTATAATTTAAGCAAAAGAATAGAGCAGTGTACAAAAGGAAGATGCAGGAAATGGAAGAGTTGCACCAAAAAAGTGAAACGAGGAAATTCTATGGACCAGCAGCCAGAGTTGGAAAAGGGTTTGAACCGAGAGTGGAAGGATTCAAGGATGAGAACGGGAGAGTAATATTGGAAGAGAGAGACAGGGGGGAGGAGATTGGTCAGATGGGTGGAATATTTTTAAGGGGATGCTGAGCCAAGATGAAGAGAAGGTAATAGAGCAGCATACACGGCGTGTTGGAGGAAAACAGTGAAGAAGCTAGGGGGACAGTGAAGGAGCCCACCATTGAAAAAAAAAATAGAATCAATATTGAAGAAGATGAGCAACAATGGAGAGCACCGGGTGAGAGGATGGTGTGATAATGGGATTGATTAAAGCCAGGGGCAGACCTCTGATAGCAGTAATGCATTATAGACTGATCGCAAGAGTATGGAAAACTGAAAATATGCCACTCCAATGGAAAAGTGGAATAATACGTCCAATTCACAAGAAGGGGGAGAAATCAATATGTGAAAATTATAGAGGTATCACTTTGCTTTGCATGGTGCATAAGATTTTATCTGGATTGATCAGTGAAAGAATTGAACTAGATGCAGAGGATATACTTGGAGAATACCAATGCAAATTTCAGACTGGCAGAGGGGCACCACTGATCAAATATTTGTACTGAGGAAGACAATAGAAAAGTTTTAAGAATATGACGTAGATCTACATTTTTTATTTGTTGACTTCAGACAGGCCTTTGACAGTATTAACCAGAATGGATTGTACCAAGCACTAGAAGAATATGGCATCCCATTGAAAATCATAGGGCTAGTAAGAATGATCGTGACGGATACTAAGGCAAGAGTGAAAGTAAATCAAGCCCTGAGTGAAGAATTTGAATTTAATGGAGGGGCGAAACAGGGAGATCTGCCATTTTATTTAATTTAGCCTTACTTAAGGTAATTAAGGTGATTGATCAGAAGGGAACGATCTTTGGGAAATCCAGTCAGATCCTTTAGTATGCAGATGATGTGGTAATCATTACTAGGTCTGCTCAGAAACAGAGGCAAACGTACACAGAACTGGAAAAAGAAGCCAAAAGCATCGGGCTGGTAGTAAATCAAACAAAGACTAAGTCCAAATGTGAAAATGTCCAACTCGGAGACCCGAACAGCAGCTGAAGACGATTGGAGAGAAGAATTTCGAAGGTGTGCCTCACTTAGGATACCTAGGGGTAATGGTATCCAATGGCAACGGTATAAGCAAAGAAATAGAGGAAAAATGACAGATGGGTAATCATGCTTGTCATGCGAACAAACATTGGATCAGAAACCAGATTATTATGAGCAGCACAGAGCTCAAAATATATGGGACTCTTGTCTGACCAGTTGTCACACATGGCTCAGAAAAATGGACCATGAAAGGGCCGGACGAAAGTGCCCTTCGAGTGTTTGAGAGACGAATACTAAGAAAAATATATTGACCTTTAAAAGAAAACAACGACTGGAGAATACGGTATAATGCAGAGCTAGAGTATTTAATTGAAGGCTAGGACATATATTTGTGAAAGCTTGGAGGATAGAGTGGCTGGGATACCTGGAGAGAAAGGTAGAAGAACGGATTTCCTAGAAGGATGTTAAGGGAAAAATTACATCACGCAAGGAGAAGAGGAAGACCAAGGCTAAGATGGAGTGATGATGTCACAAAAGATCAGCAGATAATGGACATCAAAGGATGGAGAAGAAGAGTCACAGAAGAATGGAGGCAAATTGTGGAGGAGGAGGAGGAGGCCAAGGGCTGTAGTGCCACGGAGATATAGAGGGATATGTTTGGTACCACTAGTGCCAGAGGGGAAGGGACTGTTCCAAGGTGAATTTGGCATGCTGTTGCATTTTATACTCTGTGAGTTCTACCCTCTCCATGTGGACTAATCTTTGAATTGAACAATTTTGTTGGTTGGTATTCTGAAAAGATGATTATAAATGCTCTTTCTACTGCCATCATGCATACTTCAGTCATATCCTGGGAGCAATGATAATGGGAAGGGACTGCTGCATAATAGGTATGATGTGTATTGTATCTCACATATCAAACTATTTCATGTTAAAAAGTTGTTTTTGTAACCTGTGTTGTTATGTCATGGAGTAGTATAGCTATTTTACTGGTATTGTATGTGGTGAATGTTACAAGGTTTTGTTGGGATAAAAGGTTTCACACCAAAAAGTCCTCATCATCATGACTCGTAGACATATTTGCCAGAGTTAATGATCCTCTTTCTTCTTGCAGGCCCTCGGAGATCTGTGCGTGGCACCAGCGCCATACCTGGAGCAGAGGGCAGCATCTGGTGTCACCCCTGCACTGGATGCTGCAATCCAGGCACGACTCACTCACTTCTACCTGCGCTGTGACTCATCCATCACTATTTCTCAGGTGGGGACGCTTGGACGAATTGAATTGAACAATTGAGTCTAGCAGAAAAAGTTTGGTAGCCTTAGGATTCGTGAATCGTGCTCCGTCATCTATTTGCACCTGTCGTGGGCAAATAATTTCCAATTTGCTTGGATAGGGATAAGTTAATTGGATAAAAGGAACAACATGAGATCCTTTGGTGAAGAAATGAAAACATTGAACACCATTTGCGTATTACAGAAGTCGAAGTATATGTATATTCTTCAAGAAGGACATGGCTAACTGTCTCCAGATTGTCTTGCAAGAATTTGCGTAGGTGGTTTGCCTCACTTCCTCCAAAGCAAGAGGAGTCGATGAATCGTCGTACACTGCCTTCGGGTGTGGGCACTAATGAGGCAGGGGCATTTGAGGGTGCAGGGTCCTATTTTGAGGCTTCTGTGAATAGTTTGGAGCTAATAATTACACTAATAGAAAAATCTGTGTAGAAACTGAATTGATACTGTGTTGATTTGAGTGTGTTCGAATCCTGTTGAAACTGTGTTGACCAATGAAAGGTGAATGCAACAAAGTTGGAACAGCACAGTTGCAGCGCAGTTTGGGGAACGCAGCAACAACCCAGTTTTAGACTGTTTGTTTTATGATGGTGACAAAAGAGGTTCCAGACAGTGGTGCCTAAAATATTTTTAAGTAAAACCTTTTCATTTGTTACTAAAAAAAACCCTGTGAGCACACTAAAAATTGTAGACGTCTAAATTTGGTCTATTTAGCATCTACAGATAACTTCACTGATTGTAAATGACGGATCCAATACCTACACATGTTTGTATGGTCGTTGGAGAATAAATTCCATCCTATTCTATTGAGGTTTGCTACAGACCAAGGAGAGACCTGATTTAGACATGATAATAAAGTCCAAACGACAGACATGGTAGACCAAATTTGAAACAGAAATTACCAACAAAAAATATATATAAGATAATATGTTTTAAGTTGTTCACCATGAGGCCCATTTAAATACTTATATATAACGAATTGCTGGTACATTGGCAAACGATATTTCATCATTTTCAGTCCATTACTGTGCTTAAACAGTATCATCCAGTAGAAATTCCTCTCATGTGGCCAAGTTGGCTACTCTTTGCTTCGGAAGTTTTCTTTTGTTAGAAATCGTGCCCGTACGTGGAAACGCAATAAACACACGTAAACATGTGCCGAATCTTATTGGAGTGTAGTTGAAATTTATCATCCCAGTGTTTTTTACACACTCTACTTACATAACATAAATTTATCTTATGAACTCTTGTATTCTAAAGGATAATTTGGTTCCGGTTCATCCACTAGGTACTTCTGTACTGAGGCTTTATCGTAGTATTATGTGCTATCTTTGAAATTCAAGACTATGGAAATATATCTGCTAAGAAATCAGTTTTTCTTTCTGTAGCATCTGCGTTTTATTGTCTTTACAGATTTCCTCAACTGTAGAATGCTTGTTTTCCGAAGTTACCTGTTATGTTACGAAGTTATTAAAAAATGCGTCGTTGAACGAAGGATCCTTGAAGTTTCAACGTGCGTTACTTTACTGCTAGCAGATATGGTATTTTAGTGGGATATTTGAACCTTTTTCATTTCATTTATGCCAAGTGGGGTTCCATTTTGTTTGGTTTGCAATATATTGCCGAGTGAATAATCGTGTTTGGCAACAAAATAATGTGATATCAGTGAACTCTTCCTTTTCATTTAAAATTTTGGTGACCCATGGACAGTGTCTTTGAAAACGCTGAGGAAGTGTCAATGATTGTGTGTTGAGGTGCTGTTGTCTAAATTTTGTATAATTCATTTGCATTGGGCTTCTGGTAAATAAAGGTATTTATTATTATATTTTTGTCATATGTTGATGGTTTCTGGCATAATTCCTGTAGAAGCAGTTGGATTTGGTGTTTTTCAGGCATTTTTGTTGAAGCTGTTTTTCTAAATGAAGCAGATAAATTGTTTTTGTGCACAGAATAGTTATTATGCTACCTAAGTTTCGACTACACATAGTAATTATCAGTTTACCTGATAATAATAATAAAAATTCTTTATTCATCTGGTACGCATACACAATGTGAAAGATGTCGTCAAGATAGAAATGAAGCATTAAAAATATGTAAATGGCAATAAGCAAATGAAAATATAATAAAAATATTCAAGAATTCAAATATTCAAGTGGGAAAAAGCAAAAATACAGATACATGATGAACATAAAATTAGAATCCGAAAGTAGAAAAGTCGAGATCAAAGTATTCCTCCAAAGAGTACAAAGGAGGTTCCGCATTGCTAACAGTGCTAGCTGCGTTGGGCAGCATATTAAAATATTTGGTCATGTACATCACCCCTGGTAGAGTACAAGTGCAGATTTTCTTTAATGTGCAGAAAAGTATTAAATATACATAAACTATAAACAGTCATAATTTCTAAACTAACATAAAGTGGTTTACAGTGTGCGTGGTAGTCTGAGCTGGTTATAACTCTTAACCACCTTCTTTTGTAGTAAGAAAACCAATTTTAGATCAGATGCGTGACCCCATAGTCTGATACCATATAAGAGATGCGATTGAAAGAATGCACAGTAAGCATAATGAAAATAATCCTTAGTCACTCGCCATTTAAATTTTCTTATTAAAAAGAGGGTCCTGTCAAATTTATTTTTTACTGCTAGGATATGGGCACTCCAATTAGTTTGGGGTCAAGGTGAAAGCCAAGACTTTTAAAACTTCGTTTTCAGGTGCTACTTGTTGGAGAGAATAATTTAAAGAAAGAGTTTTATTTGGATTCATTAAGAGTCCAATGGCTGAGAACCAGTCACTTGCTTGTGCTAGGGTGCTGGATATCATTCTGGTAGCCTCAATTTGGGTAACACACTCATGTAAGAAGTTTGTGTCATCGGCATATAAGACACAATTTGTGGGTGCATTAGATGGTAGGTCATTGATCATTAGAAGGAAAAGGAGGGGTCCAAGTACAGATCCTTGTGGAACTCCGTGCCTTACATCAAGGAATTCTGATCGGTTACCATTCACAAGTACTAACTGCTTATGATTGCACAGGTAGGAGGCCATATACTTTAACACCTTGAAAACCTTAGCATTGTAACTTCCGTTGAAGTATTTTATGATCTACACAATCAAAGGCGGCTGACAAATCACAAAGGGTGAGAGCAAACTATGTTTAACTTCAAAGTCATTGATGATATGCACTTCATTATTGCCTCAACTGCTTGAGCTGTGCTTTTTCCCTGCTGGAAGCCAAACTGGGCAGTTGTAAATAAATTTAGGGATTCAAAATTTGAGTGTGAGCAACACTTTCAAAAATCTTAACAAACACTGGGATGATTGAAATTGGGTGGTAGCTATTGAGCAAATTTGCATCTCCACGCTTGTGAACAGGTATCACTTTTGTATATTTGAGGGGGTCGGGAAAAATGCCAGACTGAAAGCATACAGATCCTCAGACTCAATGGCCTGGATGCAGCCTGACTCCAGGTCAGGTATTATTTGGCACAATGCATGTGATGGAAATATCAAATTTCCCGTGCTTAAATAATCAATTAAAAATCCCTTAGCATCGCCAGGGCGATGAGACAGTAAGCTTTGCTTGCAAACCTCACATGAGGTGAATCGTTAAACTCTCCGAGACACATAGCCAGAGAAATACACAAGTAGAGAATCTCTTGCTTTAGGCTTAATATAGTCATGGTCCTTCAAATCATCAACATAGTCCAGCATCTCTCGAGGTGGAACTCCTTGATCTATAATACCATCAAGCATTCCCTGGAATAAGGCCTAGCTTTCATTGCGATTGGTGGAATCATTGGATGCATTCATTAGTGAGGGCAAAATATCAGTACCCTCGATATTACTCCCTTTTGGTGGCCTGACAAGGGAGTATGCGCTGACAAGCCTGAACATTTGGTCAGAAAGAATAGCATCAGGGTGGTCGTCATTAGAACCACACACACCTTGCATCATTCCAAAGAATCTCTGAAAAACATAAAATTTGAATGTTTCACTCAATCACTTCAAACAGTCAATAGCAGGCACAGATTAGAACATAATTTACGAAATAAATACCTCTAAAGCATCTCGATTGATTCTGGCAGTCATTAAATATACGAAACCACACGAGCCTAAAAATTCATTTAGCTCCAGTGTGGCTCTCAGGGTAACTTTAAACCCAATGTACGTGCTTCCCGAAAGAAAGTGATAGTTGTTCTCCTTTGCTTCGGCTGCCCACATGTCCAGATAATCATGTAACTATGTGATAGACTGCATGGATCAACATACAATGACAGTGAAAAGCAGGAAAAAAGCAGAAAATTGTGAATAGATGGAAAGGTTTACTTACTTGCCACTCCTCTGAGTCTGACCTCAGTGCTGTTCCGGGTGTCCTTGAACTCATGGCTGGAATTAAACTATGTATGAGCTCAATCAGTTTAACTGATGACTGACAATCAGTGAAATATGAACTGTTTTGTTGATAAAGTTGTATGGCAGCTGCAACTTTTCTATCAAAGAACTGATAGAAATTGTTCATTAGCTAACCTTTATCAACAACGCCATCCATTAAAGTATAATTCCTAGATATTATTATGTCTTAGGTAATGAATTCATGCTTCTTACCTGATACGCATATCCAACATTCATTTTCTGGTATGCCTTTGGCCTTACATGGTGTGGTTTCAAGCTTAGGGCAAACTTTTAGATAGTAGTTCATGGGGCCATCACAATGTATTACAGCATCCCACTGTCCCAATTTTATCATACCACCAGGAGTCTATAAAGAAACAGTGAGTGAATTATCACTTAGTAAGCATTTAATAAGCCAAGCCAGCTGAGTCAATAAATGTATAACTTACCCATGTCTCAATTCAAGAAGTCAAGAAATTCCTCATATTTTTCATTAAATGAGAAAAATCAGAAGCAAACCAAGGGTGTCTTGAGGAGTCATATGTGTGGGCACAGCTTATTTTATTGTCATCAATCCCAAACCTCCTCCACATGGTTCTATTCCACTGTGCCCCCTCATGTGGTTACTACGGCAACTCTTGAGTCCTGCCCTTTCCAGCAAGATTAAAATGGTGCAACACTGAACCTGAAGCACAGCCCTTGCTAAGAAAGCAGGCCAAAGCTTGAAGCCACTTCCCTTTAAAGGGCTGGAGCATCATGACTAGAGCATGATCACCACGTTCCTTTTTCTGTTGCTCAGGGGTACAATTGCCAAGGTCAGTGAAACCACTGAACTTCAAAGACTCTCTGTCAAATGAAACTCTCTTGGATAACTTAATTTCATCAATCAGAAGTGTACCTGGGAAAAAATTGCAAGTTGTACTTAGTTATGTCCACCAAAAAGGAATTGAAAGTTTAATTACCTTTTCATACAAAAATTATCTGCTGTGGAGCAAAGGATAAAACCAAGTATACTCTGATTTCCCTGTTTTTTTTAAACCTCTCCTTTCTCCAGGGGCTAATTCTGCTGATTTAAATTTCAGGCCCTCAAACATGGTTTGATGAAATCCATAAGCCCTTTTCGTCCTCTTGATGTATTTGGAGAGTGTTTTGGCACTAGCAAGAGGCAACAAGTTGTGCGATTGCATATGGCTATATGCTTTAGGGCTTTTCATTCGGAGGAGGAGGCACTCATACACCCAATGAAGTGTGTACCGTTTGCTTTCCTCACTTCTGCAGCAGCCAAACAAGCCTGAATAGCTTCCTGCTGATTGGGAGGCAAGTCAATAATTTGGCTTTGCAGTGCTGTGTCCGATTTCAAGGAACACTTTCTCTGTAAGAGTGCCGTCTTGCTGTTGAGGTCAACTACCTAAACAATACAATGTTAACAGAATGGAAAACCAGAATAGTAAATAGTGAAAAAAGTTCTTTGATTTTATACATGTTATTTGGATACCAACATATTTAAAATTTAAAGGTTAGAAGTCATACCTTAGTCAGGAGACGAGAAGTCTTAGACTTCAAACTCTTCACGGACAACCTTTTAGCACGCTCTAAGATTTTACAAGCGTGATTGCTCTTCTTCCTCTCACGATCATGCATTCTTTTCTTGGCTAACCTGCCATTTTTGTGGAGGACACTAGCCAACGACTTTCTTTTGATACCATCTTCCTTAAGGTATCCAATGCAAGAATCCATTCTCCTTAAAAATAGAGATAGCATAATTGCTGATTTACACATACTTCCATTGTCTGGTAGCATGCAGAACAATAGTTGCATTTACTTTACCTGGTATTAGCTTCAAATCTCTCATCCTTGCATGAGAGGAATTTCTACTGGATGATATTGTTTAAGCGCAGTAATGGACTGATAATGATGAAATTATGTTTGCCCATGTACTTGCAATTCCATTTTTTTATATAAGTATTTAAACAGGCCTCATGGTGAACTATTTAAAACATATTACAGTGGAACCGCGGTAGTACGAATGTGGCCTATTGTGAGACCCCTGCCATTACGAGAGATTGCACGGGCACCCTCAATCCACCCAATGATTGCCATGGAAAAAAATATGTTTTTGACGGGAGACCCTTTTGTTGTTGGCCCCGCCATTGCGAGAGTTTCCGTCTCCGGCAAACATGCACCAAGAGTAGCCAGCATCTGCCATAGCTCATCTTTGATAATAGGTTTCATGGTGATTATTTACACCAACCTCGGTAAGACGATACTTCACTATAGCGATGGTTTTCTTGGGCACCGTGAGGTCTCGTTTCAAAGAGGTTGCACTGTATTTTATATATTTTTTGTTGGTACCTTCTGGTTTCAAATTTGCTCTACTGTGTCCGTCATTTGGACTTCATTATCGTGTCTACATCAGGTCTATTCTTGGTCTTCAGCAAACTTCAATCAGAGAAGTTATCCGTAGACGCTCAATAGACCAAATTTTGACGTCTACAATTTGTAGTGTGCTCTCAGGTTAGGCATGATAAATAAAGGTTTTATTGATGATGTATCTAATGTCGAACAAATTTCCAACCATTTGATCACAGATTTATTCTGATTGTATGATTATAATTCCTAGGAAAAATAATTCCTTTGTAAATTCAGGATTTGACAGATATTTAAATTAAATCATCATGCCATTGTATACGATCAAAATGAAGGTACATATAGTGTAATGATCAATGGGTAGCAAAGGGAAAAAAAAGAACAGGATGAGTCACAGTGGTTGTGCATTACGTATTTCCTGACCAATCTGATAACGATCCGAAAATAATACTTTTAGGCTTCCGCTACCTTGAGTTATGAAAAATTATTGTATAATATCCTGTACACCACAAAAAGACAAAATAATATGGACCAACATGTCACACTACATGCAGACGTATTTTACATAGCTCATAAAGATGAAAAACTAGAGAGACGACTCACTCAAATACTTCCATTGATAACAGCAATGTAATCACCAGTTTAGTCATTTCTTCTCACTTTTGACTTGACACAGTCATGAATTTTTTTATTTTCACTTTTATCCTGATGGAACCACCGGTGTCTGTGCAAAGTTTTGCCTCCGACTCTTTGGGGACACCTTTAATTCCTTTATTGATGTCAGTACAACCCCAAGCTATATTAATTTGGTATGTCTAAGAATACTTGCTTGATATAATTTTCATTATTGCCAAGTTTAAATGCCTTAATAATGAGTATTTATTTCATTCTAGGGACTTGAACATTAATCTAAAGAAATTAAAACAAAAATTTGAAGCAAAGGCTTGAAGGTTGGCATGGGTTGGCTCCTTCAAATTGTCCTATTCTCTTCATAATATAGAAAGCATTTAGTTGAGCATAATGGGAGGTAGTGGAGGAAAAGTCAACACTGACAAATTGTATACCAGCATACTGCGAGGAATATACCTTTTACAAACAAATGATGCTTGTGGGAATGATGTGTAAAAATAAATTGGATATATGTATATTCCTGTGGATTTTTTCCAAGCAGGAGCAGTGCTGTACAAACTTCCCTTTTTTGCTTTACTCTCAATATTTCCATGGTGCCATATGTTCCTACGAATCCAGATCTGTGATACTTATTTGGACTTTTCACCATTGATCAAATAATAAACTTTGTAAATTAAAAATTAAATAATCTCAGCATTGTAACCAAAAGTGGTTACAAAGCTGAAATTATATAAATCTTTTACAACTCTTTAACTTTTACAACCAAATGAGTAGTAGACTCAAATGATCAGCTATGTTTTAATTACAGTGTCAGGTAAAGAATGAAGAACAAATCACCTGCTACCAATATATATTTCTTTTTGTAATATTTAATGTAATTAATGACCCTTAAATCATTTGTAATGAAAACAACCACCTGCCAATTCTAAATGCACAAATATGACCGTTAAAGAAACCTAAATGAAATGATAACTTTATCGCAGAATCAGAAGAAAATGCTACCTGTGAAAATAATGAAACCAAATAAGACCCAGCTAGCGCAGGGTGAACCGTCTCCCCCGAATACGTAGAGACTTTCTGCAGAAACCAAGGACATGGTCTCCTGGAAGTGGTCAGTGTCTCCCAAAAGAAGATAGTGGGGAGATCGATGAAGATCCCGGGGATATACGGTGAAGAAATGTCCGCAATACTAAGGAGGCGGTCTCCAATTATATGAACTGACGGACCGGATTGGCTTGCTAGGAACCAATGAGAAGGGTCTCTACGAATAAAAACGACGACATGCCACCATGCAATAACCCCGCGTACTATGTGAATTGGTGAATCTTTGGGCCATCTACTGGCAATTATACGTACTGTCAGTGGTAAGCTACGGACACCCACCCAAACATGTAAATAAAAACATATTTTCTAATATTAGTGTATTTAACATCAAATAAGAACAAGCCACATCAGATAAACATGACGGTGAAGCTACAAATACAGTAAAACCCCTCTTTTACACTTTTGAGGGGAACTAGAGAAAAAAGTGTAAATCGCGGGAAAGTGTAATTTGAGGGTATGCAATTTTATATGAAAGTTATGCCTGAAAGAGTCTTGCTTCTTGATTTTGCCTGCCTAATTCTTGCTTTCATTGAATGACAAGTTTAAAATTGAAATATAGTTTCAACAAAACCTCTTTAATAATGCCAAAATCTCTTATTTGAAATGCATGGGGACATGGGGAGATATATTAACTAGATTACATATGGTTGGGCCAAGATTAGGAAGAGTGTGAAAAAATTGTACAGTTGTAAATTGGAGAGAATATCAGGAATTAGTTTACAGGTGTATGAGGGAAGATGCAGAACAGCAAGCAGTTCAGAAAGGATGGAGGGGGGGGATGGTGTAGTAGACACTAGAGTAGTCAAGACACTGTTCATTACTGTTAAGTGAGGAGAGCTGCTGATAGAACTTACAAGAGATTCAGCATAGGGGTAAGGAAAATGTGAAAAGAACTGCATGGCATTAATGATAGACAAGGGAACTTGGGAATAGAAGAGGAGAATGACATAGATAAGGATGAACTGAGGCCAGGAGTCTTGATCCAACCATGCTAGTGAGTTAGGGTAAATATTATGAGAAAAGAAGGTGTGGAGACTATAGTGATATTCTATCAAAGCTACTTAAGAATCGAGCTAAGGAAGAATGAGATGATTTTATGGGTGTCTTCGTAGGATATATGAGGATGAAATTTGGCTGGAGGATTTTTTAAAATCTGTATTAATGCCTCCAAAAAGAAAGACAAGACCACAAATGCTGAAAAGCATACACTTCTTAAATAAAGGAAAAATTTTCATCACCAATGCGATAGCATCAGCCATCCCGCGAGTTATGCAACCTGAACAACAATCGCGAGAAAAACGACGTACGTGTACTGTAATCCCTCGCGGCATTACAATTGCACAGATGAGCGAGGTCACGATAAATGGAGGTATATCTGGGCAAATTTTATTTCTCTTTCATAGTGGTAACTTACTGCATGAGTTTTTACTTTGTCTTTCACGGAGCGTTGAGTCCAACCACTAGTTACGCAACCAGGACGACAATCACGGCAAAATCGTCTCGTAAAACGTAAATGGCGAACCATTCAAGAATTTGCTAGCGTGAATAAAGGGAAGACGTTACATTGCGCGTATATGGACATTATTAGGACATGAAGAAAAAGTCGTTAATGGCGGGAAAACGTAAATTGCGAGGACGTAAAAGCGAGGTTTTACTGTATATCTGCCCACAGGGAAGAAACTGCATTTCCCAGCTACACTGAACGTCAAGGAACCGAGCCTGAAAAATAAAAGAATAATACTTTGGATCAAGAAAACGAATAAATGACTGCATTCACATGGCTGATAATAATGGTTTGAGATAGCAGAAAACTTGCATCCACTCAGATAAAAAGGGACCAGGGGTCAATAAAATGACATGTAATGCTCATTAGCTAATAAATTTTGAAAAAAAACATCAATTTGATAGAATGTCAGTTATCAGTAGATAGTACTCAACACCACCTGTCGATATCAATCTAATACCTAGTGACTTAAGTCACTATTATCAATTATTATTAGTCAATTATTACCCAATGAAAACTTTAGGGCAAAATGCGAGAAATCATAACCGAGCAACCATAGCATTGACAACATTTACATGTTATAGGTAGGTATGATATAGTTTCAATTAACATAACGTGTAAGGCCATTCGGGTTGATGCCGCTCATCTCACCGTGAACAGTTGTACTTCTATGCAAAAATGAAAGAAAGAAGAAACCTGTGGAAATTTCAATTTATTACCTTTAATACAGGTATCACGATGCAATTGCACACAATGTTTTCGACTCCTGTGATAACCAATCATAATTGTCCATAATGGAATTGTACTTTCAAGATAAAGCACATGAGCGCACGAGTATTTAACTAGATAATTATTATTTATATGCGAGGATTATAGTTACATACTAATTTATTGCTATAAATGCCCCACAATAGATACAGATGGGCGTGTAGCATACAGGCTAGGCAAAATGATGATAAAGCCCCGAAAATTGGCTAGGATACACAATAAATCAGTAGGTAATTACCTAAAACCGGTGAAAAGAGAGGTAGTTTTCCACAAAATTAAAAGAACCGGCAGGCACCAACAAGGAGCATTATAATTTGCGCTACCAAAGTATAATGGCGATACAGTACCAAACTATAATGGCATCACTATAGCGATGTAGTTTTGTATCGCCGGGACTTCTGCTTTTTGGGATACTGTCAGTGAAATCACTGTATTAATAATTGTCAAATTCGTCTTCTAGTTAACCGTATTTGTAGCAATGAAATCTTGTAGCAATTAAAATGATTGCTGTGATCGTTCAGTCTCCGCTTAGTGATTTTTGGAGATAATCTCTTTCCGAAAGGGGAAGTGTTGTCCTCTGAAGGAAGCGGAAGTGGTAGCGGAAGGGGGGGGGGGGGGGTACCTTCCAAAAATGAAGAAATGAGGGAAATGAAAGGGAAAGGGTTACCATTTCCCCGGAATATCTTACGTTTCTTCAGGAGAACGAAACGTCCTTCTTGTGCTAGCTGGCGAAATACTTCTACAATAAACATCAAATTAATGAATAGGAAGCAGTTACACTTGCAATCATCATATGATAATAACAGTGGGAATAAATGTCTGCACACTATTTAAACACTCCAGAACAAATAACGGAGACACAAATATTCCACGATGAGAGTGCCTGAAGAATTGGGCCACGTACCGTATTCCCCTGAATAATGTCCCCCCCCTGTTTTTGGCTGAAATCTTCACGGAAAAAAGTCTGGGGGGGGTGGGGGGGAGGGAGGGAGGGGGGAGATTACATTCAAGCTCAAAGCACCTAATGTCCATTGAAAAATTCCATTCCCCAAGTTTCAAGGCCAATACCTCAAAAATGGCTATTTCGATTTTAGAATAAAGTATATCGAACTAAAGCTTGTTTATTTATATGTATGTTTATTGATGTCAAAAATATATTTTGAAGTTGGTTACATTAATTAATTTTTCAACTGAGACATAAAAAGGCTGGATTTTTTTCAAGTTCCACGAAGCAAGTTCAACTTTGTTGCCCACTTGAAGATAAACAAGAAAAGGCACTTCTCTTTTCTTCGCACAATATATGGAACATATATTTATCTTAGACTAAACAAAGTTTAAAATAGATGCCTCAGTTAACAGTTACGTTGCAACAAATTTAATAAAACATGCGCTATCTCAGCTTGCAGAAATTGGAAATACATTTCGTTTGGACGGTATTCTTCGTGTTTGAAAACTAAGCATGCGTAAAATGACTTAACATATTAAGAGAATTAGATATGCTGTAAACGTGTAAACTGGAGAGATTTGCTGCTCAAGGTTGCCAAGTTGTAAGTTACCACAGGTACCGCACAAACCAAATGAGAAAATTTCTCTAGTATGCACGGGAAAAATATCCTTGCCTATGCTTGAATGAAAGTTTATAAGTTGCAGTATTCGCCAAAATAAAATCAGCGATAAGTGAGATACCTTTTGTCCCCACATTTCTCGGCTTCTCGAGCAGACCTACATGGTGGCTTGCAGCTCTCTATCAAAGCAAGGAAAGTCTAGCAACTGAAAATCAAGCCAAGTTCAAACCTGTGTGCGCTGTTGCAGCAGAAGATTCCATGCGCACCCTACCTTCTCTTCCAGGCATGCTCTGGGCAGTTGAGCGTGCTTTTATAGCAAAAAAATGAATATATATTGATGTCAAATAACCAATAAATTCTATTGATATTTCATAAGTAGATTCCTATTAATTACTCGAGAGCAAGATAAAGGTCCAAACGTTGATTTTCGGAATGGAAAGCTTGTGGGACGGAAAATAATGCAGTCTAACAAATTTGTCAATCACAAAAATAATGATGAACGTAATAGTATGAAACTTCGTATGACTATTAACAAAGCCCTTAGCAACGATATGAGAAAAGGAAAGTATAATATCTCGATCTGTGTTGTTCTTACGATGCCCCAAATTCAATGGATCCATCCGGTACCCAAAAAAAATTCGCTAAAAATTCGTTCTTAAATACGTACCTCAGTAAAACAATTTGTAACTTTATTTTAATACCATCAGTAAACATAGAAATAAACAAGCTTTAATTTGATATACTTTAATTTAAAATTGCATTAGCCATCTTTGAGATATTGGTCTTTAACTTGCGGGTGACAGAAATTTTGCTATGTATGATTGGCATCCCAGGTAAAAATATTTGGTCTGTAACTAAACTGGAACAGGTCTGGAATCGGGGTGGAGCTAGAGGTGTGTAAGTGGTCTGAAACTGGGAAGAAATGGAAACATCCCTCCAGACCAGTATGGTGTGTAACTGGTCTGCACCGATTCCCTGGCAAAAATGAAGGGTAGGCGAAGGGTAGGAGAACACCACAACGGGCGGTAGGTGTAAGGTACGCCTTACTCTCGAGCAGTGGTAGAGGAAGGGTAGTTTAGAACATTCGGAGGGTAGAGGAGATGTAGGGTAGGGGTGGTGGGCGTGTTCACATCATTCACAAATTATAGAACTTAAAAGCTCTGAAGAAGAAAAAAATACATTTTCCGAAACGTCAGCCAAAAGATAAATATTTTTCATTTTCAAAAAAAGGACCTAAACTCCTGAAAAATCATCCATATATTTAAAAATATTATTAATAATGCAGAATAGCGAAGTAAATATGATATAATCCATTTTCAAATATGCACTAGAAACTGAATCGAAGATAATTCTGGAAACAATTATTAAATCTTAATAAACATTTAGAAATTCGCTATGGTAAAATTTCACAACTACAGTTATTTATTTTAGCAACTCTAGCAAAGGAAATTGATTTCACTCTTCGGATTAGATTTCGAAATACACTCGTTCCTAGCATAATTCCTCCAATTCATAATAAACATTCATTATGAAAGTTAAGCAACCAGAAGAGGGTGAATAATTTAAACTCTTTTGCATCTATTTACCCCTACATTTACTATCAGTCATTAATTATACATTTTCAAGAGGAATCAACGTTTACCTTGCATCCACCGGTGACACTGTTGCTCAGAAATACATTCTATGGTGTTTTATCTTCTCCTTAGCTCCTCCACAAAAAGGCATCTGAAAGCAGCACGAGCAGAAAATCTTACCTAAAATGATGAATAGCACATTATTGGAATGACTACGTAATGACAAATACCTCAGTGTCACATCAACTCAGAGGTAAAAAAAACCACATTTATGTATTACTCTCACCTTCATTTTGAATACCGTGCCAAAATCCATCAACAGTAACCATGGCATTCTTTGTTTTGCTAAGTCATGAAGTGTTTTAATTAAGGCAAAAATGCTGTATAAAATGTTTGTATAGTTTCCGTAATGGTGAGATCCAACCAGTTGCACTTAAATGAAATGTGGTGTGCTTTGTGTCATAATGCTTGAATATAATTATTACAATGAGCCGCGATTACAACTGCAGCCACCTTATGCTGTGTTGACGAGAAAATTAAAGTATGCATTAAGTGCTGCTCAATTGTTTTTGAACGATATGCCGTTTGGCCGCACGTGTGTGTTTGAGGACGACTTAAAAGGGAGTGTCTCTCTGTGTGTGCAGGTGTTGCCCACTCCCGCTCTCATGGCTGGCGGTGGGGCCAGCCCCCTGATGCAGCGTGTGAGGGAAGCGCAGCGCTCCCTGTTGGCCGTCGAGGAGGGGGTGGCCCTGGCTGCGAGGGTGGCGCCTGTGGACATAGCCTCTCGCCTCGAGGTGCTCACTTCGGCATTGGATCGTTCCCGCCGCCTGGCAAACGTGCTGCCACCACTGCTTGACTGTCGCAACCTACACCGGCACTATGTGCATGCTGCCAAGTCCATCTGTGACCTCGGACTGTGAGTCTCGTGATGCAAACGATAATTGTAATTTACCTAGAGTTACCTAAATTGGATTGTGTAAAGCATCAATGCCATCATTTTATAAACTGCTACAATATTGGTGCATTGGATTCATTGCTACATTAGGAATGCATATTACTTAATTTTCTACTGGCTAGAGAGTTCAGGTATGATCTGATGCTGTCATATGACCTACAGCAATCAAACTCTGAAGCGTTGGGCAATATCATATGGAATGGAAACATCACTCAGGAATAATGAAAATGGGCAATGTGGGGGTCGTAGCAGTTGCCGGTGCCACACACTAGATTCCCTGGCGATAGTAAATAATCGAGCAACCAAGTGAACTATTTATTTGTATGTAGCTGATGGCACAAGATACGATACAAATGTGGCGCTCGGAGTGCGTATGTGGTGGTGTGCCAAGAGGCCGTGGCGGAGAGAGAGATGCTTCCTGCCAAAGTCCCTAAAGCACCAAACAACGCTCACTGAGGGGCCCCACTTCCATTCAGCACCCCACCACTGTGGGGGTCTCTGGTGGACGAAAGGGGTAACAGAAAAACAAGAATCATGATGAACGCATCTCTGTCCGCCACAGGCAATATCCACAAATAATTATAATTCTCATGAAGTTACTAGGATTTCATCCATTAATATTCATGTATTTTAGGCCCCTTCTTACCTATGCAGTGAGTACTTGGGATCCAAATGCCTTACAAAGGTTTGATTGTAGAAATAAACAACAGACAATGAAGAGCCACATGGATTGTTTAAAGGTGTTACGATGGGTTTAGCATCATGTCAAAATTATTAGAAGAATCAGGTTGAGAGTCAGTATCAGATCATAGGTTAAAGTACATTATGAATATCCTGCAAAGAATTAAGGCAGCGAAATTCTTTGAAGCTATAGTAAGCCTAGCTAGCACAAAAGATGTTTTACTTGCTTATTACCCCATAGTTACATGGAATCGACAATGGTAAAAGATGGAAGCCGCATGCATTAATGGATAATTTACCTGGAAGGAATTTGGGTAAAAATTGAGTAAACAGGTGGTAAATTTCAGCAATTTTAAGGGTAAAGCTTCATTAGCCAATGACAGAGCCACCAGCCAAGTGAAAGAGGAACTATCAGTAAACACTGAAGTAGATATCGCTAGGACACTGCTAGCGATACCTACTTCGACTTTTCTATATCGATATTTACTAGAACCACGTGACTATCGATAGTTAAGGATTTAACTGTTGTGGGTTCGTACATATTAAAAATAAATGAACGTTGCGACATATTTTTTAACAAATCAATTTTATTTGTCAAAGACAAAAAAATGTAACAACTAAAGAATAACATGAATACCAATATGAAAATAACAATAGTAAGTAGTTGATACAAAAGTTTACTCATTTTAAAACAAACGAAAAACTTTGCGAGACTAATTGAAACAAAAGGGTAGTGTGAATCTCATAATACTTCAGCGTAATTCAGAAGAATCCTGGACTTGTCTGGCGCTGCCTTCAAAGGACTCCTGAGAAGCAAAATAGGAAATATATTTAGCCATAAGACACCATCTAAAAGTTGCTTAAAAATCTCCTGATGCCTTCACTATACAGTACCAAAGACATAAAACACAATTCCTAATTACCTCTTATTCTCAATAGATCCTTCCCTCAAAGAGATGAAAATAAATTGTGCTGCTAGACACATTTTCATCTTATGAAATCCTCTTGCTTTCATTACGAACTGGGCAAGGAAACAATCTGCAAATATGTATCGAGTGAAAAGATATGTCTAGAAGAGAATGCACTTTGTAAACACTAAGGCAAAGAATTTTTAAAGCCATTTCTAAGCTAAAATATTTTAAAAAATTTCAAATGAACGTAATCGGGAATGTCAAAGAAGCAATTGTTATGTCTATTAAGGAAACCTATTTATAAAACATTCCAGAAATATGTTACTTCATCACTTTAACTTATCTCGTGAGTTTTTATGATAACCGGAACAATCTTCAGTACCTCATGGTACACTAAAACCTATCCAAACATTCGCAACCGCACACGTTTTACCGCACCATTACATACAGTAAATAAATTTTCACCATTACACCATAGAAGCGTCCATTTTCCAATATTCCTCGCAGGGATACTATATTAATAGGATTCCCGAGTCCCGCGAAGCCATTGATACCAGCCCAGTCGCGTAAAATAGGTTCCCCCAAAGTGGCGCTGGCATCGCGAAGCGCCCGACGAACGTGAGTATAAGCCCGTCGCAAATACGTTGCGAGAGGAGCATTTTCATTCGAAAACAAGTAATAAAGGACTGCAGAATAGAATTAAAAATATTGAAAAAGCCCTGGTGCTATGTTCTTGTAAAATACAGGTGAAACACACTAAATGTTACGTAAAAAAAGACACAGCTCGAAAGCCTAACATTCCGGCATCGTACTAATACAAAAAACCTCTGTGTCATAGCTCTAATAAAAAGGCAACGAGAATATGCTACGCGGGCTACTTTAGATCGTAAGTTAAAGAAGTTTTAACCAAGGCACGGTCACGGAGACACGCACTCTCACAACTGCTATAGGAAATGAAAAACGGTAGTGACAATCGGGAGATAAGAGTAACTTAAACCTTAGTAAAACCTCATACACGCTAATATAAACTGGGAAACTCCAAAGACTTAAACAATTAACAATGAGAAAGAACGCATTTTGCAAACCGATATAATATTCCAAAAAAAACTGCAAAGAACAGTACAAAATGAGTAAATTAACAGTTAGATGTATTTATTGAAATATCAAAGAAAGTGTACACAATGACTTGAACAATTGACAATGAAAAAGAACGCATTTTGCCAACAGTATATTATTCATCTACAGTATTCATCTATCCCTAGATACTAACAACATCTATCTTACTTTCATCTCCACCACAAAGGTGTGTGGCAGCAGCTGAACTATCACCAAACGTGTACTAAACTTCTCCATGAATTTAGTCCTTACATGTAACTGAGAGGCACAATGCCACCGCCAAGGAAAATATCGGATCAACATTTTCCACAAAAATTAAATGTTAGCTACAAATGACACTAAATTCATAGTACATGTAAAGCAATGAAATAGAACCTACTCGATTAGTCAGTCACTCCAGTACACTAGACATTATTACCTTTATATACACACAACACAAAAACATATCTTATGTCAAAAATGTATATTTCAAAAAATTTCTACCATCTTAATCTATTTTGCATCAACAACAATTTGTACAACATCTATTTTGATTTCCATATGTACCTTAACTATAATCAGTTACTGACCCTAAATATGTGCAAAAAAACGAAAATTTGAAACTCTCTGTGATACATCTCATTACAAAACATCTTCATAATCCACCCTGCCAAAAGTATGATTGGACTTTCAATAATTTCGTCACATATTCAGAGAACCTGTAAGTCTTACTCCTGCAGGAGTTTTAATCGGTATTTTAACCTATGGTCTGAAATAATTACAACCTAATCCTTCTATATTGATTTCAATACCCTCACACTATCTGGATCTGTAATCAAACCTAAGTCATTTTAAATAACCTAAATTATGCAGTGAATACCTATGTATTCACTGCATATTTTATGTCGGGCCTAGCAAGTGAAAAGTACCATCTTCCTTTGGATTTCTGTCCCTTTTCCTTATTCCTCTATTCTTAAATCCTTCATTATTGTTGGCAATTGGCCGGATATATCTCACGGATGTCTTCCCCGCGATAATTTCTAAGCAACTGTAACATCTCTGTTATGTTTTACTGATGTTATATGGATTGCTCTAGTGATCATTTTAGTTATTCCTCTTCCAAACATTTATTTCCACTCGCTATTAGGTTCACGGAGGTTAGGCTCCATGTAACTGTTAATGCATCGGACATGATACCACCCATAACGAACCTTTGTTGGCGTCCAGTAAACAATTAATTTACGTAACATCTGCTTTAATAACAAAACATTTCAACTTCCGGATTTCCCTCGCAATCGCGAACCTCCCATAGTAGCTTGTGCTATTACTCTATTTTTAACACCATTAGAGAAGCGGTCCACCTCAAATTTTTAGGAGAATTATTCTCAGTATTACCTACTTTATTATTAATGCGATTGAATTATTAGAATTACGTCTATCCATTTCAGTCTTAGTGAAGTCACAGTCTAAACATGTTTAGACTGTGGTGACGTTACGGAGTTATACCTTAAACATGAACACGTACGCGACTACGTGCACATAACATAATGAAAATACTTCGGTATGATATAATTTATATTGGTCGGCTATATGAGATGAAAAACAAAGGCAAAAATGCATGCATGTTAGCTAGGCACTACATTCATCCGTCTAAGACTTAATTTCGAACATGGCGTCTCATGACGCAGCTAAGCCATGCGGTACACAATGCGTTCAGCCACATTAGTTTTGAGCCCAATATCAACCGATCTTGAATTAAATCACTATAATAATCAATACTGACTTAATACTAAGACGTTTACAATGCATTACATGATCTCTCCCACACTTAAAGATATCACAAGCGCAGCCCGGCCATGCGGTACACGATGCGTTCAACCACATTATTTTGGAGTACAATCTAAACTGATCTACGATTAAAGCGCTAAAATATTCGATACAGACTTAACAATACGACGCCTGCAATGCATCACTGGATATATCCCATTGTTAAAGATGTCACACTAACCTTTGGCTTCAACAAACTTTAGTTCCTTGTCCCCAACCTCTTATTTTCCTTAAGCGTGGCTTCATATCCTGAGGTGCAGCCAGGCTCAAAACAACCCCGTGACTTACTCATTGTTTCTTCAGGAAGTCTGCTGCACAGAATCACTGACAAATCTCCAAGAACAGCAGTATTAAGTCCTCCAAAACTGCAGCTAACACAGGCACTTTCAAATGCACTTTGCGAAGAAGCCGGACAGTTGGCATAGGCAGCGCTACGACTGGCGAAATCTAGAGACTCGATTAAATGCGCGGGAATTTTCTTCAAAAAACCGTACGGCCTGCCACCTACTGGGGCCTCCTATTTACACACTCCCTGATTCCTCGTTTGCCTCTGGAGCTCCCTCCCCATTCGTAGCAACCGCAACAATCCAAAAGCACCAAGTATATTCCGGATACTCAGGGCCATAACCTCATATATTTCACGCTCAATGCTGGCATCTAGTGAACGATTGATGCACCACTCCACTAGTGCCTCTTTCGGCAGCAGGAATACAGGTAAAAAATGGGTAAATAATGGGTAACGCCCATTGAGGGTAAAATATCCTTACAATACCCAAAAAAATTACAGATAAGACTTCCT
Source organism: Platycnemis pennipes (assembly GCA_933228895.1). Lineage (NCBI taxonomy): Eukaryota > Metazoa > Arthropoda > Insecta > Odonata > Platycnemididae > Platycnemis > Platycnemis pennipes. Next base: position 169,863,961 of record OW121847.1, read on the forward strand.
TTGTGCTAGCTGGGAAGTGCATAGATCAAAACAAATAAGCGTACTATGGCAGGGTAGATCATGAACATAAAAATTTGAGAGATAGATGTTAAAATACGTGAAAAAATTCATTAGTCCACTTACAATTAGGGATAGTGATAGATTTTACAGCAAAGATACACCAAGCAGTTAGAATTAGAATTGGTAGATTAATGATGTGGAAAAGTAGTAGAGTAAAACCTCTCGTTAACAAAATTCAAGGGACCCAAATTTTCCAGTGCTCGTTAACGAGGACTTTGTTAATCGTAGGATGTTGTGGGTTGCATACCTACGATTTTTTTTCCAGAGGCTTTTTTTTGTCAAGAAGCAGGAGTAATCGAAAGAAAATAACTTGTGTTTAATATGGTATTTGCTAAGTGACATCATAAATGTATGTGGTAGTTTCTTGTACTATTTACTGAAGAATTGCAGTATAAATAACAACCTATTATAGAAGAGGAAAATAATTGGCCGTCGGGATGATGTTGTTTTCATCTGATGGTGCATGATGAACTGCCTGGCCCCACAATTTTTTCAGCAGGTGAAGTAAAAATTGAATAGTTGTTCGTATAACTTGCTGAGTTCTTTTAAAAGTAAATTTCACTATTTCTATGACATCGCTTGTGTTAAACACAACTGTTTTGTGAACTGTATACGAACCTTATGGATTGTTTAATATTATACATTATGAAACTACTATTTCATTATTTTTTAGGGTCTAAATTCACAATGCATATTATTTGTAAAGGTGGTAATGGCAAAAGAAATCCGAAGGTTGCCGGCGAAATTGTATTTTGATTGGGGAAATACGGTTTTGCGATTTTCATTGGTTGCCGTTGAAAATCCTTGAAAAAAGTTTCTTCCTGGTGTATTTCAACTGCCACTTTCAGGTAGTACACCTATTTATGTTCGCTGCTTTGATCTCTCGAGAAGAGTGAAATGAAATGGTGGGCTGTAGGCAAGTGATGGCTTTCCTTTTTGAATGCTGTAGGTGTTAACACTCTTTCAGGTACGGATTGGCCTTCATGCTGCTCTCGTGCCTCACGGCTGGCCTCTTCTTCACAGTACTCGTCTGGGTGGACTCGCACACGTGGATTTACATCCGGAAAAGGTGAGTCCCCCTTCCAAATGAGAGCTCCTCTTAGACATAGAGGAGTTATTTCCCTTTCTTTGCATTGCATTAGGACTGGATTCCATTTTAGTCATAGTATGTGAATATGCTGAATCAGTGTTGTAAGTCACCCATGCCCAGACACCCGATCGTCAGTGGTGGAATCATAGTGTTTGCTCACTTCTCTAATCTTAGACAACTCAAAGCAGTTTCAGCAGTTTCGTTGTGTGTGCATTGCGCATCACTAAAATCTCTGTGATGCTTGCCCTTGACCTCCCTTCAATGCCACCTCTCTGCCCTGCCCTTAGGAATGAACTGATGTGTGAATATGGCAGCTGGAGTAAGGTATGCGAAGGCAAAAGTAATTTCACTGTGGGTGTTACAACCACCGAGATAAATTGATTAAGAATGGCTCTGGCATTCATTGCATAGTGAGATGATGGATGAAGAAGTGGATGAGTCATTCACTCCCTTGGGTGACCTCAGTTGGGCTCCTTAGATGAGCTCAAAGCATTTAATGATTGGGGACAATGCTATTCAGTTTTTCATGAATAGTGAATGGTGGCTTACATGCTGAAGAAAAAGAAATCTAATGATTCAGCATTACCAACGAAATAATATTGCAGGGGGACAAGTGTGTAACTTGGGGTGCTTTGTTTGGAGCATTTAGGTTCCACCTGAAGGTTTCTTCCTACCAAAGGATCTAACTGACTCTAACATTTACTCAATCCCTGTTCCTAATGTAGGAGAGGATGTGTTGATGGCTGTTATCAAAATGTTTTTAGCAGAGATTGATGATGTGACACCATTTGTGATGTAATTTACTGATATTAGAGGTCTTGGAAAAAATTGGAAATTTTCAGAAGGAACCTATTTTTATTATTTTTTTCTCTGGCTTAAAAAAAACAAAATTTTGCAAAATTTTGAATAATTATCTAAGTATCAAAATTTGCAATGAAGAGGGCCTTCTGACACAAAAGCTCTCGTGGAGAAAAAGAAAGGGAAATCACTGGAGATATGGTTTTTTAGCTGTGTGTGGTATATGCTCTATGCATTTCAAGTCTTTGAGGATAGATTGAAGTGTCTGGGGGTCATAATTGTGTAGTTATTACTTTTCCAACTGATCTTTAGCATTGACAGAGTATTTGAATTTGATTAACTCATTCGTAACTTTGTGGTATTCCATTTTAAGGTTTCTGGGATGTATTACTTTGACTTATACCACTTATTTTTTAAGAAATAAAGCGACCCGGGTTTCAATGAATAATCATCATCATCAGGCGTTAATTATTTAATTAAAATGATTCATGCCTGATGATGATTATTCATCGAGACCCAGGTCGCTTTATTTTTAAAAAAGCAGAAACCTTATTTGAATTTGGCCCTTGATGCCTGGCCATTCTGCCGTAGGTACCTATTTGGATGGACAGTAGAAGATGTGTATAACGACAGCTCTGGGGAGCCAAAAAATCACTTACTCTGTTGAGCTTTTGTTATTACCAAAGATGTTTAAATAATGAGTCCGCTTCCAATTTCTACGTTAAGCCTAGTTTAATCCATATTTAGGGTGTTTTGGGCGAATGGCCAAAATATTCCATTATGGATATTAGGTATTAAGAATGAAACTTTCACATGCTTCATTGGCCTGTGGTTGTATGTGCTCTGATTGGCATTGAATTTCAAGTTATATCTAATTACGTATTTGGAATATAAAATGTTGACTTTTGACAATTGGGACACGGTATGTTGCCATACTTTCATGCACTTCGAATACCTACATCATGGCAGCTAGAAATACACAGCAGTGCATTGGTTAAATTATCGGTGAAAAATTTGGAAACTAGAAAAATTGTCCTACCTCTCTAAAGGATGCAAAAAAATGTTAATGGGTCTGATAAAGTTCTCTCTATTATAATTTGCAAAAATACTAGGTAATGGCATGCCCAAGGTATTTCCCTGCAAGATTTAATTCCATTCATGCACCTGGCAGTTAACCTTCTCCAAGAAAGAGCCCAACGAATGAAAGAAGCCACTTTCAGCTGCTATAAATTCGCCTCAGAATACAGCCCCACCACTGTCATTTTCATTAACCCATTCACATCCTCTCTCTGAGATTTAAAGTGACCACAAACGACCTTTAAGGCATTTGATCACAAACGTAGTTTCTTAATTGATGAATAGAAAACCAATTGCCAAGTCAGATAGCAGCTGCAAGCAGGCACAGATGACTGACAAAAAGTTAAAAAAAAAATGTTAGATGGCAGCAAGTAACACAATGCGTTATTCGTACCAGTACGCTTGCGGTGATTGAGGCCAGATCCAGCTCACGTACCAGTAGGTACACTTATGATGCAACTGGGTTAATTAAATGAAGTGTTGCTTTCAAATGTAATTCGATCTATGCTTCTTGGCTGTGAAGTCAGCTCTAGAAGTGAAGTGGTAACAGAAGCCGGAGAATAACAAAAGATCAATGAAAAACACACGAACTATCAAGAAATCCATAAGTGCACATGCGGGTATGCCTGGAAAGTTGTAAATGTACTTTGCACGTTTAAATGTCATTGGGTCGAACATTTAGTGGACAATGTCTCCTTTTTCATGCAAGTGATAGACGTCACAAGCTTGGGCACACACAATGTTCTGCATGTATAATATCGAAAGGTCGAATCTGTGAACGCGACTTGTTGCTCTTGCTTTTGTCGATTTATCTTAGATGCAAATGATAGGGTGAAAAATGATCTGTCGGCCATCCCCCCTCACTATTTTGAGCTTCTTGTTATGTATCATACTCATTATATGAATCTTCCACTGTAAATCCTAATGTCGCTAGAAATTCTTTCTATCTCATTATCATTTGAGCCACAAGGATAGCAACTCAGTTGTTAGTTTGGAATGACTTCGTGCTTTCCCCTGTAAATACATATTGAGGGTGAAAATTTCTTGAGCTCTCCACTGAGTCAGGTTCTTGATTTCTCCTCTGAAACAAGAAGCACTCAAGCAACTCCCCCCCTCCCCCCCCCCCCCCCAATCTTCAGGGATCCTGGAATCCGAATTGATCATGGAACATATATTTTTAAGTATTATATTTTAAGTATACAGTACAGATACTAATACAGTAGAAACTTGAAATTATGAATATCAAATTTGGTATGAACAAGTATTCTTAATCAACATCACGAATAAGTTGCCCCCACCCTCGATCCCCATAAAATTTATCTGTACTCCCACAACATACTTGCGTAATTTACGATTGTATGATTAATGAATGTATCTTTAAATGTGTATTCATGCCAACAGGCATTAGCAAATTTTTATATATTACCGTATATACTTGTGTAAGCCACGCACCTTTTTTCCCGAAACTCTGGTGAAAAAATGGGAGTGGGGGGCGGCTTACACGAATCCTCCAGATTTTCGTGTAAGCCATGCACCATTTTACCTCAAATTCCTGTTGTTTTTTTCTCCCAAGTTTCGCATTCTGTGAACATATCAATGTAATTGGTAAGTATGGTCTAGTAGTAAATCGTACATTGTTAAGTATTCTGAAATTTCAAAGTAATTAGTAATAAAAATCCACGTTTAACAAAGTCTGAGCGTACAACGGTACTTGAAGAAACGCTAGATCAGAAACACCACTTGACAAAGCAATACATTTATCACGTATAGATCGTACATAGGACAACACATTGTAGGACTGATATGTATTTAAATCTACTGTATCCTGTAAGCTGCTGCAAGGGGGGCGGCATCTTTATATCTTTTCAAAATTGTAAGCGGAGTTTGTTTCGGTATCACGTCTCTGTAGCAACATTTTTACGTAATAGAGAAGTTCCTTTTGCATACACATTAAAGCTACATTGCAAAGCCACAACAAAGAATTTGTTACATAGTGTCAATAGTCGTATGCTCTGTGATTATACCTTCCTACTATCCGTGAGATCCGCTCCCAGCGTGAGAGTAGTAAATGAGTTCGAATCGATCATTAAGCATTTTAAGATAATGTGAAATTATCACCATAAAGTGAATTCTGATGTGAAATTGTGATCGTTTCCTGTGAGAACAAAACTACATACTATAAGTGATGCCGTAAAAATAGGAAATCGAGCTGCAGGAAGGAAATATGGTGTATCTGAATCTAGCAGTGATGACAACTAAAAATGAGAACTGTTACGATATGAACATTCATTAGTGATTTATGATTCTATTTCTGGGAATGTGTTTTTCTTTAGTTTAATAAGAATTATAATTGTTATTACATTGAGCTTAGTTTTTTCCGTGTGTTCCCAAGACTTTCCGGTGTTGTTAAATCATCCCAGTCCAAGCTACTACTCAGCAAGCAGACGAGACCACCGCTATCAGGTACGGATGGCATTCTGCTTTTATTTGTTGATACGCCAACGGATTTCCATAATAGTAGAGTAATCACAGGTTGAAATTGTATATATTTCTGCAATTATTTCAGCTGGATGTTATTTTGAACAGATGCCAGTTTTGTAGCTGGATGATGTGATCATATGTAACTGTGAGATGCTACATGAAACAGATGCACAGTAAAAGAGATCGTGCATCGATGCACGATGCGATTACAATCGTGATGATATTAACATGTAATTTAATCAATTAATGAGAAAGACGTACACGTAATTTAGGCACAGAATTTCTGTTAAAGAACGTGCATTCATGTTATGACAAAATGATGGAGACTCAAAGGGAAAAAAATTTTTTTTGATAGAAATATTTTTTCCTCACAAGCCTGCCCGAAAATAGGGGCACGCTCGTATCCTACACGAGGGCATGGCTTACACAAGTAAATACGGTACTTTAATCTCTACTGAAATACTTGTAATGTAAGCATGAGTGATGTATTTATATTTTTAAGCTCTGTACTAGTTGCAAATGATGTAGCGATCATTGGCAACTAGATGCTGCTCCAGATATAGAATTTAGAGGAATAAATTTTTGCTATAAGAAAATCATATGCACCGCATCAGGCAAAATGATTACACCTAAATTAAGCTAAATCAGTGAAAATATTCTCTCATGGATGGTATCTCAATCATGTATTTCGCACAAATCATATGCCCGTTAATTTTGCGAAATAGCAACCATAATTCTCCCCTGGATTCAGCTCATCTTTGCTTGGTTATTCCCGAGACGAAGGCTCTGAAGGAGGAGCTTAAAAAGGAGTTCAGCTTAATGTTTATGACCTTTCAGAAGTAGATTGTACAAGCCACGAACTTCAACGTGAAAGTGTGATAATTTCTTTTACACCTCTTCAGCTGCTAATGATGGTAACATTATAAATCAATAATTTACGTTTTTTACTTTGCTCTGTGAAAGCTATAGTGTGGCTCCATTCAAATAAGGTCGCCTCCTCTTCATCCACTAAATTGCAGGTAGCATTTAAAGTGGAATATATTTGTGCATTATAACTTCCGATCAAGCAAGGGGATATTCGTCTGAGCATTGCAGGCTCCAGTTTCTGCCACGCACAAAGATGGAATCTGAAGTCTAACCCTCCTTTACCCAGCAATTCTATATTCTAGTTATTGTCTAGTCTTAGTATATCTTTAATAAGGATTAGGCTACGAAACCCTTATCTGATTCTTTATCACTCTGCAGGAATACAGCTGAGAAGCTCTCTTTTAGGATATTTTTAGGATCGCTGGGTTGAATCGAAAGGCATGAAAGGTACACTATTGCACGACATAAATATATATGGGTGAATGAACATTTTTTACCGTTGATTATGCGTGCGCCTAGAACGAAACATCGTTTTGAATGAATGTGCAACAAACTAAGTGATTGTATGAACCAAGCAAACTCAGATTTTCTGATTTTCTTGGCCGTTTGTGACAAAAGAAGGAAAAGGCAATACTTAACTTACGAAGAGGATATCCTTCCACTATGACCACATCGAAAGGCTCAAGGAGTATGGTGAACGAAACCTGATTCTTTTGATGATAACCATTGTCCGCAGAAATAATTAGAGTCAGGTTGGGTGATAAGTCTGAAATATATAGGGAGAAAAAGCTTCTTTGTGTGATATGCATGACTGAATTTACTGCTTGAATGCCATAGTAACTCTTCCTATGCCTGGCAAAACTATTTGAGTGGATGCATGCAGTAAACAATTTCTGTTCTAGGAATACCCCTCGTGGATTTATCTTTGGGGAAAATGGGTGGCAAAAAATGCCAATGAGAGGAAAATGCTGGTAGTAGCAATAAGTTTCTCGCAGGCAAGACATCTTCGGAAGACATTTGCCTGGCAAGGGCACGGTCACTCATTCACCTACTGAGGGATTGGCTCAAGAACGCTACTCGACCCTTTCCCTACTGTCCTCCTTCCATAGAGGGGGGGGGGGGGGGGGGGGGAGAGGGAAGAGTGTCACAAGTGCTGCCTCCCATGCTATGTGAATTATCGCAGGAAAGGCAAAGAAAGGAAAGCAGTGCAATCTGCCACACCAAAAGTGCACCAGTTTTGCTTGGACTGCAAAGGAAATCCTACCATATACCTGTCCTGCTTCAATGCCCACAATTAGATTTAGGATTTCAGATGAAAGGCAAATGTTTTATTAAAATACGTTTGAAATTTTATCAAATCTTTAAGTTTTATGGTCCATAAGATTCTTAAACTATGCTGATTAATAGAAAGTCATCACATTTTGTACATTTGTTATCTCAATTCTATGTGCCATATGTTTGTACCTAAATATTCTCATTATTTTTTACAAGGTTGATACATGTTTTACAGTATCGAATATTGTTCATCCTTGTGTATAAAAGTCATAAAAACGTGAAAAAACAGATACAGAAAACCAAACATAAACATTATATTTTTGATGTAATATGCAAATATGTAAATTTGTTCGTGACCCACCGGTGGGCCACACCGCTCACGCTGAAAAAAGTTTCAGGAGGGGCGGCGTGACCCACCGGTGGGTCACACTAAGTAAGTGGCACATAGAAGTCTATTGTTTGAACTGTGACTAATCTCTGGGTGAAGTCACTGGAGAAGTTCTCGATTCCTACTCTCACAATACTCCACGCAAGTTACGATAATTCAAAGAATTTTATGGTGGCGGCGCTAGATGCATTTGCGTGAACCACTCACTGGTGGGCCACGCCACAGTGAATGTGCTAATTTGTTCATCAGGTTGGTCTTTTAAAGGCAATGAAAATTTCCCTTATAAATGCTACAGTTAGTCAAAGTTTTTTCCAATCATGTAGAAACGTATACTTGATAGAATACTTTGGCCTACAAATCAATAGTTCAGAATTAAGAACTTAGTCAAAATAAAGGCATGTATAACCAACCGACACTGGGTTTTACAAATTTGAATAAACTGACCTGCCCCTCTCACCCACGCTCCAACCAGATCACTCCTTGTTCCCTGTTCCGTTTCTCTCCCTTTCCCTTTCCCCCCACTCCTCCCTCCCTCTGCTCATATATACACCTGTCTGTAAAAGAAAGCTTCACTTGAAAATGGTGTAGTACACGGAAACTAGTCGGAATAAAAATTGTTTACTTGTGGAAAATTGCATTATCTTGCCTTTAATAAAGGCATGTAGTTTCCAGGTTGGTCACTAAGTGCCTGGGAAGCTGATGGTAATGGGTTTTCATTTCTTTTCAGTCAAATATGCATTGTGTTCTTAAAATTACAATCATTAGATAGTGTTTCATAATACCTTGGCTGCTGGGGCACCTGACAACCTAAATGAATCTACTGCTAATGCAAAAAATAATATGCTTGGGCAAAGTAGCTACGTCTCGCCACCACTTGGTTTAGCTGGCGAGGTAAAGTCCTCGCCTGCCAATCCTAGGGTCTAGGGTTCGAGTCTGGGTGGGTTTTTCTCCACCCAGGGCAGGGATGTCTGTCGAGCTCCGTTGGCTCAGACTCTGGGAAACCTGATGACAGGCCAATGCCTATTGGGATCCGTGGGGTATGTGGACCAACAGAATAGTCTGGATGCAAAACAAAATCTTAAGAATCGACAAGGTTCAGTCCCTCTCCAGCAATTCCCTCAGCATCTGGAATACTCAAAGATAGCGTGTAGAGAGCAAACGAGTGGAGAAAGACCAGAAGTGGAGGTGCGCGCTCATGAAGGAGATGATCCAATCATGTATCTTAGCATTGTGGGTTCATACTAAACTATAAGGTATTAACTAGTGATGGCCGGATCGGATCCGTCGGATCCAAAGATCCGCGGATCTTTCATTTTTTCGGTTCCGGATTCGGATCCAAAGACACGGAGGAAAATCGGGACCGGATCCTAGATTTTTAAATTTTCGCGGCTTCCCGCGAATGGAATGTAGTTGCGGTAGATATTGACAAGAAGAGAATGTGTAACTCAGGTCACGAAATAAAATGAAAATGTTCCCGTGCAACTAGAAGCAAAATAAGGAAATGTGACTTTTTTCCCCATTACCCCGGTATCGCGAGAAAAAAAATACGTATAATGTAACGCGGGTAGCCTACATTCGCCGCGATCAGGCGTACAACGAGAGCTAGTGTAGTGTGCGAAGTTCGATCCCTATCGCAGTTTAATTTTTTCTTTCAGTCATTGCATCGAAAATGTTATCATCTTCAATTTCAAACCATTAAATCTGAATACTCACTTTATTATACTTCTGTTGTTTAAATTAGATTTACAAATGTACCATTAATAAATTAAGGATGGTCGGGTCGGTTCCACGGGTCTTTCATTTCATTCGCTACTGAAATCATATCCGAAGACAGTAAAAATTCAGATCCGGATCGGAGATTTTAAAATTTCGCGGCTAAGTGATCGATGAGCCCCGCGAATGGAATGTAAGTATGGTAGAAACTGACAAGGAGAGGGTGTGTAACTCGGTCACGAAATGAGAAGAAGATTTTTTTCGTGCCACAAAAACAAAATAAAAAAATAATCGTCGTGAATTTTTTCTCCATACGCCCAGTTGCGCGAGAAAAAAAATAAAGCCGAATGTCACGCGGGTCGCCTACATTCGCCAGATTCCCGTGAACCTATGATAGCGTAGTTGTTAAAAATGAGGGCTAGTGTACTGCCGGTCGCGAGTTCGATCCTTAACACTGCTTAGGAATATAGGCTATGTTGTATTCCTAGGGTGATGCAAGTAGGCAGTTAAAAAAGTGGATTATCAGAAATTTCATGTCAATTTATAAGTCAAAAAAAAGTTGAAAAAAATTGGCGTTAGTGAAATGATTGGAAACATTTTTTATTGCAGAATTAAATCGTGGAATCATTACATTAACTTTCCCATGTATTTTTATCAACGCATTTATAAATCTAGTTTAAACGATAGAAGTACAAAAAAGTCAGTCAGTATCCACACAAAGGTTGGAAATTAACCCTTTCGCGCCGAACGTCGGTCATGGCCGACGCAGATTTTTGTACGCTAAAGACCGAGCGTCGGTCATGACCGACGTGGATCTTTCGACCCAAAAGACCGAACGTCGGCCATGGCCGACGAGGAGGAGGAAAAGTGACCGCCGCGGAAGCAATAACCTCAGGTATACTGCGACCCCTCGAGACCCGGCTTAGCGTGAGCTAAGACCCTTTCCCGGGCAACTGGGCTCGACCCTCTGCCTCATTTGTAACCCCCCTCGCTGCATGACTTCGCGGTTAACTAGTAGTCTATGCACTGGTTTTTGTAAACCATTTTTTTGTTATACATTCCTTTAATTTAAGCTTTAAAGTGAAATATGCGTTTTTTGCTGAGTTTGTGAAAATTTTGAACGATATTCTAGCGTTAATATTAACGGAGTTATAGTGCAGTACTCTACATAACTTGTAGGTTATACATATGTTCACGGCAAAAAATACACTTTTGGATAAAGTTTTGTTTTAGCTTGGGGTAATCGTGATTCGTTCCTTCTCACTTAAATTTTTATTTTTTCTCATATTTGAATTCATACCTATTCAACTATCACATATATTTCCGTATTTTTCCTCATCGAAAAGTAGATTTTCTGGTTTTCTTAAGAACTGGATCTTTAGTAACCATTGATTCTTCTTATACGTTGGTGTTCCATTTGAACTATTGGTAGTTTTATACTTTAATACCCTTATGCGTAAACGCATACGTATTCTCCGGGGCATTTCTTCAATAAAGCACTTGAGCCGGATGACTAGTTTCCCACGCTGTTTCAGGTAGCAGACTTTGGAAAAACCATAGATCCCATTCGTATGGTGCTGCTCTTTGTGTATGCATGGTCTTAATGGGTTAATAGCATTTTCGCCGAATTTCTAGGTCCCCTTTCACTTTCTTCGAAAACCGACTCTGTAGAATTATCATCTACACACCTGTGGTGGTATCTCTTGTGTTTTCATGCTGTGCTTCTCTTCTCAATGCCTTTTCACTGAATTGCTGGATTCCCCATCCTTTTCGTAGAATTTCTCATTAGGAATCCATTTCTACACCCATGTGCCCATCCATATGAATATTTGTTTTTCCTTTCTTTTCACTTCAGTCTTGGCTCTAATGCAAGCAGTGCTCTCTCTGTTCGCTCGAGTTTTAGCCATTTCTTAGTTCAGATAAATTCTCTCTTTATGGTGGCGTTGCAAAACTTTTGTTCGAGTGTAGTCATGTCAAAGGAACATTCTATGCTTGAGGACTCAATATTGGAGTTATTAACTAAAAGTGTAGTGAGGATGAAGACGTCTATTCGGACTCAGATGAGGAGACTTCGGATTATGATCCAGAGACTTCGACTGCTGAAGCAACAGGCGCAATGGATCCCTCAGTTTCATCTTCGGGCGATGCATCAGATACGAAGAAAAGATTGTTACCAAAAGAAGAAAGCTTTCTCCGAAAGGTATGGATTTGTTTTCTGATGGTATTTCTCCAAAAATCCACGAATTTGATTCCTCTTCTTCCGGGTCTAAGGCTGCTGCGTCCGCGAGTTCTCCAATCAGATTATTTTATGAATTTTTTTTCTCCACTGATTTGCTTATGCTAATGTCAGAAGAAACCTATCGGTTCAAATTCGTTAATATTAACGCTAGAATTTCATTTAAAATTTTGAAGCGCTCAGCAAAACACGTGGAATCCATTTAATAAGTTTAAAATTTTGGAATATACGTAAGGGATTTTAAAAAAAACAGTGCTAATTCAATCAATTTACCGCGGACTCCTGCTGCGAAAAAGGCTGCTAAAGGGTTGGTTGGTCGAGCCCAGTGGACGGGGAAAGGGTCCGGTGTCCCGCTGAGTTGGGTCCCAAAACGGTGGGTGGGGCATACCTGCCTACTTCCTCGCCACGAGAGAGCTCCGGACGGGAGAGTCAAGAAATATCTCTTGCTCCTCGTACGACGGGAAAAATTCTCTTCCTATGGCTCCGGAACGAAAGGGTTAAGGATGATAATTTTTTTGATTCAATGGCTGAAAGAAAAATTTTAAACAACGATAAGAATCGAACTTCATTAGCTGCAGTCCACTACCCCACTCTGCTATTGTCGGCTTACATGATTTTGGAGAATACATGCTCCCCACATGCCATTCTACTTTTTTCTTGTAAACCCTAGCCAATGGAGAAAAAATCCGAGACTTTTTAATTTTTGCTTCTGGTAGCATGAAAAACGGCTAATCTCATTTCAAGATCAGAGTTACACAACCTCTCCTTAGGAATATAAAATTCTCAAATTTCATTTTATAGGTTATTATTAATGAGACATTGCAAAATTACTAGTTTAGCAGCTTGAAATATTCTATAATATGTTTTCGTCTTAAAAATGGAATCCCCGGATATTCCATAAATGGAATCTCTTGGCCACATTAAAATATTTTGTGTTTCTAAAAAATAATTTGAAAGCATTCAAAGATTTGATTAATAATTGGAAAATAATTCCTTTATTAATGAAAATAAACTTACAATGTTTCTTTTAACTGCACTCTAAAGCATAGTTGTACAAGTTTCAAAAATGTATTGCATGATGAGTATGTGATAAGGAAGTTGATCTTTATATTAGAAGTAATAAGATATAGTTATTGCATCCGTAAATCTCGATCCAGGAAAATATTATCCACATGGGTGATAGGAGGTTGATTTTTTCGACAATAAATTCACTTTTTTTGGTAATTCTATTGTTGCTGTATTTATATATTTTTAAAAAATCTAGGTTTTGAAAATCAGAATCGAGTATCTGAAACTAAGGATCCGAAACCGAGATAAAGATCCGAAACCCAGACAAGGATCTGGTTCCGGATCCGACAAAAAACTTGGATCCGTCCATCACTAGTATTAACAGGTCGGCTGAACATTAGTGTATTTTACTGTGGAGGACAAATCTAGTACATATTCTCCTTCATCTTACCCATAATAATTGGGAACACCTTACAGGGAGCCATCTCATTTCGCTGAGCTCATGAGTATTTGCATCAGGGATAGGGAGGATGTGCTTGTGGTCAGATCTCTGTGAGGGGGTGAGGAATGTGCCATTAGGGTTCGATTGGGAAAGGGGCTGAATTGTGTGATTTAATGGCTGCAGTTTCAATATCCTCCACCCTAGGGTGAGGGCAGGCTGTCTTTGGGGGAGTGTTGAGGTCTCCGTTACTCAATGCTTGTGGCATACAGAGTGATGTTCTCTGTCGAGAGAAAAGAGGATCTGAGATAGCTGCACGGATATGATGCTTTTCTTACTTCACCACAAACAGGTGACATTAGTGTGAGATCTAGATGGCTGGCTACAAATGGCTGTTTCACTAGAACTTTTTTGTGCATCACTGCAATAGGATCCTCATTTTAGTCTATCAACCCTCTCCGTACAATCGATAGTGTAGAGCATTAATGGGAATGCGTTCATCAGTGGGTAATTTATCATTTTTGCCTTTAACCAAGAAGTACATTAATCATTTCAATACTGCATGATAATTATTTTGCTGAAATGTAAGTAGGTCTAAATCTTGAATTGTTGAATTTGATGGCAAATGACTCTTACTTTTCAAATCAATTCCTCTCCTTGCTGTTGCAAGCACAAGTCTCCCTCCTTCATATAGTCCCTGGAATTGGTCGCCTGGAAATGTAAAACCTCAGCTTAAGTTTGGCACATCCCCTCTTTCGGGGCTGAACCGACTAAAAGTCCACATTGAGTGCCTGAGGCCCCTTTTCACGTGGGACGGTACGATGCCATCCACCATATCAGGCATGCCATCATGCATTCGTCAAAACTAGCCGTAAATCACCACAGTTAAGTACCAGTGGGCACATAGAAGAGATTATGTATTAGAATGTCCATGTCAATTCACATGTCAATAAATTGAACTTGAAAATAATAAAAGTCAGCATTAGTGAAAGTTATTGGGGAAATATTTTTCTGCATGCCTAAATTTGCAGAAAATTACGTTAACTTTACAATATATTTCTGAATGATCCATTTATAAATCTAGTTTACACGATAAAAGAACAAAACGTTGTTTAAATGTAACAGTGGGAAATTGATGATGATAAAATTTGAGGTACTTTGACCGAAAAAAAAACATTAGCCACGATATGTGGATGGAAAGAGCAGAACACTATAGCTCTGGTTGTCAACCACTCAGCCATTGTCGGCTTACCCGAGGCCGGCAAATTTAGGTCACCTGCAAGGCATTTTTGCGTTTCTATTATATTTTTTTCTCGTGAACCCAGGCCTATGGGGAAGAAAGCCAAGACACATATCTCTTTATTTTGCTTCTAGTTGCCCTGAAAAAATTTTCATCAAATTTTGTGACCCCTATTACGCAACCTCTCCTTGTAAGTAGGTATTCCAATTTCGACCATATTGTTTCAATCCATATACCCTTTCCAGCAATTTGTACGCATAATGTCGATGATCCTTGCCTGGAACATCCACTCAAGGTGCCTGTGCTATATAAATAGTTGCATCAATAGGACTGTTTAGATAAGCTCCCACAATGTCCAAATGTTCCATCTCCCAATCGTTTTCTATAGCAATTGCCATTAGAATACGTAAAACCTTCTTGTGGATAACAGGACTGAATGTTTCAGAGGAATCTACCCCAAACACTTGAGTAAAGCCCTGAGCAACTAGTCTAGCTTTGTATTTCACAATGCTACCTCCCTGATCACGCTTAAAGACCCACTTACTCCCAACCACATTACATATTCAGGCGGGCGCCTCACAATCTCCCATGTGTGTTGTTTCTCCATAGTCTTCATCTCCTCACCCATTGCAGCCCACCACTTGTCTCTGCATCAGGTCCCTGGACTGCCTCCACTGCATTATGATGACCCCACTTTGGACTAGTTTGCAACATACCTTGGGAACTTTCTCTCTGGTAGACCTGCGTTGTGGTAGGGCTCTCCTGCCTGGTTTTCCTGTGTGACAGCCTCTTCCGGCTGCACCTGCTCCATCTCCACCCATTCCAGGACAGAGGCAGTTCTACCACCCTTTGCTTTGGAGCATGAGCGCAAGCATCTGCTGACTTGAAGGGGAAAACATGCTTCCTGAATCTAGCATCTCTGCTCATGATTATTTTCCTTCTACCCATATACCAAAGGCGGTAGCTCTTGACGCCCACCTCATAGCCCACAAGTTCACATCTGCTAGCCCGAGGACTAAACTTGCCATCTCGTAGATCTTCAGCTGACCATGCCCATTACACTTCTCGATGCCATGGTGGGCAACATGAATCTGCTGCAACATTTCTAAATAAAGTTTTAGGTACAACAATAGCTGTCCCTTACAAAGTGAACCCATACGTGTAGGTTTTGTTGTTGCCCACGCCACTCCCAACCATAAGTCCTCCTTGAAGGTCCAATAGGCTGCCACCTCAGGAGCCAAGTAACTTGAGTGTTTTGTCATCCCTCTAATATTATTTTATTCAAAATTTGAAATTCATTATCATTTGCAGTCTGATATTGTGAATCTGACAATTATTCATCTGATATGTTTTGGGACAAAATTACTGAACGCATTTTTATGTCAAGCTCATTATCTAACACTTTTTGTTTTTCATTTAGGCCCATTTCATTTTTCACGTGTTGACAAACACATGATGTGTCTGCTACATACATTTGCTTACCTGGCATATATGCTACATTGAGAGAAATTCATTGCAGCCTTATCAGAATGTGCTGTAACCTAGCAGGACACCCAATCATTTGGCTTTTTGCATATTGATACCGAAGGTTTGTGAACTGTTTCTATGACCACCTCTTTGTTATAAAGATGCTGATAAAACCTCTTTGTGCCAAAAACAATAGCAAGTGTCTCCTTTTCTATCTGTACATAATTCTGCTGAGTACTTGTCAAAGCATGGATGCATATGCAACTGGCTGTTTGGCCTGAAGTAGGACTGCCCCCAAGCCAACTTAGGAAGAGTCAACAGATAAAGGTTTATTGGGTCATAGAACTTGAATACTGGACTTTCACATAGCTTTTCTGTCAGCCCATTGAATGCATCCACTGTTCATTTTCCCAATGCCATTGCACATCTTTCTTTAATTAATAGGCAGTGGAGCAGTGAAATCAGACATATTGGCAATAAATTGTGATAAATATGTCACCATTCCAAGGAAATGCTCCACTTCTTTTTGAAGAGAAAAATATACTTGCTACCTAGCTTTGAAAGGATAGCCTCTTCACTTTCTCTATGCTTTTGGGTATGAATCCCTGGTTGATTTCGCAAGATCACCTTAGCTCCCCTCAGAACAATCCAAGCTAAGATATATCAGCTTCCCCCCCTCAAACTCCCCGTTTCAATGGTGGTGGCGTGTGTGTATCAGAGAGAGACCACAGTAAATCAGGGAATTCGAAGTGTGCGTTGAACACCAATGCTCTCTCCCCAATTGACCTTGGAGAGGCTCTTGATTGAGAGTGAAGACTGCAGACCCTTACCCTGCAAGTAGAGAAGTCTGAAGCCCTGTCTTTTCCATCTATTGGTGAACGATACAAGTTAGGACTTTCCTGGGTACTTTATCAGCCCACACACAGTTTTTGGCACAGTGTCACAAGTTGAAGTAAACAAGAAATGAAACATTCTACTCCTTTATCATGAATTTATACCATTCCTCAGATTCTAGAACAGCCAATCAGGAGGCAGCTGGGTTTGAAGCGAATGCGGGATTAGGGATTCCTGTCTGAGCTCATATGCATTTTTGGTGCATTTGTCTAATCTGAAGATGTTTTGGAAATAATACAAGTCCAGGACATTCACCAAGCTGGGATTAGAGTTACGTTGCACTGCGCGACTTTCCCTTACGCTTATTAGGAGCGCACAGCTCTGAGAAATTGGACCATGACCCCTACCCACCAGGGGCCTGTGACTTATTCGCCTATTTTTGGTCAATTTTATTACTTTATTTTGGCAAAGTCACATCTCATGACATTTTCGCAAAAAAACAGCTATTTCATGATAAAAACCTATGACTATGACATTTATGACCTTTTCCCATCTCTGTTCATTACTCACCAGAACTCTGGATTAATAAGCTCAGAATGTCAATTCATAGGATGTCCTCATCAATTTGCAAGCTTTCTACCAATAATTGTTTTCTGTCATGGAAAGAGTAGAGCCAGATGTTTAAATAGCTTATGCAATTAATTTTTGAAGACATTCTCTGAGCAAAGAAATTCAGTTTACATGTGGTGATTGTGAATTTATGTGAGCCACATTTGGAACTTGTGTCACTCAATGATCTGGATGATAAGCGTGAAAAGATTGACTTGGAGATTTACTTTGCGATATTTACGAACATTTTGTCCATCAATATAGAAGATGTTTTGGAAATAGATTTCTTTAATCTGTTTGCAGAATAGATTAGAGAATATTTACCTAATTAATATATTTTAGAATTGAGTCGGTACCAAAATTTATCGATTCTTGATACCAATACAGATTCCTGGAAAATCAATTCTCAATACCGATACCATCAACCTGTACATATATATGTTTTTTTTACGTATTTTTCCGATGCATTATTATCAAATGTTCCATGAAATCTAAAAATACAATTAAGAAACAAAAATGTGAATATACTAATTACTTCCGGAAAAAACTTCTGATATTCCACTATGAGGACATTATGAAAATAAAATCTGTTTGATAATACAAGAGTTATATATTTTTTACATGAGCATGCTTAATAACAAATGCCATGTTTAATAACAAAACATTTTTGGTATCAGATAAAAAATGTCATAACAGATTCAAAATAATATGACTGTCATATCATTAGTTGAATTTTAATAGGATTAATAATTAGTTATAAGAGAAATAAAAACACTAACCTATATTATAATTCAAACTTTAAACATTAAGTAATAAGAATAAAAGGTCATGACATAAACCCTTGAGCCTACAGAGAGGTTTTTGTTCAAAAAAACCAACATTTTTAGGCTCTCTGGATCAAGGTGATTTCGTCCCTGGTCACAAATGTTTTCTGTGCTAAATATGTTTCTCATTTTTGATGAGAAACTCTCATGTTTTGTATTCTTTTAGGATTTTTAATCTATACAGAAAAACAACAACAATTGTATTTCCAAAAAAGTAAATTTATAGTAGAAAAAATCAACTTCCCATCATGTGTGTGGATATTATTTTCCTGGATCAAGATTTATGGATGAAATAGCTATATGTTATTACTTCTAATGTAAAGTTCCCTTTCCGTATCACGTATTCATGAAACAATACATTTTTTACACCCGTACAACTACATATTCTTTAAAGTGTAGTTAAAAGAAACATTATAAGTTAATATATGAATTATTTTCCAAAATATAAAATCCTAGTGATGTATCACCCTCTATCCAGAAAGGTAAAAATGTAATTATACAAAAAAGACTTCCAGGCATGTCACATGCCAAGAATAATATAATAATGAATATTAAAAAAATAAACAAAATCAAAAGCCAAAAAATAATTCAGTGCACAATTGGTTGTATTAACTTGGGTTGCTGTTGTAAATCAAATCCTTGAATGATTTCAAATTCTTTTTTTAGAATCACAAAAAAAGGTTAATGCAATCAGGATATTTCATTTATGGAATATCTGGGAATTTTTATTTTTAAGATGAAAAAATTATATAGAATATTCCAAGCTGCTAAACTAGTAATTTTGCAATGTCTTATTAATAATAACCCTTAAAATGGAATTTGTGAGTTTTATACTCATAAGGAGAGGTTGTGTAACTCGGATCATGAAATGAGATGAGAGCCTTTTTTCATGCTACTAGGAGGAAAATAAAGAAATATATGTCTCGGCTTTTCTCTCCATTGGCCCAGGATCCCTAGAAAAAAGGTAGGGTGACATGCCCGGGGAGGCTGCATTCTCTGAACTGGGGTAAGCCTACAATAGTAGAGTGGAGTACTGTACTGCAGGTAATGAAGTTCGATTCTTATCACTGTTTAAAAATTTTCTTTCAGCCATTGAATCAAAAATTTTATCATCCTTAATTTCCAACCCTTGTATGCAAATACTGACTTTTTGTACTTTTATCACTTGAACTAGATTTACAAATGCATCTCTCTAGCTCACTTTTTAAAAACTTCATTATCATTGGTTCATGCAAGCCTGGCGAATGTAGGCAACCCATGTGACATTCTGCTTTATATTTTTCCCCATGCATCCACGCCTGTGGAGGAGGAAAAAAAAGTTAAAAGACATGTATTTCTTTATTTTGCTCTAGTAGCACGGAAATTTTTTCATCTCATTTCGTGACCAGAGTTACAAATCCTCTCCTTGTCAGTATCTACTTTGCCTACATTCCATTCGCGGGGTGCATCGATCACTAAGCTGCAAAAATTTAAAAATTTCCAATCCGGATACAATATTATAGTATTCGGATATGATTTAAGTAGCGAATGAAATGAAAGATCCATGGCTCTTTGGATCCAACCCAACCATCCCTAATTTTTGAGTGATGTATTCCTAGATCTAATTTAAACAATAAAAGTATAAAGAAGTGAGTAAGTATTCAGATATAAGGGTTTTAAATTAAAATGGTAAAATTTTCGATGCAATAACATAAAGGAAAATATTAAACTGAGATAGGGATCGAACTTCCTTTTGTACACTAGCTCTCGATGTCCGCCTGATCCCAACCAATGTAGGCTACCCACGTGACAACCTACATATTTTTCTTGCGATGCCAGGGTAATGGGTGAAAAAGCCATTTTTCTTTATTTTGCTTCTAGTTGCACGAGAAAATCTTCCATCTAATTTCGTGATCTGAATTACATAAACTCTCCATGTCAGTAGCAACTAGTCCTTGTCTACTGCAACTAGTACCGCAGGGGGATGCTTTGATCGCTGAGCCGTGAAAATTTAAAATCTACGATCCATATCCAATTTCACTCTGTCTTTGGATCTGAATCCGGATCTGAGTAAAATGATAGATTCGCAGATCCTAGGACCCGTCGGATACGATCCAACCATCCATAGCATCGACGGTATCGGTATCGACTTTAGGCGATCGATTCTCGATACTGATACCAATCCACAAGAATCGGTGGCATCGAGAATTGACACATCCCTTATTTATTTATATTATGCATATTAAATTACTTAATTGGCCAAAATTCTACCTGTTATACCATTTCGTAGTCATCAAGAATTCGGAAATAATTTCTGATAATACCAATTCATGAGGGCTCTATTTATTTTCTTTATTCAGGGTGGCGATCGTCAGGGAAAACCAGGAAAACCTGGAATTGTCAGGGAATTTTGGAAATCTGGAAAGTTAGGGGATAATCAGGGAATTCTCGTAACAGTCGGGGAGAACCTGGGATTGGAAATTCTCTTAATTTTTCTACCATTACGTTTACCGGGCAGTCTTTCCCGCCCTTTATTTCACCAACTAAAACTAATGTCCATCACCAAAGTGCATAGAATAAGCCCCGTCAATTCGTTGAACATTCATTTGTGAATCAGTCGTACAATGTATCCCTTTTGTATATCCTTAATGTGATATCTGCCTAGTAGTGTTAAAATTCATAATAACTATGTATTCTGCTCATTGCAAGGAATCCGAGGCTACCTATGTTGTTTCACTCACGTTTTTTTTTAACTTCCATGACTTAGGTCGAGAGGTAGTTGTAGCACACTAGCTTGTAGTAAATATGTGCTTGCAGTTCTAAAAATACGAGACGATGATTACTAAAATGGTAATACAAGTACGATCACACGAGTAAACAAAATCTTATGTAATATCATCTTCGATTTCTATATCCCCCTTCGCGAGACCATAAGAAGAGTCCTCCTCCCCTCCCCACCTTTCATGCCTGACGTAATTATTGAATGGTCTCCGTAGATCCCTCTCATAGCAATTTAATCAGGTCACAAACCATCTCAAATATGATATTCCTAAATATGATGCTGCCGTTGCTACCCTAGTAGCACAATTAATGCTTACAATATGCTGAGCACATTTTCGTAAAATATGTTCAATATGTTGAAAATGTTTCTAGCATATGCTGAGCATTAACAAATGTCCGGGTAATCATATGCTATAAATGTGCTGAAAACATTTTCGAAAATATGCTGAGCATGTTGTCAACACAGTTATGGCATATTTGAGAAAACATGCTGAGCATTTTTCAATTATGTTATGTAGCATATTTAATCTATCACCGTTCAGGGTCATTCTATCGGAGAAAGAAAAGTCCGAAAAGCAAATTAAATGGAAGAAATTTGAACTCCAATACCGGTATTTCAGTCAAAAATATACCATGTACTATGGTCAGTTTTTAACTTAAATAATGGAGTTTGAATTTCTTCCATTTAACTATCTTTCTGGACTTTTCTTCATCCGAATAAAATATCTTCAGCCCAAGATGTGACAGAATTAGGAGACTTCCGATCGTTTATCCGACCGTATTTCATCTTAAAGTTAGATGCAATGTACAACTATTCGTAATTATATACTTCTGATCCTCCTTTCAATGGGTCTTACACACATGTATTCACACTTAATTTTCAGGACTTTCGGGAAATGATTTTAAAACAAAGCAGCTGTAGATTAAAATATTTATTAGTATTCCTTCTAAATTCAATTACTTCATTCACTTAACGATCCGAACCACATAAAACATGCCTTTCAACATACTACGCGTGTTCTCGAAGAAAACCAATATGACAGCACATCACCCGAGAATGCACAACACCAGCAACACAACTTTAATTTTATTTGTTCTGCGTATTTAATAACCAAAGGTATTTTTAATCCACTCTCATCTCATTAATGTAACTACATTTTCCCGAGAGGAAGTTCTTTTAAATTGTTTCAACACTCATCACTGCACTAAGGTTAATCAACAATTCCGACGTTTTCACGTTCACAAATGGTCTATCCCAAGTAGCCACCCAATATCGGGCATATGTCGGGCCGATATCATTTGCCAATGTTCTAATGTCGGCCCAATATCGGTAGCCAATATTGGGCCAATGTCCAAAGGATAACGTTTTGCGTCATGTAGCCAATATTGGCAGCCTATATCGGCCAAATATTGGCAGCCAAGATTTAGCCAATGTACCAGTGTTCACCCGATATTGGACCGATATTGATCCAATTTCTTCAGCCATTGCTGGACCAATATTAGCAGCCAATATAGGGCCAATGTATACCCTATTGGAAATTTCTCCTAAGTCTCATAAGAAATTTTCTCATAATAAATTGGCAATGAGATCTTATGAGAAATTTTCTCATTGCTTTCACGCTTAATAATAATTGCATAATTTGTGAATCGAGTTTTAAAACATGCTTTCGGAGCTTCGTCAATATTCACCTCATAACAGAAAATTTTTGACCAGGCCACAAAAATGGTTGCCCCAAGTTGTGTGAAACAGAAAAAAAAAAATTTTCCCCAACCTAATGTGTAATCCGTTCCATAATTTGTGAATCGAGTTTTAAAACATGCTTTCGGAGCTTCGTCAATATTCACCTCATAACAGAAAATTTTTGACCAGGCCACAAAAATGGTTGCCCCAAGTTGTGTGAAACAGAAAAAAAAAAATTTTCCGCAACCTAATGTTTAATCCGTTCCATAGTTTGTGAATCTAGTTTTAAAACATGCTTTCGGAGCTTCGTCAATATTCACCTCATAACATAACATCAGCAGATGATGTCGGTCCAATGTAGGCCGCCTATATCGGGCCAACATCGGCAAAACGATGGCAATGAGGGGCCGATGTGCCAATCTGAAGCCGATATTGGGCCAATATTCAGCCGAAATTCATGGCTACTTGGGATAGTTGAATTATGTCCTCGTTAGCTCATTCCAAAATGCCGAGTAAGGTAATAATATAACATTTCTGAAAGAAGAAAAAGAATTGTCGTCAATACTCAAGACAGGAATCCAATGAAAACCATTGGAAGGGTTATTAAAAACAATGACAAATTGATGACTTTTCTTCAACAAAATCTATTTTCAATTACATAAATAATTACTCGCCATATCTGAATGGCCTGAATGCTCGAAAATGATCATCCCATTATCAAATTAAGCTGCCATGAACACCAACAGTTTGAAATGAAATTTAGCAAGGAGCTTACTCTGGCTTCTCACATTCGTTTCTCAACATAATTCGCCGCCGCTCTGCTTTGCGATGTTGGTATACCCTTTCCAAACGCCGCGAAATATGTAATGAACGTTGAGCTAAATGAACACCATCGGCACAATTATGAACATACAACACAATTATTTACTATCATTAACATTAATTTAGGTCTAATCAATAGAAAACGGTACAAAACCCATGGGCATACCGACGAAATTAAGTGCGACGATGATGGCAATATTGGTAAAATCAGTTATCATAGCAAGACTGAACACGAACGTGGACTGGTAAATTCAACTCAAAACTTCAAAGTTAGACTTAGAGTTATGGAAACGTATAAATAAACATGTCAAACAATAAACAATGAGCTATTTCCATCAAAATATTTAAAGCATGTTCTATGAACATATGCTAGAAATATGTTGAGCACGTAACATCAAAATATTTTGAGCATGTTTTTCGAACATATGCTAGAAATATGCGGACTGCATGTTATAAAATGAGTGGCTCCAAAAATGACATGAAAACATTTTCAGCATATGCTCACAATATGCATTCGAAAATGTTTCCTTGAGCATAATGGAAATGCCGTGAGCATGTGCTCAGCATCTTTTGTGCTACTAGGGTAATTGCCTCCTGTTTTCGCTTGCAGTGGCACGATTATGTTTTGTTTGTTTATACAAATATTATTACATTTTTGGTTCCCTCTTACAATCAAGGGGTTATAACCACGTTAATCAAATTGTTATTCGCTTGTAAAAGTCACTTGTGCCATCCAATTTTGATTCATTCGAAGAACTTGGCTTTTGTTTGTATTTTTCGCGCAGCCTAGTGATACCTGTGCCGGAGTCCACCAGTAAATTGGCCATTAACTTTCCCTTTGATGCCTTTTCAGTAATCTCCAACTTCCCAGAACTACCACGACACGCCACCTCTTCCTTAAAGAGTTGGCGAGAAGGAATGAAACCTTATCTAGTTAATATCACTGGTTTAATTGAAACATGGGTTTCCTAAATTGAACCCATGGAAGTTATTTAGTTGAGTTTTATTTCTTCCATGATAGAGAAATTCCATCATGTCAAATCTGAGCTGGTCAGTTATGTGCACATGATACAGTCACGCTTTATAGTCACGAGAATCAGAATGGTGAATATGCTAATAATTTCTACATATGGGTTGACTCATAAGTACATACAGTTAGAGGTAGTATAGGTGTAGTATATAAAACTGTAGTATATTGAATGACTATAACACATGAGCAAACTGCTGCAATTAGTTATCACTTTACCATCTAATTGAATAAAGCCTTTGCTTAAGACTTTTGTCCACAACCATGCATGTAATGAGTCCAAACAGTTCTTCTTCGACTACTAAGTTGCTAAATGGGCTATGATTGGCTTAATGGTCCTAATATTAGGAGTATAACTTTAGAAGAAAAATGAAAGTATCTACGTATAATTCAATTATTATGGTGATGACAAGACCATAAATACCAATATAATATTTTTTAAGTGTCAGTTTCCTACTTCTGCGAACAGCCTGTCTTGATATACTAATACAATCGTTGATGCATGAACCTGCATGAAAGACACTAAAACGCACAGATTAAACATTTCCTCCAACTTATGAATGTGAAGTCATATTTTTAGAAACACCAGTGTAGTTGTGCACGAGAGTATTTCACGCCAACTCTGGCATAATTATCTGTTAAATTTCCTATACTGGTTTGTAATCTGAAAATAATAAGAGCGAAGCTAACAACTCAATTTTTTAAAAACTTTATTTTCATCGCGTCACCTCAAAAGTTATTCATCTATGCATTAAAAAATTTAGACTTTTCTTAATATAGCAACTGTCTTTCCCTGCCTGACTATTGTTTTGCCTTGCCCACATCTACATCCTCATTGTAATGTAATAATTTGTTACTTATGCCATAATTTCCTCTTTATGATCAATAAATGGGAAATTTAAATTTCCTGAATCCAAAATTTCATTCAGCTATGGTGGACCTAAATCCAAAATAAAACTATTGCGATATATTAAGCGATATATATTGCGATAATCAGAAGAAAATATAAAATGAGCAGAGTTACATTTAATATCTCTGCAGAAATCTTATTTTCAAATGTGCAAGCAATGATATGTTCCAAGCTCCATGTTCAACAAACGCGTCAAAGGATCTCTGGACATCTTCCGAGTCCTCACCGCGTGGGTTGGCTTTAACAGACAACAATTTCGCTAACATTATACTCAGCATCTCTAGGTCGAAGGTATGGAACACAGATTTTGGCCGTTTTTATATAGGTCATCTCGTCTGGGTATAGCTCTCCCATTGGTTGGTCGTCGAAGAACTCCCTTCCATGCGTTGTGAAGGTGGTAGCCGTCATCTCTATTGAGACTCACATGTGTTATTGCCATGGCTTCTTTGATTAATCGAGGATATTATCAATTCACCTTCATGGTTATTTAAGCTTCATCAATTAATATGTCATCATGTCAGGGTTCAGTACACGCATGCTCAGCTGTAGCTAACAGTTGATTGCTCTTTGTAGCCCTTCGGTGTTCTTGTATCTGGACTCTCATAGATCTTCAGGTCTCGCAAATGTAAGCTTTTCCACATGAGCATCTCATCCCTCAAGATTCCTTTGCTGGTCCGGTTTTCTGCTGGGCTTTCTCTTAAACGGCTCAAAAAATTCTAAATCAAAACCACAATAGGATTTTAAAGACAATTACTGTTTAATAGTCCTTGCACTCGGTAAGTCAAAATATCATTCTCTCGAACAAATCTACAATCCACGGGTTTACGAATGTAAAAGAGCATGTATAAAATCAACCTGTCCTTTGAATACCATCTCCCCTTTTCCTATCTCAGTTGGGTAGCAGTCACTAAGTCAAGTTGAAGCATGAACATTGTCTTCAATAATAAATTTCATTCTCATGTATCACATGAGCCCTCTTACCCATTCCTCTAATGGTGGGTGAGTAAACACAGTGAAATTTAGGGTTCCTTCGGTTCATCTGCTCTCCATTAAATGCACTGTTAACTCAATTCAGTCACTTCACAACTTTCCCTGAGCACTCATGATCATCCATCTATTTTATTTTAATTACATTTGGGCCAATACCGATAGTGAGTATCAGGTATCGGCAATTTTCTTGATACTTTGAGGAAATGGCCGATCAATGAAAATCATAAAAACATATAATGCTGAAATCCTGCCTTCTTCAACTAACTTACCAATGCGTCGCATAATTGTTTACGTCGCTGCGATCTTCGTGACCGTAAAAGTGAGAAAAGTGCTCAGAATTGGTTATGGGAAAGCCTGAGGCGAATAGCTCAACCTCCTCCGAAAAGTAGATGAAAATCCACGTACGAAGAAATGTTACTGAAAATCGAAGCGGCAAAAATCGAAGTTCTGCCGTCAACTCAAGTTCATTCTGCTCAACGCATATGCTGTTTGGCGTTTCCACCAACATTTCAAGCTCCCTTTCCAAAAATATAAAATTCAAATATCGTGGCATGGTCAAGTGTTATGACGTTAATGGATTGGCATTAGAAATTTTAAAATGAAGACGAAGGTGTTTTTCACGTGCCTCCAATGTTGCCATACTTACGGAGAAAACCTGGTTTTCGTAAATTGACTAGAATAACTTAAACGAATATGAGTAAATATTTGAAACTTAAAGGACGTCATGGCAAAAGTACGATGCATTTTATATCAAAGTTTCCTTTCATTTGTGCCTTTCATATTGTTATAACAATCTCCAAAGTGACGCTGGCCTCTGCGGCTCTAAAAAGTGTGCCGTTTTTCATCCTCACTGCAAAAACATGCCTCTAAAGTAATTATTAAAAAAAGCCTGGTACCTGCATTAAACGAAAGGCTAAAGTATCTGCACTCTGATATGGTCTCTGTGAATTTCGCTTCTTCCTCTTTTGGGATATCAAAGTTGAGTCATACTTTTTTGCGTGAACGGTATACACAAAATGTGCTATTTGGTCATATAGTTATCATTAATTATTGAGTGCGCTTCAACGCAAGGTATCGTATGTATCTTTTGGGAGGCTTAATAATTGAAAATGAAACTTTGTTACAATAAATTAACACCAGCAATGAACTTGATGGAACGCATAATGGTCCCCTGTAAGTTATGCTAACCCTCACGTACGTCTTCAACATAATCCGAGAAGGCCTAACCTGTCCAGCAAGTTTTCCTCGTTACCAAGTTCAGGATTTCGGGTCCCTACAAATACATGCTAATGAGAGTCCACTGTATTTGGGTGTACCTACAGGTTTAGAGTTTCCTGAGCAAATGATCTGCAAAAGTAATCAAATGTACTTTTACAATGGGTGTTTTTCTTTACCCGTTTAATAAATATTATTGTTATTAACTTGCGTAATTTATCTTCAGCATGCAATATTTGTATTGTGGCACCTTGCCGTTCCTCTCAACCAATATGATGGAATCAAGATATGTCATAGGGTCATGTCATGACCTATGTAGAAGGACCTTAAGGTCTTTATTTCCAACATTGACTCGAGCACTGTTCCTTGGTGTGATTACTAACTGGGTGGTCAGAGTTTTGATGCCTGGTGGAGAGCATGGCTGAGGGGATTGCGGATGTTGTTGCATTGCTATGGAAAAACAACACATTCGAGGTCTCCAAAAATGGAATTAGCCATTGATTAGCATTGTCATTACATGCGATCCCCGGGAATGATTTTCAAACTACATACACTTCAAAGTACAAATTAATTTGGTAGAAGTTTCACAAACTTTGGGGATCGTGAGTGCAACTCTTATGAGCATACTATTCGTTATAAACTCGGTTGCATAATAATATTATGGAATAAACATAAAAGTGTTCAGTGGCTGGTTCTTTGTTAAGAAATTTCTCTCTGAGCTCAGTACATCATCCTTAATATATCTTTCAGTGAAGACGTCTTTCTTCACCACCACTGTCCTCTTGAGTAATTATGTTTATGAATAAAGTATATTAATCTGCTGATGTGGTTTCACTGTGGAGTACGTGACCATGTTAACCAAAGAGATCGTTCTTTACTTTGCCTTCCCGTAACTGTTTTCTTGTGTTCCATGAGAAGAAGAGGGCTTATGTCAATGGATGGGAATTTTTTCAAAATAGAGAGAGGTTAACTGGAAACACATAAGGTTTTCATTTAAAATAAACAATGCAAAGCTGATGTTATTATGGGGACAAATAGTGCATTTTTACTTCTTTTGATCAGACATATTGATAGATATCCTATACTGTCAAAAACCAAATAAGCAATGCAATTAAATACATTATTGTACTTAATTAAGAGAATTATGCAGATAGTGTAAATAGAAGATTTTTTTTGTAGAACAAAGGTTGGTGATGTCTACTTGATCATGAAACATTACACTAATATCTATATCTGTTTGGGAATGAACAGGATATTCCTCTATTGCCCTGTCGGAGCTGTGACAGCAGCTCCAATGAATCCACAGTATTATTCAATAACTTGTGAATTTTCTAGCCTATGCTAGGAAGGAAATTTAGTACTGTGTGATAACTAGGCATGGATCATCATAAAACATGATAATTCAGGAAATTTTGTGGCACAATGGTATGTATAATCAAATTTAATCCTTAAACTTAAGGAGAACATGGTATGGTAAAAACAGTATAAATTTTTGTAATACCAGGCATGCAGTAAACAAACCCTAACAGCCGTATTCATAGATTCATTAGTCTACAACTAAGATAGGTTTAAGGAAGTTAGTCCGGCGATTTTGTTAAACCCTTATTCATAGTGCCATTTTAGTGCTGACCGACCTTAATCCAGGTAGCTTTAGTCCGGAGAAAGTTAAACCTATATCACCATGGTTTAACAGTGAGTTTAAGTGCATCGAGTAGCCATTTTCTCGTCAGCTTTTGTGGAGCAGTGATTTACATTTCGTGTTTTCAGTTTTATGCGTAACTAATAGCAATTCGTTCCATATTTTACACTTATTGACATCCTTTGGTTTGCATTTAATTAGTTATTTATGATCGTTTAAATTAGCAGACTGTTTTTAGGAAGTAGTTGGTATATGTCATTGCATTAAATCTTCATATACATATATTCGTAGGTTGGTATAGGTTTATCATTATTATTAGATAGCAATTAGCTTTCCTTCCCCTAATTAATCCTTTGTTTTTAGGTGTCTGTCGATACTAAGGTTTACGGTGTTACGTACGGTATAAAGTACGGTACACAACCATGCAAAAACATATATGCAGATAAAATAAGTGACTTGGCGACTTTCTCCAATGCAGAAATAACACAAATATTGAGGGGTAGTTTAACCCATTAAAATATTTTTTTAGAAATAACGAAACACATAAACTATGAAATAAATCTTCCTTTAAGAAATTGGTTTTATATATTTGGAATTAGTTTAGATTGATTTCAATGGTCCAAAATATGCGTAAAAAATCAGATTCACCCTCATAAAAAATAGGGGTTGCAACCTCCGAGTATCGTAATGGTGATAAACATAGTGTTTGGTAATGATAAATGATTCACACTTTGATTTTGAATTTTATCATTTATGAAGGTAAAGATATGCTGAAAAAACTGTTTTTGGGGTGAACTTAGGGATATTTTTCACCCCTTAAACTGGCTTCTCTGCAGATAAAATAGATAAATGTCCCTTAATTTCTCATTCCCTACAAAATGAGCGCTATATGAATAAAATCGGTGAAGCACACCTGAGATTCCTTCCTTGTTAGTGGATTTTGCATTAAGAATGGCAGGATTAAATTATGAGGAAATATAAGACGATTTAGAGGTGATAATAATGGAGTGAATTCTTTTACATTCCAGTTTTAACTGAACAAAAGACCTAAAGAAACAACTAGTTCAAAAATTCCGAAAGTTACTTAACGTAAAGTGGTGTCCCCGAGGCTATCTCCGTCGACCGCACCCGTGAATACCAACTTTTAGTTCCGTTCTAAACCACACTTAGACTGGACTAAGATAAACCTCTAGACCCCAGGTTGTACTAGAAGTCTATGAATACGGTCGTAGGGCATTATAAAATATTACTACTATTATATTGTAATATTGATGTTAGATAATTATTTGAGTATGAAAAAATAGTCAAATTTGTTGTGAGTATAATTTACGGTAGATCAGCGTCTCAACAACACCCCGAATCGTGGGGGGGGAGGGGAGTAAACTCCTTGAAAAATCCGTTTTATGTGGGGTCTAGGTCTTCCAGGGCAAGTTGAAAATGGATGCATGTGGGCCGCATTAATTCCAGGGGAACAAGTTTCATTTGAAATTGTTACGCCTCTTCAGAAAATACGTACAATACCTTATGTTGCTGTGCCCTCAATAATTAATTACGATGTTAATGACCAAATAGCACATTTTGTATGCACAGTAAATGCGAAAAGACTCAAAAAGTAAATAAGATAGAAAATTACAGAGGTGTTTAATGTCCTTCAACAATTGATACAACTTGGTAAAAGACGTTAGATTATGTTAACTAACGTTAGCAAATGGCAGATGAATCCACTTGCATTGTCTTACTGTATGCAGTGAGATATTCATAATAGCCCCCAGAGACTTTGGTTGGGAGAAAACTTTGGGTGAAAACTCTATCTTCCAGATGAGGTGCTAGAGACTTATCACACTGATGTGCAATGTCACGCATGAAAATGCATTTTAAATAAATGTAAATGATGGAAAAGTACAAATTGGCTGGACATCTGTTCCATCACAATGGACTTCTACGATGATGAATTTGTGAATTATATAATGTATTCAGAAAGAGATGGAAGTTGTAGCTCCTTGGAGTAAAACTGTCACCTAGCAAAGAAGGCTTGCTACGCTGGTGTTTGTGTTTTCAGAGTATTGGTCGACAAGTCTTTGGCAACCAAAAAGAAACACCTTAAAACAGCAGAGCGAATGAATGACTATGAGAGGTTGAATCTGAAAAGATGGATGAGGGTGAGAGGTGGCACAACATGCGTAAAATGTAAAAAGGGATAAAGTCAAAAAATACACTGCTCTTCCTTTCATCCCATGGATGAGTGGAAAGATTTCCTGGTGCTGGAAGGAATATAGCATTGTGATATAATACAACTGCTTATCAAAAATAACCAATATACTTATGAGGTCCAAGCATGGTACTGCACAACACCTAGATGAAATACCGCATTTCTGTAGAAATACTGAATCACTGAGTCATGATGGTGACCAGAAACAAACAATTCAGCCTGTCAGATATTGCCAGGCACACGTGCAGTGAGCATGGACACAAAGATTAATTTGACAAATTAAATTAATAGTGAAGGAACAATAGGTACATACTATTAGGATGGATACTAGCACACAGGAGATAATGTTGCAGAAGAAAACCAATCACAACACAGCCGGGAAAGAAAACATCTAGCGTAAACTGCCAAAATCACCTGTCTAACTGCATCTATAACTTAAATGGAATGGGAGAACACTGATTGGAGGACCTAATGTCATAAACTTTGTCGTAATGGTGCATGAGGCTGTATTCAATGACCCCTACCCAATGCTTTTGTGTCATTCCCAAGGGGATAACACTTTCAGTGTGCTGGCATGTGGTCTCGGAAACAATCAAGAGGGGGAGAGCAGTGAATGGTGGGAAGGAAGTCTGGGAGGCGGGAAGTAGATTGATTATTGTGGAGTGGAGTATACAATGTTAGTTCACAGCTTAGTTCCACGATCCTGGGTTGTAATTCAGTGTCAAAACTTTCCAAATAGTCTAGTATATTAATATTGGTGACAAAGGTGGAGTGTACAAACTGCAGTGGTGCTCACAGGACTGCAATTATATATGCATGTGAGACTCAAGTGCAAGAACAGATGAACATCGTACGTAAATTCTTAATTGATGGTGACAAGAATTTGGTCGTAATTGCCATCCATTTTTCTTCTTCTCTTGACTCTAGGTTGAATTGCAATATGTGACATGCACACATGATACCACTCTGATAAGTTTCAAAATTATGGCACATGTGTTTGTGGAAGACATGTAGTCAGTGAAACTAAGCTGTTGGATGGCATGGCACCCAAAAGTCAGTCACCCTTCTACTATGTTAGACCCTCTTCTCCACCATTTTGACCTGTAATCCATCACCTTAACCTCCTTACCCCCTCTAACTATTTTGTTTCCTGTTTGACTGATAGTACGTAATAATAATAAAAGGCCTTTATTGGGGCAAGATTGAGACAAAACTGTCCCTTCTGTCATCTAACCCCTAAGGGTATGCTGATGTCATCACACTTACCCCTAGAGAATGATACAAAAGTGTTGAAACCAGTCAGTGTAATGAAAAAGTATGCAATATAGCAAAGTTGTTTTCATTTTCTTAAGACTACAGCAGCAAATACTTGGAAGTCTGGTTTAGGTTTTCCTCATCCCATAGGCTAATTCCAGACCAGTAGCCATCCCTCAAATGAAGAGGATATATGAATTACTGCTGCTCTTATAATACATCTACTTACACAATAACTATTGACAAACCCAAGAATGGAGTCTGATCCTTAAGCAGAGACCAATAGCGTAAATCTAGATTACTTGTTAATATTTGATCGTGTATTTCAAAAATTATGTGGGGAAAAGGTAGTTTTATAATTAACTTGATTATCCTGGTACTTTGACTTGATGGAATTTTGGCTAAACTGCCTCTTCAACTGACAGAGCTCAATAGCCAAACTGAACGAAACACAGAGAGTACAAGGACATTTACATGTGAGAGAGGGGTTTGCTCACTGAGTACTTAACATAAGACTTCAGTTTTATTTCATGGGAGAAGGGATGTAAGGAAAGTTATTGAAGCGACTATTAAGTGTAGGGGTAGGTATACTTTGGGATTGGCCGTCTTAATATTTCTAAATTAAACTCTATTATTCATACACATCCTTCAGGTGAATATGACTGCCAAAACTTTTTGAAAATAAAAGAATGCTTTGGATTCCCAGCCACTCTAAATACATACTGTCATCCTCCTCCCTTAACCCAATTCCTCAAAAGCAGAGTGGAGTGCTGTTTTTGTGGCACACCTATTATCCTGCTCTCCCCTCTTCCCCTTCTGGAATGAAACTTGCAAGGCATTGAGCAAACTCACGCCCACCAATGTATCTCTGCTCTCATTGTCAGTTGTAGTGACCTCGTCTTTTCTCTGTACCTGAAGAGGAGAGGCCCTCTAGGCCCCAAAAATTGAGTGTAATTGTATTTGTGCCATCAGTTAAAGGTATTTTTGTACATTTTGGTGCTGAACTCTGGCAGCTTTCTCCTGAAACACCACATGTGCACATGTAGGTATGCATGTTTATTTTGATGCATAAACATTAATAGGCACACTCATGAACACAGGCATAGTTCAGGCAACATTCACAGGCATGGTGTCCTTCAGGTGAAAGGAGATGAGCATAATTTTCGGCAGGACATAAATTATCTTCATGGAAAGGCGTACTCCTTTGAGTTTCAGTGCATTCTCTGTGCATGCATTCGTGTGAAATTGTTCTCCTCTGCACTGTGGGTGCAGCACAACACTCTGTTGTGAGGGTGCAGTGGGAGGGTGTGTGTGTGTGTGTGTGTGTGCAACGTCTAACGTGAGCAAATTCTCGTCTGTCCCCTGCCCTGGGTGTGTCTTGCGGACATCATGGAGAGAAGGCGGGCCTACCTGCAAGTGGACGATCGGGACCCTTTCCTGCCCCACCCCACGTCCTCGGCCTCCCTCTCGTCGTCTTCCCGGCGCCGGAGTCAAGGGTCGTATGGAATTGCAGGGCGGTGCTTTGGGCTGCCCTTCCCCTCCCCCCCCCCTCCAATCCCCCTTAACACCACCCCCCCCCCTTTCTCTAATTTGCATGACTCTTGATTCTACCCCCTGCCACCACATGGCTTGCTGATAGATACTCTTGTATGTCTGCTTGGCCTTGTTCTTGTTTTACTGAGTATGCTTTCTTGTCAACGGTGTGAAGCTCTGAACAGATATTTTTGGGCATCATGCAGACGACATATGTGTGACAACATTTCCCTTATTCTAACTGATTTAAAAATATATTGTTGCATAGCATCCTTATTCCACCCCCTTGATTTTCTTGGCATTTTCTGAGAATGTGTTTTGATTTTTCCTAAATTTAGGAGAAAACTATATTTTGCATAACTTCTTGTTTTTTAAATCTCTCATTCATATATGTTGAAAAAAAGAGAAGGCTCAGAAAGTATCTTGATTGAATGTAGGTCTTCAAGGAAATATGACATTGAAATGAAACTGGAATATAATTAATCATTGAAACCATCACTGTCATGATGTACTCCTTTAAATTTGATTCTATTCAATTATAATCATATTCATGTAGCTCTTTGAAGCTACTTCCTGAAAGGTTAATGAAATTGCAACGGTCATGAATACAAAATCTAAATTAACATTGATTTGAGCTGGATTGTGGGAAATGGTTAAAATGTGAAACTTCTTTGCTATCACATATCATTTGAAGCCGTCAATTTTGTTTCAAGGAGAAACTATCATATTTATTTGATATCAGAATAGTTGATTTTTTTTCAAATATTCATCATCAGAAGGAATCGTTATGCCATGTGAAATAATGATTCCAGGGCCTTCTCACTTATGCTTTTGCTATTCTAAGAAGTTATGCAATTTATTTCACCTCAAAATTGTGTATGCTATAGGATAATTTCATTTAATTGTCAATGACATTTGTGTTACTTGTCTTAATTTGTGAAATCTTATTTGGTCATCTATCTTGATCGTGAAAGTGATTTTGAAAATAGTAATCAGAACTAATGAACGTAATTATTCCTGGAGAAATTGTTCCATTAATGGTTACACATATGTGATGAAACACCACCCTTATCAACGGTAGCAAAAATTGTAATTGCCGAGTAATTCTATATTTACTCATGACATCATATTTGAGGGATAGGCCGTTAGTATTGCTCATTGTGTTTAACTTCATTCCCTCCCAAGATTTTCCTCTGCTGTTAAAGCAAGCGCATTGACAAAAAAGGTCTCCTGCACCACGAATTAAACCACAGACTTGCTGGCCAAATGCTGAGACCACCACTCTGCCCTGGATCCCAAAGACTAGCCAAAGGTTGGCATTCCAATCCAGGAAACCTTAGATCCATTTTGTTTAATAACCATAACATTCAACAGGCAGATATTGCCATGAAAACATACAAACTTACGACAAACCACCTAATTTTTATGCTCCAGGTTAACTGCATATTACTTTATAGGTATCATCTCTATTTTCTGCAATTTTAATGGAAATGTAATAAATGGAGTCATAAGGTTCATATCTGATGCACCTTTGTGCATCTTGCACCTCTGTGAAATCTTGCTTTCTTGTTATTATCTGCATAATTATCAGTTTGGCATGTGAAAATAGGTAAACAAAATAAGTTGATGTAGTTAGAGGGCTTGAAATAGGCAGAGTAATCAAAAGTGATTAAATGCTACTTCTTACCTTTGTGCACACTATGTCTGCAGTCTGCCTCAGAAACATGTGACATGGGGACAGCCATGAAATGAGGTCTCAATGGAAAGGACTTGAGTAGCGGTATGAAATAATATTTTTCATTTTTATTGCTGTAGATGATCTCCACAAATCATGTGAAAAAGGAAAAGGGAATGAACTTTGGGAAGTACTTTCCCGTTCAGATATCCCCTAAACTGAACTCCCCCCCCCCACCCTCACCCCCCTCCCCACCAAGGAGTTGAAGGATGTGCACTTGCTGTGTCAGCCTTGAATATTTGAATTTATCACTTAAATGCATTTACGCATGTGAACCTAATAACCATAATTGCCAAAGAATTATTGTTACGAGGTTTACTAGGTTTTCTCAAGCCAGTCCTATCATTAACTGGATAGCATTTTTTGAATGAGCTTAGGATTTTTGAAGAAAACGTGCTGGTTTGTATTATATTTCTTTTACCTTCCAAATTTAATTCCTTGGACCTCAAATCCATTCTCCAAATGAGGTATCGCCAGCGTGAAATAACGGTGTCTCTTCTCTTCTCGTGATTTGTTGTTTGGTGAATCACAAACTCTTTGACTCTCTGCCACAACTGTTATGAATGTTAATCTTTCAACATTTATTTGGCATTAAAGTCAATCTCAAGTATTAACCTTTACTGGCCACATTTATGTCTGCTCTATCATCATTGTAAATCTGAGGTAAATGTGTCTTTTTAACCGGAAGTGTATTGCAACACTTTCAGATTAAATTCACTCAGTCACTGCTTAAGTCATTACAAAAGTCGTTCACGGAGCATGTCGCTCCCGAGATATCTTGCTCGCTCAGCATTGGACTTTGGGCCTGTGTCTCATGCAAAGCCTCATCTTTCCAACCGTATGCATCATCTATATTTTCGCCTGGCTCTTACGAAAGCTGAGACTGATGTATCTAATTATAACAGTATTTCATGCTCTTACTTTTCACTTAGAATTATTGTCTAAAATACTCTATTATTACTTGAATCGATCGATATTGACATGCTTTATGCACATCAGCCAATCATGGCATCTGGATCAAACCGAGAGGAGAGGGGCTGCACTCCCTCCATGTGGAGCAAACTTGTATCAACAGCAGCCCCCACGTTACACCTCTCACTTGCATCTCTGAGGCAGGGACTTGAGGAGTTTTTATGGCTATAGACGATATACACATATACGCGTTATCATTTTGGTCCGAAATTCTGTATCTGTACCCTTAGGTATTGAGTGAGTTCAAAGACTTCAAGATTTATGTCACATTAATGTGTGCTCTTTTTCAGCCCCAGTGTACCATGCGGATGGTACACTGGGGAGGAAAAAGAGGGGTCCAATGAAAAAGAAAAGACCAGGGGATCATCTCATGAGGATTCAAAAGAAAAGTTATAGAAACTATGTTGGTACAGAGAAGTTATCAAAGTCTTGGGACTTCAGGGAGAGATTGAGAATGCTAAATGATGAAATAAAAGAAGCCATCATAGGAATGGGGAAGAGCATATGAAGCAAATAATTGCAAATATTAATAGTAGGTATGGTTCTTTTTGGGAAATTATATAATCATTGAGAAACATTCCGTCTTACAGACCCAAAATTTCATGTTGGACAAAACCTATTCAAGAAATCTAGAGAGGAAGTCGACTGTATGGCAAATAAAGTTAAGAAATTGTTTAGTCCATATGAAACCAGATATAAGAACATATACATTCGTGGTTCCCTGGGACAAAGGAAGCAAAATAACCCCTGTTTATCGCAGATCAAAGGGGAGATGATTGCATTACCAATTAAGTTCTTAAACGACCACCCATGGAAAACCTTTCTATTCTGATGAAGTAACAATGAATTCTGTTAAATTGGGGCATTTTCCTACTCGATGGGAAGATGCAATAACAAGGTAGCCATGAAGAGAGGTAAAATAGCATGACCAACGATTTGAGACCAATCTAAATACTCTCCAATCCACGAAAATTGTTTGAGAGTAATCATCCTGTTGATACCTGAATGTGCCGAACAGAAGAACTGCATCTCCTCTTGACCCTCCGTATGCATCGTAGAAAGAGTGGCCAGCCGCCGAGCCTTCCCCTCTCAATACTAGGCTTATCTCAGGCCTTCGTCTGCTTTTCATCTCTATCAACACTTCGTAAACAATGAAGAGGGTCTTTAGGTCTGCATCTTTTTCGGTTTGTGTACAATATTTTTTCTATGAAGTTGCTTTTGTGGGCAAGAAGGTTGGCCATGGCTGAGTTGGAGTTCACGGCCTAGGGGAAGTATTCTTTTCAAAACGCTAAATGCTTTAGTCTGAATGAAACCTTTCTTGAGTGTGGTATCTCCTGCGGAAGTTTTTCTTTTCTGTGACTGAATCAACTTATTGAACCTAGGATATATCCCTTATTTTACATCATGGCATCAACAAGCAGAAAAAGACTTTCAGTACTCAAAGAAGAAATCAGGGAGGAACTCTTACTGGAATACGATTCGGAAGAGAGTGGAAGCTCTGAAAGTGATAGTGACGAGGTGATCGAAGATCGTTCCGAATTGGATTTGATAAAGGAGTATAGCGACCATTCGGAGGAGGAACCAGAGGAGAGCTTTTTTTCTGGGAGGACATGAAAAATTATAAGGGAGAAAGAGAAAAGTTCGTCGGTGGCTCTGGACCGCAAGGGAAAGCTTCATTGGTGACTGACATTTTAGATGCCTTAGAACTTTTCTTTGATGAAGAACTTGGAAGTACAATTGTAAAGGAAACTAATTGTTACGCAGTCCCTTTCCAAAAAATCCAGAATATTTTCTTAGAAAATTGTGTCGGTCAATGAAATTTATACAGTTTTGGGATTATTCACATTGATGGGAATAATACAGAAGCCATCACTTCGTTCATATTTTTCCACTATAAGAGTTCTGTCCTCACCTGAGTTTGGAGACGTAATTACAAGAGATCGTTTTGAACTCATATGTAAATATTTACACTTCACGAACAACGAAGACACTCTTAGTTGTAGTGGACCACCGAAGTTGAAAAAAGTATTTCCAGTCATTTCACATCTCAATAAAACATTCAAGGGAAACTATCTTCCTAATAGAAATATCTCAATTATTGAGTCCTTGACTTTATGGAAAGGTCGCTTGTCCTTCAAACAGTACTTGCTGTTGAAATCAGCAAAGTTTGGCATAAAGACATTCGAGCTCTGTGATGCAACGAACGGTTACTTATGGTCTTTCCAAATCTACACCGGGAGAGATACAGTCTTTAGGTCACCAATTTGCACCACAAACTCAAGTAAAACTGCAATAGTATTGAATCTTGTGTTTCCTTTACTGAATAAAGGCAGAGCACTTTGAATGGACAATTTTTACAACTCACCAGATTTAGCAAAACTGTTGAAAGTTTCTTATGGTACTGACTGTGTCGGAACTTTGAGGATCAATAGAAAAAAAGTCCTTGAAAAATTGAAAGATAAATTACTGAAAAAAGGAGAGGTAGCCGGTCAGCATTGTGGCCCAGTTTCAGTTGTAAAGTGGAAAGACAAAAAAGTAATCACCATGATTTCTACATTCCATGGCATAGAAACAAAGACCATCGTAAAAAGAGGGAACGAACTCATAAAACCAATAAGTATTATTGATTATAATAAATATATGGGTGGGGTGGATCTAAAAGATCAGTTACTTCAAAACCTACTTGATTGAAAGAAAGCGTCTCAACAAGTGGTACATGAAGCTATTTAGAAGACTCCTGAATTCAGCTGTACTAAATGCTCTGATAACGTACTGGGAAAACACAAATAAAAACGTTGACCATTTCACCTTTCGTGTCTAGCTAGTGGAGAAACTGTTTCATAAATATGCCAAAAAGGATGCCTGAGTGCCCGGTCGACATTCCACCGATAGTTAAGCGCCTCGCTAGATAGAGAGGCATTTCATTGGAAGAATCCCTCCCTCAGGAAAGAAACAACACCCACAAAGGAGGTGTGTCTTCCGCGCAAAAATTCCAGTTGAAGAGATACTGTGTAGTGGTGTGAAAAATGTGACGTGGGACTTTGCTTTGACTGTTTTGAGATTACCACAGCAAGCAGAATCACTGAGGGGTAGGCCATTTTTATAAGAGGTGTAATCATCGCCGATGCCTGCATCCCGTTTGGCCGAGAGGCAGCCTTTCGTGCATGTGCAACTATAACATATTTAACGCCTAGTACTTTATATTAAATCGTGTATTTTTAAAATAGTGCAACCTACATGCAGATAATATGCAAGAGTTTCTTTGCATTAAAAAATGAAGGAAGTCCGATTTTTTTTAGTGGTAGAAGAGAAAAAAAATATTTCACCAAAGAATATGACATAAAACTTATTAGGTAATACAAGTATTACCACAAAGTATTATAGACAAGGCATTATTTTATATGCTCAAAAAATCTTAAAATAATTCAATGATTATTTTTAAGGTTATACATTTTTTACCAGCCATATGCGAAGACTGCCGATTCCATTTAAATCTCCTCTGACCTACGAGATGGGATTCCTTTAAATCTCCTCTCCGCGCTTGAAGGTTTAACTTCATCTAGACGGATTGGAAACTAGGAATGTGACTGAAGGAGTGTTCCTGTGGATATTTGAAGGGTATTTAAGAGGATATGGTAGTGCTGTAGAAGATGCAGAAATTAAACTCACAGAATTGGTTTTTAGGTGGACAGGGTCATATTAGAGCTACAGGAATTTTTTGAAAATTTCTGACCGGATTGTAAAATTTGGGATTGGGGCTCGAATTAGTGCGCTGACCATGATTGGTCACCTCACGTCTCTGAGATACTTTTACTGCAATATTTCTATTATGCTGCTAGAAATTTTGATTGAGGCGATTGGTTGCTGAAAAAGGTCTGGTATCGCCTTACGTCTGCACTGCTTGGGTTCAGCAAAAAGAGCTCTGGAAAAATAATTTAACACGGTAGGTTCTTTGTGAACTAGTGATTGACTTTTCGCCCCTATCCTTTTTCAAGCACTTGGTTGTTGATTTCTTGGTTCCCTGTGACACAGAATAAAGCCAAAATGAGCTCAGATTTTCCTCTCGTTCCCCTAGCATTTGTCTTTTTATGAAAAAATCATTATTAAGAGCAGTTTTCCCAGCTGTTTTGGAAATGTTAAAATGCTTAAAAATGTTTTTATGACTGTCAGTGGAGATTTTCTCCTCTTTTTTTAGTTTCAATTGTAGTAATCTGATCTTTTGCTCATTTTGTGTTACTTATGATGTGGACAATGACACCCAAAGAACATAATAGAATCAAAGAATTGTCTTGAATTTATGTTATCACGTATGTGCCTCTGAGAGAGGACCACCATTCTCTAGCCTCTACAGTTTCAGACTTCACTCGGTGGAAGTACATGGTACAGTAGAAGAAAATAATTCAACTTTTCCTAAGTTTTTTGTAAAACTGTGAAAAACTATAGCTGTTTCCTCTGCAGCATGTAGATAATCGTTAGGCTATGCGAAGCTGTGGGTGTGCTAATAGATTGCACATTTCAAAGGAATTATGTTGTTGTCTGAAGTTTTAAGATCGTAACGAATGCTGTGTTTTGGTTGACTTGTGTCTCCATTGTTTCCAAGTTGAAGGAACCAAAGATTCAAAGGAGAGTGTCTTCGAGCTGAGAATATATCTGTGCAGTTGAAGTTCCAATTCAACTCCACTTGAAAATCACTCACTCCTCCACAGTGACCCACTTTGAGAGGAGCGTCCCCTTCCCATCCAAATTTCCTTCAGGCAAAGGAAAAGCCATAGGGTTTTAGTCCGTACACTTGCAACACAGAATCAACATGGTGTCTCCTATGAATTTCACTAACAGCCTTTCAACAGAAATCCTGCTGCTAAGGAACCGTGGAAATGCATATCGTTTATTTAGACAATCAAAACAGTACTGGGATAAGGCACTTAAGTGTAAATATTGTAATGGCATATTATTATGATACAGGCAGCAACCCAAAACACAAACTTTAAATAATAATAGAAATAATAGAATACCCGACAACACCAACACATGATATGTTGACCTACCACTGTCATTCAAAAGCAATAATGTGTGTGCAAGATAGTGTAAACATGTGTGAAATGGGAAACACCGTTGTGGATTGTCGTTGTCTGGACCACTAACCTTGGTCTTCTGTTGGAATTCTAGGTTAGATGCTCTTTTGTCTAGCTCTGCAGACCTACATTACAAAGCTCTGCATTATTTTTAATTGGTAGCTGAAGCTGTAGATATAGCTCCTGTCCCAATTTTCAAGTGAATTCAAACCTTTTAACTTGATTTTAACCCTTAGAAGTGCAAAATATCCTTGACTAAGGTTAAATAGTTCTAGTAAATGAAAGAATGAAGCTCAATGGTCTCACACACACAGTATTAATGAAGATGAAAGTCTACTGGCCATGAAATTAAGTGCACTTTTATGGCTAGTTTAGGGAAGGTTAAGGGTAGGTAAATGTTCATGGCCCTTTTGATTCACACACCTATTATTAGGTGGGTGATTATAATCTCTGATTGGTCCTGGTGAGAAATTATTTTTCCTAGCGCCGACCACAGATTGAGAGTGTATGCTTTAGTTCTGCTTGAAATTTTCACACTTATTGAGTCTTTCGCCCCTCCACTTAGGTGCATAATCTTACATGGCTGGTGAAATTCTTCATTAATACGTAACAATTCTATTCCATAGCTATCAGATTTATAGAGTGAGGGTCATTGACCTGGCAGTTAAGTTGTTATAATAATAATAATAATAATAATAATAATAATTTTTATTCACCTGTTTGGTCATACAATTAAGTAGACATAGGCTTTGTCAGTTTGTTCATACATAAGAACAAATACAATATGTGTACATGATAAGATTATTGATGTTCTAGTATAAACCTAAAGATACATTTACACATACAATACAATACTTTTGTTGTTGTAAAAGCAACAATTGTTGCTTTTAATATTTATTTAAACTTTAGTTGTTGATTTATTGGCTGAAGTATGTGAGCTGCTTTGGGGTTAGATATTTCCGCCTGTAACTCAGATAAAGGGAATTAGACGGGGATGCTCTCACAAACTCCATTTTCATTCAATCTACCTTTCCATGCCCACTGGTTCCCAGCAACAGCCTATTTATCTAGGAAAATTTTATTCATCCTAGGAAACATTGAAAGAATGACAATTCTGTGTGATTCAATGTTTATTTTAATTCCAAAAACAAAAGTCATTGGACCGTTATCAAGCATTAACCTTTTGAAATTAGCTCTTGCTATGAGCTCTGGCACTGGAGAGTAATGATAGGCACACCTCCTTGTAGCCGCCTATATTAAGTGATCCCAGTGGGTGGTGTCAAAATGTAATGAGACACGGATGAATAGTAAGAGTCATAAGAAATGTAATGGTAGGTAGCTCGTCTTCCTCTAGGTAGCTCGTCTTCCTCTAGGTAGCTCGTCTTCCTCTAGGTAGCTCAGCAATTAAAGTATTACAATGGATGTAATATTCTGAATTTTGCTTTTATCGCCTTTTATAAGGTTTTGTTCTGGGGGTAAAGCATCTTTATTTACACGATTTAGAAGCATCGTTGCCAAAGATGAATAGTTTTTGACACCGACAATCATGCATTTTTGCATTGGCTGTACTCTATTTTTGGTGAACACCTAATGTTTCCGGGACCATTCCTTAGTCATCTCTCTAATTCTAAGAATGGCTCTCTCTCTGGACATCATCTGACCCTTCTTTT
Organism: Platycnemis pennipes; assembly: GCA_933228895.1. NCBI lineage: Eukaryota > Metazoa > Arthropoda > Insecta > Odonata > Platycnemididae > Platycnemis > Platycnemis pennipes. The sequence goes on from OW121847.1 coordinate 169,907,856, forward strand.
CATAATCTCTTCATTATTTTCCACTTTAACATTATTCATGACTTTCTCCATACATCTCTCTCAAGGTATATATTCCTTTTCCAGTTCTCCCACTTTTTCTTCTAATATGTTCACGATATTATCACACCTCAAGATATGGCGGAGAAAGATATCCCATTTTTTCTTACAAGTCTTCATCACACTTCTTCTTTTGCTCCAGACTGTGTGAAACTTCTTTGTTTGCCGATTGGTTTACTTGTTCGCCTTCAGTAACTTGGATGGAATGTGAGAATACGCTGTGCTGAATCGATAAGATGGCAATGAATAGGCTTCATACCATTTCAGTCAAACATTAAATGATCCTGACCTCTGACACTTTGGCGTCATTTTCTAGGGGACGGCACTTCAGGATGGATAGGTATTTTCTCGAAGGAGAATGACACCAAAGGTGAGGAGATGAGCAGTAGGTTAGCAAGGTGGAGAGGGAGTGGGGACAAATATATGCTGTAGGTGGCAACTGGGTACAATCTCATTCAACAGTTCAATTCCACTAAAAATGGAAAGAAACAATTTCAAAATGTTGCTTAGTCCAGTCTTGCACCACAAACATATGCATGTGGGCTCGAATTTGAATCATGTTTGTGAGCACATAGAATGGCAAATGCTGGCTTATCGTCACTAAATATAAAGGATTTACAAATTCTTTTGATCTTACAGTGCGAATACAACCAGTTCCTTCAATATATACGCAGTCAGTCCTGTGTATCACATTGTACCCAATAAACCTCTTTTATTTCCAATACCCTGCTACTACACAGCACCCTGAGAGCCACCACAGGGGCGTGTGGCAGGGGGTGTGAGGTCACGAGCCATTGGGTTAATGGGAAAGGGACAGAAGATAGGATCCGGAGCAGTTGGCAGTTGTTCCTCCTAACGTAATTGTGTTATGATCATGAATTTTTCGTGGGAGGAAATAATTCTCGATTCGTTCTACCTCCTTAATGTTGTCATTTCTGTCTGATCTTTCGATATAGTGTGCAGGGAGTAAATGTACACCTGAATCACACATGTATACACAATGTTTTGGCTATAGTTATACCTAAAAGCATTGGCATATTTCTTCTACTGAATTGATTTGTGAACATAATTAAAAATAGAAGTAATTAGGGAGGGATGTTTGTAGCGATGGAAATATAAGCAGTTTAAAAATTTTAGTGAGTAAATATATTGAGGAAAATGTGCCAAGATGCAGGGATATGCGTAAGCTACTGAAAGAAATGACTATTTAAAAAATGTGCCTCCTGAATTGCTTGGGAAAAGGCAGCCCTCTCCTCTCTCATCGTTACCACTTCCGGCCACCAGTAGAGGCACTTTCTTCGTGAAGATTCCCTAAGGCTTTCATGAGAACAGTTTGTGCAAAAAGTCCCAAGTTGCTTATGCTGCGTTTACCCTATGTACCATCATTTTATGATGGATAGGCTTACCATGGTTGGAAGTTGGCTATTTGAACGCAAGTTGGCATGAAACCTGGTAAGCCTTTATACTAAGGTCGAGTGACCGTGGTTGGTGCTAGTTAATGGTATTTCAAAATGCATGAATACACAAGTTTATACGCACTTAAAGGTAAGAAAGAATGCTTGTTTTGCAAATGGGAGTGGAAGTGGCAGTAGAGTGTATAAAGATGAAGAGACTGGATCGCACTGTGTGGATCGGAAATGATTCATACTGATAACAATATTTATTTGATAATTGCAATATATTTTAGTAATCGAGTGACCATGTCATACCACTTCAGTTGTACTATTATGATATTAAGTACTTAGTTTCACCCCTGAATCTTGGGTATGCATGTCTTATGTATTTATAGTCTGTGGTTTTCTTGCTGTGAAGAAAATCTATATTAAGTGTAATCAAGTGATAAATAAGTTGCAGTAATTTGCAGGAAATTTCCCTCATATTATTTTTCTCATCTTCGTACCATGGGATAGCATTTTCAAGTGTTTCAAGCATCATGTCTTTAAATAGCTCCTTTTAAAAACAGGCAAGGGATCTTGACCTGGAGGGATCAGATTAAAAAATGCTCAATTGTGATGAGAACATGATGTGCATGATAGAGTACGTACTGGTATTTTTATTTGAAGTAGCATGAACTAGTCTCTGAAATGGGCTAATGTGTTATTACTTAATGAGAGGTGAACAATTAATCATTTCATAGCATCATGTTTCATGCAAGACTGCATTTCTTGGAGTGTGATCCATTGATATCAGCTAAACAAAAGACATAAAGGCGAGGAAACGTTAATAATTTTAAATTATAAAGATGATAGGTTGAAGTATTTGAGAAAAGGTAAAGGTTGATGGTGTTAAATATTAGGAAATTAAATCAGGGAGGGTGTTCATCTTTGTACAAACTTTATATAATTTTTAACATACACCCTTGGAGGAATTCAAAACAAATGTCCATTAAATTCGAATTCATATTTTTAAATTTAAGTTCACTTCAGTGACTAACGTAGAATCTACTGAGTATCTCATCTGCGTCTCCCAAAAAAGATAAACTGAAATAATCCAAGCTGCGAAAATCTACGCTCATCAATCTGTTATGGAATGGTAAGGACATAATTTTATTTCTTGTAAAATTCCTATACATACGATGAAAGGGAAAAGATAAATGCATTGAGCAAGGGATTGGGAAGGATCTAGAGATCTCTAGGCACAGGATGCAAAATGTTAACGAAGCTTAATGGTGTGTTGGTGTGCGTAGTATACCCTGCGAGCCACTGTGAGGGTGTGTGGCAGGGGGTGAATATCACCAAGCATGGACTACATACATGCAGCTAAGAGCTACAATGCTACCTCCTACTTCATGGAGACATGTTGGATGTAAGGCTCACGTGCAACTAGATGATTAGTATCATTTTTGTAATGAAGGAATTACTGGTTAGAAAGACATTTCTCTTATTTCTCTCACTTGATACATCAAGCTGTATTTCCATAACATTTATGAGTCAATAGTGCTAAAACATGCTTCATGCGCTACAGACCTAGCCTAGGTTGGATGTACCTAGGTTTTCACATTATCAAAGGTTAATTAAGATGTGTGTAGTAAAAATGAAATAAGCAAGATTTGTTGGAGTTGTTACATTAATTTTATTAATGTTATGAGTTTAATAGAAGAACTACGATGAGAATTACTCTCCAGCTATGCAGCATACCTAGGTACCTACTTATCCCTTTATTATGATGCTTCTTATGTTCTCTAGTGGTATGCAAAAGAATAATGACACTTTAAATCCATAGATAGAACAATCTATCTCTCTAATCTTATTTATCTGATTAAATGTACCATAATACACGGGGGTCCTTAATATATTTCTTACAAGACCTGCAAACATACCAGCTTCAAATTAACTTAAAAAGTTTATTTAGCCTATATTTTAACTTGTGTTCAGAGAGTAATTCTCATCGTAGTTCTTCTATTAAACTCATAACATTAATAAAATTAAGGTAACAACTTCAAAAAATCTTGCTTATTTCATTTTTACTACACACATCTTAATTAACCTTTGATAATGTGAAAACTTTGGACTACTCTGTGAATTTATGATTCATTCCCCTTCCTTTGAATTTCAACGGTCACCCCTGCTCAGGGCCGGCTTGAGACAAAATGTTTGCCCAGGCAAGACACCATTCCCGAATTGTCAACCCTCATTGTAACACATATTCACCATTGTTAACACTAATAGGATGGGAGTTTTGCTCCACCTAGAAGGACTGCAAGGGGTCATTTGATCCCAACTTCGTTTCACCAAGCTTTCATGCATTCCCATGCATAGTTTTCTTTTAGCAGTATTGATGTTTATGTTATACCATGAAACATTTAATAAGGTATTCCAAGGGTTATAAATACAAAATTCTCACTTACGTAAATCATAATTGAATTTATAGTCTGTGGTCATCAGGTCTCAATCGTTTCAAGTTTATAGTCAATCACACATTTGAAATTATTTATAGTTATATAAGTTGCACTTGATAATTTTGGAGAATATTGTAATGGTTTAGGATTTATTGATGTAAAAAGACAGAAAATATTACTTATCATCACATTTTAGGCACATGGTTATGGTTTTGACATTTTGGAGATTTTCGACACCTTATTCTCTATTGTACTCTTTATAGGGATGTGAAAGTGGTATCTAATGAAGTTTTGCTTGTTTGATTGGTGCATTATGGTGGAGGTTGTGTTGGAAAAGATTCCTCACACCTTTTCAACTAATCTTTTGGTGATCTTTTTATGACCCTACTTTGAATTTTTTGTTTCCTTCTAAGAGTCCTGATCTAATATTAAAAAATACATGAATAGGCCACGTCCATGTATGGAATGGATAAATGAAAGGCAGTGTTCCACTTCAGTATATGTACTATAGTAGTTACTTCTATGGCACAAATATATGTACCTACTATCATCCAAGTGGAAAATTGCCTTTGATTTATTAATCCCATAATGGAACAGTTCCACTATATTGACTGTGATACATTGTTTTTAACCTCCATGTAGTTGATCGAGTGGAATATTTCCGGCAAATGCCATCCATAGCATCTGCTGCCGCTTTGATTTTGTTGTAAGAGAGGGTGTTGTCTGCAATACATAAATGCATTTAGAAGGTATTTAGATTTACTTACAAAACCTTTTTCTTGAATTTGAAACTGTCCGGTTTGTTCCATGTATACTGCATAAAAGGGCGCCCGCATTTCAATGGAGCAGGCTAAAGATTTGCAAGGAACTTGTTTCTAAGTTGCAGAAGCCAACAAAAAATTCATCTGCCTTTAGCACTCAACTAAGTACTAGTCCCCCTCAATTTGAATCATGAATGTCTCATTATATTCAAGAATCCATCCTAAGGCATTGTGTTAGGGAATATTTTTGGTCCCAGGTTTTATTCCAACTGTTTTTTGGGCAAAAGCTGCTGTCCCAAGAAGCCTCACGATTATATGAGTACAATAATTAGTAGAACGTTCTCTCTCGACAAACACCAATTATTATTATGAAACTTCCCATGCTCCACAGTACATTTTGCTATATTGTCACTCACCAGCAAGTGGAAAATGTTCAATATCGATGCCTCTTGAATATTCATTTTGTCATGCGGTAAAGACCTTGGTAGTAAATGGTTCAAACTGCTGACGGTGTATCCCAATTGTGTGACGGAGGGCCGAGCAGCAAGAGAGCAAGGGCGAGTGCATTTCGTGCAATCCAGGCAGGAACGAATTCAGCCATTCGAAAAAGAAGATGTGAGGTCGACAGTCCATAATATTTCGTACCAGTTAACTAATCCCTCCCAGCCATTCCTGCATAAAGATGCACATCCATTGGAGTGAACATGATTTCGGAAGTAAAATAAGAATATAAGATTTGTGTAGTAAGATAATTACCCTCGCAAAAATAGTATTGGAATATGAAATTCATACAAGGGGGCAAATCACTTTCCCTGTTCTGCTTCTGGCTTTCCAAAAATATCGGGTGCAATAAAAGTCACTCAGTATGGATGTCAATGTTCAGAGGCATCACTCGAAATCGAATTGGTAGCCTTTGGTCCATAACTCTAGCACTAACCCACTGTGTAGGACACCTTGCCACTGAGTAAAGGGATCTTCATGAAAGATTGTGGGAGACTAGAGCGAGAGGAGAATGAAGATATACTGCGAAAACAGGTCAGGGCTCAAATGACCCTCAGCCATCCTTCTCGGTATAACCTCTTGTAAAAAAGTAAAGTAAAATGTTAAAGTAATGTCAATGCTGTTTTATAAAATTTCAGACCAAAATGAACAAAGTAAAAGAGTTTAAGATGTATTAAAAATATAGACAAAACATACATGAAAAACAAGAGGAAAGTAAGTTGAATTTCAAAAATTGGTCAAATAACCCTCCTGTCCTTCTAGTGTTAAACATAGTAGTAAAAGCATTGTAAATTAGTTTGTTGGGTGTGAAGCAAGTCGACAATCCCCGATTAAAAAGCAAGTTCCCAGGGTGCCCATTCCTTCGTGGCACCCCGCCCAGCTGCCTGGGCCTCAAGCTGGGACTGCCCATTGGTCATGCTTCAATTTAATGAACCATCTAACTTCGGACATCCATCAATGGTCAATGATATTTGTCCCTAGAGTAGAAAAAGGTATGTTTTGTTGAGTGTAAACAACATTTTAGAAATTTGGAATTTATGACGAGGGTCCAAAATCCATTTTGCCTTACTTTCGATAGAGCCACTTTTGTTTTTGTGAATAAAACTATGACTCCTCAGACGTCCCAGTCACAGATCACAGGGAAAGGATAAAAAAAGCGAATATCGTCCTTTGGCATTCCACCCATCTCCGTGGGCTCTCACTGGACATTTCCAGCCTAATCGCTCATACCTGGGCACCATTTTCAACCCATGATAGGAAATGTTTGTTACCTCAGTTTGCTTGCCTAGAATTTGTGACCTTTGGCCCACGCAGGTAAACTTGAATATGATCAGATGGATCTCGGGACGTTACCATCGACTTTGGCACCCTTTTAAACCTACGATTCAACACACTTGTTGGCTTGATTAACTTTTTATCACCCCTGTGACATTGAATGTTTTTATTGTGCCAAAACTCAAAGATTAACATTTTCACAATAAAATCTGACTTTATCTCAAATTTGTTCACATGGAAATCAATGTGGCTAAATTTTGATTTTGGATTGGACCCCCATCATGTGGCCAATGTGTGAAATTTGTGAAATGGTATTTACAGTCAAACAAAACATACAACCTTTTCTACCCTTAGTTTCACCTTTCTACTTTCTACCAAAAATTTCAACTATGTGGAATTACAGGAAGTATTTAAAATATGAGGTTAACGATGAAACACATTACACGATGAATGGGACAATAGGTGCGTAAAACTATCAGCAAATTTGGATAGCCGCGCTGTGAGAAGCCTGCAGAACAGCTTGTTCAATGCTGTGCTTCAGCGATACAAGAAAAGAATCGTGTAACACCTTATTAGTTTAGCTGCTTTTTGGCAGTCACAGCATATTATGTTTTGGATGCTCTCACAATACTGCTGAACACTTAGGAAACACTCAATAACTTGAATGATTTCCAGGGGCAAAGATCGTTTGACTTTGAGCGCTATGATTCGGCTTGTGCTAAGGGATGTAATAGGAGGAGGTGGTGGTAGGCAGAGTCCTCTGCATTGCCTTACAATAACTATGAACTAAAGTCGTTGCAATCCACCTGTTTCAGGCCTATTATCTTTGGTTGACTGTCGTTGATGCGAGTGCAATGACACGTAGTTCTTTTCCATTATTTCCCTTTGTAGAAAACAAAGTGGGTTGTTGTTGTTGTACAACCAATGTTGCCGATACAGGGTGTATAGGAACCTGGAAAACCTGGAGAAGTCAGGGAAAATGAAAAGGGTCATGGAAATCCTGGAAAAGTCAGGGAATGTAACGTGTGGTCATGGAAAAATCACAAAATGTTTAAATTTATCACCTGAAAATGCCAAGAGATCAAAAACTGCGCATAGGAGTGGGGGAGGAGGAGGGTGAAGGGGAGGGGACGGCTGGCCTCAGGCTGGCCTCCCTGTGGAGCTTCGCTTCTATTCTGGCTCTTTCTGGCTATAGCCTGCATGATTTGGTGAATAGATTGGCGAAAGGTGTGCGCATTCATATTTTCATTTTCATTCGCTAGTGATTTCACCAGGAATGCTTTGCTTTGTCCCTCTGGCGAGGAAAAAGTTATACTCAGTCAAATTTGAAGTCACTTAGCCAAATTTGTAAAAGGATGTGAGGAAGAAAAAATGAAGATTGATTCAAAGAGCTACTTTAACATGACATCAGGTTTGAAGGAAAAGCCAGGTTAGCCTTCTTTGCATATATTTTTCTGCAATTAAAACCCTTTCTGAAGGCATATCAATGTAAGGAATGATAATTTTTATCTTGTTGACTTAAAGTTGTTGATCTCTTATTACTGGAAGTTCATATGATTAGTATGATAATAAACCTACAATTTTTCATAAGTTTCTTTGCTTCCTCACTACCACTTTTATCTCTATAAATGACCGAAATCTTGGAGTTTTCAGGCGCTCAAAAGTCAGGGCACTAATAATGGTCTGGAACTCCTGGAGAAGTCAGGGAAAATGAAAATGAAAACTCCTATAAACCCTGCGATAGCTCAAAAAAAAAGGTTTCACGTTTTTCTCTTCCCTGGAAACCCCAAGTGAGGAGCAAAATGTGTTGCAGGGACAATTGACAGCGACTGTTCTCTAATGTGAGAGTTTGGTGGCAAGAGGTGGTGTTGAAAGTGCAATCATCAGAGAGGTGGTAGCCACAATTAGAAAAATGCAAAATGGAAAAAAGTCAAGAAGTTGCTTGGGCAACTAGCACCCAAAAATATGTTGTGCTTGGGCACCTTTCATATTCTCTACGCTCACTCAGTTTAGGTTCCAGTTTGGATGTGTGTGTTACTTATGTCCACGTTTGAATGTTATCCACCACTGTATGGCAATAGTTCCAAGTTTCTCTTTCTCACAAACCAACTTGTACACTTTCCAACATACATTCACCTGTCATGCGCTCATGTTACACCATACTTTGTTGCGCTAACGGTAAGGGTGAGTGATACTACTTGGTACAGTTCTTTGAATAACCTACCAGCGTGGCCTGCTAAAGAAGTCATCGGGGAGTTGTGGCAGGAATTTTCGTCGAATTCAGAACAAAGTATTTTGGTTATCACCTCAAAGAGATCATGTCTTTGCTACGCAGTGATTTTGATGAAATACATTGCTGTAGTGAATTGCGACACTCATTACTGCGTGTAAATTGTGTGAAGTAATGAAGATTGCTGTGGTTCCTGTGGTGAATATTGTTCCAGTTCCTGTGGTGACATTGTTCTCGTTAACCAAAAACTTTCTGAGGTAAGTTGACACGTTGAAATATCTTATTCCTGGAATTTATTTATCAATAAGTACCATGATAGTCAAGCACAACAAGTGCATTTTGTTATTTCTTATTACGTTTTAGTGACCAATGATTAGAAATGTGTAAATGAAACATTTAGTAACTGTTGTGGTGGTAGTATTATGCATTATGCTTGATATCCTTATGCTTGATATTTAAAGACATTAATAGAATATTATACATATTAATATTTATTCGTTATATTTTTGCAGATTGTTCCTCTCAAAATATGGAAGAAAATTGAGATGTTTTCATGGGATGAAGGTGTCTGGCAGCCGAATTATAGTTTTCGTAGCGGCCAAGGATAGATCAAATTGAAATCAGAAGGCAATGACATTTTATGCATGGTGGTACACTCATATCCCGGCCTATGTATAATCTTTTGGCAAAGTTCATTTTCACATTTAGTTGGCCTTGTTACCCTTGCCAATGTTTTGGTTTCTAATATTTATCTTACAGATATGTCATAACTGGCTTTTAAATGTGTATAATAGCTGAGTGGTGCTAATTTAAGATTTATTGAAATTTTAATGTCATTAAATCTGGTAATTATGCTTATGTATGCATAGCTACACATTCCTGTTATTACATTACCTCTGCTAATTATTTAGAATTTCTAATTGTACCAAAGTGTCGAGGTGGTATTATCATCAATAAAGGAACACTTAGTTTCTCCACAATATGATTGTTTTTCACAACCTGTTTCCACTTGCTAGGCCATCTTCAGGTGTGTAGCTCTGGAAGACAAATGCACTGGTGTTTTCATATGATGAGGAAAAGGTGGGAAGGGAAAGGAGGGCACAGGGGGTGAGGGAAGTGAGGACGTTATCTGTAGGTTGTTTTATCTGTTGGAATTAATGAATTAATATTTATTGTGCTCAGGGTTTTTCCGCATGAGCAATGAAGAACGACACAGATAGTACTGCTATCAGCGTAGGTGCAAAAAGACACTGCTGGCTAACAAGTCTTCAATAAACAGACAAAGCAGCAACTGTAACAATATAATTCAGAGTACTCTAAAATAACAGTTTCATATATAAAAACCTATATACGTATGTAATTGGTGAAATATATGCAAAGTGAGGTTGCATGCACAAGTCCTCAATTGGAATAATAATTTTATAGTTTTTCTTAAAAATTGGTGGTGGCAGAGATTTATTGACAAAGACAATGAATTCCGAAGGTTTGAACCATAGATAATAAAAGATTTAAGGTAAGTATTAATCTGATGCATGAGGTAAGAGGATTTAATCCTAGAAGGTCTAAAAACAGAGACTTATGTGGGTTTAAATATGGAATACATATAAGCACATAGTCTTCATTTTTATTGCAAAGAAAGGGTTAAGAGAAAAGAGCCAAGTAAATAAACGGATTACCTCAGGCTTTACTTTGTTGAACCATTTCATGTTAAAATGAAAAAAAAAACTTGAAGTAGTATGATCCACGCAGCTGTGAATATTTCCTCCTAACAGAAGCCATGAAGCCAAGTTGTAAAGGTGGTGAGAAATGTTTATCTTTACAAAGGTCAGGAACAAATCTTATACAGGAATTTAAGATTCACTGGAGGTAATTTTCTAATTCGGAGGTAGGGGCACAACAATGGAGGGATGGGGGTGGGCATTGTCCCCCTACTCCCCCTCTCCAAGCACGATTGTGAGTGGGGGGGGGGGGTTAGACATCGGAGGTTGTGGTGTGGCTCACTTTAAAAAAATAATTTGACAAATCGGGACACTGCCCAAGTTGTAAAATTATTTGTGCCTTCATCCCTATAGCGACTCCACTCTGATTTTGAACGCTGTGCGAAATTGGTACTGTCTAGAGTGAACTCTCGTTATGGACCACTATCGTAATGACCACTAATGCATCTCTTATCTATATTAACAACTTTTGGTTGGCGTCAATCTCGTGGGGAGAAGGACGCATCCCCCAAGGAGAGAGGGTCCGGTCTTTTACGAACTGGAGGGAAGGATTAGCTGCATCAAGGGCTCGGAGCATATTAATTACACTGGACGGTCGGTTCTCCCCACACTAATTATTTTTAATATATATTATATATTTTATATATTTTTCCTAATTCTGATTGCGTGGTTGAGAAGTTTTTTGATTCAACACTTCCACCCCCCTCAGTCAATACTATGCACATCGCCTCATACCACGTGTCCTTATGTATGGCAAAAAATGCTCATTTCCTCGATTTTCTATGCTTCCATAAGTAAACTTGACATTCTGCTCGTTGATAATAATATTTTTGTGATGGAATGAGCAGCAAAAAATACTGGTAATGTATTTCTTTCTTCAATTCTAACATTTAAGACAAGGATACTGAAGGCACTGCTCACCCCAACTGATTAATACACGTGATGAGAGTGCAAATGGCAAGTGTGTGCTGTTGATGGCTGTGTGGAACAGAAACTTAAAGACTAAGCCATAGAGTGGTGGAACAGTGGACCCTAATATGCATACAATCATGACAATTGAATAATAAAAAGGGCAACCTCCTTATACACTGGGGGCTGCCAAATAAAAACAAGTTTGAATGGTAAAACATTTATTTTGTTGATTAAATAAGCATAATTGGGAGTTTCCAAGTTATTTTTTCTTTTTTGTTATATTTTTAATTTAGTACTATTTTTTAAAAGGCTTTACGGTGATGCAGTGCCAGCATAGGCACCACAGCCAATGAACAAAAATAAATGCTCCCCGCTCTATCTTTTCAATTTATAAAAAATAAATAGTGCACAAAAGATTACAATAATTGGGTTTATACAGTAGTGTTGGCTGCCTGGCTCCTGCATTCTGATTGGGTCTTTACCTTTAGGGCCCACGAGAGCCGGCCAGAAGATAAGGAGCTGTGGAAGCTCTTCATCCACTGCCAATAATGAAAACACATCCCTTTGACCTGACAGGACAGTAAACAACACATGTTAAGCCAGTCTACGAGATGGAATTCCCAGAAACATGTTGGGAGCATCAAATGAACGCTGTGGAAACCTTCAACCTAACATTAAAGTCAATACAAAACTTAATGTATTTCGTAATATACCTCTCCAGAAGTACCAAGACGATTACTAAACAATAAAATCTCTGACATCTTATTACTATTATAATGATGAGAAGATTGATGAACTACATTTGCCAGCTTACTGCTTACAGCTAGAGATGGGTAAATTACCATAATTTTCAATTGAGGTAAATTACCGTGGTAAATTACGGTAATTTTCGAAAATTACCGCAATTTTCCGGTAATTTTAAGTTTTGAGCTGCAAATCTTTATCAGAAGACTCCAAACGAAATCAAATAGCATTGAGATATAAATGCCGACGTTGATATGAAACATATCACGACGTTTATCAATAATAACTCATTAAAAAATTAAAACGAAGTTGGCATCAACACGCAATTTGCCTCTCTTTTGTCACACTATGAGAAATTTTCGTTCCAAAGACATACCTCTGCGCAATGTGCATTTGTTATTTTACTCTGAATTAATTGGAATTAATCATGGACAAAATGTAAAAAAATCGTTTTAGCTTCTTAATTTATAATATTACCAATTCCAATGGTTTCTTCATGAGGAAGAAATTTTCTGAAAAAGAACTTTTCTGAAAATTACCGTTTATTACGGTAATTTTCAGTGGTGTTGGTAATTTACGAAAATTACCGCGGTAATTTACCAAGTTGCCCATCTCTACTTACAGCACAGGTTTACAGATTACATTTTGTGTAACCTGATAACACTTGACGACATGGTGGTATCTCACCCATAGCTCGTTCGCAATCGCTCAGCGCAGTGAACCCGGTTTCGGATGGTATGATACTGTCTGTGTTGTATTACCACATTTGGTGAGCAGTTTGTAATAGCCCCCATAACTCCACAACCTAATGTCAAAGGACTGAGTATAAAAGGAAATCTGTAAAGACAACAGAACACACATGCTACAAAAAGAAAAAAATGGATTCCTTAGCAGATACACATATTTCGGTAGCCATCGAATAACAAAGATTTTACATACCATTTACAATACAGCCTCAGAATACAAGTGATGGGTGAGCTGCAACCAAATTATTCTCTAAGAAACAAGATTGTGAAGAAACTGAGATAATTTTCAGCTCAACTCCAATCCGAGAATTTGAACATTTTCATTCAATACATATTTCAGTGGTACATTAACAAAAATACACACAATGCCAAAAGAACAAGCATATCCTCTGAGTCTTTCAAATAGCATTCCCAAACTTCTAAATGGGTCCAAGCTGGTCCTTCAGCAGAAAGTATCCTTCTTAATGTGTAGCAATTGTACTAGCTGAAAAAATGTGTATTGAAACTGATCTGGAACTGAATTGAATCTGGGTTGACTTGACAAGGTTGAAATTGTGTTGAAACTGTCTAGAAAATGAAACTCAAATCGCAGTTGGAACAACACAGTTGCAGTGCAGTTTGGGAAAGCCAGTTGCTTAATGACAGTAGTGGTTTGAGGATCCAGCCAGTGATGTCTAAATGTTTATCTGTAAAACTTTCTCCATATTTGCTAAAAAAAGTACATATTTGTATTGTTGCATAAATAGTTTTATCCATCTTAAAATCTTATTGGTGCCAAAAATATAAAATGTTACTGGCTACTGAGAGTATGCATGATCAATCCTACTTATTCCTGCAGTGTGATTACCGGACAATGACTGACATACTCATGAATAACAAAGATGTGTAGTGTCAACACAGCTCAAATCAGTATCAGCACAATTCAGAGCAACACAGTGTCAACCCAGTAAAGTAGTGCAGTGTCAACACAGGTCAGTAGTTTCAACATACATTCAAATCAGTGTCAACAATTGTTCTGATAGTGAATATAGTGAGTGATTTCTCATATTTCCCAGTGTATTCATAGTGATATGACATAATGCATACATAGTTTAATGTGCCAACCATTTTTTGTCGAAGCTGACCAAAATCCATTATATTGCTACCCTGTTAGAAGGTTCCCCCTTTTAACGGTTCTGGGGGGATGTTGGGAGGGGAAGCACCCTGGAACTGCTCAATGGGGGATTGGATGTTGTTATTGCTGCTGCTGTTCTCTTACAAAAAACCCTATAAGTTGCTCCTGAAGATATGTCATGGAACTCCACCTTTTCCAGCTCCAAAAGAGCTGAAGAACTAGAGATAGCTGTAATAACACATAGCACAATCTCGAATTTGATAACTGTATCACATTTAATTTGATTCGGCAAAATTTGGCACACGCCCACTATACACAGAACTCGACCGAAATAAATCCGTCACATAGCAAATTCACACCAATGCGAGTTAGAATTTTAAACAAACACGACAGTTTTTAAATAAAATATATTTATTGACACTACTTCCAGTTTCAATCATTGCATTCACTTGCCTTTGTAACACATAAGATTCCAAATCTGAAGCATTATCTCAAAAACAACCAATGTGACAATATCTAACAATATTAAACTACATGGTATGAGAATCAAAAGCTGTGATTGAGATAATGCCTCAGATTGGGAATCTTATGTGTTACAAAGGCAAGTGAATGCAATGATTGAAACTGGAAGTCTTGAGAAGAATCTTGCTTTAAGCGTAAGATTTTATTTTAATGGTTGATCAAGGTGTTCAGCAACCAGAAGTGTTTTTTTTAAATAACGCTCCTCTAAAAAGTGAAACTATATCCGAATTCTCTTTGGCTCATTCCTAATGTTCCAATTTGTTTATGACTTTAATGTGCCTGAAAAATGATAAATACCGCCAATTCCTGTGTCAGCAATTCAAAATGTCTGCATGGAAGGCAGATGAAAACAATAACAAATTCGTTCAACACAATCACTTGTCATAACAATCATTTACTCACCGAAACGTAATTGTCCATTAGAATTTAAAAGTCAGCTTCCATGATCACGAATTGCAATAAAACGTTAATTATTCAAGGAGATAATTCTTTATCACATTTCTCACCTAACACCATGATGACAGCCATTTTGAATTTCGAAGTGGTTTTGCAATTACATCGATAGTAGTCTGTTTGATATGGGTCGATACAACTTATCTCTAACCGCGAACTATAAAATGAATATTCACGTTAAAATTACTCGTGGGCACCAAAGTTGTTATTTATGGTTTATGATAGTGTTCTTTTTTAAAAGGAGGTTTCCTAAACTTTATTTGAATTGAACGGACTTGGAATTTCATCATTGAAAATTAAAACTCAATTTTTTAAGGGCACTAAGAATTTTACTTCCCATTTTCATACTATTAACGAAGGAATGGTTTTAAGTTCACTACAGCTAAATCATCAGTGTTATCTAACTTTTAAAATACTGTCTAGTAGGCGAAAAGTTTAGCGATATTACACATTTTCGGCAAGTTCTTGACAATAATTATACTTTTCAGTGATTACAATGAAGGTGATTATGGTGGAATAGCTGTGAGATTTAAAGAAAATTTGAAGTATTGAGGTGAATGAGACGTTGAGTTGTAATTCCATCAGGATTCTGTGCTAAGTTTCTGCCACATATAACAGGAACCTGCTAGATTCCAACTACGTTTAGCTGAACCCTGCAAAGTTCCTGCATTGGTGGTTCCCCCTGGAACATCGACGTTCTCGGGTGGTTCCAGGGGGGAAACTTTTAACAGGGTATGCACTGAAATCACATAACAGTGCACTGGACACCTCACACACAATCTTTGAAAACAATTTTAGAAATTTGTGGCATTTTTCAGCTTACTAGGGAGTTATCATGTGGAATGTGGAAGTGATCAGACTCGTCCACTACAATACGGTGGGTATTCCTTATGTTACGGAAGTAAGTTCACCTATGAGTCTTACGGTAGCTAGAGGAGGATCCATAGGCAGTGTCTCTCTGCATTAGCTAACAAAATGTGGGCGATATACTTAGAAAGGGAAGGTGTAAATTAAACATATACCTATGTTCTGGTGGTGGTAACATAATCGTGTCATGTAAAACTCCCAATGTATATAATTGGAATTGGGGTGTTATCTCAGAACTGAAATCATGATTTTTATGCACCAAATCACTAAACAAAGAATGATCTTTAGCAAAAAAAATTAATCTTGTAACCAGAGCCATTGATCAGAAATTGCAAATAGGCAGAAGGTGATGCCCACGGAACGAACTGCATGTCCCCACGACTGTTTTGGTGGGGAAGGTCTCGAGGCAAAGAGAACACTGCTCCTGCCGCATCCTCTGTATGCCCAAAATAAGTGAACATCAACATTCACTGGGAATTTTTCGTGTACGTTTTGGTGTGAATAAATGTGTGGGCTGAATTTATTCCTTTATTCACAAATCACGATGCAGTTGAATATGCAATGGCTTTTGAAATAATTCAGATGGAGTCCACCCCAACTGTGGTTGAATGAAGGGATGACGCATGAGAGGAGTCCTTCACCCACCCCTTCCACCTAACGTCAGTTGAAACGTCAGTTTTTCGCTGTTTATAACTCGAGAAGTGCATGATGACGGATTGAAGGGCGGAAAAATTTGTGTCCTTTTATTTTATAAACTCTGTCAGCAATAAAAAATGATGCATGTTAAACGACCGCACAATGCTTTCCACTGATTAATAAATGGCTTTGGTGTGTTTCCTTTGTGTGGGCGTGGGGGCGGAACAACAGAGATGGCCGAGAGGCGAAGCAGCCCCACCACCATCACCACGAGCGCCATGCAGCCAGCGCCCGGCCACCCTCCTCCCACCACCACCATCGCTCCGGCCCCCCCTGCCCTACTCCTTCTGCGCCCCCCGACAGCGGCGCCAGTGGCCCCACTGGGTCCTCTGCAGTCATGCTTGGACCCAACAATGGGCAGTACCCGACTCTAAGCAAGCAGTGCAAGACACTGGAGTCGGCAGACTTCTACTGACTGAAACCAGACCGGCCTGAGTACAGAGTCAGTGAGCTGTGAAAGGGGCTCTCGCCATCTGCACACGTTTCGATGTTCAGTCGTCGTGTGCACAGCGCTGCTATGGAGTAAAATTCATTATCAGAAAGGTATAAGGGCCCAACTATTCAATTGGCCTCCTGGTTATGGTTTTTCTAGTGGTCAAACATACCCCCTGTTGATAAGGGATGTTTTCCATTTATACCTGCAGGTGTCAATTGCTATTTATTTATTTATTTATTCATTCATTCAGTGTAACATGTCAGTCATCTTTTTATAACAATCTTGCTCAGTCATTTTGGACATGAAAGCCTGACCCCTTTAGGTAACTCGAGGACCATTAGTTCACTTCCATATGACAATCGATGACAATTTGTGTGTCTTCCACCGAGTAGTAGCTGGTGAAGATTGTCTGTAGCCCCTCTCTCTCTGTCACGTTGTGAAGTTGGCAGTGGGTGGAGGAGGGGAGGGCCCCCCCCCTTTGGTGGCAGTCGTGCTCACTTGAAATACTGCGGTCGGTCCCAGTGAAAGTCCCTTGTACCATATGTGTGTGTGTGCGTGTCTTATGAGTCGAGTGATTTGGAGAGTAGTTAAAGAGAGTGAGTGAATGGGAGGATGGCGATGAGCTGGAAGAGTTAACTAGTGTAATTTACTTCTCTGGGCTATGTTGTGATCCTGAATTATTTATTTGAAAGTGGAATTTTCAAGTGGAAGTACTAACTGATTGCAACATGTTGCAGATGGATTGCATTTTAATGTCTGGTGGACTGTGATTGTGAGTCTACCCATTGAGGAATAATTGTGCTCATGAATGATTTCTACATTTGCACATAGTACCATTGAATTCTCACTGGCTGTGGCTAACACAAAGAAGTGAATTACACTTTTGCATGACTTGAGTTAACACTTGATTCTTCAAAATGTTGATTGAATCTTGAAGCCATGGTTGATGGTAACACACAGATATTGACTCATTTTGAAATGTTAGTTAATGTACCAAAGAGTACGTTAAAGATTGTGGAATACTGTCAACATTTTCCCACTAGATCCTATTTTTTACATATTTGCATGTTGAAATTTTTTTAATTCTCATTTTTTTAAATCAGCTGATTCCTTTCCAAGTAAGTTTTGGAATAAGAATGTGGGTGTGCATGTTTGTGTGTAACATTGTACTCCCCATCGGAAATGCAAACCAGTTAAATTCTTTCTCTTCCATTTCTATCGGTGGGTTCTTATAAGATTTCAAAATTGCAAGATGTCCAGCTTGTTTTTGAGCATTTTGCCAACCAGTGCATGGACTTTTGCATTTGCGCGAAAATTTACATTCACTCACACATCCAAGGAGAAGGAATTTCACCCCTCAGAAAATGGTTGAAGTTTTAATATTCTTTTACAATTATTATTAATTTGACTTAAATCATGGAAATACATGAATACATAATACAAAATAAGAATATAAAGGAAATGTAGTACATAGGTTCATGCTAAGTTTTATGCCAAAGCATTATCCTTCAATAAAGTATGTAGGTTTTTGCAGGGAGAATGACTGAAGCACGTTTTCCTGCATATTTTATGTTTTCTCCAAAATATCAGAAAATGTAGGTGTTTGGATGGTGGTCAATGATGCAAAAATGTGTTTTACTATCAACATCTATTGCTTAGTTACTCAAATTATAAGTCCCTAGAAGTTGCTTGTGAGAACATGAGGTTGCGTAAGGAGTTGTAAGAATCTGTTTATGTAACTCCTTGATAGTATTTCAAATCATTCCAAGTGTTGAGAAGCCATAGCAAAATACTATGCAAAGTAAAATCTTTAATTTGTATCCTTTTTACTTTGAAGAGTTACATTGCATGTCGAAGAAATTTACCCACTTTCAAAGCTTAACCCATTCGCATCCTCTCCCTGGTATTTAAATCAACCCACAAACACCACCGACTTTTATTTTTAAGAAAGAAAAGTTACTCTCTATGGTTATGTATGGAAAAACTGGCCAAAAAAGCTGTCAAGATGGCAGCTGCAAAGAGGCACTAATAACAGGCCAAAAAGTTAACAAAAACCCCACCAGAGAGCAGCAGGATCCACTGAAAACTAACGCTATGCATTATGCGTACCAGTACGCTTGTGGTGATCAAGGCCAGTTCCAATGCGTGTACCAGTACACTTATGGATGCAAATGGGTTAAATTATTTCCTGTGACTGATAGAATTTGGAATGCGTAATTTCTAATAAGGAGGAAAGACTTTTTTAAGCTACGTCACAGATATTCATGTGAATTTGTGAGAGGTTGACATCTGCTATTTTATTTGGTAGTATCCCCATGAGTAAAAGTCCACTAAAAATTTATGTGGATGTCCACTAAATAGTGTGGATGTCCACATAATAGTGGATGTCCTCTAAGAATTGAGGATATCCACTTAACGTGTGCAGTGAATATCCACCAAGCAGCTGCATCCACCAACTTAAGTTGTGGGTATCCACACTTCCTTTCGATGCATATTCCAAAACAAAGGTCATGGATGTCCTCATTTTAGTGGATGTTCACTAGATGTAGGTGATATCCACTAAGCATTGTGATTCCACTGACAAAGGACATGGATGTCCACATTTCATTGGTATGTCAACTCTTGAATGTCATTATTCATACCTTTTATTTCACCATCTTTCCCTTATTCCCATCCCCCACTCTGAAAGGAGTATCCGACCTCATGTAATGGATTCAGGAAAACTTTTACAAAAGGAATTTAATCGCACATATAGTTGTAGTTTTAATTTTTCATGTTTGTATAGTAACTTTTCCTGCAAGTAGAACGATGGATTTGCTTTAACTTTTCCACTCGGGTGTCGAATGGTACTTGACACAGCATAGCTCACTACCAACTGGTGTGTTGAGTGTCACTTGGCACGTGGAATCCAGGGGCATTTAAAATTAAATTCCGAGTAGACTGCTGGTATAGAGAGTGAAAAAATCTGATGTGGAAGTTTTTGAAGGGAGAAAGTAATTCTTATAATCACCAGTAGGTATAGAGAACTTTAAAATTCTGTTTACTCTACAGGCTGATTATAATGTGGTACACATACAAATCACCCTTACTCATGTGAGACTTACTCCCTCTATAAGGCTAACTTGTGGCTAAGTGATGGAAAAATTGTGAACTAAAATGGGTGTGCTCAGCAGAGGTGAGTGTGTGTGTTCAGCAATGCTGGATCTTCAGTTTGGCCTGTAGTCTGGTTGGTGTTCCTTGATGTGGTCCTCCCCGTGTACACGTGTCTGCACTGTTCATAGGTGGGAGGGATCCTCACCACTTGATCCTTCAACTTGGTGCATGGTCGGAGAAAGATGTCAACTCCATGTTACCTCAGAAACCTAGAAGTTTTCTCCAGAAATCATTGATACAATCCAGCCATGGCAAGCAGTTAGGGTCTTCATTCTGCTGAGGCCTCAAGCCCCTTCCTAGGGCTGGCACCCATCTCACTATAGCCATTCTGGTGGAATTAAAGTGTCTCAAATTGCATGGGAGTTGCCCTGAGGGCAGCTGTGAGAGGAGGCTCTCAAATCAAGGTGAGACACTTTCTCAGCCATCTCTGTCAACAATCTGGTCATGTGTTTATGGTGATGCTTGGGTATTGTTCTTCACATGGTCCAGGTGTAGGCTAATGCAGCCTATGTGGCCAGGTTATGTGTGAAAACACTTTGCGTAACTCTGAGAAGAGGACTTTCTCCTCCAAGTCCTTCATCATTGTACACGTCCAGGTTCAGGAAGATAGGCTTCATGTTGTTTTCTAACTTTTTAACAAAAGAAACACTTTCTATTTGTTGAGTTCTGGGACAACGCTTCAGTCTTCCAATATTCACAGTTTCTGCTTTCAATTTGCATATCATTGTTTCCTATTTTTCTGGAAACACACTGTGTGCACACAAACATGAATGTGTAAAAAAGTTGGTCTGCATTGGGAATTGAACCACAGCCCTTCATCTTGCAGGGCTGATGAGCTATATTCAGTTACACCATGTGGCCAAATGTCATATCCATGTGCCCAGGTGTATGTATCACCAAATGCCCATTGTTCCTGTATATTTGAATCCTTGAAATGAACATCACCAGAATGAATGTGCAAATTAGAATGTGCAAGCATCAGCCTTTTGCAGTTAAGTTTTGCAATGGTATTAGTGCTGGAGAGCCGCATTCAATATGCACCCTCCCAACCCACTGTTATTCAAAGCATTCTGTGTGAAGTTATTATACAGTAAAGTTGTAAAGATATATAGTATTTAATTCTGTGCATACAGGTGGATTTTTGGCAGCTAATGTGGTTTATTGATAGAGAGACCATGATTCTGTCATCCATGGCATTAGGTGTAAAATAACAGGCTTTGGAGATTTTATTGGACACTACTTTACTTTGTTATTCCAGGAATGGAAGCATTTTTATTCACTCCCATCAGAAATATGGATGCAAAAGATATAAAGATTTCTGGAGTGACCTTCTAATGCTTTTTCCAGCACATAATATGTGCATTTTTTAATCAAAAACGCTTTTTAAAATCAGCCGATACACAAAGTTCTCCCATGTATCTAATTTTGTGGGATTTTGTCAGAGGTGGTCCATCTACTTTCACTGCACTCGACGTTGCAGCAGCAAGCAAAGTGCATCTCTCTCCATCATTCATTTATTTATGGGATGGGTAACTTCAACACAGTTACTGTTTTTTGGAATCAACTTCCATTTTCTTCTTGTTAATTATTAGCATTAGCAGATGTTGATAATAGTTTTTTTCTTGAGAATCTAACTGAAAAAATCACAGTGTGTCTTATGGTTCAATGTGTCATATTGACCATGAAATATGTTAACTAGTTATATAAAGTTTTCACTATCCAATTATCTATTAGCCCCTTGTGCTCAATATAATTCACCCCTTAATGAGATACCTAATTTGCTGATACATATTATGTAAAGGCTCTTTATGGGAATGGTGGATGTATTCTTTTGCTGTGTAGTGTGTTTGCATTGGGGAGTATAATCTGCAGGGAATGAGCCGTAGTAATCTTTTAATTGTTGAATAACTAGAAAATTGAAATGAGTAGCTTAGTGTAAATGACGTTTCTCGTGCGTACCTCAGATGCCTGTGGCTCCTCAGCATTCAGATATTCACTTTACCCAAGGAATTTGAGATATAACCAAATATCACACAAGTATTGCACAATTATGTCATGGTGTAGTGATTTGTTCCCATAACATTTTTTTATGAAAAAAGCTCTTCTCATGATGTGTTGATACCAAAAGAAAAGATGGAGCAGAAGTAAAAGACAAAAGATCTGACCTTTTCAATCTCACGCTGGCCTTAAATGGGTTTTGGTTTTCAGCTGTTGATGTTGTAACCTCGTGAAAGAAATCGCAACCTAATTATAAATGTGGATGTAGTAATTACAGTGAAAAAATGGTCAAAAAAATGAGCCGCCTAAGCCGTGCAATTGGCAGCGTTGTGCGTGGGAGGAGAAGACGGAGGAACAGAGGCGGCAGCGTAATGCTTGCTTCCTTGCAGAGTGTCCTTCAGCCAGACACTCGTGGGAAGTGAGTTTCAGAAGGCACTTTTCAAGTGCCGTGCATTAACATGCTTAAGTGCAGGAGGGAGAAATAGCCTTCGTATGCATCTTACCCAGGATTTGTAGTAGTGCTCTTGCCTCTAAGAGATTTCAGCTCAATTGTAATCAGCAATGTACCGTAAAATATTTATTTGAAGAGAAGCAGCTTGGAAACGCGAAATTGTGTAATGCACACCAGGCGAGCAAAGGAATTTGATGATTGAATGTTGGCAGGATTAGTAATGATAACATTGGATGAATGCTGTAAAAGCCATCCGATTCTGCAAGTATTTGCAACTCAAACATTCAAATTGTATCTTAGGTAACCACAGATTGTTGACTTTTAGCATCATTAAGATGTGGTCTTTTGATGTTGCTCCCTTGAGTAATTGAGTGAAGCTATTCTCACCTGGTGATTGACTGTGTAGTCTTCAAACTGCTGGTCTGTATTCTCCACCAAAGGCATTGAGGGTGTATGCACCATCGACAATTGTTACTAATAAACTACAAAATCACCCCTCCTCCCCCCCTGCATGAGCATTTCATGAATTGTAAGAGTACTTTGGACTAATATATTTTCTTCATTGACAGTTTATTTGTACCTGCACTTTATTTGGATAAAGGTGACCATGTACCCCTTTAATGTGACTATTTTTAAGAGATTTGTCATTTCATGCATTGAGTAGATGATAAATATTCCACATTGCTCTGTGAACGACTGGTTCCTAGGTATTCTTAGCTGAAATGCTGCATCATGTAAGCAATTACTGAAAAATCTGAATAATTTCCTACCTATTAAAAGTCCTCCTCTTTGATTTTCCTTCTCAAATGTAATCTGACTTACTCGTAGGATGTTGGTGGAAGGGAGTAGAATCGCAGTGGAATGCATTTCCGGTGGTGTGATTGGGTTACAAGGCAGGGGGTGTAGACAACAGGCACAACTCGAATTAGAAATTTGGTGTTCAATAGAGAAGATATAATCTGATCTTTTGCTATAGATGTAGATCTAGTGAAAATTGGCTTAGTTGGGAACTCTTGGCCGCAATGCCATTCAAAACCTAACTCCCCCACTCATTTCGCCAGTGACCACCATCACTGGCATTAACTGATGTGATATTTGGACTCATACATGTATGTTATTTCGCATTGTGTGTACTTGATTCCATTCCATTTTCCTTATTCCATTCTGGGTGTGTGTGTGTGTGTGTTGAACTCATTGACAATGTGAGTAAGAGCCATCACTCATTTTTTGCTCATTTGCACTCTAGTTTCTTGTGGTAGATCATTTTTTTAGTGAATGGAAAATTGAAGTCGGCAAATTCAGAGATTTTTATATTATTCATGACTATCCTCTCAGGCCTATTAGTAGTACAAATTAAAAGTATATACATGTTTCATATGGTTTCTATAAAAGTTAAATGAAACATAGGAACAAAAAAAATTGTTCTCCACAGAATGCAAATTAACTTTCTCCTTGTGCAAGAAGTTCTTAATTTTGTCTTGATTTATGGCCTAATCAATTTCTGTAAAAGAACTTGATGTATGGATATGAATCATTTGAATTAAGCAGTAGACGAGTATTGGGTTGACTTTGTTGAGTTAAAAAAAAATGGCATCACAGCCTGTTGTGTTGTCAAGGAGAAAATTTCTGTTGAGAGTTCAGTTTCCTATTATTTGGGCATAATGTTTTGCTGGAGATTATTATCATTGGTTTTAGCTGATAATTATGACATAAATGTTCTTAAACTTTGTATTCAATCACATCTGAACTTTTGATTGATATCCTCGCATGTTTGAAATAAAGAAAAGGACATTTTTGATATCACATATTGAAGCCAGCAACAAGGTTATTCTGTTAGTGCTGTGTTTCAAACAAAATTATAAATATGTATATTGCATCATATAGTGGTTTATTCAATTGTAAATAATTTAAGTATGTGGATCACTGCTTATTGTGACCATGGACGTTTACCAGTGACACTGTTTGAGGTAATCGCAGTTCTCTGAAAGTTTTGTTAAATGAGGTAGTATTACTGATGAGCTGGTATTGCATTTATTATCTAGTCATTCTTCAGACTGCCTTCTTATGAAATATGAATAGATTTCTCGTAGGAAGCCTAAAGGAATTGGAAGAAAATCATATATGATCAGTGGTGCCGAATCAGTATTGCCACTCAAATTATGCATGGGTTTATAAGACAGATATTGCCTTCCATTGCATAATATATGTGTTTGTGAATAAGTGTGATATGAACTGAGTACCATAGAAAGCATGTTATACACTCAGTGTTGGGCATAAATTGTAAAAATAGTTTAGATTATTAATTATTTCTTGCTATGTGAGCCTCCTATTTTGATGACTGCTGTGAGCAGCTGAATGCCAAAGATATTCTACTGGACACTTGCTGCCAAGTATTATTTGATTAATTTTACCGACGCTCAATTTATATTTGTGTTCAATCCTGTGTGGGAACATGTGAGTGAATGAATAGGATTTCCAATACTTGTGAATTACTATGAACTCCTGTGTCTGTTATGTCACCTATTAGAAAATACCATGGATCAGTGTAGAGATTTTGTAGGAAGTGTATGCTAAAAATGATCTGCAGCAAAATCACTAGCTTTGTGATCAATCTGCAGTATCCAATTGCTGAATCGCAGAGGAGACTACGTTGGAGCTGGAAATGGATGGTTGATAATAAGTGGACCTCTGCATTGCTTGATATGTAATTTTTCTGAATGTGTTCTGTTGGGAGGGCAGTCATTCGGCACAGAGAGGAGAGACGAGAGGGTGAAACTCACATTTGCTGAATCATCTTAGGTGAGAGCATAGTTTGCTGCGCAGTGTGTGTGTGTGCCATAAGCTCCCTCGTCAGTAAACTGTTTACTTCTTCAACTGATCATGAATTTGATGAGTTAGTTTATACTAGCAAATGAAGGGTGTGACTGTTTGAGATTTTTGATACAAAATTTCCATAGAATGTTATATTAATACTCTTGCTATTCATTTACACTATTGACTTCAAGAAGTCTATTGAGGTCGGTTTTTTACATGTGGATTTTATTATTTGAATTACAATGATCACTAGGTTTCATGTTCATTCTTGTAACATTTCATTTTATATAGACTGAAAATAAACTGTTCACCCTTACTGAGAGGTAAATTGTGTTACGCTGTCATTTTCTACTTCATCTTTTTCTCCTCAAAGAATTTTAAGTGTTGTTATTAGAGGTGGCATGGACCCCTGAGGTTGTTTGAACAGTAAAGGTGTAGGTGACATTTTTATGGAGCAGGAAGAAAGTGGAGAGAAACTCCACGGCCTAATTTAGCATGCTCATCTTGAGATTATAGTGGCATCACCATTTCCTGTCAAAAATCTCCGAGAGCTTCCCTGTCTAGAAGGGGCGGAGTGGTGCTTTTTACGTGAATTCAGTGGAATGCGAATTTTTATATGAATGGCGACAATAGAGTGGATTAATTTGCCCCACTGGGAAGGAGTGTAGTTGTATTTTCTCTTCAATAATGCCTGCGAGGTTGTTCATCCATTCATACCTACAGACTGTCCCATTGATCGTGTGTCATTTTTTACCTCTAATTTTCGACACTTCCGTTAGTCCCACACAGATGAAAGTGTACGAAAGTGTAGAAAAACATTCATGCTTTGTTGAGTACAAACAGCATTTTTAGGAATCCTTGACCCCATAATGGAGTTTTTCAAAAAATACGATGCAAAAAATTCAGAATATATTTTGCTGAAATATTTGTTTAATTTTTAATTTAATTTGTTTGTTAAATGTTTTGAGCCCTAGGCACACGATAAAACGACTTTAAATTTCGAAAAAACCTTGACTTCTGACAGGGCACTGTCAAGGTCACAGGGGTGAAAAATGCAGATCGGTCGACAAATGCATCCAATGAGTTGATAGAAAAACAGACTTGTAGCACAGTTAATTAATGCAAATTGCATCATAAACGACTCTCCTCCACGCAACCCATGTGGCGAGGTGAACGTGATCAAGCAGGAGCAAAGTTAATTTTTTGCTCTCCTCCACCCAACGCAACCCATCAAAAGCTATCCTTGAACAGGAACCAACCTGCAAAAGGTTAACCTCGCTGAAAATAACTCTTATCCAGACAATATATCAAGGTTATACGATTCTCATTTTATGATTGGTAAATCAAAGCAAACGTGAGACAGTAGGTTTTAAGATGCCTAAGTGATGCTCATGTGAGCAAAACTGTGACTACACAGTTGCGAGGGGGATGTGTATTGTGGTTGTTGACTAGGTAGATAATTACGTGGAAATCAATTAATGATCTACCAGCGTGAATTCTCTCTTAAACTTGTGCTGCACAATTTTCTGACTATAAAACAGAATCATTCTAACTAGCTAGAGCTGATAGAGAGTCCTCATGTCCGCAAATAACTGGCAATCATTGTGGGGCTAGAAAAGGGCAACAAAATGACGACAAGTTGACAACAATTTAGGCTCAATGGCTGTATGTAAAATTATTGCCCGATCAATGATCCCTCGTTTACATCAACGGGTTTGAGTGTGCTAGCTGGGATATCACGACATAAACTGCTCACCTGCTTCATGCTGTAATTCTGCTGTTATTGAGCGTGTCAACAATATTACTTCCATGATAACACAGAAAGAAAAACACAAGCCAAATCCACAAAAATAAACTTTACTACGACCCGAGTTTCACTGTATTACAGCATCGTCAGGTAGCGTTTATCAAAGATGCACCAACATATATATGAAAGAACCGAAATGGGGGGAGGGGGGCGGAGGGAGGAAAGGGGAGGAGCGTGGGAGTGGACGGTTATTGGTGGTCAACAGAAGTGACCAGTGTGGGGAAAAATGAGTGTGGGAGACGTGGGCAGGGGTGGGTAGCAGGGGGGTGAGGTAGTCACAAATGAGTGGTAAATATAAAAAAACAAAAGTCTCAAAAGGTTCCATTGAAGACAAGACCTTCTCTAGAAGTTTGTTGCAGCACCGGACCCCGTCCATTGGGTGCTCTGTTGAGAGGTTGTAAATGTGGGAGGGGCAGACCCCTGGGTGATGGGGCCCCCTTTTACAAAGGGTGTGAAATGCGATGATCTGAGTTTGATTTTGGTTAAAGTTGATGGAAGGAAGGGGAGAATTAAGGTCATATAAAAATTCATTGAGGAGAGGGCTATTTTTCTTGGCTTGCTCGATTATTTCGATCTTCTCCAAAGTGTCCAATCTTCTACCCTTCTTCTCAAAATGGAGAACTTTCACTTCAAAATTGCACTTATGCCTTGTCTCTATCAAGTGCTTAGCCACCATGGAAGTTATATTGCCTGTCTCCGTGCACTTTTGGTGTTCTTTCATCCGCGTGGAAAAATCACGTCCAGTCTGTCCGATGTATGAAGCACCACACTCGCACGTTACTTCATAAACGCCACTTTTCCTACCCTTATCCATGGGGTCCTTGTTATTGCAGAGGAGCCTATTCAGAGTAGTAGGCGTATAAAAGGCAACCTTAAACTTGTCTTTAGGGATTATGTTAGCTATTTTGTTCGATAGTTTGCCCATGAATGGTATTTTACACCACTTGCGTAAATTTGTACTGCTTTCGGGTTGGAGGGAGGTGTTTCGGCTTATGGCCGCTTTCTTCCGTTTCTTCGACAGAAGGGAATCAATTATTTTAATGCTATAACCGTTTAGTTTATTTTTGTGGATTTGGCTTGTGTTTTTCTTTCTGTGTTATCATGTTTCGCTTCCACTCCATATCGCCTGAATCTTCAGAATTTGTTAGTATTGCTTCCCTTGGGATAACCGTAGATTAATGTTTGAAATGGATGCAACACAGTCTGTAACTTAAGTAAGGGTATATCGCAGCACTTAATTAAGTGCTCTGCTATACCCTTTCAAATGTGTATCTTCCTCGCAACAGATGCCCATTATAACTAGTCTGAGAATACTTTATAATGCATTAGTTAGCTTATAGTACACCCTTTATTGGCAAGTATTTGCCCCAAAGCCCCCTCTTTGAACAAGTCTCTGTACACAACACTTTCAATTGAAACACATTGTTTTAATTTGTGGTTGAGTCTATTCCGTTTATTCCCTTCTCACGTCACTGACTGCTGGCTTGAAAAAGCTGAAACGACGTTGCCAAGTGAGGCATTCGTGCGAGCAGGTGTTTTTATCATCCGAGGGTGCATTCCTAAGCTTTGGGCGGTCACCCCCCTCAACACCTCTTTTGTTTGAATGCATTCATCTGGACCTATTCATTGCATTCTTTCACAACTACCCTGATATATGTATACATTGTGCATTCTTAGATAGGTACTGTTTTATTTTCCCCTTTTACTTGGGAAACGTTAGTTTTGCAACAGTTGATGTATAATTTTAATGATTAAAAGTTAACTCTTAAGAAGAAATGATTATGTTGAATATGTAGTTGACTGCATTTTTAACGATTAATTTTAATCATTAATCCCAACTATATTGAGCCCGTTTCACACGATCCTTGATCCAGCACAAGACCTAGTCGTGTGCTGGCCACTACTCGATATTGAGGACGGAATCTAGCATTGGATTGGAACTGTCCTGCTGGGAGGTTTCTCATTGATCATCTTGTGCCTTGTGCCATGAAGCGGTCATTCCACATGATTCCACACTAATTAAAAAATGAGAAGATCGCACTGCGGCTGTAATGTGAACGTGATTGGTAGATGGCCTCTGGGTTCTACTGGGAGCTAGTAGCAAACTAGTACCACGTCAAGTAGGAAATCCAGTAGCGATCATGCTTGCCAGCCAGCGTACTGGTTCTATTCACACGATAGAGCTGGAAGGCTAGGATACTAGCGAGTATCGTCGACCTTGTGCTGGATCAAGTGTCGTGTGAAACGGGCTCTGCAGTGGCAAGCATTTGTGCTGTAGACAACAGTGTAAGCAAAATTGTGTTCTTAGGGAAAGGTAAGAAGGAAGGTGAGATATAAAGGATTAGGGGCTGCAGATAAGATGATACAATTAAAGAAGAAAAAGGTAGTGGAAAACGCAGAGTATGACAAGATCTTTGTTCAAAACATTTCGGAAGTTCACCAGGAAAGAGAGGCGGACGTGGACAAAAAATAGGCAAGCAGAACTGGAAGACAAACGTCGTAAGGGAGGGGGGGAGGGTGGCCGGAAAGCGGAAGGGAGGAGGTTGCAAATAAAGTTAGAAATGGGTCATTCCATATGAAATCAACCAACACATTTCTTTTGACCTTCTTGGATTTTTGTGAAATTTGGTACACTTGTTCTTACCATGTAGTAAATAACAAATGTGATTTATTTTTGGGATGATCAGATAGGGATTTATGAGGGGGTCAAAATTTGACCTTTTGGTGGCCTTTTCACGCATTACTTTAATTTACTGACAATAAGTCAACTCCTAACCAAGCGATACAGTGTTGGGGTTGGGCTCATTGAAAAGGTAATTAAATTTCCTATTAACACACTCAATGCTGGCCTATTTCATGAAAAAGTATTCATGTCCGAAATATATTTTTTTCTTTTATATGAATAAATAAATTATTATAAATGCTTTAAACATAAAATTTATGCAATATAATAATAATTTTTTACTTAGCTACGAACATAATGGGACCCCATGCCTTGACATCAAGGCATCAACCTCCCAGGGTAACGAGGCATGCCTTGAATTCAAGGCATCCACGTTGAGTGTGGTTGGGATGAGTGAAATTGAGGATGGTGTATTTGACCTTTGACCAAATGTAGATGTAGGTCCACGCTGTGAAGCCATTTAAAATTATGAGCAATTGAATGTCAATCCTTTTAATAGGAAATTTAATTACCTATTCAATGAGTCCAACCCCAACTCTGTAGCTTTGATAGGAGCTGACTTATTGCCAGTAAACTGTAGTAATGTGCGAAAAGGCCACCGAAAGGTCAAATTTTGACCCCCTCATAAATATCTATCCTATCATCCCAAAAATACAAAAAAATCACTTATGTTACTATAATGGTATGTCACATCATCACATACTATGGTATGATATCATACACATATCACATACAATCACATACTATGCTATGAACAACTGTACCAAATATCACAGTAATTGAATAAGGTTGCCAAAGAAATATTTAATTTTTGTTGATTTCATGTGGAATGACCCATTTGCAAACTGCAATGCAGACTAAGTCCATTAGAAGCACCGTGCAACAATAAGTATACTCTTATCGAAATATTATGGTGAATTTTATTCCCTAATTAAGTACATATGAGATTCCCTTCTAGGGATCATTCTCCCAGGCGGACATAATTTTCAAACTACTGAAGAGGATCATCCCAACTGACGGCCCCAGTGCCCCCAGAGTGATCCTTGGGAACCTCTTTTTAGAACCCTTGCCTGCGCATACATTTATGTCTTCGTGCATGCACATGGGACAGTATACCTCAGCATATACTTAACAGTGATTCCCATTGTCACCAAACATGAAGATCATGCCCCTTCCGAGACCTGCCACAGTCTTTCACCAGAACTGGTGACTCTGCTCGTGGTACCAAAGCTAAGGGCATAACGCTGCACAACAAACTTCCTAAGGAGATCAAATGTGGATACAGAACTTTTAAATAACGTTCACATCTTCCATCATCATCATCATCAACAACAATCCTACATATATGACACAGCCCTCCACTCAATTGATCTTTCAGCCAACCTCTTCATATTAAAGTAATCCCTCTCTTTTACAACCTGTTCCTTATATCTCATTCAAGGCCTTTTCCATTCTTCCCATTCACTTCTCCCTCGACGATTGTCTTTATCAGGCCATCGAGTGTCTTAAGATGTCTTAAGTATTTTAATAATTTTTTTCATTTTTGATGTTTATCATCAAAATGACTCTTTTGCTTTTTATCTGTGGAATGCCTTTTAATTTGCGAGGTATTTTTTGGATAACAAATCAGGCATGTTTTTAACAACGTATTTATATCAACAAATTAGTTTTTTTTGTTGTTTTTCATTTTAAATATTTTTTATCTTTATTTAGTGGAAATCCATGTAAATATGACAATATTTCATAGCAAAATAATAATGCTATTCTGAGACTCGCCTTCAACTTAGTATTTACTTATATGTAGGTACTAATTTTGTTCATTTTTGCTGTTTTCATTTAAAATTTCCTTTTTTGCATTTCTCGGAAAAAACTCCTGTAATTAGTGCTAAATTTCATAGATTAATTGTTATACGATTATTAGACTCGTTTTTTAACCTGTATTAACATGTACTAATTCTGTTTATATTTTTATTGTTTTACATCTAAAATGAATTTTTTGCTTTATGTCGGTAGTATTCCTTATAATTTGTGAGGTATTTTGTAGATAACAATATTACGATTCTCAGGTGCATTTTTATATCCGTATTAATGCTACGAATAGGTTTATTTTGGTTGTTGTTCATCTAATATTATTTTTTATCTCTTCTTAGTGTAAATCTGTGCGTATTTCACAGTATTTCACAGCAAAATTATAATAGGATTCTGAGCCGAGTGTTCACCCATGAATTTCCAGTAAACACAAAATGTTGCAGCAACGTTGCAGACAGGTTGTGCGAGGTTGCGCAACGCTGCGCAGCGTTATCCAGGTCGCTTTGCAACGTCGCTGCAACGTAATAATAGTTACGTCTCCAATAGTTTCGAGAACAAAATTTTTATAAGTTCGAAATAGCTGAGGCAGAAAGTGACATAGAAAATTTGTTTTATACGCGCTTCTTTGTCATATGAAGTGAATTAACAATTGCCAGAAGGATATATTTTTAACTTGCTATATGAGAAGACTTGGGGCATTGAAAATATTCTCGCGGGGATATCAATAGAGCGTTCCACTGTAAGCCTAATTTGTTGTTGCATGAGAAACCCAGGCACAAGTATTTTCCACTTAAGTCGTTCATTTAATCTTGCATGAGAAACCTAGCGTCATAATTTCCCCACTCGAAGCGCTATTCAGGTCGCATTGCAACGTTCCTGCTGCGTAGTAATTACGTCTCCAATAGTGTTGAGGACTCAGAAAAAATTTAAGTTCGAAATTTTTGAGCCAGAAGGTAACTTGGAAAAAGTTTATTATACGCACTTCATTCTCATCTGGGGTGAAAAAACAATTATCAGAAGGATATAATTTTTGAAATGGGACAGTTATGAGTATTATTTAAAGGTTGCAGGAAGGTTGCAATAATGTTGTGTGTCAGGTTACAATAACGTAGTAAAGACGTTGCCAGGACGTAGTAGGGAGGACATTTGGAGGCTTTTACGACGTTGTCATAACGTTGCAGCAACTCCCAGTAGGTTGCAGTGAGAAGTTGCTGCAGCGATGTGGCAACATACATGGTTAAACGGGTTCATGACGACTAACTTTATTCAATTTTGCTATTTTTCATCTAAAATTTACATTATTGGCACTTCTCGGAGGAATGCCTTGTAAATTGTACAGTAGTTCATAGCAAAATTACAATTCGATTCTGATACGCGTTTACAACTCTGTATTTAGTTATACTAATTTCCTTCAATATTGCTGCTTTTCTTCTAAAATATACTTTTTTGCCTCTTCATGGTGGAATTCATTTAAAATTATGCAGTATATCTTAGCAAAACTATAATACCATTATTATACTCGTCTAAAACTAGAGTATTTTTTTCTACTAATTATGTTCAATGTTACCGAAATCATAAATTTATTTTTTTTACCTCTTCTTGCTGGAATTCCTTTAAATTTGGGCAACATTTCACAGCAAAATTATAATGCGATATTGAAACTCATTACAAACTCTGTATTATATACTATTCTCGTTCATTCTTGCTGTTCGAACATAAAATTGAATGATTAATTCAACGTTGATACGTTATAAGATGCAGGTTTTTGAAATACATCAGTCACCATAGGCGTTTGTTTCTCATTTGCGCCGGTATTTTCGCAAAATTGTCAATTTTAGGGATCGGACGGCAGTGATCAATATTATCCTAATTCGAAAAAAATTTGCATGCGAGATTCTGATATCAGTATACAACTTTCCCGCAAAGGGATCAATTAAAACCGGACCAAAAAACTATTTTCAGCCCACCCTAATGCACATAATACAAAGATGAAAATTTTGCGAAAAGTGCACATGCAGACACACATCCATAGTAGCGGAGCATATAACTCGTGCTTAATTACATAGACTCTAAGGTTAAATAAAAAGTAAATAATTATATTTAAGGGAATAACAACTGTAGAAATGAAATTATTTGGATGAAAAAATATTTGAGAAAACATCTCTCAATCCTATTATTTTGTTTTACTATGAAGATTTGCATAAATTCAGATGAAGTGCAATGATCATTCTCGAGAAGGGTCGAGAGAATGAATTTCAGTGGAATAACAGCGGCAGAAATGACTTTATTTAGATAAATAAATATTTGAGAAAACACCTCGCATTCCGATTTGTTTATTTTATTGTGAAGATTCGCATAAATTCAGATGAAGTGCACTGAGAAGGGTCGAGAGAATGAATTATAGTGGAATAACAGCGGCAGAAATGACTTTATTTAGATAAATAAATATTTGAGAAAACACCTCGCATTCCGATTTTTTTATTTTATTGTGAAGATTTGCTTAAATTCAGATGATGTGCACTGAGAAAGGTCGAGAAAATGAATTATAGTGGAATAACAGCGGCAGAAATGACTTTATTTAGATAAATAAATATTTGAGAAAACACCTCGCATTCCTTATATTTTTTATATTGTGAAGATTTGCATAAATTCAGATGATGTGCACTGAGAAAGGTCGAGAGAATGAATTATAGTGGAATAACAGCGGCATAAATGACTTTATTTACATAAATAAATATTTGAGAAAACACCTCGCATTCCTTATATTTTTTATATTGTGAAGATTTGCATACATTCAGATGATGTGCACTGAGAAGGGTCGAGAGAATGAATTATAGTGGAATAACAGCGGCAGAAATGACTTAATTTAGATAAATAAATATTTGAGAAAACACCTCGCATTCCGATTTTTTTATTTTATTGTGAAGATTCGCATAAATTCAGATGATGTGCAATGAGAAGGGTCGAGAGAATGAATTTCAGTGGAATAACAGCGGCAGAAATGACTTTATTTAGATAAATAAATATTTGAGAAAACACCTCGCATTCCTTATATTTTTTATATTGTGAAGATTTGCATAAATTCAGATGATGTGCACTGAGAAGGGTCGAGAGAATGAATTATAGTGGAATAACAGCGGCAGAAATGACTTAATTTAGATAAATAAATATTTGAGAAAACACCTCTCATTCCGATTTTTTTATTTTATTATGAAGATTTGCATAAATTCAGATGAAGTGCACTGAGAAGGGTCGAGAGAATGAATTATAGTGGAATAACAGCGGCAGAAATGACTTAATTTAGATAAATAAATATTTGAGAAAACACCTCGCATTCCGATTTTTTTATTTTATTGTGAAGATTTGCATAAATTCAGATGATGTGCACTGAGAAAGGTCGAGAGAATGAATTATAGTGGAATAACAGCGGCAGAAATGACTTTATTTAGATAAATAAATATTTGAGAAAACACCTCGCATTCCGATTTTTTTATTTTATTGTGAAGATTTGCATAAATTCAGATGAAGTGCACTGAGAAGGGTCGAGAGAATGAATTATAGTGGAATAACAGCGGCAGAAATGACTTTATTTAGATAAATAAATATTTGAGAAAACACCTCGCATTCCGATTTTTTTATTTTATTGTGAAGATTCGCATAAATTCAGATGATGTGCACTGAGAAGGGTCGAGAGAATGAATTATAGTGGAATAACAGCGGCAGAAATGACTTTATTTAGATAAATAAATATTTGAGAAAACACCTCGCATTCCGATTTTTTTATTTTATTGTGAAGATTCGCATAAATTCAGATGATGTGCAATGAGAAGGGTCGAGAGAATGAATTTCAGTGGAATAACAGCGGCAGAAATGACTTTATTTAGATAAATAAATATTTGAGAAAACACCTCGCATTCCGATTTTTTTATTTTATTGTGAAGATTTGCATAAATTCAGATGAAGTGCACTGAGAAGGGTCGAGAGAATGAATTATAGTGGAATAACAGCGGCAGAAACGACTTTATTTAGATAAATAAATATTTGAGAAAACACCTCGCATTCCTTATATTTTTTATATTGTGAAGATTTGCATACATTCAGATGAAGTGCACTGAGAAGGGTCGAGAGAATGAATTATAGAGGAATAACAGCGGCAGAAATGACTTTATTTAGATAAATAAATATTTGAGAAAACACCTCGCATTCCTTATATTTTTTATATTGTGAAGATTTGCATACATTCAGATGAAGTGCACTGAGAAGGGTCGAGAGAATGAATTATAGAGGAATAACAGCGGCAGAAATGACTTTATTTAGATAAATAAATATTTGAGAAAACACCTCGCATTCCTTATATTTTTTATATTGTGAAGATTTGCATACATTCAGATGATGTGCACTGAGAAGGGTCGAGAGAATGAATTATAGTGGAATAACAGCGGCAGAAATGACTTAATTTAGATAAATAAATATTTGAGAAAACACCTCGCATTCCGATTTTTTTATTTTATTGTGAAGATTTGCATAAATTCAGATGATGTGCACTGAGAAAGGTCGAGAGAATGAATTATAGTGGAATAACAGCGGCATAAATGACTTTATTTACATAAATAAATATTTGAGAAAACACCTCGCATTCCGATTTTTTTATTTTATTGTGAAGATTCGCATAAATTCAGATGATGTGCAATGAGAAGGGTCGAGAGAATGAATTTCAGTGGAATAACAGCGGCAGAAATGACTTTATTTAGATAAATAAATATTTGAGAAAACACCTCGCATTCCGATTTTTTTATTTTATTGTGAAGATTTGCATAAATTCAGATGAAGTGCACTGAGAAGGGTCGAGAGAATGAATTATAGTGGAATAACAGCGGCAGAAACGACTTTATTTAGATAAATAAATATTTGAGAAAACACCTCGCATTCCTTATATTTTTTATATTGTGAAGATTTGCATACATTCAGATGAAGTGCACTGAGAAGGGTCGAGAGAATGAATTATAGTGGAATAACAGCGGCAGAAATGACTTTATTTAGATAAATAAATATTTGAGAAAACACCTCGCATTCCTTATATTTTTTATATTGTGAAGATTTGCATACATTCAGATGAAGTGCACTGAGAAGGGTCGAGAGAATGAATTATAGAGGAATAACAGCGGCAGAAATGACTTTATTTAGATAAATAAATATTTGAGAAAACACCTCGCATTCCTTATATTTTTTATATTGTGAAGATTTGCATACATTCAGATGATGTGCACTGAGAAGGGTCGAGAGAATGAATTATAGTGGAATAACAGCGGCAGAAATGACTTAATTTAGATAAATAAATATTTGAGAAAACACCTCGCATTCCGATTTTTTTATTTTATTGTGAAGATTTGCATAAATTCAGATGATGTGCACTGAGAAAGGTCGAGAGAATGAATTATAGTGGAATAACAGCGGCAGAAATGACTTCATTTAGATAAATAAATATTTGAGAAAACACCTCGCATTCCGATTTTTTTATTTTAATTTGAAGATTTGCATTAATTCAGATGATGTGCAATGAGAAGGGTCGAGAGAATGAATTTCAGTGGAATAACAGCGGCAGATATGACTTTATTTAGATAAATAAATATTTGAGAAAACACCTCGCATTCCGATTTTTTTATTTTATTGTGAAGATTTGCATAAATTCAGATGAAGTGCACTGAGAAGGGTCGAGAGAATGAATTTCAGTGGAATAACAGCGGCAGAAATGACTTTATTTAGATAAATAAATATTTGAGAAAACACCTCGCATTCCGATTTTTTTATTTTATTGTGAAGATTTGCATAAATTCAGATGAAGTGCACTGAGAAGGGTCGAGAGAATGAATTATAGTGGAATAACAGCGGCAGAAATGACTTTATTTAGATAAATAAATATTTGAGAAAACACCTCGCATTCCGATTTTTTTATTTTATTGTGAAGATTTGCATAAATTCAGATGAAGTGCACTGAGAAGGGTCGAGAGAATGAATTTCAGTGGAATAACAGCGGCAGAAATGACTTTATTTAGATAAATAAATATTTGAGAAAACACCTCGCATTCCGATTTTTTTATTTTATTGTGAAGATTTGCATAAATTCAGATGATGTGCACTGAGAAAGGTCGAGAGAATGAATTATAGTGGAATAACAGCGGCATAAATGACTTTATTTAGATAAATAAATATTTGAGAAAACACCTCGCATTCCGATTTTTTTATTTTATTGTGAAGATTTGCATAAATTCAGATGAAGTGCACTGAGAAGGGTCGAGAGAATGAATTTCAGTGGAATAACAGCGGCAGATATGACTTTATTTAGATAAATAAATATTTGAGAAAACACCTCGCATTCCGATTTTTTTATTTTATTGTGAAGATTTGCATAAATTCAGATGATGTGCACTGAGAAAGGTCGAGAGAATGAATTATAGTGGAATAACAGCGGCAGAAATGACTTCATTTAGATAAATAAATATTTGAGAAAACACCTCGCATTCCGATTTTTTTATTTTAATTTGAAGATTTGCATTAATTCAGATGATGTGCAATGAGAAGGGTCGAGAGAATGAATTTCAGTGGAATAACAGCGGCAGATATGACTTTATTTAGATAAATAAATATTTGAGAAAACACCTCGCATTCCGATTTTTTTATTTTATTGTGAAGATTTGCATAAATTCAGATGAAGTGCACTGAGAAGGGTCGAGAGAATGAATTATAATGGAATAACAGCTTCAGAAATGACTTTATTTAGATAAATAAATATTTGAGAAAACACCTCGCATTCCTTATATTTTTTATATTGTGAAGATTTGCATAAATTCAGATGATGTGCACTGAGAAGGGTCGAGAGAATGAATTATAGTGGAATAACAGCGGCAGAAATGACTTTATTTAGATAAATAAATATTTGAGAAAACACCTCGCATTCCTTATATTTTTTATATTGTGAAGATTTGCATAAATTCAGATGATGTGCACTGAGAAGGGTCGAGAGAATGAATTATAGTGGAATAACAGCGGCAGAAATGACTTAATTTAGATAAATAAATATTTGAGAAAACACCTCTCATTCCGATTTTTTTATTTTATTATGAAGATTTGCATAAATTCAGATGAAGTGCACTGAGAAGGGTCGAGAGAATGAATTATAGTGGAATAACAGCGGCAGAAATGACTTAATTTAGATAAATAAATATTTGAGAAAACACCTCGCATTCCGATTTTTTTATTTTATTGTGAAGATTTGCATAAATTCAGATGATGTGCACTGAGAAAGGTCGAGAGAATGAATTATAGTGGAATAACAGCGGCAGAAATGACTTTATTTAGATAAATAAATATTTGAGAAAACACCTCGCATTCCGATTTTTTTATTTTATTGTGAAGATTTGCATAAATTCAGATGAAGTGCACTGAGAAGGGTCGAGAGAATGAATTATAGTGGAATAACAGCGGCAGAAATGACTTTATTTAGATAAATAAATATTTGAGAAAACACCTCGCATTCCGATTTTTTTATTTTATTGTGAAGATTCGCATAAATTCAGATGATGTGCACTGAGAAGGGTCGAGAGAATGAATTATAGTGGAATAACAGCGGCAGAAATGACTTTATTTAGATAAATAAATATTTGAGAAAACACCTCGCATTCCGATTTTTTTATTTTATTGT
The DNA here is from genome assembly GCA_933228895.1 of Platycnemis pennipes. Taxonomy (NCBI): domain Eukaryota; kingdom Metazoa; phylum Arthropoda; class Insecta; order Odonata; family Platycnemididae; genus Platycnemis; species Platycnemis pennipes. Next base: position 169,947,140 of record OW121847.1, read on the forward strand.
GAAGATTCGCATAAATTCAGATGATGTGCAATGAGAAGGGTCGAGAGAATGAATTTCAGTGGAATAACAGCGGCAGAAATGACTTTATTTAGATAAATAAATATTTGAGAAAACACCTCGCATTCCGATTTTTTTATTTTATTGTGAAGATTTGCATAAATTCAGATGAAGTGCACTGAGAAGGGTCGAGAGAATGAATTATAGTGGAATAACAGCGGCAGAAACGACTTTATTTAGATAAATAAATATTTGAGAAAACACCTCGCATTCCTTATATTTTTTATATTGTGAAGATTTGCATACATTCATATGAAGTGCACTGAGAAGGGTCGAGAGAATGAATTATAGAGGAATAACAGCGGCAGAAATGACTTTATTTAGATAAATAAATATTTGAGAAAACACCTCGCATTCCTTATATTTTTTATATTGTGAAGATTTGCATACATTCAGATGAAGTGCACTGAGAAGGGTCGAGAGAATGAATTATAGAGGAATAACAGCGGCAGAAATGACTTTATTTAGATAAATAAATATTTGAGAAAACACCTCGCATTCCTTATATTTTTTATATTGTGAAGATTTGCATACATTCAGATGATGTGCACTGAGAAGGGTCGAGAGAATGAATTATAGTGGAATAACAGCGGCAGAAATGACTTAATTTAGATAAATAAATATTTGAGAAAACACCTCGCATTCCGATTTTTTTATTTTATTGTGAAGATTTGCATAAATTCAGATGATGTGCACTGAGAAAGGTCGAGAGAATGAATTATAGTGGAATAACAGCGGCATAAATGACTTTATTTACATAAATAAATATTTGAGAAAACACCTCGCATTCCGATTTTTTTATTTTATTGTGAAGATTCGCATAAATTCAGATGATGTGCAATGAGAAGGGTCGAGAGAATGAATTTCAGTGGAATAACAGCGGCAGAAATGACTTTATTTAGATAAATAAATATTTGAGAAAACACCTCGCATTCCGATTTTTTTATTTTATTGTGAAGATTTGCATAAATTCAGATGAAGTGCACTGAGAAGGGTCGAGAGAATGAATTATAGTGGAATAACAGCGGCAGAAACGACTTTATTTAGATAAATAAATATTTGAGAAAACACCTCGCATTCCTTATATTTTTTATATTGTGAAGATTTGCATACATTCAGATGAAGTGCACTGAGAAGGGTCGAGAGAATGAATTATAGTGGAATAACAGCGGCAGAAATGACTTTATTTAGATAAATAAATATTTGAGAAAACACCTCGCATTCCTTATATTTTTTATATTGTGAAGATTTGCATACATTCAGATGAAGTGCACTGAGAAGGGTCGAGAGAATGAATTATAGAGGAATAACAGCGGCAGAAATGACTTTATTTAGATAAATAAATATTTGAGAAAACACCTCGCATTCCTTATATTTTTTATATTGTGAAGATTTGCATACATTCAGATGATGTGCACTGAGAAGGGTCGAGAGAATGAATTATAGTGGAATAACAGCGGCAGAAATGACTTAATTTAGATAAATAAATATTTGAGAAAACACCTCGCATTCCGATTTTTTTATTTTATTGTGAAGATTTGCATAAATTCAGATGATGTGCACTGAGAAAGGTCGAGAGAATGAATTATAGTGGAATAACAGCGGCAGAAATGACTTCATTTAGATAAATAAATATTTGAGAAAACACCTCGCATTCCGATTTTTTTATTTTAATTTGAAGATTTGCATTAATTCAGATGATGTGCAATGAGAAGGGTCGAGAGAATGAATTTCAGTGGAATAACAGCGGCAGATATGACTTTATTTAGATAAATAAATATTTGAGAAAACACCTCGCATTCCGATTTTTTTATTTTATTGTGAAGATTTGCATAAATTCAGATGAAGTGCACTGAGAAGGGTCGAGAGAATGAATTTCAGTGGAATAACAGCGGCAGAAATGACTTTATTTAGATAAATAAATATTTGAGAAAACACCTCGCATTCCGATTTTTTTATTTTATTGTGAAGATTTGCATAAATTCAGATGAAGTGCACTGAGAAGGGTCGAGAGAATGAATTATAGTGGAATAACAGCGGCAGAAATGACTTTATTTAGATAAATAAATATTTGAGAAAACACCTCGCATTCCGATTTTTTTATTTTATTGTGAAGATTTGCATAAATTCAGATGAAGTGCACTGAGAAGGGTCGAGAGAATGAATTTCAGTGGAATAACAGCGGCAGAAATGACTTTATTTAGATAAATAAATATTTGAGAAAACACCTCGCATTCCGATTTTTTTATTTTATTGTGAAGATTTGCATAAATTCAGATGATGTGCACTGAGAAAGGTCGAGAGAATGAATTATAGTGGAATAACAGCGGCATAAATGACTTTATTTAGATAAATAAATATTTGAGAAAACACCTCGCATTCCGATTTTTTTATTTTATTGTGAAGATTTGCATAAATTCAGATGAAGTGCACTGAGAAGGGTCGAGAGAATGAATTTCAGTGGAATAACAGCGGCAGATATGACTTTATTTAGATAAATAAATATTTGAGAAAACACCTCGCATTCCGATTTTTTTATTTTATTGTGAAGATTTGCATAAATTCAGATGATGTGCACTGAGAAAGGTCGAGAGAATGAATTATAGTGGAATAACAGCGGCAGAAATGACTTCATTTAGATAAATAAATATTTGAGAAAACACCTCGCATTCCGATTTTTTTATTTTAATTTGAAGATTTGCATTAATTCAGATGATGTGCAATGAGAAGGGTCGAGAGAATGAATTTCAGTGGAATAACAGCGGCAGATATGACTTTATTTAGATAAATAAATATTTGAGAAAACACCTCGCATTCCGATTTTTTTATTTTATTGTGAAGATTTGCATAAATTCAGATGAAGTGCACTGAGAAGGGTCGAGAGAATGAATTTCAGTGGAATAACAGCGGCAGATATGACTTTATTTAGATAAATAAATATTTGAGAAAACACCTCGCATTCCGATTTTTTTATTTTATTGTGAAGATTTGCATAAATTCAGATGAAGTGCACTGAGAAGGGTCGAGAGAATGAATTTCAGTGGAATAACAGCGGCAGATATGACTTTATTTAGATAAATAAATATTTGAGAAAACACCTCGCATTCCGATTTTTTTATTTTATTGTGAAGATTTGCATAAATTCAGATGAAGTGCACTGAGAAGGGTCGAGAGAATGAATTATAATGGAATAACAGCTTCAGAAATGACTTTATTTAGATAAATAAATATTTGAGAAAACACCTCGCATTCCGATTTTTTTATTTTAATGTGAAGATTTGCATAAATTCAGATGAAGTGCACTGAGAAGGGTCGAGAGAATGAATTATAGTGGAATAACAGCGGCAGAAATGACTTTATTTAGATAAATAAATATTTGAGAAAACACCTCGCATTCCGATTTTTTTATTTTATTGTGAAGATTCGCATAAATTCAGATCAAGTGCACTGAGAAGGGTCGAGAGAATGTATTATAGTGGAATAACAGCGGCATAAATGACTTTATTTAGATAAATAAATATTTGAGAAAACACCTCTCATTCCGATTTTTTTATTTTAATGTGAAGATTTGCATAAATTCAGATGAAGTGCACTGAGAAGGGTCGAGAGAATGAAATATAGTGGAATAACAGCGGCAGAAATGACTTTATTTAGATAAATAAATATTTGAGAAAACACCTCGCATTCCGATTTTTTTATTTTAATTTGAAGATTTGCATAAATTCAGATGAAGTGCACTGAGAAGGGTCTAGAGAATGAAATATAGTGGAATAACAGCTTCAGAAATGACTTTATTTAGATAAATAAATATTTGAGAAAACACCTCGCATTCCGTATTTTTTTTATATTGTGAAGATTTGCATACATTCAGATGATGTGCACTGAGAAAGGTCGAGAGAATGAATTATAGTGGAATAACAGCGGCAGAAATGACTTCATTTAGATAAATAAATATTTGAGAAAACACCTCGCATTCCGATTTTTTTATTTTAATTTGAAGATTTGCATTAATTCAGATGATGTGCAATGAGAAGGGTCGAGAGAATGAATTTCAGTGGAATAACAGCGGCAGAAATGACTTCATTTAGATAAATAAATATTTGAGAAAACACCTCGCATTCCGATTTTTTTATTTTATTGTGAAGATTTGCATTAATTCAGATGATGTGCAATGAGAAGGGTCGAGAGAATGAATTTCAGTGGAATAACAGCGGCAGATATGACTTTATTTAGATAAATAAATATTTGAGAAAACACCTCGCATTCCGATTTTTTTATTTTATTGTGAAGATTTGCATAAATTCAGATGAAGTGCACTGAGAAGGGTCGAGAGAATGAATTTCAGTGGAATAACAGCGGCAGATATGACTTTATTTAGATAAATAAATATTTGAGAAAACACCTCGCATTCCGATTTTTTTATTTTATTGTGAAGATTTGCATAAATTCAGATGAAGTGCACTGAGAAGGGTCGAGAGAATGAATTTCAGTGGAATAACAGCGGCAGAAATGACTTTATTTAGATAAATAAATATTTGAGAAAACACCTCGCATTCCGTATTTTTTTTTTATTGTGAAGATTTGCATACATTCAGATGATGTGCACTGAGAAGGGTCGAGAGAATGAATTTCAGTGGAATAACAGCGGCAGAAATGACTTTATTTAGATAAATAAATATTTGAGAAAACACCTCGCATTCCGATTTTTTTATTTTATTGTGAAGATTCGCATAAATTCAGATGAAGTGCACTGAGAAGGGTCGAGATAATGAATTATAGAGGAATAACAGCGGCAGAAATGACTTTATTTAGATAAATAAATATTTGAGAAAACACCTCGCATTCCGTATTTTTTTTATATTGTGAAGATTTGCATACATTCAGATGAAGTGCACTGAGAAGGGTCGAGAGAATGAATTATAGTGGAATAACAGCGGCAGAAATGACTTTATTTAGATAAATAAATATTTGAGAAAACACCTCGCATTCCGATTTTTTTATTTTATTGTGAAGATTCGCATAAATTCAGATGAAGTGCACTGAGAAGGGTCGAGAGAATGAATTTCAGTGGAATAACAGCGGCAGAAATGACTTTATTTAGATAAATAAATATTTGAGAAAACACCTCGCATTCCGATTTTTTTATTTTATTGTGAAGATTTGCTTAAATTCAGATGATGTGCACTGAGAAAGGTCGAGAAAATGAATTATAGTGGAATAACAGCGGCAGAAATGACTTTATTTAGATAAATAAATATTTGAGAAAACACCTCGCATTCCGTATTTTTTTTTTATTGTGAAGATTTGCATAAATTCAGATGAAGTGCACTGAGAAGGGTCGAGAGAATGAATTATAGTGGAATAACAGCGGCAGAAATGACTTTATTTAGATAAATAAATATTTGAGAAAACACCTCGCATTCCGATTTTTTTATTTTATTGTGAAGATTCGCATAAATTCAGATGAAGTGCACTGAGAAGGGTCGAGAGAATGAATTATAGTGGAATAACAGCGGCAGAAATGACTTTATTTAGATAAATAAATATTTGAGAAAACACCTCGCATTCCGATTTTTTTATTTTATTGTGAAGATTCGCATAAATTCAGATGAAGTGCACTGAGAAGGGTCGAGAGAATGAATTATAGTGGAATAACAGCGGCAGAAATGACTTTATTTAGATAAATAAATATTTGAGAAAACACCTCGCATTCCGATTTTTTTATTTTATTGTGAAGATTCGCATAAATTCAGATGAAGTGCACTGAGAAGGGTCGAGAGAATGAATTTCAGTGGAATAACAGCGGCAGAAATGACTTTATTTAGATAAATAAATATTTGAGAAAACACCTCGCATTCCGTATTTTTTTTTTATTGTGAAGATTTGCATAAATTCAGATGAAGTGCACTGAGAAGGGTCGAGAGAATGAATTATAGAGGAATAACAGCGGCATAAATGACTTTATTTAGATAAATAAATATTTGAGAAAACACCTCGCATTCCGATTTTTTTATTTTATTGTGAAGATTCGCATAAATTCAGATGAAGTGCACTGAGAAGGGTCGAGAGAATGAATTTCAGTGGAATAACAGCGGCAGAAATGACTTTATTTAGATAAATAAATATTTGAGAAAACACCTCGCATTCCGATTTTTTTATTTTATTGTGAAGATTCGCATAAATTCAGATGAAGTGCACTGAGAAGGGTCGAGAGAATGAATTTCAGTGGAATAACAGCGGCAGAAATGACTTTATATAAATAAATAAATATTTGAGAAAACACCTCGCATTCCGATTTTTTTATTTTATTGTGAAGATTTGCATAAATTCAGATGATGTGCACTGAGAAAGGTCGAGAGAATGAATTTCAGTGGAATAAAAGCGGCAGAAATGACTTTATTTAGATAAATAAATATTTAGGAAAATACCTCGCATTCCGATTTTTTTATTTTATTGTGAAGATTTGCATTAATTCAGATGATGTGCACTGAGAAGTGTCGAGAGAATGAATTATAGTGGAATAACAGCGGCAGATATGATTTTATTTAGATAAATAAATATTTGAAAAAACACCTCTCATTCCGATTTCTTTATTTTATTGTGAAGATTTGCATAAATTCAGATGATGTGCACTGAGAAGGGTCGAGAGAATGAATTATAGAGGAATAACAGCGGTAGAAATGACTTTATTTAGATAAATTAATATTTGAGAAAACACCTCGCATTCCGATTTTTTTATTTTAATGTGAAGATTTACATAAATTCAGATGAAGTGCACTGAGAAGAGTCGAGAGAATGAATTTCAGTGGAATAACAGCGGAAGAAATGACTTTATTTAGATAAATAAATATTTGAGAAAACACCTCGCATTCCGTATTTTTTTTTTATTGTGAAGATTTGCATAAATTCAGATGAAGTGCACTGAGAAGGGTCGAGAGAATGAATTATAGTGGAATAACAGCTTCAGAAATGACTTTATTTAGATAAATAAATATTTGAGAAAACACCTCGCATTCCGATTTTTTTATTTTAATGTGAAGATTTGCATAAATTCAGATGAAGTGCACTGAGAAGGGTCGAGAGAATGAATTTCAGTGGAATAACAGCGGCAGATATGACTTTATTTAGATAAATAAATATTTGAGAAAACACCTCGCATTCCGATTTTTTTATTTTATTGTGAAGATTCGCATAAATTCAGATCAAGTGCACTGAGAAGGGTCGAGAGAATGTATTATAGTGGAATAACAGTGGCAGAAATGACTTTATGTAAATAAATAAATATTTGAGAAAACACCTCGCATTCCGATTTTTTTATTTTATTGTGAATATTTGCATAAATTCAGATGAAGTGCACTGAGAAGGGTCGAAAGAATGAATTATAGTGGAATAACAGCGGCAGAAATGACTTTATTTAGATAAATAAATATTTGAGAAAACACCTCGCATTCCGATTTTTTTATTTTATTGTGGCGATTCGCATAAATTCAGATCAAGTGCACTGAGAAGGGTCGAGAGAATGAATTATAGTGGAATAACAGCGGCAGAAATGACTTTATTTAGATAAATAAATATTTGAGAAAACACCTCGCATTCCGATTTTTTTATTTTATTGTGAAGATTTGCATAAATTCAGATGAATTGCACTGAGAAGAGTCGAGAGAATGAATTATAGTGGAATAACAGCGGCAGAAATGACTTTATGTAAATAAATAAATATTTGAGAAAACACCTCGCATTCCGATTTTTTTATTTTATTGTGAAGATTTGCATAAATTCAGATGAAGTGCACTGAGAAGTGTCGAGAGAATGAATTATAGTGGAATAACAGCGGCAGAAATGACTTTATTTAGATAAATAAATATTTGAGAAAACACCTCGCATTCCGATTTTTTTTTTTATTGTGAAGATTTGCATAAATTCAGATGAAGTGCACTGAGAAGGGTCGAGAGAATGAATTTCAGTGGAATAACAGCGGCAGAAATGACTTTATTTAGATAAATAAATATTTGAGAGAACACCTCGCATTCCGATTTTTTTATTTTAATGTGAAGATTTGAATAATTCAGATGAATTGCACTGAGAAGAGTCGAGAGAATGAATTATAGTGGAATAACAGCGGCAGAAATGACTTTATGTAAATAAATAAATATTTGAGAGAACACCTCGCATTCCGATTTTTTTATTTTATTGTGAAGATTTGCATAAATTCAGATGAATTGCACTGAGAAGAGTCGAGAGAATGAATTATAGTGGAATAACAGCGGCAGAAATGACTTTATGTAAATAAATAAATATTTGAGAAAACACCTCGCATTCCGATTTTTTTATTTTATTGTGAATATTTGCATAAATTCAGATGAAGTGCACTGAGAAGTGTCGAGAGAATGAATTATAGTGGAATAACAGCGGCAGAAATGATTTTATTTAGATAAATAAATATTTGAGAAAACACCTCGCATTCCGATTTTTTTATTTTAATGTGAAGATTTGCATAAATTCAGATGAAGTGCACTGAGAACGGTCGAGAGAATGAATTTCAGTGGAATAACAGCGGCAGAAATGACTTTATGTAAATAAATAAATATTTGAGAAAACACCTCGCATTCCGATTTTTTTATTTTATTGTGAATATTTGCATAAATTCAGATGAAGTGCACTGAGAAGTGTCGAGAGAATGAATTATAGTGGAATAACAGCGGCAGAAATGATTTTATTTAGATAAATAAATATTTGAGAAAACACCTCGCATTCCGATTTTTTTATTTTAATGTGAAGATTTGCATAAATTCAGATGAAGTGCACTGAGAACGGTCGAGAGAATGAATTTCAGTGGAATAACAGCGGCAGAAATGATTTTATTTAGATAAATAAATATTTGAGAAAACACCTCGCATTCCGATTTTTTTATTTTATTGTGAAGATTTATATAAATTCAGATGAATTGCACTGAGAAGAGTCAAGAGAATGAATTATAGTGGAATAACAGCGGCAGAAATGACTTTATGTAAATAAATAAATATTTGAGAAAACACCTCGCATTCCGATTTTTTTATTTTATTGTGAAGATTTGCATAAATTCAGATGATGTGCACTGAGAAGGGTCGAGAGAATGAATTATAGAGGAATAACAGCGGCAGAAATGACTTTATTTAGATAAATAAATATTTGAGAAAACACCTCGCATTCCGATTTTTTTATTTTATTGTGAAGATTTGCATAAATTCAGATGAAGTGCACTGAGAAGGGTCGAGAGAATGAATTTCAGTGGAATAACAGCGGCAGAAATGACTTTATTTAGATAAATAAATATTTGAGAGAACACCTCGCATTCCGATTTTTTTATTTTAATGTGAAGATTTGAATAATTCAGATGAATTGCACTGAGAAGAGTCGAGAGAATGAATTATAGTGGAATAACAGCGGCAGAAATGACTTTATGTAAATAAATAAATATTTGAGAAAACACCTCGCATTCCGATTTTTTTATTTTATTGTGAATATTTGCATAAATTCAGATGAAGTGCACTGAGAAGTGTCGAGAGAATGAATTATAGTGGAATAACAGCGGCAGAAATGACTTTATTTAGATAAATAAATATTTGAGAAAACACCTCGCATTCCGATTTTTTTATTTTATTGTGAATATTTGCATAAATTCAGATGAAGTGCAATGAGAAGGGTCGAGAGAATGAATTTCAGTGGAATAAGCGCGGCAGAAATGACTTTATGTAAATAAATAAATATTTGAGAAAACACCTCGTGTTCCGATTTTTTTACATTTATTGTGAAGATTCGCATAAATTCAGATCAAGTGCACTGAGAAGGGTCGAGAGAATGAATTTCAGTGGAATAACAGCGGCAGAAATGACTTTATTTAGATAAATTAATATTTGAGAAAACACCTCGCATTCCGATTTTTTTATTTTAATGTGAAGATTTGCATAAAATCAGATGAATTGCACTGAGAAGGGTCGAGAGAATGAATTATAGTGGAATAACAGCGGCAGAAATGACTTTATTTAGATAAATAAATATTTGAGAAAACACCTCGCATTCCGATTTTTTTATTTTATTGTGAAGATTTGCATAAATTCATATGAAGTGCAATGAGAAGGGTCGAGAGAATGAATTTCAGTGGAATAACAGCGGCAGAAATGACTTTATGTAAATAAATAAATATTTGAGAAAACACCTCGCATTCCGATTTTTTTATTTTATTGTGAAGATTTGCATAAATTCAGATGAAGTGCACTGAGAAGGGTCGAGAGAATGAATTATAGTGGAATAACAGCGGCAGAAATGACTTTATATAGATAAATAAATATTTGAGAAAACACCTAGCATTCCGATTTTTTTATTTTATTGTGAAGATTTGGATAAATTCAGATGAAGTGCACTGAGAAGGGTCGAGAGAATGAATTTCAGTGGAATAACAGCGGCAGAAATGACTTTATTTAGATAAATTAATATTTGAGAAAACACCTCTCATTCCGATTTTTTTATTTTATTGTGAAGATTCGCATAAATTCAGATCAAGTGCACAGAGAAGGGTCGAGAGAATGAATTATAGTGGAATAACAGCGGCAGAAATGATTTTATTTAGATAAATAAATATTTAGGAAAATACCTCGCATTCCGATTTTTTTATTTTATTGTGAAGATTTGCATAAATTCATATGAAGTGCAATGAGAAGGGTCCAGAGAATGAATTATAGTGGAATAACAGCGGCAGAAATGACTTTATTTAGATAAATAAATATTTGAGAAAACACCTCGCATTCCGATTTTTTTATTTCATCGTGAATATTTGCATAAATTCAGATGATGTGCAATGAGAAGGGTCAGGAGAATGAATTTCAGTTGAATAAGCGCGGCAGAAATGAATTTATGTAAATAAATAAATATTTGAGAAAACACCTCGCATTCCGATTTTTTTAATTTATTCTGAAGATTCGCATAAATTCAGATCAAGTGCACAGAGAAGGGTCGAGAGATTGAATTTCAGTGGAATAAAAACGGCAGAAATGACTTTATTTAGATAAATAAATATTTAGGAAAATACCTCGCATTCCGATTTTTTTATTTTATTGTGAAGATTTGCATAAATTCATATGAAGTGCAATGAGAAGGGTCGAGAGAATGAATTTCAGTGGAATAACAGCGGCAGAAATGACTTTATGTAAATAAATAAATATTTGAGAAAACACCTCGCATTCCGATTTTTTTATTTTATTGTGAAGATTTGCATAAATTCATATGAAGTGCAATGAGAAGGGTCGAGAGAATGAATTTCAGTGGAATAACAGCGGCAGAAATGACTTTATGTAAATAAATAAATATTTGAGAAAACACCTCGCATTCCGATTTTTTTATTTTATTGTGAAGATTTGCATAAATTCAGATGAAGTGCAATGAGAACGGTCGAGAGAATGAATTTCAGTGGAAAAACAGCGGCAGAAATGACTTTATGTAAATAAATAAATATTTGAGAAAACACCTCGCATTCCGATTTTTTTATTTTATTGTGAAGATTCGCATAAATTCAGATCAAGTGCAATGAGAAGGGTCGAGAGAATGAATTTCAGTGGAATAACAGCGGCAGAAATGACTTTATTTAGATAAATAAATATTTGAGAAAACACCTCGCATTCCGATTTTTTTATTTTAATGTGAAGATTTGCATAAATTCAGATCAAGTGCACTGAGAAGGGTCGAGAGAATGAATTATAGTGGAATAACAGCGGCATAAATGACTTTATTTAGATAAATAAATATTTGAGAAAACACCTCTCATTCCGATTTTTTTATTTTAATGTGAAGATTTGCATAAATTCAGATGAAGTGCACTGAGAAGGGTCGAGAGAATGAATTTCAGTGGAATAACAGCTTCTGAAATGACTTTATTTAGATAAATAAATATTTGAGAAAACACCTCGCATTCCGATTTTTTTTATTTTATTGTGAAGATTCGCATAAATTCAAATCAAGTGCAATGAGAAGGGTCGAGAGAATGAATTTCAGTGGAATAACAGCGGCAGAAATGACTTTATTTAGATAAATAAATATTTGAGAAAACACCTCGCATTCCGATTTTTTTATTTTAATGTGAAGATTTGCATAAATTCAGATGAAGTGCACTGAGAAGGGTCGAGAGAATGAATTATAGTGGAATAACAGCGGCATAAATGACTTTATTTAGATAAATAAATATTTGAGAAAACACCTCTCATTCCGATTTTTTTATTTTAATGTGAAGATTTGCATAAATTCAGATGAAGTGCACTGAGAAGGGTCGAGAGAATGAATTTCAGTGGAATAACAGCTTCTGAAATGACTTTATTTAGATAAATAAATATTTGAGAAAACACCTCTCATTCCGATTTTTTTATTTTAATGTGAAGATTTGCATAAATTCAGATGAAGTACACTGAGAAGGGTCGAGAGAATGAATTATAGTGGAATAACAGCGGCATAAATGACTTTATTTAGATAAATAAATATTTGAGAAAACACCTCTCATTCCGATTTTTTTATTTTAATGTGAAGATTTGCATAAATTTAGATGAAGTGCACTGAGAAGGGTCGAGAGAATGAATTATAGTGGAATAACAGCGGCAGAAATGACTTTATTTAGATAAATAAATATTTGAGAAAACACCTCGCATTCCGATTTTTTTATTTTAATGTGAAGATTTGCATAAAATTCAGATGATGTGCACTGAGAAGGGTCGAGAGAATGAATTATAGTGGAATAACAGCTTCAGAAATGACTTTATTTAGATAAATAAATATTTGAGAAAACACCTCGCATTCAGATTTTTTTATTTTAATGTGAAGATTTGCATAAATTCAGATGAAGTGCACTGAGAAGGGTCGAGAGAATGAATTATAGTGGAATAACAGCTTCAGAAATGACTTTATTTAGATAAATAAATATTTGAGAAAACACCTCGCATTCAGATTTTTTTATTTTAATGTGAAGATTTGCATAAATTCAGATGAAGTGCACTGAGAAGGGTCGAGAGAATGAATTATAGTGGAATAACAGCGGCATAAATGACTTTATTTAGATAAATAAATATTTGAGAAAACACCTCTCATTCTAATTTTTTTATTTTAATGTGAAGATTTGCATAAATTCAGATGAAGTGCACTGAGAAGGGTCGAGAGAATGAATTATAATGGAATAACAGCTTCAGAAATGACTTTATTTAGATAAATAAATATTTGAGAAAACACCTCGCATTCCGATTTTTTTATTTTAATGTGAAGATTTGCATAAATTCAGATGAAGTGCACTGAGAAGGGTCGAGAGAATGAATTATAGTGGAATAACAGCGGCATAAATGACTTTATTTAGATAAATAAATATTTGAGAAAACACCTCTCATTCCGATTTTTTTATTTTAATGTGAAGATTTGCATAAATTCAGATGAAGTGCACTGAGAAGGGTCGAGAGAATGAAATATAGTGGAATAACAGCGGCAGAAATGACTTTATTTAGATAAATAAATATTTGAGAAAACACCTCGCATTCCGATTTTTTTATTTTAATTTGAAGATTTGCATAAATTCAGATGAAGTGCACTGAGAAGGGTCTAGAGAATGAAATATAGTGGAATAACAGCTTCAGAAATGACTTTATTTAGATAAATAAATATTTGAGAAAACACCTCGCATTCCGATTTTTTTATTTTAATGTGAAGATTTGCATAAATTCAGATGAAGTGCACTGAGAAGGGTCGAGAGAATGAATTATAGTGGAATAACAGCGGCAGAAATGACTTTATTTAGATAAATAAATATTTGAGAAAACACCTCGCATTCCGATTTTTTTATTTTATTGTGAAGATTCGCATAAATTCAGATCAAGTGCACTGAGAAGGGTCGAGAGAATGTATTATAGTGGAATAACAGCGGCAGAAATGACTTTATTTAGATTAAATAAATATTTGAGAAAACACCTGGCATTCCGATTTTTTTATTTTAATGTGAAGATTTGCATAAATTCAGATGAAGTGCACTGAGAAGGGTCGAGAGAATGAATTATAGTGGAATAACAGCGGCAGAAATGACTTTATTTAGATAAATAAATATTTGAGAAAACACCTCTCATTCCGATTTTTTTATTTTATTATGAAGATTTGCATAAATTCAGATGAAGTGCACTGAGAAGGGTCGAGAGAATGAATTATAGTGGAATAACAGCGGCAGAAATGACTTTATTTAGATTAATAAATATTTGAGAAAACACCTCGCATTCCGATTTTTTTATTTTATTGTGAAGATTTGCATTAATTCAGATGAAGTTCACTGAGAAGGGTCGGGAGAATGAATTATAGTGGAATAACAGCGGCAGAAATGACTTTATTTAGATAAATAAATATTTGAGAAAACACCTCTCATTCCGATTTTTTTATTTTATTGTGAAGATTTGCATAAATTCAGATGAAGTGCACTGAGAAGGGTCGAGAGAATGAATTATAGTGGAATAACAGCGGCAGAAATGACTTTATTTAGATAAATAAATATTTGAGAAAACACCTCTCATTCCGATTTTTTTATTTTATTGTGAAGATTTGCATAAATTCAGATGAAGTGCACTGAGAAGGGTCGAGAGAATGAATTATAGTGGAATAACAGCGGCAGAAATGACTTTATTTAGATAAATAAATATTTGAGAAAACACCTCTCATTCCGATTTTTTTATTTTATTTTGAAGATTTGCATAAATTCAGATGAAGTGCACTGAGAAGGGTCGAGAGAATGAATTATAGTGGAATAACAGCGGCAGAAATGACTTTATTTAGATAAATAAATATTTGAGAAAACACCTCTCATTCCGATTTTTTTATTTTATTTTGAAGATTTGCATAAATTCAGATGAAGTGCACTGAGAAGGGTCGAGAGAATGAATTATAGTGGAATAACAGCGGCAGAAATGACTTTATTTAGATAAATATATATTTGAGAAAACACCTCGCATTCCGATTTTTTTATTTTATTGTGAAGATTTGCATAAATTCAGATGAATTGCACTGAGAAGGGTCGAGAGAATGAATTATAGTGGAATAACAGCGGCAGAAATGACTTTATTTAGATAAATAAATATTTGAGAAAACACCTCGCATTCCGATTTTTTTATTTTATTGTGAAGATTTGCATAAATTCAGATGAAGTGCATTGAGAAGGGTCGAGAGAATGAATTATAGTGGAATAACAGCCGCAGAAATGACTTTATTTAGATAAATAAATATTTGAGAATACACCTCGCATTCCGATTTCTTTATTTTATTGTGAAGATTTGCATAAAATCAGATGAAGTGCACTGAGAAGGGTCGAGAGAATGAATTATAGTGGAATAACAGCGGCAGAAAAGACTTTATGTAAATAAATATATATTTGAGAAAACACCTCGCATTCCGATTTTTTTATTTTATTGTGAAGATTCGCATTAATTCAGATGAAGTGCACTGAGAAGGGTCGAGAGAATGAATTTCAGTGGAATAACAGAGGCAGAAATGACTTTATTTAGATAAATAAATATTTGAGAAAACACATCGCATTCCGATTTTTTTATTTTATTGGAAAGATTTGCATAAATTCAGATGAATTGCACTGAGAAGGGTCGAGAGAATGAATTTCAGTGGAATAACAGAGGCAGAAATGACTTTATTTAGATAAATAAATATTTGAGAAAACACATCGCATTCCGATTTTTTTATTTTATTGGAAATATTTGCATAAATTCATATGAAGTGCACTGAGAAGGGTCGAGAGAATGAATTTCAGTGGAATAACAGAGGCAGAAATGACTTCATTTAGATAAATAAATATTTGAGAAAACACATCGCATTCCGATTTTTTTATTTTATTGGAAAGATTTGCATAAATTCAGATGAATTGCAATGAGAAGGGTCGAGAGAATGAATTATAGTGGAATAACAGCCGCAGAAATGACTTTATTTAGATAAATAAATATTTGAGAATACACCTCGCATTCCGATTTCTTTATTTTATTGTGAAGATTTGCATAAAATCAGATGAAGTGCACTGAGAAGGGTCGAGAGAATGAATTATAGTGGAATAACAGCGGCAGAAAAGACTTTATGTAAATAAATATATATTTGAGAAAACACCTCGCATTCCGATTTTTTTATTTTATTGTGAAGATTCGCATTAATTCAGATGAAGTGCACTGAGAAGGGTCGAGAGAATGAATTTCAGTGGAATAACAGAGGCACAAATGACTTCATTTAGATAAATAAATATTTGAGAAAACACATCGCATTCCGATTTTTTTATTTTATTGGAAAGATTTGCATAAATTCAGATGAATTGCACTGAGAAGGGTCGAGAGAATGAATTTCAGTGGAATAACAGAGGCAGAAATGACTTTATTTAGATAAATAAATATTTGAGAAAACACATCGCATTCCGATTTTTTTATTTTATTGGAAAGATTTGCATAAATTCAGATGAAGTGCACTGAGAAGGGTCGAGAGAATGAATTTCAGTGGAATAACAGCGGCAGAAATGACTTTATTTAGATAAATAAATATTTCAGAAAACACCTCGCATTCCGATTTTTTTATTTTATTGTGAAGATTTGCATAAATTCAGATGAAGTGCACTGAGAAGGGTCGAGAGACTGAATTTCAGTGGAATAACAGCGGCAGAAATGACTTTATTTAGATAAATAAATATTTGAGAAAACACCTCGCATTCCGATTTTTTTATTTTATTGTGAAGATTTGCATAAATTCAGATAAAGTGCACTGAGAAGGGTCGAGAGACTGAATTTCAGTGGAATAACAGCGGCAGAAATGACTTTATTTAGATAAATAAATATTTGAGAAAACACCTCGCATTCCGATTTTTGTATTTTATTGTGAAGATTTGCATAAATTCAGATGAATTGCACTGAGAAGGGTCGAGAGAATGAATTATAGCGGAATAACAGCGGCAGAAATGACTTTATTTAGATAAATAAATATTTGAGAAAACACCTCGCATTCCGATTTTTTTATTTTATTGTGAAGATTTGCATAAATTCAGATGAAGTGCACTGAGAAGGGTCGAGAGAATGAATTTCAGTGGAATAACAGCGGCAGATATGACTTTATTTAGATAAATAAATATTTGAGAAAACACCTCGCATTCCGATTTTTGTATTTTATTGTGAAGATTTGCATAAATTCAGATGAATTGCACTGAGAAGGGTCGAGAGAATGAATTATAGCGGAATAACAGCGGCAGAAATGACTTTATTTAGATAAATAAATATTTGAGAAAACACCTCGCATTCCGATTTTTTTATTTTATTGTGAAGATTTGCATAAATTCAGATGAAGTGCACTGAGAAGGTTCGAGAGAATGAATTTCAGTGGAATAACAGCGGCAGAAATGACTTTATTTAGATAAATAAATATTTGAGAAAACACCGCGCATTCCAATTTTTGTATTTTATTGTGAAGATTTGCATAAATTCAGATGAATTGCACTCAGAAGGGTCGAGAGAATGAATTATAGCCGAATAACAGCGGCAGAAATGACTTTATTTAGATAAATAAATATTTGAGAAAACACCTCGCATTCCGATTTTTTTATTTTATTGTGAAGATTTGCATAAATTCAGATGAAGTGCACTGAGAAGGGTCGAGAGAATGAATTTCAGTGGAATAACAGCGGCAGATATGACTTTATTTAGATAAATAAATATTTGAGAAAACACATCGCATTCCGATTTTTTTATTTTATTGTGAAGATTTGCATAAATTCAGATAAAGTGCACTGAGAAGGGTCGAGAGAATGAATTTCAGTGGAATAACAGCGGCAGAAATGACTTTATTTAGATAAATAAATATTTGAGAAAACACCTCGCATTCCGATTTTTTTATTTTATTGTGAAGATTTGCATAAATTCAGATGAAGTGCACTGAGAAGGGTCGAGAGAATGAATTTCAGTGGAATAACAGCGGCAGAAATGACTTTATTTCCATGAAAAGGTCTTGAGAAAACACCTCGCATTCCGATTTTTTTATTTTACTGTGAAGATTTGCATAAATTCAGATGAAGTGCAATGAGAAGGGTCTAGAGAATGAATTTCAGTGGAATAACAGCGGCAGAAATGACTTTATTTAGATAAATAAATATTTGAGAAAACACCTCGCATTCCGATTTTTTTATTTTATTGTGAAGATTTGCATAAATTCAGATGAAGTGCACTGAGAAGGGTCGAGAGAATGAATTTCAGTGGAATAACAGCGGCAGATATGACTTTATTTAGATAAATAAATATTTGAGAAAACACATCGCATTCCGATTTTTTTATTTTATTGTGAAGATTTGCATAAATTCAGATAAAGTGCACTGACAAGGGTCGAGAGAATGAATTTCAGTGGAATAACAGCGGCAGAAATGACTTTATTTAGATAAATAAATATTTGAGAAAACACCTCGCATTCCGATTTTTTTATTTTATTGTGAAGATTTGCATAAATTCAGATGAAGTGCACTGAGAAGGGTCGAGTGAATGAATTTCAGTGGAATAACAGCGGCAGAAATGACTTTATTTCTATGAAAAAGTCTTGAGAAAACACCTCGCATTCCGATTTTTTTATTTTACTGTGAAGATTTGCATAAATTCAGATGAAGTGCAATGAGAAGGGTCTAGAGAATGAATTTCAGTGGAATAACAGCGGCAGAAATGACTTTATTTAGATAAATAAATATTTGAGAAAACACCTAGCATTCCGATTTTTTTATTTTATTGTGAAGATTCGCATAAATTCAGATCAAGTGCAATGAGAAGGGTCGAGAGAATGAATTTCAGTGGAATAAAAACGGCAGAAATGACTTTATTTAGATAAATAAATATTTAGGAAAATACCTCGCATTCCGATTTTATTTATTTTATTGTGAAGATTTGCATAAATTCATATGAAGTGCACTGAGAAGGGTCGAGAGAATGAATTATAGTGGAATAACAGCGGCAGAAATGACTTTATTTAGATAAATAAATATTTGAGAAAACACCTCGCATTCCGATTTTTTTATTTTATTGTGAAGATTCGCATAAATTCAGATCAAGTGCAATGAGAAGGGTCGAGAGAATGACTTTCAGTGGAATAACAGCGGCAGAAATGACTTTATGTAAATAAATAAATATTTGAGAAAACACCTCGCATTCCGATTTTTTTATTTTATTGTGAAGATTTGCATAAATTCAGATGAAGTGCAATGAGAACGGTCGAGAGAATGAATTTCAGTGGAAAAACAGCGGCAGAAATGACTTTATGTAAATAAATAAATATTTGAGAAAACACCTCGCATTCCGATTTTTTTATTTTATTGTGAAGATTCGCATAAATTCAGATCAAGTGCAATGAGAAGGGTCGAGAGAATGAATTTCAGTGGAATAACAGCGGCAGAAATGACTTTATTTAGATAAATAAATATTTGAGAAAACACCTCGCATTCCGATTTTTTTATTTTAATGTGAAGATTTGCATAAATTCAGATCAAGTGCACTGAGAAGGGTCGAGAGAATGAATTATAGTGGAATAACAGCGGCAGAAATGACTTTATGTAAATAAATAAATATTTGAGAAAACACCTCGCATTCCGATTTTTTTATTTTATTGTGAAGATTTGCATAAATTCAGATGAAGTGCAATGAGAACGGTCGAGAGAATGAATTTCAGTGGAAAAACAGCGGCAGAAATGACTTTATGTAAATAAATAAATATTTGAGAAAACACCTCGCATTCCGATTTTTTTATTTTATTGTGAAGATTCGCATAAATTCAGATCAAGTGCAATGAGAAGGGTCGAGAGAATGAATTTCAGTGGAATAACAGCGGCAGAAATGACTTTATTTAGATAAATAAATATTTGAGAAAACACCTCGCATTCCGATTTTTTTATTTTAATGTGAAGATTTGCATAAATTCAGATCAAGTGCACTGAGAAGGGTCGAGAGAATGAATTATAGTGGAATAACAGCGGCATAAATGACTTTATTTAGATAAATAAATATTTGAGAAAACACCTCTCATTCCGATTTTTTTATTTTAATGTGAAGATTTGCATAAATTCAGATGAAGTGCACTGAGAAGGGTCGAGAGAATGAATTTCAGTGGAATAACAGCTTCTGAAATGACTTTATTTAGATAAATAAATATTTGAGAAAACACCTCGCATTCCGATTTTTTTTATTTTATTGTGAAGATTCGCATAAATTCAAATCAAGTGCAATGAGAAGGGTCGAGAGAATGAATTTCAGTGGAATAACAGCGGCAGAAATGACTTTATTTAGATAAATAAATATTTGAGAAAACACCTCGCATTCCGATTTTTTTATTTTAATGTGAAGATTTGCATAAATTCAGATGAAGTGCACTGAGAAGGGTCGAGAGAATGAATTATAGTGGAATAACAGCGGCATAAATGACTTTATTTAGATAAATAAATATTTGAGAAAACACCTCTCATTCCGATTTTTTTATTTTAATGTGAAGATTTGCATAAATTCAGATGAAGTGCACTGAGAAGGGTCGAGAGAATGAATTTCAGTGGAATAACAGCTTCTGAAATGACTTTATTTAGATAAATAAATATTTGAGAAAACACCTCTCATTCCGATTTTTTTATTTTAATGTGAAGATTTGCATAAATTCAGATGAAGTACACTGAGAAGGGTCGAGAGAATGAATTATAGTGGAATAACAGCGGCATAAATGACTTTATTTAGATAAATAAATATTTGAGAAAACACCTCTCATTCCGATTTTTTTATTTTAATGTGAAGATTTGCATAAATTTGGATGAAGTGCACTGAGAAGGGTCGAGAGAATGAATTATAGTGGAATAACAGCGGCAGAAATGACTTTATTTAGATAAATAAATATTTGAGAAAACACCTCGCATTCCGATTTTTTTATTTTAATGTGAAGATTTGCATAAAATTCAGATGATGTGCACTGAGAAGGGTCGAGAGAATGAATTATAGTGGAATAACAGCTTCAGAAATGACTTTATTTAGATAAATAAATATTTGAGAAAACACCTCGCATTCAGATTTTTTTATTTTAATGTGAAGATTTGCATAAATTCAGATGAAGTGCACTGAGAAGGGTCGAGAGAATGAATTATAGTGGAATAACAGCTTCAGAAATGACTTTATTTAGATAAATAAATATTTGAGAAAACACCTCGCATTCAGATTTTTTTATTTTAATGTGAAGATTTGCATAAATTCAGATGAAGTGCACTGAGAAGGGTCGAGAGAATGAATTATAGTGGAATAACAGCGGCATAAATGACTTTATTTAGATAAATAAATATTTGAGAAAACACCTCTCATTCTAATTTTTTTATTTTAATGTGAAGATTTGCATAAATTCAGATGAAGTGCACTGAGAAGGGTCGAGAGAATGAATTATAATGGAATAACAGCTTCAGAAATGACTTTATTTAGATAAATAAATATTTGAGAAAACACCTCGCATTCCGATTTTTTTATTTTAATGTGAAGATTTGCATAAATTCAGATGAAGTGCACTGAGAAGGGTGGAGAGAATGAATTATAGTGGAATAACAGCGGCATAAATGACTTTATTTAGATAAATAAATATTTGAGAAAACACCTCTCATTCCGATTTTTTTATTTTAATGTGAAGATTTGCATAAATTCAGATGAAGTGCACTGAGAAGGGTCGAGAGAATGAAATATAGTGGAATAACAGCGGCAGAAATGACTTTATTTAGATAAATAAATATTTGAGAAAACACCTCGCATTCCGATTTTTTTATTTTAATTTGAAGATTTGCATAAATTCAGATGAAGTGCACTGAGAAGGGTCTAGAGAATGAAATATAGTGGAATAACAGCTTCAGAAATGACTTTATTTAGATAAATAAATATTTGAGAAAACACCTCGCATTCCGATTTTTTTATTTTAATGTGAAGATTTGCATAAATTCAGATGAAACGCACTGAGAAGGGTCGAGAGAATGAATTATAGTGGAATAACAGCGGCAGAAATGACTTTATTTAGATAAATAAATATTTGAGAAAACACCTCGCATTCCGATTTTTTTATTTTATTGTGAAGATTCGCATAAATTCAGATCAAGTGCACTGAGAAGGGTCGAGAGAATGTATTATAGTGGAATAACAGCGGCAGAAATGACTTTATTTAGATTAAATAAATATTTGAGAAAACACCTGGCATTCCGATTTTTTTATTTTAATGTGAAGATTTGCATAAATTCAGATGAAGTGCACTGAGAAGGGTCGAGAGAATGAATTATAGTGGAATAACAGCGGCAGAAATGACTTTATTTAGATAAATAAATATTTGAGAAAACACCTCTCATTCCGATTTTTTTATTTTATTATGAAGATTTGCATAAATTCAGATGAAGTGCACTGAGAAGGGTCGAGAGAATGAATTATAGTGGAATAACAGCGGCAGAAATGACTTTATTTAGATTAATAAATATTTGAGAAAACACCTCGCATTCCGATTTTTTTATTTTATTGTGAAGATTTGCATTAATTCAGATGAAGTTCACTGAGAAGGGTCGGGAGAATGAATTATAGTGGAATAACAGCGGCAGAAATGACTTTATTTAGATAAATAAATATTTGAGAAAACACCTCTCATTCCGATTTTTTTATTTTATTGTGAAGATTTGCATAAATTCAGATGAAGTGCACTGAGAAGGGTCGAGAGAATGAATTATAGTGGAATAACAGCGGCAGAAATGACTTTATTTAGATAAATAAATATTTGAGAAAACACCTCTCATTCCGATTTTTTTATTTTATTTTGAAGATTTGCATAAATTCAGATGAAGTGCACTGAGAAGGGTCGAGAGAATGAATTATAGTGGAATAACAGCGGCAGAAATGACTTTATTTAGATAAATAAATATTTGAGAAAACACCTCTCATTCCGATTTTTTTATTTTATTTTGAAGATTTGCATAAATTCAGATGAAGTGCACTGAGAAGGGTCGGGAGAATGAATTATAGTGGAATAACAGCGGCAGAAATGACTTTATTTAGATAAATAAATATTTGAGAAAACACCTCGCATTCCGATTTTTTTATTTTATTGTGAAGATTTGCATAAATTCAGATGAAGTGCACTGAGAAGGGTCGAGAGAATGAATTATAGTGGAATAACAGCGGCAGAAATGACTTTATTTAGATAAATAAATATTTGAGAAAACACCTCTCATTCCGATTTTTTTATTTTATTTTGAAGATTTGCATAAATTCAGATGAAGTGCACTGAGAAGGGTCGAGAGAATGAATTATAGTGGAATAACAGCGGCAGAAATGACTTTATTTAGATAAATAAATATTTGAGAAAACACCTCTCATTCCGATTTTTTTATTTTATTTTGAAGATTTGCATAAATTCAGATGAAGTGCACTGAGAAGGGTCGAGAGAATGAATTATAGTGGAATAACAGCGGCAGAAATGACTTTATTTAGATAAATAAATATTTGAGAAAACACCTCGCATTCCGATTTTTTTATTTTATTGTGAAGATTTGCATAAATTCAGATGAATTGCACTGAGAAGGGTCGAGAGAATGAATTATAGTGGAATAACAGCGGCAGAAATGACTTTATTTAGATAAATAAATATTTGAGAAAACACCTCGCATTCCGATTTTTTTATTTTATTGTGAAGATTTGCATAAATTCAGATGAAGTGCATTGAGAAGGGTCGAGAGAATGAATTATAGTGGAATAACAGCCGCAGAAATGACTTTATTTAGATAAATAAATATTTGAGAATACACCTCGCATTCCGATTTCTTTATTTTATTGTGAAGATTTGCATAAAATCAGATGAAGTGCACTGAGAAGGGTCGAGAGAATGAATTATAGTGGAATAACAGCGGCAGAAAAGACTTTATGTAAATAAATATATATTTGAGAAAACACCTCGCATTCCGATTTTTTTATTTTATTGTGAAGATTCGCATTAATTCAGATGAAGTGCACTGAGAAGGGTCGAGAGAATGAATTTCAGTGGAATAACAGAGGCAGAAATGACTTTATTTAGATAAATAAATATTTGAGAAAACACATCGCATTCCGATTTTTTTATTTTATTGGAAAGATTTGCATAAATTCAGATGAATTGCACTGAGAAGGGTCGAGAGAATGAATTTCAGTGGAATAACAGAGGCAGAAATGACTTTATTTAGATAAATAAATATTTGAGAAAACACATCGCATTCCGATTTTTTTATTTTATTGGAAATATTTGCATAAATTCATATGAAGTGCACTGAGAAGGGTCGAGAGAATGAATTTCAGTGGAATAACAGAGGCAGAAATGACTTCATTTAGATAAATAAATATTTGAGAAAACACATCGCATTCCGATTTTTTTATTTTATTGGAAAGATTTGCATAAATTCAGATGAATTGCAATGAGAAGGGTCGAGAGAATGAATTATAGTGGAATAACAGCCGCAGAAATGACTTTATTTAGATAAATAAATATTTGAGAATACACCTCGCATTCCGATTTCTTTATTTTATTGTGAAGATTTGCATAAAATCAGATGAAGTGCACTGAGAAGGGTCGAGAGAATGAATTATAGTGGAATAACAGCGGCAGAAAAGACTTTATGTAAATAAATATATATTTGAGAAAACACCTCGCATTCCGATTTTTTTATTTTATTGTGAAGATTCGCATTAATTCAGATGAAGTGCACTGAGAAGGGTCGAGAGAATGAATTTCAGTGGAATAACAGAGGCAGAAATGACTTCATTTAGATAAATAAATATTTGAGAAAACACATCGCATTCCGATTTTTTTATTTTATTGGAAAGATTTGCATAAATTCAGATGAATTGCACTGAGAAGGGTCGAGAGAATGAATTTCAGTGGAATAACAGAGGCAGAAATGACTTTATTTAGATAAATAAATATTTGAGAAAACACATCGCATTCCGATTTTTTTATTTTATTGGAAAGATTTGCATAAATTCAGATGAAGTGCACTGAGAAGGGTCGAGAGAATGAATTTCAGTGGAATAACAGCGGCAGAAATGACTTTATTTAGATAAATAAATATTTCAGAAAACACCTCGCATTCCGATTTTTTTATTTTATTGTGAAGATTTGCATAAATTCAGATGAAGTGCACTGAGAAGGGTCGAGAGACTGAATTTCAGTGGAATAACAGCGGCAGAAATGACTTTATTTAGATAAATAAATATTTGAGAAAACACCTCGCATTCCGATTTTTTTATTTTATTGTGAAGATTTGCATAAATTCAGATAAAGTGCACTGAGAAGGGTCGAGAGACTGAATTTCAGTGGAATAACAGCGGCAGAAATGACTTTATTTAGATAAATAAATATTTGAGAAAACACCTCGCATTCCGATTTTTGTATTTTTTTGTGAAGATTTGCATAAATTCAGATGAATTGCACTGAGAAGGGTCGAGAGAATGAATTATAGCGGAATAACAGCGGCAGAAATGACTTTATTTAGATAAATAAATATTTGAGAAAACACCTCGCATTCCGATTTTTTTATTTTATTGTGAAGATTTGCATAAATTCAGATGAAGTGCACTGAGAAGGGTCGAGAGAATGAATTTCAGTGGAATAACAGCGGCAGATATGACTTTATTTAGATAAATAAATATTTGAGAAAACACCTCGCATTCCGATTTTTGTATTTTATTGTGAAGATTTGCATAAATTCAGATAAAGTGCACTGAGAAGGGTCGAGAGAATGAATTTCAGTGGAATAACAGAGGCAGAAATGACTTTATTTAGATAAATAAATATTTGAGAAAACACATCGCATTCCGATTTTTTTATTTTATTGGAAATATTTGCATAAATTCATATGAAGTGCACTGAGAAGGGTCGAGAGAATGAATTTCAGTGGAATAACAGAGGCAGAAATGACTTCATTTAGATAAATAAATATTTGAGAAAACACATCGCATTCCGATTTTTTTATTTTATTGGAAAGATTTGCATAAATTCAGATGAATTGCAATGAGAAGGGTCGAGAGAATGAATTATAGTGGAATAACAGCCGCAGAAATGACTTTATTTAGATAAATAAATATTTGAGAATACACCTCGCATTCCGATTTCTTTATTTTATTGTGAAGATTTGCATAAAATCAGATGAAGTGCACTGAGAAGGGTCGAGAGAATGAATTATAGTGGAATAACAGCGGCAGAAAAGACTTTATGTAAATAAATATATATTTGAGAAAACACCTCGCATTCCGATTTTTTTATTTTATTGTGAAGATTCGCATTAATTCAGATGAAGTGCACTGAGAAGGGTCGAGAGAATGAATTTCAGTGGAATAACAGAGGCAGAAATGACTTCATTTAGATAAATAAATATTTGAGAAAACACATCGCATTCCGATTTTTTTATTTTATTGGAAAGATTTGCATAAATTCAGATGAATTGCACTGAGAAGGGTCGAGAGAATGAATTTCAGTGGAATAACAGAGGCAGAAATGACTTTATTTAGATAAATAAATATTTGAGAAAACACATCGCATTCCGATTTTTTTATTTTATTGGAAAGATTTGCATAAATTCAGATGAAGTGCACTGAGAAGGGTCGAGAGAATGAATTTCAGTGGAATAACAGCGGCAGAAATGACTTTATTTAGATAAATAAATATTTCAGAAAACACCTCGCATTCCGATTTTTTTATTTTATTGTGAAGATTTGCATAAATTCAGATGAAGTGCACTGAGAAGGGTCGAGAGACTGAATTTCAGTGGAATAACAGCGGCAGAAATGACTTTATTTAGATAAATAAATATTTGAGAAAACACCTCGCATTCCGATTTTTTTATTTTATTGTGAAGATTTGCATAAATTCAGATAAAGTGCACTGAGAAGGGTCGAGAGACTGAATTTCAGTGGAATAACAGCGGCAGAAATGACTTTATTTAGATAAATAAATATTTGAGAAAACACCTCGCATTCCGATTTTTGTATTTTTTTGTGAAGATTTGCATAAATTCAGATGAATTGCACTGAGAAGGGTCGAGAGAATGAATTATAGCGGAATAACAGCGGCAGAAATGACTTTATTTAGATAAATAAATATTTGAGAAAACACCTCGCATTCCGATTTTTTTATTTTATTGTGAAGATTTGCATAAATTCAGATGAAGTGCACTGAGAAGGGTCGAGAGAATGAATTTCAGTGGAATAACAGCGGCAGATATGACTTTATTTAGATAAATAAATATTTGAGAAAACACCTCGCATTCCGATTTTTGTATTTTATTGTGAAGATTTGCATAAATTCAGATGAATTGCACTGAGAAGGGTCGAGAGAATGAATTATAGCGGAATAACCGCGGCAGAAATGACTTTATTTAGATAAATAAATATATGAGAAAACACCTCGCATTCCGATTTTTTTATTTTATTGTGAAGATTTGCATAAATTCAGATGAAGTGCACTGAGAAGGTTCGAGAGAATGAATTTCAGTGGAATAACAGCTGCAGAAATGACTTTATTTAGATAAATAAATATTTGAGAAAACACCGCGCATTCCAATTTTTGTATTTTATTGTGAAGATTTGCATAAATTCAGATGAATTGCACTCAGAAGGGTCGAGAGAATGAATTATAGCCGAATAACAGCGGCAGAAATGACTTTATTTAGATAAATAAATATTTGAGAAAACACCTCGCATTCCGATTTTTTTATTTTATTGTGAAGATTTGCATAAATTCAGATGAAGTGCACTGAGAAGGGTCGAGAGAATGAATTTCAGTGGAATAACAGCGGCAGATATGACTTTATTTAGATAAATAAATATTTGAGAAAACACATCGCATTCCGATTTTTTTATTTTATTGTGAAGATTTGCATAAATTCAGATAAAGTGCACTGAGAAGGGTCGAGAGAATGAATTTCAGTGGAATAACAGCGGCAGAAATGACTTTATTTAGATAAATAAATATTTGAGAAAACACCTCGCATTCCGATTTTTTTATTTTATTGTGAAGATTTGCATAAATTCAGATGAAGTGCACTGAGAAGGGTCGAGAGAATGAATTTCAGTGGAATAACAGCGGCAGAAATGACTTTATTTCCATGAAAAGGTCTTGAGAAAACACCTCGCATTCCGATTTTTTTATTTTACTGTGAAGATTTGCATAAATTCAGATGAAGTGCAATGAGAAGGGTCTAGAGAATGAATTTCAGTGGAATAACAGCGGCAGAAATGACTTTATTTAGATAAATAAATATTTGAGAAAACACCTCGCATTCCGATTTTTTTATTTTATTGTGAAGATTTGCATAAATTCAGATGAAGTGCACTGAGAAGGGTCGAGAGAATGAATTTCAGTGGAATAACAGCGGCAGATATGACTTTATTTAGATAAATAAATATTTGAGAAAACACATCGCATTCCGATTTTTTTATTTTATTGTGAAGATTTGCATAAATTCAGATAAAGTGCACTGAGAAGGGTCGAGAGAATGAATTTCAGTGGAATAACAGCGGCAGAAATGACTTTATTTAGATAAATAAATATTTGAGAAAACACCTCGCATTCCGATTTTTTTATTTTATTGTGAAGATTTGCATAAATTCAGATGAAGTGCACTGAGAAGGGTCGAGTGAATGAATTTCAGTGGAATAACAGCGGCAGAAATGACTTTATTTCTATGAAAAAGTCTTGAGAAAACACCTCGCATTCCGATTTTTTTATTTTACTGTGAAGATTTGCATAAATTCAGATGAAGTGCAATGAGAAGGGTCTAGAGAATGAATTTCAGTGGAATAACAGCGGCAGAAATGACTTTATTTAGATAAATAAATATTTGAGAAAACACCTAGCATTCCGATTTTTTTATTTTATTGTGAAGATTCGCATAAATTCAGATCAAGTGCAATGAGAAGGGTCGAGAGAATGAATTTCAGTGGAATAAAAACGGCAGAAATGACTTTATTTAGATAAATAAATATTTAGGAAAATACCTCGCATTCCGATTTTATTTATTTTATTGTGAAGATTTGCATAAATTCATATGAAGTGCACTGAGAAGGGTCGAGAGAATGAATTATAGTGGAATAACAGCGGCAGAAATGACTTTATTTAGATAAATAAATATTTGAGAAAACACCTCGCATTCCGATTTTTTTATTTTATTGTGAAGATTCGCATAAATTCAGATCAAGTGCAATGAGAAGGGTCGAGAGAATGACTTTCAGTGGAATAACAGCGGCAGAAATGACTTTATTTAGATAAATAAATATTTGAGTAAAACACCTCGCATTCCGATTTTTTTATTTTAATGTGAAGATTTGCATAAATTCAGATGAAGTGCACTGAGAAGGGTCGAGAGAATGAATTATAGTGGAATAACAGCGGCATAAATGACTTTATTTAGATAAATAAATATTTGAGAAAACACCTCTCATTCCGATTTTTTTATTTTAATGTGAAGATTTGCATAAATTCAGATGAAGTGCACTGAGAAGGGTCGAGAGAATGAATTTCAGTGGAATATCAGCTTCTGAAATGACTTTATTTAGATAAATAAATATTTGAGAAAACACCTCGCATTCCGATTTTTTTATTTTATTGTGAAGATTCGCATAAATTCAAATCAAGTGCAATGAGAAGGGTCGAGAGAATGAATTTCAGTGGAATAACAGCGGCAGAAATGACTTTATATAGATAAATATATATTTGAGAAAACACCTCGCATTCCGATTTTTTTATTTTATTGTGAAGATTCGCAAAAATTCAAATCAAGTGCAATGAGAAGGGTCGAGAGAATGAATTTCAGTGGAATAACAGCGGCAGAAATGACTTTATTTAGATAAATAAATATTTGAGAAAACACCTCGCATTCCGATTTTTTTATTTTAATGTGAAGATTTGCATAAATTCAGATGAAGTGCACTGAGAAGGGTCGAGAGAATGAATTATAGTGGAATAACAGCGGCATAAATGACTTTATTTAGATAAATAAATATTTGAGAAAACACCTCTCATTCCGATTTTTTTATTTTAATGTGAAGATTTGCATAAATTTAGATGAAGTGCACTGAGAAGGGTCGAGAGAATGAATTATAGTGGAATAACAGCGGCAGAAATGACTTTATTTAGATAAATAAATATTTGAGAAAACACCTCGCATTCCGATTTTTTTATTTTAATGTGAAGATTTGCATAAATTCAGATAAAGTGCACTGCGAAGGGTCGAGAGAATGAATTACAGTGGAATAACAGCGGCATAAATGACTTTATTTAGATAAATAAATATTTGAGAAAACACCTCGCATTCCGATTTTTTTATTTTAATGTGAAGATTTGCATAAAATTCAGATGATGTGCACTGAGAAGGGTCGAGAGAATGAATTATAGTGGAATAACAGCTTCAGAAATGACTTTATTTAGATAAATAAATATTTGAGAAAACACCTCGCATTCCGATTTTTTTATTTTATTGTGAAGATTTGCATAAATTCAGATGAAGTGCACTGAGAAGGGTCGAGAGAATGAATTTCAGTGGAATAACAGCGGCAGATATGACTTTATTTAGATAAATAAATATTTGAGAAAACACATCGCATTCCGATTTTTTTATTTTAT
The DNA here is from genome assembly GCA_933228895.1 of Platycnemis pennipes. Classification (NCBI taxonomy): domain Eukaryota; kingdom Metazoa; phylum Arthropoda; class Insecta; order Odonata; family Platycnemididae; genus Platycnemis; species Platycnemis pennipes. Next base: position 169,977,869 of record OW121847.1, read on the forward strand.
TGTGAAGATTTGCATAAATTCAGATAAAGTGCACTGAGAAGGGTCGAGAGAATGAATTTCAGTGGAATAACAGCGGCAGAAATGACTTTATTTAGATAAATAAATATTTGAGAAAACACCTCGCATTCCGATTTTTTTATTTTATTGTGAAGATTTGCATAAATTCAGATGAATTGCACTGAGAAGGGTCGAGAGAATGAATTATAGTGGAATAACAGCGGCAGAAATGACTTTATTTAGATAAATAAATATTTGAGAAAACACCTCGCATTCCGATTTTTTTATTTTATTGTGAAGATTTGCATAAATTCAGATGAAGTGCACTGAGAAGGGTCGAGAGAATGAATTTCAGTGGAATAACAGCGGCAGAAATGACTTTATTTCTATGAAAAAGTCTTGAGAAAACACCTCGCATTCCGATTTTTTTATTTTATTGTGAAGATTCGCATAAATTCAGATGAAGTGCAATGAGAACGGTCGAGAGAATGAATTATAGTGGAATAACAGCGGCAGAAATGACTTTATTTAGATAAATAAATATTTGAGAAAACACCTCGCATTCCGATTTTTTTATTTTATTGTGAAGATTCGCATAAATTCAGATCAAGTGCAATGAGAAGGGTCGAGAGAATGACTTTCAGTGGAATAACAGCGGCAGAAATGACTTTATTTAGATAAATAAATATTTGAGTAAAACACCTCGCATTCCGATTTTTTTATTTTAATGTGAAGATTTGCATAAATTCAGATGAAGTGCACTGAGAAGTGTCGAGAGAATGAATTATAGTGGAATAACAGCGGCATAAATGACTTTATTTAGATAAATAAATATTTGAGAAAACACCTCTCATTCCGATTTTTTTATTTTAATGTGAAGATTTGCATAAATTCAGATGAAGTGCACTGAGAAGGGTCGAGAGAATGAATTTCAGTGGAATAACAGCTTCTGAAATGACTTTATTTAGATAAATAAATATTTGAGAAAACACCTCGCATTCCGATTTTTTTTATTTTATTGTGAAGATTCGCATAAATTCAAATCAAGTGCAATGAGAAGGGTCGAGAGAATGAATTTCAGTGGAATAACAGCGGCAGAAATGACTTTATTTAGATAAATAAATATTTGAGAAAACACCTCGCATTCCGATTTTTTTATTTTAATGTGAAGATTTGCATAAATTCAGATGAAGTGCACTGAGAAGGGTCGAGAGAATGAATTATAGTGGAATAACAGCGGCAGAAATGACTTTATTTAGATAAATAAATATTTGAGAAAACACCTCTCATTCCGATTTTTTTATTTTAATGTGAAGATTTGCATAAATTTAGATGAAGTGCACTGAGAAGGGTCGAGAGAATGAATTATAGTGGAATAACAGCGGCAGAAATGACTTTATTTAGATAAATAAATATTTGAGAAAACACCTCGCATTCCTATTTTTTTATTTTAATGTGAAGATTTGCATAAATTTAGATGAAGTGCACTGAGAAGGGTCGAGAGAATGAATTATAGTGAAATAACAGCGGCAGAAATGACTTTATTTAGATAAATAAATATTTGAGAAAACACCTCGCATTCCGATTTTTTTATTTTAATGTGAAGATTTGCATAAATTCAGATGAAGTGCACTGCGAAGGGTCGAGAGAATGAATTATAGTGGAATAACAGCGGCATAAATGACTTTATTTAGATAAATAAATATTTGAGAAAACACCTCGCATTCCGATTTTTTTATTTTAATGTGAAGATTTGCATAAAATTCAGATGATGTGCACTGAGAAGGGTCGAGAGAATGAATTTCAGTGGAATAACAGCTTCTGAAATGACTTTATTTAGATAAATAAATATTTGAGAAAACACCTCGCATTCCGATTTTTTTTATTTTATTGTGAGGATTCGCATAAATTCAAATCAAGTGCAATGAGAAGGGTCGAGAGAATGAATTTCAGTGGAATAACAGCGGCAGAAATGACTTTATTTAGATAAATAAATATTTGAGAAAACACCTCGCATTCCGATTTTTTTATTTTAATGTGAAGATTTGCATAAATTCAGATGAAGTGCACTGAGAAGGGTCGAGAGAATGAATTATAGTGGAATAACAGCGGCAGAAATGACTTTATTTAGATAAATAAATATTTGAGAAAACACCTCTCATTCCGATTTTTTTATTTTAATGTGAAGATTTGCATAAATTTAGATGAAGTGCACTGAGAAGGGTCTAGAGAATGAATTTCAGTGGAATAACAGCGGCAGAAATGACTTTATTTAGATAAATAAATATTTGAGAAAACACCTCTCATTCCGATTTTTTTATTTTAATGTGAAGATTTGCATAAATTTAGATGAAGTGCACTGAGAAGGGTCGAGAGAATGAATTATAGTGGAATAACAGCGGCAGAAATGACTTTATTTAGATAAATAAATATTTGAGAAAACACCTCGCATTCCGATTTTTTTATTTTATTGTGAAGATTTGCATAAATTCAGATGAATTGCACTGAGAAGGGTCGAGAGAATGAATTTCAGTGGAATAACAGCGGCAGAAATGACTTTATTTAGATAAATAAATATTTGAGAAAACACCTCGCATTCCGATTTTTTTATTTTAATGTGAAGATTTGCATAAAATTCAGATGATGTGCACTGAGAAGGGTCGAGAGAATGAATTATAGTGGAATAACAGCTTCAGAAATGACTTTATTTAGATAAATAAATATTTGAGAAAACACCTCGCATTCCGATTTTTTTATTTTAATGTGAAGATTTGCATAAATTCAGATGAATTGCACTGCGAAGGGTCGAGAGAATGAATTATAGTGGAATAACAGCGGCAGAAATGACTTTATTTAGATAAATAAATATTTGAGAAAACACCTCGCATTCCGATTTTTTTATTTTAATGTGAAGATTTGCATAAATTCAGATGAAGTGCACTGCGAAGGGTCGAGAGAATGAATTATAGTGGAATAACAGCGGCAGAAATGACTTTATTGAGATAAATAAATATTTGAGAAAACACATCGCATTCCGATTTTTTTATTTTATTGTGAAGATTTGCATAAATTCAGATAAAGTGCACTGAGAAGGGTCGAGAGAATGAATTTCAGTGGAATAACAGCGGCAGAAATGACTTTATTTAGATAAATAAATATTTGAGAAAACACCTCGCATTCCGATTTTTTTATTTTAATGTGAAGATTTGCATAAAATTCAGATGATGTGCACTGAGAAGGGTCGAGAGAATGAATTATAGTGGAATAACAGCGGCATAAATGACTTTATTTAGATAAATAAATATTTGAGAAAACACCTCGCATTCCGATTTTTTTATTTTAATGTGAAGATTTGCATAAATTCAGATGAATTGCACTGCGAAGGGTCGAGAGAATGAATTATAGTGGAATAACAGCGGCATAAATGACTTTATTTAGATAAATAAATATTTGAGAAAACACCTCGCATTCCGATTTTTTTATTTTAATGTGAAGATTTGCGTAAAATTCAGATGATATGCACTGCGAAGGGTCGAGAGAATGAATTATAGTGGAATAACAGCGGCATAAATGACTTTATTTAGATAAATAAATATTTGAGAAAACACCTCGCATTCCGATTTTTTTATTTTAATGTGAAGATTTGCATAAATTCAGATGAATTGCACTGCGAAGGGTCGAGAGAATGAATTATAGTGGAATAACAGCGGCAGAAATGACTTTATTTAGATAAATAAATATTTGAGAAAACACCTCGCATTCCGATTTTTTTATTTTAATGTGAAGATTTGCATAAATTCAGATGAAGTGCACTGCGAAGGGTCGAGAGAATGAATTATAGTGGAATAACAGCGGCAGAAATGACTTTATTGAGATAAATAAATATTTGAGAAAACACATCGCATTCCGATTTTTTTATTTTATTGTGAAGATTTGCATAAATTCAGATAAAGTGCACTGAGAAGGGTCGAGAGAATGAATTTCAGTGGAATAACAGCGGCAGAAATGACTTTATTTAGATAAATAAATATTTGAGAAAACACCTCGCATTCCGATTTTTTTATTTTAATGTGAAGATTTGCTAAAAATTCAGATGATGTGCACTGAGAAGGGTCGAGAGAATGAATTATAGTGGAATAACAGCGGCATAAATGACTTTATTTAGATAAATAAATACTTGAGAAAACACCTCGCATTCCGATTTTTTTATTTTAATGTGAAGATTTGCATAAATTCAGATGAATTGCACTGCGAAGGGTCGAGAGAATGAATTATAGTGGAATAACAGCGGCATAAATGACTTTATTTAGATAAATAAATATTTGAGAAAACACCTCGCATTCCGATTTTTTTATTTTAATGTGAAGATTTGCATAAAATTCAGATGATGTGCACTGCGAAGGGTCGAGAGAATGAATTATAGTGGAATAACAGCGGCATAAATGACTTTATTTAGATAAATAAATATTTGAGAAAACACCTCGCATTCCGATTTTTTTATTTTAATGTGAAGATTTGCATAAATTCAGATGAATTGCACTGCGAAGGGTCGAGAGAATGAATTATAGTGGAATAACAGCGGCATAAATGACTTTATTTAGATAAATAAATATTTGAGAAAACACCTCGCATTCCGATTTTTTTATTTTAATGTGAAGATTTGCATAAAATTCAGATGATGTGCACTGAGAAGGGTCGAGAGAATGAATTATAGTGGAATAACAGCGGCATAAATGACTTTATTTAGATAAATAAATATTTGAGAAAACACCTCGCATTCCGATTTTTTTATTTTAATGTGAAGATTTGCATAAATTCAGATGAATTGCACTGCGAAGGGTCGAGAGAATGAATTATAGTGGAATAACAGCGGCATAAATGACTTTATTTAGATAAATAAATATTTGAGAAAACACCTCGCATTCCGATTTTTTTATTTTAATGTGAAGATTTGCATAAAATTCAGATGATGTGCACTGAGAAGGGTCGAGAGAATGAATTATAGTGGAATAACAGCTTCAGAAATGACTTTATTTAGATAAATAAATATTTGAGAAAACACCTCGCATTCCGATTTTTTTATTTTAATGTGAAGATTTGCATAAATTCAGATGAAGTGCACTGAGAAGGGTCGAGAGAATGAATTATAGTGGAATAACAGCTTCAGAAATGACTTTATTTAGATAAATAAATATTTGAGAAAACACCTCGCATTCCGATTTTTTTATTTTAATGTGAAGATTTGCATAAATTCAGATGAAGTGCACTGAGAAGGGTCGAGAGAATGAATTATAGTGGAATAACAGCGGCATAAATGACTTTATTTAGATAAATAAATATTTGAGAAAACACCTCTCATTCCGATTTTTTTATTTTAATGTGAAGATTTGCATAAATTCAGATGAAGTGCACTGAGAAGGGTCGAGAGAATGAATTATAGTGGAATAACAGCGGCAGAAATGACTTTATTTAGATAAATAAATATTTGAGAAAACACCTCGCATTCCGATTTTTTTATTTTAATGTGAAGATTTGCATAAATTCAGATGATGTGCACTGAGAAGGGTCGAGAGAATGAATTATAGTGGAATAACAGCTTCAGAAATGACTTTATTTAGATAAATAAATATTTGAGAAAACACCTCGCATTCCGATTTTTTTATTTTAATGTGAAGATTTGCATAAATTCAGATGAAGTGCACTGAGAAGGGTCGAGAGAATGAATTTCAGTGGAATAACAGCGGCAGAAATGATTTTATTTAGATAAATAAATATTTGAGAAAACACCTCGCATTCCGATTTTTTTATTTTATTGTGAAGATTCGCATAAATTCAGATCAAGTGCACTGAGAAGGGTCGAGAGAATGTATTATAGTGGAATAACAGCGGCAGAAATGACTTTATTTAGATTAAATAAATATTTGAGAAAACACCTCGCATTCCGATTTTTTTATTTTAATGTGAAGATTTGCATAAATTCAGATGAAGTGCACTGAGAAGGGTCGAGAGAATGAATTATAGTGGAATAACAGCGGCAGAAATGACTTTATTTAGATAAATAAATATTTGAGAAAACACCTCGCATTCCGATTTTTTTATTTTATTGTGAAGATTCGCATAAATTCAGATCAAGTGCACTGAGAAGGGTCGAGAGAATGTATTATAGTGGAATAACAGCGGCAGAAATGACTTTATTTAGATAAATAAATATTTGAGAAAACACCTCGCATTCCAATTTTTTTATTTTATTGTGAAGATTTGCATAAATTCAGATGAAGTGCACTGAGAAGGGTCGAGAGAATGAATTATAGTGGAATAACAGCGGCAGAAATGACTTTATTTAGATAAATAAATATTTGAGAAAACACCTCGCATTCCGATTTTTTTATTTTATTGTGAAGATTCGCATAAATTCAGATCAAGTGCACTGAGAAGGGTCGAGAGAATGTATTATAGTGGAATAACAGCGGCAGAAATGACTTTATTTAGATAAATAAATATTTGAGAAAACACCTCGCATTCCGATTTTTTTATTTTATTGTGAAGATTCGCATAAATTCAGATCAAGTGCACTGAGAAGGGTCGAGAGAATGTATTATAGTGGAATAACAGCGGCAGAAATGACTTTATTTAGATAAATAAATATTTGAGAAAACACCTCGCATTCCGATTTTTTTATTTTATTGTGAAGATTCGCATAAATTCAGATCAAGTGCACTGAGAAGGGTCGAGAGAATGTATTATAGTGGAATAACAGCGGCAGAAATGACTTTATTTAGATAAATAAATATTTGAGAAAACACCTCGCATTCCGATTTTTTTATTTTATTGTGAAGATTTGCATAAATTCAGATGAAGTGCACTGTGAAGGGTCGAGAGAATGAATTATAGTGGAATAACAGCGGCAGAAATGACTTTATTTAGATAAATAAATATTTGAGAAAACACCTAGCATTCCGATTTTTTTATTTTATTGTGAAGATTCGCATAAATTCAGATGAAGTGCACTGAGAAGGGTCGAGAGAATGAATTATAGTGGAATAACAGCGGCAGAAATGACTTTATTTAGATAAATAAATATTTGAGAAAACACCTCGCATTCCGATTTTTTTATTTTATTGTGAAGATTCGCATAAATTCAGATCAAGTGCACTGAGAAGGGTCGAGAGAATGAATTATAGTGGAATAACAGCGGCAGAAATGACTTTATTTAGATAAATAAATATTTGAGAAAACACCTCGCATTCCGATTTTTTTATTTTATTGTGAAGATTTGCATAAATTCAGATGAAGTGCACTGAGAAGGGTCGAGAGAATGAATTATAGTGGAATAACAGCGGCAGAAATGACTTTATTTAGATAAATAAATATTTGAGAAAACACCTCGCATTCCGATTTTTTTATTTTATTGTGAAGATTTGCATAAATTCAGATGAAGTGCACTGAGAAGGGCCGAGAGAATGAATTTCAGTGGAATAACAGCGGCAGATATGACTTTATTTAGATAAATAAATATTTGAGAAAACACATCGCATTCCGATTTTTTTATTTTATTGTGAAGATTTGCATAAATTCAGATAAAGTGCACTGAGAAGGGTCGAGAGAATGAATTTCAGTGGAATAACAGCGGCAGAAATGACTTTATTTAGATAAATAAATATTTGAGAAAACACCTCGCATTCCGATTTTTTTATTTTATTGTGAAGATTTGCATAAATTCAGATGAATTGCACTGAGAAGGGTCGAGAGAATGAATTATAGTGGAATAACAGCGGCAGAAATGACTTTATTTAGATAAATAAATATTTGAGAAAACACCTCTCATTCCGATTTTTTTATTTTATTGTGAAGATTTGCATAAATTCAGATGAATTGCACTGAGAAGGGTCGAGAAAATGAATTATAGTGGAATAACAGCGGCAGAAATGACTTTATTTAGATAAATAAATATTTGAGAAACACCTCTCATTCCGATTTTTTTATTTTATTGTGAAGATTGGCATAAATTCAGATGAAGTGCACTGAGAAGGGTCGGGAGAATGAATTTCAGTGGAATAACAGCGGCAGATATGACTTTATTTAGATAAATAAATATTTGAGAAAACACATCGCATTCCGATTTTTTTATTTTATTGTGAAGATTTGCATAAATTCAGATAAAGTGCACTGAGAAGGGTCGAGAGAATGAATTATAGTGGAATAACAGCGGCAGAAATGACTTTATTTAGATAAATAAATATTTGAGAAACACCTCTCATTCCGATTTTTTTATTTTATTGTGAAGATTGGCATAAATTCAGATGAAGTGCACTGAGAAGGGTCGAGAGAATGAATTATAGTGGAATAACACCGGCAGAAATGACTTTATTTAGATAAATAAATATTTGAGAAAACACCTCGCATTCCGATTTTTTTATTTTATTGTGAAGATTTGCATAAATTCAGATGAATTGCACTGAGAAGGGTCGAGAGAATGAATTATAGTGGAATAACACCGGCAGAAATGACTTTATTTAGATAAATAAATATTTGAGAAAACACCTCTCATTCCGATATTTTTATTTTATTGTGAAGATTGGCATAAATTCAGATGAAGTGCACTGAGAAGGGTCGAGAGAATGTATTATAGTGGAATAACAGCGGCAGAAATGACTTTATTTAGATAAATAAATATTTAGGAAAATACCTCGCATTCCGATTTTTTTATTTTATTGTGAAGATTTGCATAAATTCATATGAAGTGCAATGAGAAGGGTCGAGAGAATGAATTATAGTGGAATAACAGCGGCAGAAATGACTTTATTTAGATAAATAAATATTTGAGAAAATACCTCGCATTCCGTTTTTTTTATTTTATTGTGAAGATTTGCATAAATTCAGATGATGTGCACTGAGAAGGGTCGGGAGAATGAATTATAGTGGAATAACAGCGGCAGAAATGACTTTATTTAGATAAATAAATATTTGAGAAAACACCTCTCATTCCGATTTTTTTATTTTATTGTGAAGATTTGCATAAATTCAGATGAATTGCACTGAGAAGGGTCGAGAAAATGAATTATAGTGGAATAACAGCGGCAGAAATGACTTTATTTAGATAAATAAATATTTGAGAAACACCTCTCATTCCGATTTTTTTATTTTATTGTGAAGATTGGCATAAATTCAGATGAAGTGCACTGAGAAGGGTCGGGAGAATGAATTTCAGTGGAATAACAGCGGCAGATATGACTTTATTTAGATAAATAAATATTTGAGAAAACACATCGCATTCCGATTTTTTTATTTTATTGTGAAGATTTGCATAAATTCAGATAAAGTGCACTGAGAAGGGTCGAGAGAATGAATTATAGTGGAATAACAGCGGCAGAAATGACTTTATTTAGATAAATAAATATTTGAGAAACACCTCTCATTCCGATTTTTTTATTTTATTGTGAAGATTGGCATAAATTCAGATGAAGTGCACTGAGAAGGGTCGAGAGAATGAATTATAGTGGAATAACACCGGCAGAAATGACTTTATTTAGATAAATAAATATTTGAGAAAACACCTCTCATTCCGATTTTTTTATTTTAATGTGAAGATTTGCATAAATTCAGATGAAGTGCACTGAGAAGGGTCGGGAGAATGAATTATAGTGGAATAACAGCGGCAGAAATGACTTTATTTAGATAAATAAATATTTGAGAAAACACCTCTCATTCCGATTTTTTTATTTTATTTTGAAGATTTGCATAAATTCAGATGAAGTGCACTGAGAAGGGTCGAGAGAATGAATTATAGTGGAATAACAGCGGCAGAAATGACTTTATTTAGATAAATAAATATTTGAGAAAACACCTCTCATTCCGATTTTTTTATTTTATTGGAAAGATTTGCATAAATTCAGATGAAGTGCACTGAGAAGGGTCGAGAGACTGAATTTCAGTGGAATAACAGAGGCAGAAATGACTTCATTTAGATAAATAAATATTTGAGAAAACACATCGCATTCCGATTTTTTTATTTTATTGGAAAGATTTGCATAAATTCAGATGAAGTGCACTGAGAAGGGTCGAGAGACTGAATTTCAGTGGAATAACCGAGGCAGAAATGACTTCATTTAGATAAATAAATATTTGAGAAAACACATCGCATTCCGATTTTTTTATTTTATTGGAAAGATTTGCATAAATTCAGATGAATTGCACTGAGAAGGGTCGAGAGAATGAATTTCAGTGGAATAACAGAGGCAGAAATGACTTTATTTAGATAAATAAATATTTGAGAAAACACATCGCATTCCGATTTTTTTATTTTATTGGAAAGATTAGCATAAATTCAGATGAAGTGCACTGAGAAGGGTCGAGAGAATGAATTTCAGTGGAATAACAGCGGCAGATATGACTTTATTTAGATAAATAAATATTTGAGAAAACACATCGCATTCCGATTTTTTTATTTTATTGTGAAGATTTGCATAAATTCAGATAAAGTGCACTGAGAAGGGTCGAGAGAATGAATTTCAGTGGAATAACAGCGGCAGAAATGACTTTATTTAGATAAATAAATATTTGAGAAAACACCTCGCATTCCGATTTTTTTATTTTATTGTGAAGATTTGCATAAATTCAGATGAATTGCACTGAGAAGGGTCGAGAGAATGAATTATAGTGGAATAACAGCGGCAGAAATGACTTTATTTAGATAAATAAATATTTGAGAAAACACCTCGCATTCCGATTTTTTTATTTTATTGTGAAGATTCGCATAAATTCAGATGAATTGCACTGAGAAGGGTCGAGAGAATGTATTATAGTGGAATAACAGCGGCAGAAATGACTTTATTTAGATAAATAAATATTTGAGAAAACACCTCGCATTCCGATTTTTTTATTTTATTGTGAAGATTTGCATAAATTCAGATGAAGTGCATTGAGAAGGGTCGAGAGAATGAATAATAGTGGAATAACAGCGGCAGATATGACTTTATGTAAATAAATAAATATTTGAGAAAACACCTCGCATTCCGATTTTTTTATTTTATTGTGAAGATTCGCATAAATTCAGATGAAGTGCATTGAGAAGGGTCGAGAGAATGAATAATAGTGGAATAACAGCGGCAGATATGACTTTATGTAAATAAATAAATATTTGAGAAAACACCTCGCATTCCGATTTTTTTATTTTATTGTGAAGATTTGGATAAATTCAGATGAAGTGCACTAAGAAGGGTCGAGAGAATGAATTTCAGTGGAATAACAGCGGCGGAAATGACTTTATGTAAATAAATAAATATTTGAGAAAACACCTCGCATTCCGATTTTTTTATTTTATTGTGAAGATTCGCATTAATTCAGATGAAGTGCACTGAGAAGGGTCGAGAGAATGAATTATAGTGGAATAACAGCGGCAGAAATGACTTTATTTAGATAAATAAATATTTGAGAAAACACCTCGCATTCCGATTTTTTTATTTTAATGTGAAGATTTGCATAAATTCAGATGAAGTGCACTGAGAAGGGTCGAGAGAATGAATTATAGTGGAATAACAGCGGCATAAATGACTTTATTTAGATAAATAAATATTTGAGAAAACACCTCTCATTCCGATTTTTTTATTTTAATGTGAAGATTTGCATAAATTCAGATGAAGTGCACTGAGAAGGGTCGAGAGAATGAATTATAGTGGAATAACAGCGGCAGAAATGACTTTATTTAGATAAATAAATATTTGAGAAAACACCTCGCATTCCGATTTTTTTATTTTAATGTGAAGATTTGCATAAATTCAGATGATGTGCACTGAGAAGGGTCGAGAGAATGAATTATAGTGGAATAACAGCTTCAGAAATGACTTTATTTAGATAAATAAATATTTGAGAAAACACCTCGCATTCCGATTTTTTTATTTTAATGTGAAGATTTGCATAAATTCAGATGAAGTGCACTGAGAAGGGTCGAGAGAATGAATTTCAGTGGAATAACAGCGGCAGAAATGATTTTATTTAGATAAATAAATATTTGAGAAAACACCTCGCATTCCGATTTTTTTATTTTATTGTGAAGATTCGCATAAATTCAGATCAAGTGCACTGAGAAGGGTCGAGAGAATGTATTATAGTGGAATAACAGCGGCAGAAATGACTTTATTTAGATTAAATAAATATTTGAGAAAACACCTCGCATTCCGATTTTTTTATTTTAATGTGAAGATTTGCATAAATTCAGATGAAGTGCACTGAGAAGGGTCGAGAGAATGAATTATAGTGGAATAACAGCGGCAGAAATGACTTTATTTAGATAAATAAATATTTGAGAAAACACCTCGCATTCCGATTTTTTTATTTTATTGTGAAGATTCGCATAAATTCAGATCAAGTGCACTGAGAAGGGTCGAGAGAATGTATTATAGTGGAATAACAGCGGCAGAAATGACTTTATTTAGATAAATAAATATTTGAGAAAACACCTCGCATTCCAATTTTTTTATTTTATTGTGAAGATTTGCATAAATTCAGATGAAGTGCACTGAGAAGGGTCGAGAGAATGAATTATAGTGGAATAACAGCGGCAGAAATGACTTTATTTAGATAAATAAATATTTGAGAAAACACCTCGCATTCCGATTTTTTTATTTTATTGTGAAGATTCGCATAAATTCAGATCAAGTGCACTGAGAAGGGTCGAGAGAATGTATTATAGTGGAATAACAGCGGCAGAAATGACTTTATTTAGATAAATAAATATTTGAGAAAACACCTCGCATTCCGATTTTTTTATTTTATTGTGAAGATTCGCATAAATTCAGATCAAGTGCACTGAGAAGGGTCGAGAGAATGTATTATAGTGGAATAACAGCGGCAGAAATGACTTTATTTAGATAAATAAATATTTGAGAAAACACCTCGCATTCCGATTTTTTTATTTTATTGTGAAGATTCGCATAAATTCAGATCAAGTGCACTGAGAAGGGTCGAGAGAATGTATTATAGTGGAATAACAGCGGCAGAAATGACTTTATTTAGATAAATAAATATTTGAGAAAACACCTCGCATTCCGATTTTTTTATTTTATTGTGAAGATTTGCATAAATTCAGATGAAGTGCACTGTGAAGGGTCGAGAGAATGAATTATAGTGGAATAACAGCGGCAGAAATGACTTTATTTAGATAAATAAATATTTGAGAAAACACCTAGCATTCCGATTTTTTTATTTTATTGTGAAGATTCGCATAAATTCAGATGAAGTGCACTGAGAAGGGTCGAGAGAATGAATTATAGTGGAATAACAGCGGCAGAAATGACTTTATTTAGATAAATAAATATTTGAGAAAACACCTCGCATTCCGATTTTTTTATTTTATTGTGAAGATTCGCATAAATTCAGATCAAGTGCACTGAGAAGGGTCGAGAGAATGAATTATAGTGGAATAACAGCGGCAGAAATGACTTTATTTAGATAAATAAATATTTGAGAAAACACCTCGCATTCCGATTTTTTTATTTTATTGTGAAGATTTGCATAAATTCAGATGAAGTGCACTGAGAAGGGTCGAGAGAATGAATTATAGTGGAATAACAGCGGCAGAAATGACTTTATTTAGATAAATAAATATTTGAGAAAACACCTCGCATTCCGATTTTTTTATTTTATTGTGAAGATTTGCATAAATTCAGATGAAGTGCACTGAGAAGGGCCGAGAGAATGAATTTCAGTGGAATAACAGCGGCAGATATGACTTTATTTAGATAAATAAATATTTGAGAAAACACATCGCATTCCGATTTTTTTATTTTATTGTGAAGATTTGCATAAATTCAGATAAAGTGCACTGAGAAGGGTCGAGAGAATGAATTTCAGTGGAATAACAGCGGCAGAAATGACTTTATTTAGATAAATAAATATTTGAGAAAACACCTCGCATTCCGATTTTTTTATTTTATTGTGAAGATTTGCATAAATTCAGATGAATTGCACTGAGAAGGGTCGAGAGAATGAATTATAGTGGAATAACAGCGGCAGAAATGACTTTATTTAGATAAATAAATATTTGAGAAAACACCTCTCATTCCGATTTTTTTATTTTATTGTGAAGATTTGCATAAATTCAGATGAATTGCACTGAGAAGGGTCGAGAAAATGAATTATAGTGGAATAACAGCGGCAGAAATGACTTTATTTAGATAAATAAATATTTGAGAAACACCTCTCATTCCGATTTTTTTATTTTATTGTGAAGATTGGCATAAATTCAGATGAAGTGCACTGAGAAGGGTCGGGAGAATGAATTTCAGTGGAATAACAGCGGCAGATATGACTTTATTTAGATAAATAAATATTTGAGAAAACACATCGCATTCCGATTTTTTTATTTTATTGTGAAGATTTGCATAAATTCAGATAAAGTGCACTGAGAAGGGTCGAGAGAATGAATTATAGTGGAATAACAGCGGCAGAAATGACTTTATTTAGATAAATAAATATTTGAGAAACACCTCTCATTCCGATTTTTTTATTTTATTGTGAAGATTGGCATAAATTCAGATGAAGTGCACTGAGAAGGGTCGAGAGAATGAATTATAGTGGAATAACACCGGCAGAAATGACTTTATTTAGATAAATAAATATTTGAGAAAACACCTCGCATTCCGATTTTTTTATTTTATTGTGAAGATTTGCATAAATTCAGATGAATTGCACTGAGAAGGGTCGAGAGAATGAATTATAGTGGAATAACACCGGCAGAAATGACTTTATTTAGATAAATAAATATTTGAGAAAACACCTCTCATTCCGATATTTTTATTTTATTGTGAAGATTGGCATAAATTCAGATGAAGTGCACTGAGAAGGGTCGAGAGAATGTATTATAGTGGAATAACAGCGGCAGAAATGACTTTATTTAGATAAATAAATATTTAGGAAAATACCTCGCATTCCGATTTTTTTATTTTATTGTGAAGATTTGCATAAATTCATATGAAGTGCAATGAGAAGGGTCGAGAGAATGAATTATAGTGGAATAACAGCGGCAGAAATGACTTTATTTAGATAAATAAATATTTGAGAAAATACCTCGCATTCCGTTTTTTTTATTTTATTGTGAAGATTTGCATAAATTCAGATGATGTGCACTGAGAAGGGTCGGGAGAATGAATTATAGTGGAATAACAGCGGCAGAAATGACTTTATTTAGATAAATAAATATTTGAGAAAACACCTCTCATTCCGATTTTTTTATTTTATTGTGAAGATTTGCATAAATTCAGATGAATTGCACTGAGAAGGGTCGAGAAAATGAATTATAGTGGAATAACAGCGGCAGAAATGACTTTATTTAGATAAATAAATATTTGAGAAACACCTCTCATTCCGATTTTTTTATTTTATTGTGAAGATTGGCATAAATTCAGATGAAGTGCACTGAGAAGGGTCGGGAGAATGAATTTCAGTGGAATAACAGCGGCAGATATGACTTTATTTAGATAAATAAATATTTGAGAAAACACATCGCATTCCGATTTTTTTATTTTATTGTGAAGATTTGCATAAATTCAGATAAAGTGCACTGAGAAGGGTCGAGAGAATGAATTATAGTGGAATAACAGCGGCAGAAATGACTTTATTTAGATAAATAAATATTTGAGAAACACCTCTCATTCCGATTTTTTTATTTTATTGTGAAGATTGGCATAAATTCAGATGAAGTGCACTGAGAAGGGTCGAGAGAATGAATTATAGTGGAATAACACCGGCAGAAATGACTTTATTTAGATAAATAAATATTTGAGAAAACACCTCTCATTCCGATTTTTTTATTTTAATGTGAAGATTTGCATAAATTCAGATGAAGTGCACTGAGAAGGGTCGGGAGAATGAATTATAGTGGAATAACAGCGGCAGAAATGACTTTATTTAGATAAATAAATATTTGAGAAAACACCTCTCATTCCGATTTTTTTATTTTATTTTGAAGATTTGCATAAATTCAGATGAAGTGCACTGAGAAGGGTCGAGAGAATGAATTATAGTGGAATAACAGCGGCAGAAATGACTTTATTTAGATAAATAAATATTTGAGAAAACACCTCTCATTCCGATTTTTTTATTTTATTGGAAAGATTTGCATAAATTCAGATGAAGTGCACTGAGAAGGGTCGAGAGACTGAATTTCAGTGGAATAACAGAGGCAGAAATGACTTCATTTAGATAAATAAATATTTGAGAAAACACATCGCATTCCGATTTTTTTATTTTATTGGAAAGATTTGCATAAATTCAGATGAAGTGCACTGAGAAGGGTCGAGAGACTGAATTTCAGTGGAATAACCGAGGCAGAAATGACTTCATTTAGATAAATAAATATTTGAGAAAACACATCGCATTCCGATTTTTTTATTTTATTGGAAAGATTTGCATAAATTCAGATGAATTGCACTGAGAAGGGTCGAGAGAATGAATTTCAGTGGAATAACAGAGGCAGAAATGACTTTATTTAGATAAATAAATATTTGAGAAAACACATCGCATTCCGATTTTTTTATTTTATTGGAAAGATTAGCATAAATTCAGATGAAGTGCACTGAGAAGGGTCGAGAGAATGAATTTCAGTGGAATAACAGCGGCAGATATGACTTTATTTAGATAAATAAATATTTGAGAAAACACATCGCATTCCGATTTTTTTATTTTATTGTGAAGATTTGCATAAATTCAGATAAAGTGCACTGAGAAGGGTCGAGAGAATGAATTTCAGTGGAATAACAGCGGCAGAAATGACTTTATTTAGATAAATAAATATTTGAGAAAACACCTCGCATTCCGATTTTTTTATTTTATTGTGAAGATTTGCATAAATTCAGATGAATTGCACTGAGAAGGGTCGAGAGAATGAATTATAGTGGAATAACAGCGGCAGAAATGACTTTATTTAGATAAATAAATATTTGAGAAAACACCTCGCATTCCGATTTTTTTATTTTATTGTGAAGATTCGCATAAATTCAGATGAATTGCACTGAGAAGGGTCGAGAGAATGTATTATAGTGGAATAACAGCGGCAGAAATGACTTTATTTAGATAAATAAATATTTGAGAAAACACCTCGCATTCCGATTTTTTTATTTTATTGTGAAGATTTGCATAAATTCAGATGAAGTGCATTGAGAAGGGTCGAGAGAATGAATAATAGTGGAATAACAGCGGCAGATATGACTTTATGTAAATAAATAAATATTTGAGAAAACACCTCGCATTCCGATTTTTTTATTTTATTGTGAAGATTCGCATAAATTCAGATGAAGTGCATTGAGAAGGGTCGAGAGAATGAATAATAGTGGAATAACAGCGGCAGATATGACTTTATGTAAATAAATAAATATTTGAGAAAACACCTCGCATTCCGATTTTTTTATTTTATTGTGAAGATTTGGATAAATTCAGATGAAGTGCACTAAGAAGGGTCGAGAGAATGAATTTCAGTGGAATAACAGCGGCGGAAATGACTTTATGTAAATAAATAAATATTTGAGAAAACACCTCGCATTCCGATTTTTTTATTTTATTGTGAAGATTCGCATTAATTCAGATGAAGTGCACTGAGAAGGGTCGAGAGAATGAATTATAGTGGAATAACAGCGGCAGAAATGACTTTATTTAGATAAATAAATATTTGAGAAAACACCTCGCATTCCGATTTTTTTATTTTATTGTGAAGATTTGCATAAATTCAGATGAAGTGCATTGAGAAGGGTCGAGAGAATGAATAATAGTGGAATAACAGCGGCAGATATGACTTTATGTAAATAAATAAATATTTGAGAAAACACCTCGCATTCCGATTTTTTTATTTTATTGTGAAGATTCGCATAAATTCAGATGAAGTGCATTGAGAAGGGTCGAGAGAATGAATAATAGTGGAATAACAGCGGCAGATATGACTTTATGTAAATAAATAAATATTTGAGAAAACACCTCGCATTCCGATTTTTTTATTTTATTGTGAAGATTCGCATAAATTCAGATGAATTGCACTGAGAAGGGTCGAGAGAATGTATTATAGTGGAATAACAGCGGCAGAAATGACTTTATTTAGATAAATAAATATTTGAGAAAACACCTAGCATTCCGATTTTTTTATTTTATTGTGAAGATTTGGATAAATTCAGATGAATTGCACTGAGAAGGGTCGAGAGAATGAATTTCAGTGGAATAACAGCGGCAGATATGACTTTATTTAGATAAATAAATATTTGAGAAAACACCTCGCATTCCGATTTTTTTATTTTATTGGAAAGATTTGCATAAATTCAGATGAAGTGCACTGAGAAGGGTCGAGAGAATGAATTTCAGTGGAATAACAGCGGTAGATATGACTTTATTTAGATAAATAAATATTTGAGAAAACACATCGCATTCCGATATTTTTTTTTTATTGTGAAGATTCGCATAAATTCAGATGAAGTGCAATGAGAAGGGTCGAGAGAATGAATTTCAGTGGAATAACAGCGGCAGAAATGACTTTATGTAAATAAATAAATATTTGAGAAAACACCTCGCATTCCGATTTTTTTATTTTATTGGAAAGATTTGCATAAATTCAGATGAAGTGCACTGAGAAGGGTCGAGAGAATGAATTTCAGTGGAATAACAGTGGCAGATATGACTTTATTTAGATAAATAAATATTTGAGAAAACACATCGCATTCCGATTTTTTTTTTATTGTGAAGATTTGCATAAATTCAGATGAAGTGCAATGAGAAGGGTCGAGAGAATGAATTTCAGTGGAATAACAGCGGCAGAAATGACTTTATGTAAATAAATAAATATTTGAGAAAACACCTCGCATTCCGATTTTTTTATTTTATTGGAAAGATTTGCATAAATTCAGATGAATTGCACTGAGAAGGGTCGAGAGAATGAATTTCAGTGGAATAACAGCGGCAGATATGACTTTATTTAGATAAATAAATATTTGAGAAAACACATCGCATTCCGATTTTTTTATTTTATTGTGAAGATTTGCATAAATTCAGATAAAGTGCACTGAGAAGGGTCGAGAGAATGAATTTCAGTGGAATAACAGCGGCAGAAATGACTTTATTTAGATAAATAAATATTTGAGAAAACACCTCGCATTCCGATTTTTTTATTTTATTGTGAAGATTTGCATAAATTCAGATGAATTGCACTGAGAAGGGTCGAGAGAATGAATTATAGTGGAATAACAGCGGCAGAAATGACTTTATTTAGATAAATAAATATTTGAGAAAACACCTCGCATTCCGATTTTTTTATTTTATTGTGAAGATTCGCATAAATTCAGATGAATTGCACTGAGAAGGGTCGAGAGAATGTATTATAGTGGAATAACAGCGGCAGAAATGACTTTATTTAGATAAATAAATATTTGAGAAAACACCTCGCATTCCGATTTTTTTATTTTATTGTGAAGATTTGCATAAATTCAGATGAAGTGCATTGCGAAGGGTCGAGAGAATGAATAATAGTGGAATAACAGCGGCAGATATGACTTTATTTAGATAAATAAATATTTGAGAAAACACCTCTCATTCCGATTTTTTTATTTTATTTTGAAGATTTGCATAAATTCAGATGAAGTGCACTGAGAAGGGTCGGGAGAATGAATTATAGTGGAATAACAGCGGCAGAAATGACTTTATTTAGATAAATAAATATTTGAGAAAACACCTCTCATTCCGATTTTTTTATTTTATTTTGAAGATTTGCATAAATTCAGATGAAGTGCACTGAGAAGGGTCGGGAGAATGAATTATAGTGGAATAACAGCGGCAGAAATGACTTTATTTAGATAAATAAATATTTGAGAAAACACCTCGTATTCCGATTTTTTTATTTTATGGTGAAGATTTGCATAAATTCAGATGAAGTGCACTGAGAAGGGTCGGGAGAATGAATTATAGTGGAATAACAGCGGCAGAAATGACTTTATTTAGATAAATAAATATTTGAGAAAACACCTCTCATTCCGATTTTTTTATTTTAATGTGAAGATTTGCATAAATTCAGATGAAGTGCACTGAGAAGGGTCGGGAGAATGAATTATAGTGGAATAACAGCGGCAGAAATGACTTTATTTAGATAAATAAATATTTGAGAAAACACCTCTCATTCCGATTTTTTTATTTTATTTTGAAGATTTGCATAAATTCAGATGAAGTGCACTGAGAAGGGTCGAGAGAATGAATTATAGTGGAATAACAGCGGCAGAAATGACTTTATTTAGATAAATAAATATTTGAGAAAACACCTCTCATTCCGATTTTTTTATTTTATTGGAAAGATTTGCATAAATTCAGATGAAGTGCACTGAGAAGGGTCGAGAGACTGAATTTCAGTGGAATAACAGAGGCAGAAATGACTTCATTTAGATAAATAAATATTTGAGAAAACACATCGCATTCCGATTTTTTTATTTTATTGGAAAGATTTGCATAAATTCAGATGAATTGCACTGAGAAGGGTCGAGAGAATGAATTTCAGTGGAATAACAGAGGCAGAAATGACTTTATTTAGATAAATAAATATTTGAGAAAACACATCGCATTCCGATTTTTTTATTTTATTGGAAAGATTTGCATAAATTCAGATGAAGTGCACTGAGAAGGGTCAAGAGAATGAATTTCAGTGGAATAACAGCGGCAGATATGACTTTATTTAGATAAATAAATATTTGAGAAAACACATCGCATTCCGATTTTTTTATTTTATTGTGAAGATTTGCATAAATTCAGATAAAGTGCACTGAGAAGGGTCGAGAGAATGAATTTCAGTGGAATAACAGCGGCAGAAATGACTTTATTTAGATAAATAAATATTTGAGAAAACACCTCGCATTCCGATTTTTTTATTTTATTGTGAAGATTTGCATAAATTCAGATGAATTGCACTGAGAAGGGTCGAGAGAATGAATTATAGTGGAATAACAGCGGCAGAAATGACTTTATTTAGATAAATAAATATTTGAGAAAACACCTCGCATTCCGATTTTTTTATTTTATTGTGAAGATTCGCATAAATTCAGATGAATTGCACTGAGAAGGGTCGAGAGAATGTATTATAGTGGAATAACAGCGGCAGAAATGACTTTATTTAGATAAATAAATATTTGAGAAAACACCTCGCATTCCGATTTTTTTATTTTATTGTGAAGATTTGCATAAATTCAGATGAAGTGCATTGAGAAGGGTCGAGAGAATGAATAATAGTGGAATAACAGCGGCAGATATGACTTTATGTAAATAAATAAATATTTGAGAAAACACCTCGCATTCCGATTTTTTTATTTTATTGTGAAGATTCGCATAAACTCAGATGAAGTGCATTGAGAAGGGTCGAGAGAATGAATAATAGTGGAATAACAGCTGCAGATATGACTTTATGTAAATAAATAAATATTTGAGAAAACACCTCGCATTCCGATTTTTTTATTTTATTGTGAAGATTTGGATAAATTCAGATGAAGTGCACTAAGAAGGGTCGAGAAAATGAATTTCAGTGGAATAACAGCGGCGGAAATGACTTTATGTAAATAAATAAATATTTGAGAAAACACCTCGCATTCCGATTTTTTTATTTTATTGTGACGATTCGCATTAATTCAGATGAAGTGCACTGAGAAGGGTCGAGAGAATGAATTATAGTGGAATAACAGCGGCAGAAATGACTTTATTTAGATAAATAAATATTTGAGAAAACACCTCGCATTCCGATTTTTTTATTTTATTGTGAAGATTTGCATAAATTCAGATGAAGTGCATTGAGAAGGGTCGAGAGAATGAATAATAGTGGAATAACAGCGGCAGATATGACTTTATGTAAATAAATAAATATTTGAGAAAACACCTCGCATTCCGATTTTTTTATTTTATTGTGAAGATTCGCATAAATTCAGATGAAGTGCATTGAGAAGGGTCGAGAGAATGAATAATAGTGGAATAACAGCGGCAGATATGACTTTATGTAAATAAATAAATATTTGAGAGAACACCTCGCATTCCGATTTTTTTATTTTATTGTGAAGATTCGCATAAATTCAGATGAATTGCACTGAGAAGGGTCGAGAGAATGTATTATAGTGGAATAACAGCGGCAGAAATGACTTTATTTAGATAAATAAATATTTGAGAAAACACCTAGCATTCCGATTTTTTTATTTTATTGTGAAGATTTGGATAAATTCAGATGAATTGCACTGAGAAGGGTCGAGAGAATGAATTTCAGTGGAATAACAGCGGCAGATATGACTTTATTTAGATAAATAAATATTTGAGAAAACACCTCGCATTCCGATTTTTTTATTTTATTGGAAAGATTTGCATAAATTCAGATGAAGTGCACTGAGAAGGGTCGAGAGAATGAATTTCAGTGGAATAACAGCGGCAGATATGACTTTATTTAGATAAATAAATATTTGAGAAAACACATCGCATTCCGATTTTTTTTTTTTATTGTGAAGATTCGCATAAATTCAGATGAAGTGCAATGAGAAGGGTCGAGAGAATGAATTTCAGTGGAATAACAGCGGCAGAAATGACTTTATGTAAATAAATAAATATTTGAGAAAACACCTCGCATTCCGATTTTTTTATTTTATTGGAAAGATTTGCATAAATTCAGATGAAGTGCACTGAGAAGGGTCGAGAGAATGAATTTCAGTGGAATAACAGTGGCAGATATGACTTTATTTAGATAAATAAATATTTGAGAAAACACATCGCATTCCGATTTTTTTTTTATTGTGAAGATTTGCATAAATTCAGATGAAGTGCAATGAGAAGGGTCGAGAGAATGAATTTCAGTGGAATAACAGCGGCAGAAATGACTTTATGTAAATAAATAAATATTTGAGAAAACACCTCGCATTCCGATTTTTTTATTTTATTGGAAAGATTTGCATAAATTCAGATGAATTGCACTGAGAAGGGTCGAGAGAATGAATTTCAGTGGAATAACAGCGGCAGATATGACTTTATTTAGATAAATAAATATTTGAGAAAACACATCGCATTCCGATTTTTTTATTTTATTGTGAAGATTTGCATAAATTCAGATAAAGTGCACTGAGAAGGGTCGAGAGAATGAATTTCAGTGGAATAACAGCGGCAGAAATGACTTTATTTAGATAAATAAATATTTGAGAAAACACCTCGCATTCCGATTTTTTTATTTTATTGTGAAGATTTGCATAAATTCAGATGAATTGCACTGAGAAGGGTCGAGAGAATGAATTATAGTGGAATAACAGCGGCAGAAATGACTTTATTTAGATAAATAAATATTTGAGAAAACACCTCGCATTCCGATTTTTTTATTTTATTGTGAAGATTCGCATAAATTCAGATGAATTGCACTGAGAAGGGTCGAGAGAATGTATTATAGTGGAATAACAGCGGCAGAAATGACTTTATTTAGATAAATAAATATTTGAGAAAACACCTCGCATTCCGATTTTTTTATTTTATTGTGAAGATTTGCATAAATTCAGATGAAGTGCATTGAGAAGGGTCGAGAGAATGAATAATAGTGGAATAACAGCGGCAGATATGACTTTATGTAAATAAATAAATATTTGAGAAAACGCCTCGCATTCCGATTTTTTTATTTTATTGTGAAGATTCGCATAAATTCAGATGAAGTGCATTGAGAAGGGTCGAGAGAATGAATAATAGTGGAATAACAGCGGCAGATATGACTTTATGTAAATAAATAAATATTTGAGAAAACACCTCGCATTCCGATTTTTTTATTTTATTGTGAAGATTTGGATAAATTCAGATGAAGTGCACTAAGAAGGGTCGAGAGAATGAATTTCAGTGGAATAACAGCGGCGGAAATGACTTTATGTAAATAAATAAATATTTGAGAAAACACCTCGCATTCCGATTTTTTTATTTTATTGTGAAGATTCGCATTAATTCAGATGAAGTGCACTGAGAAGGGTCGAGAGAATGAATTATAGTGGAATAACAGCGGCAGAAATGACTTTATTTAGATAAATAAATATTTGAGAAAACACCTCGCATTCCGATTTTTTTATTTTATTGTGAAGATTTGCATAAATTCAGATGAAGTGCATTGAGAAGGGTCGAGAGAATGAATAATAGTGGAATAACAGCGGCAGATATGACTTTATGTAAATAAATAAATATTTGAGAAAACACCTCGCATTCCGATTTTTTTATTTTATTGTGAAGATTCGCATAAATTCAGATGAAGTGCATTGAGAAGGGTCGAGAGAATGAATAATAGTGGAATAACAGCGGCAGATATGACTTTATGTAAATAAATAAATATTTGAGAAAACACCTCGCATTCCGATTTTTTTATTTTATTGTGAAGATTCGCATAAATTCAGATGAATTGCACTGAGAAGGGTCGAGAGAATGTATTATAGTGGAATAACAGCGGCAGAAATGACTTTATTTAGATAAATAAATATTTGAGAAAACACCTAGCATTCCGATTTTTTTATTTTATTGTGAAGATTTGGATAAATTCAGATGAATTGCACTGAGAAGGGTCGAGAGAATGAATTTCAGTGGAATAACAGCGGCAGATATGACTTTATTTAGATAAATAAATATTTGAGAAAACACCTCGCATTCCGATTTTTTTATTTTATTGGAAAGATTTGCATAAATTCAGATGAAGTGCACTGAGAAGGGTCGAGAGAATGAATTTCAGTGGAATAACAGCGGCAGATATGACTTTATTTAGATAAATAAATATTTGAGAAAACACATCGCATTCCGATTTTTTTTTTTTATTGTGAAGATTCGCATAAATTCAGATGAAGTGCAATGAGAAGGGTCGAGAGAATGAATTTCAGTGGAATAACAGCGGCAGAAATGACTTTATGTAAATAAATAAATATTTGAGAAAACAACTCGCATTCCGATTTTTTTATTTTATTGGAAAGATTTGCATAAATTCAGATGAAGTGCACTGAGAAGGGTCGAGAGAATGAATTTCAGTGGAATAACAGTGGCAGATATGACTTTATTTAGATAAATAAATATTTGAGAAAACACATCGCATTCCGATTTTTTTTTTATTGTGAAGATTTGCATAAATTCAGATGAAGTGCAATGAGAAGGGTCGAGAGAATGAATTTCAGTGGAATAACAGCGGCAGAAATGACTTTATGTAAATAAATAAATATTTGAGAAAACACCTCGCATTCCGATTTTTTTATTTTATTGGAAAGATTTGCATAAATTCAGATGAATTGCACTGAGAAGGGTCGAGAGAATGAATTTCAGTGGAATAACAGCGGCAGATATAACTTTATTTAGATAAATAAATATTTGAGAAAACACATCGCATTCCGATTTTTTTATTTTATTGTGAAGATTCGCATAAATTCAGATGAAGTGCACTGAGAAGGGTCGAGAGAATGAATTTCAGTGGAATAACAGCGGCAGAAATGACTTTATGTAAATAAATAAATATTTGAGAAAACACCTCGCATTCCGATTTTTTTATTTTATTGGAAAGATTTGCATAAATTCAGATGAAGTGCATTGAGAAGGGTCGAGAGAATGAATTTCAGTAGAATAACAGCGGCAGATATGACTTTATTTAGATAAATAAATATTTGAGAAAAAACATCGCATTCCGATTTTTTTATTTTATTGTGAAGATTCGCATAAATTCAGATGAAGTGCAATGAGAAGGGTCGAGAGAATGAATTTCAGTGGAATAACAGCGGCAGAAATGACTTTATGTAAATAAATAAATATTTGAGAAAACACCTCGCATTCCGATTTTTTTATTATATTGTGAAGATTCGCATAAATTCAGATGCAGTGCACTGAGAAGAGTCGAGAGAATGAATTATAGTGGAATAACAGCGGCATAAATGACTTTATTTAGATAAATAAATATTTGAGAAAACACCTCGCATTCCGATTTTTTTATTTTATTGTGAAGATTCGCATAAATTCAGATGCAGTGCACTGAGAAGGGTCGAGAGAATGAATTTCAGTGGAATAACAGCGGCAGAAATGACTTTATGTAAATAAATAAATATTTGAGAAAACACCTCGCATTCCGATTTTTTTATTATATTGTTAAGATTCGCATAAATTCAGATGCAGTGCACTGAGAAGAGTCGAGAGAATGAATTATAGTGGAATAACAGCGGCATAAATGACTTTATTTAGATAAATAAATATTTGAGAAAACACCTCGCATTCCGATTTTTTTATTTTATTGTGAAGATTCGCATAAATTCAGATCAAGTGCACTGAGAAGAGTCGAGAGAATGAATTATAGTGGAATAACAGCGGCAGAAATGACTTTATTTAGATAAATAAATATTTGAGAAAACACCTCGCATTCCGATTTTTTTATTTTATTGTGAAGATTTGCATAAATTCAGATCAAGTGCACGGAGAAGGGTCGAGAGAATGAATTTTAGTGGAATAACAGCGGCAGAAATGACTTTATTTAGATAAATAAATATTTGAGAAAACACCTCGCATTCCGATTTTTTTATTTTATTGTGAAGATTCGCATAAATTCAGATCAAGTGCACTGAGAAGAGTCGAGAGAATGAATTTCATTGGAATAACAACGGCAGAAATGACTTTATGTAAATAAGTAAATATTTGAGAAAACACCTCGCATTCCGATTTTTTTATTTGATTGTGAAGATTCGCATTAATTCAGTTGATGTGCACTGACAAGGGTCGAGAGAATGAATTTCAGTGGAATAACAGCGGCAGAAATGACTTTATGTAAATAAATATATATTTGAGAAAACACCTCGCATTCCGATTTTTTTATTTTATTGTGAAGATTTGCATAAATTCAGATGAAGTGCACTGAGAAGGGTCGAGAGAATGAATTTCAGTGGAATAACAGCGGCAGAAATGACTTTATTTAGATAAATAAATATTTCAGAAAACACCTCGCATTCCGATTTTTTTATTTGTTTGTGAAGATTCGCATTAATTCAGTTGATGTGCACTGACAAGGGTCGAGAGAATGAATTTCAGTGGAATAACAGCGGCAGAAATGACTTTATGTAAATAAATATATATTTGAGAAAACACCTCGCATTCCGATTTTTTTATTTTATTGTGAAGATTTGCATAAATTCAGATGAAGTGCACTGAGAAGGGTCGAGAGAATGAATTTCAGTGGAATAACAGCGGCAGAAATGACTTTATTTAGATAAATAAATATTTCAGAAAACACCTCGCATTCCGATTTTTTTATATTATTGTGAAGATTTGCATTAATTCAGATAAAGTGCACTGAGAAGGGTCGAGAGAATGAATTTCAGTGGAATAACAGCGGCAGAAATGACTTTATTTAGATAAATAAATATTTCAGAAAACACCTCGCATTCCGATTTTTTTATTTTATTGTGAAGATTTGCATAAATTCAGATAAAGTGCACTGAGAAGGGTCGAGAGAATGAATTTCAGTGGAATAACAGCGGCAGAAATGACATTATTTAGATAAATAAATATTTCAGAAAACACCTCGCATTCCGATTTTTTTATTTTATTGTGAAGATTTGCATAAATTCAGATAAAGTGCACTGAGAAGGGTCGAGAGAATGAATTTCAGTGGAATAACAGCGGCAGAAATGACTTTATTTAGATAAATAAATATTTGAGAAAACACCTCGCATTCCGATTTTTTTATTTTATTGTGAAGATTTGCATAAATTCAGATAAAGTGCACTGAGAAGGGTCGAGAGAATGAATTTCAGTGGAATAACAGCGGCAGAAATGACTTTATTTAGATAAATAAATATTTGAGAAAACACCTCGCATTCCGATTTTTTTTTTCATATTTTATTGTGAAGATTTGCATAAATTCAGATGAATTGCACTGAGAAGGGTCGAGAGAATGAATTATAGTGGAATAACAGCGGCATAAATGACTTTATTTAGATAAATAAATATTTGAGAAAACACCTCGCATTCCGATTTTTTTATTTTATTGTGAAGATTTGCATAAATTCAGATGAAGTGCACTGAGAAGGGTCGAGAGAATGAATTTCAGTGGAATAACAGCGGCAGAAATGACTTTATTTCTATGAAAAAGTCTTGAGAAAACACCTCGCATTCCGATTTTTTTATTTTACTGTGAAGATTTGCATAAGTTCAGGTGAAAAGCACTGAGAAGTGTCTTGAGAATTAATTTCAGTGGAATAACAGCGGCAGAAATGACTTTATGTAAATAAATAAATATTTGAGAAAACACCTCGCATTCCGATTTTTTTATTTTATTGTGAAGATTCGCATAAATTCAGATCAAGTGCACTGAGAAGGGTGGAGAGAATGAATTTTAGTGGAATAACACCGGCAGAAATGACTTTATTTAGATAAATAAATAAAATTTAGATAAATAAATTTGAGAAAACCCCTCGCATTCGGCTTTTTTTCACATTACTGCGAAGATTCGCATAAATTCGGATCAAGTGCACCGAGAAGTGTCGAGTGAATGAATTCTACTGAAAAATAGCGGTAGAAATGACTTTATTTCTATGAAAAAGTCTTGAGAAAACACCTCGCATTCCGATTTTTTTATTTTACTGTGAAGATTTGCATAAGTTCAGGTGAAAAGCACTGAGAAGTGTCTTGAGAATTAATTTTAATGGAAAAGAGTAGTAGTAATGATTTTATTTTGATGAAAAATATTTGAGAAAACTCTTCGCATTCCGATTTGTTGACTTTACTGTGAAGGTTTGCATGAATTCAGATCAAGTGCACTGATAAGGGTCAGGAAATGAATTTATTTGGAGAAACAGCGATAGAAATGACATATTGTTTATGTTTAATATTTGAGAAAACCCCTCGAATTCCAATTTTTTTAATTTACTGTGAAGAATCGCATTAATTCAGCTGAAGTGCACTGAGAAGTATCGAAGAAAATGAATTTTTGTGGAATTACATTTTTTGAAATTATTTTCTTTTCGATTTCATTTGATCCAATCCCTCATAACAGATTTTTTTATTTTACTATGAAGATTTGCTTATTTCAGTTGATGCGTACAGAGAAGTGTCGAGAGAATGAATTTAAGTGGAATAACAGCGGTAGAAATGACTTTATTTAGATGAATAGATATTTGAGAAAACCCCTCGCATTCCAAGTTTTTTATTTTACTGTGAATTTTTTCATTAATTCAGATCAAGTGACCTGAGAAGAAATGAGAAAATGAATTTTAGTAGAATAATAGCGGAAGAAATGATTTTATTTCAATGAAACATTTTTGAGAAAACACCTCGCATTTTGATTTTTTTATTTTTCTGTGAAGGTTTGCATAAATTCAGATAAAATGCACTGAGAAGTGTCCAAAGAATTAATTTTAGTGGAATTACAGCGGTGGAATTGACTTTATTTCTATGAAGAAATATTTGAGAAAAAGCCCGCCTTACAATGTTTTTTTTATTGTGTAGATTCTATAAATTCGGATGAAGTGCACTGAGAATAGCCGAGAGAATGAATTTTAGTGCAAAACAGTGGTAGACATGAATGTGCACTGAGAAGAAATGAGAGAATGAATTATAGTAGAATAACAGCGGAAGAAATGACTTTATTGCGATGAATAAATATTTGAGAAAACACCTCGCATTCCATTTTTTTATATTACTATGAAGATTTGCATAATATCAGATCAAGTGCACTGATAAATGTCAGGGAATGTTATTTTTGGAAAAACCGCTATAGAAATGACTTTATTTCTATGAATAAATATTTTGGAAAACCCCTCGAATATTAATTTTTTTATTTTATTGTGAAGTTTCGCATAACTTCAGATGAAGTGCACTGAGAAGAAATGAGAGAATGAATTTTAGTAAAGTAACAGCCGAAGAAATGACTTTATTTAGATGAATAAATATTTGATCCAATCCTTCATATTTCGATTTGTTTATTTTACTGTGAATATTTGCTAAATTGAGATGAAATGCGCTGAGAAGTGTCGAGAGATTGAAATTAAGTGGAATAACAGCTGTTGAAATGACTTTATATCGATGAATAAATATTTGAGAACACATCTCAGATTACAATTTTTTTATTTACCGTGAGGATTTGCATAAATTCTGATGAAGTTCAGTAAGAAGGGTGCAAAGAATTAAAATGAGTGGGAAAATGTGGTAGGAATGATTTTATTTCAATGAAAAATTTAAGAAAACACCTCGTGTTCGCGCCCGTGGCCGTGAAACCCCCAGACCAATATAACCCCATAGGGATAAAATAAAGAAAGGAGGCTGGCCTTTAACGGAACAAACGAATAAACTAAAGAGAAAGCTGTCACAAAATAAAGGGGGTGAAACAGAAGGACGTGGCAGGGCTTGCGCTCCGCGTACCTTGCCCGACGTCTTCCGAGGATCCGCATCAGTCATTCACACACATACATACATGCCGTGCCGGCAGGCCACTGGTCCGCTCACTTGCTCGTACAGGTCTATTGCTCTCTGCTGGGGACTATCCCACACACATCTGTTCCTCCCTCTCGAGGGCCCTCAACGGCCAAAATCGTATTCTTAAAAACAAAACACGGTCGCGGACACTTGCCACGGCAAAAAGGGAACAGAGGGAGGGGAATCAAAAGAACAAAAAAAGTGGCCAGTCCTCGTGCGAACGCCTCGCATTCCAATTTTTTTATTTTACTATGAAGGTTTGCTTAAATTCAGATGAAGTGCAAGGGAAAGGGTCGAAAGAATGAATTTTTGTGGAAAAACAGCGGTAGAAATGACTTCATTTCAATGAAAAGTTTTTGAGAAAACACCTCGCATTCCGATTTTTTTTTTACTGTGAAGGTTTGCATAAATTCAGACGAAGTGCTAGGCGATGGGTAATAGAATGAATTTTAATGGAAAAACGGTGGTAGAAATGACTTTATTTCGATGTATAAATATTTGATCAAATCGCTCATATTTCGATATTTTTATTTTACTATAAAGATGTGAATAAATTTAGATAAGGTGCCGAGAGAATGTATTTTATAATTTTAAATGCCGAAAGAATGTATTTTTATGGAATAACTATCGGAGGAAATGATTTTTTTCTATGAATAAATATTTGAGAAAACACCTCGCATTCCAATTTTTTTATTACACTGTGAAGATTCGCATGAATTCAGGTGAAGTGCACAAGGAAGAGTAAAAAAAAGAATTTTAGTGGAATAACATTGGTAGAAATGACTTTATTTCGATGAATAAATATTTGTTCAAATCCCTCATATTTCGATTTTTTTATTTTACTGTGAATATTTATAAATTGAGATTAAGTGCACTGAGAAGTGTCAAGAGAATGAACTTTTGTGGAAAAACAGTGTCAGAAATTACTTTATTTCCATGAAAATAGTGTGAGACACACCTCGCATTCCAATTTTTTTATTTTAATGTGAAGATTCTAATAAATTCAATTGAAGTGCACTGAGAAGGGTAAAAAAAATTACAGTGGAATTACATTGGTAGAAATGACTTTATTTCCATGAATAAATATTTGATCAAATCCCTCATATTCCTATTTTTTATTTTACTGTGAAGATTCTATAAATTCAGATGAATGCACTGAAAAGGGCCAAAATGAATGAATTTTAGTGGAATAACTTTGGCAGAAATTACTTTATTTCGATGAATAAAACCCCTCCCATATTAATTTTTTTATTTAACTGTGAAGATTTGCATAAATTCAGATGAAGTTCACTGAGAAGTGTCGAGAGATTGAAATTTTGTGGAATTACAGCGGTAGAAATGATTTTATTTCAATAAAACATTTTTGAGAAAACACCTCGCATTCCAATTTTTTCATTTTACTGTGAAGAGTTGCATAAATTCAGACGAAGTGTACTGAGAAAGGTCGAGAGAATAAATTTCTGCTAAATAACAGCGGTAGAAATGAAATTATTTCGATGAATAAATATTTGATACAAAACCTCGCATTCCGATATTTTTTTTTGCTAAAAAAATTGCATAAATTCAGATGAAGTGCCCTAAGAAGAGGCCAAAGGGTAAATTTTAGAGGAATAACAGCGGTAGCAATGAATGTATTTCGATGAATACAAATTTGAGAAAACAACTCATAATGCGATTTTTTTTGTTCTTTCTAAGTAGATTTCCATAAATTCAGATGAAGTTCACTGAGAAGGGTCAAGAGAATGAAATTTAGTGAAAAAACTACCTAATTAATGACTTTATTTCGATGAATATATATTTGAGAAAACATCTCATTTTCTGATATTTTTGTTTTATTAAATAGATTTGCATAAATTCAGATAAAGTGCTCGAAAATGAGGCGAAAGAGTGAAATTTAGTGGGTAATAGGAGAGGAAATGAATTTATATCGATGAATAAATATTTGAGAAAAAACCTCGCATTCCGATTTATTTGTTTCACTAATACGATTTTCATAAATTCAGAAAAAGTGCACTAAATAGAGGCGAAAGAGTGTATTGTGGTGTAATAACAGCACTGAAAAGGATTTTTTTTCGATGAATAACCATTTGAAAAAACAATTCTCAATCCGAGTTTTTTGCTTTATTAAAAATATTTGCATAAATTCAGATGAACTGCGCTAAGAAGAGGCCAAAGAGTGAATTTTAGAGGAATAACAGCGGTAGCAATGAATTTATTTCGATGAATAAACATTTGAGTAACCAACTCGCAATCCGATTATTTTGGTTTATAAAAAAGGTTTGCATTAAATCAGATTTAGTACGCTAAGAAGGGGCGAAACAGTGAATTATTTTGGAAAATACAGCGGTAGAAATGAATTTATTTCGTTGAATAAACATTTTAGAAAACAACTCTCAACGGATTTGCTTTTTCTAAGAAGATTGGCATAAATTTAGATGAAGTGCGCTAAAAAGAGGCGAAAGAGTGAATTTTAGTGGAAAAACATCCGTAAAAATGACTTTATTTAGACGAATAAATATGTGAGAAAACCCCTCATATTTCGATTTTTTTATTTTACTGTGAATATTTGATAAATTGAGATTAAGTGCAGTGAGAAGTGTCGAGAGAATGAAATTTTGTGGAAAAACAATGTTAATGGTGACTTAATTTCGATGAAAAATATTTGATAAAATCCCTAATCTTTCGATTTTTTTATATTACTGTGAAGATTTGCATAATATCAGATCAAGTGCACTGATAAATGTCAGGGAATGAATTTTTTGGAAAAACCGCGATAGAAATGACTATATTTCAATGAATAATTTTTTGAGACAACACCTCGCATTCCAATTTTTTTATTTTACTGTAAAGTTTTGATAAATTCAGATCAAGTGCACTCATAATGTTCAGGGAATGAATTTTCTTGTTTTTTTTGGGATTTTTTTTATTTTACTGGGATAATTCGCATACATTCAGTTCAAGTGCACTGAGAAGGGTGGAAGGGATGAATTTTAGTGAAAAAAAACAGCTGTGGAATTGACTTTATTTCGATGAAAGAGTTTTGACTCAAATCCTCGCATTCCAATTTTTTATTTTAGCTTGAAGATTTGCATAAATTCAGATGTACTGCACTGAGAAGTGTCGAGAGAATGAATTTTAGTGGAAAAACAGCTGTGGAATTGACTTTATTTCGATGAATTAATATTTAAGATAAAACCTCGCATTCCGTTTTTTTATTTTACTGTGAATATTTGCATAAATTCAGATGAAGTGCACTGAGAAGGTTCGAGAGAATGAATTTTAATGGAAAAACAGTTGTATAAATTACTTTGTATCGATGACTAAATTCCAATTTCTTTGTTTTACTGTGAAGAGTTGCATAAATTCACACTAAGTGTACTAAGAAGGGTGAGAGAATAAATTTCAGTTAATTAACAGCGGTAGAAATGAAATTATTTCGATGAATAAATATTAGAGAAAAAACCTCGCATTCCGAAATTTTTTTGCTAAAGAAATTGCATAAATTCAGAATAAGTGCCCTAAGAAGAGGCCAAAGAGTGAATTTTACAGGAATAACAGCGGTAGCAATGAATTTATTTCGATGAATAAACATTTGAAAGAACAACTCTCAACCGATTTGCTTTTTCTAAGAAGAGTTGAATAAATTTTGATTTTAAAAATAATTTTTGTTATTAAAATGATTTGCATATCATCAGATAAAGTGCGCTAAGAGGCGAAAGAGTGAATTTCTGTGGAAAATACAGAGGTATAAATGAATTTATTTTGTTAAACAAACATTTGAGAAAACATCTCTCAAATCTTTTTTTTTGTTTTATTAATAAGATTTGCATACATTCAGGTAAAGTGCGCTAGGAAGAGGGGAAAGAGTGTATTGTAGTGGAATAACAGCGGTGGAAATGAATTTATTTCGATGAATAAACATTTAAGAAAACACCTCGCAGCCAATTTTATATTTACCAGATAGATATGCATAAATGTTGATGAAGTACGCTAAAAAGAGTGGAAAGAGTGAATTTTAGTGAAACAACAGCGGTGAAAATTACTTTATTAAGGTGAAAAAATATTTGAGAAAACAGCTCGCATTCCGATTTTTTTGTTTTTAATGTGAAGGAATGCATAAATTCAGAAGACGTGCACTGTTAAGGGTCTAGAGAATGATTTTTTGGGGAAAATACAGTTGTGAAATGATTTTATTTCGTAGAATAAACATTTGAGAAAACAATTCTCAATCCAATATTATTGTTTTATTATGCAGATTTGCATAAATTTAGATGAAGTGCGCTAAAAAGAGGCGAAAGTGTGAATTTCAGTGGAATAAATGCGGTAGAATTGAATTTATTTCGATGAATAAGCTTTTTGAGAAAACAATTCTCAATCCGAGTTTTTTATTACACAGATTTGCATAAAAAAAGTTAAGTACGATAAGAAGAGGCACAAGAATGAATTTTTAGTGGAAAAAACAGCTACAGAACTGAATTAATTTCGTTAAATGAACATGAAAAACATTGAGAAAACAACTCTCTAACCGATGTTATTTTTTCTAAGAAGATTTGCATAAATTTCGTTGAAGTGATCTAAAAAGCAGCGAAAAAGTGAAATTTAATGGAATACAGCGGTAGAAATGATTTTATTTTGATATATAAATATTTGAGATAACACCTCTTATTACGATTTTTTTGTTTTACTAAGGACATTTGCATAAATTCAGATAAAGGGCCTTAAGTAGAGGCGAAAGAGTGCATTGTAGTGGAATAACAGCGGTAGAAATGAATTTATTTCGATTTGAGAATACACCTTTAATCCGATTTTTTAGTTTTACTAAGGACATTTGCATAAATTCAGATAAAGGGCGCTAAGAGGAGGCGAAAGAGTGAATTTTAGTGGAATAACAGCGGTAGAAATGAATTTATTTCGATTTAGGAATACACCTTTAATCCGATTTTTTTGTTTTACTAAGGACATTTGCAAAAATTCAGATAAAGGGCGCTAAGAGGAGGCGAAAGAGTGAATTTTGGTGGAATAACAGCGGTAGAAATGAATTTATTTCGATTTCAGAATACACCTTTAATCCGATTTTTTAGTTTTACTAAGGACATTTGCATAAATTCAGATAAAGGGCGCTAAGAGGAGGCGAAAGAGTGAATTTTAGTGGAATAACAGCGGAAGAAATGAATTTATTTCGATTTGAGAATACACCTTTAATCCGATTTTTTAGTTTAACTAAGGACATTTGCATAAATTCAGATAAAGGGCGCTAAGAGGAGGCAAAAGAGTGAATTTTAGTGGAATAACAGCGGTAGAAATGAATTTATTTCGATTTGAGAATACACCTTTAATCCGATTTCTTAGTTTTACTAATTACATTTGCAGAAATTCAGATAAAGGGCGCTAAGAGGAGGCGAAAGAGTGAATTTTAGTGGAATAACAGCGGTAGAAATGAATTTATTTCGATTTGAGAATACACCTTTAATCCGATTTTTTAGTTTTACTAAGGACATTTGCATAAATTCAGATAAAGGGCGCTAAGAGGAGGCGAAAGACTGAATTTTAGTGGAATAACAGCGGTAGAAATGAATTTATTTCGATTTGAGAATACACCTTTAATCCGATTTTTTAGTTTTACTAAGGACATTTGCATAAATTCAGATAAAGGGCGCTAAGAGGAGGCGAAAGAGTGAATTTTAGTGGAATAACAGCGGTAGAAATGAATTTATTTCGATTTGAGAATACACCTTTAATCCGATTTTTTAGTTTTACTAAGGACATTTGCATTAATTCAGATAAAGGGCGCTAAGAGGAGGCGAAAGAGTGAATTTTAGTGGAATAACAGCGGTAGAAATTGAATTTATTTCGATTTGAGAATACACCTTTAATCCGATTTTTTTGTTTTACTAAGGAGATTTGCATAAATTCAGATAAAGGGCGCTAAGAGGAGGCGAAAGAGTGAATTTTAGTGGAATAACAGCGGTAGAAATGAATTTATTTCGATTTGAGAATACACCTTTAATCCGATTTTTTTGTTTTACTAAGGAGATTTGCATAAATTCAGATAAAGGGCGTTAAGAGGAGGCAAAAGAGTGAATTTTAGTGGAATAACAGCGGTAGAAATGAATTTATTTCGATTTGAGAATACACCTTTAATCCGATTTTTTTGTTTTACTAAGGAGATTTGCATAAATTCAGAAAAGGGCGCTAAGAGGAGGCAAAAGAGTGAATTTTAGTGAAATAACAGCGGTAGAAATTGAATTTATTTCGATTTGAGAATACACCTTTAATCCGATGTTTTAGTTTTACTAAGGACATTTGCATAAACTCAGAAAAAGGGCGCTAAGAGGAGGCGAAAGAGTGAATTTTAGTGGAATAACAGCGGTAGAAATTAAATTTATTTCGATTTGAGAATACACCTTTAATCCGATTTTTTAGTTTTACTAAGGACATTTGCATAAATTCCGATAAAGGGCGCTAAGAGTCAAAAGAGTGAATTTTAGTGGAATAACAGCGGCAGAATTGGAATTTATTTCGATTTGAGATTACACCTTTAATCCGATTTTTTTGTTTTACTAAGGAGATTTGCATAAACTCAGATAAAGGGCGCTAAGAGGAGGCGAAAGAGTGAATATTAGTGGAATTACAGTGGTAGAAATGAATATATTTCGATTTGAGAATACACCTTTAATCCGATTTTTTAGTTTTACTAAGGACATTTGCATAAATTCAGATAAAGGGCGCTAAGAGGAGGCGAAAGAGTGAATTTTAGTGGAAAGCAGCGGTAGAAATGAATTTATTTCGATTTGAGAATACACCTTTAATCCGATTTTTTAGTTTTACTAAGGACATTTGCATAAATTCAGATAAAGGGCGCTAAGAGGAGGCGAAAGAGTGAATTTTAGTGGAATAACAGCGGTAGAAATTGAAATTATTTCGATTTGAGAATACACCTTTAATCCGATTTTTTAGTTTTACTAAGGCTATTTGCATAAATTCAGATAAAGGGCGCTAAGAGGAGGCGAAAAAGTGAACTTTAGTGGAATAACAGCGGTAGAAATAATTTATTTCGATTTGAGAATACACCTTTAATCCGAATTTTTAGTTTTACTAAGGAGATTTGCATAAATTCAGATAAAGGGCGCTAAGAGGAGGCGAAAGAGTGAATTTTAGTGGAATAACAGCGGTAGAAATGAATTTATTTCGATTTGAGAATACACCTTTAATCCGATTTTTTTGTTTTACTAAGGAGATTTGCATAAATTCAGATAAAGGGCGCTAAGAGGAGGCGAAAGAGTGAATTTTAGTGGAATAACAGTGGTAGAATTGAATTTATTTCGAGTTGAGAATACACCTTTAATCCGATTTTTTAGTTATACTAAGGACATTTGCATAAATTCAGATAAAGGGCGCTAAGAGGAGGCGAAAGAGTGAATTTTAGTGGAATAAAAGCGGTAGAAATGAATTTATTTCGATTTGAGAATACACCTTTAATCCGAATTTTTAGTTTTACTGAGGACATTTGCATAAATTCAGATAAAGGGCGCTAAGAGGAGGCGAAAGAGTGAATTTTAGTGGAATAACAGCGGTAGAAATGAATTTATTTCGATTTGAGAATACACCTTTAATCCGATTTTTTAGTTTTACTAAGGAGATTTGCATAAATTCAGATAAAGGGCGCTAAGAGGAGGCGAAAGAGTGAATTTTAGTGGAATAACAGTGGTAGAATTGAATTTATTTCGAGTTGAGAATACACCTTTAATCCGATTTTTTAGTTTTACTAAGGACATTTGCATAAATTCAGATAAAGGGCGCTAAGAGGAGGCGAAAGAGTGAATTTTAGTGGAATAACAGCGGTAGAAATGAATTTATTTCGATTTGAGAATACACCTTTAATCCGATTTTTTAGTTTTACTAAGGACATTTGCATAAACTCAGATAAAGGGCGCTAAGAGGAGGCGAAAGAGTGAATTTTAGTGAAATAACAGCGGTAGAAATGATTTTATTTCGATTTGAGAATACACCTTTAATCCGATTTTTTAGATTTACTAAGGACATTTGCATAAATTCAGATAAAGGGCGCTAAGAGGAGGCGAAAGAGTGAATTTTAGTGGAATAACAGCGGTAGAAATGAATTTTATTCGATTTGAGAATACACCTTTAATCCGATTTTTTAGTTTTACTAAGGACATTTGCATAAATTCAGATAAAGGGCGCTAAGAGGAGGCGAAAGAGTGAATTTTAGTGGGATAACAGCGGCAGAAATGAATTCATTTCGATTTGAGAATGCACCTTTAATCCGATTTTTTAGTTTTACTAAGGACATTTGCATAAACTCAGAAAAAGGGCGCTAAGAGGAGGCGAAAGAGTGAATTTTAGTGGAATAACAGCGGTAGAAATGAATTTATTTCGATTTGAGAATACACCTTTAATCCGATTTTTTAGTTTTACTAAGGACATTTGCATTAATTCAGATAAAGGGCGCTAAGAGGAGGCGAAAGAGTGAATTTTAGTGGAATAACAGCGGTAGAAATGAATTTATTTCGATTTGAGAATACACCTTTAATCCGATTTTTTAGTTTTACTAAGGACATTTGCATAAACTCAGATAAAGGGTGCTAAGAGGAGGCAAAAGAGTGAATTTTAGTGGAATAACAGCGGTAGAAATGAATTTATTTCTGTTTGAGAATACACCTTTAATCCGATTTTTTTGTTTTACTAAGGAGATTTGCATAAATTCAGAAAAGGGCGCTAAGAGGAGGCAAAAGAGTGAATTTTAGTGGAATAACAGCGGTAGAAATGAATTTATTTCGATTTGAGAATACACCTTTAATCCGAATTTTTAGTTTTACTAAGGACATTTGCATAAATTCAGATAAAGGGCGCTAAGAGGAGGCGAAAGAGTGAATTTTAGTGGAATAACAGCGGTAGAAATTGAATTATTTCGATTTGAGAATACACCTTTAATCCGATTTTTTAGTTTTACTAAGGACATTTGCATAAACTCAGATAAAGGGCGCTAAGAGGAGGCAAAAGAGTGAATTTTAGTGGAATAACAGCGGTAGAAATTGAATTTATTTCGATTTGAGAATACACCTTTAATCCGATTTTTTAGTTTTACTAAGGACATTTGCATAAACTCAGAAAAAGGGCACTAAGAGGAGGCGAAAGAGTATATTGTAGTGGAATAACAGCGGTAGAAATGAATTTATTTCGATTTAAGAATACACCTTTAATCCGATTTTTTTGTTTTACTAAGGAGATTTGCATAAATTCAGATAAAGGGCGCTAAGAGGAGGCGAAAGAGTGAATTTTAGTGGAATAACAGTTTTAGAATTGAATTTATTTCGAGTTGAGAATACACCTTTAATCCGATTTTTTAGTTATACTAAGGACATTTGCATAAATTCAGATAAAGGGCGCTAAGAGGAGGCAAAAGAGTGAATTTTAGTGGAATAACAGAGGTAGAAATGAATTTATTTTGATTTGAGAATACACCTTTAATCCGAATTTTTAGTTTTACTAAGGACATTTGCATAAATTCAGATAAAGGGCGCTAAGAGGAGGCGAAAGAGTGAATTTTAGTGGAATAACAGCGGTAGAAATGAATTTATTTCGATTTGAGAATACACCTTTAATCCGATTTTTTAGTTTTACTAAGGAGATTTGCATAAATTCAGATAAAGGGCGCTAAGAGGAGGCGAAAGAGTGAATTTTAGTGGAATAACAGTGGTAGAATTGAATTTATTTCGAGTTGAGAATACACCTTTAATCCGATTTTTTAGTTTAATAAGGACATTTGCATAAATTCAGATAAAGGGCGCTAAGAGGAGGCGAAAGAGTGAATTTTAGTGGAATAACAGCGGTAGAAATGAATTTATTTCGATTTGAGAATACACCTTTAATCCGATTTTTTAGTTTTACTAAGGACATTTGCATAAACTCAGATAAAGGGCGCTAAGAGGAGGCGAAAGAGTGAATTTTAGTGAAATAACAGCGGTAGAAATGATTTTATTTCGATTTGAGAATACACCTTTAATCCGATTGTTTAGTTTTACTAAGGACATTTGCATAAATTCAGATAAAGGGCGCTAAGAGGAGGCGAAAGAGTGAATTTTAGTGGAATAACAGCGGTAGAAATGAATTTATTTCGATTTGAGAATACACCTTTAATCCGATTTTTTAGTTTTACTAAGGACATTTGCATAAATTCAGATAAAGGGCGCTAAGAGGAGGCGAAAGAGTGAATTTTAGTGGGATAACAGCGGTAGAAATGAATTCATTTCGATTTGAGAATGCACCTTTAATCCGATTTTTTAGTTTTACTAAGGACATTTGCATAAATTCAGATAAAGGGCGCTAAGAGGAGGTTAAATGGTGAATTTTAGTGGATTAACAGCGGTAGAAATGAATTTATTTCGATTTGAGAATACACCTTTAATCCGATTTTTTAGTTTTACTAAGGACATTTGCATAAATTCAGATAAAGGGCGCTAAGAGGAGACGAATTTTAGTGGAATAACAAGGGTAGAAATTGAATTTATTTCGATTTGAGAATACACCTTTAATCCGATTTTTTAGTTTTACTAAGGACATTTGCATAAACTCAGAAAAAGGGCGCTAAGACGAGGCGAAAGAGTGAATTTTAGTGGAATAACAGCGGTAGAAATTGAATTTATTTCAATTTGAGAATACACCTTTAATCCGATTTTTTAGTTTTACTAAGGACATTTGCATAAATTCAGATAAAGGGCGCTAAGAGGAGGCGAAAGAGTGAATTTTAGTGGAATAACTGCGGTAGAAATTAATTTATTTCGATATGAGAATACACCTTTAATCCGATTTTTTAGTTTTACTAAGGACATTTGCATAAATTCAGATAAAGGGCGCTAAGAAGAGGCGAAAGAGTGAATTTTAGTGGAATAACAGCGGTAGAAATTGAATTTATTTCGATTTGAGAATACACCTTTAATCCGATTTTTTAGTTTTACTAAGGACATTTGCATAAATTCAGATAAAGGGCGCTAAGAGGAGGCGAAAGAGTGAATTTTAGTGGAATAACAGCGGTAGAAATGAATTTATTTCGATTTGAGAATACGCCTTTAATCCGATTTTTTAGTTTTACTAAGGAGATTTGCATAAATTCAGATAAAGGGCGCTAAGAGGAGGCGAAAGAGTGAATTTTAGTGGAATAACAGCGGTAGAAATGAATTTATTTCGATTTGAGAATACACCTTTAATCCGATTTTTTTGTTTTACTAAGGAGATTTGCATAAATTCAGATAAAGGGCCTTAAGTAGAGGCGAAAGAGTATATTGTAGTGGAATAACAGCGGTAGAAATGAATTTATTTCGATTTGAGAATACACCTTTAATCCGATTTTTTTGTTTTACTAAGGAGATTTGCATAAATTCAGATAAAGGGCGCTAAGAGGAGGCGAAAGAGTGAATTTTAGTGGAATAACAGTGGTAGAATTGAATTTATTTCGAGTTGAGAATACTACTTTAATCCGATTTTTTAGTTTTACTAAGGACATTTGCATAAATTCAGATAAAGGGCGCTAAGAGGAGGCGAAAGAGTGAATTTTAGTGGAATAACAGCGGTAGAAATGAATTTATTTCGATTTGAGAATACACCTTTAATCCGAATTTTTAGTTTTACTAAGGAAATTTGCATAAACTCAGATAAAGGGCGCTAAGAGGAGGCGAAAGAGTGAATTTTAGTGGAATAACAGCGGTAGAAATGAATTTATTTCGATTTGAGAATACACCTTTAATCCGATTTTTTTGTTTTACTAAGGAGATTTGCATAAATTCAGATAAAGGGCGCTAAGAGGAGGCGAAAGAGTGAATTTTAGTGGAATAACAGCGGTAGAAATGAATTTATTTCGATTTGAGAATACACCTTTAATCCGATTTTTTTGTTTTACTAAGGAGATTTGCATAAATTCAGATAAAGGGCGTTAAGAGGAGGCAAAAGAGTGAATTTTAGTGGAATAACAGCGGTAGAAATGAATTTATTTCGATTTGAGAATACACCTTTAATCCGATTTTTTTGTTTTACTAAGGAGATTTGCATAAATTCAGAAAAGGGCGCTAAGAGGAGGCAAAAGAGTGAATTTTAGTGAAATAACAGCGGTAGAAATTGAATTTATTTCGATTTGAGAATACACCTTTAATCCGATGTTTTAGTTTTACTAAGGACATTTGCATAAACTCAGAAAAAGGGCGCTAAGAGGAGGCGAAAGAGTGAATTTTAGTGGAATAACAGCGGTAGAAATTAAATTTATTTCGATTTGAGAATACACCTTTAATCCGATTTTTTAGTTTTACTAAGGACATTTGCATAAATTCCGATAAAGGGCGCTAAGAGTCAAAAGAGTGAATTTTAGTGGAATAACAGCGGCAGAATTGGAATTTATTTCGATTTGAGATTACACCTTTAATCCGATTTTTTTGTTTTACTAAGGAGATTTGCATAAACTCAGATAAAGGGCGCTAAGAGGAGGCGAAAGAGTGAATATTAGTGGAATTTCAGTGGTAGAAATGAATATATTTCGATTTGAGAATTCACCTTTAATCCGATTTTTTAGTTTTACTAAGGACATTTGCATAAATTCAGATAAAGGGCGCTAAGAGGAGGCGAAAGAGTGAATTTTAGTGGAAAGCAGCGGTAGAAATGAATTTATTTCGATTTGAGAATACACCTTTAATCCGATTTTTTAGTTTTACTAAGGACATTTGCATAAATTCAGATAAAGGGCGCTAAGAGGAGGCGAAAGAGTGAATTTTAGTGGAATAACAGCGGTAGAAATTGAAATTATTTCGATTTGAGAATACACCTTTAATCCGATTTTTTAGTTTTACTAAGGCTATTTGCATAAATTCAGATAAAGGGCGCTAAGAGGAGGCGAAAAAGTGAACTTTAGTGGAATAACAGCGGTAGAAATAATTTATTTCGATTTGAGAATACACCTTTAATCCGAATTTTTAGTTTTACTAAGGAGATTTGCATAAATTCAGATAAAGGGCGCTAAGAGGAGGCGAAAGAGTGAATTTTAGTGGAATAACAGCGGTAGAAATGAATTTATTTCGATTTGAGAATACACCTTTAATCCGATTTTTTTGTTTTACTAAGGAGATTTGCATAAATTCAGATAAAGGGCGCTAAGAGGAGGCGAAAGAGTGAATTTTAGTGGAATAACAGTGGTAGAATTGAATTTATTTCGAGTTGAGAATACACCTTTAATCCGATTTTTTAGTTATACTAAGGACATTTGCATAAATTCAGATAAAGGGCGCTAAGAGGAGGCGAAAGAGTGAATTTTAGTGGAATAAAAGCGGTAGAAATGAATTTATTTCGATTTGAGAATACACCTTTAATCCGAATTTTTAGTTTTACTAAGGACATTTGCATAAATTCAGATAAAGGGCGCTAAGAGGAGGCGAAAGAGTGAATTTTAGTGGAATAACAGCGGTAGAAATGAATTTATTTCGATTTGAGAATACACCTTTAATCCGATTTTTTAGTTTTACTAAGGAGATTTGCATAAATTCAGATAAAGGGCGCTAAGAGGAGGCGAAAGAGTGAATTTTAGTGGAATAACAGTGGTAGAATTGAATTTATTTCGAGTTGAGAATACACCTTTAATCCGATTTTTTAGTTTTACTAAGGACATTTGCATAAATTCAGATAAAGGGCGCTAAGAGGAGGCGAAAGAGTGAATTTTAGTGGAATAACAGCGGTAGAAATGAATTTATTTCGATTTGAGAATACACCTTTAATCCGATTTTTTAGTTTTACTAAGGACATTTGCATAAACTCAGATAAAGGGCGCTAAGAGGAGGCGAAAGAGTGAATTTTAGTGAAATAACAGCGGTAGAAATGATTTTATTTCGATTTGAGAATACACCTTTAATCCGATTTTTTAGATTTACTAAGGACATTTGCATAAATTCAGATAAAGGGCGCTAAGAGGAGGCGAAAGAGTGAATTTTAGTGGAATAACAGCGGTAGAAATGAATTTTATTCGATTTGAGAATACACCTTTAATCCGATTTTTTAGTTTTACTAAGGACATTTGCATAAAT
Organism: Platycnemis pennipes; assembly: GCA_933228895.1. NCBI lineage: Eukaryota > Metazoa > Arthropoda > Insecta > Odonata > Platycnemididae > Platycnemis > Platycnemis pennipes. The sequence goes on from OW121847.1 coordinate 170,022,358, forward strand.
TCAGATAAAGGGCGCTAAGAGGAGGCGAAAGAGTGAATTTTAGTGGGATAACAGCGGCAGAAATGAATTCATTTCGATTTGAGAATGCACCTTTAATCCGATTTTTTAGTTTTACTAAGGACATTTGCATAAACTCAGAAAAAGGGCGCTAAGAGGAGGCGAAAGAGTGAATTTTAGTGGAATAACAGCGGTAGAAATGAATTTATTTCGATTTGAGAATACACCTTTAATCCGATTTTTTAGTTTTACTAAGGACATTTGCATTAATTCAGATAAAGGGCGCTAAGAGGAGGCGAAAGAGTGAATTTTAGTGGAATAACAGCGGTAGAAATGAATTTATTTCGATTTGAGAATACACCTTTAATCCGATTTTTTAGTTTTACTAAGGACATTTGCATAAACTCAGATAAAGGGTGCTAAGAGGAGGCAAAAGAGTGAATTTTAGTGGAATAACAGCGGTAGAAATGAATTTATTTCTGTTTGAGAATACACCTTTAATCCGATTTTTTTGTTTTACTAAGGAGATTTGCATAAATTCAGAAAAGGGCGCTAAGAGGAGGCAAAAGAGTGAATTTTAGTGGAATAACAGCGGTAGAAATGAATTTATTTCGATTTGAGAATACACCTTTAATCCGAATTTTTAGTTTTACTAAGGACATTTGCATAAATTCAGATAAAGGGCGCTAAGAGGAGGCGAAAGAGTGAATTTTAGTGGAATAACAGCGGTAGAAATTGAATTATTTCGATTTGAGAATACACCTTTAATCCGATTTTTTAGTTTTACTAAGGACATTTGCATAAACTCAGATAAAGGGCGCTAAGAGGAGGCAAAAGAGTGAATTTTAGTGGAATAACAGCGGTAGAAATTGAATTTATTTCGATTTGAGAATACACCTTTAATCCGATTTTTTAGTTTTACTAAGGACATTTGCATAAACTCAGAAAAAGGGCACTAAGAGGAGGCGAAAGAGTATATTGTAGTGGAATAACAGCGGTAGAAATGAATTTATTTCGATTTAAGAATACACCTTTAATCCGATTTTTTTGTTTTACTAAGGAGATTTGCATAAATTCAGATAAAGGGCGCTAAGAGGAGGCGAAAGAGTGAATTTTAGTGGAATAACAGTTTTAGAATTGAATTTATTTCGAGTTGAGAATACACCTTTAATCCGATTTTTTAGTTATACTAAGGACATTTGCATAAATTCAGATAAAGGGCGCTAAGAGGAGGCAAAAGAGTGAATTTTAGTGGAATAACAGAGGTAGAAATGAATTTATTTTGATTTGAGAATACACCTTTAATCCGAATTTTTAGTTTTACTAAGGACATTTGCATAAATTCAGATAAAGGGCGCTAAGAGGAGGCGAAAGAGTGAATTTTAGTGGAATAACAGCGGTAGAAATGAATTTATTTCGATTTGAGAATACACCTTTAATCCGATTTTTTAGTTTTACTAAGGAGATTTGCATAAATTCAGATAAAGGGCGCTAAGAGGAGGCGAAAGAGTGAATTTTAGTGGAATAACAGTGGTAGAATTGAATTTATTTCGAGTTGAGAATACACCTTTAATCCGATTTTTTAGTTTAATAAGGACATTTGCATAAATTCAGATAAAGGGCGCTAAGAGGAGGCGAAAGAGTGAATTTTAGTGGAATAACAGCGGTAGAAATGAATTTATTTCGATTTGAGAATACACCTTTAATCCGATTTTTTAGTTTTACTAAGGACATTTGCATAAACTCAGATAAAGGGCGCTAAGAGGAGGCGAAAGAGTGAATTTTAGTGAAATAACAGCGGTAGAAATGATTTTATTTCGATTTGAGAATACACCTTTAATCCGATTGTTTAGTTTTACTAAGGACATTTGCATAAATTCAGATAAAGGGCGCTAAGAGGAGGCGAAAGAGTGAATTTTAGTGGAATAACAGCGGTAGAAATGAATTTATTTCGATTTGAGAATACACCTTTAATCCGATTTTTTAGTTTTACTAAGGACATTTGCATAAATTCAGATAAAGGGCGCTAAGAGGAGGCGAAAGAGTGAATTTTAGTGGGATAACAGCGGTAGAAATGAATTCATTTCGATTTGAGAATGCACCTTTAATCCGATTTTTTAGTTTTACTAAGGACATTTGCATAAATTCAGATAAAGGGCGCTAAGAGGAGGTTAAATGGTGAATTTTAGTGGATTAACAGCGGTAGAAATGAATTTATTTCGATTTGAGAATACACCTTTAATCCGATTTTTTAGTTTTACTAAGGACATTTGCATAAATTCAGATAAAGGGCGCTAAGAGGAGACGAATTTTAGTGGAATAACAAGGGTAGAAATTGAATTTATTTCGATTTGAGAATACACCTTTAATCCGATTTTTTAGTTTTACTAAGGACATTTGCATAAACTCAGAAAAAGGGCGCTAAGACGAGGCGAAAGAGTGAATTTTAGTGGAATAACAGCGGTAGAAATTGAATTTATTTCAATTTGAGAATACACCTTTAATCCGATTTTTTAGTTTTACTAAGGACATTTGCATAAATTCAGATAAAGGGCGCTAAGAGGAGGCGAAAGAGTGAATTTTAGTGGAATAACAGCGGTAGAAATGAATTTATTTCGATTTGAGAATACACCTTTAATCCGATTTTTTTGTTTTACTAAGGAGATTTGCATAAATTCAGATAAAGGGCGCTAAGAGGAGGCGAAAGAGTGAATTTTAGTGGAATAACAGGGGTAGAATTGAATTTATTTCGAGTTGAGAATACACCTTTAATCCGATTTTTTAGTTTTACTAAGGACATTTGCATAAATTCAGATAAAGGGCGCTAAGAGGAGGCGAAAGAGTGAATTTTAGTGGAATAACAGCGGTAGAAATGAATTTATTTCGATTTGAGAATACACATTTAATCCGATTTTTTAGTTTTACTAAGGACATTTGCATAAACTCAGATAAAGGGCGCTAAGAGGAGGCGAAAGAGTGAATTTTAGTGGAAAAACAGCGGTAGAAATGATTTTATTTCGATTTGAGAATACACCTTTAATCCGATTTTTTAGTTTTACTAAGGACATTTGCATAAATTCAGATAAAGGGCGCTAAGAGGAGGCGAAAGAGTGAATTTTAGTGGAATAACAGCGGTAGAAATGAATTTATTTCGATTTGAGAATACACCTTTAATCCGATTTTTTAGTTTTACTAAGGACATTTGCATAAATTCAGATAAAGGGCGCTAAGAGGAGGCGAAAGAGTGAATTTTAGTGGGATAACAGCGGTAGAAATGAATTTATTTCGATTTGAGAATGCACCTTTAATCCGATTTTTTAGTTTTACTAAGGACATTTGCATAAATTCAGATAAAGGGCGCTAAGAGGAGGCGAAATGGTGAATTTTAGTGGATTAACAGCGGTAGAAATGAATTTATTTCGATTTGAGAATACACCTTTAATCCGATTTTTTAGTTTTACTAAGGACATTTGCATAAATTCAGATAAAGGGCGCTAAGAGGAGGCGAAAGAGTGAATTTTAGTGGAATAACAGCGGTAGAAATGAATTTATTTCGATTTGAGAATACACCTTTAATCCGATTTTTTAGTTTTACGAAGGACATTTGCATAAATTCAGATAAAGGGCGCTAAGAGGAGTCGAAATGGTGAATTTTAGTGGATTAACAGCGGTAGAAATGAATTTATTTCGATTTGAGAATACACCTTTAATCCGATTTTTTAGTTTTACTAAGGACATTTGCATAAATTCAGATAAAGGGCGCTAAGAGGAGGCGAAAGAGTGAATTTTAGTGGAATAACAGCGGTAGAAATGAATTTATTTCGATTTGAGAATACACCTTTAATCCGATTTTTTAGTTTTACTTAGGACATTTGCATAAATTCAGATATAGGGCGCTAAGAGGAGGCGAAAGAGTGAATTTTAGTGGAATAACAGCGGTAGAAATGAATTCATTTCGATTTGAGAATGCACCTTTAATCCGATTTTTTAGTTTTACTAAGGACATTTGCATAAATTCAGATAAAGGGCGCTAAGAGGAGGCGAAAGAGTGAATTTTAGTGGAATAACAGCGGTAGAAATGAATTTATTTCGATTTGAGAATACACCTTTCATCCGATTTTTTAGTTTTACTAAGGACATTTGCATAAATTCAGATAAAGGGCGCTAAGAGGAGGCGAAAGAGTGAATTTTAGTGGAATAACAGCGGTAGAAATGAATTTATTTCGATTTGAGAATACACCTTTAATCCGATTCTTTAGTTTTACTAAGGACATTTGCATAAATTCAGATAAAGGGCGCTAAGAGGAGGCGAAAGAGTGAATTTTAGTGAAATAACAGCGGTAGAAATTGAATTTATTTCGATTTGAGAATACACCTTTAATCCGATTTTTTTGTTTTACTAAGGAGATTTGCATAAATTCAGATAAAGGGCGCTAAGAGGAGGCGAAAGAGTGAATTTTAGTGGAATAACAGCGGTAGAAATGAATTTATTTCGATTTGAGAATACACCTTTAATCCGATTTTTTTGTTTTACTAAGGAGATTTGCATAAATTCAGATAAAGGGCGCTAAGAGGAGGCAAAAGAGTGAATTTTAGTGGAATAACAGCGGTAGAAATGAATTTATTTCGATTTGAGTATACACCTTTAATCCGATTTTTTTGTTTTACTAAGGACATTTGCATAAATTCAGATAAAGGGCGCTAAGAGGAGGCAAAAGAGTGAATTTTAGTGAAATAACAGCGGTAGAAATTGAATTTATTTCGATTTGAGAATACACCTTTAATCCGATGTTTTAGTTTTACTAAGGACATTTGCATAAATTAAGATAAAGGGCGCTAAGAGGAGACGAAAGAGTGAATTTTAGTGGAATAACAGCGGTAGAAATTGAATTTATTTCGATTTGAGAATACACCTTTAATCCGATTTTTTAGTTTTACTAAGGACATTTGCATAAACTCAGATAAAGGGAGCTAAGAGGAGGCAAAAGAGTGAATTTTAGTGGAATAACAGCGGTAGAAATTGAATTTATTTCGATTTGAGAATACACCTTTAATCCGATTTTTTAGTTTTACTAAGGACATTTGCATAAACTCAGAAAAAGGGCGCTAAGACGAGACGAAAGAGTGAATTTTAGTGGAATAACAGCGGTAGAAATTGATTTTATTTCGATTTGAGAATACACCTTTAATCCGATTTTTTAGTTTTACTAAGGACATTTGCATAAATTCAGATAAAGGGCGCTAAGAGGAGGCGAAAGAGTGAATTTTAGTGGAATAACAGCGGTAGAAATGAATTTATTTCGATTAGAGAATACACCTTTAATCCGATTTTTTAGTTTTACTAAGGACATTTGCATAAATTCAGATAAAGGGCGCTAAGAGGAGGCGAAAGAGTGAATTTTAGTGGAATAACAGCGGTAGAAATTGAATTTATTTCGATTTGAGAATACACCTTTAATCCGATTTTTTAGTTTTACTAAGGACATTTGCATAAATTCAGATAAAGGGCGCTAAGAGGAGGCGAAAGAGTGAATTTTAGTGTAATAACAGCGGTAGAAATGAATTTATTTCGATTTGTGAATACACCTTTAATCCGATTTTTTAGTTTTACTAAGGAGATTTGCATAAATTCAGATAAAGGGCGCTAAGAGGAGGCGAAAGAGTGAATTTTAGTGGAATAACAGCGGTAGAAATGAATTTATTTCGATTTGAGAATACACCTTTAATCCGATTTTTTTGTTTTACTAAGGAGATTTGCATAAATTCAGATAAAGGGCGCTAAGAGGAGGCGAAAGAGTGAATTTTAGTGGAATAACAGTGGTAGAATTGAATTTATTTCGAGTTGAGAATACACCTTTAATCCGATTTTTTAGTTTTACTAAGGACATTTGCATAAATTCAGATAAAGGGCGCTAAGAGGAGGCAAAAGAGTGAATTTTAGTGGAATAACAGCGGTAGAAATGAATTTATTTCGATTTGTAAATACACCTTTAATCCGATTTTTTAGTTTTACTAAGGAGATTTGCATAAATTCAGATAAAGGGCGCTAAGAGGAGGCGAAAGAGTGAATTTTAGTGGAATAACAGCGGTAGAAATGAATTTATTTCGATTTGTGAATACACCTTTAATCCGATTTTTTAGTTTTACTAAGGAGATTTGCATAAATTCAGATAAAGGGCGCTAAGAGGAGGCGAAAGAGTATATTGTAGTGGAATAACAGCGGTAGAAATGAATTTATTTCGATTTGAGAATACACCTTTAATCCGATTTTTTTGTTTTACTAAGGAGATTTGCATAAATTCAGATAAAGGGCGCTAAGAGGAGTCGAAAGAGTGAATTTTAGTGGAATAACAGTGGTAGAATTGAATTTATTTCGAGTTGAGAATACACCTTTAATCCGATTTTTTAGTTTTACTAAGGACATTTGCATAATTCAAATAAAGGGCGCTAAGAGGAGGCGAAAGAGTGAATTTTAGTGGAATAACAGCGGTAGAAATGAATTTATTTCGATTTGAGAATACACCTTTAATCCGAATTTTTAGTTTTACTAAGGACATTTGCATAAACTCAGATAAAGGGCGCTAAGAGGAGGCGAAAGAGTGAATTTTAGTGGAATAACAGCGGTAGAAATGAATTTATTTCGATTTGAGAATACACCTTTAATCCGATTTTTTTGTTTTACTAAGGAGATTTGCATAAATTCAGATAAAGGGCGCTAAGAGGAGGCGAAAGAGTGAATTTTAGTGGAATAACAGTGGTAGAATTGAATTTATTTCGAGTTGAGAATACACCTTTAATCCGATTTTTTAGTTTTACTAAGGACATTTGCATAAATTCAGATAAAGGGCGCTAAGAGGAGGCAAAAGAGTGAATTTTAGTGGAATAACAGCGGTAGAAATGAATTTATTTCGATTTGAGAATACACCTTTAATCCGATTTTTTAGTTTTACTAAGGACATTTGCATAAACTCAGATAAACGGCGCTAAGAGGAGGCGAAAGAGTGAATTTTAGTGGAAAAACAGCGGTAGAAATGATTTTATTTCGATTTGAGAATACACCTTTAATCCGATTTTTTAGTTTTACTAAGGACATTTGCATAAATTCAGATAAAGGGCGCTAAGAGGAGGCGAAAGAGTGAATTTTAGTGGAATAACAGCGGTAGAAATGAATTTATTTCGATTTGAGAATACACCTTTAATCCGATTTTTTAGTTTTACTAAGGACATTTGCATAAATTCAGATAAAGGGCGCTAAGAGGAGGCGAAAGAGTGAATTTTAGTGGGATAACAGCGGTAGAAATGAATTTATTTCGATTTGAGAATGCACCTTTAATCCGATTTTTTAGTTTTACTAAGGACATTTGCATAAATTCAGATAAAGGGCGCTAAGAGGAGGCGAAATGGTGAATTTTAGTGGATTAACAGCGGTAGAAATGAATTTATTTCGATTTGAGAATACACCTTTAATCCGATTTTTTAGTTTTACTAAGGACATTTGCATAAATTCAGATAAAGGGCGCTAAGAGGAGGCGAAAGAGTGAATTTTAGTGGAATAACAGCGGTAGAAATGAATTTATTTCGATTTGAGAATACACCTTTAATCCGATTTTTTAGTTTTACTAAGGAGATTTGCATAAATTTAGATAAAGGGCGCTAAGAGGAGGCGAAAGAGTGAATTTTAGTGGAATAACAGTGGTAGAATTGAATTTATTTCGATTTGAGAATACACCTTTAATCCGATTTTTTAGTTTTACTAAGGACATTTGCATAAATTCAGATAAAGAGCGCTAAGAGGAGGCGAAAGAGTGAATTTTAGTGGAATAACAGCGGTAGAAATGAATTTATTTCGATTTGAGAATACACCTTTAATCCGATTTTTTAGTTTTACTAAGGACATTTGCATAAACTCAGATAAAGGGCGCTAAGAGGAGGCGAAAGAGTGAATTTTAGTGAAATAACAGCGGTAGAAATGATTTTATTTCGATTTGAGAATACACCTTTAATCCGATTTTTTAGTTTTACTAAGGACATTTGCATAAATTCAGATAAAGGGCGCTAAGAGGAGGCGAAAAAGTGAATTTTAGTGGAATAACAGCGGTAGAAATGAATTTATTTCGATTTGAGAATACACCTTTAATCCGATTTTTTAGTTTTACTAAGGACATTTGCATAAATTCAGATAAAGGGCGCTAAGAGGAGGCGAAAGAGTGAATTTTAGTGGAATAACAGCGGTAGAAATGAATTTATTTCGATTTGAGAATACACCTTTAATCCGATTTTTTAGTTTTACTAAGGACATTTGCATAAATTCAGATATAGGGCGCTAAGAGGAGGCGAAAGAGTGAATTTTAGTGGGATAACAGCGGTAGAAATGAATTCATTTCGATTTGAGAATGCACCTTTAATCCGATTTTTTAGTTTTACTAAGGACATTTGCATAAATTCAGATAAAGGGCGCTAAGAGGAGGTTAAATGGTGAATTTTAGTGGATTAACAGCGGTAGAAATGAATTTATTTCCATTTGAGAATACACCTTTAATCCGATTTTTTAGTTTTACTAAGGACATTTGCATAAATTCAGATAAAGGGCGCTAAGAGGAGGCGAAAGAGTGAATTTTAGTGGAATAACAGCGGTAGAAATGAATTTATTTCGATTTGAGAATACACCTTTCATCCGATTTTCTAGTTTTACTAAGGACATTTGCATAAATTCAGATAATGGGCGCTAAGAGGAGGCGAAAGAGTGAATTTTAGTGGAATAACAGCGGTAGAAATGAATTTATTTCGATTTGAGAATACACCTTTAATCCGATTCTTTAGTTTTACTAAGGACATTTGCATAAATTCAGATAAAGGGCGCTAAGAGGAGGCGAAAGAGTGAATTTTAGTGGAATAACAGCGGTAGAAATTGCATTTATTTCGATTTGAGAATACACCTTTAATCCGATTTTTTGGTTTTACTAAGGAGATTTGCATAAATTCAGATAAAGGGCGCTAAGAGGAGGCGAAAGAGTGAATTTTAGTGGAATAACAGCGGTAGAAATGAATTTATTTCGATTTGAGAATACACCTTTAATCCGATTTTTTTGTTTTACTAAGGACATTTGCATAAACTCAGATAAAGGGCGCTAAGAGGAGGCAAAAGAGTGAATTTTAGTGGAATAACAGCGGTAGAAATTGAATTTATTTCGATTTGAGAATACACCTTTAATCCGATTTTTTAGTTTTACTAAGGACATTTGCATAAACTCAGAAAAAGGGCGCTACGACGAGGCGAAAGAGTGAATTTTAGTGGAATAACAGCGGTAGAAATTGATTTTATTTCGATTTGAGAATACACCTTTAATCCGATTTTTTAGTTTTACTAAGGACATTTGCATAAATTCAGATAAAGGGCGCTAAGAGGAGGCGAAAGAGTGAATTTTAGTGGAATAACAGCGGTAGAAATGAATTTATTTCGATTAGAGAATACACCTTTAATCCGATTTTTTAGTTTTACTAAGGACATTTGCATAAATTCAGATAAAGGGCGCTAAGAGGAGGCGAAAGAGTGAATTTTAGTGGAATAACAGCGGTAGAAATTGAATTTATTTCGATTTGAGAATGCACCTTTAATCCGATTTTTTAGTTTTACTAAGGACATTTGCATAAATTCAGATAAAGGGCGCTAAGAGGAGGCGAAAGAGTGAATTTTAGTGGAATAACAGCGGTAGAAATTGAATTTATTTCGATTTGAGAATACACCTTTAATCCGATTTTTTAGTTTTACTAAGGAGATTTGCATAAATTCAGATAAAGGGCGCTAAGAGGAGGCGAAAGAGTGAATTTTAGTGGAATAACAGCGGTAGAAATGAATTTATTTCGATTTGAGAATACACCTTTAATCCGATTTTTTTGTTTTACTAAGGAGATTTGCATAAATACAGATAAAGGGCCTTAAGTAGAGGCGAAAGAGTATATTGTAGTGGAATAACAGCGGTAGAAATGAATTTATTTCGATTTGAGAATACACCTTTAATCCGATTTTTTTGTTTTACTAAGGAGATTTGCATAAATTCTGATAAAGGGCGCTAAGAGGAGGCGAAAGAGTGAATTTTAGTGGAATAACAGTGGTAGAATTGAATTTATTTCGAGTTGAGAATACACCTTTAATCCGATTTTTTAGTTTCACTAAGGACATTTGCATAAATTCAGATAAAGGGCGCTAAGAGGAGGCGAAAGAGTGAATTTTAGTGGAATAACAGCGGTAGAAATGAATTTATTTCGATTTGAGAATACACCTTTAATCCGATTTTTTAGTTTTACTAAGGACATTTGCATAAACTCAGATAAAGGGCGCTAAGAGGAGGCGAAAGAGTGAATTTTAGTGGAAAAACAGCGGTAGAAATGATTTTATTTCGATTTGAGAATACACCTTTAATCCTATTTTTTAGTTTTACTAAGGACATTTGCATAAATTCAGAAGAAGGGCGCTAAGAGGAGGCGAAAGAGTGAATTTTAGTGGAATAACAGCGGTAGAAATGAATTTATTTCGATTTGAGAATACACCTTTAATCCGATTTTTTAGTTTTTTTAAGGACATTTGCATAAATTCAGATAAAGGGCGCTAAGAGGAGGCGAAATGGTGAATTTTAGTGGATTAACATCGGTAGAAATGAATTTATTTCGATTTGAGAATACACCTTTAATCCGATTTTTTAGTTTTACTAAGGACATTTGCATAAATTCAGATAAAGGGCGCTAAGAGGAGGCGAAAGAGTGAATTTTAGTGGAATAACAGCGGTAGAAATGAATTTATTTCGATTTGAGAATACACCTTTAATCCGATTTTTTAGTTTTACGAAGGACATTTGCATAAATTCAGATAAAGGGCGCTAAGAGGAGTCGAAATGGTGAATTTTAGTGGATTAACAGCGGTAGAAATGAATTTATTTCGATTTGAGAATACACCTTTAATCCGATTTTTTAGTTTTACTAAGGACATTTGCATAAATTCAGATAAAGGGCGCTAAGAGGAGGCGAAAGAGTGAATTTTAGTGGAATAACAGCGGTAGAAATGAATTTATTTCGATTTGAGAATACACCTTTAATCCGATTTTTTAGTTTTACTAAGGACATTTGCATAAATTCAGATAAAGGGGGCTAAGAGGAGGCGAAAGAGTGAATTTTAGTGGAATAACAGCGGTAAAAATGAATTTATTTCGATTTGAGAATACACCTTTAATCCGATTTTTTGGTTTTACTAAGGAGATTTGCATAAATTCAGATAAAGGGCGCTAAGAGGAGGCGAAAGAGTGAATTTTAGTGGAATAACAGCGGTAGAAATGAATTTATTTCGATTTGAGAATACACCTTTAATCCGATTTTTTAGTTTTACTAAGGAACTTTGCATAAATTCAGATAAAGGGCGCTAAGAGGAGGCGAAAGAGTGAATTTTAGTGGAATAACAGCGGTAGAAATGAATTTATTTCGATTTGAGAATACACCTTTAATCCGATTTTTTAGTTTTACTAAGGAGATTTGCATAAATTCAGATAAAGGGCACTAAGAGGAGGCGAAAGAGTGAATTTTAGTGGAATAACAGCGGTAGAAATGAATTTATTTCGATTTGAGAATACACCTTTAATCCGATTTTTTTGTTATACTAAGGAGATTTGCATAAATTCAGATAAAGGGCCTTAAGTAGAGGCGAAAGAGTATATTGTAGTGGAATAACAGCGGTAGAAATGAATTTATTTCGATTTGAGAATACACCTTTAATCCGATTTTTTTGTTTTACTAAGGAGATTTGCATAAATTCAGATAAAGGGCGCTAAGTAGAGGCGAAAGAATGAATTTTAGTGGAATAACAGCGGTAGAAATGATTTTATATCGATTTGAGAATACACCTTTAATCCGATTTTTTAGTTTTACTAAGGACATTTTCATAAATTCAGATAAAGGGCGCTAAGAGGAGGCGAAAGAGTGAATTTTAGTGGAATAACAGCGGTAGAAATGAATTTATTTCGATTTGAGAATACACCTTTAATCCGATTTTTTAGTTTTACTAAGGACATTTGCATAAACTCAGATAAAGAGCGCTAAGAGGAGGCGAAAGAGTGAATTTTAGTGGAATAACAGCTGTAGAAATGAATTTATTTCGTTTTGAGAATACACCTTTAATCCGATTTTTTAGTTTTACTAAGGACATTTGCATAAATTCACATAAAGGGCGCTAAGAGGAGGCGAAAGAGTGAATTTTAGTGGAATAACAGCGGTAGAAATGAATTTATTTCGATTTGAGAATACACCTTTAATCCGATTTTTTAGTTTTACTAAGGACATTTGCATAAATTCAGATAAAGGGCGCTAAGAGGAGGCGAAAGAGTGAATTTTAGTAGAATAACAGCGGCAGAAATTGACTTTATTTCGATTTGAGAATGCACCTTTAATCCGATTTTTTAGTTTTAATAAGGACATTTGCATAAATTCAGATAAAGGGTTCAAATAAATTCAGATAAAGGGCGCTAAGAGGAGGCGAAAGAGTGAGTTTTAGTGGAATAACAGCGGTAGAAATGAATTTATTTCGATTTGAGAATACACCTTTAATCCGATTTTTTAGTTATACTAAGTACATTTGCATAAATTCAGATAAAGGGCGCTAAAAGGAGGCGAAAGAGTGAGTTTTAGTGGAATAACAGCGGTAGAAATGAATTTATTTCGATTTGAGAATACACCTTTAATCCGATTTTTTTGTTATACTAAGGAGATTTGCATAAATTCAGATAAAGGGCGCTAAGAGGAGGCGAAAGAGTATATTGTAGTGGAATAACAGCGGTAGAAATGAATTTATTTCGATTTGAGAATACACCTTTAATCCGATTTTTTTGTTTTACTAAGGAGATTTGCATAAATTCAGATAAAAGGCGCTAAGAGGAGGCGAAAGAGTGAATTTTAGTAGAATAACAGCAGCAGAAATTGACTTTATTTCGATTTGAGAATGCACCTTTAATCCGATTTTTTAGTTTTACTAAGGAGATTTGCATAAATTCAGATAAAGGGCGCTAAGAGGAGGCGAAAGAGTGAATTTTAGTGGAATAACAGCGGTAGAAATGAATTTATTTCGATTTGAGAATACACCTTTAATCCGATTTTTTTGTTATACTAAGGAGATTTGCATAAATTCAGATAAAGGGCCTTAAGTAGAGGCGAAAGAGTATATTGTAGTGGAATAACAGCGGTAGAAATGAATTTATTTCGATTTGAGAATACACCTTTAATCCGATTTTTTTGTTTTACTAAGGAGATTTGCATAAATTCAGATAAAGGGCGCTAAGAGGAGGCGAAAGAGTGAATTTTAGTGGAAAAACAGCGGTAGAAATGATTTTATTTCGATTTGAGAATACACCTTTAATCCTATTTTTTAGTTTTACTAAGGACATTTGCATAAATTCAGAAGAAGGGCGCTAAGAGGAGGCGAAAGAGTGAATTTTAGTGGAATAACAGCGGTAGAAATGAATTTATTTCGATTTGAGAATACACCTTTAATCCGATTTTTTAGTTTTTTTAAGGACATTTGCATAAATTCAGATAAAGGGCGCTAAGAGGAGGCGAAATGGTGAATTTTAGTGGATTAACATCGGTAGAAATGAATTTATTTCGATTTGAGAATACACCTTTAATCCGATTTTTTAGTTTTACTAAGGACATTTGCATAAATTCAGATAAAGGGCGCTAAGAGGAGGCGAAAGAGTGAATTTTAGTGGAATAACAGCGGTAGAAATGAATTTATTTCGATTTGAGAATACACCTTTAATCCGATTTTTTAGTTTTACGAAGGACATTTGCATAAATTCAGATAAAGGGCGCTAAGAGGAGTCGAAATGGTGAATTTTAGTGGATTAACAGCGGTAGAAATGAATTTATTTCGATTTGAGAATACACCTTTAATCCGATTTTTTAGTTTTACTAAGGACATTTGCATAAATTCAGATAAAGGGCGCTAAGAGGAGGCGAAAGAGTGAATTTTAGTGGAATAACAGCGGTAGAAATGAATTTATTTCGATTTGAGAATACACCTTTAATCCGATTTTTTAGTTTTACTAAGGACATTTGCATAAATTCAGATAAAGGGGGCTAAGAGGAGGCGAAAGAGTGAATTTTAGTGGAATAACAGCGGTAAAAATGAATTTATTTCGATTTGAGAATACACCTTTAATCCGATTTTTTGGTTTTACTAAGGAGATTTGCATAAATTCAGATAAAGGGCGCTAAGAGGAGGCGAAAGAGTGAATTTTAGTGGAATAACAGCGGTAGAAATGAATTTATTTCGATTTGAGAATACACCTTTAATCCGATTTTTTAGTTTTACTAAGGAACTTTGCATAAATTCAGATAAAGGGCGCTAAGAGGAGGCGAAAGAGTGAATTTTAGTGGAATAACAGCGGTAGAAATGAATTTATTTCGATTTGAGAATACACCTTTAATCCGATTTTTTAGTTTTACTAAGGAGATTTGCATAAATTCAGATAAAGGGCACTAAGAGGAGGCGAAAGAGTGAATTTTAGTGGAATAACAGCGGTAGAAATGAATTTATTTCGATTTGAGAATACACCTTTAATCCGATTTTTTTGTTATACTAAGGAGATTTGCATAAATTCAGATAAAGGGCCTTAAGTAGAGGCGAAAGAGTATATTGTAGTGGAATAACAGCGGTAGAAATGAATTTATTTCGATTTGAGAATACACCTTTAATCCGATTTTTTTGTTTTACTAAGGAGATTTGCATAAATTCAGATAAAGGGCGCTAAGTAGAGGCGAAAGAATGAATTTTAGTGGAATAACAGCGGTAGAAATGATTTTATATCGATTTGAGAATACACCTTTAATCCGATTTTTTAGTTTTACTAAGGACATTTTCATAAATTCAGATAAAGGGCGCTAAGAGGAGGCGAAAGAGTGAATTTTAGTGGAATAACAGCGGTAGAAATGAATTTATTTCGATTTGAGAATACACCTTTAATCCGATTTTTTAGTTTTACTAAGGACATTTGCATAAACTCAGATAAAGAGCGCTAAGAGGAGGCGAAAGAGTGAATTTTAGTGGAATAACAGCTGTAGAAATGAATTTATTTCGTTTTGAGAATACACCTTTAATCCGATTTTTTAGTTTTACTAAGGACATTTGCATAAATTCACATAAAGGGCGCTAAGAGGAGGCGAAAGAGTGAATTTTAGTGGAATAACAGCGGTAGAAATGAATTTATTTCGATTTGAGAATACACCTTTAATCCGATTTTTTAGTTTTACTAAGGACATTTGCATAAATTCAGATAAAGGGCGCTAAGAGGAGGCGAAAGAGTGAATTTTAGTAGAATAACAGCGGCAGAAATTGACTTTATTTCGATTTGAGAATGCACCTTTAATCCGATTTTTTAGTTTTAATAAGGACATTTGCATAAATTCAGATAAAGGGTTCAAATAAATTCAGATAAAGGGCGCTAAGAGGAGGCGAAAGAGTGAGTTTTAGTGGAATAACAGCGGTAGAAATGAATTTATTTCGATTTGAGAATACACCTTTAATCCGATTTTTTAGTTATACTAAGTACATTTGCATAAATTCAGATAAAGGGCGCTAAAAGGAGGCGAAAGAGTGAGTTTTAGTGGAATAACAGCGGTAGAAATGAATTTATTTCGATTTGAGAATACACCTTTAATCCGATTTTTTTGTTATACTAAGGAGATTTGCATAAATTCAGATAAAGGGCGCTAAGAGGAGGCGAAAGAGTATATTGTAGTGGAATAACAGCGGTAGAAATGAATTTATTTCGATTTGAGAATACACCTTTAATCCGATTTTTTTGTTTTACTAAGGAGATTTGCATAAATTCAGATAAAAGGCGCTAAGAGGAGGCGAAAGAGTGAATTTTAGTAGAATAACAGCAGCAGAAATTGACTTTATTTCGATTTGAGAATGCACCTTTAATCCGATTTTTTAGTTTTACTAAGGAGATTTGCATAAATTCAGATAAAGGGCGCTAAGAGGAGGCGAAAGAGTGAATTTTAGTGGAATAACAGCGGTAGAAATGAATTTATTTCGATTTGAGAATACACCTTTAATCCGATTTTTTTGTTATACTAAGGAGATTTGCATAAATTCAGATAAAGGGCCTTAAGTAGAGGCGAAAGAGTATATTGTAGTGGAATAACAGCGGTAGAAATGAATTTATTTCGATTTGAGAATACACCTTTAATCCGATTTTTTTGTTTTACTAAGGAGATTTGCATAAATTCAGATAAAGGGCGCTAAGAGGAGGCGAAAGAGTGAATTTTAGTGGAATAACAGCGGTAGAAATGAATTTATTTCGATTTGAGAATACACCTTTAATCCGATTTTTTAGTTTTACTAAGGACATTTGCATAAATTCAGATAAAGGGCGCTAAGAGGAGACGAAAGAGTGAATTTTAGTGGAATAACAGCGGTAGAAATTGAATTTATTTCGATTTGAGAATACACCTTTAATCCGATTTTTTAGTTTTACTAAGGACATTTGCATAAACTCAGATAAAGGGCGCTATAAGGAGGCAAAAGAGTGAATTTTAGTGGAATAACAGCGGTAGAAATTGAATTTATTTCGATTTGAGAATATACCTTTAATCCGATTTTTTAGTTTTACTAAGGACATTTGCATAAACTCAGATAAAGGGCGCTAAGAGGAGGCGAAAGAGTGAATTTTAGTGGAATAACAGCGGTAGAAATGAATTTATTTCGATTTGAGAATACACCTTTAATCCGATTTTTTAGTTTTACTAAGGACATTTGCATAAATTCAGATAAAGGGCGCTAAGAGGAGGCGAAAGAGTGAATTTTAGTGGAATAACAGCGGTAGAAATTGAATTTATTTCGATTTGAGAATACACCTTTAATCCGATTTTTTAGTTTTACTAAGGACATTTGCATAAATTCAGATAAAGGGCGCTAAGAGGAGGCGAAAGAGTGAATTTTAGTGGAATAACAGCGGTAGAAATGAATTTATTTCGATTTGAGAATACACCTTCAATCCGATTTTTTAGTTTTACTAAGGAGATTTGCATAAATTCAGATAAAGGGCGCTAAGAGGAGGCGAAAGAGTGAATTATAGTGGAATAACAGCGGTAGAAATGAATTTATTTCGATTTGAGAATACACCTTTGATCCGATTTTTTTGTTTTACTAAGGAGATTTGCATAAATTCAGATAAAGGGCCTTAAGTAGAGGCGAAAGAGTATATTGTAGTGGAATAACAGCGGTAGAAATGAATTTATTTCGATTTGAGAATACACCTTTAATCCGATTTTTTTGTTTTACTAAGGAGATTTGCATAAATTCAGATAAAGGGCGCTAAGAGGAGGCGAAAGAGTGAATTTTAGTGGAATAACAGTGGTAGAATTGAATTTATTTCGAGTTGAGAATACACCTTTGATCCGATTTTTTAGTTTTACTAAGGACATTTGCATAAATTCAGATAAAGGGCGCTAAGAGGAGGCAACAGAGTGAATTAAGTGGAACAACAGCGGTAGAAATGATTTTATTTCGATTTGAGAATACACCTTTAATCCGATTTTTTAGTTTTACTTACTTACTTACTTACTTACTTGAGTTTTATTTTACCTGGGCGGGATAGGACGTTGCCGTCCTCTCCACCCCCCGCCCAGGGCATAAAAGATACATTAATGGTTCAAATAGGTACAGAGTACAAATATATAGTTAAACGCATTGTAAAATGTAAAAAAAAAGAAAAAAGTACAAAACATTTTGCCTTATACAAATCAAAAATATTACAGGTAAAAATGATAAATGATAATGATTACTAAGGACGTTTGCATAAATTCAGATAAAGGGCGCTAAGAGGAGGCGAAAGAGTGAATTTTAGTGGAATAACAGTGGTAGAATTGAATTTATTTCGAGTTGAGAATACACCTTTAATCCGATTTTTTAGTTTTACTAAGGACATTTGCATAAATTCAGATAAAGGGCGCTAAGAGGAGGCGAAAGAGTGAATTTTAGTGGAATAACAGCGGTAGAAATGAATTTATTTCGATTTGAGAATACACCTTTAATCCGATTTTTTAGTTTTACTAAGGAGATTTGCATAAATTCAGATAAAGGGCGCTAAGAGGAGGCGAAAGAGTGAATTTTAGTGGAATAACAGCGGTAGAAATGAATTTATTTCGATTTGAGAATACACCTTTAATCCGATTTTTTAGTTTTACTTAGGACATTTGCATAAATTCAGATAAAGGGCGCTAAGAGGAGGCGAAAGAGTGAATTTTAGTGGAATAACAGCGGTAGAAATGATTTTATTTCGATTTGAGAATACACCTTTAATCCGATTTTTTAGTTTTACTAAGGACATTTGCATAAATTCAGATAAAGGGCGCTAAGAGGAGGCGAAAGAGTGAATTTTAGTGGAATAACAGCGGTAGAAATGAATTTATTTCGATTTGAGAATACACCTTTAATCCAATTTTTTAGTTTTACTTAGGACATTTGCATAAATTCAGATATAGGGCGCTAAGAGGAGGCGAAAGAGTGAATTTTAGTGGAATAACAGCGGTAGAAATGAATTTATTTCGATTTGAGAATACACCTTTAATCCGATTTTTTAGTTTTACTTAGGACATTTGCATAAATTCAGATATAGGGCGCTAAGAGGAGGCGAAAGAGTGAATTTTAGTGGAATAACAGCGGTAGAAATGAATTCATTTCGATTTGAGAATGCACCTTTAATCCGATTTTTTAGTTTTACTAAGGACATTTGCATAAATTCAGATAAAGGGCGCTAAGAGGAGGCGAAAGAGTGAATTTTAGTGGAATAACAGCGGTAGAAATGAATTTATTTCGATTTGAGAATACACCTTTCATCCGATTTTTTAGTTTTACTAAGGACATTTGCATAAATTCAGATAAAGGGCGCTAAGAGGAGGCGAAAGAGTGAATTTTAGTGGAATAACAGCGGTAGAAATGAATTTATTTCGATTTGAGAATACACCTTTAATCCGATTCTTTAGTTTTACTAAGGACATTTGCATAAATTCAGATAAAGGGCGCTAAGAGGAGGCGAAAGAGTGAATTTTAGTGAAATAACAGCGGTAGAAATTGAATTTATTTCGATTTGAGAATACACCTTTAATCCGATTTTTTTGTTTTACTAAGGAGATTTGCATAAATTCAGATAAAGGGCGCTAAGAGGAGGCGAAAGAGTGAATTTTAGTGGAATAACAGCGGTAGAAATGAATTTATTTCGATTTGAGAATACACCTTTAATCCGATTTTTTTGTTTTACTAAGGAGATTTGCATAAATTCAGATAAAGGGCGCTAAGAGGAGGCAAAAGAGTGAATTTTAGTGGAATAACAGCGGTAGAAATGAATTTATTTCGATTTGAGTATACACCTTTAATCCGATTTTTTTGTTTTACTAAGGACATTTGCATAAATTCAGATAAAGGGCGCTAAGAGGAGGCAAAAGAGTGAATTTTAGTGAAATAACAGCGGTAGAAATTGAATTTATTTCGATTTGAGAATACACCTTTAATCCGATGTTTTAGTTTTACTAAGGACATTTGCATAAATTCAGATAAAGGGCGCTAAGAGGAGACGAAAGAGTGAATTTTAGTGGAATAACAGCGGTAGAAATTGAATTTATTTCGATTTGAGAATACACCTTTAATCCGATTTTTTAGTTTTACTAAGGACATTTGCATAAACTCAGATAAAGGGAGCTAAGAGGAGGCAAAAGAGTGAATTTTAGTGGAATAACAGCGGTAGAAATTGAATTTATTTCGATTTGAGAATACACCTTTAATCCGATTTTTTAGTTTTACTTAGGACATTTGCATAAATTCAGATAAAGGGCGCTAAGAGGAGGCGAAAGAGTGAATTTTAGTGGAATAACAGCTGTAGAAATGAATTTATTTCGATTTGAGAATACACCTTTAATCCGATTTTTTAGTTTTACTAAGGAGATTTGCATAAATTTAGATAAAGGGCGCTAAGAGGAGGCGAAAGAGTGAATTTTAGTGGAATAACAGTGGTAGAATTAAATTTATTTCGAGTTGAGAATACACCTTTAATCCGATTTTTTAGTTTTACTAAGGACATTTGCATAAATTCAGATAAAGGGCGCTAAGAGGAGGCGAAAGAGTGAATTTTAGTGGAATAACAGCGGTAGAAATGAATTTATTTCGATTTGAGAATACACCTTTATTCCGATTTTTTAGTTTTACTAAGGACATTTGCATAAACTCAGATAAAGGGCGCTAAGAGGAGGCGAAAGAGTGAATTTTAGTGAAATAACAGCGGTAGAAATGATTTTATTTCGATTTGAGAATACACCTTTAATCCGATTTTTTACTTTTACTAAGGACATTTGCATAAATTCAGATAAAGGGCGCTAAGAGGAGGCGAAAGAGTGAATTTTAGTGGAATAACAGCGGTAGAAATGAATTTATTTCGATTTGAGAATACACCTTTAATCCAATTTTTTAGTTTTACTTAGAACATTTGCATAAATTCAGATATAGGGCGCTAAGAGGAGGCGAAAGAGTGAATTTTAGTGGAATAACAGCGGTAGAAATGAATTTATTTCGATTTGAGAATACACCTTTAATCCGATTTTTTAGTTTTACTTAGGACATTTGCATAAATTCAGATATAGGGCGCTAAGAGGAGGCGAAAGAGTGAATTTTAGTGGAATAACAGCGGTAGAAATGAATTCATTTCGATTTGAGAATGCACCTTTAATCCGATTTTTTAGTTTTACTAAGGACATTTGCATAAATTCAGATAAAGGGCGCTAAGAGGAGGCGAAAGAGTGAATTTTAGTGGAATAACAGCGGTAGAAATGAATTTATTTCGATTTGAGAATACACCTTTCATCCGATTTTTTAGTTTTACTAAGGACATTTGCATAAATTCAGATAAAGGGCGCTAAGAGGAGGCGAAAGAGTGAATTTTAGTGGAATAACAGCGGTAGAAATGAATTTATTTCGATTTGAGAATACACCTTTAATCCGATTCCTTAGTTTTACTAAGGACATTTGCATAAATTCAGATAAAGGGCGCTAAGAGGAGGCGAAAGAGTGAATTTTAGTGAAATAACAGCGGTAGAAATTGAATTTATTTCGATTTGAGAATACACCTTTAATCCGATTTTTTTGTTTTACTAAGGAGATTTGCATAAATTCAGATAAAGGGCGCTAAGAGGAGGCGAAAGAGTGAATTTTAGTGGAATAACAGCGGTAGAAATGAATTTATTTCGATTTGATAATACACCTTTAATCCGATTTTTTTGTTTTACTAAGGAGATTTGCATAAATTCAGATAAAGGGCGCTAAGAGGAGGCAAAAGAGTGAATTTTAGTGGAATAACAGCGGTAGAAATGAATTTATTTCGATTTGAGTATACACCTTTAATCCGATTTTTTTGTTTTACTAAGGACATTTGCATAAATTCAGATAAAGGGCGCTAAGAGGAGGCAAAAGAGTGAATTTTAGTGAAATAACAGCGGTAGAAATTGAATTTATTTCGATTTGAGAATACACCTTTAATCCGATGTTTTAGTTTTACTAAGGACATTTGCATAAATTCAGATAAAGGGCGCTAAGAGGAGACGAAAGAGTGAATTTTAGTGGAATAACAGCGGTAGAAATTGAATTTATTTCGATTTGAGAATACACCTTTAATCCGATTTTTTAGTTTTACTAAGGACATTTGCATAAACTCAGATAAAGGGAGCTAAGAGGAGGCAAAAGAGTGAATTTTAGTGGAATAACAGCGGTAGAAATTGAATTTATTTCGATTTGAGAATACACCTTTAATCCGATTTTTTAGTTTTACTAAGGACATTTGCATAAACTCAGAAAAAGGGCGCTAAGACGAGACGAAAGAGTGAATTTTAGTGGAATAACAGCGGTAGAAATTGATTTTATTTCGATTTGAGAATACACCTTTAATCCGATTTTTTAGTTTTACTAAGGACATTTGCATAAATTCAGATAAAGGGCGCTAAGAGGAGGCGAAAGAGTGAATTTTAGTGGAATAACAGCGGTAGAAATGAATTTATTTCGATTAGAGAATACACCTTTAATCCGATTTTTTAGTTTTACTAAGGACATTTGCATAAATTCAGATAAAGGGCGCTAAGAGGAGGCGAAAGAGTGAATTTTAGTGGAATAACAGCGGTAGAAATTGAATTTATTTCGATTTGAGAATACACCTTTAATCCGATTTTTTAGTTTTACTAAGGACATTTGCATAAATTCAGATAAAGGGCGCTAAGAGGAGGCGAAAGAGTGAATTTTAGTGTAATAACAGCGGTAGAAATGAATTTATTTCGATTTGTGAATACACCTTTAATCCGATTTTTTAGTTTTACTAAGGAGATTTGCATAAATTCAGATAAAGGGCGCTAAGAGGAGGCGAAAGAGTGAATTTTAGTGGAATAACAGCGGTAGAAATGAATTTATTTCGATTTGAGAATACACCTTTAATCCGATTTTTTTGTTTTACTAAGGAGATTTGCATAAATTCAGATAAAGGGCCTTAAGTAGAGGCGAAAGAGTATATTGTAGTGGAATAACAGCGGTAGAAATGAATTTATTTCGATTTGAGAATACACCTTTAATCCGATTTTTTTGTTTTACTAAGGAGATTTGCATAAATTCAGATAAAGGGCGCTAAGAGGAGGCGAAAGAGTGAATTTTAGTGGAATAACAGTGGTAGAATTGAATTTATTTCGAGTTGAGAATACACCTTTAATCCGATTTTTTAGTTTTACTAAGGACATTTGCATAAATTCAAATAAAGGGCGCTAAGAGGAGGCGAAAGAGTGAATTTTAGTGGAATAACAGCGGTAGAAATGAATTTATTTCGATTTGAGAATACACCTTTAATCCGAATTTTTAGTTTTACTAAGGACATTTGCATAAACTCAGATAAAGGGCGCTAAGAGGAGGCGAAAGAGTGAATTTCAGTGGAATAACAGCGGTAGAAATGAATTTATTTCGATTTGAGAATACACCTTTAATCCGATTTTTTTGTTTTACTAAGGAGATTTGCATAAATTCAGATAAAGGGCGCTAAGAGGAGGCGAAAGAGTGAATTTTAGTGGAATAACAGTGGTAGAATTGAATTTATTTCGAGTTGAGAATACACCTTTAATCCGATTTTTTAGTTTTACTAAGGACATTTGCATAAATTCAGATAAAGGGCGCTAAGAGGAGGCAAAAGAGTGAATTTTAGTGGAATAACAGCGGTAGAAATGAATTTATTTCGATTTGAGAATACACCTTTAATCCGATTTTTTAGTTTTACTAAGGACATTTGCATAAACTCAGATAAAGGGCGCTAAGAGGAGGCGAAAGAGTGAATTTTAGTGGAAAAACAGCGGTAGAAATGATTTTATTTCGATTTGAGAATACACCTTTAATCCGATTTTTTAGTTTTACTAAGGACATTTGCATAAATTCAGATAAAGGGCGCTAAGAGGAGGCGAAAGAGTGAATTTTAGTGGAATAACAGCGGTAGAAATGAATTTATTTCGATTTGAGAATACACCTTTAATCCGATTTTTTAGTTTTACTAAGGACATTTGCATAAATTCAGATAAAGGGCGCTAAGAGGAGGCGAAAGAGTGAATTTTAGTGGGATAACAGCGGTAGAAATGAATTTATTTCGATTTGAGAATGCACCTTTAATCCGATTTTTTAGTTTTACTAAGGACATTTGCATAAATTCAGATAAAGGGCGCTAAGAGGAGGCGAAATGGTGAATTTTAGTGGATTAACAGCGGTAGAAATGAATTTATTTCGATTTGAGAATACACCTTTAATCCGATTTTTTAGTTTTACTAAGGACATTTGCATAAATTCAGATAAAGGGCGCTAAGAGGAGGCGAAAGAGTGAATTTTAGTGGAATAACAGCGGTAGAAATGAATTTATTTCGATTTGAGAATACACCTTTAATCCGATTTTTTAGTTTTACTAAGGAGATTTGCATAAATTTAGATAAAGGGCGCTAAGAGGAGGCGAAAGAGTGAATTTTAGTGGAATAACAGTGGTAGAATTGAATTTATTTCGATTTGAGAATACACCTTTAATCCGATTTTTTAGTTTTACTAAGGACATTTGCATAAATTCAGATAAAGGGCGCTAAGAGGAGGCGAAAGAGTGAATTTTAGTGGAATAACAGCGGTAGAAATGAATTTATTTCGATTTGAGAATACACCTTTAATCCGATTTTTTAGTTTTACTAAGGACATTTGCATAAACTCAGATAAAGGGCGCTAAGAGGAGGCGAAAGAGTGAATTTTAGTGAAATAACAGCGGTAGAAATGATTTTATTTCGATTTGAGAATACACCTTTAATCCGATTTTTTAGTTTTACTAAGGACATTTGCATAAATTCAGATAAAGGGCGCTAAGAGGAGGCGAAAGAGTGAATTTTAGTGGAATAACAGCGGTAGAAATGAATTTATTTCGATTTGAGAATACACCTTTAATCCGATTTTTTAGTTTTACTAAGGACATTTGCATAAATTCAGATATAGGGCGCTAAGAGGAGGCGAAAGAGTGAATTTTAGTGGGATAACAGCGGTAGAAATGAATTCATTTCGATTTGAGAATGCACCTTTAATCCGATTTTTTAGTTTTACTAAGGACATTTGCATAAATTCAGATAAAGGGCGCTAAGAGGAGGTTAAATGGTGAATTTTAGTGGATTAACAGCGGTAGAAATGAATTTATTTCGATTTGAGAATACACCTTTAATCCGATTTTTTAGTTTTACTAAGGACATTTGCATAAATTCAGATAAAGGGCGCTAAGAGGAGGCGAAAGAGTGAATTTTAGTGGAATAACAGCGGTAGAAATGAATTTATTTCGATTTGAGAATACACCTTTCATCCGATTTTCTAGTTTTACTAAGGACATTTGCATAAATTCAGATAATGGGCGCTAAGAGGAGGCGAAAGAGTGAATTTTAGTGGAATAACAGCGGTAGAAATGAATTTATTTCGATTTGAGAATACACCTTTAATCCGATTCTTTAGTTTTACTAAGGACATTTGCATAAATTCAGATAAAGGGCGCTAAGAGGAGGCGAAAGAGTGAATTTTAGTGGAATAACAGCGGTAGAAATTGCATTTATTTCGATTTGAGAATACACCTTTAATCCGATTTTTTGGTTTTACTAAGGAGATTTGCATAAATTCAGATAAAGGGCGCTAAGAGGAGGCGAAAGAGTGAATTTTAGTGGAATAACAGCGGTAGAAATGAATTTATTTCGATTTGAGAATACACCTTTAATCCGATTTTTTTGTTTTACTAAGGACATTTGCATAAACTCAGATAAAGGGCGCTAAGAGGAGGCAAAAGAGTGAATTTTAGTGGAATAACAGCGGTAGAAATTGAATTTATTTCGATTTGAGAATACACCTTTAATCCGATTTTTTAGTTTTACTAAGGACATTTGCATAAACTCAGAAAAAGGGCGCTACGACGAGGCGAAAGAGTGAATTTTAGTGGAATAACAGCGGTAGAAATTGATTTTATTTCGATTTGAGAATACACCTTTAATCCGATTTTTTAGTTTTACTAAGGACATTTGCATAAATTCAGATAAAGGGCGCTAAGAGGAGGCGAAAGAGTGAATTTTAGTGGAATAACAGCGGTAGAAATGAATTTATTTCGATTAGAGAATACACCTTTAATCCGATTTTTTAGTTTTACTAAGGACATTTGCATAAATTCAGATAAAGGGCGCTAAGAGGAGGCGAAAGAGTGAATTTTAGTGGAATAACAGCGGTAGAAATTGAATTTATTTCGATTTGAGAATACACCTTTAATCCGATTTTTTAGTTTTACTAAGGACATTTGCATAAATTCAGATAAAGGGCGCTAAGAGGAGGCGAAAGAGTGAATTTTAGTGGAATAACAGCGGTAGAAATTAATTTATTTCGATTTGTGAATACACCTTTAATCCGATTTTTTAGTTTTACTAAGGAGATTTGCATAAATTCAGATAAAGGGCGCTAAGAGGAGGCGAAAGAGTGAATTTTAGTGGAATAACAGCGGTAGAAATGAATTTATTTCGATTTGAGAATACACCTTTAATCCGATTTTTTTGTTTTACTAAGGAGATTTGCATAAATACAGATAAAGGGCCTTAAGTAGAGGCGAAAGAGTATATTGTAGTGGAATAACAGCGGTAGAAATGAATTTATTTCGATTTGAGAATACACCTTTAATCCGATTTTTTTGTTTTACTAAGGAGATTTGCATAAATTCTGATAAAGGGCGCTAAGAGGAGGCGAAAGAGTGAATTTTAGTGGAATAACAGTGGTAGAATTGAATTTATTTCGAGTTGAGAATACACCTTTAATCCGATTTTTTAGTTTCACTAAGGACATTTGCATAAATTCAGATAAAGGGCGCTAAGAGGAGGCGAAAGAGTGAATTTTAGTGGAATAACAGCGGTAGAAATGAATTTATTTCGATTTGAGAATACACCTTTAATCCGATTTTTTAGTTTTACTAAGGACATTTGCATAAACTCAGATAAAGGGCGCTAAGAGGAGGCGAAAGAGTGAATTTTAGTGGAAAAACAGCGGTAGAAATGATTTTATTTCGATTTGAGAATACACCTTTAATCCTATTTTTTAGTTTTACTAAGGACATTTGCATAAATTCAGAAGAAGGGCGCTAAGAGGAGGCGAAAGAGTGAATTTTAGTGGAATAACAGCGGTAGAAATGAATTTATTTCGATTTGAGAATACACCTTTAATCCGATTTTTTAGTTTTTTTTAAGGACATTTGCATAAATTCAGATAAAGGGCGCTAAGAGGAGGCGAAATGGTGAATTTTAGTGGATTAACATCGGTAGAAATGAATTTATTTCGATTTGAGAATACACCTTTAATCCGATTTTTTAGTTTTACTAAGGACATTTGCATAAATTCAGATAAAGGGCGCTAAGAGGAGGCGAAAGAGTGAATTTTAGTGGAATAACAGCGGTAGAAATGAATTTATTTCGATTTGAGAATACACCTTTAATCCGATTTTTTAGTTTTACGAAGGACATTTGCATAAATTCAGATAAAGGGCGCTAAGAGGAGTCGAAATGGTGAATTTTAGTGGATTAACAGCGGTAGAAATGAATTTATTTCGATTTGAGAATACACCTTTAATCCGATTTTTTAGTTTTACTAAGGACATTTGCATAAATTCAGATAAAGGGCGCTAAGAGGAGGCGAAAGAGTGAATTTTAGTGGAATAACAGCGGTAGAAATGAATTTATTTCGATTTGAGAATACACCTTTAATCCGATTTTTTAGTTTTACTAAGGACATTTGCATAAATTGAGATATAGGGCGCTAAGAGGAGGCGAAAGAGTGAATTTTAGTGGGATAACAGCGGTAGAAATGAATTCATTTCGATTTGAGAATGCACCTTTAATCCGATTTTTTAGTTTTACTAAGGACATTTGCATAAATTCAGATAAAGGGCGCTAAGAGGAGGTTAAATGGTGAATTTTAGTGGATTAACAGCGGTAGAAATGAATTTATTTCGATTTGAGAATACACCTTTAATCCGATTTTTTAGTTTTACTAAGGACATTTGCATAAATTCAGATAAAGGTCGCTAAGAGGAGGCGAAAGAGTGAATTTTAGTGGAATAACAGCGGTAGAAATGAATTTATTTCGATTTGAGAATACACCTTTCATCCGATTTTCTAGTTTTACTAAGGACATTTGCATAAATTCAGATAATGGGCGCTAAGAGGAGGCGAAAGAGTGAATTTTAGTGGAATAACAGCGGTAGAAATGAATTTATTTCGATTTGAGAATACACCTTTAATCCGATTCTTTAGTTTTACTAAGGACATTTGCATAAATTCAGATAAAGGGCGCTAAGAGGAGGCGAAAGAGTGAATTTTAGTGGAATAACAGCGGTAGAAATTGCATTTATTTCGATTTGAGAATACACCTTTAATCCGATTTTTTGGTTTTACTAAGGAGATTTGCATAAATTCAGATAAAGGGCGCTAAGAGGAGGCGAAAGAGTGAATTTTAGTGGAATAACAGCGGTAGAAATGAATTTATTTCGATTTGAGAATACACCTTTAATCCGATTTTTTTGTTTTACTAAGGACATTTGCATAAACTCAGATAAAGGGCGCTAAGAGGAGGCAAAAGAGTGAATTTTAGTGGAATAACAGCGGTAGAAATTGAATTTATTTCGATTTGAGAATACACCTTTAATCCGATTTTTTAGTTTTACTAAGGACATTTGCATAAACTCAGAAAAAGGGCGCTACGACGAGGCGAAAGAGTGAATTTTAGTGGAATAACAGCGGTAGAAATTGATTTTATTTCGATTTGAGAAT
Organism: Platycnemis pennipes; assembly: GCA_933228895.1. Classification (NCBI taxonomy): domain Eukaryota; kingdom Metazoa; phylum Arthropoda; class Insecta; order Odonata; family Platycnemididae; genus Platycnemis; species Platycnemis pennipes. The sequence continues at coordinate 170,050,759 of OW121847.1, forward strand.
ACACCTTTAATCCGATTTTTTAGTTTTACTAAGGACATTTGCATAAATTCAGATAAAGGGCGCTAAGAGGAGGCGAAAGAGTGAATTTTAGTGGAATAACAGCGGTAGAAATGAATTTATTTCGATTAGAGAATACACCTTTAATCCGATTTTTTAGTTTTACTAAGGACATTTGCATAAATTCAGATAAAGGGCGCTAAGAGGAGGCGAAAGAGTGAATTTTAGTGGAATAACAGCGGTAGAAATTGAATTTATTTCGATTTGAGAATACACCTTTAATCCGATTTTTTAGTTTTACTAAGGACATTTGCATAAATTCAGATAAAGGGCGCTAAGAGGAGGCGAAAGAGTGAATTTTAGTGGAATAACAGCGGTAGAAATTAATTTATTTCGATTTGAGAATACACCTTTAATCCGATTTTTTAGTTTTACTAAGGAGATTTGCATAAATTCAGATAAAGGGCGCTAAGAGGAGGCGAAAGAGTGAATTTTAGTGGAATAACAGCGGTAGAAATGAATTTATTTCGATTTGAGAATACACCTTTAATCCGATTTTTTTGTTTTACTAAGGAGATTTGCATAAATACAGATAAAGGGCCTTAAGTAGAGGCGAAAGAGTATATTGTAGTGGAATAACAGCGGTAGAAATGAATTTATTTCGATTTGAGAATACACCTTTAATCCGATTTTTTTGTTTTACTAAGGAGATTTGCATAAATTCTGATAAAGGGCGCTAAGAGGAGGCGAAAGAGTGAATTTTAGTGGAATAACAGTGGTAGAATTGAATTTATTTCGAGTTGAGAATACACCTTTAATCCGATTTTTTAGTTTCACTAAGGACATTTGCATAAATTCAGATAAAGGGCGCTAAGAGGAGGCGAAAGAGTGAATTTTAGTGGAATAACAGCGGTAGAAATGAATTTATTTCGATTTGAGAATACACCTTTAATCCGATTTTTTAGTTTTACTAAGGACATTTGCATAAACTCAGATAAAGGGCGCTAAGAGGAGGCGAAAGAGTGAATTTTAGTGGAAAAACAGCGGTAGAAATGATTTTATTTCGATTTGAGAATACACCTTTAATCCTATTTTTTAGTTTTACTAAGGACATTTGCATAAATTCAGAAGAAGGGCGCTAAGAGGAGGCGAAAGAGTGAATTTTAGTGGAATAACAGCGGTAGAAATGAATTTATTTCGATTTGAGAATACACCTTTAATCCGATTTTTTAGTTTTTTTTAAGGACATTTGCATAAATTCAGATAAAGGGCGCTAAGAGGAGGCGAAATGGTGAATTTTAGTGGATTAACATCGGTAGAAATGAATTTATTTCGATTTGAGAATACACCTTTAATCCGATTTTTTAGTTTTACTAAGGACATTTGCATAAATTCAGATAAAGGGCGCTAAGAGGAGGCGAAAGAGTGAATTTTAGTGGAATAACAGCGGTAGAAATGAATTTATTTCGATTTGAGAATACACCTTTAATCCGATTTTTTAGTTTTACGAAGGACATTTGCATAAATTCAGATAAAGGGCGCTAAGAGGAGTCGAAATGGTGAATTTTAGTGGATTAACAGCGGTAGAAATGAATTTATTTCGATTTGAGAATACACCTTTAATCCGATTTTTTAGTTTTACTAAGGACATTTGCATAAATTCAGATAAAGGGCGCTAAGAGGAGGCGAAAGAGTGAATTTTAGTGGAATAACAGCGGTAGAAATGAATTTATTTCGATTTGAGAATACACCTTTAATCCGATTTTTTAGTTTTACTAAGGACATTTGCATAAATTCAGATAAAGGGGGCTAAGAGGAGGCGAAAGAGTGAATTTTAGTGGAATAACAGCGGTAAAAATGAATTTATTTCGATTTGAGAATACACCTTTAATCCGATTTTTTGGTTTTACTAAGGAGATTTGCATAAATTCAGATAAAGGGCGCTAAGAGGAGGCGAAAGAGTGAATTTTAGTGGAATAACAGCGGTAGAAATGAATTTATTTCGATTTGAGAATACACCTTTAATCCGATTTTTTAGTTTTACTAAGGACATTTGCATAAATTCAGATAAAGGGCGCTAAGAGGAGGCGAAAGAGTGAATTTTAGTGGAATAACAGCGGTAGAAATGAATTTATTTCGATTTGAGAATACACCTTTAATCCGATTTTTTAGTTTTACTAAGGAGATTTGCATAAATTCAGATAAAGGGCACTAAGAGGAGGCGAAAGAGTGAATTTTAGTGGAATAACAGCGGTAGAAATGAATTTATTTCGATTTGAGAATACACCTTTAATCCGATTTTTTTGTTATACTAAGGAGATTTGCATAAATTCAGATAAAGGGCCTTAAGTAGAGGCGAAAGAGTATATTGTAGTGGAATAACAGCGGTAGAAATGAATTTATTTCGATTTGAGAATACACCTTTAATCCGATTTTTTTGTTTTACTAAGGAGATTTGCATAAATTCAGATAAAGGGCGCTAAGTAGAGGCGAAAGAATGAATTTTAGTGGAATAACAGCGGTAGAAATGATTTTATATCGATTTGAGAATACACCTTTAATCCGATTTTTTAGTTTTACTAAGGACATTTTCATAAATTCAGATAAAGGGCGCTAAGAGGAGGCGAAAGAGTGAATTTTAGTGGAATAACAGCGGTAGAAATGAATTTATTTCGATTTGAGAATACACCTTTAATCCGATTTTTTAGTTTTACTAAGGACATTTGCATAAACTCAGATAAAGAGCGCTAAGAGGAGGCGAAAGAGTGAATTTTAGTGGAATAACAGCTGTAGAAATGAATTTATTTCGTTTTGAGAATACACCTTTAATCCGATTTTTTAGTTTTACTAAGGACATTTGCATAAATTCACATAAAGGGCGCTAAGAGGAGGCGAAAGAGTGAATTTTAGTGGAATAACAGCGGTAGAAATGAATTTATTTCGATTTGAGAATACACCTTTAATCCGATTTTTTAGTTTTACTAAGGACATTTGCATAAATTCAGATAAAGGGCGCTAAGAGGAGGCGAAAGAGTGAATTTTAGTAGAATAACAGCGGCAGAAATTGACTTTATTTCGATTTGAGAATGCACCTTTAATCCGATTTTTTAGTTTTAATAAGGACATTTGCATAAATTCAGATAAAGGGCGCTAAGAGGAGGCGAAAGAGTGAATTTTAGTGGAATAACAGCGGTAGAAATGAATTTATTTCGATTTGAGAATACACCTTTAATCCGATTTTTTTGTTATACTAAGGAGATTTGCATAAATTCAGATAAAGGGTTCAAATAAATTCAAATAAAGGGCGCTAAGAGGAGGCGAAAGAGTGAGTTTTAGTGGAATAACAGCGGTAGAAATGAATTTATTTCGATTTGAGAATACACCTTTAATCCGATTTTTTAGTTATACTAAGTACATTTGCATAAATTCAGATAAAGGGCGCTAAAAGGAGGCGAAAGAGTGAGTTTTAGTGGAATAACAGCGGTAGAAATGAATTTATTTCGATTTGAGAATACACCTTTAATCCGATTTTTTTGTTATACTAAGGAGATTTGCATAAATTCAGATAAAGGGCGCTAAGAGGAGGCGAAAGAGTATATTGTAGTGGAATAACAGCGGTAGAAATGAATTTATTTCGATTTGAGAATACACCTTTAATCCGATTTTTTTGTTTTACTAAGGAGATTTGCATAAATTCAGATAAAAGGCGCTAAGAGGAGGCGAAAGAGTGAATTTTAGTAGAATAACAGCGGCAGAAATTGACTTTATTTCGATTTGAGAATGCACCTTTAATCCGATTTTTTAGTTTTACTAAGGAGATTTGCATAAATTCAGATAAAGGGCGCTAAGAGGAGGCGAAAGAGTGAATTTTAGTGGAATAACAGCGGTAGAAATGAATTTATTTCGATTTGAGAATACACCTTTAATCCGATTTTTTTGTTATACTAAGGAGATTTGCATAAATTCAGATAAAGGGCCTTAAGTAGAGGCGAAAGAGTATATTGTAGTGGAATAACAGCGGTAGAAATGAATTTATTTCGATTTGAGAATACACCTTTAATCCGATTTTTTTGTTTTACTAAGGAGATTTGCATAAATTCAGATAAAGGGAGCTAAGAGGAGGCGAAAGAGTGAATTTTAGTGGAATAACAGCGGTAGAAATGAATTTATTTCGATTTGAGAATACACCTTTAATCCGATTTTTTAGTTTTACTAAGGACATTTGCATAAATTCAGATAAAGGGCGCTAAGAGGAGACGAAAGAGTGAATTTTAGTGGAATAACAGCGGTAGAAATTGAATTTATTTCGATTTGAGAATACACCTTTAATCCGATTTTTTAGTTTTACTAAGGACATTTGCATAAACTCAGATAAAGGGCGCTATAAGGAGGCTAAAGAGTGAATTTTAGTGGAATAACAGCGGTAGAAATTGAATTTATTTCGATTTGAGAATATACCTTTAATCCGATTTTTTAGTTTTACTAAGGACATTTGCATAAACTCAGATAAAGGGCGCTAAGAGGAGGCGAAAGAGTGAATTTTAGTGGAATAACAGCGGTAGAAATGAATTTATTTCGATTTGAGAATACACCTTTAATCCGATTTTTTAGTTTTACTAAGGACATTTGCATAAATTCAGATAAAGGGCGCTAAGAGGAGGCGAAAGAGTGAATTTTAGTGGAATAACAGCGGTAGAAATTGAATTTATTTCGATTTGAGAATACACCTTTAATCCGATTTTTTAGTTTTACTAAGGACATTTGCATAAATTCAGATAAAGGGCGCTAAGAGGAGGCGAAAGAGTGAATTTTAGTGGAATAACAGCGGTAGAAATGAATTTATTTCGATTTGAGAATACACCTTCAATCCGATTTTTTAGTTTTACTAAGGAGATTTGCATAAATTCAGATAAAGGGCGCTAAGAGGAGGCGAAAGAGTGAATTATAGTGGAATAACAGCGGTAGAAATGAATTTATTTCGATTTGAGAATACACCTTTGATCCGATTTTTTTGTTTTACTAAGGAGATTTGCATAAATTCAGATAAAGGGCCTTAAGTAGAGGCGAAAGAGTATATTGTAGTGGAATAACAGCGGTAGAAATGAATTTATTTCGATTTGAGAATACACCTTTAATCCGATTTTTTTGTTTTACTAAGGAGATTTGCATAAATTCAGATAAAGGGCGCTAAGAGGAGGCGAAAGAGTGAATTTTAGTGGAATAACAGTGGTAGAATTGAATTTATTTCGAGTTGAGAATACACCTTTGATCCGATTTTTTAGTTTTACTAAGGACATTTGCATAAATTCAGATAAAGGGCGCTAAGAGGAGGCAACAGAGTGAATTAAGTGGAACAACAGCGGTAGAAATGATTTTATTTCGATTTGAGAATACACTTTTAATCCGATTTTTTAGTTTTACTTACTTACTTACTTACTTACTTGAGTTTTATTTTACCTGGGCGGGATAGGACGTTGCCGTCCTCTCCACCCCCCGCCCAGGGCATAAAAGATACATTAATGGTTCAAATAGGTACAGAGTACAAATATATAGTTAAACGCATTGTAAAATGTAAAAAAAAAGAAAAAAGTACAAAACATTTTGCCTTATACAAATCAAAAATATTACAGGTAAAAATGATAAATGATAATGATTACTAAGGACGTTTGCATAAATTCAGATAAAGGGCGCTAAGAGGAGGCGAAAGAGTGAATTTTAGTGGAATAACAGTGGTAGAATTGAATTTATTTCGAGTTGAGAATACACCTTTAATCCGATTTTTTAGTTTTACTAAGGACATTTGCATAAATTCAGATAAAGGGCGCTAAGAGGAGGCGAAAGAGTGAATTTTAGTGGAATAACAGCGGTAGAAATGAATTCATTTCGATTTGAGAATGCACCTTTAATCCGATTTTTTAGTTTTACTAAGGACATTTGCATAAATTCAGATAAAGAGCGCTAAGAGGAGGCGAAAGAGTGAATTTTAGTGGAATAACAGCGGTAGAAATGAATTTATTTCGATTTGAGAATACACCTTTCATCCGATTTTTTAGTTTTACTAAGGACATTTGCATAAATTCAGATAAAGGGCGCTAAGAGGAGGCGAAAGAGTGAATTTTAGTGGAATAACAGCGGTAGAAATGAATTTATTTCGATTTGAGAATACACCTTTAATCCGATTCTTTAGTTTTACTAAGGACATTTGCATAAATTCAGATAAAGGGCGCTAAGAGGAGGCGAAAGAGTGAATTTTAGTGGAATAACAGCGGTAGAAATTGAATTTATTTCGATTTGAGAATACACCTTTAATCCGATTTTTTTGTTTTACTAAGGAGATTTGCATAAATTCAGATAAAGGGCGCTAAGAGGAGGCGAAAGAGTGAATTTTAGTGGAATAACAGCGGTAGAAATGAATTTATTTCGATTTGAGAATACACCTTTAATCCGATTTTTTAGTTTCCTAAGGAGATTTGCATAAATTCAGATAAAGGGCCTTAAGTAGAGGCGAAAGAGTATATTGTAGTGGAATAACAGCGGTAGAAATGAATTTATTTCGATTTGAGAATACACCTTTAATCCAATTTTTTAGTTTTACTAAGGAGATTTGCATAAATTCAGATAAAGGGCGCTAAGAGGAGGCGAAAGAGTGAATTTTAGTGGAATAACAGCGGTAGAAATGAATTTATTTCGATTTGAGAATACACCTTTAATCCGATTTTTTAGTTTTACTAAGGACATTTGCATAAATTCAGATAAAGGGCGCTAAGAGGAGCCGAAAGAGTGAATTTTAGTGGAATAACAGCGGTAGAAATGATTTTATTTCGATTTGAGAATACACCTTTAATCCAATTTTTTAGTTTTACTAAGGACATTTGCATAAATTCAGATAAAGGGCGCTAAGAGGAGGCGAAAGTGTGAATTTTAGTGGAATAACAGCGGTAGAAATGAATTTATTTCGATTTGAGAATATACCTTTAATCCGATTTTTTAGTTTTACTAAGGTTATTTGCATTAATTCAGATAAAGGGCGCTAAGAGGAGGCGAAAGAGTGAATTTTAGTGGAATAACAGCGGTAGAAATGAATTTATTTCGATTTGAGAATACACCTTTAATCCGATTTTTTAGTTTTACTAAGGACATTTGCATAAATTCAAATAAAGGGCGCTAAGAGGAAGCGAAAGAGTGAATTTTAGTGGAATAACAGCGGTAGAAATGAATTTATTTCGATTTGAGAAAACACCTTTAATCCGATTTTTTAGTTTTACTAAGGACGTTTGCATAAATTCAGATAAAGGGCGCTAAGAGGAGGCGAAAGAGTGAGTTTTAGTGGAATAACAGCGGTAGAAATGAATTTATTTCGATTTGAGAATACACCTTTAATCCGAATTTTTTGTTATACTAAGGAGATTTGCATAAATTCAGATAAAGGGCGCTAAGAGGAGGCGAAAGAGTATATTGTAGTGGAATAACAGCGGTAGAAATGAATTTATTTCGATTTGAGAATACACCTTTAATCCGATTTTTTTGTTTTACTAAGGAGATTTGCATAAATTCAGATAAAAGGCGCTAAGAGGAGGCGAAAGAGTGAATTTTAGTAGAATAACAGCGGCAGAAATTGACTTTATTTCGATTTGAGAATGCACCTTTAATCCGATTTTTTAGTTTTACTAAGGAGATTTGCATAAATTCAGATAAAGGGCGCTAAGAGGAGGCGAAAGAGTGAATTTTAGTGGAATAACAGCGGTAGAAATGAATTTATTTCGATTTGAGAATACACCTTTAATCCGATTTTTTTGTTATACTAAGGAGATTTGCATAAATTCAGATAAAGGGCCTTAAGTAGAGGCGAAAGAGTATATTGTAGTGGAATAACAGCGGTAGAAATGAATTTATTTCGATTTGAGAATACACCTTTAATCCGATTTTTTTGTTTTACTAAGGAGATTTGCATAAATTCAGATAAAGGGCGCTAAGAGGAGGCGAAAGAGTGAATTTTAGTGGAATAACAGCGGTAGAAATGAATTTATTTCGATTTGAGAATACACCTTTAATCCGATTTTTTAGTTTTACTAAGGACATTTGCATAAATTCAGATAAAGGGCGCTAAGAGGAGACGAAAGAGTGAATTTTAGTGGAATAACAGCGGTAGAAATTGAATTTATTTCGATTTGAGAATACACCTTTAATCCGATTTTTTAGTTTTACTAAGGACATTTGCATAAACTCAGATAAAGGGCGCTATAAGGAGGCAAAAGAGTGAATTTTAGTGGAATAACAGCGGTAGAAATTGAATTTATTTCGATTTGAGAATATACCTTTAATCCGATTTTTTAGTTTTACTAAGGACATTTGCATAAACTCAGATAAAGGGCGCTAAGAGGAGGCGAAAGAGTGAATTTTAGTGGAATAACAGCGGTAGAAATGAATTTATTTCGATTTGAGAATACACCTTTAATCCGATTTTTTAGTTTTACTAAGGACATTTGCATAAATTCAGATAAAGGGCGCTAAGAGGAGGCGAAAGAGTGAATTTTAGTGGAATAACAGCGGTAGAAATTGAATTTATTTCGATTTGAGAATACACCTTTAATCCGATTTTTTAGTTTTACTAAGGACATTTGCATAAATTCAGATAAAGGGCGCTAAGAGGAGGCGAAAGAGTGAATTTTAGTGGAATAACAGCGGTAGAAATGAATTTATTTCGATTTGAGAATACACCTTCAATCCGATTTTTTAGTTTTACTAAGGAGATTTGCATAAATTCAGATAAAGGGCGCTAAGAGGAGGCGAAAGAGTGAATTATAGTGGAATAACAGCGGTAGAAATGAATTTATTTCGATTTGAGAATACACCTTTGATCCGATTTTTTTGTTTTACTAAGGAGATTTGCATAAATTCAGATAAAGGGCCTTAAGTAGAGGCGAAAGAGTATATTGTAGTGGAATAACAGCGGTAGAAATGAATTTATTTCGATTTGAGAATACACCTTTAATCCGATTTTTTTGTTTTACTAAGGAGATTTGCATAAATTCAGATAAAGGGCGCTAAGAGGAGGCGAAAGAGTGAATTTTAGTGGAATAACAGTGGTAGAATTGAATTTATTTCGAGTTGAGAATACACCTTTGATCCGATTTTTTAGTTTTACTAAGGACATTTGCATAAATTCAGATAAAGGGCGCTAAGAGGAGGCAACAGAGTGAATTAAGTGGAACAACAGCGGTAGAAATGATTTTATTTCGATTTGAGAATACACCTTTAATCCGATTTTTTAGTTTTACTTACTTACTTACTTACTTACTTGAGTTTTATTTTACCTGGGCGGGATAGGACGTTGCCGTCCTCTCCACCCCCCGCCCAGGGCATAAAAGATACATTAATGGTTCAAATAGGTACAGAGTACAAATATATAGTTAAACGCATTGTAAAATGTAAAAAAAAAGAAAAAAGTACAAAACATTTTGCCTTATACAAATCAAAAATATTACAGGTAAAAATGATAAATGATAATGATTACTAAGGACGTTTGCATAAATTCAGATAAAGGGCGCTAAGAGGAGGCGAAAGAGTGAATTTTAGTGGAATAACAGTGGTAGAATTGAATTTATTTCGAGTTGAGAATACACCTTTAATCCGATTTTTTAGTTTTACTAAGGACATTTGCATAAATTCAGATAAAGGGCGCTAAGAGGAGGCGAAAGAGTGAATTTTAGTGGAATAACAGCGGTAGAAATGAATTTATTTCGATTTGAGAATACACCTTTAATCCGATTTTTTAGTTTTACTTAGGACATTTGCATAAATTCAGATATAGGGCGCTAAGAGGAGGCGAAAGAGTGAATTTTAGTGGAATAACAGCGGTAGAAATGAATTCATTTCGATTTGAGAATGCACCTTTAATCCGATTTTTTAGTTTTACTAAGGACATTTGCATAAATTCAGATAAAGGGCGCTAAGAGGAGGCGAAAGAGTGAATTTTAGTGGAATAACAGCGGTAGAAATGAATTTATTTCGATTTGAGAATACACCTTTCATTCGATTTTTTAGTTTTACTAAGGACATTTGCATAAATTCAGATAAAGGGCGCTAAGAGGAGGCGAAAGAGTGAATTTTAGTGGAATAACAGCGGTAGAAATGAATTTATTTCGATTTGAGAATACACCTTTAATCCGATTCTTTAGTTTTACTAAGGACATTTGCATAAATTCAGATAAAGGGCGCTAAGAGGAGGCGAAAGAGTGAATTTTAGTGGAATAACAGCGGTAGAAATTGAATTTATTTCGATTTGAGAATACACCTTTAATCCGATTTTTTTGTTTTACTAAGGAGATTTGCATAAATTCAGATAAAGGGCGCTAAGAGGAGGCGAAAGAGTGAATTTTAGTGGAATAACAGCGGTAGAAATGAATTTATTTCGATTTGAGAATACACCTTTAATCCGATTTTTTAGTTTCCTAAGGAGATTTGCATAAATTCAGATAAAGGGCCTTAAGTAGAGGCGAAAGAGTATATTGTAGTGGAATAACAGCGGTAGAAATGAATTTATTTCGATTTGAGAATACACCTTTAATCCAATTTTTTAGTTTTACTAAGGAGATTTGCATAAATTCAGATAAAGGGCGCTAAGTAGAGGCGAAAGAGTGAATTTTAGTGGAATAACAGCGGTAGAAATGAATTTATTTCGATTTGAGAATACACCTTTAATCCGATTTTTTAGTTTTACTAAGGACATTTGCATAAATTCAGATAAAGGGCACTAAGAGGAACCGAAAGAGTGAATTTTAGTGGAATAACAGCGGTAGAAATGATTTTATTTCGATTTGAGAATACACCTTTAATCCGATTTTTTAGTTTTACTAAGGACATTTGCATAAATTCAGATAAAGGGCGCTAAGAGGAGGCGAAAGTGTGAATTTTAGTGGAATAACAGCGGTAGAAATGAATTTATTTCGATTTGAGAATACACCTTTAATCCGATTTTTTAGTTTTACTAAGGTTATTTGCATTAATTCAGATAAAGGGCGCTAAGAGGAGGCGAAAGAGTGAATTTTAGTGGAATAACAGCGGTAGAAATGAATTTATTTCGATTTGAGAATACACCTTTAATCCGATTTTTTAGTTTTACTAAGGACATTTGCATAAATTCAAATAAAGGGCGCTAAGAGGAAGCGAAAGAGTGAATTTTAGTGGAATAACAGCGGTAGAAATGAATGTATTTCGATTTGAGAAAACACCTTTAATCCGATTTTTTAGTTTTACTAAGGACGTTTGCATAAATTCAGATAAAGGGCGCTAAGAGGAGGCGAAAGAGTGAGTTTTAGTGGAATAACAGCGGTAGAAATGAATTTATTTCGATTTGAGAATACACCTTTAATCCGATTTTTTAGTTATACTAAGTACATTTGCATAAATTCAGATAAAGGGCGCTAAGAGGAGGCGAAAGAGTGAATTTTAGTGGAATAACAGCGGTAGAAATGAATTTATTTCGATTTTAGAATACACCTTTAATCCGATTTTTTGGTTATACTAAGGACATTTGCATAAATTCAGATAAAGGGCGCTAAGAGGAGGCGAAAGAGTGAATTTTAGTGGAATAACAGCGGTAGAAATGAATTTATTCGGATTTGAGAATTCACCTTTAATCCGATTTTTTAGTTTGACTAAGGACATTTGCATAAATTCAGATAAAGGGCGCTAAGAGGAGGCGAAAAGAGTGAATTTTAGTTGAATAACAGCGGTAGAAATGAATTTATTTCGATTTGAGAATACACCTTTAATCCGATTTTTTTGTTTTACTAAGGAGATTTGCATAAATTCAGATAAAGGGCGCTAAGTAGAGGCGAAAGAGTGAATTTTAGTGGAATAACAGCGGCAGAAATTGACTTTATTTCGATTTGAGAATGCACCTTTAATCCGATTTTTTAGTTTTACTAAGGAGATTTGCATAAATTCAGATAAAGGGCGCTAAGAGGAGGCGAAAGAGTGAATTTTAGTGGAATAACAGCGGTAGAAATGAATTTATTTCGATTTGAGAATACACCTTTAATCCGATTTTTTTGTTATACTAAGGAGATTTGCATAAATTCAGATAAAGGGCCTTAAGTAGAGGCGAAAGAGTATATTGTAGTGGAATAACAGCGGTAGAAATGAATTTATTTCGATTTGAGAATACACCTTTAATCCGATTTTTTTGTTTTACTAAGGAGATTTGCATAAATTCAGATAAAGGGCGCTAAGAGGAGGCGAAAGAGTGAATTTTAGTGGAATAACAGCGGTAGAAATGAATTTATTTCGATTTGAGAATACACCTTTAATCCGATTTTTTAGTTTTACTAAGGACATTTGCATAAATTCAGATAAAGGGCGCTAAGAGGAGACGAAAGAGTGAATTTTAGTGGAATAACAGCGGTAGAAATTGAATTTATTTCGATTTGAGAATACACCTTTAATCCGATTTTTTAGTTTTACTAAGGACATTTGCATAAACTCAGATAAAGGGCGCTATAAGGAGGCAAAAGAGTGAATTTTAGTGGAATAACAGCGGTAGAAATTGAATTTATTTCGATTTGAGAATATACCTTTAATCCGATTTTTTAGTTTTACTAAGGACATTTGCATAAACTCAGATAAAGGGCGCTAAGAGGAGGCGAAAGAGTGAATTTTAGTGGAATAACAGCGGTAGAAATGAATTTATTTCGATTTGAGAATACACCTTTAATCCGATTTTTTAGTTTTACTAAGGACATTTGCATAAATTCAGATAAAGGGCGCTAAGAGGAGGCGAAAGAGTGAATTTTAGTGGAATAACAGCGGTAGAAATTGAATTTATTTCGATTTGAGAATACACCTTTAATCCGATTTTTTAGTTTTACTAAGGACATTTGCATAAATTCAGATAAAGGGCGCTAAGAGGAGGCGAAAGAGTGAATTTTAGTGGAATAACAGCGGTAGAAATGAATTTATTTCGATTTGAGAATACACCTTCAATCCGATTTTTTAGTTTTACTAAGGAGATTTGCATAAATTCAGATAAAGGGCGCTAAGAGGAGGCGAAAGAGTGAATTATAGTGGAATAACAGCGGTAGAAATGAATTTATTTCGATTTGAGAATACACCTTTGATCCGATTTTTTTGTTTTACTAAGGAGATTTGCATAAATTCAGATAAAGGGCCTTAAGTAGAGGCGAAAGAGTATATTGTAGTGGAATAACAGCGGTAGAAATGAATTTATTTCGATTTGAGAATACACCTTTAATCCGATTTTTTTGTTTTACTAAGGAGATTTGCATAAATTCAGATAAAGGGCGCTAAGAGGAGGCGAAAGAGTGAATTTTAGTGGAATAACAGTGGTAGAATTGAATTTATTTCGAGTTGAGAATACACCTTTGATCCGATTTTTTAGTTTTACTAAGGACATTTGCATAAATTCAGATAAAGGGCGCTAAGAGGAGGCAACAGAGTGAATTAAGTGGAACAACAGCGGTAGAAATGATTTTATTTCGATTTGAGAATACACCTTTAATCCGATTTTTTAGTTTTACTTACTTACTTACTTACTTACTTGAGTTTTATTTTACCTGGGCGGGATAGGACGTTGCCGTCCTCTCCACCCCCCGCCCAGGGCATAAAAGATACATTAATGGTTCAAATAGGTACAGAGTACAAATATATAGTTAAACGCATTGTAAAATGTAAAAAAAAAGAAAAAAGTACAAAACATTTTGCCTTATACAAATCAAAAATATTACAGGTAAAAATGATAAATGATAATGATTACTAAGGACGTTTGCATAAATTCAGATAAAGGGCGCTAAGAGGAGGCGAAAGAGTGAATTTTAGTGGAATAACAGTGGTAGAATTGAATTTATTTCGAGTTGAGAATACACCTTTAATCCGATTTTTTAGTTTTACTAAGGACATTTGCATAAATTCAGATAAAGGGCGCTAAGAGGAGGCGAAAGAGTGAATTTTAGTGGAATAACAGCGGTAGAAATGAATTTATTTCGATTTGAGAATACACCTTTAATCCGATTTTTTAGTTTTACTTAGGACATTTGCATAAATTCAGATATAGGGCGCTAAGAGGAGGCGAAAGAGTGAATTTTAGTGGAATAACAGCGGTAGAAATGAATTCATTTCGATTTGAGAATGCACCTTTAATCCGATTTTTTAGTTTTACTAAGGACATTTGCATAAATTCAGATAAAGGGCGCTAAGAGGAGGCGAAAGAGTGAATTTTAGTGGAATAACAGCGGTAGAAATGAATTTATTTCGATTTGAGAATACACCTTTCATTCGATTTTTTAGTTTTACTAAGGACATTTGCATAAATTCAGATAAAGGGCGCTAAGAGGAGGCGAAAGAGTGAATTTTAGTGGAATAACAGCGGTAGAAATGAATTTATTTCGATTTGAGAATACACCTTTAATCCGATTCTTTAGTTTTACTAAGGACATTTGCATAAATTGAGATAAAGGGCGCTAAGAGGAGGCGAAAGAGTGAATTTTAGTGGAATAACAGCGGTAGAAATTGAATTTATTTCGATTTGAGAATACACCTTTAATCCGATTTTTTTGTTTTACTAAGGAGATTTGCATAAATTCAGATAAAGGGCGCTAAGAGGAGGCGAAAGAGTGAATTTTAGTGGAATAACAGCGGTAGAAATGAATTTATTTCGATTTGAGAATACACCTTTAATCCGATTTTTTAGTTTCCTAAGGAGATTTGCATAAATTCAGATAAAGGGCCTTAAGTAGAGGCGAAAGAGTATATTGTAGTGGAATAACAGCGGTAGAAATGAATTTATTTCGATTTGAGAATACACCTTTAATCCAATTTTTTAGTTTTACTAAGGAGATTTGCATAAATTCAGATAAAGGGCGCTAAGTAGAGGCGAAAGAGTGAATTTTAGTGGAATAACAGCGGTAGAAATGAATTTATTTCGATTTGAGAATACACCTTTAATCCGATTTTTTAGTTTTACTAAGGACATTTGCATAAATTCAGATAAAGGGCACTAAGAGGAACCGAAAGAGTGAATTTTAGTGGAATAACAGCGGTAGAAATGATTTTATTTCGATTTGAGAATACACCTTTAATCCGATTTTTTAGTTTTACTAAGGACATTTGCATAAATTCAGATAAAGGGCGCTAAGAGGAGGCGAAAGTGTGAATTTTAGTGGAATAACAGCGGTAGAAATGAATTTATTTCGATTTGAGAATACACCTTTAATCCGATTTTTTAGTTTTACTAAGGTTATTTGCATTAATTCAGATAAAGGGCGCTAAGAGGAGGCGAAAGAGTGAATTTTAGTGGAATAACAGCGGTAGAAATGAATTTATTTCGATTTGAGAATACACCTTTAATCCGATTTTTTAGTTTTACTAAGGACATTTGCATAAATTCAAATAAAGGGCGCTAAGAGGAAGCGAAAGAGTGAATTTTAGTGGAATAACAGCGGTAGAAATGAATGTATTTCGATTTGAGAAAACACCTTTAATCCGATTTTTTAGTTTTACTAAGGACGTTTGCATAAATTCAGATAAAGGGCGCTAAGAGGAGGCGAAAGAGTGAGTTTTAGTGGAATAACAGCGGTAGAAATGAATTTATTTCGATTTGAGAATACACCTTTAATCCGATTTTTTAGTTATACTAAGTACATTTGCATAAATTCAGATAAAGGGCGCTAAGAGGAGGCGAAAGAGTGAATTTTAGTGGAATAACAGCGGTAGAAATGAATTTATTTCGATTTTAGAATACACCTTTAATCCGATTTTTTGGTTATACTAAGGACATTTGCATAAATTCAGATAAAGGGCGCTAAGAGGAGGCGAAAGAGTGAATTTTAGTGGAATAACAGCGGTAGAAATGAATTTATTCGGATTTGAGAATTCACCTTTAATCCGATTTTTTAGTTTGACTAAGGACATTTGCATAAATTCAGATAAAGGGCGCTAAGAGGAGGCGAAAAGAGTGAATTTTAGTTGAATAACAGCGGTAGAAATGAATTTATTTCGATTTGAGAATACACCTTTAATCCGATTTTTTTGTTTTACTAAGGAGATTTGCATAAATTCAGATAAAGGGCGCTAAGTAGAGGCGAAAGAGTGAATTTTAGTGGAATAACAGCGGTAGAAATGATTTTATTTCGATTTGAGAATACACCTTTAATCCGATTTTTTTGTTTTACTAAGGACATTTGCATAAATTCAGATAAAGGGCGCTTAGTAGAGGCGAAAGAGTGAATTTTAGTGGAATAACAGCGGTAGAAATGAATTTATTCGGATTTGAGAATACACCTTTAATCCGATTTTTTAGTTTTACTAAGGACATTTGCATAAATTCAGATATAGGGCGCTAAGAGGAGGCGAAAGAGTATATTGTAGTGGAATAACAGCGGTAGAAATGAATTTATTTCGATTTGAGAATACACCTTTAATCCGATTTTTTTGTTTTACTAAGGAGATTTGCATAAATTCAGATAAAGGGCGCTAAGAGGAGGCGAAAGAGTGAATTTTAGTGGAATAACAGTGGTAGAATTGAATTTATTTCGAGTTGAGAATACACCTTTAATCCGATTTTTTAGTTTTACTAAGGACATTTGCATAAATTCAGATAAAGGGCGCTAAGAGGAGGCAACAGAGTGAATTAAGTGGAACAACAGCGGTAGAAATGATTTTATTTCGATTTGAGAATACACCTTTAATCCGATTTTTTAGTTTTACTTAATTACTTACTTACTTACTTGAGTTTTATTTTACCTGGGCGGGATAGGACGTTGCCGTCCTCTCCTGCCCCCGCCCAGGGCATAAAAGATACATTAATGGTTCAAATAGGTACAGAGTACAAATATATAGTTAAACGCATTGTAAAATGTAAAAAAAAAGAAAAAAGTACAAAACATTTTGCCTTATACAAATCAAAAATATTACAGGTAAAAATGATAAATGATAATGATTACTAAGGACGTTTGCATAAATTCAGATAAAGGGCGCTAAGAGGAGGCGAAAGAGTGAATTTTAGTGGAATAACAGCGGTAGAAATGAATTTATTCGGATTTGAGAATACACCTTTAATCCGATTTTTTAGTTTTACTAAGGACATTTGCATAAATTCAGATAAAGGGCACTAAGAGGAGGCGAAAAGAGTGAATTTTAGTGGAATAACAGCGGTAGAAATGAATTTATTTCGATTTGAGAATACACCTTTAATCCGATTTTTTTGTTTTACTAAGGAGATTTGCATAAATTCAGATAAAGGGCGCTAAGTAGAGGCGAAAGAGTGAATTTTAGTGGAATAACAGCGGTAGAAATGATTTTATTTCGATTTGAGAATACACCTTTAATCCGATTTTTTTGTTTTACTAAGGACATTTGCATAAATTCAGATATAGGGCGCTAAGAGGAGGCGAAAGAGTGAATTTTAGTGGAATAACAGCGGTAGAAATTGAATTTATTTCGATTTGAGAATACACCTTTAATCCGATTTTTTAGTTTTACTAAGGACATTTGCATAAACTCAGATAAAGGGCGCTAAGAGGAGGCGAAAGAGTGAATTTTAGTGGAATAACAGCGGTAGAAATTGAATTTATTTCGATTTGAGATTACACCTTTAATCCGATTTTTTTGTTTTACTAAGGACATTTGCATAAATTCAGATATAGGGCGCTAAGAGGAGGCCAAAGAGTGAATTTTAGTGGAATAACAGCGGTAGAAATTGAATTTATTTCGATTTGAGAATACACCTTTAATCCGATTTTTTTGTTTTACTAAGGACATTTGCATACATTCAGATAAAGGGCGCTAAGTAGAGGCGAAAGAGTGAATTTTAGAGGAATAACAGCGGTAGAAATGAATTTATTTCGATTTGAGAATACACCTTTAATCCGATTTTTTAGTTTTACTAAGGAGATTTGCATAAATTCAGATAAAGGGCGCTAAGTAGAGGCAAAAGAGTGAATTTTAGTGGAATAACAGCGGTAGAAATGATTTTATTTCGATTTGAGAATACACCTTTAATCCGATTTTTTTGTTTTACTAAGGACATTTGCATAAATTCAGATAAAAGGCGCTAAGTAGAGGCGAAAGAATGAATTTTAGTGGAATAACAGCGGTAGAAATGAATTTATTTCGATTTGAGAATACACCTTTAAACCGATTTTTTAGTTTTATTAAGGAGATTTGCATAAATTCAGATATAGGGATCTAAGAGGAGGCCAAAGAGTGAATTTTAGTGGAATAACAGCGGTAGAAATTGAATTTATTTCGATTTGAGAATACACCTTTAATCCGATTTTTTAGTTTTACTAAGGAGATTTGCATAAATTCAGATAAAGGGCGCTGAGAGGAGGCGAAAGAGTGAATTTTAGTGGAATAACAGCGGTAGAAATGAATTCATTTCGATTTGAGAATACACCTTTAATCCGATTTTTTAGTTTTACTAAGGACATTTGCATAAACTCAGATAAAGGGCGCTAAGAGGAGGCGAAAGAGTGAATTTTAGTGGAATAACAGCGGTAGAAATGATTTTATTTCAATTTGAGAATACACCTTTAATCCGATTTTTTAGTTTTACTAAGGACATTTGCATAAATTCAGATAAAGGGCGCTAAGAGGAGGCGGAAGAGTGAATTTTAGTGGAATAACAGCGGTAGAAATGATTTTATTTTGATTTGAGAATACACCTTTAATCCGATTTTTTTGTTTTACTAAGGACATTTGCATAAATTCAGATATAGGGCGCTAAGAGGAGGCGAAAGAGTATATTGTAGTGGAATAACAGCGGTAGAAATGAATTTATTTCGATTTGAGAATACACCTTTAATCCGATTTTTTTGTTTTACTAAGGAGATTTGCATAAATTCAGATAAAGGGCGCTAAGAGGAGGCGAAAGAGTGAATTTTAGTGGAATAACAGTGGTAGAATTGAATTTATTTCGAGTTGAGAATACACCTTTAATCCGATTTTTTAGTTTTACTAAGGACATTTGCATAAATTCAGATAAAGGGCGCTAAGAGGAGGCAACAGAGTGAATTAAGTGGAACAACAGCGGTAGAAATGATTTTATTTCGATTTGAGAATACACCTTTAATCCGATTTTTTAGTTTTACTTACTTACTTACTTACTTACTTGAGTTTTATTTTACCTGGGCGGGATAGGACGTTGCCGTCCTCTCCTGCCCCCGCCCAGGGCATAAAAGATACATTAATGGTTCAAATAGGTACAGAGTACAAATATATAGTTAAACGCATTGTAAAATGTAAAAAAAAGAAAAAAGTACAAAACATTTTGCCTTATACAAATCAAAAATATTACAGGTAAAAATGATAAATGATAATGATTACTAAGGACGTTTGCATAAATTCAGATAAAGGGCGCTAAGAGGAGGCGAAAGAGTGAATTTTAGTGGAATAACAGTGGTAGAATTGAATTTATTTCGAGTTGAGAATACACCTTTAATCCGATTTTTTAGTTTTACTAAGGACATTTGCATAAATTCAGATAAAGGGCGCTAAGAGGAGGCGAAAGAGTGAATTTTAGTGGAATAACAGCGGTAGAAATGAATTTATTTCGATTTGAGAATACACCTTTAATCCGATTTTTTAGTTTTACTAAGGACATTTGCATAAACTCAGATAAAGGGCGCTAAGAGGAGGCGAAAGAGTGAATTTTAGTGGATTAACAGCGGTAGAAATGATTTTATTTCGATTTGAGAATATACATCTTAATCCGATTTTTTAGTTTTACTAAGGACATTTGCATAAATTCAGATAAAGGGCGCTAAGAGGAGGCGAAAGAGTGAAATTTAGTGGAATAACAGCGGTAGAAATGAATTTATTTCGATTTGAGAATACACCTTTAATCCGATTTTTTAGTTTTACTAAGGACATTTGCATAAATTCAGATAAAGGGCGCTAAGAGGAGGCGAAAGAGTGAATTTTAGTGGAATAACAGCGGTAGAAATGAATTTATTTCGATTTGAGAATACACCTTTAATCCGATTTTTTAGTTTTACTAAGGACATTTGCATAAATTCAGATAAAGGGCGCTAAGAGGAGGCGAAATGGTGAATTTTAGTGGAATAACAGCGGTAGAAATGAATTTATTTCGATTTGAGAATACACCTTTAATCCGATTATTTTGTTTTACTAAGGACATTTGCATAAATTCAGATAAAGGGCGCTAAGAGGAGGCGAAAGAGTGAATTTTAGTGGAATAACAGCGGTAGAAAGGAATTTATTTCGATTTGAGAATACACCTTTAATCCGATTTTTTAGTTTTACGAAGGACATTTGCATAAATTCAGATAAAGGGCGCTAAGAGTAGTCGAAATGGTGAATTTTAGTGGATTAACAGCGGTAGAAATGAATTTATTTCGATTTGAGAATACACCTTTAATCCGATTTTTTAGTTTTACTAAGGACATTTGCATAAATTCAGATAAAGGGCGCTAAGAGGAGGCGAAAGAGTGAATTTTAGTGGAATAACAGCGGTAGAAATGAATTTATTTCGATTTGAGAATACACCTTTAATCCGATTTTTTTGTTTTACTAAGGAGATTTGCATAAATTCAGATAAAGGGCGCTAAGTAGAGGCGAAAGAGTGAATTTTAGTGGAATAACAGCGGTAGAAATGATTTTATTTCGATTTGAGAATACACCTTTAATCCGATTTTTTTGTTTTACTAAGGACATTTGCATAAATTCAGATAAAGGGCGCTTAGTAGAGGCGAAAGAGTGAATTTTAGTGGAATAACAGCGGTAGAAATGAATTTATTTCGATTTGAGAATACACCTTTAATCCGATTTTTTAGTTTTACTAAGGACATTTGCATAAACTCAGATAAAGGGCGCTAAGAGGAGGCGAAAGAGTGAATTTTAGTGGAATAACAGCGGTAGAAATGATTTTATTTCAATTTGAGAATACACCTTTAATCCGATTTTTTAGTTTTACTAAGGACATTTGCATAAATTCAGATAAAGGGCGCTAAGAGGAGGCGGAAGAGTGAATTTTAGTGGAATAACAGCGGTAGAAATGATTTTATTTTGATTTGAGAATACACCTTTAATCCGATTTTTTTGTTTTACTAAGGACATTTGCATAAATTCAGATATAGGGCGCTAAGAGGAGGCGAAAGAGTGAATTTTAGTGGAATAACAGCGGTAGAAATTGAATTTATTTCGATTTGAGAATACACCTTTAATCCGATTTTTTAGTTTTACTAAGGACATTTGCATAAACTCAGATAAAGGGCGCTAAGAGGAGGCGAAAGAGTGAATTTTAGTGGAAGAACAGCGGTAGAAATGAATTTATTTCGATTTGAGAAAACACCTTTAATCCGATTTTTTAGTTTTACTAAGGACGTTTGCATAAATTCAGATAAAGGGCGCTAAGAGGAGGCGAAAGAGTGAGTTTTAGTGGAATAACAGCGGTAGAAATGAATTTATTTCGATTTGAGAATACACCTTTAATCCGATTTTTTAGTTATACTAAGTACATTTGCATAAATTCAGATAAAGGGCGCTAAGAGGAGGCGAAAGAGTGAATTTTAGTGGAATAACAGCGGTAGAAATGAATTTATTTCGATTTTAGAATACACCTTTAATCCGATTTTTTGGTTATACTAAGGACATTTGCATAAATTCAGATAAAGGGCGCTAAGAGGAGGCGAAAGAGTGAATTTTAGTGGAATAACAGCGGTAGAAATGAATTTATTCGGATTTGAGAATACACCTTTAATCCGATTTTTTAGTTTTACTAAGGACATTTGCATAAATTCAGATAAAGGGCGCTAAGAGGAGGCGAAAAGAGTGAATTTTAGTGGAATAACAGCGGTAGAAATGAATTTATTTCGATTTGAGAATACACCTTTAATCCGATTTTTTTGTTTTACTAAGGAGATTTGCATAAATTCAGATAAAGGGCGCTAAGTAGAGGCGAAAGAGTGAATTTTAGTGGAATAACAGCGGTAGAAATGATTTTATTTCGATTTGAGAATACACCTTTAATCCGATTTTTTTGTTTTACTAAGGACATTTGCATAAATTCAGATAAAGGGCGCTTAGTAGAGGCGAAAGAGTGAATTTTAGTGGAATAACAGCGGTAGAAATGAATTTATTTCGATTTGAGAATACACCTTTAATCCGATTTTTTAGTTTTACTAAGGACATTTGCATAAACTCAGATAAAGGGCGCTAAGAGGAGGCGAAAGAGTGAATTTTAGTGGAATAACAGCGGTAGAAATGATTTTATTTCAATTTGAGAATACACCTTTAATCCGATTTTTTAGTTTTACTAAGGACATTTGCATAAATTCAGATAAAGGGCGCTAAGAGGAGGCGGAAGAGTGAATTTTAGTGGAATAACAGCGGTAGAAATGATTTTATTTTGATTTGAGAATACACCTTTAATCCGATTTTTTTGTTTTACTAAGGACATTTGCATAAATTCAGATATAGGGCGCTAAGAGGAGGCGAAAGAGTGAATTTTAGTGGAATAACAGCGGTAGAAATTGAATTTATTTCGATTTGAGAATACACCTTTAATCCGATTTTTTAGTTTTACTAAGGACATTTGCATAAACTCAGATAAAGGGCGCTAAGAGGAGGCGAAAGAGTGAATTTTAGTGGAATAACAGCGGTAGAAATTGAATTTATTTCGATTTGAGATTACACCTTTAATCCGATTTTTTTGTTTTACTAAGGACATTTGCATAAATTCAGATATAGGGCGCTAAGAGGAGGCCAAAGAGTGAATTTTAGTGGAATAACAGCGGTAGAAATTGAATTTATTTCGATTTGAGAATACACCTTTAATCCGATTTTTTTGTTTTACTAAGGACATTTGCATACATTCAGATAAAGGGCGCTAAGTAGAGGCGAAAGAGTGAATTTTAGTGGAATAACAGCGGTAGAAATGAATTTATTTCGATTTGAGAATACACCTTTAATCCGATTTTTTAGTTTTACTAAGGAGATTTGCATAAATTCAGATATAGGGCGCTAAGAGGAGGCCAAAGAGTGAATTTTAGTGGAATAACAGCGGTAGAAATTGAATTTATTTCGATTTGAGAATACACCTTTAATCCGATTTTTTTGTTTTACTAAGGACATTTACATACATTCAGATAAAGGGCGCTAAGTAGAGGCGAAAGAGTGAATTTTAGAGGAATAACAGCGGTAGAAATGAATTTATTTCGATTTGAGAATACACCTTTAATCCGATTTTTTAGTTTTACTAAGGAGATTTGCATAAATTCAGATAAAGGGCGCTAAGTAGAGGCAAAAGAGTGAATTTTAGTGGAATAACAGCGGTAGAAATGATTTTATTTCGATTTGAGAATACACCTTTAATCCGATTTTTTTGTTTTACTAAGTACATTTGCATAAATTCAGATAAAAGGCGCTAAGTAGAGGCGAAAGAATGAATTTTAGTGGAATAACAGCGGTAGAAATGAATTTATTTCGATTTGAGAATACACCTTTAAACCGATTTTTTAGTTTTATTAAGGAGATTTGCATAAATTCAGATATAGGGATCTAAGAGGAGGCCAAAGAGTGAATTTTAGTGGAATAACAGCGGTAGAAATTGAATTTATTTCGATTTGAGAATACACCTTTAATCCGATTTTTTAGTTTTACTAAGGAGATTTGCATAAATTCAGATAAAGGGCGCTGAGAGGAGGCGAAAAAGTGAATTTTAGTGGAATAACAGCGGTAGAAATGAATTCATTTCGATTTGAGAATACACCTTTAACCCGATTTTTTAGTTTTATTAAGGAGATTTGCATAAATTCAGATATAGGGATCTAAGAGGAGGCCAAAGAGTGAATTTTAGTGGAATAACAGCGGTAGAAATTGAATTTATTTCGATTTGAGAATACACCTTTAATCCGATTTTTTAGTTTTACTAAGGAGATTTGCATAAATTCAGATAAAGGGCGCTAAGAGGAGGCAAAAGAGTGAAATTTAGTGGAATAACAGCGGTAGAAATGAATTTATTTCGATTTGAGAATACACCTTTAATCCGATTTTTTAGTTTTACTAAGGACATTTGCATAAATTCAGATAAAGGGCGCTAAGAGGAGGCGAAAGAGTGAATTTTAGTGGAATAACAGCGGTAGAAATGAATTTATTTCGATTTGAGAATGAACCTTTAATCCGATTTTTTAGTTTTACTAAGGACATTTGCATAAATTCAGATAAAGGGCGCTAAGAGGAGGCGAAATGGTGAATTTTAGTGGAATAACAGCGGTAGAAATGAATTTATTTCGATTTGAGAATACACCTTTAATCCGATTTTTAAGTTTTACAAAGGACATTTGCATAAATTCAGATAAAGGGCGCTAAGAGGAGGCGAAAGAGTGAATTTTAGTGGAATAACAGCGGTAGAAATGAATTTATTTCGATTTGAGAATACACCTTTAATCCGATTTTTTAGTTTTACTAAGGACATTTGCATAAATTCAGATAAAGGGCGCTAAGAGGAGGCGAAAAGAGTGAATTTTAGTGGAATAACAGCGGTAGAAATGAATTTATTTCGATTTGAGAATACACCTTTAATCCGATTTTTTTGTTTTACTAAGGAGATTTGCATAAATTCAGATAAAGGGCGCTAAGTAGAGGCGAAAGAGTGAATTTTAGTGGAATAACAGCGGTAGAAATGATTTTATTTCGATTTGAGAATACACCTTTAATCCGATTTTTTTGTTTTACTAAGGACATTTGCATAAATTCAGATAAAGGGCGCTTAGTAGAGGCGAAAGAGTGAATTTTAGTGGAATAACAGCGGTAGAAATGAATTTATTTCGATTTGAGAATACACCTTTAATCCGATTTTTTAGTTTTACTAAGGACATTTGCATAAACTCAGATAAAGGGCGCTAAGAGGAGGCGAAAGAGTGAATTTTAGTGGAATAACAGCGGTAGAAATGATTTTATTTCAATTTGAGAATACACCTTTAATCCGATTTTTTAGTTTTACTAAGGACATTTGCATAAATTCAGATAAAGGGCGCTAAGAGGAGGCGGAAGAGTGAATTTTAGTGGAATAACAGCGGTAGAAATGATTTTATTTTGATTTGAGAATACACCTTTAATCCGATTTTTTTGTTTTACTAAGGACATTTGCATAAATTCAGATATAGGGCGCTAAGAGGAGGCGAAAGAGTATATTGTAGTGGAATAACAGCGGTAGAAATGAATTTATTTCGATTTGAGAATACACCTTTAATCCGATTTTTTTGTTTTACTAAGGACATTTGCATAAATTCAGATAAAGGGCGCTAAGAGGAGGCAACAGAGTGAATTAAGTGGAACAACAGCGGTAGAAATGATTTTATTTCGATTTGAGAATACACCTTTAATCCGATTTTTTAGTTTTACTTACTTACTTACTTACTTACTTGAGTTTTATTTTACCTGGGCGGGATAGGACGTTGCCGTCCTCTCCTGCCCCCGCCCAGGGCATAAAAGATACATTAATGGTTCAAATAGGTACAGAGTACAAATATATAGTTAAACGCATTGTAAAATGTAAAAAAAAGAAAAAAGTACAAAACATTTTGCCTTATACAAATCAAAAATATTACAGGTAAAAATGATAAATGATAATGATTACTAAGGACGTTTGCATAAATTCAGATAAAGGGCGCTAAGAGGAGGCGAAAGAGTGAATTTTAGTGGAATAACAGTGGTAGAATTGAATTTATTTCGAGTTGAGAATACACCTTTAATCCGATTTTTTAGTTTTACTAAGGACATTTGCATAAATTCAGATAAAGGGCGCTAAGAGGAGGCGAAAGAGTGAATTTTAGTGGAATAACAGCGGTAGAAATGAATTTATTTCGATTTGAGAATACACCTTTAATCCGATTTTTTAGTTTTACTAAGGACATTTGCATAAACTCAGATAAAGGGCGCTAAGAGGAGGCGAAAGAGTGAATTTTAGTGGATTAACAGCGGTAGAAATGATTTTATTTCGATTTGAGAATATACATCTTAATCCGATTTTTTAGTTTTACTAAGGACATTTGCATAAATTCAGATAAAGGGCGCTAAGAGGAGGCGAAAGAGTGAAATTTAGTGGAATAACAGCGGTAGAAATGAATTTATTTCGATTTGAGAATACACCTTTAATCCGATTTTTTAGTTTTACTAAGGACATTTGCATAAATTCAGATAAAGGGCGCTAAGAGGAGGCGAAAGAGTGAATTTTAGTGGAATAACAGCGGTAGAAATGAATTTATTTCGATTTGAGAATGAACCTTTAATCCGATTTTTTAGTTTTACTAAGGACATTTGCATAAATTCAGATAAAGGGCGCTAAGAGGAGGCGAAATGGTGAATTTTAGTGGAATAACAGCGGTAGAAATGAATTTATTTCGATTTGAGAATACACCTTTAATCCGATTTTTTAGTTTTACTAAGGACATTTGCATAAATTCAAATAAAGGGCGCTAAGAGGAAGCGAAAGAGTGAATTTTAGTGGAATAATAGCGGTAGAAATGAATTTATTTCGATTTGAGAAAACACCTTTAATCCGATTTTTTAGTTTTACTAAGGACGTTTGCATAAATTCAGATAAAGGGCGCTAAGAGGAGGCGAAAGAGTGAGTTTTAGTGGAATAACAGCGGTAGAAATGAATTTATTTCGATTTGAGAATACACCTTTAATCCGATTTTTTAGTTATACTAAGTACATTTGCATAAATTCAGATAAAGGGCGCTAAGAGGAGGCGAAAGAGTGAATTTTAGTGGAATAACAGCGGTAGAAATGAATTTATTTCGATTTTAGAATACACCTTTAATCCGATTTTTTGGTTATACTAAGGACATTTGCATAAATTCAGATAAAGGGCGCTAAGAGGAGGCGAAAGAGTGAATTTTAGTGGAATAACAGCGGTAGAAATGAATTTATTCGGATTTGAGAATACACCTTTAATCCGATTTTTTAGTTTTACTAAGGACATTTGCATAAATTCAGATAAAGGGCGCTAAGAGGAGGCGAAAAGAGTGAATTTTAGTGGAATAACAGCGGTAGAAATGAATTTATTTCGATTTGAGAATACACCTTTAATCCGATTTTTTTGTTTTACTAAGGAGATTTGCATAAATTCAGATAAAGGGCGCTAAGTAGAGGCGAAAGAGTGAATTTTAGTGGAATAACAGCGGTAGAAATGATTTTATTTCGATTTGAGAATACACCTTTAATCCGATTTTTTTGTTTTACTAAGGACATTTGCATAAATTCAGATAAAGGGCGCTTAGTAGAGGCGAAAGAGTGAATTTTAGTGGAATAACAGCGGTAGAAATGAATTTATTTCGATTTGAGAATACACCTTTAATCCGATTTTTTAGTTTTACTAAGGACATTTGCATAAACTCAGATAAAGGGCGCTAAGAGGAGGCGAAAGAGTGAATTTTAGTGGAATAACAGCGGTAGAAATGATTTTATTTCAATTTGAGAATACACCTTTAATCCGATTTTTTAGTTTTACTAAGGACATTTGCATAAATTCAGATAAAGGGCGCTAAGAGGAGGCGGAAGAGTGAATTTTAGTGGAATAACAGCGGTAGAAATGATTTTATTTTGATTTGAGAATACACCTTTAATCCGATTTTTTTGTTTTACTAAGGACATTTGCATAAATTCAGATATAGGGCGCTAAGAGGAGGCGAAAGAGTGAATTTTAGTGGAATAACAGCGGTAGAAATTGAATTTATTTCGATTTGAGAATACACCTTTAATCCGATTTTTTAGTTTTACTAAGGACATTTGCATAAACTCAGATAAAGGGCGCTAAGAGGAGGCGAAAGAGTGAATTTTAGTGGAATAACAGCGGTAGAAATTGAATTTATTTCGATTTGAGATTACACCTTTAATCCGATTTTTTTGTTTTACTAAGGACATTTGCATAAATTCAGATATAGGGCGCTAAGAGGAGGCCAAAGAGTGAATTTTAGTGGAATAACAGCGGTAGAAATTGAATTTATTTCGATTTGAGAATACACCTTTAATCCGATTTTTTTGTTTTACTAAGGACATTTGCATACATTCAGATAAAGGGCGCTAAGTAGAGGCGAAAGAGTGAATTTTAGAGGAATAACAGCGGTAGAAATGAATTTATTTCGATTTGAGAATACACCTTTAATCCGATTTTTTAGTTTTACTAAGGAGATTTGCATAAATTCAGATAAAGGGCGCTAAGTAGAGGCAAAAGAGTGAATTTTAGTGGAATAACAGCGGTAGAAATGATTTTATTTCGATTTGAGAATACACCTTTAATCCGATTTTTTTGTTTTACTAAGGACATTTGCATAAATTCAGATAAAAGGCGCTAAGTAGAGGCGAAAGAATGAATTTTAGTGGAATAACAGCGGTAGAAATGAATTTATTTCGATTTGAGAATACACCTTTAAACCGATTTTTTAGTTTTATTAAGGAGATTTGCATAAATTCAGATATAGGGATCTAAGAGGAGGCCAAAGAGTGAATTTTAGTGGAATAACAGCGGTAGAAATTGAATTTATTTCGATTTGAGAATACACCTTTAATCCGATTTTTTAGTTTTACTAAGGAGATTTGCATAAATTCAGATAAAGGGCGCTGAGAGGAGGCGAAAGAGTGAATTTTAGTGGAATAACAGCGGTAGAAATGAATTCATTTCGATTTGAGAATACACCTTTAACCCGATTTTTTAGTTTTATTAAGGAGATTTGCATAAATTCAGATAAAGGGCGCTAAGAGGAGGCGAAAGAGTGAATTTTAGTGGAATAACAGCGGTAGAAATTGAATTTATTTCGATTTGAGATTACACCTTTAATCCGATTTTTTTGTTTTACTAAGGACATTTGCATAAATTCAGATAAAGGGCGCTAAGAGGAGGCGAAAGAGTGAGTTTTAGTGGAATAACAGCGGTAGAAATGAATTTATTTCGATTTGAGAATACACCTTTAATCCGATTTTTTAGTTATACTAAGTACATTTGCATAAATTCCGATAAAGGGCGCTAAGAGGAGGCGAAAGAGTGAATTTTAGTGGAATAACAGCGGTAGAAATGAATTTATTTCGATTTTAGAATACACCTTTAATCCGATTTTTTGGTTATACTAAGGACATTTGCATAAATTCAGATAAAGGGCGCTAAGAGGAGGCGAAAGAGTGAATTTTAGTGGAATAACAGCGGTAGAAATGAATTTATTCGGATTTGAGAATACACCTTTAATCCGATTTTTTAGTTTTACTAAGGACATTTGCATAAATTCAGATAAAGGGCGCTAAGAGGAGGCGAAAAGAGTGAATTTTAGTGGAATAACAGCGGTAGAAATGAATTTATTTCGATTTGAGAATACACCTTTAATCCGATTTTTTTGTTTTACTAAGGAGATTTGCATAAATTCAGATAAAGGGTGCTAAGTAGAGGCGAAAGAGTGAATTTTAGTGGAATAACAGCGGTAGAAATGATTTTATTTCGATTTGAGAATACACCTTTAATCCGATTTTTTTGTTTTACTAAGGACATTTGCATAAATTCAGATAAAGGGCGCTTAGTAGAGGCGAAAGAGTGAATTTTAGTGGAATAACAGCGGTAGAAATGAATTTATTTCGATTTGAGAATACACCTTTAATCCGATTTTTTAGTTTTACTAAGGACATTTGCATAAACTCAGATAAAGGGCGCTAAGAGGAGGCGAAAGAGTGAATTTTAGTGGAATAACAGCGGTAGAAATGATTTTATTTCAATTTGAGAATACACCTTTAATCCGATTTTTTAGTTTTACTAAGGACATTTGCATAAATTCAGATAAAGGGCGCTAAGAGGAGGCGGAAGAGTGAATTTTAGTGGAATAACAGCGGTAGAAATGATTTTATTTTGATTTGAGAATACACCTTTAATCCGATTTTTTTGTTTTACTAAGGACATTTGCATAAATTCAGATATAGGGCGCTAAGAGGAGGCGAAAGAGTGAATTTTAGTGGAATAACAGCGGTAGAAATTGAATTTATTTCGATTTGAGAATACACCTTTAATCCGATTTTTTAGTTTTACTAAGGACATTTGCATAAACTCAGATAAAGGGCGCTAAGAGGAGGCGAAAGAGTGAATTTTAGTGGAATAACAG
This sequence comes from Platycnemis pennipes, assembly GCA_933228895.1. Lineage (NCBI taxonomy): Eukaryota > Metazoa > Arthropoda > Insecta > Odonata > Platycnemididae > Platycnemis > Platycnemis pennipes. The sequence goes on from OW121847.1 coordinate 170,080,875, forward strand.
CGGTAGAAATTGAATTTATTTCGATTTGAGATTACACCTTTAATCCGATTTTTTTGTTTTACTAAGGACATTTGCATAAATTCAGATATAGGGCGCTAAGAGGAGGCCAAAGAGTGAATTTTAGTGGAATAACAGCGGTAGAAATTGAATTTATTTCGATTTGAGAATACACCTTTAATCCGATTTTTTAGTTTCCTAAGGAGATTTGCATAAATTCAGATAAAGGGCCTTAAGTAGAGGCGAAAGAGTATATTGTAGTGGAATAACAGCGGTAGAAATGAATTTATTTCGATTTGAGAATACACCTTTAATCCAATTTTTTAGTTTTACTAAGGAGATTTGCATAAATTCAGATAAAGGGCGCTAAGTAGAGGCGAAAGAGTGAATTTTAGTGGAATAACAGCGGTAGAAATGATTTTATTTCGATTTGAGAATACACCTTTAATCCGATTTTTTTGTTTTACTAAGGACATTTGCATAAAATCAGATAAAAGGCGCTAAGTAGAGGCGAAAGAATGAATTTTAGTGGAATAACAGCGGTAGAAATGAATTTATTTCGATTTGAGAATACACCTTTAAACCGATTTTTTAGTTTTATTAAGGAGATTTGCATAAATTCAGATATAGGGATCTAAGAGGAGGCCAAAGAGTGAATTTTAGTGGAATAACAGCGGTAGAAATTGAATTTATTTCGATTTGAGAATACACCTTTAATCCGATTTTTTAGTTTTACTAAGGAGATTTGCATAAATTCAGATAAAGGGCGCTGAGAGGAGGCGAAAGAGTGAATTTTAGTGGAATAACAGCGGTAGAAATGAATTCATTTCGATTTGAGAATACACCTTTAACCCGATTTTTTAGTTTTATTAAGGAGATTTGCATAAATTCAGATATAGGGATCTAAGAGGAGGCCAAAGAGTGAATTTTAGTGGAATAACAGCGGTAGAAATTGAATTTATTTCGATTTGAGAATACACCTTTAATCCGATTTTTTAGTTTTACTAAGGAGATTTGCATAAATTCAGATAAAGGGCGCTGAGAGGAGGCGAAAGAGTGAATTTTAGTGGAATAACAGCGGTAGAAATGAATTCATTTCGATTTGAGAATACACCTTTAATCCGATTTTTTAGTTTTACTAAGGAGATTTGCATAAATTCAGATAAAGGGCGCTAAGAGGAGGCGAAAGAGTGAATTTTAGTGGAATAACAGCGGTAGAAATGAATTTATTTCGATTTGAGAAAACACCTTTAATCCGATTTTTTAGTTTTACTAAGGACGTTTGCATAAATTCAGATAAAGGGCGCTAAGAGGAGGCGAAAGAGTGAGTTTTAGTGGAATAACAGCGGTAGAAATGAATTTATTTCGATTTGAGAATACACCTTTAATCCGATTTTTTAGTTATACTAAGTACATTTGCATAAATTCAGATAAAGGGCGCTAAGATTAGGCGAAAGAGTGAATTTTAGTGGAATAACAGCGGTAGAAATGAATTTATTTCGATTTTAGAATACACCTTTAATCCGATTTTTTGGTTATACTAAGGACATTTGCATAAATTCAGATAAAGGGCGCTAAGAGGAGGCGAAAGAGTGAATTTTAGTGGAATAACAGCGGTAGAAATGAATTTATTCGGATTTGAGAATACACCTTTAATCCGATTTTTTAGTTTTACTAAGGACATTTGCATAAATTCAGATAAAGGGCGCTAAGAGGAGGCGAAAAGAGTGAATTTTAGTGGAATAACAGCGGTAGAAATGAATTTATTTCGATTTGAGAATACACCTTTAATCCGATTTTTTTGTTTTACTAAGGACATTTGCATAAATTCAGATAAAGGGCGCTTAGTAGAGGCGAAAGAGTGAATTTTAGTGGAATAACAGCGGTAGAAATGAATTTATTTCGATTTGAGAATACACCTTTAATCCGATTTTTTAGTTTTACTAAGGACATTTGCATAAACTCAGATAAAGGGCGCTAAGAGGAGGCGAAAGAGTGAATTTTAGTGGAATAACAGCGGTAGAAATGATTTTATTTCAATTTGAGAATACACCTTTAATCCGATTTTTTAGTTTTACTAAGGACATTTGCATAAATTCAGATAAAGGGCGCTAAGAGGAGGCGGAAGAGTGAATTTTAGTGGAATAACAGCGGTAGAAATGATTTTATTTTGATTTGAGAATACACCTTTAATCCGATTTTTTTGTTTTACTAAGGACATTTGCATAAATTCAGATATAGGGCGCTAAGAGGAGGCGAAAGAGTGAATTTTAGTGGAATAACAGCGGTAGAAATTGAATTTATTTCGATTTGAGAATACACCTTTAATCCGATTTTTTAGTTTTACTAAGGACATTTGCATAAACTCAGATAAAGGGCGCTAAGAGGAGGCGAAAGAGTGAATTTTAGTGGAATAACAGCGGTAGAAATTGAATTTATTTCGATTTGAGATTACACCTTTAATCCGATTTTTTTGTTTTACTAAGGACATTTGCATAAATTCAGATATAGGGCGCTAAGAGGAGGCCAAAGAGTGAATTTTAGTGGAATAACAGCGGTAGAAATTGAATTTATTTCGATTTGAGAATACACCTTTAATCCGATTTTTTTGTTTTACTAAGGACATTTGCATACATTCAGATAAAGGGCGCTAAGTAGAGGCGAAAGAGTGAATTTTAGAGGAATAACAGCGGTAGAAATGAATTTATTTCGATTTGAGAATACACCTTTAATCCGATTTTTTAGTTTTACTAAGGAGATTTGCATAAATTCAGATAAAGGGCGCTAAGTAGAGGCAAAAGAGTGAATTTTAGTGGAATAACAGCGGTAGAAATGATTTTATTTCGATTTGAGAATACACCTTTAATCCGATTTTTTTGTTTTACTAAGGACATTTGCATAAATTCAGATAAAAGGCGCTTAGTAGAGGCGAAAGAATGAATTTTAGTGGAATAACAGCGGTAGAAATGAATTTATTTCGATTTGAGAATACACCTTTAAACCGATTTTTTAGTTTTATTAAGGAGATTTGCATAAATTCAGATAAAGGGCGCTGAGAGGAGGCGAAAGAGTGAATTTTAGTGGAATAACAGCGGTAGAAATGAATTCATTTCGATTTGAGAATACACCTTTAACCCGATTTTTTAGTTTTATTAAGGAGATTTGCATAAATTCAGATATAGGGATCTAAGAGGAGGCCAAAGAGTGAATTTTAGTGGAATAACAGCGGTAGAAATTGAATTTATTTCGATTTGAGAATACACCTTTAATCCGATTTTTTAGTTTTACTAAGGAGATTTGCATAAATTCAGATAAAGGGCGCTAAGAGGAGGCGAAAGAGTGAAATTTAGTGGAATAACAGCGGTAGAAATGAATTTATTTCGATTTGAGAATACACCTTTAATCCGATTTTTTAGTTTTACTAAGGACATTTGCATAAATTCAGATAAAGGGCGCTAAGAGGAGGCGAAAGAGTGAATTTTAGTGGAATAACAGCGGTAGAAATGAATTTATTTCGATTTGAGAATGAACCTTTAATCCGATTTTTTAGTTTTACTAAGGACATTTGCATAAATTCAGATAAAGGGCGCTAAGAGGAGGCGAAATGGTGAATTTTAGTGGAATAACAGCGGTAGAAATGAATTTATTTCGATTTGAGAATACACCTTTAATCCGATTTTTAAGTTTTACAAAGGACATTTGCATAAATTCAGATAAAGGGCGCTAAGAGGAGGCGAAAGAGTGAATTTTAGTGGAATAACAGCGGTAGAAATGAATTTATTTCGATTTGAGAATACACCTTTAATCCGATTTTTTAGTTTTACTAAGGACATTTGCATAAATTCAGATAAAGGGCGCTAAGAGGAGGCGAAAAGAGTGAATTTTAGTGGAATAACAGCGGTAGAAATGAATTTATTTCGATTTGAGAATACACCTTTAATCCGATTTTTTTGTTTTACTAAGGAGATTTGCATAAATTCAGATAAAGGGCGCTAAGTAGAGGCGAAAGAGTGAATTTTAGTGGAATAACAGCGGTAGAAATGATTTTATTTCGATTTGAGAATACACCTTTAATCCGATTTTTTTGTTTTACTAAGGACATTTGCATAAATTCAGATAAAGGGCGCTTAGTAGAGGCGAAAGAGTGAATTTTAGTGGAATAACAGCGGTAGAAATGAATTTATTTCGATTTGAGAATACACCTTTAATCCGATTTTTTAGTTTTACTAAGGACATTTGCATAAACTCAGATAAAGGGCGCTAAGAGGAGGCGAAAGAGTGAATTTTAGTGGAATAACAGCGGTAGAAATGATTTTATTTCAATTTGAGAATACACCTTTAATCCGATTTTTTAGTTTTACTAAGGACATTTGCATAAATTCAGATAAAGGGCGATAAGATGAGGCGGAAGAGTGAATTTTAGTGGAATAACAGCGGTAGAAATGATTTTATTTTGATTTGAGAATACACCTTTAATCCGATTTTTTTGTTTTACTAAGAAAATTTGCATAAATTCAGATATAGGGCGCTAAGAGGAGGCGAAAGAGTATATTGTATTGGAATAACAGCGGTAGAAATGAATTTATTTCGATTTGAGAATACACCTTTAATCCGATTTTTTTGTTTTACTAAGGAGATTTGCATAAATTCAGATAAAGGGCGCTAAGAGGAGGCGAAAGAGTGAATTTTAGTGGAATAACAGTGGTAGAATTGAATTTATTTCGAGTTGAGAATACACCTTTAATCCGATTTTTTAGTTTTACTAAGGACATTTGCATAAATTCAGATAAAGGGCGCTAAGAGGAGGCAACAGAGTGAATTAAGTGGAACAACAGCGGTAGAAATGATTTTATTTCGATTTGAGAATACACCTTTAATCCGATTTTGTAGTTTTACTTACTTACTTACTTACTTACTTGAGTTTTATTTTACCTGGGCGGGATAGGACGTTGCCGTCCTCTCCTGCCCCCGCCCAGGGCATAAAAGATACATTAATGGTTCAAATAGGTACAGAGTACAAATATATAGTTAAACGCATTGTAAAATGTAAAAAAAAAGAAAAAAGTACAAAACATTTTGCCTTATACAAATCAAAAATATTACAGGTAAAAATGATAAATGATAATGATTACTAAGGACGTTTGCATAAATTCAGATAAAGGGCGCTAAGAGGAGGCGAAAGAGTGAAGTTTAGTGGAATAACAGTGGTAGAATTGAATTTATTTCGAGTTGAGAATACACCTTTAATCCGATTTTTTAGTTTTACTAAGGACATTTGCATAAATTCAGATAAAGGGCGCTAAGAGGAGGCGAAAGAGTGAATTTTAGTGGAATAACAGCGGTAGAAATTGAATTTATTTCGATTTGAGAATACACCTTTAATCCGATTTTTTAGTTTTACTAAGGAGATTTGCATAAATTCAGATAAAGGGCGCTGAGAGGAGGCGAAAGAGTGAATTTTAGTGGAATAACAGCGGTAGAAATGAATTCATTTCGATTTGAGAATACACCTTTAACCCGATTTTTTAGTTTTATTAAGGAGATTTGCATAAATTCAGATATAGGGATCTAAGAGGAGGCCAAAGAGTGAATTTTAGTGGAATAACAGCGGTAGAAATTGAATTTATTTCGATTTGAGAATACACCTTTAATCCGATTTTTTAGTTTTACTAAGGAGATTTGCATAAATTCAGATAAAGGGCGCTGAGAGGAGGCGAAAGAGTGAATTTTAGTGGAATAACAGCGGTAGAAATGAATTCATTTCGATTTGAGAATACACCTTTAATCCGATTTTTTAGTTTTACTAAGGAGATTTGCATAAATTCAGATAAAGGGCGCTAAGAGGAGGCGAAATGGTGAATTTTAGTGGAATAACAGGGGTAGAAATGAATTTATTTCGATTTGAGAATACACCTTTAATCCGATTTTTAAGTTTTACAAAGGACATTTGCATAAATTCAGATAAAGGGCGCTAAGAGGAGGCGAAAGAGTGAATTTTAGTGGAATAACAGCGGTAGAAATGAATTTATTTTGATTTGAGAATACACCTTTAATCCGATTTTTTAGTTTCCTAAGGAGATTTGCATAAATTCAGATAATGGGCCTTAAGTAGAGGCGAAAGAGTATATTGTAGTGGAATAACAGCGGTAGAAATGAATTTATTTCGATTTGAGAATACACCTTTAATCCAATTTTTTAGTTTTACTAAGGAGATTTGCATAAATTCAGATAAAGGGCGCTAAGTAGAGGCGAAAGAGTGAATTTTAGTGGAATAACAGCGGTAGAAATGAATTTATTTCGATTTGAGAATACACCTTTAATCCGATTTTTTAGTTTTACTAAGGACATTTGCATAAATTCAGATAAAGGGCGCTAAGAGGAGCCGAAAGAGTGAATTTTAGTGGAATAACAGCGGTAGAAATGATTTTATTTCGATTTGAGAATACACCTTTAATCCGATTTTTTAGTTTTACTAAGGACATTTGCATAAATTCAGATAAAGGGCGCTAAGAGGAGGCGAAAGTGTGAATTTTAGTGGAATAACAGCGGTAGAAATGAATTTATTTCGATTTGAGAATACACCTTTAATCCGATTTTTTAGTTTTACTAAGGTTATTTGCATTAATTCAGATAAAGGGCGCTAAGAGGAGGCGAAAGAGTGAATTTTAGTGGAATAACAGCGGTAGAAATGAATTTATTTCGATTTGAGAATACACCTTTAATCCGATTTTTTAGTTTTACTAAGGACATTTGCATAAATTCAAATAAAGGGCGCTAAGAGGAAGCGAAAGAGTGAATTTTAGTGGAATAACAGCGGTAGAAATGAATTTATTTCGATTTGAGAAAACACCTTTAATCCGATTTTTTAGTTTTACTAAGGACGTTTGCATAAATTCAGATAAAGGGCGCTAAGAGGAGGCGAAAGAGTGAGTTTTAGTGGAATAACAGCGGTAGAAATGAATTTATTTCGATTTGAGAATACACCTTTAATCCGATTTTTTAGTTATACTAAGTACATTTGCATAAATTCAGATAAAGGGCGCTAAGAGGAGGCGAAAGAGTGAATTTTAGTGGAATAACAGCGGTAGAAATGAATTTATTTCGATTTTAGAATACACCTTTAATCCGATTTTTTGGTTATACTAAGGACATTTGCATAAATTCAGATAAAGGGCGCTAAGAGGAGGCGAAAGAGTGAATTTTAGTGGAATAACAGCGGTAGAAATGAATTTATTCGGATTTGAGAATACACCTTTAATCCGATTTTTTAGTTTTACTAAGGACATTTGCATAAATTCAGATAAAGGGCGCTAAGAGGAGGCGAAAAGAGTGAATTTTAGTGGAATAACAGCGGTAGAAATGAATTTATTTCGATTTGAGAATACACCTTTAATCCGATTTTTTTGTTTTACTAAGGAGATTTGCATAAATTCAGATAAAGGGCGCTAAGTAGAGGCGAAAGAGTGAATTTTAGTGGAATAACAGCGGTAGAAATGATTTTATTTCGATTTGAGAATACACCTTTAATCCGATTTTTTTGTTTTACTAAGGAGATTTGCATAAATTCAGATAAAGGGCGCTTAGTAGAGGCGAAAGAGTGAATTTTAATGGAATAACAGCGGTAGAAATGAATTTATTTCGATTTGAGAATACACCTTTAATCCGATTTTTTAGTTTTACTAAGGACATTTGCATAAACTCAGATAAAGGGCGCTAAGAGGAGGCGAAAGAGTGAATTTTAGTGGAATAACAGCGGTAGAAATGATTTTATTTCAATTTGAGAATACACCTTTAATCCGATTTTTTAGTTTTACTAAGGACATTTGCATAAATTCAGATAAAGGGCGCTAAGAGGAGGCGGAAGAGTGAATTTTAGTGGAATAACAGCGGTAGAAATGATTTTATTTTGATTTGAGAATACACCTTTAATCCGATTTTTTTGTTTTACTAAGGACATTTGCATAAATTCAGATATAGGGCGCTAAGAGGAGGCGAAAGAGTGAATTTTAGTGGAATAACAGCGGTAGAAATTGAATTTATTTCGATTTGAGAATACACCTTTAATCCGATTTTTTAGTTTTACTAAGGACATTTGCATAAACTCAGATAAAGGGCGCTAAGAGGAGGCGAAAGAGTGAATTTTAGTGGCATAACAGCGGTAGAAATTGAATTTATTTCGATTTGAGATTACACCTTTAATCCGATTTTTTTGTTTTACTAAGGACATTTGCATAAATTCAGATATAGGGCGCTAAGAGGAGGCCAAAGAGTGAATTTTAGTGGAATAACAGCGGTAGAAATTGAATTTATTTCGATTTGAGAATACACCTTTAATCCGATTTTTTTGTTTTACTAAGGACATTTGCATACATTCAGATAAAGGGCGCTAAGTAGAGGCGAAAGAGTGAATTTTAGAGGAATAACAGCGGTAGAAATGAATTTATTTCGATTTGAGAATACACCTTTAATCCGATTTTTTAGTTTTACTAAGGAGATTTGCATAAATTCAGATAAAGGGCGCTGAGAGGAGGCGAAAGAGTGAATTTTAGTGGAATAACAGCGGTAGAAATGAATTCATTTCGATTTGAGAATACACCTTTAACCCGATTTTTTAGTTTTATTAAGGAGATTTGCATAAATTCAGATATAGGGATCTAAGAGGAGGCCAAAGAGTGAATTTTAGTGGAATAACAGCGGTAGAAATTGAATTTATTTCGATTTGAGAATACACCTTTAATCCGATTTTTTAGTTTTACTAAGGAGATTTGCATAAATTCAGATAAAGGGCGCTGAGAGGAGGCGAAAGAGTGAATTTTAGTGGAATAACAGCGGTAGAAATGAATTCATTTCGATTTGAGAATACACCTTTAATCCGATTTTTTAGTTTTACTAAGGAGATTTGCATAAATTCAGATAAAGGGCGCTAAGAGGAGGCGAAAGAGTGAATTTTAGTGGAATAACAGCGGTAGAAATGAATTTATTTCGATTTGAGAATACACCTTTAATCCGATTTTTTAGTTTTACTAAGGACATTTGCATAAATTCAGATAAAGGGCGCTAAGAGGAGGCGAAATGGTGAATTTTGGTGGATTAACAGCGGTAGAAATGAATTTATTTCGATTTGAGAATACACCTTTAATCCGATTTTTTAGTTTTACTAAGGACATTTGCATAAATTCAGATAAAGGGCGCTAAGAGGAGGCGAAAGAGTGAATTTTAGTGGAATAACAGCGGTAGAAATGAATTTATTTCGATTTGAGAATACACCTTTAATCCGATTTTTTAGTTTTACGAAGGACATTTGCATAAATTCAGATAAAGGGCGCTAAGAGTAGTCGAAATGGTGAATTTTAGTGGATTAACAGCGGTAGAAATGAATTTATTTCGATTTGAGAATACACCTTTAATCCGATTTTTTAGTTTTACTAAGGACATTTGCATAAATTCAGATAAAGGGCGCTAAGAGGAGGCGAAAGAGTGAATTTTAGTGGAATAACAGCGGTAGAAATGAATTTATTTCGATTTGAGAATACACCTTTAATCCGATTTTTTAGTTTTACTAAGGAGATTTGCATAAATTCAGATAAAGGGCACTAAGAGGAGGCGAAAGAGTGAATTTTAGTGGAATAACAGCGGTAGAAATGAATTTATTTCGATTTGAGAATACACCTTTAATCCGATTTTTTTGTTATACTAAGGAGATTTGCATAAATTCAGATAAAGGGCCTTAAGTAGAGGCGAAAGAGTACATTGTAGTGGAATAACAGCGGTATAAATGAATTTATTTCGATTTGAGAATACACCTTTAATCCGATTTTTTTGTTTTACTAAGGAGATTTGCATAAATTTAGATAAAGGGCGCTAAGTAGAGGCGAAAGAATGAATTTTAGTGGAATAACAGCGAAAGAAATGATTTTATATCCATTTGAGAATACACCTTTAATCCGATTTTTTAGTTTTACTAAGGACATTTTCATAAATTCAGATAAAGGGCGCTAAGAGGAGGCGAAAGAGTGAATTTTAGTGGAATAACAGCGGTAGAAATGAATTTATTTCGATTTGAGAATACACCTTTAATCCGATTTTTTTGTTTTACTAAGGAGATTTGCATAAATTCAGATAAAGGGCGCTAAGAGGAGGCGAAAGAGTATATTGTAGTGGAATAACAGCGGTAGAAATGAATTTATTTCGATTTGAGAATACACCTTTAATCCGATTTTTTTGTTTTACTAAGGAGATTTGCATAAATTCAGATAAAGGGCGCTAAGAGGAGGCGAAAGAGTGAATTTTAGTGGAATAACAGCGGTAGAAATGAATTTATTTCGATTTGAGAATACACCTTTAATCCGATTTTTTAGTTTTACTAAGGACATTTGCATAAATTCAGATAAAGGGCGCTAAGAGGAGGCGAAAGAGTGAATTTAAGTGGAATAACAGCGGTAGAAATTGAATTTATTTCGATTTGAGAATACACCTTTAATCCGATTTTTTAGTTTTACTAAGGACATTTGCATAAACTCAGATAAAGGGCGCTAAGAGGAGGCAAAAGAGTGAATTTTAGTGGAATAACAGCGGTAGAAATTGAATTTATTTCGATTTGAGAATACACCTTTAATCCGATTTTTTAGTTTTACTAAGGACATTTGCATAAACTCAGATAAAGGGCGCTAAGAGGAGGCGAAAGAGTGAATTTTAGTGGAATAACAGCGGTAGAAATGAATTTATTTCGATTTGAGAATACACCTTTAATCCGATTTTTTAGTTTTACTAAGGACATTTGCATAAATTCAGATAAAGGGCGCTAAGAGGAGGCGAAAGAGTGAATTTTAGTGGAATAACAGCGGTAGAAATTGAATTTATTTCGATTTGAGAATACACCTTTAATCCGATTTTTTAGTTTTACTAAGGACATTTGCATAAATTCAGAAAAAGGGCGCTAAGAGGAGGCGAAAGAGTGAATTTTAGTGGAATAACAGCGGTAGAAATGAATTTATTTCGATTTGAGAATACACCTTCAATCCGATTTTTTAGTTTTACTAAGGAGATTTGCATAAATTCAGATAAAGGGCGCTAAGAGGAGGCGAAAGAGTGAATTATAGTGGAATAACAGCGGTAGAAATGAATTTATTTCGATTTGAGAATACACCTTTAATCCGATTTTTTTGTTTTACTAAGGAGATTTGCATAAATTCAGATAAAGGGCCTTAAGTAGAGGCGAAAGAGTATATTGTAGTGGAATAGCAGCGGTAGAAATGAATTTATTTCGAATTGAGAATACACCTTTAATCCGATTTTTTTGTTTTACTAAGGAGATTTGCATAAATTCAGATAAAGGGCGCTAAGAGGAGGCGAAAGAGTGAATTTTAGTGGAATAACAGTGGTAGAATTGAATTTTTTTCGACTTGAGAATACACCTTTAATCCGAGTTTTTAGTTTTACTAAGGACATTTGCATAAATTCAGATAAAGGGCGCTAAGAGGAGGCAACAGAGTGAATTAAGTGGAACAACAGCGGTAGAAATGATTTTATTTCGATTTGAGAATACACCTTTAATCCGATTTTTTAGTTTTACTTACTTACTTACTTACTTACTTGAGTTTTATTTTACCTGGGCGGGATAGGACGTTGCCGTCCTCTCCACCCCCCGCCCAGGGCATAAAAGATACATTAATGGTTCAAATAGGTACAGAGTACAAATATATAGTTAAACGCATTGTAAAATGTAAAAAAAAAGAAAAAAGTACAAAACATTTTGCCTTATACAAATCAAAAATATTACAGGTAAAAATGATAAATGATAATGATTACTAAGGACGTTTGCATAAATTCAGATAAAGGGCGCTAAGAGGAGGCGAAAGAGTGAATTTTAGTGGAATAACAGTGGTAGAATTGAATTTATTTCGAGTTGAGAATACACCTTTAATCCGATTTTTTAGTTTTACTAAGGACATTTGCATAAATTCAGATAAAGGGCGCTAAGAGGAGGCGAAAGAGTGAATTTTAGTGGAATAACAGCGGTAGAAATGAATTTATTTCGATTTGAGAATACACCTTTAATCCGATTTTTTAGTTTTACTAAGGACATTTGCATAAACTCAGATAAAGGGCGCTAAGAGGAGGCGAAAGAGTGAATTTTAGTGGATTAACAGCGGTAGAAATGATTTTATTTCGATTTGAGAATATACATCTTAATCCGATTTTTTAGTTTTACTAAGGACATTTGCATAAATTCAGATAAAGGGCGCTAAGAGGAGGCGAAAGAGTGAAATTTAGTGGAATAACATCGGTAGAAATGAATTTATTTCGATTTGAGAATACACCTTTAATCCGATTTTTTAGTTTTACTAAGGACATTTGCATAAATTCAGATAAAGGGCGCTAAGAGGAGGCGAAAGAGTGAATTTTAGTGGAATAACAGCGGTAGAAATGAATTTATTTCGATTTGAGAATGAACCTTTAATCCGATTTTTTAGTTTTACTAAGGACATTTGCATAAATTCAGATAAAGGGCGCTAAGAGGAGGCGAAATGGTGAATTTTAGTGGAATAACAGCGGTAGAAATGAATTTATTTCGATTTGAGAATACACCTTTAATCCGATTTTTAAGTTTTACAAAGGACATTTGCATAAATTCAGATAAAGGGCGCTAAGTGGAGGCGAAAGAGAGAATTTTAGTGGAATAACAGCGGTAGAAATGAATTTATTTCGATTTGAGAATACACCTTTAATCCGATTTTTTAGTTTCCTAAGGAGATTTGCATAAATTCAGATAAAGGGCCTTAAGTAGAGGCGAAAGAGTATATTGTAGTGGAATAACAGCGGTAGAAATGAATTTATTTCGATTTGAGAATACACCTTTAATCCAATTTTTTAGTTTTACTAAGGAGATTTGCATAAATTCAGATAAAGGGCGCTAAGTAGAGGCGAAAGAGTGAATTTTAGTGGAATAACAGCGGTAGAAATGAATTTATTTCGATTTGAGAATACACCTTTAATCCGATTTTTTAGTTTTACTAAGGACATTTGCATAAATTCAGATAAAGGGCGCTAAGAGGAGCCGAAAGAGTGAATTTTAGTGGAATAACAGCGGTAGAAATGATTTTATTTCGATTTGAGAATACACCTTTAATCCGATTTTTTAGTTTTACTAAGGACATTTGCATAAATTCAGATAAAGGGCGCTAAGAGGAGGCGAAAGTGTGAATTTTAGTGGAATAACAGCGGTAGAAATGAATTTATTTCGATTTGAGAATACACCTTTAATCCGATTTTTTAGTTTTACTAAGGTTAATTGCATTAATTCAGATAAAGGGCGCTAAGAGGAGGCAAAAGAGTGAATTTTAGTGGAATAACAGCGGTAGAAATGAATTTATTTCGATTTGAGAATGCACCTTTAATCCGATTTTTTAGTTTTACTAAGGACATTTGCATACATTCAGATAAAGGGCGCTATGTAGAGGCGAAAGAGTGAATTTTAGTGGAATAACAGCGGTAGAAATGATTTTATTTCGATTTGAGAATACACCTTTAATCCGATTTTTTAGTTTTACTAAGGACATTTGCATAAATTCAGATAAAGGGCGCTAAGAGGAGGCGAAAGAGTGAATTTTAGTGGAATAACAGCGGTAGAAATGAATTTATTTCGATTTGAGAATACACCTTTAATCCGATTTTTTAGTTTTACTAAGGACGTTTGCATAAATTCAGATAAAGGGCGCTAAGAGGAGGCGAAAGAGTGAGTTTTAGTGGAATAACAGCGGTAGAAATGAATTTATTTCGATTTGAGAATACACCTTTAATCCGATTTTTTAGTTATACTAAGGACATTTGCATAAATTCAGATAAAGGGCGCTAAGAGGAGGCGAAAGAGTGAATTTTAGTGGAATAACAGCGGTAGAAATGAATTTATTTCGATTTGAGAATACACCTTTAATCCGATTTTTTAGTTTTACTAAGGACATTTGCATAAATTCAGATAAAGGGCGCTAAGAGGAGGCGAAAGAGTGAATTTTAGTGGAATAACAGCGGTAGAAATGAATTTATTTCGATTTGAGAATACACCTTTAATCCGATTTTTTAGTTTTACTAAGGACGTTTGCATAAATTCAGATAAAGGGCGCTAAGAGGAGGCGAAAGAGTGAGTTTTAGTGGAATAACAGCGGTAGAAATGAATTTATTTCGATTTGAGAATACACCTTTAATCCGATTTTTTAGTTATACTAAGTACATTTGCATAAATTCAGATAAAGGGCGCTAAGAGGAGGCGAAAGAGTGAATTTTAGTGGAATAACAGCGGTAGAAATGAATTTATTTCGATTTGAGAATACACCTTTAATCCGATTTTTTGGTTATACTAAGGACATTTGCATAAATTCAGATAAAGGGCGCTAAGAGGAGGCGAAAGAGTGAATTTTAGTGGAATAACAGCGGTAGAAATGAATTTATTCGGATTTGAGAATACACCTTTAATCCGATTTTTTAGTTTTACTAAGGACATTTGCATAAATTCAGATAAAGGGCGCTAAGAGGAGGCGAAAAGAGTGAATTTTAGTGGAATAACAGCGGTAGAAATGAATTTATTTCGATTTGAGAATACACCTTTAATCCGATTTTTTTGTTTTACTAAGGAGATTTGCATAAATTCAGATAAAGGGCGCTAAGTAGAGGCGAAAGAGTGAATTTTAGTGGAATAACAGCGGTAGAAATGATTTTATTTCGATTTGAGAATACACCTTTAATCCGATTTTTTTGTTTTACTAAGGACATTTGCATAAATTCAGATAAAGGGCGCTTAGTAGAGGCGAAAGAGTGAATTTTAGTGGAATAACAGCGGTAGAAATGAATTTATTTCGATTTGAGAATACACCTTTAATCCGATTTTTTAGTTTTACTAAGGACATTTGCATAAACTCAGATAAAGGGCGCTAAGAGGAGGCGAAAGAGTGAATTTTAGTGGAATAACAGCGGTAGAAATGATTTTATTTCAATTTGAGAATACACCTTTAATCCGATTTTTTAGTTTTACTAAGGACATTTGCATAAATTCAGATAAAGGGCGCTAAGAGGAGGCGAAAGAGTGAATTTTAGTGGAATAACAGCGGTAGAAATGATTTTATTTCGATTTGAGAATACACCTTTAATCCGATTTTTTTGTTTTACTAAGGACATTTGCATAAATTCAGATATAGGGCGCTAAGAGGAGGCGAAAGAGTGAATTTTAGTGGAATAACAGCGGTAGAAATTGAATTTATTTCGATTTGAGAATACACCTTTAATCCGATTTTTTAGTTTTACTAAGGACATTTGCATAAACTCAGATAAAGGGCGCTAAGAGGAGGCGAAAGAGTGAATTGTAGTGGAATAACAGCGGTAGAAATTGAATTTATTTCGATTTGAGATTACACCTTTAATCCGATTTTTTTGTTTTACTAAGGACATTTGCATAAATTCAGATATAGGGCGCTAAGAGGAGGCCAAAGAGTGAATTTTAGTGGAATAACAGCGGTAGAAATTGAATTTATTTCGATTTGAGAATACACCTTTAATCCGATTTTTTTGTTTTACTAAGGACATTTGCATACATTCAGATAAAGGGCGCTAAGTAGAGGCGAAAGAGTGAATTTTAGTGGAATAACAGCGGTAGAAATGAATTTATTTCGATTTGAGAATACACCTTTAATCCGATTTTTTAGTTTTACTAAGGAGATTTGCATAAATTCAGATAAAGGGCGCTAAGTAGAGGCAAAAGAGTGAATTTTAGTGGAATAACAGCGGTAGAAATGATTTTATTTCGATTTGAGAATACACCTTTAATCCGATTTTTTTGTTTTACTAAGGACATTTGCATAAATTCAGATAAAAGGCGCTAAGTAGAGGCGAAAGAATGAATTTTAGTGGAATAACAGCGGTAGAAATGAATTTATTTCGATTTGAGAATACACCTTTAATCCGATTTTTTAGTTTTATTAAGGAGATTTGCATAAACTCAGATAAAGGGCGCTAAGAGGAGGCGAAAGAGTGAATTTTAGTGGAATAACAGCGGTAGAAATGATTTTATTTCGATTTGAGAATACACCTTTAATCCGATTTTTTAGTTTTACTAAGGACATTTGCATAAATTCAGACAAAGGGCGCTAAGAGGAGGCGAAAGAGTGAATTTTAGTGGAATAACAGCGGTAGAAATGATTTTATTTCGATTTGAGAATACACCTTTAATCCGATTTTTTTGTTTTACTAAGGACATTTGCATAAATTCAGATAAAGGGCGCTAAGAGGAGGCGAAAGAGTGAATTTTAGTGGAATAACAGCGGTAGAAATTGAATTTATTTCGATTTGAGAATACACCTTTAATCCGATTTTTTAGTTTTACTAAGGACATTTGCATAAACTCAGATAAAGGGCGCTAAGAGGAGGCGAAAGAGTGAATTTTAGTGGAATAACAGCGGTAGAAATGAATTTATTTCGATTTGAGAATACACCTTTAATCCGATTTTTTGGTTATACTAAGGACATTTGCATAAATTCAGATAAAGGGCGCTAAGAGGAGGCGAAAGAGTGAATTTTAGTGGAATAACAGCGGTAGAAATGAATTTATTCGGATTTGAGAATACACCTTTAATCCGATTTTTTAGTTTTACTAAGGACATTTGCATAAATTCAGATAAAGGGCGCTAAGAGGAGGCGAAAAGAGTGAATTTTAGTGGAATAACAGCGGTAGAAATGAATTTATTTCGATTTGAGAATACACCTTTAATCCGATTTTTTTGTTTTACTAAGGAGATTTGCATAAATTCAGATAAAGGGCGCTAAGTAGAGGCGAAAGAGTGAATTTTAGTGGAATAACAGCGGTAGAAATGATTTTATTTCGATTTGAGAATACACCTTTAATCCGATTTTTTTGTTTTACTAAGGACATTTGCATACATTCAGATAAAGGGCGCTATGTAGAGGCGAAAGAGTGAATTTTAGTGGAATAACAGCGGTAGAAATGATTTTATTTCGATTTGAGAATACACCTTTAATCCGATTTTTTTGTTTTACTAAGGACATTTGCATACATTCAGATAAAGGGCGCTAAGTAGAGGCGAAAGAGTGAATTTTAGTGGAATAACAGCGGTAGAAATGAATTTATTTCGATTTGAGAATACACCTTTAATCCGATTTTTTTGTTTTACTAAGGACATTTGCATAAATTCAGATAAAGGGCGCCAAGTAGAGGAGAAAGAGTGAATTTTAGTGGTATAACAGCGGTAGAAATGATTTTATTTCGATTTGAGAATACACCTTTAATCCGATTTTTTTGTTTTACTAAGGACATTTGCATACATTCAGATAAAGGGCGCTATGTAGAGGCGAAAGAGTGAATTTTAGTGGAATAACAGCGGTAGAAATGATTTTATTTCGATTTGAGAATACACCTTTAATCCGATTTTTTTGTTTTACTAAGGACATTTGCATACATTCAGATAAAGGGCGCTAAGTAGAGGCGAAAGAGTGAATTTTAGTGGAATAACAGCGGTAGAAATGATTTTATTTCGATTTGAGAATACACCTTTAATCCGATTTTTTTGTTTTACTGAGGACATTTGCATACATTCAGATAAAGGGCGCTATGTAGAGGCGAAAGAGTGAATTTTAGTGGAATAACAGCGGTAGAAATGATTTTATTTCGATTTGAGAATACACCTTTAATCCGATTTTTTTGTTTTTCTAAGGACATTTGCATACATTCAGATAAAGGGCGCTAAGTAGAGGCGAAAGAGTGAATTTTAGTGGAATAACAGCGGTAGAAATGAATTTATTTCGATTTGAGAATACACCTTTAATCCGATTTTTTTGTTTTACTAAGGAGATTTGCATAAATTCAGATAAAAGGCGCTAAGTAGAGGCGAAAGAGTGAATTTTAGTGGAATAACAGCGGTAGAAATGATTTTATTTCGATTTGAGAATACACCTTTAATCCGATTTTTTTGTTTTACTAAGGACATTTGCATAAATTCAGATAAAAGGCGCTAAGTAGAGGCGAAAGAATGAATTTTAGTGGAATAACAGCGGTAGAAATGAATTTATTTCGATTTGAGAATACACCTTTAATCCGATTTTTTTGTTTTACTAAGGAGATTTGCATAAATTCAGATAAAGGGCGCTAAGTAGAGGCGAAAGAGTGAATTTTAGTGGAATAACAGCGGTAGAAATGATTTTATTTCGATTTGAGAATACACCTTTAATCCGATTTTTTTGTTTTACTAAGGACATTTGCATAAATTCAGATAAAGGGCGCTTAGTAGAGGCGAAAGAGTGAATTTTAGTGGAATAACAGCGGTAGAAATGAATTTATTTCGATTTGAGAATACACCTTTAATCCGATTTTTTAGTTTTACTAAGGACATTTGCATAAACTCAGATAAAGGGCGCTAAGAGGAGGCGAAAGAGTGAATTTTAGTGGAATAACAGCGGTAGAAATGATTTTATTTCAAGTTGAGAATACACCTTTAATCCGATTTTTTAGTTTTACTAAGGACATTTGCATAAATTCAGATAAAGGGCGCTAAGAGGAGGCGAAAGAGTGAATTTTAGTGGAATAACAGCGGTAGAAATGATTTTATTTAGATTTGAGAATACACCTTTAATCCGATTTTTTTGTTTTACTAAGGACATTTGCATAAATTCTGATATAGGGCTCTAAGAGGAGGCGAAAGAGTGAATTTTAGTGGAATAACAGCGGTAGAAATTGAATTTATTTCGATTTGAGAATACACCTTTAATCCGATTTTTTAGTTTTACTAAGGACATTTGCATAAACTCAGATAAAGGGCGCTAAGAGGAGGCGAAAGAGTGAATTTTAGTGGAATAACAGCGGTAGAAATTGAATTTATTTCGATTTGAGATTACACCTTTAATCCGATTTTTTTGTTTTACTAAGGACATTTGCATAAATTCAGATATAGGGCGCTAAGAGGAGGTCAAATAGTGAATTTTAGTGGAATAACAGCGGTAGAAATTGAATTTATTTCGATTTGAGAATACACCTTTAATCCGATTTTTTTGTTTTACTAAGGACATTTGCATACATTCAGATAAAGGGCGCTAAGTAGAGGCGAAAGAGTGAATTTTAGTGTCATAACAGCGGTAGAAATGAATTTATTTCGATTTGAGAATACACCTTTAATCCGATTTTTTAGTTTTACTAAGGAGATTTGCATAAATTCAGATAAAGGGCGCTAAGTAGAGGCGAAAGAGTGAATTTTAGTGGAATAACAGCGGTAGAAATGATTTTATTTCGATTTGAGAATACACCTTTAATCCGATTTTTTTGTTTTACTAAGGACATTTGCATAAATTCAGATAAAAGGCGCTAAGTAGAGGCGAAAGAATGAATTTTAGTGGAATAACAGCGGTAGAAATGAATTTATTTCGATTTGAGAATACACCTTTAATCCGATTTTTTAGTTTTACTAAGGAGATTTGCATAAATTCAGATATAGGGCGCTAAGAGGAGGCCAAAGAGTGAATTTTAGTGGAATAACAGCGGTAGAAATTGAATTTATTTCGATTTGAGAATACACCTTTAATCCGATTTTTTAGTTTTACTAAGGAGATTTGCATAAATTCAGATAAAGGGCGCTGAGAGGAGGCGAAAGAGTGAATTTTAGTGGAATAACAGCGGTAGAAATGAATTCATTTCGATTTGAGAATACACCTTTAATCCGATTTTTTAGTTTTACTAAGGAGATTTGCATAAATTCAGATAAAGGGCGCTAAGAGGAGGCGAAAGAGTGAATTTTAGTGGAATAACAGCGGTAGAAATGAATTTATTTCGATTTGAGAAAACACCTTTAATCCGATTTTTTTGTTTTACTAAGGAGATTTGCATAAATTCAGATAAAGGGCGCTAAGTAGAGGCGAAAGAGTGAATTTTAGTGGAATAACAGCGGTAGAAATGATTTTATTTCGATTTGAGAATACACCTTTAATCCGATTTTTTTGTTTTACTAAGGACATTTGCATAAATTCAGATAAAGGGCGCTAATTAGAGGCGAAAGAGTGAATTTTAGTGTAATAACAGCGGTAGAAATGAATTTATTTCGATTTGAGAATACACCTTTAATCCGATTTTTTAGTTTTACTAAGGACATTTGCATAAACTCAGATAAAGGGCGCTAAGAGGAGGCGAAAGAGTGCATTTTAGTGGAATAACAGCGGTAGAAATGATTTTATTTCGATTTGAGAATACACCTTTAATCAGATTTTTTAGTTTTACTAAGGACATTTGCATAAATTCAGATAAAGGGCGCTAAGAGGAGGCGAAAGAGTGAATTGTAGTGGAATAACAGCGGTAGAAATGATTTTATTTCGATTTGAGAATACACCTTTAATCCGATTTTTTTGTTTTACTAAGGACATTTGCATAAATTCAGATAAAGGGCGCTAAGAGGAGGCGAAAGAGTGAATTTTAGTGGAATAACAGCGGTAGAAATTGAATTTATTTCGATTTGAGAATACACCTTTAATCCGATTTTTTAGTTTTACTTAGGACATTTGCATAAACTCAGATAAAGGGCGCTAAGAGGAGGCGAAAGAGTTAATTTTAGTGGAATAACAGCGGTAGAAATTGAATTTATTTCGATTTGAGAATACACCTTTAATCCGATTTTTTAGTTTTACTAAGGACATTTGCATAAACTCAGATAAAGGGCGCTAAGAGGAGGCGAAAGAATGAATTTTAGTGGAATAACAGCGGTAGAAATTGAATTTATTTCGATTTGAGAATACACCTTTAATCCGATTTTTTAGTTTTACTAAGGACATTTGCATAAACTCAGATAAAGGGCGCTAAGAGGAGGCGAAAGAGTTAATTTTAGTGGAATAACAGCGGTAGAAATTGAATTTATTTCGATTTGAGAATACACCTTTAATCCGATTTTTTAGTTTTACTAAGGACATTTGCATAAACTCAGATAAAGGGCGCTAAGAGGAGGCGAAAGAATGAATTTTAGTGGAATAACAGCGGTAGAAATTGAATTTATTTCGATTTGAGATTACACCTTTAATCCGATTTTTTAGTTTTACTAAGGACATTTGCATACATTCAGATAAAGGGCGCTATGTAGAGGCGAAAGAGTGAATTTTAGTGGAATAACAGCGGTAGAAATGATTTTATTTCGATTTGAGAATACACCTTTAATCCGATTTTTTTGTTTTACTAAGGACATTTGCATACATTCAGATAAAGGGCGCTAAGTAGAGGCGAAAGAGTGAATTTTAGTGGAATTACAGCGGTAGAAATGAATTTATTTCGATTTGAGAATACACCTTTAATCCGATATTTTAGTTTTACTAAGGAGATTTGCATAAATTCAGATAAAGGGCGCTAAGTAGAGGCGAAAGCGTGAATTTTAGTGGAATAACAGCGGTAGAAATGATTTTATTTCGATTTGAGAATACACCTTTAATCCGATTTTTTTGTTTTACTAAGGACATTTGCATAAATTCAGATAAAAGGCGTTAAGTAGAGGCGAAAGAATGAATTTTAGTGGAATAACAGCGGTAGAAATGAATTTATTTCGATTTGAGAATACACCTTTAATCCGATTTTTTAGTTTTACTAAGGAGATTTGCATAAATTCAGATATAGGGCGCTAAGAGGAGGCCAAAGAGTGAATTTTAGTGGAATAACAGCGGTAGAAATTGAATTTATTTCGATTTGAGAATACACCTTTAATCCGATTTTTTAGTTTTACTAAGGAGATTTGCATAAATTCAGATAAAGGGCGCTGAGAGGAGGCGAAAGAGTGAATTTTAGTGGAATAACAGCGGTAGAAATGAATTCATTTCGATTTGAGAATACACCTTTAATCCGATTTTTTAGTTTTACTAAGGAGATTTGCATAAATTCAGATAAAGGGCGCTAAGAGGAGGCGAAAGAGTGTTTTTAGTGGAATAACAGCGGTAGAAATTGAATTTATTTCGATTTGAGAATACACCTTTAATCCGATTTTTTAGTTTTACTAAGGACATTTGCATAAATTCAGATAAAGGGCGCTAAGAGGAGGCGAAAGAGTGAATTTTAGTGGAATAACAGCGGTAGAAATTGAATTTATTTCGATTTGAGAATACACCTTTAATCCGATTTTTTTGTTTTACTAAGGAGATTTGCATAAATTCAGATAAAGGGCGCTAAGAGGAGGCAAAAGAGTGAATTTTATGGAATAACAGCGGTAGAAATTCAATTTATTTCGATTTGAGAATACACCTTTAATCCTATTTTTTTGTTTTTCTAAGGAGATTTGCATAAATTCAGATAAAGGGCGCTAAGAGGAGGCGAAAGAGTGAATTTTAGTGGAATAACAGCGGTAGAAATGAATTTATTTCGATTTGAGAATACACCTTTAATCCGATTTTTTAGTTTTACTAAGGACATTTGCATAAACTCAGATAAAGGGCGCTAAGAGGAGGCGAAAGAGTGAATTTTAGTGGAATAACAGCGGTAGAAATGATTTTATTTCGATTTGAGAATACACCTTTAATCCGATTTTTTAGTTTTACTAAGGACATTTGCATAAATTCAGATAAAGGGCGCTAAGAGGAGGCGAAAGAGTGAATTTTAGTGGAATAACAGCGGTAGAAATGATTTTATTTCGATTTGAGAATACACCTTTAACCCGATTTTTTTGTTTTACTAAGGACATTTGCATAAATTCAGATAAAGGGCGCTAAGAGGAGGCGAAAGAGTGAATTTTAGTGGAATAACAGCGGTAGAAATTGAATTTATTTATGATTTGAGAATACACCTTTAATCCGATTTTTTAGTTTTACTAAGGACATTTGCATAAACTCAGATAAAGGGCGCTAAGAGGAGGCGAAAGAGTTAATTTTAGTGGAATAACAGCGGTAGAAATTGAATTTATTTCGATTTGAGAATACACCTTTAATCCGATTTTTTAGTTTTACTAAGGACATTTGCATAAACTCAGATAAAGGGCGCTAAGAGGAGGCGAAAGAGTTAATTTTAGTGGAATAACAGCGGTAGAAATTGAATTTATTTCGATTTGAGATTACACCTTTAATCCGATTTTTTAGTTTTACTAAGGACATTTGCATACATTCAGATAAAGGGCGCTATGTAGAGGCGAAAGAGTGAATTTTAGTGGAATAACAGCGGTAGAAATGATTTTATTTCGATTTGAGAATACACCTTTAATCCGATTTTTTTGTTTTACTAAGGACATTTGCATACATTCAGATAAAGGGCGCTAAGTAGAGGCGAAAGAGTGAATTTTAGTGGAATAACAGCGGTAGAAATGAATTTATTTCGATTTGAGAATACACCTTTAATCCGATTTTTTAGTTTTACTAAGGAGATTTGCATAAATTCAGATAAAGGGCGCTAAGTAGAGGCGAAAGCGTGAATTTTAGTGGAATAACAGCGGGGGAAATGATTTTATTTCGATTTGAGAATACACCTTTAATCCGATTTTTTTGTTTTACTAAGGACATTTGCATAAATTCAGATAAAAGGCGTTAAGTAGAGGCGAAAGAATGAATTTTAGTGGAATAACAGCGGTAGAAATGAATTTATTTCGATTTGAGAATACACCTTTAATCCGATTTTTTTCTTTTACTAAGGAGATTTGCATAAATTCAGATATAGGGCGCTAAGAGGAGGCCAAAGAGTGAATTTTAGTGGAATAACAGCGGTAGAAATTGAATTTATTTCGATTTGAGAATACACCTTTAATCCGATTTTTTAGTTTTACTAAGGAGATTTGCATAAATTCAGATAAAGGGCGCTCTAAGGAGGCGAAAGAGTGAATTTTAGTGGAATAACAGCGGTAGAAATGAATTCATTTCGATTTGAGAATACACCTTTAATCCGATTTTTTATTGTTACTAAGGAGATTTGCATAAATTCAGATAAAGGGCGCTAAGAGGAGGCGAAAGAGTGAATTTTAGTGGAATAACAGCGGTAGAAATTGAATTTATTTCGATTTGAGATAACACCTTTAATCCGATTTTTTAGTTTTACTAAGGACATTTGCATAAATTGAGATAAAGGGCGCTAAGAGGAGGCGAAAGAGTGAATTTTAGTGGAATAACAGCGGTAGAAATTGAATTTATTTCGATTTGAGAATACACCTTTAATCCGATTTTTTTGTTTTACTAAGGAGATTTGCATAAATTCAGATAAAGGGCGCTAAGAGGAGGCAAAAGAGTGAATTTTATGGAATAACAGCGGTAGAAATTCAATTTATTTCGATTTGAGAATACACCTTTAATCCTATTTTTTTGTTTTTCTAAGGAGATTTGCATAAATTCAGATAAAGGGCGCTAAGAGGAGGCGAAAGAGTGAATTTTAGTGGAATAACAGCGGTAGAAATTGAATTTATTTCGATTTGAGAATACACCTTTAATCATATTTTTTTGTTTTACTAAGGACATTTGCATAAATTCAGTTAAAGGGCGCTAAGAGGAGGCGAAAGAGTGAATTTTAGTGGAATAACAGCGGTAGAAATGAATTTATTTCGATTTGAGAATACACCTTTAATCCGATTATTTTGTTTTACTAAGGACATTTGCATAAATTCAGATAAAGGGCGCTAAGAAGAGGCGAAAGAGTGAATTTTAGTGGAATAACAGCGGTAGAAATGAATTTATTTCGATTTGAGAATACACCTTTAATCCGATTTTTTTGTTTTACTAAGGAGATTTGCATAAATTCAGATAAAGGGCGCTAAGAGGAGGCAAAAGAGTGAATTTTATGGAATAACAGCGGTAGAAATTCAATTTATTTCGATTTGAGAATACACCTTTAATCCTATTTTTTTGTTTTTCTAAGGAGATTTGCATAAATTCAGATAAAGGGCGCTAAGAGGAGGCGAAAGAGTGAATTTTAGTGGAATAACAGCGGTAGAAATTGAATTTATTTCGATTTGAGAATACACCTTTAATCCGATTTTTTAGTTTTACTAATTACATTTGCATAAACTCAGATAAAGGGCGCTAAGAGGAGGCGAAAGAGTGAATTTTAGTGGAATAACAGCGGTAGAAATCAATTTATTTCGATTTGAGAATACACCTTTAATCCGATATTTTAGTTTTACTAAGGACATTTGCATAAATTCAGATAAAGGGCGCTAAGAGGAGGCGAAAGAGTGAATTTTAGTGGAATAACAGCGGTAGAAATGAATTTATTTCGATTTGAGAATACACCTTAAATCGATTTTTTAGTTTTACTAAGGACAGTTGCATAAACTCAGATAAAGGGCGCTAAGAGGAGGCGAAAGGGTGAATTTTAGTGGAATAACAGCGGTAGAAATGAATTTATTTAGAATTTGAGAATACACCTTTAATCCGATTTTTTAGTTTTACTAAGGACATTTGCATAAACTCAGATAAAGGGCGCTAAGAGGAGGCGAAAGAATGAATTTTAGTGGAATAACAGCGGTAGAAATGATTTTATTTCGATTTGAGAATACACCTTTAATCCGATTTTTTTGTTTTACTAAGGACATTTGCATAAATTCAGATAAAGGGCGCTAAGAGGAGGTGAAAGAGTGAATTTTAGTGGAATAACAGCGGTAGAAATGAATTTATTTCGATTTGAGAATACACCTTTAATCCGATTTTTTTGTTTTACTAAGGAGATTTGCATAAATTCAGATAAAGGGCGCTGAGAGGAGGCGAAAGAGTGAATTTTAGTGGAATAACAGCGGTAGAAATGAATTCATTTCGATTTGAGAATACACCTTTAATCCGATTTTTTAGTTTTACTAAGGAGATTTGCATAAATTCAGATAAAGGGCGCTAAGAGGAGGCGAAAGAGTGTTTTTAGTGGAATAACAGCGGTAGAAATTGAATTTATTTCGATTTGAGAATACACCTTTAATCCGATTTTTTAGTTTTACTAAGGACATTTGCATAAATTCAGATAAAGGGCGCTAAGAGGAGGCGAAAGAGTGAATTTTAGTGGAATAACAGCGGTAGAAATTGAATTTATTTCGATTTGAGAATACACCTTTAATCCGATTTTTTTGTTTTACTAAGGAGATTTGCATAAATTCAGATAAAGGGCGCTAAGAGGAGGCAAAAGAGTGAATTTTATGGAATAACAGCGGTAGAAATTCAATTTATTTCGATTTGAGAATACACCTTTAATCCTATTTTTTTGTTTTTCTAAGGAGATTTGCATAAATTCAGATAAAGGGCGCTAAGAGGAGGCGAAAGAGTGAATTTTAGTGGAATAACAGCGGTAGAAATGAATTTATTTCGATTTGAGAATACACCTTTAATCCGATTTTTTAGTTTTACTAAGGACATTTGCATAAACTCAGATAAAGGGCGCTAAGAGGAGGCGAAAGAGTGAATTTTAGTGGAATAACAGCGGTAGAAATGATTTTATTTCGATTTGAGAATACACCTTTAATCCGATTTTTTAGTTTTACTAAGGACATTTGCATAAATTCAGATAAAGGGCGCTAAGAGGAGGCGAAAGAGTGAATTTTAGTGGAATAACAGCGGTAGAAATGATTTTATTTCGATTTGAGAATACACCTTTAACCCGATTTTTTTGTTTTACTAAGGACATTTGCATAAATTCAGATAAAGGGCGCTAAGAGGAGGCGAAAGAGTGAATTTTAGTGGAATAACAGCGGTAGAAATTGAATTTATTTATGATTTGAGAATACACCTTTAATCCGATTTTTTAGTTTTACTAAGGACATTTGCATAAACTCAGATAAAGGGCGCTAAGAGGAGGCGAAAGAGTTAATTTTAGTGGAATAACAGCGGTAGAAATTGAATTTATTTCGATTTGAGAATACACCTTTAATCCGATTTTTTAGTTTTACTAAGGACATTTGCATAAACTCAGATAAAGGGCGCTAAGAGGAGGCGAAAGAGTTAATTTTAGTGGAATAACAGCGGTAGAAATTGAATTTATTTCGATTTGAGATTACACCTTTAATCCGATTTTTTAGTTTTACTAAGGACATTTGCATACATTCAGATAAAGGGCGCTATGTAGAGGCGAAAGAGTGAATTTTAGTGGAATAACAGCGGTAGAAATGATTTTATTTCGATTTGAGAATACACCTTTAATCCGATTTTTTTGTTTTACTAAGGACATTTGCATACATTCAGATAAAGGGCGCTAAGTAGAGGCGAAAGAGTGAATTTTAGTGGAATAACAGCGGAAGAAATGAATTTATTTCGATTTGAGAATACACCTTTAATCCGATTTTTTAGTTTTACTAAGGAGATTTGCATAAATTCAGATAAAGGGCGCTAAGTAGAGGCGAAAGCGTGAATTTTAGTGGAATAACAGCGGTAGAAATGATTTTATTTCGATTTGAGAATACACCTTTAATCCGATTTTTTTGTTTTACTAAGGACATTTGCATAAATTCAGATAAAAGGCGTTAAGTAGAGGCGAAAGAATGAATTTTAGTGGAATAACAGCGGTAGAAATGAATTTATTTCGATTTGAGAATACACCTTTAATCCGATTTTTTTCTTTTACTAAGGAGATTTGCATAAATTCAGATATAGGGCGCTAAGAGGAGGCCAAAGAGTGAATTTTAGTGGAATAACAGCGGTAGAAATTGAATTTATTTCGATTTGAGAATACACCTTTAATCCGATTTTTTAGTTTTACTAAGGAGATTTGCATAAATTCAGATAAAGGGCGCTCTAAGGAGGCGAAAGAGTGAATTTTAGTGGAATAACAGCGGTAGAAATGAATTCATTTCGATTTGAGAATACACCTTTAATCCGATTTTTTATTTTTACTAAGGAGATTTGCATAAATTCAGATAAAGGGCACTAAGAGGAGGCGAAAGAGTGAATTTTAGTGGAATAACAGCGGTAGAAATTGAATTTATTTCGATTTGAGATAACACCTTTAATCCGATTTTTTAGTTTTACTAAGGACAATTGCATAAATTCAGATAAAGGGCGCTAAGAGGAGGCGAAAGAGTGAATTTTAGTGGAATAACAGCGGTAGAAATTGAATTTATTTCGATTTGAGAATACACCTTTAATCCGATTTTTTTGTTTTACTAAGGAGATTTGCATAAATTCAGATAAAGGGCGCTAAGAGGAGGCAAAAGAGTGAATTTTATGGAATAACAGCGGTAGAAATTCAATTTATTTCGATTTGAGAATACACCTTTAATCCTATTTTTTTGTTTTTCTAAGGAGATTTGCATAAATTCAGATAAAGGGCGCTAAGAGGAGGCGAAAGAGTGAATTTTAGTGGAATAACAGCGGTAGAAATTGAATTTATTTCGATTTGAGAATACACCTTTAATCATATTTTTTTGTTTTACTAAGGACATTTGCATAAATTCAGTTAAAGGGCGCTAAGAGGAGGCGAAAGAGTGAATTTTAGTGGAATAACAGCGGTAGAAATGAATTTATTTCGATTTGAGAATACACCTTTAATCCGATTATTTTGTTTTACTAAGGACATTTGCATAAATTCAGATAAAGGGCGCTAAGAAGAGGCGAAAGAGTGAATTTTAGTGGAATAACAGCGGTAGAAATGAATTTATTTCGATTTGAGAATACACCTTTAATCCGATTTTTTTGTTTTACTAAGGAGATTTGCATAAATTCAGATAAAGGGCGCTAAGAGGAGGCAAAAGAGTGAATTTTATGGAATAACAGCGGTAGAAATTCAATTTATTTCGATTTGAGAATACACCTTTAATCCTATTTTTTTGTTTTTCTAAGGAGATTTGCATAAATTCAGATAAAGGGCGCTAAGAGGAGGCGAAAGAGTGAATTTTAGTGGAATAACAGCGGTAGAAATTGAATTTATTTCGATTTGAGAATACACCTTTAATCCGATTTTTTAGTTTTACTAATTACATTTGCATAAATTCAGTTAAAGGGCGCTAAGAGGAGGCGAAAGAGTGAATTTTAGTGGAATAACAGCGGTAGAAATGAATTTATTTCGATTTGAGAATACACCTTAAATCGATTTTTTAGTTTTACTAAGGACAGTTGCATAAACTCAGATAAAGGGCGCTAAGAGGAGGCGAAAGAGTGAATTTTAGTGGAATAACAGCGGTAGAAATGAATTTATTTAGAATTTGAGAATACACCTTTAATCCGATTTTTTAGTTTTACTAAGGACATTTGCATAAACTCAGATAAAGGGCGCTAAGAGGAGGCGAAAGAATGAATTTTAGTGGAATAACAGCGGTAGAAATGATTTTATTTCGATTTGAGAATACACCTTTAATCCGATTTTTTTGTTTTACTAAGGACATTTGCATAAATTCAGATAAAGGGCGCTAAGAGGAGGTGAAAGAGTGAATTTTAGTGGAATAACAGCGGTAGAAATGAATTTATTTCGATTTGAGAATACACCTTTAATCCGATTTTTTTGTTTTACTAAGGAGATTTGCATAAATTCAGATAAAGGGCGCTAAGAGGAGGCGAAAGAATGAATTTTAGTGGAATAACAGCGGTAGAAATGATTTTATTTCGATTTGAGAATAAACCTTTAATCCGATTTTTTTGTTTTACTAAGGACATTTGCATATATTCAGATAAAGGGCGCTAAGTAGAGGCGAAAGAGTGAATTTTAGTGGAATAACAGCGGTAGAAATGATTTTATTTCGATTTGAGAATACACCTTTAATCCGATTTTTTTGTTTTACTGAGGAGAATTGCATAAATTCAGATAAAGGGCGCTAAGAGGAGGCGAAAGAGTGAGTTTTAGTGGAATAACAGCGGTAGAAATGAATTTATTTCGATTTGAGAATACACCTTTAATCCGATTTTTTTGTTTTACTAAGGACATTTGCATAAATTCAGATAAAGGGCGCTAAGAGGAGGCGAAAGAATGAATTTTAGTGGAATAACAGCGGTAGAAATGAATTTATTTCGATTTGAGAATACACCTTTAATCCGATTTTTTAGTTTTACTAACGACATTTGCATAAACTCAGATAAAGGGCGCTAAGAGGAGGCGAAAGAGTGAATTTTAGTGGAATAACAGCGGTAGAAATGATTTTATTTCGATTTGAGAATACACCTTTAATCCGATTTTTTAGTTTTACTAAGGACATTTGCATAAATTCAGATAAAGGGCGCTAAGAGGAGGCGAAAGAGTGAATTTTAGTGGAATAACAGCGGTAGAAATGATTTTATTTCGATTTGAGAATACATCTTCAATCCGATTTTTTTGTTTTACTATAGACATTTGCATAAATTCAGATAAAGGGCGCTAAAAGGAGGCGAAAGAGTGAATTTTAGTGGAATAACAGCGGTAGAAATGAATTTATTTCGATTTGAGAATGCACCTTTAATCCGATTTTTTTGTTTTACTAAGCACATTTGCATAAATTCAGATAAAGGGCGCTAAGAGGAGGCGAAAGAGTGAATTTTAGTGGAATAACAGTGGTAGAAATGAATATATTTCGATTTGAGAATACACCTTTAATCCGATTTTTTTGTTTTACTAAGGAGATTTGCATAAATTCAGATAAAGGGCGCTAAGAGGAGGCGAAAGAATGAATTTTAGTGGAATAACAGCGGTAGAAATGATTTTATTTCGATTTGAGAATACACCTTTAATCCGATTATTTTGTTTTACTAAGGACGTTTGCATAAATTCAGATAAAGGGCGCTAAGAGGAGGCGAAAGAGTGAATTTTAGTGGAATAACAGCGGTAGAAATGAATTTATTTCGATTTGAGAATACACCTTTAATCCGATTTTTTTGTTTTACTAAGGACATTTGCATAAATTCAGATAAAGGGCGCTAAGAGGAGGCGAAAGAGTGAATTTTACTGGAATAACAGCGGTAGAAATGATTTTATTTCGATTTGAGAATACACCTTTAATCCGATTTTTTTGTTTTACTAAGGACATTTGCATAAATTCAGATAAAGGGCGCCAAGTAGAGGCGAAAGAGTGAATTTTAGTGGAATAACAGCGGTAGAAATGATTTTATTTCGATTTGAGAATACACCTTTAATCCGATTTTTTAGTTTTACTAAGGAGATTTGCATAAATTCAGATAAAGGGCGCTAAGAGGAGGCGAAAGAGTTAATTTTAGTGGAATAACAGCGGTAGAAATTGAATTTATTTCGATTTGAGATTACACCTTTAATCCGATTTTTTAGTTTTACTAAGGACATTTGCATACATTCAGATAAAGGGCGCTATGTAGAGGCGAAAGAGTGAATTTTAGTGGAATAACAGCGGTAGAAATGATTTTATTTCGATTTGAGAATACACCTTTAATCCGATTTTTTTGTTTTACTAAGGACATTTGCATACATTCAGATAAAGGGCGCTAAGTAGAGGCGAAAGAGTGAATTTTAGTGGAATAACAGCGGTAGAAATGAATTTATTTCGATTTGAGAATACACCTTTAATCCGATTTTTTAGTTTTACTAAGGAGATTTGCAAAAATTCAGATAAAGGGCGCTAAGTAGAGGCGAAAGCGTGAATTTTAGTGGAATAACAGCGGTAGAAATGATTTTATTTCGATTTGAGAATACACCTTTAATCCGATTTTTTTGTTTTACTAAGGACATGTGCATAAATTCAGATAAAAGGCGTTAAGTAGAGGCGAAAGAATGAATTTTAGTGGAATAACAGCGGTAGAAATGAATTTATTTCGATTTGAGAATACACCTTTAATCCGATTTTTTAGTTTTACTAAGGAGATTTGCATAAATTCAGATATAGGGCGCTAAGAGGAGGCCAAAGAGTGAATTTTAGTGGAATAACAGCGGTAGAAATTGAATTTATTTCGATTTGAGAATACACCTTTAATCCGATTTTTTAGTTTTACTAAGGAGATTTGCATAAATTCAGATAAAGGGCGCTCTAAGGAGGCGAAAGAGTGAATTTTAGTGGAATAATAGCGGTAGAAATGAATTCATTTCGATTTGAGAATACACCTTTAATCCGATTTTTTAGTTTTACTAAGGAGATTTGCATAAATTCAGATAAAGGGCGCTAAGAGGAGGCGAAAGAGTGAATTTTAGTGGAATAACAGCGGTAGAAATTGAATTTATTTCGATTTGAGAATACACCTTTAATCCGATTTTTTAGTTTTACTAAGGACATTTGCATAAATTCAGATAAAGGGCGCTAAGAGGAGGCGAAAGAGTGAATTTTAGTGGAATAACAGCGGTAGAAATTGAATTTATTTCGATTTGAGAATACACCTTTAATCCGATTTTTTTGTTTTACTAAGGAGATTTGCATAAATTCAGATAAAGGGCGCTAAGAGGAGGCAAAAGAGTGAATTTTATGGAATAACAGCGGTAGAAATTCAATTTATTTCGATTTGAGAATACACCTTTAATCCTATTTTTTTGTTTTTCTAAGGAGATTTGCATAAATTCAGATAAAGGGCGCTAAGAGGAGGCGAAAGAGTGAATTTTAGTGGAATAACAGCGGTAGAAATTGAATTTATTTCGATTTGAGAATACACCTTTAATCCGATTTTTTAGTTTTACTAAGGACATTTGCATAAATTCAGTTAAAGGGCGCTAAGAGGAGGCGAAAGAGTGAATTTTAGTGGAATAACAGCGGTAGAAATGAATTTATTTCGAAATTCAAAGGTCCACGAACTAGCCGTGAAAACTTTAACGGCGTTACCCTCTGATATTGCACAATAGCAAATTTTCCATAGAGAAAAAATCATTTGCCTTGACCGGGACACGAACCCGGACCCCCTGATTTCCGGCCAGGTGCTCTACCAGTTGAGCTACCAAGGCATCCTCTTACTCTGTGGAAATTATAGAGCCTTAAGGGACAAGATAGAAACGGACTGCTAGACATATCAATGTCACAAAGCAGCCGAAGTCGTGCGCAAGGCGCCACCGTCCACGAGGTTAAGGCCGACGTTTAAACACTGAGGTGCTTACTTTTAACGAAATTCACAGGTCCACGAACTAGCCGTGAAAACTTTAACGGCGTTACCCGCTGATATTGCACAATAGCAAATTTTCCACAGAGAAAAAATCATTTGCCTTGACCGGGACAAGGCAAATGATTTTTTCTCTGTGGAAAATTTGCTATTGTGAATTTATTTCGATTTGAGAATACACCTTTAATCCGATTATTTTGTTTTACTAAGGACATTTGCATAAATTCAGATAAAGGGCGCTAAGAAGAGGCGAAAGAGTGAATTTTAGTGGAATAACAGCGGTAGAAATGAATTTATTTCGATTTGAGAATACACCTTTAATCCGATTTTTTTGTTTTACTAAGGAGATTTGCATAAATTCAGATAAAGGGCGCTAAGAGGAGGCAAAAGAGTGAATTTTATGGAATAACAGCGGTAGAAATTCAATTTATTTCGATTTGAGAATACACCTTTAATCCTATTTTTTTGTTTTTCTAAGGAGATTTGCATAAATTCAGATAAAGGGCGCTAAGAGGAGGCGAAAGAGTGAATTTTAGTGGTATAACAGCGGTAGAAATTGAATTTATTTCGATTTGAGAATACACCTTTAATCCGATTTTTTAGTTTTACTAAGTACATTTGCATAAACTCAGATAAAGGGCGCTAAGAGGAGGCGAAAGAGTGAATTTTAGTGGAATAACAGCGGTAGAAATCAATTTATTTCGATTTGAGAATACACCTTTAATCCGATATTTTAGTTTTACTAAGGACATTTGCATAAATTCAGATAAAGGGCGCTAAGAGGAGGCGAAAGAGTGAATTTTAGTGGAATAACAGCGGTAGAAATGAATTTATTTCGATTTGAAAATACACCTTAAATCGATTTTTTAGTTTTACTAAGGACAGTTGCATAAACTCAGATAAAGGGCGCTAAGAGGAGGCGAAAGAGTGAATTTTAGTGGAATAACAGCGGTAGAAATGAATTTATTTAGAATTTGAGAATACACCTTTAATCCGATTTTTTAGTTTTACTAAGGACATTTGCATAAACTCAGATAAAGGGCGCTAAGAGGAGGCGAAAGAATGAATTTTAGTGGAATAACAGCGGTAGAAATGATTTTATTTCGATTTGAGAATACACCTTTAATCCGATTTTTTTGTTTTACTAAGGACATTTGCATAAATTCAGATAAAGGGCGCTAAGAGGAGGTGAAAGAGTGAATTTTAGTGGAATAACAGCGGTAGAAATGAATTTATTTCGATTTGAGAATACACCTTTAATCCGATTTTTTTGTTTTACTAAGGAGATTTGCATAAATTCAGATAAAGGGCGCTAAGAGGAGGCGAAAGAATGAATTTTAGTGGAATAACAGCGGTAGAAATGATTTTATTTCGATTTGAGAATAAACCTTTAATCCGATTTTTTTGTTTTACTAAGGACATTTGCATATATTCAGATAAAGGGCGCTAAGTAGAGGCGAAAGAGTGAATTTTAGTGGAATAACAGCGGTAGAAATGATTTTATTTCGATTTGAGAATACACCTTTAATCCGATTTTTTTGTTTTACTGAGGAGAATTGCATAAATTCAGATAAAGGGTGCTAAGAGGAGGCGAAAGAGTGAGTTTTAGTGGAATAACAGCGGTAGAAATGAATTTATTTCGATTTGAGAATACACCTTTAATCCGATTTTTTTGTTTTACTAAGGACATTTGCATAAATTCAGATAAAGGGCGCTAAGAGGAGGCGAAAGAATGAATTTTAGTGGAATAACAGCGGTAGAAATGAATTTATTTCGATTTGAGAATACACCTTTAATCCGATTTTTTAGTTTTACTAACGACATTTGCATAAACTCAGATAAAGGGCGCTAAGAGGAGGCGAAAGAGTGAATTTTAGTGGAATAACAGCGGTAGAAATGATTTTATTTCGATTTGAGAATACACCTTTAATCCGATTTTTTAGTTTTACTAAGGACATTTGCATAAATTCAGATAAAGGGCGCTAAGAGGAGGCGAAAGAGTGAATTTTAGTGGAATAACAGCGGTAGAAATGATTTTATTTCGATTTGAGAATACATCTTCAATCCGATTTTTTTGTTTTACTATAGACATTTGCATAAATTCAGATAAAGGGCGCTAAAAGGAGGCGAAAGAGTGAATTTTAGTGGAATAACAGCGGTAGAAATGAATTTATTTCGATTTGAGAATGCACCTTTAATCCGATTTTTTTGTTTTACTAAGCACATTTGCATAAATTCAGATAAAGGGCGCTAAGAGGAGGCGAAAGAGTGAATTTTAGTGGAATAACAGTGGTAGAAATGAATTTATTTCGATTTGAGAATACACCTTTAATCCGATTTTTTTGTTTTACTAAGGAGATTTGCATAAATTCAGATAAAGGGCGCTAAGAGGAGGCGAAAGAATGAATTTTAGTGGAATAACAGCGGTAGAAATGATTTTATTTCGATTTGAGAATACACCTTTAATCCGATTATTTTGTTTTACTAAGGACGTTTGCATAAATTCAGATAAAGGGCGCTAAGAGGAGGCTAAAGAGTGAATTTTAGTGGAATAACAGCGGTAGAAATGAATTTATTTCGATTTGAGAATACACCTTTAATCCGATTTTTTTGTTTTACTAAGGACATTTGCATAAATTCAGATAAAGGGCGCTAAGAGGAGGCGAAAGAGTGAATTTTACTGGAATAACAGCGGTAGAAATGATTTTATTTCGATTTGAGAATACACCTTTAATCCGATTTTTTTGTTTTACTAAGGACATTTGCATAAATTCAGATAAAGGGCGCCAAGTAGAGGCGAAAGAGTGAATTTTAGTGGAATAACAGCGGTAGAAATGATTTTATTTCGATTTGAGAATACACCTTTAATCCGATTTTTTAGTTTTACTAAGGAGATTTGCATAAATTCAGATAAAGGGCGCTAAGAGGAGGCGAAAGAGTGAATTTTAGTGGAATAACAGCGGTAGAAATGAATTTATTTCGATTTGAGAATACACCTTTAATCCGATTTTTTAGTTTTACTAAGGACATTTGCATAAATTCAGATAAAGGGCGCTAAGAGGAGGCGAAAGAGTGAATTTTAGTGGAATAACAGCGGTAGAAATTGAATTTATTTCGATTTGAGAATACACCTTTAATCCGATTTTTTAGTTTTACTAAGGACATTTGCATAAATTCAGATAAAGGGCGCTAAGAGGAGGCGAAAGAATGAATTTTAGTGGAATAACAGCGGTAGAAATGATTTTATTTCGATTTGAGAATACACCTTTAATCCGATTTTTTTCTTTTGCTAAGGAGATTTGCATAAATTCAGATAAAGGGCGCTAAAAGGAG
This sequence comes from Platycnemis pennipes, assembly GCA_933228895.1. Taxonomy (NCBI): domain Eukaryota; kingdom Metazoa; phylum Arthropoda; class Insecta; order Odonata; family Platycnemididae; genus Platycnemis; species Platycnemis pennipes. The sequence continues at coordinate 170,117,103 of OW121847.1, forward strand.
GCGAAAGAATGAATTTTAGTGGAATAACAGCGATAGAAATTGAATTTATTTCGATTTGAGAATACACCTTTAATCCGATTTTTTAGTTTTACTAAGGACATTTGCATAAATTCAGATAAAGGGCGCTAAGAGGAGGCGAAAGAATGAATTTTAGTGGAATAACAGCGGTAGAAATGATTTTATTTCGATTTGAGAATACACCTTTAATCCGATTTTTTTCTTTTACTAAGGAGATTTGCATAAATTCAGATAAAGGGCGCTAAAAGGAGGCGAAAGAATGAATTTTAGTGGAATAATGCGGTAGAAATGAATTTATTTCGATTTGAGAATACACCTTTAATCCGATTTTTTAGTTTTACTAAGGACATTTGCATAAACTCAGATAAAGGGCGCTAAGAGGAGGCGAAAGAGTGAATTTTAGTGGAATAACAGCGGTAGAAATGATTTTATTTCGATTTGAGAATACACCTTTAATCCGATTTTTTAGTTTTACTAAGGACATTTGCATAAATTCAGTTAAAGGGCGCTAAGAGGAGGCGAAAGAGTGAATTTTAGTGGAATAACAGCGGTAGAAATGAATTTATTTCGATTTGAGAATACACCTTTAATCCGATTATTTTGTTTTACTAAGGACATTTGCATAAATTCAGATAAAGGGCGCTAAGAAGAGGCGAAAGAGTGAATTTTAGTGGAATAACAGCGGTAGAAATGAATTTATTTCGATTTGAGAATACACCTTTAATCCGATTTTTTTGTTTTACTAAGGAGATTTGCATAAATTCAGATAAAGGGCGCTAAGAGGAGGCAAAAGAGTGAATTTTATGGAATAACTACGGTAGAAATTGAATTTATTTCGATTTGAGAATACACCTTTAATCCGATTTTTTAGTTTTACTAAGGACGTTTGCATAAATTCAGATAAAGGGCGCTAAGAGGAGGCGAAAGAGTGAATTTTAGTGGAATAACAGCGGTAGAAATTGAATTTATTTCGATTTGAGAATACACCTTTAATCCGATTTTTTTGTTTTACTAAGGAGATTTCCATAAATTCTGATGAATACACTGAGAAAGGTCGAGAGAATGAATTTCAGTTGAATAAAAGCAGCGGTAGAAATGTCTTTATTTCGATGAATAAATATTTGAAAAAACACATCGCATTCCGATATTTTTATTTTATTGTAAAGTTTGGCATAAATTCAGATAAAGTGCACTGAGAAGGGCCGAGAGAATGAATTTTAGTGGTATAACAGCGGTTGAAATGATTTAATTTCGTTGAATATACACTTGAGAAAACAACTCTCAATCCGGTTTTTTGTTTTATTAAAAATATTTGCATAAATTAAAATGAAGTAAGCTAAGAGACGAAACAGTGAATTTTAGTGGAATAACAGCGGTAGAATTGAATTTATTTCGATTTGAGAATACACCTTTAATCAGATTTTTTTGTTTTACTAAGGAGATTTGCATAAATTCAGATAAAGGGCGCTAAGAGGAGGCGAAAGAGTGAATTTTAGTGGAATAACAGCGGTAGAAATTGAATTTATTTCGATTTGAGAATACACCTTTAATCCGATTTTTTAGTTTTACTAAGTACATTTGCATTAACTCAGATAAAGGGCGCTAAGAGGAGGCGAAAGAGTGAATTTTAGTGGAATAACAGCGGTAGAAATGAATTTATTTCGATTTGAGAATACACCTTTAATCCGATTTTTTTGTTTTACTAAGGACATTTGCATAAATTCAGATAAAGGGCGCTAAGAGGAGGCGAAAGAGTGAATTTTAGTGGAATAACAGCGGTAGAAATGAATTTATTTCGATTTGAGAATACACCTTAAATCGATTTTCTGGTTTTACTAAGGACAGTTGCATAAACTCAGATAAAGGGCGCTAAGAGGAGGCGAAAGAGTGAATTTTAGTGGAATAACAGCGGTAGAAATGAATTTATTTCGATTTGAGAATACACCTTTAATCCGATTTTTTAGTTTTACTAAGGACATTTGCATAAACTCAGATAAAGGGCGCTAAGAGGAGGCGAAAGAATGAATTTTAGTGGAATAACAGCGGTAGAAATGATTTTATTTCGATTTGAGAATACACCTTTAATCCGATTTTTTTGTTTTACTAAGGACATTTGCATAAATTCAGATAAAGGGCGCTAAGAGGAGGCAACAGAGTGAATTAAGTGGAAAAACAGCGGTAGAAATGATTTTATTTCGATTTGAGAATACACCTTTAATCCGATTTTTTAGTTTTACTTACTTACTTACTTACTTACTTGAGTTTTATTTTACCTGGGCGGGATAGGACGTTGCCGTCCTCTCCACCCCCCGCCCAGGGCATAAAAGATACATTAATGGTTCAAATAGGTACAGAGTACAAATATATAGTTAAACGCATTGTAAAATGTAAAAAAAAAGAAAAAAGTACAAAACATTTTGCCTTATACAAATCAAAAATATTACAGGTAAAAATGATAAATGATAATTATTACTAAGGACGTTTGCATAAATTCAGATAAAGGGCGCTAAGAGGAGGCGAAAGAGTGAATTTTAGTGGAATAACAGTGGTAGAATTGAATTTATTTCGAGTTGAGAATACACCTTTAATCCGATTTTTTAGTTTTACTAAGGACATTTGCATAAATTCAGATAAAGGGCGCTAAGAGGAGGCGAAAGAGTGAATTTTAGTGGAATAACAGCGGTAGAAATGAATTTATTTCGATTTGAGAATACACCTTTAATCCGATTTTTTAGTTTTACTAAGGACATTTGCATAAACTCAGATAAAGGGCGCTAAGAGGAGGCGAAAGAGTGAATTTTAGTGGAATAACAGCGGTAGAAATTGAATTTATTTCGATTTGAGAATACACCTTTAATCCGATTTTTTAGTTTTACTAAGGACATTTGCATAAATTCAGTTAAAGGGCGCTAAGAGGAGGCGAAAGAGTGAATTTTAGTGGAATAACAGCGGTAGAAATGAATTTATTTCGAAATTCAAAGGTCCACGAACTAGCCGTGAAAACTTTAACGGCGTTACCCTCTGATATTGCACAATAGCAAATTTTCCATAGAGAAAAAATCATTTGCCTTGACCGGGACACGAACCCGGACCCCCTGATTTCCGGCCAGGTGCTCTACCAGTTGAGCTACCAAGGCATCCTCTTTCTCTGTGGAAATTATAGAGCCTTAAGGGACAAGATAGAAACGGACTGCTAGACATATCAATGTCACAAAGCAGCCGAAGTCGTGCGCAAGGCGCCACCGTCCACGAGGTTAAGGCCGACGTTTAAACACTGAGGTGCTTACTTTTAACGAAATTCACAGGTCCACGAACTAGCCGTGAAAACTTTAACGGCGTTACCCGCTGATATTGCACAATAGCAAATTTTCCACAGAGAAAAAATCATTTGCCTTGACCGGGACAAGGCAAATGATTTTTTCTCTGTGGAAAATTTGCTATTGTGAATTTATTTCGATTTGAGAATACACCTTTAATCCGATTATTTTGTTTTACTAAGGACATTTGCATAAATTCAGATAAAGGGCGCTAAGAAGAGGCGAAAGAGTGAATTTTAGTGGAATAACAGCGGTAGAAATGAATTTATTTCGATTTGAGAATACACCTTTAATCCGATTTTTTTGTTTTACTAAGGAGATTTGCATAAATTCAGATAAAGGGCGCTAAGAGGAGGCAAAAGAGTGAATTTTATGGAATAACAGCGGTAGAAATTCAATTTATTTCGATTTGAGAATACACCTTTAATCCTATTTTTTTGTTTTTCTAAGGAGATTTGCATAAATTCAGATAAAGGGCGCTAAGAGGAGGCGAAAGAGTGAATTTTAGTGGAATAACAGCGGTAGAAATTGAATTTATTTCGATTTGAGAATACACCTTTAATCCGATTTTTTAGTTTTACTAAGTACATTTGCATAAACTCAGATAAAGGGCGCTAAGAGGAGGCGAAAGAGTGAATTTTAGTGGAATAACAGCGGTAGAAATCAATTTATTTCGATTTGAGAATACACCTTTAATCCGATATTTTAGTTTTACTAAGGACATTTGCATAAATTCAGATAAAGGGCGCTAAGAGGAGGCGAAAGAGTGAATTTTAGTGGAATAACAGCGGTAGAAATTGAATTTATTTCGATTTGAGAATACACCTTAAATCGATTTTTTAGTTTTACTAAGGACAGTTGCATAAACTCAGATAAAGGGCGCTAAGAGGAGGCGAAAGAGTGAATTTTAGTGGAATAACAGCGGTAGAAATGAATTTATTTAGAATTTGAGAATACACCTTTAATCCGATTTTTTAGTTTTACTAAGGACATTTGCATAAACTCAGATAAAGGGCGCTAAGAGGAGGCGAAAGAATGAATTTTAGTGGAATAACAGCGGTAGAAATGATTTTATTTCGATTTGAGAATACACCTTTAATCCGATTTTTTTGTTTTACTAAGGACATTTGCATAAATTCAGATAAAGGGCGCTAAGAGGAGGTGAAAGAGTGAATTTTAGTGGAATAACAGCGGTAGAAATGAATTTATTTCGATTTGAGAATACACCTTTAATCCGATTTTTTTGTTTTACTAAGGAGATTTGCATAAACTCAGATAAAGGGCGCTAAGAGGAGGCGAAAGAATGAATTTTAGTGGAATAACAGCGGTAGAAATGATTTTATTTCGATTTGAGAATAAACCTTTAATCCGATTTTTTTGTTTTACTAAGGACATTTGCATATATTCAGATAAAGGGCGCTAAGTAGAGGCGAAAGAGTGAATTTTAGTGGAATAACAGCGGTAGAAATGATTTTATTTCGATTTGAGAATACACCTTTAATCCGATTTTTTTGTTTTACTGAGGAGAATTGCATAAATTCAGATAAAGGGCGCTAAGAGGAGGCGAAAGAGTGAGTTTTAGTGGAATAACAGCGGTAGAAATGAATTTATTTCGATTTGAGAATACACCTTTAATCCGATTTTTTTGTTTTACTAAGGACATTTGCATAAATTCAGATAAAGGGCGCTAAGAGGAGGCGAAAGAATGAATTTTAGTGGAATAACAGCGGTAGAAATGAATTTATTTCGATTTGAGAATACACCTTTAATCCGATTTTTTAGTTTTACTAACGACATTTGCATAAACTCAGATAAAGGGCGCTAAGAGGAGGCGAAAGAGTGAATTTTAGTGGAATAACAGCGGTAGAAATGATTTTATTTCGATTTGAGAATACACCTTTAATCCGATTTTTTAGTTTTACTAAGGACATTTGCATAAATTCAGATAAAGGGCGCTAAGAGGAGGCGAAAGAGTGAATTTTAGTGGAATAACAGCGGTAGAAATGATTTTATTTCGATTTGAGAATACATCTTCAATCCGATTTTTTTGTTTTACTATAGACATTTGCATAAATTCAGATAAAGGGCGCTAAAAGGAGGCGAAAGAGTGAATTTTAGTGGAATAACAGCGGTAGAAATGAATTTATTTCGATTTGAGAATGCACCTTTAATCCGATTTTTTTGTTTTACTAAGCACATTTGCATAAATTCAGATAAAGGGCGCTAAGAGGAGGCGAAAGAGTGAATTTTAGTGGAATAACAGTGGTAGAAATGAATTTATTTCGATTTGAGAATACACCTTTAATCCGATTTTTTTGTTTTACTAAGGAGATTTGCATAAATTCAGATAAAGGGCGCTAAGAGGAGGCGAAAGAATGAATTTTAGTGGAATAACAGCGGTAGAAATGATTTTATTTCGATTTGAGAATACACCTTTAATCCGATTATTTTGTTTTACTAAGGACGTTTGCATAAATTCAGATAAAGGGCGCTAAGAGGAGGCTAAAGAGTGAATTTTAGTGGAATAACAGCGGTAGAAATGAATTTATTTCGATTTGAGAATACACCTTTAATCCGATTTTTTTGTTTTACTAAGGACATTTGCATAAATTCAGATAAAGGGCGCTAAGAGGAGGCGAAAGAGTGAATTTTACTGGAATAACAGCGGTAGAAATGATTTTATTTCGATTTGAGAATACACCTTTAATCCGATTTTTTTGTTTTACTAAGGACATTTGCATAAATTCAGATAAAGGGCGCCAAGTAGAGGCGAAAGAGTGAATTTTAGTGGAATAACAGCGGTAGAAATGATTTTATTTCGATTTGAGAATACACCTTTAATCCGATTTTTTAGTTTTACTAAGGAGATTTGCATAAATTCAGATAAAGGGCGCTAAGAGGAGGCGAAAGAGTGAATTTTAGTGGAATAACAGCGGTAGAAATGAATTTATTTCGATTTGAGAATACACCTTTAATCCGATTTTTTAGTTTTACTAAGGACATTTGCATAAATTCAGATAAAGGGCGCTAAGAGGAGGCGAAAGAGTGAATTTTAGTGGAATAACAGCGGTAGAAATTGAATTTATTTCGATTTGAGAATACACCTTTAATCCGATTTTTTAGTTTTACTAAGGACATTTGCATAAATTCAGATAAAGGGCGCTAAGAGGAGGCGAAAGAATGAATTTTAGTGGAATAACAGCGGTAGAAATGATTTTATTTCGATTTGAGAATACACCTTTAATCCGATTTTTTTCTTTTGCTAAGGAGATTTGCATAAATTCAGATAAAGGGCGCTAAAAGGAGGCGAAAGAATGAATTTTAGTGGAATAACAGCGGTAGAAATTGAATTTATTTCGATTTGAGAATACACCTTTAATCCGATTTTTCAGTTTTACTAAGGACATTTGCATAAATTCAGATAAAGGGCGCTAAGAGGAGGCGAAAGAATGAATTTTAGTGGAATAACAGCGGTAGAAATGATTTTATTTCGATTTGAGAATACACCTTTAATCCGATTTTTTTCTTTTACTAAGGAGATTTGCATAAATTCAGATAAAGGGCGCTAAAAGGAGGCGAAAGAATGAATTTTAGTGGAATAACAGCGGTAGAAATGAATTTATTTCGATTTGAGAATACACCTTTAATCCGATTTTTTAGTTTTACTAAGGACATTTGCATAAACTCAGATAAAGGGCGCTAAGAGGAGGCGAAAGAGTGAATTTTAGTGGAATAACAGCGGTAGAAATGATTTTATTTCGATTTGAGAATACACCTTTAATCCGATTTTTTAGTTTTACTAAGGACATTTGCATAAATTCAGTTAAAGGGCGCTAAGAGGAGGCGAAAGAGTGAATTTTAGTGGAATAACAGCGGTAGAAATGAATTTATTTCGATTTGAGAATACACCTTTAATCCGATTATTTTGTTTTACTAAGGACATTTGCATAAATTCAGATAAAGGGCGCTAAGAAGAGGCGAAAGAGTGAATTTTAGTGGAATAACAGCGGTAGAAATGAATTTATTTCGATTTGAGAATACACCTTTAATCCGATTTTTTTGTTTTACTAAGGAGATTTGCATAAATTCAGATAAAGGGCGCTAAGAGGAGGCAAAAGAGTGAATTTTATGGAATAACTACGGTAGAAATTGAATTTATTTCGATTTGAGAATACACCTTTAATCCGATTTTTTAGTTTTACTAAGGACGTTTGCATAAATTCAGATAAAGGGCGCTAAGAGGAGGCGAAAGAGTGAATTTTAGTGGAATAACAGCGGTAGAAATTGAATTTATTTCGATTTGAGAATACACCTTTAATCCGATTTTTTTGTTTTACTAAGGAGATTTCCATAAATTCTGATGAATACACTGAGAAAGGTCGAGAGAATGAATTTCAGTTGAATAAAAGCAGCGGTAGAAATGTCTTTATTTCGATGAATAAATATTTGAAAAAACACATCGCATTCCGATATTTTTATTTTATTGTAAAGTTTAGCATAAATTCAGATAAAGTGCACTGAGAAGGGCCGAGAGAATGAATTTTAGTGGTATAACAGCGGTTGAAATGATTTAATTTCGTTGAATATACACTTGAGAAAACAACTCTCAATCCGGTTTTTTGTTTTATTAAAAATATTTGCATAAATTAAAATGAAGTAAGCTTAGAGACGAAACAGTGAATTTTAGTGGAATAACAGCGGTAGAATTGAATTTATTTCGATTTGAGAATACACCTTTAATCAGATTTTTTTGTTTTACTAAGGAGATTTGCATAAATTCAGATAAAGGGCGCTAAGAGGAGGCGAAAGAGTGAATTTTAGTGGAATAACAGCGGTAGAAATTGAATTTATTTCGATTTGAGAATACACCTTTAATCCGATTTTTTAGTTTTACTAAGTACATTTGCATTAACTCAGATAAAGGGCGCTAAGAGGAGGCGAAAGAGTGAATTTTAGTGGAATAACAGCGGTAGAAATGAATTTATTTCGATTTGAGAATACACCTTTAATCCGATTTTTTTGTTTTACTAAGGACATTTGCATAAATTCAGATAAAGGGCGCTAAGAGGAGGCGAAAGAGTGAATTTTAGTGGAATAACAGCGGTAGAAATGAATTTATTTCGATTTGAGAATACACCTTAAATCGATTTTCTGGTTTTACTAAGGACAGTTGCATAAACTCAGATAAAGGGCGCTAAGAGGAGGCGAAAGAGTGAATTTTAGTGGAATAACAGCGGTAGAAATGAATTTATTTCGATTTGAGAATACACCTTTAATCCGATTTTTTAGTTTTACTAAGGACATTTGCATAAACTCAGATAAAGGGCGCTAAGAGGAGGCGAAAGAATGAATTTTAGTGGAATAACAGCGGTAGAAATGATTTTATTTCGATTTGAGAATACACCTTTAATCCGATTTTTTTGTTTTACTAAGGACATTTGCATAAATTCAGATAAAGGGCGCTAAGAGGAGGCAACAGAGTGAATTAAGTGGAACAACAGCGGTAGAAATGATTTTATTTCGATTTGAGAATACACCTTTAATCCGATTTTTTAGTTTTACTTACTTACTTACTTACTTACTTGAGTTTTATTTTACCTGGGCGGGATAGGACGTTGCCGTCCTCTCCACCCCCCGCCCAGGGCATAAAAGATACATTAATGGTTCAAATAGGTACAGAGTACAAATATATAGTTAAACGCATTGTAAAATGTAAAAAAAAAGAAAAAAGTACAAAACATTTTGCCTTATACAAATCAAAAATATTACAGGTAAAAATGATAAATGATAATGATTACTAAGGACGTTTGCATAAATTCAGATAAAGGGCGCTAAGAGGAGGCGAAAGAGTGAATTTTAGTGGAATAACAGTGGTAGAATTGAATTTATTTCGAGTTGAGAATACACCTTTAATCCGATTTTTTAGTTTTACTAAGGACATTTGCATAAATTCAGATAAAGGGCGCTAAGAGGAGGCGAAAGAGTGAATTTTAGTGGAATAACAGCGGTAGAAATGAATTTATTTCGATTTGAGAATACACCTTTAATCCGATTTTTTAGTTTTACTAAGGACATTTGCATAAACTCAGATAAAGGGCGCTAAGAGGAGGCGAAAGAGTGAATTTTAGTGGAATAACAGCGGTAGAAATGAATTTATTTCGATTTGAGAATGAACCTTTAATCCGATTTTTTAGTTTTACTAAGGACATTTGCATAAATTCAGATAAAGGGCGCTAAGAGGAGGCGAAATGGTGAATTTTAGTGGAATAACAGCGGTAGAAATGAATTTATTTCGATTTGAGAATACACCTTTAATCCGATTATTAAGTTTTACAAAGGACATTTGCATAAATTCAGATAAAGGGCACTAAGAGGAGGCGAAAGAGTGAATTTTAGTGGAATAACAGCGGTAGAAATGAATTTATTTCGATTTGAGAATACACCTTTAATCCGATTTTTTAGTTTCCTAAGGAGATTTGCATAAATTCAGATAAAGGGCCTTAAGTAGAGGCGAAAGAGTATATTGTAGTGGAATAACAGCGGTAGAAATGATTTTATTTCGATTTGAGAATACACCTTTAATCCGATTTTTTTGTTTTACTGAGGAGAATTGCATAAATTCAGATAAAGGGCGCTAAGAGGAGGCGAAAGAGTGAGTTTTAGTGGAATAACAGCGGTAGAAATGAATTTATTTCGATTTGAGAATACACCTTTAATCCGATTTTTTTGTTTTACTAAGGACATTTGCATAAATTCAGATAAAGGGCGCTAAGAGGAGGCGAAAGAATGAATTTTAGTGGAATAACAGCGGTAGAAATGAATTTATTTCGATTTGAGAATACACCTTTAATCCGATTTTTTAGTTTTACTAACGACATTTGCATAAACTCAGATAAAGGGCGCTAAGAGGAGGCGAAAGAGTGAATTTTAGTGGAATAACAGCGGTAGAAATGATTTTATTTCGATTTGAGAATACACCTTTAATCCGATTTTTTAGTTTTACTAAGGACATTTGCATAAATTCAGATAAAGGGCGCTAAGAGGAGGCGAAAGAGTGAATTTTAGTGGAATAACAGCGGTAGAAATGATTTTATTTCGATTTGAGAATACATCTTAAATCCGATTTTTTTGTTTTACTATAGACATTTCCATAAATTCAGATAAAGGGCGCTAAAAGGAGGCGAAAGAGTGAATTTTAGTGGAATAACAGCGGTAGAAATGAATTTATTTCGATTTGAGAATGCACCTTTAATCCGATTTTTTTGTTTTACTAAGCACATTTGCATAAATTCAGATAAAGGGCGCTAAGAGGAGGCGAAAGAGTGAATTTTAGTGGAATAACAGTGGTAGAAATGAATTTATTTCGATTTGAGAATACACCTTTAATCCGATTTTTTTGTTTTACTAAGGAGATTTGCATAAATTCAGATAAAGGGCGCTAAGAGGAGGCGAAAGAATGAATTTTAGTGGAATAACAGCGGTAGAAATGATTTTATTTCGATTTGAGAATACACCTTTAATCCGATTATTTTGTTTTACTAAGGACGTTTACATAAATTCAGATAAAGGGCGCTAAGAGGAGGCGAAAGAGTGAATTTTAGTGGAATAACAGCGGTAGAAATGAATTTATTTCGATTTGAGAATACACCTTTAATCCGATTTTTTTGTTTTACTAAGGACATTTGCATAAATTCAGATAAAGGGCGCTAAGAGGTGGCGAAAGAGTGAATTTTACTGGAATAACAGCGGTAGAAATGATTTTATTTCGATTTGAGAATACACCTTTAATCCGATTTTTTTGTTTTACTAAGGACATTTGCATAAATTCAGATAAAGGGCGCTAAGTAGAGGCGAAAGAGTGAATTTTAGTGGAATAACAGCGGTAGAAATGATTTTATTTCGATTTGAGAATACACCTTTAATCCGATTTTTTAGTTTTACTAAGGAGATTTGCATAAATTCAGATAAAGGGCGCTAAGAGGAGGCGAAAGAGTGAATTTTAGTGGAATAACAGCGGTAGAAATGAATTTATTTCGATTTGAGAATACACCTTTAATCCGATTTTTTAGTTTTACTAAGGACATTTGCATAAATTCAGATAAAGGGCGCTAAGAGGAGGCGAAAGAGTGAATTTTAGTGGAATAACAGCGGTAGAAATTGAATTTATTTCGATTTGAGAATACACCTTTAATCCGATTTTTTAGTTTTACTAAGGACATTTGCATAAATTCAGATAAAGGGCGCTAAGAGGAGGCGAAAGAATGAATTTTAGTGGAATAACAGCGGTAGAAATGATTTTATTTCGATTTGAGAATACACCTTTAATCCGATTTTTTTCTTTTGCTAAGGAGATTTGCATAAATTCAGATAAAGGGCGCTAAAAGGAGGCGAAAGAATGAATTTTACTGGAATAACAGCGGTAGAAATGAATTTATTTCGATTTGAGAATACACCTTTTATCCGATATTTTTGTTTTACTAAGGACATTTGCATAAATTCAGATAAAGGGCACTAAGTAGAGGCGAAAGAGTGAATTTTAGTGGAATAAGAGCGGTAGAAATGATTTTATTTCGATTTGAGAATACACCTTTAATCCGATTTTTTTGTTTTACTAAGGAGATTTGCATCAATTCAGATAAAGGGCGCTAAGAGGAAGCGAAAGAATGAATTTTAGTGGAATAACAGCGGTAGAAATGATTTTATTTCGATTTGAGAATACACCTTTAATCCGATTTTTTTCTTTTACTAAGGAGATTTGCATAAATTCAGATAAAGGGCGCTAAAAGGAGGCGAAAGAATGAATTTTAGTGGAATAACAGCGGTAGAAATGAATTTATTACGATTTGAGAATACACCTTTAATCCGATTATTTTGTTTTACTAAGGACATTTGCATAAATTCAGATAAAGGGCGCTAAGAAGAGGCGAAAGAGTGAATTTTAGTGGAATAACAGCGGTAGAAATGAATTTATTTCGATATGAGAATACACCTTTAATCCGATTTTTTGTTTTACTAAGGAGATTTGCATAAATTCAGATAAAGGGCGCTAAGAGGAGGCAAAAGAGTGAATTTTATGGAATAACAACGGTAGAAATTGAATTTATTTCGATTTGAGAATACACCTTTAATCCGATTTTTTAGTTTTACTAAGGACGTTTGCATAAATTCAGATAAAGGGCGCTAAGAGGAGGCGAAAGAGTGAATTTTAGTGGAATAACAGCGGTAGAAATTGAATTTATTTCGATTTGAGAATACACCTTTAATCCGATTTTTTAGTTTTACTAAGTACATTTGCATAAACTCAGATAAAGGGCGCTAAGAGGAGGCGAAAGAGTGAATTTTAGTGGAATAACAGCGGTAGAAATCAATTTATTTCGATTTGAGAATACACCTTTAATCCGATATTTTAGTTTTACTAAGGACATTTGCATAAATTCAGATAAAGGGCGCTAAGAGGAGGCGAAAGAGTGAATTTTAGTGGAATAACAGCGGTAGAAATGAATTTATTTCGATTTGAGAATACACCTTACATCGATTTTTTAGTTTTACTAAGGACAGTTGCATAAACTCAGATAAAGGCCGCTAAGAGGAGGCGAAAGAGTGAATTTTAGTGGAATAACAGCGGTAGAAATGAATTTATTTAGAATTTGAGAATACACCTTTAATCCGATTTTTTAGTTTTACTAAGGACATTTGCATAAACTCAGATAAAGGGCGCTAAGAGGAGGCGAAAGAATGAATTTTAGTGGAATAACAGCGGTAGAAATGATTTTATTTCGATTTGAGAATACACCTTTAATCCGATTTTTTTGTTTTACTAAGGACATTTGCATAAATTCAGATAAAGGGCGCTAAGAGGAGGTGAAAGAGTGAATTTTAGTGGAATAACAGCGGTAGAAATGAATTTATTTCGATTTGAGAATACACCTTTAATCCGATTTTTTTGTTTTACTAAGGAGATTTGCATAAATTCAGATAAAGGGCGCTAAGAGGAGGCGAAAGAATGAATTTTAGTGGAATAACAGCGGTAGAAATGATTTTATTTCGATTTGAGAATAAACCTTTAATCCGATTTTTTTGTTTTACTAAGGACATTTGCATATATTCAGATAAAGGGCGCTAAGTAGAGGCGAAAGAGTGAATTTTAGTGGAATAACAGCGGTAGAAATGATTTTATTTCGATTTGAGAATACACCTTTAATCCGATTTTTTTGTTTTACTGAGGAGAATTGCATAAATTCAGATAAAGGGCGCTAAGAGGAGGCGAAAGAGTGAGTTTTAGTGGAATAACAGCGGTAGAAATGAATTTATTTCGATTTGAGAATACACCTTTAATCCGATTTTTTTGTTTTACTAAGGACATTTGCATAAATTCAGATAAAGGGCGCTAAGAGGAGGCGAAAGAATGAATTTTAGTGGAATAACAGCGGTAGAAATGAATTTATTTCGATTTGAGAATACACCTTTAATCCGATTTTTTAGTTTTACTAACGACATTTGCATAAACTCAGATAAAGGGCGCTAAGAGGAGGCGAAAGAGTGAATTTTAGTGGAATAACAGCGGTAGAAATGATTTTATTTCGATTTGAGAATACACCTTTAATCCGATTTTTTAGTTTTACTAAGGACATTTGCATAAATTCAGATAAAGGGCGCTAAGAGGAGGCGAAAGAGTGAATTTTAGTGGAATAACAGCGGTAGAAATGATTTTATTTCGATTTGAGAATACATCTTCAATCCGATTTTTTTGTTTTACTATAGACATTTGCATAAATTCAGATAAAGGGCGCTAAAAAGAGGCGAAAGAGTGAATTTTAGTGGAAAAACAGCGGTAGAAATGAATTTATTTCGATTTGAGAATGCACCTTTAATCCGATTTTTTTGTTTTACTAAGCACATTTGCATAAATTCAGATAAAGGGCGCTAAGAGGAGGCGAAAGAGTGAATTTTAGTGGAATAACAGCGGTAGAAATGATTTTATTTCGATTTGAGAATACACCTTTAATCCGATTATTTTGTTTTACTAAGGACGTTTGCATAAATTCAGATAAAGGGCGCTAAGAGGAGGCGAAAGAGTGAATTTTAGTGGAATAACAGCGGTAGAATTAATTTATTTCGATTTGAGAATACACCTTTAATCCGATTTTTTTGTTTTACTAAGGACATTTGCATAAATTCAGATAAAGGGCGCTAAGAGGAGGCGAAAGAGTGAATTTTACTGGAATAACAGCGGTAGAAATGATTTTATTTCGATTTGAGAATACACCTTTAATCCGATTTTTTTGTTTTACTAAGGACATTTGCATAAATTCAGATAAAGGGCGCTAAGTAGAGGCGAAAGAGTGAATTTTAGTGGAATAACAGCGGTAGAAATGATTTTATTTCGATTTGAGAATACACCTTTAATCCGATTTTTTAGTTTTACTAAGGAGATTTGCATAAATTCAGATAAAGGGCGCTAAGAGGAGGCGAAAGAGTGAATTTTAGTGGAATAACAGCGGTAGAAATGAATTTATTTCGATTTGAGAATACACCTTTAATCCGATTTTTTAGTTTTACTAAGGACATTTGCATAAATTCAGATAAAGGGCGCTAAGAGGAGGCGAAAGAGTGAATTTTAGTGGAATAACAGCGGTAGAAATTGAATTTATTTCGATTTGAGAATACACCTTTAATCCGATTTTTTAGTTTTACTAAGGACATTTGCATAAATTCAGATAAAGGGCGCTAAGAGAAGGCGAAAGAATGAATTTTAGTGGAATAACAGCGGTAGAAATGATTTTATTTCGATTTGAGAATACACCTTTAATCCGATTTTTTTCTTTTGCTAAAGAGATTTGCATAAATTCAGATAAAGGGCGCTAAAAGGAGGCGAAAGAATGAATTTTAGTGGAATAACAGCGTTAGAAATGAATTTATTTCGATTTGAGAATACACCTTTTATCCGATTTTTTTGTTTTACTAAGGACATTTGCATAAATTCAGATAAAGGGCGCTAAGAGGAGGCGAAAGAATGAATTTTAGTGGAATAACAGCGGTAGAAATGATTTTATTTCGATTTGAGAATACACCTTTAATCCGATTTTTTTGTTTTACTAAGGAGATTTGCATAAATTCAGATAAAGGGTGCTAAGAGGAGGCGAAAGAATGAATTTTAGTGGAATAATAGCGGTAGAAATGATTTTATTTCGATTTGAGAATACACCTTTAATCCGATTTTTTTCTTTTACTAAGGAGATTTGCATAAATTCAGATAAAGGGCGCTAAAAGGAGGCGAAAGAATGAATTTTAGTGGAATAACAGCGGTAGAAATGAATTTATTTCGATTTGAGAATACACCTTTAATCCGATTTTTTAGTTTTACTAAGGACATTTGCATAAACTCAGATAAAGGGCGCTAAGAGGAGGCGAAAGAGTGAATTTTAGTGGAATAACAGCGGTAGAAATGATTTTATTTCGATTTGAGAATACACCTTTAATCCGATTTTTTAGTTTTACTAAGGACATTTGCATAAATTCAGTTAAAGGGCGCTAAGAGGAGGCGAAAGAGTGAATTTTAGTGGAATAACAGCGGTAGAAATGAATTTATTTCGATTTGAGAATACACCTTTAATCCGATTATTTTGTTTTACTAAGGACATTTGCATAAATTCAGATAAAGGGCGCTAAGAAGAGGCGAAAGAGTGAATTTTAGTGGAATAACAGCGGTAGAAATGAATTTATTTCGATTTGAGGATACACCTTTTATCCGATTTTTTTGTTTTACTAAGGAGATTTGCATAAATTCAGATAAAGGGCGCTAAGAGGAGGCAAAAGAGTGAATTTTATGGAATAACAACGGTAGAAATTGAATTTATTTCGATTTGAGAATACACCTTTAATCCGATTTTTTAGTTTTACTAAGGACGTTTGCATAAATTCAGATAAAGGGCGCTAAGAGGAGGCGAAAGAGTGAATTTTAGTGGAATAACAGCGGTAGAAATTGAATTTATTTCGATTTGAGAATACACCTTTAATCCGATTTTTTTGTTTTACTAAGGAGATTTCCATAAATTCTGATGAATACACTGAGAAAGGTCGAGAGAATGAATTTCAGTTGAATAAAAGCAGCGGTAGAAATGTCTTTATTTCGATGAATAAATATTTGAAAAAACACATCGCATTCCGATATTTTTATTTTATTGTAAAGTTTAGCATAAATTCAGATAAAGTGCACTGAGAAGGGCCGAGAGAATGAATTTTAGTGGTATAACAGCGGTTGAAATGATTTAATTTCGTTGAATATACACTTGAGAAAACAACTCTCAATCCGGTTTTTTGTTTTATTAAAAATATTTGCATAAATTAAAATGAAGTAAGCTAAGAGACGAAACAGTGAATTTTAGTGGAATAACAGCGGTAGAATTGAATTTATTTCGATTTGAGAATACACCTTTAATCAGATTTTTTCATTTTACTAAGGAGATTTGCATAAATTCAGATAAAGGGCGCTAAGAGGAGGCGAAAGAGTGAATTTTAGTGGAATAACAGCGGTAGAAATTGAATTTATTTCGATTTGAGAATACACCTTTAATCCGATTTTTTAGTTTTACTAAGTACATTTGCATAAACTCAGATAAAGGGCGCTAAGAGGAGGCGAAAGAGTGAATTTTAGTGGAATAACAGCGGTAGAAATGAATTTATTTCGATTTGAGAATACACCTTTAATCCGATTTTTTTGTTTTACTAAGGACATTTGCATAAATTCAGATAAAGGGCGCTAAGAGGAGGCGAAAGAGTGAATTTTAGTGGAATAACAGCGGTAGAAATGAATTTATTTCGATTTGAGAATACACCTTAAATCGATTTTCTGGTTTTACTAAGGACAGTTGCATAAACTCAGATAAAGGGCCTTAGAGGAGGCGAAAGAGTGAATTTTAGTGGAATAACAGCGGTAGAAATGAATTTATTTCGATTTGAGAATACACCTTTAATCCGATTTTTTAGTTTTACTAAGGACATTTGCATAAACTCAGATAAAGGGCGCTAAGAGGAGGCGAAAGAATGAATTTTAGTGGAATAACAGCGGTAGAAATGATTTTATTTCGATTTGAGAATACACCTTTAATCCGATTTTTTTGTTTTACTAAGGACATTTGCATAAATTCAGATAAAGGGCGCTAAGAGGAGGCAACAGAGTGAATTAAGTGGAACAACAGCGGTAGAAATGATTTTATTTCGATTTGAGAATACACCTTTAATCCGATTTTTTAGTTTTACTTACTTACTTACTTACTTACTTGAGTTTTATTTTACCTGGGCGGGATAGGACGTTGCCGTCCTCTCCACCCCCCGCCCAGGGCATAAAAGATACATTAATGGTTCAAATAGGTACAGAGTACAAATATATAGTTAAACGCATTGTAAAAAGTAAAAAAAAAGAAAAAAGTACAAAACATTTTGCCTTATACAAATCAAAAATATTACAGGTAAAAATGATAAATGATAATGATTATTAAGGACGTTTGCATAAATTCAGATAAAGGGCGCTAAGAGGAGGCGAAAGAGTGAATTTTAGTGGAATAACAGTGGTAGAATTGAATTTATTTCGAGTTGAGAATACACCTTTAATCCGATTTTTTAGTTTTACTAAGGACATTTGCATAAATTCAGATAAAGGGCGCTAAGAGGAGGCGAAAGAGTGAATTTTAGTGGAATAACAGCGGTAGAAATGAATTTATTTCGATTTGAGAATACACCTTTAATCCGATTTTTTAGTTTTACTAAGGACATTTGCATAAACTCAGATAAAGGGCGCTAAGAGGAGGCGAAAGAGTGAATTTTAGTGGAATAACAGCGGTAGAAATGATTTTATTTCGATTTGAGAATATACATCTTAATCCGATTTTTTAGTTTTACTAAGGACATTTGCATAAATTCAGATAAAGGGCGCTAAGAGGAGGCGAAAGAGTGAATTTTAGTGGAATAACAGCGGTAGAAATGAATTTATTTCGATTTGAGAATACACCTTAAATCGATTTTTTAGTTTTACTAAGGACAGTTGCATAAACTCAGATAAAGGGCGCTAAGAGGAGGCGAAAGAGTGAATTTTAGTGGAATAACAGCGGTAGAAATGAATTTATTTAGAATTTGAGAATACACCTTTAATCCGATTTTTTAGTTTTACTAAGGACATTTGCATAAACTCAGATAAAGGGCGCTAAGAGGAGGCGAAAGAATGAATTTTAGTGGAATAACAGCGGTAGAAATGATTTTATTTCGATTTGAGAATACACCTTTAATCCGATTTTTTTGTTTTACTAAGGACATATGCATAAATTCAGATAAAGGGCGCTAAGAGGAGGTGAAAGAGTGAATTTTAGTGGAATAACAGCGGTAGAAATGAATTTATTTCGATTTGAGAATACACCTTTAATCCGATTTTTTTGTTTTACTAAGGAGATTTGCATAAATTCAGATAAAAAGCGCTAAGAGGAGGCGAAAAAATGAATTTTAGTGGAATAACAGCGGTAGAAATGATTTTATTTCGATTTGAGAATAAACCTTTAATCCGATTTTTTTGTTTTACTAAGGACATTTGCATATATTCAGATAAAGGGCGCTAAGTAGAGGCGAAAGAGTGAATTTTAGTGGAATAACAGCGGTAGAAATGATTTTATTTCGATTTGAGAATACATCTTCAATCCGATTTTTTTGTTTTACTATAGACATTTGCATAAATTCAGATAAAGGGCGCTAAAAAGAGGCGAAAGAGTGAATTTTAGTGGAAAAACAGCGGTAGAAATGAATTTATTTCGATTTGAGAATGCACCTTTAATCCGATTTTTTTGTTTTACTAAGCACATTTGCATAAATTCAGATAAAGGGCGCTAAGAGGAGGCGAAAGAGTGAATTTTAGTGGAATAACAGCGGTAGAAATGATTTTATTTCGATTTGAGAATACACCTTTAATCCGATTATTTTGTTTTACTAAGGACGTTTGCATAAATTCAGATAAAGGGCGCTAAGAGGAGGCGAAAGAGTGAATTTTAGTGGAATAACAGCGGTAGAATTAATTTATTTCGATTTGAGAATACACCTTTAATCCGATTTTTTTGTTTTACTAAGGACATTTGCATAAATTCAGATAAAGGGCGCTAAGAGGAGGCGAAAGAGTGAATTTTACTGGAATAACAGCGGTAGAAATGATTTTATTTCGATTTGAGAATACACCTTTAATCCGATTTTTTTGTTTTACTAAGGACATTTGCATAAATTCAGATAAAGGGCGCTAAGTAGAGGCGAAAGAGTGAATTTTAGTGGAATAACAGCGGTAGAAATGATTTTATTTCGATTTGAGAATACACCTTTAATCCGATTTTTTAGTTTTACTAAGGAGATTTGCATAAATTCAGATAAAGGGCGCTAAGAGGAGGCGAAAGAGTGAATTTTAGTGGAATAACAGCGGTAGAAATGAATTTATTTCGATTTGAGAATACACCTTTAATCCGATTTTTTAGTTTTACTAAGGACATTTGCATAAATTCAGATAAAGGGCGCTAAGAGGAGGCGAAAGAGTGAATTTTAGTGGAATAACAGCGGTAGAAATTGAATTTATTTCGATTTGAGAATACACCTTTAATCCGATTTTTTAGTTTTACTAAGGACATTTGCATAAATTCAGATAAAGGGCGCTAAGAGAAGGCGAAAGAATGAATTTTAGTGGAATAACAGCGGTAGAAATGATTTTATTTCGATTTGAGAATACACCTTTAATCCGATTTTTTTCTTTTGCTAAAAAGATTTGCATAAATTCAGATAAAGGGCGCTAAAAGGAGGCGAAAGAATGAATTTTAGTGGAATAACAGCGGTAGAAATGAATTTATTTCGATTTGAGAATACACCTTTTATCCGATTTTTTTGTTTTACTAAGGACATTTGCATAAATTCAGATAAAGGGCGCTAAGAGGAGGCGAAAGAATGAATTTTAGTGGAATAACAGCGGTAGAAATGATTTTATTTCGATTTGAGAATACACCTTTAATCCGATTTTTTTGTTTTACTAAGGAGATTTGCATAAATTCAGATAAAGGGTGCTAAGAGGAGGCGAAAGAATGAATTTTAGTGGAATAATAGCGGTAGAAATGATTTTATTTCGATTTGAGAATACACCTTTAATCCGATTTTTTTCTTTTACTAAGGAGATTTGCATAAATTCAGATAAAGGGCGCTAAAAGGAGGCGAAAGAATGAATTTTAGTGGAATAACAGCGGTAGAAATGAATTTATTTCGATTTGAGAATACACCTTTAATCCGATTTTTTAGTTTTACTAAGGACATTTGCATAAACTCAGATAAAGGGCGCTAAGAGGAGGCGAAAGAGTGAATTTTAGTGGAATAACAGCGGTAGAAATGATTTTATTTCGATTTGAGAATACACCTTTAATCCGATTTTTTAGTTTTACTAAGGACATTTGCATAAATTCAGTTAAAGGGCGCTAAGAGGAGGCGAAAGAGTGAATTTTAGTGGAATAACAGCGGTAGAAATGAATTTATTTCGATTTGAGAATACACCTTTAATCCGATTATTTTGTTTTACTAAGGACATTTGCATAAATTCAGATAAAGGGCGCTAAGAAGAGGCGAAAGAGTGAATTTTAGTGGAATAACAGCGGTAGAAATGAATTTATTTCGATTTGAGGATACACCTTTTATCCGATTTTTTTGTTTTACTAAGGAGATTTGCATAAATTCAGATAAAGGGCGCTAAGAGGAGGCAAAAGAGTGAATTTTATGGAATAACAACGGTAGAAATTGAATTTATTTCGATTTGAGAATACACCTTTAATCCGATTTTTTAGTTTTACTAAGGACGTTTGCATAAATTCAGATAAAGGGCGCTAAGAGGAGGCGAAAGAGTGAATTTTAGTGGAATAACAGCGGTAGAAATTGAATTTATTTCGATTTGAGAATACACCTTTAATCCGATTTTTTTGTTTTACTAAGGAGATTTCCATAAATTCTGATGAATACACTGAGAAAGGTCGAGAGAATGAATTTCAGTTGAATAAAAGCAGCGGTAGAAATGTCTTTATTTCGATGAATAAATATTTGAAAAAACACATCGCATTCCGATATTTTTATTTTATTGTAAAGTTTAGCATAAATTCAGATAAAGTGCACTGAGAAGGGCCGAGAGAATGAATTTTAGTGGTATAACAGCGGTTGAAATGATTTAATTTCGTTGAATATACACTTGAGAAAACAACTCTCAATCCGGTTTTTTGTTTTATTAAAAATATTTGCATAAATTAAAATGAAGTAAGCTAAGAGACGAAACAGTGAATTTTAGTGGAATAACAGCGGTAGAATTGAATTTATTTCGATTTGAGAATACACCTTTAATCAGATTTTTTCATTTTACTAAGGAGATTTGCATAAATTCAGATAAAGGGCGCTAAGAGGAGGCGAAAGAGTGAATTTTAGTGGAATAACAGCGGTAGAAATTGAATTTATTTCGATTTGAGAATACACCTTTAATCCGATTTTTTAGTTTTACTAAGTACATTTGCATAAACTCAGATAAAGGGCGCTAAGAGGAGGCGAAAGAGTGAATTTTAGTGGAATAACAGCGGTAGAAATGAATTTATTTCGATTTGAGAATACACCTTTAATCCGATTTTTTTGTTTTACTAAGGACATTTGCATAAATTCAGATAAAGGGCGCTAAGAGGAGGCGAAAGAGTGAATTTTAGTGGAATAACAGCGGTAGAAATGAATTTATTTCGATTTGAGAATACACCTTAAATCGATTTTCTGGTTTTACTAAGGACAGTTGCATAAACTCAGATAAAGGGCCTTAGAGGAGGCGAAAGAGTGAATTTTAGTGGAATAACAGCGGTAGAAATGAATTTATTTCGATTTGAGAATACACCTTTAATCCGATTTTTTAGTTTTACTAAGGACATTTGCATAAACTCAGATAAAGGGCGCTAAGAGGAGGCGAAAGAATGAATTTTAGTGGAATAACAGCGGTAGAAATGATTTTATTTCGATTTGAGAATACACCTTTAATCCGATTTTTTTGTTTTACTAAGGACATTTGCATAAATTCAGATAAAGGGCGCTAAGAGGAGGCAACAGAGTGAATTAAGTGGAACAACAGCGGTAGAAATGATTTTATTTCGATTTGAGAATACACCTTTAATCCGATTTTTTAGTTTTACTTACTTACTTACTTACTTACTTGAGTTTTATTTTACCTGGGCGGGATAGGACGTTGCCGTCCTCTCCACCCCCCGCCCAGGGCATAAAAGATACATTAATGGTTCAAATAGGTACAGAGTACAAATATATAGTTAAACGCATTGTAAAAAGTAAAAAAAAAGAAAAAAGTACAAAACATTTTGCCTTATACAAATCAAAAATATTACAGGTAAAAATGATAAATGATAATGATTACTAAGGACGTTTGCATAAATTCAGATAAAGGGCGCTAAGAGGAGGCGAAAGAGTGAATTTTAGTGGAATAACAGTGGTAGAATTGAATTTATTTCGAGTTGAGAATACACCTTTAATCCGATTTTTTAGTTTTACTAAGGACATTTGCATAAATTCAGATAAAGGGCGCTAAGAGGAGGCGAAAGAGTGAATTTTAGTGGAATAACAGCGGTAGAAATGAATTTATTTCGATTTGAGAATACACCTTTAATCCGATTTTTTAGTTTTACTAAGGACATTTGCATAAACTCAGATAAAGGGCGCTAAGAGGAGGCGAAAGAGTGAATTTTAGTGGAATAACAGCGGTAGAAATGATTTTATTTCGATTTGAGAATATACATCTTAATCCGATTTTTTAGTTTTACTAAGGACATTTGCATAAATTCAGATAAAGGGCGCTAAGAGGAGGCGAAAGAGTGAATTTTAGTGGAATAACAGCGGTAGAAATGAATTTATTTCGATTTGAGAATACACCTTAAATCGATTTTTTAGTTTTACTAAGGACAGTTGCATAAACTCAGATAAAGGGCGCTAAGAGGAGGCGAAAGAGTGAATTTTAGTGGAATAACAGCGGTAGAAATGAATTTATTTAGAATTTGAGAATACACCTTTAATCCGATTTTTTAGTTTTACTAAGGACATTTGCATAAACTCAGATAAAGGGCGCTAAGAGGAGGCGAAAGAATGAATTTTAGTGGAATAACAGCGGTAGAAATGATTTTATTTCGATTTGAGAATACACCTTTAATCCGATTTTTTTGTTTTACTAAGGACATATGCATAAATTCAGATAAAGGGCGCTAAGAAGAGGTGAAAGAGTGAATTTTAGTGGAATAACAGCGGTAGAAATGAATTTATTTCGATTTGAGAATACACCTTTAATCCGATTTTTTTGTTTTACTAAGGAGATTTGCATAAATTCAGATAAAAAGCGCTAAGAGGAGGCGAAAAAATGAATTTTAGTGGAATAACAGCGGTAGAAATGATTTTATTTCGATTTGAGAATAAACCTTTAATCCGATTTTTTTGTTTTACTAAGGACATTTGCATATATTCAGATAAAGGGCGCTAAGTAGAGGCGAAAGAGTGAATTTTAGTGGAATAACAGCGGTAGAAATGATTTTATTTCGATTTGAGAATACACCTTTAATCCGATTTTTTTGTTTTACTGAGGAGAATTGCATAAATTCAGATAAAGGGCGCTAAGAGGAGGAAAAGAGTGAGTTTTAGTGGAATAACAGCGGTAGAAATGAATTTATTTCGATTTGAGAATACACCTTTAATCCGATTTTTTTGTTTTACTAAGGACATTTGCATATATTCAGATAAAGGGCGCTAAGTAGAGGCGAAAGAGTGAATTTTAGTGGAATAACAGCGGTAGAAATGATTTTATTTCGATTTGAGAATACACCTTTAATCCGATTTTTTTGTTTTACTGAGGAGAATTGCATAAATTCAGATAAAGGGCGCTAAGAGGAGGCGAAAGAGTGAGTTTTAGTGGAATAACAGCGGTAGAAATGAATTTATTTCGATTTGAGAATACACCTTTAATCCGATTTTTTTGTTTTACTAAGGACATTTGCATAAATTCAGATAAAGGGCGCTAAGAGGAGGCGAAAGAATGAATTTTAGTGGAATAACAGCGGTAGAAATGAATTTATTTCGATTTGAGAATACACCTTTAATCCGATTTTTTAGTTTTACTAACGACATTTGCATAAACTCAGATAAAGGGCGCTAAGAGGAGGCGAAAGAGTGAATTTTAGTGGAATAACAGCGGTAGAAATGATTTTATTTCGATTTGAGAATACACCTTTAATCCGATTTTTTAGTTTTACTAAGGACATTTGCATAAATTCAGATAAAGGGCGCTAAGAGGAGGCGAAAGAGTGAATTTTAGTGGAATAACAGCGGTAGAAATGATTTTATTTCGATTTGAGAATACATCTTCAATCCGATTTTTTTGTTTTACTATAGACATTTGCATAAATTCAGATAAAGGGCGCTAAAAGGAGGCGAAAGAGTGAATTTTAGTGGAATAACAGCGGTAGAAATGAATTTATTTCGATTTGAGAATGCACCTTTAATCCGATTTTTTTGTTTTACTAAGCACATTTGCATAAATTCAGATAAAGGGCGCTAAGAGGAGGCGAAAGAGTGAATTTTAGTGGAATAACAGTGGTAGAAATGAATTTATTTCGATTTGAGAATACACCTTTAATCCGATTTTTTTGTTTTACTAAGGAGATTTGCATAAATTCAGATAAAGGGCGCTAAGAGGAGGCGAAAGAATGAATTTTAGTGGAATAACAGCGGTAGAAATGATTTTATTTCGATTTGAGAATACACCTTTAATCCGATTATTTTGTTTTACTTAGGACGTTTGCATAAATTCAGATAAAGGGCGCTAAGAGGAGGCGAAAGAGTGAATTTTAGTGGAATAACAGCGGTAGAAATGAATTTATTTCGATTTGAGAATACACCTTTAATCCGATTTTTTAGTTTTACTAAGGACGTTTGCATAAATTCAGATAAAGGGCGCTAAGAGGAGGCGAAAGAGTGAATTTTTGTGGAATAACAGCGGTAGAAATTGAATTTATTTCGATTTGAGAATACACCTTTAATCCGATTTTTTTGTTTTACTAAGGAGATTTCCATAAATTCTGATGAATACACTGAGAAAGGTCGAGAGAATGAATTTCAGTTGAATAAAAGCAGCGGTAGAAATGTCTTTATTTCGATGAATAAATATTTGAAAAAACACATCGCATTCCGATATTTTTATTTTATTGTAAAGTTTAGCATAAATTCAGATAAAGTGCACTGAGAAGGGCCGAGAGAATGAATTTTAGTGGTATAACAGCGGTTGAAATGATTTAATTTCGTTGAATATACACTTGAGAAAACAACTCTCAATCCGGTTTTTTGTTTTATTAAAAATATTTGCATAAATTAAAATGAAGTAAGCTAAGAGACGAAACAGTGAATTTTAGTGGAATAACAGCGGTAGAATTGAATTTATTTCGATTTGAGAATACACCTTTAATCAGATTTTTTTGTTTTACTAAGGAGATTTGCATAAATTCAGATAAAGGGCGCTAAGAGGAGGCGAAAGAGTGAATTTTAGTGGAATAACAGCGGTAGAAATGAATTTATTTCGATTTGAGAATACACCTTTAATCCGATTTTTTTGTTTTACTAAGGACATTTGCATAAATTCAGATAAAGGGCGCTAAGAGGAGGCGAAAGAGTGAATTTTAGTGGAATAACAGCGGTAGAAATGAATTTATTTCGATTTGAGAATACACCTTAAATCGATTTTCTGGTTTTACTAAGGACAGTTGCATAAACTCAGATAAAGGGCGCTAAGAGGAGGCGAAAGAGTGAATTTTAGTGGAATAACAGCGGTAGAAATGAATTTATTTCGATTTGAGAATACACCTTTAATCCGATTTTTTAGTTTTACTAAGGACATTTGCATAAACTCAGATAAAGGGCGCTAAGAGGAGGCGAAAGAATGAATTTTAGTGGAATAACAGCGCTAGAAATGATTTTATTTCGATTTGAGAATACACCTTTAATCCGATTTTTTTGTTTTACTAAGGACATTTGCATAAATTCAGATAAAGGGCGCTAAGAGGAGGCAACAGAGTGAATTAAGTGGAACAACAGCGGTAGAAATGATTTTATTTCGATTTGAGAATACACCTTTAATCCGATTTTTTAGTTTTACTTACTTACTTACTTACTTACTTGAGTTTTATTTTACCTGGGCGGGATAGGACGTTGCCGTCCTCTCCACCCCCCGCCCAGGGCATAAAAGATACATTAATGGTTCAAATAGGTACAGAGTACAAATATATAGTTAAACGCATTGTAAAATGTAAAAAAAAAGAAAAAAGTACAAAACATTTTGCCTTATACAAATCAAAAATATTACAGGTAAAAATGATAAATGATAATGATTACTAAGGACGTTTGCATAAATTCAGATAAAGGGCGCTAAGAGGAGGCGAAAGAGTGAATTTTAGTGGAATAACAGTGGTAGAATTGAATTTATTTCGAGTTGAGAATACACCTTTAATCCGATTTTTTAGTTTTACTAAGGACATTTGAATAAATATAGATAAAGGGCGCTAAGAGGAGGCGAAAGAGTGAATTTTAGTGGAATAACAGCGGTAGAAATGAATTTATTTCGATTTGAGAATACACCTTTAATCCGATTTTTTAGTTTTACTAAGGACATTTGCATAAACTCAGATAAAGGGCGCTAAGAGGAGGCGAAAGAGTGAATTTTAGTGGAATAAATGCGGTAGAAATGATTTTATTTCGATTTGAGAATATACATTTTAATCCGATTTTTTAGTTTTACTAAGGACATTTGCATAAATTCAGATAAAGGGCGCTAAGAGGAGGCGAAAGAGTGAATTTTAGTGGAATAACAGCGGTAGAAATGAATTTATTTCGATTTGAGAATACACCTTAAATCGATTTTTTAGTTTTACTAAGGACAGTTGCATAAACTCAGATAAAGGGCGCTAAGAGGAGGCGAAAGAGTGAATTTTAGTGGAATAACAGCGGTAGAAATGAATTTATTTAGAATTTGAGAATACACCTTTAATCCGATTTTTTAGTTTTACTAAGGACATTTGCATAAACTCAGATAAAGGGCGCTAAGAGGAGGCGAAAGAATGAATTTTAGTGGAATAACAGCGGTAGAAATGATTTTATTTCGATTTGAGAATACACCTTTAATCCGATTTTTTTGTTTTACTAAGGACATTTGCATAAATTCAGATAAAGGGCGCTAAGAGGAGGTGAAAGAGTGAATTTTAGTGGAATAACAGCGGTAGAAATGAATTTATTTCGATTTGAGAATACACCTTTAATCCGATTTTTTTGTTTTACTAAGGACATTTGCATAAATTCAGATAAAGGGCGCTAAGAGGAGGCGAAAGAATGAATTTTAGTGGAATAACAGCGGTAGAAATGATTTTATTTCGATTTGAGAATAAACCTTTAATCCGATTTTTTTGTTTTACTAAGGACATTTGCATATATTCAGATAAAGGGCGCTAAGTAGAGGCGAAAGAGTGAATTTTAGTGGAATAACAGCGGTAGAAATGATTTTATTTCGATTTGAGAATACACCTTTAATCCGATTTTTTTGTTTTACTGAGGAGAATTGCATAAATTCAGATAAAGGGCTCTAAGAGGAGGCGAAAGAGTGAGTTTTAGTGGAATAACAGCGGTAGAAATGAATTTATTTCGATTTGAGAATACACCTTTAATCCGATTTTTTTGTTTTACTAAGGACATTTGCATAAATTCAGATAAAGGGCGCTAAGAGGAGGCGAAAGAATGAATTTTAGTGGAATAACAGCGGTAGAAATGAATTTATTTCGATTTGAGAATACACCTTTAATCCGATTTTTTAGTTTTACTAACGACATTTGCATAAACTCAGATAAAGGGCGCTAAGAGGAGGCGAAAGAGTGAATTTTAGTGGAATAACAGCGGTAGAAATGATTTTATTTCGATTTGAGAATACACCTTTAATCCGATTTTTTAGTTTTACTAAGGACATTTGCATAAATTCAGATAAAGGGCGCTAAGAGGAGGCGAAAGAGTGAATTTTAGTGGAATAACAGCGGTAGAAATGATTTTATTTCGATTTGAGAATACATCTTCAATCCGATTTTTTTGTTTTACTATAGACATTTGCATAAATTCAGATAAAGGGCGCTAAAAGGAGGCGAAAGAGTGAATTTTAGTGGAATAACAGCGGTAGAAATGAATTTATTTCGATTTGAGAATGCACCTTTAATCCGATTTTTTTGTTTTACTAAGCACATTTGCATAAATTCAGATAAAGGGCGCTAAGAGGAGGCGAAAGAGTGTTTTTAGTGGAATAACAGTGGTAGAAATGAATTTATTTCGATTTGAGAATACACCTTTAATCCGATTTTTTTGTTTTACTAAGGAGATTTGCATAAATTCAGATAAAGGGCGCTAAGAGGAGGCGAAAGAATGAATTTTAGTGGAATAACAGCGGTAGAAATGATTTTATTTCGATTTGAGAATACACCTTTAATCCGATTATTTTGTTTTACTAAGGACGTTTGCATAAATTCAGATAAAGGGCGCTAAGAGGAGGCGAAAGAGTGAATTTTAGTGGAATAACAGCGGTAGAAATGAATTTATTTCGATTTGAGAATACACCTTTAATCCGATTTTTTTGTTTTACTAAGGACATTTGCATAAATTCAGATAAAGGGCGCTAAGTAGAGGCGAAAGAGTGAATTTTAGTGGAATAACAGCGGTAGAAATGATTTTATTTCGATTTGAGAATACACCTTTAATCCGATTTTTTAGTTTTACTAAGGAGATTTGCATAAATTCAGATAAAGGGCGCTAAGAGGAGGCGAAAGAGTGAATTTTAGTGGAATAACAGCGGTAGAAATTAATTTATTTCGATTTGAGAATACACCTTTAATCCGATTTTTTCGTTTTACTAAGGACATTTGCATAAATTCAGATAAAGGGCGCTAAGAGGAGGCGAAAGAGTGAATTTTAGTGGAATAACAGCGGTAGAAATTGAATTTATTTCGATTTGAGAATACACCTTTAATCCGATTTTTTAGTTTTACCAAGGACATTTGCATAAATTCAGATAAAGGGCGCTAAGAGGAGGCGAAAGAATGAATTTTAGTGGAATAACAGCGGTAGAAATGATTTTATTTCGATTTGAGAATACACCTTTAATCCGATTTTTTTCTTTTGCTAAGGAGATTTGCATAAATTCAGATAAAGGGCGCTAAAAGGAGGCGAAATAATGAATTTTAGTGGAATAACAGCGGTAGAAATGAATTTATTTCGATTTGGGAATACACCTTTTATCCGATTTTTTTGTTTTACTAAGGACATTTGCATAAATTCAGATAAAGGGCACTAAGTAGAGGCGAAAGAGTGAATTTTAGTGGAATAACAGCGGTAGAAATGATTTTATTTCGATTTGAGAATACACCTTTAATCCGATTTTTTTGTTTTACTAAGGAGATTTGCATAAATTCAGATAAAGGGCGCTAAGAGGAGGCGAAAGAATGAATTTTAGTGGATTAACAGCGGTAGAAATGATTTTATTTCGATTTGAGAATACACCTTTAATCCGATTTTTTTCTTTTACTAAGGAGATTTGCATAAATTCAGATAAAGGGCGCTAAAAGGAGGCGAAAGAATGAATTTTAGTGGAATAACAGCGGTAGAAATGAATTTATTTCGATTTGAGAATACACCTTTAATCCGATTTTTTAGTTTTACTAAGGACATTTGCATAAACTCAGATAAAGGGCGCTAAGAGGAGGCGAAAGAGTGAATTTTAGTGGAATAACAGCGGTAGAAATGATTTTATTTCGATTTGAGAATACACCTTTAATCCGATTTTTTAGTTTTACTAAGGACATTTGCATAAATTCAGTTAAAGGGCGCTAATAGGAGGCGAAAGAGTGAATTTTAGTGGAATAACAGCGGTAGAAATGAATTTATTTCGATTTGAGAATACACCTTTAATCCGATTATTTTGTTTTACTAAGGACATTTGCATAAATTCAGATAAAGGGCGCTAAGAAGAGGCGAAAGAGTGAATTTTAGTGGAATAACAGCGGTAGAAATGAATTTATTTCGATTTGAGAATACACCTTTAATCCGATTTTTTTGTTTTACTAAGGAGATTTGCATAAATTCAGATAAAGGGCGCTAAGAGGAGGCAAAAGAGTGAATTTTATGGAATAACAACGGTAGAAATTGAATTTATTTCGATTTGAGAATACACCTTTAATCCGATTTTTTAGTTTTACTAAGGACGTTTGCATAAATTCAGATAAAGGGCGCTAAGAGGAGGCGAAAGAGTGAATTTTAGTGGAATAACAGCGGTAGAAATTGAATTTATTTCGATTTGAGAATACACCTTTAATCCGATTTTTTTGTTTTACTAAGGAGATTTCCATAAATTCTGATGAATACACTGAGAAAGGTCGAGAGAATGAATTTCAGTTGAATAAAAGCAGCGGTAGAAATGTCTTTATTTCGATGAATAAATATTTGAAAAAACACATCGCATTCCGATATTTTTATTTTATTGTAAAGTTTAGCATAAATTCAGATAAAGTGCACTGAGAAGGGCCGAGAGAATGAATTTTAGTGGTATAACAGCGGTTGAAATGATTTAATTTCGTTGAATATACACTTGAGAAAACAACTCTCAATCCGGTTTTTTGTTTTATTAAAAATATTTGCATAAATTAAAATGAAGTAAGCTAAGAGACGAAACAGTGAATTTTAGTGGAATAACAGCGGTAGAATTGAATTTATTTCGATTTGAGAATACACCTTTAATCAGATTTTTTTGTTTTACTAAGGAGATTTGCATAAATTCAGATAAAGGGCGCTAAGAGGAGGCGAAAGAGTGAATTTTAGTGGAATAAAAGCGGTAGAAATTGAATTTATTTCGATTTGAGAATACACCTTTAATCCGATTTTTTAGTTTTACTAAGGACATTTGCATAAATTCAGATAAAGGGCGCTAAGAGGAGGCGAAAGAATGAATTTTAGTGGAATAACAGCGGTAGAAATGATTTTATTTCGATTTGAGAATACACCTTTAATCCGATTTTTTTCTTTTGCTAAGGAGATTTGCATAAATTCAGATAAAGGGCGCTAAAAGGAGGCGAAAGAATGAATTTTAGTGGAATAACAGCGGTAGAAATGAATTTATTTCGATTTGAGAATACACCTTTTATCCGATTTTTTTGTTTTACTAAGGACATTTGCATAAATTCAGATAAAGGGCACTAAGTAGAGGCGAAAGAGTGAATTTTAGTGGAATAACAGCGGTAGAAATGATTTTATTTCGATTTGAGAATACACCTTTTATCCGATTTTTTAGTTTTACTAAGGACATTTGCATAAATTCAGATAAAGGGCGCTAAGAGGAGGCGAAAGAATGAATTTTAGTGGAATAACAGCGGTAGAAATGATTTTATTTCGATTTGAGAATACACCTTTAATCCGATTTTTTTCTTTTACTAAGGAGATTTGCATAAATTCAGATAAAGGGCGCTAAAAGGAGGCGAAAGAATGAATTTTAGTGGAATAACAGCGGTAGAAATGAATTTATTTCGATTTGAGAATACACCTTTAATCCGATTTTTTAGTTTTACTAAGGACATTTGCATAAACTCAGATAAAGGGCGCTAAGAGGAGGCGAAAGAGTGAATTTTAGTGGAATAACAGCGGTAGAAATGATTTTATTTCGATTTGAGAATACACCTTTAATCCGATTTTTTAGTTTTACTAAGGACATTTGCATAAATTCAGTTAAAGGGCGCTAAGAGGAGGCGAAAGAGTGAATTTTAGTGGAATAACAGCGGTAGAAATGAATTTATTTCGATTTGAGAATACACCTTTAATCCGATTATTTTGTTTTACTAAGGACATTTGCATAAATTCAGATAAAGGGCGCTTAGAAGAGGCGATAGAGTGAATTTTAGTGGAATAACAGCGGTAGAAATGAATTTATTTCGATTTGAGAATACACCTTTAATCCGATTTTTTAGTTTTACTAAGGACATTTGCATAAATTCAGTTAAAGGGCGCTAAGAGGAGGCGAAAGAGTGAATTTTAGTGGAATAACAGCGGTAGAAATGAATTTATTTCGATTTGAGAATACACCTTTAATCCGATTTTTTTGTTTTACTAAGGAGATTTGCATAAATTCAGATAAAGGGCGCTAAGAGGAGGCAAAAGAGTGAATTTTATGGAATAACAACGGTAGAAATTGAATTTATTTCGATTTGAGAATACACCTTTAATCCGATTTTTTAGTTTTACTAAGGACGTTTGCATAAATTCAGATAAAGGGCGCTAAGAGGAGGCGAAAGAGTGAATTTTAGTGGAATAACAGCGGTAGAAATTGAATTTATTTCGATTTGAGAATACACCTTTAATCCGATTTTTTTGTTTTACTAAGGAGATTTCCATAAATTCTGATGAATACACTGAGAAAGGTCGAGAGAATGAATTTCAGTTGAATAAAAGCAGCGGTAGAAATGTCTTTATTTCGATGAATAAATATTTGAAAAAACACATCGCATTCCGATATTTTTATTTTATTGTAAAGTTTAGCATAAATTCAGATAAAGTGCACTGAGAAGGGCCGAGAGAATGAATTTTAGTGGTATAACAGCGGTTGAAATGATTTAATTTCGTTGAATATACACTTGAGAAAACAACTCTCAATCCGGTTTTTTGTTTTATTAAAAATATTTGCATAAATTAAAATGAAGTTAGCTAAGAGACGAAACAGTGAATTTTAGTGGAATAACAGCGGTAGAATTGAATTTATTTCGATTTGAGAATACACCTTTAATCAGATTTTTTTGTTTTACTAAGGAGATTTGCATAAATTCAGATAAAGGGCGCTAAGAGGAGGCGAAAGAGTGAATTTTAGTGGAATAACAGCGGTAGAAATTGAATTTATTTCGATTTGAGAATACACCTTTAATCCGATTTTTTAGTTTTACTAAGTACATTTGCATTAACTCAGATAAAGGGCGCTAAGAGGAGGCGAAAGAAAGAATTTTAGTGGAATAACAGCGGTAGAAATGAATTTATTTCGATTTGAGAATACACCTTTAATCCGATTTTTTTGTTTTACTAAGGACATTTGCATAAATTCAGATAAAGGGCGCTAAGAGGAGGCGAAAGAGTGAATTTTAGTGGAATAACAGCGGTAGAAATGAATTTATTTCGATTTGAGAATACACCTTAAATCGATTTTCTGGTTTTACTAAGGACAGTTGCATAAACTCAGATAAAGGGCGCTAAGAGGAGGCGAAAGAGTGAATTTTAGTGGAATAACAGCGGTAGAAATGAATTTATTTCGATTTGAGAATACACCTTTAATCCGATTTTTTAGTTTTACTAAGGACATTTGCATAAACTCAGATAAAGGGCGCTAAGAGGAGGCGAAAGAATGAATTTTAGTGGAATAACAGCGGTAGAAATGATTTTATTTCGATTTGAGAATACACCTTTAATCCGATTTTTTAGTTTTACTAAGGACATTTGCATAAATTCAGATAAAGGGCGCTAAGAGGAGGCGAAAGAATGAATTTTAGTGGAATAACAGCGGTAGAAATGATTTTATTTCGATTTGAGAATACACCTTTAATCCGATTTTTTTCTTTTGCTAAGGAGATTTGCATAAATTCAGATAAAGGGCGCTAAAAGGAGGCGAAAGAATGAATTTTAGTGGAATAACAGCGGTAGAAATGAATTTATTTCGATTTGGGAATACACCTTTTATCCGATTTTTTTGTTTTACTAAGGACATTTGCATAAATTCAGATAAAGGGCACTAAGTAGAGGCGAAAGAGTGAATTTTAGTGGAATAACAGCGGTAGAAATGATTTTATTTCGATTTGAGAATACACCTTTAATCCGATTTTTTTGTTTTACTAAGGAGATTTGCATAAATTCAGATAAAGGGCGCTAAGAGGAGGCGAAAGAATGAATTTTAGTGGATTAACAGCGGTAGAAATGATTTTATTTCGATTTGAGAATACACCTTTAATCCGATTTTTTTCTTTTACTAAGGAGATTTGCATAAATTCAGATAAAGGGCGCTAAAAGGAGGCGAAAGAATGAATTTTAGTGGAATAACAGCGGTAGAAATGAATTTATTTCGATTTGAGAATACACCTTTAATCCGATTTTTTAGTTTTACTAAGGACATTTG
Source organism: Platycnemis pennipes (assembly GCA_933228895.1). Taxonomy (NCBI): domain Eukaryota; kingdom Metazoa; phylum Arthropoda; class Insecta; order Odonata; family Platycnemididae; genus Platycnemis; species Platycnemis pennipes. The sequence goes on from OW121847.1 coordinate 170,151,714, forward strand.
CATAAACTCAGATAAAGGGCGCTAAGAGGAGGCGAAAGAGTGAATTTTAGTGGAATAACAGCGGTAGAAATGATTTTATTTCGATTTGAGAATACACCTTTAATCCGATTTTTTAGTTTTACTAAGGACATTTGCATAAATTCAGTTAAAGGGCGCTAATAGGAGGCGAAAGAGTGAATTTTAGTGGAATAACAGCGGTAGAAATGAATTTATTTCGATTTGAGAATACACCTTTAATCCGATTATTTTGTTTTACTAAGGACATTTGCATAAATTCAGATAAAGGGCGCTAAGAAGAGGCGAAAGAGTGAATTTTAGTGGAATAACAGCGGTAGAAATGAATTTATTTCGATTTGAGAATACACCTTTAATCCGATTTTTTTGTTTTACTAAGGAGATTTGCATAAATTCAGATAAAGGGCGCTAAGAGGAGGCAAAAGAGTGAATTTTATGGAATAACAACGGTAGAAATTGAATTTATTTCGATTTGAGAATACACCTTTAATCCGATTTTTTAGTTTTACTAAGGACGTTTGCATAAATTCAGATAAAGGGCGCTAAGAGGAGGCGAAAGAGTGAATTTTAGTGGAATAACAGCGGTAGAAATTGAATTTATTTCGATTTGAGAATACACCTTTAATCCGATTTTTTTGTTTTACTAAGGAGATTTCCATAAATTCTGATGAATACACTGAGAAAGGTCGAGAGAATGAATTTCAGTTGAATAAAAGCAGCGGTAGAAATGTCTTTATTTCGATGAATAAATATTTGAAAAAACACATCGCATTCCGATATTTTTATTTTATTGTAAAGTTTAGCATAAATTCAGATAAAGTGCACTGAGAAGGGCCGAGAGAATGAATTTTAGTGGTATAACAGCGGTTGAAATGATTTAATTTCGTTGAATATACACTTGAGAAAACAACTCTCAATCCGGTTTTTTGTTTTATTAAAAATATTTGCATAAATTAAAATGAAGTAAGCTAAGAGACGAAACAGTGAATTTTAGTGGAATAACAGCGGTAGAATTGAATTTATTTCGATTTGAGAATACACCTTTAATCAGATTTTTTTGTTTTACTAAGGAGATTTGCATAAATTCAGATAAAGGGCGCTAAGAGGAGGCGAAAGAGTGAATTTTAGTGGAATAACAGCGGTAGAAATTGAATTTATTTCGATTTGAGAATACACCTTTAATCCGATTTTTTAGTTTTACTAAGGACATTTGCATAAATTCAGATAAAGGGCGCTAAGAGGAGGCGAAAGAATGAATTTTAGTGGAATAACAGCGGTAGAAATGATTTTATTTCGATTTGAGAATACACCTTTAATCCGATTTTTTTCTTTTGCTAAGGAGATTTGCATAAATTCAGATAAAGGGCGCTAAAAGGAGGCGAAAGAATGAATTTTAGTGGAATAACAGCGGTAGAAATGAATTTATTTCGATTTGAGAATACACCTTTTATCCGATTTTTTTGTTTTACTAAGGACATTTGCATAAATTCAGATAAAGGGCACTAAGTAGAGGCGAAAGAGTGAATTTTAGTGGAATAACAGCGGTAGAAATGATTTTATTTCGATTTGAGAATACACCTTTTATCCGATTTTTTAGTTTTACTAAGGACATTTGCATAAATTCAGATAAAGGGCGCTAAGAGGAGGCGAAAGAATGAATTTTAGTGGAATAACAGCGGTAGAAATGATTTTATTTCGATTTGAGAATACACCTTTAATCCGATTTTTTTCTTTTACTAAGGAGATTTGCATAAATTCAGATAAAGGGCGCTAAAAGGAGGCGAAAGAATGAATTTTAGTGGAATAACAGCGGTAGAAATGAATTTATTTCGATTTGAGAATACACCTTTAATCCGATTTTTTAGTTTTACTAAGGACATTTGCATAAACTCAGATAAAGGGCGCTAAGAGGAGGCGAAAGAGTGAATTTTAGTGGAATAACAGCGGTAGAAATGATTTTATTTCGATTTGAGAATACACCTTTAATCCGATTTTTTAGTTTTACTAAGGACATTTGCATAAATTCAGTTAAAGGGCGCTAAGAGGAGGCGAAAGAGTGAATTTTAGTGGAATAACAGCGGTAGAAATGAATTTATTTCGATTTGAGAATACACCTTTAATCCGATTATTTTGTTTTACTAAGGACATTTGCATAAATTCAGATAAAGGGCGCTTAGAAGAGGCGATAGAGTGAATTTTAGTGGAATAACAGCGGTAGAAATGAATTTATTTCGATTTGAGAATACACCTTTAATCCGATTTTTTAGTTTTACTAAGGACATTTGCATAAATTCAGTTAAAGGGCGCTAAGAGGAGGCGAAAGAGTGAATTTTAGTGGAATAACAGCGGTAGAAATGAATTTATTTCGATTTGAGAATACACCTTTAATCCGATTTTTTTGTTTTACTAAGGAGATTTGCATAAATTCAGATAAAGGGCGCTAAGAGGAGGCAAAAGAGTGAATTTTATGGAATAACAACGGTAGAAATTGAATTTATTTCGATTTGAGAATACACCTTTAATCCGATTTTTTAGTTTTACTAAGGACGTTTGCATAAATTCAGATAAAGGGCGCTAAGAGGAGGCGAAAGAGTGAATTTTAGTGGAATAACAGCGGTAGAAATTGAATTTATTTCGATTTGAGAATACACCTTTAATCCGATTTTTTTGTTTTACTAAGGAGATTTCCATAAATTCTGATGAATACACTGAGAAAGGTCGAGAGAATGAATTTCAGTTGAATAAAAGCAGCGGTAGAAATGTCTTTATTTCGATGAATAAATATTTGAAAAAACACATCGCATTCCGATATTTTTATTTTATTGTAAAGTTTAGCATAAATTCAGATAAAGTGCACTGAGAAGGGCCGAGAGAATGAATTTTAGTGGTATAACAGCGGTTGAAATGATTTAATTTCGTTGAATATACACTTGAGAAAACAACTCTCAATCCGGTTTTTTGTTTTATTAAAAATATTTGCATAAATTAAAATGAAGTTAGCTAAGAGACGAAACAGTGAATTTTAGTGGAATAACAGCGGTAGAATTGAATTTATTTCGATTTGAGAATACACCTTTAATCAGATTTTTTTGTTTTACTAAGGAGATTTGCATAAATTCAGATAAAGGGCGCTAAGAGGAGGCGAAAGAGTGAATTTTAGTGGAATAACAGCGGTAGAAATTGAATTTATTTCGATTTGAGAATACACCTTTAATCCGATTTTTTAGTTTTACTAAGTACATTTGCATTAACTCAGATAAAGGGCGCTAAGAGGAGGCGAAAGAAAGAATTTTAGTGGAATAACAGCGGTAGAAATGAATTTATTTCGATTTGAGAATACACCTTTAATCCGATTTTTTTGTTTTACTAAGGACATTTGCATAAATTCAGATAAAGGGCGCTAAGAGGAGGCGAAAGAGTGAATTTTAGTGGAATAACAGCGGTAGAAATGAATTTATTTCGATTTGAGAATACACCTTAAATCGATTTTCTGGTTTTACTAAGGACAGTTGCATAAACTCAGATAAAGGGCGCTAAGAGGAGGCGAAAGAGTGAATTTTAGTGGAATAACAGCGGTAGAAATGAATTTATTTCGATTTGAGAATACACCTTTAATCCGATTTTTTAGTTTTACTAAGGACATTTGCATAAACTCAGATAAAGGGCGCTAAGAGGAGGCGAAAGAATGAATTTTAGTGGAATAACAGCGGTAGAAATGATTTTATTTCGATTTGAGAATACACCTTTAATCCGATTTTTTTGTTTTACTAAGGACATTTGCATAAATTCAGATAAAGGGCGCTAAGAGGAGGCAACAGAGTGAATTAAGTGGAACAACAGGGGTAGAAATGATTTTATTTCGATTTGAGAATACACCTTTAATCCGATTTTTTAGTTTTACTTACTTACTTACTTACTTACTTGAGTTTTATTTTACCTGGGCGGGATAGGACGTTGCCGTCCTCTCCACCCCCCGCCCAGGGCATAAAAGATACATGAATGGTTCAAATAGGTACAGATTACAAATATATAGTTAAACGCATTGTAAAAAGTAAAAAAAAAGAAAAAAGTACAAAACATTTTGCCTTATACAAATCAAAAATATTACAGGTAAAAATGATAAATGATTATGATTACTAAGGACGTTTGCATAAATTCAGATAAAGGGCGCTAAGAGGAGGCGAAAGAGTGAATTTTAGTGGAATAACAGTGGTAGAATTGAATTTATTTCGAGTTGAGAATACACCTTTAATCCGATTTTTTAGTTTTGCTAAGGACATTTGCATAAATTCAGATAAAGGGCGCTAAGAGGAGGCGAAAGAGTGAATTTTAGTGGAATAACAGCGGTAGAAATGAATTTATTTCGATTTGAGAATACACCTTTAATCCGATTTTTTAGTTTTACTAAGGACATTAGCATAAACTCAGATAAAGGGCGCTAAGAGGAGGCGAAAGAGTGAATTTTAGTGGAATAACAGCGGTAGAAATGATTTTATTTCGATTTGAGAATATACATCTTAATCCGATTTTTTAGTTTTACTAAGGACATTTGCATAAATTCAGATAAAGGGCGCTAAGAGGAGGCGAAAGAGTGAAATTTAGTGGAATAACAGCGGTAGAAATGAATTTATTTCGATTTGAGAATACACCTTTAATCCGATTTTTTAGTTTTACTAAGGACATTTGCATAAATTCAGATAAAGGGCGCTAAGAGGAGGCGAAAGAGTGAATTTTAGTGGAATAATAGCGGTAGAAATGAATTTATTTCGATTTGAGAATGAACCTTTAATCCGATTTTTTAGTTTTACTAAGGACATTTGCATAAATTCAGATAAAGGGCGCTAAGAGGAGGCGAAATGGTGAATTTTAGTGGAATAACAGCGGTAGAAATGAATTTATTTCGATTTGAGAATACACCTTTAATCCGATTTTTAAGTTTTACAAAGGACATTTGCATAAATTCAGATAAAGGGCACTAAGAGGAGGCGAAAGAGTGAATTTTAGTGGAATAACAGCGGTAGAAATGAATTTATTTCGATTTGAGAATACACCTTTAATCCGATTTTTTAGTTTCCTAAAGAGATTTGCATAAATTCAGATAAAGGGCCTTAAGTAGAGGCGAAAGAGTATATTGTAGTGGAATAACAGCGGTAGAAATGATTTTATTTCGATTTGAGAATACACCTTTAATCCGATTTTTTTGTTTTACTGAGGAGAATTGCATAAATTCAGATAAAGGGCGCTAAGAGGAGGCGAAAGAGTGAGTTTTAGTGGAATAACAGCGGTAGAAATGAATTTATTTCGATTTGAGAATACACCTTTAATCCGATTTTTTTGTTTTACTAAGGACATTTGCATAAATTCAGATAAAGGGCGCTAAGAGGAGGCGAAAGAATGAATTTTAGTGGAATAACAGCGGTAGAAATGAATTTATTTCGATTTGAGAATACACCTTTAATCCGATTTTTTAGTTTTACTAACGACATTTGCATAACCTCAGATAAAGGGCGCTAAGAGGAGGCGAAAGAGTGAATTTTAGTGGAATAACAGCGGTAGAAATGATTTTATTTCGATTTGAGAATACACCTTTAATCCGATTTTTTAGTTTTACTAAGGACATTTGCATAAATTCAGATAAAGGGCGCTAAGAGGAGGCGAAAGAGTGAATTTTAGTGGAATAACAGCGGTAGAAATGATTTTATTTCGATTTGAGAATACATCTTAAATCCGATTTTTTTGTTTTACTATAGACATTTGCATAAATTCAGATAAAGGGCGCTAAAAGGAGGCGAAAGAGTGAATTTTAGTGGAATAACAGCGGTAGAAATGAATTTATTTCGATTTGAGAATGCACCTTTAATCCGATTTTTTTGTTTTACTAAGGACATTTGCATAAATTCAGATAAAGGGCGCTAAGAGGAGGCAACAGAGTGAATTAAGTGGAACAACAGCGGTAGAAATGATTTTATTTCGATTTGAGAATACACCTTTAATCCGATTTTTTAGTTTTACTTACTTACTTACTTACTTACTTGAGTTTTATTTTACCTGGGCGGGATAGGACGTTGCCGTCCTCTCCACCCCCCGCCCAGGGCATAAAAGATACATTAATGGTTCAAATAGGTACAGAGTACAAATATATAGTTAAACGCATTGTAAAAAGTAAAAAAAAAGAAAAAAGTACAAAACATTTTGCCTTATACAAATCAAAAATATTACAGGTAAAAATGATAAATGATAATGATTACTAAGGACGTTTGCATAAATTCAGATAAAGGGCGCTAAGAGGAGGCGAAAGAGTGAATTTTAGTGGAATAACAGTGGTAGAATTGAATTTATTTCGAGTTGAGAATACACCTTTAATCCGATTTTTTAGTTTTACTAAGGACATTTGAATAAATATAGATAAAGGGCGCTAAGAGGAGGCGAAAGAGTGAATTTTAGTGGAATAACAGCGGTAGAAATGTATTTATTTCGATTTGAGAATACACCTTTAATCCGATTTTTTAGTTTTACTAAGGACATTTGCATAAACTCAGATAAAGGGCGCTAAGAGGAGGCGAAAGAGTGAATTTTAGTGGAATAACAGCGGTAGAAATGATTTTATTTCGATTTGAGAATATACATTTTAATCCGATTTTTTAGTTTTACTAAGGACATTTGCATAAATTCAGATAAAGGGCGCTAAGAGGAGGCGAAAGAGTGAATTTTAGTGGAATAACAGCGGTAGAAATGAATTTATTTCGATTTGAGAATACACCTTAAATCGATTTTTTAGTTTTACTAAGGACAGTTGCATAAACTCAGATAAAGGGCGCTAAGAGGAGGCGAAAGAGTGAATTTTAGTGGAATAACAGCGGTAGAAATGAATTTATTTAGAATTTGAGAATACACCTTTAATCCGATTTTTTAGTTTTACTAAGGACATTTGCATAAACTCAGATAAAGGGCGCTAAGAGGAGGCGAAAGAATGAATTTTAGTGGAATAACAGCGGTAGAAATGATTTTATTTCGATTTGAGAATACACCTTTAATCCGATTTTTTTGTTTTACTAAGGACATTTGCATAAATTCAGATAAAGGGCGCTAAGAGGAGGTGAAAGAGTGAATTTTAGTGGAATAACAGCGGTAGAAATGAATTTATTTCGATTTGAGAATACACCTTTAATCCGATTTTTTTGTTTTACTAAGGACATTTGCATAAATTCAGATAAAGGGCGCTAAGAGGAGGCGAAAGAATGAATTTTAGTGGAATAACAGCGGTAGAAATGATTTTATTTCGATTTGAGAATAAACCTTTAATCCGATTTTTTTGTTTTACTAAGGACATTTGCATATATTCAGATAAAGGGCGCTAAGTAGAGGCGAAAGAGTGAATTTTAGTGGAATAACAGCGGTAGAAATGATTTTATTTCGATTTGAGAATACACCTTTAATCCGATTTTTTTGTTTTACTGAGGAGAATTGCATAAATTCAGATAAAGGGCTCTAAGAGGAGGCGAAAGAGTGAGTTTTAGTGGAATAACAGCGGTAGAAATGAATTTATTTCGACTTGAGAATACACCTTTAATCCGATTTTTTTGTTTTACTAAGGACATTTGCATAAATTCAGATAAAGGGCGCTAAGAGGAGGCGAAAGAATGAATTTTAGTGGAATAACAGCGGTAGAAATGAATTTATTTCGATTTGAGAATACACCTTTAATCCGATTTTTTAGTTTTACTAACGACATTTGCATAAACTCAGATAAAGGGCGCTAAGAGGAGGCGAAAGAGTGAATTTTAGTGGAATAACAGCGGTAGAAATGATTTTATTTCGATTTGAGAATACACCTTTAATCCGATTTTTTAGTTTTACTAAGGACATTTGCATAAATTCAGATAAAGGGCGCTAAGAGGAGGCGAAAGAGTGAATTTTAGTGGAATAACAGCGGTAGAAATGATTTTATTTCGATTTGAGAATACATCTTCAATCCGATTTTTTTGTTTTACTATAGACATTTGCATAAATTCAGATAAAGGGCGCTAAAAGGAGGCGAAAGAGTGAATTTTAGTGGAATAACAGCGGTAGAAATGAATTTATTTCGATTTGAGAATGCACCTTTAATCCGATTTTTTTGTTTTACTAAGCACATTTGCATAAATTCAGATAAAGGGCGCTAAGAGGAGGCGAAAGAGTGTTTTTAGTGGAATAACAGTGGTAGAAATGAATTTATTTCGATTTGAGAATACACCTTTAATCCGATTTTTTTGTTTTACTAAGGAGATTTGCATAAATTCAGATAAAGGGCGCTAAGAGGAGGCGAAAGAATGAATTTTAGTGGAATAACAGCGGTAGAAATGATTTTATTTCGATTTGAGAATACACCTTTAATCCGATTATTTTGTTTTACTAAGGACGTTTGCATAAATTCAGATAAAGGGCGCTAAGAGGAGGCGAAAGAGTGAATTTTAGTGGAATAACAGCGGTAGAAATGAATTTATTTCGATTTGAGAATACACCTTTAATCCGATTTTTTTGTTTTACTAAGGACATTTGCATAAATTCAGATAAAGGGCGCTAAGAGGAGGCGAAAGAGTGAATTTTAATGGAATAACAGCGGTAGAAATGATTTTATTTCGATTTGAGAATACACCTTTAATCCGATTTTTTTGTTTTACTAAGGACATTTGCATAAATTCAGATAAAGGGCGCTAAGTAGAGGCGAAAGAGTGAATTTTAGTGGAATAACAGCGGTAGAAATGATTTTATTTCGATTTGAGAATACACCTTTAATCCGATTTTTTAGTTTTACTAAGGAGATTTGCATAAATTCAGATAAAGGGCGCTAAGAGGAGGCGAAAGAGTGAATTTTAGTGGAATAACAGCGGTAGAAATTAATTTATTTCGATTTGAGAATACACCTTTAATCCGATTTTTTCGTTTTACTAAGGACATTTGCATAAATTCAGATAAAGGGCGCTAAGAGGAGGCGAAAGAGTGAATTTTAGTGGAATAACAGCGGTAGAAATTGAATTTATTTCGATTTGAGAATACACCTTTAATCCGATTTTTTAGTTTTACTAAGGACATTTGCATAAATTCAGATAAAGGGCGCTAAGAGGAGGCGAAAGAATGAATTTTAGTGGAATAACAGCGGTAGAAATGATTTTATTTCGATTTGAGAATACACCTTTAATCCGATTTTTTTCTTTTGCTAAGGAGATTTGCATAAATTCAGATAAAGGGCGCTAAAAGGAGGCGAAAGAATGAATTTTAGTGGAATAACAGCGGTAGAAATGAATTTATTTCGATTTGAGAATACACCTTTTATCCGATTTTTTTGTTTTACTAAGGACATTTGCATAAATTCAGATAAAGGGCACTAAGTAGAGGCGAAAGAGTGAATTTTAGTGGAATAACAGCGGTAGAAATGATTTTATTTCGATTTGAGAATACACCTTTAATCCGATTTTTTTGTTTTACTAAGGAGATTTGCATAAATTCAGATAAAGGGCGCTAAGAGGAGGCGAAAGAATGAATTTTAGTGGATTAACAGCGGTAGAAATGATTTTATTTCGATTTGAGAATACACCTTTAATCCGATTTTTTTCTTTTACTAAGGAGATTTGCATAAATTCAGATAAAGGGCGCTAAAAGGAGGCGAAAGAATGAATTTTAGTGGAATAACAGCGGTAGAAATGAATTTATTTCGATTTGAGAATACACCTTTAATCCGATTTTTTAGTTTTACTAAGGACATTTGCATAAACTCAGATAAAGGGCGCTAAGAGGAGGCGAAAGAGTGAATTTTAGTGGAATAACAGCGGTAGAAATGATTTTATTTCGATTTGAGAATACACCTTTAATCCGATTTTTTAGTTTTACTAAGGACATTTGCATAAATTCAGTTAAAGGGCGCTAAGAGGAGGCGAAAGAGTGAATTTTAGTGGAATAACAGCGGTAGAAATGAATTTATTTCGATTTGAGAATACACCTTTAATCCGATTATTTTGTTTTACTAAGGACATTTGCATAAATTCAGATAAAGGGCGCTAAGAAGAGGCGAAAGAGTGAATTTTAGTGGAATAACAGCGGTAGAAATGAATTTATTTCGATTTGAGAATACACCTTTAATCCGATTTTTTTGTTTTACTAAGGAGATTTGCATAAATTCAGATAAAGGGCGCTAAGAGGAGGCAAAAGAGTGAATTTTATGGAATAACAACGGTAGAAATTGAATTTATTTCGATTTGAGAATACACCTTTAATACGATTTTTTAGTTTTACTAAGGACGTTTGCATAAATTCAGATAAAGGGCGCTAAGAGGAGGCGAAAGAGTGAATTTTAGTGGAATAACAGCGGTAGAAATTGAATTTATTTCGATTTGAGAATACACCTTTAATCCGATTTTTTTGTTTTACTAAGGAGATTTCCATAAATTCTGATGAATACACTGAGAAAGGTCGAGAGAATGAATTTCAGTTGAATAAAAGCAGCGGTAGAAATGTCTTTATTTCGATGAATAAATATTTGAAAAAACACATCGCATTCCGATATTTTTATTTTATTGTAAAGTTTAGCATAAATTCAGATAAAGTGCACTGAGAAGGGCCGAGAGAATGAATTTTAGTGGTATAACAGCGGTTGAAATGATTTAATTTCGTTGAATATACACTTGAGAAAACAACTCTCAATCCGGTTTTTTGTTTTATTAAAAATATTTGCATAAATTAAAATGAAGTAAGCTAAGAGACGAAACAGTGAATTTTAGTGGAATAACAGCGGTAGAATTGAATTTATTTCGATTTGAGAATACACCTTTAATCAGATTTTTTTGTTTTACTAAGGAGATTTGCATAAATTCAGATAAAGGGCGCTAAGAGGAGGCGAAAGAGTGAATTTTAGTGGAATAACAGCGGTAGAAATTGAATTTATTTCGATTTGAGAATACACCTTTAATCCGATTTTTTAGTTTTACTAAGGACATTTGCATAAATTCAGATAAAGGGCGCTAAGAGGAGGCGAAAGAATGAATTTTAGTGGAATAACAGCGGTAGAAATGATTTTATTTCGATTTGAGAATACACCTTTAATCCGATTTTTTTCTTTTGCTAAGGAGATTTGCATAAATTCAGATAAAGGGCGCTAAAAGGAGGCGAAAGAATGAATTTTAGTGGAATAACAGCGGTAGAAATGAATTTATTTCGATTTGAGAATACACCTTTTATCCGATTTTTTTGTTTTACTAAGGACATTTGCATAAATTCAGATAAAGGGCACTAAGTAGAGGCGAAAGAGTGAATTTTAGTGGAATAACAGCGGTAGAAATGATTTTATTTCGATTTGAGAATACACCTTTTATCCGATTTTTTAGTTTTACTAAGGACATTTGCATAAATTCAGATAAAGGGCGCTAAGAGGAGGCGAAAGAATGAATTTTAGTGGAATAACAGCGGTAGAAATGATTTTATTTCGATTTGAGAATACACCTTTAATCCGATTTTTTTCTTTTACTAAGGAGATTTGCATAAATTCAGATAAAGGGCGCTAAAAGGAGGCGAAAGAATGAATTTTAGTGGAATAACAGCGGTAGAAATGAATTTATTTCGATTTGAGAATACACCTTTAATCCGATTTTTTAGTTTTACTAAGGACATTTGCATAAATTCAGATAAAGGGCGCTTAGAAGATGCGATAGAGTGAATTTTAGTGGAATAACAGCGGTAGAAATTGAATTTATTTCGATTTGAGAATACACCTTTAATCCGATTTTTTTGTTTTACTAAGGAGATTTCCATAAATTCTGATGAATACACTGAGAAAGGTCGAGAGAATGAATTTCAGTTGAATAAAAGCAGCGGTAGAAATGTCTTTATTTCGATGAATAAATATTTGAAAAAACACATCGCATTCCGATATTTTTATTTTATTGTAAAGTTTAGCATAAATTCAGATAAAGTGCACTGAGAAGGGCCGAGAGAATGAATTTTAGTGGTATAACAGCGGTTGAAATGATTTAATTTCGTTGAATATACACTTGAGAAAACAACTCTCAATCCGGTTTTTTGTTTTATTAAAAATATTTGCATAAATTAAAATGAAGTTAGCTAAGAGACGAAACAGTGAATTTTAGTGGAATAACAGCGGTAGAATTGAATTTATTTCGATTTGAGAATACACCTTTAATCAGATTTTTTTGTTTTACTAAGGAGATTTGCATAAATTCAGATAAAGGGCGCTAAGAGGAGGCGAAAGAGTGAATTTTAGTGGAATAACAGCGGTAGAAATTGAATTTATTTCGATTTGAGAATACACCTTTAATCCGATTTTTTAGTTTTACTAAGTACATTTGCATTAACTCAGATAAAGGGCGCTAAGAGGAGGCGAAAGAGTGAATTTTAGTGGAATAACAGCGGTAGAAATGAATTTATTTCGATTTGAGAATACACCTTTAATCCGATTTTTTTGTTTTACTAAGGACATTTGCATAAATTCAGATAAAGGGCGCTAAGAGGAGGCGAAAGAGTGAATTTTAGTGGAATAACAGCGGTAGAAATGAATTTATTTCGATTTGAGAATACACCTTAAATCGATTTTCTGGTTTTACTAAGGACAGTTGCATAAACTCAGATAAAGGGCGCTAAGAGGAGGCGAAAGAGTGAATTTTAGTGGAATAACAGCGGTAGAAATGAATTTATTTCGATTTGAGAATACACCTTTAATCCGATTTTTTAGTTTTACTAAGGACATTTGCATAAACTCAGATAAAGGGCGCTAAGAGGAGGCGAAAGAATGAATTTTAGTGGAATAACAGCGGTAGAAATGATTTTATTTCGATTTGAGAATACACCTTTAATCCGATTTTTTTGTTTTACTAAGGACATTTGCATAAATTCAGATAAAGGGCGCTAAGAGGAGGCAACAGAGTGAATTAAGTGGAACAACAGGGGTAGAAATGATTTTATTTCGATTTGACAATACACCTTTAATCCGATTTTTTAGTTTTACTTACTTACTTACTTACTTACTTGAGTTTTATTTTACCTGGGCGGGATAGGACGTTGCCGTCCTCTCCACCCCCCGCCCAGGGCATAAAAGATACATTAATGGTTCAAATAGGTACAGAGTACAAATATATAGTTAAACGCATTGTAAAAAGTAAAAAAAAAGAAAAAAGTACAAAACATTTTGCCTTACACAAATCAAAAATATTACAGGTAAAAATGATAAATGATTATGATTACTAAGGACGTTTGCATAAATTCAGATAAAGGGCGCTAAGAGGAGGCGAAAGAGTGAATTTTAGTGGAATAACAGTGGTAGAATTGAATTTATTTCGAGTTGAGAATACACCTTTAATCCGATTTTTTAGTTTTGCTAAGGACATTTGCATAAATTCAGATAAAGGGCGCTAAGAGGAGGCGAAAGAGTGAATTTTAGTGGAATAACAGCGGTAGAAATGAATTTATTTCGATTTGAGAATACACCTTTAATCCGATTTTTTAGTTTTACTAAGGACATTTGCATAAACTCAGATAAAGGGCGCTAAGAGGAGGCGAAAGAGTGAATTTTAGTGGAATAACAGCGGTAGAAATGATTTTATTTCGATTTGAGAATATACATCTTAATCCGATTTTTTAGTTTTACTAAGGACATTTGCATAAATTCAGATAAAGGGCGCTAAGAGGAGGCGAAAGAGTGAAATTTAGTGGAATAACAGCGGTAGAAATGAATTTATTTCGATTTGAGAATACACCTTTAATCCGATTTTTTAGTTTTACTAAGGACATTTGCATAAATTCAGATAAAGGGCGCTAAGAGGAGGCGAAAGAGTGAATTTTAGTGGAATAATAGCGGTAGAAATGAATTTATTTCGATTTGAGAATGAACCTTTAATCCGATTTTTTAGTTTTACTAAGGACATTTGCATAAATTCAGATAAAGGGCGCTAAGAGGAGGCGAAATGGTGAATTTTAGTGGAATAACAGCGGTAGAAATGAATTTATTTCGATTTGAGAATACACCTTTAATCCGATTTTTAAGTTTTACAAAGGACATTTGCATAAATTCAGATAAAGGGCACTAAGAGGAGGCGAAAGAGTGAATTTTAGTGGAATAACAGCGGTAGAAATGAATTTATTTCGATTTGAGAATACACCTTTAATCCGATTTTTTAGTTTCCTAAGGAGATTTGCATAAATTCAGATAAAGGGCCTTAAGTAGAGGCGAAAGAGTATATTGTAGTGGAATAACAGCGGTAGAAATGATTTTATTTCGATTTGAGAATACACCTTTAATCCTATTTTTTTGTTTTACTGAGGAGAATTGCATAAATTCAGATAAAGGGCGCTAAGAGGAGGCGAAAGAGTGAGTTTTAGTGGAATAACAGCGGTAGAAATGAATTTATTTCGATTTGAGAATACACCTTTAATCCGATTTTTTTGTTTTACTAAGGACATTTGCATAAATTCAGATAAAGGGCGCTAAGAGGAGGCGAAAGAATGAATTTTAGTGGAATAACAGCGGTAGAAATGAATTTATTTCGATTTGAGAATACACCTTTAATCCGATTTTTTAGTTTTACTAACGACATTTGCATAACCTCAGATAAAGGGCGCTAAGAGGAGGCGAAAGAGTGAATTTTAGTGGAATAACAGCGGTAGAAATGATTTTATTTCGATTTGAGAATACACCTTTAATCCGATTTTTTAGTTTTACTAAGGACATTTGCATAAATTCAGATAAAGGGCGCTAAGAGGAGGCGAAAGAGTGAATTTTAGTGGAATAACAGCGGTAGAAATGATTTTATTTCGATTTGAGAATACATCTTAAATCCGATTTTTTTGTTTTACTATAGACATTTGCATAAATTCAGATAAAGGGCGCTAAAAGGAGGCGAAAGAGTGAATTTTAGTGGAATAACAGCGGTAGAAATGAATTTATTTCGATTTGAGAATGCACCTTTAATCCGATTTTTTTGTTTTACTAAGCACATTTGCATAAATTCAGATAAAGGGCGCTAAGAGGAGGCGAAAGAGTGAATTTTAGTGGAATAACAGTGGAAGAAATGAATTTATTTCGATTTGAGAATACACCTTTAATCCGATTTTTTAGTTTTACTAAGGACATTTGCATAAATTCAGATAAAGGGCGCTAAGAGGAGGCGAAAGAATGAATTTTAGTGGAATAACAGCGGTAGAAATGATTTTATTTCGATTTGAGAATACACCTTTAATCCGATTATTTTGTTTTACTAAGGACGTTTGCATAAATTCAGATAAAGGGCGCTAAGAGGAGGCGAAAGAGTGAATTTTAGTGGAATAACAGCGGTAGAAATGAATTTATTTCGATTTGAGAATAAGCCTTTAATCCGATTTTTTTGTTTTACTAAGGACATTTGCATAAATTCAGATAAAGGGCGCTAAGAGGAGGCGAAAGAGTGAATTTTACTGGAATAACAGCGGTAGAAATGATTTTATTTCGATTTGAGAATACACCTTTAATCCGATTTTTTTGTTTTACTAAGGACATTTGCATAAATTCAGATAAAAAGCGCTAAGTAGAGGCGAAAGAGTGAATTTTAGTGGAATAACAGCGGTAGAAATGATTTTATTTCGATTTGAGAATACACCTTTAATCCGATTTTTTAGTTTTACTAAGGAGATTTGCATAAATTCAGATAAAGGGCGCTAAGAGGAGGCGAAAGAGTGAATTTTAGTGGAATAACAGCGGTAGAAATGAATTTATTTCGATTTGAGAATACACCTTTAATCCGATTTTTTAGTTTTACTAAGGACATTTGCATAAATTCAGATAAAGGGCGCTAAGAGGAGGCGAAAGAGTGAATTTTAGTGGAATAACAGCGGTAGAAATTGAATTTATTTCGATTTGAGAATACACCTTTAATCCGATTTTTTAGTTTTACTAAGGACATTTGCATAAATTCAGATAAAGGGCGCTAAGAGGAGGCGAAAGAATGAATTTTAGTGGAATAACAGCGGTAGAAATGATTTTATTTCGATTTGAGAATACACCTTTAATCCGATTTTTTTCTTTTGCTAAGGAGATTTGCATAAATTCAGATAAAGGGCGCTAAAAGGAGGCGAAAGAATGAATTTTAGTGGAATAACAGCGGTAGAAATGAATTTATTTCGATTTGAGAATACACCTTTTATCCGATTTTTTTGTTTTACTAAGGACATTTGCATAAATTCAGATAAAGGGCACTAAGTAGAGGCGAAAGAGTGAATTTTAGTGGAATAACAGCGGTAGAAATGATTTTATTTCGATTTGAGAATACACCTTTAATCCGATTTTTTTGTTTTACTAAGGAGATTTGCATAAATTCAGATAAAGGGCGCTAAGAGGAGGCGAAAGAATGAATTTTAGTGGAATAACAGCGGTAGAAATGATTTTATTTCGATTTGAGAATACACCTTTAATCCGATTTTTTTCTTTTACTAAGGAGATTTGCATAAATTCAGATAAAGGGCGCTAAAAGGAGGCGAAAGAATGAATTTTAGTGGAATAACAGCGGTAGAAATGAATTTATTTCGATTTGAGAATACACCTTTAATCCGATTTTTTAGTTTTACTAAGGACATTTGCATAAACTCAGATAAAGGGCGCTAAGAGGAGGCGAAAGAGTGAATTTTAGTGGAATAACAGCGGTAGAAATGATTTTATTTCGATTTGAGAATACACCTTTAATCCGATTTTTTAGTTTTACTAAGGACATTTGCATAAATTCAGTTAAAGGGCGCTAAGAGGAGGCGAAAGAGTGAATTTTAGTGGAATAACAGCGGTAGAAATGAATTTATTACGATTTGAGAATACACCTTTAATCCGATTATTTTGTTTTACTAAGGACATTTGCATAAATTCAGATAAAGGGCGCTAAGAAGAGGCGAAAGAGTGAATTTTAGTGGAATAACAGCGGTAGAAATGAATTTATTTCGATTTGAGAATACACCTTTAATCCGATTTTTTTGTTTTACTAAGGAGATTTGCATAAATTCAGATAAAGGGCGCTAAGAGGAGGCAAAAGAGTGAATTTTATGGAATAACAACGGTAGAAATTGAATTTATTTCGATTTGAGAATACACCTTTAATCCGATTTTTTAGTTTTACTAAGGACGTTTGCATAAATTCAGATAAAGGGCGCTAAGAGGAGGCGAAAGAGTGAATTTTAGTGGAATAACAGCGGTAGAAATTGAATTTATTTCGATTTGAGAATACACCTTTAATCCGATTTTTTTGTTTTACTAAGGAGATTTCCATAAATTCTGATGAATACACTGAGAAAGGTCGAGAGAATGAATTTCAGTTGAATAAAAGCAGCGGTAGAAATGTCTTTATTTCGATGAATAAATATTTGAAAAAACACATCGCATTCCGATATTTTTATTTTATTGTAAAGTTTAGCATAAATTCAGATAAAGTGCACTGAGAAGGGCCGAGAGAATGAATTTTAGTGGTATAACAGCGGTTGAAATGATTTAATTTCGTTGAATATACACTTGAGAAAACAACTCTCAATCCGGTTTTTTGTTTTATTAAAAATATTTGCATAAATTAAAATGAAGTAAGCTAAGAGACGAAACAGTGAATTTTAGTGGAATAACAGCGGTAGAATTGAATTTATTTCGATTTGAGAATACACCTTTAATCAGATTTTTTTGTTTTACTAAGGAGATTTGCATAAATTCAGATAAAGGGCGCTAAGAGGAGGCGAAAGAGTGAATTTTAGTGGAATAACAGCGGTAGAAATTGAATTTATTTCGATTTGAGAATACACCTTTAATCCGATTTTTTAGTTTTACTAAGTACATTTGCATTAACTCAGATAAAGGGCGCTAAGAGGAGGCGAAAGAGTGAATTTTAGTGGAATAACAGCGGTAGAAATGAATTTATTTCGATTTGAGAATACACCTTTAATCCGATTTTTTTGTTTTACTAAGGACATTTGCATAAATTCAGATAAAGGGCGCTAAGAGGAGGCGAAAGAGTGAATTTTAGTGGAATAACAGCGGTAGAAATGAATTTATTTCGATTTGAGAATACACCTTAAATCGATTTTCTGGTTTTACTAAGGACAGTTGCATAAACTCAGATAAAGGGCGCTAAGAGGAGGCGAAAGAGTGAATTTTAGTGGAATAACAGCGGTAGAAATGAATTTATTTCGATTTGAGAATACACCTTTAATCCGATTTTTTAGTTTTACTAAGGACATTTGCATAAACTCAGATAAAGGGCGCTAAGAGGAGGCGAAAGAATGAATTTTAGTGGAAAAACAGCGGTAGAAATGATTTTATTTCGATTTGAGAATACACCTTTAATCCGATTTTTTTGTTTTACTAAGGACATTTGCATAAATTCAGATAAAGGGCGCTAAGAGGAGGCAACAGAGTGAATTAAGTGGAACAACAGCGGTAGAAATGATTTTATTTCGATTTGAGAATACACCTTTAATCCGATTTTTTAGTTTTACTTACTTACTTACTTACTTACTTGAGTTTTATTTTACCTGGGCGGGATAGGACGTTGCCGTCCTCTCCACCCCCCGCCCAGGGCATAAAAGATACATTAATGGTTCAAATAGGTACAGAGTACAAATATATAGTTAAACGCATTGTAAAATGTAAAAAAAAAGAAAAAAGTACAAAACATTTTGCATTATACAAATCAAAAATATTACAGGTAAAAATGATAAATGATAATGATTACTAAGGACGTTTGCATAAATTCAGATAAAGGGCGCTAAGAGGAGGCGATAGAGTGAATTTTAGTGGAATAACAGCGGTAGAAATGATTTTATTTTGATTTGAGAATACACCTTTAATCCGATTTTTTTGTTTTACTAAGGACATTTGCATAAATTCAGATAAAGGGCGCTAAGAGGAGGCGAAAGAGTGAATTTTAGTGGAATAACAGCGGTAGAAATGAATTTATTTCGATTTGAGAATACACCTTTAATCCGATTTTTTAGTTTTACTAAGGACATTTGCATAAACTCAGATAAAGGGCGCTAAGAGGAGGCGAAAGAGTGAATTTTAGTGGAATAACAGCGGTAGAAATGATTTTATTTCGATTTGAGAATATACATCTTAATCCGATTTTTTAGTTTTACTAAGGACATTTGCATAAATTCAGATAAAGGGCGCTAAGAGGAGGCGAAAGAGTGAAATTTAGTGGAATAACAGCGGTAGAAATGAATTTATTTCGATTTGAGAATACACCTTTAATCCGATTTTTTAGTTTTACTAAGGACATTTGCATAAATTCAGATAAAGGGCGCTAAGAGGAGGCGAAAGAGTGAATTTTAGTGGAATAACAGCGGTAGAAATGAATTTATTTCGATTTGAGAATGAACCTTTAATCCGATTTTTTAGTTTTACTAAGGACATTTGCATAAATTCAGATAAAGGGCGCTAAGAGGAGGCGAAATGGTGAATTTTAGTGGAATAACAGCGGTAGAAATGAATTTATTTCGATTTGAGAATACACCTTTAATCCGATTTTTAAGTTTTACAAAGGACATTTGCATAAATTCAGATAAAGGGCACTAAGAGGAGGCGAAAGAGTGATTTTTAGTGGAATAACAGCGGTAGAAATGAATTTATTTCGATTTGAGAATACACCTTTAATCCGATTTTTTAGTTTCCTAAGGAGATTTGCATAAATTCAGATAAAGGGCCTTAAGTAGAGGCGAAAGAGTATATTGTAGTGGAATAACAGCGGTAGAAATGAATTTATTTCGATTTGAGAATACACCTTTAATCCAATTTTTTAGTTTTACTAAGGAGATTTGCATAAATTCAGATAAAGGGCGCTAAGTAGAGGCGAAAGAGTGAATTTTAGTGGAATAACAGCGGTAGAAATGAATTTATTTCGATTTGAGAATACACCTTTAATCCGATTTTTTAGTTATACTAAGGACATTTGCATAAATTCAGATAAAGGGCGCTAAGAGGAGGCGAAAGAGTGAATTTTAGTGGAATAACAGCGGTAGAAATGAATTTATTTCGATTTGAGAATACACCTTTAATCCGATTTTTTAGTTTTACTAAGGACATTTGCATAAATTCAGATAAAGGGCGCTAAGAGGAGCCGAAAGAGTGAAGTTTAGTGGAATAACAGCGGTAGAAATGATTTTATTTCGATTTGAGAATACACCTTTAATCCGATTTTTTAGTTTTACTAAGGACATTTGTATAAATTCAGATAAAGGGCGATAAGAGGAGGCGAAAGTGTGAATTTTAGTGGAATAACAGCGGTAGAAATGAATTTATTTCGATTTGAGAATACACCTTTAATCCGATTTTTTAGTTTTACTAAGGTTATTTGCATTAATTCAGATAAAGGGCGCTAAGAGGAGGCGAAAGAGTGAATTTTAGTGGAATAACAGCGGTAGAAATGAATTTATTTCGATTTGAGAATGCACCTTTAATCCGATTTTTTAGTTTTACTAAGGACATTTGCATAAATTCAGATAAAGGGCGCTAAGAGGAGGCGAAAGAGTGAATTTTAGTGGAATAACAGCGGTAGAAATGAATTTATTTCGATTTGAGAATACACCTTTAATCCGATTTTTTAGTTTTACTAAGGACATTTGCATAAATTCAGATAAAGGGCGCTAAGAGGAGGCGAAAGAGTGAATTTTAGTGGAATAACAGCGGTAGAAATGAATTTATTTCGATTTGAGAATACACCTTTAATCCGATTTTTTAGTTTTACTAAGGACTTTTGCATAAATTCAGATAAAGGGCGCTAAGAGGAGGCGAAAGAGTGAGTTTTAGTGGAATAACAGCGGTAGAAATGAATTTATTTCGATTTGAGAATACACCTTTAATCCGATTTTTTAGTTTTACTAAGGACATTTGCATAAATTCAGATAAAGGGCGCTAAGAGGAGGCGAAAGAGTGAATTTTAGTGGAATAACAGCGGTAGAAATGAATTTATTTCGATTTGAGAATACACCTTTAATCCGATTTTTTAGTTTTACTAAGGACGTTTGCATAAATTCAGATAAAGGGTGCTAAGAGGAGGCGAAAGAGTGAGTTTTAGTGGAATAACAGCGGTAGAAATGAATTTATTTCGATTTGAGAATACACCTTTAATTCGATTTTTTAGTTATACTAAGGACATTTGCATAAATTCAGATAAAGGGCGCTAAGAGGAGGCGAAAGAGTGAATTTTAGTGGAATAACAGCGGTAGAAATGAATTTATTTCGATTTGAGAATACACCTTTAATCCGATTTTTTAGTTTTACTAAGGACATTTGCATAAATTCAGATAAAGGGCGCTAAGAGGAGGCGAAAGAGTGAATTTTAGTGGAATAACAGCGGTAGAAAAGAATTTATTTCG
The DNA here is from genome assembly GCA_933228895.1 of Platycnemis pennipes. NCBI lineage: Eukaryota > Metazoa > Arthropoda > Insecta > Odonata > Platycnemididae > Platycnemis > Platycnemis pennipes. Next base: position 170,173,080 of record OW121847.1, read on the forward strand.
ATTTGAGAATACACCTTTAATCCGATTTTTTAGTTTTACTAAGGACGTTTGCATAAATTCAGATAAAGGGCGCTAAGAGGAGGCGAAAGAGTGAGTTTTAGTGGAATAACAGCGGTAGAAATGAATTTATTTCGATTTGAGAATACACCTTTAATCCGATTTTTTGGTTATACTAAGGACATTTGCATAAATTTAGATAAAGGGCGCTAAGAGGAGGCGAAAGAGTGAATTTTAGTGGAATAACAGCGGTAGAAATGAATTTATTCGGATTTGAGAATACACCTTTAATCCGATTTTTTAGTTTTACTAAGGACATTTGCATAAATTCAGATAAAGGGCGCTAAGAGGAGGCGAAAAGAGTGAATTTTAGTGGAATAACAGCGGTAGAAATGAATTTATTTCGATTTGAGAATACACCTTTAATCCGATTTTTTTGTTTTACTAAGGAGATTTGCATAAATTCAGATAAAGGGCGCTAAGTAGAGGCGAAAGAGTGAATTTTAGTGGAATAACAGCGGTAGAAATGATTTTATTTCGATTTGAGAATACACCTTTAATCCGATTTTTTTGTTTTACTAAGGACATTTGCATAAATTCAGATAAAGGGCGCTTAGTAGAGGCGAAAGAGTGAATTTTAGTGGAATAACAGCGGTAGAAATGAATTTATTTCGATTTGAGAATACACCTTTAATCCGATTTTTTAGTTTTACTAAGGACATTTGCATAAACTCAGATAAAGGGCGCTAATAGGAGGCGAAAGAGTGAATTTTAGTGGAATAACAGCGGTAGAAATGATTTTATTTCAATTTGAGAATACACCTTTAATCCGATTTTTTAGTTTTACTAAGGACATTTGCATAAATTCAGATAAAGGGCGCTAAGAGGAGGCGAAAGAGTGAATTTTAGTGGAATAACAGCGGTAGAAATGATTTTATTTCGATTTGAGAATACACCTTTAATCCGATTTTTTTGTTTTACTAAGGACATTTGCATAAATTCAGATATAGGGCGCTAAGAGGAGGCGAAAGAGTGAATTTTAGTGGAATAACAGCGGTAGAAATTGAATTTATTTCGATTTGAGAATACACCTTTAATCCGATTTTTTAGTTTTACTAAGGACATTTGCATAAACTCAGATAAAGGGCGCTAAGAGGAGGCGAAAGAGTGAATTTTAGTGGAATAACAGCGGTAGAAATTGAATTTATTTCGATTTGAGATTACACCTTTAATCCGATTTTTTTGTTTTACTAAGGACATTTGCATAAATTCAGATATAGGGCGCTAAGAGGAGGCCAAAGAGTGAATTTTAGTGGAATAACAGCGGTAGAAATTGAATTTATTTCGATTTGAGAATACACCTTTAATCCGATTTTTTTGTTTTACTAAGGACATTTGCATACATTCAGATAAAGAGCGCTAAGTAGAGGCGAAAGAGTGAATTTTAGTGGAATAACAGCGGTAGAAATGAATTTATTTCGATTTGAGAATACACCTTTAATCCGATTTTTTAGTTTTACTAAGGAGATTTGCATAAATTCAGATAAAGGGCGCTAAGTAGAGGCGAAAGAGTGAATTTTAGTGGAATAACAGCGGTAGAAATGATTTTATTTCGATTTGAGAATACACCTTTAATCCGATTTTTTTGTTTTACTAAGGACATTTGCATAAATTCAGATAAAAGGCGCTAAGTAGAGGCGAAAGAATGAATTTTAGTGGAATAACAGCGGTAGAAATGAATTTATTTCGATTTGAGAATACACCTTTAATCCGATTTTTTAGTTTTATTAAGGAGATTTGCATAAATTCAGATATAGGGCGCTAAGAGGAGGCCAAAGAGTGAATTTTAGTGAAATAACAGCGGTAGAAATTGAATTTATTTCGATTTGAGAATACACCTTTAATCCGATTTTTTAGTTTTACTAAGGAGATTTGCATAAATTCAGATAAAGGGCGCTGAGAGGAGGCGAAAGAGTGAATTTTAGTGGAATAACAGCGGTAGAAATGAATTCATTTCGATTTGAGAATACACCTTTAATCCGATTTTTTAGTTTTACTAAGGAGATTTGCATAAATTCAGATAAAGGGCGCTAAGAGGAGGCGAAAGAGTGAATTTTAGTGGAATAACAGCGGTAGAAATGAATTTATTTCGATTTGAGAATACACCTTTAATCCGATTTTTTTGTTTTACTAAGGAGATTTGCATAAATTCAGATAAAGGGCGCTAAGTAGAGGCGAAAGAGTGAATTTTAGTGGAATAACAGCGGTAGAAATGATTTTATTTCGATTTGAGAATACACCTTTAATCCGATTTTTAAGTTTGACTAAGGAGATTTGCATAAATTCAGATAAAGGGCGCTAATTAGAGGCGAAAGAGTGAATTTTAGTGGAATAACAGCGGTAGAAATGAATATATTTCGATTTGAGAATACACCTTTAATCCGATTTTTTAGTTTTACTAAGGACATTTGCATAAACTCAGATAAAGGGCGCTAAGAGGAGGCGAAAGAGTGAATTTTAGTGGAATAACAGCGGTAGAAATGATTTTATTTCGATTTGAGAATACACCTTTAATCCGATTTTTTAGTTTTACTAAGGACATTTGCATAAATTCAGATAAAGGGCGCTAAGAGGAGGCGAAAGAGTGAATTTTAGTGGAATAACAGCGGTAGAAATGATTTTATTTCGATTTGAGAATACACCTTTAATCCGATTTTTTTGTTTTACTAAGGACATTTGCATAAATTCAGATAAAGGGCGCTAAGAGGAGGCGAAAGAGTGAATTTTAGTGGAATAACAGCGGTAGAAAATGAATTTATTTCGATTTGAGAATACACCTTTAATCCGATTTTTTAGTTTTACTAAGGACATTTGCATAAACTCAGATAAAGGGCTCTAAGAGGAGGCGAAAGAGTTAATTTTAGTGGAATAACAGCGGTAGAAATTGAATTTATTTCGATTTGAGAATACACCTTTAATCCGATTTTTTAGTTTTACTAAGGACATTTGCATAAACTCAGATAAAGGGGGCTAAGAGGAGGCGAAAGAGTGAATTTTAGTGGAATAACACGGTAGAAATTGAATTTATTTCGATTTGAGATTACACCTTTAATCCGATTTTTTAGTTTTACTAAGGACATTTGCATACATTCAGATAAAGGGCGCTTAGTAGAGGCGAAAGAGTGAATTTTAGTGGAATAACAGCGGTAGAAATGAATTTATTTCGATTTGAGAATACACCTTTAATCCGATTTTTTTGTTTTACTAAGGAGATTTGCATAAATTCAGATAAAGGGCGCTATGTAGAGGCGAAAGAGTGAATTTTAGTGGAATAACAGCGGTAGAAATGATTTTATTTCGATTTGAGAATACACCTTTAATCCGATTTTTTAGTTTTACTAAGGACATTTGCATACATTCAGATAAAGGGCGCTATGTAGAGGCGAAAGAGTGAATTTTAGTGGAATAACAGCGGTAGAAATGATTTTATTTCGATTTGAGAATACACCTTTAATCCGATTTTTTTGTTTTACTAAGGACATTTGCATACATTCAGATAAAGGGCGCTAAGTAGAGGCGAAAGAGTGAATTTTAGTGGAATAACAGCGGTAGAAATGAATTTATTTCGATTTGAGAATACACCTTTAATCCGATTTTTTAGTTTTACTAAGGAGATTTGCATAAATTCAGATAAAGGGCGCTAAGTAGAGGCGAAAGAGTGAATTTTAGTGGAATAACAGCGGTAGAAATGAATTTATTTCGATTTGAGAATACACCTTTAATCCGATTTTTTTGTTTTACTAAGGAGATTTGCATAAATTCAGATAAAGGGCGCTTAGTAGAGGCGAAAGAGTGAATTTTAGTGGAATAACAGCGGTAGAAATGATTTTATTTCGATTTGAGAATACACCTTTAATCCGATTTTTTTGTTTTACTAAGGACATTTGCATACATTCAGATAAAGGGCGCTAAGTCGAGGCGAAAGAGTGAATTTTAGTGGAACAACAGCGGTAGAAATGAATTTATTTCGATTTGAGAATACACCTTTAATCCGATTTTTTAGTTTTACTAAGGAGATTTGCATAAATTCAGATAAAGGGCGCTAAGTAGAGGCGAAAGAGTGAATTTTAGTGGAATAACAGCGGTAGAAATGATTTTATTTCGATTTGAGAATACACCTTTAATCCGATTTTTTTGTTTTACTAAGGACATTTGCATAAATTCAGATAAAAGGCGCTAAGTAGAGGCGAAAGAATGAATTTTAGTGGAATAACAGCGGTAGAAATGAATTTATTTCGATTTGAGAATACACCTTTAATCCGATTTTTTTGTTTTACTAAGGAGATTTGCATAAATTCAGATAAAGGGCGCTATGTAGAGGCGAAAGAGTGAATTTTAGTGGAATAACAGCGGTAGAAATGATTGTATTTCGATTTGAGAATACACCTTTAATCCGATTTTTTTGTTTTACTAAGGACATTTGCATACATTCAGATAAAGGGCGCTATGTAGAGGCGAAAGAGTGAATTTTAGTGGAATAACAGCGGTAGAAATGATTTTATTTCGATTTGAGAATACACCTTTAATCCGATTTTTTTGTTTTACTAAGGACATTTGCATACATTCAGATAAAGGGCGCTAAGTAGAGGCGAAAGAGTGAATTTTAGTGGAATAACAGCGGTAGAAATGAATTTATTTCGATTTGAGAATACACCTTTAATCCGATTTTTTAGTTTTACTAAGGAGATTTGCATAAATTCAGATAAAGGGCGCTAAGTAGAGGCGAAAGAGTGAATTTTAGTGGAATAACAGCGGTAGAAATGATTTTATTTCGATTTGAGAATACACCTTTAATCCGATTTTTTTGTTTTACTAAGGACATTTGCATACATTCAGATAAAGGGCGCTTTGTAGAGGCGAAAGAGTGAATTTTAGTGGAATAACAGCGGTAGAAATGATTTTATTTCGATTTGAGAATACACCTTTAATCCGATTTTTTTGTTTTACTAAGGACATTTGCATACATTCAGATAAAGGGCGCTAAGTAGAGGCGAAAGAGTGAATTTTAGTGGAATAACAGCGGTAGAAATGAATTTATTTCGATTTGAGAATACACCTTTAATCCGATTTTTAAGTTTTACTAAGGAGATTTGCATAAATTCAGATAAAGGGCGCTAAGTAGAGGCGAAAGAGTGAATTTTAGTGGAATAACAGCGGTAGAAATGATTTTATTTCGATTTGAGAATACACCTTTAATCCGATTTTTTTGTTTTACTAAGGACATTTGCATAAATTCAGATAAAAGGCGCTAAGTAGAGGCGAAAGAATGAATTTTAGTGGAATAACAGCGGTAGAAATGAATTTATTTCGATTTGAGAATACACCTTTAATCCGATTTTTTTGTTTTACTAAGGAGATTTGCATAAATTCAGATAAAGGGCGCTATGTAGAGGCGAAAGAGTGAATTTTAGTGGAATAACAGCGGTAGAAATGATTTTATTTCGATTTGAGAATACACCTTTAATCCGATTTTTTTGTTTTACTAAGGACATTTGCATACATTCAGATAAAGGGCGCTAAGTAGAGGCGAAAGAGTGAATTTTAGTGGAATAACAGCGGTAGAAATGAATTTATTTCGATTTGAGAATACACCTTTAATCCGATTTTTTAGTTTTACTAAGGAGATTTGCATAAATTCAGATAAAGGGCGCTAAGTAGAGGCGAAAGAGTGAATTTTAGTGGAATAACAGCGGTAGAAATGATTTTATTTCGATTTGAGAATACACCTTTAATCCGATTTTTTTGTTTTACTAAGGACATTTGCATAAATTCAGATAAAAGGCGCTAAGTAGAGGCGAAAGAATGAATTTTAGTGGAATAACAGCGGTAGAAATGAATTTATTTCGATTTGAGAATACACCTTTAATCCGATTTTTTTGTTTTACTAAGGAGATTTGCATAAATTCAGATAAAGGGCGCTAAGTAGAGGCGAAAGAGTGAATTTTAGTGGAATAACAGCGGTAGAAATGAATTTATTTCGATTTGAGAATACACCTTTAATCCGATTTTTTTGTTTTACTAAGGAGATTTGCATAAATTCAGATAAAGGGCGCTTAGTAGAGGCGAAAGAGTGAATTTTAGTGGAATAACAGCGGTAGAAATGAATTTATTTCGATTTGAGAATACACCTTTAATCCGATTTTTTTGTTTTACTAAGGACATTTGCATACATTCAGATAAAGAGCCCTAAGTAGAGGCGAAAGAGTGAATTTTAGTGGAATAACAGCGGTAGAAATGAATTTATTTCGATTTGAGAATACACTTTTAATCCGATTTTTTAGTTTTACTAAGTAGAGGAAGAATACACCTTTAATCCGATTTTTTTGTTTTACTAAGGACATTTGCATAAATTCAGATAAAAGGCGCTAAGTAGAGGCGAAAGAATGAATTTTAGTGGAATAACAGCGGTAGAAATGAATTTATTTCGATTTGAGAATACACCTTTAATCCGATTTTTTTGTTTTACTAAGGAGATTTGCATAAATTCAGATAAAGGGCGCTAAGTAGAGGCGAAAGAGTGAATTTTAGTGGAATAACAGCGGTAGAAATGAATTTATTTCGATTTGAGAATACACCTTTAATCCGATTTTTTTGTTTTACTAAGGAGATTTGCATAAATTCAGATAAAGGGCGCTTAGTAGAGGCGAAAGAGTGAATTTTAGTGGAATAACAGCGGTAGAAATGAATTTATTTCGATTTGAGAATACACCTTTAATCCGATTTTTTTGTTTTACTAAGGACATTTGCATACATTCAGATAAAGAGCCCTAAGTAGAGGCGAAAGAGTGAATTTTAGTGGAATAACAGCGGTAGAAATGAATTTATTTCGATTTGAGAATACACTTTTAATCCGATTTTTTAGTTTTACTAAGGAGAATTGCATAAATTCAGATAAAGGGCGCTAAGTAGAGGCGAAAGAGTGAATTTTAGTGGAATAACAGCGGTAGAAATGATTTTATTTCGATTTGAGAATACACCTTTAATCCGATTTTTTTGTTTTACTAAGGACATTTGCATAAATTCAGATAAAAGGCGCTAAGTAGAGGCGAAAGAGTGAATTTTAGTGAAATAACAGCGGTAGAAATTGAATTTATTTCGATTTGAGAATACACCTTTAATCCGATTTTTTAGTTTTACTAAGGAGATTTGCATAAATTCAGATAAAGGGCGCTGAGAGGAGGCGAAAGAGTGAATTTTAGTGGAATAACAGCGGTAGAAATGAATTCATTTCGATTTGAGAATACACCTTTAATCCGATTTTTTAGTTTTACTAAGGAGATTTGCATAAATTCAGATAAAGGGCGCTAAGAAGAGGCGAAAGAGTGAATTTTAGTGGAATAACAGCGGTAGAAATGAATTTATTTCGATTTGAGAATACACCTTTAATCCGATTTTTTTGTTTTACTAAGGAGATTTGCATAAATTCAGATAAAGGGCGCTAAGTAGAGGCGAAAGAGTGAATTTTAGTGGAATAACAGCGGTAGAAATGATTTTATTTCGATTTGAGAATACACCTTTAATCCGATTTTTTTGTTTTACTAAGGACATTTGCATAAATTCAGATATAGGGCGCTAAGAGGAGGCCAAAGAGTGAATTTTAGTGAAATAACAGCGGTAGAAATTGAATTTATTTCGATTTGAGAATACACCTTTAATCCGATTTTTTAGTTTTACTAAGGAGATTTGCATAAATTCAGATAAAGGGCGCTGAGAGGAGGCGAAAGAGTGAATTTTAGTGGAATAACAGCGGTAGAAATGAATTCATTTCGATTTGAGAATACACCTTTAATCCGATTTTTTAGTTTTACTAAGGAGATTTGCAAAAATTCAGATAAAGGGCTCTAAGAGGAGGCGAAAGAGTGAATTTTAGTGGAATAACAGCGGTAGAAATGAATTTATTTCGATTTGAGAATACACCTTTAATCCGATTTTTTTGTTTTACTAAGGAGATTTGCATAAATTCAGATAAAGGGCGCTAAGTAGAGGCGAAAGAGTGAATTTTAGTGGAATAACAGCGGTAGAAATGATTTTATTTCGATTTGAGAATACACCTTTAATCCGATTTTTTTGTTTTACTAAGGACATTTGCATAAATTCAGATAAAGGGCGCTAATTAGAGGCGAAAGAGTGAATTTTAGTGGAATAACAGCGGTAGAAATGAATTTATTTCGATTTGAGAATACACCTTTAATCCGATTTTTTAGTTTTACTAAGGACATTTGCATAAACTCAGATAAAGGGCGCTAAGAGGAGGCGAAAGAGTGAATTTTAGTGGAATAACAGCGGTAGAAATGATTTTATTTCGATTTGAGAATACACCTTTAATCCGATTTTTTAGTTTTACTAAGGACATTTGCATAAATTCAGATAAAGGGCGCTAAGAGGAGGCGAAAGAGTGAATTTTAGTGGAATAACAGCGGTAGAAATGATTTTATTTCGATTTGAGAATACACCTTTAATCCGATTTTTTTGTTTTACTAAGGACATTTGCATAAATTCAGATAAAGGGCGCTAAGAGGAGGCGAAAGAGTGAATTTTAGTGGAATAACAGCGGTAGAAATTGAATTTATTTCGATTTGAGAATACACCTTTAATCCGATTTTTTAGTTTTACTAAGGACATTTGCATAAACTCAGATAAAGGGCTCTAAGAGGAGGCGAAAGAGTTAATTTTAGTGGAATAACAGCGGTAGAAATTGAATTTATTTCGATTTGAGAATACACCTTTAATCCGATTTTTTAGTTTTACTAAGGACATTTGCATAAACTCAGATAAAGGGGGCTAAGAGGAGGCGAAAGAGTGAATTTTAGTGGAATAACACGGTAGAAATTGAATTTATTTCGATTTGAGATTACACCTTTAATCCGATTTTTTAGTTTTACTAAGGACATTTGCATACATTCAGATAAAGGGCGCTAAGTAGAGGCGAAAGAGTGAATTTTAGTGGAATAACAGCGGTAGAAATGAATTTATTTCGATTTGAGAATACACCTTTAATCCGATTTTTTTGTTTTACTAAGGAGATTTGCATAAATTCAGATAAAGGGCGCTATGTAGAGGCGAAAGAGTGAATTTTAGTGGAATAACAGCGGTAGAAATGATTTTATTTCGATTTGAGAATACACCTTTAATCCGATTTTTTTGTTTTACTAAGGACATTTGCATACATTCAGATAAAGGGCGCTAAGTAGAGGCGAAAGAGTGAATTTTAGTGGAATAACAGCGGTAGAAATGAATTTATTTCGATTTGAGAATACACCTTTAATCCGATTTTTTAGTTCTACTAAGGAGATTTGCATAAATTCAGATAAAGGGCGCTAAGTAGAGGCGAAAGAGTGAATTTTAGTGGAATAACAGCGGTAGAAATGAATTTATTTCGATTTGAGAATACACCTTTAATCCGATTTTTTTGTTTTACTAAGGAGATTTGCATAAATTCAGATAAAGGGCGCTTAGTAGAGGCGAAAGAGTGAATTTTAGTGGAATAACAGCGGTAGAAATGATTTTATTTCGATTTGAGAATACACCTTTAATCCGATTTTTTTGTTTTACTAAGGACATTTGCATACATTCAGATAAAGGGCGCTAAGTAGAGGCGAAAGAGTGAATTTTAGTGGAACAACAGCGGTAGAAATGAATTTATTTCGATTTGAGAATACACCTTTAATCCGATTTTTTAGTTTTACTAAGGAGATTTGCATAAATTCAGATAAAGGGCGCTAAGTAGAGGCGAAAGAGTGAATTTTAGTGGAATAACAGCGGTAGAAATGATTTTATTTCGATTTGAGAATACACCTTTAATCCGATTTTTTTGTTTTACTAAGGACATTTGCATAAATTCAGATAAAAGGCGCTAAGTAGAGGCGAAAGAATGAATTTTAGTGGAATAACAGCGGTAGAAATGAATTTATTTCGATTTGAGAATACACCTTTAATCCGATTTTTTTGTTTTACTAAGGAGATTTGCATAAATTCAGATAAAGGGCGCTATGTAGAGGCGAAAGAGTGAATTTTAGTGGAATAACAGCGGTAGAAATGATTTTATTTCGATATGAGAATACACCTTTAATCCGATTTTTTTGTTTTACTAAGGACATTTGCATACATTCAGATAAAGGGCGCTATGTAGAGGCGAAAGAGTGAATTTTAGTGGAATAACAGCGGTAGAAATGATTTTATTTCGATTTGAGAATACACCTTTAATGCGATTTTTTTGTTTTACTAAGGACATTTGCATACATTCAGATAAAGGGCGCTAAGTAGAGGCGAAAGAGTGAATTTTAGTGGAATAACAGCGGTAGAAATGAATTTATTTCGATTTGAGAATACACCTTTAATCCGATTTTTTAGTTTTACTAAGGAGATTTGCATAAATTCAGATAAAGGGCGCTAAGTAGAGGCGAAAGAGTGAATTTTAGTGGAATAACAGCGGTAGAAATGATTTTATTTCGATTTGAGAATACACCTTTAATCCGATTTTTTTGTTTTACTAAGGACATTTGCATACATTAAGATAAAGGGCGCTATGTAGAGGCGAAAGAGTGAATTTTAGTGGAATAACAGCGGTAGAAATGATTTTATTTCGATTTGAGAATACACCTTTAATCCGATTTTTTTGTTTTACTAAGGACATTTGCATACATTCAGATAAAGGGCGCTAAGTAGAGGCGAAAGAGTGAATTTTAGTGGAATAACAGCGGTAGAAATGAATTTATTTCGATTTGAGAATACACCTTTAATCCGATTGTTTAGTTTTACTAAGGAGATTTGCATAAATTCAGATAAAGGGCGCTAAGTAGAGGCGAAAGAGTGAATTTTAGTGGAATAACAGCGGTAGAAATGATTTTATTTCGATTTGAGAATACACCTTTAATCCGATTTTTTTGTTTTACTAAGGACATTTGCATAAATTCAGATAAAAGGCGCTAAGTAGAGGCGAAAGAATGAATTTTAGTGGAATAACAGCGGTAGAAATGAATTTATTTCGATTTGAGAATACACCTTTAATCCGATTTTTTTGTTTTACTAAGGAGATTTGCATAAATTCAGATAAAGGGCGCTATGTAGAGGCGAAAGAGTGAATTTTAGTGGAATAACAGCGGTAGAAATGACTTTATTTCGATTTGAGAATACACCTTTAATGCGATTTTTTTGTTTTACTAAGGACATTTGCATACATTCAGATAAAGGGCGCTAAGTAGAGGCGAAAGAGTGAATTTTAGTGGAATAACAGCGGTAGAAATGAATTTATTTCGATTTGAGAATACACCTTTAATCCGATTTTTTAGTTTTACTAAGGAGATTTGCATAAATTCAGATAAAGGGCGCTAAGTAGAGGCGAAAGAGTGAATTTTAGTGGAATAACAGCGGTAGAAATGATTTTATTTCGATTTGAGAATACACCTTTAATCCGATTTTTTTGTTTTACTAAGGACATTTGCATAAATTCAGATAAAAGGCGCTAAGTAGAGGCGAAAGAATGAATTTTAGTGGAATAACAGCGGTAGAAATGAATTTATTTCGATTTGAGAATACACCTTTAATCCGATTTTTTTGTTTTACTAAGGAGATTTGCATAAATTCAGATAAAGGTCGCTAAGTAGAGGCGAAAGAGTGAATTTTAGTGGAATAACAGCGGTAGAAATGAATTTATTTCGATTTGAGAATACACCTTTAATCCGATTTTTTTGTTTTACTAAGGAGATTTGCATAAATTCAGATAAAGGGCGCTTAGTAGAGGCGAAAGAGTGAATTTTAGTGGAATAACAGCGGTAGAAATGAATGTATTTCGATTTGAGAATACACCTTTAATCCGATTTTTTAGTTTTACTAAGGACATTTGCATAAACTCAGATAAAGGGCGCTAAGAGGAGGCGAAAGAGTGAATTTTAGTGGAATAACAGCGGTAGAAATGATTTTATTTCAATTTGAGAATACACCTTTAATCCGATTTTTTTAATTTTACTAAGGACATTTGCATAAATTCAGATAAAGGGCGCTTAGTAGAGGCGAAAGAGTGAATTTTAGTGGAATAACAGCGGTAGAAATGATTTTATTTCGATTTGAGAATACACCTTTAATCCGATTTTTTTGTTTTACTAAGGACATTTGCATAAATTCAGATATAGGGCGCTAAGAGGAGGCGAAAGAGTGAATTTTAGTGGAATAACAGCGGTAGAAATTGAATTTATTTCGATTTGAGAATACACCTTTAATCCGATTTTTTAGTTTTACTAAGGACATTTGCATAAACTCAGATAAAGGGCGCTAAGAGGACGCGAAAGAGTGAATTTTAGTGGAATAACAGCGGTAGAAATTGAATTTATTTCGATTTGAGATTACACCTTTAATCCGATTTTTTTGTTTTACTAAGGACATTTGCATAAATTCAGATATAGGGCGCTAAGAGGAGGTCAAAGAGTGAATTTTAGTGGAATAACAGCGGTAGAAATTGAATTTATTTCGATTTGAGAATACACCTTTAATCCGATTTTTTTGTTTTACTAAGGACATTTGCATACATTCAGATAAAGGGCGCTAAGTAGAGGCGAAAGAGTGAATTTTAGTGGAGTAACAGCGGTAGGAATGAATTTATTTCGATTTGAGAATACACCTTTAATCCGATTTTTTAGTTTTACTAAGGAGATTTGCATAAATTCAGATAAAGGGCGCTAAGTAGAGGCGAAAGAGTGAATTTTAGTGGAATAACAGCGGTAGAAATGATTTTATTTCGATTTGAGAATACACCTTTAATCCGATTTTTTTGTTTTACTAAGGACATTTGCATAAATTCAGATAAAAGGCGCTAAGTAGAGGCGAAAGAATGAATTTTAGTGGAATAACAGCGGTAGAAATGAATTTATTTCGATTTGAGAATACACCTTTAATCCGATTTTTAAGTTTTACTAAGGAGATTTGCATAAATTCAGATATAGGGCGCTAAGAGGAGGCCAAAGAGTGAATTTTAGTGGAATAAAAGCGGTAGAAATTGAATTTATTTCGATTTGAGAATACACCTTTAATCCTATTTTTTAGTTTTACTAAGGAGATTTGCATAAATTCAGATAAAGGGCGCTGAGAGGAGGCGAAAGAGTGAATTTTAGTGGAATAACAGCGGTAGAAATGAATTCATTTCGATTTGAGAATACACCTTTAATCCGATTTTTTAGTTTTACTAAGGAGATTTGCATAAATTCAGATAAAGGGCGCTAAGAGGAGGCGAAAGAGTGAATTTTAGTGGAATAACAGCGGTAGAAATGAATTTATTTCGATTTGAGAATACACCTTTAATCCGATTTTTTTTTTTTACTAAGGAGATTTGCATAAATTCAGATAAAGGGCGCTAAGTAGAGGCGAAAGAGTGAATTTTAGTGGAATAACAGCGGTAGAAATGATTTTATTTCGATTTGAGAATACACCTTTAATCCGATTTTTTTGTTTTACTAAGGACATTTGCATAAATTCAGATAAAGGGCGCTAATTAGAGGCGAAAGAGTGAATTTTAGTGGAATAACAGCGGTAGAAATGAATTTATTTCGATTTGAGAATACACCTTTAATCCGATTTTTTAGTTTTACTAAGGACATTTGCATAAACTCAGATAAAGGGCGCTAAGAGGAGGCGAAAGAGTGAATTTTAGTGGAATAACAGCGGTAGAAATGATTTTATTTCGATTTGAGAATACACCTTTAATCCGATTTTTTAGTTTTACTAAGGACATTTGCATAAACTCAGATAAAGGGCGCTAAGAGGAGGCGAAAGAATGCATTTTAGTGGAATAACAGCGGTAGAAATGATTTTATTTCGATTTGAGAATACACCTTTTATCCGATTTTTTTGTTTTACTAAGGACATTTGCATAAATTCAGATAAAGGGCGCTAAGAGGAGGCGAAAGAGTGAATTTTAGTGGAATAACAGCGGTAGAAATTGAATTTATTTCGATTTGAGAATACACCTTTAATCCGATTTTTTAGTTTTACTAAGGACATTTGCATAAACTCAGATAAAGGGCGCTAAGAAGAGGCGAAAGAATGAATTTTAGTGGAATAACAGCGGTAGAAATGATTTTATTTCGATTTGAGAATACACCTTTAATCCGATTTTTTAGTTTTACTAAGTACATTTGCATAAACTCAGATAAAGGGCGCTAAGAGGAGGCGAAAGAGTGAATTTTAGTGGAATAACAGCGGTAGAAATGATTTTATTTCGATTTGAGAATACACCTTTAATCCGATTTTTTTGTTTTACTAAGGACATTTGCATAAATTCAGATAAATGGCGCTAAGAGGAGGCGAAAGAGTGAATTTTAGTGGAATAACAGCGGTAGAAATTGAATTTATTTCGATTTGAGAATACACCTTTAATCCGATTTTTTAGTTTTACTAAGGACATTTGCATAAACTCAGATAAAGGGCGCTAAGAGGAGGCGAAAGAGTTAATTTTAGTGGAATAACAGCGGTAGAAATTGAATTTATTTCGATTTGAGAATACACCTTTAATCCGATTTTTTAGTTTTACTAAGGACATTTGCATAAACTCAGATAAAGGGCGCTAAGAGGAGGCGAAAGAGTGAATTTTAGTGGAATAACAGCGGTAGAAATTGAACTTATTTCGATTTGAGATTACACCTTTAATCCGATTTTTTAGTTTTACTAAGGACATTTGCACACATTCAGATAAAGGGCGCTATATAGAGGCGAAAGAGTGAATTTTAGTGGAATAACAGCGGTAGAAATGATTTTATTTCGATTTGAGAATACACCTTTAATCCGATTTTTTTGTTTTACTAAGGACATTTGCATACATTCAGATAAAGGGCGCTAAGTAGAGGCGAAAGAGTGAATTTTAGTGGAATAACAGCGGTAGAAATGAATTTATTTCGATTTGAGAATACACCTTTAATCCGATTTTTTAGTTTTACTAAGGAGATTTGCATAAATTCAGATAAAGGGCGCTAAGTAGAGGCGAAAGCGTGAATTTTAGTGGAATAACAGCGGTAGAAATGATTTTATTTCGATTTGAGAATACACCTTTAATCCGATTTTTTTGTTTTACTAAGGACATTTGCATAAATTCAGATAAAAGGCGCTAAGTAGAGGCGAAAGAATGAATTTTAGTGGAATAACAGCGGTAGAAATGAATTTATTTCGATTTGAGAATACACCTTTAATCCGATTTTTTTGTTTTACTAAGGAGATTTGCATAAATTCAGATAAAGGGCGCTTAGTAGAGGCGAAAGAGTGAATTTTAGTGGAATAACAGCGGTAGAAATGAATTTATTTCGATTTGAGAATACACCTTTAATCCGATTTTTTAGTTTTACTAAGGACATTTGCATAAACTCAGATAAAGGGCGCTAAGAGGAGGCGAAAGAGTGAATTTTAGTGGAATAACAGCGGTAGAAATGATTTTATTTCAATTTGAGAATACACCTTTAATCCGATTTTTTTAATTTTACTAAGGACATTTGCATAAATTCAGATAAAGGGCGCTTAGTAGAGGCGAAAGAGTGAATTTTAGTGGAATAACAGCGGTAGAAATGATTTTATTTCGATTTGAGAATACACCTTTAATCCGATTTTTTTGTTTTACTAAGGACATTTGCATAAATTCAGATATAGGGCGCTAAGAGGAGGCGAAAGAGTGAATTTTAGTGGAATAACAGCGGTAGAAATTGAATTTATTTCGATTTGAGAATACACCTTTAATCCGATTTTTTAGTTTTACTAAGGACATTTGCATAAACTCAGATAAAGGGCGCTAAGAGGACGCGAAAGAGTGAATTTTAGTGGAATAACAGCGGTAGAAATTGAATTTATTTCGATTTGAGATTACACCTTTAATCCGATTTTTTTGTTTTACTAAGGACATTTGCATAAATTCAGATATAGGGCGCTAAGAGGAGGTCAAAGAGTGAATTTTAGTGGAATAACAGCGGTAGAAATTGAATTTATTTCGATTTGAGAATACACCTTTAATCCGATTTTTTTGTTTTACTAAGGACATTTGCATACATTCAGATAAAGGGCGCTAAGTAGAGGCGAAAGAGTGAATTTTAGTGGAGTAACAGCGGTAGGAATGAATTTATTTCGATTTGAGAATACACCTTTAATCCGATTTTTTAGTTTTACTAAGGAGATTTGCATAAATTCAGATAAAGGGCGCTAAGTAGAGGCGAAAGAGTGAATTTTAGTGGAATAACAGCGGTAGAAATGATTTTATTTCGATTTGAGAATACACCTTTAATCCGATTTTTTTGTTTTACTAAGGACATTTGCATAAATTCAGATAAAAGGCGCTAAGTAGAGGCGAAAGAATGAATTTTAGTGGAATAACAGAGGTAGAAATGAATTTATTTAGAATTTGAGAATACACCTTTAATCCGATTTTTAAGTTTTACTAAGGAGATTTGCATAAATTCAGATATAGGGCGCTAAGAGGAGGCCAAAGAGTGAATTTTTGTGGAATAAAAGCGGAAGAAATTGAATTTATTTCGATTTGAGAATACACCTTTAATCCTATTTTTTAGTTTTACTAAGGAGATTTGCATAAATTCAGATAAAGGGCGCTGAGAGGAGGCGAAAGAGTGAATTTTAGTGGAATAACAGCGGTAGAAATGAATTCATTTCGATTTGAGAATACACCTTTAATCCGATTTTTTAGTTTTACTAAGGAGATTTGCATAAATTCAGATAAAGGGCGCTAAGAGGAGGCGAAAGAGTGAATTTTAGTGGAATAACAGCGGTAGAAATGAATTTATTTCGATTTGAGAATACACCTTTAATCCGATTTTTTTGTTTTACTAAGGAGATTTGCATAAATTCAGATAAAGGGCGCTAAGTAGAGGCGAAAGAGTGAATTTTAGTGGAATAACAGCGGTAGAAATGATTTTATTTCGATTTGAGAATACACCTTTAATCCGATTTTTTTGTTTTACTAAGGACATTTGCATAAATTCAGATAAAGGGCGCTAATTAGAGGCGAAAGAGTGAATTTTAGTGGAATAACAGCGGTAGAAATGAATTTATTTCGATTTGAGAATACACCTTTAATCCGATTTTTTAGTTTTACTAAGGACATTTGCATAAACTCAGATAAAGGGCGCTAAGAGGAGGCGAAAGAGTGAATTTTAGTGGAATAACAGCGGTAGAAATGATTTTATTTCGATTTGAGAATACACCTTTAATCCGATTTTTTAGTTTTACTAAGGACATTTGCATAAACTCAGATAAAGGGCGCTAAGAGGAGGCGAAAGAATGAATTTTAGTGGAATAACAGCGGTAGAAATGATTTAATTTCGATTTGAGAATACACCTTTTATCCGATTTTTTTGTTTTACTAAGGACATTTGCATAAATTCAGATAAAGGGCGCTAAGAGGAGGTGAAAGAGTGAATTTTAGTGGAATAACAGCGGTAGAAATGAATTTATTTCGATTTGAGAATACACCTTTAATCCGATTTTTTTGTTTTACTAAGGACATTTGCATAAATTCAGATAAAGGGCGCTAAGAGGAGGCGAAAGAGTGAATTTTAGTGGAATAACAGCGGTAGAAATTGAATTTATTTCGATTTGAGAATACACCTTTAATCCGATTTTTTAGTTTTACTAAGGACATTTGCATAAACTCAGATAAAGGGCGCTAAGAAGAGGCGAAAGAATGAATTTTAGTGGAATAACAGCGGTAGAAATGATTTTATTTCGATTTGAGAATACACCTTTAATCCGATTTTTTAGTTTTACTAAGTACATTTGCATAAACTCAGATAAAGGGCGCTAAGAGGAGGCGAAAGAGTGAATTTTAGTGGAATAACAGCGGTAGAAATGATTTTATTTCGATTTGAGAATACACCTTTAATCCGATTTTTTTGTTTTACTAAGGACATTTGCATAAATTCAGATAAAGGGCGCTAAGAGGAGGCGAAAGAGTGAATTTTAGTGGAATAACAGCGGTAGAAATTGAATTTATTTCGATTTGAGAATACACCTTTAATCCGATTTTTTAGTTTTACTAAGGACATTTGCATAAACTCAGATAAAGGGCGCTAAGAGGAGGCGAAAGAGTTAATTTTAGTGGAATAACAGCGGTAGAAATTGAATTTATTTCGATTTGAGAATACACCTTTAATCCGATTTTTTAGTTTTACTAAGGACATTTGCATAAACTCAGATAAAGGGCGCTAAGAGGAGGCGAAAGAGTGAATTTTAGTGGAATAACAGCGGTAGAAATTGAACTTATTTCGATTTGAGATTACACCTTTAATCCGATTTTTTAGTTTTACTAAGGACATTTGCACACATTCAGATAAAGGGCGCTATGTAGAGGCGAAAGAGTGAATTTTAGTGGAATAACAGCGGTAGAAATGATTTTATTTCGATTTGAGAATACACCTTTAATCCGATTTTTTTGTTTTACTAAGGACATTTGCATACATTCAGATAAAGGGCGCTAAGTAGAGGCGAAAGAGTGAATTTTAGTGGAATAACAGCGGTAGAAATGAATTTATTTCGATTTGAGAATACACCTTTAATCCGATTTTTTAGTTTTACTAAGGAGATTTGCATAAATTCAGATAAAGGGCGCTAAGTAGAGGCGAAAGCGTGAATTTTAGTGGAATAACAGCGGTAGAAATGATTTTATTTCGATTTGAGAATACACCTTTAATCCGATTTTTTTGTTTTACTAAGGACATTTGCATAAATTCAGATAAAAGGCGCTAAGTAGAGGCGAAAGAATGAATTTTAGTGGAATAACAGCGGTAGAAATGAATTTATTTCGATTTGAGAATACACCTTTAATCCGATTTTTTAGTTTTACTAAGGAGATTTGCATAAATTCAGATATAGGGCGCTAAGAGGAGGCCAAAGAGTGAATTTTAGTGGAATAACAGCGGTAGAAATTGAATTTATTTCGATTTGAGAATACACCTTTAATCCGATTTTTTAGTTTTACTAAGGAGATTTGCATAAATTCAGATAAAGGGCGCTGAGAGGAGGCGAAAGAGTGAATTTTAGTGGAATAACAGCGGTAGAAATGAATTCATTTCGATTTGAGAATACACCTTTAATCCGATTTTTTAGTTTTACTAAGGAGATTTGCATAAATTCAGATAAAGGGCGCTAAGAGGAGGCGAAAGAGTGAATTTTAGTGGATTAACAGCGGTAGAAATTGAATTTATTTCGATTTGAGAATACACCTTTAATCCGATTTTTTAGTTTTACTAAGGACATTTGCATAAATTCAGATAAAGGGCGCTAAGAGGAGGCGAAAGAGTGAATTTTAGTGGAATAACAGCGGTAGAAATTGAATTTATTTCGATTTGAGAATACACCTTTAATCCGATTTTTTTGTTTTACTAAGGAGATTTGCATAAATTCAGATAAAGGGCGCTAAGAGGAGGCAAAAGAGTGAATTTTATGGAATAACAGCGGTAGAAATTCAATTTATTTCGATTTGAGAATACACCTTTAATCCTATTTTTTTGTTTTTCTAAGGAGATTTGCATAAATTCAGATAAAGGGCGCTAAGAGGAGGCGAAAGAGTGAATTTTAGTGGAATAACAGCGGTAGAAATTGAATTTATTTCGATTTGAGAATACACCTTTAATCCGATTTTTTTGTTTTACTAAGGACATTTGCATAAATTCAGTTAAAGGGCGCTAAGAGGAGGCGAAAGAGTGAATTTTAGTGGAATAACAGCGGTAGAAATGAATTTATTTCGAAATTCAAAGTTCCACGAACTAGCCGTGAAAACTTTAACGGCGTTACCCTCTGATATTGCACAATAGCAAATTTTCCATAGAGAAAAAATCATTTGCCTTGACCGGGACACGAACCCGGACCCCCTGATTTCCGGCCAGGTGCTCTACCAGTTGAGCTACCAAGGCATCCTCTTTCTCTGTGGAAATTATAGAGCCTTAAGGGACAAGATAGAAACGGACTGCTAGACATATCAATGTCACAAAGCAGCCGAAGTCGTGCGCAAGGCGCCACCGTCCACGAGGTTAAGGCCGACGTTTAAACACTGAGGTGCTTACTTTTAACGCAATTCACAGGTCCACGAACTAGCCGTGAAAACTTTAACGGCGTTACCCGCTGATATTGCACAATAGCAAATTTTCCACAGAGAAAAAATCATTTGCCTTGACCGGGACAAGGCAAATGATTTTTTCTCTGTGGAAAATTTGCTATTGTGAATTTATTTCGATTTGAGAATACACCTTTAATCCGATTATTTTGTTTTACTAAGGACATTTGCATAAATTCAGATAAAGGGCGCTAAGAAGAGGCGAAAGAGTGAATTTTAGTGGAATAACAGCGGTAGAAATGAATTTATTTCGATTTGAGAATACATCTTTAATCCGATTTTTTAGTTTTACTAAGGAGATTTGCATAAATTCAGATAAAGGGCGCAAAGAGGAGGCAAAAGAGTGAATTTTATGGAATAACAGCGGTAGAAATTCAATTTATTTCGATTTGAGAATACACCTTTAATCCTATTTTTTTGTTTTTCTAAGGAGATTTGCATAAATTCAGATAAGGGGCGCTAAGTGGAGGCGAAAGAGTGAATTTTAGTGGAATAACAGCGGTAGAAATTGAATTTATTTCGATTTGAGAATACACCTTTAATCCGATTTTTTAGTTTTACTAAGTACATTTGCATAAACTCAGATAAAGGGCGCTAAGAGGAGGCGAAAGAGTGAATTTTAGTGGAATAACAGCGGTAGAAATCAATTTATTTCGATTTGAGAATACACCTTTAATCCGATATTTTAGTTTTACTAAGGACATTTGCATAAATTCAGATAAAGGGCGCTAAGAGGAGGCGAAAGAGTGACTTTTAGTGGAATAACAGCGGTAGAAATGAATTTATTTCGATTTGAGAATACACCTTAAATCGATTTTTTAGTTTTACTAAGGACAGTTGCATAAACTCAGATAAAGGGCGCTAAGAGGAGGCGAAAGAGTGAATTTTAGTGGAATAACAGCGGTAGAAATGAATTTATTTAGAATTTGAGAATACACCTTTAATCCGATTTTTTAGTTTTACTAAGGACATTTGCATAAACTCAGATAAAGGGCGCTAAGAGGAGGCGAAAGAATGAATTTTAGTGGAATAACAGCGGTAGAAATGATTTTATTTCGATTTGAGAATACACCTTTAATCCGATTTTTTTGTTTTACTAAGGACATTTGCATAAATTCAGATAAAGGGCGCTAAGAGGAGGTGAAAGAGTGAATTTTAGTGGAATAACAGCGGTAGAAATGAATTTATTTCGATTTGAGAATACACCTTTAATCCGATTTTTTTGTTTTACTAAGGAGATTTGCATAAATTCAGATAAAGGGCGCTAAGAGGAGGCGAAAGAATGAATTTTAGTGGAATAACAGCGGTAGAAATGATTTTATTTCGATTTGAGAATACACCTTTAATCCGATTTTTTTGTTTTACTAAGGACATTTGCATATATTCAGATAAAGGGCGCTAAGTAGAGGCGAAAGAGTGAATTTTAGTGGAATAACAGCGGTAGAAATGATTTTATTTCGATTTGAGAATACACCTTTAATCCGATTTTTTTGTTTTACTGAGGAGAATTGCATAAATTCAGATAAAGGGCGCTAAGAGGAGGCGAAAGAGTGAATTTTAGTGGAATAACAGCGGTAGAAATGAATTTATTTCGATTTGAGAATACACCTTTAATCCGATTTTTTTGTTTTACTAAGGACATTTGCATACATTCAGATAAAGGGCGCTAAGAGGAGGCGAAAGAATGAATTTTAGTGGAATAACAGCGGTAGAAATGAATTTATTTCGATTTGAGAATACACCTTTAATCCGATTTTTTAGTTTTACTAACGACATTTGCATAAACTCAGATAAAGGGCGCTAAGAGGAGGCGAAAGAGTGAATTTTAGTGGAATAACAGCGGTAGAAATGATTTTATTTCGATTTGAGAATACACCTTTAATCCGATTTTTTAGTTTTACTAAGGAAATTTGCATAAATTCAGATAAAGGGCGCTAAGAGGAGGCGAAAGAGTGAATTTTAGTGGAATAACAGCGGTAGAAATGATTTTATTTCGATTTGAGAATACATCTTCAATCCGATTTTTTTGTTTTACTATAGACATTTGCATAAATTCAGATAAAGGGCGCTAAAAGGAGGCGAAAGAGTGAATTTTAGTGGAATAACAGCGGTAGAAATGAATTTATTTCGATTTGAGAATGCACCTTTAATCCGATTTTTTTGTTTTACTAAGCACATTTGCATAAATTCAGATAAAGGGCGCTAAGAGGAGGCGAAAGAGTGAATTTTAGTGGAATAACAGTGGTAGAAATGAATTTATTTCGATTTGAGAATACACCTTTAATCCGATTTTTTTGTTTTACTAAGGAGATTTGCATAAATTCAGATAAAGGGCGCTAAGAGGAGGCGAAAGAATGAATTTTAGTGGAATAACAGCGGTAGAAATGATTTTATTTCGATTTGAGAATACACCTTTAATCCGATTATTTTGTTTTACTAAGGACATTTGCATAAATTCAGATAAAAGGCGCTAAGTAGAGGCGAAAGAATGAATTTTAGTGGAATAACAGCGGTAGAAATGAATTTATTTCGATTTGAGAATACACCTTTAATCCGATTTTTTAGTTTTACTAAGGAGATTTGCATAAATTCAGATATAGGGCGCTAAGAGGAGGCCAAAGAGTGAATTTTAGTGGAATAACAGCGGTAGAAATTGAATTTATTTCGATTTGAGAATACACCTTTAATCCGATTTTTTAGTTTTACTAAGGAGATTTGCATAAATTCAGATAAAGGGCGCTGAGAGGAGGCGAAAGAGTGAATTTTAGTGGAATAACAGCGGTAGAAATGAATTCATTTCGATTTGAGAATACACCTTTAATCCGATTTTTTAGTTTTACTAAGGAGATTTGCATAAATTCAGATAAAGGGCGCTAAGAGGAGGCGAAAGAGTGAATTTTAGTGGAATAACAGCGGTAGAAATTGAATTTATTTCGATTTGAGAATACACCTTTAATCCGATTTTTTAGTTTTACTAAGGACATTTGCATAAATTCAGATAAAGGGCGCTAAGAGGAGGCGAAAGAGTGAATTTTAGTGGAATAACAGCGGTAGAAATTGAATTTATTTCGATTTGAGAATACACCTTTAATCCGATTTTTTTGTTTTACTAAGGAGATTTGCATAAATTCAGATAAAGGGCGCTAAGAGGAGGCAAAAGAGTGAATTTTATGGAATAACAGCGGTAGAAATTCAATTTATTTCGATTTGAGAATACACCTTTAATCCTATTTTTTTGTTTTTCTAAGGAGATTTGCATAAATTCAGATAAAGGGCGCTAAGAGGAGGCGAAAGAGTGAATTTTAGTGGAATAACAGCGGTAGAAATTGAATTTATTTCGATTTGAGAATACACCTTTAATCCGATTTTTTAGTTTTACTAAGGACATTTGCATAAATTCAGTTAAAGGGCGCTAAGAGGAGGCGAAAGAGTGAATTTTAGTGGAATAACAGCGGTAGAAATGAATTTATTTCGAAATTCAAAGGTCCACGAACTAGCCGTGAAAACTTTAACGGCGTTACCCTCTGATATTGCACAATAGCAAATTTTCCATAGAGAAAAAATCATTTGCCTTGACCGGGACACGAACCCGGACCCCCTGATTTCCGGCCAGGTGCTCTACCAGTTGAGCTACCAAGGCATCCTCTTTCTCTGTGGAAATTATAGAGCCTTAAGGGACAAGATAGAAACGGACTGCTAGACATATCAATGTCACAAAGCAGCCGAAGTCGTGCGCAAGGCGCCACCGTCCACGAGGTTAAGGCCGACGTTTAAACACTGAGGTGCTTACTTTTAACGAAATTCACAGGTCCACGAACTAGCCGTGAAAACTTTAACGGCGTTACCCGCTGATATTGCACAATAGCAAATTTTCCACAGAGAAAAAATCATTTGCCTTGACCGGGACAAGGCAAATGATTTTTTCTCTGTGGAAAATTTGCTATTGTGAATTTATTTCGATTTGAGAATACACCTTTAATCCGATTATTTTGTTTTACTAAGGACATTTGCATAAATTCAGATAAAGGGCGCTAAGAAGAGGCGAAAGAGTGAATTTTAGTGGAATAACAGCGGTAGAAATGAATTTATTTCGATTTGAGAATACATCTTTAATCCGATTTTTTAGTTTTACTAAGGAGATTTGCATAAATTCAGATAAAGGGCGCTAAGAGGAGGCAAAAGAGTGAATTTTATGGAATAACAGCGGTAGAAATTCAATTTATTTCGATTTGAGAATACACCTTTAATCCTATTTTTTTGTTTTTCTAAGGAGATTTGCATAAATTCAGATAAAGGGCGCTAAGAGGAGGCGAAAGAGTGAATTTTAGTGGAATAACAGCGGTAGAAATTGAATTTATTTCGATTTGAGAATACACCTTTAATCCGATTTTTTAGTTTTACTAAGTACATTTGCATAAACTCAGATAAAGGGCGCTAAGAGGCGGCGAAAGAGTGAATTTTAGTGGAATAACAGCGGTAGAAATCAATTTATTTCGATTTGAGAATACACCTTTAATCCGATATTTTAGTTTTACTAAGGACATTTGCATAAATTCAGATAAAGGGCGCTAAGAGGAGGCGAAAGAGTGAATTTTAGTGGAATAACAGCGGTAGAAATGAATTTATTTCGATTTGAGAATACACCTTAAATAGATTTTTTAGTTTTACTAAGGACAGTTGCATAAACTCAGATAAAGGGCGCTAAGAGGAGGCGAAAGAGTGAATTTTAGTGGAATAACAGCGGTAGAAATGAATTTATTTAGAATTTGAGAATACACCTTTAATCCGATTTTTTAGTTTTACTAAGGACATTTGCATAAACTCAGATAAAGGGCGCTAAGAGGAGGCGAAAGAATGAATTTTAGTGGAATAACAGCGGTAGAAATGATTTTATTTCGATTTGAGAATACACCTTTAATCCGATTTTTTTGTTTTACTAAGGACATTTGCATAAATTCAGATAAAGGGCGCTAAGAGGAGGTGAAAGAGTGAATTTTAGTGGAATAACAGCGGTAGAAATGAATTTATTTCGATTTGAGAATACACCTTTAATCCGATTTTTTTGTTTTACTAAGGAGATTTGCATAAATTCAGATAAAGGGCGCTAAGAGGAGGCGAAAGAATGAATTTTAGTGGAATAACAGCGGTAGAAATGATTTTATTTCGATTTGAGAATACACCTTTAATCCGATTTTTTTGTTTTACTAAGGACATTTGCATATATTCAGATAAAGGGCGCTAAGTAGAGGCGAAAGAGTGAATTTTAGTGGAATAACAGCGGTAGAAATGATTTTATTTCGATTTGAGAATACACCTTTAATCCGATTTTTTTGTTTTACTGAGGAGAATTGCATAAATTCATATAAAGGGCGCTAAGAGGAGGCGAAAGAGTGAATTTTAGTGGAATAACAGCGGTAGAAATGAATTTATTTCGATTTGAGAATACACCTTTAATCCGATTTTTTTGTTTTACTAAGGACATTTGCATACATTCAGATAAAGGGCGCTAAGAGGAGGCGAAAGAATGAATTTTAGTGGAATAACAGCGGTAGAAATGAATTTATTTCGATTTGAGAATACACCTTTAATCCGATTTTTTAGTTTTACTAACGACATTTGCATAAACTCAGACAAAGGGCGCTAAGAGGAGGCGAAAGAGTGAATTTTAGTGGAATAACAGCGGTAGAAATGATTTTATTTCGATTTGAGAATACACCTTTAATCCGATTTTTTAGTTTTACTAAGGACATTTGCATAAATTCAGATAAAGGGCGCTAAGAGGAGGCGAAAGAGTGAATTTTAGTGGAATAACAGCGGTAGAAATGATTTTATTTCGATTTGAGAATACATCTTCAATCCGATTTTTTTTTTTTACTATAGACATTTGCATAAATTCAGATAAAGGGCGTTAAAGGAGGCGAAAGAGTGAATTTTAGTGGAATAACAGCGATAGAAATGAATTTATTTCGATTTGAGAATGCACCTTTAATCCGATTTTTTTGTTTTACTAAGCACATTTGCATAAATTCAGATAAAGGGCGCTAAGAGGAGGCGAAAGAGTGAATTTTAGTGGAATAACAGTGGTAGAAATGAATTTATTTCGATTTGAGAATACACCTTTAATCCGATTTTTTTGTTTTACTAAGGAGATTTGCACACATTCAGATAAAGGGCGCTATGTAGAGGCGAAAGAGTGAATTTTAGTGGAATAACAGCGGTAGAAATGATTTTATTTCGATTTGAGAATACACCTTTAATCCGATTTTTTTGTTTTACTAAGGACATTTGCATACATTCAGATAAAGGGCGCTAAGTAGAGGCGAAAGAGTGAATTTTAGTGGAATAACAGCGGTAGAAATGAATTTATTTCGATTTGAGAATACACCTTTAATCCGATTTTTTAGTTTTACTAAGGAGATTTGCATAAATTCAGATAAAGGGCGCTAAGTAGAGGCGAAAGCGTGAATTTTAGTGGAATAACAGCGGTAGAAATGATTTTATTTCGATTTGAGAATACACCTTTAATCCGATTTTTTTGTTTTACTAAGGACATTTGCATAAATTCAGATAAAAGGCGCTAAGTAGAGGCGAAAGAATGAATTTTAGTGGAATAACAGCGGTAGAAATTGAATTTATTTCGATTTGAGAATACACCTTTAATCCGATTTTTTAGTTTTACTAAGGAGATTTGCATAAATTCAGATAAAGGGCGCTGAGAGGAGGCGAAAGAGTGAATTTTAGTGGAATAACAGCGGTAGAAATGAATTCATTTCGATTTGAGAATACACCTTTAATCCGATTTTTTAGTTTTACTAAGGAGATTTGCATAAATTCAGATAAAGGGCGCTAAGAGGAGGCGAAAGAGTGAATTTTAGTGGATTAACAGCGGTAGAAATTGAATTTATTTCGATTTGAGAATACACCTTTAATCCGATTTTTTAGTTTTACTAAGGACATTTGCATAAATTCAGATAAAGGGCGCTAAGAGGAGGCGAAAGAGTGAATTTTAGTGGAATAACAGCGGTAGAAATTGAATTTATTTCGATTTGAGAATACACCTTTAATCCGATTTTTTTGTTTTACTAAGGAGATTTGCATAAATTCAGATAAAGGGCGCTAAGAGGAGGCAAAAGAGTGAATTTTATGGAATAACAGCGGTAGAAATTCAATTTATTTCGATTTGAGAATACACCTTTAATCCTATTTTTTTGTTTTTCTAAGGAGATTTGCATAAATTCAGATAAAGGGCGCTAAGAGGAGGCGAAAGAGTGAATTTTAGTGGAATAACAGCGGTAGAAATTGAATTTATTTCGATTTGAGAATACACCTTTAATCCGATTTTTTTGTTTTACTAAGGACATTTGCATAAATTCAGTTAAAGGGCGCTAAGAGGAGGCGAAAGAGTGAATTTTAGTGGAATAACAGCGGTAGAAATGAATTTATTTCGAAATTCAAAGTTCCACGAACTAGCCGTGAAAACTTTAACGGCGTTACCCTCTGATATTGCACAATAGCAAATTTTCCATAGAGAAAAAATCATTTGCCTTGACCGGGACACGAACCCGGACCCCCTGATTTCCGGCCAGGTGCTCTACCAGTTGAGCTACCAAGGCATCCTCTTTCTCTGTGGAAATTATAGAGCCTTAAGGGACAAGATAGAAACGGACTGCTAGACATATCAATGTCACAAAGCAGCCGAAGTCGTGCGCAAGGCGCCACCGTCCACGAGGTTAAGGCCGACGTTTAAACACTGAGGTGCTTACTTTTAACGCAATTCACAGGTCCACGAACTAGCCGTGAAAACTTTAACGGCGTTACCCGCTGATATTGCACAATAGCAAATTTTCCACAGAGAAAAAATCATTTGCCTTGACCGGGACAAGGCAAATGATTTTTTCTCTGTGGAAAATTTGCTATTGTGAATTTATTTCGATTTGAGAATACACCTTTAATCCGATTATTTTGTTTTACTAAGGACATTTGCATAAATTCAGATAAAGGGCGCTAAGAAGAGGCGAAAGAGTGAATTTTAGTGGAATAACAGCGGTAGAAATGAATTTATTTCGATTTGAGAATACATCTTTAATGCGATTTTTTAGTTTTACTAAGGAGATTTGCATAAATTCAGATAAAGGGCGCAAAGAGGAGGCAAAAGAGTGAATTTTATGGAATAACAGCGGTAGAAATTCAATTTATTTCGATTTGAGAATACACCTTTAATCCTATTTTTTTGTTTTTCTAAGGAGATTTGCATAAATTCAGATAAAGGGCGCTAAGTGGAGGCGAAAGAGTGAATTTTAGTGGAATAACAGCGGTAGAAATTGAATTTATTTCGATTTGAGAATACACCTTTAATCCGATTTTTTAGTTTTACTAAGTACATTTGCATAAACTCAGATAAAGGGCGCTAAGAGGAGGCGAAAGAGTGAATTTTAGTGGAATAACAGCGGTAGAAATCAATTTATTTCGATTTGAGAATACACCTTTAATCCGATATTTTAGTTTTACTAAGGACATTTGCATAAATTCAGATAAAGGGCGCTAAGAGGAGGCGAAAGAGTGACTTTTAGTGGAATAACAGCGGTAGAAATGAATTTATTTCGATTTGAGAATACACCTTAAATCGATTTTTTAGTTTTACTAAGGACAGTTGCATAAACTCAGATAAAGGGCGCTAAGAGGAGGCGAAAGAGTGAATTTTAGTGGAATAACAGCGGTAGAAATGAATTTATTTAGAATTTGAGAATACACCTTTAATCCGATTTTTTAGTTTTACTAAGGACATTTGCATAAACTCAGATAAAGGGCGCTAAGAGGAGGCGAAAGAATGAATTTTAGTGGAATAACAGCGGTAGAAATGATTTTATTTCGATTTGAGAATACACCTTTAATCCGATTTTTTTGTTTTACTAAGGACATTTGCATAAATTCAGATAAAGGGCGCTAAGAGGAGGTGAAAGAGTGAATTTTAGTGGAATAACAGCGGTAGAAATGAATTTATTTCGATTTGAGAATACACCTTTAATCCGATTTTTTTGTTTTACTAAGGAGATTTGCATAAATTCAGATAAAGGGCGCTAAGAGGAGGCGAAAGAATGAATTTTAGTGGAATAACAGCGGTAGAAATGATTTTATTTCGATTTGAGAATACACCTTTAATCCGATTTTTTTGTTTTACTAAGGACATTTGCATATATTCAGATAAAGGGCGCTAAGTAGAGGCGAAAGAGTGAATTTTAGTGGAATAACAGCGGTAGAAATGATTTTATTTCGATTTGAGAATACACCTTTAATCCGATTTTTTTGTTTTACTGAGGAGAATTGCATAAATTCAGATAAAGGGCGCTAAGAGGAGGCGAAAGAGTGAATTTTAGTGGAATAACAGCGGTAGAAATGAATTTATTTCGATTTGAGAATACACCTTTAATCCGATTTTTTTGTTTTACTAAGGACATTTGCATACATTCAGATAAAGGGCGCTAAGAGGAGGCGAAAGAATGAATTTTAGTGGAATAACAGCGGTAGAAATGAATTTATTTCGATTTGAGAATACACCTTTAATCCGATTTTTTAGTTTTACTAACGACATTTGCATAAACTCAGATAAAGGGCGCTAAGAGGAGGCGAAAGAGTGAATTTTAGTGGAATAACAGCGGTAGAAATGATTTTATTTCGATTTGAGAATACACCTTTAATCCGATTTTTTAGTTTTACTAAGGACATTTGCATAAATTCAGATAAAGGGCGCTAAGAGGAGGCGAAAGAGTGAATTTTAGTGGAATAACAGCGGTAGAAATGATTTTATTTCGATTTGAGAATACATCTTCAATCCGATTTTTTTGTTTTACTATAGACATTTGCATAAATTCAGATAAAGGGCGCTAAAAGGAGGCGAAAGAGTGAATTTTAGTGGAATAACAGCGGTAGAAATGAATTTATTTCGATTTGAGAATGCACCTTTAATCCGATTTTTTTGTTTTACTAAGCACATTTGCATAAATTCAGATAAAGGGCGCTAAGAGGAGGCGAAAGAGTGAATTTTAGTGGAATAACAGTGGTAGAAATGAATTTATTTCGATTTGAGAATACACCTTTAATCCGATTTTTTTGTTTTACTAAGGAGATTTGCATAAATTCAGATAAAGGGCGCTAAGAGGAGGCGAAAGAATGAATTTTAGTGGAATAACAGCGGTAGAAATGATTTTATTTCGATTTGAGAATACACCTTTAATCCGATTATTTTGTTTTACTAAGGACATTTGCATAAATTCAGATAAAAGGCGCTAAGTAGAGGCGAAAGAATGAATTTTAGTGGAATAACAGCGGTAGAAATGAATTTATTTCGATTTGAGAATACACCTTTAATCCGATTTTTTAGTTTTACTAAGGAGATTTGCATAAATTCAGATATAGGGCGCTAAGAGGAGGCCAAAGAGTGAATTTTAGTGGAATAACAGCGGTAGAAATTGAATTTATTTCGATTTGAGAATACACCTTTAATCCGATTTTTTAGTTTTACTAAGGAGATTTGCATAAATTCAGATAAAGGGCGCTGAGAGGAGGCGAAAGAGTGAATTTTAGTGGAATAACAGCGGTAGAAATGAATTCATTTCGATTTGAGAATACACCTTTAATCCGATTTTTTAGTTTTACTAAGGAGATTTGCATAAATTCAGATAAAGGGCGCTAAGAGGAGGCGAAAGAGTGAATTTTAGTGGAATAACAGCGGTAGAAATTGAATTTATTTCGATTTGAGAATACACCTTTAATCCGATTTTTTAGTTTTACTAAGGACATTTGCATAAATTCAGATAAAGGGCGCTAAGAGGAGGCGAAAGAGTGAATTTTAGTGGAATAACAGCGGTAGAAATTGAATTTATTTCGATTTGAGAATACACCTTTAATCCGATTTTTTTGTTTTACTAAGGAGATTTGCATAAATTCAGATAAAGGGCGCTAAGAGGAGGCAAAAGAGTGAATTTTATGGAATAACAGCGGTAGAAATTCAATTTATTTCGATTTGAGAATACACCTTTAATCCTATTTTTTTGTTTTTCTAAGGAGATTTGCATAAATTCAGATAAAGGGCGCTAAGAGGAGGCGAAAGAGTGAATTTTAGTGGAATAACAGCGGTAGAAATTGAATTTATTTCGATTTGAGAATACACCTTTAATCCGATTTTTTAGTTTTACTAAGGACATTTGCATAAATTCAGTTAAAGGGCGCTAAGAGGAGGCGAAAGAGTGAATTTTAGTGGAATAACAGCGGTAGAAATGAATTTATTTCGAAATTCAAAGGTCCACGAACTAGCCGTGAAAACTTTAACGGCGTTACCCTCTGATATTGCACAATAGCAAATTTTCCATAGAAAAAAAATCATTTGCCTTGACCGGGACACGAACCCGGACCCCCTGATTTCCGGCCAGGTGCTCTACCAGTTGAGCTACCAAGGCATCCTCTTTCTCTGTGGAAATTATAGAGCCTTAAGGGACAAGATAGAAACGGACTGCTAGACATATCAATGTCACAAAGCAGCCGAAGTCGTGCGCAAGGCGCCACCGTCCACGAGGTTAAGGCCGACGTTTAAACACTGAGGTGCTTACTTTTAACGAAATTCACAGGTCCACGAACTAGCCGTGAAAACTTTAACGGCGTTACCCGCTGATATTGCACAATAGCAAATTTTCCACAGAGAAAAAATCATTTGCCTTGACCGGGACAAGGCAAATGATTTTTTCTCTGTGGAAAATTTGCTATTGTGAATTTATTTCGATTTGAGAATACACCTTTAATCCGATTATTTTGTTTTACTAAGGACAATTGCATAAATTCAGATAAAGGGCGCTTAGAGGAGGCAAGAGAGTGAATTTTAGTGGAATAACAGCGGTAGAAATGATTTTATTTCGATTTGAGAATACACCTTTAATCCGATTTTTTAGTTTTACTAAGGACATTTGCATAAATTCAGATAAAGGGCGCTAAGAGGAGGCGAAAGAGTGAATTTTAGTGGAATAACAGCGGTAGAAATGATTTTATTTCGATTTGAGAATACATCTTCAATCCGATTTTTTTGTTTTACTATAGACATTTGCATAAATTCAGATAAAGGGCGCTAAAAGGAGGCGAAAGAGTGAATTTTAGTGGAATAACAGCGGTAGAAATGAATTTATTTCGATTTGAGAATGCACCTTTAATCCGATTTTTTTGTTTTACTAAGCACATTTGCATAAATTCAGATAAAGGGCGCTAAGAGGAGGCGAAAGAGTGAATTTTAGTGGAATAACAGTGGTAGAAATGAATTTATTTCGATTTGAGAATACACCTTTAATCCGATTTTTTTGTTTTACTAAGGAGATTTGCATAAATTCAGATAAAGGGCGCTAAGAGGAGGCGAAAGAATGAATTTTAGTGGAATAACAGCGGTAGAAATGATTTTATTTCGATTTGAGAATACACCTTTAATCCGATTATTTTGTTTTACTAAGGACATTTGCATAAATTCAGATAAAAGGCGCTAAGTAGAGGCGAAAGAATGAATTTTAGTGGAATAACAGCGGTAGAAATGAATTTATTTCGATTTGAGAATACACCTTTAATCCGATTTTTTAGTTTTACTAAGGAGATTTGCATAAATTCAGATATAGGGCGCTAAGAGGAGGCCAAAGAGTGAATTTTAGTGGAATAACAGCGGTAGAAATTGAATTTATTTCGATTTGAGAATACACCTTTAATCCGATTTTTTAGTTTTACTAAGGAGATTTGCATAAATTCAGATAAAGGGCGCTGAGAGGAGGCGAAAGAGTGAATTTTAGTGGAATAACAGCGGTAGAAATGAATTCATTTCGATTTGAGAATACACCTTTAATCCGATTTTTTAGTTTTACGAAGGAGATTTGCATAAATTCAGATAAAGGGCGCTAAGAGGAGGCGAAAGAGTGAATTTTAGTGGAATAACAGCGGTAGAAATTGAATTTATTTCGATTTGAGAATACACCTTTAATCCGATTTTTTAGTTTTACTAAGGACATTTGCATAAATTCAGATAAAGGGCGCTAAGAGGAGGCGAAAGAGTGAATTTTAGTGGAATAACAGCGGTAGAAATTGAATTTATTTCGATTTGAGAATACACCTTTAATCCGATTTTTTTGTTTTACTAAGGAGATTTGCATAAATTCAGATAAAGGGCGCTAAGAGGAGGCAAAAGAGTGAATTTTATGGAATAACAGCGGTAGAAATTCAATTTATTTCGATTTGAGAATACACCTTTAATCCTATTTTTTTGTTTTTCTAAGGAGATTTGCATAAATTCAGATAAAGGGCGCTAAGAGGAGGCGAAAGAGTGAATTTTAGTGGAATAACAGCGGTAGAAATTGAATTTATTTCGATTTGAGAATACACCTTTAATCCGATTTTTTAGTTTTACTAAGGACATTTGCATAAATTCAGTTAAAGGGCGCTAAGAGGAGGCGAAAGAGTGAATTTTAGTGGAATAACAGCGGTAGAAATGAATTTATTTCGAAATTCAAAGGTCCACGAACTAGCCGTGAAAACTTTAACGGCGTTACCCTCTGATATTGCACAATAGCAAATTTTCCATAGAGAAAAAATCATTTGCCTTGACCGGGACACGAACCCGGACCCCCTGATTTCCGGCCAGGTGCTCTACCAGTTGAGCTACCAAGGCATCCTCTTTCTCTGTGGAAATTATAGAGCCTTAAGGGACAAGATAGAAACGGACTGCTAGACATATCAATGTCACAAAGCAGCCGAAGTCGTGCGCAAGGCGCCACCGTCCACGAGGTTAAGGCCGACGTTTAAACACTGAGGTGCTTACTTTTAACGAAATTCACAGGTCCACGAACTAGCCGTGAAAACTTTAACGGCGTTACCCGCTGATATTGCACAATAGCAAATTTTCCACAGAGAAAAAATCATTTGCCTTGACCGGGACAAGGCAAATGATTTTTTCTCTGTGGAAAATTTGCTATTGTGAATTTATTTCGATTTGAGAATACACCTTTAATCCGATTATTTTGTTTTACTAAGGACATTTGCATAAATTCAGATAAAGGGCGCTAAGAAGAGGCGAAAGAGTGAATTTTAGTGGAATAACAGCGGTAGAAATGAATTTATTTCGATTTGAGAATACATCTTTAATCCGATTTTTTAGTTTTACTAAGGAGATTTGCATAAATTCAGATAAAGGGCGCTAAGAGGAGGCAAAAGAGTGAATTTTATGGAATAACAGCGGTAGAAATTCAATTTATTTCGATTTGAGAATACACCTTTAATCCTATTTTTTTGTTTTTCTAAGGAGATTTGCATAAATTCAGATAAAGGGCGCTAAGAGGAGGCGAAAGAGTGAATTTTAGTGGAATAACAGCGGTAGAAATGAATTTATTTCGATTTGAGAATACACCTTAAATCGATTTTTTAGTTTTACTAAGGACAGTTGCATAAACTCAGATAAAGGGCGCTAAGAGGAGGCGAAAGAGTGAATTTTAGTGGAATAACAGCGGTAGAAATGAATTTATTTAGAATTTGAGAATACACCTTTAATCCGATTTTTTAGTTTTACTAAGGACATTTGCATAAACTCAGATAAAGGGCGCTAAGAGGAGGCGAAAGAATGAATTTTAGTGGAATAACAGCGGTAGAAATGATTTTATTTCGATTTGAGAATACACCTTTAATCCGATTTTTTTGTTTTACTAAGGACATTTGCATAAATTCAGATAAAGGGCGCTAAGAGGAGGTGAAAGAGTGAATTTTAGTGGAATAACAGCGGTAGAAATGAATTTATTTCGATTTGAGAATACACCTTTAATCCGATTTTTTTGTTTTACTAAGGAGATTTGCATAAATTCAGATAAAGGGCGCTAAGAGGAGGCGAAAGAATGAATTTTAGAGGAATAACAGCGGTAGAAATGATTTTATTTCGATTTGAGAATACACCTTTAATCCGATTTTTTTGTTTTACTAAGGACATTTGCATATATTCAGATAAAGGGCGCTAAGTAGAGGCGAAAGAGTGAATTTTAGTGGAATAACAGCGGTAGAAATGATTTTATTTCGATTTGAGAATACACCTTTAATCCGATTTTTTTGTTTTACTGAGGAGAATTGCATAAATTCAGATAAAGGGCGATAAGAGGAGGCGAAAGAGTGAATTTTAGTGGAATAACAGCGGTAGAAATGAATTTATTTCGATTTGAGAATAC
This sequence comes from Platycnemis pennipes, assembly GCA_933228895.1. Taxonomy (NCBI): domain Eukaryota; kingdom Metazoa; phylum Arthropoda; class Insecta; order Odonata; family Platycnemididae; genus Platycnemis; species Platycnemis pennipes. The sequence goes on from OW121847.1 coordinate 170,208,444, forward strand.
ACCTTTAATCCGATTTTTTTGTTTTACTAAGGACATTTGCATACATTCAGATAAAGGGCGCTAAGAGGAGGCGAAAGAATGAATTTTAGTGGAATAACAGCGGTAGAAATGAATTTATTTCGATTTGAGAATACACCTTTAATCCGATTTTTTAGTTTTACTAACGACATTTGCATAAACTCAGACAAAGGGCGCTAAGAGGAGGCGAAAGAGTGAATTTTAGTGGAATAACAGCGGTAGAAATGATTTTATTTCGATTTGAGAATACACCTTTAATCCGATTTTTTAGTTTTACTAAGGACATTTGCATAAATTCAGATAAAGGGCGCTAAGAGGAGGCGAAAGAGTGAATTTTAGTGGAATAACAGCGGTAGAAATGATTTTATTTCGATTTGAGAATACATCTTCAATCCGATTTTTTTGTTTTACTATAGACATTTGCATAAATTCAGATAAAGGGCGTTAAAGGAGGCGAAAGAGTGAATTTTAGTGGAATAACAGCGATAGAAATGAATTTATTTCGATTTGAGAATGCACCTTTAATCCGATTTTTTTGTTTTACTAAGCACATTTGCATAAATTCAGATAAAGGGCGCTAAAAGGAGGCGAAAGAGTGAATTTTAGTGGAATAACAGTGGTAGAAATGAATTTATTTCGATTTGAGAATACACCTTTAATCCGATTTTTTTGTTTTACTAAGGAGATTTGCATAAATTCAGATAAAGGGCGCTAAGAGGAGGCGAAAGAATGAATTTTAGTGGAATAACAGCGGTAGAAATGATTTTATTTCGATTTGAGAATACACCTTTAATCCGATTATTTTGTTTTACTAAGGACGTTTGCATAAATTCAGATAAAGGGCGCTAAGAGGAGGCGAAAGAGTGAATTTTAGTGGAATAACAGCGGTAGAAATGAATTTATTTCGATTTGAGAATACACCTTTAATCCGATTTTTTTGTTTTACTAAGGACATTTGCATAAATTCAGATAAAGGGCGCTAAGAGGAGGCGAAAGAGTGAATTTTAGTGGAATAACAGCGGTAGAAATGATTTTATTTCGATTTGAGAATACACCTTTAATCCGATTTTTTTGTTTTACTAAGGACATTTGCATAAATTCAGATAAAGGGCGCTAAGTAGAGGCGGAAGAGTGAATTTTAGTGGAATAACAGCGGTAGAAATGATTTTATTTCGATTTGAGAATACACCTTTAATCCGATTTTTTAGTTTTACTATGGAGATTTGCATAAATTCAGATAAAGGGCGCTAAGAGGAGGCGAAAGAGTGAATTTTAGTGGAATAACAGCGGTAGAAATGAATTTATTTCGATTTGAGAATACACCTTTAATCCGATTTTTTTCTTTTACTAAGGAGATTTGCATAAATTCAGATAAAGGGCGCTAAAAGGAGGCGAAAGAATGAATTTTAGTGGAATAACAGCGGTAGAAATGAATTTATTTCGATTTGAGAATACACCTTTAATCCGATTTTTTAGTTTTACTAAGGACATTTGCATAAACTCAGATAAAGGGCGCTAAGAGGAGGCGAAAGAGTGAATTTTAGTGGAATAACAACGGTAGAAATGATTTTATTTCGATTTGAGAATACACCTTTAATCCGATTTTTTAGTTTTACTAAGGACATTTGCATAAATTCAGTTAAAGGGCGCTAAGAGGAGGCGAAAGAGTGAATTTTAGTGGAATAACAGCGTTAGAAATGAATTTATTTCGATTTGAGAATACACCTTTAATCCGATTATTTTGTTTTACTAAGGACATTTGCATAAATTCAGATAAAGGGCGCTAAGAAGAGGCGAAAGAGTGAATTTTAGTGGAATAACAGCGGTAGAAATGAATTTATTTCGATTTGAGAATACACCTTTAATCCGATTTTTTTGTTTTACTAAGGAGATTTGCATAAATTCAGATAAAGGGCGCTAAGAGGAGGCAAAAGAGTGAATTTTATGGAATAACAACGGTAGAAATTGAATTTATTTCGATTTGAGAATACACCTTTAATCCGATTTTTTAGTTTTACTAAGGACGTTTGCATAAATTCAGATAAAGGGCGCTAAGAGGAGGCGAAAGAGTGAATTTTAGTGGAATAACAGCGGTAGAAATTGAATTTATTTCGATTTGAGAATACACCTTTAATCCGATTTTTTTGTTTTACTAAGGAGATTTCCATAAATTCTGATGAATACACTGAGAAAGGTCGAGAGAATGAATTTCAGTTGAATAAAAGCAGCGGTAGAAATGTCTTTATTTCGATGAATAAATATTTGAAAAAACACATCGCATTCCGATATTTTTATTGTATTGTAAAGTTTAGCATAAATTCAGATAAAGTGCACTGAGAAGGGCCGAGAGAATGAATTTTAGTGGTATAACAGCGGTTGAAATGATTTAATTTCGTTGAATATACACTTGAGAAAACAACTCTCAATCCGGTTTTTTGTTTTATTAAAAATATTTGCATAAATTAAAATGAAGTAAGCTAAGAGACGAAACAGTGAATTTTAGTGGAATAACAGCGGTAGAATTGAATTTATTTCGATTTGAGAATACACCTTTAATCAGATTTTTTTGTTTTACTAAGGAGATTTGCATAAATTCAGATAAAGGGCGCTAAGAGGAGGCGAAAGAGTGAATTTTAGTGGAATAACAGCGGTAGAAATTGAATTTATTTCGATTTGAGAATACACCTTTAATCCGATTTTTTAGTTTTACTAAGTACATTTGCATTAACTCAGATAAAGGGCGCTAAGAGGAGGGGAAAGAGTGAATTTTAGTGGAATAACAGCGGTAGAAATGAATTTATTTCGATTTGAGAATACACCTTTAATCCGATTTTTTTGTTTTACTAAGGACATTTGCATAAATTCAGATAAAGGGCGCTAAGAGGAGGCGAAAGAGTGAATTTTAGTGGAATAACAGCGGTAGAAATGAATTTATTTCGATTTGAGAATACACCTTAAATCGATTTTTTAGTTTTACTAAGGACATTTGCATAAACTCAGATAAAGGGCGCTAAGAGGAGGCGAAAGAATGAATTTTAGTGGAATAACAGCGGTAGAAATGACTTTATTTCGATTTGAGAATACACCTTTAATCCGATTTTTTAGTTTTACTAAGGACATTTGCATAAACTCAGATAAAGGGCGCTAAGAGGAGGCGAAAGAGTTAATTTTAGTGGAATAACAGCGGTAGAAATTGAATTTATTTCGATTTGAGAATACACCTTTAATCCGATTTTTTAGTTTTACTAAGGGCATTTGCATAAACTCAGATAAAGGGCGCTAAGAGGAGGCGAAAGAGTGAATTTTAGTGGAATAACAGCGGTAGAAATTGAACTTATTTCGATTTGAGATTACACCTTTAATCCGATTTTTTAGTTTTACTAAGGACATTTGCATACATTCAGATAAAGGGCGCTATGTAGAGGCGAAAGAGTGAATTTTAGTGGAATAACAGCGGTAGAAATGATTTTATTTCGATTTGAGAATACACCTTTAATCCGATTTTTTTGTTTTACTAAGGACATTTGCATACATTCAGATAAAGGGCGCTAAGTAGAGGCGAAAGAGTGAATTTTAGTGGAATAACAGCGGTAGAAATGAATTTATTTCGATTTGAGAATACACCTTTAATCCGATTTTTTAGTTTTACTAAGGAGATTTGCATAAATTCAGATAAAGGGCGCTAAGTAGAGGCGAAAGCGTGAATTTTAGTGGAATAACAGCGGTAGAAATGATTTTATTTCGATTTGAGAATACACCTTTAATCCGATTTTTTAGTTTTACTAAGGAGATTTGCATAAATTCAGATATAGGGCGCTAAGAGGAGGCCAAAGAGTGAATTTTAGTGGAATAACAGCGGTAGAAATTGAATTTATTTCGATTTGAGAATACACCTTTAATCCGATTTTTTAGTTTTACTAAGGAGATTTGCATAAATTCAGATAAAGGGCGCTGAGAGGAGGCGAAAGAGTGAATTTTAGTGGAATAACAGCGGTAGAAATGAATTCATTTCGATTTGAGAATACACCTTTAATCCGATTTTTTAGTTTTACTAAGGAGATTTGCATAAATTCAGATAAAGGGCGCTAAGAGGAGGCGAAAGAGTGAATTTTAGTGGATTAACAGCGGTAGAAATTGAATTTATTTCGATTTGAGAATACACCTTTAATCCGATTTTTTAGTTTTACTAAGGACATTTGCATAAATTCAGATAAAGGGCGCTAAGAGGAGGCGAAAGAGTGAATTTTAGTGGAATAACAGCGGTAGAAATTGAATTTATTTCGATTTGAGAATACACCTTTAATCCGATTTTTTTGTTTTACTAAGGAGATTTGCATAAATTCAGATAAAGGGCGCTAAGAGGAGGCAAAAGAGTGAATTTTATGGAATAACAGCGGTAGAAATTCAATTTATTTCGATTTGAGAATACACCTTTAATCCTATTTTTTTGTTTTTCTAAGGAGATTTGCATAAATTCAGATAAAGGGCGCTAAGAGGAGGCGAAAGAGTGAATTTTAGTGGAATAACAGCGGTAGAAATTGAATTTATTTCGATTTGAGAATACACCTTTAATCCGATTTTTTTGTTTTACTAAGGACATTTGCATAAATTCAGTTAAAGGGCGCTAAGAGGAGGCGAAAGAGTGAATTTTAGTGGAATAACAGCGGTAGAAATGAATTTATTTCGAAATTCAAAGTTCCACGAACTAGCCGTGAAAACTTTAACGGCGTTACCCTCTGATATTGCACAATAGCAAATTTTCCATAGAGAAAAAATCATTTGCCTTGACCGGGACACGAACCCGGACCCCCTGATTTCCGGCCAGGTGCTCTACCAGTTGAGCTACCAAGGCATCCTCTTTCTCTGTGGAAATTATAGAGCCTTAAGGGACAAGATAGAAACGGACTGCTAGACATATCAATGTCACAAAGCAGCCGAAGTCGTGCGCAAGGCGCCACCGTCCACGAGGTTAAGGCCGACGTTTAAACACTGAGGTGCTTACTTTTAACGAAATTCACAGGTCCACGAACTAGCCGTGAAAACTTTAACGGCGTTACCCGCTGATATTGCACAATAGCAAATTTTCCACAGAGAAAAAATCATTTGCCTTGACCGGGACAAGGCAAATGATTTTTTCTCTGTGGAAAATTTGCTATTGTGAATTTATTTCGATTTGAGAATACACCTTTAATCCGATTATTTTGTTTTACTAAGGACATTTGCATAAATTCAGATAAAGGGCGCTAAGAAGAGGCGAAAGAGTGAATTTTAGTGGAATAACAGCGGTAGAAATGAATTTATTTCGATTTGAGAATACATCTTTAATCCGATTTTTTAGTTTTACTAAGGAGATTTGCATAAATTCAGATAAAGGGCGCTAAGAGGAGGCAAAAGAGTGAATTTTATGGAATAACAGCGGTAGAAATTCAATTTATTTCGATTTGAGAATACACCTTTAATCCTATTTTTTTGTTTTTCTAAGGAGATTTGCATAAATTCAGATAAAGGGCGCTAAGAGGAGGCGAAAGAGTGAATTTTAGTGGAATAACAGCGGTAGAAATTGAATTTATTTCGATTTGAGAATACACCTTTAATCCGATTTTTTAGTTTTACTAAGTACATTTGCATAAACTCAGATAAAGGGCGCTAAGAGGAGGCGAAAGAGTGAATTTTAGTGGAATAACAGCGGTAGAAATCAATTTATTTCGATTTGAGAATACACCTTTAATCCGATATTTTAGTTTTACTAAGGACATTTGCATAAATTCAGATAAAGGGCGCTAAGAGGAGGCGAAAGAGTGAATTTTAGTGGAATAACAGCGGTAGAAATGAATTTATTTCGATTTGAGAATACACCTTAAATCGATTTTTTAGTTTTACTAAGGACAGTTGCATAAACTCAGATAAAGGGCGCTAAGAGGAGGCGAAAGAGTGAATTTTAGTGGAATAACAGCGGTAGAAATGAATTTATTTAGAATTTGAGAATACACCTTTAATCCGATTTTTTAGTTTTACTAAGGACATTTGCATAAACTCAGATAAAGGGCGCTAAGAGGAGGCGAAAGAATGAATTTTAGTGGAATAACAGCGGTAGAAATGATTTTATTTCGATTTGAGAATACACCTTTAATCCGATTTTTTTGTTTTACTAAGGACATTTGCATAAATTCAGATAAAGGGCGCTAAGAGGAGGTGAAAGAGTGAATTTTAGTGGAATAACAGCGGTAGAAATGAATTTATTTCGATTTGAGAATACACCTTTAATCCGATTTTTTTGTTTTACTACGGAGATTTGCATAAATTCAGATAAAGGGCGCTAAGAGGAGGCGAAAGAATGAATTTTAGTGGAATAACAGCGGTAGAAATGATTTTATTTCGATTTGAGAATACACCTTTAATCCGATTTTTTTGTTTTACTAAGGACATTTGCATATATTCAGATAAAGGGCGCTAAGTAGAGGCGAAAGAGTGAATTTTAGTGGAATAACAGCGGTAGAAATGATTTTATTTCGATTTGAGAATACACCTTTAATCCGATTTTTTTGTTTTACTGAGGAGAATTGCATAAATTCAGATAAAGGGCGCTAAGAGGAGGCGAAAGAGTGAATTTTAGTGGAATAACAGCGGTAGAAATGAATTTATTTCGATTTGAGAATACACCTTTAATCCGATTTTTTTGTTTTACTAAGGACATTTGCATACATTCAGATAAAGGGCGCTAAGAGGAGGCGAAAGAATGAATTTTAGTGGAATAACAGCGGTAGAAATGAATTTATTTCGATTTGAGAATACACCTTTAATCCGATTTTTTAGTTTTACTAACGACATTTGCATAAACTCAGATAAAGGGCGCTAAGAGGAGGCGAAAGAGTGAATTTTAGTGGAATAACAGCGGTAGAAATGATTTTATTTCGATTTGAGAATACACCTTTAATCCGATTTTTTAGTTTTACTAAGGACATTTGCATAAATTCAGATAAAGGGCGCTAAGAGGAGGCGAAAGAGTGAATTTTAGTGGAATAACAGCGGTAGAAATGATTTTATTTCGATTTGAGAATACATCTTCAATCCGATTTTTTTGTTTTACTATAGACATTTGCATAAATTCAGATAAAGGGCGCTAAAAGGAGGCGAAAGAGTGAATTTTAGTGGAATAACAGCGGTAGAAATGAATTTATTTCGATTTGAGAATGCACCTTTAATCCGATTTTTTTGTTTTACTAAGCACATTTGCATAAATTCAGATAAAGGGCGCTAAGAGGAGGCGAAAGAGTGAATTTTAGTGGAATAACAGTGGTAGAAATGAATTTATTTCGATTTGAGAATACACCTTTAATCCGATTTTTTTGTTTTACTAAGGAGATTTGCATAAATTCAGATAAAGGGCGCTAAGAGGAGGCGAAAGAATGAATTTTAGTGGAATAACAGCGGTAGAAATGATTTTATTTCGATTTGAGAATACACCTTTAATCCGATTATTTTGTTTTACTAAGGACATTTGCATAAATTCAGATAAAAGGCGCTAAGTAGAGGCGAAAGAATGAATTTTAGTGGAATAACAGCGGTAGAAATGAATTTATTTCGATTTGAGAATACACCTTTAATCCGATTTTTTAGTTTTACTAAGGAGATTTGCATAAATTCAGATATAGGGCGCTAAGAGGAGGCCAAAGAGTGAATTTTAGTGGAATAACAGCGGTAGAAATTGAATTTATTTCGATTTGAGAATACACCTTTAATCCGATTTTTTAGTTTTACTAAGGAGATTTGCATAAATTCAGATAAAGGGCGCTGAGAGGAGGCGAAAGAGTGAATTTTAGTGGAATAACAGCGGTAGAAATGAATTCATTTCGATTTGAGAATACACCTTTAATCCGATTTTTTAGTTTTACTAAGGAGATTTGCATAAATTCAGATAAAGGGCGCTAAGAGGAGGCGAAAGAGTGAATTTTAGTGGAATAACAGCGGTAGAAATTGAATTTATTTCGATTTGAGAATACACCTTTAATCCGATTTTTTAGTTTTACTAAGGACATTTGCATAAATTCAGATAAAGGGCGCTAAGAGGAGGCGAAAGAGTGAATTTTAGTGGAATAACAGCGGTAGAAATTGAATTTATTTCGATTTGAGAATACACCTTTAATCCGATTTTTTTGTTTTACTAAGGAGATTTGCATAAATTCAGATAAAGGGCGCTAAGAGGAGGCAAAAGAGTGAATTTTATGGAATAACAGCGGTAGAAATTCAATTTATTTCGATTTGAGAATACACCTTTAATCCTATTTTTTTGTTTTTCTAAGGAGATTTGCATAAATTCAGATAAAGGGCGCTAAGAGGAGGCGAAAGAGTGAATTTTAGTGGAATAACAGCGGTAGAAATTGAATTTATTTCGATTTGAGAATACACCTTTAATCCGATTTTTTAGTTTTACTAAGGACATTTGCATAAATTCAGTTAAAGGGCGCTAAGAGGAGGCGAAAGAGTGAATTTTAGTGGAATAACAGCGGTAGAAATGAATTTATTTCGAAATTCAAAGGTCCACGAACTAGCCGTGAAAACTTTAACGGCGTTACCCTCTGATATTGCACAATAGCAAATTTTCCATAGAGAAAAAATCATTTGCCTTGACCGGGACACGAACCCGGACCCCCTGATTTCCGGCCAGGTGCTCTACCAGTTGAGCTACCAAGGCATCCTCTTTCTCTGTGGAAATTATAGAGCCTTAAGGGACAAGATAGAAACGGACTGCTAGACATATCAATGTCACAAAGCAGCCGAAGTCGTGCGCAAGGCGCCACCGTCCACGAGGTTAAGGCCGACGTTTAAACACTGAGGTGCTTACTTTTAACGAAATTCACAGGTCCACGAACTAGCCGTGAAAACTTTAACGGCGTTACCCGCTGATATTGCACAATAGCAAATTTTCCACAGAGAAAAAATCATTTGCCTTGACCGGGACAAGGCAAATGATTTTTTCTCTGTGGAAAATTTGCTATTGTGAATTTATTTCGATTTGAGAATACACCTTTAATCCGATTATTTTGTTTTACTAAGGACATTTGCATAAATTCAGATAAAGGGCGCTAAGAAGAGGCGAAAGAGTGAATTTTAGTGGAATAACAGCGGTAGAAATGAATTTATTTCGATTTGAGAATACATCTTTAATCCGATTTTTTAGTTTTACTAAGGAGATTTGCATAAATTCAGATAAAGGGCGCTAAGAGGAGGCAAAAGAGTGAATTTTATGGAATAACAGCGGTAGAAATTCAATTTATTTCGATTTGAGAATACACCTTTAATCCTATTTTTTTGTTTTTCTAAGGAGATTTGCATAAATTCAGATAAAGGGCGCTAAGAGGAGGCGAAAGAGTGAATTTTAGTGGAATAACAGCGGTAGAAATTGAATTTATTTCGATTTGAGAATACACCTTTAATCCGATTTTTTAGTTTTACTAAGTACATTTGCATAAACTCAGATAAAGGGCGCTAAGAGGAGGCGAAAGAGTGAATTTTAGTGGAATAACAGCGGTAGAAATCAATTTATTTCGATTTGAGAATACACCTTTAATCCGATATTTTAGTTTTACTAAGGACATTTGCATAAATTCAGATAAAGGGCGCTAAGAGGAGGCGAAAGAGTGAATTTTAGTGGAATAACAGCGGTAGAAATGAATTTATTTCGATTTGAGAATACACCTTAAATCGATTTTTTAGTTTTACTAAGGACAGTTGCATAAACTCAGATAAAGGGCGCTAAGAGGAGGCGAAAGAGTGAATTTTAGTGGAATAACAGCGGTAGAAATGAATTTATTTAGAATTTGAGAATAATCCTTTAATCCGATTTTTTAGTTTTACTAAGGACATTTGCATAAACTCAGATAAAGGGCGCTAAGAGGAGGCGAAAGAATGAATTTTAGTGGAATAACAGCGGTAGAAATGATTTTATTTCGATTTGAGAATACACCTTTAATCCGATTTTTTTGTTTTACTAAGGACATTTGCATACATTCAGATAAAGGGCGCTAAGAGGAGGCGAAAGAATGAATTTTAGTGGAATAACAGCGGTAAAAATGAATTTATTTCGATTTGAGAATACACCTTTAATCCGATTTTTTAGTTTTACTAACGACATTTGCATAAACTCAGACAAAGGGCGCTAAGAGGAGGCGAAAGAGTGAATTTTAGTGGAATAACAGCGGTAGAAATGATTTTATTTCGATTTGAGAATACACCTTTAATCCGATTTTTTTGTTTTACTAAGGACATTTGCATATATTCAGATAAAGGGCGCTAAGTAGAGGCGAAAGAGTGAATTTTAGTGGAATAACAGCGGTAGAAATGATTTTATTTCGATTTGAGAATACACCTTTAATCCGATTTTTTTGTTTTACTGAGGAGAATTGCATAAATTCAGATAAAGGGCGCTAAGAGGAGGCGAAAGAGTGAATTTTAGTGGAATAACAGCGGTAGAAATGAATTTATTTCGATTTGAGAATACACCTTTAATCCGATTTTTTTGTTTTACTAAGGACATTTGCATACATTCAGATAAAGGGCGCTAAGAGGAGGCGAAAGAATGAATTTTAGTGGAATAACAGCGGTAAAAATGAATTTATTTCGATTTGAGAATACACCTTTAATCCGATTTTTTAGTTTTACTAACGACATTTGCATAAACTCAGACAAAGGGCGCTAAGAGGAGGCGAAAGAGTGAATTTTAGTGGAATAACAGCGGTAGAAATGATTTTATTTCGATTTGAGAATACACCTTTAATCCGATTTTTTAGTTTTACTAAGGACATTTGCATAAATTCAGATAAAGGGCGCTAAGAGGAGGCGAAAGAGTGAATTTTAGTGGAATAACAGCGGTAGAAATGATTTTATTTCGATTTGAGAATACATCTTCAATCCGATTTTTTTGTTTTACTATAGACATTTGCATAAATTCAGATAAAGGGCGTTAAAGGAGGCGAAAGAGTGAATTTTAGTGGAATAACAGCGGTAGAAATGAATTTATTTCGATTTGAGAATGCACCTTTAATCCGATTTTTTTGTTTTACTAAGCACATTTGCATAAATTCAGATAAAGGGCGCTAAGAGGAGGCGAAAGAGTGAATTTTAGTGGAATAACAGTGGTAGAAATGAATTTATTTCGATTTGAGAATACACCTTTAATCCGATTTTTTTGTTTTACTAAGGAGATTTGCATAAATTCAGATAAAGGGCGCTAAGAGGAGGCGAAAGAATGAATTTTAGTGGAATAACAGCGGTAGAAATGATTTTATTTCGATTTGAGAATACACCTTTAATCCGATTATTTTGTTTTACTAAGGACGTTTGCATAAATTCAGATAAAGGGCGCTAAGAGGAGGCGAAAGAGTGAATTTTAGTGGAATAACAGCGGTAGAAATGAATTTATTTCGATTTGAGAATACACCTTTAATCCGATTTTTTTGTTTTACTAAGGACATTTGCATAAATTCAGATAAAGGGCGCTAAGAGGAGGGGAAAGAGTGAATTTTAGTGGAATAACAGCGGTAGAAATGATTTTATTTCGATTTGAGAATACACCTTTAATCCGATTTTTTTGTTTTACTAAGGACATTTGCATAAATTCAGATAAAGGGCGCTAAGTAGAGGCGGAAGAGTGAATTTTAGTGGAATAACAGCGGTAGAAATGATTTTATTTCGATTTGAGAATACACCTTTAATCCGATTTTTTAGTTTTACTATGGAGATTTGCATAAATTCAGATAAAGGGCGCTAAGAGGAGGCGAAAGAGTGAATTTTAGTGGAATAACAGCGGTAGAAATGAATTTATTTCGATTTGAGAATACACCTTTAATCCGATTTTTTTCTTTTACTAAGGAGATTTGCATAAATTCAGATAAAGGGCGCTAAAAGGAGGCGAAAGAATGAATTTTAGTGGAATAACAGCGGTAGAAATGAATTTATTTCGATTTGAGAATACACCTTTAATCCGATTTTTTAGTTTTACTAAGGACATTTGCATAAACTCAGATAAAGGGCGCTAAGAGGAGGCGAGAGAGTGAATTTTAGTGGAATAACAACGGTAGAAATGATTTTATTTCGATTTGAGAATACACCTTTAATCCGATTTTTTAGTTTTACTAAGGACATTTGCATAAATTCAGTTAAAGGGCGCTAAGAGGAGGCGAAAGAGTGAATTTTAGTGGAATAACAGCGTTAGAAATGAATTTATTTCGATTTGAGAATACACCTTTAATCCGATTATTTTGTTTTACTAAGGACATTTGCATAAATTCAGATAAAGGGCGCTAAGAAGAGGCGAAAGAGTGAATTTTAGTGGAATAACAGCGGTAGAAATGAATTTATTTCGATTTGAGAATACACCTTTAATCCGATTTTTTTGTTTTACTAAGGAGATTTGCATAAATTCAGATAAAGGGCGCTAAGAGGAGGCAAAAGAGTGAATTTTATGGAATAACAACGGTAGAAATTGAATTTATTTCGATTTGAGAATACACCTTTAATCCGATTTTTTAGTTTTACTAAGGACGTTTGCATAAATGCAGATAAAGGGCGCTAAGAGGAGGCGAAAGAGTGAATTTTAGTGGAATAACAGCGGTAGAAATTGAATTTATTTCGATTTGAGAATACACCTTTAATCCGATTTTTTTGTTTTACTAAGGAGATTTCCATAAATTCTGATGAATACACTGAGAAAGGTCGAGAGAATGAATTTCAGTTGAATAAAAGCAGCGGTAGAAATGTCTTTATTTCGATGAATAAATATTTGAAAAAACACATCGCATTCCGATATTTTTATTTTATTGTAAAGTTTAGCATAAATTCAGATAAAGTGCACTGAGAAGGGCCGAGAGAATGAATTTTAGTGGTATAACAGCGGTTGAAATGATTTAATTTCGTTGAATATACACTTGAGAAAACAACTCTCAATCCGGTTTTTTGTTTTATTAAAAATATTTGCATAAATTAAAATGAAGTAAGCTAAGAGACGAAACAGTGAATTTTAGTGGAATAACAGCGGTAGAATTGAATTTATTTCGATTTGAGAATGCACCTTTAATCAGATTTTTTTGTTTTACTAAGGAGATTTGCATAAATTCAGATAAAGGGCGCTAAGAGGAGGCGAAAGAGTGAATTTTAGTGGAATAACAGCGGTAGAAATTGAATTTATTTCGATTTGAGAATACACCTTTAATCCGATTTTTTAGTTTTACTAAGTACATTTGCATTAACTCAGATAAAGGGCGCTAAGAGGAGGCGAAAGAGTGAATTTTAGTGGAATAACAGCGGTAGAAATGAATTTATTTCGATTTGAGAATACACCTTTAATCCGATTTTTTTGTTTTACTAAGGACATTTGCATAAATTCAGATAAAGGGCGCTAAGAGGAGGCGAAAGAGTGAATTTTAGTGGAATAACAGCGGTAGAAATGAATTTATTTCGATTTGAGAATACACCTTAAATCGATTTTTTAGTTTTACTAAGGACAGTTGCATAAACTCAGATAAAGGGCGCTAAGAGGAGGCGAAAGAGTGAATTTTAGTGGAATAACAGCGGTAGAAATGAATTTATTTCGATTTGAGAATACACCTTTAATCCGATTTTTTAGTTTTACTAAGGACATTTGCATAAACTCAGATAAAGGGCGCTAAGAGGAGGCGAAAGAATGAATTTTAGTGGAATAACAGCGGTAGAAATGAATTTATTTCGATTTGAGAATACACCTTTAATCCGATTTTTTAGTTTTACTAAGGACATTTGCATAAACTCAGATAAAGGGCGCTAAGAGGAGGCGAAAGAGTGAATTTTAGTGGAATAACAGCGGTAGAAATGATTTTATTTCAATTTGAGAATACACCTTTAATCCGATTTTTTTAATTTTACTAAGGAGATTTGCATAAATTCAGATAAAGGGCGCTAAGAGGAGGCAAAAGAATGAATTTTAGTGGAATAACAGCGGTAGAAATGATTTTATTTCGATTTGAGAATACACCTTTAATCCGATTTTTTTGTTACTAAGGACATTTGCATAAATTCAGATAAAGGGCGCTAAGTAGAGGCGAAAGAGTGAATTTTAGTGGAATAACAGCGGTAGAAATAAATGTATTTCGATTTGAGAATACACCTTTAATCCGATTTTTTAGTTTTACTAAGGACATTTGCATAAACTCAGATAAAGGGGGCTAAGAGGAGGCGAAAGAGTGAATTTTAGTGGAATAACAGCGGTAGAAATTGAATTTATTTCGATTTGAGAATACACCTTTAATCCGATTTTTTAGTTTTACTAAGGACATTTGCATAAATTCAGATAAAGGGCGCTAAGAGGAGGCGAAAGAGTGAATTTTAGTGGCATAACAGCGGTAGAAATTGAATTTATTTCGATTTGAGAATACATCTTTAATCCGATTTTTTTGTTTTACTAAGGAGATTTGCATAAATTCAGTTAAAGGGCGCTAAGAGGAGGCGAAAGAGTGAATTTTAGTGGAATAACAGCGGTAGAAATGAATTTATTTCGAAATTCAAAGGTCCACGAACTAGCCGTGAAAACTTTAACGGCGTTACCCTCTGATATTGCACAATAGCAAATTTTCCATAGAGAAAAAATCATTTGCCTTGACCGGGACACGAACCCGGACCCCCTGATTTCCGGCCAGATGCTCTACCAGTTGAGCTACCAAGGCATCCTCTTTCTCTGTGGAAATTATAGAGCCTTAAGGGACAAGATAGAAACGGACTGCTAGACATATCAATGTCACAAAGCAGCCGAAGTCGTGCGCAAGGCGCCACCGTCCACGAGGTTAAGGCCGACGTTTAAACACTGAGGTGCTTACTTTTAACGAAATTCACAGGTCCACGAACTAGCCGTGAAAACTTTAACGGCGTTACCCGCTGATATTGCACAATAGCAAATTTTCCACAGAGAAAAAATCATTTGCCTTGACCGGGACAAGGCAAATGATTTTTTCTCTGTGGAAAATTTGCTATTGTGAATTTATTTCGATTTGAGAATACACCTTTAATCCGATTATTTTGTTTTACTAAGGACAATTGCATAAATTCAGATAAAGGGCGCTTAGAGGAGGCAAGAGAGTGAATTTTAGTGGATAAACAGCGGTAGAAATGAATTTATTTCGATTTGAGATTACACCTTTAATCCGATTTTTTAGTTTTACTAAGGAGATTTGCATAAATTCAGATAAAGGGCGCTAAGAGGAGGCAAAAGAGTGAATTTTATGGAATAACAGCGGTAGAAATTGAATTTATTTCGATTTGAGAATACACCTTTAATCCGATTTTTTTGTTTTTCTAAGGAGATTTGCATAAATTCAGATAAAGGGCGCTAAGAGGAGGCGAAAGAGTGAATTTTAGTGGAATAACAGCGGTAGAAATTGAATTTATTTCGAATGAGAATACACCTTTAATCCGATTTTTTTGTTTTACTAAGGAGATTTGCATAAATTCTGATGAATACACTGAGAAAGGTCGAGAGAATGAATTTCAGTTGAATAAAAGCAGCGGTAGAAATGTCTTTATTTCGATGAATAAATATTTGAAAAAACACATCGCATTCCGATATTTTTATTTTATTGTAAAGTTTAGCATAAATTCAGATGAAGTGCACTGAGAAGGGCCGAGAGAATGAATTTTAATGGAATAACAGCGGGAGATGTGAATTTATTTCAATCTATCAATATTTGAGAAAACTCCTCCTATTCCGATCTTTTATTTTCACTAAGAAGATTTGCGCAAACTCGGATGAAGTGCACATAGAAGAGGCGAAAGAATGAATTTTAGTGGTATAACAGCGGTTGAAATGATTTAATTTCGTTGAATATACATTTGAGAAAACAACTCTCAATCCCGTTTTTTGTTTTATTAAAAAGATTTGCATAAATTAAAATGAAGTAAGCTAAGAGACGAAACAGTGAATTTTAGTGGAATAACAGCGGTAGAATTGAATTTATTTCGATGAATAAATATTTGAGAAAACACCAAGCATTCCGATTTTATTTTTACTATGAAGATTTGCATAAATTTAGATGAGGTGCGCTAAGAAGAGGCGAAAGAGTGAATTTTAGTGGAATAACAGCGGGAGAAATGAATTTATTTCTATCTATCAATATTTGAGAAAACACCTCGCATTCCATTTTTTGTTTTACTAAGAAGATTTGGATAAATTCAGATGAGGTGCGCTAAAAAGAGGCGAAGGAATGAATTTTAGTGTGTTAATAGGAGTAGAAATGGATTTATTTCGATGAATAAATATTTGAAAAAACACCTCGCATTCCAATTTTAATGTATTTTAATGGATTGAAAATGAAGAATTTCACAGTGCAAGTCAAGAACAATAAATTCTTTCTGAAAAAATCTGCACTCCTTTTTTCGTGATATATTTCGTCAGAAACATTAAAGCACGCAAACATAAAAGAAAATAAGTGATTATAACGGAAAAGGATTGGAAATGAAGACATTCACAGCGAAAGTCAAGAACACAGAAATAAATCTGAATTTATCTGCACTCTTATTTTCATGAAATATTTCATTAAAATCAGTAAAACACACCAAAATCGAAAAAGGTAGAGTATATAATGGAAAAAGGTCGGAAATAATTCAACGCGCGAGTCAAGAAAAGAAAATCCTCCTAAAACTATCTGCACTCTGATTTTCGTAAAAATAATTCCCTGTATACTGTTAATCACGCCAAATTCGAACAAATACGGAAACGGAAACAGACTGGAAATCAAGAAATCCACAGCCCAAGTCAAGAATACAATCATTCTTGTGAAATTATTCCACTCTTTATTTCGTGAAATATTTCCTTAGAAAGAGTGAATCACGCCAAATTTGATCAAATTTAGTGATTATTACGGAAACGGACACCAATTCATGAAATCCACAGCATTAGACAAGAATTCAAAAATCCTTGTGAAAAACTTTTCATATAAGAAATTTTTTCAGGCGTAATCTTGTGGAAGTTTTTGATATGCATAATGAAACTCAATGGTAATACTCCACACCAATTTAATAATAGTCGACCAACTCGGCAACTCGGTGCCATTTTCGAGGTACATGGTCCTGTGGCGGTCAGGGTATATATATATATATATAGGTATAAGGTGGAAAAGGGGGAGGAGGTGAAAGTGAAAGAAAAAAGGTGGTTTAGGTTGGGGTGAAACGGGAGTGAAAAGGTGATTCATTGCAAGGCTGTGGAGGAATACTCGCAACCAAAGTAAGGAAATTAGCTGGAGGGTCGAAGGTTGTGGGAAGCAGGGGCGGATTCAGCATCAAATTTGGGGGGGGGTCATGACCTGGGTCCGAGGAGAACCCCCCTTCTCCCCCCCCCCCCCCCCCCCCCCCCCGGGGAGAGAGGGGCGTTGTCCCGTGTAAATTTTTTTAAAAACCCATTTTTTACGCATTTTGGAGCCTAAAATTTCATTTATATTCTTAACAACAGATGAAATTGAACAATTTTAGACATTTAAGAAGTTTAACAATGGAGAAGAAATAAAAACCAACTTGAAGTTTAAAATAATTATGAAATATTAATGTTTCATACAACAGAAAATGTGAAAAAATTTTATTGGAAAAGGTTTACACTGATGATAAGCACATACATAAAAGTTAAAAACTATCTGTTTAATTAGGGGCTTACTAAAAAGTTTGATTTGGGTGCTAATATTGCTATACAGAATCATCAGTATCATGAAACAAAAGAATTTATAGAAAGCCAACTCATGATCAGTTTTTTCAAATTACGAAAGTGGGAAAATCTAGAAAATAATTGCATACAAAAATGTTAATAAAAACCGACAGCTGAGGTCATTTGCGCCATTTAGTTGGTAATTGTGTAATAGTAGGAGTTTTCAGAAAACGGAGGAAAGGTGGAGAGAAACCCGGTGTCGGCATTAGCATACTCTTAACGAAAGGCGCCAAGTGGACCACGGTTTAACGTCCCATCCAACGGACGGAGTACTGGACTTGAAATGCCCTCCACTAGGCACTCAAGTGGGGACCGGTTTTCCACTGAAAAATCTGCCACTGCCAGGAATCGAACCCGGGCCCTCGAGATGGGAGGCCAGTACTCTAGCCAGCACACCAACTCGATCCCCTTTGTCGGTTTTTTATTTCTAAAGATGGTTCATTGTATGTTAGTTAAAAGTCTTTTCCATTGTCAACTGCAGATGCATGGAATCGGTTTTCCTCGTGAGTGGTGAGGTCACCTTTTTCTCCTAAGAGATTATCAAACCTTTTAAGGGGTTCTTTAACTAATTTCCTAAGTGGAGTCACGTTGTGGTGGACTTTTCTTTCATAAGCCAGATGAAAAAGTACACAATATTTACAGTACGGCCCCCTGTCTTTACGAGACAGCACAAGCCAGTGGAACTTGTCAAGATGTGATCTCTGTGCATATTTTTTGTAGACTTTCCTTTCTTCATTACTTCGTTATGAGGGAACTGGTCGTCTAAAGGAGGAGTCCACGGTTTCTGCAACAACGTAGCCTTCCCCACGCAGCATCATCCTATCGGCCCAATATCATTTTTACACCGTCACATAATATCACTTATTGGTCAATCTGATATTGGCTACCGATATCTGCAAATTACTAATTCTGATGATTCAAGCGATATGGAGTGGAAGCGAAACATGATAACGCAGGCTCGTGTTTTTTTTCTTTCTGTGTTATCGAATCCTTAAAAAGCCATATTTATTATTCTATAAGTAGGCCTCCAAATGGTTTCTGATGTTCTGACCAATCACAAATGTTTGGCTTTCTTTTCTCTGACGTCGGGGGAAAAAATGTGACTACTCAAAATTATAAAATCCAGCGACCAGAAAAATATGATCATTTTTATGCCATTTAATACTCAGCTCAGCTGACATCATCTTTGCATCGGAAAACGATATCTATTAAATATTAATTTAAGATACGATCAACGATATCAATTTTACATCGGAGAAAGGTATCATTTGTATACATTTGTATATCGTAATTATCAGCCGATGTTAAAACGACATTGGTGACGTCAAAATGACATTGGGCCGACGAATAACTGCCATACGATGCTGCTTGGGTCGTATAGCCTTCCTCTTATCCTCCCTTATTTTCTCTTTTTCCTCGCCGATGAAAAATTTCAGGGGGGGTTTAACCCTCCTGGCTACGCGCCTGGTGCGACCCTGCTATTCCATATTATATCAGATATTGGCTATTGCTACTATTCAAGGGTAGGTGAAGACTCACTTGTCTGTCAGTCGAGCTCCACGAGCTTATCACGAGACATTGGAAACTGCCAAACATTGCCGAAAGCACTGAGGCACTTCCGACTATGCGGGCTCTATAGCTGTGTCCCAATTCACCAGATAGGTACCATCCCAGAATTTAGGGAGGACGCCATCCTGGAGGGTGTCCCAACTCGTTAGGCATCATAAGGGAGCGGAATTAGGTACATTTTTCAGCCGCCAGATTTGGGCATCGACGAGTGCATCCTTTTCCCATGATTCAAAGCGAGAGCTGTGGACTCGATGAAGATGGCTACCAACGAGTGAAAGTATTTTGGCTGAAATTTTGTTGATATTTTTAAAATAAGTCATGTTGATTCGTTTATCACAATAAAATATCGATATAGGGAGTAGTGACATGACGAGGAGATTCATTCAGAAGTAGGAGAAGGCCGAATTGTTCCACAGTAAAATAAATTTATTCCGTAATTTAGGTAATACATTAATAAACAAAATCGTATACAATCCATATTGTTAACTTTCTCATGCCACAGTGTATAGACAGAATTTAATTTGAGTTTAGGGTACCGTAGATTAGCATCTTGTCATATTTTCCGTAATTTAGGTAATACATTAATAAACAAAATCGTATACAATCCATATTGTTAACTTTCTCATGCCACAGTGTATAGACAGAATTTAATTTGAGTTTAGGGTACCGTAGATTAGCATCTTGTCATATTTTCCGTAATTTAGGTAATACATTAATAAACAAAATCGTATACAATCCATATTGTTAACTTTCTCATGCCACAGTGTATAGACAGAATTTAATTTGAGTTTAGGGTACCGTAGATTAGCATCTTGTCATATTTTCCGTAATTTAGGTAATACATTAATGTCGACTATTATTAAATTGGTGTGGAGTATTACCATTGAGTTTTATTATGCACAAAAAAATTCTTCACTCTAGTTTTCTAGAAATAATTCTCTATAAACGAAGAAACACGCCAAAAAAGAAACAGGCTAGTGATTATAACGGAAAATGTTTGGAAATCAAGAAATTCACAGCTCCTCTCAAGGACATAAAAATCTTTCTAAAATTATCTGCTCTCTCATTTTCGCCAAATAATTCCTTAGAAACAGTGAAACACGCCAGGTTTGAACAAATGTGAGTCATCGTAGCGGAAAAGGATTGGAAATCACGAAATTAACAGAGAAAGTCAAGAACACAAAAAACCTGAAATTATCTGCACTCTCGTTTCAGCGAAATAATCCCCC
The DNA here is from genome assembly GCA_933228895.1 of Platycnemis pennipes. Taxonomy (NCBI): domain Eukaryota; kingdom Metazoa; phylum Arthropoda; class Insecta; order Odonata; family Platycnemididae; genus Platycnemis; species Platycnemis pennipes. Next base: position 170,228,973 of record OW121847.1, read on the forward strand.
AGAAACACGCAAAATTTGAAAAATAGTTGACGATTATAGTGGACAAGTATTGGAAATTAAGAATATTATTTCGCAAGAAAAGAACACAAAAAACCTTCTGAAATTATCTGCACTCTTGTTTCGCTGACATAATTTCACAAAGACAGTGAAACACGCCAAATTTAAACGAAGATGAGTGAGCATAGCGGAAGAGAAATCACGAAATTCACAGCGCAAGTGAAGAACACAAAAATCCATCTGAAATTGCCTCCACTCTTGTGTTAATGAAATAAATCGCTAGAAGCAGTGAAATTCGCCAAATTTGACAAATCAGATTTAATATTACGGAAGAGGACTGAATATCAACAATTTTACAGCGCAAGTCAAGAACTCAAAAATCCCTATGAAATAGTCTCGACTCTACCACTGTTACTTTTATTAGCATTTCTCGAAACAATTCCATGTACTTTGTGCCATATTTCATAGCAAAATTAATATACGTTACAGAGAATCATGGTTAACTTTGTATTTTATGCTTATAGTGTTCATTCATCCTGAATTTCATCAAAAAGTTATTTTTTGCCTCTTCTTGGTAGAAATCCTTGCGAAAGGTACAGCAATTCGTAGCTGAATTCGATTCTGAGACGCGTACCATTTTTGTACTTGTATTTACTCATTTTGTTCAATTTTGCAGTTATTCAACTAAAATTGACTTTTTTGGCATTTTTGGGAGGAATTACTTGTAATTTCTTATATATTTCTAATCAAAATTATAAGATGATTATTATATACAATAACATATGGGTCATTCCACCTCAATTCAACAAACGTTTGTCCCTTAGGATCTCAGATTTTGATAACAATTGGTGTATGGGAACAAAATCAACTCAAACTAAATAAACTCAAACAGTTTTGTGAAAAAAAGTTTTTGAGTGAATTATGCATGTTTTAATTTTTTCGCATTTTTAGCAAAAAACCGAGCCTTAAATCGTCTTATCACTTATATCTCCGCCTGTAATTGCCATACAGCAATGATTAATAGCTCTTTTTAAAGCTAAATCTTTTTTGAATGCAAATATATCAATAAAATATTATTTTCTTCTAAACCCTATTGTTATTAATTACTAATGTTTAAAAAATTGTTAGTAAACTTTTCTCAAATACTTCATCTCAGAATCAGCCGAAACTTTTTTTCCGTAATCTAAGCATACCCAGCTAACTATTCCAAAAGTAAAATTTAGTGGCAATTCATAAATGCGTTTTTTATAAATATTTAAACATTTACAATTCTCTGTCGCGGCCCGTCGGCTCCCCCATTTGGAATACATGCAGCAGACACGCGATGCATGCCTAAAAATTCCCTAATTGCTCAAGGTCGTGGCTATCTGAGATAAAATATATTATAAACTATAATTGTTAACAACAATTGTTAGTTGTTCCATCACTTTTCGAGCTAAATATTGAGTTGATCCAAATTTCTCTTGAAATTTTGCTACACTCCAGATTTTAGGCAGTGTAGACAGGACTAAAATTTTTTCACAGTAGGAATTAGCTTCAGCAAATTTTTTCTTGAGTTGACTTAGCATTTTACACCCTACTAACTCTTATGGGCCGAAGGAAGTTTTTACTTTTCCCCAATCTTTCCCGATTGCTCTTCGATAAACAGAAGTAATTTTATGAATGTTTTCTTTAGAGTATTTTCTACTTCTCAATTTTTTGTATTTACTGGTGATGTACCGATTTCGGATAAACTCAGGTTGATTGTTTCTAGCACAGATTGACGAGGTGAATAAGGAGCACCATCGCTCTCTCCTTGTGAGTCACTGTCATCGCTGGAGTTGTTTGTAGGTAGGGATACATGAGGCTCCGCAAATTGCAAACTAGAAGGCCCCGGCTGTGACAGTACTGCTTCTACAGCCACGAGCTGCTCAGGTATGCCTTCTTGATGACCTTGGTTTGTCACCTTTCGCGACTCCCTTATTCAGAAACACTCTGCACTGACGACACAATTTTCTCTGCCCTTGACCAAAGACATCGATCTGGTGCTGAAAATTTTCGATTTGTAACAAGTGGCAGTAATTGTATATAAATTAGCACTACGGATAATGCAATGTAGTTTCAGTGGATTACAACACTGTTTTTGACGCTTTGAAAAGAAAGCAAGAAACGATTTTTCATTGTTAACGCACACGGTTTCCACTTTGACACCACTTCTATCCTCGATGAGCTGCAGATCTCTTCGATACATTTAAAGGCACTGTCTCGCGAACACTTTCCTCCTCTCACTGCGCCGATGGAGCAAATTTTGACTCAATTTTGACAATTAGTTTAAAAAACTATGTACGAGAAAAAAGAGAAGGCAGACAGCTCTTGAATAAGGAGATGGGCACGCGGTGACAGACCAAAACAAACTGAGACTTCTTCGGTGAATAAACGCGGCTGTCAACAAAAACATGTGCAGCTAGATGGACTTCCTTCAAGTTTAGGCGAATAGCGCAATGGGCAGAATTGGCCACCAACAGGGTCGTAAAAATAGGGTTCTGAAAGGAAGTGGAAAGGTTTTTACCCTCTTGCCCTAATCCGTAGGTGCCATAAAATATTTCTTTTTAGAGAGAGCTACGTTTACGGAATACGTCTCAATGCACGAAAAGCCACAGCTGCAGGCTCTCGACTCGAATTGAAAATGAAATGTTTTTGCATGGATAAAAAATATTTGTATACTAAAATCGGAGTTTGCAGTAAATTTGTCTAAGAAACAAAAAGAGTGAGATAGCAAAAACGAAGAAATTTTTCTGCTTGAACAAATGATGCAAAAATTCCATAATTTTAATTTATTTTCATTTCATTTCATCAATAAAATATACTTAAAGATTCTTAAAAAGTTTTCATACTAATTGTCAGATTTTTGGCTCAAATAAAAGTTAATCCGCCTGGAATCTTAAGTGGGTGACAATGGTAAATTTCTCTGCAAACATCCATTTAACAGAACAAATAACAATTGTTGTTAACATATATAGATTATAATATTATAATATGTTTTTATCTCATATAGCCACGAACTTGAGCAATTAGGGAATTTTTAGGCATGCATCGCGTGTCTGCTGCATGTATTCCAAATGGGGGAGCCTACGGGCCGCGAAAGAGAAAACTGTAAATGTTTAAATATTTATAAAAAACGCATGTATGAATTGCCACTAAATTTTACTTTTGGAATAGTTAGCTGGGTATGTTTAGATTACGGAAAAAAAGTTTCGGCTGATTCTGAGATGGAGTATTTGAGAAAAATTTATTAACAATTTTTTAAACATTAGTAATTAATAACAATAGGGTTTAGAAGAAAATAACATTTTATTGATATATTTGCATTCAAAAAAGATTTAGCTTTAAAAAGAGCTATTAATCATTGCTGTATGACAATTACAAGCGGAGATATAAGTGATAAGACCATTTTACGGCTCGGTTTTTTGCTAAAACTGCGAAAAAATTAAAACATGCATAATTCACTCAAAAATTTTTTTTTCACAAAACTGTTTGAGTTTATTTAGTTTGAGTTGATTTTGTTCCCATACACCAATTTTTATCAAAATCTGAGACCCTAAGGGACAAACGTTTGTTGCATTGAGGTGGAATGACCCATATAGAATTTGACAGCAATAAGGTCCAATTCCATAAGTCCAATTATATTTATTTTGTTCATTTTTCCTGTTCTTCATCTAAATTTGACTTTTTTTGTCTCCTCTCGGTGGAAATTTTTGTAATTTGCATAGTGATTCTTAGTAAAATTTTAATACGATTTTTGGGCTCGTTTACACCTCTGTATTTTACACTAAATTTCTTCATTTTTCTTTTTTTATTTAAATACCTGTTTTCCTCTTCTCGATGGAAATGCTTTTAAATTGGACAGTATTTCATAGGAAAATTAAAATACTATTCTGAGACGCGTTTTCAACTTTGTATTTATATCTACTAATTTTGTTCAATTTCGCTGATATTCATCTAAAAATTACTCTTTAGGAATTTCTCGGATATATTCCGTGTAATGTCTACTAAATTTCATAGCAAAATTATTATATGCTTTTGAGATTCGTCTCCAATATTTTATGCTACTTTTGTTCATTTTTACTCTTCTGCATCTAAAATTGCCTTTTTTGACACTTCTCGGTGGAAATTTTTTTTTAATATGTCTGTATTTCATAGCAAAATTATAATACGATATTGGGACGCTTTTTCAACGCATATTTTATTATAAGTTTTCTCTTTTTTATCTAAAATTTTCATTTTTGTCATTTTTCGGTGGAATTCCTTGTATTTTTCTACCATATTTTATTGGGAAATTATGATTGGATTTTGAGAAACACCTCCAACTCTGTATTTAATAATATTTTTTTATTTTTGCTGTCTTCATCTTAATTTGACTTTTATGGCACTTCTCGAAGGAATTCTTCGTAATTTGTTTTATATTTAATAGCAAAATTATAATACGATTTTGAGATTCGCCTGCAACTCTGTATTTTATACTAATTTGTTCATTATTTTAGTCTTCATCTAAAATTGACTTTTTAGTCTCTTTACGGAGGAAATCCTCATATATTGTACACTATTTCATAGCAAAATTAGAATGCAATTTTGAGCCGCATTTTCAACTTGGTATTTATACCTGCTACTTTATTTCAATTTTGCTGTTTTTCAACTACGATTTAATTTTTAGCATTTCTCGGAACAATTCCTTGTGAATTGTGCAATATTTCATAGCGAAATTATGAAATGATTCTACTATTAGACTCCTATTTTGTATTTTATACTAATAAATAATTCAAAACGAAGAATAAAGTAATTAATAATTACCTTTATTTCCCTATCAACTCCAGTCTCCCCCCGGCCCACACGATTTTGAACCGGTGTTCATCCGGGGCCTTGTTATATTTTTTCAATTCTTCCTCTCAAAAATGACAAGGTTCCTCTGTTTTCCTTCGACTGTTGCTTCACCATGGGTCTCCTCATATTTTGTGTCGACCTTCTCCAACTGTAGGCATTACCCTCCGCGGGCACCCGACAACCAGTTCCTCATTTCGGAGGAGTGGTGTTCCCGTTACGTTAGCCACTTGCGTGTGAAGATACTCCATCTGGAAAATAAAATATCGCATCAAATCAATAAAATAGTGGTTTAGTACGAAAATAATGACAGACGCGCAGATAATAGTACTTACGTCGTTAACTGCTGGAACGGGAATGACGGATTATCGCTCCACTAGGGGGGGGGGGGGGCTCGCAAGGAAGCGAGTGGAACGGCCAAAGTGAACGTTTCGATAGAGACCCTGAGATATTTATTAAACACATTGCGATTTTATTTTTTTAGAAAACTTTTCAAACTGCCTCGCTTTCCTAAATGGATTGCACCACTTACTATGTCTTTGTCCTTTTATGTGTCACAAATATAGCGCAAATTACAGGTAAGTCCTCCGAGTAGTACCAAAAGTGTCAATGATAGACGAAGAAAAGAAAAAATGAACAAATTTAGTATAAAATACAGAGTTTGAGACGAACTTCAAAATCGTATTATAATGTTGCCATTAAATTTAGTACAATTTACAAGGAATTTATCCGAAATGTGCCAAAAAAAGTACATTTTAGATGAAAATCAGCAAAAATTAACAAATTTAGTATAAAATACAGAGTTGGGGACGAGTCTGAAAACCGTATTATAAATTTCGTATGAAATATTGAACAAATTACAGGAAATTCCTGTGAGAAGTGCCAAAAAAGTCAATTTTAGATGTAGAAGAGAAAAAATGAACATAATTAGTATTAAATAAAGAGTTGGGGATGAGGCTCAAAATCTAATTATAATTTTTCTATGAAATATAGTGGAAATTACAAGGGACTCCTCCGAGAATTGCCAAAAAAAGTAACTTTTAGATGAAAACCACAAAAATAAACAATATCAGTAGATATAAATACAGAGTTGAAAACTCTTCTCAGAATCGTATTATAATTCTACTATGTAATATTGAACAATTGACAAGGATTTCTTTTAAGGAGAGGCAAAAAATAATTTTTTGATGAAAATCAGGATAAATAAACTTGTGGCAGCAGACGACACACGCACTGCGTCACTCATCTGTTCGCGACTTCCGAACTTCCCCGCCAGGTGTCACCCCAGGGGAAGAGAGGAGAGCAGCAAGGAGAGGGCAGTGTGACCACCGGAGACCAAAAGTGAAAGTTCCTCTCGCCTCCTCCGCTCGCTTCGCGACGCGCACGCCATCTTGAGTTGATACTGTTGTGGTGCTTTTTCTCATAGCGCAATAAAACATACCACTACTAAACCGTCACTCTAATTATTCTGACCCTTATCCCGTCTCGCGCTAAAGTGGTGACCCCGACGTGATCTGACGGAAAGGGATTTAATTTAGTTTTTTTTCTTTCGTTGCGCCTCGTGGCGCCAAGTTTCGCGATGCCCGACGGCGCAGAGGCTTTGGAAGCCTCTCTTGTGAATCGCGTAGCAATTCGTGTGCCCCCGTTTTGGAGCGAAAAGCCGGGACTTTGGTTCTCCCAGTTAGAATGCCAATTTGCGCTGGGCGGCATAACGCATGACGCCACCAAATTCTGGTACGTGGTGAGCCAGTTAGAAAACCGGTACGCGCAGGAGGTGGAAGACATCATCACCAGCCCACCGGAGGAAGGCAAGTACGTCAAGTTGAAGGAGGAGCTGATCCGGCGGCTATCTTCCTCCACGGAACAAAAAATCCGGCGATTGTTGGAGCACGAGGAGATTGGCGACAGGAAGCCGAGTCAATTTCTGCGCCGCCTACGCAATTTGGCGGGAACGACAGTCTCCGATGAATTTCTGAGATCCCTATGGCTAAATCGACTTCCAGCCCACATGCAAGCGATTCTGACGGCCCACGATGGCATTGGATTGGACGCCCTGTCCGTGCTGGCGGACAAAATTGCCGAGGTCGCACTCCGGCCGAATGTGGCGGCCATGGCTTCCGGTGGATGCAACATGGCGGCGGCACCAGAGAACGCTACACCTCCCGCGCCGGCCACCACCAGCAATGACCGGTTCGAGGCCCTTATGCAGAGGGTCGAGGATCTAAGTAAGCTAGTTGCTGCCCTCTCCACCAGCCGGGAGACATCGAGGCCACGCCAGCGTTCCCGCAGCCGACCCCGTAGCCGCTCGCGCGCATCCTCGCCGCACCCGGACACCCAGGGCGTTTGCTGGTACCACCGATGCTATGGTGCCAACGCCCGCAGGTGCACCATTCCGTGTTCCTTCAACGCGGAAAACCATCAGGGCAGTCGGTGATGGCGGCCTCCGACGATTGCCCGGGACCCTGCCGCTTATTCGTCGCGGACAGGATATCGAAGGTGAGATTCCTAGTGGATACGGGATCAGACCTGTGTGTTTATCCGCGCACTATGCTCCCCGGACGCCGCGCAAAGACAAACTATGAACTGTTCGCGGCAAACAGTACCGTTATCGCCACGTTTGGATGGACGGCACTCACGTTGGATTTGGGTCTTCGTCGCCAATTCACGTGGCGGTTTGTGGTGGCGGACGTGACAAAACCAATTCTCGGTGCCGATTTTTTGAAGTTTTACGGCTTATTAGTGGATATGCGGAACCAGCGATTAGTTGATGGCATAACCATGTTTCAAACAGACGGTTTTCGTGTGCCCTCGGGAACGGCCCATGTGAAGGCAATCGCGGGAAACTCAAGTTACCGCGACCTTTTGGAACGCTTTCCCGCAATTACCCGCCCCTCCGGACTTCCTCAGAAAGTGAATCATGGGACGTTTCACCACATGCCACACCACCCCCCTACTTTAGCGCGAGACGGGATAAGGGTCAGAATAATTAGAGTGACGGTTTAGTAGTGGTATGTTTTATTGCGCTATGAGAAAAAGCACCACAACAGTATCAACTCAAGATGGCGTGCGCGTCGCGAAGCGAGCGGAGGAGGCGAGAGGAACTTTCACTTTTGGTCTCCGGTGGTCACACTGCCCTCTCCTTGCTGCTCTCCTCTCTTCCCCTGGGGTGACACCTGGCGGGGAAGTTCGGAAGTCGCGAACAGATGAGTGACGCAGTGCGTGTGTCGTCTGCTGCCACACCACCCCCCTGCCAGTTATGAAGTGGTGGAAGATGGTTGAGTTAAACGTGCACCTGCGAGAGTAAAAAAAAAGAAGGGAAAATTAGCCAACTGGAATAGGGCATCAACAAAAATATTCTGCCAGTCGCTGCGGGAAGTGGACTCTTCTCCCCGATCTGGTTTCCTTTGGCGGCTCAGGAGTGACATTAGGTGGGGCATCTTCTGCAGATGCGGGTGCGGGTGGAGGATTGTGGGCTCTGCCCCCGTCGCCATCCTCAGCGAGGATGAACGCCGGTTTCAGCCGGTCGATAGAGACTGTCACTTCTTTACCCCGAATTATTAGGGCAAACGTCTTTGGGGTCCTCCGGACCACCTGGAATGGCCCCTCGTACGGTGGCTCGAGCGACGGCCGCACCGCGTCGGTGCGGCCGTCGCTCGAGCCACCGTACGAGGGGCCATTCCAGGTGGTCCGGAGGACCCCAAAGACGTTTGCCCTAATAATTCGGGGTAAAGAAGTGACAGTCTCTATCGACCGGCTGAAACCGGCGTTCATCCTCGCTGAGGATGGCGACGGGGGCAGAGCCCACAATCCTCCACCCGCACCCGCATCTGCAGAAGATGCCCCACCTAATGTCACTCCTGAGCCGCCAAAGGAAACCAGATCGGGGAGAAGAGTCCACTTCCCGCAGCGACTGGCAGAATATTTTTGTTGATGCCCTATTCCAGTTGGCTAATTTTCCCTTCTTTTTTTTTACTCTCGCAGGTGCACGTTTAACTCAACCATCTTCCACCACTTCATAACTGGCAGGGGGGTGGTGTGGCAGCAGACGACACACGCACTGCGTCACTCATCTGTTCGCGACTTCCGAACTTCCCCGCCAGGTGTCACCCCAGGGGAAGAGAGGAGAGCAGCAAGGAGAGGGCAGTGTGACCACCGGAGACCAAAAGTGAAAGTTCCTCTCGCCTCCTCCGCTCGCTTCGCGACGCGCACGCCATCTTGAGTTGATACTGTTGTGGTGCTTTTTCTCATAGCGCAATAAAACATACCACTACTAAACCGTCACTCTAATTATTCTGACCCTTATCCCGTCTCGCGCTAAAAACTTTAGGAAATTTAGGTGTAAATGAATACTTGAAAAATTCCCCGCAAGAAATTTTCCTATGGGGAATTCCCTGTGGGGAAAATTCCCCATTGCCAAATCCGTACAGGGAAATCCCCTCAGGGATTTACAGCAGGGTGCAGATAGAATTCACAAATAAAGGTTTGGTGGTTAATTTAAACAACATTAGGAAAGTGTGTAGGGGAATAAAGGGCTTGTGTTAGTTGTGTGTTGTGACGTCTTGAGTTAGGCAAAAGGGGTCGTGTCGTTGAGAGTGAGCGCATGTTTTCACGATTCATAAATGTGTTTATAAGGCAAAAGTGAAGTATTTCAGTTCTTAATTAAAGTTTTGTAGGAAATCGTATGCGTCGGCAAAATAGTGCTTGTGAAGTGTTTTAAAATGGTGTGGTGATCTTTTTTAGTGTTGAAAGTGATGGTATGTTTTCACAATTGTTAAATATGTTTATTTAGGCTGGAAAAAGGAGTGTGTTTCAGTTCTTAATTAAAGTTGGGTGGGAAACCATATGTGTAGGGAAAATATAGAAAAGGCGGTAGGAAATGCGTGTTTCTATTCTCGCAACTGGTAAACGGGGTGCATATAGAATTTATTTTGTCAAGCAATGGTCAAAAAGTAGGAATTACTGTGCAAATAGGTTGTTTTAAACGAGGTCATGAAACATATACAAAGGCGTGTGAAAAAAATTAACCAATCGATTGCCAATTTTACCTTAATTTTAATTGCTGAATTAATAATTGCTATGAAATATAAGTATATATCATATGCTACCAAAAGATATTTGACTAATGAACGTAATAGAGTTTTAGTTTTAAAAAATGGCAGTGGGCGGTAACGTCATTATCCATTGGCGGGAAAAGCTGTTGGCGGTAAAGGCCGTTGGCGGGAAAAAGTGAAAAACTTATTGGGTAAGTGGATATGAAGAACAGAGCGATGTTGTGACGATTTTAGGCTGCATTAAACCTGTACTCTCTGCAAAAATCAGTGAACAGTAAGAAAAGACAGCATTGAAAATTAACTCGATGTTAACTACAAGCAGATGTTTTCGAAAATTTCAGGAACCTTAGCATGTCGACTTATGGTTTTTACCCTGCGTGGTATTATACTATGCCGGGTTTATCGTTTGATGCCGTGCTCAAATATACCGATGTTACCATTGAATTATTAACCGATTACGACATGATACTCATGATGGATAATGGGATACGAGGGGGTGTTAGTCAGTGTAGTGAACAATACGCCGAAGCCAATAATAAGTACACTGATCAGTAAATAATCTGTATGGGTTTTCCTTATCGCAACCTCTTCCAAAGTCTGGATTTCGGTGGGTTGATCTCGATGTAACTATGGTTCCTGATGACTCACCCAAAGGTTATGTTTTGGAAGTGGACCTTCATCAATATCCCAAGGAACTTCATGACTTGCAGTCCGACTTTCCGTTTTGCCCAGAGAGTAAAACTCCATAGAATGGAAAGCAAAAAAAAGTTACTGGCGACATTGAACGATAAAGAACATTACGTCAATCATTACAGGGCTCTTAAACAAGCATTATCCTCTGGCCTGAAACTTAAAAAGATTCATCGAGTGATTCAATTTGGTCGATCGCCGTGGATGAAACCGATTATCGAAGTCAATTCTCAAAGGCGAAAATCGGCAAACACGGATATCGATCGCGAGCGATATAAATCAGCCAATAACAGCCTTTGTGGGAAATCGTGTGAACAGGTGAGAAATTGAATCGACATCGGATTAGTAAGCGATCAAAAACGATTGAATAAATTAATATCGAGCTCACTGTTTCTAGATCGAACGGTATTCGCGTAGAATCCTGAAGCAGTACACATGCGAAAAAGCAACATTAAAATTAAGGAACCAATGTTTATTGGTCAGGCTGTTTTGGATATTTCGAAAGTTCACATGTACGATTTCTTGTACGAAAATCTCAAGTCGAAAAACGGCAACGATTTACTCCTTTCGAATTTCGATACGGACGGGAGCATATTAGAGATTCAAACGCAAGATTTTTACGATGACATGATTTCCGATCTCAGCTCTTACGATACTTCCAACTACCCGACTGACCACCCTTGCTATTCAAACGCAAGCGCGAAGCAAGTTGGAAGTTTTAAAGATGAAAATTCAGGACAGATGATGACTCATTTTGTTGGATTACGAAGTGAACTCTATTCCTATCGAGTACAAGGAAAAGCCGAGTGTAAATGAGCAAAGGGTGTATAAAAGTCGTGATTGATAGAACGATAAATTTCTAGGATTATGTCGATTGTTTTCACGATAATGTAACATCCTTTAGGAGCATGTTGATAATACGATCTCGAAAACATCAGCTTCGAACCGAAGAAATACATGAAATTGCTCTGAGTGTCGACGAGGATAAACGATACATCTGCGAGGATGGAATAAACACTCCAGCGTGAGGACATTATAAAATCGAGAGAAAAAAAACGAAACCTATTACGAGGATTTTTCTGAAGGCTAAGGCCCGTATTCATAGTCGTTTTCGCAGGGGAGACATGGGTCTCCCCTGGCCGGAGGACACCTGGGTGTCACCTTCACTACACGATTCATAAACCACACCTAGGTATGATCTGACCAGGGGAAGTGATTCAAGGAAAAGATCGGGTCAACCCGGTCGTGAACGGTTCCGCACGTTTTTCAATGCTCTATTGTCATGATAAATTGCAACAGGTAACCGCGGTGAACTATGTAAATAAACATGGCAGCCTCCAACGGCAGAAATGTTGTATTTACAATCACCGAAAAAAATATACTGTGTGATTTGGTCTTGCAGTATAAAGACAAAATTGAAAATAGGCGAACCGATGTAACCTCCAATTCGGAGAAGAAGAAGGCATGAGAAGATATTAGTCAGTCGTATAATGCGAACAGAGATGAAGCAAATAGGACTGGATCGCTTGTGTTACTTGCGTTACTTAATTGAGTCACACATTAATATTAAAATATTAAGTAGAAAATTGAAGAACCGATGATACATACAACCGCGACAGATATGGCATAGTTGGGCATACGTGAGGCATTACTTGAATATATAAATTGCGGTGGACCGGAGTACTGTCGTGACTGATGTATTAACGATAGCTTGTTATTGCAATAATTCTATCCGAAACTACAATTTAGGGGAATGATATCATCAAAATAGAATTTCACTCGGGAATGCTACGTTTTAAAGGCCTCCACAGCAGTCACATTAAAAAAATCAGCTGTTATTACAACCTTCTTGACGTTATTTCACACACTTGTTTTTATAAGAACTGTTTTTTTTATGCCTCATAACAATCCCTAATCCATTGAATGGAAAAAACAGCTTACCGAATAATATTTTAATTTACAGTACACCACAACAGACATGTAAACATCGGGTAGCAATTCTCTCACTCTCACAAATGCAACTTAGAATGTGATAGTCCACTGGCCACAGTTTATGCTTTCATAGCAAGAGATGATACCATTTTCTTTCACAGTCAATTTTGAATTTCACATAGAAACCCATCCATCATCTCTATGAAGAGAGGATGTGGAGCATTTGCAATTGTAATCCAGATTTGGTTCACTAACATCAACTCGGAAAGTACTGGGATAAATTAGTGGCGGGAATTCAATATCACTTATGTATGGCTATATACACCGTAATGCAGGATAGTCGCTTATACTTTGAAGAACACTCTCTGCTTCCCAGATGACGTTCGTTTCTTGAAACTCATGGTGAGTTAGAACGATCTCTCCCTTTTGCCGAACTTCATGACGATAAGGGACACTGTTTACTATCACATATGAACTTGATACGTGTTATCGTTGCACTTGCCGTATATCGTTGCAAAGATCGCGTTCACTCATATTGATATCAGCTACGTGTCATGCACAGTACGAGGAACATTGAAATTCCACATTATAATACCCACACGTAAACGTCCACTCGGGGATAGCGTCATATTAACTGCCGTATTGTCGTGCACACCGTAATCGTCCATATTCTTGAAAGCCTCGCAGTATTTACGAAACACATTTTAGTTAATTTGTTGCTTCTCCTCGCGCCGCTCCGCCGTGTTTGTTGACAGCAACGAATGTTGTACTTTTCCGATCGAAATTCTTTACAAATTAGTGATTGTTTGATTTAATTCATGACGCGGGAGAATTATTACGACTATTCTGCTTTTTATAACGTTCTTCATACATTGAACGCCTCAACATTCTGAATCAGAGAGTTAAAAGAGGAAAATTTATTGTAATTAGGCCAATATAATGCATTAATCCGTATTTTATTCTTATAATAGAGAAATAAGGGCATACTATTCCGTAATCAACATTCATAACTCAACTTTTAATTCATTACTCACAATTATTTCTTGAAAATTGGTTATGTTGCACAACATAATACGGGAAGTTTAGATGATAATATAATTTGCATTATAAAGAAAATTTACGTCACATTTTCAATCATTCCCGTCCGCTCATTAAAAACTAGCATTACTAAAACTAAAATTCATGCGTGTAAGTCGTTTCATAAGAGATATTTCATTTATAATACCTAAGGTGATAGCGGCGGACATCTTGAAATTACGTTAGGGGAGCTCTGGGTGAGCCTGAAGCCGCACCCAAGAAATCGGTAGCCTAGGGGAGTGATGGGTGACATCTGTCCCCTTCATTGTGACTATGAATACACTTTCTGAGCTAAGGGGTCATCCAGCGAACGGAGGACACCCAGGTAACGACTATGAATACGGGCCTTAATCACACCGACTTGAGTGAGTGAGCCACAGTTCACATCCGACTAGCCTAGAGACTGCACGCATTCTGTGGAGAAAGAGCCAGCACGCAGCCAAGAGAAATATAATGAATAAAGTAAACGAGGCTATAAAAAAATGTTCCGAATTGCAAGGTGAAATGTCCCTTTTAAGCGAAGAACACCTCAGTCATCTACGGAAAGAGTTTTTAAAAGGATATCGTCCGAGGCAAGTGCACGTTTCTTGGAGAGAGTGGATGGAAAATGTGAAACGGAATACCATTTGTGCTACGAACATTATAACAAGGAAAGAACTCATATCGACGGTCCAGCGCCAATGAAAAAAAAAAGACTTACGGGTGCAAGGCTACATAAATAGAGTGATGAAACAAAGGGACGAGCAGCGTCTTGCAGGACCTCTCTCATCTCGATCTCCCGCCGGGCACTCCATGTCCTGCAAAATATCCTTTAGTATAGCCTCATTTCAATTTTTGTCACCATTTTTACCTTTGACCCCTTAGTAACCCTTGTAAGTCAAGGGATGTCAAGAGGGATCAGATGACCTTTCCATCGACATTGGCACCTTTTTAAACCTATGATTCGACACGTTTGTAGCCTCGATTCACTTTTTTCCACCCCTGTGACCTTTGAGTTACCCTTGAAGGTTAAGGGATGAAAAGAGGGATCTAATGACTTTACCATCGACATTGGCACCTTTTTAAACCTATGATTCGACAATTTTGTAGCCTCATTTAACCTTTTGTAACCGCTGTGACCTTTGGCTCCTGAGTCACCCTTGAAGGCCAAGGGATGAAAAGAGGGATCTGAAGACCTGAAAATCGACCTTGGCACCTTTTTAAACCTGTGTTCGCGCCCGTGATGTCCCCAGACAAAGTAAAGAACCCCACAGGGGGTAAAATGAAAGAATGGAGGCTGGCCTTTAACGGAACACAAGAGAATAAACTAAAGAAATACTGCAACAAAAAAGGTGAAACGGATAGTTCATAATCTCTAAGGGAAGAAAGAAGTAGCCGGGCGTGCGCTCCGCATACCTGAATCGCCGAAGTCTTACGGGGTCTTCAATATTCATTCACTCACACACATGGCATGCCGGCAGGCCACTTGTCCTCTCTCGTTCGAACTGGTCTGTCTATCCACGTAACTAGCCCTCATCTCTCTCTTCCTCCCTCTCGAGCGCCCTCAACGGGACAAATCATAATTACAAAACAAAACAGGCACGCGAACGCTCGCCGCGGCATCGGAGGGAGGGAATTCAAAGAAACAAAAAAAGTGGCCAGTCCTCGTGCGATCACTATGATTCGACAGGTTGGTAGCGGTGATTCATTTTTTGTAACCCATGTGACCTTGACTGCGAACTTTCAGGGGTCACGGTTGCAATTTTCGACCTTAAAAGTTCTTCCATCGTGTTCTTCGTGCCCGAAAACAAATTAGTCGAAAGTTTCGTTGCATTTTTTTATACTTCGAACATTGAAAGCCCATAAGGCAAAATTTGGATTTTAGGTTGGACTCTATTTCTGGGGTCAAAAGGTCATATTTTTAATATTTTCCTTGGACTCAACAAAACTTACAACCTTTTTCTAGCCAGGTACCAAATTTCATCCATGCGGCTCGAAAGGAAGTGTCTAAAATTACAAGTCAAAAATGACACACGATGGATGGGACACACTATATATGGTCAAGGAAAGCAACGGATCGGACGTCATCAAGTCTATGGAATAGGTCCTCATTGGTGGCCATCCTGGAGTGTTTCCGCGTGAATCTTTCTCAAAATTTCATGGCGTCCTTATTGCGGGCCGCCATTGCCTCTTCGGATAGCTGGCCTAAGGGAAGAATTGCCCCTTTCGAAATTTCCGCGTCATGCACCGTGGTCGGCATATAGGACATCCCGAAATCCAATTTTATAAATCGTCAATCTGCCTTTGCAAATTATTTTATGCCTCGGCAATTTCCTTCGTCTCTTTGACCCACTGAAGACGAATCGGCCGGCAAAATCTGGTGGACGACTGCCGCGATTTGCCCAGATAATCACAGCTAGAACTGAAAGTATTAAATTTGCCCGTATGCATTACATACGGATTAGCCGAAGATAAAAACGATACGCTTGAATCTCTTTCCTGAAGCATCATTTACCAAAGTAAGCGGCACTAGGGATCTCATGAATAAAAATCCATCTAACGAATCTGCTCGTTCCCACAGTTGTTTACATTGGGCGTGGCCCGAACTTCCAACAAACCCGTATTTGCATATTCAAGTGCAATTAACTTCATCGCTGGAGGTTTGCGCTGTATATACGCACTGCAGTACCCGCGAGACCGTGATTTAATAAATATTAAAGATTCACTTCGCACATGCTTTCGGGTACACTTATTCCATCAGGGTATGTCGCATCGGGGATACAGCTCGTGTCCGTGACTAAGAACGGAGCTTCTAGGGGTATTATACTGACTATTAGTCAGCCCGCTAGTGATCAGTAAAGACAAAACCTCCTCAGGAGACATCTCCGTCAGCACATCAGGACTTTTCCTCCATTTTGAAAGCACTCTCCTTGCCCTACTAAGAGTGCCTGTGAAGGAAAATGATTCCGAAAACTATCCAAATAAAAACAAATTTACCGTAGCTACGAGTGCACTGATCCATTCTCTCGAACCAATATCCTCGCAAAATCTTCAGTATAGAATCTTTAGAAATCGGTAACAGCATGCATAGCCTGAAAAAGTTAAATTCGAGGAGTTAATATCCACACAACATGAACAATCCAACGGAGTCTCGGTATTTCCAGGTTCCACTGCGCATAGCCGGGCCGCGACGCGCGATCGAAAAATCGAGTTTATTCTCGGCGTCGCAAACTTTTTTCAAATATTTTTACGGAATAACTAGAAATATTTTCAATTTATACTCTGATTAAGTATCCCAGAGACCATTTTCCGAATAAGGACAATAGTCTACTTTATGTAAAATTTTGTCTAAAAAAAGGGTCCGCCATTTTGTGACGTAATAGAACTCAAATATACACAAAAATGCCTGAAACTTATGTATAGTGTCGGCAAAATACCGTTTACAATTGGAAATGTTTTTCATTTCATAAAGATCCTTCAATTACTCTTATATCTGCTCAACTTTGAAGATTTTCAATGAGAAATGAGAGCGGGCGCTTTTTTCGAAAGTTGGTCGTGTTGAGCCTCTGTATCTAAGTGACGGATAATACCCATGAAAAATGACTTGCCATTCCATAATCACCAATCATTGGTGTGTATACGTGCCAAGTTTCAAGACGTTACCTCAAAAAAAGCAGTTTTGGACTTGAGTCTGTCGAATTTCGATTCGAACCCACTGTGCCGCGTCCCGCGCCGGTGTGTTCAGACCTTATATTTGCGTTTTCTCCGCGTTTCTGTTGCCGCGACAGATACACCAGTGACGACCCGCGACTCATTGTCAAGGGCGCAAGAGTTGATGCCAAACAACGGGCGCTCGGAACGCTCACTCTAGTTGAGGTGAATACATAGTTCGATAGATGATGATTTGATCATGGTGATGGTGAAAAAGTCTAATGTGATTTCCTTTTCGTCGTCTTCGCTGAACCCTTCGTAGGCAACCTCTCGCAACACCGCTGAATTTGTACCCTTGTTTTTACTTTTAAGTCTCCAAGTCCGTGGACTTCACATACAATAACGCCTCCCTGCGAGACATCATATGTATATAAATAAATGCACGTCAAGCATTAACACACAGCAACCGCAATTCACACCAGTAGGCGAGAGAAAACAGACTGGAATTACCAACAGACAGCGCCATAAGCAGCTGGCAGTCCACGGTATGAGGAGAGTGCATTGATTGGCTATTTGTTCCGTCGCGCCATAAACACGACCGCTTTGAAATCCGTCGCTGGTCGAAAGCCTGGCCGGCTCCATAAGAATCTGTGTGTTTGACCTTTTACAATCTATCGCCGCGTTAACTGTCGCGGCGACAGAAACACGAAGAAAACGTACGTCTGTCACCGGCCTTACATGGCATCGTCTTTTTTCGGTGTAGTTTGACCATCCCGGGTAAGTCGACGCGTACTCCATAGATGACGTCCGTTATCCATCACCACAAAAAAAGAACATGTGTTGAGTAATTATACTTACTTCATATTTAAATATCCAATGAAATAAATATTTGATTTGTGTAACTCTCGGAATTGTCGTATTATGGTAAGTTGTTGCGTTTCGACTAACGCGGACATTTTTGGAACGAATTAACCGCGCAATTCGAGGACTCACTGTAATATACCAACGACACTAAAATAATAACTTGTATGTATCTGAATATGACATCTATGCTTTGAAACCAGTCGTACCTTATAAAACTAAGTGTAAATCAAGGAGAGTAGAAAACCTCTCTACTCTCCTTGGTGTAAGTTCTCTTCTCTCCTTGATTACCAAGAAAAGCTCTCTACTTTCCTTGGTGTAAATATACTTACCTGTGACCTATCTCAAAGAGTTGGGAAAGGTGGAAGAAGAGTCCGATGAGAATAGAAACTGTGGTGGAAGAAGTGTTTCTAAAACAAAATTGGATATTTGTGGCCAGTTAGAAAATGGTGATACGCTCATTTTAATGGCAACTTCTATGGCTAGTCCATATCTCAAGGCCATACCTACATAAAATGTTTCATCAGCAATAATCATAGACTCCTTTTCGGACTTGTTCAATCTTATCTGATTCCCTAAAGAGATCCAGTGTGAAAACGGATCGTATTTTATGTTAACAAACGAAATTCTAGCAGACTTTGGATACTTAGTTCAGACCCTCAGTCGAACCCACTGGAAATCGTACCATGAAAGAGAAAATGAGAATAGTGTAATAGCCGTGTTGAAAAGACACCATGGGAAAGGCGATCCCAATGATGCTCTTCAACAGCAGAACTTAGGCAAACAAAAGTTAACGGTTTTCTCCAGCTGAGATATAAGAATGCTGGAAGAAATTACGTACACCTCTGACTTTATTACATGAAAGGTGGAAATAGGGAGACAGAGAATACTCAAACACCAGAAGTGGAGCATGTATTACGAATTGTAAATCGTACCCACAAGAGTATGAATTGGCCATAGATCAACAAGAAATAGTGGTAGCAAAAAGGAATAAATGGTATGACAGGCATGTTGTACAGTGATGTTTTCAACCAGGAGACAAAGTATTGATTCTTACGGAAAATAAATCAGCTTTGTACTGGACTGCGATAGTTGAAAAGAAGCTTTCAGAGACAAATTATATTGTAAAATTCACGGAGAAAGGAAGTCTGAAGTAGGTGTTCCATATTAATCTATTGAAAAGATATTACCGATGAGAGGAACAGGTTCATCATCTCGACAAGAAAATGATGGAAGAAGCAGAGGAGATAAGAATGGAAATGCTTGACATAGACTCAAAGGATGGAGAAACTCAGTGAAGAGATTCAGGTAGCAGAACACCCATCGGAAGAAGAAAAGGGAAAACTTTAGACCTTGGTGCAAGAGATTTCTGACATTTTCTCCACCAGCCAGTATTCCACGATATCATGTTAGAGGACAATGAGGCAGGAAAATGATTGGACTGGGAGTTGTGGAAGGAGTTCCAATTATGCTGCGCCCATGATTTTAGTAGAATGGCTGGGATGAGATCTGCATCCCTGCGTTGATAACCAATGCCTGAATAAGATTAGGTCGGAGTACTGTCCACTTCCTAACATCGATTAATAGAAATGACAGGAGCTAGAGTGAAAAATTTTACTGTGACAGGCTTATCAAAAGGGTGCTGGCAAATTGAAATGACCAAAAGTGCCCAGAGAGGTTTTGTCACTAATTTTGGAATCTTTCATCCTCTAGGGCAAGGGTGGCGAACCTTTTTGTGATTGAGCACCAAAGTTTATGAAATAAGAGTATACTCACTCGACTCGGGCACCAAACCTTCGAGTGAGATAGAATTATCGATCGAGCGCCCTCCCAGCTCCGCGTGCCACTTTGGGCATGCCACACACATAGATTCGCCACTCCCGGACCAGGGTGACCGTTTTTGGACTTAAGAACACACCTTATTGTTTCACCTTGTAGATGCAGAAGCTCTTGAGAGGGTACATGAAACGAGCACTGTCATATCTGGATGATACAGCCATATTCTCAATTACCTTGGAGGATCATTGGCATCACTTGTCCAATTTTCCTGTAAATTCAAGCATCATGATTGACAAGGCGACCATCGAAGTGTAAGTTTGAACAATATAAAGTTATTAAAGGAAAAATATTTAGAGTTTACTATAAGGATGAGATAAAGAGTTTACTTGTGGAAAATTGCTTCTTCTTCCCTTTAATATGGAATGTTTCCACCAGATCACATCTGAATCTGGTTTGTTTATAAGATAAAGTTACATCCCAAGGACGTGAAACTGGTCGAGGGAAATTAAAACCCGCTGAAGTGAAGATCATGACCATTAAGGATTATACTACTCTGACTAACAAAATAAAAGTACCAGAATTTGTACTATAGGAAGTACATAAGAATGCTCACAGATTTAGGGTCACAAAGGGAAGAATGCAGAAGGGTTAAACAGAGTGGACTGATTAAGCATATACAGCTTTCGAGAAACTTAAAGAGGCTTTAATTGCTCAACCAGTAACAGAGGCCCATGATTTTGAACAGGAATTCAGAGATGCATGCGAGAACGGTGTGGGTATTGTTCATTCTCAGATGGGGACAGATCACGGAGAGGTACACCTTGTGCTATTCCTTAGCAAGAAGTTTCATGACACAGAGAAGAGATGTGGGAGCACAGAAAAGGCAAGCATTGGTAGAAGGGGAATCAAGAATCAATCTACACTTACTTGGATGGTAAGAAGAGGTTCCATATAACGATGGATCACAATCCCTTCGTGTGGCTGTCAAATCCTTGATTAACGAGGTGGGCTCCTATGTTGCAGAATTACAACTCTGCCATTGAACATTAAAAGGGCCCATCGACTGCTGATGCCTTAAGCAGGGAGTAGAAAACAGTTGCTATTGAGATTCTGATGCTCTGAACCTGTTACTTCTTGCCAGCCGAGATGCTGAAGTAAGGTCACATCCAGGGCTCGTCCACAGGCCTTCCCTGTTGTTCAACTGCTCTTGTGCCATTCCCTAAATAAAAAAAGTGATTGCACTGATTTTGTTTAACGCTGTTTGAGGCTTTGTTATTCTAAGTTGTTCTTTACTCTCTTGATGGTTGTTTTGTTTCCTTTACGCAAAACCATAATTTTCTTCATGTTTCAAAATAAATGCTGTTTTCCTAATTGTTGAATGTTTGTTTTTTGGAAAACGTTGTTAAGAGGTTGTTGAAAAAGGAGAGAGGGGGGATTGTTGTGAGAGAGGCGGGAGGGAGAGGATCGGAGCTTTATTATCGTGATCCCAAACAATGAAGGGTCTGGGACTTTTGGAATATGCATAATTAATTGAAATAAATGAGGTCACGATATCACACATGACACAGTGACAAGAGCTCAGACATGTGAGCAGCAGTGGTGGTGATTGTATGCAACACATGCATCATTCTCAGAAATGTAAACAATGCCTGTCATCGAGTGTAGCACGAGCATCTACGTATATGTCATAAGCCATTGATTGGAATTTACAGCTGTATAAAGATTCCTATTCACCTAACATCATTCAGACTCTCCAAGTGCCCACACATGGGCTCACTTGCATACATACTCACACAGAAATGTGCATACATCCACAATTTACCATTAATAGTCCTTTACAAAACCAGTGCATACCATTCAGTATTTTCTAAGAGCTTATGAATGTCATTTTCTACATTTCAAACACAGAACATACAATGGCCACTGCAAAAGAAATCATATACAGCCTGATTGAAATGGCATTCATTATTTAGATGTAGGGAAGGTATAAAATCAAGGGAAACCATGAGACGCATTAATACTTGAAAATAATTACCGATTACCAATAAGTCAATAGTACGATTTACAATTTTATACAGAATAAACTATATTTCACCGAACAAAGTATAAAAAACCTTTTAACATTCTACAGAGTATACACAAGCACAATAGGTAACAACAGTTTACAAAATTTACAATTTCCTCTTTAGTTTAACGCCATATTTGGGCTTCTAACTATACAGAAGTTCTTATTTCTGTGTATCTTTGGTAACTTGTGGGGTAAAAAAAAGGTATTATAACAGTAAGAAATTATATCTAGATGCATAACACTGCTGGGTTCAATTTCACTTTACATCAATCAAATCAATGAAATTAGGAGTAAAAAAACAGATGATCCTAGTTCTAATCATAACTTTTCCTAAAACAAGTTTGTGAAAATGTCACTTTCACTGCCTTGGGGAAAATGATGAAACAATGGGTACCTCTTGTGATTTAATTTTCAGAGCAAATTATTTGATTTACATAGTTAAAAAAATTTGAAGGCTCAACAATTTTTCAAAATCACGTTAACATAGTCTACAACAAGTGAATGCCGCTCTATCCACAAGGATTATAGTTTAGCCCAATTGATCATCCAAACCATTATCACATTCATCCATGAACATCCCTAACAGACTAAAGAGCTCAAATTACATGCAGCAGCAGTTCAGAACCCCAGGGCACTAAACCAAGGTCAGCAGTGCACAATTAAACAATCAAGTGCTTCAGAGATATTCTCTGGAGTTTCATTATAAATATAATTTCAGTGGTTTTCTTTGGTGGGAAAAAAGCTAATAGTGACAAAAAAGACTCCAACATTAACAAAAATGACAGCGCATCGAAGATGAGTAATCACATCAATCACAAATGATTACATGTGAAACAAAATGCCAGAATTACAATCAGGAATGGGCAAGCAGAAAGTTCTGTTGGATACCATAATAACTTTTAAGCAGCATTTCTGGACGGCAAGTGTATCCCTGTCTCGGCATGCATTATGCCACATGATCTCTCTCATCATCAAAAACCAACGCTTCACATCAATCCCTGAAACACAAACATAAGTCACGCATTTCACAAAGCTTCGAAATTGATAAAAGGGGAGGAGTTCTGCTTATAAACCGATAATGTTACCATAGTAATAATAATGATACCACAAGTATTTCTGTGAAATTACTTTTCCAAAAGCTACTTTCATCCAGCTCATAATAACTGGGAAATGCCACTATTACCTAATATTTATAAAAAACTTTTGTAGAGTTAAAAAATTGTCACTTTCATCATCCTGGCTCTTCCTCTTTCAGATATCAAAAAGCAGGAGTTGATTTTTTAAAATAATTTTTCATGAAGTCTATCCTTCAGCCATCACCGGTAACAACAATTCAAAATTTGATGGGAGTTATCAATACACAAACTTTGAACATCAGTTGTCATTTAGGAAGTCTAAAAATAAAAATTCACTGAATTTCCCACACAAAGAACGTCAAAGTAAGGTGAAATGTGAATTATCAACTCACACAACCAAAATCACCACACACTTTATGGACAACGGGAAACTAAAAATTAGGCAAACAAAATGTTCCCCTGACTTGCATTTTGGTAGACATTGAATGAAAGGGAAAACAGAAACTGCCACTGGAATTCAAACAGGTGCCTCAGGTGGCGACAATAAGGCATGTCAGCTCTCCAATCACATATAAACAACTGGAATGAAATACTCCTCGAAAACATTGCTGCCTTCAATGCTTGTCCTCACAAGCCATATTATGGGTGACTGAGAATAATAATCCACCAGGACAAACAATGGTGGGCAAAGCAAGGTGGGTCAAAACATGAGAACTGAACAAAGCCTTAAAGACTGCCATCCTAAAGAATTCAAAAATGACAAAGCAAGTTGCAGAGTGACTAGAAAGAAAAAGGCTCAGAAACATTTGTTTCCTTCGCTTATTATCACTGCTTCTTTCTTCTCAAGCATTTTTACACACCTATGTACAACTTTTTTCTTGAAAGCCCAATGATTTAGTTCTGTGCTTACACAGACAACCTATACAAGCCTTGAAGACACTGATAAAACATAACAACCTTGATCAATCCCATATTCACTGCATTACAAATGCAGTCAACAAACACCAAGTTCTTCAGAAAAATGGTGACTATCACAAAATCCAACCATTATCACCCCAACACCAGAATGAAGACAAAGAAGCAAGCTAAAAATAAAATACGAGTCTGGCAAAATCTTCACTGGCATGAAATGCATTCGTAGATTGGCAATCCACTGGAAAGTGTTGGATCATGATGACCCCTTCTCGTCTCTTACCCCCCCCCCCCCCCCCTATTCCCTGTGGCAGTTGCTTCATCCGTGCACTTCACCCCCAGCCTCGTGGAGCAAGAGCAAATGCACATTCAAAAGCACACAAGAAACTCTGGCGATCACCGGGCTGCCCTCTTGGTCTGGGGCTGTCCTCCGCCACTCCTCCATGGTCCATGGGCCTCACGGCCCTCTGTGATACGGTCCAGCTCCACCATTGCCTCCTGGATGGCATTCTCCAGCTGGGCATTCATTTTACGGCCTCTGCAATGGGAAAGGGAGACTCTCACTCAGAAAACCCACCACGAATTTAACTTCGGCCCAAAATGACTTGGTATATTCCACACAGGTGTGCAATATACCAAGTCATTTTGTATTTTCATCATACTAACAGGATTAAACGATGAACAGAAAATTATGGATATACCATCTTTTATGCATCTCGACATTACAAATAGTATTGTCGAGTTGCATAAATTGCAGTAAATAACCAACTTTGAATGAGTACACATGCAAGGTGGCTACTGATAATCAATTTTCAAATTCCCTGACTTTTCCCTGATGGCTTTACCGATTTCCCTGACCAATCGCCAACAGGTCGCCTATTATTGGAATATTTTATTTCTGCTGAATTAAATTTTCGTCACAACTCAGAAAATGTTAAAAGCTGAAATCAATACATTAAAAGCTATTAGAATGAAAAAATATATGGAACCTCTGCCCTAATGAAAAAATATAGCATACCTTCACAAGTTAAGCCCTAACACTAATTGTACACACATTTAATAGATTTTTTTGCATATTTCCGTGGCCATGTATGTTTCCTTCGGTAAAATTACAAATTGACAATGTCTAATTATTCAAGGAAGAGGTGGCGTGTCGTGGTATTTCTGGGAAGTTGAAGAATACTGAAAAGGCATCGAAGGGAAAGCAATGGCCAATTTACTGGCAGACTCCGGCACAGGTATTACTAAGCTACGCAAAAAATATAAACCAAAGCCAAGTTCTTGGACTGGATCAAAATCGGATGGCACGAGTTTTAGAAGCGAATAACCATTTGATTAACGTGGTCATAACCCCTTGATTGTAAGAGGGAACCAAAAATGTAAAAATATTTGTATAAACAAACAAAACATAATCGCGCCACTGCAAGCAAAATCAGCAGGCAATTAACAACGGCAGCGCCATATTTAGGAATGTCATATTTGAGGTGGTTTGTGACCTGACTAAATTGCTCCGAGAGGGAGCTAAGGGGGCCATTCCATAATTACGTCGAGCGTGAAAGGTGGGGAGGGGAGGAGAGCTCTTCTTATCGTCTCGCGAAGGGGGTTGGAAAATCAAAGATGATCTCAAGTAAGATTTTGTTTACACATGTGATCGTACTTGTATTACCGTGTAATCATCATCTCGTATTTTTAGAACTGCAAGCACGTATTTACTGCAATCTAGGGTGCTACAACTACCTCTCGACCTGAGTCTCCGAAGTTAAAAAAACCTGAGGTAAAATCTTCCGAAAAACATAGCCACGGATTCCTTGTGATGAGCAGAATACACGGTGATCGTGAATTTTAACACTACTAGGCAAATATCGCACTAAGGATGTACACAAGGGATACATTGTACGACTGATTCACAACTGAATGTTCAACGAATTGACGGGGCTTATTCTATGCACTTCGGCGACGGACATTAGTTTTAGTGGGTGACATGTTTTGGTGAAATAAAGAATGGGAAAGACAGCCTACAGGTAAATGTAATGGTAGAAATATAACGAGAATTTCCAATCCCAGTTTCTCCCCGACTGTTACGAGAATTCCCTGACTATTCCCTGACTTTTCCAGATTTCCAACATTCCCTGACAATTCCAGGTTTTCCCTGACGATCGCCACCCTGACATGAAATCTCCGACCACAACATGGAAAAATGTTTGAGATGACACAGCAGAGAAAAATGCAATCATACATGAATTAACATTATAAATACTAGCATTCTTGGGGGTTTGTAAGTGCGAATGTCAAGTAAACAAACATGAATATAGAACGAGAGGCAGAGGACCCCTGGGATGTCCACGCAAGGGATGGAAATGTGGTGTTACTGAGACAGACAAGTTGGACAAATTAAGACTACAAAAAAGACAGCCAGAGGACATGTGCAGGAGGCAACAAATCCTGACAATTATGTTTTTAAGCCAAGTTCTGGATTTGGAAAATAGATGCAGTTAATAGAAAAAACCATCCAAATTGAGGAAAGGCGGAGAAAAATACTAAAGGTGCGATTATCGGGCAGTTTTCAGGGAGATTCTAGACAGATTGAGTCCCAGCTTCTGGGCTTCTCCATACAGTACACAGCTGACACAGTGCACCTTCACAAAAGTGCGATATGGAGGGCTGACTATGCTTTCTGTACCTCACCACCCCTGTGGCTCCGAGAGAGACATTCCTTTCCTCTCATATGATAGCGTCTTATCAGTCTTCAGGGCAAGTAGCCACGATAATACATAGCTTTCAACGCTCACGTTAATTCGCAAGAGGGTGCAGAACTACAGGGTGTCCATGAATGAAGAAGACCACAAATGGTCTGGTGTTTCAACGAAGAAGAAGAGGCTTCCCTGCATCCAATTTATGCAGCAGCAATATTGCTGCGGATTTCAAAGTATTAGAAATTCATCATAGCTGTCCCTAACAGCACTTGTCCGAAGACCTTCTTTGCAAGGGAAAGGACACCAGTGATCCAAAACCGATTGAAGGGAAGTAAGAGAACTCTTGTCATTGGGGCCAAAAACACAAAAGGAAAACAGAGGGGACATTTCTGGCAAGAGGAACACATGATAACTGTAAAAAATAGGGACTGTTAGCATAAAGAGGTGGCAGATTACAAATTCACCGATCAAAAACAATGAATCAATAATCTAAGAGATTGCAAGGAAAAAATTTTCCCCACCATGGAAATAGAGAAGCAAGGAATGAACTCCACCTTTTGCTCATCAGACAACAGAGTCTGGAGATTGGTTTGATGCAGCTCTCCACTCCACTCTCTTATCTCTCTTCATATTCACATTCTTGTTCCACATATCTTACTCAATATTTCCCTTCCCATTCGCTTGTCCCTCGACAATCGTCTTCATCACATCTGGCCACGCAATTGCTCTTCTTTTCATCCACTCTTCTTAAGACTTCCTCGTTACTTCCTCTTTCGATCCATTTAATCCTCACCATTCTTCTGTAGAACCACATTTCAAATGCTTCCACCACTGTCTTCCCTGCTGCTGTCATTGTCCATGACTCACTGCCAGAAAGAAACATGCTCCAGATATACGTTCTGAAGAATTACTCCCCTCTGCTTCTGCGCTTGTAGTTCCAGCTGTAAGTAGATTCTTCTTTCGATGGAATATGCCCTCTTCACCTCCACTCTCAATTTCTTTCTTGCTGCCCATCACTTGTTATTCCCAGGTAACAGCACTCTTTCACTTCCTCATGCTTTACCTGGTAAAGTACTAGTGCTATCAAAGTAAAGTACTAGTAATTACCTGTTTCCATTGGCGAGGTATTGGCCTCTTCCTCCTGCTGCATAAAAACATACCTTAGTTTTTGCTTCATTGACCTTCAGGTGGTTTTTATTTTCTATACTTATTAGTCTTCTGTAAGCCTCTTTTTCAGTCACTGTCATGACCGCTATGTCATTTGCTGTGTTGAGATGAGATTTGGCAGTGGACCGCTTGAGTAAGACCAGCACATTCTCTGATTCCAGCACTTCTCCCAGTGCTTTCACCTTGAAATTTCACTGAGCAGTCCGTAAAAATCTTCTTCATTCTTGAGTGTCATTCAATAAGCTTTCTCTTATGCTTTTTCTCCAACTTGAGCAGTATTTTCACTCGAGTAACATTTGAGCATCATGTGAAACAAGCAGTGATCAGAAAATATACATCTTATCATCAAAGTGCACCAAAGAAAGTTCTACTCTTTACTATGAAAATTAGAAAGACGGGTGGATGGAATTTTATATTTTTCCAAATGAAAGAGCTTCTGGGATCCTGTGAGACATGACATCGTTGTTTAAGAGTCTCATCCGCCCTTTTAAAGTGGTCAGAGGATTGAGGTGTGAATCACATGATTATTTCTCAAAACATGTTGACGTGTTGTAGTACCCCTACTGAGGTTATAATTACTGACGACATCTTCCTCCTTTTGCCATGCATTGCCAAGACACCCTCTATCCCCTCACAGTCCCACCTTCCTTCACGTTGACACAGCCCTCCAACACAACAGATTCCAGACTGCTGTCCACATTAAACCATCCAGTATGCCACAGGATCTCCATTTCAACAGCTGCCACCCTGTCTACCCTACAGACCCCTCAGAAACATCCTTCCTTCCCCTCTCTCTCAACGCCAACAAATTCTCGCAACAATTCCCGCTGCAAACTGCCCTCCAGCTCGTCCTTGTGCTCTCAGACACTCCAAGTGCATGCACTCTGTCCCTCGCTGCCACTACCCCCACACTAATAACCTCCGATTCTCAACTAATGCCACTCCAGGACCGCCATTCGTCGCCCCGCCCATGCTTTTCCTCACGGAGATGGCTTTTCTTTCTGGCTGCTGTCCGTGTGCACTCCCTTTGTGCATCATCTCCCCACTTGGAGACATTCTTTTCCCTTGGGACAAGCTTGCTAAGGAGGCCATTGAGATCCAGCTCAACAAAAATAATTTTAATCAAGATACAGATTATAAACTTAGCAATTTGTGGAATCCCATTTTAAATAAAATAAAAATCGATAGAACTCCTCCTTTTTATACAATTTTCGAAGATCCTTCCGGCCAATTAAGAGTAACCTGATTGTTGCAACAGTTTATAGATACGTCTCATCGGCTTTAATTCACTCACTCACCCTGAAGACGATGGACAAGTCATCCGTTGAAACGTTGGTGTTATATAAATATTTAACCCGGTGGGAATCCTGAGAAGACTTTACGAATATATTTTAATTACTTTCAACTTATGTGGCTCTTACAAATACAGTCAAGCCCACTTTATCAAGCCAGTTTTTAACAAAGTTCCGGTAGTACCAAAGTGAAGGTTTTCCCCATCAAATATGGCTATTTTATCATGTAAAAAGTCCCACTTTTAACAAATGCTTATTCATCAGTGGTGCAACGGGTAACCCATTTCTTTCCATAGTACCCCCCAGTTGTTGTTCACATACTTTCAGTATTATCTGCAGGGTAAACTCAAACAAAGGCATGGATCTGATAATTTTCGTCCAAAAATACACCTGCCCACCCCTTACTCTGGCTCCCATGAACGCACACCACGAAAGCCTTCGCCGCTCCATGATTACAGTTGAGGTCAGGGTGGTCCGATGACAGGCCTAAGGGTTGAGCGAGAGGTAGGGGACAAGGTTGCTAGGTTTGGAAAGGACAACGCCCATGGCTAGAGATTGACGAAAAGGTGTTGCGATGAAACAAGACTGGAAGGATAGGCAAAAGGAAGGAAGAGAAGGGTAATTATGGTGATTCATGGCCATATGAATACATTCTAATACGAGGTGAGGGTGTTGGGTACAATAAGGGGACAGCGATTGGCTGCGAAACATGCTGGCATCAGGATTTCCCGCCCCTCTTGACTTTGTTTTGCTTCGCCATCGGACAACTTTCAGCCTTTAGCTCTTCCTGTGGCACTGTCTTCAGTCTTTGCTCGTCAGACGTTGGGTCAAGCAAGACTGCGTCAGCTCGTGCTTCAACCTCCATCCATTTCCCCTCGCCTCTCGTTGACGACTCAGTGACCATGATGGCACAGTATCCGACCCTTAGCGGATAAGACTTTGCTGCTGATTACGTCATCTGATTTGTTTGTCCGAGGCAATTTCATTGGGTTGACAGATTCAATTTAAAGTTGGAGACGTATGCGCTATCAGACGCAATCACGTGGGAAATAAAAACAAAAAGAATATTTTCAGCCATGTTTCCAGTAATACCACATAGGGTGTATCTTCCAGGTCAGGTTAATTTTCGCCATAGATCTTCAAATTTACTGACCAGGGGCCTGATTCTGGTTCTTTCTGGCTATAGCCAGCGTGATTTGTCGAAAATATTGGCGAACGGAGTGCGCATTCGTATTCTCATTTTCCTTTGCTAGCTATTTCGCCAGGAATGCTTCGCTTCGTCCCTCTGGCGACAAAAAAGTTATTCTCGTTCTGTCTGGCGAAAATATAGCGAATGTAAACATTCACCAAGAGCAAATTTCGCAAGCGACGACAATGAAGTCACTCTAGCGGCTTAGCGAAAGAATTAACGAGAGACCGACTTGTGATTTAATTACCGCTATACACCATTATTATGTTACATTTTTCATCCCAATGAGTATAATTGTTATTAATATGTTTGGCATACAACCAGAGTGTAGCTTTACTCGTCTTGTCGTTCTATGTAATTAAATAAATGGGAATAAAAGTGTGTTTGCATTTGAATGAACCGCGAAGCGTTTGTCTGATAAGCGTATTGTACTATCGTGGGTGTGCTGTTTTTTCTGAGCGTATTCTTGTGTTGGATTGCTTGAGAAAACTTGTTGTTTTGGTTCTTTTGATTGTGAACGTTTCACCAGAAACAATAAGAAAGAGACTGACGCGGGGGTAGAAAGATAGGAACGCAACAAGTAAGGCAAGAAGCAGAGGTTTATATATGGGTAAAAGTTTTGATGGACATTGTGAAATAGCATTTGGATCTACAACTTCACTATTATGCATTAAGGACGAGAATGGCGGCCCTAGTGCCAATGCTAAATGCGTTAGCCGTGGAGGTGGAAGAAAATGAAGAGGCTGCTGTTGTGTGTTCTCTGAGGGATCGAAGCAACGCATTCAATCTCTAAGATGAGCGGTTTATTTGTATTTCCGCTATCTGCCAGCCTCTCCCATTGAAGTTTTTGGCTTGTTTTTCCTTGCACACCACTCAGGCGCCCGGCAGCAAACTCTTTATGTGCTAACATGTACTCAACTAAATAATTCAGCTGAGCTCCAGAGGCTCGGGCATTTTTACGCTCTGTCTTTGCTAAAAAAAATAAGAAACTAGTATTTAACTCATGATTAGTTAAAACAATTATCCAAAATTGGCTTTTAAAGTTTTTTACATTTCGTCAAAACTCGTATGCACTACTTAACACTGAGAACGAATCTTGATACTGTTAAATTATGGATAGGATTATAATAGGTTATATGATAATAATTTCTAGAAGTATAAGGATCTCGTGCCCTATAGTTGCCCTCGGAGTGAATATACAACATCAAACACCGGTGACACACGCACACAAAAGAAACAAAATCATTTACTGACGTTCCTATAAAATATGTTTCAATCGACTCTAACTTCATGAAAAGTATTACATACATGAGTGATGCCATTGTTAACAGTAACAAACACAAAAATAAAAATGGTAAATTCTCAAACTACTTATGTTTACATTGAAAATACTAACGCATACGTTTCACAGGAGTGACTTTTGGACTCATCGTGTATATCTCTGTAAAAGATGAAAAACAAAGAGAATGGTTTTATGTTCAACTACGGAAAACGACAAATTAATTAGCAATATTGTACAACAATACTAAGTGTAAAAATTTGATAGTTTCACCAAATAAACAAAACATGGCAATATATTCTAGAAATATGATTTGAACCGTGCCTCGCGCTGTTCAGTTGATTCTGACTGCGGAGACAAAGTGTGTTGATCGCTGTAATTTTCTTACACTCCCGCTGGGTTTTCATACCTTCCCATAAATAGTCATCATGCCCATTGACTTATGGGTAATTCGTCATTGCTTATGTCACAATCTTTCGCCAAGAAACGAAGATACCCGAACTGAAGCGATAGGCGGGGCGAAAAGAACGAGAATAATCGCGGAGAAAATTTTCGCTTCGCTTCGAGTTGCCTTCGTGAAGCGAAGACCCAGGCGAAAAGAGAACGGGAATCGACGCCCAGCTCTCAGCCCATTTCCCCCAAGACTTTGCTTCGATGATGAACTGCTGCATCATCATCCTTCCCCGTTGGAAGTCCCTTATCAGTTACGACCACAAAAAAAAGTATCACATTTCACTCATCGCTTTTCCATGCCCTAACTTCCCATGTGGCTTCCAATAGAGGAGGGGCATGGGAGAGGGTAGGGAAGAGTAGGGGTCGAGCATCATGTGAAGGTCAGCAACAAACCCAGAATCCCTTGGCGCTATAGTCAGCCAACCAGAGCCTGGAAGGAGGGGAGGTTCGGAAGGAAGAGTGGAGAAGACATTATGTATGGTGCGAATGGCCCGGGGAAAAAAAAGCTAGGGACGGAGATGAGAATGTATTTGAGGTATGTTTGATTTGGGGTAACCAGCTGCTGGCACGCAGTGCACCATAAGCATACGCAAATGTTCAAAATAGCTAGGCAACACTGAAAAGTAACTTACGCCTAAAAAAGCGATATCAAAATCACAATGACTTTGAAATAGGCACTAACTAAACATGGAAGTGCGCTGCCCCTGAAAATCACTTCGAAATTAACGATACGTTGGGGCGTCACAGGATTAAA
Organism: Platycnemis pennipes; assembly: GCA_933228895.1. Lineage (NCBI taxonomy): Eukaryota > Metazoa > Arthropoda > Insecta > Odonata > Platycnemididae > Platycnemis > Platycnemis pennipes. The sequence continues at coordinate 170,261,727 of OW121847.1, forward strand.
CTCGACTTCAAGTTACATATTTAGCGTATTTCGAATTATCCTTACCATCAAGTACACAAGCCGCAACATTACAGCAGTGACCTTCAAAATAGGGGTCGGAAAAATGTCCCACATTTAACGAAATTCAGTTATTACGAAGTAAATTTTCGGCACCCTTAACCTCGTTACTAACAGGCTTGACTATACACACACACATATTTAGTTTTTGTTCCTGTTCTGCTACTCAAGTGAAATTATGTACATACTCGACTGATGAGGAACAAGGAACTAATACACAGAATATATAAAAACATACGACACCAAAAAAGGACACTCACATGTTTTGGCTGAACTGTTGAGGCGGTGACCATTCGCCTTCCTCGGCTAGAGTAAAGGTCGTTTTACACGGCGAATGATCATGCGAATGAAATCATTCACGAATAAATGTAAGGGATCACCTGAAATTCCTTCCGCCTAGTATGTTTTACACGGCGAATGATCATTTGAATGAAATTCGAGCTCCGAGATCCAATCATAATGGATTTCATCCCACACTCCTTTGATTTGAATCCTCTACTACCCGCTCATAAAACAAAGACGGACATCATGCACTCGTACCATGTGATCATTCAAGGAATCATGTGATCAAAATTAGAGCATTGGCTAATTTTGATCGCATGATCATGAGAATGAATCCTATTCTGCATGATCATGCGATGAAATTCATGCACATGATTTCATTCGCATGATCATTTGCTGTGCAAAACGGCCATAAGAAGACTGAGGTTTGGAGACAGGAGATATGAGGGTGGGGCTTGTGGGAGTGTGCTGGGGGTTCGATAGCCCCAACTATCCACATTAAAGACTGAAGAAACCAGAAGCTCATTTGTTCATGGGAAAAATTATTTTTACATCAGTTTGTAGGTTTCATTTTTAAATGTCAGCTGCAATATGCGCAATCCGTTGGAATGCTCATAATTCAATCAGTGCAATCCAGTGTCAGTATAAACATATCTATTGCAGTAAAGTAACACAAGGAAAATTTGCTGAACAAAGTGGTAATCAGTAGGAAATAAATGTAAGATGAAAATCGAAACTAAGGCAACAACTGAGCAGGCCATGCAACAACGTCTACAGACAAGCACATCCACATTTCACATGCAATATCTATTTCTTTGAATACCTAGCTGCCCATACAAACATTTTATAACTCAAATAATGCATATGCTCTATAGTTTTTCAACAAATGAAAGGATACAGTGTTCAGTGCCTCCTTTCCTTTCACTGTTCATAAACTGGTGTTATCATAGGGATGCCATCGAGGATCTTCACAAATGCATCTTCGTGAATAATGTGGGGAAAGCAATGACGTATGCATGAGCTCATAGCAATCACTAAAGTTTGCTAAGTTAGTGATGGGAAACTCCATTACTTAACAAATCTGCTCACTGCACGTAGAGAGAGAATTGAATGAGTGGAATCTTATTGGTGGACTTTGGTGAACAAACAGCAAACCTAGATCAGCAAAAGGAAGTAGAGGAGTAGCATCTTGCCTCCTAAACAGCAACATGAGCAGAAGGGCAAGTGACAAGGATGTTAATGGCACCCTGAAGGATGGAACGCTGCTGCTTCTCGACTACAGATGAACAAATGAACTTCAACTCCTGACAATACCTTGCTTTCAGTACAAATGGCAATGCTCCAACAGCACACACAGAGGCAGTGTTTCGTCAGAGGTAGCTATTCTGAATGATCAAGCGAGCATGCTATGAGCCAAAATAGTGACTCTGGTTGCTTTGGCCAATAGAGATCCGTGAAATTCGCGAGACGCGATATCGCGAAATAACGCGAAATAACGCGAAATACCACGAAATCGGAAAATAAAACGAAATTTCGCCTTTTTCGCGAATTTTACGTGAATTGGCGAAAAAAATCACATGTAAAGAGTCATAATCGATTAAAGCCTATGCCTTCATTGTTTAACGCTGATGACGTTCATTCGCTCTATCTCATTACGATTCAAAGGTCAATTGGCTTGTTTTGTCACGCGCATATCGCATTCGCGTAATATCGCGCACTGTAGTGATGTCTCCGCCGGAATTTGCCGTTAAATTAATCACCGCCTCTCTCTTCGATTCACATTTATCAATCCTGAAATTCTCGGAAATATCTAGAATGACGCGCTTTCTCTCCGGAAGAATTAGATATTCTGAATCAATAATGTGCTGAACACGGCCGCGGAAGAGTGGAAATATAAGCTCACGCGCCCGGCACGCGTCAATGCCGAGCAGTAATTCCGGTGACTCACCGCGACGCAGTACACAGCGTAGTTGGATAACTTGTTGCAGGAAAGCCTTTAGTGTGGGCCTAATGTAACAATTTTGTACACTTAAACAGGGCCGCTGGCTGGGAACGGAAGCGCTAGCAGTTGATGCAAGGGGGGAAGTAACAGAAAAGATAGGAGGAGAGGGGGTGCTACTTATTAGCGGTTGATCGTCAGATATTCTGCGCTCCACTGAGCATCAATGCAAAAAAAAATCATTTCGACACACCCCCAGTTCAAGTTTCTTTGTTTCCGACTATGTTTAGTTATGCATGCTTCTTTTACTTCCTTTCTTGTTATGTAAACTGCTTAATAAAAGTATAAGCATTCACAAAATGTGTACCAAAAATAATAAAACACCTAGAAATGCGCAAAAATTGTAACATTATAATAACACCGCCAAGATTTTCTATAACATCGAAATCACAGTTTTAAAACGAATTTTAGCAAAATATAAAACCACTTTCACGGACCTCTACCAATAGTGCATCGTTATTTTGGCTAATAGCATGATAGAGCAGTAGCTATATCACTCTGAGTAGCAGCCATGAAGAGGTGACTTTTTTGCACTTGCCATCAGATTTCAGGGTATTTTTAAACAGCCACTATAAACTAGGAATCTGGAAAACTAGAAAGCAGTCTAATGATTTTGTTCACTTTAATGTTTGCATCAAGACCAATAATATTGAGCGGTGAGAATTATACCGTACAATTATGGTAACGAAATGCCTTTCCCTTTGGAAACTTGCACTCCACATTCCAGGTATTCAAGTATCAATCTCATGGACTGTAAGCAAAGGCTTCTTCCAGGGAATCCTAATTACAATGACCAAATGATTGGCTAAGACCTGAGGATTCCAGTGCTATCTCTGTCAACAACTCAACAATTCTTTCAACAGGTGCAGAAAACTGAAGAAATGCTCCAGCAGATCAAGGGAAAGGTTCCACCGTAACAATGCACAATCAGAAAGATGGTAAAGGAAAATACAAAACCCAGTCAACTTAAGACTGAGGGAAAGCTTGCTTTTTAAAGAAAGATGCATTGCAAATTGAGTTAACAATGGAAACATATGTGCGTTGAGAGCTTTAGAGCATCAATTGAACACATTCAATCTATCGGAGGGTTACCATTTATACTTAGAATAGTAATGGACCAAGTGTCACAAAAGCTTTTTCATCAAAGTTGTTAATACTCCAATTCTTCATGTAACACAATCATAAATTTTTTTACACAGCTATTATTTTAAATTCATGATTTTTCACAAATTTGAAAGGCCCAAACATAAGCATGTTTTTTTTCTCGAGGCAGAGCGAGCAAACCATATGAGAGTAGAGAACCATGCCATGAATTTATGGACAATAAATGCATTCACCTTTCCATTTCCTAAACCGAGATTAGCTCTCATGGCAATGAATACAATTGCAATGGTCAAAGCATATCATAATCCCCAACACATTTTAGATGTCTTGTGAACTTTAGCAAAGCATTTCCAGAGTCAGACAACGCTTCAGTGTTATGCTAATATTATTCTGCCACCATGGAAAAATTCCTTCGCAGCCATGAAGGTCATTGCCATGGCACACGTTAAAAAGCTGTTGCTGCCTGTTAGTCTGTAGCCAATAAGGCAATTGCATGAAATCGACCAATTTTATCAGGAAACAAGGGTCAGATGCAGTTAGTTTGGCAATAGAACACACAAACATATGCTTTCTTGTCCACTCACTTCCTATACTTCTTCCTTGCTCTGTGATGAGCCTCCAAGCCTTCCGAGAGAGTTTTCAGTTGCTCGGCCTCCACTTGCATGGGGGACTGGTCACCAAACCATTGGACCCACACTTTGGACCCCTTCGCGTGCCCTGCGTCTTGCGCGGACACAAGCTTGCCCGGCCACGAGGGGCAGCCCCGCGCCTGGCCCCACACAAGGTCACCCACGGCAAACACACGAGGCGACTGCTCCTGCTCCTCCCCAGCGCTCTTCCTCTCTGGTTGACACACAAACAACTGCTCACGCATGTCCCCACACACTTCCACTTTACAGAACACCACTCCCATTCATTGATATTGACAGTGCGGGTACCAGCAAGAAAAAGGCCACCACCAGAAGGCAGATTCAAGTATGAACTGGGGTTCAATGTCCTCCGAGTCACAGAGCAGTGAATAATTGTGGTTAGCACGTTTTGGTCACCTCTGTAGTACGTTCATAGGAAGGTCATGCTCCATTTGTCCCGGGAAAATAACCATCTCATACATTATAGGGGTCAATTGGACAATGGATGTCTCTCAAGACTTTTAATTCTCACATTACAGAAGATTGTTGTCGCTTACAAAATTATTCATACATCCCTCTATTTTATGGTAATAAATGATAATGAAGAGGCACCCAAAAGGCACACATGTTAACACGATGTTCATTTGTTTTATAAGTGCAGACTGGACATCACAAGTACGAAAGCACCAATACTTTGGATACATTAAAAATCAGCCGTGGAAAAGCCTGTGGTGCAAATTACATATCAATTGAAAAGCTCAACTTCCTCAGAGAAGTAGACAAAAATCCAAGAATTAAACTTGGGACCGGCCATCTGGGGATCAGCCATTACACTTTTTAACAAGGCATTGCTTCTTTTACAAAAGAGAGCAATTTTGAGGAAATAAAAAATTCACCCCTGTAGACCATTATTTGTGAAATTAGGGCTCCTCCCAGTACCATCCCTGTACACTTATAAACTCTGAGTTTTAATTAAGGTTAATCTACACAAACTTAAAGTCAACAGTGTAATTCATAATCAATGGACCAGATCAAACTCAAATGTGCATGTCACTCTCCATAAACAAAAAATAGCCTCCCAGAGCTCCATCCCCAAATGTTTAATGCACTCCCCCCGCACCTAAGATGTATTACTCCAGCAAATAGGTTCAAAGCTGAACTAAAAAAAATACCCTGTAAAACAATGTTACTGTAACATAAATGAGTTTTATCGTAATAATTGATTGTTGTACTTTAAAAAAAACATTGTTTTTCATTCAAATTGTTCATTGTTTTTCATAATTTAATTCTGAAATATTTATCAATGAAACATGTATTTCTCTGTCCATTTAACTTATTGATGTGTCCTATGTATGCCCTCTGGACAAATAAAATTATTATTATTACCAGATGAAAATGTGGCAAAAATTAGTTTATTGAATGAGAAGCAGTAACTTTCTACTGTCAATACTAAACTCAAGCTCAGCCTACTCAGTTCTTAAGTTGTTAGACATTTCTGCCTTCACTATGAACTTGTTTAAAAAGATATAAAATTCAATTCGAGTATTTCGGCATGTTAAGCCTTACGACGTTAATTGATTAGTATTAGAAATTTCAAAATGAAGAGGAAGGTTTTCGACACGTACCTCCAATTCACATACTTAAGGAGGAAACCACATTTCATGAACTGAATACAATAACTTAAACAATTCTGGGGATGTAAGGTGCAACAAGCTTTAAGAAATGTGTTTTAAATGACATGGATGGCAACAAAGACATTTGGGGTGTGGGACAGTAAAAGTGACGATAACACTAGTGTGACTCGGAATAAGCATTTCAACTAAACAGAATACAAGGATTCATTAATGTCCATCGACTACCTCAGGAGCCGCTGTGTAATTTACTACAGAATGTTCAACTCAATGTCTGCCTTTCAACTTCAATGATTAACTTAAATGATGATAACTTCAATGATTGAAGTTTGCTGTAGACCAAGAATTGACCTAATGTAGACACAATAATAAAGTCCTAATGACGGATGCTGTCGACTAATTTGAAACCAAAAATTAACAACCAAAACAAATGTAACATAATATGTTTTCAATAGTTCAACATGATACCCGTTAAAATATTTATAAAAAACGGAATTACTGGTACATCGGTCGGCAAACATTCTTTCGTCATTATCAGTCCATTACTGCGCTTAAACAATATCATCCGGTAGAAATTCCGCTCATATGGCCAAGTTGGCTGCGCTTGCTTCGGCAGTTTTCTCTCGTTAAATCGTGCCCGCGCATGGAAATGCAAGAAACACACGTAAACATGTGCAGAATCTTATTGGAGTGTAGTTGAAATTTATCATCTCAGTGTTTTTTCACACTCTAGTTACATAATATACAGTTGTCTTATGCATTCTTGTATTCTAAAGAATAATTTGATTCCGGTTCATCCGCTAGGTACTTGTGTACTGAGGCTGTATCGTAGTGGTAAGTGTACTTTGAAATTAAAGGCAATGGAATAATGTCTGCTTAGAAATCCGTTTTTTTTCTGTAGCATCTGCATTTTATTGTCTTTATAGATTTTCTCAACCATAGAATACTTGTTCTCCTAAGTTACTAGTAACGTTACGAAGTTGTTAAAAAATACGTCGTTGAACGAAGGATCCTTGAAGTTTCAACGTGTGTTACTTTTGTTGTAAAATAGTTTTAAAATTGGTAGCAAAATTGAGTGAAAATCAGTTGCATAAGAATTAAAGAATAAAAATCAGTTGCAAATCAGTTTAGCTGAAAATCAGTTGAAAAATAGTTTGATGTGTTGCAAAATTGAGTGAAAATGGGTTCCAAATGAGCATGACACTAAAAATTGGGATGCAAACCAGTGAAAATCAGTTCAAAATCAGTTGAAGATGAGTTTAGTGTGTTTAAAAGAGTTTCAAACCAGTTTCAAATGAATTGCAGAAGAGAAATTTTACCTGAGCATCTCTGGGTGAAAGAAAAGCAATGCAAGAACAGAAACTGATAAGGAATGGATGCGAAAAGGATAATGGGACACTTTATAGGACAGGCTTTTTATTTTATCATAGGTAGAATGGATCCCTGCCCAAAAGATGAGAAGGAAAGGAATAGTTGGGAAGAATATGCAGCCACAAGGTTCACATGGCCCTAGCTATTCTTCAAATTACTGACAGAAGTTAAAGAGGAGGGTGAGGGAGATGAGAGAAGAGTGAAAAGGCAGTCGAAGTAGAAAGTAAGTGCAAAGATTCACAGATTACAATAATGATACTTCTTGCTTGGCCTGTCCATTTCAAGAAATCACTTAACTAAGTTTTCTGTGAAAAGTTTATATATTACTTAAAAAATGAGGAAAAGAGTAGGGGAATGCATGACTCATTCGGAGTGTCATACAGAGAGCAGAAGGTGAATCCATGCACAAATTTCAGGATTCAATTTAGTAGGGAAGTCTTTCAACAAATGGGTAAACGGAGTTGATATCAGTCTTCTTGAAAGCAGTAGTGCAACAGGACCCTGAATCGTGGGGGGGAGGGGCAAACTCCTTGGAAAAAAATCAGTAAAATCGGGAAGTTGCGTAACTTCCAGGGGGCATACATGCTTTGTTACAATGTTATTGTAGCAAAGTTTCATTTTGCAATTGTTAAGCCTCTCAAGTATGATACCTTACGTTGGAGTGCTTTCAATCAATAATGACCAAAAAGCACGTTTTGCATGCATATGTGCAGTCCACGCAAAAAGACTCAAGCTGAAGGATTCGTGTATCGAAAACGGAAGAAGTGATATTCATACAGAGCATATCAGCATCTAGATAATTTCCTATTTCATTTAATGCAGGTAACAGCCTTTTTTGTAATAATTGCTTTTGTGGCATCTCTTCACAGTGAGGATGGAAAATTGCACAATTATTATCGAGTAGCAGAGGGCAGCAGCGTCACTTTGGCGGTTGTCACAACAATATGAAATGCACAGGTGAAAGGGAATTTCGATAGAATATGAATATGGCGGTCATTTAAATTTCTTCTAAAATACATCAAATTTCCATATGTAAAAGTGATGTATGCCTGAATCAGAAATATTTATGTATATTTTATGCATTTTTTGCTGGATTACATCTGTTATTTCTATGTTAATAAGAAATTCAATGATTTCAATTAAATTATCCTGTTAAAAAATAATGTGGACGCATTTGCATGGTCTACGAGTGTGTCTGTTTTTTTATGAAGACAGTAGTAACATTTATATTGTCTAAGGCTGTCAGCAAAATAAAATAAGTTATAAAGGTATGTACAAAACTTCGCGGCACTATGCACGTATGTTTTCTTTCATAAACAGTGGCAGTGACTGATTGTGTCCTCTCGATAACTCCATGAAACATTTAACTCGATTTGAAATTCATTGCCTTGAAAATATATACGATCATAAAAACAGACCTCTGAAAACATAACATTGGTAATGTACGTTATTCATTAAATGTAGTCGCCGAGTCGATTTCGTGTGTAGCAGTACCGTTTCAACCACTCTATTCCCTGCATGCCGTCATTAGGTTCTAAGTGAAGTTCTACTGAAGCAACGAAAGTCTAATTTATCTCGCTTAGCATGAAAAGACTATCAATTATTTATATGTATGCCAGCCATACTTATTTTTATCCATGAAACAGATATCGGGGAAACGTTACAAGGGCAGAAATCGTCTTATTAGAATTAGTCTTTTATATAGCAGTTTGTCTTTTAAAGTTACTAATCGCAAGTACAATGATGCCCATGAAGAGTCCTATGTAAGCAGCCGTCCTACATTTCATCCTCGGAAGGTCCCCCATCCCTTCCATTCCTATCCTTAAACCTTTCCTCCCAATCTGAAGTGCCTATTAGTGCGGAAACAGATTTCAAAACACCCATGAGTTTCATCCTCAATAGTACTCAAGCATTGGCCAAATTAATAGAATAATCATTAACTGGTGAGGCCAAATCCTCTAGTTGATGTTAATGTGAAGCTGGTAATAAGTAATCTCTATCGTAGGTAGTAATAACAGTTGAACAATCTGTGCATTTTTTTTAACTACATAAATACCATTTAGCACCACCTGGAAATGATTATATAACCAAATAGTAACGTTGTCGTGCACACTTAATCAATGTTTTTACAATAATTAACAAGTCTAAACACAGCACACATTAAAAACAGCAATAACATATTTAAATCGCATTTTTGCAGTCTCGGTTTCATTTTTAGGTCTTCAACTGCCAATATGTAAATTTCATGTATATGTACATAAAATTTAAATCATGGAATACACTTGTAATACAGAGGCATGAGAGGACTTTTGGACCCAATGTACAGCACATGTATAGATGGAATACAGCTGCATTGCATATGGATTCCATGATGGATTTTTTCTGTATTACAGATGTATCACCTACTGATGTACCTCATACATCTTCTGTGTAATGGGGGTAATAACACTTGAACATGCCTCAATATTTTATTTGATTTTTTTTTAACGAGTTTGGAGTGAAGACGGAAATGCCGAACAATGTATGCGTTGAGTAGAATGATCCTGAGTTCAGTATCGATGGCAGAACTTCAATTTTTCCATTATTTCAGCATGCTTCATACGTAGATATTTGTCTCCTTTCGAAGAACATTGAGCTTTTCCATTAAAAATTTTCTTTATACCCTAGACCTTCCCAAGGCTAATGCTAAGTAGTTGTCTCACGTTTAATGTCGGGAAGTATTGGTACTTGCGCAGTTTTGATATGTAGTTAGACTCTAGTAAAACAAAAGAACATCGCAATCAAATGCAGGACTTTAGGGTGCCCTTTTAATTCTTCATAAAACATTTTTTACCACATTATCCCAATTTTAATATTTTTGTAAGCAATAATAATCTTTTTAATGTTAGATTTAAGCTTATTGCGATATCTCCATCTTCAAATCCACCAATACGGTATTTTCTTGAAACAAATTTGGTTTGGTCCTCCTTTGGATGTGCTAAAGAGGTAACCAAACTGTGATAACCAGGATTATATACGTTAACAGGAAAAGAATGTGCAAATGAGGAAAACGTGCTATATCGAGGAACGCCCAGACGAGAGTTCACTGCAGACAGTACCATTTTTGCGAAGCATTCAAAATCAGAGCAAAGTTGCTCGGGATGAAGGTGCAAATAATTTCACAGTGTCCATTAAAAAGTGAGACTCTTGACTTGTGGGCTTCCCCCACAATCGTGCCCCCTCCCCTTGTTGCGCCCCTGCTTGGCATACGCGATTGAGAAAACATTGGCAAGGTTAGAAGGATTAGAGGGACTCTGGGAGGTGCAGTGCTCTTAAAATCTTGAAGAAAGGGATCACGCAACCTCAGGAGAGCAATGTTGGATTTGCATAAAAATCTGGAGTCTGCTTTTATAAATCGGAACCATGCCTGCAGGCAGTGAAGGAGCAATAATAATGAAGGTAATTAGGCAAGATGCATGTTACGTATCCATGTTTATTGTTAAAATAGAAAAAGCCACTACAGAAGACAAAGAGGGGGAAAGGCTCGTCATGCAGTGACTTGCCAATTACAGAGTGGAGACAGAGACAGACTCTGGCTAACCTAGAGAGGATACTGATGAAATATCGTCTCAAGCAAACTAGAACAACCCCTGACAGGGCACATTCTGATGAAGACAGTTGTCGAAGAAAAGTGAATGGGAAGAATGGGAAAAGAGAAGGGATAAGAGGTGGAGCATGTGAAAGGGTAGAATCGTGTCTTCAATGTAGAAGAATTGAAGCTGCATATAATAAAACCAATCAAAGGACTTGCCCAGAAGATGGACTGCACAGCCAAAATATTATTGATTGCAATGCCCACCATTTTCTCTACAATTCCATAACAAAATGCATTCAAGCATTACACTTTGTACGATGCAATAGCAAGGCACATTTATTCAATCTGGAATGGGTTTCCATGAGGCTGAAAAGTGTGCTTTGGAAATAAATGGAGGCAATTTGTACTCGTAGGTCATAGTGTTGACAAAGACCCAATTGTGTCAAAGATTGATGCAATTGTGAAATCACCCAAAAATAAGATAACGACTGAGGGCTGGTTGAGCGATCCCCCAAATCCATTCCCAGCTTAGTCAGCCACCATCAGCTCCTTAAGAAAAACGAGGTCTGTGGAGGAATGTGAGGTTGCTTCCAAATGACAATACAATTCTGAAGTGCGTCCGCTTCCTTGGAATGCACACCTCAGAGGGGGAGCAGTCATCCTGGGCTCAGGCGGAGTGAGAAAGAGCATCTGTCTCAAGGTCTTTGAGCAAGGAATAAAGAACTATGCACAAGTAGACAGTGAAGCACAACCCATTGAATTTGGAGTTGAAAACTTCACTCGCTATTTCTATGGCAACAAGCTATGCCTGGATCATAAGCCACTTTTATACTTCAGGGAGAAAAATTAATTGCTCAAATGGCCACACAAGCACAACGGGCTGTGGTGCTGTTATCTGCATATGATTATCACATACATCACATCAAGGCTGCAGAGAATAGTCACAGATAGGGATGTGTCCACTCACGATGCCACCGATCTTTGTGGATTGGATTCGGTATCGAGAATCAATCGCCTAAAGTCGATACCCATACTTACACGAGACACAACGGGTCTGGCTCTGACAAGTCTGACTTCACCACGGCCCGTTGCCATGGTGATCACCATCTTTTTCTCCAAACAAATCTGAGCAGCATACAGCAGTTTCTGCCATAAGGAATTTTGTAATGGTTGATTTCTGTTTTTAGTTTTTGCCTCTAAGCAGTACAGGCAGGGTGTCCAATTTACACCCATTTAGAATTCCAGGTGATGTGTCTATTGTGGCCATTAGAATGTCTGCATTCACGAGAATAATAATGGAGTGAAGGAGATGGAGGAAGTCAAACGTATCTCGGATAAAAGAGGGTAAAGAAAGAAAGAACCAAGGGTTGTAGATGGTGGTTGATGTACGCGGAAATTCTTTCAGTGGGGGATTTGAATGAAGATACAATTGGACGGCCTGGGTTGTTTGGCTTGTGGATTTTTGGAAGGAGGTAGAACTGAGGTGAACTGGGGAGACTGCAATACATTAATGAACTTTATATTATTTAAAAGATAGTTTGGTGCAAAGGCAGAATTGCCATAGGCGCTGAGTAGGTTTGGCTGAGGTGCTGAACTTGAGTTTAGTATTGACAATAGGAATAACTTTTGCCGCTATTTCAACACACTTCATGCATGGATTTTTGTCTACTCGTCAGAGGAGGTTGATCTTTTCAATTGATATTTTTCTTTCCACCACAGGCTTTCCCCATGGCTAATTCTAAGGACTTGTCTCACTTTCAATCACGAAGTATTGGTGATTGCATAGTTTTTACGCCCAGTCGATGCTTACAAAACAAAGGAACATTGCAATAAAACGCATGGCTTGTGGGTGCCCTTTTAGTTCTTCAGAAAAATTCGAGAGGTAACCAAAACATGCTAACCAGAATTATGTACATGCACTGTGACCTGGACCTGAGGATATGAACGTGCGTCAATTGAGGGAAATGTGTTATTGAGGAACGTGCTGATGAGAGTCCACTGCACTACCTACCTGCGATAAACTCCCTTGCAATAATTTTTCCTGGTTTTTTTGAGCTTTCAACATCTCTTAGCTTTTCTTGATTGAAAGAACTCTTTATACTGAGGCTTTAACATAGACAAATCACAAGTAAAAGGACTTTAAACCTTTTGTCTCAACAAAAAAGAACTATTCACCTTCTACATTCTGTCTCATCTTATGGTTCCTGGTGTAATATTATTAAAGCCATAGTTCATTAATTTTTGATGATCAGTTTGAAGTGAAGATAATGACATACACTAAAAAAATAAAGCCATTCAAATCCAGCTGAACAATTGTTAGTTACTGCTTGCCACCATTTACATTATCATAACCCTCCAGCTGAGAATTTTAAAGGAACATTTTGCCAGTTCTCACCTATAATTAGCATCTAAGGCTGAAGTTTGGTATGATTGAACCATATGCATACATATAACATCATTTTCAGGAGAAATAATGTGACAAATGGCATTAATGATGGATTATTCATTAAAAGGGAGAAAAAAAGAGTGTCTTCACTAGTACGTTACATTGACATAGACCAGGTTGCAGCCATTCTAAGTGGAGCTGTATGCTAGTGAATTTAATCCCATCAATTGACTCATCACAGCACTGGCCACCAGGTGTCTCTGACCACAGACCCATGCATGGAGGCTACAGCAATGTCAATAAAAAAAATGTTTGTTTTATATTTCACATTTTCATGATCCGTGGAAAAACCTTATTTGACATAAAAATTTTAATGTTATTTGCAGAATCTGTGGAAAATACCCATTCCAACACACCTCTCCATTTGAAAACATCAAAACCTTGCATATTAGTGAGATGATACATTTTTACGAAAATAAATGGGGGCTACAAATATGATTACTCAGAATTAAAATTCCTAAACATTTGAAACCAAAAATATCAGTCACTGACAAAGGCAGGAAGCACTGGAGAGTATCTTGGTATGTCCATAGAATCTAGGGAAACCAAAGGTCAATTTATAACCTTTGGCACTTTACTGTACAGCATGCACATGCAAAGTCAATCGGTAATGAATGAGCCTTAATTTCAGGCAGAGAAAACTGTTAGGTGCATAGGAATCAGTTTAGAAATGAAGCAAAACGATTGCCACACCCCGTGGCCCCTCTAGGACGAGAGGCTGCATGCAGTCACGGGGCAGTGTCACATGCAAACGAATGCCACTAACCTTCTTCATCGGTGAGCCCTTCACTGCAGCCCTTCTCCACAACTAGAGTGTCACTGTGCTTTCGCCCAAAGGACCTCCTCTCTCCCACGAGCTGCACACCCGCCGAGCACAATTTCCCACCATCCCCCTCCGACGTGACCAACACAACCTCTCTCCCCTCGCCCTGCAACGCACTCGAGTGGACCCCTCCCGTGTAGCCAACGACGACCGTCGACTCCACGGGAGAGGCCTTCTCCCCTCCCACTCGAGCCGCACTCCTCCCCTCCGCATACATGCCCCGACATGCAAGCCCCGACGTGACGGCCGAGTCGTGCTGCAGAGGCAGCGAGTGGCTCGCCTTGCATTCTGGGCCACTCGCCACGGGAGCAGAGAGCTCTTCCGGAGGAGACGAGAGGATGCCCACAGACATCATTCCCGAGGGGGATGGCTCCGGTTCACTGCTGCTAACTAAATGAACCGAGCATTGCACTTCTGCTGCCGAGCCCCTAGTGGGAGACACACCGCACGAACTCTGATTAGGAACTGGTGTCCTGGAGGGTGTAAAACACTCTGCAGAGCCAGAGACCAGGCATGCCGCTGACGTGGACGAGATGGAAGCCTGAATGTTTGAGGCCACTTCGCTCGTCGTGGTGTCTGCTGGGCTGGCAGTGGCACTGTGGGTCGTCGTGTCCGGAGGGCTTCGGGCCGTAGCCATGGCGCTGTTCCCTCCAATCAGCTCACTGCTTGACTGGGCACTCACGCCCTGAGGCCCTGCTTCGCCTGAGGTGTGGGGGGGTCTCGATGAGGGAAGGGCAGCGGCGGGAATGTAGCAAGTGGAGGCAGATAAGAGGCCTCGGTTAGGACTCTGCATGGTGGTGACGTACACTGGAGGGGAAGTGGCCTGCACGGACTGATTGACGGCCGTTTGTGTGGACACTGAGTGGCGGAGGAGGATAGCAGCAGAGGGGGGGAGATTGGGGTGGGCCACTGGAGCACTGGTGGGCCTGGCTCCAGCGTAGTGATGCAGATGCAGCGGAACGGCACCCCCTGCCACAGTCACATTCCGCTGGCTCAGAGAACTAGAATCCATGTCACCCGGAGCTCCAAAATTGCCCGTTGCGGCAGCAGATGCTTGCGATGGAGTGGACTGCTGATGACACATTTGTTGATGGTTGGATGACTGGTTGCTCGACACCATCATGGTCTGCTGCTGCACTATTGTGGTTGTGTTTTGCTGAACAACGGTGGCATTTGGTTGGCTGCCATTCATTTGCGCTCTTGGCTGATGGGATGACGCAACAGCATGAGGGAGAGGTGATGGAGCGGTATGTACAGCCTGCCTTGGATGAGGTTGAGGCAGCTGTTGCTGAGATATCGGCACAAGGAGATTCCCACTGCAGTGAAGAAATTCCGCACTTGGCCTTAAAACTGCCCCTCCACCACCAACAAATGAGTCTGCTGAAGTAGCCTGATTGACAGTAATTTGCTGGCTGCCATGAAGAGTAGGTCCATGGGGTATCAATGCTCCGGGATTTCCAGCACTGCCAGCAGCACTCCCATTGACTAAAAACTGCCCCTGAGGTAAAAGGGTCTGAGGCTGTGGTTGAACTGCTTTGCCGTCAATGTGATGGTGCTGTGTGCTAGGCAATGCAGACGGGACGTGCCCCCTGATCACCACACCGCCAGTGCCCAGCAACTGGTGGTGGGGGGGTGGTGGCTGCGCTGGGGAGGCCGAGTGGGGGTGCAGGGTGTGATGCTGTTGCTGCTGCTGCTGGTGATGAGGGTTGATGGCTTGCCCAAAGATACTCTGAGTGGGAGCTGGTTGGACTTGAGTGAGGACGTTCTGCCCATTCAGGTTCTGCAAATGGAGCTGGAGCGGTGGAAGCGCTTGGTTTGAGGCATCCGGCGTCGATGTTGCTCCTCCAGTGGGAAGCAGTGTGCCATCTGGCAGGGCACTCATGACCATCCCTTGAATACCAGGGACTGCGGCTACCACTGTGGCACCAGAACCTATCAATTGTTGAAATGGAAAATTCTGAAGCAGGGTGGCGGTACCTGGAGTGCTACCCAAACTAAGGGGCTGCAAAAGATTCACCCCGGTAGTGTGCAGGGCTTGTGAAGATGAGGCTGCGGTTAGCAAGTGTTGAGGTGAGCCACTTATTTGGCTGACCTGGTGGCCAATAGTTCCATAAGCAGTAGCAGCAGTCCCATTATTAGCTGCTGGTGCACCACCAGATGAAGCTGTAGCAAACTGATTCATTAGGAATTTGCCACCTCCAGGAACAAAGGCAACGGCCTGCAGCATTCCCCCAGGAGCTGCATAACTGGTTGTTGATCCCGGTACAACCACTTGCTGCTGAGTAAGGTGATGGCCAACAGGTGATTGACCATGCTGTTGCTGGTGCTGCGTGGTGATGTGAAGCATGGAGGTGACCGCCTGTGGTGATGGCTTCCTCTTCTTTCCTTTCCTTTTGCTGATCCCAGGCGAAATTACTTGAGGCTGTAGATGAGGTTGCTGCACAGCTGCCCCAACCAACTCAGCAGCATGTACAGTCCGAGGTGGTCCATCCACTGGCAGGCCTACGGCCATCTGATGAATATCAGAATGACAATGCTGATGTTGATGCTGCAAGAGGTGCAATTGGGGAGGCCCACCACCCACAGGGAGAGCATTTACCAGCTGCATCACTGGTTGGGTAGCAACAAGAGGTATAGATGCTGCAGACGATGAGGGAGGGTGGAACTTCACTAGTTGGCCTGGCCCTCCATTGTGTACAGGAGCATTATTCACTCCAGTGGCACTGGCAACTATAAACTGCCCATTACCATTGGAAACCAGAAAATGCCCAGAAGGTAAACCTGAAGGTGAAGTTTTCAAAATTGCTGGCTGACCCATACTGATTTGCTGAGAATGAATGAGAGATCCTCCTAGGTCCAGACCTTGAGGCTGATTGCACGGCACTTGTATGCTGCTAACAACACTCTGTACCATTTCCAATGGTGATTTCGAATTTGATGAAGAAGATACCGAAACAAATGTTTGTGTGGCTGGATTGCTGGAAAATGAATGAGCCGGAGATGAAACTGGTGGAGTAGATGTAGTAGTGTTACCACCAGACACAGTTATTGTCGATGCCTTGCCTGCCTGGACCGATGTTATGGTGTTACTACTAACAGTGTGACCACTTGCCATAGTTGTTACCACAGAAGGAGAATATTGGCATGAATTATTACTTGCACTGCCTACACCAATGGTTTTATTGTCACCACCATTTGAAGATCCACTAGATGATGTTGAAGTGATAAAAATGTTACCATCTAAAGCTTGGCATGCTATCTGTGTAGAAGATGGAACCCCTCCTTCCTCTGGCATCACACAATGCCCCTCCACTTGAGTGACAGAATACCCCTCCATCACAATATGACCTCTTTCACTGCTATTATCCTCAGTTTTTTCAACACCTTGAGTTGCAGTACTCATTTGGCTAGTGCTCACAGTCCCTCCCTGTATGGGACCTTTAGACTCCTGACTTCTGTTAGCAAAATGAGGAACCTGTTGCTGAGGGTAAACCTGGAGAGCTCTTTGATCTTTGGCAGGGATTTGCTGCAACTTGAATTGTGCTGGCCGATTGGATTGTGAAACTGACTGACTTACTTGAAGCTGTTGAGTATCCATACTCACATCCTTTGGCTCACATACACTCTTCTCCAAGAATGTAGATGATGTGACTGGATTATCATCTGGTGACGGGTGTTCCTGTTCAGTCGGCTGGTGTTGGCCTTGGCTAGAAACCACTGAGAAATTGGACCCTGTCTGTATTATGTGCCTATGTGCTTGATTTGGAGAAGATACATGCAAAAATTGCTCTTCACTACGCTGATGAGGATTATTATGGCAGATATCTGACCTAGTACTGAAGAGTGCAGTAGCAGAATTGCTATTATTAGAATTCTGCTGCATTCTTAGATCTCTTGGAGCACCTGAGTGCTCAGCAAAAAACTGATTTAAAGGATGCCTTAGAACCAACTGTTGATGATGGACTTGCACATTTGGTTTACTGCTTTGGGACTGATAAATTATATTTTGGCTTCCTGCTGAGGCACTAGTGACTTGACTTTGACAGATACTAACAGGAATTGATGTTGTAGTTGAAACTGTGGTCATCGTTTGGTGGCATCCACCTAATGAAGGAGATGTTGAGATGAAAGACTGAATGGCATGACTGTCTAAAGTTGCTGAAGAAGCGGTGTTGATTAAATTAGCCATGTGAACATTGGAACACGATTTTGGTAAAGAACAGGAAGAAGAAACAGGAGCAGTTTGCCCATGCATATTGCCGGTCTTTGTTGTGTTCACGCCACCAGGGTGATGAGGTGCAATTCCAACGGTAGACGATGAAATTAAACCAGAATGATTAGCATCTAAAGCTTGAGATGCTGTCTGCCTATCACTAGATACAGCATCTCCTCCTCCAAACATCAAATTTCCCCCTGTCTGTCTGGATATAGTACTGTTGAGTAAAGCTGTCTGCTGTGCGAGGTAAGCAGTGGGGTCCTCCATGAAGGAAGGAACTCCCATCACAGTGGTCATTCCAGTGGAGTGAGCCAGAGAGGGAGTGGAGGGGTTGGGTAGAGAACTGTGTGCTGTGACTATTGTGTAGCTCCCACTAACATTCGGAGGGGGGAGACGATGCTCAACTGGTATCTGCCTGACGTCTACGTTTGGGCAAGGGGAAGAATCACGCTCTAATCCACTGTACTTTGTCCTCTTTATTTTGCTAGGGATGTTCGAAATGAAGTTAGGACTGTTCCCTTTCTTCTTCTTACAAAGGTCTTCCCACTGCTGGTAATGAGATGCTGATGCACGCTCAAAGGTTTGTGCTTGTACAGTTGAAGCATTAGGAAGAGATGAGGGAATGGAAATGTTGGGATGAGCCTGGAAGGTCCGGACACCAATACTGTCCACTAACACGTGGCCTTGAGGTATCTGAGGTCTATACGCTTCCAGACTGGGAGCAGCCACAATTCCATTAGGAACAAAATGATGATGCTGAAGATTACGAGGAACTTTGCACCCCTCATCAGCCACCAAACGAGTTCCAGGAGGGAAATGCTGCTGTACTTTAAGTACTGTTTCTGGATTCAGTGACTGGCCCTTTGAAATGTCATCACTGAACATTATTCGACCTCCCACGACACTCATTCCCTGTAGGCCATAACCACTATTGACTGCACTTCCAGGTGTGAATCCATTTGAGCCACTATGAACAAGTATCCCGCCGGCACCATAACCAACGCTACCACTGAGATGGAAATTAACAGCAGGTGAGGTGGAGGATGGGGATGAAGTGGACGTCTGCATGTTTGATGATGAGACAGGAACAAGTGCTGGTCCAAAACTGGAGGTTGGCAGCACTGGAAGAACTGGAGTCCGAACAGGAGTGGGGGAATCCCTTTCATTTGCATTCCATAGCTATAAGACAACAAATTCCAATGAGTATTAGGATAGAATGATGATCATTATCAACAATTGATTTAATTAATTCTTTCAACTCTTATAACATATGTCCTTCTGTGATTAAGCAGGGTTGTAGACAGATGCATGCAAATATCTATGGCTGTTGGAACTGGGAAAAGAGCAAATCACAACCCAAAGGCCATTATCAGGTCACAATTTGATAGAGAGTATTAAGGCCATTTAACACGGCACAATTTTTTGTACAAATGCTTTCATGAGAAAATTGTACCATGTACAGTGGCAAGTTGTGTGAATGCTTGTGCAAAAGTCTGTATGGAAAACAGAACCTGTTCTAAGTCAATTCATACAAACAAACAATTTTGTTCAGTTCCATACTCTCGTTTGTTAAACAATTGTATCCTGTGAAGTGGCCTTTACAGAAAGGGAACTAAACAATTGCAAAAGACAATGAAAAAGAATGAAAAGGCAAGCAATGCTCCCGCATTCCTCTACTCGGGTAAGTGAGAACACATTGATCCTTATAATTCACACACACTCTGGGTTAAGACCTGTCAATCAAACAAAATAAAAGCAAAATAAAAATATTTAACTGGAGAGAGTTCCATCACATCTCAGTAAAAAGAAAGGAGTGGAGCAGCTGCGACTCCTCAGGATAATAATGTGTCGGTTTCCCCTTCCACCTAATCCATTGGAAAAGCAAAATAAGACAGCACACTTAATTCACTAGCTCCTAGTGAGTGTGAAACCACCTTCACCCTACAAGGGTACTCCACTCAAAGGTTCCGGGTTTGAGAGGGAGTCAATTGTACAGTGGGGACCCATCAATCACACATGGATGTGCATTAGAAATGCATGTCAGAATGTTTATGGGAATTTCATTTTGCCGTATCCTCCGGGGGATCCCTGTAAAGTTGCCAATTGGCTAAAAAATGAGAATGGCAAAGTTTCAGCTCAACTTGACAATTCCCATAAACATTCTGACATGCATTTCTAATGCACATCCATGTGTGATTGATGGGTCCCCACTGTATGATTGACTCCCTCTCAAACCCGGAACCTTTGAGTGGAGTACCCTTGTAGGGTGAAGGTGGTTTCACACTCACTAGTAGAGTGAATTAAGTGTGCTTTCTCATTTTGCTTTTCCAATGGATTAGGTGGAAGGGGAAACCGACACATTATTCCCTTGCATTCTTCAGATTGAAGTTTGGAAAAAAATGTGATTTTTAGCCAAAAATCACAGTTTGCCCTCTATAAAATGAAAACAAGTTGTCATAGAAACCTGAATCTTGTGTCATAACATAGGAAACTTTGCTGTCTTTAAGTTTTGTACCAGGTCTTTTATTGCTAACACCAATATATTTAGTATAATTTAGTATTTTTCAGGTCAGGTCGCAGTCCATATACCCTCTATCGCCCTAATTGGGAAATGGAAAAATAATGAATTTAATTACTTTTAATGGTTTTTCCCAGAGTATTAAAATGTAAATGATTAAAACAAGATAGAAATTATTGACCTTTTTTGGGAAATAATTAGGACTAATTTGCATTAAAATGAATAATTTTATTTGACTATATACACTTTCTCAACTTGATAGGAATCTAGTTTTAAGCCTCGAGCCTCAATAGGTATGGTGGTTGAAGTTAATCCAGAAGTGACATCTGAAGGTGCCTTTTTCTAACTAAGTCTGCTGATTCTTCTCTCGCTAAACCTAAGTTTAGCTTTGACAGACGACGAACAGGCAATAGGCAAACAATGAGGAAATTGACGCTTCAGGCTTTACATTGTCATAGTCAAAGGCAGTAGTGACATGCATCTTAATTGGGTAATAATCCCCAGTTACAGCTTAAGTATCAAATCTGCTGTCATGCTTTATCCATTCACAATAAAACTCTTTCTGATTTGCCAGAACATCCAAACCTAACTTCACTTCACATAATTTTAATAGAGATGATTGTAAATTATGCTGACTAAATTTTCATTATGTCAAGGGCTGATGATCGTCAGAAATTTGGACATTATCTGCTTCAGCTTGAGTTGTTGTGGAATGAATGAGCTCTGATTTTTTAAAGGAATTCTTCAAAGTTACTAAATAATTGTAATTGATAATAGTTTCCACAAAACTGAATTGTCGACACTCACATCATCTGAAAGTAAGGTTTAAATTAATTATTTCTAGTCAAGATAAGCACAATAAATAAGACATGCTATAAGTAAAATAATTAAAAATAATTGTTTACTGTCAGTACTTAATGCCATTAGATAGCCCTCAAGAGATCAGGAATCATGAATTGGTATTGATAATATCAATTCAAGGAGGTCTATCATGGTTTCCTTCATCGAAAATTTTCCCTTATTTCTTATTTTTCCAGGGAAAATTGAAGAAAACTTCACATTTTCCCAACATTTTACATCACTAATCAACACAAAGAGTTAAATTATGAGGGAATTAAAGGGCAAACATTCTTAAAAACTGGCACCCTGATACAACATGAAGCTAAATATGAAATATTAAAAAGCCAAATAAAACTTATTACTTACTGCACTCTCATATACATTTCAATTCAAAATTTTTATAAAGTTGTTTTAAATGAACCTACTTTGCTCTCTGTAATACGTAAACACTCAGAAAATAATTTTTTCCCTCTTAAACCAAAAATGTAACAGAATACTGCCTTTAATTTTCCTTATTAAGTCTTAGAATGAATAATTCTAGAATCAAAGAAAAAAATTAATTCCATGCCAAATGAGTAAGACTTGCCTGTGAATTGTGAGAATTGTGTGAATTGTAAGAATTGTGTGATGTACCTTATCCCTTATTACATATCAAATGTGACATGATCTTCGGGCAAATAAATGATATTATTATTACTTCATTATTTAGAAGCTAACTAATCATTAATCATTGATAAACTATGTACTTTTTTGAAACTAGTGATCAGAATGACATTCACTGAGAGTAGAATCAAATTAGGTCACATTTAGACATGGTTTAGTAGGCATGGAGAGGAGACAACGTCAGACGGCACAACTAGCCCTAGAGTACAAGAGCTCTTAGATGAGGAGAGAGGAAAGTATCTGACAATTGTGTCTTCATACTGGGTCAGGATTTGATAGAGCTATGCGATCCCCTTACAAAAGTCTTGATCTACAACAAAAATTCACCTATAGCCAAGGGAACAATTTTTTTCTCCTCTCTTTTTAAAAAATGACAAATGTATCATTAAAAAACAGGCAAGAGGTTGTTGTAAAATAGGATTATGACTGATTTCAAGCACAAAGAAAAAGTATATTACTTTTCAACCTCAGTCCACACCCCACATATATATCCTATTTCTCAATTTATCGGTAGTCGTGGTTCATCTCTGCATGCATCTTTAGCAGTTTGAGCTAATGGCCAATTCACAATTCGCTTCAATGTCCTGGACAAGGGCACAACCGAACAAACGCATGAGAATGAGAGCCAGAGCCAAGAGCATTCCATTTGAGAGGGTGCAGGATCACTCTGACCTGAGCCACTGCAGGGGGGAGGCGGCGCTGCTGCTGCTGCTGCAAGTGCGCCTGGGGGAGCGCCGAGTGCAGCTCCGGGACTCCTGCCACCGGGGTGAGGCGCTGAGGGCGGGGAAAGGTCTGAAGCAAGGCACCAGCGCCAACAATCCCTGCTTGTTGGTCCTTGGCAGCATACACCTGCGGCAGCCCTTCGTTCGGACTGGCGCCCTTCCTCTTCTTCCTCTTGGAGGTGGTTGACACGCCAGATGCATCTGCAACAAGTGCTCAACACATCAACACAAACCCTGAGCACCCTCTCCAAGAAATGCTCTTTCACAAGTAGAGCTAAGAAATTGACGTAAACACGACATCACAAAAAACATCTGAAAGTTATCTGACCATTTATTTGACCAACGCAAACATATAAGGAACAAAAATGACAGCAGTTGCTGCTAACAAGGGGGGGCTAACAATGGTCAAATTTTTTTGTTTTGCTGGGAAATAACTTTAAAATTCACATGTACCATCATCCACAACAATGGTTCCAATCACATCTTAATCTCAAAGGCAGAGTTCATAAGTGGCTCAATAAGTTCAAGTGGTTCATGCAGAAACTTTGTGACCTAATGGCGCTTGTGCCATACACTAACAAAGAAGCAGTTTGTAATTTCTTTAGCATTTATAACTGCACTGCATAAAGGGAGAGATTAATTGCCGCCCCCTTTGCAATTTCCACTCCTTTTCATTTTTTCCCATTGAACTTCAATGAGGGCACATTCAAAAAGTTATAGAATGTGGTAGAACGAGTTTGGAGTATGCATAATTCGTAACTTTTGCATGCATAGACTAGCTGGAATAACACATTCAAAATCAACAGGGAAAGGTAATGAAAATTATGAATGGGAAGTTAATTTATCTTGCTGCTAAGCTGACAATCAATCAAAAACTTGGTAATAATTCAACTTGAATGGCATTCAACATGAACAGCATAAGCACTCAAATTGATTGCATGAAGCTCATCAGATGGAGAAGTCTTCTATTCATTAGAACTTTTGATCATGTTGGGATTTCTCAATTTATTTATACTACAACCTTAATCAATGCCCTAAAACTAATAAAAATATGATAAATTCTGACACAGAAACGGAAGCTCAAAGGAGGGATGTGATGGATTCCACCAGTCCTTGAAATGTTCCCCAAACTACCTTCCTCTCAACATTCTTTGGTTTCCACTGGAACCACCTGCCAACATCAACATTACTATTTCATCCCTAGGATTGGTTCACTGCACTGCCCTACACTCTGCCCTATTCAATCTTAATTCCCTCACGCCCTCATAGGTTCTCTCTCTTTCACGTCCTTCTTCATTTGCGCTATACACTTGTCCCTTAGTCTTCCTTCCATTAAATATTCCTTCTATTACATTGCTAACTAATCCATAGTGCCTCAAGGCAGTTGCAGCAAGCCATCTGGCACTACTTTGCCGTGGGGTTCTCTATATTATCCTTTCCTCCTCCGCATACCTCCTCGTACCTCACTTTATCTGTCCATTTTAATCTTCAGCATTCTCCAGCAGCACCATGTTTCCAAGGCTTCAGTTTTTCACTGGTCTACTTTCCCGATGCTCCATGCATCCCATAGAGAGCCATGCTCCAGAGGAATGTTTTGATTAAGTGTTTCCTTAGCAGAAATTACACAGAAAAAAAAATCATTCGCCTTGACAGGGATTCGAACCCGGATCCCCTGATTCCCGGCCAGGTGCTTTAACCAGTTGAGCTACCGAGGCATCATTGTGGAATATTAAGAGGCCTGAAAGGAACTAGATGTTCTCCAACTGCTAGACACATTGTGCCACAAAGCAGTCGATGTTGTGCGCCACCGTATAAAAGGTTAAGGCCGAACTTTAAACACTAAGGTGCTTACTGTATAACAAATTGAAGGACCACAAACTGTCCACGAGAACATTAAAGGCATTACCTGCTGAAATGCACAAAATAGCAGAAATTCCACAATAGCAGCCAGTTTGAATCCTGGTCAAGGCGAATAACTTTTTTCTCTCTGGAATTTCTGCTATTGTGCATTTCAACGGGTAATGCCTTTAAGGTTCTCACAGCAGGTTCGCAATCCTTCAAAGCGTTTCCTTGTTTGCAGCTGTAACCTCCCAGTATGAAATACATAAATATTAAGTATCTTACACATAAGTGTCACCTAATTACTTTAGTAACTACCCCATTCCTTGTATTATCTTTTTGAACATCCTCTTTGCTCACAATACACCATGTTTTTAATTCTTTTCTGTTTCAGAGCCTTTTCTCTCTCTGCTCTGACCACTCAAATCTCAAATCATCACATGCATGCTCAGCATCTTGACAAGAAAACTATGGTTCCCACCCACCTCCGATGTAATTAATTCAAATAGCATGCTTATAGATCCATATTGGTTTTACTGTGAGCTAAAATACCATCACACTCTTCAGCAAGTATCCCTGGTAACATTTCGCCTTGCTTAACTGTTTACTTATAGCAACTTAAGTTTTCACGAATTGTGCACTCACTGATTTCACTGATCTCCTAATTAGTTGAAATGTAAATCAAAATATGCAAATGGTTGATTTATATATCGCATCGAAGCTGAAGTCAAATTAAATTGATAATTCATCCATAAAGAGATAGGGATCACCGGCAGAGTGACGTAATTTATGGGGGAGGGGGTTAACAACTGGTACCACTAACAAGTGCAACAACAATAAAATATGGCTGGCCATTAGAGCAGTGGCTCCCTAACACGATGGCTCGGGTTCTAACCCCGGTAGTCGTGTAAATTTCCAGTGCTACAGGTGCCCCAACTCTTGTGCTGTGAGTGGAAGTGCCTGTCTGCCGTCTCCGAGGGCAGTACTCCGCTGCCGACGTCGGCTTCCACTCCACCGTCCGTCCAACACCCACCTCAACCCCATGCCTCCTCCCCTCATAGCAACGAAAACGGGGGCGTTTACTCGGAACCCAAATCGCTATTTTGTACACGAAATTGTTAGATGGTAACGAAACATGAATTTTAGTGAAAAAATGTATCTTCTAACCAGACCACTTTACTCGTAATCAAGGATATCAGCGTCATCCACCTCCAGTACTCAACTGCGTTCAAGAAGAACGGGAAAGGTGGGGGGGGAGGTCTGCCTGAAAGGATCCTGTCGCATGCTGTTAACAATCCAAAACAACTGAACAACAAAATATTTTCGCGTGCATTTTGGCGTGAGTAGAAGCGTGCTGAAGTTTATCCACTTATTCACAAATTACAATGTCGTAGAGCATGCAATGGCTTTCGAAATAATCCAAATGGAGTCCAACAACCGCTTCCATTGGCAGAGTCAGCTGTGTCCCTCTATAGTGATCGGGCGAAGGAGCTACGCAGACTCAGTTGTGATTGGACGAAGTGGATGACGTACCACCAGTCTTTTGCACGCCCACTTTCCCGAAAGGTTTAAAAACATTTCGCCACAAAAAACTCGAGAACCAATTGATGGATCGAAAGACGGAAAAATACGTGTCTGTTTATTTTACAAACTATCAGATTCGGCAATAAAAAATACGGTAAACGACCCCATTATTTCATCCGGGGAACGTTCTGTTTGGGTCACATGCTAGACACTCACTTCTCGTGATAACTGTAAATACAAGGAATCGTACGGTTAGAAAGAGCCCGCTTCAATACGTAGCCGCGTCGTCGCCATCATCACCCCATTTGTGCGTCCCGGGCCGAAGTGGCTCGCCGAGGGGGAGGTCGATGACCCCGCCGAACATCGCCGAAAGGTGCGCTCTCCACGCGAAAGATCCGAGCGCCAAGGCGAACCGCTCGCTGCACGCACTGAGAGCGCATTCGACATCTGTCGGGGGTGTGCAACCACTCGGGGCCACCGCCGCCTCGAGAGGGCTGCGAAGAGGACGGCGCCCCCGCAAGAAGAAAGGACCACTTCTTAGGAGCGCAGAGGCGACTGCCCCAAATCGACACCCGACGGCCGGGGCCGTGATTCGGTGCCGAGGTGGCTCTTCGCGTCTGGCTGTCTTCCACTCTCGCTGTCTCCGGCGGCGGCACGACAGGATTCGGGGCGTCGTCCGTTGAACACAGCGGAGACAGGAGGGACAGCCGAGAGTGTGGGGGCGAGAGTGGGGAAGACATCCTTCCCATCAGCCTCCTCGATCGAGTGGCTCCTCGATCCCGTCGCCCGCGAACTCGTGAATGCTTCAGGTGCGTTTAAGAGCATCCAACGCTGCCTTTCAAGAGTCCAAGAAGTCATGAACGGTATTTCACGCCATTGTAGAAAGATAGTAAGGACTTGGACGGCGATTCCCGTAACAATAAATGAAATCAAATGATTATGACCCCACATTGTGGAATATGTCTATGATTAGATGCATGGACAATTGTTGGTGGATTTCCACGCGATTCATTGAATACTAGGATATAAGTTTGCAAGGTTTTCAAATCGGCTTCAGCGGGGCGTAGAGACTAGTGATGAGTGATATACCGCGAACTGAGAAGAAGTCACAGATACGTAAAAGTAACAGTCACAACCTGCGACGAAACCTGTGATTTGTGATTAGGAGTGATCTTTGGTGTTGCTTGCTAACAGCTGCCGCACGTACCGCTATGCGATTGAGAATTGCATGCACATTGTGAGCACTGCTTGATCACCTGTGTCAACTGCCAGCGTTCACAGTGGAGAAAAGGAGGAAAACCAGTGAAATTTGGAACTTTTTTTACCGTTGTGAATGGAAAGATTGCACCTTGCAATTGATGCAAACAAAAGCTTTCTTACAGGACGTCGACGACCAATTTGAAGAAAAATATTAAGTCCGAACCTCCCACTGTGATGCTGCCGCCTACTGCATGGATTGCCTGCGTAACTGGGGTGCGAATGCATGTTTACTTGATTTATGCAGATAATACGGAATTGTTGCTTAAACTTCACTAGTGTCTTTTGAGCCTTTTATATAGGCTCTCTCGCGAGAGCCTATATATTCAAATTTAAATACGATATTTCCTTGGTTATTTGAGTCTCAGGCAGCTATAATTGATATACCATATTTATGTAGGAAATGCAGAATGGAAGAGTGGCAGAAATGTGTAGGAATTATATACCTACTCGGATAGAATAGAGATACGTACTGAAAATACGTATATTCCAATGCATTTGCCTTCAGGGGATGTTTATTCAAACGTATAAATTGAAATTAGTGGAATATCTTGAAATTATATCGTCTGTCCCATGGAAAAACCACGCATTTGTAAAATTTTACTTTTGAAATTAATAAATTTTGTAAGTTAGGAATATGTAATTGTATAGGCTTACGCATATGCTGAATGTTCAAGGTACCTATTTGCAAAATCATTTTTATGTATTTATTACTATGTATTATATACTATGTATTTTAAGTATTTATAACTATGATTTCCCGAAGAAAAGGCTACGCTGGAAATGATTTTTATTGCAGTAAAAGCAGATTTTCCTTAGACTTCGATTGTGAAATTGCTCGTTACTTTAAAGTAATCATTTGAAAATTGGTACTTTTGGCACGGTCCGGACGATATACATGAGCTTTCCTAAACTAAATATCTTTGTGATTTTACGCAAGAAATGTAAATCTTCTAGTATCAAACCAAAAGTAACATTTATTTATGCGCCAAAGTTTTGTGCAATTACCTACTTATAATTTTTATGTTGCTAGCCTGATTCCGAATCCACAAACAATGGGTGTAAAAGTGCTGCCCTTAGTCAAACAAACAGTTCCCTAAAGTCAAAAGGTGTTACCAGGCTCAAGGCAAGCAACGTTGATGGCCTTCCTGTATGTCATGTAAATTGCCAATCTTCGTTTAGGCACACTGATGAGTTTAGACTGTACTTTAATGAACACATTTTTGATGTCATTTGCTTATCTGAAACGTGGCCAAAACCTTATACTAGTGATGATATGGTTGTTCTTCAAAACTACTGTTTTATTAGGCATGACCGAATAGATAAAATTGGAGGTGGGGTTGAGGCCTATGTCCACCTCAATCTAAATGTATCCATCCTCAGTTCTTCTTCAGTGTTTGACTGTTCCAAACCTGAATGTATTATATTTGAAGTTTCTAGCATTACTATGTCTAAGTCTATGTCTATATGTTACAACAGATATCAGTACGATATCTGTTGTACATACATCGCCACTCGCAAAACGGGATCCATTTCTATATTTGAACTTGAGTTCATTTGCCTTGCACCCGTGTACAAAAATATTGTCATTTTTGGCGATTGCAATGCTGATCTACTCAAGAAAAGCTACAAAAGCACATACCTTTATAATTTTTCACTCTGTAACAATCTGCATATTGTGCCTTTCAATGCTACTCACCATACAGACTTTAGCCATACGCTACTAGATTTATGTTTTGTTGATGACTCCAAGAAAATCATTTCCTACTCCCAAACCCCAGTACACTTAACCTTTCAGCTCACGACCTGATAGCCCAAACCTATCGTTTCAAATTTCCTGATTTGCCAGCTACTACGTTTATGTTTCGTAATGTTAAACATTTTGATGTTGTCAAGTTCCATGAAGAACTTTCTTCATGTGACTGGAATGAAATTATGAATTCAAACTGTATTGATGATAAGCTACAATGCTTTAATTCTAATATGTTGAATTGTAATGGTAGGGTTGCTCGCCTAAGGTCTTGTACTCCAAAGAGACACAAATCCCCGTGGTTCAGCCCTGGTATTAAAAAATTAACATTAGAAAGAAACCGTCTCCGACGAGCATTCATTTGGACAAGAAAACCTAATGAATTTTACCGATTCAAGGAACTCCGAAACTTAATTTAAAAAACGGGTAATGGAGACCAAGTGTCTTAATTACTGTAAGAAATTTTCTGGCGTAAATGATCCCGCTGATACGTGGCGACAATTGATGAATCTTGGCCTCATTCGAACACGTGCCTTTCCGGTTAACATTTCCGTTGACCAACTTAATGACTATTTCATTTCATTATCCATACATTCAAACGAGCACACTATCTCTGTTTCTACTACATTTGATGATCCTTATGTGCCATTTAAAGCCGAAGTTTTCTATTTTCAATACGTAGCACCTGAAATCCTATCCAAATTTGTGCCCCGACCCAAATCCTATTCGTGTGGGGTTGACGATATTTCAAATGGGTTTATTCGTAAATTTCCCGAAAAGTTGTTCCCCATAATCCTCGAAATATTTAACTTCCCCTTGTCCCACTCTGTTTATCCTAGCCTATGGAAAAATGCACTTGTTAGGCCGATTAACAAAACTAAAAAGCCCTCTTCTCCTTCTGGCTACCTCCCAATCTCCATTCTTTGTGCCTTGTCTAAATCGTTAGAGAGAATTGTCCACCACCAAGTGATCGAAGTGACCTTGCCTCCAAGGGGAGACTTGACCCCTTTCAATCTGGCTTCCGCAAAGGTTATAGTTCACAGTCCGCTCAACTCAAAGTTACAGATGATCTTCGGAAAGGCATGGACAGCAGGTTGGTCACCATCATGGTTTTATTTGACTTTAGTCAAGTGTTTGACCGCGTTAATCATATATATACTATACAAATTAAAAAATCTAAACTTTGCCTGTTTTGCTTCAAATTGGTTTAATGGCAGAGAAGCCAGGCGATCATCGGGTCTAATGACAACAAATCATCTTTGCGGCCTGTACACCTTGAGGTGTACAAGGCCTTGTAGTGTACACCCCACTAGTGGGGTGCCTCAAGGGTCAAGTGGGGTGCCTTGGCCCTCTTTCATTTATGCCTCTATATCCTTGACACAGCAAAAATTCCTAAACACTGCAACTATATGTTTTATGCCGATGATTTACAGATTTACTTTCACACTAACCCTAGCAATTTGGCCGCAACAATCTCTCTTGTTAATGAAGATGTCTCTGCCATCTGCAAATGGATACATGAAAATCTATTGACTTTAAATTCTACAAAAACAAAAGCCATTATTTGGAAACTCGAGAATACTCCACAAAATAAATTTTTTAACTCTCCCAAACATTAAGGTGGAGGACGCTGATATTGTCTTTAGCAATACTGTTGTGTAAGAAAAGTGAGGTTTTTTCAGAAAGGTTTCAAACCTAATGTAATGGAAGTGAAAGACAAAAGTGGAGTGATAACGAGTGAACCAGCAGAAGTCTTGAGAGTCTGGAAAGAATACTTCTCTGACCTTTTAAACGGGGATGAAATCGAGGGAAATGAAAATGAAGTGGTACAACAAGAAGGGCTAAGTGGTAGAGCAGGTGAAAACGTTTTATGTATGGAACCAACAATAGAAGAAATAAAATCGGCATTGAAGACCTTCAAAAACGGCAAAGCGCCAGGTGAGGACGGAATACCGATAGAGTTAATAGCAAATGCAGGCGAGGAAGTAATCTCGTTCCTATACAGATTAATAATAAAAGTATGGAGAACTGAAAAAATGCCCAGAGAATGGTGTGAAGCAGTTATTGTACCGTTGCATAAGAAAGGAGATAAATTAGATTGTAAAAACTACAGAGGCATATCATTAATCAATACAACATACAAAATACTTTCTAAACTGGTGCTAAACAGGCTTAGGGAACAAGCAGAGGAGATGATAGGAGACCATCAGGCGGGATTCAGGAAAGAGAGATCAACAACAGACCAAATGTTTATTCTGAAAGAGCTGGCCTCAAAATATTGGGAATATAATAATGATCTATTCCTTATGTTTATAGACTTCAGCAAAGCCTATGACTCGATAAATAGAGACAAACTTTGGACAATAACGAAGAAATGTGGATTTCCTGAAAAAGTTATTAGATTGACAAAAATGTGTGTGAGTGAGTCTAAAGGAAAAGTCAAGGTTGGAAAAGAGTACACTGATACGTTTGAAATAAACACAGGAGTGAGACCGGGAGATGGCTTGTCGCCCCTCCTCTTTAACATAGCATTGGAAGAGGCGCTAAAGAGAACCAGAAATGGTCCAGGAGGAGCCAGGATTCCAGAAAAAATTAATCTGTTGGCCTTTGCAGACGATGTAGTGATTGTGGCCGAAAATAAAGAAGAGCTTAAAGAACTAACCACAATACTTTTAATGGAAGCCAAGAAAGTGGGCCTACAAGTAAATGAAGGCAAAACCAACTACATGAAAATAAGCAGATATGAAGAGGAAGATGATTATTTAGAAATACTCAATTATAAGTTCAAAAAAACAAATCAGTTCAAGTACTTAGGGGTAACAATAACAAGCAACAACAAAGAGGAGACCGAAATTCTCACCCGACTTGCGACAGCTGAGGGAACCTACTGGAGCCTAGTAAAACTTTTGAAGAGCAAACTCCTATCACGAAACACAAAAATTCGTATCTATAAAACAATTGTCCAACCAGTACTACTGTATGGTTCCGAAATATGGTCGCTAACAAAAAGATCACAAAAAAAACTGATAACGTTTGAAAACAAAGTGTTGAGACGAATATTCGGCCCCATTAAAGAGGGAGAGACATGGAGACTAAGGAAGAAGAAAGAGTTGAGAGAACTATACAAAGGACCAGATATTGTGGGTATAGCCAGAAGCAGACGACTAAGATGGTTAGGCCATGTCCTCAGAAGAAGTGACAACACCATGTTAAAAATGATATGGAAAGGAAAGCCAGAAGGCACCAGACCACCAGGGAGACCAAGAATGCGCTGGAGCGACGAAGTGAAGAAGGACCTCGAAAAAATGGGAGCTCAATTCGACACAGCAGAGGACAGAAGGGCATGGAGGAGGCGAGTGGTTGCAGGCGAGGCCAAAGACCATTTAGGTTTTCAATGGCCACAGGAGTAAGTAAGTAATACTGTTGAAAACCTTGGAATTACTTTAACAAATAAACTCTCGTGGAATCAACACATAAATGAAGTATCAAATAAAGTTAACAAAACTTTATATCAATTAAAATTACATACATCCCTTCTACCAATTTCTACTCGTAAAATGATCGTTTCAACTCTCATATTCCCTACTTTTGATTATTGTGCTTTAGTATAAAATGACCTTACCTCAGAATTAGAAAATAAGCTTCAGCGGCTAGTAAATTCCTGTGTGAGATTTATTCTTGACCTCCGCAAAGATGAACATATCTCTCACCACCTACGCAATCTGGAGGAAATGTATACTTGGCTTCTTCATGCTCTTTTTCACAGTGAAAACCCAGACTACTTTTATTCCATGTTTAAACCTAGGTCAGCCTCTGTTTTTAGACCCTCCAGGACTGAACCCTCCTACCTGATGCGCCCAATACCTCGCACTAACGCATATCTTAAATCACTTCTCATATGTGGCTCAAACCTTTGGAATGCATCGCCTTTGTCCATGAAAAACTCTGCCTCTCTACCAATTTTTAAGGGAAAACTATTCAATTATTGTTTCAATGAGGACTTATACATGTAATCTAACTATTGTAATAATTGTTCAAAAATGCATAACATTATTATAGTTCAGTTTACTGATATTATTGTTTGTAGTTTTGCCTTATTATTGATGACTTTTTTGCCAGGTGCTCTTTTGTACGTTTTTTTTTTTGCAAAACTTGTAATGTTATTTATGTATTGCTCTTATGGAGAAACCCTGAGCATAAAATTAATTAAAATCATATCAAATCAAAAACTAACGGTTTTACAGCAATTCAAACCCGAGAAGTGACTGTTCGCCGCACCGCCACATTGGAAAACGGCAGTGTTTCCGGAGTGGGCACCGGGCAGTGTAGAGTGTGGCTTCTGCCGTAGGACCGTTTTCTCACCGATCCCCCCCCCCCCCCCCTCTTCCACGGACCGTGCGTCCCCTTGGAGACGAACGTTGTTGATACCAATATCGCACCCACCTGGGGATGGGCGGTTATGAGAAAAAAACCGGTGTTAGGTTAACCGGTTATTTTATACAGAATGAGTACTCGAGTATTAAAACCTGTGGAAAATAAACGGTTATTTTTAGGTTTTATAACCTGTAGCATAACCGAAACAAGGACATCGTGCAAGCGGGGGAGGGGGGGAGAAGAGGTTTGCGTAAAATACTGATATTCATTAATTATCTAATGTAATTGTATTTTCCTTACCATTTATAACGCTCGCAATTACTGGAACGTAAATAATACATTTTATTTAAAGGCAGTTTACCGCGGAACCTAAGAAAATAAATCGGATGCAGTTGCAGTGGATATACAAGTGCATTTTTCGCCCATCACGTTAGTGCCGTAACTGCTCGAGACCCAACAACATCTTTGGAATTTTTACCACTTATTATATGAAAAATAACATAAGTGATGCTAATCATCATTTCAAGTTTATTTTCCCGAAACTCCCCCTTCGACTCACGAATATAGTCTTATAAGAGGAAATATAGTGTTATACGAGGAAAACATTAAGAGAGGGGAACCACCAAACCAACACTAATACCTTGGCCAACTCACTTGCCGAAGGTTTATTTTACGAAGTCGGGCAATTTGATAATAACTCTTCTTACCTTAGAATTAATCAGGTATATGTATCAGTATAAAATAATATAACGGGTATGTTAACGTGATATTAAATTTGAAAATGAGCGGCTGGTGGCTTCTACTGTAAGATATTCAGTTCAGAACCCTCGCCGAAATACCTGGGTAAATCGCAAGGATATTCACGATATTGCGTATGTTGAAAATTACGACCTGTTGCCATCACGAATTAAAACAATGCATAAATGTTTCACTTTCAACGTTGAGCCTTGGGTTTACTCATGGCGGTGAATATCAACACCTTTATTTCCATGATTCTCCGGCAGGATACGGGCTTTCGGTTATTTCGCTCAGGTTATGAGTACTCGGTTATAAAATATAACCTACAACCGGTTTTTAACCGACCAGGCTAATGCGTTGTTGCCGAGCAAGTAGTTCCAGAGCTCTCCAACAGAATGCGGGCTTTCGGTTATTTCGCTCAGGCACGAATATTATATTAGACTCCTTGTAGCCTCCTTGCGCTCAGGTTATGAGTACTCGGTAATGAAATTACTAAAGGCTTTTTCGTCCTGGCTGATGTACTTACAATAAGCTGCCTTGAGTGCAAGTAGAACCAGTGTCTACCGACAGAGTGCCGACATCCAACATTTTTGATGAAAAATATTAAGGTTATTTTTCGGTTATGCAAAAAAATAACCGAGTACTCAGGTCAACCTGATCGGAAAAAATAACCGGTTATTTTCAGGTTAACCTAGAGTAAATAACCTGTTATGGGTATAACCGGTTATTACTGCCCATAACCTACACCCACCTAAACAACTCGTACGCCATCTTAGTGAGGAACGCTGTTGTTTTCGTGGTGTGACACGGCGTTTTAAGCAATGCACTTCCACCATTAAAACCTAACGTCCCACGGCGTCGCATTTTAAGCAATGCCTTTCCACTCCTCAAACCCAACGTCTCACGACGTCACGTTTTAAGGAATCCCTTACTCCACTCCCAAAACCAAAACCACCCTGTTGATTTGCTGTTGTGGGTATGATGACACTTCTCATCAAGCAAGTACATCAAGATCAATTGCGGTACGTTAGAAGGGCCCTGGAGGCGACCCCGAGGAGGGAAACCCAAAACATTAAGACGCAATGATTGATGGCAACGTTGGCAGCCTACTCCGTAGGAAGCGCATGGCATCGCATCCGTACAGTACACACCCAGGGCGAGAAATGAGTGATTTCAAACGAGGAGCGGAAACAGGCGCGAAACTCTGGGGATACTCTGTAGCGTTCTGCGCAGGGTGTCGAAAGCGAAGAGGTGAAATTCTGCGCGATCCCTCTGGCAGGGGTCTCGGAAACAGTCCCAGATGGCGTCAAAAACATCGATTTTCACGCTGAAAACAGTCAACCTGTAAGGGTTATATCTCATAAAATAATAGTTTTAGATAAATGAAACTCATTTCATAATGAAGAATCATCCTTCCTCTATCGCACATTGTTGGAATGAAATCGCTAATTTACGTAGTTTCTGCCGGATAATTTTTTGAAAAGTGCCACCCTCATCCGAACATTTACCGTTTCTGTAAACTTTGTCGGCACTTATGCTACAATCTGTGTCATACTATTAAGTCCAGGTTTAAAATGTTCACTGATGTTTTGGAGAGCACGCTTTTTTTGGCAAAACCCTTAGCTTTAAAAAAAAAACTCGTGAATGCTATTTTTATCTCGAAGTACTTTTGAAAAGAAATATGTCGAAAACAGGACCCATTTACCATAACTCATTTATTTTCATTCAGGAATATAAGGTTTCTTCAGAACTTCACCGCTTACTCTTCTGAAATGGAGAAGAATTTTTCCAGTGTGACCACAACAAACTTGGCGTTAGTGGTGGCTAACTACGACACCGGAGGATAAGTGCTCGGTGCCTAAGGACGACAACCAAGTTTTCTATGAGGCCCGCACTATTCCCTAAACGTGGCTTTCACGCACCTTCCTGGTCCCTCGGAAGGGCCTCAACGTGCCCTTCAATGCCTTTGATACATCTGACACCGCGACAAACAATTGCAACGCGTGAACAACGGTGGCGGGGTGATGGCATGGCATACGGCACAGGGAGGGACTGTGGGAGAGGAGAGGTTTTGAAACAGGTAGGTGACAGAACAGGGAATATCTCGGCCGCGGTTGTGCCGTACGGAAGGATGGGGAAGAGTTGATTAATTGTGCGTCTTCGGAACGTAGGAAGTGCAGACGGAAAGCATATTGTGGCGATCAGGAAGAGGACTTTTTGGGAGCTTTGAGGACTGTTTTATTATTCCAGGTGGAGAAGGGAGTTGCGTAGGTCGAGAGGAATCCTCGTAAGACGTAATTGCGGATGATGCGATGGCCACGAATGGAGAGAGAGAGAATAGTGTGCGAAGGATGGAAGCAACTGCTGTAGTGTAGTTATTATAATTTGTTCGTAAGTTTGATGTAGATGGCGGTTTTGAAATTTTGGGAAATGTTGACACTGAGGAATTAAATGCTAGTGGTGAAGGAAGCAGAGGGAGAGGAGGAGGTGGGCATTTTGATGTCATGCGGCCAGGGATGGATAATATCGAGGTATTTGGAGAGAAAATGGTTTTCGAAGAGGCCGAGATTGGCAAAAAAAAGAACCGAACCTACTTCGTAATGCGCAGCCTTTGGTGTGAAGGTTGACAGTCAAACGAGAAGGCATTTTAGGTGAGAGGATGAAATGGCAGCAATTGGTGTGAGGGACGTTGGGAATGTCCGAGGGCGGAATGCCTTCTGGGTGGAGAGGTGGCATATACGATTGGTTGATCACAGGGAAGTGAGGTGGAGGAGTTTAATTAAAGTGGAAAGGAAGTGATGGGTGTGTTTAATGTGCGAGTGTCTGGACTGCACTCTGGAGGCCATGGCCTACGAAATGCGTTCTGTGTGACGGTTGCTTAGTGATGATGAAATGCCATCTGAAATTCAAGAAATTGAAGAAAACAGTAAAGAACATTTGGCAAGTAGAAAAACTAAAGGAGACTCAAAATCAGCTGGGATTTCAAAAAGCAGTGGGAAACAACATAGGAGAGAACCTGAATGAGAAATCAGTGGAAGAGCGTTGGGAAAACATTAAATGTGGACTACAGGAAGCCGCAAAAGAAGTTCTTGAAAGAAGAAAAGTTGCCAAGAAGAAGCCATGGATCACAGTGGAAGTCTAAAGACTTGATTGAAGAAAGAAGAAAGTACAAGAATGCGAAAACTGAAGAAGGGCAGCTTTGCTACAAAAGAATAAGGAACGAAATAAGTCGCAAAGCAAGGAAAGCTAGAGAGATGTGGATGAAGAATCTATCCGAAGATGTACAAAGCAACCTTGCACTTGGAAAGGTGGAAGCTGCCTATAGGATAGTGAGGAACCGCTTCGAGTAACGGAGCACAAGATGCAATGCTATAAGGGACAAGAATGGAGACATTTTGATTGAAAATAAGGACAAAGTGAAGAGATGGAAAGAATATCTGGAAGAGCTATACAATGGAAAAAATCTCAGCACAAAAGCTATTGAAGAGGAAAGCGAAGTGGAAAAATATGATATGGGGGCATCAATATTAAGATCGGAATTCGACGCTGCAGTAAGGGACCTTCGGATGAATAAGGCCTCAGGTATTGATGATGTCCCTGCAGAACTAATTAATAATGCAGGAGAGAAGACATTAATTTATCTCTACAAAACCATCTGCGACATGTATTCAACAGGAAAAATTCCAAGGGACTTCGAGAAAAACATCATCATTCCTATTCCCAAGAAGAAGAGAGCGGAGAAATGCGAAAACTTTAGGACTATAAGCGTGACGACACATGCATCGAAGATACTGACCAGGATCATCTACAGAAGAATAGAACGAAAAACAGAGGAGTTCCTGGATGAAGATCAATTCGGATTCAGGAAAAGTAAGGGTACAAGGGAAGCAATATTGGCCCTTAGGCTACTCATAGAGAAGAGAATGGAGAAGAACAAACCGACGTTCATTGCATTTGTAGATTTAGAGAAGGCC
This sequence comes from Platycnemis pennipes, assembly GCA_933228895.1. Taxonomy (NCBI): domain Eukaryota; kingdom Metazoa; phylum Arthropoda; class Insecta; order Odonata; family Platycnemididae; genus Platycnemis; species Platycnemis pennipes. Next base: position 170,300,058 of record OW121847.1, read on the forward strand.
TTTGACAACGTTGATTGGGATTCAATGCTTGGAATTCTGAAGGGAATTGGAGTGTCCTACAATGACCGAAGAATTATACACAATCTGTACAAAAACCAAGTTGCTGTGATTAAATCTGGACCCAGCTGTGAAGAGGAAAGAATAAGGAAAGGAGTGAGAGAAGGCTGCGCACTGTCTCCCGTAATTTTTAATGTTTACATCGAGAGAGCCATAAATGAAGTCAAGGAGAAGTGTTCTGGAGTGAACATCCACGGAGAGTATGCTACGATTCGCTGATGATATAGCTCTCATAGCAGAGACAGAGAAGGAGCTGAATAAGATGCCAACAACCATGGAAAGGACTATGGCCAGATATCAGCTGAAGTTAAACAAGAAGAAGACTAAGATATTGGTGTGCAGCAAGAAAGAAGAGGCGAAAACCAATGTCGAACTAGGAAAACAAAAACTTGAAGAGGTGAAAGAGTTCTGTTATCTAGGAAGCCGAGTAACCAACGATGGACCAAGCAAGAAAGAAATAATGAGTAGAATAACTCAAGCAAATAGGGCATCACACCAAAAGAAGAACCTACTTACAGCAGGAAATACAAGCATAGAAGTAAGGAAACAGTTCATCAGAACATATATCTGGAGCATTTTTCTTTACGGCAGTGAATCATGGACGATGACAGCAGCGGAGAAGAAAAGGGTAGAAGCATTCGAAATGTGGTGCAACAGAAGAATGCTGAAGATTAAATGGATCGATCGAGTTCGTAAAAGTGCTAAGAAGAGTAGGAGAAAAGAGAAGTCTGCTGACAACTCTAAGAAGAAGAAGGGACAACTTAAGGGGCCGTGATACATAGCTGTTTTTCAGACCTATTTTTCAAGGAAGATTGCTCCAACAGGAAGCTAGATATCGGAATGGGGTTTTCAGTAATTAAAAGAGAAAGTATCAAACTATTACTCTATAATCCTAGATTTTACGTAATAAGCCTTGTTAAAAATATATCTCGATGTAAAAATAGACCTTTTTGTTGCAAATATTGGGAGACAGAGGGGCTATTTTTTTAACTTTCGTTATTATAGAGTACAAGATTCAAGCTTAGTCTGTTGGATCCTTGAAAATTATTGATTTTTATTAAAAGACACGCTGCTGAGATATTCTGAAAGTAATTTATGTTTTTCGCCAACTCCAGCCCAGGGATACGCCTCTAGCAACGTGCAAATCACGAAACAGTTCACACATTCTCCGCCTACTGCGCTACTCAAAAAGTGCTACGGTCCCTCTACCCTATATCCTAAAACGGTAACCTTGAGGTGTTGAAGCTTTGGGGAAGGGAAAGTGAAGGCGGGCGGGAAGCAGAGGCGAGTGAGACGGAGTGTCTGCTTTACTGACGGGTTATTTCTTGAGTCTCAGCTTAGGTTGTCGCTCTCGGGGTGTCTAGTAACAGTCAAACTGACTAATTGTCAAGTCTCGAAATTTCATCGGAAGCGTACCGATATCGGAAAATTAAAGTAGGCAGTCGCTTGACATTTTCGATGGCGAGGAAAAAAAGAAAGGGTGAATTTTTGGCCAAGCGGAGGGAAGAAAAAAGGTAAATATTGTCATTTTTTGTGAAAACACTATCTTAATGTAATGATATATTCATGTGTAAGTATGCAAATTTGTTGGATTAAGTTTTTATTCAAATCAATGATACAACCATTCTCTTTCGTGTTCAATATCGTTGTGCCCCGAATCCTCGTTATCAACCAACTATTTCCCCCATGACAACCATGGAAAAACAAAACATTTATTTTAATTTGATCCGCGATTATTATTTAACAAATTTACTTTGCTTCAAATTCCTCCTTTCGCGTGACAAATTTTAAATAATTAAACTCAAGTTTGGAATGTGCTTCTTCATTAATGCTTCGCTGACGTCCTTGGTCAAAACATCAGTTTCCAAGTCTGCTGAACCCACGTGATGAAGAACCACCTCACCATTTTTGATTTCATCCTTGACAAAATGATACATTCTTCTGATGTGCTTGTTTTCTTTGTTGATCTTCTCATTGTTATTCCAATTCAATGCTGATTGACTGTCAGTTCGAACTTTTATTGGTCGTTCAACAACTTCAAATTGTCCCAGCTCTTCTAACAACTCTGTCAACCAGATGCCCTCACAAACTCCATCACATAATGCCACCAACTCCGATTCCATAGTTGATAAAGCTACCATCTTCTGCTTTCCGCTTCTCCAACTGATCAATGCGTCTCCAATCTTCACTGAATATCCGCCAAATGATTTCGAATCCAAAGTGGTACACCAACTGGCATCTGAACTAATCTCCAGTCTTCCAACTTCTCTGCCAATCTTCAAACGATACCCTTTGGTCCCCTTCAAATATCTCAAAACTCTCTTCAACGCCTCGTAATGAATCATCCTTGGATCTTTTGAGTACTGCGATAGTTTGCTGTAGGTGTATGCCAAGTCCGGCCTCGTCCCTCTCACCAAATATCCAATACATCCAAGTATTTCTTGGTACAAATCCTTGTTTGCTTTCTCCGAATCTTCGTAATCGTCAAGTTTGACTCCACTTGCTGCTGGTGTCTTCACTCCATTGCAATTCTCCATTCCGAATCTCTCAATAACTTCTTCGATGTAGCTTGATTGTTCCATGATAAATCCTTCTTTTTCTTCTTTGATTTTTATTCCTAGGAACTTCACTTCATCCTCCTTTGACACCTTAATCTTCAATTGCTTTTTCAGTTTTTCCACCAGTTGATCAATCTTCTTTTGACTGTCACCAACAATTATACAGTCATCCACGTAGCATCCAATTGCCAAAAATCCCTTCTTTGACTCTTCGACAAATACACATGGATCTGCTTTACATGGTTTCAATCCCAATTCCTTCAAAATTCCAGATAATTTCTTAAACCAACATCTTCCTGCTTCTGGAAGTCCATATAAACTCTTCTTTAGTCTAAATATCTTCCCTTCTTCAATGTTTACTCCTTTTGGTGGATTCATGTACACATGCCTGTCCAATTCTGCGTTCAAGTACGCTGCTTCGACGTCAATGAACTCCACTTTGTAATTTTTCTTCGCTGCAATTGCCAACAGTGTCTTCAATGACTCTTGCTTCATCACTGGACTGTAAGAGCTTTTGTAATCCACTCCCATTCGCTGTCGTGAACCATCAGCTACCAGTCTTGCCTTGTATACTTCTGCATCTTTGGTTCCCTTTTTCTTGAAAACCCATTTGCTTTGAATTAATTTTACCTCTTTTGGCTTGTTAACAATTTCCCAAGTCCGATAATTTTTCATATTTTTCAATTCCTTGTTCATTGCTTCAATCCATTTGATCTTGTCCTTGGACTCGATTGCTTCTTTGTAGTTCCTTGGATTGATTTCTTGCACCATATTGACAATGCAATCGGGCTCCTTCTTCTCTCTCGTTGACCTTCTTACTCCTTGTTGTCTTAATTCATCTTCTATTCCTTTTAATTCTTCTTGGTGTCTCTGTTTCAGAACATCGTTCGTGTCACCTTTTTTTCTCCCTCTTCTTCTCTCTCCAGCTTGAACAATTACCAACGGATTTTTATGAGATGAATCATCATCACTGTCGAATTGTCCTTGAAAATCTTCAACAACGTCATGGATAATTCCTGAATTGTTTTCTTCCTCGTGTCGTTCGTCTCGATTCTCTTGCCTCTCAATTGGGATAAAAACGTAGTTAGTCTCGTCATAACCAACGTCTTCTTCCTTCTTCTGAAAACCCATTTTTTCTTCAATGAACTTTACGTCTCGACTCTCGTGAATCTTCCTGTCACTCAAGTCAAATACTCGGTAGGCTCTCCTGTTCTTCGAGTATCCCACGAACACAGCTTCCTTTGATCTCACGTCAAGCTTCTTTTTTTGAACATCTTCATTTCTGTAGAAGACCTTGCAGCCAAAAACTCTGAGATGTCTGACCGATGGTTTCTTGTTTTTCCAAATCTCAAGTGGAACTTGATCCCTCTTCTTCGTAGGTGAAAGATCATGCAAGTAGCTCGCAGTCCACACGGCTTCTGCCCAAAACATCAGTGTTAATCCAGCTGCAATGAGTAACGTTCGAGCCATTTCCACCAACGTTCGATTGGCTCTCTCAGCAATTCCGTTGCTCTGTGGAGAATAGATCGTCGTTCTCTCGTGCTTGATGCCTTTCTTCTTGAAATATTCTTGCAATGTGTCGTTGGTAAATTCCGTACCATTGTCTGAGCGAAAATTCTTGACCTTTTGTCCTGTCTCGTTCTCTTTTCTCTCAATAAACTCGATCAGTTTATCGGCAGTTTCACTTTTACTCTTCAAAAAATCGACGAAATATCTTCTGCTGTACTCGTCCACAATAGTCAGCATGTACCTACTCCCTCCAATTGATTCTTGTTGCATTGGACCACACAAATCCGCGTGCAGTCTTTCCAAGATCTGCTGTGCACCTTCGATTTCGACTTCTTTGAATGGTGCTCTCGTCAGTTTCCCTTGAATGCAATCCTCGCAGTTGTCGTCCTTGATCGACACATTTTCGAGTCCTCTGACAAGATTCTCTTTCGCCAATCTAGAAAGATAATTATTGTTAATGTGACCAAGCCTCTGGTGCCATAAATTACTATTTATTTCGCTTGTGCTAAAGCAAACTTCTTTCTTCAGCTCTCGTTCATCGCTGTCCGTGCTCATTCGAAACATAAAAGCATCTGCTTCAAAGATCCCCTGTGCAACTAATTCTCCTGTTTTCTTGTCATAAATTCCAAATCCATCTTCATCAATAACTATTTTCTTGCCCATCTTGACCAGACTTGGAACTGACATCAAGTTGCTGTTTAAATCTGGAACATAAAGTACGTCTTTTATAGTTAATGCTACCTCACCATCGTCAAGATAGCTGGTTCCTTCAATTTCTCCTCGAAATTCAGCGTGAATCTTTCTGCCTGCTTCAGCCGTCACGATCTCCACATTGTCTTTCCTCTTATTAATCAATAACTCCTCTTGATGAGTCATGTGAGATGTGCACGCCGAATCAAGCATCCAAGTGACTCCATTTTCTGCATTTATCTTGTGATGCTCCCTCACTTCAAATGCATGTTGATTCTTGCCTCCTTTGAAAATTCCCTTGAATTTGCTCTTATTCTTGTAAAAATCCTTTGAATTTTCTTTAGTCTCAATTGAATTCTCCTTGTCCTTGTGCCAGCAATCACGAGCAAAATGTCCAATTTTGCCACAACAGAAACATTTTTTCTTAGTCTGCACCTTCGCCTTAAAAGCCTTGACCTCTCCTTCATTGGTTGATTTCTTGTTTTTCTCCTCATATCGCAAAAGTGCTCCTCTCATGAATTCGAAATCCATGTTGGATTGGAAGAAATCGCTGTTGCAACTTCACTGAAACTCTTTGGTAGACCCTTGATTACGTACATAATTAATTCATAATCTTCAATATTATTACCCATTTCCTTAAGTTGAGTCTCTAATGTTTGAGCTCTAGTTAAATAACCGTCAATGCTTTCTTTCTCTAATTTTTCTAATTTAGCCAATTCAATCATTAACTGAGTCTTTCTATGTTTCTCAACACCGTCATGACGTTTCTTTAACAAAAGCCACAACTCTTTTGCATTGGAAATACCTTGACATGCTAACGCCTGCTCCGCCGAAAGTGTCATAATGATCAGCATGTTGACCTCGTCGTTCTTCTTTGACCAGGCTTCCCACTTCGCCACAGCCGCTGCATCAGCACCATTCTTCTCTGGTTCATCACCGAAAATGATATCTTGATACAATCCTTTCGCCTTAAGAACTGCAACCAATCTCATGCTCCAAAGTCCATAATTCTTGTTTGTTAGAGGCTCGATTCTTGAAACTCCAAAGTCTGACATTTTCCCTTGTCACTTTTCTTGACCTCCTGGAAATTTCACTCGTGTATCTTATAACCACGCTCTGCTACCAAATTGTTGGATTAAGTTTTTATTCAAATCAATGATACAACCATTCTCTTTCGTGTTCAATATCGTTGTGCCCCGAATCCTCGTTATCAACCAACTATTTCCCCCATGACAACCATGGAAAAACAAAACATTTATTTTAATTTGATCCGCGATTATTATTTAACAAATTTACTTTGCTTCAAAATTTCTATTATCCGAAACAGGCGTCTCAAAATAATGGGAACAGAGTCGCACGTAGGAGGAACTTCTTGCGCTATTGAAGAAACCCCGTCCAATATTGACGATTCAGTAGCTGATGAAACTTTGCATGATTCATTTGACGATATGGCAATTGCCGAAGAAGGGAAAAACGAAGGTTTATCCGGTGGAGTAACGGGAAGAAGAATTATCGACTTAAAATATGCGACAAATCGGTTTCCAATTTACTGAAAAGGTTTAACCTAAATTTCAACCTGCGTTCTGATAGTAATTCCCAGCCTAGTTCTTCTATTAAACTCGTAACACTTATACAATTATCATAGCGGCCTTTAACAAATCTAGTGGATCTCCTTTGCACACGCTCTAATTCTTTTATCATACCTTCCTCGTACGGATCCCATATACTAGCGGCATATTCTAAATGAGGCCTGACAAGTGTAAAATAGCTTCTAGTACTCTCTCATCGCATTTGCCTAGAACTCTTTTTACGAATCCTGATATATGGTTTGCTACACTAGTTATTTCCCTGATGTATTTCCCCCACAGCATGTCTTCAATGTTGGTGACGCCTAAGTATTTAATAAATTCTACGTTAGATATTTTCTTTTCTTTGATGCAATAATTTTTCTGGGGAAAGTTATTCTTTTTCCCAAAGTTCATTATCGCGCATATATTCAAATTTAATTCTAGCTGCCAACTATCACACCAATCATCAATCGCATATAAATCCTTAGCTAAAGAATGACTATCCTCTTAATTTCTTATTTCCTTATACACTACTGCATCAGAATAAATACGTAAATATGAAGAGATTAGCCGACAGGACTCAGTGGAGAGCTGCGTCAAACCGATCTGAGGATTGATGACCAATGATGACTGCTGCATCATCGGCAAAAAGACGGAGCTTGCTATTTTTAGCTACTGTATTCAAGTCATTTACGGAGAGAAGAAATAAAATTGGGCCTATCACGCTGGGGAACACCCGATGTAACTTTTGCTTCGCCTGAGGTGACACCATCTAATACCATTCATTGAACGCGTTCATGTAGGAAATCTCCTATCCAGCCTACCATATTACTATCTATCCCGTATGATGCTAACTTCGCGAGTAAATTACAGTGGGGAACCTTGTCAAACGCTTTTCTAAATTTAAAAGCGCTGCGTCTACCTGTACGTTACCTTCTCCGGAAACTAAAATATCATGAACGAAAAGACCTAACTGATTTTCGCAAGACCGTCCCTTTCTGGACCCATGCTTATTTGTTATCAATAAATCCTGGCTATCGAGGTGTCCCCTTATTGATGTAACTATCATATGCTGTATAATTTTGCACGGCAGTGACGTTATTGATATTGGTTTATAATTCGATGGATGTTCCCTATCGCCACTTCTAAAAATTGGGATCACGTTTGCTATCTTCCAGTCTTTGGGAACCGCGTGTTCTTCGAGGGATTTGTTAAATATTACTTTAAGATACGGTGCCATTTCGAGAGCTATTTCTTTATACACACGAGCAGGAATTTCATCACGACCTGAGCTCTTGTTCGGGCTAACATTTTTAGTAAGGATACGATTCCGTTATAAGATACAATTATCGATCGGGGGCATTATTTGTTGAAATCGGTCTGGTATTGTTTCGAGCAAACTACGCTTAGATTGATTAAAAACGCTCTGGAAAAATAATTCAACAAATTAGCCTTATCTAAATATTTCGCCCCTATACCCTTTCAAGGAATTAACCGTTGAAATTTTAGTTCCCTGTACTTCCCTAACATATGATCAAAATGCTTTCGGATTCCCCTCTAGTTGTTCTCCAAGTACTTTTCTCTTGAAACCACTTTACGCTTTTCTAAGGGCTATTTTTGCGGCTGCTTTATATGTAACGTTCGATAATTTTTGTAGATCGCTATTAGCTACATTTTCTTAGTTTCGCGTGGATAACTCGTTGTCGTTTTAAACATTTTTTTAACCTCCACGTTGTACCACCCTGGTTCCCTATTCTCACTCTTATACTCACTCACCGTGTAATTTGGAGGAACTCTTTCCATGTCTGCATCACTATTTTTTCTGATGTTTAGAATTTTTCAAAAGAAGTTTGTAAGTCACGCCTAAATCCGTTAAAATCTGCTTTACTTAAAAGGCAAATCTTTCTTTTTAATTTTACATTTTTGTCAGTATTGAGGGATAATTTAACGTGTACTACCTTGTGGTCACTTATTCCATCGACATTTTTAACTTCAATAACTTTTTCATGGATGTTTGAGGCAAGTAAATCGAGAACATTCTCCCTTCTATTATGCAAATTTACTATTTGATGTACTGCGTATTATGCGAACAGGTTAAAAAATGACGAGCAGATTTCTTTTTCCCTACCCCCAGACTAATGACTACATGTTTTCCAATCTATCGATGTTGTATTGAAATCTCCACCTTTCAATAATCTGTCGTTCGTTGGTATGAGAATTAATGTGCCTGATCTGTTTCTCGAGTTATAATACTGAGTGTACATCGGAATGGGGTGGTCTGTAGTAGGCACAAACGTATATTACTTTCAAATTACCACATTTAGACATTAACACGTGCAAGCCAAGCTACCAGCTGAGACCACCTCCTATTTGTTGCAGTTCTTACGGCTAAACTGTTGTCACAACAACCAATCAACGCGGCTACCCTGAAAAATGAAGTCTATTCATGACTTGGACCGCGGACGCGTTCTCCTGCAGCTACGAACCCCACTAGGACCAGACCGGCTCGGTTCTTAGAAAAACGTAGCGAACGCATTTCCGCGAATTCCACGTTGCCACATGGTATAATGTGGAGTCTGCCAAACAGTTTGGTCCCATCGTATGTTGAAATGGCAACATTGCGTCTAGTGGTCAGCAATGGAAAACTCCGCGGACAGAGGGGATGAGAGGGAAGGGTCGTTATTGCCTCATCACCTCTGCGCAAAGAATTAAAGCGTAGAGGAGACACTGAAAAAAAATATGGCTGGTTGGGTAGGCGCCGACTCTGGTAACTCTACCGGTCGACGGAAAAACTATCTCCATCATCTCAGCACTCGAAAGCGAAAAAATAATCATGTACCACGGCGCCTTAATCGGTCATATCTTGAGACACGATGGCCTTATGAAGACTATCGTCGAGGGAAAAGTGAACGGGAAGATTGGAAAAGGCAGGCCTCGTATGAGATACATGGAACAGGTTGTGAAGAATGTAAAAGAGAAGAATTACGTCCCAATGAAAAGGTTGGCCGATAGAAGAATCGAGTGGAAAGCTGCGTCAAACCAATCCTAGGATTGTTGACCAATGAAGATGATGATGATGTGACGGTTGCCGGCAGAAACTAAAGGGCGGACGGGATTAATATTTTTACGGATTTTTGGAAGGAGGTAAAGTGAGGAGGTGTTTCCATAACGAAAAGAATAGTAGCTACTCCCTACTGAATGGGATATGACACCACAGAACGTGTAGAAATTCGTCAAGTTTTCAAAATCACATCACCTTAATGGGAGTGGATACCTCGGATAAAAATGCGTGCTCAGGCATCCGGATTTTCCCTCTATGGTATTAAGACAAAATGCTCCAATACTAACCAATTGACGCCTTAAAGATGCCGCCACGTCGCCAATATCTCCACGAACCCTTGATGCAAAACACACCAGAAAGAAAAAGAGTTAAATTAGAGAAAGTGTAGCCCAAATCACCCATATTTGACGATGCAGTCTTTGGATATGAGAGGAAAAGTAAAGCCATAAAAATGTTTATGACCCAAAATAATATTTTATTCGTGAAATTACGACTTTTTATGCAGAAATCATGAATAGAATCACAACAACCAGGTAAAGCCCAAAACATGCTCTGCTTATTATTCGGCACGTTGCACAGTGGGCTGTAATCGAAAACAGCTCACCTAAATTCAAAAAGTGATTTTTTTCAAGCCAAGAAGCTGAAACTTTGTATAAATATTCTCCAATGAACTGCGTATGCGATGATGCAAGGCATTTTCCTTAGTACTCAACAGTTAACAATTTGCGTGAGGTCAAAGATGCACAAATTTCGCAAAAAAAAGTCTACAGTCAATTTTCTCACTAAATCTTCTAAATGAAGCCCTCGCTGAACATTTATGGGCGATTGATTGGAATAAAAGGTGATGTAATTAGATGAAACAGTTTCTTATCTTTGTTTTAATGTGGTCTACTTACATTTTTGTAAGTATTTGCCGAAGATATTAAACAAAATGACGGACCCTCATTTTTTGCCAATTTTTTTAATATATGTAGAGAAAAAGTAAATTGTATCACCGAGCATCACGGAGTAACTTAAATGGGGAAACTCTACAAAGCTTCCATAGTGCGAATCCGATGATTTATGCTGCGACCGTTTGCGACGCCGAATTTCACATTAGTTTTTCGATCGCGCGGTCGAGTCTGGTTCAACCCGCCTGCAACGGGGCGGCTATTGTGAGTGGAATGGATTGTAGCCATATCCACTCCGCTATGGAGATTTTCGAGATACAAACATTGAAAAGAGCCTCCATGTATTACATTTTGAAGAAATCGCGGAAAATATTACGCATTTTATCACGTGGAGTGAAGGTCTAGGAGTTACTGAAAGACTGCTTCCTTCGGGTGCAGAGCGGAGCAGGGAGCTCATGAACAAGAATTGATCCGACATCCGACAGGAAAAAAAGCAAGCGATTTTTGTGGAGTATATCACTTGCGTGTACCACAGAACGTATAAAACGAAATAAACTTAAATTATGGTGCAAAAGAGCGCCTTTAGTTTTAATCGCTGTGCCATAATCGTAATAAAGAGGTTAAGAAGGGAAAAACACTTTCTATTTTATTCCTTTTTTCTTGTTATTGGCCTGACCGGTTTCAATATCATTGTAAGAGGTCGTCAATATTCCAAAACATTATACATAAGAAAGCGATATCGAAGAAAAGTAGAAAATTACTACGCAAATATTATCGTCGCCATTAGTGAGCACCACGAAGTTACGTTGCCGATAGCTGATTAATATCAAGGGGTTGGTAATTCCATTTCGGTCTCATCATGGAAAAAAAATTGAGAATGTCACAGGCGTCACGGTGTGGAATACTATAGCTTTATGCATTTTGAACGAAGAACTTTATTATATTCATTACTTTTAAAGTTGTGGAATAGAACCAGGTCGTATTTAAAATTGTTGATGGAAAGAAATTGTAACTGATTTGTGTAAAGCTATGTTGGTAAGCAGCACTGAGACGGCAAAAGATTCCTAAATTCGGTAAATATTCAAGTGACTTCAGTAATTATGGTTTTTCTTCGATATGAGGAATTAAACCATAAATCACACTTAATACGTTTCTCGGTGGTTGCATGGGGCTGGACCAGACTCGACCGCGCGATTGAAAAACTAATGTGAAATTCAGCGTCGCAAACGGTCGCAGTATAACTCATCGGATTTGCACTATGGAAGCTTTGTAGAGTTTCTCCGTGTAAGTTACTCCGTGATGCTCGGCGATGCAATTTACTTTTTCACTACACCATATTAAAAAAAAAAAATTGGCCAAAAATGAGGGTCCGTCATTTTGTTTAATATCTTCGGTAAATACTTACAAAAATGTAAGTAGACCACATTAAAACAAAGATAAGAAACTGTTTCATCTAATGACATCACCTTTTATTCCAATTAATCACCCATAAATGTTCGGCAAGGGCTTCATTTAGAAGATTTAGTGAGAAAATTGACTGTAGACTTTTTTTGCGAAACTTGTGCATTTTTGACCTCATGCAAATTGTTAACTGTTGAGTAGTAAGAAAAATGCCTTGCATCATCGCATGCGCAGTTCATTGGAGAATATTTATGCAAAGTGTCAGCTTCCCGGCTTGAAAAAATCACTTTTTGAATTTAGGTGAGCTGTTTTCGATTTCAGCCCACTGTGCGTTGTCGCGATGGCAGCACCGTCTTGATTGACGGTCCTCCAATGCCGCAAAACTTTGTCACACTTGTACCAAACCCTCTGGTGTCGAATAGTGAAACTACAACTTATCATCTTTATACCAGCAAACGTAGCGACGAAAAATCCGAAGATTGGGAAAAGGCATTTTACACCACCCTAAACTCGTGGATTTCGTGTGAGATGAAGAACAATCTATGATCATGGAAGACATTAGTTAGGTATAAGAACATAATATAAGATTGGGTACGGCAAAAATTATGAACGTGTGCTCTGTTTTCTTCAGTGTGTCCGCGAAACTGAGGGCCATCTATAATTATTAAAATTAATAGTATGATCTGAATATTCTATCCGTTAGTTATTTACTTGACGTCCCATCCAACAAACGGAGTAATGAACCTGAAATGCCCTCCGTTAGGCACTCAAATAGCACGTACGTTTGCCACGGAAAAATCCGCCACTGGCGGGAATCGGGCCTCGGAATCGGCCACCTTCCAACTCTAGCCTTCAAACTCTAGCCTTCAAACTCTAGCCTTCCAACTCTAGCCTTCCAACTCCAGCCTTCCAACTCCAGCCTTCCAACTCCAGCCTTCCAACTCCAGCTTTCCAAATCTAGCCTTCCAACTCTAGCCTTCAAAATCTAGCCTTCCAACTCCAGCCTTCCAACTCCAGCCTTCCAACTCTAGCTTTCCAACTCTAGCCTTCCAACTCTAGCCTTCCAACTCTAGCCTTCCAACTCTAGCATTCCAACTCTAGCCTTCCATCTCTAGCCTTCCAACTCCAGCCTTCCAACTCTAGCCTTCCAACTCTAGCCTTCCAACTCTAGCCCTCCAACACCAGCCTTCCAACTCTAGCCTTCCAACTCTAGCCTTCCAACTCTAGCCTTCCAACTCCAGCCTTCCAACTCTAGCCTTCCAACTCTAGCCTTCCAACACTAGCCTTCCAACTCCAACCTTCCAAATCTAGCCTTCCAACTCTAGCCTTCCAACTCTACCCTTCCAAATCTAGCCTTCCAACTCCAGGCTTCCAACTCTAGCCTTCCAACTCTAGCCTTCCAACTCTAGCCTTCCAACTCTAGCCTTCCAACACTAGCCTTCCAACTCCAGCCTTCCAAATCTAGCCTTCCAACTCTAGCCTTCCAACTCCAGCCTTCCAAATCTAGCCTTCCAACTCTAGCCTTCCAACTCTAGCCTTCGAAATCTAGCCTTCCAACTCTAGCCTTCGAAATCTAGCCTTCCAACTCTAGCCTTTCAACCCTAGCCTTCCAACACTAGCCTTCCAACACTAGCCTTCCAACTCCAGCCTTCCAACACTAGCCTTCCAACTCCAGCCTTCCAACTCTAGCCTTCAAACTCTAGCCTTAAAACTCTAGCCCTCCAACTCCAGCCTTCCAACTCTAGCCTTCCAACTCTAGCCTTCCAGCTCTAGCCTTCCAACTCTAGCCATCCAACTCCAGCCTTCCAACTCTAGCCTTCCAACTCCAGCCTTCCAACTCTAGCCTTCCAACTCCAGCCTTCCAACTCTAGCCTTCCAACTCTAGCCTTCCAACTCTAGCCTTCCAACTCCAGCATTCCAACTCTAGCCTTCCAACTCTGGCCTTCAAACTCTAGCCTTCAAACTCTAGCCTTCCAACTCTAGCCTTCCAACTCCAGCCTTCCAACTCTAGCCTTCCAACTCCAGCCTTCCAACTCCAGCTTTCCAACTCTAGCCTTCCAACTCCAGCCTTCCAACTCCAGCCTTCCAACTCTAGCCTTCCAACTCTAGCCTTCCAACTCTAGCCTTCCAACTGTAGCCTTCCAACTCCACTTCCAACTCTAGCCTTCCTACTCTAGCCTTCCAACTCCAGCCTTCCAAAGCTAGCCTTCCAACTCTAGCCTTCCAACTCTAGCCTTCCAACTCTAGCCTTCGAAATCTAGCCTTCCAACTCTAGCCTTCGAAATCTAGCCTTCCAACTCTAGCCTTTCAACCCTAGCCTTCCAACACTAGCCTTCCAACTCCAGCCTTCCAACTCCAGCCTTCCAACACTAGCCTTCCAACTCCAGCCTTCCAAATCTAGCCTTCCAACTCTAGCCTTCAAACTCTAGCCCTCCAACTCCAGCCTTCCAACTCTAGCCTTCCAACTCTAGCCTTCCAACTCTAGCCTTCCAGCTCTAGCCTTCCAACTCTAGCCATCCAACACCAGCCTTCCAACTCTAGCCTTCCAACTCCAGCCTTCCAACTCTAGCCTTCCAACTCTAGCCTTCCAACTCTAGCCTTCCAACTCCAGCATTCCAACTCTAGCCTTCCAACTCTGGCCTTCAAACTCTAGCCTTCAAACTCTAGCCTTCCAACTCCAGCCTTCCAACTCTAGCCTTCCAACTCTAGCCTTCCAACTCCACTTCCAACTCTAGCCTTCCTACTCTAGCCTTCCAACTCCTGCCTTCCAACTCTAGCCTTCCAAATCTAGCCTTCCAACTCTAGCCTTCCAACTCCAGCCTTCCAACTCCAGCCTTCCAACTCTAGCCTTCCAACTCTAGCCTTCCAACTCTAGCCTTCCAACTGTAGCCTTCCAACTCCACTTCCAACTCTAGCCTTCCTACTCTAGCCTTCCAACTCCAGCCTTCCAAATCTAGCCTTCCAACTCTAGCCTTCCAACTCTAGCCTTCCAACTCTAGCCTTCGAAATCTAGCCTTCCAACTCTAGCCTTCGAAATCTAGCCTTCCAACTCTAGCCTTTCAACCCTAGCCTTCCAACACTAGCCTTCCAACTCCAGCCTTCCAACTCCAGCCTTCCAACACTAGCCTTCCAACTCCAGCCTTCCAAATCTAGCCTTCCAACTCTAGCCTTCAAACTCTAGCCCTCCAACTCCAGCCTTCCAACTCTAGCCTTCCAACTCTAGCCTTCCAGCTCTAGCCTTCCAACTCTAGCCATCCAACACCAGCCTTCCAACTCTAGCCTTCCAACTCCAGCCTTCCAACTCTAGCCTTCCAACTCTAGCCTTCCAACTCTAGCCTTCCAACTCCAGCATTCCAACTCTAGCCTTCCAACTCTGGCCTTCAAACTCTAGCCTTCAAACTCTAGCCTTCCAACTCCAGCCTTCCAACTCTAGCCTTCCAACTCTAGCCTTCCAACTCCACTTCCAACTCTAGCCTTCCTACTCTAGCCTTCCAACTCCTGCCTTCCAACTCTAGCCTTCCAAATCTAGCCTTCCAACTCTAGCCTTCCAACTCTAGGCCTCCAACTCTAGCCACCACTCCACCCATCCCCTTGCTTTCTCTTCGTCCCATCTAAAGAGCTCCTCCTGTTGCTCACTCGGCACTACTCCCTCAGGGGCCTCCAGGAACTCACTCACCTCCCCCGCCAACCTACGAACGTACTCATTACGTGCCACCGTCATCATACCAACTGATGTCAAAACATTTTGCAGGAAGTGCCTGGTTTCCAATCAATACGTGAAATTTTTAGAATTAAAACACTTGCTTGGCTGCAATTGCGAAGTGCAATACAATTCATAAACGCGTTTCATTTTCTTCCTATATTTACTGAAGTTCATGAGCCATAATCTAATGCTGAGTTATTATCAGTGATTTTTACGGGACCTTTTCCCACAAAAAGAAAACTAAGTAAATTTCAGTTGTACTCACTGATTTCTTACCATTCGTAATTGGTTTATAGATACGTTTTTACTTAAGCGACAGCATAAAATCTGACATTTTTATCATCTAACAGTCCCCGTGATATCCCAAGCAAGTATTTGGACATGGGTAATGGGAGTTGCAGCTATGTGACTCTACAATCCAGAGTTCCACAATCTACAATCTACAATCCACTATTTACCCTTAAAGTTAATACTATGTGGATTGTTGCGTAATCTCATCAACTTTCTATCGGATTTATCTTGTTATCAATATAATTTTTTAGTGTTGCTAACTTACGACTGATCATGATACGTTTCCTTTTTCCAAAACCAAATCTACCGAAGTAGTGGAAACATTCCTCTTCATTGACCACTAAATGTTTTGAATAATATGTCGAGCAGTTCTTCGTTGATGCCTGCCATGTAAACCAGAAGCTGTGGGAAATGATCGCTCTGCGGCGATTTTGTAGAGAAGGTTCAATGCATTTTCTTGCGGACCTAAGAGTGAGTGGTGAAGTCAGTTCCGATTCCCGTTCGCGTGTTCCACGGATCCATCCACAGCCAAACGTCAGTGTTCCGTCCGATGGCGAAAATGCACGTGCTGCTCGCATTCAAATGGGAGAGTCAAAAAGGAACTGCTTCGAATGAGAGCCACTGGAGGAGAACAGAGAGGATGCACGGAATGCGCAAACTTAACAGCAGACGAGCGACAGCCGAAGCAACAGCGGTCAAAGTCAAACGAGAGATTCGACCTTTGCAAGCGCCACTCCATCACCCAAACCTCTTCCAGAACGTTTCCTCACACACTCTGCTCTCGCTGCTCCCTTCTCTCCGCCGACGACTTAAGGTGGCTGGTTCGGTAATCGTGAGTCGTGGAGAGCTTGTGCTCGTATAATTTCAATGGCACTAAAACATTACTTGGACATGATTAAATTAAACAATATTTTAAGTGGATGTCTCAAATTCTCAAGTCATATTGAAACATTGCCCTTTTGAATTTAAATATTGACATGAAACATAACATAAAACTTAACTTGATTCTGTTTCTGGGCAACCTGAACGTTGTCACACTGTGCATCTCCTTTGGCCTCGGAGATGTTGGTTTTAATATAAGGATTGAAAAAGTATGTAATTTTATGCTATGGGTATTCGAAAATATTTTGTAGTGACGAAATAATTGTGATTAAACGCTTAAACATTTTTTAACAATTGTTTAAACCATTTATTTAATCTCTTTTTTTACTAAGCAACAACGCACATCCTAAAATTCGTCACTGCTGTTGTGTAGGCCATTTACGTTTCTGTGTTTCAGCGGTCGTAAAGGCAGGTGTCGTATTCGTCTATTCTCAAGAATTTTGTCGACGGGACTACATTGTAATATTCGTGGACTTTGTAGTGTGATTTGTTGTGGTTTCTCGCGCGTTCGCTTTCCCTCGTCTGATTCGACGTTGCCAAATGCACCTCAAAACTTCGCGCGCGATATTTGAAAATTTAAGGAATATTTTATTTCTTTCGTATATACGGAGGAAATAAGTCGATAACACTGGTTGATTATCTCAGAATAAAAATTATACGCTAATATCCACATCATTTCAGTTTTTGGTGAAAATCTGTATGGTAGAAACGTAATTAACACATTATTGACCTTTACGACGCGGGGTGCGCCATAAGGCCCCATGTTAAAAAAAACCTTAAATATATCAAAACTACATTGAAAACCCCAAAAACATTTCCCGTAGAATTTTAGACCATAATTAAAGGAACAAATATTGCAATTATGAAGAGAATCTAGACACTTTCAAATTTCAAACCAGCCACCTTAAGTGGGCGGGGGAATGATGCAGTGGCCTTTCCCACGCGCAGCATCCCGATCCCTCACCTCTCTTGGTCCTCTGCTGCACGCGCTCCTCCGCTGTCCGTCTTTTGTGGCTGCACAGCCTGGCGAGGTCGTGGGATGCGGCGGGCGGCATCGCGGCACACGGCACCTGCAAGCAGTGAGTGCACGAGTGAGACACGGAGCACTCTGCTCATGCGACCAAGCCACTGAGGACAGGCTACAACTTATAGCCTGCATGCTGTGGCCTGAAAATGGCAGGTCCATCCATCCAGCCTGTCATGGGTTCAAAAACTTAGGTTAGACCCTGCGATACAACCGGAGCCGTTGAACAATCTAAAACCAACGTTTTACTGGTGCGTCGCCCGAACGTACAGTGCCGGTCGAAGCACTCTTCCCACTTGGGCGCCGACTGGCGGCAGACGTGCCAACTGCGCTAGGCTACGCATTGCCGCGAGTCCTTTAGATTGAGGCTTCGAGAATGTCTCGTTTGGGACAATTCATGCGGAGTTTTTGGATGCACATTTCTTATCGCGCTCAATTTTTATCCTTAATCTTTATGGGTCTTCGTAAAATTTCATCTTTTTCAATGAGCACAACCAGCTGCCTACTTGGGAATTGTGTTTGCAATATTTCCGATTTTTATGCATGAACCAAATGGATGTGACTCAAGGGATAGTCAAGCCAGAGCAAAATACAAGACAATTGACCATGTGTTGTCTCTGCCATCCACAATGAGCAGGAATGGGCTGTGTTGAGCAGTAGGTATCGGGCGCTATGCCCACTCACCACTCGATAACGTCTTCTGAAACGATGACGACAACTTTCTACCTACGTAATTCGGACCTACGTGATCTTACGCTGAAGGCTGTCTCGGCAGAACGACGTACTTCTGCACAATTATTCACCAATTTTGGCTTTCTTCGAAGTATAATTTTCTCATGGATATCATTTGTCATTCTATTAGCTGTTTCACCTATCTTTAAATCATAATGCACTACTGTTATGAAGAAACAGCATTACTGTAAATAAAATACGCCTGAGATCGTATTTCATTTTATGGTTAGACGGACGTAGACATTATAGACATTGCATCGCTGTTCCTTGCAAACAAGGTCAAATAATACGGGGTCAACATGTCCATACTATTTTTAATCGAGGGATTAGTGATCTATTGAAGTGAAGATTTCAGAATTTGATCTGATGGAAAACTTGAGGGCGCTGAGACAGGAAGAATCGTTTCGGATGCAAATCGAGACATGCCTTCGAAAACCAGTGGGGGCACATTCGGTCTCCTCGTTCGGTGACACACGCCGTCCCTTAAAACCCTTGCTATGCCCTGGCGAGCGGCATGGGGGGGGGGGGGAGGGGAAGTGACCCCTTCGCCGGTGTGCTGTCGGCTCGTCCGAAACAGTCGCGGAGAAACAGAATCCCGAGACAGATGCAATCGACGGGATGCAAATGCGCTTGCGCTATGACTTCATTATCACGCACGTGACATTGCATTTCTCAACCTCCCCATCAATTTATTCAGAGACGAGGGGGGGAAAGGAATTCAGAGTTTCACCCTCTCTGCATTTCTCAGACTCAAGCAATTTCACGAAATACTGCTTCTCTAAAATAGCGCTCTATTTAACCAATGCCCAATGCAGATCGCTCCGAAATACAATAATATTTACAATAGTCGCCCTTCGGGGGAGAACACTCTCCGACTGTAGCAGGGACACAAAGAACTTTTTTGGATTCGTTGCGGGGTGTCGCGAACCTTTAAATTATGCGGAGGAGGAGAAGGCGAAATTATTGACTCCACGCGTGTCACGCTTAAGAAATTTATTACGAGTCAAGTAACAAACGCTGGGCTGCTTTCCGCGACCAGCTCGTCAGAAGGACTAGGCGAGAGTGACTGCCGTGACTGCCTTCAGCACGCCGGGAACCGTCTCGGCTGCTTCTTCGTTCGCCTGCTTCGGCGGACGGGGTCGCCCCAGTCGGCGAACACAGTACGAGGTCGCCGACCGGGTTCGTAGTCGTAGCGGTAATTGGCGGCGCCACCGGCGGGAAGGCCCGCTGGCGCCACACTTTCTCCACCACGAGAAAAGAATTTTTCTACCACGCCAGAATTCCAGATCCCCAACCGAAACGATGTCAGACAGATAGCTGGTGTCTGAAGACCGATTACTTGTTGCTTTAATATAGCTGGATGTTTGCGGTCGTGGGCCAATAACTAGTTGGTGAAGAAGGTGCTGAATCACGCCTTTTCGAGAGCCAAGGAGCACCTGACTCCTTCATGAGCCCAATGGAATACGTAGCCAAAAAAGTTGCCCACAACATATTGCCGATAGTCTCTTGAAGGATGTCTATGTCTGTGACGTTTTTACGAGGTGGATACATCAACGTAATAATAATACTGGACTGATTTCAATTTTGGGTTGATATAGAAAATGACGAAATGCAGATTCGCTCTTCTTTTTCCATCGCCATCAATGATAAAAGAATATCACCATGCATGTGGAACATACATGAAAAGACACAGAACATGAAGAGAGGAGTTTCATCGTCATCTGCGTGGCGAGGAAAAGGGCCGAGCATAAGATTAGATGGGCGATGCTCTCGCGACACCCACAAGTGGGTATTTACGTCCAACATAAGAACGTAGAAGGACGCATAAGAAGCCATCTCCACTGTTTACGCTAGAGATACTTAGGAGAGAGATACGTGAAAACAAGGGCCTAATTTAGAGGCGACGCAGGAAATATGCACATCACCTGGAATGTGTGATTCGTTGTTTTGAAATCAACAGGAGGGTTGTCCTAAGTTTTTGGGAAAAATATCCACCCTATCTCAGGGACGAAAGTGATAATGATAATGGAATCCAAGGCGGTCCCCCAAAGGGACTTGTCTATTTAACGACCGATGGCTGTTATGCCCGAAAGTACCGACATAAAAATTCAAGCTGTCCAGTGTCGACGTGAGCTTTGTGAGAGCAAATCCTGGAGTGAAGGTGGTTTTGTTATCACATGATAAAAGTGAGAGAGGCAAAGCATAGGATGGAGACAGAGAATCAGTGACATTTAGCGAATCAGTGAAACTGCGTTAGTGCCCCGAGAGATTTCCACAGGGACAGCGGATGTTTGTGAAACATTTTAAAGAGGACACCTGCAGCTGACGGACTACACGGGAAATCCAGAGACTAACACAGAGAGACATGTCTTGCGAGAAGTCATGTATGCATGCAAAGGTCATAAGGGGAAGGTTTGGTGATGCCTGAAATTTGATCACATTTTGTCATCAGTTAAGTCAATAAACACTCTTTAATGTATTCAGCGCTTTGTTTCGAAGGTAGGTAATTTGTTGCAAGGACATTGTTTACTTTGTTCGCGAAAGACCAAATAAATTTCTTGTTCTTATTTCAACTGTGATTGATAATTCGTATTACACTGGATATAATTCAACTGCCTGTCTTTAAACGTGATCGCTAGTTTAATACATGCGTGAGGTTAACATTAGCCAAATTCAATCTGATACGTATGTATGCGTTGAACCTCTGTTCTGGGGCCGGGCAAATTGACTGCTTCACAACAAGGTAAGCAGTGAACTTCACACATGAGAAGAGATAGGAATGAGCACTGTGAAAGTAAAGGAACATTTAAGGAAGAGGTTTGTAACATGTCGGCACGGAACGGGAAAGGGTGATTTGTTTCAAGTTCCGCCACGCTAGACGCCCCGAAGCAAATTTCAGGAGGATACGTGCCCATCACAATGGAATATAAGCTGTTGGATCGTCGCTCTCTGGCTACTACTCAGATAATGCCGAACCTGTGGCTGTGAACACAATCGCCCACATGTCATTTCCCACTCCATTGAATGGTTACACCACAAAGTAATCAAAAAACTGTTTTGAAGGGCCCGTGATAGTTTAGCTCTTGGTATGCGATCCAATATTAGCGGGAGATGTGGAGTCAGTGCAACCAAATAACAACCTGGGGTTTACAAACTTAGCAAAGACTGAAAATATGGCGCTGCGCACAACTTTTCTTCACGACCTGGAAATCATCCGACCGGAGCAGGATGGGTTTCGTCAAAAGACCTCTACAACTGACAAAGCCTAACAGACCCCCCATCACTATACAGTTTCCCCTTAAAGCTTTCCCTTTCCCAGTCGATTTTCTGGAACTCGAAGCTTCACCCGAGTGTGGACCCTGGGCCTCATTGCTAAATTATCCGAAATGCAAATCCCCGTTAATACCCTCGAGTCCCAAAAACCTCCACCTCGGACCTGTCCTCTTATTAGTGAGGGTAAATACGGCAGAATGTCCGCATCGTCACCTCCGGCGTCCCTCAAGGAGCAAACCCTGACATTTTTCATAAACGAGGCTCACTTCCTCGGCTCCTTCCGTATGTGCCACCTTCATGGCCCAGAGTGCAACTCCAGCAAGAACTGCCACGAAACTACAGGAGCAGCTCTAAGCCTGTGAAGAATGCACATCAACCAGGAAATATTACATATATCCAAAAATGTGTCGTTCCTTCAAGAAAACCACGCGAAGGACTGTCCGTTGTCTACGGAAATGATATCATCCTCAGGACCAATGAAAGAATGCCGGCTTTTTCTCAAGTCAAAAAACTGCGCATGGAGTGGCGACACAGATGGCGACCGGGCTCGCGATCACGAGGAGAGAAACAATTGAACGGTAGGCCAGCGCTGCGCTGAAGCAAGCAGAAGGATAGCGCTCTCAGAGTTCATTGGCCGCCGTGCGATTTTGGTATGGATCGGTATGTTGGTGCGAGAATTTTAACTGGCGTTCATTCAATCTCATCCGGTGTTTTAATTTGTTTTTTAAATCCAGCTTTCCAGTGTTTTCTTTTAGTTTTCAGCAACAAGGTGTTGAGGGTGGGGGTGAAGGCAAGGATATTCAGTGGACACTTACACCAGTAGATGACCCATGGAGAGCCTGGTGTCCACTGCGCTTTGGAGCTTTCGAGTCACGAACCCTTCTTCAGCAAGATCACTTCTGGGGTATCACACTGGAGTCTAGGGTTTCGGTTGGAGTGTGAAAAGGGGATTGGCTAGGGAAAAAGGAGGAGCCGTCGGATTTTCGTTAGGATCCCATATGCTGGCAGCTTTTTCCAAACGAGGTCTAACAACGGAAAAGTAGCTAATTTATCATACAGGATCGTCATATTTGGCCAGTAATCTTTTGATAAATCCCAGGTTACGATTAGCTTGATTCATTATTTCAATTATTTCACGAAAGATCACATGAGTCTGATTCCGATGTTTTTAACGGACACCACAATTGTTTTACAATTATTCCCTAAGTAGTACCTACGCATTAGGAGGTGAATTCTTTTTCCAAAAATTCATTACTGCACATTTTTTCAAATTTAATTCCTACTGCCATGTATCATACCAGTTCTCAATTGCTTCTTGGTCATCATTCAAAGATTCTTTATCATTAGGACGCAGAATTTCCCTGTGTACTGCTGCGTCATCGGCAATTGACCAAGCTCAAGTTTCACCGCCTTATTGGCATCATTTACTTTCAGAAGAGAGAAGAATGGACCTATAACACTACCCTGTGGCCCAACCTAAGTGACTTCATTTGCTGGGGAGGTAACACCGTCCAAGACAACCCGTTGCACGCGATCATGAAGAAAATCGTAAATTCATGACATAATATTACCGGCTAACCAATACGATTTTAATTTCACAAGTAATTTGCTATGAGACACCTTACATATATATTGAGAACCCCGGAGTATTCTGCTAGGTTGGATCAGGTGAACAAGATTAGAGAGATAGATTGTCGTACCGATATATTTAAAATGTCATCTTTCCCGCGTACCATAAGAGAGCACAATAGGCAGCGTAGCAAAGGGATAGGTAGGAGAAATAGTTTAGAGCAGTCTGTAGTGTATGATACATGTAATAACAAGCAATAACTCCTTTATTATTATGTACATACTAACCATCTAGCTGCATGTGACCCTATTATCTAGAATGTCTTCATGTGGTATCCTAGTTGCCTGTTAATAGTTCATTTTTGGTGACCTTCACCCCCTGCCACACACCCTCGTGGTGGCTCGCAGGGGATTGCGTAGATGTTGTCAAAAGCTTTCTTGAAATCGAGAAAAATAGCATTCAATGGAATATGATTTTCCCCATAGGCTAACATATCGTCACAAAAGTGCAAATTGAGTTTCACAAGATCTGCTCTTCCGGAAGCCATGCTGAACTATGGCCAATAAATCCTGGCTATCAAGGTGACCCATGAGTGAACTGACCTTGCAAGTGCTCCAAGACCTTGCAAGATATGGATGTGAGGGATATAGGTTGGTAGTTACACGGCTGTTTCTTATCGCCACCTTAAAAGTAGGGGCATTTATGCATTACAGGGGTTACGTATTACTTGGGATGTCTGAGGAATGATTCGGGTGAACTAAGTCCTGCGTACACTATTTGAGCTATTATGTACACCACGTATTATGCTACTGTATTATGCGCTACTGAGGAATGGTTGGCGTTGAATTTGCAATTGCCCGTTTTTAAAAAAGCTGTTTTCAATGCATTTCACAGTCAAATAAAATTTCTCTTCCCGATTTCCAATAATCAAACATAAAATCAAAATACAGAGGTTTCGTGTAATGTTTCTTGTGTGATCGTACATTCGCGAATCGGGGAAAAATAAGTAAAATTATAGAGCAAAAAGAGAAGGCGGTACAGCGCGAAAATTTTAAAAAATCGTTGAGACGACCGAGACTACGCCACGCTGGCATCCGCTGCAGTTCTCGTCACCATATTCGCCCCGTCAGTTGCCTACTTCAATACTCCGGATTTTCCCACGCAAGTCCTTTCCGGGCTTTCTACAGCTGGCAGCCCGCCGTGGCAATTGATAAATTTAATTTTAATATTTGTGGAATCATATTAAATCTTAAGTAGCATACATGGATGCAGATTCTTGCAGGGTATTCATCTTCATCTACATAATACCCTGCAAACCACCATAAATGTGTGTGGCGGGGGGTTAATTCACACCAAACATGAACTACATATCATACATAAAAAAGGATTTAAAAAAATATAGTAGTCTAAACTTCAATTTTTTAAAAAAGATAAAAATAGCAAAGCAAGCATGCAATTACATACTGCTAGTTGGGTTAGCTTCAAGTCCATAAACCAACATGCAACTACCTATGCTATCCATTGCTACACTCGTATTGAACACATTTACCGCTATTCATACCCCTAATTGCACCAGAAAAAAAGGACATTTTGAATCTGTCAGTTCGGCAATCAATTTCTCAAATTTTATGATTATGGTCCAGTCTACCATAGTCAGTTGGGGTTCGCAAAATACTTTTAATATCATCACTGAAAATATTATCTTGGGATATATTTAGGAGACTAAGTCTAAATTTTAACCAACGATCGGACAATGATTCCCATTTTAATTCATTTAATTGACTGGTTACGGTAATATAGTTATCGTACCGTCCCTTTACAAATCTTGCCGATCTTAGCTGCACACGTTGAAGTTCATTATTTAGGCCTATCTCACATGGATTCCATGTAATTCGGACCAGCGTGTAATTCGGACCGATAGCTTTACTTTTTATTCATTTGGGCTAGCAACATATTTGATACAATATCGCTAGGATGTATCTTTGGAATGCCTTATCACTAAATAATCAAACTCGAGTACTTGAAGAATGAAGGCGAAATGATCGAAATCCTGAGCATCGATGTAATTTTTCCTCCCACGGCAATAGCGAACTATAAAGTTACTTTTACTCGTTGAAGTACAGGAATTGCTGCTCTCTTATCATAACACCTCTATGTGCCAACACTGTAAAAATTAGATCTGATTTTAAAGTACAAAAGCGATCTGAATTTCAGATGCAACAATTTTAAGACAGGGTATGCTGAATTTCAGCAGTAATATCTTGTCTAAAAATAAGGCAGGTGAACGGCTGAAAATCAGACCATCCAGAATCCTGCTTCCTCTGCTTCCTGCTTAACTGCTCCTGTACCAACCATCCATGTTCCTGCCTCTTCCGCACCTTGCATCCGTGTTCCTGCTTTAAACCAGACAGCGCTTAAATTCAGATCGCACTGAAAATCAGATCAACTTTTTAGAGTGAAGCAAGTTTCTTAAATGTATCTACAGATGCTTCTGTGAAATTCAGTCACTTGTGATTTTGCTCCCCCCTATCATGTATTTCTGACCACCCAGAAGCGTGTATTTTGGACCGGTCCCTCCTACAGTAAAATATTGAAATTGAAAAGTTCATATTTGCAAATTTTACGTCAGGAATTGTTTTCTGAGGCTTCTCGTTTACCTCGGCATTGCTTCATTCCCAAATAATATTATCTCGACCCAGACTGCCTTAACCCCACCCCACCGGCTTTGACAAGCCGGAACATTTTTGTTTGCTACATGAAACCTTTTTAACTGAGAAGCACTACAAAAGTTAACCAAAAACGTATTTAATAAACCCACGAAGTAATAGTCGTGTTTAAAAAAACTATTATAAAATGACTTTTTTCACTGTCTCTTCCACTCTTCCAAAGGCATGCTAAGCTTTTGTGAAGATATTTTAGAATCGGTATTATCCTGTATTCATTGACGGAAGAAATTACGTCAGATCTCAGGTAATGCTTTAGGAACGATGATGAATATCTATAATTTATTTCCAAATCAAAATTTATAAGTTTTATGAATCGACTGAATCATTCTCACAATAAATATCTCAGCATGTGACTGTTCAATTTTGACCCGGGGAGAAGCAGTTCAGCTTGGCTGCGAAACTGTTGAGCGAAATCAGTTGAAAACTCGCTTCAATTGAAAGAGCAAATTAGCTGGAAAAGAGGTTTTCGGGAGTTATGACAAATGAACCGAGGCTAAGCCTAATCCAAGCCAGCATCGCCGGCAGGTGATTGGGGGTTTAACCAAGCCGTGGTGAATAGATTCTTTGCTTTGTTTGAAAATATCATAGATATCAAGAGGATCGAAATGTTGGGCTACAGAAGAATGTTGAAGATGAAATCGATCGACCGAGTAAGTAACGAGGAAGTCCTGAGCAGAGTAGGAGAAAAGAGAAGTCTTCTGAATACCCTAGGAAGAGGATGGGTCAACTTAATCGGCCACATCATTAGGCATGATGGCCTGAAGAAGACAAATGTCGCAGGACAAGTGAATAGGAGGAATAGCAGAGGAAGGCCTAGTATGAGATACATAGAATAAGTGATGAAGAATGTGAAAGAGAAGAAATACGAAGAAGGTGAAAAGGTTGGCTGATAGGAGAATTGAGTGCAGAGCTGCGAGAAACCAATCTGAGGATGATTGACGGATGATGACCGAGACGATTTCTGCTTTAAGGTGAGGCTAGAATGGACGAGGAATCTACGGCAAAGGAAACTAAAAACTCATGCCATGCATTTAATCCTGGAACCCAGCAGGAAGATTCAATAAATGAAGGCTTTAACCCAGTTGAGAATATTACTCCACTTCCTTCAACCTCATCTGAGGGTCCGTGGCAAAAGCAAAGAGGGCGAACTGTGCATCTCCGGATGTTTTAACCAGGGCACCTATTTAAGGAGTCAGTAATGATGTCTGCCAACGCAGGTCTTCCTAAAGTGAGTAATTAATGGAGAAGACTATTTACAGCGTAGTATAAATTTTCGGTAAATGAATCAAAACCTCAAGTTGTTAAAAAGGCTATGAGAAATATAATTACTGTGCCACTATCGCTCTGATATAAAATCGAATTCCTTTCTAAACACGGTAAGGTGATGGACTCATCGCCCGAGTATGTGACGGAATACCGGAGGCAGCTTGCTTGCCCCGGGCTGTATAAACGCGATGGCGTCCAGAACGGAGGCATATTATTCCTCGCATGGATTTTAAAACGCTCTATTCAACTATCTCGTTCTCGCCGAACTTCACTCCGCATTCTACTTCTTTCCTGCCTTTTTCTTTCAGGCCACGCTCCTTGTCTCGCACTCTGGCAAGGTCCTGGGATTCACTCGGTGTCCACCTCTTCGCTCTCTTTCTCTAGTTTGAAAAAGTGAAGAAGTTTATATTATTTAGTAATTATGTTGAGAGCTGCCGCTAATTACTGCTTCGAACGCATGGAATGATTTAGCGAAGCATGTAACATAATCTAAGACAGTTAACAGAGCACCTCAATGATTTTTCTTTAGTAAATGCAAATACAAACTTATGTTCAATACACCAATCATGGCGACAGTTTCACTTCAACTTGGCGGAGCCTCTGTTCCACTTTTACATTTGGTTTTTATGGAGCCGGCAGGACATACAACTTGCTTTACATTACAAAACTTGTCTTTCACTGTACAGTCCTGAGGGATACCACGCGTACGCTGAACACTGGGGCCAAATGCTGTTGATGAAGTAGGGTATAGATTTAAATTATATCATTTCTATGGGTAAAATCTCGTTTCTTATGTATAAAGTATGAAGAATTTTGGATTAAGGAAAGTAATATTTTGATTGAGTCAGTCCTACGGCTGAGAAATTGGAGTGATTTGGGTGGCGTTACTGGGAGTGTATTCTGGTGGTAATGTGTATGTTGGTTGGCTGAAATCATCCATGAATCCTTCATTCAAAAGAGAAATATTGGTTTGTCCAGCCCAAGAATTAACGACCAAAAGGAAATTATTGTTGTTTACGCACAGGACAAGCTCTTGGTCAAAAAACAGCTCATATGTATTGCTTAAGAGCTTCCCCGACTATGAGCCAGTCACAAAAATTTTGAATACAGTCTCTTTTAACTTCTATTTTCACTTTTGAGCCAAATCTCATGGACACCCTTTGGAAACAAATACCCCTAACAGAAGTGTTCTAGAGCAACATATTCGGTATTGAGGTGTATTGCAACTGGTCATTTTACTTATTTGGCCGATACACACTTCCTTAGTTTTTTCTCCGCAGTAAGAAATCGTTTACTAATATCTGCTTTATAGATACTCACACCCCTTATACATCACAAATTCAGGGTAATTTTTTAGAACTATTTCTGGCCTTGGTATTGGAAGAATGTTCTTAGTTGTTTATTCTTGTGGTCACATTTACCCGTAACTCGCAAAATTTATGATTAGTCCACAAGAATTGAATGGAATCAGGCGATACTTTGTGAAAAAGTGACATGGTGTAAGAAAGACTTGGCAATGTATTTTTCTCACTTTTAATTGAGTAAAACTCTACCAGTTTCGACATGTTCGTGTCATTGTAATTGAGTAGCCTTGGCAATGACACGGGAGCGTCGAAACCGGTTGGGTTTTACTCAATAAAATGTGTGAAAAATACATCATCAACATTTTCTTACACTAGTCCACAATACTATAATATAGCTTTGGGATCTAGTGGGATTTTTTCACCTTTGGAGAGAATTGCACAGAAGAAGACTTTGCTTCGACTGCGTGATCATCATTGCCAGATGAAAAAGTCACCTCCATAAGAAACACCGTCGATTCTGGATATCTGACAGTCTTTTTCGGTGACGACTTAGTGAACAGAGATTTTTTTTACTGTAGAAGATGATCCAGTGAGATATTCCATAATGAGTATTTAATGAAACACATACGATGAAAATCAATGAAACATTATTACCTTTAAAATGGGTGAGCTGATTAGTTGCATTAAGAAAACAATGAATATAATAATTGAAGTGGAGTTAAAATTTTCTCGCGCGATGTATTTTCAAATTATCAAAAATGCACAACGCTGGAAAACGAAAAGAAAGTTGGAAACCCATTTCATAACGTTGTAGACCTCAGAGAGTCATCATGCGGCCTATATATTGCACATTTCATGGCCACTGTGGATGAATGAACGAATGATGAACTTCCTACTCAATATTTTACGACCCCAACACGTAGATACCTCGATGGCCGGCAGTATTCGGTAAGCAAAATCGAAAGACATGTAAGTTAAGTGAAATAATACTCTTGCTCAAATCCAGTTCAGGGAGGGCGGAAATTTTTCGGGAAGCCGTTAGACAAGCAGACAAAGAGCTGGTTATAAAAACGGTTTCTTCACCTACACTCCCGGAGAATTTCCCTTAAGGGGCCTCCACCCTCGGCTTTGCCGGTCCGTATATGGACCATATTTGGAAGAGATTTTCTCGTCAACCTCATAAGATAATCGAAGTTGGTCTTCAACTTATGAATAAAGGTTCTTTTTATTATGTATTGCCTTTGACAACAAAAGGATATTCTTCCCACATTTTTCACAAAAGCTCTGCAAATAAGGGTCGGCGCGTTGCTATTTTACTCCCGTTTGGTGATGAATATCGGAAAAATTTAAACAGACAGGCAAAGATTGATTCTTTGTAATTCAGTTCCCGCATAAATTTCAAGTTCCATTAAAAGCGTTTTCCTAATAATGTCTTTGATTTTTGGACGTGCAAAACTAAATAAACGCCACCCTGGCGGTCCGTGGGAGACCAAGAAGTTCGCCCTTTCTCCGCAGGGTCTTCCATAGGCGCTCCGTGTCGTTCTAGGAGACCGAGTCGGCAACGCTGCTGTGGAGCAGTTAGGGCGCAAGGGGGAGGGGGGGGGGAGAGAAGGCAGGAAGGGGTTCGTCGAGGGACAGTGACAGTTTCGCTCGCGGCTCCCAGGATTGAGGGTCATAATTGCTCACATTCATTTGTGGTAATCTGCGAATATCTGATTACCCACTGCGATTCGAACGTTGAATTTTCTTCAATCAATCGATAACACTAGTGAATATTTTCCTATTTATCTCTGATGAGTGTAGAGCTCGAGATGTCGTCCGATGATTATCGTTACAGCAGAGGAAACAAGAAAGGCCGGCTGAAGTTATCAATAAATCGGAAGAAGAACAAGGGGCAGAACCTCAAGAAATGGTTTCAAGATCAAAGGTATGTGAATATTTTTTCTAATTATTCTCAAAGCCTGAATTGTTGGTAGTGATTCGTTATTTGTCATTGCTGAGATTTTTTTAAATATAGAAATTTGTCAGAAGGGCACTCATTCTGTTGTTCAGAAAAATATTTGAAATTACATTACCACATCTGCATTAGTTAGAGAATGAATTTCTATTCTCGCACTCTCTACAGAAATTTTTTATACAATTCTCTAATTACTCATCTGTAATTATAGGAACAAAGCAGGGACCAACCGTTCTGGAGTTAACCAATCAAGAGCTACCGGCAACACACGGGAGGAAGAAACGTTGCAGACCGAAGTGTTCTCCAGGTTGGATACTACTGAAGAAGGCTCCGAAAATCAGGTAAATTTTTTGGAAAAAAATTACCTCTTACATTAGAAAATAGAAAATGCCTGGGTAAAACAGAATTTTTGGCGCATGAAATCGTTGCAAAATAATACCATGCTCTTAAATTCTTTGTCATAAAAAAGATAATTTACTCATCTAAGTAAAATTGGAAACACTGCTACAATTGAGTACAACGTGGAGATTTTCTGGTTCTAATTTCGAAACGCGTCGTACGCATTAAAACATTTGTGGAAAAGTGCTTTTACATTTCATTTTAATATGTTGAACTTCCACTACATCACGCCTGAATCGGTTGTTTTTTTATACAATCATTAGTATTGCCTGTCGACTTTAATATCTTCCGGCGTGATGTAGTCGGCAATTGATAGAATAAATTAGTAGGTAATTGAGTTAATAATTTAGAATAATTTAATAGCAACACAATTTAGAAAGGAAATGATCCGACTATACGTGCATGACTGATTCTCCACTGCGATTTCATAGTCTATCGATAGAGATCTTCAAAGTAACTTTTCAATAGCG
This sequence comes from Platycnemis pennipes, assembly GCA_933228895.1. Lineage (NCBI taxonomy): Eukaryota > Metazoa > Arthropoda > Insecta > Odonata > Platycnemididae > Platycnemis > Platycnemis pennipes. Next base: position 170,331,389 of record OW121847.1, read on the forward strand.
TTATCCGAACGGGTGACGAATCAACCTCTCACGTAGTTGAGGAAGCAAAACGTTGAAATTGCTTGTTTGAATGCATGTAACCAAACGGTAACACAAGGGCTTGCGGGTTTAATCAATTACTATCAAATCGATGAAGGCAATACATAGAATTTAAAAGCTAAGTTAGCATGATTTATTAAAAAGAATCACATCTTCGAGTTTAAGAGAAGCATCTGTACGACTTCAGGAGGTGGCTTCCAAACACGAGGCAGTTCTCCAACTGTATTGCAATGAGCCTCAATCATTTCTGCAAGGCAAGAAATAATATTTATGCTGCATTATCAGAGAGTAAAGCCACAAACCTCTAAATTTCAAATTTTCGCATTAGGATAAAATTCAATATCGAAAAAATACTAATTTTTTATGACATTGAATATCAAATTTCTAAGGTACTAATGACATTTCCTTACGAATGGATCGAAAGCTGCTGCGAAAATATTAACGACAGCATGATGAGGGGTAAATCGAGAACGGCATACAGCATAATCAAGAGACACTTTGGAGAAAAGAAACCAAGATGCCAAAACATTAGTGATCGAAATGGGAAACTGTTATGTAGGATCAAGACATTGGAAATACATGGATGGACAAACGGAAAATATCTCAAAAAAAAATCTTTATTTTCCCCCGAAAGAATTTTTGCCACGTTTTCTCCTCGTAATCACTAAAAACTTCGAGTACAAATAATTCATTTCAGCCAACTCTGAGAATGTCCCTACAAATTCATCCGCATATATGTATCAAAAAACGAAGCAGTTCCTGGAAGAGCCATTTCATCATTGCCTAATCATTTATTTTCCACATTACAGGTTGGGCAGGACATTGACACTTTGACTCGGGAAGAGACACCCAAGACCGCTGGTAATGAAACAGATGTCATTGATAGCAATCTTATCATCCGGTGCGACTCAGAAGTCAAAAATACCAAGGAGTTTTTATTAACGGGAAGAAGAATTGTAAATATAAATCATGTACTTGTGTCTATAAAAGAAATCAATGACCACAAGCATTTCGGGTGCTCCTTTACTGATATGCATGTCATTTGGGAAAAGAGAGAAGGGTTGAAGTCCATTATTGCATTCAAATGCAGAATGTGCAATATCGTCCGAAGAATCTCGACAGAGGAAACTGGCCGCGATAAATCCTCAATGGATGTCAACACAGCAGCGGTGACTGGAATCGTATCATCTGGTGGAGGCTATAGCCAGATGGAAGAAATAATTTCAACTCTAGACATACCATGCATGTCCTTCAATTGCTACAAAAAATGCCATGATGCCGTATGCGACGCATGGGAGTCCACAGCGCACGAAGAAATGGAATCAGCGGTAAAGGCTGAAGCGGAACTTGCTGTAGCCAAGGGTGAGATAGATAGCGATGGCACCCCCTTGCTAACCGTTATTGCTGACGGTAGCTGGTGCAAGAGGTCCTACCGGACGAATTATAACTCTTCCTCCGGATTGGTGAGTTGATTTTTGGTTTAAAGTTTTAGAATTAGTGTGCTGATAAATAATATTTTACATTCATCTTTGAATTCAAATTTGCAGGGCGCAATCATTGGATACTACACAAAGAAGCTGATCTTTCTTGGAGTGAAAAATCGGTACTGCGTCATTTGCATGAGATCCGCCGCGAAGAATGAAGAACCTGCAAATCATGTTTGCTTCAAAAATTGGGGGAATGCACAAAGTTCTACGAGTATGGAGGCAGCTGTAATAGTAGAGGGATTTAGAAAAAGCGAGGAACTTTATGGCGTAAGGTTTGCAAAATTGATAGCGGATGGTGACAGCAATGTTTACAAGAGCGTCCTCGATTCCCGTCCATATAAGAGCTTAACAGTGGAAAAGATAGAGTGCCGGAATCACCTAATGAGGAATTTTTGTGCAAAGTTGAGGGATGTGACAGTAGCAGGTGATAAACCGGGACAGAAAAGTACCATTCTCTTGCGAAAGTATCTGGGGAGTAGTGTTCTTCGCCTGAGGGTAGGTATTATCAAAGCAATTAAATACAGGAAGAATCAACCAGGATCCTTTCAGTCTAGAATAGAATCTTTGAAATTGGACATTGAAAATAGTATCAATCATGTTTTTGGAGAACATTCCGGTTGTGCCACTTACTTCTGTGCAGGAACGAATGAGGACGGAAAGCCAAACCTCTATCCTGACCTAAGAGAAAGTGCAATATTCCAGAAACTAATGGTAATCGTAAAGCATCTGAGCCGCAACAGCAGAAGTTTACTTTACGATGTGGTCAACAACCCCGTTGAACAGTTTAACTCCATTGTGGCGAAAATGATCGGAGGAAAACGGGTGAACTTTGCTCTTCGAAGATCCTACCAAGGGAGATGTGCTGGAGCCGCCATTCGTCACAACACCAAGAATCTGGCGTACAAAACAAGCAAAAAAATGTTTTTCTCAAGCCCGGGTTTATTTTGCAAAAAAATGGAACTAAGGAGGATAAAAAAACTGCAGTTTTCGAAGAGAAGGCAAGGCAAGCCAAGATGCCGAAAATCATTGTTTAAGGATGGGTTTGGAGGTGACAGTGCTTACGGACCGAACGCACAAAGGCCAGATATGTCAGCAAATGAGTACCTTCAAGCTGAGAGGGATTTTTTGGCTAGCTTACCCGTATTGGAGAAAGATAGGAGAAGGATTGAAAGGGCCACAATTATGCAGGGGGAGAGTGGGGAATGGAGAGAAATGAGAAGGAAATTGCTGACAGCATCTTATTTCGGAAAAATTTGTAACATGCTTGCGCACACTAGCTGCAAAAATGTAGTAAAACAAATTATTTACGGCTCTATCGACAATGAAGCATGTGCCTATGGAAGGGAAAAGGAAATCGTCGCCAAAGCAGAAATTAGAGAAAGGTTTGGCTGGAAAATTGAAGACTGTGGGCTCTTCATCGACAGAGAGCATCCATATTTTGCCGCAACCCCAGATGGCTTGATTGGAGAAGATGGTCTGCTGGAGATCAAATGCCCATTTTCGGCAAGAAATTTTACTCCATTTGAAGCAATTGAATCAAAAAAAGTTACGTTTTGGCTAATGGATAAAAGCAAAAAAGTGATCGGCATTAAAAAACGACATGTATTCCATTACCAAATCCAAGGGCAGCTCCATATAACTCAAAGAAAATATTGTTATCTTGTTTTGTGGACACCTAACGGGATAAAATGTGAAACGGTGCACAGAGACGATAATTTCTGGCAGAAGGAAATGTTTCCTAAATTAGTAAAATTTTATAAAAGTTGCCTGCTGCCAGAGATAATTGATCCTCGACGCAGCAGGTCAATGGAAATACGGGATCCTGAATATATAATACAGGCTCAAAGAGAATTAAAAAATAAGCAAGAAACTCGTAGCCAAAAGTAAAAACCTATGAAAATCCTTCAACCCTTCACATGTTTACAGAGCTCTTGCAATCAGTTAAATCTCATACGAATAATTATTTAGTTGTGGTCGCATGCGCGCGCAATTAGCTGTATTAGGACCTGTAACTTTAGTGATCATAAAATAGTAAATTCCTTATTTATTGTAGGCGTTGAAAGACATTATAAACCAAGGTAGAGGGTATACTTATTTGGCAAGGCTAATTACGACGGTATGAAAGAGGAATTAAGGGAATCATTTAATATATTTAGCGAACAAAACAAAGGATTAGATGCAGAGGATTCGTGGAGAGAATTTCTTGAGGACACCCTTAAAGCAGTTAATGAATACATACCAAGGAAATTCATTAGTGATAATACAGAGCCAAGGTGGTATCATGCGGAGGTTAGGAAATCACTAATGTGACAAAGGGTATGCCACGCTAGGATGAAAAATGCAGGACGGGGGCTATCGGTAGAGGAAAAAAATGAGTTAGATCGAAACTATAAAAAATCGAGAGCATTAGCAAGGAAATAATGTCGGCAAGCGTTATAACATTTCAAGAGCAAAATGTTAGGAGAATATTTAGATAGCAATCCTAAAGCGTTTTGGTCATATGTGAGAGAGCTTCGGGCAAATAGGTCCACAGTGCACACACTTAAAAACGATAAAGGAATTAGAGTCACCAGCAGTGTAGAAAAAGCCAATTCTTTAAACACCTTCCAAAGCGTTAGATTAGACATTAGACCAGATTTTAGTGAAACGGCTGCGTGGTCAATAACAGATTTGTATTGCTATTATACAAACAATAATCTCATGGGCACTATTATTATTATTCAAATTAGGACTCCTAAACTATAAATGCTAAGGTTAACTCGTGGAAATGCCACCACAATTGGGAACGTTATTTACTTCATCCTGAAAATCGTTCATTTTACTGCGCCAATACGGCGAAAACGTTAAAATGTTCTTATCAGCCTGCTCCTAGTCTTAAAATTTGGGATCGCATATTTTCAAAGCTTCTGACCACATCGATGAGAGAATTAAATATGCCTATGAACTCACTCTGAAATGGCACGAACGTGAAACAACACCAATTAACCAAGGAATTATTTATTTAAGGGACATACAAATTGGAGGGTGATAACAACCAATGATGATATGTGATTTCCTCTTCAAAGTAAAAAGTCGATTTTTAATGTTATGCAAATGCGTGACGACTGTTTTTTCTGTGACGATGGTGGCAAGCATAGAGATATGTTCGGGACTTCAGACGTCGTGCAGGTCGAGTCGAAGAAAACGACAATCTCGGGACACAGGACCGACCTACATTAGTCGGAAATCGAAAAAAGCTGGACAAAAACCTAAAATAACTTTTTTTGAGATATATACTTAGATATATACTTTTTGAAATATATACGGACACTGTTCTCAGACAAAACTTTTACACAAAGTAGAGAATATCTAACGTTTTAGGGAGACACTTTTCACACAGATTCTTAGAAAGGTTTGCTACTTAAGGAATAATGCAACACATGTCATGATTCTCATCCGTTAGTGCGACACAAGGACTCAACATCACGAAATTTAAAAAAAATCCTGTAATAACATTTATCCGAATATCTTACAAGTTGATGATGTCGTTGTGGGAGGAATTTGATCAAATAAAAATAGCATAATCTATTAACACTATACTTTGCTTTTAATTACTTGAGCTGCAAATATTTTTTGAATCGTTTATTTGCTATTCCATTACTTATAATGGCGGACACTGTTCTCAGACAAAACTTTGCATACAGTAGAGAATATCTAACGTTTTAGGGAGACACTTGTCAAGTCACTTATATCTGAGAATTCGCCGAAAACTCATATACACGAAAGTGAAGAGGAATTAAAAGTACGTTTGTGACACCGAAAAATACATATGATTTTCCGACCGCGCGTTTGGGGTTTGGCTCCACGCGTCGGGGGCTGGAATTGACGTGACTCGCTCACATTGCTGAAGTGACATGGACCCTAAGGCTTCCAATTCGTTGTTTTTGAGCTGCACCCATTGTCAGCAACCTCCATCACTCTTATTTGATGAAATCGCGAGCATATTGATCCGTGCGACGGGATAAGATTACGCGGAATCGAGTTATTTTTCTTTGCGTACGCTCCGGGAACATACTTCTTATTCACGCCCTTCAGCCCTTGAAAAGAGTGGAGCCTTTCTAGGGCCCATGTGAACTACATATACTCTAGTTTTTCTGAGTAATGGAATAGTAATTAAATGATTAAAAAAATATTTGTAGCTCAGGCAATTTAAAGGCATAGCAGTGTTAATAGGCAAATGATGCAGGTGTTTATTTGGAAAGTTGGTTATGTTTGAGCCCCTATATCTGGCTAACAGATAAGAATCATGTCAAATGATGCATTATTCCTTAATTAGCAATCTTTTCTGAGTATTTATGTGAAGTTTCAAGTCTATATCTCAAAGCAAGCTATTTTGGAAATTAGTCCAGTTTTTTTCGCGACGGTGGCGAGCGTAGAGATGTGTTCAGGGTGTCTATTACGGATCTTTCTATAAGGCAGTTATCGAACGGTAAGGTAGTTTCCGTTCGATACGAATCGTTCGACAACTGAAATGCTATTACGGTCCGTCTGTTGATATCGTTCGATAAATATGACGATACGGCGGAGGAGTTGTCGTTCGTTACGGGGCAAATAGTACGATAAAGCTATTACGGTTCTTCATATCGAACGGTAGCGGCTTATCGGAAGCACGATATCCTACAGCGGGTTACGGACCGTCTGTAACTCCCTTGTCGTTCGATACGGGAGTTCACCTACGACATTTATTCAAGGAAATGAGCAAATATATCAATGGATACTGTATTCTAATGGTTACATTACTATTATTATTGAATGCACTGCAAACTGATATACCTTATAACGCAATGAGGTGAGAATTAGAATTATAATGACATTATTTCTTATCGTTCAATTCGGGAGTTCACCTATGATGTTTATTCAAAGAAATGAGCAAATATACCGATGGATACTGTATTCTAATGGTTACATTACTATTATTATTGAATGCACTGCAAACTGATATACCTAATAACGCAATGAGGTGAGAATTAGAATTACAATGACATTATTTCTTATCGTTCAATTCGCGAGTTCACCTATGATGTTTATTCAAAGAAATGAGCAAATATACCGATGGATACTGTATTCTAATGGTTACATTACTATTATTATTGAATACACTGCAAACTGATATTCCTAATAACGCAATGGGGTGAGAATTAGAATTACAATGACATTATTTCTTCTCGTTCAATTCGGGAGTTCACCTATGATGTTTATTCAAAGAAATGAGCAAATATAACGATGGATACTGTATTCTAATGGTTAAATTAGTATTATCATTGTATGCACTTCAAGTTGATATACGTTATAATGAAATGTGGCGAGAATTTGCATCAAATTGTTTTACACTCAAAGTATAGGTAAACGCTGAAACATAATGGATGAGATCGCGTAACGAGGCATAGCTCGCAACTATTAATGCGTCAATCTATTGTGTAGTTTACAAGCACCACTCTTTCAACAGGCTTCTTAAAGGATTTCTATCGAGTTTTATACAACCATAGAATTGTACTCCGTATAAATTCTTTGCAGGGCGCAATCCCCTTATCGACAGCGGTGGCCGATTGGTTTAAGGCGTGATATCAATGTTTTTGACGAATGTTCGGTTCCGACCATGTCCAAATTTTTTTGCTTTCGAATACTTTACAGCATGGCTGTTAGATGCTGATCCCGTACGTTTACGGCAGTAACAACAACATATTTTTATTTTAAAACTATTTGCTGGATTTCCAATCAACCCCTTGAGAGACATTCGAGAGGCGAATTTCGGGACTGTGATTACGGGGAAGAGGCTTCACATGCTGACAGGCTTAATATGTTTCGATGACAAGGATTACTCTAATGTAAAGCAAAAGGTTTCATAGTTACCATGCCCAAATGGAAATTCAACATTAGGTATCAACAATTTATACAGTGACTTCTCTTCGTAAACTATATTGAACGTATGATGTTCTTACACAAATTAATCTTTTTGCATTGTGAATGAGTAGTTGAACAAGATGTATCGATTTGTTATCTACCAATACTTGAGCTTGAAAACCATGACTGATGTGTAAAGGCTTTACATTTTAAATGCTATGCTTAAGTATAAGAAATGGAAGGCTTATACTCTTGGCTGCTATTGCTGCAGAAGCAAGGAGGGTCATATTCCCATTGTTATGCTTGTCATGCTCGATGCTATAGGTTAACCATATTTAATGCCATGAACGATAAGTTTAACAATTATTATGATGTTAAATTGAGGAATGGATGGAATGAATTATGTCACCGTAAGCTGTATGCATGTTAAAACATGGGACTTTTAAACTACATCGTCAAAAATATTAAGTACTGTCAAATATAATTATAAACATTTTGCTCACTGACCTTTTATTTAGTGAATTTCGTTTCTGTCCATTTTATATGATGGTATGAAACAAGGCGATTAGATAGCACGATTAACAGCATTAATATGAATGGTTTTGTGTCGTAACTAACAATGCAGCAAGAATTACGGGAGTAATGAAAGCCAACAATCAAATTAAATCTAGATAAAATTCTGAAATTAAATATTCACGTTTGTTTTAAAGTGTTTGTAAATATTTACTTCGTGATCTCAATGTTGCGGTTTGGGGTTATCGTTCGTCATTTGTTAGCATAGATCTTCTGCTGTTTCCTCTGCAACGTCACACAACGTCACCGATGTACGAAAGCAACGCCCGAACCGTAATAGCACGTTAGACAGCCTCCATCATTTCGTTCGATAGTGGTATCGTACGATATCTCCTATCGGCGGAAGTTCCGTAATAGACACCCAGGACTTCAGTCTCGCAGCGCGAGTCGGAAGAAACAACCATGGAGTGCCCGCAATAGCCCCCTTCTTTAGGGCATAACAAGACCGACCGTGCAGTAATCCCTTCTGCTAAACAGGGAAAGGTGAGGACGGGGGAGGAGGGAAAGGGGTTTGTTTTCGGTTAGAACATCGCGAGGCTCCGCCAGAGGGAAGCCGTGACGCAGCGTTGTCAAATCAAAGTCAACTCGAGACTTACAAAAATTTCGGCTCTGAAGTGTTAACTTTTTTTGGAAGTGCCTGTACCTTCAGAAAGGAATCCAATTTTATATCAGAGCGATAGTGGCGGCGCTCCATTTGTTGGGAAACTCTTTTCTCCCCTAGTACACATCTCGAGTAGCGAGGGCGGGAGCTGTTTGATCGATCGCAACTGCTTCGAGAATACCGAATTCGCCGTGCGGTCGACCAAGTGCCTCGCGCGGTAGGCCGAACTCGAATGCGACGAAGCACCGGACAGCACCACGAAAGGAGAGGCGCGAGGGTGGTGCACACAGCTAATAAGCATGACACGAGCAGCAGAGCCGAGCACGAGGCAAGCGCAGCTTCAACTCTGCCCTCGTGGAAATCGGCTGCAGAGTCATTCCCACGGTTTGTTCGTAAAATTACAAGAATGCCCCCCCGAGTACTTCAGGACGAAAATTTCCCCCTATATTTCCGGCTTCATGGGTCACCCTGTTTTAAGTAACGTAATTTTTCACTTACACGCGCTCTTACAATTTTTCGCAAAATGAACAATTTCAACTTCTTTGCCTCTATTTTATGATAAAAATTGACAAAATAACTGTGGGCCCTAATAATGTGGATATTGCACAATCGGAAAATCAGGTATCAATACTTCCGAGGATTGTAATAATCGCTGAAGGAGTTCGTGAAGAGAGAGACGGTACTTGGAGAGTGGCGGCAGGGAGTGTAGGATTTTCCTTGTTCGTCCCCGCAATCGTCAGCGGAGGGGTGGGTGAGGTTATTGCTGATAAGGAGGAACCTGCGCTTTGAATTACTCTTTTCTTATGATTAATATAATTTGCGGCAATGAGTCAATTTAGGCTTTGTGATTCCTTTGGATTTTAAAATATATATTCAAACGATCCATAGCGTAAAATATCATACAACAATATGTTAAACAAAAGTTTTAGGTACGTAACGAAAACTAAATATAGCTTTGACTCCTGCCTCCATTGCTATGTAGTCATAATTGATTACAATATTTATTAATGAAATTAGGAAAATAAATAATTATTTTCAGTTTTAAAACGTTGAAAAATGTATCTTAAATGTTTAGTTTCGTGATAAATTACATTGTAAATGTATAATGGAAGCACATGACAACACCGGGATTGTATTAAAAGTTGAGCGGTACTGTGCCCTATGGTATCTTGTTAACAGCGTTTGAAGTGTGCAGCCTTTGTGTTTTCAAGATTCCAGAAGCGTTTCTTCACGCAATTGAACGCTTCACGCAATCTTCATGCAATCCTCAGTTACATTTTCATTACCTATTATTTTTCATTTCAATCATTTGTTCGTGGCACCATTCATTTTCTCACCTTCATTCGTATATCAAATTCATCATCACCTTTTCGCCATCTCATTTTTGGTGTAAATCGTATTGATTTCATTACTTAACATAACCTCTTCAATTCATTTCTTAAAATGGACAGCCGTACGGATAGCCATAAGGGAAAGTTTATAAAAATAAGAAAGTTCAACGTTTTAATAACCTACGGTCCAGAAGACGCAGAAGAATTAACCACCCGTGACGACTTTTCCGCAGCTGAAGGAAGCAGAATTGTTGACTTGATGTTCCTGGCACGGCAGCTATTTTGATCTGTCTGCGACGATGCTTTGTCGTAGACAGAGCAAAATAGCTGCCAGGATATTCCAAGAGTGTACTATCGGGCTTTGTAGATTATTTTAGATAAGTTATGTCGAGCTCTGTGCGAGAAAAGATGTTGATGATAAAACATTATGAGAAACATTGCTTACACATTTCCTTTCGTGAAAACCCAAGTACCAATTCCTTTTTAGAGAAAACCCCTTTAAAAATGTTGACACAACGTTGCATAGTAGTTACCAAATTGATGAGCAATCTGATTGAAGCGACAAATCTGATTGGACCTCAGAAAGGTGAAAACGTCCTACTTCCACGACTACCACTCATTCCGACCGACATGGCGTTTGATTTCAAACGACTTTAAATTCCAATACGCCTTGCGTTCTCAATGAGTATCAATGAAGCGCAAGGGCAATCTTTACAAGTATGCCATTTGATTTTTGAAGACGATTGCTTACATCATGGGAGATAATGCGTCGCATACTCCAGAGTCGGTAAACCGTCGGATCTTTATGTTAATGCAGAAAACGGACAAACAAAAAAATTAGTTCATCCACTAGCTTTACAATAAAAAATGAGTTTTTGTGAAAACGTATTTTTTCTTCCTTTCCCCTTTCATTCCACAGCAACGAAAGGCATTTGAATGATGTTATTTAATCAATGGCTCGCGAGTTTACTTTGTGGAATTTCATGATAATATGATAATAAAATCGAGTACTCTTAGTTCACCCACACAATTTATTTGGTACAGCCCGTCCGGTTTCAACATTGTCGTGTCATTTTCAAGCGTCAGGGGTATTTGACCCTTGAAAATGTCACGCTAGTGCTGAAACCGGACGGGCTGTACCAAATAAATTGAGTGGGTTAACTAAGTGTACTTGATTTTACTCTCGTGTGAATGATGTGTTTTCTAGGTGAATCTATGCTCGCTGGAATACTTTTATTTACTTTCCCATTCATTTCATATCAGACAGAGTCACAGCGAAGCGTTGCCGGGTTTTGCTAGTACTGCGATATAATCTGTCCAATACCCAATAAATATTATTACTATTACTTAAGTTAATTTCTATGCAAAGGTGACCAAAAAATTATCAAATAACCGACTTATGAAATTCGTCAACTTCCGTTCGAGTCCGAAATCAATGCTTGAGGCAAACTATAACCTCTGAGATTATGGAAAAATGGCATAATAAAAAGGAAATGAAAAAAGGGACAGTATATACGGAGGGTAAACCTTACGCATGCGATGTACTTACACGCATGAAAGCCGATATGATAATTGGGCATGCACTACTATTGTTGTAGTACCTATCTAAACTCGTACGGTCGAATTATGCATTCTAATTTTAAAATTGATGTTCATGTACAAGTTCGCTTCCTGTTCTCGCTAAAGGCAAGGTACTCTAGTAAAAAGTTTAGATACATTCAGGGCTTTCAACTATTCTCAGTTTTTGCTACAGCCTGAGACTGAGTTACTTATTTAGTGCCAAAAACAGCACTAAGGCCTTTGCATTGGGTTATATAAAAATATAAATAGTAATAATTACACTGGTCGACATTTGATCTAAGAACAATCACCAGACGAGACCAGTGTATTCCTAGGTTTGTTGGGTCGCTGATTCCGAATCCGAGGTTGGTTAACCTCCATCACGTCAGGTTCAAGGGCATTTGAAGGTCAAACTGAGAAAAAGTGGTGTGAAAAATCTGAAAAAATGCTTACATGGGTTTTTTGGGTCGCTGAGTTCGAATCCGCAGTTATTTTTACACATCAAGGTCATCTAGAGGTCATTTGAAGGTCACTTGAAGGTCAGATTGAGAAATGGGGTCCTAAAAATCTGAACAAAATGCTTACATGGGTTTTTGGGTCGCTGAGTTCGAATCCGATGTTATTTGTTCCCTTCAAGGTCATCAAGAGGTCATTTGGAGGTCATTTGAAGGTCACTTGTAGGTCAGATTGAGAAATGGGGTCCTAAAAATTTGAGAAAATGCTTACATGGGTTTTTTGGCTCGCTGAGTTCGAATCCGCTGTTATTTGTACCCTTCAAGGTCATCAAGAGGTCATTTGGAGGTCATTTGAAGGTCACTTGTAGGTCAGATTGAGAAATGGGGTCCTAAAAATTTGAGAAAATGCTTACATGGGTTTTTTGGCTCGCTGAGTTCGAATCCGCTGTTATTTTTACCCTTCAAGGTCATCTAGAGGTCATTTGAAGGTCAAATTGAGAAATGGCGGCCTAAAAATCTGAGAAAAAGCTTACATTGTTTTTTTTTGGGTCGCTGAGTTCGAATCCGCTGTTATTTTTACCCTTCAAGGTCATCAAGAGGTCATTTGGAGGTCATTTGAAGGTCAAATTGAGAAATGGTGGCATAAAAATCTGAGAAAATTATTCCTTGGTTTTTGGGTCGCTGAGTTCGAATCTGGTGGTACTTTTACCCTTCAAGGACATATAGAGGTCATTTGTTAGGTCATTTTGAGGTCATTTGAAGGTCTTATTGAGGAAAGGCGTACTAAAAATATGAGAAAAGCTTATATGTTTTTTTGGGTTTCTCAATTTAAATATATTGTTATTGTTACCCTTAAAGTACATCTAGAGGCGATTTGGCGGTCATCTGAAGATAAAAATGAGAAAAGGCGGCCTAAAAATCTGAGAAAATGCTTACATGTTTTATTTTGAGTTGCTTAGTTCGAATTCGCTGTTACTTTTACCCTTCAAGGACATCTAGAGGTCATTTGGCGGTCATCTGAAGATAAAAATGAGAAAAGGCGGCATAAAATTCTGAAGAAATTCTTACATGGGTGTTTTTGGTCACAGAGTTCGAATCCGAGATTGGCTGGCCTCTATTACATCGGATTCTAGGTCATTAGAAGCTCATTTTGAGAAAAAGTTTTTGTATGTTTTGAAGGTCACTCAGTTCGAATCTGTCGTTAGTTTGGCATTGAAGGATACCTTAGAGCAGGGGTTTTCAACCTTTTAACAACTGCAAACCAGATAAAATTAAAAAAATTTTGGCGTACCAACAGTCCCTTATTTTTTTGAAACATACCTTTCCTTTCGGAAATGTGCCCAATGGCTTGTTTTATTTTGATAAAATTATTTAGAAAACTTCAATTTTATGTATTAATGCACGTTTAATTCGTTTTTTTTCAACCCGTTATTAAGTCAACAATGGACATTTAGGAGAAATTAGGAGGGGCATGGCAGAGCAAGGGGATAGCCAGCGCCCGGCAGGTGGTCAGTAGAGTAATGTTTGCGTGCTCACGCACACAGAGGCCCTTACTAGCTAATCGCTCGTATCACCCACACTTACCACCTGAAATGTTCCTGCGTACCACCAGTGGTACGCGTACCACTTTTTGGGAACCCCTGCGCTAGAGGTTAGTTCAAACTCATTTGCGGTCAAATTCAATAATGATGATTAAAAAGCACCCCGCAACTTACTTATGGAAATTGGGTCCTCGCCAGGAGGTAAACTTGCTGACGTTGATTCTATTGCTTGAGGCTCAATCTTTTTTGTTTTAAGGTCGTATAATGTAGGTTTTTACAGACCAGACTTTATAAATATTTTACTTTGTATATTCCTAGAAGTCAATATAATAAACAAGCCCGGGATACGATTTCTTCTTCTATGTAAATAAAGTAAACAACATCAACAAGGGAGTAAAGAAGTCAACAAGATAACAATTGGAGAGAATAAGACGGACAAGGAGGAAACAGATGTGTTAACGAAGAAGAGGGCAACTGGAAAGAATAAGGAGGAAACAGACGTGTTCACCAACAAGAGGACAATTGGGAAGAATAAGAACTAAAGAAAAGAGGGACGTGTGAACATGGACGGGGAAAAGATAACATTGTGAAGAAAGAAGAGACGTGTGAACGAGGAAGGGAAACGCTACATTTGAAGAATGAAGAGACCTGTGACCAAAGAGGGGAAAAGGTGACATTTAGAAAAAAGAGGAGGCGTGTGAAGGAGGTAGGGAGATGGTTATATTTTGAAGCAAGAAAAGACGTGTGAACAAGGACGGGAAAAATGTAACATTTTCATGACAGAAGAGACGTGTGAACAAGAAAGAGAGTAGGTTACGTTTTGGCGCCACAACGTCCGCGGGCACGACTACTCGTTTAAATACAGACCATGGGAGACCTGACATAGTAAACTAAGAAAAACTTGGCGGGAGTGACGAAGACGTTTTATGAGTTAAAAAACGGAGATCTACAGAACTTATTGGGAGATCGAGGAGCAATGGTACAGAGTAACAAGTTAGAACTGCAGCAACAGTTGAACCTTATATTAGAGAAGGAGAAGTTAGACCTAGACACTCATGGATTCGCCGTCAAGAGAGCAAAAATGGCTGAAAATTTGATAGAAGTCATAATTAGAGAGATGATAAGAATGAAGGAAGAAGGAAAGAAACGGGAAAAGAAGGCGGAGGTAGAACGAAAGGAACGTCGAAGAAGGTGGAGGAAGAACGAAAAGAACGCGAAAAGAAGATGCAGGAAGAACGAAAGGAGCAAGCCAAGAAGGACGAACGGTTCAGTGGAGAACTGAGTGAACATCTAGAGGAAATGAAAATAGGACAAAAGGTGATGAAGGAAGAGTTAATGTAGAAGATGCAGGAAGAATTGATGAATTTTCGAGGAAAGTACCAAGAAAAACTTCATTCACGGGAAAGAAAATTGGATGAAACTCAAATCTGGATGAAAAAAGGAGTTAAGAAATTAGGGACGAAGATAAGAAAGGCTGAAAAGATTTGACCTTCAAATGACCTCTAGATGACCTTGATGGTAAAAATAACAGCGGATTCAAACTCAGCAAACGAAAAAACCCATGTAAGCATTTTCTCAGATTTTTAGGATCCCATTTCTCAATCTGACCTACAAGTGACCTTCAAATGACCTCCAAATGACGTCCAAATGACCTCTTGATGACCTTGAAGGGTACAAATAACATCGGATTCGAACTCAGCGACCCAAAAACCCATGTAAGCATTTTTTTCAGATTTTTAGGACCCCATTTCTCAATCTGGCCTTCAAGTGACCTTCAAATGACCTCTAGATGACCTTGAAGTGTAAAAATAACTGCGGATTCGAACTCAGCGACCCAAAAAAACCCATGTAAGCATTTTTTCAGATTTTTCACATCACTTTTTCTCAGTTTGACCTTCAAATGCCCTTGAACCTGACGTGATGGAGGTTATCCAACCTCGGATTCGGAATCAGCGACCCAACAAACCTAGGAATACACTGGTCTCGTCTGGTGATTGTTCTTAGATCAAATGTCGACCAGTGTTATGTATAATAATAACAAAAACGATAAGAAACAGAACTGGAACAAGATGGATTACATTGAAAGACTTCCCAGTTCTTAGCAACGTTGCCATGTTTACCGAAGCTTGTTGACTCCGTGCTCGAAAGGTTATCGGAAGTATGTTATTTAAACTCAAATACTAGCGTTAAACGTCCAATGACCAGAGCTGAAAAAATATATTACGTACTTTAATATCTCGTGCACGTTTCCTTAGTTTTCTAACGAATTTATTCGGGCCAAAATCGAGATAAAAATTTTTTATGCGAGGGAAGGTCATCATACTCCCATAAGAACAATGCATTTCAACGTGCAAAACCTTCATTTTCAAATCCATATATCTTCGTTAAATGACCGATGACATAGCAATAGATAGAGGAAACGATGAACTATAATATATGGGTCATTCCACCTCAATTGAACAAACGTTTGTCCCTTAGGGTCTCAGATTTTGATAAAAATAGGTGTATGGGAACAAAATCAACTCAAACTAAGTAATCTCGAACAGTTTTGTGAAAAAAAAATTTTTTGAGTGAATTATGCATGTTTTAATTTTTTCGCATTTTTAGCAAAAAACCGAGCCTTAAATCATATTATCACTTATATATCCGCTTGTAATTGTCATACAGCAATGATTAATAGCTCTTTTTAAAGCTAAATCTTTATTAAATGCAAGTATATCAATAAAAAATTATTTTCTTCTAAACCCTATTGTTGTTCATTACTAATGTTTAAAAAATTGTTACTAAACTTTTCTCAAATACTCCATCTCAGAATCGGCCGAAACTTTTTTCCCATAATCTAAACATACCCAGCTTACTATTCCAAAAATAAAATTTAGTGGCAATTCATAAATGCCTTTTTTATAAATATTTAAACATTTACAATTTTCTCTCCCGCGGCCCGTCGGCTCCCCCATTTGGAATACATGTAGCAGACACGCGATGCATGCCTAAAAATTCCCTAATTGCTCAAGGTCGTGGCTATATGAGATAAAAATACATTATAAACTATAAATGTTAACAACAATTGTTATTTGTTCTGTTAAATGGATGTTTGCAGAGAAATTTGCCATTGAGCCCCACTTAAGTTTCCAGGCGGATTAACATTTATTCAAGAGCTAAAAATCTGTGACAATTAATATGAAAAAACTTTTACAGAATCTTCAGGGTATAATTCATTGATGAAATGAAATGAAAATAAATTACAATTATGGAATTTTTGCATCATTTGTTCTAGCAGAAAAAAATTCTTCGTTTTTGCTATCTCACTCTTTTTATCTCTATAGACAAATTTACTGCAAACTCTGATTTTAGTGTCCAAATATTTTTTATCCATGCAAAAACATTTCATTTTCAATGCGAGTCGAGAGCCTGCAGCTGTGGCTTTTCGTGCATTGAGACGTATTCCGTAAAAGTTGCTCTCTCTAAAAAAAATATTTTATGGCACCTACGGATTAGGGCAAGAGGGTAAAAACCTTTCCACTTCCTTTCAGAACCCTATTTTTATGACCCTGTTGGTGGCCAATTCTGCCCATTGCGCTATTCGCGTAAAGCCTGAAGGAAGACCATCTAGCTGCACATGTTTTTGTTGACTGCCGCGTTTATTCACCGAAGAAGTCTCAGTTTGTTTTGGTCTGTCACGGCGTGTCCATCTCCTTATTCAAGAGCTGTCTGCCTTCTCTTTTTTCTCGTACATATTTTTTTAAAACTAATTGTCAAAATTGTTTCATAATTTGCTCAATCGGCGCAGTGAGAGGAGGAAAGTGTTCGCGAGACAGTGTCTTTAAATGTATCGAAGAGATCTGCAGCTCATCGAGGATAGAAGTGGTGTCAAAGTGGAAACCGTGTGCGTTAACAATGAAAAATCGTTTCTTGCTTTCTTTTCAAAGCGTCAAAAACAGTGTTGTAATCCACTGAAACTACATTGCATTATCCGTAGTGCTAATTTATATACAATTACTGCCACTTGTTACAAATCGAAAATTTTCAGCACTAGATCTAGTCTTTGGTCGAGGGCAGAAAATTGTGTCGTCAGTGCAGAGTGTTTCTGAATAAGGGAGTTGCGAAAGGTGACAATCCAAGGTATCCCATCAGTCATCAAGAAGACGTTCCTGAACAGCTTGTGGCTGCAGAAGCAGTACTGTCACAGCCGGGGCCTTTTGGTTTGCAATTTGCGGAGCCTCATGTATCCCTACCTACAAACAACTCCAGCGATGACAGTGACTCACAAGGAGAGAGCGATGGTGCACCCTATTCACCTCGTCAATCCTTGCTAGAAAAAATCAACCTGAGTTTATCCGAAATCGGTACATCACCGGTAAATAGAAAAAGTTGAGAAGTAGAAAATACTCTAAAGAAAAAATTCATAAAATTACTTCTGTTTATCGAAGAGCAATCGGGAAAGTATGGGGAAAAGCAAAAACTTCCTTCGGCCTATAAGAGTTAGTAGGGTGTAAAATGCTAAGTCAACTCAAGGAAAAATTTGCTGAAGCTAATTCCTACAGTGAAAAAATTTAAGTCCTGTCTACACTGCCTAAAAGCTGGAGTGTGGCAAAATTTCAAGAGAAATTTGGATAAACTCAATATTTAGCTCGAAAAGTGAAAGAACAACTAACAATTGTTGTTAACAATTATAGTTTATAATATATTTTATCTCAGATAGCCACGACCTTGAGCAATTAGGGAATTTTTAGGCATGCATCGCGTGTCTGCTGCATGTATTCCAAATGGGGGAGCCGACGGGCCGCGACAGAGAATTGTAAATGTTTAAATATTTATAAAAAACGCATTTATGAATTGCCACTAAATTTTATTTTTGGAATAGTAAGCTGGGTATGTTTAGATTACGGAAAAAGAGTTTCGGCCGATTCTGAGATGGAGTATTTGAGAAAAGTTTATTAACCATTTTTTAAACATTAGTAATTAATAACAATAGGGTTTAGAAGAAAATAATTTTTGTTGATATATTTGCATTCAATAAAGATTTAGCTTTAAAAAGAGCTATTAATCATTGCTGTATGGCAATTACAGGCGGAGATATAAGTGATAATATGATTTAAGGCTCAGTTTTTTGCTAAAAATGCGAAAAAATTAAAACATGCATAATTAGCTCAAAAATTTTTTTTTCACAAAACTGTTTAAGGGTATTCAGTTTGAGTTGATTTTGTTCCCATACACCAATTTTTATCAAAATCTGAGACCCTAAGGGACAAACGTTTGTTGAATTGAGGTGGAATGACCCATATGTCAAAATCAGAGTAGTTTTCCGGGCATGCTTTAATTGATGGTTCCTCCTCACTCCTTAATATAGGGAGTGACCTTATAAACTGCCAAAGTAATAGGGCTCACAGCAAATCCATCCCTAAGGGGATGTCGGGCACCACACACTTCACACAGTACCTTACTGCAAACATTCGGCTTAGCATTGCCAATTAATGTTACATTAAAATGCAGGTAGTCAAGGATACTTACTTTAGGATCGAAGTTGAACACGGTCTCGAATTTCAAAGGACACTCCAGGCCGCATTTGCAGGTGCCTTGCGTCTGCAGGTATTCCTTGACGTGATCCAAAGATGTGAGCTGCGTGCTGCTGGGGCTGCAGAAGAAGAAAGAGCGAATGTAACGGCACTCATCTCAAACAAATGGCATATGCGCGCTGCACCCAATTCCCTCCCTCCCCTGGTGCTCGCCGCTCCACTCGACAGTCTCGAATGCGACAGAGCGGTGCCGTCCCCAAATGAATCCCCCTGCCATCTCGTCTCACATGCAAATCATGCCCCATCTTCCCACTGCACCACCCACACCCCTCTCTCCCATCTCCCTCCCTCACTTTCCGTCTTGTATCTCCAGCAGCATCGTCATACACCACCTGAAATGTAATCGCTGCCCTGCTTTCTATAATGGCCAGTGCACCGCACCCCCCAATATCCCCGTCTGAACAATCACCGCGCGCCCTGCAGCCCTTCTTCTCCGCACTCCTCTCTCCCTGTCCCGAAATACGTCTCAGAGCACGATTCTTCTTTCAAAGCTTCTATTCTTTCCTCTCTCACTATCAGAGATACCACCCGTCCACACGATTGAACTTTTCTGCACATGGCTCCTGGAAGCGTTTAAATTTCCCGGCCTCCCCCCCTTACTCCCCACCCCTTCCATCCCCCTCTACCACCCTTTATCCCCCCTTACAATCGATTATACGAATCGGTATCCTCGTATATCTTACGAACAAGCCCGTGAAATCTCTCTCCGCCCTCTTGCTGGATTCTTCCGTAACTCTGATAGGACATCCACATCTTCAAACAACACGCGGCACGCCGAAGTAAAGGGGATCTTCAATCAGAGAGAATAAATTCCACCGCATCTGGCGTGTTACGTGGAGGAACAGCGTTCCAGGGATTAAATTAAACTGCACAATTGTTTGCCATACTTTCTTATTGCCGAATCTGATAGTCTGTAAAACAAAAAGACCCGTATTTTTCCGATCTTCGATTCGCCAATCAGTTTTCGAGTTATAAGCGGCATATAAGCGTTATTCACGGAAAAATGTACACGAAAATATGTTGTTGTTCAGTTGTTTTGGATTATTCACGGGGTGCGACAGGATCTGTGCAGACCTCCCGCCTCCACTACCCCTCCCTTTCCCCTACACTTCCCCTCCGGTCACAACAACGAAGGAGGGTGACGTAGATATCCTTAACGCAGGTCGTTCGTTGGGCGTCGCCTTTTGCTTATTTCAATGGGGGCGTTTACTCGGAACCGAAATCGCAATTTTGTGCACGAAATCGTTAGATGGAAACGGAAAAAGAATTTTGCAGAAAAAATCAATCTTCTAACCACAACCATTCACTCATAAATCAAAAATTAATATAAGCAAAAGGTGACGCCCACCGAAGAAGCTGCTTTGATGACATTGACGTCATCCACCTTCCCTCTTGACTGCTTTTAGGGGAAGGGAAGAGAGTGGAGGGGGGTTATCGGAAGGTCTGCTCGCACAGATCCTGTCGCAACTGCTCCTATTGGCAGTCAGCGTCGTGTCCCCCCCTTTGCGATAAGGCGAAGTAGCTTCGCGGTCTCAGTTGTGATTGGACGAAGTCGATATACGTCAGAGGTTGCACCACACCCACTTTTCGGAAAGGGTTAAAAACAAAAGTTTTTCGCCGCTTATGAATCGAGAAATAATTGACGGATCAAAAAATGGAAATACGTGTCTTTTTATTTTACAAACTCTATCATATTGGACAATAAAAAAATATGGTAAACGACCCAATTTTTTATTTATGAGTGAGTGGCTCTGCTTAGAAGATTATTTTTTTTACTAAAATTCATTTTTCGTTTCCATCTAACGATTTCGTGCACAGAATAGCGTTCCGAGTAAACGCCCCATTAAGCCTTTTCACCTGTTGACCCGATGAATAACCCTTCGGCGTTGAAATGCGCATTGTGTGTACGTTGACATCACACACAAGTGGACAGTGTTGTGCACTTTGTTTATTTCCCAGAGAGAATGTTTGTAAATACTGCCATCCAGGCATGCAAAAGGTACTACTCCGTGCGTACACTGCTTACATGCAACTTAAACGTGTTCACGTTTAACAACACAAGTTCTACATCAAAATCTACAATTCTTATTCCCATTTCCCCCGGGTATCTTCACTGTGAGCTATTGCTCTCCCTAAATGTGCACGGGTCAAGGAATTTCGAACCCATCCGTCTGACCCTCTATGATGTCACCTGCCGCACTACGCACGTGTTTTTAATATACTCGTGTTTTTTTAATAATGAACCAGTCAGTTTCAAAATCTCGCTGGAGATTAAATAGGTGATTTAACCTGGGATTTGATATAAACATTCCCAGTCCTTTAATAATTTCGATACACTGCTAATATAGTCGTTAAAACCTTTAGCAGATCTAACTGCTCATTGTCTAGTTCTGTGATAAAAATCAAATTCATTTGGATCCCATACACTCTGGCTGCATATTCTTCGTATGGCTTAACAGTGGCTTAAAGTAACATCGCTCTTTTGCCTTCTCATCACATTTCC
Source organism: Platycnemis pennipes (assembly GCA_933228895.1). Classification (NCBI taxonomy): domain Eukaryota; kingdom Metazoa; phylum Arthropoda; class Insecta; order Odonata; family Platycnemididae; genus Platycnemis; species Platycnemis pennipes. The sequence goes on from OW121847.1 coordinate 170,352,935, forward strand.
ATAGTAGCCTTTTAATAATTCCGAGCTTACTGTTCAACGCCTGAGACTTTACTTAGTGCAACCACGACGGAAATGAAACGTCGCGTAGTTCCATATACAAACTTTATTAGTATCGACCATGGTCGCATTAATATTGATAGACAATGAATGAATCAACCATTGATAATGGCATTTACACGCCGAACACACAAAAGTCTTAAAACACAGCCTTTGAAATTTAGGTAGAAGTTCGTAAAATTTGATATTACAAAATCTAATTTACAAACATAATTAAGGTATTTTAAGAGGCAGTACTCACCCCTAACATCATCGAAATTCCCGAGAAAATGATAGTAGGAGGAGATAGCGAGTCTCCAGCTGCAATATCGAGGAAAGGAGCCTGAGAGGAGGAAGTAAAAGCGGGTGCAGGATAAGAGACTCTTCTCCGTGGGTCCAAATGATGAAAGTGTCATCGACTGACCTCAAGTCGCAACACATGCGTGGCGGGGAACTCTCGCAGCTTACCACCAAGTAGTTAACGTACGAGGGAGCCATTCAGGCCCACGTTGACGCCCTTTTAGAGTGGCAAAAGCATCAGGTAAAGAAAAGGTTTAGGTCAAGTGAAGGATTAGTTACGCGCGCTAGGGAGCGTAACTTTGGAGAGTTTAATCAGGAAGTCAGGATAAGGTGTTTGTAGGGGGAGTGGGGTTGTGTTGCATATAGAAAACGAGAAAAGGATTGTGGGCAATGACGGATCGGGTGCAGAAAGAAGTGACCTTCACCGTGGCTTATTTTTCAGTTTGTTCACGGGGGACACGTATTTTGTAGGGGATCTCCAGGAAGTGATTGAAAGCAGCGCCGTGACGTGTGGTAGAAATCGACGAATGGGGGAAGGCGGTAGGAGAACCGCCATTGGAGATGATCCGTGGAGGGATCCGTGCTTCGTGGATTTGACAGAGGGGACGATGAAATTACGGAGTCGTGTAATAATGGGATGTGAGATTGAGAGAGTCCTTCGTCAAAGAGGTTCGTCTTTGCATGTGCTACTATTTCAATCTGCATCGCAGCCTCCGTAGAGAATTTTACGCGCCCTCAATCAGCACAACATAGATTCAATTGTGTCAACCTCTAACCCCTCGGAAGGAACAAAAGAACGGGTTCCAATGGAATCCAAGAGTGGAGTAGAGCAAGTGAAATGCGGGAGCATTTGGGCACACCTCCAGAGCACTGTAATGCCACACACAGGAACATCAAGAGGGAGACAAAGAACGGGCAGCTGCCTGCCACAGCAGAGCACACTCTGGCCACCCACAACATTAAATTAGGAGAGGCAAAGCTTATCACCCAGAAAAAGCTATACTTCCCCCGAATAATACGGGAAGTCACTGAGATCAATAAAGACAATAACCATTTCAACAGCGAGGATGGCTACGCTCTCGCAATCGCGTTGAAGCGCATTTTGCGAGGGAAGAAGAAAGACATCACAACAGCCAATCACAGAGGACCTGACTCCAACGGATGAGCCATACACGACGGCCAAATGACTCTTCGACCTCAAGAAGCTGACTTCAACGCCGGCGAAACTGTTGTCCGATGGAGCAACGCGGAGAAAACCCCGGAAGAGCTGAGGGCAGCAGGAGATTTCCCATTCCCGCCTTCGCCACCACATTCGCCCTCTTCCGGGAGACCTCCTGAATTATGGGAAGGCGGCACTGCGCTAGAAATAACGATAATGGTGGCAAATAGTAAATCGATAACGATCAGGTTACAGTGGCCAATGCACTTAACACCCTCATTTTATTCTCGTTTATTCCATCATCGTAATTGGATACTAGTATTCCTAATAACTAATCTTTGACTTCTACACTATTAACCAAGGAACTGTAAGATAAAACAGAAGAGGAGTAAAGGTATCAAGTCTGGTTGCTCATCGTCATCATCAGTCAACGATCTTGAGATTAGTTTGACGCAGCTCTCCACTCTTAGCTAATCTCTTAATGTTTATGTGTTCATTCTCTTTCACATATCCATCATCACTTATAGTTCACATGAGGCCTTCCTTGGCCGTTCTTCCGGTTCTCTAGTTCTAAAACGATTGTCTTCATCAGGCCATCATCTTACGACGTGGCCGATTAAGTTGTTCCGTCTTCTTCTCAGGGTATACAGAAGGCTTCTCTTTTCTCCCACTCTTTGGAATTCTTCGTTTGTCACTCGGTCGGTCCATTTAATCTTCATCATTCTTCGGTAGCACCACATTTCGAATGCTTCCACCCTTTTCTTCTCCGCTGCTGTTATCATCCATGCCTCACAGCCGTAAAGATACGTGCTCCAGATGTACGTTCTGATGAATTGTTTCCTTACTTCTACGCTTGTATTTCCAGCTGTAACTGGATTCTTCTTTCGATAGAATGCACGCTTTCCCTGAGCTATGCTACTGATTATTTCTTTCTTGCTTCGTCCATGGCTAGTTACTCGGCTTACCACGTAGCAGTATTCTTTCGCCTCAAGCTTTTGTTTTCAAAGAATAACACTGGTATTGTTTTCATTTACTAGCATTGGTGGTCTCTTCTCACCTGCTGCGTGCCAATATTTTAGTTTTCTTTTTAATAATCTTCAGCTGATAGCAGGTCATTGTCCTAATGGTTACTAATCTTCTTCAATTCCCTCTATTTCTCAGCTATGACCGCTATGTTATCGGCGAATCATAGTATATGTAATATTTGTCCATGGATATAACTCTTGAGGCCTTCTCTTTGATTTCATTGATGGCTCTCTCGATGTAATCATTAAAAATTTCGGAAGGCAGTGCACAGCCTTGTCTCACTCCTTTCCTTATTCTTCCTTCTTCACAGCTGAGTCCAGATTAAATTACAGCTACTTGATTCTAATACGTACTATAGATAATTCTTTGGCCATTGTAGGACTCCCCAATTCCTCTCAAAATTTAAAGCATTAAATTTCAATCTACGTTTCTAAAAGTATTCTCTGAATCCACGAATGCAATGAACAGTTGGTTTCATCTTCTCCATTCTCTTCTCTATGACCAGCGTAAGGGCTATTATTGCTTCTTTTGTACCCTTATTTTCCTGAATCCGAACTGATCGTCATCCAGGAACTCCTCTGCTTTTCGTTCTATTCTTCTGTAGATGACCGTTGTCACCTTAGATGCATGTGTCGTCAGGTTTATAGTCCTAAAATTTTGGCATTTCTCCGCTCTCTTCTTTTTGGGAATAGAAATGATGTTCTTCTCAAAGTCCCTGGGTATTCCTTCTGTTCAGCGCAAGTCGCAGATGGTCTGAAAAAGATGGGTAAATATCTTCTCTATGTATTTTTAATAAGCTCTGCAGGAATATAATCAGTTGCAGAGGCCTTATTCATCCCTATATCATCCTTTTCGACTTCACTCTCTTCTTTGGTTTCTTGAGCGCTGAGATTGTTTCCGTTGCATAATACTTCCATACATTCCATCTCTTCACTCTGTCTTCATGTTCACTCCAAAGTTCACCATTCCTGTCCCTTATAGCATAGCTCTGTTCCTTTAAGTCCTCATTATCCTAAACGCAGCATCCACTTTTCAAAATGGATGGCTTTTTTTTCAATCTTCACATAGATCCTTCATCCACATTTCTCTAGCTATCCTCGCTTTACGGTTTATCTCATTCCTTATTATTTTGTATCAAATTTGCCCTTCTTCAGTACTTGCACTCTTGTACTTTCTCTTTCTTCAATCAGATCTAAAACTTCTTCCGTGATTCATGCCTTCTTCTTGGCAACTTTTCTTTTTTCAAGTACTTCTTTTGAGGCTTCCAGTACTACACGTTTCAAGCTTTCCCAACTGATTTCTCAGTCAGGTCCTCTCCTATGTTATTTCCCACTGCTTTTTCAAATGCCAGCAGATGTTGCGCCTCCTTCAGTGTTTCTACTTGTCATATGTCGCCCACCGTTTTCTTCAGTTTCTAGACTTTTAGATTGCATTTCATCATCACCGTCGATGTGTGCCCCACCGTGGCTTTTGCAGTCCTTCGCCTGATTCCTAAATCTCCGCTTCACTAAAACGTAGTCTATTTGAAATCTCCTTCTGCCCCATGGAATTTCCCACGAGTATCTCCTTCGGTCATGATTTTTAAGCATTATCTTGGCAACCACTAGTTGTCATGTGCAGAATTCCAGTAGTCTTTTTCCTCGGTTTTTCATTTCGTTTCCATTTTTCGTTTCGGTTTCCCAATCAATATTTTTTATTTTGGCCTTCGCCGACGACAGCGTTCCAATCTCCTAAAATAATTAGGCTTTCTTCTCCTAATACCCGTTTTCAAACTTCCGTGATATCTCCTTGTACGCCTTCCGCTTCTCCATCTTCGGAGTCTGTCGTAGCCATTGATGCGTGACTGAAATAAACATTATCGGCTTCGCAATTCGCCATTGGAGTGGAATAAGTCAATAAATTACATAAGTATGACACACTGCCGTTTACAGTGCATTAAATGTTGCGAAATGAAATGCTTACAACCCATCCACTCACAATTTAAGATTGTGTGTAAGTCTACCTCGTACGGGAAAACACACGAAAAAATAAAAATCAACAAATTTTTCAATGAAAAGTTATAAAAAATTCGTTTTCGCCCCGTCACAATTCTACCGTGTCCTTTCTATAGCGTATGGACTCTTATAAAAAAACGAAGCATTACCGAGAAAGACAGGCCAAAAACGGCAATAATACATTTGGATACAACAACAGAAAAACGTTAATTCTGCAATCAACATTTCTATGAAAAACTTGACGATTCCGTGACATTGCTCTGTGGGTGTAATAGTTTGAAAAATATATCCTGTTGGCCTTGCATTTTTTTCCAAAGAGAAAAATGTCTGGAGTCAAACTGGATTTGAGGATTTGATCAATTTTTGTTAAGACACAAAAAATATATAAAATATTACTACGCAAATAATTTGCCTAAAACACAGTAATTTGGAAAAATAAACACTGAATGAAGGAAAACACGACGAGAACGAAAAAAAAAAAGATTTTTTAGTCGCTCGATCAGAGTTGCGTATTTTTCGGGAAAGCAAGATCTTGCCTTTATGAGGCCATAACGAAACATTTATCAAATAGAGAAAATGTAATTGAGTTGCTTCAAGAAATTGTAGATTTCGATAGTTAACAGAAAAAATCACCTCAAAAATTTAACTAATTTTCAGGAATGTCGAGTGATATTAAAAACTATCGTCCATTTCAGAGCTAATGATTGATTAAATAAAAAAGGAAGTTTTTTCGGCCCATTTCGTAGAAATCATTCTAGACGAAACGACAGATATTGCTACAGAATCTTAATTATCCACAATATTGCGCTATTTTACGAATAGTGGAAATATCTTTGTCTTTTACAGTTATAACGACCAATCAGCTAGTCCCTTAGCTCGGCATTTTTTTGATGTTTTACGGGAATTAAAATGTGAAAACATGCTGAGTAGTTTATAATATATAGTTTGGGAGACACAGCGGCCTTCAGCCGATAGCATGAGAAAAATGCCCTCAAGAAATTTTTGTGCACTGCTATGCTCATGAACTGAATTGGTATTATCTCAATTTCTCCAAGTTACTAACTCGTGTGAATTATTTTCATCACCCTTTCCGCACGCAGAAGTTTCATTTCTAAAGCAATTAAAATAACAGCAGCACTAGACTCCGAGCTACAGGAAACAAGTCTGAGGTTAGAAGCAACAATATGGAGTTACTATATAGCAGACTGATTGAGACCGTGCGCATGAATACAGAGATCGCAATTTCCTTCATACAGCTGCAGTTCGCGTTATGGGATTCAGATGCAGTGTGCATCCCGTGAGGCCTATTATCAACTTTAAAAGATTTCAATTTTCAATTTTTGCTGATTCTATTCACATGTACTTCCTCAGTCTGATTTCTTGTTTCAAATACTTCAAAAAAGAAAGGTACAAGTAGAAGGTAGGATGGTTTTCAGGGTAGAAAAATATTGTTTATCTGACAAACCTCAGAAAAGACTTTGACAATGTTAGGAGAAAGGTAATTTTAATTGCTTTTCACCAAACTCACGACTCCCCATTTGGACAAAGAATAAAGCTTGATACTATTTTTCGGGATAACAAGAAGGTGATCACATATCAGATAAAATAGTTTATTTTAAAACCATTGATATCAAATAGACGAAAAAAAGAATACACTGATCCTTACGGATATGAAAGGATTGAAGCTAGTTAAACTAACCTTTTAGACTCATATCAGTTTTAAAAATTCCAAAACCAATTTCCGGAAAAGGAATATTGAAGTTTAAAACAAAGCTACGGGAACTTCTTTATCAGGGTGGTTACTGAGACCCAATTTTTAAATTCCCTGACCTCTCCCTGATTAACTTACCAATTTCTCTGACCAATCGCCAAAAGGGCTCCTATTATCGGAATATTTTATTTATGCTGAATACATTTTCGTCAAAACTCAGAAAATGTTAAAAGCTGAAATCAATACACTAAAAGTTACAAGTATACCTTAGTGAAAAAGTTTATTAAACCTTCATAAATTAAACCATCGTCCAAATTATACACACTTTTCATCGTATCGTATTTCCGTGGCCGAGTATGTTTCCTTCGGTAAGATTACAATGATGATGTCTAATTATTCAAGAAAAAGGTAGCGTGTCGTGGAAGTTCTGGGAAGTTGAGGATTACTGAAAAGGCATTGAAGGGAAAGTTTATGGCTAATTTACTGGCTGACTCCGGTATAGGTGCTAAGGTGCGCGAAAAATACAAACCAAAGCCAAGTTGTTGGACTGGATCAAAATCGGATGGCACGAGTGACAATCAGAAGCGAATAACAAATTGATTAACGTGGTTATAACCCCTATACTGTAGGAGGGAACCAAAAATGTTAAAATATTTGTATAAACAAACAAAACGTAATCGCGCCAATGCGAAAGAAAACAGGAGGCAATTAGCAACGGCAGCGTCATATTCAGGAATATTATATTTGAGGTGGTTTGTGACATGACTAAATTGCTTCGAGAGGGAGCTAAGGGGACCATTCAATAATTACGTCGAACATGAAAGGTGGGGAGGGGAGGATGACTCTTCTTATTGTCTCATGAACGGGGGTATGGGAATCGAAGATGATCTCACGTAAGATTTTGTTTACACGTGTGATCGTACTTTTATAGCCATTCTAATAATCATCGTCTCGTATTTTTAGAACTGCAAGCAACGTATTTACTACTACGAGCTAGTGCGCTCCACCTGCCCCTATATCTGAGTGTCAGAGGTTAAAAAAAAACGCTGCGTAAAATTTTCCGAACAGCATAGTCTCGGATTCCTTGTGATGAGCGCAATACATGTGATCATGAATTTTAACACTACTAGGCAAATATCGCAATAAGGATATACAAATGGATACATTGTACGTCTGATTCACAACTAAGTAACTAAGAGACACAACTAATAAGATTCACATCTGAATGTTCCTCGAATTGATGGGGCTTATACGTCTGCGACGGATATTAGTTTCAGTTGGTGAAATAAAGGGCGGAAAAGACTGGCCAATAAACGTAGTGGTAGAAAAATAACGAGAATTTCCATTCGTTTCTCCCCGACTGTCACGAGAATTCCCGGACTTTTCCAGAAATGTAAAATTCCCAGACAATTCCCGGTTTTCCCTGACGATCGCCACCCTGTTTATTTTCCCATGTTCGAGACGTGAAGTATGCGCTTTGCTTAACGACATATAAATGCACAAGGACAGTATTGTGAATTTACAACGTCACTTGACAATAGCTGATTTAGCGGAAGTTTTCCCGGAAGCGTACAACTTGTTCAGATGACAATCACCATCCCAGCGTCTAGCTCATCTGCCGAGATGTCCTTCTTGGCGTTGACAGGAATAAAGACATACCTGAAAGACACCCCAACACGCTAGGAGAGGATATCATACCTAGCTCCTTTTTGAAAAGGCGTAGCTTGCTGAGATAAGCCGGCTTTCATCGTTCTTTGATTTCACGATAGAAATATTTGCAAAATATCGAAGAATAAACCTTCGATACAAGAAATGAGAGAAAGGCCTTTGATACCTCGAGTATGCTTTTTAACTTAATTCATGTTTCATACGCACAGTCGCTGTTTCTATTGATATAGCACAGGGACACAGCATGCCGGCAGTTTCCATTTACAGTTCCGCATGCATAATGCCAAGACGAAAAATAACGTCTTTAAGGTTGAATATTTCCCAGGGTGACGCTTCAAACCGCTCGCTTCGCCACTGGTAATCTACATCTACATCTACATAATACCCTGCAAGCCACCACAAGGGTGTGTGGCAGGGGGTGATTGCTCACCAAACATGCACTACATATCATGCATAAAAAAGGAATAGTATTAATATAGTAGACAGAACTACACAATTTAAAAAAGATAGAAATTGCAAAGAAAACATGCAAAAACATTCTGTTAGTAGGGTTAGCTTTAAGTACTCATACCAACATGCAGCTACCAATGCTATTCATTGCTACTCTACGATAGGACATATTTACCGTTATTCGCATCTCGAATTGTGCGAGGGAAAAAGGACATTTTGAATCGGTCAGTTCGGCAACCAATTTCTCTAACTTTATGATTATGGTCCAGTCTGCCATAGTAAGTTGGAGTTCGTAAAATATTTTTAACATCATCACTGAAAATATTTCCTTGGAATTTGTTTAAGAGATTAAGTCTAAATTTCAACCTGCGATCTGACAATGATTCCCAATTCAATTCATTTAATACACTGGTTACGCTAATATAATTATCGTATCGTCCCTTTACAAATCTTGCCGATCTTCGCTGCACACGTTCAAGTTCATTACTTAGACCGATTTCGTAGGGATCCCATACACTGGCAGCATATTCCAAATGAGGTCTAACAAGGGAAAAGTAGATGATTTCTCGTACATGATCGTCACATTTACCCAATACTCTTTTAATGAAACCCAGTTTGCGATTCGCTTGACCCATTATTTCACGAATGTGTTTACCCCAGGAAAGATCATTTGTCAGTCTTATTCCAAGATATTTAATAGATTCCACGTTTGTTAATTCATTATTACTTATTTTGTAAGTGGTAGGAGGAGAGCTATTCTTTTTCCAAAAATTCATTACAAGACATTTCTTAAAGTTTAATTCTAACTGCCATGTATCACACCAAGTTTCAATTGCTTGTACGTCAATATTTAAATATTCTTTATCGTTTGGGTATAGAATTTCCCTGTACACTACTGCGTCATCGGCAAAAAGACGAAGCTTACTTTTTACCACCTTTAGGATATCATTAATGTACAAAAGGAATAGGAGTGGACCTATCACACTACCTTGTGGGACACCCGAAGTGACTTTAATTGCCGGTGAGGAAACACCGTCCAAAACAACCCTTTGAACCCGATCATGCAGAAAATCATTAATCCATGATATAATGTTACTGTCTAACCCATAAGATTTTAATTTCAAAATTAGTTTGCTATGAGAAACCTTGTCAAAAGCCTTCTTGAAATCGAGAAATATAGCATCCACTGGAATATTATTTTCGCCAGAAACTAAAATATCGTGGGAAAAGAGAGCAAGTTGAGTTTCACACGATCTGCTCTTTCGTAATGAGTGAAAGAAAAAACCTTTTAATGGATACCTAATATAATTTATAAACATAAAATGTGGAGGTATAAATTCAAATTTAATGTAATGTCGGATGGTTGTTTGAAGCTAAAGTTTAAATTCTATGGGAGGGAGATAAACATCTACATCCACACGATACGCTGCAAGCCACCGCGAGGGTGTGTGGCAGAGGATGGAGATCACCAAGCATGCACTACGAACATGGAAACTAGCTGCTATATTGTTTCATGCAACTTGATTGTTAGTATCTATAGTATTTAAGGGGTTAATACATGCATCATGCACTACAGACTACTCGAAAATATTTCCCCTACCTATCCCTTTGCTATACTGCCTATTCTGTTCTCTTATAGTACGGAGGAAAAATGCCATTTTGAATCTATCGGTACGACAATCTATCTCTCTAATATTATTTATCTGGTAGAATCTAGCATAATACGCTGGTGTTTTTAATATGTGCCTAACATCTTCAGTAAAGCTATCCGATTGAAATTTCTCTAATAGATTTGATCTGTATTTTAACCTACGATCTGATAATGATTCCCACCATAATTCTTGTATTAATTCTGATACACTACTCAACCTATCGTAACACCTTTTGACGAACCTAACTGTTCTACGCTGCACACTGTCTAGTTCTCTCATCAAACCTAATTCATGCGGATCCCATACACTGGCTGCATACTCAAGGTGGGGCCCAACTAGTGAAAAGTAACATTGCTCTTTTGTCTTCTCATCACATTTCCCAAGTACCCCTTTTATAAATCCTATCTTTTTCTTCGCCCGGCCGCATATTTCCCTTATGTGTCTTCCCCACGATAAATCCTTAGTGATTGTTACACCTAAATATCTTATGGTTTCTACGTTTTCGATCTTCGTGTTATTAATTCTATAGGATCGCTCTATCGAATTATTCCTCCTCCATAAATTGATAGCTACACACTTTTTAGGGCTAAGTTCTAATTGCCATTTGTCGCATCACTCTTGAATTGCATCTAAATCCTTGCTAAGCGATTTCCTGTCTTCTTCTTTTGATATACCCCTATACACTACCGCATCGTCTGCAAAAATCTAAGCTTACTACTAACTACGGTACCCATACCGTTTATGTATAAAATAATTAGAAGCGGACCTACTACGCTGGGGAACTCTGATTGTGTCCGACATGATACCATCTATGACAACCCTCTGCTCTCGCCCCCTGAAGAATTCTTTAACCCAATATAGAGCTTCTTTATTTATACCAAAACTCTCTGACTTCAAGATTAATTTATCATGAGGAACTTTATCAAAAGCCTTTTTAAAATCTAAAAATATCGCATCAACTTCAGTACTGTTTTCGCCGTGGACTAAAATATCGTGTACGAATAAAGTTAATTGTGTCTCGCAAGATCTCCCTTTCCGGAACCCATTTTGGCTGTTTATGAGTAATCCGTGACTATCCAAATGCCCCATGATCGAACTGACTACAATGACTGAATACGAACTGACTATGACTCACGTCAATATCTTACAAGATATTGACGTGAGTGAAATGGGTCTGTAGTTACTTGGTTCTTCCCTATCAGCGCTTTTGAATATACGTGTAATGTTAGCTACTTTCCAATCCTTGGGTACCGTGTGGTTCCATAGTTTTATTGAATATTATTTCTAGATAGGGGGCTATTTCAAAAGCTAATGTTTTATATACTCTGGGAGGAATTTGATCGGGACCCGGTGATTTGTTTTTACTAATGTTTTTTAACTGCTACTCTATTCCGCGACATGAAATTTTAATTTCGGGCATTTGCTCACTGAAAGTGTTCGGTGATGGTTCCACTGCGTTGTGTGGCGATGAGTTGAATACACTTTGGAAGAAGGTGTTTAAAGTATTGGCTTTTTCTACATTGCTGGTGACTCTGATTCCTTTATCGTTTTTAATTGTGTGCACTGTGGACCTATTTGCCCGAAGCTCTCTCACATATGACCAAAACGCTTTAGGATTGCTATCTAAATATTCTCCCAACATCTTGATCTTGAAATGTGATGACGCTTGCCGACAAGATTTCCTTGCTAATGCTCTCGATTTTTTCGAGTTTTGAAAAAATAGATCCTTTGAGTCTCGATTTTTCATTTTTTTCCTTTACCGATAGCCCCCGTCCTGCATTTTTCATCCTAGCGTGGCATACCCTTTGTCGTTTTAGTGACAAAGGGTATGCCACGCCTCCGCGTTAAACCTCCTTGGTTGTGTATTATCACTAATGAATTTACTTGGTATGTATTTAGTTACTGCTTTACGGGTGACCTCAAGAAATTCTCTCCACGAATCCTCTGTATCTAATCCATTGCTTTGTTCGCTAAATACATTAAACGCTTCCCTTAATTCCTCTTTCATGCCGTCGTAATTAGCCATGCCAAATAAGTATACCCTCCTCCTTAGTTTATAATGTCTTTCAACGCCTACATTTAAGTTCGCATGCACTATTTTATGATCACTAATTCCTGTGTCTGTAACTGTATTTAGAACTCTTTCGGGTATATTTGTTGCTAATAAGTCTACAATGTTGTTTCCCCTGGTCGGTTCTGTTACTAGCTGTTGTAAAGAATGTGACGTAAAGGTGTTCAACAGTGATTCGCAGAGTTCCTTACATAAAACATGAAGCCACAAGGTAGATCTTCATTTGATCGAGTGACAAATGAAGAAGTCCTAAGAAGAGTGGGAGAAAAGAGAAGTTCCTGAAAACTATGAAAAGAAGACGGGTCAACTTAATCAGCCACATCTTGAGACACGAAGGCCCGATGAAGGCAATCGTCGAAGGAAAAGCGAACGGGAAGAATGGAAAAGCCAGGCCTCGTATGAGTTACATAGAACAGGTCGTAAAGGACGTGAAAGAGAGGAACTACGTTAACATGAAGAGGTTGGACGATAGAAGAATCGAGTGGAGGACTGCGGCAAACCAATCCTAGGATTGTTGACCCCTTGATGATGATGATGAAATAATTAGTCCTGTCATCTCCCAATAACAGTCCTTGTGTGCTGAATCGGTCCATGGCTTACATTCCTTCTGGAATTCTAATCTAATTCTCGGCCAATGAAAACGCATACCGCCAGGAGTCGCACCCAGCCAACAAAAAAGACGAATAATTTCCCGGAGCTGCCAGGCAGCCAAGGAAGGGCTCGGCCCACGGCACAAAACACTGCACGCTCTTAAGGCCGTTTTACACGGTCATTGATACTGCGCAGGCTATTGCAAGAACACTTGCGCAAGAAATATTGCACCGTGTAAAGCGACGACTTGCGAGGACAGGCAGCGCCACTGCGCGAACGCTTGCAAGCAAATTAGAACATGTTCTAATCTGATACATGTGTTCGCGCAAGTTAGAAGTTTATTTCTCTCACTAGATGGTGCAGATGTAGCGGCAACGAACGGCCTGGGGAATTTTAGCAATTAAATAGGTTGTTGATGATTGAGTTGGGTGTTTTGATTTGCACTCAACTCCTTATGTAGTGAATAAAGTGTAATAATGATGAGCTGGGCGATTAATCACGTGGAAGCTTAAATTTCGTGCGTAAAGGAAGAACCTGTTACCTTGGCCCACATCCGTTCGTTTGTGGTGCAAATTTTGGGCTAAGTATACGGGACTAGGGTCTCCACTATTATGTTTAGACTATGGCTTAAAACATATTTAAAGTGGTAGTAATTCATCGCATCTTTCACGTGCAATTAATTGCTACTTAACAGATCTTGACGTTATGGATATTTTGACGGTATTACCGCTACTGAATGGTATAATGTAATACTGACATAATGCACCGACGATTGCCCCGTGTAAAGCTGTCAAGCAAGCGTCCTCGCAATTCTCTACGTCACGGACTTTCGCAGACGACTGCTCAAACGCAATCAACATCAACTTGCGCAGTTTCAATTACCGTGTAAAACGGCCTTTAGAGATTTCTTGGGTTAACAAAAAGGTGAACATCGTCGTTTTCACACCTAAAATTATTCGCAATTACTATCAGATAATCTTCCTAAGGATATTACACAGAAGTATATATTGTGATGACTAAAAGCTGGTATGGATTAAATCTGTTTTAATGAAATACCGAGAATGTTTGCGTGCTTACGCATTTCCCTCCGTTTACTTGACGAATTGTATGGGCGCACTGCATTATCCATCTTACTCCTCTGAATGAAAGCGCATGAAAAAACGACTTGATCTGTTATTATCGCGAGCAGTAAGCTACAGCACGGAATGAAATGGCCCACTTTGCTCCACGAATCAGCTGCGATGCCGCATTTCATTAGTACCTTCCACACGAGCAACATCCATAGTCCTCATCATTGGGAGTCGTCGGCGTGTTGTCCGGCAGGCAGAAAGACGCGATCGGACGAGACGCATCCCCGCAGGACTGCCTAGACTCGCCCTGAGGTGGAGTAACCCGGGCTTGAGCGGCCGCGACAGCTTGTGTTGCAACCGGTCGCAGGTGTGGACACGCAGCCTTGCGCAACACAACCTTTCACTCCTCCTTTGACACGCCAAGCTGGTTCCACCGCCGGCGGAAGGGGGGTCCCACAGGGGCAGATGGCGGCGGCCAACCTCTAGAGAACCAAAATTGTTTCCAGTTTTTCTTTTCGGGCGTTTGTGAGACGTGTTCTCCTCGCGTCGCCTTCCATATCATTGCTACTACAGGGGTATTTCCAATCACTGTGCTGAATTATCACTGCCAGTCAATTACGGCAGTGATCGCAGGACGCTGCACTATCCTCACCGTGCATCTCATCACGTGGAGGAGTCAGGCGACCTTCTCCGAGCAGCATCGTGAGGAAGCACGGCTCTCTCCCTCGCCACAGAACCCCTACTTAGATATGATCCTCCTCCATTGAGGCAGTTCCGTCGCATCCCTTCCGGCACAGAAATCCACACTCCCCGCGCCTTCGATAGATGCGTCCATCCGTCCACACGAGACATCAAACGCACTTACTTCCGCACGAGGTGTGACGTCGCAAAGAATATGACGTTACAAATTCATTCGAAGTTTTAGCTTTCCCCCATGCCCCTGTGATTCCGCGGCTGCTTGGAGGAAAGTATCATCTACATGTACACGATACCATGGAAGCCACGGCGAGGGTGCGTGTATCACATGTGGAATTTTCAAGCCCAATGGGCGGCACAGCGCAGGCATTTCGCCTCGAGAAAATATAGCGCCTCCTCGATCGCGAAGCAGAGCAGCGAAAGGACAATTTGCTGCGGAGAGTCAATGACGGTTCATGGGTGATGTTGCGACTCTTTCACGAGGGTCAAACAGTATTAATATCTCATGGATGATGGATTAATACAAACGTTGTAAATGATAAGTTCCATTGCTATCCGATCAGTAAAAAAACGGGCACTCATTAAGAAGATCAAATGCATTTGATTGTGGGCAATAGGGGACAATGGAAATTAGTGCTTTAAGGCCAACTGTCAAGTGCAGCTAATGGCTTCTACGTACGTCTGTGGTAACACTAACGAACAACACTGCTTTCCTTCTTAAAACGCCGAATGATGGCCTTAAATCTCATTTTCGAAGGAATCTACACTGCAGAATAAAACTCAAGATTCTCGCACACGAACATACGATTTGTCCCCAGACTGTTACCCGAGGAGATTGAGGTGAAGAGGAATGCAAGCAGGAGCGAGGCGGACGAAGCACCTGCTATAAACCATTAAACTGAGAACATCTCATAATGACTGATTAACTTTATCGAGAATATTCTAAGAATAATCCGCATTATGCACAAAAACCACGTAGCTGTTATTTAAATTGAACCTAGCTGTGAAGAAGCAAGAATTAGTGGAGAACTGAGACAAGTTGTGCACTGTATCCCGTAATTTGTCATGTTTACATCGACAGAGTCGTCAATGAAATCGATGAGAAGGCTAAGGGATTGAATATCCCGGGGGAAAAATTAGTATGCTGAGAGTCGCCGATGACATAGCAGTCATAGCATAGAAGGATTTAAAGAAGACTAGTAACCATTTAATGGACAATGACCTGCTATCAACCGAGATCAATAAAAAAATCACTAAGATATTGGCATGCAAAAGGAGAGTTGAGGTCAATACGAACGTTAAACTAGGAAAACAAAAACTAGAGCATCTGGCTGAGTATTGTCATCAGGGAAGCCGAGTAACCAGCGATAGACGAAGTAAGAAAGAAATAGTCAGTAGAATAGCCCAGGGCATGGTGCCCAAAGAAGAATCACCACAAATACAGAAATAAATTACCACATCAAGTGATATAAATACGATTCATTGAACTCTTGAGCGTAGAATCACATGCAAGAAATTCTAACATTAATTAGAACTAATTAACATCACCGCAAATTACAAACAACTAGTTCATTAAAGGAGACAAATTAAGTACATGCATTTGGTTAGAAGAAGCCTTACAAGAGCCATAAGTCTCGATGAGAACAGAATGAGTGATTATAAATAGCATCACGGCGGTAAGGAGAAGAGTAAGTGGCCCTCCGCATTCAGCATCTTTCTTTCTGAGGTTCACACATCACACGAGAAGTCGTCAGCAATAGTTTGTCCGAAAACATTCAACGGTTATTCTAAGCAAAGTGGAGCGAAAAGAAATATTCACTTTAACAAGAAGAAACTCACTTCACAACATCAAAATTCTTGTCCATAGATGTTTCACATTTCACTGATTGCCGAACAGAAACTGAACTCCTTGAATCCTCGTGAAAGTCGAACATTAAGAACTATCGCTCAAGTCGGCTTCTGCTTGCATTCAGCTTCCGCACAATATTTCTTGTAATAACTCGTGAATTTTGACAAGAGGAAGAATCCCACTCAGTAAGTAACCGAAATATGGATTTGCAATAAATCACCAACGGACAACGAACTTCACACTTTCGCAGCCATCCCAACCACTCGTTCGTGAATCATTTACATTCGGGTACGTAACATCATATCCTCATGCCGTAATGTAAGGTAGAGAATGTGGTTTTCAAACAAAAACTGAGCTTGCACAAATAATACTTTCGTTCTATGAACTGAATATTAGCTATCGCTCGCTGGCTGTGAGGTTGATACATATATACACATTTGTTTAAATTTTTCCGGATCGATATACTGATACGATATATTGCGATATTGCCACTGGCTTGGAATAAGTCTTAAGAAGAGTGGGAGAGAAGAAGTCTGCCGAAAACACTGAAAAGAAGAGGGGACAACTTAATTGGCTATATCTTGAGACACGATAGCCGGTTGAAGACAATCGTCGAGGGAAGAATGGAAATTTCGAAAGAGGAAAGCTTCGTATGAAACATAAAGCGCAAGTTATAAAAGGATATGAAAGAGATGGATATTACAAATATGAAGAGGTTGTTGATTACGTAAATACGACAATAACTGCGTCAAACCGATCTTAGGACGATGGTGATGTGTAAAGCGGAGAGTAAGACGCATAGGTATTGCGCATATGGTAACGCCTGCAGTAACGCCATATATAGATGTAGTAGGCTATTAATAGTAATACAGGGTGGCTACTGATAACGAATTTTTAAATTCCCTGACTTTTCCCTGATGGCTTTACCAATTTTCCTGACCGATCGCCAAAAGGTCTCCTATTATCTGAATATTTTATTTCTGCTGAATTCAATTTTCGTCAATACTCAGAAAATGTTAACAGCTAAAATCACTACATTAAAAGCTACAAATATATCCTAATGAAAAAATATATTAAACCTTCATAAGTTAAACCCTCATGCAAATTATACGCCCTTTTCATACACATTTCGCGGCCGCGTATCGTATTTCCTCGGCCTCATATGTTTCCTTCGGTAAAATTACAAATTGACAATGTCTAATACCTCAAGAAAGAGATAGCGTGTCATGGTAGTCGTGGGAAGTTGAGGATTACTGGAAAGGCATCGAAGGGAAAGTTAATGGCCGATTTACTGGCGGACTCCGGCACAGGAATCAGTAAGCTGAAAAATACAAACCAAAGCCAAGTTCTTGGACTGGATCAAAATCGGATGGCACGAGTTTTAGAAGCGAATAACAATTTGATTAACGTGGTTATAACCTTTCGATTGTAAGAGGGAACAAAAAATGTACAAATATTTGTATAAACAAACAAAGCGTAATCGCGCCACTTCGAGAGAAAACAGGAGGCAATTGGCAACGCATCGGCAGGGTCATTTTTACGAATGTCATATTTGAGGTAGTTTGTGACCTGACTAAATTGCTTCAAGAGGGGGGAGCTAAGGGGGCCATCCAATAATTACGTGGAGCGTGAAAGTTGGGGAGGGGAGGAGAACTCTTCTTATGGTCTCGAGAAGGGGGATGTGGAAATCGAAGATGATATTACATAAGATTTTGTTTACTCGTGTGATCGTACTTGTATTACCGTTTTAATAATCAACGTCTCGTATTTTTAGAACTGCAAGCACGTATTTACTACGAGCTAGTGAGCTACAACTACCTCTCGACCTGAGCCTCGGAAGTTAAAAAAACGCGAGGTAAAATCTTCCGAAAAACATAGCCTCGGATTCCTTGTGATGAGCAGAATACACGGTGATCGTGAATTTTAACACTAATAGGAAAACATCGCATTAAGGATATACAAAAGGGATACATTGTACGAGTGATTCACAACTTAATAACTAAGATTCATAACTGAATGTTCAACGAATTGACGGGGTTTATTCTATGTACTTCGGCGACGGAGATCAGTTTTAGTTGGCGAAATGTTTTGGTGAAATAAAGGGCGGGAAAGACCTCCCGGTGAACATAATGGCAGAAAAATAACGACAATTTCCTATCCCATTTTCTCCCTGACTTTTACGAGAATTCCCTGACTATTCCCTGACCTTTCCAGATTTCCAAAATTCCCTGACAATTCCAGGTTTTCCCGGTTATCCCTGACGATCGCCACCCTGTAATAATAACATCATTTATTGTCGCATTGCACTTACAAATGTTTAGGTATGGCTAGGGTAAGTTGTTGACTCGTCAGAAGTATAAAAAAATTTTAGGGCAATATATACAGTATTAGGGGCACAATAGTTATAACCTTACAGAGATATACATAATTTGAGGTGCGTGGATAAAATTAGGCATTTAGTACATTATAAAAGTTCTTCGTCATCAAGATACTCTTGAATAGAGTAGTATGCTTTAATTATTGATATTTCTTTTATCTCTGTTTTTAAAGCATAGAAATTGGTCGAGTTATTTTTTAAGTGTGCAGGTATCTTTGGTTATAATTGAAACGTTATATTCGAGGATTAAAAATTAAAATATCACACCTTCTATATATTTAAATTTACAATATTTTACACAGTACCTAGATTATTAGAAGAGTAATATCAATTTTACTAATATTTTACTGTGACATCGAAACCTTTGACAACCGAAGGTCGCAGTCCGCTTCTCAATTCAAGTTGAAAGTCTGTTGAGAAATTGTTGTTTTCAATTATGCAGAAATGTGATTAACACCAATTATTCTACCTTTTGATGAATGAGAAGCAACCTAACTGCATTAAAAATCGACATAAAGCCTCTAAATGCCTGTGCTGTCAGCAGTTGTTAATCCAGAAATTAAGTATATTCGAATTCCACGAACAGACACTAGGCAAGGTATCACAAATTTTTTTGACGATTTTGTCTCATCATATTGGTCTCTATCATCATTAACTCTTTTCAAGCCATTTCTATCATCGGAAATCCGTCAAAAATATATGCATGACCACCAAACGGTCATGCATATCCTTTTTCGTGCTGCTTGGCGGCGAAAATATCAGGTTTATTATACATTTACTCTTGAAACTTACCATTCATGCCCTTGAGTGTCTTGTTACTGCCTATCGCACATGATAACCTACTTATAACGATGGGATTTTATCTCATCACGAATTTGCCTGAGGTGAACCATAAAAGGGTTGATAGAATTGCAGTTGCCTGTTTCTTTAATTAAAAAAATAACCCTTGTAGCTCCCTAGATGGACTTAACTTTAATGTACGGAGACTATAAAGCCAATCAGCCTGTGTGGACACTCACATTTGGGTGTTCACTCTTCCTCATTCATTCAAGCTCCTTTCATGGTAGGTTTCCTTGATATTTATATTTGTGATGAACACGTTATAACATTTCATATATTTACTGGGTAGCATACTTCATTTCACCACATTGTGACATGGGCACAGGCAGGATAAATGACAAGTCAGAGAATATTAAACCCAGTTCCCCCAATTCGACGAGATGTGTTGAAAGTACTCCCCACCAGCTCAGCCTTGCAAAGCTGCTTTTAAGGAACAACAATGTCTGAGTAGCCTGTGTTGTTGATTTTATTAATTTTTTCAAACCCATTGACTGCATCAAATTTTCCAAGTACTGTCGTGAAAGTATGTTTAAATTAGGGAAGGTGATCTTGTTTGTGGTTCCCTATTCATTCCTCGTAATTGATATTCGTCTTAAATGTTGAGAAGCTCTCACAGAATCTGATTATTTTTAAGTACTTTCACCTAGTGTGTCTGTTATGGCTGCAGCACATTTGGTTGTATTACATTAGTTTTTTGCCCAAATATTATCAGCCATTCACAACCAAACGATCAACATAAAACAATTGCTCTTTAAATTAATGAAAAAATTACTCCAGTAAGAATGACTCATTCCTGGTGATAATAAGGCTCTGGAAGGTGGCTTTCTCAAATCTCGCGTGGAGGACTTGGAAGCTAGTTTCATTCTTCTTTTTTCCAAGGTTCTTCGATGTGGGAATCTTCGTTGCTATCAATAAGTACTGTAAATTGGTAGGACAGGATAGAAGACATTAACTCATCTTTACAGAAGGCTGGCCGATAGAAGAATCGAGTGGAGAGTGGCGTCAAACCAATCCTAAGCTCGTTGACCAATGATGATGATGATGTACATTGGTACTACATAAACGTTTAATGAACCATTATTTTTTCTTGTCCTAAAATATTCAACATTTATTTAGGTTATGGCTGAGGAAATGTAACATTTTTGATCAATGAAGTTCATCAATTTCCATGACTGCAACAATTGTTTTTTTTTACTATCTGCGACGCCCGAGATCAATTTTATTGCAGCTTGAAGCTGAACGGTGACCCTGCCTCGTAGGAGTGAGTTCCATGCATCGAAATTTAAATCAGAAAAAAGAGAAAATATGACAACATATATAATATGACGAAGCGTTGAATTCAAATTAAGCGGGTCTGTAGTTACGCCACCAGCACCATCTATACGTGTAGTAGGTAAATAGTACCCCCAATCAAAGAATTACAACGTTGAGTCAGCTATCCATGGTAAAAACTAATCTTAAGTGCTCCAATGACTGACTTATTTCTCGGACAAGCATTATGTCCAAGCCGGGATTCCAACACGGGAACCGTCAAAGCGGCGCTTGCCCACCCGATCAGGCAACGTCGGCTCAAATAATAAGTAAACTCAGGCGAGATAAGCCAGCAAGATCAATTGATCCGGATGGTGATTGGTCCGGAAAGCTTCCAAAATCGAACATGCGGACATAGCAAAGAGATAGGACCAATTTCCACACGGCACCTTTGATTCGATCACGCTAGCACCAGGCTCGCTCTTGTTTGATACACAAAAACCCAACATCATTGTTTCTGTAGGCTATACAACCGCGAAAGCGGTAGCATTCAGGCGGAGGAGGGTTGACCATTCAGGTAAAGTGAAGCTGAGTAGGCACTCCATTAAAAGTGGGTTCCCTCGAAACGGCACCGCGAGAAAGCTCGTCTTAAATGGACGCCACTTGGCCAGAGGACTGGCAAACGTCACGCTGGCACAAGTACCACGGAAATGGTAAAGCTCTGTATTATATGCTCTGTAAATACAGAGCTTTAGGAAATGGCACGTGAGAAGGTCTCTGAAAGAGGGCCTGCGGAGCACGGATCAACATCTTATCATCGCCCCTCGCAATACAACTCCTAGATTCTACGATACGTGCTAGGGAAGAGCGTAGTACCCTCCACCCAATAAGAGCACGCCTATACTCAGACCGCGCCTGACAAACAGCAAGGGACTCTCTCAAAGTCATACAGCCTCAAAAGACTTCCGATATGTCTAATATATGCTAGCGAGCTAGCGAGCGATATGTCTAATATATGCTAGAACAGATTAATCAGAATGATCCCGTTTGCGGAGTGTCTCCTTCAAACAGAAACATCTTCTAGATTCATTGGATTGGATTCACGGGACATCATTAGATCTGCAATTTTCGTCTGCATCTCTCAATCAGCCCCTACCAATTACTTCCAGATGCCTTATGTCAACAAACACACATAAATTCACTAAGCATTTAGTCATTGCGTGCACTGAAAAAAAAACTGGATGCAGCAACAAAGGGTTGGACGCGGCAAGCAACTTTGCTGTATCCTGGGGTGGCATCCAATTAGTTGGTTGAGGCAGCCATTTTAAAATGATACGTCGGAGTTGTCTTCACCGGCCACCTCCATTGGAGAGACAGAGCTTCCACATCCAAGAGAAGTGGGCACAACAAGTAATAATTATGTTACAATCATTATTTATCCTGCTCTTAATATATATATATATATATATATATTCTGGTTGAGAAAGAACGCAACGCTGCTCGAAAGCTCCTGTTTTTATTCGTTTGTGAGTGTCCTTTTTTTGTGTTTTCTATGTTTTTTATGTCGTAGCAACTAGTGACTATTATACATGTGTTACACGTCACGTGCTTTCCTGAAATTGCTATATATATATCCTCTATATTTATATATATTATTTATCCTCTATTGTACATGAGGCGGTCTTATTGTCATAGAGATATGGGAAGTTAACCAAGTCATCGTGCTCACATATTTTTATTAATGAATTACGGATATATCCGCTTCCACAAAGGGACACAGAGGTTCACATATAAGACGGTATAGTATGCAGTCAAACTGCAAGCATCAGGTCACAAACAATTTTTATTAGCATCCTCGCAAAGATAACCGGCTGGGAAGTTAGTAAATCACCACTATTTAAACACACAGTCTTCCCAATTCAAATGAAAGATAAATTTTATCTAAATACACTGCATACAATTCAACACATACAAAATATACATTACTATTGCCAGATATTCCATAAATGTCACCATTGTTTTTAACTCCTCGCAGCTAGTATAGAATCACTGATTTACTGTCACCAAGTACGGTGTTAACTCTCAAGTAGAGTTTTATATTTTCACGCGGTTATAGATACATGCAAAGTAGGCAACTTCATAGTCGCGCGGATTACAGAAAATGTGTCTCGTTAGACACGGTTGCCCATCCAGCTGGTTTGTGCTAGGCCCTTTGCGAGAGCTGCCTGGACTATGAAAAGTGGCGCGCCGACTAAACATTACATTTAACTGGATGGTCAGTCTTCGATGTCGTATCGATTACAATTGGCGTTCCGGCCAACTATTTCTCACCCAACTAGAATGGGTTGCTCAGTCAACATATTTTTTTCGTGCACCACCTGCAGCCGAACGCACGAGACTGATGAGCAGTATGATCTCTCAACGGAAAGGACCTATCTCAGGAAGAAGGCAGAACAAGGGCGGATCCGGAATTTGGATATCATCGGCATTCTGGAGTACATTACGATGGGTATAATTAATGCAGTACCCGATCACTATATCCTTAGTCGGGGATGGGTAATCCAATAATCAATACTACTTCTTCCCCTTCCTCGCTGAGGTTATCCTCCGCATCCGAAGACCTTTCCGCCGTGCCTAGACCCCGTGACGCCGCACAAGAGCACGACCGGCTTTGGCGATGGAGCACGCGAGAGGTCACGACCGCCATGTCCGATGCGGCCCACGATCGATAGCGATGAGTGGACCGACCGACGCCGGCGGCGCCGCGGGCCGTGGCAGCGGTCGGCCACACAATCAATTCGCGGAGAGGGAACGGAACACACGGTTCGACTCCCAGAGCTATTGCCCCGTGTGGACACATCTTTCGTCAACAGCACTTTCCTCTTCGATGACATTGACCAAGCCGTTGAATTGATTTAGCAGGCAATAGTAAATATTGGCAATGCGATGCCACTGCGGATGCAAATAACAGATGAAAATAATCGGCATAACTATCCAACACAACAGGGAAAGGCATGCACCATGGGGCCCAAGGAAAAACAGCCTCCATGCGATGCGCAACAGCGATGCGATTGACAAGATTAAATCGATTCTTAAGACAGTGATGTTCACAACGGCATTTTCACTCAATAGGAGGCAAACGGTTCCCCCCAGCGGATAATTCACCAACCTGGTCGCGCCACGTCACAGGGTCTAGGTACAGTGGGTCTTCGGAGTTACACTGCGGAAGACAGCCTCAAGGAGGAAGGGGAAGAAGCAATGTTGATCATTGAATTAAGAATGCACGTATATGTTAGTTGAGGGTAGGTCCACATACTCGCTACGCGCTATAGTCTGTGCGGCCTTAGTTGGCAGTGACGCCATCACAATTGATAACGAACATCGGTTTTTCGCCAATGAGAGATGCTAAAAATCACGCAGTTGCCAACTTTTTTTTGCCAACTTACGAGGTACAGAACAATTTACTGTCGAAAGAGCGAATTACCCTACTGTAACTTCAAGCCGTGTGACAGGAAGTTCTACATTTTTCTGCATTCTGCATGGAAGTTCAAGGCATTTTTAATGGCTTAAAGAGCAAGATTTAAAACGGCAACGGTAGACATTAATGTAATTGCCTTACAACTTGAAGGAATTCGTACCAAGTACTCAGCTACGTGCTCTTATTAAAACAACCTCAACCCTCTCCCTGTTTATTCTCTGTGGCTATATTAATACAGCCGCTGTCCCTCATTACAAATTGTTATGGGCGTGAAGACGCGACGGCAAGCTTACTTGGGAACAGAATTAGCAGATCAAAGCCTATGAGGCTCCCTGAGACAAGTTTATTGGGATTGAAAAACTGGCTTGAGGAATTTAACACTGAGAAAAAATCACATAACACTGGGTTCAACCTTTGATCCCTCTGGACATAATTTACCCATCACATTTAAAATCATCAAATACACTGTAATGAATGTGTTGAACCTTAAAGAAAATCTTGGTTCACCTTACATCCTTCTCTTTAGTTTGCATTAGTCTACATCTTGTAATGATTCCCTCACTCACCAAGTTGATTCTAAATTTTAAATTAATTTCCTCAGAAATTCTACGCTAAACTTAAGTCAGCGCTTCTACTTTGTATTTAACACAGTTATTCCCCAGAAAATTACGTTCACCCTCAACGCATTCTATCCATCATGGGCATCAGCCACATAGGAACAACTCATTTCTTACCATATGGCTTAAATGGCATATTTACTTATGACACTGTCATTTTATTTTGAAAAACAAGTCGAATTTTACAAAATCAACAAAACATTCACATCATAATTACAATGTGGATTCGATTAACACAGTAAATGTTTTTCCAACGGCACTTATTTCACGGAAAACGCCATGGTTTATGCCTTTTCACCTATAATGCAGTATACGACGACTTATCACACTACCTTTGTAACTTTGGCTGCACCAGCTGTACTTTAATATCAGAGATATATGCCTGTCGCGATGCCGAGCACGAATTCATACGTCACCGAAAAAATTATAAATTTCCTCAAGCTAAATCCCAACAAATCCACTTCCTACCATTTATCCCACATTAAACCAAAATCGCAAACCATAATTACATGCTAATTGTCAGTTCCCTATTGCCAAAAACAAGAAAGCGGAGAAATGTAACAATTTTAGGACTATAAGCCTTCAACACATGCATCGAAGATATTGTGAAGGATCTACAAAAGAATAGAACAAAAAGCAGAAGAGTTCCTGGATGAAGATCAATTCGGATTCAGGAAAAGTAAGGGTACAAGAGAAGCAATATTGGCCCTTAGGCTGCTCATAGAGAAGAGAATGGAGAAGAACAAACCGACGTTCATTGCATTTGTGGATTTAGAGATGGCTTTTGACTACGTGAATCGGAATTCAATGCTTGACATTGCGAAGGAATTGGAGTATCACACAATGATCGAAGAATTATACACAGTTTGTATAAAAACCAAGTAGCTGTGATTAAACCTGGACCCAGCTGTGAAGAAGCAATAATAAAGAAAGGAGTGAGACAAGGCTGTGCACTGTCTCCCGTAATTTTCAATGTTTACATCGAGAGTGCCATAAACGAAATCAAAGAGAAGTCTTCTGGAGTGAATATCCACGGAGAAAAAATTAGCATGCTGCGATTCGCAGATGACATAGCACTCGTAGCAGACACAGGAAAGGATCTGAATAAGACTCTAATAACCGTGGAAAGGCCAAATATCACCATAAGATCAATAAGAATAAAACTAACATTTTGGTGTGCAGCAAAAGAGAAGACGCCAAAACCAACGTTAAACTAGGGAAGCAAAAACTGGAAGGGGTTAAAGAGTTCTGCTACTTGGGAAGCCGAGTAACCAACGATGGACCAAGCAAGAAAGAAATAGTGAGTAGAATAACTCAAGCAAATAGGGCATCACACCAAAAGAAGAACCTACTTACATCTGGAAATACAAGCGTTGAAGTAAAGAAACAATACATCAGGACGTACATCTGGAGCTAGTTTCTTTACGGCCCTGAGGCATGGACGATGACAGCGACGGAAAACAAGGGTGGAAGCATTCCAAATGTGGTGCTACAGATGTATGATGAAGATTACATGGATCGACCGAGTACGTAAAGAGGAAGTCCTAAGAAGAGTGGGAGAAAAGAGAAGTCTGCTGACAACTCTAAAAAGATGAAGGGACAACTTAATCGGCCATATCTTGAGACATGATGGCCTGATGAAGACAATCGTCGAGGGACAACTGGACGGGAGGAATGGCAAACGAAGGCCTCGAGTGAGATACATGGAACAAGTGATGAAGGACATGAAAGAGAAGAAATACAAAATATGAAGAGATATGCCGAGAGAAGAACTCAGTGGAGAGCTGCGTCAAACCAATCTGAGGATTGATGACTTATGATGATGGAATTGTCAGTTCAGTCATGGGGCACCTAGATAGCCACAATTTTTTGTTTAGCATGGCGTCCGGAAGAGTAGATCGTGTGAAACTCAACTTGCTCTCTTTTCCCATGGTATTTTAGTTTCTGGCGAAAATAATATTCCAGTGGATGCAATATTTCTCGATTTCAAGAAAGCTTTTGACAAGTTGTCTCATAGCAAACTAATTTTGAAATTGAAATTTCTTGTGTGTTAGACAGTAATATTGTATCATGGATGAATGATGTCCTACATGTTCTGGTACTAAGGGTTGTTTTGGACGAGGGCATTCTTTCAAAAGAAGAATCTACTTACAGCAGGAAATACAAGCATAGAAGTAAGGAAACAGTTCATCAGAACATACATCTGGAGCATTTTTCTTTACGGTAGTGAATCATGGACGATGACAGCAGCGGAGAAGAAAAGGGTAGAAGCATTCGAAATGTGGTGCAACAGAAGAATGCTGAAGATTAAATGGATCGATCGAGTTCGTAAAAGTGCTAAGAAGAGTAGGAGAAAAGAGAAGTCTGCTGACAACTCTAAAAAGAATAAGGGAAAACGTAATCGGCCATATCTTGAGACACGATGGCCTGATGAAGACTATCGTCGAGGAAAAGTGAACGGGAAGATTGGAAAAGGCAGGCCTCGTATGAGATATATGGAACAGGTTGTAAAGAGTGTAAAAGAGAAGAATTACGTCACAATGAAAAGGTTGGCCGATAGAAGAATCGAGTGGAAAGCTGCGTCAAACCAATCCTAGGATTGTTGACCAATGATGATGATGATGATGAAATATATCCAATACGAGTGATGTATATGTGTATGTATATAGGTATATTTATATATATTTGATATGAATATGTACATATATTTACGTGCTATATATACATACAATGTATAGCATAGATAGCTGCATGTTGGTATAAGGACTTGAAGATAACCCAACTAACAGCATGTATTTGCATGATTTCTTTGCTATTTTCATCTTTTTTGAATAGTGAAGTTTAGACGAGTATATTAATAGTAATCCTTTTAAATGATATGTAGTGCACGTTTGGTGAGAATGCACCCCCTGCCACAAACCTTTACGGTGGCTTGCAGGGTATTATGTAGATGTCGATGTACACATTATTTGTCGTTTCCGAGGCCTTTGTCCGAGAGGAAAATAACAAAATAAACGAGCATATCACGAGCGTCATGCTTTACACATGGAAATCGAAAAATTCTTATTATAACATCACTAACCACGTCCGTTAGACAGCGGGGGAAGTAGTTATGACAAAAACAATCGAACTTTTGCTCGTAAATCCTAAACTCTAAAGAAAACTTCGAGAAATGGAAATAACACCGAACAGTTGAACAGAACTCACATTTAGCAACTTTGGTACGAATTTCGCCATCACAATCACTACCAAGGTTACCTCAGTATCACTCAATCAACCATAATAACTTCAAGTGGCCACCTTATCCATTTCCCCCTTTGACACGTTTCAATTTGTTGGGCAATAAATTTGCACGACAATGCGGCGCAATATCGATTGAAAATTGAACAATATTTGTTATTATTAACGCAGTTTTGGCGATAAAATAAAAATGGAAGGACATTAATGCAACAACAAAACCGCTTTATTGCGTGACACCGGAACACGTGAGGAATTTATACAAAAAACTTAACAAAAGAAGAAATGGTTTCAGAAACATAAGACAAACGAAAAAATAGCTAAGTGTGAGAAATGTGGGAGTACTTATATCCCAACAATATGTTCCGCATGAGAAGCGTTAATACCAATTCGCTCAATTAGGTATCCGAACAGGCCACACCACGACAAGAAAGGTCATCTCGAGAGGCTGGTTTATTAGTTAAGAATATGGCGATTAAAGTCTCTATTATATACAGCCCTTTGCGTCTCTGACTGACTCACGTATACAAATTTTAACCCACTTCTAGAATAGCTAGAGACTTGAAATTTGGCACGAAGGTAGCTTTCCAAAAATGACCGGAGGGAAAAATCTGAAAACAGCAAATTTTTAATTTTAACCGTGATTAAATAATTCAAAATTGTTATTTTCCGTGTTTTTTCGCCTTTTCTCGAAATTGGCTCCCTTGTTTATCAAGGGATTCACATCGTTTTCTCAAGTTAAGCTGTAGGATAGATTGTGAATGATACCCTGCTAACCGTATCTCGATAGTCGAAATGATAGTTTCGATACGATGCTTCAAAGTCGAAATTTCATCGAAATTTGGGACCTTTTCGCGGTTTTTTAGTTGTACCGTCTTAACTATTGATCTAATCAAAATTCTGACATTCAATTATCTTTAGGCATTGAAACGGTCTTTCTAACGGTGCAAAGGTTTTGTTTCCATGACGCGTAGTGACGGAGCTACGTGACGTCAAAGTCGAATAACGTTTTTCGTCACAGACTCACGTATATAAATTCTAACCCACTTCCAGAATACCTAGAGACTAGAAATTTGGCGATGAGGTAGCTTACCAATAATGACTGGAGGAAAAAATCCGAAAACCGCAAATTTTTAATTTAAACAACAATTAAAAAATTAAAAATGGCGGATTTCCGTTTTTTTCCCACCGTTTCTCGAACCTGGCTCCATTGTTTATCGACGGATTTGTATACATTTCTCAAGTTAAGCTGTAGCATAGATGGTGATTAATATGTTGCTAACCGTTTCTCGATAGTCGAAATGATAGATTCGATACGATTCCTCGAATTCGAAATTTCATCGAAATTTGAGACCTTTTCCCGGTTTCTTAGTTGTAACGCCTGGACCGTTGATCTAATCAAATTCTGACAAATACGTACATTTAGGCATTGAAACGAACTAACTAACAGTGCAAAGTTTTTGTTTCCATGACGCGTAGTGACGGAGCTACGTGACGTCAAAGTCGAATTAAGTTTAGAAATTTGTGACCTTTTCGCGGGTTCTTAGCTGTAACGTCTTAAATATTGATCTAAACCAAAATCTTAAAAGAGATTAGTTTTTAGGCATTGAAACATTGTAACTAACGGTGCGAAGTTTTTGTTTTCATGCCCCGTAGTGACAGAGTTACGTGACGTCATATTGGCATAGCGTTGGAAAATATTCGATTCTTCAAAATTTCCTTATTATCATTGGTGTTGCTTCGGTAATAGCGAGATTTATTCATTGTTACGTAACGTCTATTCTTACGAGTGCTCAATACTATAAAATTCACTGCCTTTCCCCGCCAAAAATTCAAGATTGTGGTCGCCCGAATTCGTCGTACACAAGATCCCTTCCGTCAAAGCTGAATTTTTGCGAATTGAAACTTCCGAAGCATACCTAAAAAAGGATATAGTTTTTACGTGATCGGTAGATCCAGGCACTTCATTGCTTTCAAACAGAGCTACGAATTCAACTTCGAATAACGTTTGAAATTTCTTCGCACACTTAGTGCAAATATCGAATTTATTATGATGGCGGATGACGCTACCAACGGTTTCCAACACATTTCTCAAGTTTAGCTACGGCATAGTCTGTCATCATAATGCCGCTGAATATCTCTGTATGTATATCGGAAATAGTCGTTTTGATACCCCCCCACAAATTCGAAATTTCATCGACAGTTTGGTCCACGGTGCGGTATTTTAGATATAGCGTCAAAACGAGCAAACTATTCGTTCCTAAGTCGCGAATTAACCGTGCAGCGTTTTGTCCAATTTGAAGAAATGTTTGCAAATTCTTGGATTTTTCAAAACTTCCTTAACACTTTGACAGCGGTTTTTTTAATACTGAATGACCCCAAAATGCGGAGTCTTTTTTCTTCGCCAATGTGTTTAAAATTTGATCTAATATCCAGCGAGTATCACATATTTTTATTTTCAGTTATTCATATGGCGTAATTAGACAAATAATTTTTCACGTCTATAGACGAGGTCCGCAGTATCAGAAGACTCGTCGGTATGCAACCCAGCAACACACCATTTATGATTTCTCTATTCCATCGATGAAAAATTTTTGTGCACCATATATTCGGGATTTGTGCTTTTCGAATATTGCTACGAATTCTATTTAGTATCAGGTACCATTCAAGGAAAGCCTAACCTCTTGCTTCTTACATTACGTTCTTTTTCTGCCAAATATTTCTTACCTAAACCATGTTTAGCTCTGGTGCTGCACTCTTTGCACGTCAGGGTCTTTATTTAGCTCTTTGTCACTTGCACACAATTGGAAGGGGGATCTTGCTAGTGGCAAAAGCTAAGTTTTTTGCCTTTGATAGCCTTTTTTCCTAGCCTGCCTGCCTTCCCTTGTCAAATTTATCGTTCACTTCTCCGCGGTGTTGTGTAATTCTTCCGACAATTCTTGATGACTTGTACATAAAAGGGAGTTATATTACTGTTCATTCATCTTCCGCAAATACGTAAAGGAACAGAAAGATATGTTGATTCCTGAAATGCATATATTTGTTGACATTAATAGTTTCAAAAGAAATATTTTTGTACTTAAAATTTGTAAACATTTCAGGACACATTTATGAATGCATGAAACATCCCTTTTGCTTATAATACCAATTTAACTCGTATCATTATACACGAATTATTCAAAAGTAAGAGAAAAAACTGAAATCAAAATAAAATATGGCCCTCTGGCACCAGTTTAAAATTCACTCTAAACCAACTAATACATATGTTTTAGTCCATAACCCAGGAAACTTCTTGAAGCAATTGTCTAGGCATAGAGAAGGATTTTCCGGGCAATCAGGATAGTAGTCAGCTTACGTTTACCAGTGTTTTTGCAAAGCCGGCAATACTTTTTTGTTCTTCTATCACCTTCGGAAATCATGGGGTTGAACTTGCGGAAATGGAAAAACCAATGAGAGCGTATTTATTTTGGGAGCCAAGACGTTTTCTCGTTTCTGATCGAAGTCAACGAGTTTGCTATTTACACTCAGTCTAAATCTTTGAAGATTAATGTCTCCCCCTTCGAATACAAAATTTAATGCAACTGGAAACTGTTCAGCAGCAAAATTTGAACAATATTGAGGACCACTTTTTTATCTCAACGTTAGTTCTTCTTCGGGGTAATATGGGGTACTCCTTCCAATGTCTGAGAAATTTTATGAAGAACGCAGCCTGCGTGCCCAAGTTCACCTTTGGCTATTCTTCCTGCTCCAGTAAAAACTAAAGTTTTTACAATGAGTCTGGATGGTTTGACTAACATATACAGCTTTACACCAAACTTATACCACTTTGCCTTTATATATTGCCGAAAAACCAACGCCTCCTCCAAAAAAATCATCGACTCGTCGATACTTAATTCTCTCGACAGATAGTATAGTTCATCTTCATCCATTATATCCTTAAAATAATTAAGTAGTGGCTTTATTTTCTGAAGACGATCGGGTGAACGTAGTTCTTGCGACTCGCCGACGAGTGCAAAATGGAAAACACGTAAAATAACTAGGAGGCGGTCACCGGACATATTTGAAGGCAAGAAGGGGATAGTATAAAATATTTTCACGAGTAATTTTGAATTTGAGATACCTAGGTATGTCTCATTCCCATATGGAGTACTAGCCCCAAAAAAGATGACACTCATCCCTTGTTAGATGTTTCCAGCATCCAATGATAACTCGCGGAGATTGTCTATCTTGGAGAAAACACTTCGCGTTTGTGTTCGTTTCTTTGAAAATTTTATCGAAATTTGGTCAGAGAAGAGCATACGAAAAAAATATCACAGTCTCTCCATCCGGTCTAATTTTCAAAGTTCTTTTTTGGGCGAATATAACTCCATGTAATGCCACTTTTCCCCTCAGACCAAGATCGGTCAGTGCGAGGTAGGAGGATGGAAAAAGTCTGGTGGGGCAATGAAACTGATGTGAGAACCTCTTTCTGCCACGTTCGCCTCTACTCTTGTGTTTGACACGCCTATTCTCTACCTGATATTTTATAAGCGTACAATCATTGTCATTGTATGATTTTATCATATTGACGGCACGATATGCATTAAAATAGGAGGTTTCACACACAAAAATTGTCACACAAAGTACGAGAGATATCAATTCATCAAACGACACTTACGTGGTGACAATAGAAATTATGAAACCGGCTCCTGTTTCCTTCTACATTTATTGGTTACGCTTTATGAAGGTATCTATAAAAGTGTATTCATTTCAACGCTGTCGTTCTCATATTTTCATATCTGAACATAGTCCCACCTTCACTTTTTTCGTGCAACTTTGTTGTATTGAAGCGAACTCCGTCAAAACATTGTATTTATTCTGCACCGAAGACAAGAGCGTTCGCTTATGAAATCACTCGCTACTTTCTACTCTGCTAAATCAGATAAAAAGCAAACCCTGATAATTTTGACAACCATAGTCTGGCTACATTGAAAGTAACTCGGATAAGAAGGCGCAGGATTTTAAATTTTTGGTAGCAGTACGAATCATATAGCTAAATTTAAAGTTAAAACCTCTGTACGATTCATTAGAAAATTTCTCAATTAAGAATGCTATTATAGGGAGAAATACTCACGTTGGCAAAAGGAAAGAAACATATTTGGCGTCAATAAGGGGGCAACCGTTAATGCTTACATAGTACCTACGCGCGCATCACGAGGTAAGTAAGTGTAAAATTCATTGTTACCGTAATTAACACTTTAACTTCAAAAGCATCCCTTTGTTTACACATTTTTGGTTAAAACGAAGTTTAAAATAAAAAAACACATTATATTAAAGAAAAATGAAATTAGCAAATAAATTTTTGTTAAAACATAACATACAGGGGAAGAGACGCTCACTGCAACGGACCCGTATGCCAAGGTTGTACAGAATAAGTGTGATTAAGGAAAACTCTGTGCTACCAATCATAATCCTACCAGATAACATTTATTATGAAAGTGACTGAGCACGTCGATCGACGTGCTCCGCCACAGACGGAGGTGTACGACCACGTCTATAGACGTGGTCCGCAGTGAACGTGTTAACTATAACGTTTGAAATTTCCTCGATCCTTCAAAATTTCCATATTATCGTTCGTTGCTTCGGTAATAGCGTGATTTAGTCAAAGTATATTCTTACGAGCGCTCAGTGCTGTGAAATTCAAACCCTTGCCCATCCAGAAATTCAAGATGGCGGTCGCCCGAATTCGTCCACCACACGAGAACCCTTCCGTAAAGGCTGTGTTTTGTCCAATCAAAACTTCCCAAGCATACCTAATAAAGGATATTGTTTTTTATGCTATCGGTAGATCCAGGCACTTCATTGTTTTCACTCAGAGCTACGTGACGTCAACTTAAAATAACGTTTGAAATTTCTTCGAACACTTAGTTACACACAAATATCGAATGTATTATGATGGCGGATGACGTTACCAACGGATTCCACACATTTCTCAAGTTTAGCTATGGCATAGTCTGTCATCATAATGCCGTTGAATTTCTCTGTATATCGGAAATAGTCGTTTTGATACATCCCCACAAATTCGAAATTTCATCGACAGTTTGGTCCACGGCGTGGTATTTTAGATATAGCGTCAAAACGTGCAAACTATTAGTTCCTAAGTTGCGTATTAACGGTGCAGCGTTTTGTCGAATTTGAAAAAATGTTTCGTAAATTCTTAAATTTTTCAAAACTTCCTTATCATTCATTGCTGGACATGCTCTATCTAAAAAACGGTGGACAACTGATTTAGCTAATGAAACTCTTTGAACAATGGCTTAAACCCTTTATTTTGACGACACTTAATAACGCTGCTACGTGAAGTCAAGTCATCATAATGCTGCTGAATTTCTCTGTATATCGGAAATAGTCATTTTGATACGACACCTCAAATTCGAAATTTCATCGACAGTTTGGTGGTATTCGGTAGATCCAGGAACTTCATTGCTTTGCTACGTGAAGTAAAATTCTTATTACCAGTATCAACGACGATTACATTTTCCCCTCAGAAATTTATTTATAGGGTTATTCCATACCTGGCCATTAGATGGCGTTGATGCACTCATGCTCCGACAGGAGTTGATATATCGTTGTCTCTCTTTTTTACATAAATATAACTATAGTAGTCATTTCATTTTAAAGTTCTATTTGTTTTCATATGTATAATGCAGTCCTTGTTCCGGTTCGTGTGTAGTTTTTTAAATAGAATAGCGACAATGAGTTATACCCAAAGTTGCTTTATGCATCAAAATGTATAAAAACGATGAGTTTCCCCACCGGTAGTGCGATGCTGAGTGAGAACAGCTTCACCCACGGTCAACTGTACGTCCTCATAAGCAGGGTGAGAAGGACGGATGACACAGGGTTCCGGGTCTCTCCAGAAAGATTACGAGATGCAGTCGCTTACGCGAAGAATATTGTGTATGGCGAACTTCTTCCTTGATACGAACTACAACCCTGCCAGTAGGCTCAACAAAACTCCCATCGGCAGTAGGCTGCCTGCCACAACAAAACTACCCGCTCTGCAACGAATTGAAATGCAAGGCAGTAGACTAGGGAACCTGCCTAATACAACTCCCGTCGCTTATAAAATATGGTCTCCTTGTTTGCTGGCCTCCCCGCGGCGAGACAGGATAATCCGTGCTTCCTCGATAGGCAACGTAGAAATAACGAGCACACATTATATTAAACATTGTGCTGGGTGGGTTATAAGCACCGTGTATATCACTGTGAACTTTATCACATCACTGGGTTGCGGCGATCGCGTTTATAGGGGTTTGCGAGATCTAAATTTCGTTGGTGAACCGCGGTACCTGTTTCCCGAAGAGTTTCCTCGGAGCGCGAAAAGGACAAGTATGTGGTTTGTATAATGCTATATCCGTCCTATTCTACATATAGAGGTCCGGTAAAAACCCAAATGCACACAATTAAACGGCGAAGCCGTTCAGGGGAGAGGAGGGGAAAAACCCACGGGGGTTTTAGGGGGCGGAGCCCCCTAACGAGCGAAGCGAGTATTATTTATAATCATAAATATTAAATGTGTCTGTAAAGAAATTGACGTTTAAAACTAGAAATGAATAGCTGAGAAGCGGCATTTATATGTGAGTTTGGTTTGGTCACTAGGATACGGAAAAGTCTACTTCTGGAGATTGGAGATTGGCCGGCGAAAAACAGAACTTGCGTTAAAAACTTATGTACGGTAAAAATTGTCGGAGAAATTGGTGAAATGTGTTCGGTGGGCCACAAACCAATTCACAACGGTGTGACAGATTGGTCCACATCAGAGGGCTTCAACATAGCTGTTTACTTTCCTTAAATCACCCCTCTTTACAGAGAAATAAATCTTTTTCGCTAAATACAAGATAGAATGTACTACAATGTAATTACCTTCACTCCTTGCCAATTACTAATCTACTTCCATTCTCCCTCACTGAGGCGAGACAAAAGAGCTACCTTGCACGGGTGTAATGACCAGTTGTATTGCATCTAATAATGTAAGTAGATACATTTACACATTTCCCTCAGGAAATCAGGTCATAGATCATAACAGACAGAGGTTT
Source organism: Platycnemis pennipes (assembly GCA_933228895.1). Lineage (NCBI taxonomy): Eukaryota > Metazoa > Arthropoda > Insecta > Odonata > Platycnemididae > Platycnemis > Platycnemis pennipes. The sequence continues at coordinate 170,389,086 of OW121847.1, forward strand.
GCACAACTAGCATTGGATGACAAAAATTAGTTCATGGAAGTTAAGCTGTAAAGAAATAATGATCCTATGCACAGTCATTTATGTCAATACCGTAATATCTTAAATGTAAAAAGACAGCAACAACTGGATTTAACAGATAAAGCTCTTGTAAGGATATATCGCATGAGAATCCTTATGAAAAATTTTTTTGAAATTGAAAAACACGGTTGAGGAAGCTGACAATGAACAAATAACACCCGGTACATTTGAAATTTTAATCTTTCTAATTGTAAGTGTGGATTTTGGATTGAAGAAGTGCATTTCAATGATCATCTGGCACATACTTGAGTGTTTTGAGGAGAACATTTGAGTTCAGCACTCCGTCCGTCGGATGGGACGTCGTTAAGAGCAGGCTGATTCCGAGGCCGGGTTTCTCTCCACCCTCCTTCCACTCCCATCCCTGTACCTATCCTCCCGGTCTGAAGCGCCTAATGGCGCGGAAACATATTTTAAAACACGATAAACAATACCCCCTAATAACATAACATAAAATGTATAAAAACTTGAGGAGAGAAACTTGAGCGGGTGGAGTAGGCTCACGATGGCAAGGCAGGCGCCGCTGCACCAGGAGGTCGAGGAAAGGTATCCTGTCGTCCTGCGACACCGTGAACCGAATAATATTGGGATGTCCACTTGGCTCCGAATCTGTAGAGGGTGATCTCGTTCAAGTGGCCAAACAATACGCGAGTCGTATCCGTCGTAAGCACTTCGGCTTCAAAGGAGCTGAGGAAAGTTCCTTCCCTTCGAAGGACCCCATGCAAAAATAGCAATTATTGAATAGATTAGATGAACTCTATGTGGACCCTTTTGAAATTCCACCTGACGTCGAGACCAGAGGCGACGACTGACGTGTACACAGCCTAGAGGGAAGGAAGAGTACGTCAGTATGGTGAAGTGTCACATATGCTTTTGACCGTGCATCTTCAGGTTTAGGTTCATATTTCTTGCTTCTGGTTTCACAAGGTAAGTTCCATCCTCATCCAAAAATATGCCTTAAAAATTTGATATATTGTAATCATTCCTTATGTATCCATGAAAACATAATTAAGGGTAATTGGCCATGTAACGCTGATAACAGGATTTGAAAATCATAATTTTCTGCCTCAAGTTACATTGCTCTTATTGAGGAATGGAGACTTCCTTAAATATTTCATTTCTTGAGATTTGTCCAGATATGGGTATTACAAAAACTAGTAGTATACTGTGACTGAATAATCAACGGATAAAATACATTTTTTCAGGTTACCTCGTCGGACATTTAAGGCTAATGTTTATGACTGAAAAATGATGAAGAATTAACTTCCGAGAAGTAGCTGCCATATTGAAATACGTCTGACAACGATGCTAGGGGAGTAATGAAAACAAACCGGCCCGGTACCCCATCATCCATGCCTCTCACGTCACGTTCGCAGACAATTTACGCTAAGATGTGTACCACTGATCAGTACCAGGAATTGTACGCTTGAGCAAGGGCCTAGCCACGCTGGCACACCGATCACCGAAGTTGAAGAGCAACGTTGGGTGGCCCTCCTCCTCCATGCCTCTACCGCTCTGGTGCTCTTGTCTGCGAGTGGCAGGTTGGATGTGGGTCGGGGCGCAATGGGTCTAAAAAGAGGTCTAGGTGCCAGGGGGGGGGGGCTCCAGAAAACCCCCTCCCGCCCCTCCAATTTGCAAAGCGTACGCTTTGTCAGGCCCGGTACTTCCTCCGCATTAATTCAAGCCAAGCGAAATAAGACCCACTTAACACTCGGCGACGTAAACGTCGACGCCAACCACCTCAGTGTGTACATACATCAATGAATCGTTGTCTCCATTGAACAGGAAGATGTACGCCGCAGCCAAACACTTGAAAACGGAAGGGAAAATTAAATATTTGTGGAAGAAATTCCTCTCGGGTTCTCCACCGGGTTAGTTGGTCCATGGCCGACGTTTCGGTGCTCGACTCGTGACTCATCTGCCCTGATGATCGGCCATGGACCACCTAACCTGGTGGAGAACCCGAGAGGAATTTCTTCAATCAATTCGCCGGGAAAGCATACGCTCTTCAATATTTGTGGGTGCAAAATGGTCGAGTGTTTTTACGAGTCCGAGATGGCGGCGAGCGCATCCAAAGAGCCAACGAAGAAGACGTTTGTAACCTCTATTAGCACCAGCCCCCCCCCCCCTCCACCTCCAAAAGTCAAAACCAGTTTGAGCGAAATAACCGTCGTGTCTTATTTGATGAGTTTTTTACCACTTTTTTTTACTTGTAACCCAGCTGATATAATTTGTTTGACAGAAACGTGGTTGAAGCCAAGTATTCCAGAAGAAATGGTGGGACTTGACAACTATAATCTCATCCGCTACGACAGAGTTGGCAAAGTTGGTGGCGGAGTCGGTGCCTTCTTCCAACATGGCCTGCACTCAAAGGTCCTGATGCACGAGGTCCGCCCGGAATTCCTGGTAACTGAAATAACGGGAGGAAACCTGTCGAAACTGTTATTGTTTATCGACCACCTAAATGGGGTCGTTTAACATATTTTTTTAATTGCCGAATATGATAGAGTTTGTAAAATAAAAAGACCCGTATTTTTCCGTTTTTTGATCCGTCAATTAGTTCTCGAGTTACAAGCGGCGAAAAACTGATGTTTTTTACCCTTTCGGAAAAGTGGGCGTGGTGCAACCTCTGACGTATATCGACTTCGTCCAATCACAACTGAGCCCGCGAAGCTACTTCGCCTTATCACAAAGGGGGGGGGGGCACAGCTGACTCTGCCAATCGGAGCAGGTACGACAGCATCTGCGCGAGCAGACCTTCCGAGAATCCCCCTCCACTCCCTCCCCTTCCCATAAGAGCAGACAAGTACGGGAGGAAAATGACGTCAATGTTATCAGAGCAGCTTGTTCGGTGGGCGTCACCTTTTGCTTATTTTAATTTTTGATTTATGAGTGAATGGCAGTGGTTAGAAGATTAATTTTTTCACTAAATTTCTTTTTTCGTTTCCATCTAACAATTTCGTGTACAAAATTGCGATTTCGGTTCCGAGTAAACGCCCCCATTGGGGCATTTATCTGACATTGAAAATGCTTATTTGATGTTTAGTCCCACCTATAAAAATCTTATCATTGTTGAGGACTTCAATGGTGATTTTTTTCGTGATGGTTATAACAGTACATTTCTGAGAAACCTCATTCACTGTAATAACATGTACTTGATCCCTCTGAATGCAACTCATCATACCGAAAACTGTCATACGCTTCTCGACCTATACATAGTTGACTGCCAAGACAAAGTCTCATCCTACTGCCAGCCACCTGTTACGTTTCTCTCGGCCCACGACAAAATTGCTGTAACGTATAATTTCCATGCTCTCATTACACAGTCACCTGCTATTACTTTAGACAAGCTAGGAACATAGGTGTCGAAATATTTCAGACAGAATTGGCCGAGACCGATTGGGAAAAGCTATTTACCTTCCTAGATGTTGAAGAAAAAGTCCATTTTTTCAACTCCAATTTCATTAGCTGTATTGAACGCTTTGCCCCAAAAGTACATTAACACCATACCCTCAGACCGCAAAAAGTACACTTATACCTAGACCGACAGTCGCACGTCAAGGCTACAAGGTTACACTATCTCCAAATCAACAAATGGGAGATGACGTCAAAGCCTACTACACATGGCGGACCAGTGTTTCGGCGCAATAATAATTTGTTAGATTATGTTAGCTAATACAAAATTAACGATAAGCCTCTCGAACGTCACACGGAAAAAAATATTTTTGTCCTCCGTACAAAAACCCATTTGCTGACTCGGTCTTTGCCCTAATAGCAAAAGCATGTGTCACTCTAGCAAACCAATCGTTGGAATAACAAATGTTCAATGGTGGCTGGAGCAAATGGCATTTGTTCCCCTGCGTTTGTCACGACAACAAATGCGTCTGCAAGGCGAGCTATGCTCTTTCCAGCGTAAACTCTGAACTAAACAGTTTTGCTGTGTTGTGGGTGAAAGAAAATGGCTGCATTTCTACAGAACTGTTGAAATTAATTCTTAGAGATTTCTTAGTTTGTAATGAAAGTACATCAGAGCGAGATGAGCATATCTGATAATTAACAATTTTTTCCGAAGTTTTGCCTACGTATAGTTCGCTACGAATATGCGTTCCTGAGGTAATGCAAGAAGATATTCCAAACGAGTGAAAAAAACAATCAGCTCGGTAAGTTACAGTTCATATATTTAATTTCTCTCGAACAACCAAATTCATGAAATATTCTTATACGAAGCACTTAAACGAAGCTATTAATCATCATGAACAGAAATATGTTCGTTCGTTCCGTATGTCCGTTCCGATAGTGGGATCGTTCCGTACGTTCCGTTCCGTACAGAGCGATCTTGTTAGCGGAACGGATGTGCGGAGCGAACGAGTGTATTTCTGTTCATGATGAAATTGTTTGATAGTGCTGTACATATTATTACCATTTTGGTAGCAAAAGCTGACAATTGAAATTCTATTTTTATAGAATAAATTACTCCAAAAAGCTACCCATGCTAGCATATTTTCACATACAATGGCCAATTGAGAGAGGTATGTTGTGCTGAGGTATTCCCTTTAGAGCTGTGGTGTGAAGAGTTGTTGAGGATTATTATATTGAGTATATTATTATGAAGTAATTGGTTTATTTTTAAATTTATTTTTGTAAATTACTCTACTTTGGTGAACTGGAATGATTTATTGTACATATTTTAACTACCTACCTAATGCTTTTCAAACTTTGATGTGACATTGTTATTTATGTACTTGTTGTGCTACTTGATGCGATGCTCAGTTAAAGTGTCACCGGTAATTGTTTTATTTTAAAATGTATTGTTGTAAATAACTCTAATGAACTTGAGTGAATGTATAGTGCATATTTTAACTACTTAATGTTTTTCACACTTGTGACCTACCTACCTATGTGACATTTAACGTAAGTTACGTAGTGAATGATATACTGTTTATTGTATATTGAATTATTATAAAAACGTGTTGATTTCGTTGTTTATATTTTTCGAATACAATGAAATTAAGCTGAAATATTTGTGTTTCATTTAATCCACTGCCCGCAATAACAATGGCAGACATTTTGTTAGTCGTTTACCCTCATGTCCCTTTCGGAGAAAAGTTCTTTCGTTGAACGAAGAGCAACTCTACTCAACTCTTTTCACTTGAATAGCACGAATCGTGCTTTGCTATGATCCGGATAGAAGTACGCAGCTGTGTTTCGGCGCTGCGTAAATATAAATAGTAGTGTGAATTATTGCATCGTTGTAGAAACAAACAAGGATACAATTGACCCTGCATACGCTGACTGCAAAGGAATACTACGAAATTATTCGAACCGAAAAAAAGGAATGAATTCTTGATTTGGGTTACTCTTCTAAAAAAATCTTAACAGGAATGCCACATAAAGGTAGTTGTTTCAGGCTTGATTTGGTGGAATATCATAACGAAAGAAAAAGGCTGGCAATTTTCCACAAGAAGAAGGTTTTTTACTCTCGACCAGTTTCGGCGTACAACAACATCATCAGGTCACCTGATGAGGGTGTTGTAAACCGAAACCGTTCCAGTAAAAAACCTTCTTCTTGTGGAAAATTGCCAGTTTCTTTTTCTTTCGGAATGCCATATGTTCAAACTCAGATGTTTACTATTGCTGCCGCTGTTCCAAAGTAATGGCACGTCCTCTACATTCAAATCTAAAGATTTAATTTTGAGGCGATTTTAAAATAATTTTATAAGTAACTATCACTACAACGCTAAATAATACTATACTACGATTAAAATGTACGCCTCATGAAAGTTTGCCGTGTATACGACGACACAGGCAATTTATTATGTATCATGGCGCAAAGAATAAGATCTTCTTGGGTACAGCGATTGATGACATCGAAGCAATGATGAAAAACAGCATCGCTTCTTCAACTCTGTCGAACACTTTTGCAGTTTTCATGCTGTTGTGCCGGTTCACGTGTTTTGTCACCAGATGCCGGGCGTGTCAAGAGCACTCCTTCGACACCACTACACTCAGTTTTCCGTCGATCGGATGTGACGTCATGCATGTATCGGTCAGATGCCACGGAATCTTTGGCTCATATTTCGGTTTCTCTCCCTTTCTCTGATCGGATGCTGCGTCGCTCTGAGCACGACGTCAAGACTAACCTTCATCCGCAAGGGGCAAACAAAGGGCGCACAGTCTCGCCAATGCCGCCGCAGGAGAGGCCTCTAATGGAGGTCGGCGAGAGAGTCCTTACCTGCGGACAGAGAGAGAGAGGGTGTTAGGAAACCAGAGGTCAACCGGAGGAAAGCAATTCACTAAAGTCACAAATGGCGCTCCCACACACACACACCACACGACGAACACCTGTGTGCGTCCGGCAATCGAGAACTGCCGCGTCGGGAGACACACACTTCATCAACAACGACGATACAATGAGCAACTGAAGAGAGAAATGAGATACGTACAAGAATCTAGATGTTTAATCATTCGCACAAAAGAGTGGGATTTCAAGTAGCGTTCCGTAATTTCCCAGAGCAGTTCTCCCACCGGAGGGGAAATACAGCTCTGAGACGATCAAATGGACCGTGACGTTCCACAAACAATATCATTTCACCAACCACTGGTTCTGATCAATCGTTGAGATTTTGACCAGAGGTTCACCACGATCCCTTCAATGCACACTACGTTTTGCGATGCGCTGTGGGGGACTGGACAGGAAGAAGAAGAAGAGAGCGGGTTACTGAAAGAGGGGTGCGTGATAAAAAGGGAGACGGTGCTTTTGGGGAAGGCAGGGAAACGGGTGTTCGGTGCGAAGCGGGGCAAGAGGGTGACGCTCACGTATGTGGCCTCCGAAGTCGCTTGGCGGAGTGCATTGATACGGAGAAGCGAACCACGAGCAGTGCACCGGCATGGGACGGGAAATTCCAGTGGAGCTGTGCTCTAGCCGGAACGGGACGGTGGTTGCATTCAATGTAAAGAACCAATTTTGTCTAGTCCGATCCTAGGAATGAGAATCAGTAAGTCTGAGTTCCATCCTTTCTGCGTGTTCCTCTCGGGATTCGACTCAGCCGGGAATTGAACCACGAACCTTCCCGCGCAGACTTGCAGCGCCACTTCAACACCGAGCCAAAGTATTGCCTCGAGGCATAATCGAGGTGGCGTCGATCTACCCTTTCCAAAACATCTCCGAGGATGCCCTGGCCGACCTGGCGTCACCCGGAGGGAAGTGGGCGGCAAGTGGAGGAGGTGGTGCCGGGATGGTTGCCGTAGACGCGGCGAGATGTCTCTCATGACACCGAGGAAAAGAACGCACGTCAAGTAGAAATGTTGAAGGGATTTCAACATCTTTCGAAGGCAAGCAATTGCCATTTGGAAGTGTGGGCGACCGAAACTGATGGCATAGAGACGGGGAATCATTGAAAAATGGACTATTATTGAGATCAGAATTCCATGTAGGAAAAATGGACCTCTACGGATGCATGAGGCTTCTGGAATTTGGATTCAGGAAAAGCTAAGGTATAAGGGAAGCAATTTCGGCTGCTCGAAGAGGAGAAGAAGCCCACGCTCGTTGCGTTTGCGAACTTGGAGAAATCTTGGCAACATGAGATGAAATGATATGTTGAAGGCGAAACGGATCGACCGAAAGTCCTTAGAAGAGTGGGAGGCAAGAGAAAAATCCTTAAAAAAGGAGACTTGACGACTATATCTTAGATATGACGGTCATCTACGCAATAGCCATCCAGCCACAGCAAGGGTGTGTCCAAAGAATGGTTAAGGAATGCCCCGCAAGAAAGATACGCAAGAAGTTAAGGATGTGAAAGAGAAGAAGACATTACGAGGTCAGCTGATATGAGAATCGAGTGGAAAACTACATCAAAACCTAAGTCGATACATATCGATCAATCTCCCGTTCGAGATAGGCCTTCGCAGCGACAATAACAACCGCCATTTTACCCCACATGTGTTCCGCATGGTTAGAAAATAAATCGTGAGAAATATTATTGCAATCGGACAATGGGAAAACGTGCCGCATCGCACTTAAAATTTTGAAATTTTTGTATTTTTGCCTGTTTTTCGGACATAACTGAAGATAATAGAACTCCCAGATTTTTCTGTTGCTTTTCTGTTATTTACAGTCGTTAGACATTTGTAGTGCATCATCTAGAACATCTTTAAATTCTGTCCGTTGGTTCCCGAGACACAGCCCCAGCTCGCGCCGCCGCCCCTGTCGCGCCAATGCACCTGCCGTGAGTCGCGTGTTGCATTGCATTTCTGCTTTAGAGAATAATGAAACCAATGTAGTCTATTCTGGAAGACATTTTACACTATGGTGAAACGTAAACTGTTAAACGCATGAGATTGGCTTTTAACAGTCGTGCTGCAAAGTATTCGAAAGAAAAAAATTTCATCAGTCAGGGAACCGAACCCTCATCAACAGTTATGACGCCTTAACCCACCGAGCCACGGCTGTCGTTAACTTACGGGCACTCTACAAATGATTTATACGGAGTACAATTCTATTAGCTGTAAAGAATTCCAGAGAAATCCTTTAAGAAGTCTGTTCAAAGGGTGGTACTTGTAAGCTACAAAATATAATGGCTCATTAATAGTTGCGAGCTTTGCCTCATTACGGAGACCTCATGCATTATGTTTTGCCGTATACCTAAAATGAGCGAGTGTGAAACAATTTCATCATAATTCAAATTCTCGCCTCACTGCATTATAAGGTATATCAGTTTGCAGTGCATTCAATAATTATAGTAATGTAACCATTAGAATACAGTATCCATTGATATATTTGCTCATTTCCTTGAATAAAAATCGTAGGTGAACTCCCGTATCGAACGACAAGAAGTTACAGACACTCCATAGCCCGCTGTCAGATACCGTGCTTTCGATAAGCTGTTACCGTTCGATTCGAAGAGCCGTAATAGATTTATCGTACTACTTACCCCGTCCGTATCTGCCCCCCGTAGGGACATGGAACACATTTTAAGACCTTCTCCACGCCGCCATCGAGGATTTGGTCCCCGTCCGACGTTTTTCTAAAAAGTGGCCCCTGTGGCACACCCCGGAAACGACGCTCGCCCGGAGTAATAAAATCAAGGCCTGGAAACGTTAGAAACGTCACCCCAGGCCACTGTCCCGCGCATTGTCTGTTACCCTACGGCGTCATTCATGCTATCTCATTCTCCGGGACTACAGGAACCAAATCCGGGAAATAACGGAAGGAATTCGAGACAATACCAAAGGATTTTGGACCCTTATTAATGTCAGGAGAAAGTCGCACAGAATCTACCCTACCTCTGTTTCCCTTAATGGACTGTGTTTTCCAGGTGAACATCGCCCCGATGCATACAACCAGTACGTATTTCTGTGCCAACTACAACACCGCCCCTCCAACCTTCCCTCCCCCTAAGCTTCAACCCGTCAGTCCTCTATCTCCACCAATCCTCACGAAGTTTCGTCCTATCTAACCGCACCACCCACGTTAAAGGCCACTGGATCCGACAACATCTCTCTTTCTCTCTCGCTAACTCGGACTCTTTGCGTCCCAATCTCCATCCTCTTCAATAGATTCTTCTCCATTGGCGCATTTCCTGCACTCTGGAAGAACTCTGATGTCACTCCAATTTTAAAATCTGGCCCCGAAGGTATCATTGAGAATTATCGCCCAATATCCATATTACCCGTGCTACCTGGCCATCATTTTCGAGCGTATCATACACAGTCATCTTCTACACTTTACCCTCCCCTACTTCTCCCCCCGTCAGCATGATTTCCTTCCCGGCGGGTCGTGTCTCTCTAACCTTGCGGTATTGCACAACCACATCACCCACTCTTTCGAATCTAACTCACAACTTGATGTTTGCTATATCGACTTCTCCAAAGCTTTCGACACCGTGAACCACACCTTACTTATACATAAACTCCAACACCGGTACAACATCCACGCGAATTTCCTGTCGTTAATTAAAAGCTTCCTCAGCTCCCGTTATCAACGTGTACTCATTGATGGCACCTCATCATCTTACCTACCTGTTGAATCTGGCGTACCTCAGGGTAGCGCCCTTGGCCCCCTTCTGTTTGCACTCTTTGTGGATGACATTGCGGACGGTATAATCCCTCTTGGGCGCAATATTCTGCTGTACGCGGGCGACTGCAAAATTTACAGGCAGGTGGATCGTCCCTCCGACTCACACTCATTTCAATCTGCCATCAACTTTGTTTCAGAATGGTGGTGCACTTGGCAGCTGCGAATCAACCCCTCAAAATCGGCACTAATGACATTTTCATTAAAACACAAACCCTATGCCCACTGTTACACTCTCTTAAATAATCCTATCCCTCCTGTGACTACCCACTGCGACTTGGGAGTAATTCTGGACACCAAACTCAATTTTCATAACCAAATAAGGAAGGTATTTCGGAAGGCGATGGCCATAGTTGGCATGCTTTACCGTCTCACTGACTTTCAGGACCCTGCGGCTCTGAAAACTGTATTTTCGGTTGTATTCTCCCCATCCTGGAGTACCTACTGTGCAACAATTTGGCCTACCGCCTGCCCAAAGACCTTGGATTTGCTCAACCACCCAGGCAACTTCTTTCTCGCCATAGCCCGCCATCGAATCCCAACCTTCAGAAACTCCACCCGTAATTTCATCCTTTCCTCCTCCCTTGGCATTTCAAACGTAATTCAGCGCCGTGTCCCATCGGATACGATGTTCCTACACAGAATATTCAGCGGCTCTCTAAGGACAAATGAAATTCTCCCTCTCTTTCGTCTTCCTCCTCGTCCCTTACGGTCTGCTTCCCTGTTTCCCTCTTTCCATTTCCCAGCGCTCTCTTTTCCACCGAATTCCCTTTAACTCCTCTGGCCTCAAAATACCCTTCCTTGGACCTCCCCTGCCACCCTCTCCAAATCCTCCCTGAAACGCCACTTGTATAACTCACCCCCCTTAAATCCTTAAGTCCCTTTCTTGTGATTACGTCTTTACTGTTACTGCCTACTTTGTTTGTGATTATCTTTTATTTATTTGTTGATTATGTCAGCCAATGTGCCGGCCTTTGTGCCGTTTTTGGTGATGAAATAAATAATTAAACGAACGACAACTCCCCCACCGTATCGCCATATTTATCGAACGATAACAATGGACGAACCCTAATAGTATTTCAGTTGTCGAATGATTCGCATCGAACGGTAAATACCTTACCGTTCGACTACTACCTTATAGAAAGATCCGTAATAGACACCCTGAACACGCATCGTAGTTGCTGTTTACACGTGCGAGTGGGACTTTACAGCTGACTGTCTTAGAAGTCATCTGTTACGTGTAAACGTACCTTTGGGATTGTTGACCGACGATGGTGATAACTTAATATTCGACATCGCTGCGCAAAAATAGAGCATAATTATCAGATGAAATGTACGCAAGCAAGGGAACAATAGAAACAAAACATTTCAGATTGACAAAAGATTAAATTTGAGCAAATGCAGCGCAGAAGAGTATTCAGCGCCTAAAACCACGAGGGAGTAATTTCTTGACAGCCATCACAATGGATGAATTCGCTCGGAAACAATGACCTTGTGTGTTCGAACCAAGGTCTCCACCGAAAACGAGGCACCTGCCTAGTAATCTCATAGTACGAAGAAACACCGCTAAGTTTGTCTCTCAGCCAGAGCGTTTCCGTGTTCAATGCGATCTTGGAAGAGTTGTCTAGAGTGAATGTGGGCCGAGAGAGAAGGCAGCTTTCTTTTCACAGCACTTTCACAGATACGAGGAGGGGAAGAGAGGGGAATCCACCTCTCGGGGTCGAGTGGTGCAGGGACCACGGGTGTCGCAGCAGAAAGGTCGTCTTCGAAGGCAAAGCCCCAACTACGCGCACACCACGTCCTTTTCCCGAATCGCTCAGATGCGATACACCACGAGTGCGAGTCAACCACGCCAAATCGCGCGCACTCTTTATCATAGCGCTGTGAAGATGTTCGCCGGACAAATATCGGCATCTGACTGATGGACGGCTCGGAGGAGATCGCCATCGAACATTAAAAAGGTCGCTTTTCATAAACGACACATCGAGAGCGTCGCGCGTAAGCACACACGCGCCTGGATCGGATCCCTGGGCATCGGGCCGCCGCAGCAGTGGGAAGACGTGGAAACAAGTGAAAGTCTGCCGAGGAGGGAGGGAAAGCGAGGCGAGATCGTTGGCAGGGAGAAGGTCGGCTCACACGTGCAAGCACAGCAGTAAGCGGTGCGGAGAAAGCAACAAGCAGTGGCTCATTCATCGCGTACGTCGACATCTACCGTCACTTTACACCGCGCACAATCTAATTTATTTACTGTGACACTTTAAAAATATTAATCATTATTATTCAGTGCCAATGGATTCTTGTCACAGAAAAGGCAGCCACACAAATAAATGACACCTTAACCATAAAAAGCATCGAGTGCAGTATTAGTCGATGCGGGGGCATCACTCCGTTCACTGATATCTGTTACTTAAAGCACCAGTGATGCACTGCATTTCTGCGAAGTACTCAAAAAATTATAAACTCAACGTTGACTCAAACAAAAGTGCTAACTATTTGCGCATGCAAAAATGAATGGCATTAACATCAGCACCGCGGTCCTGCAATCATTTTATAATCACTGATAACTTAGGAATCGCTCGGGCGCCTATAGCACGTGATTCCTTGGTTACCAATTGTCGCGGTGTCAGACACCCCCCACCCCGCTTGTTGCCTGGTGCATCGGGAACCAGGAGAATGGGACCGTTGAGGAGAACGGCTTCAATGCAAGCATGTCTCTCCCAGCCACCTGTAGTTAGTGGCCACTTCTCGATAGATTAAAAGTCTGACTTTCACCTATGCAACCCTGAAAATGAACCAAAACAAATTTCTGTACATAACTAGCGTTTTCAATCAATAGTTTTCCGCGCAAGTAACACTTACTTATAGTTAAACGAATTGTGATTAATTTCACATGGGATTAACCCAGCATATAGCATTTTCCTAATAGGCCTTCTGCTTTCAACGCCTGAATTAGCTTCTTAGTCCGCTGTCAATGTTTCAACTTGCTCGGAACGTCTATATCGCCATTCTTATATAAGATGACCCACCGGCATTGCGTTCACAGCTTTCGAAGGGAAGACTAGGAATGCACAACATTTCTTCCACATTTTCTGAGACCCTGAAATTTTTGCCGATAAGGTCAATGTATCGCTCGCTTTCACTGTTGATTATGAAGAAAGACGACAAACCCATCTCACCGGACCACTCGCATAATTTCATTGCAAGCGCGTGATCATTTCGGAGGTATTTACGGGAGAGTAGGCGGTCATTTCTGCTGGGAAAGACAACAGGTAAACAGAGCACGAGTTGAGCAGTGGGGCATTTGGGACTGATATGTGGGTTCCCAGTTCGCCCGGCGCCTAAGGACGGCCGCCTGAGCGCACGGCGCCTATTTCGGGCCGCTCGCCCGAGATTATTTTTAGGGCCCTCTGGCTCTCCAGTGTGGGAACAGGCGTGGGAACAACCTCGCCAGGCGACGAGAGTTCGATTCCGGGGTCCGTAGCACACCGACTCCTGCCCCTCCCTACGGAGTTCCTCATCAATTTGCCTCGTCCTCCGCTGGCCAATGTCACCACGCCCCAGAGGTGCGAATTACGGGTCTTCAGTCGTAATGCACCTTCGACACGCTGGTAACCCCGATCCCGGATATCGTACGAGACGTCGCTAAGTAATTACACACAGTTTGGCGGTCAGCATCGTACAATACGGTTCGGCTAACATCAGGAAGTTTTTCGAGACGTCATACATGAATTAGAAAGAGAACGATGGAATTATTATGGTTGCCAATGTTTACCTCGAAGGGCCGTCAAAATGAAAAAAGCAGATAAAACATAGAAAACGGTCTCATGCGTCAACTCGGTGGCACTAACGCATCGTGAGCAAGGTAGCTCTCTCTTTTTTCTGTCTCCGTGACAGATAAAGCAAGGTGCTTCAAATTGGGTGCGTGCGAGATAGTTAAACTCCTTCCTCGCATCGCCTGGGGGTCGTGGGCTCAGCGCTGGCCCCGGGCTCAATTCGCGGCCAGAAGCATCCTTTCTGAACACCGCCACTCCATTCTCTGCGCGTCAGAGCTTCGTAGGGAATGGAAGGTGGCCCAGAGAGGGGAACTGCCCTGCCCGGCACGTGTGACATCTTCACACGCCCATGGCTCAGTTCGGGGTGAGCTCCACTCCCCACATATTAAAAACCAGCCTCCGGGTTGAATGCGGATTGTTTTTCAATTCTTAGTTGATTTCTCATCTCTCACGACTTTCTCCTAGAGCAATTTTCGTGAGCACTAAGAGTAAGGAAAGAGATGCTTCGTGTGAAGTAGATTATCTTCGACATACTCCTTTTAATTTAGCGCTTCCATATGCGAGCAGTATCACCTAAAAGCTATTTTAATTTAGCTTTTCACTTAAAATCCTACAATGTTCAAAATTCTATAAAAGGGTGTCCATTCATTATTTTCAGTGAAACCATATGCTTCATAGAGATTCTACATGGCAGGATATTTTCAGTTTTTCCACCTTTTAGTGTAACCCTTAACTTGGCGATATAAGTATCCAGCGTCGCCGAGATCATCAAATGGCCTTGCATCTTGGAGGTATCAGTTTCAACTGGCATGCCAACAAATCATTGTTTTTATATCTCACTAAGCGAATCGTGACATTCTCCTGTTTCTCTCTATCTTCCAGGGTTCAGACGCCAGAACACGGTTTAACATCACGAATAGGATGAGGAAAAAATAAAATATACTCGGCCATGAGAAATTGGAATCGGAATACTTAGCAAACAAAATTACAGAGGCAGAAACACATCCTTTCGGGGCAGACCTGAGAACTCTTGCCCTGCACGAGTCCGATGCACTAACCGTGACGGCAGGCGCAAATTGAGACGCGGTCCGTCAAGCGCTTTCGCACAGTAGTCACGCGTCAAACAGACAACATGCGCATAGACAGCAAAAACACATGACAGTAGCAGTACGAATATAGCAACAGTGGTAGGAAATCGAAAAATAGCTGGATAAAAATCGAAAATTCCTTTTTTTTTTTAGATATAAACTTGAACCTTCACACAAACAGTCAAAAACAGATTGTTAATTAAGGCATAGTACATCATATGACATGTTTTTCACCCGTTAGTTCACATACAGGAGCTCAAACATGACCAAATTTCGAAAAAATCCCGACTTCATTTTTATCCGAATATCTCCCGATTTGACGTTTTGGGAGGAATTTGATGGAATAAAATATTGTAAGATTTGTTAACACAATACTTTGTCTTAAATACGCCACAGGTTTAAAGGTTATTGAGAGTTTGTGAGCTATTACATTACAAAATGGCGGACACTGTTCACAGAAAAATATTCACATAAAGTAGAATATAAATAGCGTTTTAAGCCCGTTTCACACGGTACTTGATCCAGTACAAGGTCCAGTATACATACTAGCAAGTGTACTAGCTTTCCAGTATCGTACGAATAGAAACAGTGTTCTGGCTGGCAAGCATGCTAGCCAGTATACTCGCTGAGCTACTGGATTTCATTCTTGATGCGGTACTAGACTTCTAGTAGGACCCAGTAGTCATCGACCAATCAAGTCACGTTACAGACGCTGTTCGAGCTTCTCTTTTTTTAATTAGAATGGGAACATATGGAATAACCGATTGATAGCAAGCACAAGGTTCAAGGTGATCGTGTGCAACCTTCTTCCAGGGCGGTTCCCATCATTCCGTCCTCAAAATATCAAGTAGCGGCCAGCACACTAGCTAGTCTTGTGCTGGATCAAGGATCGTGTGAAACGGGCTTCACGGAAAGTCAAGTGACTTAGACCAGAGCATTCTTTGGAGACTTTTAAATGTGAATCTGAAGAGAGATTAAAATTCCGTTCGGGACGTATACACATGATCCGGGGTCCGGCTCCGGGCGCCAGGGGCCGGAAATGCCGCGAGTCGCTTACTTCGCCCAAGTGACACGGACCGCTTCGAATTCGTCACTTTCCAGCTGTAAGCGTAGTCACTAACCTCCACCACAGGCTCAATCAAGGCGAAATCGCGAGAGTATACTGAATCGTGCGAGAGGATAAGGGTACACACGTCATCGCGTTCAAAAGCTATTTTTCTTTGCATACGCCTCGGAAACATACTTCATATTCACGCCCTTTAAAAAGTGTGAAGTCTTCCTAGGGACCATATATTCCTCCCGAAAGACACCAGTTGTAATTGTTTTGCATTTGCAACTAGTGCATGTTTGGTGATCTTCACCCCCTGCCATACACCCTCGTGGTCGATCTCATGGTAATACGTACATGTAGATGAGTAGGCGAATAGCGTATACATGAGCAATTTTCAAATTTCTATTTTATCTGTTAATTATTAATTATTTTTAATTAAGTTTAATTAAGGGAATTAAGGATCCTGGGTGGCGTAGTGTCTGCGCAGTGGCCCGAAAAGCCAAAGGTCCGTGGTTCGATTCCCGGTCCACGTAAATTTTATCTCATGGCAATTAATGTGTAGGTACTCTTTAACAAGGCGGGCGGAAAATTAATACCTTCTTGGTTTCCATAGACAGTTGTATTAACGAGACCGCTGTCTTATATTGTTAATAATGGCAATATCGTGAACTGTTTTGAAATATTAACGTTGGAATAACCTTTTCGGGTGTGTTTAACCACGTGGGCTTCTGAATTAATTTAGCTAATAGTTTTATATCATTTCCTTGGACTTCTCGGCCCTTTTCACAAATCGCCTCTAGTATTATTATGCATAATGTCTTGTTATGAATTATCACGTTTTGAGCTTAAATAAAAAAATTAGAGGCGAAACATACGTCAGTGACTGAATGGAAAGAGTATTTGGCGGGATTTTCATCAAAAAGATTAAATATCAGCGCATAAACAGCGCTTCAAAAAAAAATGAAACATAATTTGCAAACAATAAGCTAAGTGCAGTGGTACCTTGAGATACGAGTTTAATTCGTTCCGTTACCGAGCTCATAAGTCAAAATACTCGTATCACACATCAATTTTCCCCATTGAAATCAATTGAAATGTGATTAATTCGTGCCAGACCCCAAAAAAGCATTCCAATGTTTTTTTAAATAGTTTTCAACGTAAAAAATATATTTATATTGAACAAACATAGTATAAAAACAAAATGAAACCTAATAAAAGATAATTTAAAGTAATAAACATATTACGAAGTCGATTAGCGTGTGGTAAGTACGTATTGATTTTTTCATTCCCCTCACTTTTGCTTCACTTTTTCTTCTTCAGTAGTTTTTTTTTCTTTTTTATCAAGCTTCCGTCACTTTCATCCGCAGGGCGTTTCATCAGAAACCTTTCGAAGGAGCTCTGTTACTTTCTCCCCTTTCGAATGTTTCTGAAATGGGTTAGGCAAGTGTCATTAAATAGCGCTGATGCACGATCAGTCACAACCTTCTCCGGGTGGTTCTTTTCAAACAAAGTCCGAAACCTCATCCACTTTCAGGCCCATGGACCTTCTGAGATACACAACCTCTTCCAGTACTTCCTCTTCAGTTCCAAATCCTTCAATTTCCCTTTCAGTCACAGCCCCAGGCCACCGGTTTTTCCATGCAGAGATCAAGGTCCTTCTTCAGGGTTTATAGGAGTTTTCATTTTCATTTTCCCTGACTTTTCCAGGATTTCCAGACCATTATTAGTGATTTTCCCTGACTTTTGAGCGCCTGAAAACTCAGAGATTTCGGTCATTTATAGAGATAAAAGTGGTCGTGAGAAAACTAAGAAGTCTAAACTTATGAAAAATTGTAGGTTTATTTTCATATTAATCATATGAACTCTTCCAGTAATAAGAGATCAAGGCCTTTAAGTCAACAAAATAAAAATTATCATTCCTCACATTCATATGCTTTCAGAAAGGGTTTTAATTGCAGAAAAATATATGCAAAGACGGCTAACCTGGCTTTTCCATCAAACCTGATGACATGTTAAAGTAGTTCTTTGAATCAATCTTGATTTTTTCTTCCTCACGTATTTCTACAAAATTGGCTAAGTGACTTCAAATTTGACTGAGAATAACATTTTCGTCTCCAAAGAGACAAAGCAAAGCATTCCTGGCAAAATCGCTAGCGAATGAAAATGAGAATATGAATGCGCACACCTTTCGCCAATCTTTTCACCAAATCCAGAAATAGGGCTGCCTCCTCGACAGCGAAGCCGGCCTGAGGCCAGCCGTCCCCTCCCCTTCACCCTCCTCCTCCTCCGCTCCTATGTGCTGTTTTTCATCTCTTGGCATTTTCAGGTGATAAATTTAAACATTTTTCGATTTTTCCCTGACCACACATTAAATTCCCTGACTTTTCCAGGATTTCCATGACCGTTTTCCTTTTCCCTGACTTTTCCAGGATTTCCAGGTTCCTATAAACCCTGTTTTTGTAACACCCCGCCAGGCCATATCAATAATTTTGAGGCATATGACAATGTTGTAGTGGTCCTTCCAGAACTCTCGAAGGGTGAGGTATGTGCTCTCCGTAGCCTCAAAGCAGCGCTGAAACGTGTGTTTGGTAAGAAGTTTCTTGAAATTGGAGATCACCTGCTGGTCCATGGGCTGTAAAATAGGGGTGGTCTTGGGTGGAAGGTAGAGAACCTTTAAAAAGTTGAACTCTTCTAGGATGTCGTCCTCAAGGTTTAGCGGGTGGCAAGTAGCATTGTCGAGGACGAGTAGGGCTTGATGGGATTATTTATTGACCTCGAGGTAATTTTTAACGGTAGGACCGAAGACCAAGTTGACCCACTCCACAAAACATTTCCTGGTGACCCACGCCTTTGGGTTTGCCCTCCACATAACCTGTAGCTTCTCTTTTGCAGTCGCCACTTGCATTTGCACACAGTGCGAGAGTCAACCTATCCTTCATGGGCTTGTGGCCTGACATCTTCTTTTCTTTTGCCTTTATATAAGTTTTGCTTTATTTGCTATTTATTTATTTTGCTTTAAGCTTTATTTAAGTTTTGCTTGGAATTTTCTTCCAGAAGAATCCTGTCTCGTCACAGTTGAACACTTGTTGGGGGATGTATCCATGGGCTTCGATCAATTCAGCAAAAGTTTACACAAATTCCTCAGCCGCCATAGAATCAGAGCTCGCTGCCTCACCGCGCCTGACAACGGAGTGAATAGCGATCCTTTTTTCGAACCACCCCGATTGGCTTTGAACTGCTCCTGAGATGAAGTACCAGGGCTCTGCTGTATAAATGACTTGCGCCTTCTCGCAAATTATACTCTCAGTCACAGTGTCTCCAGCGAGCTGCTTCTCAGTCAATCACAAAAGCAGCAGATTCTCCATCTTTTCATGGAGAGAGTTGCGTAGCTTTGAAATGATTTTAACACCCTTAGCAGGAGTAATAGCCTTTATCGAGTCCAACTGCTTCAGAATAGTACATATCGTAGAAGTTGTGCGATCGCACTGAATTGCCAAGTCTATGACACTTACACCTTGCTCATGTTTGTCCATTATCTCACATTTTAATTCCATGGGTATCATCTTTTTCCTTTTCTCACCTCTGTTCTTTACACTCATCTTCTTAGGACTCATGGTTATACGAAAGAATTACCTAAATAACTATTTAAGTTCCAAAAACCACACAATTAAAACAACTTGACAAAGATGCTTGTGCATCGAAGTGACCACGTGAACTGAACGCGGAAGACTCGCAGATCTAAGCGGTGGCTCGCTGTGCCAACTGGCTGTGACGTCACCGAGGCTGGATCGTATCTCAAATTTTGAATCGTATATCAGAACCCTAGCGACGGCTCGTACCTCAAAAAACTCATGTGTCAGGGCACTCGTATCTCGAGGTACCACTATATACCAGAATTTAATTCAAGAGAAATAAAAAACGTCATAAATGAAGTCGAATGATATGAATAGGGTTGAGGATGGTGCGAAAAGTAGTCCAAATACTAAAAAACCTTTAACTACCACTACTAAGATTAAATTTCGGATCAAATATAGATGCTACAATATTTCTCAATGACTACGGAAGGAAATAATTTTTAGTTAACTGTCAAAACCGTTCACGGAAGCTCACGAAAAAAATCACGGAAGTCATAAAACAAGTAAGAGGAGAAGAAAACTTAATTATCTTAGGATACTAGAACGCTGTCGACGGCGAAGGGCAATATGAAATAATGAGTGGAAAACAAGGATTGGGAAGCCGAAACGAAAGAGGAGAAAGGCTGCTGGAGTTCTCCACACAATATAAGTTAGTGGTAGCCAACACATTGTTTAAAAATCACTACCAAGGAAGGTATTAACACGTGGAAAATGCCAGGCGACAGAGGAAGATTTCTTGAAGAACAAATGGCAAGTAGAAAACTGAAGGAGGCTCAACATCAGCTGGCATTTCAAAAAGCAGCGGAAAACAACATAGGAGAGGACCTGACTTAGAAACCAGTAGAAGAGCGTTGGGAATACATTTTATGTGGACTGCAAGAAGCCGCAAATGAAGTTCTTGGAAGAAGAAAAGTTGTTAAGAAGAAACCTTGGATCTCGGATGAAGTCTTAGACCTGATTGAAGAGAGAAGAAAGTACAAGAATGCGAAAACTGGGAAAGGGAAGCTTTCTACAAAAGAATATAGAACGAAATAACTCGCAAAGCCAGGAAAGCTAGAAAAAATTATGAAGAATCTATGCCAAGACGTACAAAACAACTTTGCACTTGGAAAAGTGGAAACTTTCTATAGGATAGTGGGGAACCACTTCAAGGAACGGAGGGCAAGATGAAATGCCATAAGGCACAAGAATGGAGAACTTTTGATCAAAAATGATAACAAAGTGAAGAGATGGGAAGATTATCTGGAAGAGTTATACAACGGGAACAATCTCAGCACGAAAGTTGTTGAAGAAGAAAGCGAAGTCGAGAAGGATGATATGGGAGCATCAACATA
Organism: Platycnemis pennipes; assembly: GCA_933228895.1. NCBI lineage: Eukaryota > Metazoa > Arthropoda > Insecta > Odonata > Platycnemididae > Platycnemis > Platycnemis pennipes. The sequence continues at coordinate 170,410,114 of OW121847.1, forward strand.
GAGATCGGAATTCGACGCAGCAGTAAGGGACCTTCGGATGAATAAGGCTTCTGGAATTGATGATATACCCGCAGACCTGATAAGGAATGCGGGAGAGAGGACATTGGCCCATCTTTACAAGGCCACCTGCGACATGTGCTCAACAGGATAAATACCCAGGGACATCGAGAAAAACATCATCATTCCTAATCCCAAAAAGAAAAGAGCGGAGAAATGCGAAAATTTTAGGACTATAAGCCTCACGACACATACATCGAAGATATTGACAAGGATAATATACATAAGAATAGAACGAAAAGCAGAGGAGTTCCTGGATGATGATCAATTCCGATTCAGGAAAAGTAAGGGTACAAGAGAAGGGGGATATGGAAATCGAAAATGATCTCACGTAAGATTTTGTTTACACGTGTGATCGAACTTGTACTACCGTTTTAATAATCATCGTCTCGTATTTTTAGAACTGAAAGCACGTATTTACTGCAAGCTAGTGTGCTACAGCTACCTCTCGAACTGAGTCTCGGAAGTTAAAAAAAACGCGAAGTAAAATCTTCCGAAAAACATAGCCTCGGATTCCTTGTGATGAGCAGAATACATGGTGATCATGAAATTTAACACTACTAGGCAAATATCGCACTAAGGATATACACAAGGGGCACATTGTACGACTGATTCACAACTAAATAACTAAGATTCACAAGTGAATGTTCAACGAATTGACGGGGCTTATTCTATGCACTTCGGCGACGGACATTAGTTATAGTTGATGAAATGTTTTGGTGAAATAAGGGCGGGAAAGACAGCCCGGTATAAGTAATGGTACTTAGAAAAATGACGAGAATTTCCTATCCCAGTTTCTCCCTGACTGTTACGAGAATTCCCTGACTATTCCATGACTTTTCCATATCTCCAAAATTCCCTGACAATTCCAGGTTTTCCCTGACGATCGCCACCCCGTTAATGCTATTGGCTGATGATATAGCACTCATAGCAGACACAGAGAGGGATCTGAATAAGATGCTAACAATCATGGAAAGAACAATGGCCAGATATCAGCTGAAGATCAATAAGAAGAAGACTAAGACAATGGTGTGCAGCAAGAGTGAAGAGGCGAAAACCAACGTTAACCTAGGAAGACAAAAACTGGAAGAGGTGAAAGAGTTCTGCTACCTGGGAAGCCGAGTAACCAACCCATGGACGAATCAAGAAAGAAATAGTCAGTAGAATAGCTCAGGCAAAGAGGGCATTCTATCAAGAGAGGAATGTATTTACCACTGGAGATACAAGCGTAGAAATAAGGAAAAAATTCATCAGAACGTACATCTGGAGCATGTTTCTTTAAGGCAGTGAACAATGGACGATCCAGCAGCAAAGAAGAAAAGGGTGGAAGCATTCGAAATGTGTGCTACCGAAGAATGAAGGAAATTAAATGGATCGACTGAGTGACAAACGAAGAAGTCTTAAAAAGAGCGGGAAGAAAGAGAAGTCTACTGAAAACATTAAAAAGAAGACGGGGCAACTTAATGGGCCACACCTTAAGACACGATGGCTTGATGAAGACAATCGTCGAGGGAAAAGTGAACGGGAAGACGGCAAATCAATGCCTCGTATGAGGTATATGGAGCAAGTTGTGAAGGATGTAAAAGAGAGGAGCTACGTCAATATGAAGAGGTTGGCCGATAGAAGAATATAGTGGAGGGCTGCGTCAAATCAATCCTAGGATTGTTGACCAATAAAGATGACGATATGAAAAACGTTTGGAAGAGTTTCCGGAATAATGAGAGATTCATGACTCGAAACAATAAATGGTGAAAGGGGTGCATTCATTTTACCAAAATTGTGCTTTGTCATGTACTTCCTCGGTTCCGAGGCTTAATTTCGATATTAGGTCCGGCGCTATTTTTCTGGCGTGTTCTGCTGATGGCTGTCGGTGCCGGCCAATCATCGTTCAGCTGTACATCACGTGATCAAAAGTCTGCCGCGGACGAGTCAATCTGCCATGGTCCAGTTCCCCGGTTCTGCTCTTAGATACATTTCCTTAGCAATATTTGCCAAAACAAAGAGTAGATATCAATGTCCTTGGTATCGAAAGAAGGTGCCTATCAAGACATGCAGATCAATATATTCGCGTCAATGCGGCTGCGCTTTGCTCGACTTCGTGTACGATTTACGTGTTGACAGGTGGAAAAGTACGACGTAAATATAGTAAAATATACGTGCAAACCCCGGCGGCACGAACAAGTTAAAATGTACCGATCCTAGCGCAGCAAATTCCGTTTTCACCCGAAGGTGGTACAAGATCTGGTACATGGTCATCTGCTAGAGGCGTGGCAATCGGCGTCGCAAAAAAAAAACTATTCCGGAATGGGAGACTGAAGGCAAGGATGACAGCACGTGAACCAACACCCATCAGCGAAGCCAACTCATACGAACCCCGCTCCCTAGGTGACGTAACGATGATTGTATGTACACCTTCCCGTTCATGTCTAACGTACCGTAATATCCAGTCAGAACTACGCTCATCTAAGTCACGTAACGCTGCAAATTACACATCTGCTTATGTAAATGATAGAACAGTCATTTTTCATTTGTGCCTTTTTCCTCAATACAATCGTTTACTTACAAACTAGCCGAAAGCACCTTTTCTTCAAGCGCATGAACACATACTTAAATATGCAAATAAACAAGCATGAACTCGGTTAATACCAAGATATGGCAACGTTAATTTTCAAATACATATGCATTTACATAACAGGTCAATACCAATGGCATTATATAAGGACGGGGCTGATATAGCGCTATCCACCGTGTTCTGCTAAAATTAAGGCCGCAGATTTGTGGACTGGCCAACTGTGCTATCACCTCTGAATACTCGAGCTGCACGTATTGTTCCATGGCGGTAAACGTCGTTTGTCGTCTGACCATCGGATTTGTGTTGAAATGGGTGTGCGTGTTGTTCTCTACTCCATGACTGGAGCACACTAATACCCGAAGGAGGTGAATAAGTGGGAATGCTTTGGCATCAGCTGCTCTCGCTAGCGGCGTGTTCGAAATACGTAAATTGGGATCGAATCACCAAAAGAGAGCTGGGTTCACTAATGACTTCAATCATTTACTGCCCGTTTGTATTATAGCTTACAGATTCATAAATATATAGGCGGAAATGGAATATAATCCCATCCGCAGCTGAACCCTCGGAACCTCAGTTGATTCCTGATACGGGGTATAAAAATTATTTCTAAAGTTTTCATGGCTAATGAATATTTAATAAATGGTTAATAATAAATAATAAAATAAAATCAAAATAGTTTACACAACTTAATGTGGAGATGGAAACAAGTGTCACAGAGTTCTTATCATCAGAAAGAAATGAGCATCGCCTTTTTATAAGAATAAGAAATAAGAAAATATTAATGACACTATGATGATTAAGTACAAGTTTTTCACTTTAATGAAACCTGAGGTATGTAAATGCGATGAACTAGGGTTTTTATCGCAACCCAACAGTAAAATCTTTTCTTTTTCCCGTCAACTTTTTCTGGACATCGAAACTGCCATGGAATCAGGAATCCAAGGTTTCAAATTACTCATTGGCTAGGCAAGCTCACGGTTGAATCCTGAAGCTACATTTTACGAGTATATTTGCCAATTAGTTACTAATAAAAACTTAAACGCATTGAGCGTAAATGGCTCAACTGCTTCATCACGAGTTCCTAGCATAAATCTAACCGCCGTGTTTGCCACATTTGTCACCTCACGTTGTGCTGATTTTCTCATAATCCAGGGGCCACAGAGAGGAACGCAAGGTACCGAGCTCCTTTTACGCATGAAGAGAACATTCTCTCCATTTTCACAAATAATGAAGGGAACCAGAAACTCCTTTTTCACTCCACGATCCACTTTCCTTCACCCGGATTCTTTTCCACTATCAACGGGCAACACCCGAGACAGCAGCGCCACATGCGGCAAGTGCCGGAAAGTGCAATATCCTTAGAATACCGTTTGGAGAAGAGACTCTCTCCCGAGTCCAATCCCCTTTCAAGAACAGACACCAACTATCTGTTCTTGAAAGAATCATTTAATCTTCACGGCTTTCATCGCAGGCATTATGTTTCGGTATAAGAAGAAAGTAACTGCGACTGCTTCAAATGCACTTCTTCATTACATTTCTGTTTCTATAGCCTTACCTTCAGCCTTCTTTCGGACGTTCTCCCGCAGGTAAAGGTAACTACTCCGGTGAAACGGATGCTGCAGTTAACTTATCGATTGGAAAATATTTATGAAAAATAATATTCAATATTTCACTGATAGTTTAACTATAGTTTCAAAAGTATTTATCAATAAGACTAAATCCTGGACACGCAATCCTGATTAATGTGGGCATACATTTATTTCTAACTAACATAAAAAACTATTAATCATAGACGGAATGTGTACTAAAATAACTCTAGTGCATCTAACTACCGATAAAAAATCCGAGTGATGGTAGGGCGCATTCGAGGAAATTTCATCCCCGGAGACAGGTTCTGAGAAACGGAGTGGAGCCTACAAAATAAGACGGAATGAGTATTAAGAGGAGATTGAGAGGGCAAGAGTAGCGAAACGCTTGCGATTCATGCAGCAGGCAACCACCACGAACCGTTCAAGGCACGCGGCTGCATCCACAGGAGAGGGTCTAAGGAAAAACATTTCAAATTAAAGGTGAAACCACGGAAGTTGCTGGCGCCAAGGCCGTTGGAAACAAGGGCATCGATCGCGCATCATGGGAAGAGAAGTGCGCGTTTGCAATTGGTCGCCGCCCACCGCGCCACGCTTGCTCCATCGAGAGGACGAATGAGATGAGGCGCCCAACAGAGTGCGCGAGAATCGATTCCATCCCGTTCGATACGCGACCTACTTACGACGACCTCGATACCGCCGCCGCCGCCGCTGGGGAGACGGTCGAAGGGGCCTCGGAGGGCCCAGCCACGGAATTCTGTTCAATGGCGCTTCATTCGAGAGACGAATCTTCAGCGATCGGAATTCGCTTCGGCGGAGGTGAGACACGGCCGACTCAACATTCGTGCTCTACCGGATTCCTTCACAGAATCCAAAATATTACATTCTGTTTTAAACAAATTAGTTTCCTCTGCACCGCCATTAGCCGTACGGATTCCTACGAGGTCAAATTTTTGGGTCAAGCAGCGCGCGGTTCAGGATGAAATGAGGTCATAGAATGGACAGCGTGCTCTTAAAATTCTAGAGGAGTAGAAGATTCCTTGTTTTGAAATGAGGGATTGGAAGACGGAAATTAGTCAGCATTACTTGTTTTAGGAAAGGTTTTGCAGCGTCTTCTCCCTGGTTGTATTTATGACTGAAGTGCCCTTGCATTGCTGACTAAAACATAATCATTTCCCGCTTCCAATTACGTCGGGAGGCACGGGCAATAATCACGAGGCTACAGTGAGGAAATGAATGAATAGTTGGAACACTCAAATGAGATTGATCTCAGTGCAAATGCTAACGAAGATGAAAATGAAGTCGACAAGGATGACATACAGGAATCACAGCACTGAGAACGGAACCCGATACTGAGAGACAAGCGAAGGAATGAGTCTGATGGAATCACTGTTCTTGCCATTCGAAATGAAAACGGGGAAGAGAATGAAAAACCAGACTGCGAAATTCTCTTATATGTTACGTACAATGTTACGTGTACTCAACTGCTGAGAGTACACGTCACATTTTACGAAGATCAAATTGTATTGCCCTTACACACCCAAAAAGAAGAAGGCAGTGAATTGTGAACTTCGCGCCGTAAGGATCACACAGATGCCTAGAAAATAAAGACAAGGATCAGAAGTACCAGTTAAGTACAACAAGCAGAGGAATTCCAGGGTACACATCTATGTATGTACCTACTTGAATTCAAGGGAATCAATTTTGGCCGCTATGCCCCTCGTAGAGAAACTATGAGAGAACTCACCGACGCACAGTGGTCAGAAATCGAAAAAATACGAACAAAATTCCAAAATAGCTGTTTTTAAATATAAACTTGAAACTTCATACAATGGCTAGGAAAATATTGCTGATCAAGGAATACTGCATCATTTTCCATGATTCTCATCCGTTTGTCAGCTACAGTTGCTCAAACCTGACCAAATTTCCAAAAAATCTCCTGAACTAATTTTTCTCCGAACATCTTCCAAGTTGATGGAGACGTTGTGGGAGGAATTTAATCGAATTAAAAATACCATGATCTTTAACACAATTTTTTCCTTTACAATACCTAAGCTTCAAATATTTTGTGAAGCATTTTAGTGCTATTCCATGACAAAATGGCAGAGGCAGTTTTCAGACAAAACCTCATAAAGTAGACAATATCTAGCGTAATAGGGAGACCAGTCAAGTGACTTGTATCAGATCACTCGTTGAAGACTCATAAACACGAAACTGAAGATAAATTAATAATAAGTTTTTCGACGCCGAAATATAGGTACATAAGATTTTCCGTCCGGGGTCTGGCTCCGCGCGGTGGGGACTGGAAGTACAGGGACTCGCTTCCTTAGCTCAAGTGACATGGACCCTAAAGCTCCCAATTCGGCCTGCTTCAGCTCTACTCATTGTCACTAACCTCCTTGTGACTCCATATTGGTGAAATCGCGAGATTATTGAATCGTGCGAGGGGATAAGTTTACGCGGAATCGCGTTATTTAATTTGCGTACGCTCCGGGAATTTCCTTCTTATTCACCCCCGTTCGGCCCTTGAAGAGAGTGGAGTCTTCTCAGGGACCATATAACCTCCCAGAAATGCACTAGTTTTCTTTTGACTTCCTTCCGCCCCCTTTCTCTTTTTATGCACCCGGCAAAGAGATGCACCGACGTAGTCAGATCCCTCGCCCGCCCAATGCGCTCGCGCAAGAAGGGACATTATGGACCCGCAGAGCCTTTGGCAGGCATTTGGGTGAACAGTTTTCTTGTCTTTTGAATAATATATTTTGAAATTCACTATTAGTTAGGCAGTAGTGAAGAAAAAGTGTACCCAAGTGACTTTTCAGGATTTTAAAATATTTCTTGCTCTTGTGTTTGAAGTTTGTCGAGCCTCAACACTGTTGATTGCGCTTTCTGTGCGTCGCTCAGCATTATTTTTTTATTTTTGTGGTCTATTCCTTTACAAGGTGGGCGGAATATTTTTGTATTATTAGTTTCCGAAAAATATTTGTATTTACGACACCTTAGCGTTGAATTGCTTTTCGATGTAATGTCGTAAAGTTTTGAAATATTATCATTGCATCCACTTTACGGTGTATCTTTATGTACACATCTGTTTCATTTTAACTAATATTGGTCAACATCAAAATTATATTTCATAAAATGTCTCTGGTTCCCTCGGCCATTTTCACAGTTCACTTCTGGCTTTCGTGTTATGCAATGGCTTGTTATAAATTCTGAGCTCGAGGTAGCAGTTACAGAGGCGCCGAAAGTGTCAGTGACTGAGAAGAAAGAGTATTTGGTGGAATTTTCAACGATAATATTACATTTAGGGCCTAACATAGATGCTATACAAGCTCTTAATGTTTAGTCACGAAATGATTTCAGTGCCCTATCTAAAACGCTGGGAAGAGCGTTTCCGGAATAATGAGAGATTAAAATTTCGAAACAGTAAATGGTGAAAGAGGTGCATTAATTTTCCTAATTTTGCACTTAATCATTTATCAAGCACTTATAAATTCTGTTTTAAGTCTCGGTCAAGGTGGATTTTTTCTCTGTGGAAACTCTGCTATCGTGCAATTCAGCGGGTAACCCCGCTATGTTATTTGCCATTAGTTTGCGATCCTCAATTTGTTCAAGTAAGCACCTTTGTGTTTAAAGGCGGCCTTAACTTGGTGGACAGTGACGATGTGTGCTCGACTTCGGCTTGCCTGTGACATTGTAAGCACGGCAGGCACGTAGCATATTGCTCTTGAAGGCCTCTAGAAATCCACAGGGCAGAAGGAAGCCTTAAAAGGACAATTGGTAGAGTATCTGGCCGGGAAACAGGGGGTTCCGGGTTCGAGTGCCGGTCTTGGTGGATTTTTTCTCCGAGGAAATTCCGCTCTACACTCTTTCTAACCTTTACTCGCTTCATGGCTTAATGGATACCAACCATCTACTAATACGTGACTCTTATTTCTAACGTGTCTCCGTGAAGTGGTGGCATTGTAGTTCTTAATTGCTTGTAAGTAGTTCATATTTGACGATCCTTACCCTCTGCCACACACCCTCGAGGAGACTTGCGTGGTATCACGTAGATGTAGATAATAACCGGTTGATAAGTATTTTAAGATCTTGCATAATCCTTTATCTAAATTTAAAGTCTCACGCTTCCTAAGATAGACCGAAGAAGAAACATTCCCAATTTCAAAACCGCTGCTGCGTAAATGGCATTCTAAACTTCCAAGAGTGTAAGGGAGAAAGGAAGGATTGCGGAAGCTAAATTACTAGAAGAAATAAGAACCACCATTCGAGCTAGGGTCACAAAAGTTAGGTATATTAAAATGGAGCAAAAGTGATGCTCACCTAGCTGAGATATCATGTGAGAAGACTTTGTCTATTGCAATTTCCACGGAGATGAACAAGAGTCAACATAAAAATCTGATAGCACTATATTTCCATCGCGTATATCCTAGTCATCGCCGAATACTACTAGCTAAAAGCGCAGTATATTCGAATGGTAATATAATCTCCGATAATACGTCCGAAGTAAATCTACTAGCCATAATAAATCACAATGCACCAAGAATCCTAGCGGGTGTTCACTGGTCAACCACTCGGGGATTAAATAAATTTCTCATTAATTTGCAAGTATGTAAGTAAAACATGCAAAAGAATCACAACTAGTGTATTTCTGGGAAGTTATATGGTCCCTAGTAAGACTCCACTCTTTTCAGGGGCCGAAGGGCGTGACTAACATGTAAGTTCCTGGAGCGTACGCAAATTAAATAACGCGATTCCGCGTAAACTTATCCCCTCGCACGGTTCAATTATCTCGCGATTTCACCAATATAGAGTCGGTGGAGGTTAGTGACAATGAGTAGAGCTGAAACACGACGAATTGGGAGCTTTAGGGTCCATGTCACTTGAGCAAAGTAAGCGAGTGCCGGCACTTCCAGTCCCCACCGCGCGGAGCTAGACCCCGGACGCGCGGTCGGCAAATCATTTGTATATTTCGGCGTCGAAAAACTTATTTTTAATTTCTCTTCAGTTTCGTGTTCATGAGTTCAACGAGTGATCTGACTTTGTCAGTCCAGTCCAGTCCAGTTTGACCAGTCACTTGACTGGCCTCTCCCTATAACGCTAGATATTTTCTACTTTATGTAAAGGTTTTGGCTTAAAACAGCCTCTGCCATTTTGTAATGGAATAGACTAATATGCTTCATAAAATATTTGAAGCAATGGTATTGTAAAGGAAAAACGTTGTGTTAATAGATCACGCTATTTTTAATTAGAACAAATTCCTCCCACAACGTCTCCATCAACTTGGAAGATATTTGGAGAAAAATTAGTTCAGGAGCCTTTTTGGAAATTTGGTCAGGTTTGAGCCCCTGTATGTGACAAACGGATGGGAATCATGGCAAATGATGCAGTATTCCTTCATCAGCTATCTTTTTTCGAGTATTTGTGTTAGGTTTCACGTTTATATCTAAAAAAAAAAAGCTATGTTGGAATTTTGTGTAGCTTTTTTCGATTTCCGACCACTGTGCGACAATCGTCACACGCGTTTGAAGTTTAGTGAACGAATTTCACGAAGTTCATTCGATGCCCCGCATTCTTAAGGAAATTGGGCATTTGAAATAGGGACGCAGATTTACCCACAGTTCATATAAATCATGCGTGATATCTGGACCCACCAGCTAGGAAGCAGTAATATATAAAAGAGTGGTGGACTCTTCCGTAATGTTTAACGTCTAAATCTAGAGAGCAATAAAAGAAGTGACAGAGAATTCACACTGAACGATATCCACGGGAAAAAATAACGGCGAGATTAGCCGATGGCATCATCGGGTGTTGATGCAGTCACATTCATCTTTTTGACATGGCCTATAATGGAATTGCAGCGTCGCTATTTCAATCCTCATGATGGAAAAATGCTTTAAATCCCGATGCAAGCTGGGGATAGATGATTAATTCTCACTAGACTTAGAGAACTGTTAAGAATGGTGAGAAATAGAGGTATTTCTATTTTTATAAAAGTGGATTTGACGTAAAAGTGAGGCTTTAAGGTTTCTATTAGAGAGTGATATGCTACGCGAAATGTGTAGTTTTGTTCAAGTCATTTTAGTTCCAGATGAAGATGACATCTAAGTGGATGCAGTATTCCCTGATTTGAAAAAAAATCGACGAGTTGAGAGAGAATATCCAAAAGGAAACATCAACCATAAGCAATTTTCCGATGACTTAGCAGTCATGGCTGAAACAGAAATTTATAAATCACTTCAGTCAACCCAGAAAATATAATGACCAGATATCACTTAAGGTTTAATAAAAATAATACCAAGGTAAGTGCATGCATAACAATAGAAGAGGTCTAGACCAATGGCAACCAATAGACCAATACTCGGTAAACTAGAGCTAAGAATGGTGAGTATTGGAAATTGAGAAGCTGAAAAAACATCAATAGACAAACCAAAAAGGACTTAGTCAGTAGAATAGCCAGGCAAATAGGACATTCTACCGAAAGGAGAACATACTTGCAGCTGTATATACACGCTTCAAGAAAGGAAACATACTAGAACTTACATCTGGAGCATGCTTCTTTAAGGCACTGACGCAAACAGCAGAGAAGTCGATAGTGGAAGCATTCGAAATATGGTGTTATGAAATGGATAGGGCGAGTGACAAACGGAGTTTGACGACGAGGAGCGGCATAGATCGAGACCTAATGAAAACTTCAAAAAGAAGAGGACAACTCCTTACGGAACACAATCTTATGGCCTGACGAAGAATACGACAGCTCGAGGGGACAGCAAACGGCAAAGGGAAAGGCCATGCAAGAGGTGAAAGGATTGAAGGATATAAAACAGCTGAACTATGTTTGTACGAAGAGGTTAGCAGATATTAAGGCCGCTTTACACGATACAATTTCTTGTACAAACTCTTGCATGAGGAAATTGTACCGTGTAAAGCGGCAAATTGTACGAAAACTTGTGCGATTGTCTGAATGACTGAACGGGAAATAGAACGTGTTCTAATTCCATTCAGACAAACATACAATTTCGTTCAGTCTATACAAGAGTTTGTACAAGAAATTGTGCAAAAAATTGTATCGTGTAAAGCGGCCTTTAGAACGGAGAGCTGCGTCAAACTAATCAGTCCTGATAACTACGACTACATCTACGTAATACCCTGCGAGCCACCACGGGGGTGTGGCAGAGGGTGAAGATCACCAAACATGCACTATTGAAATTCGACTAGTTTACTACATGAAGACATGATAGATAATAGAGCACATGCAGCTAGATGGTTAGTAGCCACGTAGTAACAAAGGGATTATTGGTTGTTATTACATAAATCCTCGCGCCACCGAGTGCGTCCACCGGGTTGCGGATGGTGGGTCGACCTCTACATATAGAGGTTAGCTGCGAGATAAGCGAGTTTACTCGCCGAATAAGCAGTCGTGGACAAAAAGCGACGGCATTCCGAGGTGGTATTGGTCTATCCCTGGGTAAGGTAGGCCTCTAAATATTACAGAACCTGTGAAGATGCCGTGACTTGGCGACGTAGGCCGCCAACAATTACGCTTCCCATCACCCGGAGGAGAGGGCAGCAGCTCTTCTTCACATGAGTGAAGGTGGAGACCACAGTGGTCGGTACAGCGACACTCATTTCACTACAGGCTTGGTCACACTTACGATAACGGCTGTAGTACTGCGATGTGGAAGGATAAGGGAAACCACCACATTATTATCCCGAGGAGTCGCAGCTACTCCACTCTTATCTTTCTTATCAAATCGTGATGGAACCCTATCGAGTAAAATATTCCGGAGGTAAAATAGTCCCCCATTCGGATCTCCGGGCGGGGACTACCCGAGAGAGTACATCAGTCAAGTGTGATAGTCATTTTAGGGTACGAACGTGGAACGTGCGATCACTTCGGACCTGCGGAAGACTGGAGAACCTGAAGGTGGAAATGCGGAGAATGGATCCCGATGTGTCAGGAATCAGTGAAATGAGATGGCCCGAAGAAGGAGACTTTTGGAGTGGAAGTTATAGAATTATTGACACCGGATCACTGAATGGTAACGCTGGAGTAGGCATAATGCTCAGGAAGAGTGCAGGACTGCGTGTGAAGAGCTTCCTGCAGTCGGGGAGGGCGGGCCTTAATGGACCGTTTTTCGTTTGCGGCGTCCTGGAGGGCGGATTTAGGCAATTTTACTTCTGAAAAACCGTCTATCTTGTAGACTATTTTGTGCTTTATAACAGATACTAACAATTCAAGCCATACGAGCATCGTAAGTATATTCTTATGGCCGTTTTTTGGAAAGTGCGCATCCGGTCCATTTAGTCCCACGGTGGGGATATAATGGACCCATGGGTGGGGCTAAACGAACCACAAGCGTTTTTAAGCAAAATGAGTGTTTCGAGCCGGCTTTCGAAAGGAGAAACAGAAAAAGAAGAGAATTAAAAGTAAAAGAAGCGATTTCGCTAACAAAAGTTATTTATTAATATATATTTAGTTCCTCGACAGAATTATGTTCGACTTAATTTTTGCGAGGGGTTTTTCGCTAGGGGTCCGCGCTTCTTTGGAGCTGAGACAGTGCACTTTTGCGGGTATCCGCGGAATCCTACTCAGCTAATAGATCCTCCGTGACTTTCTTCCCCATGGAAGCATAGAAAACGCCAAAATCCATTTAGCCGCACAGCAAACGGACCATTTAGCCCCATAGCAAGTTTTGGCAGTGGGAAAGACGCACAACCTATATCCATGAGTTGATCCCCTGAACTCCATTTTATTTCGAAAGAGCACTACCTACTTACCTATTGTGCCAAAATTCACTATGAAAACTTCACAAAAACTCTCAGCAATCAAAACCTTCAGAGCACTAAATATTTTGAGTGACCACACAATAACAAACACCAAAGCATAAATGGGTTTGCATTTCCACAAATGGCATAAAACGGCTGACGTTCATTTGCATTGCCAAAAGCCGTCTACGGTAAAAATTTGAACTCTCTAGCTCATCAAAAATGAGCGCAAATTAAAATTGAAAAATTCAAATGCGGTCCAGTTAGCCCCACTCTCCCCTGCAGGGAAAGGATTATAATGGTTAAAATTGAAACTAAGCCTACAGATACCACTGTGGTGCAAGTTTACATGCCTACGTCGGACTACGAAGATGAAGAAGTGGAAGACGTATACGAAGATATCACTGAAGTAGTAAGGCATGTAAAAGGAGAAGAAAATTTAATTATTTTAGGAGACTGGAACGCTGTCGTCGGAGGTCAAGATGGAAGAATAACTGGAAAATACGGATTGGAAAACCGTAAAGAAAGAGGAGAAAGACAGCTGGAGTTCTGCATACAACATAGGTTAGTGGTTACTAACACATTGTTTAAAAATCACAACCGAAGAAGATACACATGGAAGATGCCAGGAGACAGAGGAAGATTTCAAATACACTACATTTTAGAGAAGCAGAGGTTAGGGAATCAGGTGAAGGACTGCAAAAGCTACCCGGGTGCAGACATCGACAGCGACCATTATTTATGTGATGAGGAAATTCCTAAAATCAAAAGATTGAAGGAAAATCTAAAATTCAAAAGATTGAAGGAAACAGTAAAGAACATTTGGCAAGTAGAAAAACTAAAGGAGACTCAGCATCAGCTGGAATTTCAGAAAGCAGTAGAAAACAACACAGGAGAGGACCTGACTGAGAAACCAGTAGAAGAGCGTCGGGAAAACATTAAATGTGGACTACAGGAAGCCGCAAAAGAAGTTCTACATTTGATTGAAGAAAGAAGAGAGTACAAGAATGCGAAAACTGAAGAAGGGCAGCTTTGCAACAAAAGAATAAGGAAAGAATTAAGTCGCAAAGCGGGGAAAGCTAGAAAAAATTTGGATGAACAATCTATGCAGAGATGCACAAAGCAACCTTTCCCTAGGAAAGGTGGAAGCTGCCTACAGTATAGTGAGGAACCACTTCAAGGAACGGAGCGCAAGATGCAATGCTATAAGAGACAAGAATGAAGAACTTTTGATTGAAAATGAAGACAAAGTGAAGAGATGGAAAGAATAACTGGAAGAGTTATACAACGGGAACAATCTCAGCACGAAAGTGATTGAAGAGGAAAGCGAAGTCGAGAAGGATGTTATGGGAGCATCACTATTGAGATCGGAATTCGACGCAGCAGTACGGGACCTTCGGTTGAATAAGGCTTCTGGAATTGATGATATACACGCAGAACTGATAAGGGATGCGGGAGAGAGGATTCTTCAACCACAGAAAACACAAAAACTTCCAAGAAGAAACCATGCACAAAAAATTATGAAGGCATCTTCCAAGATGGAAAGAAGTGTGATTATCTCATCAGAGGGTCCAATAGTAAGAAATTTAAACTTGGCGGGGGAACAGAAGGGTTGACGGAAAACAGAGGAGCCGAATGGATAGACATCCAGAGGCGGAAAGTGGAGCTACTCGAGAGGGAGATCAGCACCGATCAGGACTCATCCTTAGTTTTTCAAAAGTCTGCTCCCGTATATGCGGGAACTTACCTCAATGCAAGGGTAGCGTCAAAGATACACGATTTGACTCTGGCAGAGAATGCAGGCAGCGCGTAGCGGTGCTCGAGTGCAATGAAGGACTTACCCGGCAATACAGAGCAGAAACGTCTGAACTGTGAGATCAGTCAACGTACGCACATACTATAGTTCACTCTCGGCATCATCCGTGTCAGCTGATAATTCTCCGCATCATACCTCGTCCACTGCTGCACCATTCTCTCCCCACACCGGTTCTACAACTACAAGGGAGCTCTAACGTGTGTGTGAATGCCTGTTGAACACCATCATTCTTCTTGTAACATTTTTTCTAATGACCTTTTCTTTTTCAATAACTTCCTTGCTTTGATTCTCAACAGCTTTTTCATTGAAAAACATTTTGTTTCTTTCAGAAATGCTCGATAGATCATCAAATGTTACAAACATGGTACGGTGAACTCATTAGAAATAACACAGGGGCGATGATTTTAAAATGAACATAACTCACCTAGCTTTGAGAATAAAACGCTGCTTTGCATACATTGCCTCTCTAAAATGTGTAGACGTCCTCTCCCGCTTGCATTACACTTTACTTAGAAGGTGATCGAAAGACTTCAAACTTATGCTTGCCTAGTCGAAACCTTTATCAGCGTATTTCCTCATATTCTTATATACTCGAAGAAATTCGCCGTCCTAATCCCCGTCTAAATTGTACTCGTGAATCGACAATCTTCTTACGTTGCCTAAGTTTAAGTACTTATGGTAGGAGCTTTCTGAGAGAATGAGTCTTCTGGAGAGTACAGAGGGAGGCATGATTAACGGATGACGGGCAATGTTACACTGTGTACTAAGCTGAGAGAGTATTCGTAGTGAGTGAGGCGGCATAGTGAGGCCTAGCGCTGAAAAAAGGTCCAACTTTTATATCACCACAGCACTATGCGTAACTTTGACACCCAATAAATGCAAAGCAGAACGTTCACCAATAACGAAAGTTTAATACATTGTGATTCACCTTTAATATTAGGTCTACGATTTTCAAGTTGTTTTTACTTTGTTGAAAGACATTATAAACCAAGGAGGAGGGTACACTTATTTGGCAAGACTAATTATGACGGTATGAAAGAGGAATTAAAATAATCGTTTAATGTATTTAGCGAACAAAGCAATGGATTAGATACAGAGGATTCGTGGAGAGAATTGCTTGAGGTCACCCGTAAAGCAGTTACTAAATACATACGAAGTAAATTCATTAGTGATAATAAACAGCCAAGGAGGTATAACGCGGAGGTTAGGAAATCACTAAAGCGACAAAGGGTATGCCACGCTAGGATGAAAAATTCAGGACGGGGGCTATCGGTAGAGGAAAAAATGAGTTAGTTCAAAACTCTAACAAAATCGAGAGCATTAGCAAGGAAATCATGTCGGCAATTCACATTTCAAGAGCAAGATATTAGGAGAATATTTAGATAGCATTCCTAAAGGGTTTTCGTCACATGTGAGAGAGATTCAGGGAAATAGGTCCACAGTGCACACACTTAAAAACGATAAAGGAATTAGAGTCACCAGCAGTTTATAAAAAGCCAATTCTCTACACCTTCTTCCAAAGCGTATTCAACTCATCGTCACACAATGCAGTGGAACCACCGCCGAAAACATTCAGTGAGCAAATACCCGAAATTAAAATTTCATGTCGCGGAATTGAGCAGCAGTTAAAAAACATTAGTAAAAACAAATCACCGGGTCCCGATCAAATTCCTTCCAGAGTATGTAAAACATTAGCTTCTGAAATAGCCCCCTATCTAGAAATAATATTCAAAAAACACTAAAGAACCACACAGTACCCAAGGATTGGAAAGTAGCGAACATTACACCTATTTTTAAAAACGGTGATAGGGAAGAACCTAGTAACTACAGACCCATTTCACTCACGTCAATCTCTTGTAAGGTATTTGAGCACATAGTAGTCAGTTCAATCACGGAGCATTTCGATAGTCAGGGATCTCTCATAAACAGCCAACATGGGTTCCGGAAAGGGAGATCTTACGAGACACAATTAGCTTTATTCGTACATGATATTTTAGTCTACGGCGAAAACAGTACTGAAGTTGATGCGATATTTTTAGATTTAAAAAGGCATTCGATAAAGATCCTCATGATAAAGTAATCTTGAAATTAGAGAGTTTTGGCATAAATAAAGACGTTGTATGTTGGGTAAAAGAATTCTTAAGCGGGCGAGAGCGGAGGGTTGTCATAGATGGTATTATGTCGGACACAATCGAAGTCACATCGGGAGTTCCTCAGGGTAGCGTAGTAGGTCCGCTTCTATTTCTTTTATACATAAACGATTTGGGTACCGTAGTTAGTAATAAGCTTAGACTTTTTGCAGACGATGCGGTAGTGTATAGGGGTATATCAAAAGAAGACAGGAAATCGCTTAGCAAGGATTTACATGCAATTCAAGAGTGGTGCGACAAATGGCAATTAGAACTTAGCCCTTAAAAGCGTGTAGCTATCAATTTTTGGAGGAGGGATAATTCGATAGAGCGATCCTATAAAATTAATAACACGAAGATCGAAAGTGTTGAAACCATAAGGTATTTAAGTGTAACAGTCACTGAAGATTTATACTGGGGTAGACATATCAGAGAAATATGCGGCCGAGCGAAGAGAAAGCTAGGATTTATAAAAAGAGTTCTCAGGAAATGTTATGAGAAGACAAAAGAGCAATGTTACTTTTCAATAGTTAGGCCCCACCTTGAGTATGCAGCCAGTGTATGGGATTCGAATGAATTAGGTTTGATCAGAGAACTAGACAGTGTGCAGCGTAGACCAGCTAGGTTCGTTAAAAGGTGTTACGATAGGTCGAGTAGTGTTTCAGACTTAGTACAAGAATTAGGGTGGGAGTCATCAGATCGTAGGTTAAGGTACAGATTAAATCTATTAGAGAAATTTCAATCGGGTAGCTTTACTGAAGATGTTAGGCACATATTAAAAACACCAGCGTATTATGCTAGATTCGATCAGATAAACAAGATTTGAGTGATAGATTGTCGTACCGATAGATTCAAAATGGCATTTTTCCCCCGTACCTACTATAAGAGAAAAGAATAGGCAGCATAGCAAAGGGATTGGAAGGGGAAATATTTTAGAGTAGTCTGTAGTGAATGATGCATGTATAGTATTTAATCCCTTAAATACTATAGATACTAACATTGTAGTTGCAAACTCTATAGTTGCTTGTTTGCATGTCGGTAGTGCATGCTTGGTGTTCTTCTCCCCCTGCCACACACCCTCGCGGTGGCTTGCAGGGCATCGTGTAAATGTAGACGTACTTTGGTAGGTACTGATTGGTATGCTGTTCAATTCGTTTCCTACATTTTCTGGGCAACTATGCGTCATGACGCCAAGAGACCAAACTGCCATCTCCCTTTTTAAATTCCCTGAGCGAATCAGACCCAATTTTGCTGAAGATAGCACCTTGTCTTGTATTGAATTATGTACTTTTTGAAAACGCACGCGGACCCAAAACTGGACTCGTCCGCATTGCTTAGTCCGCCGCGCCGTGTTATACCCACCTACAACCCTCCTGCCTCTACCCTACCCCTGCACTACTGGCCCCTACCCTACCCTCTACCCACCTGCAGTGCGACCTCAGTTTTGGAGGACGGGGAGCTCTGGAAAGTAGGCGCCAGACTTGGGCTGGCTACTCGAAAACTAAAATCGGTCGAATTCAAGGATGGATACGTCAGGTGTACATTTACCCCCTGCACACTACATCGAAGATCAGACAGAAATGACGACATTTGAGAGGCAGAACGAAGCGATGAGAGGATTAATTCATCCCGCGAACATAACACAAATACGTTAGGAGGTACAACTGCCACCTGCCCCGCATCCTATCCTCTGTCCCTTTTCCAATTAACTCAATGGCTCGTGACCTTACACCCCCCGCCACACGCCCCTGCGGCGGCTCTTAGGGTATTGTGTAGGTACATAGGTACATATGTAGAACGTGCAAACAAGCGCCAAATATGTAGTTCAAACCGTTGTTTTCAAACCAGTTTCAATAATTCAAACTAACCATCAAACTAACTCCCGGGGGAATCAAATGCATTCTACCCTACCTAATACAGCCTTGAGAAGACTAACGGATGCCCATGCGATGAAATATGGGCAATATATTTTGTTGTTAGGTTTGAATGCACATACCGTCTTCATCAGAGGCAGCATAAAACGCAATCTTTTGTACCGAGGAGGAGGCGGGGCCTACCGTGCCCAGCAACCCTCATTTTGTCATCACTGTACAGTTGGCATGCCACTGCCATGGGGGGGGGGGGCGGCCAGCAGAGGAGGTGACAAACACAGCCTTCGGGTGCATGAACAGAGAGTACGGCCGACACCACCGTTGTCTGGCAACGCACGGGGTGAACACCCTCACTCCTGGGGGGGGGGGGGGTAGGGGGGGGGCATGGCACATGGGGTTGGGGGGAGTGATCAATAGGGGTGCGCAGGCGCCGCGGACGCTGCATTCCCGGCGCGGTGCACACGCCTCCCCCGACGAGGGCGGCCTGCACTCCGCTCTTCGAGTGCACGCAGTGATTTTTCACGAAGCGGTGGAGGGAACGGTGCGTCCGCCGCTCTTCACCACGACCTCCCAACGAAGCAGAGCAGGGATTGCCCCCCAACGGTGTCCGAACTCGGGTTCTCCGGAATGAAGGCATCACACGAGCAACGGCCGCTCTCGTCACACTCACACCGTTTGCAAAACACACACACGCGACATTACTCCACTATTGTTCACTCGGCGATTGGGAATCATATCATTTTATAACTAGCTCAAGGTAATCCAATTGCACGCACCCAGGAAAATGCCGATATGATTCTCACGCTCACGTAACAGTTTCTCCAAGATTAAATTTATGGATTAGAAAAAACGTCGAAGAAGACCGGCCAATAGTTAACAATAATTGAAATGTCACGGCATGTCACGCAATAGGGCAGTTACTTTCTTTATCGCCTTGATCGAAAGTTTATAACCTCTGCAGTACGTATTTCAAGTCATTCGATTTAAAACGACTTTCGGTATCTTTCGCCATAAACTAAACAGTGAAAACGGCGAGTGGAGCGACGCAGACCACGGACAAGGCCTTGTGGGACACGAGACAACAAGTGGGGAGGGGAATTGTGGTCGGTCAAATGGATATAAACGTTTTAAATATGCAAGGAATTACCTTTCTCATAAATGACGAAGAAGGTGAAGTCGAAGACAAGAAGCTCTTCGACCAGTATTGGACACGTGAAAACGTCGTGAACAGGTGGAAGAGTCCGCCCCTTAGGAATGTCCTTCTTTGTTCCGTCACGTGGATGTAGCAAGAAGGAGAATAGGTGTGTCCAGCAGAGAGTAAGATTCCGCCACAGAAGGAGAATTATATTCTCAGCCGGAAATATTAGCTTAGCGTTTGAATCGAACAAGCATCAGGCCTTTACCCTGTAACGCCTGGACAACGTCAGGAATTGGGACTTGTAGGGAACTTGCAAAGGGACTCTGAGACAGCTTCTAGCCCCGCCTCAGGTGAGGTCCTTTATTATATCGTGCAATGGTCGCCAGTTAGGAATCTGAACTGATTATATATCGCCTTCAGTGGCACCTACAATAAGGGTACAATCAAGGATCACATTTACATTCGGACGTGCCGCTCAAATAATATAATCATGTATGAGCCAATATTGAAGGGTGCCATTTGGAAAATGCTGCCTGGCGGAGCAGGGCTACTCAATTAGACCCTAAATCTGCAGAAAACTCATTTTTATTATTTTAAAGAAACTATTTTTCACAGCACATTATAGCGTCATTACCATACTTGGAGGACTTGGTTTTACAAAGGTTTTTACTAAAGACAAGGTTTGCATGAAATCGCAAAACAGTCATAAAAAACATAATTTGAGCTCTAGTACAACCACCGTGTACTTAGGACATAAATTCGCAAAGCTCTGCGACGCCGAAATTAACGAAGGAAAATTCTTAGGACCCCATAGAATAGACGGACCCAAATTAAAGAATTGCTGGGTGACGACCATTTCTTTGACCTGTTAGCTGATGATGAACACACGCGTGGCTATCTTTTACGTGTTTGCAATAACTTTTCGGTCAATCCTAAGGCAGAGAACTATTGCGACATTGTACATGACCTCCTGAGATCATTCCACCGCATGGGATGTTACGGCAACAGTATTCCTCGAACGATCACTTCCTCGTCAAACCTTGACGTTATCATCAATGAGCAACGAGAACGCACAATCCAGAGATGCCAATTACGGCTCTCTCTGTCGCACGGAGATAGCGTACGATACGCCTGGGAAACGAAATTCCTATCGTACGTTATCGAAAATGTTATTACGTTTCCAGTTAGCTACCGCACAAAACCTCAACGTACGATAGTAAGCTTGGTATCGTACGATATCCCTTGTTTTAGCAACAAATGCTATTACGGTTCGCAGTATCCCTGTGATAGGTACTTTTATCGCCAGGTTAAGCCTTTCATTAGAAGTGGGTAAAGTCGAGATATCTTGGTATCCTCCTGCCGTTTGCCCTTGAGCTGGCTCTCAATGTAAAATACAGCTGCAGAAGTATATAGAGTATCATGGAAACATATAGTTGCAAGCGTAACAGTAAAAGAACACGCTTTTCATGAATGTTGAAAGGTCAAGAAATGAAAGCAAAAAGTATTAATTAAAAATGCCTATATTCAATGTTAAGTGCTTTCGAAATAACTAAAATTAAATGCATCTGCAATTGTATCATCGTGCGTTGTGCTTCAAAATATGAGAATAAACAGCCACTTGGCAGATATAGAACCAGAGGATGGTGATGCACAAGAACCGCTAGTTCAGAAGAATAAAAGTTTAAATAATATGAGGGTATAAGGGTGCAAGGTACAGAGATATAGGTACAGAAAACTCATTTTCAGTGCAGTATTTAAATTCATTTTCAAACACTGTCGATTTCTAAGACAATATAAAATAGCATAAATTTTCTGCTACCCTGAGTCCATTCGTTTAAGTAGATTTATGAAATTTTAAGGGCCTTTGTAATACCTTTTCCCCTGAAATGAATAAAAAGTAGTTTCTACTCATCCACTAACTTTTTATGTTTCAGACGTCTAAAATTAATGGGGCATTGGCCTATGTTTGCCTACTTGGAGTATATTTGTGTCAAACGATCAGATGCAAATTCAGTTGAGCTGACAAATGATCCGCCATAAAATTCAAATATTCCGTTGAGCACGACAGTGATATTTGAACACTCCGGCTACGGTAATACAGATAAAAATACTGAAACAAATGTATGATGATGCATAGCAAAATGTGAATAAAATGTAATTGTTATGAAATGGAAGAAAAGTGCAAGAGTATGACAAATAAAGTATTGTGCATAATGAAACTCAATGGTAATACTCCACACTAATTTAATGATGGTCGACACGGGTTTCGGCAACTCAGTGCCATTTTCAAGGTGGTATTAGCATTGAGTTATGCACATTACAAACTTCCACAAAGTTACGCCTGAAACGACTTCTTATATTCGTAAAGTATTGTGCCTTTCAATTTGGAATGTTAGTTCTTATATCACCAATAGGTTTCCCATAATCACTTTAATTTAGTATTTACATCACACTACATCAGTGAAATAAAACTTATTTTCCCTTCCCGATTTAATCACACACCTCTAGATACCTTATTAGACATATTAATTTACCTATTATTGCGACGGAAAAAGTAAAAAAAAACAATTATTAACAAATATGAAATAACAATAAATGATTAAAGGATTTGACAATTTCGTCATATTTATTCACGCAATATTACGTTTCCCCGTATCTGAAATCCCCCCAAGTGTATCCCAGAATACTATATTGTGAAGAATTATAACTGCCATACCAATTAGTTAATTAATTATATCAATGTTATTAACTAGAGAGTTTATCACAGAAATTGTTTAGTATTGTTATCATTGAAAATAATATTACGGAAGAGTACGAAAAATAAATTACCATTCATGCGCTCAATTTCAAATGGCTAGTTTCTTACGCATTTTTCTTGACGACAGTCATTTGTTGTTGCAGTAGTGTTTCTTTTTTAATTGCTTTCGATTCAATTCATACATGACGTCACTTCGGACGATATATGTATTCCCGAAGATAGCCGAACCGTATCGAGCGATACCGATGGCGGAACCATAATAATCCAGCGACGTATCGCACGATATCTGGGAGCAGTGGTATCGTACGATATCACATAGCGACGAAAGAACCGTCATTGGCACCCATGTAAACATATTTCGGGAACGGAAAAGTGGCATCAAGGCAATGTGGGAGAGTTGCAACGCTTTCCGCTGGGCCTTACGAAGGGACGCTCCTGAGACAAGGTTACGCATGAAATCGGGGAGGAAATATTTTAGGTAGATTTTATTTACTTGAAATTGGTATTAGCTTATTTCTTGTACCCTCTCGCGTAACGACACATTTTTCGGCTGCCTGCGAGGTTCATATACCATGAACTACCATCACCTTGCTCACATTGAGTGTGCACACTTCTCTTTAGTTCAAACATATTTTTTTCCATTCTACACGGAAAAAATAGTTTGCCAGCTACAACCGAACATGTTTGATAGGACACTATTCGATTACAATTATTACATTTTCAATGGAAATAACTATCAGATATATAACATTTATTGAACGATATGGGAACCGATTATTAAAAATTTCGGTAGTTAAGAATTTACTTGAAAACACGAAACGTTTCGGCTAAAGTTACTGAATCGGCTCGATCGTCGTAAGAGTTTGATAATCTTCACCAAGCTTTCGGTAAATTCCAAGACCCGACTAAGCGTTTGCTGAAAAACATCTCACCCGTCGAGATTCTGCTCGATATATTTTACTATCTTGCATGATAGTCGCACTGTTTACAGAAATGTGTCAATTGTTGCATTGCTTATTGAAACGGAGCAGTGCGCTTCGGAAATACAAGCTCTGCAGAACGGGTTAACAGTATCAGTGGCTGTCAGATCCATCTAGTTGGAACTAGACTCTTCGCGAGAGCATGAAATGAAATTGAATGCTGGATCCAGCCATCTTAAGTGACGTATCCATTACAATTCATATTCGCGCCAACCACTTATTTCTTATCCAATTAAAATTGGATGCCTCATCCAACCTCTTTTTCGAGTGCATGATATTCCATGCATCAGATGCAAGCCTTGCCGTCTACTCTGAGAACCACGTGAATTACCTGCATATGTGTCGCGTGTTTGTTCGGAGTCTGCGAAGTTGAGAACGATGGAGGAAGAGCTGCGAAGCCTGCTCAAGTCCTGGGGTTTCCCGGATTTGGCGAAATCTCTCTTAGGTTATTAATTTTTGGTATCTCACCTTATAATAATGCCATAAAATATAATTACCATTCACTGCTTCAATATTGATAATTTGTGAACATTAAATATGTTTGATTAGTTTAGACATTAATTAGGTATGATAAATTACGATGACTATTCTGCTTGATAAATTTAACCGTATCACCTTTCTTTAGTATAAAATACTTTGGTAAAATAAACTAAAATGGATAATTTTGTTCGATAAATTTAATCATACCTCCAGAATACCGAACAAGTTTGCTAAAATTAACCGAGAAGGCTAGTTTTCCTTGATAAATTTTATCGTACTTTTGATAATATTTTTACCGTACAGTTGAACCGAACCGATTTTATACCAATTTATTTTACCGAAGAGTCTTGATAGAAACAACTGTGACATTCAATCCATGTGAATAGAACTTTTAGATAAAATTTACCAAAATATGATAAATTAAATCATTTTTTTTCAGTGTAGATTCATTAACTTCAAGTAACATCTTGAACTCATCTACGTTTTCCGTGTCCTACAACGCGGCAGGTAAAAAGCACCGAAATACTCCAGCACAGGGTGAAAAGTTCCTGTAAGATCAGAGGCATGTTCCATTGTGTGGCAGAAAAGGTTTGTGAAGCAGTATGATATTTGCAGAGGAGGAACCGGCTTTTCTCAACATTTAAAACTATTACAAACCACAGTAATTATTACAGTTTGTAGACGTTTAATTTGCTGTGAACCCCAGCCTATGATGGCAAATAGATACAGACTCATGTAAGACTAGAAAAATGACTCGCATCAATGACATTCAAATATCCGTTCTCTCCTCTCACAACAACATCCAGACTGATCACAAAATGATTGCAATATAATAATAAACTCCCGTAACATGAAAATAGAATCGCATAACGTACACGAAATAGATTAATGCACATGAATCAAACAGAGAAGACATTAGAATAAGGTTAGGAAAATGAATTTTTCATTATCTAAAAGTGCCAGCCAGCATTAATACCATTAATATGCATTTTCGCTGTGATTTTTAAACCCGTGATTGCATGCTGGACAAACATTTGCTGCGCTTTCCCCACGTAGTACACTCACATTAATCTCTCATTTGATAGGAAGCATGCCCCCTGCCACACACCCTCGCGGTGGCTTGCAGGGTATCGTGTAGATGAAGCATATGCAAGCACTAGTCCTCGTACGTACACACTGGTGACCACCTGTCGCCACACCCCCGCGAGGTGTCTCTTGCAGAGGTGATCGGCACATGAACTCACTTCCTTGCAGTCGAGCGCAGAATGCCCCCCGTGTGGACGCACGAGTCGGGGGCAGAGGCGGTGTCAAGGTCACTTCGGCGCGCATCCCCCGTCGGCGGCGTGGCGAGAGGAGTGGCTTTGGACGGCGGCTCACGAACACTCAGTTGCCTCCGACCATCGGGAGGGTGAAGACAAGGTCTTTCTCGTCTCACGTGCAAGCAGAGCGCTCGTTGGAGCAAAGGCTTGCGTGCGTGTTGGAGCATCAACTTTTGCGTGAAACTCGGCAAGTGCTAACGGAAACTTTTTCTGTGAGAGAGACATTCTTTGGCGATGATTGTTTGTATGGAACTTCGAGTCCACACATGGCACAAGACGTTTTCGAAGCCCCAACGCAGGACGACCGACGAAAGAGTGACGTGTGTGTGACGGACATTTTGAGCTCAGATTGAGTGTCCGTTTAGTGGCACGGACATTAAACATTCCAAAAGGTACCGCTCACGAGAGTGTGACGGACAATGTGCAGATGCGAAGAGTGAGCACGAAGCCAGTGCCCAACATTGAGAGCGATTGGAAACTTCAGCACGGCAACTCAGTAGCCAACAACGTCTTCCCCGTGACCCGTTTCCTGGCCGATTCAGGAGGCTGGTCCGGTGCTCATATAATTTCAATGGCAGTAAAACATTTGCTTGGACACGATTAAATTACACAACATTTTAACCGGATGCCTCAAATTCTCAAATCACATTGAAATATTGCCCTTATGAATCTAAATAATGGCATGAAACATAACATAAAACTTGACTTGATTCTGTTTCTAGGCAACCTGAATGTTGTCACTCTGTGCATATCCTTCGACCTTGGAGATGTTGGTTTTAATACATCTACATAATATCCTGCAAACCACCATAAAGGTGTGTGGCAGGGGGTGAATTCTCGTCAAACATTCACTACATATCATGCATAAAAAAGGATTAGTATTTATATACTGTTCTAAACTACACTATTTCAAAAAAAAGTTAAAATTAGCAAAGCAAAAATGCAAAAACATGCTGTTAAATGGGCTAGCTTCAAGTCCTTATACCAACATTAAAATACCTATACTATGCATTGATTCAATCGAATTGGATACCTTTACCCCTATTCATATCCCTAATTATACGAGGAAAGAAGGACATTTTGAATCTGTCAGTTCGGCATTCACTTTCTCTAATTTTGTGATTATGGTCCAGTCTACCACAGTAAGTTGGGGTTCGGAAAATATTTTTATCGTCATCACTGAAAATATGGTCTTGGAATTTGTTTAAGAGATTAAGTCTAAATTTCAACCTACGATCTGACAATGATTCCCCATTTAATAGACTGGTTACGCTAATAAGGTTATCGTACCGTCCCTTTACAAATCTTGCCGATCTTCGCTGCACACCTTCAAGTTCGTTATTTACACCAATTTCGTAGGGATCCCATACACTGGTAGCATATTCCAAATGAGGTCTAACAAGGGAAAAGTAGCTGAGTTCTCGTACATGATCGTCACATTTACCCAGTACTCTTTTGACGAATCCCAGTTTACGATTCGCTTGACCCATTATTTCACGTATGTGTTTACCCCAGGAAAGATCATGTGTTAGTCTTATTCCAAGATATTTAATGGATTCCCCGTTTGTTAATTCATTATTAATTATTTTGCAAGTGCTAGGAGGAGAGCTATTCATTTTCCAAAAATTCATTACACGACATTTTTTAAAGTTTAATTCTAAATGCTATGTTTCACACCAATTTTCAATTGCACATAGGTCATCATTTAAATATACTTTACGTTTGGGCATAGAATTTCCCTGTACACTACTGCGCCATCGGCCAATAGACGAAGCTAACTTTTTACCACCTTATTGATATCATTTATGTACAAAAGGAACAGGAGTGGACCGATCACACTACCTTGTGGGACACCCGAAGTGACTTTAATTGCCCGTGATGTAACACCGTCCAAAACAACCCTTTGCACCCGATCATGCAGAAAATCATTAATCCATGATATAATGTTACAGTCTAACACATACGATTTTAATTTCAAGATAAGTTTGCTATGGGACACCTTGTCAAAAGCTTTCTTGCTTTCGGAAGCCATGCGGAACATTGGACAATAAATTCTGGCTATCTAGGTGTCCCATGACTGAACTGACAATTATATGTTCCAGGACCTTGCATGAAATGGATGTGAGGGATATAGGTCTGTAGTTAGATGGCTGCTCCCTATCACCACTTTTAAAAATGGGTGTAACATCGGCTGCTTTCCAATCCATCGGTACGAGGTGTTCGGTCAGAGATTTATTAACTACTAATTCAAGGTAGGGGGAAATTTCGGAAGCTAACTCCTTATATACGCGGGAGAGAATTGGATCAGGGCCAGGAGATTTGTTGGGGCTTATATCTTTAAGTAACTTTTCAATGCCATTACAGGAAATATCAATTGGTTGCATCAGCCGCTGATAGAGGGCAGGTAAGACAACAGTTGAGTACCCCAATATATCGGTTGAAAAAGTTTATAATTCTGTGCTATGGGTATTCGCATATTTTGTAGTGACGAAATAATTGTTATTAAACGCTTGAACACCTGTACCATTTCTTGAAACCACTTATTTAATCTCTCTTTTTTACTAGGCAACAACGCACATCCGGAAATTCGGCACTGCTGTTGTGTAGGCAATGGGGTCGTTTACCATATTTTTTTATTGCCGAATCTGATAGAGTTTGTAAAATAAAAATAATCGTATTTTTCCGTTTTGTGATCCGTCAATTATTTCTCGAGTTATAAGCGGCGAAAAACTGATGTTTTTAACCCTTTCGGAAAAGTGGGCGTAGTGCAACCTCTGACGTATATCGACTTCGTCCAATCACAACTGAGCCCGCGAAGCTACTTTGCCTTATCGCAATGGGGGGGACACAGCTGACTCTGCCAATAGGATAGTTGCGACAGCATCTGTGCGAGCAGACCTTCCGAGAACCCCCCTCCACTCCTTTCGCTTCCACGAAAATCAGTCAAGGACGGGAGGAAAGTGACGTCAATATTATCACAGCAGCTTGTTCCGTGGGCGTCACCTTTTGCTTATTTTAATTTTTGATTTATGAGTGAATGGTTATGGTTAGAAATTTATTTTTTCACTAAAATTCTTTTTCTTTTGTTTCCATCTAACGATTCCGTGTACAAAATTGCAATTTCGGTTCCGAGTAAACGCCTCCATTGTTTGTGTTTCAGCGGTCGTAACGGCAGGTGTCGTATTCTTCTATTCTCAAGAACATTGTCAAGGGGACTACATCGTAATATTCGTGGACTTCGTAGTATGATTTGTTGTGGTTTCTCGCGCGTTCGCGAAGCTGTCTTGAAAACATTTCAAGAGGTCTTCGCATTATAGGAGCAAAGGGAAGTTTGTTTCATAGAAGGAGTTTGAAAGGGGGGCTAAGCAATTCCTTTTCAAGATGAAGTTACCTTAAGTTAAACTGTTAGTTAAACTGAAGATGCGGACGAAGACTCTAGTTTACTGATGTTTAAAGTGGAAGGTCGCCGATTAGGAATGTTACGAAGAGGAATAAATTACATCACTTAGATGAATTAATTTCACTAGCAATGAAAAAATAAAGTTTTAATCCAAGACTTTAGGCTTCTTACCCTTGATATTTTTTAGCAATTGAAGTCACTTCTAGATAATTTTACTGCCTATTCGGTAGCTACTCAAAATTGTCAGTCATACCGTAGTATTTTATACGTATCTACGAACAAATATTAAAAATTTTTATTAGCATGATTAATGCACGTGACCTGTTTGAACGCTAATCTAAATGACTCGATGAAAATAATATTTTCTTTACTTAAATATAATATTTTCATATGATTCGCTAATGATGGACTGCCTGCCACAGAATCCTGAATTCCCATCATTTCCCTCGTCTGATTCGACGTTGCCAAATGCACCCCAAAACTTCGCGCGCGATATTTGAAAATTTAAGGAATATTTTATTTCTTCCGTATATACGGAGGAAATAAGTAAATAACACTGGTTGATTTTATCAATATAAACATTGTTGGCTAATATCCACATCATTTCAGTTTCTGGTGAAAATCTGTATGGTAGAAACGTAAATAACACATAATTGACCCTTACGAAGCGGGGTGCGCCATAAGGCCCCGTGTTAAAAAAAACTTTAAATATCTCAAAAACTACATTGAATACTCCAAAAAAATTTCCAGTGGAATTTTAGACCATAATTACAGTAACAAATATTCCAATTATGAAGAAAATCTATGCACTTGTAAATTTCGAACCAACCACCTTAAAAGGTGCCAACGCACTGTGATGCAGAAATACACAAAAGGTGCTCAAAATTGAAATAAAAAGTCTCCATATCGGTTATTTTTTAAAAATGAGTAGTGGTACTAATCGATGACGAACAGAAAGATGCAACTAAGTAGGTGACAAGTACACATCTGGCCTCCTACGACACAAAGTGAGTGCTGGGTAGGTGGCGACTACAACGCATTGGAGCAGCAGCATCGAGTGTCAAATTTAGAGCTGCCGATGCCATAAGTCGCCGTGGCCTCACCGAAATCTTTTTCGTGACATCGCCAGGTGAGTAAAATGAAAATATGGCTCGTAAAAGACGTATTGTGTCTCGGTTATATGCATTTTAAAATCGCACTTAGCTAAAGTAAGAATTTCCATGAATTTTCGCGTGAAAAATTATAAAAATTGATGAAACACTGACAGAGCAGGGCAGAGAAGGATGGTTTATGCTATTGTGTGTTGTAGTTCAGGCTCTGAGCTAATAAGAAAACAAAAACCAGCTGCCGAGAGCCGCTGATATATATTTTATTTACAACTTAAAATATACAACTTGCCCATCTGCTCTGTCGGCCAATTCTGTCACGTGGTGCCGAAACACATCCACATCTACGTAATACCCTGCGAGCCACCACGAAGGTGTGTGGCAGGGGGTGAAGATCATCAAACATGCACTACTGACATGCAACAAGGATATTTAATAGAGACACGCTAGGGAACAGGGTCACATGCATCATGCACTACAGACTACTCTGACTATATTTCTCCTACCTATCCCTTTGCTACGCTGCCTATTGTGCTCTATGGTACGCGGGAAAAGAGACATTTTAAATCTATCGGTACGACAATCTATTCTACTCTCTACTCTTGCTAACCTGGTCAAACCTAGCATAATACGCAGGGGTTCTTAATATAATATACCTAACGTTATCTGTGAACAAATCGGTTTCGAATTTACTTTTAAGGTTTAACCTAAATTTTAACCTGTCTTATGATAGTAATTCCCATCCTAGTTCTTCTAGTAAACTCGTAACGCTAAAGCAATTATCATAACGGCCTTTAACAAATCTAGCGGTTCTCTTTTGCACACGCTCTAATTCTTTTATCATAACTTCCTCGTACGGATCCCATATACTAGCGGCATATTCTAAATGAGGCCTGACCAGTGTAAAATAGCTTGTTTCTCGTATTCTCTCATCGCATTTGCCTAGAACCCTTTTTACGAATCATAATCTACGGTTTGCAACACTAGTTATTTCCCTGATGTATTTCCCCCATGACATGTCTTCAGTGATGGTGACCCCTAAATATTTAATAGATCCTACGTTAGATATTTTCTTTTCTTTGGTGCAATAATTATTCCGGGGAAAGTTATTCTTTTTCCAAAAGTTCATTACCGCGCATTTATTCAAATTTAAATATAGCTGCCAACTATCACACCAATCATCGATCGCATCTAAATCCTCAGCTAAAGACTGACTGTCCTCTTCATTTCTAATTTCCTTATACATTAATGCATAGTCGGCAAAAAGACGGAGCTTGCTATTTTTAACTACTGTATTTAAGTCATTTAAGTAGAGAAGAAATAAAATTGCACATATCACGCTTCCCTGGGGAACACCCGATGTGACTTTTATTTCGCCTGAGCTGACACCATTTAATACCACCCTTTGAACGAGTTTATGTAAGTCTAGTTTATCCAGCCTACTTTATTACTGTCTATCCCGTATGACGCTAACTTCGCAAGTAGTTTACAGTGGGGAACCTATTCAAACGCTTTTCTAAAGTCAAGAAATGCTGCGTCTACCTGTCCGTTACCTTCTCCGGAAACTAAAATATCATGAACAATAAGACCTAACTGAGTTTCGCAAGACCGTCCCTTTCTGAACCCATGCTGGTTTGTTATCAATAAATCCTGGCGATCGGGGTGTCCCATTATTGATGTAACTATTATGTGCTCTGTAATTATACACGATAGTGACGTTAATGATATTTATCTATAATTACATGGCTGTTCCCTATCGACGCTTTTAAAAATTGGGGTCACGTCTGCTATCTTCTAGTATTTGGGAACCGCGCGTTCTTCGAGGGATTTGATAAATATTACTTAAAGATACTTAAGAGGATACTTATGAAAATTTTGGATCAGTTTAGTTAAAAGGCATAGAAACTCAATCTTTCTTCATCTGAAGTATCGATGATTTTCATTTTTATTAAAACATTTTATTCGGGCATTTAATGGCCATCCGTTTGCTTAAAATACGCACTTCCACCCTACACAGCTCAAAACAGAGGTTCGCCTATTCCTCGGCTGGGCTACGTCCTTCTTGCGCACGCGTCTATTTCAGGAGGCCTCCATCTCCGCGATAGAGGGCACCTCAGCTGCCCTAGGCTGCGTCCTTCTCGCGGCCGACCCAAGGTGCGGCTCGCGTTGGATGTGGATCTCGCGTTTGCCTTAGAGAACTTAGATTAGACAGTGTCTCGGATCCTCAAGGCTTTACAGCTCCGAAAAGACCTTGTTTGTTCCTCGTTTCAATTTTACTATTACAGAGATTATGAGCGGCACCTAAAGAACGACTTGGGTTGGCTTGCCGATGAGGCAGCCGTACACTCACGCGAGGCAACTCTACGAGAGAGGTACGAGTGAGGCAAGACGGCCTCGCGAGGTAACGCCGCAAGAGGATAAGATGTCCATGGTAGAAGACGATACTCGCAGAGTGGACGAACCCTCATGCGCTCTCGCCCGGAGCGAAACATTCTCGTCCCGGGCCGAGCGTGCAGTCGCGAGAATAATTTGAATTTTGGACTTCATCTACATAATACCCTGCAAGTCACCATAAACGCAGGGGGTGAATTCTCACCAAACATGCACTACATATCATGCATTTAAAAGGATTAGTATTAACATATTAGTCTAAACTTCACTATTAAATAGATAAAAATAGCAAAGTAATCATGCAAAAACCTCTATCTAACGCCTAAAATCCCTATTTTAAAAATGGGTGTTACATCGGCTGCTTTCCAATCCATCGGTACGTGGTGTTCGGTCAGGGATTTATTAAATAGTATTTCAAGGTAGGGGGAAATTACGGAAGCTAACTCCTTATATACGCGGGAGAGAATTGGATAAGGTCCAGGAGATACGTTGGGGCTTATATCTTTAAGTAACTCTTCAATACCGATACAGGAAATTTTAATTGGTTGTATCAGCCGCTGAAAGAGTTAAACACGACAGTTAAATTAACGGAAGGTGGGTTAAAAACTGTTTGGAAGAAGGAATTCAGAAAGTTAACTTTGTCAAGAGTGCTTGTGGTCATTTCACCCTTATTATTTTTAAGTGAATTGACGGCATACTTATGGCCTAGTACTTCCCTTACGTACGGCCAGAAGACTTTTGGACTTTCCTTCAATTGCTCCCCAAGTGTTTTTCTTTTCTCATCAATGGACATATATTTACTAATTCCTTTCATTTTTGCATGACACATTCGCTGCCGTCTCAGGGATTTTCTCACTTCGGCATTGTAATATCTATTGATCCCAGAGTGTATGATATTAATGAACGACTTCCATGAACCCTCCGTACATAAGTTAAATACATAGTTAAACGTGAGAAAGGGTGTCACCAAAACACCTATGACTAGAGGCCCTCTCTGGTAGAACAGTGCCTCTATCTTTGACGGGTAACAAGGGGTTCATTCAAAGTAACGTATGTATCTTTAGTTTACGCTACTCGGCGACATGCCGTCGGGTTGAGTGGAGTGACCGCAAACATTTCGGATCGCACTCCCAGAGGAGAAAACACGAAACCACGCGAAGACAATGTTCTGGAGGGCTCGTATGCCTTGCTTGGAGATATACAGAGGGTTTGTCCGAAAAGTAAAGTCAGTGAGTCGATGAAAAAAAATGTATTGATCAGATCGGTACAAGACACTAAAGGTTTCAAAATAGGCTCCTCCTGCATCAATATGGGTCATTCCACCTCAATTCAACAAACGTTTGTCCCTTAGGGTCTCAGATTTTGATAAAAATTGGTGTATGGGAACAAAATCAACTCAAACTGAATACCCTCGAACAGTTTTCTGAAAAAAATGTTTGAGTTAATTATGCATGTTTTAATTTTTTCGCATTTTTAGCAAAAAACCGAGTCTTAAATCATATTATCACTTATATCTCCGCTTGTGATTGTCATACAGCAATGGTTAATAGCTCTTTTTAAAGCTAAATCTTTATTGAATGCAAATATATCAATAAAAAATTATTTTATTTTAAACCATATTGTTATTAATTACTAATGTTTATAAAAATGTTAATAAACTTTTCTCAAATACTCCCATCTCAGAATCGGCCGATACTTTATTTCCGTAATCTAAACATACCCAGATAACTACTACAAAAATAAAATTTAGTGGCAATTCATAAATGCCTTTTTTATAAATATTTAAACATTTACAATTTTCTCTCTCGCGGCCCGTAGGCTCCCCCATTTGGAATACATGTAGCAGACACGCGATGCAAGCCTAAAAATTCCCTAATTGCTCAAGGTCGTGGCTATATGAGATAAAAATATATTATAAACTATAAATGTTAACAACAATTGTAATTTGTTCTTTCACTTTTCGAGCTAAATATTGAGTTGATCCAAATTTCCCTTGACATTTTTCACACTCCAGCTTTTAGGCAGTGTAGACAGGACTAAAATTTTTTCACTGTAGGAATTAGCTTCAGCAATTTTTTCCTTGAGTTGACTTAGCATTTCACACCCTACTAACTCTTATGGGCCGAAGGAAGTTTTTACTTTCCCCATACTTTCCCGATTGCTCTTCGATAAACAGAAGTAATTTTATGAATTTTTTCTTCAGAGTATTTTCTACTTCTCAATTTTTTCTATTTACTGGTGATGTACCGATTTCGGATAAACTCAGGTTAATTGTTTCTAGCACAGATTGGCGAGGTGAATAACCTTCGCTCTCTCCTTGTGAGTCGCTGTCATCGCTGGAGTTGTTTGTAGGTAGGGATACATGAGGCTCCGCAAATTGCAAACCAGAAGGCCCCGGCTGTGACAGTACTGCTTCTGCAGCCACAAGCTGTTCAGGAACGTCTTCTTGATGGCTGATGGGATACCTTGGTTTGTCACCTTTCGCGACTCCCTTATTCAGAAACACTCTGCACTGACGACACAATTTTCTGCCCTCGACCAAAGACATCGCTCTGGTGCTGAAAATTTTCGATTTGTAATATGTGGCAGTAATTGCATATAAATTAGCACTATGGATAATGCAATGTAGTTTCAGTGGATTACAACACTGTTTTTGACGCTTTGAAAAGAAAGCAAGAAACGATTTTTCATTGTTAACGCACGCGGTTTCCACTTTGACACCACTTCTATCCTCGATGAGCTGCAGATCTCTTCGATACATTTAAAGGCACTGTCTCGCGAACACTTTCCTCCTCTCACTGCGCCGATGGAGCAAATTTTGACACAATTTTGACAATTAGTTTTAAAAAAATATGTACGAGAAAAAAGAGAAGGCAGACAGCTCTTCAATAAGGAGATGGACACGCGGTGACAGACCAAAACAAACTGAGACTTCTTCGGTGAATAAACGCAGCTGTCAACAAAAACATGTGCAGCTAGATGGTCTTCCTTCAAGCTTTTAGGCGAATAGCGCAATGGGCAGAATTGGCCACCAAAGGGGTCATAAAAACAGGATTCTGAAAGGAAGTGGAAAGGTTTTTACCCTCTTGCCCTAATCCGTAGGTGCCATAAAATATTTCTTTTTAGAGAGAGCAACGTTTACGGAATACGTCTCAATGCACGAAAAGCCACAGCTGCAGGCTCTCGACTCGCATTGAAAATGAAATGTTTTTGCATGGATAAAAAATATTTGGACGCTAAAATCCGAGTTTGCAGTAAACTTGTCTATAGAGATAAAAAGAGTGAGATAACAAAAACGAAGAAATTTTTCTGCTTGAACAAATGATGCAAAAGTTCCATAATTGTAATTTATTTTCATTTCATCAATGAATTATACTTGAAGATTCTGAATAAGTTTTTTACATTAATTGTCACAGATTTTTAGCTCAAATAAAAGTTAATCCGCCTGGAAACTTAAGTAGGGCTCAATAGTAAATTTCTCTGCAAACATCCATTTAACAGAACAAATAACAATTGTTGTTAACATTTATAGTTTATAATATATTTTTATCTCATATAGCCACGACCTTGAGCAATTAGGGAATTTTTAGGCTTGCATCGCGTGTCTGCTACATGTATTCCAAATGGGGGAGCCGACGGGCCGCGAGAGAGAAAATTGTAAATGTTTAAATATTTATAAAAAAGGCATTTATGAATTGCCACTAAATTTTATTTTTGTAATAGTTAGCTGGGTATGTTTAGATTACGGAAATAAAGTATCGGCCGATTCTGAGATGGAGCATTTGAGAAAAGTTTATTAACATTTTTTTAAACATTAGTAATTAATAACAATATGGTTTAAAATAAAATAATTTTTTATTGATATATCTGCATTCAATAAAGATTTAGCTTTAAAAAGAGCTATTAACCATTGCTGTATGACAATCACAAGTGGAGATATAAGTGATAATATGATTTAAGACTCGGTTTTTTGCTAAAAATGCGAAAAAATTAAAACATGCATAATTGACTCAAAAAACATTTTTTCACAAAACTGTTTGAGATTATTTAGTTTGAGTTGATTTTGTTCCCATACACCAATTTTTATCAAAATCTGAGACCCTAAGGGACAAATGTTTGTTGAATTAAGGTGGAATGACCCAATTGTCGCTTTCAGCGAGATTTCCATGTGCATCGAAGGCCGCTATCGGTAGGCCGCCCCCGGGATGTCTTTTAGAGCCATGGTGCAAACCTCTTTGAATTCGTCAACTGTTCCGAAGTGATGCCCTTTCATATCGGAGTTCTCTATCGCGGGAACAAAAAGAAAGACTGGGGAAGCCACGTGTCAGGACTGTATGATCGATTTATAAATTGGTGTCTAGTCGCTGTCTGTCGCTGAATATGAATCTGGCGTTGTAATTTAAAAAATTAGTAACTTAGACGCAGTATGGCGGATCCAATATGGTGGAACCAGTTTATAAAAAACGAATAATAAACTTTCTTACTGATATTTTAAAAGACCGCAGTTGGTTATGATGCATACATCACTACATAAGGAAGGATAATTTTTAATATATGGTTTTTATTTGATAATGTGCATTCTGGTGAATTTCTAAATAATAATGAATTCTTTATATGCTATGACCAGTGATGATCGTATCTGTAGTAGGTGGGTAACACTGATTTTTAGTCTTTATGATGTATATATCCTGGGAACATCTCAGAACCTCTTCTCGTACACGAATGGCGGATAGCCTGATAATCTCCCTACGAAAAATCTGTGAGAATTGGCTTTCACTGATTCGAAATTCATGAGATATGTTTGGACTCTTGTTGGAGTGCCACGGTCCATTAGCCACCAAAGCAGCATCAACCCGCCACTCGAAGATCCATTGCAACAGCAAACCGTATTTCTTCCGATAAAGATGCTACTAATGCTTCTTCGTTCCGTCCTATCGCTTGATGATGCCAAGTCCGATAGAGGACGACATACATTTGACAATGTCTTCATTTCTTCAAAACTATTTTTCCTAGCAATATACACAAATATATCCCGCTATTCCCTGTTGTTTTTAAAAACTGGAACTCTTTTCTGGAAGCCGTTTGCCATTTTTTATACATGTGGGAACATAATGCTCTTCAGCCTGGCTTTACATGTTTTTGGAGGGCAAACGGTCCCTGCAATCTACTCGTGTTCGCCTCTTCTATCTCGCTGTACATAGTGCTGACATTGTCATTCAATCGGCCCTCCGCCACAGGAAATGTGTCTGCCCTCCTCAAACCAATTACGTTTCCTGCTTCGATGACATAGGACACTGGAATAGTATAATGCTGGGTCTGCGAATAATGTCTCTCTCCGTCAGTGTTGTCCTGCTCTCGCTCGCACTCGCCAAAAAAATCTCTCCGTGGATTATCGCCTTTTTCACGTTACTTATTAATTTTTTTAATGTTGTTAACATTGAAGTCATTATTCATTGAAACATTATCTTCAAACACACAGATTCGTTACTGCGAATAAATTGATAAATGCAATTAAGTTATTTACGTCGATTGTCGATTCAAATGTCGATGGAATAAGTGATCACAAGGTAGCACACGTTAAATTTTCCCCCGGTAATGAAAAAAAATTT
Organism: Platycnemis pennipes; assembly: GCA_933228895.1. NCBI lineage: Eukaryota > Metazoa > Arthropoda > Insecta > Odonata > Platycnemididae > Platycnemis > Platycnemis pennipes. The sequence continues at coordinate 170,448,092 of OW121847.1, forward strand.
AAATTAAAAAGAACGATTTACCTTTCTAGTAAAGCAGATTTTAACGGATTCATGCGTTAATACAGACTTCATTTGAAAAATTCGAGAACATCAGCAAAAATAAAGGGGGAATAATACAATTTCATTCCATGATTGGAAAAGATATACTTATGGGGATTTTTCCAATATTAACGGTATAATTTACTAATACTTAGTTGAAAACATTTTGTTCACTATGCATACACAAATACAGCAATTCTGAGTACCAAAAATATTTATCTCCGACGGTAATTAATTTACTTACTGTAAGACAAGTGCCACGATCGATACGCCCATTGACTGACAGCTGTTTCTTTCTATACGCTAATAAATACCGGTGGATGTTACATTCTTTCAAAGAGATGAATTTATAGCAGTTCTGTCCGAAGGAGAATACGTTTGCGGCTGGAATTCAGTCCAAATGTTTCATCCATTTTCTCCACTTGTGTATTTATAACGGAATGGGTAATAGTGATAACACCGACATGAATACCAGGACAAATGGTTCCTGTCGCCTTCTTCACACTTTTTTGTTGTAGATTCATTTGCGTCTTATGGAACGCAGATGATACGCCTTAACACTCACCTCGAAGCTTTGTTCACTCATCTTTTAAGGCGAAAGCCTTCTAATTTTCTTGGAATCCTCCGTATCGCTCCCACGTGCTCTTTTGGGACACACTTTGAGACATGTCATGTGATGGCAAGAGCAACGTTCTTCGCAACATCAATTGCCCAAGAGTCACCGCAAGTCACATGCGAGTGCAAAATGATTCTTCTAAGTATCCCCCTGCTCATCGGGTTACAAAGAAGGGAAGTGTACGTGTAGTCAATCGAGGAAGATTACTTAACATACATATATTGCATGACAATCAGGTCAAAACATAGGTCTGACATAAGACGGAACTGTTGTGTTTTTGCCTTATGTCATACCTACATAACTCTTGGTCCCCAAGAGTCCCTCGGTTGGCCAATGGCGAATGAATTAAAGAATGTTGCTCTAAAGAAAGTCTATCAACCTTTGAAGTCGAATTTCAGAAGCTTGAGTGGGGCCCGGATAAGCCCTGGGTTTACAAACCATTGTTTCCATTTGGAGTCACATCGGATGCATTGAAATGCCTATTTTTTATCTCGCAATAACAAAATACATGTAAATAAACACAAAGTATGAATCCACTATTTGTGGCTGGGATGGTATTTCAAGCACGTGTTGGTTATCTGGATTCCATCAAAAAAGGGTAAGTGGAAGAATTAATTGGGGTGGTGTCACCTTGGCTTCCCCGATGGCACTATCAGATGTTAAGACTTCCAACCCAGAAGACTAATTCATCTTTTTCTTCCTTTATCCGGTCTCTCATTTCACAGCCTTTCCGTGACATTACACTCCTGCCTTAACGGATGATTTCGGAAACTTTTCGATCACGACCAAGTCAGAAACAAAAATTTTGTAAACACATCTATACGATACCCTGCAAGCCACCGCGAGGGTGTGTGGCAGGGGGTGAAGATCACCAAGCATGCACTACTAACATGCAAACAAGCAACTCTAGGGTCTGATGCAACTTGATTGTTAGTATCTATAGTATTTAAGGGGTTAATACATGCATCATGTACTACAGACTACTCGAAAATATTTCCCCTGCCTATCCCTTTGCTATGCTGCCTATTCTGTTCTCTTATAGTACGGGGAAAGAATGCCACTTTGAATCTATCGGTACGACAATCTATCTCTCTAATATTATTTATCTGGTAGAATCTAGCATAATACGCTGGTGTTTTTAATATGTGCCTAACATCTTCAGTAAAGCTATCCGATTGAAATTTCTCTAAGAGATTTAATCTGTATTTTAACCTACGATCTGATAATGATTCCCACCCTAATTCTTGTATTAATTCTGATACACTACTCAACCTATCGTAACACCTTTTGACGAACCTAGCTGCTCTACGCTGCACACTGTCTAGTTCTCTCATCAAACCTAATTCATTCGGATCCCATACACTGGCTGCATACTCAAGGTGGGGCCTAACTATTGAACAGTAAAATCGCTCTTTTGTCTTCTCATCACATTTCCCAAGTACTCTTTTTATAAATCCTAGCTTTCTCTTCGCTCGACCGCATATTTCCCGGATGTGTCTACCCCACGACAAATCTTTAGTGATTGTTACACCTAAATATCTTACGGTTTCAACGTTTTCGATCTTCGTGTTACTAATTCTATAGGATCGCTCTATCGAATTATTCCTCTTCCAAAAATTGATTGCAACACACTTTTTAAGGTCTTAACCTTAAAAAGTGTGTAGCAATCAACTGCCATTTGTCGCACCACTCTTGAATTGCATCTAAATCCTTGCTAAGCGATTTCCTGTCCTCTTCATTTGATATACCCCTGTACACTACCGCATCGTCTACAAAAAGTATAAGGCAGGCCCGGTGACAGGATTTTCGGGCCCCTGGGCAACTGAGTGGTCCGGGCCCCCTAAATCCCGGCAAACCCCCTCACTCAATTTAGACCAGAGCTGCGAACTTTCAGGTTATTTTATACCCAAGACTTACCTGACTATCAGCTTTTTCTGCAGAAGAAACTTGCACACTGTCATACATTACCTTTTGATTTATTACAAATTGTCCTTTTTTATAATTAAACACATGTCAGTGGAATGGGATGGGAAAACAATTTCAAAATGAAACATTTTTGGCGGTGTAACACACTTTACACTTTCATTTTACAGCAATAAAAACTAGGACTTACTTGAACTTGAAAATTTTATAAAAAGTCATAATAAAACGTTCTTTTCTTTTTTTTCAAAATCACACAATTACTCCCATCTTTTCGGAGATACAGAGATAATTATATCACCACCAAATTAAAATGCCGATCATGCACTTCTACTAAGCTTTGCTTTCACTACAACTCTCTCAATGAAACATAACTGCAGGGAATGGGTAAAAATAATGTAAGCTAAGGGTTTTGACGAACAGAATATATTCTGTTGTGCCTCAATATTCAGCTATTTTTGATAACTTGTTTCCTTCCTGTGTGCATAATTCAGGTAAAGTAGAAACTAAAGTTTTACTAGATGAATAAAGTCTAATGTGACGTATAAATCAGGGATATGCATATTTTAACGCAGGGAAAATGAAAGATTTGAGCAGATTTTCTCGATGAACAACCAAAAGCTCCACGGTGTCCAAAATTTACCTTTCTGCATGAACCTCCTAGTAGGGTCAAAGGCTTGGACTGCTAGGGCGAAGGGGCAAATAAACGGAGAGAAGTCCTTAATAGTGTCCCTCTGGAACGTAAAATAATGTTTCGTGCGAAAAATACAGGAATATTAAGGCTTTGAGGGTGTGAATGAGAAGTTTACTTTTAATAGGAGAGACCTTGAACGCGATTTCGCGTACACTTTAAGACCTTAATATTTCTATATCCCCATGATTTTAAACGTGTAGAGCTGGTGGAGATCGATAGCAAAGTACACATATTAAAAAGACGAATAAGAAGCGTTATTAGAAAAAACTTGCTCGCATCACGTCATTTCCAGCTCCCGGCACGTGTCTCAAGCTCCGCACGCGCGTACGAAAAATCAAATGTAATTATTGGCGTCGCTAACGAACTTTCAATTTTTTTTCAGATCTACCGTTAAAAAGCATCAAAAATTGATAAAATGAGTCCATTGACAGGCACTTAACATGCCAGATATTTACTACTTAAAATGAATTTTTGTGTGAAAATAGTGTATGTCATTTTGTTACGTAATATCACCTACGTTTAGGGAAAAAACCCAAAGTTAAGCATAGTCAAGTAAAAGAGTGGTTTTAACAGACCCACTAGTTTTTTACCCGACCAAATTCCTCCCACAGCGTCACCTTCAACTTAAATAGGAAGGTTTTCATAGAAAACTGAAGTCGGGTGTAATTTTGGCTATGTTTGAGCCCATGCATCTCGGTAAAGGCGACAGAACATGACCAATGATATTCCATTCCATGGTTGCCAATCAATTATGAGTATTTGTACCAATTTTCATGATTCTATCTCCAAAAAAGCCATTATGGAATTTTGTCATTTGTTTTTCGATTTCATCCTACTGTGCATCGGTTCAAATTTTCCTTCCTCTCCTTTGTATTAACAAAAACCACGCAAAATCATGAGTGTGCGTGCATGGGCCTTGAACGTATTTAAGTAAAACATGGAAACAAATTTAGAAAAATTTCAGAAGGATAAATTATACATCATGTTTAAGAATTAATAATTTTCTGAAATTGGTATATATTCACAAAATTTTTAATATAAAATATTTTTTTGCTTCCCTTTTTTATTTTACCCGGAAGTAAAGTATTGCAATCCCGGAATCCCAGATGAAATAACAATCCCGAAATATCGGGATTTATTATAAACGAATCCCGAAATTCCGGGATTGACGTACAACTTTTCGCTAACAGGCAGCGCTGATAGGTAAGTTTTCTTGGACATGAAATGCAACACGTTAGACGTCTGAGTCCATTGACTAATACATTTTATTGGAATAAGTAATTTGTCATCATTTGTAATACATAAGAAAAATGGAAATGAGCTTACGGTGCGCGTGTTAAAGAAATAGTGATCGCCAGCATTAAACAAGATGGACTAAATTCCAGAAAATGCGCTCTAACTTTTGATGATGATCCCGTAATTGAAAAATCTCTCTGGGATTGCAATCCTTACTGGGAGGCTAGGTGGAGGGGCCGCGGTCCCTCCCTTCCCCCCATGTGTATGGCCGCTCATGTATACAAAACCAATGACACAACACTAGAATGTGTAGCTTGGTACTGCTAATCTGTACCTTTGACTGTAGAATAAACGATTATTTACAGTCCACTAACAAGTAAACAATAGACTTTAGACGGGGGATTGGGTTTCTAGTCGTTCAGGTTACAATATGTCACTGAGTGGCGAATGTTCGCGGCAAAGGGAGGGGAGGTGAATCACAGCGCCCGCGCTTCTCGCTCTATCGTCCCCATCACCCCAAAACCCTCGATGACCACAACAACAATGCTAAAGTCATACTTCTCTATTGCACACTGACACACGCTCTGCCTTCATTTGTTTTTTTTTGCTTTTTTAACAACAAAATGTTGTACTCTTTTTGGCATTTAAATTTATTCATACTTTAAATTTTTGTTTTCAATTAATTTATTTTGGCCCGGGCCCCATGATGACCCGGGCCCCTGGGCATTTGCCCCCTTTGCCCCCCCCTGTCGCCGGCCCTGTTTTCAAATGACCACATATACGTAGTTAAAGGATAAATACACCGGTAATGTTATGTTTCTCAGTGAGCTTTCGTTTATTTGTATGAACACAGCAACGGTAGATCCGCGAAGATCAAGAAGATAAATGCTTTCTTTATGATTGCCACCGATGTTAAGTACACGATCATATTGCGACGTCGGCCGGGGGACAAGTTCTAATCGCATCGGCCGCTGTACCTACTACTTACGCGCGGTTGGATTAGATTGGTTGGTTTAATTGAACCGGAGGAGTTTTTCCTTATGCTGATTTAAGTATTTTGCTTCACCTAGATCCCTTTTGCGACGTCTTTATAAGAAAGAAAAGAGTGGAGTAGCTGCGACTCCTCGGGACTCCTAATCCACTCTTTTCTTTCTTAACAAGAAGTGATGGAACCCACTCGAGTAAAATATTCCGGAGGTAAAATAGTCCCCCATTCGGATCTCCGGGCGGGGACTACCTGAGAGAGTGCATCAGTCAAATGTGATAAACATTTTAGGGTAGGAACATGGAACGTGAGATCGCTTCGGACCTGTGGAAGACTGGAGAACGTGAAGGTGGAAATGCGAAGAATGGACCTCGACATATTAGGAATCAGCGAAATGAAGTGGCCCGAAGATGGAGACTTTTGGAGCGGAAGCTGTAGGATTATACACATGGGATCATTAAATGGCAATGCTGGAGTAGGGATCATACTCGAGCGCCGGGATGCGTGTGAAGAGCTTCCTGCAGTACAATGAAAGGCTAATAATGGTGAGAACGAAACCAAACCTGTAGATACCGTAGTGGTGAAGGTTTACATGCCTACGACGGGCTATGAAGATGAAGAAGTGGAAGACGTCTACGAAGATATCACGGAAGTTATAAAACTGGTAAGAGGAGAAGAAACCCTAATTATTTTAGGAGACAGGAACGCTATCGTCGGCGAAGGTCAAGATAGAAGAATAACTGGAAAATACGGATTGGGAATCCGAAACGAAAGAGAAGACTGATGGAGTTCTGCACACAACATAAGTTAGTGGTCGCCAACACATTGTTTAAAAATCACAACCGAAGAAGATACACATGGAAAATGCCAGGAGACAGAAGAAGATGTCAAATAGACTACATTTTAGTGAAGCAGAGATTAAGAAACCAAGTGAAGGACTGCAAAAGCTACCCTGGGGCAGACATCGACAGTGACCATAATTTAGTGATGATGAAATGCCATCTTAAGTTCAAAAAATTGAGGAGAACAAAGAAGAATATATGGCAAGTAGAAAAACTAAAGGAGGCTCAACATCAGCTGGCATTTCAAAAAGCAGTAGGAAACAACATAGGAGAGAACCTGAATGAGAAATCAGTGGAAGAGCGTTGGGAAAACATTAAATGTGGACTACAGGAAGCCGCAAAAGAAGTTCTTGGAAGAAGAAAAGTTGCCAAGAAGAAGCCATGGATTACAGAGAAAGTCTTACGTTAGACTTGATTGAAGAAAGAAGAAAGTACGAGAATTGGAAAACTGAAGAAGAGCAGCTTTGCTACAAAAGAATAAGGAACGAAATAAGTCGCAAAGACAGGAAAGCTAGAGAGATGTGGATGAAGAATCTATCCGAAGATGTACAAAGCAACCTTGCACTTGGAAAGGTGGAAGCTGCCTATAGGATAGTGAGGAACCACTTCAAGGAACGGAGCACAAGATGCAATGCCATAAGGGACAAAAATGGAGAAATTTTGATTGAAAACGAGGACAAAGTGAAGAGATGGAAAGAATATCTGGAAGAGTTATACAACGGAAAAATCTCAGCACAAAAGCTATTGAAGAGGAAAGCGAAGTGTAAAAGGATGATACGGGAGCATTAATATTAAGATCGGAATTCGACGCTGCAGTAAGGGAACTTCGGATGAATAATGCTTCTGGAATTGATGACATTCCCGCAGAACTAATTAAGAATTCAGGAGAGAAGACATTAACTCATCTTTACAAATCCATCTGTGACATGTACTTAACAGGAAAAATTCCAAGGGACTTCGAGAAAAACATCATCATTCCTATTCCCAAGAAGAATAGAGCGGAGAAATGCGAAAATTTTAGGACTATAAGCCTGATGACACATGCATCGAAGATACTGACCAGGATCATCTACAGAGGAATAGAACGAAAGGAGGAGCCATCACGGAGGAGGGAATCGGTTAAATACTGATGGTGACAACGCTATTTGCATTCGTTCCCGTGTATTAATGGATATTGTGCATGATTCAAATGCGATTTCCTAATCTCTACAAATGCTACAGACTCTATACGCACAGTTGAAATCACCTAAATGGATGCCTCTGAGACATCTAGGGATATATCCGTTCGGGGACGCTTGCCTCATTCAATGAATGTGCACGATTACGGCGGCGTATTTCTTTCATTTTTAACGAAGGTAGGCACAGGGTTATTTGCGTTTCAACATACAAGGTATAGGCACCAAATTTGCGCACGAATTTCAAGTGTTCGGCATTTGAATATAAAATAAAACACGCACGCTTCTTTTCCGCCGAGATGAAATGCAATTAATGAAGAGGTCAAGATGACATGATGCCTACTTTATAGTTACGCCAGAATCTTCGGCGTTTGAGCTACAGAGCACACGATGTAAATTCGGCGCATCGATGCCGGCGCCCTCCAGTTCCTGAAGGTGGGAGTGGCTGCGAAGACACATCTCGTACGAACAGTCGTACACACATCAGAACATCCGAATTCACCACGAGATCCCGAGCTTCTTCTTTTTCCCTTCCACGGTTTCAAATGAGCCGCTCTTTCCATTTATTTCCTGACGGAACTTTCCCCTGCGCCCAACTGCTGCACCTCTCGCCCAAGAGGCTCGCGACCCCTGTCTTCGGCGGATTCCACCCTCTGCCCACTCCACCACCCACCACCACCACTTTCACCCCCTCGCTTCCAACAAGAAAATTTACTGAAAGCTGAACACTATGGGAATCTAAGCTAGTATAAAAGCTACTCAAGCGATTACCAAACCTTTTTAAGCACATCCAAAGCAAATCATCTACATATCTTGGATGAATGAAAATTACATTTCATAAGTTTAATGCGTTTTCAAGTTTGTCCAGCTAATGAATAGGCTAGATACAATAATTGAATGCTTTGTTATTTCAGGGCACCCATGGAAAACCGGAGTATTTTAGCTGACATGACGCGAAAACATTAAACTGTTACTTGACATATACACTACTCAAAATTACGGCGAAACCACCGCAACAATATTTCTTGAGAAGCACAAACTTCCGCAAAATACCATACGGAAAAACACATTTACGATGCTGATTTAAACGAATTATCGCCATCATCAGGGGATAAGTATGGCCCGAAAACTATTTTTTCAAGTTGCAGAGAACAGAGTTTTATTTTAAACAACCACAGACCCTGGTGAGGTTCCAGGAGCTACCACTGTCCTCTTTGAATGAACTGCACTCAACATGTAATGTACAGGGCAATCGGGATTGCTCGCGGAGGAAAAGAGAGGATAGTGACGGCAATCGCATGTATGAATGCAGAAAAGGGCTTATACTGCGGTTAAACTAAAAAGTAGGAGGACCCGCTGGATGCATACCTAACACCATAGGCGTATCTAGAAGCGTTTGAAAGGGGGGGGGGGGTCACCACCGGGGGGTATGGAATACCCCCCATGTACACGGGGTGTCCGGGAATTTTGAAAAATGTCCATGTTAAAATGACGTGTTGAAGGTGTTCTGAGCATTGACGTTCCCTTAGTAATAGCATGTTTTGAATTTTTTTATTTTATTAAGACACAAAGGCCTTTAAACAAAGGTCTAAGGCGAGGTTTAAGGCCTAATGAGGGAAACTTCGTTATTTTTTAGATTCGACAAAAACGTGCTATAACTTTAGCGATTCGTGAAAAACGAGAGTATTTTTAAATACTTTTTATGTTATTCATATTATAATCTTGTGTAATTCAACTAGGCTTGGGAAAACATTCATTTGAAAAATTTAATTAATTTTATATATACTGCACGCTTACGGTACACACCTTGGGTGAAAATCATACTTATAAGTCTAATTACAAAGGAGATGTAAAATACACTCTTTTTAATTAATAAAATTTATATTAAAGTTTTTTAACATAATAGGACTTTGTTTGCAAGGAAACACTAAATTGTACGACAATTACAGATTCTTAGTAGCATACCTATTAAGTAGGCCTAAGTAATGATTTTTTTTTAATGTCAGCAAGTATAATACCTAGTACCAACAGCAAACTAACTCGAAGGCAGAGTGCTTCATCAAGGGGTCAGATGAAAGCCCCTTCACTCTGCTTTTCGATTACTTTGTACCTTTTTGTGGTGTGATCATTCAATTCGCGTAGGAAACATGAAGACGATTTTGTTCACAGCCTTGCAAATTAGAAGACATGTGAGCCTCGCGGCATTCTTCGAGTAGTAGTCAAGGAACGATGACTAAACGGCTTTCACTGTTTTTGAAGTTCCTCTCTCATTGATTATGGAAAAAGACCAAACGGAAAGACCATATCGGAGTGGCAGTGACAGACAGACTAAGACAGTGGCGTAGCCAGGTTTTAGGTCTAGGGGGGGCCGTGAGGGCGGGGTGCAAAATATTAAGGGGGCGCCGACTAATTAATTCACAAGTTTAATAAACTTAACATACTGTTATATACTTCTACTGTATTATTTTGTTCATAATATACTATGATCCACACTTGCAGACCTTGTAGAATTTATTGTTGAAAATTAAGTTATGGCATTGATTCATGTACATATTTGGGACTTGGAAACATTCACAGGCTTAGGGGCGCAAGAACACAGGGAGCGGGGGGCATTAAACCCCCCCCCCCCCCCCAATCCAACGCCCTCCCCTGGCTACGATACTGCACACGGAAATACACATCCCGTAACACTTGAGTGTGTTTCCGCAACCAGCCTCTACAGCTTTGCGACGCGAGCCTCTAGGAGGTCGCTCTTGCTCTTGACACTAGCTACAGAGGATATCGGCCAGGCATGCTACTCTACAGACTCTATAAGTTTTACGTATTCTCTCGGCGCTTGAGTAAATTAAATGGGGGAGGGTATAAACGTATCGTACACGAAAGTCTGAGCGATGTAGTGGTCCACGCCGATTACGCCGCCGCCGACGAAAACGTATTCGGCGCCCACGTCTGTACAGTACACCCCTACTGACTGAAGCAATGGACTCGTCTTTCCGCAAAAATTACTCAGCGAAGTCCTGTGCTGTCTGTCTGTCTACTGTTATAGTCGCACCGTAGAAGCCTTTTATGGAGCGTATAAAATCGAAGTGTATTGCAGTATTTTGGTAGTTGTCCTATTTTTTTGTTTGCTGCCTAACAAAAGATGAAAAAAAAATTATAAACTAAAGTATGTGATGTAGCTGCATTATTAGCATGTGTTAAACACACCATTTATGCGTTTTTTTAATCAATGGGGGGGCTACAACCACCAAACCCCCCTGGACACGCCTATGCCATTCCCGCTCCCACCATAATGGAGCGTAGCAAGCATTAGTGGTTCACACTTGCCTCCATGTACATGCATTAGATAAAATTTTGTTTCAATAGCATGACTTCCTACGGTGCCGCCGAGGTCATTGGTGCTGAAGGTAGGCCACACACACAACGCACGCCCAATTTCTTACGCTATTTCGGCTGTAAATGTTGCGATTCAGGACATTATTCCAGTCGATGACGTACCAATCATGTCAGAAATTGTCGAGGTAAGCCAGGGAGATCGGATGGTCAGTGTTTATGCAATAACTGGTCTGAAAATGCTAAGAAACGTGAACAACTGTAAAACTTGCTTAATTAATGACTTACATTGTAATTTGCCATAGTCGTGGGCATAATGGAACTCAAATGACCCTTCCCCTCTCCCCTGGTCTCGAAGACCCCGACTTCTGCTACGCCCCGCCCAAGAACTAATATCAATGACACTGTACTGGCTAAAATGTCTGTGCAATTTATGCGCCTTGACTGCCCATGGATGTCTTTTGCTTAGCGCACGGTCTGGCGACGCTAGAATCGAGTGTCGGGGTGAATTTAATTAGTGCAGTGGCAAATAAAAAGTGCAGTACTAGTGACGACACGCTCGTACGTGGAGAGCCTTCTCCTTGGCGCTCCTCAACAGTGGGCCGGAAGAAATCTGTCCACCTTTGAAGATGAGATGAAATACTACAAGTGGGTGGGGATGAACAAGCGGCAAGAGAGAGTAGGATTTGATCCATCGGCCCAGGATTTCACGCAGATTGTCGCCGGCAGTTAGAAGCAAGTGTGCAACGCCTGTAGCTGCCATCTCAAACCGCGGCATCCTCACTGCAGTGTTGTGCAGTGAGAGATACCACGTAGCCAGCGGTGTTGCAACAGCCCTCGTGACTGCAGCGTTTGAGGACGTCGGCCCGAAGCAGTGACGTATTTGCGACCGCTGAGGCCCCCGGCGGGATCTACAATGAGGCCCCCAATGTTATCGTATCTTACACATATATTCACAATTCCTCTCTCACGAGGCCTCCAGCGTTCGCGAGGCGGCCGCCGGGTACGCCAGATAGTAAATACGGCCCAGGCTTGAAGATATATCAAAGGTTGTTTACCAGAAGGAAACTGCGCCCCAAAGGAAGAAATACAGAGAGCTGGCGACTGCAGAGGACTTGAAAAACCTAAGAGACCAACAGTTGATGGTCTTGTATTTAGATGGAAGAAAAGACGAAAAGTCAGGGAATGGTGCGGCAACAATAAAGTTCGCATCACGACTGCCACCGAAGAGCACGTTGTAGTTACTATCGCAGAACGCGGCAGGGTTAATTTGGGACTCGCTTCACCTGAAAAAAGAGATGCCGAGTGCCTCGGAAAAACTGTCCTCGACTTTGTCGAAGCCGCTGAAATTGACACATATCCCATACGGTTCATCGGTTGTGATTGTTGTCCTACTAACACCGGCTGGATGGGAGGTGCTATACGTTTCATCAAAGTGCATCTGCGGCGTCCTTTACAGATTTCTGTGTACCAGCAGCACGCAAACGAACATATAATGGAGAAATTTTATGGGCCGACAATCCGACCAAGTTGCTACAGCGGCCGACAACTGAATACCTGAGCTGCCTGAGGTGAAATTTCAGACGATTGATCTTGATCTGACTGACCCTGAACTAGATTCATCACTCATCAGCACACACCAAAAATACTTCGACATATAATGGAGAAATTTTATGGGCCGACAATCCGACCAAGTTGCTACAGCGGCCGACAACTGAATACCTGAGCTGCCTGAGGTGAAATTTCAGACGATTGATCTTGATCTGACTGACCCTGAACTAGATTCATCACTCATCAGCACACACCAAAAATACTCGCTGGACATGGCTCGTGGTGTTGCCGGTCCCACAAGGGCTGGCAGGTCGCGATACTGGTGAAATGGATAACAGCAGATGTGGAACGATGACCAACAGAGTGGTGCGCGTTTACATCGGAACAAGACGTCCGACAGTGGCTTCGAAGACAATAACCCAAGTTATCACGAAGGTCTATTAACCAATAAGGTTTAAAATACAGAAAAATTGCATGATTACAGCAGGAGCAAATCATAAGTGGGAAATGCTTCGGAGACCAAAACAATTCCCTTAAAATACAGAGAGGTACTCGAAAAATTCATCCAGAGCAACTCATTCTTCGCTCACCCGGAGAACATCCTCATTGCAATGGTTAATGATGAAAGGGCTGATTCGGGAAGAGTAGCCTTCCGGAGAATAGTACAGATAAGAAAGGTTCATTCGCCAGAGGAAGGTATCAGGACTTTTCACATCCCTCCACTAAACCTTAATGCATCTGACTACACCAATATCATGGACTGGGAGTACCCTACAATCACCGCACTACCACTCTTGGATCACATCTCCACAGAAGAGCTTGAATCTATGCTGATCGACCAGACGGAGGGAAGTCCACCCCGGGTCAAAATCCCTGACTTACCCAGCAACACTCAAGCCGTCGTGAGACGTGAAAATGGTCACAGAGGCATCGGGGACCATGAGCACAACGAAGGAAAAGGATTGAAACACTCATCATAAGAGCCATTCAAGGAAATGTCTAAGTTTGGATCCAAAAAAGATTGCAGCGTGACTGATAAGTCGTAAGACTTGAAGGATGGGTGGTTAAGGGAGCAACTCTGGTCGTAGCCACCTCCATGTGGAGAGTTCACTCCGAGAGCCGGAGTACTACCGGTCCTCATGGTGGTGGGAGAGCTGCAAAATTTGGAACACAGAACCATTGTCGTAGACGCCGCGACGTAGTGCGTTGCTATTAGTTCATAGGGGGTCCAAAGGGAAGAATGATAGATGGTTGCTTGAGGATGATGGAGGGAAAGGGTGTTGTTATAGAGAAGGGGAAGGGTCATATGAGTTACATCATGTACATAAGACTATAGCAAATCACAATATTAGTCATTAATTAAGCCAATTTCACAAATTTTACGTTCCTTTGCATTTTGAGACCTACCATTGTATAAACACGTCACCATCCGATCGCTGTGACATACCTCGACAATTCCCGATATGACTGGTACGTCATCGACTGGAAAAAAGTCTGGAATCGCAACTTTTACAGCCTAAATAGCGTACAAATTCGGGCGTGTGTTGCCTACCTTCAACATAAATGACCTCGACGTCATCGTAAGAAGTCATCCTATCGATACAAAATTTTATCTCTCTGTTCCTTGGCTACTACGGGCTACATTTTGCCGTATGTCGGACTTAGAATTTCGAAAAAAGTTGTTCCATGACCGCCCCTAACGTACACTCCTTGCAGGATAATTCTTACACGAGGGATAAACCCATGAAGGTAATCAGGGGACGGATTTCTCGTTCGACTGGCGTTTTAAAGCGAAGTGATGGTGAGAATCTAAATTACTAGTCACGATTCAATGTTAATTGTTTTTCAACCAATGAACTGACGGCAAATGTATTTTTTGCCGTCCTTCAGTCTAAAATGATTGCTTCTCCTTAAAGCGATAATTACTTTGTAGATACCAGTCGCGCCAATACCTTGAAACTTTAGAGCCCGATCTAGTATACATATTTGTAGCCACAAAGTCAAGAATATTCTACCACTTTAATGTACTAATAACTTGGCTACAGTGTTGATTGCACTACTACCTTTTCAACGGAACCGCGAATACTTTTCAGCGCATCATCTCGTTGCATTTCAATTCCTTTATATTATGGAAGTCTCACAACAATTTACCCAGGTAAATATAAACAGGGCAGAAGTCTTTGCTGAGGTCACTTCTCATTTAAGTAGCCACCCTCTTGCATTTAGTGACAATTAAATAGAAAGCTTTTGGCGCAACATCGAAGATTATTTCCAAATGTAGAATGCTCTTTTGGCAGGCTCCCACTTTCCAATTTAGTTTCTGCATACGCTCGAAGGGCAAATATCAAAGTTCAGCTCGAAAAATAACAACAGCACAACTACAACAGCTGACTACTTCAACCTCCTGTCAATTAATCGAAATGCATAGCTCAGCACACACGAAACGGCATTTCGAACGAAAACGTGACTTCTATGAAGAAATCCTTAGTATTCTTGCCGAACACTCATTACAAGCTGTTAATACACTGACCAGGGGTGGAGAGAAGGGGTGGCGTGTACGCACTGTGATGTTTAGATGGGTAGGCCAAGTGCTGGAGTATAGAAATACTCTTTATATTAAACATACGATAGGAGTAACTGAATGATACCAAACTCATTCCGGCCTTGGACATCGGCATTTCACCATTCTTCCATCATCTATCCGAGCAAAGTCCAAAAATATGCATATAGTATTTGAGGTGTTACGTTAAGTTCCTATTCACTTAAATGTGTTCATCAGTGAAGCTGCACCTGTAAGCAAGAGGCAGCGCCTCCACCCTCATCTCCAAGTCTCGAGGCCCTGCAGTCGGGGCAGTGCCTTCCCACGCTCTCCTCTCAGACTGTGGGGCCTCGCTGGAAAATATGTCTACGTCAAGAGGAGCTTCTCAAATTTGAAAGAGGGCTATCGCAACTGTAAAATGAACACAAAACATTTTACGCTTGTTTTACCTACATTACACGGGAACTACTGCACCAAAGATTGTTCCTTGAGCTCGAACAACAAATTCATTCACACTTTGCCATTGTGCACAAAATAGATGCACATATTTCGATTGCAAATTGTTTTATCGATAGTGAAGGCGTTTGGAAAGATTTCATTACACAGATAGATCATGATATTAAAATGTGAATGAGGATTAATTATTGTATTTACATTAACATAGGCAACACTGTCTCAGGGGCAATACCTGAAGCACCTGATGATGCTGTGCTGCAGCGAAACACGGGTCGTATTAAACACTTCATGAGGAATAGCAGCCTGTCACCTTATTTTCCATAATTAAAATACCCGACTGATCAATAATTATTACATTACGTTATCGAGCAATTTAGCTGCGCTTGCAGCGTTGCACGTAAGCAGTGCACGCACAAAGTCTAGTCTATTCATGCACCCAGGGTACATTTATATCTCTTCTGATCGACAAACAATTAGAGATGGGTAGTTAGCAAACGAACAATTTAAGAGGAACTATTAATTTCAGTGAACTAAGAGCTGAAATTAAGACTGAAGCTCTCTATCGAATGTCTGCTGCCTCCAATGTCTCTCCAATGAAATTTTAATGTCTGCTGCATGAGCTTGAAACGCTTCTTTGTATTAGCTGGCCCACAGTCAGGCAATGAGTTCACAGGTGTCACAACTTGAAGTTTGTTGTGTAACCTTAGCTACTTAGTTGAAACGGATCCAGCTCCCGGAGAAGTGGTTAGAGAGCAGTACGGGTTCCAGGAGTAATTCCTCGATGAACTCTGCGTTTGTTTCTCAGAAGACTGCAGTTCCGCCAGGTACGTATCCTGAGGTCAAGGATGAACTGCTGATTATCCTTGACAGGAGGTCGACGGCAGGACAGTTGGCATAACTGTTGTCTACTACACTACGGACGTGTCAGAAAAACTGGAATGCAGAATTCATATCCTAGGAACATCACTGAAACTTGCGAATGAACATTTACTCGAAATGCGGTACAAATGTAAATAGAGTCGTTGAGTACTTAAATAAGAAAAAGCTACTTTAGCAAATCTGGCAGTCATTTTTATCTCACTGAAATGAATAACTAAAATGAAAAAAGTGGTGCTCGACCCAAAGGTTGCCTTTTAATGGGTGAAGGTAGAGCTCACCCCGTACTAAGCTTGGCGTGTGTGAGATTCGCATATATTCCAAGCAGGAAAGGGGTGAGGGGGCCAGTTCCTCTCTCTGAGATTTCCTATGAAGTTCCGACATGCAGAAAATTGAATAGCAAGGATTTTTGGTAGGGCTGTCCAGAAAGGCTTCTACCCCGGATTTGAACCATGACCTTCCGGTCGGTAGCACATGCATGTAACCAGAGAGGTCGGTCCCATGCCGTTGCCCCCCTTCCCCTGTTGAATTTACCCTCTCCCGGTGGACAGGACATTAAGTCAGCACGACTACTTCTCTTTTAAATTTCCTCGCACTGGCTATCATGTCATTTCTCACACACTTTATTCCTATGAATCATAGCTGACTACGAGGCTTTGTCACACCGCACGACAAGAGAATTTAATTCCTCTTCAGACCATGGAAAAGCACTTCTCGGTCTAGGCTATCCCTTGCACGGTTCACGTCATCATTCAACGCAAGAGGATTTGCATTCTCTTCATCCTCTAACCCTACGGTACCACAGTTGGAATCTTAAAGAAAATTTCCACTATATTTCGATCCACAATTATTCCTGCTTAGAACCCAAGGCTCTAAATTATATTACGGACATATGTAAAGAAAAGCAGTTTAATGAAGAAAATATGGTCGGTGGATGAAGGGGCAAGAATTTTTGCAAAAAAAAGTACAATGCCTAGCAATATTTCTGAAACCTCAAGCGACATTTGTGGCATTCCTAATAAATGAAACAAGCAGATGCGCTCTCAATATAACATGGAGGACATCATTTTCTTTGAACGATCTCCCGCTTCCACAAGGACCTCCACCATAAGACTCATCCCACGACTCCGTCTAGCGCCGCCAGAAGGGTTCCTCGCAAGAACCTTCGTGGACGCGGCACAACCAGTGGCCTCCACATCGCCAACTTCAGAGGAGCTCAAATAGCAAGGCAAAACTGGAGGGGAAGCCTGTGCCTTGGTCAGCATAGGGAGCGAGATCACATCACCATGAAGAGAGATTCATTTACTAGTGAACGGCAGATGAGGTTCCAAGAAACAAAATATTATATCGCCACTGTCAATGACAGAAATGGTGGATGCACATTCCAATAATTCAACAATAACAGACACTTAACTTCAATTTAAAGATTTCATTTTGGTACTTCAGGAATCTGCACAGTTTATCTCCCCAACTATTCTCAAGAGTGATTCAACTTGCTCGACTGCACGGTAAATGGGTCAAGTCTTGGCAGATGGCAACCCAACTGCCACGCTGAGCCAACCACCTATCTTGTATTCAAATTCAATCACGCGAATATACTCTTACAACGCACTAAATTACGCCTTCCTGCCACGACCCTTATAACTTTGCTGATTTGAAGTAATTCTTTAACTTTAGTAATGCTCCATTTACCTTAGTGGATTAATGAATGAGGTTTTATTTTCAACAGTCTGTAAACATGAGCCATAATGCTCCGAAAAAAAAAAAGAAATCCATATGATGACTGCAATCAAAATTACGCGACTGGACCCAAATGACAAAATGTCCCAAATGTCAAAAAGACGGTAATGGGTTAGATTATGGCCTCACACGATTCCAATACTACTGTTAGAATCACAACTTTACACCAGGGCCTGTGTGATAATGCAACATCGACAGTAAACAGTATGGGTGAACCACAGCCAAATATGCACTTGGGTCATGCAACAAAATGACTTGCTAACACTTGGAAAACTGGAGCTACCGCAAGAGACTAAAAACATAAACACCATTCCCGGGTGCCTCAATGAATGCCTTGAAGCGGCTGGGCCCCGAGCACTTTGGTGCATGCCCAGTTGGGAGCGAAAGATGGCCAATGGCACTAAAGACTACGATGCTCGCCCGACGCAAAAGTGTCCGCGAAGACGCTGAGAATCGTGGAGAGACTGACCTGACGTAGACGACGGCGCCGGCGGCGGAGACGAGTCTCTTCCAGCCGAAGGGGATGGCGAGGGCGGGCGCGGAGGGCTCCGGGTGGAGGGTGGAGATCACGCCCACGGGGGACGGGTGCAGCAGGGGCTGCGAGCTGATCGGTGCACCGCCTGCACTGTGGGTGGCACTGTGCGCCAGGGTCACGGTTGGTGGCGGCGCCAAGGGGCCGTTGGGAGCCAGGGAGCCCACGGTGGTGAAGGCCTGCAGCACCTGGCCCCCCGTCGGCACCAGCTGCGGCATCGCCATCGTCAGCACCAGGTTCCCGGCGTGGTGGGGGGCCGCGGCGGCGCCGAGGGCCTGCTGCCCGTTGAGCACCACCGTGGGGTTCCCCAGCACCACGCCGCCGCCGGGGCACGCGATGTACGACTGCACCGCGTCGGGGGCCTGGTGGCCGGGCGGGAAGTGGATGCCGGCCGAGGAGAGCATGCCGGGCGGGAGCAGGATCTGGCCGGCCGTGCGGCACACCACCGCGCCCGGGTGCAGGAGCGCCTCCTCCGAGCTGAGGCTGCTGCAGCTGGACTCGGCCGCCTCGGAGCGCGCGGAGTCGCATCGCGAGGAGGCCCTGGGGCCCCCGGGGGCCGTGGGCGAGGCCTCGCCGCAGAGGGCCACGAAGCCACGGGCGTCGCCGCCGCCGCGCTCCGACGCTACGTAACTCCCATGGACGAGGTGGTCGGCGTCGGCGGGGCCCTTGTCGAAGCAGACGCCGGCGTGGGACGCATAGCTGCCGCAGATCTGCTGCTCCTCGGCGCCTCGCGAGAGGGTGTCGAGGTGCGGCCCGGCGCATAGGTGCGGGGCCACAGCCTTGAGGATACCAGCGGCCGCCGGACTTCCGCCGCTGAAAGGATGCAAGTTGGGGGCGCCGGTGTAACCGTTCGTTTGCAGCGAAGAAGGGGGGTACAAACTTCCAGGATTCGGGATGCCATTCACGAATTCGGCTTTCAGACCGGACTTCTTGCAGGTTAGGGGGGTCGCTGATGCGAGTCCCGCAGTCTGGGGATGCTGGAGAGCCACATTCTGCTGGCCCACCGAGTACGAGTGTGCCGAGAAGTTGTCGCCAGCTGACACGTATACTACCACATTCTGAATGGCTTGCTGCTCAGGCTTCCCGGACATCATCCCGAGCACGAGTAGAGGTGACGGCAACGGGCAGCACCATCACTCGCCGTAGAAAATAATTTGATACAGCTGGCCGGATCGTTTTCAAGTAATTCTGGAAAGAAAATGACGGATTTACTTGGTAGGCAATCCCATAAAACATGACCTAAAATGAAATAGGAATGTGAAGGAAGAGTTGACGCATGCTTATCATTAGTTTTGGCCAA
Organism: Platycnemis pennipes; assembly: GCA_933228895.1. Classification (NCBI taxonomy): domain Eukaryota; kingdom Metazoa; phylum Arthropoda; class Insecta; order Odonata; family Platycnemididae; genus Platycnemis; species Platycnemis pennipes. Next base: position 170,467,926 of record OW121847.1, read on the forward strand.
GCATTGACAAGAATACTTTGCTGTATAAAAACGTATAATAAACTCCAAAGGAAATCACATGTTTACAGACGCGAAAAAATCACGATAAAGTACCTTTGAAAAAAATAATCCCCAATATTAAGATTTTTCGCCATCAGACTCTTAGCAAGGGTCTTTGTGGGGTGAGCGACATACGGAAAATAATTACAGGCAAAGCGATTTAAATAAAATTCAGAGGACAAATTAAATTTTGACATGAAACACTTAGCGTGATAACATTTGAAGTATAAATCAATTCCGAAGTAATGCCCTAAGTCCACAGCTACGGGCGCGATTACAAAGGAAAATACGTGTTCCCAAATTCTCCCAACATTCATTAATAATGCACTTGAATCCATAAATTCTATAGCAGTATTTGCAATTTACCGTTACTGCCGTGCACATGTTAAGCAAAAAGAGACGCCAATTCACGCGTCAAGAGTTAAGGAACAAACCTTAATCGATCATTTATCAACGTGAATAACCAAACAAGATTTCAACTCAATTAGGCGTCGTGAACAGTGGGAATAATTCCGCGAGCAAAATAACAAATTTAAAAAAAAACTATATTTTCGAATCAGGATGAAATCTATTCTAAATAAATTGGAAATTCAGTTTGATTTTGCATTGCCCTTACAATATGATGATATGTAAGTTCGCCTCCACAAATGCAACATAACTATAAGATAATCAATCGATCAATAGTCAATCCAATTCTAACGTTGCATTTATCTCCACAATTACTCAAGGAAAACTATAGTAAAAAACCCGTATAAATTTTACCATCATTAACCAAGGAAAAAATCGTCGAACAACCCATATAATAAGAGTTAATGTGTTTGCAAAACAATTACCGATAATTAGTAACTTGAATTCCAGACCTCTTTTTTTATTAAATATATTACGATTTTTCGGGAGTTTAGTTCAGTTTGATTTTGCATTGCCCTTAAAATATGATAAGTTCGCCTCCACAAATGCAACATAACTACAAGATAATCGATCAAAAGTCAATCCAATTCTCACGTTGCAATTACCTCTACGATTACTCATGAAAAACTATAATAAAAAACCCGTATAAAAGACTTATTATATGGGCTGTTCGATGATTTTTTTCCTTGGTTAACGCTGGTAAAATTTATACGGGTTTATAGCTATGTTGCATTTGTGGAGGCTAACTTATCATATTTTAAGGACCACGCAAAATGAAACTGAACTAAACTCCCGAAAAATTATCCATATATTTAAAACAATTACCCTTATCGTGGACAAAAAATTAACATCCAAAATGTATATTATGCTCTCCACCAATGAGTACAAGGGCCAGATTTTGCTCTTACACAAGTAACTACAACAACACATGCAAAAGTGTAAACATCTCCTTGCTATATTGTTAACATGCGTCAGAAACAAATTTTTAACCTCACAACTCGAAACTGTGGAATTAAAACCCAACTTAGGAAAATTAACTCGCGACCAAGTTGAAATCATTGTACCCGATGAACACACCTCACCGTCGATTAAACAGAAATTCAATCCACGACCAAACGCTTTAACTAGTAGGGTAATCATTAGGACATTACTTGATCACAAAACCTTAATTGCACCTGGGATAATGACAAGTAATAAAAACGTATACATAGTGTCTGTAGACCAATACCTGCATGTCGTAAATCATGGACGCAAATTTCTAAAAGCAGAGGAGCTCATATCCCATCGCTGTACACAACATTCACCAACTCACTTCCAGCACTTCCAGTACTATCAATGTCATCACCAGGACAATCCTCAGAACTGTTCAACACCTGCGCGATAGCTATTCGTTTTAGACACTTTAACCACTTAGGGAAAAACTGGTAAGGTTCTAGGGTGTCTGTAAATATGTACACATTTAAAGACACATTAGCAACCCTGGAAAGGCAACATCGCAAAAAACATAGACGATGTTACCTTTCCCTCCACAATATTTCCGCCTATAAGATGTGAAAATATGGTTCCTGTCCGACACTCCCAAGATCCTTCACTGACTAATCTCCAACCCAAACCAATGAATCGTAGATCCATGATGCATCCGTCGAGCTAACAAAACAGAAGAGCATTGCGCACGACACTCGCAGAAGTGAGGTAGTGTAGGTTGTCCTTGTTCTCGCAGTAGTGGTGTTTACATGAAATTGTTTAACCAATCGAAACATTACGCGTTGATAAGTAAGACAAATACGATTAAGGAAAAGTTTGTATTTACTCGGCGGCTAGGCGTGCGATAATTACTAGTTGGTCGTGAGTTGTTTCTTGAAGTTAGGTGTCATTCCACAGTTTTCAGCTGTTGGTTAAACATTTGTTTTTGAAATGTTTTAACGGTTGTGCAGGTGCATGGGAGTAATTTTATTTGTTTTCGTAGGTGCTTAGTATAATTATATAGTGCATGGCATAGTGTATAATGGCGAAATCATGCCCGTATACTCCTAGTCATTGGTGCTTATTCTTCTTGATCGTTACTATTTAATTGATTTTTTAGTGAACTTTGGCTAACCCTTCTTTGTGTAGACACGCACACATACATCTTGACAATGACCGGAAAGGTCATACCAGTTAAGTAAAAGTAAATACCAGTTAAGTAAAACATGTAGGTGTGAAATAATGTGTTTTTGTGGCATGTCCGAATTCCACAAGGTGAACTTGCCGTCTGTTGATTTCGTTACTGACAGTAGGTTATTAGTAACCACTGGTCAATAATAAATTACTAATGAGCATCATTTGGCAATAAGTGCATATTATGGACTCCCTGCAGTCATTTTCTGTGAGGAACGTGGCAAACTTAATATTCACTTTTCCTTGTTGGCCAAAAATGTTAGTAATGTCACCCATTTTTAATGTTGTTCTGCCTTCTTAAAAGTATTAACTATAAAATGAAGGGCAGGTAAAATACTTGTGTGATTTAAATTTAAACCAATGAAAGGCATCATCATAGAAAACTGATCATTTAATTATGCCTAGGCCTTGACATTGTTTATGAGGATTCAAATGATTAGCAGGCATTCTATCACCCAAAGAGACTTAATCATCAGCTGATATTTCTAGTGGAGTTACCTGCATGGGAGGTACTTCACACTGACTTCTTTCACCACATGGGTCTAATATTCACAGTAAGGATAATCGCTTGGCATTACTTGCTGCAATTAGTAAATATATTTACGTGTACCTTTAAGGTGCATTCCCATGGACCTTAAACATTAACATATGAAAGTCAGGATCTATATGAAATGTGCAATTAGTGTTTTTCCTGTTGATCCTGATGAATTACAATTATATTAATCTATATCCGGAGCCTGACAGAATGCTTAAACAATTCAAGCCAAATTGAAAACACATTCTGTTGAAAACTATTTAGAAACATAAGAAAGTGGGATATTTGGTTAACAATGAACAAAAGACTGATTATATTGTCTGTAAGGTAGGCCCTGGTCATGTGTTTGGTGAAGAGTAATGTTGGACCCACAGTAAATTCAGTTCTCTAGATATTCTTCTTGTTTGACCTCAAACAGAGTATCAAAATCAGTTGCATCGTACTCTTCTGGGTGTCCCAATACTTTCTTTAGGAAACAACTGACCCTAATAGGTATGTAATGAGCCTAAAGCATACATGTTTGTGTGGTATAGATGCAGTTGCCATCCAGGTAGTAGTAAAAGTAGTTACATTGTACTACATCATTCAAGATGGGTTAAGCCAACAGAGATGAAAGTGAATGCTATCGTGAGGTGCCCTGCACGTACAAACGTTCATCAGCTGAAATCGTAAATGGGGATGTTCAACTTATATGGGAAATTCATCCCCAAAGCATCCACCATTCTGAGGCCCTTACGACTGAAAGGGGTGTCCCATTTACTTGGTCTGCTGTAGAAGATTCAGCCGTCCACAAAAGTTAGGAGTTGTTTGGGTAAAATAAAATCCTCATGCATTACCAGTCATGCTTGCATTGCTTTTAGTCACGGATCCCTCACCTTATGGGGTGGGTGCCATATTATGCCATGAAATAGATGGGCCACCTATCCTGTGTGCATCTCCACCTTGAGCCCACCAGAAAGGAATTATGCTCGAGTAGAGAGGGAAGCCCTTGCCATCTTTTTTGGGGTGCAAAAATTTCACAAATATTTGTATGGGCTAAAGTTTTCAACTGTAACGGATGCTCGGGTGCTTAAAAGAATTTTGGGCCTAAAGTAGGGATGCCAACCCGGGCAGCTTCAAGGTTGCAATGACTATGCAAAGTCATAGGCTGCAAGATATAGGCCCACGATATGCAAGATATCTATAGGGTCATAGGCCCACAACACCATGGTGTTGTGTATAGGGAGAATGTTGATAATACAGCCTTGCTTTCTAGATTACCCCTTCGTACAGAGACCACAGGATACGTGGAGTGTGTTTCATTATTATTTGTATTAATCCCAGGACATGTTTTTTACTTGTATAAGACAAGTCATAGCCAATTAAAAAAAAAACAATTTTATATGAAAGCAAAGACAAAATATGTGTCACATAAAATATAAATAGGGACAAAAAATAAAAGAAAAAGTTTACAATCAATTCAAAAACAAATCTTTTGGGGTACGGTTGTAAATACTACTATCCAGAAGCAAGGAATTCTTCCACAGAATAGAAGGCATTATCAATCAGGTACTTATGAATGACAAAATAAATTTTGTATTTCCACATTTATTTAATACTACGACCAATGTTTCGACAATTAAGGTCATCATCATGTGCACTGAATGATGCACCTGATGATGACGTTTATGCAAAGTTTATTTTGTCATTCGTAATGAATACAAGCAAATCCCATAAAGTGATGCCAGAAACCATCAGGTTAATCAGGTACTTTTTTTAATTGGGTTTTGAAAAAGGGAAGGGATCATTTATAATTTAGATTGCGTGTGGCAAGGTGTTGAAGAATACACCAGTAGAGTTTTAGATTGTGAGGAACCATTCTAAAATCATTTTTCCTGCTGCTGAAAATGCTGAACCCCATGTCAAATGACAATTCAGCTTTGTTAAAAACAGGGCAGGCCTCTCTGAAGAAATCAGTGCGACTTCCCAAATTTTCTCTGTTAGAGAAAATGTGGATTAGAAACCCAAAACCAGGCCCAGTACGATATATGAAAGGCCATATAATAAGAGTGCACGAGTGGCACTACCTACCAGGTGCAACTCCCCACAGGGGAGTCCATGTGTATCAGCTAAGGAAGTGTTCAGTGTCGAATAACAGCTGTTCCACGAAAGGTCCTCGGCCAAAGGAGAGGGATCCATTGCCCTTTTGGTGTCCAACCTCGTGTGCAGAACCAAATCCCCCTCCCACTTAACAAATCGGAGCAGGATAGGAGTGCTGTCGGGAAGACGAATGCAGTGTCCACTCGAGGCGACACTGTATCACAAGGCCCAGAGTCAACATCAGCATCCAGGAGGAGACAACAGAAGCCACGAGAACGACTTGTAGCCTGCTAGTTGAGCTTCCCACCATAATCAGAGGCCAAGAGGATGTGCCTTATTTTCTGCTCTCCCATTTTCTCCTCCTTGTGTTCTCAATTAAAACTATTCCTACCCCATTATGTAATCCTGGGCCTATTGGACTTCAAAGTTATAATAATTTAATGCAAGGTCATCCCTTGTTTTTCCAATTGACATCATGGACTACTTTACTGAGTTTACTGATAATCCCAAGGGAAGAGTACCCAGGTAGCATTCCGATGTCGGCCCGACATTGGCACATGTCGGCTGCAGGTCGGCCCGACATCGGCAGCCGACATCGGCCCGACGTCGAAATGATAACGTTTTGCCGGGCTACAGCCGACATTCCACCCGACATCGGCCCGACATCAAACCGACATTGGGCCAACATCCAACTTACACTGGCCCGACATGAAGCCGACATAGGCCCGACATGAAGCCGACATAGGCCCGACATGAAGCCGACATAGGCCCAATGTGAAGCCGACATAGGTCCAACGTGAAGCCGACATAGGCCCAACGTGAAGCCGACATAGGTCCAATGTGAAGCCGACATAGGCCCAACGTGAAGCCGACATAGGCCCAACGTGAAGCTGACATAGGTCCAAAACCAGACGCACAGGCAATGCACCAGCATTGAGGCGATATATTCCGAATCTAGCAACATATGTGATATATTCATTTAATATTAAGTCAACATAGGCTCAGGATTGAATCAACCTAGGTGCAGCATATAGAAATTATATGAAGTCCACAAACTAACAAACAATCGTTGAAATAATTCAGTTATGCAAGATGTATTCGGAGCACCAATTACTAGAAGCATGATAATATGTTTGGAATTAGATGAAATTAATTAATTCTGTGTAACTATTGAGAAAATAAGTGATTGTAAATGCTGGTGAGAGGATAAATCAAAGGGAAGTGATTTCAATCAAATCGATATCCAAACCAAAACAGCCCAAGCAGCATTTTGATGCTGGCCCAATGCCGGGCCAACACCGGCCAAAGTCGGTTGTGCATCGGCCCGATGTCGGATGGTGACATTGGCCCAGTGTTGGAATGATAACGTTTGTCGGTGGAAAACCGACATTGGCTGCCAATGTTGGCCCAGCATCGGCATGATGTCGGCTAGTGTCGGGGTCATGTCGGCCCAGTGTCGGGGTCATGTCAGCCCAGTGCCGGGGTTATGTAGGTCAACACTGGCTTGATGTCGGCTGCTGACACAGGACCAATGTGGGTTGTAGACATTGGCCAATGGAATGCTAACGTTTGCCAGTGGTAAAAGAGTTTCCAATGTCAGCCCAGCATTGGTTACCAACATCAGGATAGCATTGGGACAACATCAAATGGTGAAATTACAATTTCAGAGGATTGGTGTTTGAAAAGTTTTGGCCTTGTGTTTGAAAGGTTGGCTAGTGTTAAATTCAAATTAGGAACTAAATAACGAAGGAAATCTATAGCAGATGTAGAAGACCAGGAGAAATACATATGTATACACGTATTCAGTTAAAAAGAAATTAAGCTAGACTACATTTAGGGTATGTAACCTAAGAAATGGGTACACAAATTAATACTAAAAACAATTTCAGTCAGAGAAATCCGAGGAATATATACTCCCGTATCACCTAAATTGAAAAACTATGTATTCCACATAACTACTTATGACTATACATGCTTTAAAACGGGAATACAAATTATAACCAAAAGCTGATAAGTTGAAGAAATAAGTAGCATCACTTGGCATCATATGAGTGTTATAAAGAGCAGTTAGCTAAATTCAACCATTATGAAGTTGCAACTTAAGTAGACTTGCACAAACCCCATGTAGCACCAACAGTTGGGCCAACGTTGGGGAACAGTTACGTCAACTTGTATTCATGTCCGTTTTTCCAACCATTATGGTCCAACATTTACCCAAGTATTCACTAACAATCATAAAACCATATATTCCTATTAACCTGTGTTGCCATTAGGCATAGCATTGGTTGGAATATGCCAATGCGAAAATCCCTGTACTAATTACCTTCACCTTTCTCTAAGCCAGCATAACTGAAGATCAGGTTTCATTTAAAAGAATACTGATATTTTAGCACGACCTCAGATAGTATAGAACAGATGACGGAATGGGCTTCCACAAAGTGACGGCTACAATCAATAATCGTCATAATATAACTTTCAGGAACAACTCGAAAGCAACGTGTACGATTTTAAACAAAAACAGCTTCATACCTACTTTAATATTTATTGGCACTACTTCAAATTTCAATGATTGCATTCACTTGCCTATGTAGCACACATTTGAAATAAGATTCCACATTTCAGGCATTATCCAACGCTCATATTCATGCCAACGCTACATAAGTCACACCACATGGCATGGATATCAACAGCTGCAATCGAGCTTGCTTCTTGCACAACACTAATTTTTAAAAGGTTTATCTGGGTATTCAGTAACCAGGGGTCTTTTAAAAGAATAATGGTCCACTCAAAATTAAAAGTAGATATTTTGAAGAGGGAGTTCTTTGAAATATCATCGAAAGTCATGACTGCACCGTGGACACAAATACACCAAAAGTTTCACATTCATTACAAAGTTGATTTGAATCTTCGTTAGGTCATCCCTAATGTCCCAATACGTTAATGGTATAACACGTGCCTGTAAAAATAAAGTCACTACTTGTGTTAAGAATTCAATCAAGACTACACGAAAGGCAGATCAAATCAATGACAAAGTCGTGAATTTTCTTCCGCAGTCTCGCTTTGTAAAGACAAAATTGCTCACCGTATATTATTCGTCCATTCCAGTTTAAAAGTAAGCTTCTTTGGTGACGAACTTCATGAAAACGCTATGCTTCGAGATCAATTTCATTCCAGTTGCTTGCCTCCGAGTTGACTTTACATGATCAATTAATAATAATTCACAACAACGAACCGAAAACGCAAATCACAACTGCCATTTTGAATGTAGAATTCGATTGGATTAGCATTGCGATTATATCGATATAGTCGATACGGTCGATATCTTTCACAGCCGCGAACTATGAAATGAATATTCGGGTTAAAGTCATTCGTGTGCACCAAAGATGTAATTTATCGTTAATGATAGTGCTCTAATTAAAAAACATAAGTTTTATAAACTGTAGTGCGTTTGAATGTATGTACTTTGAATTTCATCATTGGAAATTAAAACGCAATAGGTAGTTAACTTGCTGAGTTGGCATGGAGCTTTTGATCCTAGAATTTTACTTCTCCTATTAATATATTTAAGTAAGCAATGGTTTTAAGTTTAACTAGAACTGAATTGCCAGTCCGTACTGAATTTTTTTAATGATTGTCACGGAGGAGAAAATTTAGTCTTTCGGCACATCGGCAAGTCACCCCCGCTCATGTGGCCATGATATGATTTTCAAGAACTCAAAATGAAACATCGGGCCACCATCGTACCGATGTCGGCAAGTGGTGTCGGCAATGCTACTTGAAGCTGGTGTTGGCCCAATGTTGGCAAAGTCGGCCAACCATAGCCGATGTCGGCCCAACGTGGGCTTAGGTTGGCCGACTTTGCTGACACAAAGCCGACATTGGGCCAACACTGGGCCGATAGTTGATGTTGCCTGGGAGTTGTCAGAGACCCATGCATATCAGAATCCAAATAACTATGTCCACTTACACGTTAGCAGGGAACCTTAAGTTAAAGTTATATAAATACTAAGGAAAATAATTTAGTTTTAAGACAAATAATCTAATTTATTAAAATTGATAGGAATTTACAAATTTAGTAAATAAATTCAACAAAAAATAAATTATATATTTTGCTCTCTATTAATAAAATGTAAGATATGGATTAAATGGTTTTAAATGTAAGATATATGGATTAAATGGTTTTATAAAACAATGTAAGATATGGATCAGGGAACATCCTATGATTTGATTAATTAATAATAATGATCAGGGATATGGCCCTCTTTAATACAGGGAGTTAGAGTATTTGGCTTGAATGCATAACTTGTTTTAAATGAATGGAGAGGTATGGGTAAAAAGATTTAATTAACATATAAAGAGGGCACAAATTAAGCCAAAGTAACATATCTAATAAATATTATTGGATCCCTTAGCAGCAGAATGTTGAATACTCCACCGTTATGAATAACGTACTACGATAATTCTTATATAGAACTAGTTACAGGACACTAGGAAATCAATACTAATACACGTCTTTCACCAAGGTTGTATTCCGATGTCGGCCCTAGGTCGGCCCAACATCGGCATAAGTCGGCTGTAGTGTTGGTACGGAACACTGTAAACCGATGTCGGCCCAATGTCGGTCCGATGTCGTATATGTCGGCCGACATTGCCGACATGAAAACGATGTCGGGCCGATGTCGGGCCGACGTTTGATGCTACTTGGGTAAGAACCACACCATTTCTTTTATTTTTTCCTTCAACAGGAATGATGTGAAGGTAGTTGAACGGCCACCATCACCCGCCACTATTGATATAGGTATATATGGAACTGAGTACTTAGTACCAACGGAGTTGCAGCCAAACGAGGTGCAGGAAAGACATGTGCTCGGGTCATGAGCAAGTGGCTGGTGTTTTGGACATATTGATATCCCCAATTACCAAGTTGTAAGTGCATCTGAGAAACAAACATCCTGGTTCCTGATGCCGCTGGTGTTTTGTTATGCATCCTGTCACAACAGATACTTCCCATGTGTTCTCTAAACTGGCTTCTTTTGATGGTCAGCAAAGCCTTTACCTTATATAACTGCTACAATGTAAATGATAACAGTTTAATCATAATTGTTTGTGATCCTGCAACTTTTTTTAAAGCCTGTTGTAATGGGATGACAAAATATCAGTTGTACTTCAGTTATTCTCAGAATGGCTTTCAAGCAGACTAGTTCAGCACAGCAAGGCCACAGCAGATGGCCTTGTTTTTACCCATTTCACAATATCTACAGGACACTACTCATTTACAAACAAAAAGAGGCGGAAATCCTACAGATTGGATGAAATACTACTGCTCAAATGGACTGCTAAAGGTTTTCGCAAAATAGTCCCATGGGTCAAGTTCATTTTTCCTCCAAACCTAATGAAAACTGTGTTGGGAGTTCCCCAGAGTTAAATTTGTTGGTTCCTGTTTATTATTTGAATCAGTGATATCCCCATTACTTCTCAAACATGAGCTAATTTATATTCTGCTGGACATAATGTTCAGTTAAATTTTCTATCTTAAAGTCAACCTGTTTGTGATGTCCTCTGGAGAGAAATGGTTTGGTGGTGTTACTCCAATACTATACTGTTAAATAAACAGAAAACTTCTTATTTCATATTTGGGAATACCCATGGTCTCAAAATCCCTTAATAAAACTCGAGGACTAATGCATTGAAAGGCCACAGTCCATTAAGTTCCTTAGACTATGGCAAAGTGAATATCCCAGTCGTGAATTTGAAATGGTTGTAATTCTTTTAAAAAATGTCATCAGACATTTTGATCATCTTCATGATTTTCTCAGTTATAGGATTATTTGTAATGCTGTATTTTGAAAAAGCAAAGAGCCACTCAACACGAGATCATCTCATTGGGCCAATTGCCATAATCATAAAAATAGTTTACTATGGAAAATAAAATAATAAAACTTCATTAGGTTCACTTTATATTTAAATACGCTGGACCCGGTTTCATAACATAGTTACATCTTCAGGTGATTGATAATGCATTATTTGTAAGAGTTTATTCACAATGGTCCCGAAAAATGAAGTGCCACCAACAACTAGGGATCATCTCCAAAACAACCAAGTCAATCCCATAATAATAGAAGAAATATTGGAATTAACAATCACATGCCTCAATGACAACTACTTCTTGTTTAATAACAATTATTTCCAACAATTAGAAGGGCTTGCTATGGGATCATCCCTCTCACCTCTCCTCCCGGAAATGTTCGGTATGAATTTGAGTCAAAATTGTTTCATTCAGGTCATGATTTAACTAAATATGTTAACTATTGGTTTAGATATGTTGATGACATTCTATGCTGTTGGACGGGCACCACAAGGCAGTTAGAACAATTTTTACCTTTCATTAACTCAATGAACAACAAAATTAAATTAACCATGGAAATAGGAAATAAATCAATCAATTATCTAGACTTAAACATTCAGTTAAAAGAAGGGAAACACCTATTTGACATTTATTGCAAACCCACCTCCACAGATTGTTATTATTCATGCCACCAACACAAGACAGCAGCATTTCACTCATTAATCAACAGACTCACAAAAATCCCCCTCAGCGAACACAAGTACGATAAGGAATGGAAAACCATCAGCATATCGCAAAGGTTAATGGCTATCAACCAGCAATCATTGAAAACATTCTCAATAAAGTCCGCAGGAAACAGGCCTCAATGTCAATGGTGTCTTCCCTCTCCCCTGTCAACACTCCAAAAATGTGATGCAGGCTCCCCTTTCTAGGAAATATTTCCCACTCTGTTACCTCCAGCTTCCCGAAGGAAAATTACAGGATAGCATATTATACCCCCTCAACTCTCAAAACAATGCTGTTCAACTGCAAGGATCGCTTCCCAGCCGAAGAGAGAAGTGGCATATACTGCCTTAAGTGCAAAGATTGTGACATGAGATACATAGGCAGAACGGAAAGAAGTGTGGACATTAGAGTGAGTGAGCATCACAATTGTTACAAAAAGAAGAAAGAGCAGTCAAACTTTGCCAACCACTTAATAGACAGCAACCATCGGAGCGATTTCACGCTGGAGATATCCTCCACTCAGAGGGAAACAGGAGGAGACTCGACGACCTGGAAATAATCCAACAATTAAAGAGCAACATCACCCTGGCCAATGAGCAAGTGCTTCCCTCCCACTCCCCCCCCCCCCTCTTTTCCATCCACATAAACGAACTTCTGCAGTGACAACCATTAAAAATCCCACAGTGATCACCCACCTGTGTGCAATTAAAATATTCCTGAAAATTGTACCACTCGGTGCTACTCGTAAAAATTCCCCCAGTGACCAATGTGCCCTTACATTTCCGGGAAAGCATTATCCCAGTGCCCAAATTATCAATGCCTGGACCCATGTCATAGTAAAACACGAATGATTTCAACCCAAGAGGACATCATCAGGTGATTGTACAGAAAATTTCAGTCCTTTATATAGTTCATCACTTCAACCTTCATCACTTCCTTCTCCATACCTGGAAAACCTGCTTCACAATAAAATCCCCCTCCTCCAAATCTCCCTCAACAAAGGCTACCCACAGCCTGTCGCTATATACCACCTAGTATAGGTTGAGGCCTTTATAATTCTGTCATAATGATAGTGTAGCAGATGGGAACTTCTTCTCTATTGCATATTGTCACTCTGCTATGGCAAAGCTTCAGTTTCTTACGAGTTAGTTGCCAACAAGCAACAAAATAATGACTTGATATATTCAGAAATATTGTGAAAGATATGGTGAAGGAGGATTCCATAATTGGTGTTCAATGAAGGAGTACTTCCATCAGAGAATACCACTTGATATGGGCATGGAAGGAAATATTTGGTGTGAATAATTCCACATTTTCTTTGCACAGGTGATGTAATGACTTAGCCCGTTGACGGTCGTAGCATAAGTAATGCAGAAATGCCACTTACGGTTTTATTGGCGCCAAAAACAATCCAGTGACATAAGGCACCCACATACAAGAAAACAAATACATACATCGACTAACTACAATCCTCCCCTTCCAATACGGCATCCTGCCTTGGACATTAAGGAGACTTTGATTCAATCCCTTCCTTTGAAATCTGTTCCTGGGAGGAGGCAAAAATCTCCTTCCCCAAGGATAGCCAATAAGAAGGAGGAAAAAAATATCCAATTTAAATACAATATATATACATATGTACACACAATTATAACTCATCCATTAAATTAGCAACAAAGTAACACTTTTACAAATCAAAAATAACCCTCCCCCTTTCTCTCCCTTAGTGGGTAACTAACCTTCTAATTTCCACTTCACTCTCATTGTCTTCCGACGTACGAGTGCCTTTCATTTCAGGAGTCCTAGTGGTGGCTCCCAATACCCGGTGGCTTCCTCTTCCTCCGATGTTTCCTTGCTCTGGATCTCCACTGTGGGTTCGTTTCCTGTGTCCATTTCTGCTGACTCAAGGTCCCCCCCTGGCTCTCAACTGGTTGATATGCCTGCAGAAAAGAATGCCTTCATCTGTCAACACTCCACAGTCAAAGTACCACCTGGTTCCCAACACTTCACTTACGACCCCTCAAGTCCATTTCATCCATGCCCATGGGGATACCATTACTCTTTGATTCTTCTGCAATACTCTGAGGGGAGATCCACCCTGTGCCACCATTATTCTCTCTGTCATTCACAGTTTCTTCTACGTTGGGTTTCACCAAGGACAGCCGAGAGTGAATTGTCCTTCCAAACATTAGCACCAAAGGGATTCTCCCGTGGTTACATCGTGAGTAAATCTGTATTGAAACAAGAAACGTGGCAAGGCAATGTCCAAGGGTATCCCTTGCTGCATCAGAGTTTTGACCTTGTTCTTAAAGACCTGAACCATATTTTCAGCCGCTCCATTTGAGGCTGGGTGGTAGGGAGGAGAAAATATGTGCCTGATGCCATTTTTGTCACAAAATTCCTTGAACACTGTGGAAGTGAAGGGAGAGCCATTATCGGATACCAAGTGCTCCATAAGTTCAAAGATAGCAAAAATATTCCTTAAATGCCTTCAAATTTCTTCTGTGGAACTATTTTTTATTTCCCTAACCTCTGGCCATTTTGTTGAACTGTCAATCAAGATTAAAAATAACTTTCCCAGAAAGGTCCCACTAAATCCACATGCAACCATTTCCAAGGCCTAACAGGCCATTCCCAACACTTCAAAGGGGCCTTGCCAGGTGAAGGTTTGTTTGCTAGACCGGATACACAAGAATTGGCTAACTGCTCCAAATCTTGGTCTAATTTGGGCCACCGACCAGCTATTGCTTTGGTCTTCCTGGGAAGTTTCACATGGCCAGATAATCTGCCTCATTTGTTGAGGTTATTTTGTTTTCTGGGCCTCCAAGCTACAGCTCCTCCGGACATTGTTATCACATATCCTGCAATAGATTTACTGTCATCGATATTGTTTGCAAAATCAGAAAAAATCACAGGTTCTCTAGATGATTGCTCATGCACCAAATTATACCCCGGTCTCTTTAAGATACTTCATTACTCTCAACACACCAGTCCACCTCCAGACAGTTGGACAATGACAATATAGTCACACATCCCTCTGCATCACACATCTGAAACTCACGTAATGTCTCTCCTATGTACTTTTCTTGATATCAGGCATTATTTTGTTCTCACAAGGTCTGGTTACACCAATATCAACAAAATGAGAAACCGGTCCCATGTCTTTAAAACTCAACTCCTTAACAAACTTCACCTTGAATCTTTCAGCTTTACACTTCTCCCCACAAACTATCATGTCATCCACATAGACAGCAACATAAATCCCATTCGCATAAAATGCACATGTATCTGACACACATCATCTGAGACCAGGCTTGCAAATAATTTCAGTCACACAGTCATTCCAATCTTTCCGAGACTGGTGAAGCCCATATATACTTTTATGCAAAAGTCATACCTCATCAGGACATCCGTCCTCCCAAAATTCCCGTTGGCACATGTGTACAGGCTCCTTCAACCTACTATTTAAATAGGCAGCGACCACATCCACATGATCCACTGACCATCCTTTTTGCACAGATATAGCTAGCAGGACTCTCAGGCTGGCTCTTCTCATCACTGGGATGTAACTTTCCCAATAATCAATCCCATAAATTTGATTATATCCCTGACCTACTAGTCTGGCTTTGTACCTCTGAATATTACCATATTTTGAACTAGAAACCCATTTTGAGCCAATGACATTGGCATTTTCAGGTTTCTTAACTAATTTCCACGTCTGATTTTCCTTCAAATTTTTAATCTCTTCTCTCATAGCAGCTATCCACTTTTCCCTATCATATCTACCTATAGTGATTCCTCTAGAGTCATCTTTTGAGGAGTTTAAAAACCGTTTTGGGGGTTTATTCCTTGGTTGTAGTAATTAGGTTTTATCGTCTTCCCCTGTCATCACTTAAGATTACGATAAGACAGCATATTTCTTAGCTAAAATTTGAGGAATAAACATCTCAAGAAAACAGTAACATCAAATTCGGGGCGTCATGTGGACACTTCCCAGTAAACACACATAGCTGCAGCAGCGCTTCACAAGAATGTCAGCGCTGCCAGTGCAGCACATGTCAACTGAAGCGCGCCAGCAGCGCTCTTCTAAGGCGAATTGTCGAGAGACGCATCTAATGCGCATTCGCAGCTCGTGTTTGAATAGTTGCGGACACGCTGCCACAGCGCTGCAGGTAGTCCTTTGAATAAGGCGTTCCTGATCTGATCTGAGAACAGATCTGGGTGAAAGTACGGCTGAACTGTGGTTTTAAACGGGATTCATGATCTTTAAGAGCGATTGAACATTGGTCCACGGATGTTTTTTCTCAGTCCCTCGTGGGCGGTATCAGACAAAGAGAAAGTACTGGTGCGCTCGCCGGGAAACAGGTTCTCAGCATTACAGAGGAAACTTATTTATCTCCTGGAGTTTAAAGAATATCAGTTACGTTTATTTATAATAATTATTTTTATGCACAATATGGTAATCAGGGAAATGTTTTAACGGCGCAAATTATCCGTGTCAATCTTTTTGCTAATTTAATAACAACAAACGACTTTATGCCAGCCAGCAGCTGTATATATATATATGGCCTCCCAATCACTTACGTCTGAGAACAAGACTGGGTGAAAGTACAGATCTGTTCTCAGATCAGGAACGCCTTATTCAAAGGACTACCTGCAGCGCATCCGCAACCTGCGGCTGCAGCGCTTCAAACACGAGCTGCGGATGCGCTTTAGATGCGTTTTCTCGATAATTCGCTCTATGAGAGCGCTGCTGATGACGCGCTTCAGTTGACATGTGCTGCACTTGCAGCGCTGACATCCTTGTGAAGCGCTGCTGCAGCTATGTGTGTATACTGGGTTGCTATGTGGTCATAATTTGATTACAACATTTATTAATGAAATGAGAAAAATCAATAATTATTTTTTTGCTGCAAAACGTTTGAAAATGTGTCTTAATTGTTTATTTTCGTGATAAATTGCATTAAAATGTATAATGGAAGCACATGGCAACACCGAGATTGCATAAACAGTTCAGCGGCTCTATGATATCTTGTTGACAGCGTTCGAAGTGTGCCGCCTTTGTGTTTTCAAGTATTCAGAAGCGTTCCTTCACGCAATAGATATTGCATTCATCATTTACTTTTTCATCACCCATTATTTATCACTTGCCACCCATCATTTGTTCGTGGCATCATTCATGTATCAAATTCATCATTACTTTTTCGCCATCTCATTTTTGGCGGAATCGTGGTGATTTCATTTCTTAATCAAATCTATTGAATCCATTTTTTTTCATGGATAGCCTTACTCGGCATAAGGGTAGGTTTATGAAAAAAATAAAATTCAAAGTTTTAATAACTTACGGACTTCAACTTCCGATACGCCTTGCGTTAGCTGTGACTATCAATAAAGCGCAAGGACTATCTTTGCAGGTGTACGGTTCTAATTTAGAAAACGATTGCTTCCCCCATTGGTAATGATACGTCTCATGCTCCTGAGTCGGTAAATCGTCTGATCTTTATGTTTGTGCAGAGACGGGCAAACAAAAACTGTAGTCAATCCATTAGCTTAACAATAAAAAAATTATTTTCTGAGAAAAACATAGTTTTTCCTTTCCTTTCATTCCACAGCAACGTAAGGCAGAGTATTGAATTGAATGATGTGTTATCTCGGTGAATCTATGTTCGCTGGAATACTTTCATATACTTTCGCATTCATTACATATCCGACTGATCCACAACGAAGAGTGGCCGGGTTTAGCTATTACTCCGATGAAATCTGGCCAATGTCCAATAAATGCTATTACTATTGTTAATTTCTTTTCATAGGTGAGCAAGAAATGATCAAATACCTGCATTATGAAATTCGTCAACTTTCGCTTTAGTCTGAAATCAGTTTGAGGCAAACTTTACCTTCTGAGATTATGGAAAAATGACATACTGAAGAGGAAATTTTGGAGACTGCAGACTCTTATGTTTATCTGAATCTGGTAGAAATGCAAAACACGTGATAGCGCGAATATATATATATATACGTGCATGTATAGGTGCACTTACATTACTGTATACAGGTACCTTTACCTTAAAAAAAGACGTCTACCGAGAACGATAAAGAAGTGGTGCTGCTAAACTCCAAATATTCTGAACACATAGGTTTGAATATTCTGAATTGACGTAAGTTGGCAGCCGTATAAAAGTTACCAACGTAGTATGTGCAAAGTAATCAATTTCACAAAAGACGTTGAGAACATTTCCTATGAGCACCGCCTTATATATTCCATATACATTGGCATTATGAAAATTAAAATTCTTCATTGGCTTTTCCATTGGTGAACCGGGAATGCTAATGCAACATTTTCATTGTTTCGTTCGTCATCAGGTTTTTTGGGAGGCCCTATTAGTGGCAGCATTGTACGAACCACCACCGTAAAAAGGAAAGGAATTTTTAAAAGAGCTTACAACTATTAACTTCTTCACCTCATAGAGGGGACAATATTTTCGACTTTCTGGCAACCAATATCCCACAACAAGCGACTAATATTGAGGCGTTCGTGGGACTTTAAAGACCACAGGGTATCTACTGCGGAGTTCTCTTTAATTTTGAACAAGAAAAGTTGACAACATTAAAATGTCAGACTTCGATACTTTTAAAAGTTATTTAAGAGATTCCTTTAAAGATTATAAAAGTCATCCAGCGGATCCCTTAGAAAAATACTATGAAACTATATATAGTGATTGTATATAGTTTTCTATAATCACTATGGCTATGGTCCTATAGTTATTTGGAACATAGTGATTATAGGACTATATATAGTGATTATATATAGTTTCCTATAATCACTATGGCTATAGGTATTTGGAACATACCCATGTAGCACAGACGGCTGGGCCAACGTTGGGGAACGGTTAGGTGCAACGTTTGGCCAACCATTATTCATGTCCATTTTGCCAACTGTTCCCCAACGGAACAAAATTGAAAAAAAAGGGAAATGACAGAGGTTCTAATTTACTGAATGATGACTAGTTTTACCTCACATACTACAGATACGCCTACCTTACAATCTGCACTTACCTACTGGGCACCCTATCATCCTTTGATACAGACACATTTTCCAATTATGGGTTGAAGACTTGAAGGCCATATATATACAGCTGCTGGCTGGCATTAAGTCGTTTGTGATTATTTACTTGACTCTAAGATTGAAACGGTTAATTTGCGCTGTTAAAGCATTTCCTAATAACCATTTTGTGGTTAAAAATAAGCATGACCATTATAAATATATGTCTCTGATATTCTTTCAACTCCAGGAGAGATAAATAAGAGTTTCCTCCATAATGCTGAGAACCTGTTTCCCGGCGAGCGCTTGAGTACTTTCTCCAAGTCTGATACCGTCTACAAGGGACTGAGAAATCATCCGATCCGTGGACCAATGTTCAATCGCTCTTAAAGATCGAGAATTGTGTTTAATACCATATTTCAGATGTACTTTCTCTCTCACCGATCCTTCTGGCCTTAGATTTTTCCGGCGAGCGCACCTATTTTCTCTAAGTCCGTTACGAGGGACTGAGAAAAAATCTTCCATTCATGGATATCCATTTGAATGGATATGAGATGAATGTGACATTTGAATCCATATGAGATGAATAAAAAATAAAATTTTCAGAATGTTTTGCTTTTAAGATACATAATTTGAAACCTCTCTCTTGTAGACAGCATGGTCCAGGGGAATATGTCTGCATATGAGAGGTCTATGTAAGTTATGTATGCATAAACTATAGAACTTATACCCATGGTATTTATAGAAACTTCCTATAGTGATTATATATAACTATAGAACTGTATCCTATAGTGATTATAGGAAAACACCCAATAGTCATTATAGGAATATACCCTATATAGTCATTATAGGACTATAGAACTATACCCCATAGTGATTACAGGACTATAGAACTATACCCTATAGTGATTATAAAAATTTCTATAGTGATTATAGAATTCCTATACTCACTATATATAGTGATCTATAGTATTTTTTTCTTAGGGATGACTGATGGAAGTCGTTCCTGCATGTGACGAGCACGGGGTTAATATATGTGTCCCTATAGTAAATTTAAAAAAGAAAGCAGTGAAACGAGATGATACAACGCGGAAGTGAGACAATCCCTCAGACGACAGCGAGTAGGTATATACCCATAATAATAAATAGTAAACCAAAAATAAAAAAATAGTAAATAAATGCCCACCGATGAGCGTATGGTGATCATCGAAATTATAAAATGCCAAAATCCAGTGCAAAGGAAGCAGTTACAGAATTCAAAAGAAAGATACTTGGGGAACACTAAAGGAAAATCCAAAAGTTGGTCGTACGTAAGAAAGGTACAAGGTAATAATTCTGACGTCAATTCACATAAAAATGATAAGGGTTAATAGCAACAAACACTCTCGAAAAACTTAACTTATTAAACTTCCTCTTCCATACAGTTTTTCACCCACCTTCAAGGGATTCCACTTACCTGACCTCTTTCAGCGGCTGATCCCACCAATACATATTTATTGTAATGGTATAATAAGGTTACTTAAAGAAATAGGGCCCAACAAATTCCCTCCCGCGTATATAGAAAGTTAACGTCTGAAATATCTCTCTACCTCGAAATAATATTTAAATCCTTGGCCGAACATATCTTATCGAAGGGTTGGAAAACTGCCATTGTGACACCCATATTTGAAAGTGGCGTAGCGGCCATCTACCCACATGGCAAAGCAAGCTTGCTGCAACCTTGCAGCAAGCTTGTCATTGCATGATAGCAACCTTGCAGCAAGCTTGCATCGGCAAGGTTTAAGCTTGCAGCAAGCTTGCTGCAATCTGACTACTGCACCTGTTACAAGCTTGCTGCAAGGTTGCACTGCAAGCTTGCAGCAAGTTTCATGCAAGCTTCACGCAACTCCTGTGCAAGCTTCACACAAGTCCTGTGCAAGTTTCAACCCAGGCAAAAATGGAGGGTACGCCGAGGGTAGGAAAGCATTCATGAACCACACACTAAAACATTGCCTATGGAATGCAATTGTGCAAAGGAGCTGTAACAATGTTCATAGCGAAACGAATTAGTAAGTTATTACAAAAAAAATCACTACTTGCATGATTACCCCTATAGTTTCAAAATTTAAAAAGAAAATGACTTTCCCGCATTTGTGAACGCGAAAGATACAATTCTTAACGATACATACTTGACCTACGTGTCCTGTTACCTTATCCTAAACGACCTAACGAAATGCATATCACGATGGCTATCTAGCGCTTCTTCGCTAACAAATGACTGTTGGGAGGCCGTGTATATACAGCTGCTGGCTTGCATGAATTCGTTAGTGATAACTAACTTTACAACATATGGACACGGATATTTGAATCATTAAAACATTTCCCCAATGACCATTTTGTGGCTAAAAGTAAGCATGACCGTTATGAATATGCATAACGGATATTCTTTCAACTCCAGGAGAGATAAATAAGAGTTTCCTCAGTAATATGGCAATCGCCATCTTCATCCGACGGGCTGCGGGATCCTTGGTAGAAACCCTGACGTCAATACCACTGTTTTCTGTACTCAATCAAACTGTATTCACAATTAATCTGTATTCAGGACTTTACAAACTTTTTCTTCTTTGTCAGTTAATTTATCGTTACGCATGCTTAAGTTAATTTCGCGCAAAATTTTCCTATTAACTCGCTCTTCTTCAATTTAGCTCGAATAGTTTTTCTTCCACGGGAAATAAGCCGTGCGCGTTCAAGCAAAGGTAACTCTACTCCTCCCTTAGTAGGAACCGTATAGTTGCAATTGCCTTGGGCCTTGCACTATTGCTACCCATGTTGCCAGAGTCCTGCAGCAAAGTTGCCAAGGTTGGCACACTTCATGCAAATTGAGCGTAACTTGCACGGAACGTGTCAATATTGGCAAAATTGTAGCAAGCTTGCATCTAGATTGCCAATCTTGGCAAGCCATATGCCAGCCTCAACCAAACTTGCTGAAATCTTGCATGCTATGTGGGTAACTACCGGCCTATATGAAGATGCTGGTCTTTCGGGATTCCCTCCGCGTTGATCCATAGTTCCTGGGACGACACTTTCGCCGGCGTTGCAGTCGGCTTCTTCAGGTCAGTGAAGTGATGTGCAGAGTTTTCATCAAAAGCGTCCCAGGAACTATGAACCAAGGCGGAGGGATTCCCGAAAGACCAGCATCTTCAAGTAAGACAACCCGCGGAAGCCTACATAAGGATATCGACCTATATCCCTCACATGCAAAGTGTTGGAACATTAAATTGTCAGCAGATTATTAAAATCAGATATCTGACGGCCATCTCTTATGACTCCCTCACAACTCGCGGTACCCCAAAGTGAAGCGATAATCAGTCACTTTCTCCGAAATATTTTGTGTTGGGAATTATACTCCTTTAAATTGGATGAGGCCAAAAATAGGTGTAGACGAGAGACTAAAGACACTGTTAACATTAAGAGCATGCGAGTGAGTTTGCCGTTGAGACACCCTCTGACTTGTAGCAGTAGCGTATCCAACCAGAGAGAATAAAAAATCATTTTAAATGCTGACATACGAGGCTAGCGCTATGTATTTTCACAATATATTTGTGGAGGAAACATTTATGTGGGGACAAGAAATAGGCTAAGCCCTGGAAATGGAGAAATTCTCATGATTTTGTAATACAATTTGAAAGTTTAAATTGAAATATTAATTTTTTCAATTGTGATAGGTTGAAATAAAGGAAATAATTCTAATGAGGTTAAAAAGGAATGAATTTTTTAATAAAGTATACTGTTTTCATAGGTTAAAATATTTAATTGAATAAATTGCTAGTCGGCTTTGCGAAAAGTTTGTTAATTTTCATGTTTTCATGTAAGTAATAACTATGTAACCGGATTCTATGATAATTCTCTCCAGCTCGCTATCTGCTAAATGGCCGATATCGATAATTAGGCAAAATGGTCTATATGGACGATTACCAAAAACTTGTCAATGAATTGGTTCAACCCAGCCACCTGCAAATCTTCCCAAAAAAACTGGGCCCCTTAATGTCCGTTTAGTTCCATTATTGGCCGTCGAGCGCCAGTTGTACTTTCGTCCTAGAGGTCCTCTATTAGCATAATAATGTTAATAGAGGGCCTCTATTTCGTCCTACTCCTCGCAAGGGACCTCATGGAAAGTTCTCCTTTTTAACTCCCGAGAAACGTATTGAGTGTGATTTATGGTTTAATTCCTGCTCGCACCGAAGGAAAACCATAATTTCTGAAGTAAGCACCTGAACATTTACCAAATTTAGGAATATTTTGTCCTGTCAGTTCTACTTACCAGCATCACTTTACACAAATCAATTACAATTTCTTCCCATCAAACATGCTAAATACGACCTGGTTCTATTCCACCATTGTAAAAGTGTGGAATATAATAAAGTTCCTCATTCAAAATGCATAAAGCTATAGTATTCCACACCGTGTGACATTCTCAAATATTTTTCCAAGATGAGACCGAAAGGGGATTACACACCCCATGATATGAATCAGCTATCGGCGACGTAACTTTGTGATGCACACTTATCGCGATGATAAAATTTTTGTAGAAATGTTCTACTTCTCTTCGATATCACTTTCTTTAGTCCAATGCTTTGGAATCTTGACGACCTCGTATAATTTATATTGAAACCGGTCAGGCCAGAAACAAGAAAAAAGGAATTACATGTGTTCTTGGGAGAGTTTAATTAAGGGGGTTTCCCGTTGCCTGCCACAATGGTGTTTTTAACGTGACACTTGATAGGCCGCCCCTCTGATGCCAGACGCCTTTTCACAGCCGCCTCACTGAGGAACAGACGCTGCGAGTAATGTTATCGGGCATCAAAAAAGAGGAAACGGTGCCGTGCATCAAAGACAGAAGGGGAAATTCAGCAATTGAACGAGATGAGATCCAGCGTCGATGGAGGAAATATGTTGAGGAACTGTATGATAGCGAAAATAGGCCTAGGAACTTGGACATAGAAGAGGAAAAGGACGTAGATCAGGATGACGTGAGCCCCGGTATACTGCATACTGAGGTAGAGAAGGCACTGCGAGAAATGAAGGCGGGCAAAGCCGCGGGGGTAGATAATATCCCAGCTGAGTATCTGAAAAACGTTGGATAGCGAAGAAAAGAGAGATTTTATGAACTCGTTCGTAGAATATACGAGGAGGGGACTTGCCCTAAGGATTTTGTAAAAACCGTGCTGATATCTATAACGAAAAAGAGGGTGAATACTATAAGAATGTGAAGACTATAGAACGATAGGTTTGATTTCTCATACGGCAAAGGAAGTGCTTACAATCATCAGCAGAAGAATGGAAAAGAGAGCAAAAGAATTTATAGGCGAGGATCAGTTTGGATTTTGGAAGGAGAGGGCCACTCGGGATGCGGTTGCAGTGATGAGAGTACTAGTGAAAAGGAATCTAGAATATGATCAGGATATTTCGCTTTTTTTAGTTTATTTCGAAAAAGCGTTCGACAGAGTGAGGTGGGAAAAGTTAATGGAAATATTGCGGAGGATAGGAATAGACTGGCGAGACAGGAGACTGATCCAGAATTTATGCATGGCTCAGAAGGCGAAGGTGAGAGTATCCGATGGAGAAGGGAATTGGGCCACGATAAGGAGGGGAGTTAGGCAGGGCTGTCCGTTATCGCCGGTGATTTTCAACATATACTCAGAGGAAATGGTGAGAGAGGCTTGGGATGAGCTGGAGGCTGGAGTATGGGTCGGGGGGAAATTGATAAAATCAGTGAGGTTTGCGGATGACCAAGCGCCAGTCAGCCCGTGTCTTGCAAAAACTGCTGAATGCGTTGCAGGGACAGTACGAATGATACGGTATGAAGATAAACCAGAATAAAACGAAAGGATTGCGATTTTCAAGAACAAAAAGGGCCAGTATAACTATAAAAGTAGGAGGTCAGAAGCTAGAGCAGGTGGAGCAATTTAGCTATCTATGTAGTGTGTTGGAAGAAAAAGGGTATAGCAGCATTAAAGTGAGACGGAGAATTGCATAGTAAAAAGAAGCTTTTACTCGTAGGCGTGAACTTATGAAAATTTAGTAGGCAAGTGAAGAAAAGACTAGTAACCAGTTTAGTACGGAGCGTTGCACTCTATGGGGTGAAAACGTGGGATTTACGAAAAGAAGATGGAAATACAGTTAGGGCTTTTGAGATGTGGGTTTGGAGAAGGATGGAAAAAGTAAGGTGGGTCGAAAGGAAGACGAACGATGAAGTGCTAGAATTGGTAGGAGAGGAAAGAAATTTGATAGATGAAATTAGGAGAAGGCAGAAGGTGTGGATAGAAAAGGTAATCAAAGGGGATATTGTGTTTTGAAAGAAGTGATTGAGGGAGAACGAAGCGGGGTAGAGGGAGGAGATGAACGGGCAGCTTGGATACAATGATGGGAGGTATGAGGGGCTGGTGTGAAATTTAGAATTGGGAAGAATCAAATGTCCATTTAGACCTACCTTCACCGGTAGAAAACCAAATAATAATCATAAACCTCTTTATTACGATTATTACTCAGCAAAACCAAATCAAACAATTTCCCTCTTAATGTCCGAAAATTACAATCAAAATCCCACCATTCGTAGTCAATGAAAAATTATTTCTTGGGAGATGACCTGAGAGTTTCTTTGTGGATTTCCTCTCGAGGGACTGAATAGTGGGTTGCAGAATTGAATAAATATTAATAAAGCAAACACTTTGTACATTGTTTCTCACAAAAATGTATTTCTTAGAAAATTTGGACATTTTTTTCTTCATTGAATGCTCTTTGTTCACCTTAAAATTACGTGTTTTGCATATTGCCTCATTCGCATGCTAACATAGTATTGGATAATGAAGGCCATAACTTTTTCACAATGTTTTGATCAAGAAAAGAACGAATGCAAGATATTCCACAGAGAAAAAATCAGCGGGTCTCATGCTCTATATGTCTCTATATGTCTCATGCTCTATAGCATCTCAGCGGGTAACTCCGTTAAAGTTTTCGCGGCTAGCTCGTGAGCTTTGAATTTGAAAAGAACGAATGATTTTTGTGGAGGATATCACTTTCTTCACATCTTTAGTACCTTTGCGGTTCTTTGGAACTGTAAGGCCGTTGTACACGGTACAATTTCTTGTACAAGAAGTTGTACAATAAATTGAACGGCGAGATTGGACCAAGATATTGTACAAGAAGTTGGTTCACGGTCGTACATGATCAAAGATTTTCATGCAATTTGTGCGCCAATAACATGCGCAGATATCGTTTTCTGTCCAACAGCTGAATCGCGATATCCGATGACGATAGTATTTTGAAAATACTGCCATGGGTTACAATGATATGCTACCATTAATCCTAACATTAATAAAATGAAATTTTACTATTGGTTACTTACACTCTTTCATCGGCTCATGAAACCAATCATTTATCGTCCAAACAGCATGTTTTCGCTCGTTGCATATATTTATTTTTGGTTCAATAACGTCATCTTAATTTCATTGAGGTTAATGTTTTCCAGTGTGTCCAACTCAACTTTTGAGAAATAGAACATTTCCAACGCGACCGACGAATATCACAATATGGAAGCAACAAAGAATATCATAATATTGAAACAACAAAGAATATACGATATGTACAACAAAAATGGAAGTTTCGCCATGCTTATAGGAATAAAATTGATCGCAAACAGAACACCAACCTTACGAATACTAAACGAACGCATCACTACCGTCACATGTCATGTGCAGAAGCTACTGAGTGGATCTTGGACGGTTTCATCCAATAATATAGAGCATGATCTAATTTCTTGCACAAGAAATTGTATGAACCCCTCGTACACGATACAATTTGTGCATTGTACAAGTTCTTGTACAAGAAATTGTACCGTGTACAACGGCCTTAAGAGAAGCTGGAGGAAGCAATGACCACTCTGCTACCCCAACATTCCTGCAGCTGTATTAACTACTTAGTGTATATGAGTAGGTGAGATTTGAGGAAACGGTGACAAGGTCATCCTTGAAATTAATCCCCCCCACAAATATTACAGCCTTATTAAGCCCCCTAAAACAGACAATTGCACAATACTTCAGGATAAGATTTCGGATCCCTTGATTACACTGCATGAAATCAAAGAAATATGCTAAAACAAAGAAGACTTGAGGAAAAATCTCAAAGAAAAACTGAGGGCTGTGGCTGGAAACGGGTAGAGAGATGTCGAAGATGTCATCATTGAACGTGACTACGCGTTCCTTGAAGTCGTTCAATGTATAATTTATCACGCAAGCCATTATGTTACTAAGCAAATGTTTAACTATTCACGTTGTGCTGTTTGCCGCTCAGAATTTCTAAACCCACCGGCAAATACGGTGCAACCAGTGGGTAAATTAGTTGAGCTAAAAAAAACTAAAGGCGCTTTTTGCACCATAATTAAAATTTATTTCCTTTTATAGGTTCTGTGGAACACGTTTTAATTTTACACAGTGTGAATGCAAATGTTTTTGAACTTGGTATAGGTGATATCCTCCACAAAAATCATTAATTTTTTTCTTGACCAAAACATTGTCAAGAAGTTATGGCCTTCATAATCCATTATTATATTAGCATACGAATTAGGCCATTTGCCAACACGTAATTCTGAAGTTAACATAGAGTATTCAATGAAGAAAAAAAATGTCCAAATTTTCTAATAAATAAATTTTTGTGAGAAACAATGCACAAAGTGCTTGATTGAGTAATATTTACTCATTTCTGCAACCCACCATTCAGTCCTTCGAGAGGAAATCCACAAAGGAACTCTCAGGTTATCTCCCAAGAAATAATGTTTCATTGACTACGAATGGTGGGATTTTGAAAGTAATTTTTAGACAGCAAGAGGGAAATTGTTTGATGTGGTTTTGTAGAGCCATAATCGTAATAAAGAGGTTACGAGGGGAAAAACATTTGGTTATTTTATTCATTTTTTCTTGTTGCTGGCCTGACCGGTTTCAATATAAATTATACGAGGTCGTCAAGATTCCAAAGCATTGGACTAAAGAAAGTGATATCGAAGAGAAGTAGAACATTTCTACAAAAATTTTATCATCGCGATAAGTGTGCATCACAAAGTTACGTCGCCGATAGCTGATTCATATCATGGGGTGTGTAATCCCCTTTCGGTCTCATCTTGGAAAAATATTTGAGAATGTCACACGGTGTGGAATACTATAGCTTTATGCATTTTGAATGAGGAACTTTATTATATTCCACACTTTTACAATGGTGGAATAGAACCAGGTCGTATTTAGCATGTTTGATGGGAAGAAATTGTAATTGATTTGTGTAAAGTGATGCTGGTAAGTAGAACTGACAGGACAAAATATTCCTAAATTTGGTAAATGTTCAGGTGCTTACTTCAGAAATTATGGTTTTCCTTCGGTGCGAGCAGGAATTAAACCATAAATCACACTCAATACGTTTCTCGGGAGTTAAAAAGGAGACCTTTCCATGAGGTCCCTTGCGAAGAGTAGGACGAAAGTACCACTGGCGCTCGACGGCCAATACTGGAACTAAACGGACATTAGGGGGCCAAATATTTTCCATTGAGTGCATAGGGAGATGCAGGGGGCTGGTTCAACCCTATAAATAGGACTTCGTTCACAGAGACACTGATTCGTCAACATTTGGGAGTATGTAGAACAAACGGAACACAACACCAGAACACATATTGGTAGATAATATACTGTTCCCTTCCTGCAATCGAAATAGGATGACTGAATTGGGGAACGTCAACGAAAAGGTTTTAATTGCGAACAGCGAGAAGAGTTGCGGAAATCGAGTTTTCCCCGCAGATATCTTCGTAGACAATAATCTGCCTTTTCTGGCAGCTTCTCCAGACTTAAGTCTCCAATGGAAATGGGAGGATAGATGTAACGTATCCCTTTGTTTACAGGGATGTTACTCCTGAAAAAGGAATCCATAGATAAAAATAAAATTTACCGAGAAATAACTGGAAAATTTCGTTTCCGGCGGAAAGATGTCATAACACTTTCATTCAGGGAAAGTTGCAAATTTACCACAAAATTATTTCATTCTATTGTTTGGTCCGATATGGGAATAATTTTTAAAAGAATACAACGGGATAAAATAGATGTGGGAAAACAACATAACGGACAAGTTACATTAATTTTAATATTCTTCAGCCCAAAATGTCAGCTGATTCAAAGTTAATAAATATTCCTATCTACTCTTTAATACCATTATTTATTTATTTTGACATGTTGCTGCTTCCTTCCAAAATTAGTATTTTGTTAAACTTTCATTCCAGGAGAAATAAAACTCAACAATCATCATATTCAATGGCTAAAAGAAAATCGCATGGCTCTGGAAATTTCATGATGTTTTTATTTGCTTGATTTATGTTATTTGTGGGTACTCAAATTGGAAGTGAAATGGTTCTGCTCCGGGGTTTAGTTTGGAATGGCTTCCCATGCTGAGGACACGGGTTTGAAAAAAGCGGACAGTACTACTTACGAACCCACGGCAAACGCAATTCGCTAAATAGAGGAAGTCGTCCTCAATCGGAGAGATCTTTATCTTATTTTCCATCTAAAACCGCGATACACGATCTTTACTCGTAGTTGTAAATAAGCTTGTTTATAATTACATTTAAATGCGTTCGTTTCATGTTCAAATTGATTTCTTGATGACACATGCTTCCGTCTCCACTTCTCTCATCTATGAGGTCCCTTTTATGGGTGTAAACGGTTTGTAATGAACATTCCAAAATTTAACTTGAGGGAAGAACGTGACTCTTATTAATCAAAGAACTACTAGTACTTCTACAGCTAATAGTATATTAGAAAGGTTATCGTATGCTAGGCAGTATTCAATTATATTTTCTGGTAAGGAATCGACTGCTGAAACTGGTTGCACTCTAAATAACGAGTGGTGAAACAGAATTTACTTCATCATGTAAAATATTTGATAGCTGGAAATGAATATATGTATTGAATTGAGTATATGTATGAAAGATGGGAATTAATATTATCAATAGCCAGACCTTAAGCCTTAAGTGCGTTATTGTCTGTAGGTGGAGGTATAAGTCCGTTGCATGTCCCTGCAAGTCCATTACCGATCTTACGTGGACACTTCTTTACGCGGAAATAATTACCAACATGAACATTTAACAGGGTGGTTGTCATTTTTAAACTTAGGTTGCTCTAATCTATGGCACACAGTATTTTGATATAATGCATTCATATAGATTGAAGGGCCATATTGATTTGATAAATTGGCTTGACGCTGAGATGATAAGAATTCATTGAAATTTCTTTAAGTGCGAGTAGTGGGTATCAAGAGCATTTGATCATTGGAAAGTATACATCCTCGACTTCAGCTCCTTACAATCTCATGCATTAGACTACCATGTGTGGTAAATTTTCCAAGAATTTTGCCGCGAACTTGGTTTTTCCACACCCTGACGGACCTGCACAGATGCAAGTGAAAGGATGTTTCCAAACCAATGTCATGATTATAGCCTCTAATGGACATTTATAAGTATCAAACATCTTCATTACCAAACGACTCATTATGTGTTCTCTTCCGCGGAATTTTGTAATGACCCGAAGCCAGAATGTTGATACTTTCCTCGCAAATATATCGTTTGTCATCGCTTGCAATTAGCGGGACTTTTTTCATATGTATCGCGTACAATTCATGTTTTTAACAACGAATGACTGCCATTTTTCTAAATTCTTTACATTTCCATGCAGGCAACCACGTAGTCATCAAATTTTAGACATAGCTCTTTGACCGATTTCGTTATACCCTTGGTCTTCTTTTTTTCCTCTCCTCCCTCGACTTTGAACGAATATAGTTTCTTCTCAGACCTACGAAATTTGTCATTATTTAAACATATCATTCGTCTTTAAATTTCCCATTGACTTTTTGTTTTTCTCTGAGTAGCACGGGTGATTCTTTGGGTAGTTTGAGGTATCGAATTCGTCCAGGTTTTCTAGAGCAGACAGATGATGCGACACAAAAAGAAAACACACAAAAGTAAACATACTTGTTAAATTTTCGGAGGCATGGACCTCCTTCCTCAGAAGATTAGAACGAAGTGCGGCCGTTGCGACTTATAGTCCCAAGATTGTCTATGTCTTGGGCACTGAGGTTTTCACTTGGACCGGAAGAATTAAGGAAAGCCTTGATTTGTTTACAATAGGATGGGTTAGGGTCAGATTGAAGGATTGAAGGTACGAAAGGGTAACAATTAAATGCTAGAGGGCCTCATTGACATAAAAAGATTTGTCAAGGATGACAACTGTGGAGCCTTTATCGGCTTTATAAACAATAATATTGGGATTACGGTAGGTGGTTTGCGATACCCTAATTTCAACAGGGGATAAATTGTTAGGGGTGAGAGGGACTGGAGAAATTTAGGATCGGACACTTTCAAGAAGGAGATTGCAAAAAGTTTCTACAGGATGATTGGGAGGATACGATTTGGGTTCAGTCGGAATGGCTGTAAGGCTGGGTGAAGTTGAAGGAATGTGCGAGTCCCAAAACACTGGCTATTTTAGGTTCCTGCAAAATGTAACAACATCAGACATTAAATTGATGTGATTAACTTTGGGAGTCGGAGAAAAAGATAGCCCTTTCCCGAGCCTTTCATTGCCTCCATTCCGCCTACCTCACGTAAAAGCAATCTCCGTACTCTTGAGCTTGCGCACATCAATTTGTTACTTTTTAAACGCCCACCCGGTCTCAACCTAAACCTATATGACCCGTTTCGCGTGTGCGTGTGTAGTCCGCTCTTCGCGCCCCGCGCGCGGAGCGCGGATCGTTCGTGTCTATGTGGGGCGCGCCCATCCTTTCCACATTCCAATGTACCCCTAATAGTTCCCCTCCCTATCCGTCCTGTTCGCCTCACTTCCTATCAGTCCCAACGGCCACACTTCGTTATAATTTTCTGAGGAAGGGGGTCCATACCTCCGATAATTTAACAAGTATGTTTACTTTTGTATGTTTTCTTTTTGTGTCGCCTCATCTGTCTGCTCTGTGAATTTTTTATTGTTCGTCCAATGGGATTTTTCACCATTTTGCTATATATATTGCCTTTCGCATCTGGACGGCCATCTGAGAGTCATTTAAAATCGTTGTCCAAAACTGGATTTATGATTTTGCAATTAGTTTTCCTCCGTCACTACCTGAATGTTAATTCGTTTGTGAATATTCTCCATGGTCTTGCCAAACATGGCATTATTCATTAGCTCGTAGTTGTCTTTATGGAAGTCATTAGTGGCCTATTTCCTTCTCTCCGTGTTAAAGTCAATATAAGGCTTTAACCAAGGTGATTGACTAAATTCTTAGATTCTTCTTCTTCTTGACTAAATTCTAAATTCCGGCCCTCGAATTAAGTAATCAACTTTTTATATTTTCCACAAGGGGGAAATTTATTTTCTGGACATAGCGGTAAATCGGAATGTGGAGAGAATGGATACTAGAGATCAACCTCCAGAATGTAACCCTTTTCGTTTTCATCTGATATTTTTTCCGACCTCAAAATTTGAAATTTCATCATAAGAGAAACATCTAAAATTAGCATAGGGTGGTGACGTTGATAGAGGCCACCCATAGAGGATATTTGAGTCAAACTAAGTAATGAAGTTATACTTAGGTTCGGATTGATAATTCTCCATATATTTCTTGTTTGCCTAACAATAACTTTTGCAGCACTGAGAAATGCCGCTGCGAATCCCTTGCTCGATCATAAGTATCATATCGTAGTCCGTTAGAAGCTCCAGCTCGATCTCTGTTTTTTAGCATGGCATCAAATGTTCACCCCAGAGCACTATAATACCACGCGGGATGTAGTTTGTATGCACCAAAAAAATCGTCGCTGAAATTCTAGAAGGCATCGGCTAGAAGTGTGACGTCACTTTTAAGGATAGACATCACTCTATTCTCCCAATGTCTTGCATCGGAACGAGTTCCAAACGTTTTAGCATGAGAAAAATCTGAATCTGAAACGTGCTCGTCGGTTAGTTGGTTGTAAACCTTTTTTAATCCGGAAGGGAAGTTTTCTCCAGTTTCAAGGTATTTTGTGTAATCGTTTAGATAAACGCCCTTGCCCGTAACTAGATTTAGACTTAGACCACTTGCACGTAACTGGTGACCAAAAACTTCACTAGTATATTTTAACGTGTTCAAATTTGAATCCAAGGAATCCAGAGAAGCTGACATGAAGCGGGAAGTGTCAATAAACCGAATGCTAAAATTTTCATAGACCGCCTTTGCGAATGTAATGTACTTTTCCTCGGAATTTGATATGACAAATATTCTCCTATGGTCATAATCTAGCTCACGAAAATAAAATGACCGTCGTATGAGTTTCGAATAAAAATAATAAATAAAGTTTGTGGATGAAAATCG
Organism: Platycnemis pennipes; assembly: GCA_933228895.1. NCBI lineage: Eukaryota > Metazoa > Arthropoda > Insecta > Odonata > Platycnemididae > Platycnemis > Platycnemis pennipes. The sequence goes on from OW121847.1 coordinate 170,501,151, forward strand.
GGAGAAAGTTCGGAATTTTATATTGTATGTTGCAAAACTGATGCGATGCGCCCCTGAATATCGCAATCAAGTGATCCCAGTGAAGTGGTTTCCCACAAATGTGACAAGAGACGGTCTCCTGAAACATGCTCTCCTTTTCGGGTGTAAGGGGGTTCATATGAACTCTCTCTCTATACAAAGCGCGTATTTTATCCACCTCACCTTTAATGCACTAATTAAATACACGCGTTGCGCTTGGTACTCCCTATAACTAATGGCTCTGACAGCCATCAGATGTGATTCCCATATAGCAGAAGTTATATGGCATATGTTTTTGTTTAACATTCGTGTAGGACGTATGTGAAGAGGGTTCGCAAGTGTTCACATTTTCGAGAAGACATTCAAAGTCCTCATATACTATGTAAGGTACTCGAAATAAATAGTTAACATGTGAATTTTAAAATGTTATCATTCTCGTAAGGCATTATAATTTTACTTGTTGTTCCCACCCCCTTGCATAATTCCTGATGTACTACTAGTTTGTTCCTATAGTTGTAGTGGGTAAGGCAGCGTTTCCCCTCTATATGCTTCGAAATTTGTGTTACAAGCAATCTACTCAAGTTTATAATCCAGCAAAAGTATGAAGTTTCGTCTGCAACGAAAACCAAATCGCGATGATCTTCTAGATCCTGATCAACAATTTCCATCGGGTACACCTCATTTTTGTCAGTTATTGTTTTCACGCTCAAATTTTGGGGTATCTTTTAAATCTACAGATATTCTATACAGCCCCATATATAACCCGTACGAAACGCTTCCGTCTTACATTTGGAAACACGTTGGGATTATTATCTATAGTGTTGCCCCATATAGCGTGCCTGAAGCAGAGCTGATCCTGAGGTTTTTTATTAATTACAGATAGCGTATTAGCTATTTTAGCTGGCAGCTCAATATACGTCGATCCCCGAAAAGGTGTATATTTATTTATTGGCAATTCAAATCCAATCAGATAAGCCAAGCTCCATCCAGGCCCCTTAGCTTGAAATCCCGACTTCTCATCCAGCAATTTTGAAAAAGCCTCGTCCATTACTCCACCCATATTATCCACGGATAAGAGAAGTGTATTGTTCGTCTTGAAAAATTCATCATTTATGCATTTATCTCCCTCCCCTTTACGAAATTTGCAAACTAAAATAAGATTAAATTTAATCGGATTTTTAGCAATTACCTGTTATAGTAATTATTAGGTCCTCTGTTCTTTTATGCTGTTGAGGGAAGAAATTACTTCCCCACCTTGATCCTCCTCTAGAGATATCCAAAACGTTTGAAGTGTAGATCGAATTGCTAACTCTACCTCCTGAAAATCTCTACCGAGCTGGTTAGTAATGTTACGTCTATGCTTGTTAGCTCCATCTACATTGTAATAAATTTAGCAACAGGAGCAGAATCGTCTACCCTTTGCAACGTCTAAAGCATCTTCAATTTTATGATACGCGTCCATGTAATCAATCTTATCATCCTCAAATGTAATACGCGTATGTCATCGAGCGCTTGTTATTATATTTCTGTTGTGTCAAATTAATTGCTTATAAATTGGTTAAGTATGTCTAAAACTGAGGTCATTCTTGAAAATCGGAACGGGCTGTAACAGACATTAATAGTATTTTTAGACGGTCACAAACAACGATATGAAATAGTGAATTCTTTAAGAGGATTTTCTCAATTGCAAAGCTGCAAAACATGCTGATAACTGCTGCGATGTATTTTTCCAGTCGAGAAGTTTACTCCTCGATTCTCTGGAAATGTCTGTTGCTTTTCTGCCGAGGCTGTCCTTTTAAGGAGTTTGATGCATGAAATACCAGGTCATCCGTACCAGTCTCACCAGCAATACCTCCCTTTGGAAAAAATAGGGAAAGTTCCTGGGTGTGGTTAAAGGTCGAGGAGTGGAGGGTAAAACACTGGTCAACGTATTAAACGAACTCTTGAATGGTGCCACCGCTAAGAAAGTTCCTGGGTGTGGTGAAAATGTTGAGGGGGGGGGGGGGTAACAGGCCATCTTTCTCTTTAGAGGTTCTAACGGAAGGGGGGTATATAAACACCACAGCAAATGTGATATCTTCATCCTTTCTCAAGAAAGCGCATTTATTACTATTGTAAGATTGTAATCTTAGTGTCGATCATTTTAAATTGCAAGCTGTTTAGCGAAATACGTCTGCAGGCCACGTTAAATCACTTTACTGGTTTACTCTATATAGCCGCTGTTTAAGCGTTGTTACATCGTGTACAGGGAGAAAAACCGATGCTTACAATTACCCATGCCTAAGACAGAATTCGAGAAATTCATTGAGAATTCAAGGAATTCATTGAGAATTCATGAAATAGAATATGGGTCACATTGTTGAAAGGGTTATTGATCAAAGTAGACATTGAAGGTTGGTGGCACGTTCCATTATTGCTGATAATTTTGGTGCGCAATTTCCTCCAATAGCATATCAATTATTTCTAGATGACCCTCTCCAGTACCGCACCGTCTCCGGTATCGAACCGTTTCCAGTACCCAACCGTCTCCAGTACCAACTCTATCAACGAATCCTACACCGTCTCCAGTACCCACTTTAGCAGCGCATCCAATAACAACTCTAGCACCGACTCTAGTACCAACTCTAACACCGAATCCAGCACCGACCTCAGCACCGTCTCCCGGTGCTGAGGATATAACTCCGACACTCTAGCGACCACCGTTTACCTAAGTATTCATTATTGCAACTCACCCCGATAATCCAATTTCAATCGCAATCCTATTCGCTAACGAATATGACCTCTCTCTTTCTCGTTTTATGATACTGCTTACTACAGAATGATTGTTCCTATGAAGAAGTTACGTCCTTCCGCAATCGTTCCCGAAAGGTGTTACGAATGCTCGGCTGGGTACCATATGCGCGCTCTCGAGCAGGATATGGTTTGCGACGATGGTACCATGTAACCATATGCGACGTCTAGTAAGAACTGGGATTTCTATGGAAATCGCAAAAGGTTTTTACAGGAGACTCGCATTACGTTCTGGCCATTCTTTAAAGCTCGGGATCGAGGTGGGGCGAGTCTAATCGATTGTGACTTTAGAGAAGAAATTCGAGTTCTGCTTCATAATCATAGCGATTGTGACTTCCATGTGTTGGAGGGGGATAGAATATGCCAGATAATTTTCGAAAAAATAGATACGGATGTATAATTCGTAGTGATTGACACGGTCGGTCCAGTTACCAACCGCGGTCAAAAAGGGTTTGGTAGTTCCATTCCTCCTGCTACTCCTCACGTAAATTGGTATGAGATGGAGCAATCTTTTGGACCTGGTTAGTATGCATAAGTTATTTTTTCGTACATCTAATTCATTTTACCGGCGTGTGTATTATTCGAGTTTTTGTTCTTTCAGGATGACTTCGACCACCACTATAACCAACACCCCGGTTAGCAGCAACTCCATCAACACCTCCGTTACCCCCTATACCTCCTCCCCCTACGTTCGCGAGAATTTGTTGCAAATGCAGGAGTCATCCTTTTTGAAAAAGGAGGACTTGGAGGAGGGTGTGAGATTCAGAGTCGTCACAATGGAGCTGACCACCACCCGATACGGGGAAGTAACGAATACTGAGGCGGGGTCAGAAACATTTATCTTCCATGCCATTTTAAACTATGCAAAGAAGAGATAAAACTGTATAGCATTGGAGAGGATAAGTGACATAGAAAAAATGAAGAACTTATTCGAATGGTGTAATTTATTGTTTTACTTAGTATTAGTCCCACATACCCCATATACAGTTTGAAATATGAGTAAGAATTTTTATAGCATGAACTAGGCAATTCTGTATTGAGTTCCTGCTATTGAACAGTTCCGTATAGTTATGCTATAAATTTTAGAATTTGAACGGTCTTTGTACCTCTTCAAATAGCGGAGTCATTGTGATTGTTTACCAATGGATATAGCTAAATTTCGGTATTTAGATTTAGAACGTTTTAAGAGGTCTTATTGTAAAATATAGATAATAATTTCAACGTTATTAAGGAATAAAATTAAAGTTTATCAATGGATTTCGCTGAAATTCGGTGTTTAGGTGTAAGTGGTGTTAGGAAGTCAGTGTGTATAATATGAGTCAGTTAAGCCTCGTAGTTTATGATTTAATGAGATATCGCGATGTTTTTAAACAGAGAAAATGACTTTTTTTGTTTACAAATCGATTTAGCCGAAATTCAGTATTTAAGCGTAGGAGATCCAAACAGATCTTTTGATAAAATATGGACAAGGTGCAGTTAATAGTCAAAGTTATTAATGAAATTTTCGACGTTTCTTTGTTTTTCAATGGATTAAGTTGAAATTCGGTGCTTAGGCATAGGAGCTGTTAGAAGTTAAGCTTGTATAATATGAGCCAGTTGAACCTCGTAGTTTATGACTTAATGAGATATCACTATGTTTTTAATAGGAAAAAAACTTTAGTACTTTTTTGTTAACCAAAGATTTTTTTTTAAATTTGATACATAGGTAGACCAGTATGTGAAACGGAAAAAAAAGAAGTTTGACCTGTTCCTGTGGTAAGTTTCCGAGTTATGCTAATGTTTTTAGTCTAGAAATGTAATATCCGGAAGTCCACAGTGAGCTAACTGTTCCTACTTACTCCTGAAGTCACCGTTCAGTCAGGAGCAGGATCTGGGAGCAGTACAGAACAGCCAGATCTGACAACAGATCTCTTCTTAATAGGAGTCATCGATTGATTTCAAGAGTGGGGACTCCGAGCTCGTGTTTATTAATAAGATTAGTGAGGTCTTCGATATGATATACGGCATGTGACATCCAAATCAACAGATCTGTTCTTAATGAAACATTGATTTCAAGAGTGGGGCTCAGAGCTCGTATCCATTAATAATAATAATAATAATAGATGTATATGACGTTCACTTCAACTGATGTCTTCTTAATAAATCATTGATTGATTTCAAAAGTGAGGCTCGGAGACAATATTCGTTAGTAAAATAATTCTCGAAGAGTTCCATTGGATCTCAAGCGATATACTTACCTCCAACTGCATACAGCATTTGATGTTTACTTTTGAAGAACCTCGTACTGGAGGTATATTGCACAAGAGGGGGCCTCTGCTGTGATGTGTATTTCACAGAAATTCGATGGTCCTATATATTCTGAGTCGCTCCCTTTCACCGACCTATTCCGGGTTGAGTATAACTCAAGGAGGTGTCGGCGGAGGTCTGGTCGACGGTCCACTTTCTTTCTCATAGTCAATGGACTGAATCATGGGGGCTCGACACGGCCGACCAATCAAGCGAGCGAGACATGTTCCTGGTCGACGGTCCACTTTCCCTCTCTCGGAGTCACTGAACGGGGCTTTAACGCGGCCGAACGACCGCGCGACAGAGAGGTAAGCGTGCATTCGACGTTTATTACTAGTTTATTATCGCTCGCATCAATGATGATTTTTATAGTCATGATTTAATTAGCTATCATCTCTGATTCCCACCACGTCTTCGATACGCAGGTGTCCCCTCGACACGTGCCCGGAAGTGAAGGGCGAATGACATCCAAAGGACTTCGTCAAGGACGACCTTGGCCTGATTCCCGAATATCCGGATCTACTACTGGGAAATCGTTCTTGAGAAATTGATGAGTTACATATTGGTTAAACATATTGGTGATATATGGCAAGAGGAGAGGGGAGCAGGAGAGAAGAGGAGAGTAATTTTTTAATGAAATCTATTGGGAATTCCATCAGCGTCCCTGGCCTTAGACTTGATCATTTTAAATGAGGCAAAGACTTGCATCTGGCTCACTGGGGAAATTTTGAATTGTTTGATACTTTTTGTCAATGATTCGGCTTTGGAAGTGTACATATGAATGGTTTTACCCTTAAAATCCTTTTCTATAAGATTCGTTGGCTGAGAATATTTGTTATTTCAAGAGTTAAGACAGACGTTAGGCGGGATTAAAGAGTTTTTAGTTTTACCAATACCAATTAATTGAAGCTTATTTCATAGAGAGGCTACCGAGTTTTTGACGGTGTGGCAGAGAGAAAAATTTTAATTTTTAGAATTCATAATGAGTTGCTTCATTTTATTTCCGAGTAATTTATATCTGCTGAAAGGACTAGCATTACTGAAGTTTTTAGAAGTTCTATAGGCTAAATCACGCAACGCCATTGATTCCGAATTTCATTATTTAACCATGGTGCTTTACGCTTTGAAATGCGTATCTTTTTTCCGGTGCAAATTTGATAGATCATTCTCTATTGATAGATTGACAGATAGATTGATTTGGTAGATCATCAATGTATTCATAATTTAAACTTTGTCATCTACTTTTTCAGTGAATTCAATGAAGGGCGACGGAAACGTATAAGCTTCCAGCAAAAGATCGTCGTCATTTATACTGCTAATATTACGTTGACAAATGTACTTCTGTTAGAATTTAGGAGATATGATAATAGTAAACCAGGCATATCAAATCAGAAGAGATACTGGGAGCAGGGATCTGTCCGTGAGTGATAACTTTATCTTGCGTTGCTATTACGGCTAAATCAATCCAAGTTGAGGATGTGGCCGTTGTATGAGTGGAGGATAATTGAAGAATCTTTACATTGTTAGAGGAGAATATAAAGGAGAAATTAAGTATCATATGCATCTTTATGAAAGTTAGCATTGAAATCTTCTGTGTTTACTATGTGCTCGTGTTCAGTCGAATAGTCTGATATTAATGAATCCAAGTCAGATATATGACACAGTTTTGGGGGTCTATAAACCGTACCGATGAGTATTTTGATGATATTGATTTCAACTTCCAGAGGTAGGTATTCCAGTATTTTCACATACTCAGAGTTGCTCTTGGTTAATATTTTAAATTTTAAATCATTCTCACATACATGCCTACTCCACCTCCACCTTTCCCTGTTCGATCATTGCGAAAGAGGGAATATAACCTGGTATTTCAACTGATTCTGAGGGAATAGAGGGTTTCAGCCATGTCCCAGCCAAGGATATGATATGAATACTGTCACCGCGTAGCAACGAACGTAATTCATTCAATTGAGCAGGTAAACTTTGAACGTTAAGGTGGATCATTTGCAGAGAACGAGGAAAGGGCTTTAGCTTATTCTTTAGTATCTGTCCAATAGTGTAAAGTAAGGGATGGTGGGATCCCTGCTGGTAGGCATTTGAGCAGTTGTTTGTGCGAAGAGGTGGGTTAAACTCGGGGACTTCCGGATTTAGGGTGGAAGCCGTAGCGGTGGGAAAAAAAGGAGGGATAAATGCAGGGGTTGATGGGTTTAAAGGTGAGTCATGAAGCAGAGAACTATGTCGAGGTCGGTGCGCGTAGCGGGGTGTCACTTTGAGTGGTGTGGAAGAAAGACTGGAATGTTGATTGGGAGACTTGGATTGCGAAATTAGGGAAGTGCTTTTAGCCAATGCATCATGAGAATATCGACAGGTGGAGAAAATTGGTGTGGGCAAGGGAGAGAGCACTGGTAGATTGCTGTTGTTCAAATTCATGTACGGTATTGTAACGGTTCAGGCCGTTACACCCTTTCTTTTCCATCCAGACCACCCCTTCACCCCACTCTCCCTTTCCTTTTAGTCCAGTCAACGAACGCCGAAAACCGCGGCCTCTAGCAAAACAATGTTTCATACTAAAATTAAACTACATACGATTTGCTACAAAAAAGATCCTTATAATATTTTATGTAGGATGAATAGTTTACGAGATACAGAGGATGGAAAACTCGCAATTTAAAAAAAATGTTTTTTAAGTGTGTTAAATCAACGTTAAATGCTAAATAAACCCAAAAATAATACAAAATTACAATACTTATTGAAAATTAACATCCTGATGTGAAGTTTTACATTTCAAAAATCATAATCGTCGTCATCCTCCATATTGAGTAACGGTGCACCATTCGTACACGCACCATGGCACATACCGCATGGGAGCATGGTATGCCGGCTTTTCGGCATCTACATCACCCCCTGATAATTTCCATTTTTTCTTCTTCTGAGACGCTGGCTTCATCTAGAATAATCCGAGCTAATACAGCTTGAACTAGTAAATGCCCTAGAACGGCTCTGCTGTACGCATGCCCAGTTAATATCTTTTAAACTGAATTGGTGGCGTAAACTAGGCATAACACTTCTTTTAGCCCAGATCCTGCCATTGTGTGACCAATGCACCCCATGAAGGACATGAGCATGTGGAATCCTCCTAATCTCACGGAAATTATCCCTGACTGGATTTATCGAGCGTACAAGTACAATGGTTGGTCGAAAGTAACAAAACAAATTTCGGCACCTTGCTGATGGCTGTCGTTTGCAGCGTATTGTAAAGCCGTATAGACCGTGTTGTAGTCACCTGGTGGTGAGTTGATGAATGGTAGAAAAGTTACTGCACTTCTTTCACAATTAATTAATTTGCTGACAAACTGCATAAATCCCTTCCATTCAGGAATCGCAGGCACTTCTGGAGTTGGCTGCGTTGAGTGAAGCCACTTGCCACATATCCACAGTAAATCTAGGATAGTCAGTGTAAAATTTTCTGCTGAAATAGGATTGAGCCTGTTCAAGTCGAGAACAGTTATCTGCCGTAATGCATTACTTATCCGATGCTCAAATATCTGAAGTTCCATAACTCCTTGGTGGCCTACTTCTTTGGCTGAGGGAGCTGATTTAATCCTCGGTACCTCTTTAGATGGTGGAAGAGCTGAGGCTTGGGTGATGCATTTGATGCCTCCCATGCTGTGAAAGGTATTCCAGCCATCGATGGTGGAGACATAAAAATCGGCATTGTCGAATATGTACACTTTGTGACGTTGACGGCTGTTGCTCTGAAAGAGCTTGTCTCACAAATCTTTTAATCGATTGAGTTCTGGTGTACTATCTTCTGCAGGGTTCATGAACAACACAGAAACCATCAACTTTTCCATCTTTCCTAAAATCACTTGCATTTACCAATCCACGTATCCCTTTGTCAGCAACGTAACATCGATCACTGATTTTATCACACTCACAAATTAAACACTTCTCAGCCATTGTTAAGTCAGCCAACTTTAGGTAAAAAATAACTCGCTTAACATATGGTTCAACACTGGTTCACGACAATCTTCGTCCATCAGACTGCGGATGACAATCGCCGTCCAAGCTTGTGTTGGCAAGCCCACTAACCTCGCGTTCCCACAGTCATTCCTCCTCCTCTCCCTTCTTAATTATTCTGGATAAGAGCTGGGCATCTAGGCGCCACGGCATGAGAGGACACGCTGCCTCTTGATATCAGAGGGATGCTTCCCCATCAGGGCCAGTTCCTCCATATCAGCGAGGGAGTGGGAGATGCGCCACCGAAAGAACGATTCCTGATGCTGAAACTGCATTTTCCTCCATTTTCTTTTTCTTCATCAATTCCTGGACAGCGCAGGCACCGCGATATCAAGGAACATGCCACGCAGTGATATCGGAGCGGGCGCCTTCGATCACTGACGGTTCCCTCGATCAGCGTGGGAGCCGAAGATGCCCTAGAAAGAATCTTTTAGTCGATGGCGAAACACACCCCTATCAGACCTCTGACCTTTACCCTCAGTTAGAATAAGAAAGAAAGGATTTCCCGATGACGGACGGCTAGGTTATCTTGTGGTGACCATTCGGCGTTCGCTTCCTGTTTCCGAACCCAATTTACCTCCACGAGCTCCTTCCAGAGTTTCCAGGCAATTGTAAGTGCAATGTGTAGTGCCATAGCTTCTTCTTCTTACCCTCTAGAAAGAACGCAAATCCCGAACCTTATGGCATGGACTGGGAAAAAGATCTACACGTGTCAGGCGAAAGACAAGCAAACCCAGCATTCCCCTTCAAATGTCTCCCTATAAGTAAAAATACAATGATAATAACTCAATTGTTGATATTTGAAACGTTAACTCCCAGAGTAAGTTGTTTTTTTAATAAGTGTTGTAATTTTGTATTATTTTTGGGTTTATTTAGCATTAAACGTTGATTTAATACACTTAAAAAACATTTTTTTTTAAATTGCGAGTTTTCCATCCTCTGTATCTCGTAAACTATTCATCCTACATAAAATATTATAAGGACCTTTTTTGTAGCAAATCGTATGTAGTTTAATTTTAGTATGAAACATTGTTTTGCTAGAGGCCGCGGTTTTCGAGTTATTCCAGAAAAACGTAAAAAAGTGACCTTTAAACGCCCCCCCACCCCCCCGCTCACCCCCCACCGGCGGGGGGTTTTAGTGGGTTGTGTATGAGACTCGACCCTACCACTGTGCAAAAATTTGCGACTACACGATTTTTTTCCCCTATTTCACCTTCGTTGACTGGACTATTTCCTAAGTTCGGCTCGTTGAGGTGGGAGGAGGTATGAGTACGGGAATTTTTGCGAATGTGTGCGCGAGTGAGATAAGGAACACGTATGCAAGGTCAAGTGGATGAAGTGGGACGCTGTGGATGAAGTGGGACGCTGTGGCTGACGCGGCCAAGATGGCCGGCCATCTTGGCCGCACGCACGGTATATAAGCGCGGGTGTGCGGGACCGACACGGTCGAGTTGAGGGTTGACTGAGGTCGGGACGTGCTCCCAGTCTCTCTTTCGGGTATCCCACGAAGTGCGAGTTTCCCTCTGAGTGCCCCCTCCATCAGTTCCCCCCCCCTCCACGTCCCCTTCCCCTCCACAACGCAATATAATAAGGCAATCGCCGGAAAGAAGAAGAGAGAAGGCACTGGGGAAATCACGGGGCGGAAACGCTGCTGGAGTGATCGCGTGATTTGGGACGGCTGGAGGTTGAGAGGTATTAGAGAAAAAGTACCGTGGTCCACTGTTTGGACCACAACTCCCCCCAAGACTTGGGCAAAATACACGGAGACCACGGGCGGCGTGTCCGAGCCTGGCGTGCGCAGCGGAAATCAAGTCATCCAGACTGGACGACCAAGTGCCGATTCCAGTCCCGTGCCGACGGTCACGTAAGGTTGCCGTCCCGACCGAACCCCTCCCCTTATTCTAGCCTTATTCCTCGCGTCAACCTAGCCTAGCCTCGAGTCAACGATGGGCCCGCATTCAACGACAGTGTGTTCATCGATTTTGAGTGATTAACGCCCAAAAGTGGGATAATTCTATGGAAAGTATTTTTCCTCAAAAGGGAAGGACTTGTAAATACCTCCCACACCCCCCAGTTTGTTTGAAAGGAGGGGACTAAGTATTAACTCACGAATATTGTAATCTAATCGTGTAATTAATTTAACTGCCTGCTTGCGGAAGTGAGCCTTTTTCTTTTTTGTTATGTTTGACTCATAGTCGATTATTGATGTTACATTGTGTTGATCATCATTGCTTTTCTATTTATTTTTTATTATTCCATTCATTCATCTCATGAATGGTTATTCTCACGATTGCAATGTTTCATCCCTCATTTATCCATTCAGTAGTTATAACAAGGGTATTTTTTGTAGTAATTGTGTCAGTCTTAGAATATATGGTTGTTACGTGAAGTGCAAACGATATCTATTTTGTTCAACCTTCAACCTAGCGATCCGAATCACCCGTGGACCCATTTCCTACGACCCATCTTCACCCGATCCCGGCGGTAAAGCTAGGGAATTGCTAGATTTGAATGAGGTACCGAACCTACCCGCTGAGGCCTGTTCTAGAGGTCTTCCATTTTCATCTAACAGGTGACGGAGTTTTTTTTGGCCCGCGCGTCTCTGAAGCGTACGCGTGGGTGGAGTGTGTTGTGTCCCGTTCGCACGCCCGGGAGGACGGACCAGTACAGTATCAGAGAAGCTAGAAGGCCGAAATAATATGAATGATCGCCTTATGTATGTCACAGGAAGCAAAATGGATACTGCAAATAATGTAGAAATTTCAATCAAACATCCGAAACGCTAAATATAGAGAAGTAGCAACAAAAGAACAAAAGAGAAAAATGAATTTACGAGCAATGGAAAATTAATATAGTCTGAAAGCTTACAATCAACCAGATGGATGGATCCTGCACTAAAAAGAAATTTAGAGGAATCTTCCCACTTGGGGAATCATTTGACAGTATGGGGAATCATTTGGGAGAACAAACCACTTACTAGATAAATAGTCGGCAAAGCTGGTGTGGACGCGAACAGGGATGATCGGGTCCATCGATGATCACTGATAGGGAGGACTGAGATGGATGAGCGCAATGTCCGGGGGATTGATTATCAGGAACCGGGAAGACAGTAAGTACGCGAACTGGGAGGGCCGTGAAGATAAACGACCCGAACGGGGATGATCGTAGAATTGATAAGTAGATAACGAGGCAAACAAAAAACAGCACCTATGCAGTGTCTCTCTCTTTCTCCTGCGTCAGTCACATGACGGCTGCGTCAATTACGAGGCTCCGTCTCTGATTTGTTGAGGAGCCTAATCCTCCTCAGGCTCTCTAAATCTCTTTAAGTGGCCATGAAAGCCTTTGTGCCATTATCTCGTAGCAGAACAATCTTTACATCCTGCGTCCAAACATTGCTTGGGCCAGGTGTCGTATCTTTCACAATTTTCTCGATGTGAGGGGTTTTAATCACAACTCAGGGGCCATGCTGTTCAGTTCTCTTCACTTTATTCCAGACTACTAAAACGGATACAAAACAAAAAAGTCAGGCTCCGAGAGCAAAACATTAAACAGTGCCGCGAACACATAATGGCTTAGGGATACCACACTACCCCCGGCAAAGAAAAAAAATTCCCTTTTATTTGAAACAATGAAACAGTAGAAATCAAATAGAAAAATACAAAACAAGGAGTACATAGAATTACAATACTTATTCAACTGGATATCGCCCGTTCTGAACTTGGAAGGCAATCTCATCCGGGACCTATCACGCCGTTCACGCCTGGGCGGTGTGATTGCAACTGGACTAGAAAGTGGGCAAAGCATCACAAATTGGCACTGAGATTTTTTCTGGCCTACTCGAGGATGCTGTAGGTGATGCGTTTGGCACAGCAGGTGCTACTACTTGTTCGGGTAGTACAATGGGCACAGCGTCTCGGGAAGGCTCAACCAGGAGAGGAAATTTGAATTTGCCTTCCTGCTGGTTGAAAGCAACATTGGATGTAAGCTTAATTTGATTTGTTCTCAATTTCATGATTTTACGGGTTCCAGACACTTCAACATACACCAGAGTAGGGCCGACTATTTTTACAATTTTAGCAAGGAAGACATCATGATTTTTTGAAAGTTTGACTTTAACAGTGTCATTGATCTTAAACTCTTTTGGAGGGCACAATTTCTAAGCTTTGGTTTGATAGCATCTACTATGGTCTTTGGCTCAAACGCTAGCATGAATATCGAAGGACATTTTTTGTAACAGTGGACGGTGTAGTCCGTAAAACTAACAAATAATTTGATCGTTCGATAGACAGGATTACCATCAACCCTCGCCAATTCCTTGCCTAACCCTGCTTTGATTGTTTCAACAAATCTTTCTGCTAACCCATTTCCTTGTGAGTGATAAGGTGCACTTTTAGAGACAATCATCACATTATTAGTACAAAAGTCTATGGATTCCACAGAATGGTGGACCATTATCACTAACCACTTCCACAGGCAACCCCCAGGTTGAAAAACAGAGACTTAATTTATCTATCATAGCGGAGGCATTGGTAGTGAGCATGGTCCACACCTCGACCCATTTATAAAAACTATTGTAACAAGTGTATGTATGTGGGGTAATAATAAATGTATATGGGAAAGTTAAATTTAAAGTAAAAGGCAATGGTCGGGAAGTGTCCGCTTCGCGACCATATCAATTAGGAGCACGCGGTGACCTCCAGACGGCTCCCAAACATTTGAGGGAGACAACTGACTGCGATGTCTCCAAATAGTTGCCCGATGGCCAGTCCGTTATCGCCTCCGGGCGACCTAAGTGCAGGACACTCTCCCTCAGAGGTAGTGGACGTGACAGGTCAACGCACCGTCCCCTCCTTCGGGAAAATAATGTGTATATATATTCACCCGAATGGAAGCATCGGGGGGCATTTACTATACATAGGTGACGATGTAAGTTTGTTGTCAATAAACCACCTTCATGAAGATTCGACTTCTGTCCTGGGTCTTTACCCTTAAGTGACCAACAGCCTCACCGGGATTTCGCTCAAGCCACTCGGAGCATTTTCCCATCTACTTGTTGAGATCTGCAGATCGTGACACTATGAACACAGATTAGATATGTAGCACTGTTCAGAAAATAAAAATCTATATGGACCCGTTCCCATGGTTGAGTGGTAGGTGCCCACGGGATGGTTGTTGTTGAAGCTGCTTTGAAATTGCATTTGGAACCTGGATCACAAGCCCCACAAACTTCCTCTATGTCACTTGTGATGTTTGGCCACCACATGATGGATCGAGCCCTAAGTTTTATCCTCAGAATGCCAAATAAACCTTCATGTAATTTGCGCAAAACTTTTTTTCTCGAAGAAGAAGGAACCACTACTCTGTCTCCCAGCAAAATGCAATCATTCTCAAGTGATAGAGCTAATCTTACATCAAAGTAACCCTTTAGGTCTAAACTAGGGCAAACTTCAGGCCAACCATTTAAAACATATCGCTTTACTGCTGACAGTTGCGGATCATTGTCAGTTTCCTCAACTACGGCTTCAAATGACACTGGCAAGTCTACCACAAAATTACAAGTTTGGTCAAAAGCATATCTGCGGCGTCCATTTGACTGGATTTCCTGTATTGCAATTCATAATGGTAGTTACCTAGAATTACAGACACCTTTGGGCAGATACATTACGTGTTGTCTTCGTAGGGGAAAACATGGATTTTAGTGGCATGTTGCCCGTTACAATGGTAAACTTTCTCCCCCACAAATACTTATGAAACTTTTGCAAGGATATCATTATTCCTAACGCCTCTTTCTAATTGTGAATACCTCTGCTGAGTTACAGTCACCATTTTTGACATGAACTCCATTGGCTGCCCTTCCTTCCCATCTCTCTGAGCCTGTACGGCACCTATGCCCACAGGGGAGACGTCACACAAAAAGTAATTCCTTGGGTGGATCATACACAGCCAATGCATTACTATTTACTAACATTTGCTTACTCAAATTAAGTGCCTCTTCACACTGATCACTCCAATCCCACACTGCATCCTTTGCTAATTCATTAATTGGCTTGAACAAGGTACTTGCTCTAGGAAGAAACTTAGAGTAGAAGTTTAACATTCCAACAAAGGAATGAACCTCAGAGGGATTGCTAGGCGTGGCACAGTTGAGAATAGCCTTAACCTTCCTAGGTAAGGGTTTGCAAACATCATGACCAAGCACATAACCTAATATGTCAACCTCACTTTGGTACAATTTTATCTTTTCACACTTAACTCTAACCTTGTGCTTCTCTAACCTACTCAAGGCTTGGCCTGCAGTCTTCCACATCTTGTCCCCCCACAATGATATCATCGATATATGCCCTTGTACGTTTCAAATCTTGCAGAATTTGATCCATGACGGATTGAAAGCAGGCACTTGCACTAGCAAGTCCATACGGCAATCTTGTGGGCTTGAGCAAACCAATGCAAGTATTGAGAACCAATATCCCCTGGTACTCCTCATCCAACTTTAGCTGCATAAATGCATCGGCACAATCTAACACACAATAACATGAACATCCTTTCATAGCATTGAAAATATCAACAGGTATGGGTAACGGATAATGGTCAACAACAATGCAAGGGTTAACAGTTCGATTGTAATCATGAACTACTCTTATGTCATTACTGCTGGGCTTGGGCACTGGCCACACAGGCGATGCCCACCCTGACATACCTCCCTTCCTGTACCTTCTGTCTTAGCACGGTAGTTACTCTTTCTCTTTCGCTATAGGGCACATAATAACCTTTATGCAACACTGGACGACAATTAGGCTTTAACACCACTGAGGCTGTAAATCCTTCAACGCACGAGCTGCCATCATCATTAAACACGGAGGGGTACCTTGCTTTCAACTGTTCCAACTCAGCACTCACATTATCACTCTTAGCACTGAATACTGCCTTCACTTGAGACTCCTCAGAAATTTGTTTGAAACCTAGCAATGAACGCCATTCAGACACAATGGCATACAACCATTCCCTGCCTAGCAAAGAGACAAAATCATCTAGAGTATCACAGATGATAAACCTTAACCTATACTTCTGCCCTCGCTCATAAACAGTTACTGGCACTTCACCGGCCGCACCAATGAGTGTCCACTTAGTGATGCAATTTTCACAGTAGTTCCTTGCACTGCAACTCCTGGAAACAGCAGAAAATCTAACACATGTTATTAAACTATGTCTCGAACCATTATCAACTTCCATAGCCATGTCCTTTCCATTAATCTTGAGTTTCACTAGCAGGCTCTGACCACTCCTGCCTTCAACAAACTTCACTAAGTCACAATGCACACCAGAATCACGTTCCCCACTGACATTTGCACGATCAAAGTCCATGACGTCACTGATATTCACCTCATAGTCTTAATACATTTGCATTTCACTTTGAATGTCCACAGACAATTTCGTAGCCTCATACTCAACATCAAGCTCGTCAGCACACACATAATCCCAACACATCACTTTTGTCAACACTGACTCCACGAAACCTCTCAAATTCCACATTCTAGGACAACACCTTCTTCGAGATGTAAACTTCGTCTTGTAAGTAGCTCAGGTCCTCGACTTCACCACTTTTCTGAAGCTCATCATCCACACCACAGCTTTGGTCCTGGACACGCTAGAGGCCCTCTATTAACAAGGGCCCCTCTGTTAATAGAGGGCCTCTAGGACACGCCTTCTTAATGCGCCCTCGGCGGTGACACACAATACAAGTATAACACTTGAAACGGCAGTTGAACGATTTGTGGCCCTCATCGCCACAGGCCCTTCCTCTAGATTGCTGCGATGGATGGGACCCATGGCCTCCTGGATCCCTGGGCTGCTGCGGCCCAGGGCCACCACGACCCCCCGCGCTGACCGAGTCGTTCCGAACGCAGGGATGGCAAACATTTCGCTATACTAGAGGCACTGTATTGGGAGAGGTTGGCCAAGTGAAAGGCAGGCGCCATTACTCGTTGCTCGGAGCGCTGCTAATACATGGCCGCTTATGGGCGTACGGGGTAACGGCATCATTATTATCCAAATATCTCGTTATCAGCATCATTAAATGGCTCCTAACACATTTGTAGGTATGCCATCGAAGTTTTATCGTAAACTACAAGACCATTTCACGAGAAATCAGCCAAAAATGGCAATTATTTCGAAAAGCTAGGGCAGCTACCGCCCACGATAGCAGAAGGAAGTGGGCGTTGCCCGTTCAGCAACCACAAAACGTGTGTTGGTAGCTGCCCTTTTCATAGATACCTTTACAACTAGTTTCGGTTAG
Source organism: Platycnemis pennipes (assembly GCA_933228895.1). Lineage (NCBI taxonomy): Eukaryota > Metazoa > Arthropoda > Insecta > Odonata > Platycnemididae > Platycnemis > Platycnemis pennipes. The sequence continues at coordinate 170,518,555 of OW121847.1, forward strand.
AAAAAGTTTTCCTTTATCATAAACCTCTGACAACTTCTTGAAAAAATTCTGCCCCAAATTTCGAATGAACGCAGAAAGCCGTGCAATTACAGTTCATGTGATAAATATCCAAGTTACGGTGGCTCTGGAAATCATGAAAAGCACCGAATCTCAAAATCAACCCAACCCTATGCAGAATCAACAATATAGGTACTGCATAAATAAAAAAACTATGAAAATATTACGTTATGTATTCAGCAGTTACAAACTCGCCATTTAAAATCGTGGCAACTTACTTCTCTACGAGATATCCCTACTCGACTGTCACGGTAAAATTTTGCGTGAAGTGGATAGAAGCGGCAGAAATAAAATCAAATTGTACATTCCCTTCATAACACCTTATGTTAATTTAGACGGCTACGCCGAACTGATAACTACCGATCTACAGGCAAAACCAAGACAGCCACTGACATTAAAAGTGATATCCAACAACCCTATACAGAATCAACAATATAGGTACTGCATTAATAAAAAACTGAAAATATTACGTTATTTTAGCAATAACAGACTTACCATTTAATATCGTGGTTTCGTAATTCACTAAGAGATATCCTTACCCGACTGTCACGGTAAAATTTTACGCGTAGTGGATAGAAGCAGCAGAAATAAAATCAGATTGTACATTCCCTTCATAACACCTAATGTTTATTTAGACGGCTACGCCGAACTGATAACTACCGATCTACAGGCAAAACCAAGACAGCCCCTGCCATTAAAAGTGATATCCAACAGCCTTAAGTACTACCCAAGGGGACAACCAGTTCTTTAATGGAGTAATTAAAACAGTATCATTAAAAGATCTCTAAAACAAGGCTCAATTACCGTAACCAGTGCATTAAGGACAGGGAATCTACCAATACTACAAAAGAAAAAAAGAAATATCATATAGACAATTTTAATAACACATTCAATGCAAAATGAGTAAAAATTAAGTCATCAGACGGCGTGGTCAGGAAATACGTGATGAACAACCACTGGCATCCATCCGGTTGTGTTTTTCCCTTTGCTACTTATTGATGAAGACACTATGCCTTAATTTTCATTATGTACAATATTGTAATGATTTAATTTTAATAGTTCTCGATTCCTGAATTTGTTATTTTCTAATGAATTTGCGCCAAGTGGGAAAGGACGTCGTTGAACTAGTTCTTCAGTTTCCTCTTGTTTGTTTATTTGATAACCAATGATGATTTACTGTGGTGTAAGTGTTCAGCTGCAAATGTTATTGTACGCGAATCTTAAATTAATTTATTGAATTCCCTATGTGTGTAGAAAGGGATAATGTTACGGCGTGGTCTGGACATGAGCATTTCAAAGCCACTTTGGATGTCCTGTAGTTTGCTTTCTTTGATTACTAATGATGAAATATAATGGTGTTAGCTTTCGCCTGTAAACTTGTAGTGAATCCGGAATTAATTATTTTACCAGTAATTTGTGTGGAAAGGGAAAATGAAACGGCGTGGTCAGGGCATTTGGAGTATTTCACAGTCTCTGTAATTCGTTTATTTTGCTAACCATTGGTGAAATGTTATGGCGTTCACGTTTTATTTTAGTCGTTTATTATAACGAATCTTATATTACTATATTGAATTCCCTATGTGTGTAGAAAGGGATAATGCAACGGCGTGGTCTGGACATGAGCATTTCAAAGCCACTTTGGATGTCCTGTAGTTTGCTTTCTTTGATTACTAATGATGAAATATAATGGTGTTAGCTTTCGCCTGTAAACTTGTAGTGAATCCGGAATTAATTATTTTACCAGTAATTTGTGTGGAAAGGGAAAATGAAACGGCGTGGTCAGGGCATTTGGAGTATTTCACAGTCTCTGTAATTCGTTTATTTTGCTAACCATTGGTGAAATGTTATGGCGTTCACGTTTTATTTTAGTCGTTTATTATAACGAATCTTATATTACTATATTGAATTCCCTATGTGTGTAGAAAGGGATAATGCAACGGCGTGGTCTGGACATGAGCATTTCAAAGCCACTTTGGATGTCCTGTAGTTTGCTTTCTTTGATTACTAATGATGAAATATAATGGTGTTAGCTTTCGCCTGTAAACTTGTAGTGAATCCGGAATTAATTATTTTACCAGTAATTTGTGTGGAAAGGGAAAATGAAACGGCGTGGTCAGGGCATTTGGAGTATTTCACAGTCTCTGTAATTCGTTTATTTTGCTAACCATTGGTGAAATGTTATGGCGTTCACGTTTTATTTTAGTCGTTTATCGAACCCTGAATTTATAGTCTAAGAGTTCACCATAGGACATTTTTATTGGTATTTTCTTTACCTGATGAAAACCGTAATTAATAGTCGGGTGGTAATATATGATGCTGGTTTGTTGTTTAAGAGCTATTTATGACTACTGTAAGGTTTAGTGTAAGCTGCTGAACTGTATTTTGTCATTAATGCATGCCACTGCATTTTTTTCCAGTGTAAGTTGAGAAGCTGAGTTGTATGCCAGGAGGGGCCTGAAGTTCGTGCAAGACCTAGATAGGTGAAGACAGTACCTACCTGCAGGAACATCATTAATTGGAGTTGTTATGATTGCAGTTTTCCATTATTTCATTTCCCTGTCAGCTGCCTTATTATATTTGGGTGGTTAAGTGTTTTTCTTGATATTTGTATTTGATTTCTGTACCATCAATGTCTGTTGCTGCCCTTGTGTTATTAAAATTGTCTATATGATATTTCTTTTTTTCTTTTGTAGTATTGGTAGATTCCCTGTCCTTAATGCACTGGTTACGGTAATTGAGCCTTGTTTTAGAGATCTTTTAATGATACTGTTTTAATTACTCCATTAAAGAACTGGTTGTCCCCTTGGGTAGTACTTAAGGCTGTTGGATATCACTTTTAATGGCAGGGGCTGTCTTGGTTTTGCCTGTAGATCGGTAGTTATCAGTTCGGCGTAGCCGTCTAAATAAACATTAGGTGTTATGAAGGGAATGTACAATCTGATTTTATTTCTGCTGCTTCTATCCACTACGCGTAAAATTTTACCGTGACAGTCGGGTAAGGATATCTCTTAGTGAATTACGAAACCACGATATTAAATGGTAAGTCTGTTATTGCTAAAATAACGTAATATTTTCAGTTTTTTATTAATGCAGTACCTATATTGTTGATTCTGTATAGGGTTGTTGGATATCACTTTTAATGTCAGTGGCTGTCTTGGTTTTGCCTGTAGATCGGTAGTTATCAGTTCGGCGTAGCCGTCTAAATTAACATAAGGTGTTATGAAGGGAATGTACAATTTGATTTTATTTCTGCCGCTTCTATCCACTTCACGCAAAATTTTACCGTGACAGTCGAGTAGGGATATCTCGTAGAGAAGTAAGTTGCCACGATTTTAAATGGCGAGTTTGTAACTGCTGAATACATAACGTAATATTTTCATAGTTTTTTTATTTATGCAGTACCTATATTGTTGATTCTGCATAGGGTTGGGTTGATTTTGAGATTCGGTGCTTTTCATGATTTCCAGAGCCACCGTAACTTGGATATTTATCACATGAACTGTAATTGCACGGCTTTCTGCGTTCATTCGAAATTTGGGGCAGAATTTTTTCAAGAAGTTGTCAGAGGTTTATGATAAAGGAAAACTTTTTCTAACCGAAACTAGTTGTAAAGGTATCTATGAAAAGGGCAGCTACCAACACACGTTTTGTGGTTGCTGAACGGGCAACGCCCACTTCCTTCTGCTATCGTGGGCGGTAGCTGCCCTAGCTTTTCGAAATAATTGCCATTTTTGGCTGATTTCTCGTGAAATGGTCTTGTAGTTTACGATAAAACTTCGATGGCATACCTACAAATGTGTTAGGAGCCATTTAATGATGCTGATAACGAGATATTTGGATAATAATGATGCCGTTACCCCGTACGCCCATAAGCGGCCATGTATTAGCAGCGCTCCGAGCAACGAGTAATGGCGCCTGCCTTTCACTTGGCCAACCTCTCCCAATACAGTGCCTCTACGCTATACTAGAGGCACTGTATTGTATAGTATCTTCCTCCACGTACCTGGTCTGTATAGAGATTAATGCAAGGCTTTACCCATTGTGCCTAAGTACGTCAATGACTTGGTTGTTGGATGTGAGAACTAGTTGGGATTGATGATGAATGTGAATGGAAGTGAGCAGAAGGTATAGGAGGAACTACCTTCCTTAGAGATCTATGATGGAACTTCTTAAATATGTGAAGGAGGGGAGTGTAGTCATTTCGAAGATGTCGCTCAAAAAACAGTCAACTGCACTATTATCTTATGATTGTTTACGACTGGTGTTGATGTCCTTGGAATGCTGTCTTTGAATAAATTAGTGTTGATGATGATGAATGCTTCTCTTAAAGTGGTATGCCTTATATGTCACATCTGGTAAGTGAATGAAGATGATGTGTGAAATAATGTGGGAGTGCAAATTCTGTTTATATCTTTATATTTGGTTTCAGTGGCTAACTCCAGACGAGTATCTTCCTCCACGTACCTGGTCTGTATAGAGATTAATGCAAGGCTTTACCCATTGTGCCTAAGTACGTCAATGACTTGGTTGTTGGATGTGAGAACTAGTTGGGATTGATGATGAATGTGCATGGAAGTGAGCAGAAGGTATAGGAGGAACTACCTTCCTTAGAGATCTATGATGGAACTTCTTAAATATGTGAAGGAGGGGCATGTAGTCATTGTTGGTTGGTCAATGTGAGAGCTGATTGGGAATTGACGTTGATGGTTTGTCAAAGTGTAGTTACTCATTACATGTTTTAATTTGATTTCAGGTGCTCTCGATAGCAGTATGTCATCTATTACTGATGATGGTCTGTTGCTCATTTTTGTTGTAGTCTTCCGCTGCATTGTTTATTTATGAATATTCACTTCAGGAGATTGATGGGTCCCTTAACTGTTATTTCCTTGATGGACAATTATTGCATTAAGATGTGCTATTATATTCGTATTTGTCTCCATTGCACTTTGTTTCAAAAGAGGCAATGTTCTGGTTAGTTCTGAATTTTAAATTTTACTCCTATGTATCCTTGATAGTTGTGTTGTTATTGCCTGTGACCTATGCTTTTTTTGAGTGTCATTTAGGTGGCTGATTATGTGGAAGGCGCTGTTCAATATTGTATGTCGCTGTACTGCACACATGGTCTAAGAGTTCACCATAGGACATTTTTATTGGTATTTTCTTTACCTGATGAAAACCGTAATTAATAGTCGGGTGGTAATATATGATGCTGGTTTGTTGTTGAAGAGCTATTTATGACTACTGTAAGGTTTAGTGTAAGCTGCTGAACTGTATTTTGTCATTAATGCATGCCACTGCATTTTTTCCAGTGTAAGTTGAGAAGCTGAGTTGTATGCCAGGAGGGGCCTGAAGTTCGTGCAAGACCTAGATAGGTGAAGACAGTACCTACCTGCAGGAACATCATTAATTGGAGTTGTTATGATTGCAGTTTTCCATTATTTCTTTTCCCTGTCAGCTGCCTTATTATATTTGGGTGGTTAAGTGTTTTTCTTGATAATTGTATTTGATTTCTGTACCATCAATGTCTGTTGCTGCCCTTGTGTTATTAAAATTGTCTATATGATATTTCTTTTTTTCTTTTGTAGTATTGGTAGATTCCCTGTCCTTAATGCTCTGGTTACGGTAATTGAGCCTTGTTTTAGAGATCTTTTAATGATACTGTTTTAATTACTCCATTAAAGAACTGGTTGTCCCCTTGGGTAGTACTTAAGGCTGTTGGATATCACTTTTAATGGCAGGGGCTGTCTTGGTTTTGCCTGTAAATCGGTAGTTATCAGTTCGGCGTAGCCGTCTAAATAAACATTAAGTGTTATGAAGGGAATGCACAATTTGATTTTATTTCTGCTGCTTCTATTCACTTCGCGTAAAATTTTACCGTGACAGTCGGGTAAGGATATCTCTTAGTGAATTACGAAACCACGATATTGAATGGTGAGTCTGTTATTGCTAAAATAACGTAATATTTTCAGTTTTTTATTAATGCAGTACCTATATTGTTGATTCTGTATAGGGTTGTTGGATATCACTTTTAATGTCAGTGGCTGTCTTGGTTTTGCCTGTAGATCGGTAGTTATCAGTTCGGCGTAGCCGTCTAAATAAACATAAGGTGTTATGAAGGGAATGTACAATTTGATTTTATTTCTGCTGCTTCTATCCACTTCGCGTAAAATTTTACCGTGACAGTCGGGTAAGGATATCTCTTAGTGAATTACGGAACCACGATATTAAATGGTGAGTCTGTTATTGCTAAAATAACGTAATATTTTCAGTTTTTTATTAATGCAGTACCTATATTGTTCATTCTGCATAAGGTTGGGTTGATTTTGAGATTCGGTGCTTTTCATGATTTCCAGAGCCACCGTAACTTAGATATTTATCACATGAACTGTAATTGCACGGCTTTCTGCGTTCATTCGAAATTTGGGGCAGAATTTTTTCAAGAAGTTGTCAGAGGTTTATGTTAAAGGAAAACTTTTTCTAACCGAAACTAGTTGTAAAGGTATCTATGAAAAGGGCAGCTACCAACACACGTTTTGTGGTTGCTGAACGGGCAACGCCCACTTCCTTCTGCTATCGTGGGCGGTAGCTGCCCTAGCTTTTCGAAATAATTGCCATTTTTGGCTGATTTCTCGTGAAATGGTCTTGTAGTTTACGTTAAAACTTCGATGGCATGCCTACAAATGTGTTAGGAGCCATTTAATGATGCTGATAACGCGATATTTGGATAATAATGATGCCGTTACCCCGTACGCCCATAAGCGGCCATGTATTAGCAGCGCTCCGAGCAACGAGTAATGGCGCCTGCCTTTCACTTGGCCAACCTCTCCCAATACAGTGCCTCTACGCTATACCTGATGCCAGCGCCACAACGACCACTTTTGAAACTAATACGGTAAATAAACCTCAAAATCGAAGATGGCGGCAAGTTTAACTGCACGGAAGCAAGTTCTCGGATTGTACTTGCATAAAATATGAAGTTATACCGGAAAACATGAGAAATGTTAATTAAAAATATTGTAATTCAGAATTCTCACACGACATAGCAGTTCAGTGTTACATTTAGCATATGCATCAGCAATATACCTAGCAATAAATGGCAAATTTTCATCAATAACTACTGAATTATGTCATTAAGTGGATGGCAGATAATCATATATTACTCTGTAGCGATACATTATGAGGGATGACATTTACTTCTGAATGATTATTAGAGGGGAATAGCATACATTTAAAATTACTTGGTAAAAGATCACGAAAAAGGGATGGCAAGCAATCATATATATCCCGGGAAGGTATTGTTTTATGAGACAAAAACCATTCATATATACCTCAAATGCCATATATGTTTTGGTTCAGAGCACCGTTTTAGGTATAGTTCAATTTATTTCGATGAGAGGGATGGAAAACTTCCCATTTGCCAGAAATATATCTCATGTTGAATTTTTTCCTCCGAGTAGTTAAACACTCCGACATTACTTTTAATCAATTCTCTTAATATTTTCCGGATATTACTTCACATTTTACGTATCAAACGAGTTAGTTCTTGTAATTCTTGCTTCCGTGTATATAAACATTCCGCCATCTTTGATTTTAAGGTATACGTTTGTAGTTTCAAATGTGGCCGTGGTTGCCGTCGTGGCGCTGGCATCAGGTATAGCGAAATGTTTGCCATCCCTCCGTTCTGTAAAACTCGCTTCTCTTCTTCGAAGCTCCCGAACAATCTCGCCAGCTCCAAACACTTGGAAAGCGTAGCGATGTTGTCAGCTTTGGCCTTTTACTCGGCACTCCTAACATTACGCGTTAACGTGTCTACCAACACAGTTTCCAAGTAAGCACCGGGGTAATCACACTTGCTTACAAGAACACGCTGAGCATTTGCAAATTGAGTCACTGTTTCAATAGGATGTTGAACACGAACAGCCAGTTTGCGCCGATAGGTCCTGGCTGGGGGCTGAGAATCATAAATCGCCCGGAAAATGTTGCACAGTTCATCAAAAGTCTTCTCCGCAGGCTGGTGGGCAAACAACCTTGGCGCAGAACGGTATACACTTTGGGGCCGCTGAAGTTAAGCAGCGCACTACTCTTGTCCCGTTGTTCAGTCACGTTCTTGAATAAACATCCAATCGTTCCTAGAGTCTGCTCATAGGTATTAAATTTCTTGAGATCGTCCGTCTTGTTGCCGACCGCCATTGTCACGACACACACGTATTTCCACAGTTGACGCACGGAATATCACACAACCAAGTCACTAGCAATGTCTCAAACAAAAGGATACACGCACGTTCGAATAACCTCGTCGCCAATATCGTATCTTCCACAATTTTCTTGATGTGAGAGGATTTCATCACAACTCAGGGGCCATGCTGTTCAGTTCTCTTCACTTCATTCCAGACTACTAAAACGGATACAAAACAAAAAGTCAGGCTCCGAGAACAAAACAATAAACGGTGCCGCCAACACATAATGGCTTAGGGATACCACACCCCAGGCATATCTTTAGTAGCATGTAGAACTCGTTTCCTGGCGGCACTAAGGGACTCTGTTACTAGGAAACCACTGCCTTTTTATTGTCTCCTGGCCCTCCATACATTGTCCCTCTCTTGATAAGAGAGGGACCGAACAATCATCAGTCTATGAGATGAGCCGCTGGCTGCTTTATGGGGCCCAATCCTGTGCGCCCGCCCAGGAAGAATAGGATTGATGCTGACCTTCAGCTTAGCGGTGAAAAAATCAGCCTCTGCCTTCATGCAGCCCTCTCGCCCTACCTCTGGTATGCCGTGTACCAACGGGCAATTTCTCCTCTAGTATTGCTCCAGAGCATCGAGGCGGTCCTCAAATCCTCGGATTTCTTCTGCAATAGATGTATCTGCTGCTGCAAACATTGCACATCGCCTTCCACCACCCGCTTAAAGGAGAGAAACTTCTCCTGCATGTAACAGTTTTACATGCGATTTTTTAAATGTCTAAGGGTTGCTAATATACGAGGATATACATTCATAAAATTTAAAGGTACTGTTTTGATTCGTGGCAGTGTTACTGCTTTTGTTACAAATGGTGGGTCGGCGACGACCCTTTTGGCCCAAATACGAAAAGTAAAAAATAGAACAATCACTTTTATGGCACTATGATATATCATGTGGTTCCACCAAGTGAAGCCTGAGAATTTCCTCTTCATTAACACACTCAACGCGGATGCCTTGAATTCAAGGCATGCCTCGTTACCCTGGGAGGTTGATGCCTTGATGTCAAGTAATGGGGTCCCATTATGTTCGTAGCTAAGTAAAAAATTATTATTATATTGCATACATTTTATGTTTAAAGCATTTATAATAATGTATTTATTCATATAAAAGAAAAAAAAATATTTCGGACATGAATACTTTTTCATGAAATAGGCCAGCATTGAGTGTGTTAATACGCAAAGTGTAATTTCTCCCGTTTTTATCTCTGAACACCAATGGGCTACTAATATTTAGGAATATGCTTTCTATCATACTTATTCAGTACTGGTATACATTGGTGTCATGGTGGCCTTGTGGGTAGAGCACTGAGCTACTAATTGGTGGATCCCAGGTTCCAATCCCGGGCAAGAGTCTTTCTGGATACACCCATCTAAAATCTTCACGATTTGATTTTTATCTAATTTTGTCAATATTTCTATCTTAAAAAATACCATGGCTGAATAAAAATTTGCCTTGCATAATTCCAATTTTTCTCTAAGGTTTCTTTCTCAGAATTTTTAAATTATTATATGTATATAAATAATCCAAAGTTCAGCTAGATTTTCTCACTAACCTAAGAAATAATTTTTTTTCCTTTCCAATCATTATATTAATTGGTTTCTCCTAGATCAAATTAAGAAAACCACAAGTCTCTATCTACAATAGTTATCCCATAGTTGAGTGATGTATAAACACGGAAAGAGCGAAGAGACAGTCGGCCAAAACTGCCTGCGGCTGTCCTTACCATAACATAATAAGAACCCCAACAAATTATGCTAGATTTTTACCAGGCAAATAATATCAGAGATAGACTGTTGTGCTGATTATAGGTTTAAAAGTCATATTAACCGCATACCATTAAAGAACAAAATTGCAGCATAGCAAAGGGATAGATAGGTGATGCATTCAACAGCAGAATTTCCAGAGAAAAAAACTATTGAAGAGTGAAATATTGATAGGGTTATCTGTAGTGCATGTCTTCACATTATCTATGTCCTCCTCAGCTCAAATAGGGGCTCTCGGTAAGATTCTAGCCAACAGTGCTTTCCGTCCATCTGTAGCCACGACATCCATTGGAGGGAATAACATCACAGTTAACGGTACACTGTAGTGTATGAAGCATATAACTAACCCATGCATGCTCGGGAAATACAAATAAATATAGCTAGACAAATATCTAACTACAAATCACTAAATTACTACCTATGTATGTACACACACAGTGGCATATGCAAGATTTCCTTCTAGGGGATTTCATTAATATTTATGTGCATTATCATCAAATAATATTTAATTATTATTTGATAAAACAATAATTAAATTAACATCCTCTTTTCATGATGTCAATTCAACTATATTTTTCAGCCCAATAAGCGGAATTCTAAATGCTAGCACAAAATATACAATAGAGTAAATTATGGGAAACAGTAACTGAATATTCGTAGTGAAATGATACATTGGTATCGACATGTCCATATGCGACTATGTAATTGACAAGATGCAAAAATTTTAAGAATATTTAACGAGAACATGTACAACTGAACTCACCTCAGGCTCTGCTGGAGTGCTCACTTGGTGATCATGTTGATACAAACTCCTCAAGCTTCACCATTCACTACAACCTAATCTTTAAAAAGTTAAAACAGCTTATCCTTCTTTTTTCAGAATTTGCTGTTGGCTCTACATTAAAATGAAATTCACAACACTAAGATCATAAATGATGGCTCATTCTACCATAATATATAGCTCCGGATACAAGTATCAACTGTAAGGTACAAGTCCTCGATTACTTGTGGTGTACAATGACAATAACACTATACATACTCATACAAAATCTTGTTGCACGTTCAACTCTAACTGCTGGATTTTAATGAGTCAATAATTCATGTGAGGTGTACAGATAAATGTGTAGGGAACATAGGCAAAAGTTTAAACACTGAATAGTGAATATAATCACAACAATCAGTAAGTATGATTGCAAGGAAAACAACTTGTGTTGCTATGGGCATATATGCATGTGCTTCTGAATGGGTGCTTTCCAATCATCGACGCAAGTCGACACAAGTCAACTTGTGTCGCGTGTAGTGCTTTCCAATCAGTGTGTGTCGCTGTTGTGTCAAACGCGAGTCGACACACAGTGACACACCGGTAATGGTGAGTTACTGAAAAAAGAAAGAAGGACGGCGCAAGCTCTAAATCGCAATACGTCTGCAAGAGGCATATTGAAAATAACCGATAAATCAGAACAAATGTTTAAGTTAAGTATTTTCTTAATTAATCATCCTACAACGCATTTTTTTGTTTATTGGTAACGATCTTGCTATAACAAGAAGGAAACATCTGTGGATTCAATTTCCTTCCCACAAAAACGCACCAATCACGAGTCCCCGTGAAAGTCCTTAGCGCATCAGCTTCTGCGCACTGAAACTTGCTTTCCATTCGCGAAGACACAAGTCGACTTGAGTTTCCGCGAGTTAACTCAAGACGACGCATGAGTCGCTTGAATGGAAAGCACCCATTGCAAAAGGATATTCTTCATTGTTGCAGACTTTCACTAACTCCTAGAAATAATATTCTAAATTCAACAAAACACATGATACAAAAAATACTCTTGAAATTAGAGCAAATATTCCTCTTCACATAAGATTTTTCTCTTCAGGCAAAAATAGCAATGAAGATGAAAATTCAGGTTGAACATGTTAAGAATAAGTTTTTAGGTGATCATTGGGAGAGGAGTAAAAAGTGAATCAGTTACAGAAATATGTAATTACAATGAAAACGCATTTGTAAACAAACCTGTTGGCCTGCATATGCTCCTATGTCTGTTGGGTGGATTTGGTCGGGAGCTGATGAGGACGTCCCCGGTAACTCTGCTGGTGCATTTTCAACTTTTAATGATGAAATAAGTTGAGGTCCCAACCAGCCAATTACAATATCCCTCACCAAATACCACGGATTGGCAACACTGGACTTAACGTGCCCTGAAGGGAGGTGAGGTAATGCTGACAATCTCAAAATGAAACAACAAATCAGATCTATGCTAGTACTAATGCTTGATGACCCGCACTAGGTTCAACTGATTTGAAACTCAAGTGGTTATCAACTTGTGCAAATGACCTTGTTGCAACAAGGTCACTTCAGTGAGACTGCCCTGAGCGACAAACCCAAAACAGAAAAGGATTAGTGTCCAGATGCTCACATGCAACTCTGCTTGCCACTCGTAACCCAACCTCAGTCGCACGACTCTTATTTGACATTCTATAATATGTGATAAACTTGGCATTTGTTTGTTGCATTCGGTAACTGCTACAAAAAGCCTGCAGTTGAAGTTACTTTCTACACGAGACCAAAACCTCCTGTGTACTCTCTGACATAGTCTGCGACATTGACAATGCAGTAGCATGTCTTCTTCCACACGAGAGTCAGTACTTGACATGCTGTACACTGGGCAAAATATTTTCTTGTTTTCAAATTGATCCTCCTCCTTGCACAGGTCGCAGCAGTCGTGTGTGGAAAACAGTGCTACCCAATCGCAAACCCGTTGAGTTTCAAAAGGTTGGACCATCTCACACCATTTTATAGTCGAGTCGTGTACGAAGAGCCTAATTATCTAACCATACAGGAGAAAGTCTCATTGAAGATAGAGCCGAGGACGTTTTGCCAAGTGAAGAATGTGATTATATTTGAAACGTGTTCAGGGGTAGTGTGTTAAACATATACCAGGTGATAATTTATGAATTCAGGTAAACATGTTTTTGGAGGCTTTAAATCCATAAACCCAGTCTGTATGCCACTGTTCATAACCATCTAGTTTCACGTGATATCTAGGTCTTCATGTAGAATTAACATAATAGCTCTTAGTTGCCTATTGATAGGTTTGACATGTTTGGTGCCCTTCACTCCCTGCCACACACCATTGCGGTGGGTCGCAAGGTATTGTGCTTAGCGCAGAGGAATGTGAGGTATGCCACGTTGCCCCTCATTTGTCTCCATGATTCAAGCTCCATCACAAGAAAATGTCACACAAGGTAAAACACAGTGTGTCCCAGTTCCGTTAGGACTGCGGCTATGAAAAATAAAATTCATTGATTATGTTGGCGAAATCCCTATATTCATTCAAAATAGTCTCCCCCTGAATCAATATACAGCTGAAATCCATTTTAAAGTGTTTTGAAACAGTCGCTGTAGCCCCTTCTCAGAATTGCATTTAGTACTGCAGGGCAAATTTCTTGGATGCCCTTAGTGGCGTCGTAACGGTGTCCTTTTATAGCCAACTCCAATTCGAGGAACAACGAGAAGTCTGCTGAGGCCCGATCCGGCAAATACGGAGTGTGATCCACAACTGTGACCCCTTTCCTGGCCAAAACATTGCGTGCAACCTTTGCTTTCTGGACTGGGGCACTGTCGTGGAAGAGCGAATAGGAACCTGCCTCTCGGTATTCGGGTGAAATTTGACAAATTCCTGCCCACAAACGATGGAGGACGACGAGATAATACTCTGAAGTAACAGTTTGCCCTCCTGGTACAAACTCCTTGTGAATGATATCTTTGGAATCGATGAAAACTGTTAGCAATGTCTTCACACAACTCTTCCACGGGTGCACTTTCTTCGGTTTCGGCTTCTGAGGGCTCAACCACGCTGCAAACGGAGGCTCATACTGGAAACACCAAGTCTCGATGCCAGTTACAATCAATTTTGTGAAATAAGTATCATTTTATTAGAAATCAGTATCAGATTTCCCTAACTTAACAAAAAAGTTGAAGTTGCGTCGCTGCTCCACCACCATTTTTCGACGAGTGTCAGACACATACTGTTACCTAGGAGGCCAGAACTCATGCTGAAGCGGTACTAGCACTTTGAATGTCAGCAATGTTGTTAATGAAACTTCAAGGATTGTAACAATGCAACTCACCATGAAATACCATTCCTGTGTGTAATTTCAAACAATCAGTCTTAACGGAACTGGGACACAGTGTGTATATTTTAATGCCTATACACATACACAATTATAATTTAGGCATTAACTGCCTTATGGTATGATACTGTCCAGAATTTTATGTAATAACTAATCAGTACAAAGATGAAGGATGTAGAATTAAAGCATATCAAGTTAATAAAAATACACTAAGGAGTCAAATCTCACTAAGAATGATGCCATTGATGCACCGATGTATCTCAGAAAGTATTCAGCAAACGGACTGTTAACGTCACTTTACACAGCAAATGATATCATGCGCATGAAGTTAATGCATCGTGTAATACAGAAAATTCTTCACATGATTCCTTGAATGATCACATGATACGAGCGCACGACACATCTTTGTTTTACGAGTGGGAAAAAAGGATTTAAATTTAACAAGCGTAGGACGAAATCCAATTATAACTGGATTTCAGTACTTTTTGTACTTGTATAATTTAATGGCTTGCCCATGGAGTATATACAATCTCGTATAATTCTTATAGGCTATTTCCAACTGGTGAAGTTCTTCAATTAATCACATTTTGGGCGAAGGTTGAGTTGAAAATAATATATAACGCAGGTATTAGATTATTTTAACGATTCTGGTGATAAGTAGGTGTAGAGCAATGAAGTATTAGAACAGAACATGAAAACCATAACTGAAAACAATGCATTTAAATATCTCCATTGGCACTTTTCCATTGTCTCTCATACCATTCATGAGGATGTTACCCAACTATTGTTGGTTATCACAACTACTACGAGCTGGTATTTTTACTGGTAACGAACTGGTATCACAAACTAAATTTAAAAAATTAGCATGTTACTAACCTTTAAATATGTAGTTCACTATCTTATTCCTACTATAGATACTCCTACACATTACAAGAATAATTAAACTTATTGTACTCACATGAATTCTTGCCAAGTAATCAGGCAACGTTATAATCATATATGGTCATGGATAAGATTTGCCTGTTGCTAAAAAAATCTTAGCGCGACAGCCAGCAGGAAAGTTATTATAAAATATCAACATAATGATTAACATGTAAATTAAAGGGTGAACAAGCAACTGTTGTCACAGAAATTGCTTCTCTCGTTGCCATGTCCAATCTTTCATAATTATGCTTGGTGAGATTTAATATAGAATAAAATTGCTCCAGTGTCTTTCTTAATAAATTACAATAGGCCTCACAGTCCTATAATAAAAGTTCATTTTGAATCAGGCCTACCATACCTTGACCTCTATTTCTCCTCTCTCTTTTTCTAGCTTTCTCCGGCTAAATTGTGGCTGCCACCATTGTAATGAACCCTGTACTAGTAGAAACGAAAATTAAACAATACCGATCCATCATTAAAAGATCTACTACTTCACTCCAGATTAACTTAAACCTGTCTCTAGAAAGCTTTGTTTAATGAATATTAAAATTAGATGACGTAAACAAACCATTCCCATCATTGAAATAGCTGCGTTGGTCAGAAATCTCCCATGAATCGATATGTACCATCGATAGGCATACCACTCTGCAGCATTCTTTCAGCACAGAACAGTCAAGGAATTTATTTGAATGATCATTCGCCATATAAATGCAAGAAAAAACGTGGTTTGAATAATTTGGGGGCAACCAGCCTTTTTCAACAAGAAGAGGAAAACTAAGGAAAGGGGAGGGAGGGAGGGAGAAGCAGTTGGACTTGGGAATATCCCGACATGCATTTACAATGAGAAGTCCATGTCATTTCATGATTACTGCATGGTCAGCGGTCTAGAGGGAGGGAAGCCATAGTGTCCCATCTTCATTCAGTATACCTCATAATCTTCATTTCCCCTACTTTACACTTACTAGGAATTTCAGCTCTTTTTAAGAGGTCTGTTTAAAAGAGTTAAATGGAGGTTTCACTGTATTGCAAATTAAATCACTAGAAATGTTAATATTATTGAAAAGTGACCACCTACACTTTTAAGGATGAAATCTGCACAACGCCAACTCTCCTTTTCTTCTTCCCTCTGGCAGCCAGCGCTTCTAACGCCACACAGCAAACGCTTCACTACTTTCTCTCTAATAAAACACGCATCAACTCTTGCGCCCCACTCCAGATGTGCACACGGCTAACTGACATTCACTCACCCCCTCGAGGGATTCGGTCACACTCTCATCCATCGGCACGTGCTGGCCTCAACCGGAGAGCCATTGCTTGAATGGAACACTCAGTGTGTGCCACTTTTAAATCCATAGCAAAGCCAGGGCAAAAAAATGAACAATTTCTACTAAAGAAAAACATATTTAGGAAAAGTCTATGTATTTATGTCATTTGTAACCATCATTTACATTAATTGATCTGTCCAAAACAATTACTACACCATTGCAATGGCCATTATCAACAGTATATTGCAGAGACAACAAACACAATGGAACATATGCTGGTAAGAGAAAATGCCACTATTATTCACAAACGGAAATGACTCCATCAAGGATTAATCCAAAGAACATGGACACTGCAGCCACGGTCTCATGAAAAATAAATAACATTATTCTAGAGCATGTCGAACCAAATTAGTACAACTGCGATACACGGCCTAGAAAATGTCACAGCAGTAGTCTATGATACATTTCCAACCCCCAAAATTTGATCTATTTTTAAAAGTTGAGTGCATTATAATCATAAATAATTATCTCATTATATTTTCGTAATTAGCAAAATTTGCACTTAGCTTCACAAGCAGCTAAGAATCCATCCACACTGGCTGCATGCAAACATCAATCAGATTAACACAAATATGGACTGAACACTCAGATGACCCAAGGTTTTGGTCACGGCCTCGAGTCGATATCCAAAGCCACTTGTGAAGAATGCCAATCAAGTGACACGCAGAGCAGCAATACAAGGGAGTATACACATCTACCCTTTACTTAGGAGAGAGGGAGGGAAGGTACTGTTATACCCTTCACACCATGACTCGAGAAAATTTAAGCAAGAAGAGTTGGGACATTTTCAAGAGAGAAGATGGGATCAAACCATACAACACTTCATTCAGTAAACAACCACGTTCACAATATTTCCCTATTAAATAATTAAAACCCCCTAATGTGCTGACAATCAGTGGGTTTGGCAATTCACTTTGCTTGGTCCATTTCCCATTTCATCTTCTTCATACGCATTTTTGTATTCTTGTCGCCTTGCCTCCTGTTCCGGGTCTAGGTCTTCCAACATGCATTCCTCAGCTCCATCAGGAATGATTATTTCAGGCCTGCGGGTCAAAAGAAGTCATGGCATCAGTAATGAGCGACCGATAGCCCAATGTGCATAGAACTTGCACAACAGACACATAATCCGCTTGCATGAACAACGAAAATACCCTTCAACCGATTGAGAGCTACCCCGAAACGTGTGCGGCCATGAATGCAGGTGCTCCACACTGCCCTCTACAGGACACACAATAACTATAACCACACACCACTTTCAAACAAAGCAACCTTGCTTCCCACACTGTGCAACAACACTGCTGGGGCGCACCTGATTGCTAACCCCAGCTGTAGTAACTGATTGTTGGTGGTTTATGCTGTCACACTGAGCAACTTGCTAGTATGTATTAACCTTTGAACGCCAAGCATGCAAAAAAAACTTCACTCTGGGCCGAGCATGCCCATGCAGCCACGCTAACTTTGATCAGCTCTAACTTCAACGACTTTCAATTTGCAAAGCAAAATTTATTAATGTTTGTAGAAAGATGTCTTTGTAATAGAATAGCATTGAGTTTAACTTTTTTTAAACAATTTTTTTTTAAATTTTGATATATAAATGATGGTGCGTGGAGCTAATATTTCTCAAAACACAACATTGCATCAAGTCACCTTCATATGATGCTCAATCTGCTATTTACCTAGCAAATTTCAATTATTACTTCTACTTTTTGTTTTACACTCAGAAAGACAATGACAAAATAATATTTCTTGTCTTATTTCTTGCATAGTGTTCGAACCTACATAAACATCGGCAGTGGCTCCAGTGCCGACGGCTTGCTGCGACCTCATTTTCTTTCCAAGAAAACGCCTTTCCATGGGAGCAATAAAGGTATCCAGATACTGATGTCTGGGTTTAGGGAGGGGAACAGGGCCAAGGCCAAACCCCCATATCCCAGGCCGGGGGGAATTTGGGAAAACCATTAATCCTTACGCCCTCTCGGCTACGAGCCGCCACCCATGTGTGTGTGTTTCCACTGTTCCCTTGAAAAGAGAAGCGTGAAAGAGGTTTCGGAGAATACACTAAAAGATTATGCTAGGAAAGTAGGATAGGGGCTGAGCAAAGTAACACCGGAAGCTGAAGACGGAACGAGGCTTGTCTATCATTTTCAGAGGCCGATCGCTTCAAAGGCCTGGCACGGCCCTCGTGTATTCTAAGGCAGTGGTCACATGCACGGGAAGCAAATGGCGAATGGCACAGAGGAAGGGGATTTAAGAGTATGTGTATGCCGTTAAAATTGGAGAGAAGAAGATGAAAGAGAGAGTGTGCTGAGATCTGAAGACACCAGAGTACCGTACGGTCAATCGTGAGCCTGACACCATGGCCACTACGGCCGGCATTACAACTACATAGTTAATAGTTTCAGGCTTAACACTGTGGAAATCTTTCATCGTAGGAATGAAGGATGAAATTGAAACACTGCAATTTCCACACACAGTTTTATTCTCCACGACCATGGTTTCGTTGCAAAGCAACATCATCAGGTGATGAGGAAAACTGTGTGTGGAAATTGCAGTGTTTCAATTTCATCCATTCCTACGATTATAACTACACTCAAAAAATATTTTCTTTCTTAAACGAAATATTAACTCTGCCAAACTTTTTTAATTTGTAGAAGAGACGATATCTACAACATATAAAAAATAAGCAAAATCGAAGATATAGGTACATTGTCAAGAACAGATTAGAAAATTCTAAATTATTATTAACTTTATAAAATTGTTAAATTTTATAGTACAATCCCTTATTACATTTGTACAATTAAAGACCTTTAAAATATGCACTTTTGCACATCTGTAGCTTTAATAGTATCAGAGATATAGCTTGAAATGTGTAGTCACTTTTGCAAAATTCGAATTTTGCAACATTGGAATTTCTCAAACGGAGGCATGTATTGCAGTTAAGCTTTGAGGTTTTTATTCCCTCATCAAATGATGACGTTTTGCCACACATGGCCAAAAACAGTTATCCTAAGGGCAATCACCTGGTTGACTTGACGTGGAACGACCCAGTTACACGCCTCCAAAATGTTCTACAGCATTTCAAACACCCTAAAATGCCTTGCATATTTAACAGGCTTAAAACACTTGATATAGAGATAAACTAAGTTAATATGAGCCTTTGGGCAGATCACACACAAGAGCAGAATGCGGGAATGCATCCCTGACACTCCCTCAGGTGCTTTGCGCAACAAACAAAGCATCTCACCTTGGTGGGAGGCAGTGCTCCAGCATGGGGATGGCGTCGCCAGGAATAGTGGTGGGAAAATTCACAAAAAACTGAATTATTAGACGTCCCTTCTCAAACGGATTCTTGTACTGGGGCATTCCTTCATTCAATATACACTTCACATCAGCATGCTTGGTAACATTGCCTACAAAAAGTAAACAACACAATAAACCATTAGTTAAAAAGAGTCAAGTGGGCATACTGGGACACGAGTGGATATGTGCACAGTCAAAAAGGCCATCACACACAGAGCCTAAAGGGAAAACCAGAACTCCAGGACAATACAAGGTTTTCAAGGCTGAGACTACATTTTCAAGGTTCAAATCTTCAATTCATATAACACTTCTCAAAGAGTTATTCACTCTGGGGGAAAGGTACTACAAGTAAAAAACCAAAGCCTTGAACTGCAAAAAAATTCAATAATTATAATCAGACAGATTTTTATATGCTATCACTGCGGGCGATATTACAAAATTGGATCCTTACAAAAATATCCACATTATTCAGGGTAATAAAGAATAAAAGCAATTTCAGGCAAAACACGATACATCAGGCCATACTCGAAAAAATGTCTAGGAAGCTGCCACAACATTTTTGGTCAGCTGTTGCCAGATGGTGGCCATCAACTGTTTTCCCCCAATTTCACACCACTTGGACTCTCCTTACGCTCCAACTAGAATGTAGCTGCTAAAAAATGTAAACATTTTCCCACTGAAAACACTTGTTACCCACACAAAAAGGTTAATATAATTAAAAAAACAATGTTGGCATTAGCTAATGAAAAATATAAAAAAATACTACTAAGTTACAACACAGCAACTTTCTTATAACAATGAAGTCACACAAAACATGGCAAATCTCCATCTGGACCAACATAAAATAGATCCAAAACATCCATTATCTCATCTGCCATATCCATCAGCAGGTTACCTGAAATTAACTATGTGTTATTTGCTATTTTTAGTATTCATGAATTGCTGTGTATTATAGATATCTGGAAATACTCAGTCCCACACCTTAAAGCAAAGAATATTGCTAATCACCAGCAATATTCTGCTGCATTAAACATCAAGGTGAAATCAAAGTTGAACAAATTAACAAGGACCAGCTGTGGCAGCCATGCAGCCTATTGGGCACCAGCTACAAAATCATATTACTGCCAGCTCAATTGTCCCCTATCATCTTCCTACTTAGCTGGCTGAAATATCTCAAATTATTTTGAATCTGTTATGACATTTTTTTATCTGATACCTAACATGCTTTGTCATTAAACATTCTCATGTAAAAACATTTTAAAACTCATGTGTTATCAAACAGATTTTATTTTCATTATGTCCTCATAGTGGAATATCAGAAGTTTTTTGCCAAAGTAAATGGTATGATCAAATTTTTGTTTTGTATAATTGTATTTTTAGATTCCTTGGAACATTTTAATAATGTTGTATAGAAAAACTAGGTAAAAAAACACACATATGTTGAGGTTGATGGTATCAGTATCGATAATCGATTTTCCAGGAATCGGCATCGAGATTCGATAACGTTTGGCATCGGCTCATCTCCAGTTATAAATTGTCTTGGACTGCAATTCGTGGAATACTATCTTGAATTTATTGAAACATACCTTGGACAAGTAAGTCCACAATTTCAAGCAATTGCAAGTTAAAAATTGAATTCCATCACGATAGGTACGGGTGAACAGAATATCAGCTGACGTACTGACATCTAGCGGCAGCATCGGGAACTTTTTGATACGAATACCAATGGGAGGTGTGGGAGGATGACAAAAGAGCAATGAAATGCACCGACTTATGAGAAATTAATTGATAAGGATGCATACGGGCATTTCATGAATGGTCGAAACGAACATTTGATCGTAAAACTGGGTGGAAAAATTTTGGCATTCAATGCTATTGACAAGAGCACATGAGCACAACAAAATGTACCTCTCGTAATAGTGAATGACCACAGTTGAGGCACGTTGTTGTCCTCGCTAATACCAATTTATTTTCATTTAAATCATAGGGTTTGAAATGGCTCCTTCCAAATCCCTCGCTAAATCGAGCTTCTTGCTATATCGCGCACTCATTGTATGGGGCTTCCACTGTATTTCCTAATGGGAACTATGTTGCCCATCACCACTGTGGATTGAATTACATTTGGCCATAAACAACTCTTCCCTCTGCCTCAATCAGTACCCTGAGAGTGATTTTCAGTCACACCGAGTGTTTGGATATATATTTACCTGTGACTTAAGGAATGCCTGCATGTTAACGTAATCCACCATAAAATCTACATTCAAGTTAAGCTTATTTACTCACCTGGCAAATTTGTAATTAGTAATTCCCTATCATCCAAAGTCTTGATAACTTTTTGAAATCCACAAAGAGACTCCACCAGCTCCAGATTCATCCTCATTATAAGGTCATTCCCAGAACGCCTGAAAAGGGAAAGAAATAATCACTGCAGTTTTCAAGTACAGTCTAGCCCGTTTGTAACATGAAGTTGAGGGGGGGAGGAATATTTACTTCGTAATAACCGAACTTTGATATGTGTGGGCCAGTTTTTCAGAGCCCTATTTCGAAGGTCACCGCCGTAATGTTGTGGTTTGCATACCTGATGGTATGGATAATTCGAAATACACTTAATATGTAACTCGAAGTCGAGTTTCATCCGTGACGCCCCAATGTACCGTTAATTTCAAAGTGATTCACAGGGGCAGTGCACTTCCACGTTAGTTTGTGCCTATTTCAAAGTCATTGTCATTTCGGCATCGCTGTCTTGAGAGTAAGTTACTTTTAAGTGTTGCCAAGCTATTTCGAACATTTGCTTATGCTCATGGTACACTGTGCACCAGCAGCTGTTTTCCCCCAATCAAATATCCCTCGAGTACATTCGCATCTCGGCTGCTCCATCCCTAGCTTCTTTCCCCGGGCCATTCGCACCATAAATAATGCCTTCTCATCTCTTGTTTCGTCTACCATGAAAATTTTGTATTTTTTGAAAAAACATTTTCACGCTTGCAACTGATAAGGGACTTCCAGCAGAGAAGGATGATGATGCAGCATTTCATCATCGGAGCAAAGTCTTGGGGGAAATGGGATGAGAGCAGGTCACTAAATTTAAAGATCTATGGCGAAAATTAACCTGACCTGGAAGATACACCCTATGTGGTATTACTGGAAACATGGCTGAAAATATTCTTTTTGTTTTTATTTCCCACGTGATTGCGTCTGATAGCGCATACGTCTCCAACTTTAAATTGAATCTGTCAACCCAATGAAATTGCCTCGGACAAACAAATCAGATGACGTAATCAGCAGCAAAGTCTTATCCGCTAAGGGTCGGATACTGTGCCATCATGGTCACTGAGTCGTCAACGAAAGGTGAGGGGAAATGGATGGAGGTTGAAGCACGAGCTGACGCAGTCTTGCTTGACCCAACGTCTGACGAGCAAAGACTGAAGACAGTGCCACAGGAAGAGCTAAAGGCTGAAAGTTGTCCGATGGCGAAGCAAAACAAAGTCAAGAGGGGCGGGAAATCCTGATGCCAGCATGTTTCGCAGCCAATCGCTAAATCACTAAAACTAAATTTTACTTCTTTTGTTATAAATGTGTCATATAGGTATATAACATTCGTCAGCCTAAACTAGAAGGAGAAATACATTGAAACAGTAGCAATTAAAGTGTATATATGTAAATTACTAGGATAGGAAAGGCACTAATAACAATATCAAGTACCTATAGTCACAACAACACAGAAGAGGAATTCAGGATTCCTTACAAAATACTTACATTTCCTCAATTATGAGAAAATAGATGAAAACTACAGACTAAGAAAATTTTCTCCCGAGAGAATTAAATTCCCTGGGGGTCCCATTCCATGTCAATTCAACCACAAAAACCACAGCTTCTGTCACCCACCAACTCGGATATTGGCGAAACTTGGTACATATAATCTGTTCACCCATGTAAGAAAAAAGCCCAATTTTTTTTTACTTAGTCCAAGTAGTTTTTCAGTTACATCCCCTCAAACTTCAGGAGACTTCTGAATTTCTTCCATTCACGGCGCACACTTCTCAAGGTGCACTGGTTTACTCAGAAAATGCTATCTCACCCATTTCTAACTTATTTCCAATGAAAATTCTCAGCTATGACCACAAGGTTATGAGGACTTTGGAAAAAAAATAATATGAGCCCTAGACTTCTCCTTGTAGTCTTAAAAAATTCTTAAACATTGTCTTTGCAACATTTTTTTGGCTAAAAACATGGTTAACAATTAATGCCATTATCACAAAAAGTGTCTTCATTAATCTTAATAAATTTTTGATCTTAATTATCATAAAGGTATGTGCTATCATCCTCAGAAATAAAAATTATAGCTTTTTCATTCCTCCAATAAAAATTTATACCATTTTAGTGCAATTTTCTCAAAATGGCTGCTGGCACTCGGTTATTTTGACATTATTCATGAAAGTTGAGACCCTTATGAAACAATTGTTACGAAATAAAGTGCTTGATATTATAAATTCAAAATATAATGTTTATATGAGTGCTTGGATGCATAACATTAGATCTGTGATTACTTAGTCATGAATGAAACGCAAAAAGGTCAACCTATGCAGCTAGAGGTGAACTGCTCTCTCAATGACTTACAAGGTTGCAGATGATACTTTTTATTGCTAATTTTAATTAATTATTAATTGAACTTATTAAAATTATCCTGGAATTTGTTTAAATATAATAAAAATAAATAAAAGTATATACATAAAATACCCCACTGAGAATTGGAAAGGATATTATATTTATCTAAGAAAGAAATCAACCAATTGTAATACAGTAAAACCCCTCTTTTACACTTTTGAGGGGGATAAGGGAAAAAAGTGTAAATCGCGGGAAAGTGTAAATCGAGGGTATACCCTCGATAGGCACAGTTTAATGAAAATAATCCCTTTAAGTATTGCTAAATGTTCTATTTTTCAATTGAATCATGTCTTAAATGAAAAGTAAGTATAAAAAATGTAATTATGACAATAAAAAATTCTTTATTAATACCAAACTCTTAGGGCCGGTTGCACCAAGTCCAGCTAAATCTGTCGGCTACCTGGCTGCCGGCTACCTCGTAGCTGGCAGTTACCACTTCCATCTGTTGCACCAACAAAAAATGACCTCTAGCTACGTAACTAGGGGCTATGGTGAGCACAGAGCTTCAACATGACTGACAAATTTTTCATACTCTGGACTTCACCGTAATTTTGGAGCCGGAAGCTTGGGCGATTTGTTTATTTTTCTTAGCAACGGCCGAGAAAGAAGCTGGACAACGTGTGTGATAGCATTTTAATCGCAATTAATAGAGGTGTGTTTATTAAATTGAATTAAAATTAAATTGTTCTGTAAATTAAAATTATACTGTTTTAAAAATCATTGAAATGCCCGATTACTATATATTCTTAGTGGTCGATTTAATCGTGTTAATTTATTTTTAATTAACTTTTACAATCCATTTGAATTAGGATTATAATTTGTTTGTTTATTTCATTAATGAACGAATTTTTACATAGTTACGCATCAACAAACTGAAAAATGTCGTGATTATTTGCTCTTTTCGGCATAGGGGCATAAAAACAACAAGAAAGGCGCCTAATTTTAGCGAGGAGGACTCGTTGAAGCCAATAGAGTTTATATATATATTGGGAAAGGAGATTAAAAAAAGCAGTGCAGGGCATGTATACATCCATGAATTTTAATATTGAAAAAAATAGTAATTAACAAAATATTAGTTTTTTTTTCATTTCAATGTTGAATGTTTCTAAAATAATTGACGAACTCATCACGAACCCCTCTACCTCTGCCACCCCATCGTTAATTACATCATTTACTTTCACCTGCACTGGAAGTACATCAGGATCATGAGGAGGCTCTCCCTCCCTTTGCTGTATATTAAAATTATGGAAACTCTACAAGCAACAATCACTGCCAGTGTGGATCGAGCGTAGTCTTATGCCAAGTGAAAGAACAGGAAACTTTCTTTTCCAGCACCCATTCATCCTTTCCACTGTGTTCCTTGTTCGGATTAGGCTTTCGTTAATAAATGTTCTTCTGGCCGTACAGGATTTCTGATAGGGGTCAACAAATACTTTCTGAGGACGTATCCAGAATCACCCACCCACCATTACTGCATTGCCAAAGTCACCACTTTCTGCACGTGCCTTCAAAATTGAATTGTCAAAAATGGTTTGGTCATGTGATAACCCAGGCCAGCGCGCAACGATAGCCATTAACCTTAGTTTGGCATCGCACAAGGCTTGGAAATTATTGGAAAAGTAGCCCTATCTATTCCTAAATACCTCCGCTTGATTTCAACGTATTGAAAGATAGTTATACTGGGTATCAGCACTATTTAGAGCCAAGCAGTGAAATATTTATGCTAAATAATTCATAATGTTCAAAAATAACGTAGAAGGAAGAGTAAACTAATGTCCCAAAAATGAAAAAGGAAGGTAAGGACGTGAAATGTTTGCACTTCCTTTTTGAGATGCTCAAAAATTACTTCGTTTGAAACTTATCGGTTAAATGTTTTAAAGCAAATGGCTCTGTATCATTACGTACCCGGAGACGATAGTTTTGTATGTGTGCAATTGATTGCTCCCATTACCTTGGGAAATCTTGAAATGTTGTAAAACTCGGAGAGGACATTGGCCATTTCATCTTCATTTTCCGGAAGCACGATAAAATTTCTTCTGAGCGATGCTATTGACTCACTTTTTGGTTTATTGGGAAACGCTGATAGACACATATTTCTGGATACAAATAATTGTATTCCATTATTAAAGATCAGCTCGTAAATACATCATCACATAATTGTACCTATATTTTGCAACTTAGCGCTTCGTAGAGTGCGTCAGTTTCTCTTCACTGATGTCCAACAACACTATCGAGGGTTGTTTCTGCACACGAAATCGCATGAAAAATTATTCACCGTTCCAAATATGGAAATGGAAGGTTCTTTGCCGCACATTTCTTGGGTTATTAACTATTTAAATAAAATATGGAAGTATTTCTTTGTCGGAATCCTCCAATTCAGGATCGAAACGTAAATAATTACCAAACTCCATCTTGTTTGTTTACATATTTCATACCCGCAATGCATTGGTTCCCAAGATGCAAAGCAATTGACCGGCAGCTACAACGGTAGCCGTCGGTGAATCTGGCGGCTACGGTTACTCCCGCGGTAGCCGGAGGTCAAGGCGTAACTAGGGGTGGTGCAACAGATTTCAGTGTTTAACAGTGACCGTAACCCTAACCAGAGGTGTAACCCGACATGGTGCAACCGGCCCTAAGTGAGGTAGACTGTACAATATGTCAGTCTTCAGAAAGAGATCATTTTACATAGGTGGTAGTCGATAAATAAATAAAATGGAAGTACATATTCCATAAACTCCATAAAAGGAAAAAATCTTCTCAAAGTAAAAATATTTAAATCTTTGGATAAACTAAACAAAAATATGACTCAATAATCTATATAAACCTTTAGTTTAAAAAAATACGTTCCAACCTTTGCTCTCAAAAAGTCTTCTCAAAATTTAAGCCAAAGAACTATCTCAGAATTTAAATAAAACATTCTTGGCTGAATTCAGCTATAACAAAAAAAATACACCATAAATAAATGTTCATTTAACCAGCCTCCTTCTGGAAGTATTCCATTATCTTTGATTGCTTGCTCATTTTATTTGTATTAATTGATTCTACTCTCTTTTCTATTCTGTCCAATAGCTCTAATTCGTTCTCACTTCCTGCAACACTTGATAAATATAGTTGTAGTACATTAACAGCAGAAATAGCATCGATTGCGCTTTCTTTTGGTGTTTCCGTATCATCATCATCCTCCTCGCTTGCTACCTCTTCGCTGATATGCAGGTCAATAGCTTCATCATTGTAAGAGAGTTACTTGTTGATAATTGCTCATCCACTACGACAAAATCCGGAAAACTTATTTCAGCTCCAAATAATGGCAAGTGATCATTGTCTCCCATAGCTCTATTATCTCCTCCCCCTTCTTCCAGTGGTTCTTCACTATCCTGTTCTAAGTTGCAGTCTTGAAAAAAACTAAATCCTGCTGTTTTAAAACAATTTGAAATTTTTCCCTCATCAACTTCTTTCCATGATCGTGTTATGTAGTGTAATGCATCGAAAACTAGGACTTTGAAGCTCTTAGTGTCCCTCCCACTGTCTATAAGATTCATAGCTTTTCTCACCAGAATCCTGCGGTAGTTCGCTTTGAATACATGGATTACACCTAAATCTAATGGCTGTAACTGGCTGGTACAATTGGGTGGGAAGAATACCAGTTTTATATTCCTCAAATTAATATTGTTTGGGTGGGCTGCGCATTGGTCTAAAAATACTACAATTTTTCAGTTTTGTCCACCCATCTTTGCATCTAGAGCTTGCATTTGTTCCTCAAAGACATGTGACATCATCCAAGCTTTGGTATTAGCGGCATAGGTTGTGGGAAATGTCTTGATGTTTTTAAAACATCTGGGATTTTTGGACTTTCCAATGACAAATGGTCTTAACTTCTCACTACCATTAGCATTAGCACCTAACAATACTGTCAGATGAGCTTTACTATGCTTTCCCCCATGGCAAGATTCACCTTTAAAATCTCAAGTCTTATGAGGAAGCACATTGAAAAAAAGCATCTCATCTAAATTGAAAATGTCTTTTGGTGCATACCCTTCAATATGCTGACTTAAAGAATGTTCCTTCCACTGTATAACTGTCTGGGGATCAAAACTGTTTGACTCACCACAAATTGACTTATACACAACATTGTACCTAGTTTTAAATCAGTTTAACCATCCGTTTGAAGCCTTCAATTCCTAACCTCATTGCCACATGATGTTTCCTTACGAATAACTCCACTCTGATGGGTATGTTAGATGCTCTGGCACACTGAAACCATTCCTTCAAAATTTCTTCCAGTTCATCATATTTTGAATACTTGACGTGCCCTGGGTCCGCATTATCACTTCAATGGTTTTGCGTGTTTTAACAACAGTGTTCAATTGGAATCCCAAGTTCTCTGGCAAGGGAAACACGTGAACCTACATGCGAGTCAACTATTTCCGAAAATTTTATCTTGTGTTCTATGAACAACGTTTTCCTCTCTCGTTTGTGGGCCATTTTTTATTTTGTTCGCGTTACTTGACGCTGTCACGGAAAAAGCAGGGAAAAAGTGATTACGATTATAATGACTTTGAAATTAATGGCAGAACTTCGTAATGCACGAGAAGAATAAAACTATGTGCGTGGATCATCATGAAAACACCCACGAATATAAACATATACTGTCTATATTCGTGGACACGACGCTTACAAGTACGGTAGAATTATTCGCAGGCATGACTGCTAAAGATATGTGCATATCATCGTTTTATTTCACATAATTACAGCAAACTTCTTCCCGGAATTCATTTTTACGATGGAAGATACATATCCTTCATGATTTTACCGCATAATTGCCACTCGTAACGTAATATAAAGGCCTGGTTACACGATACATTAACACTTACGAGTTAATGTGTAAATGCATGAACGCGAAAATACACCGTGTAACCACCCCGAAATGTACAAATGAATGAATGCGTGAACAGAAAATAGAACCTGTTCTATTTGGTTCATGCATTCGCACAAGTTACGCTGAAACCATTCACGCAAATGTGCATGAACCCGTACGTGTTAATGTATCGTGTAACCAGGCCTTAAGGCATTTGGGGAACTAGCACAATTGTTATAATTTTACCCGATTCGCCTCTTGAAGAATTAAAACGAGTTTATTACGAAAGTATGAGATGAACCCAGAAATAGAAGGAATTAGAAAATTTACTGTAATTTCAAGGTCTTTCGCTTGCAAATGTCCCGAAACTTTTTCCGCCGATTTCCATTTCGTTCCTCGTATGGTTGTGATACGCTATCCGCCATGTTCCTTTTGGAGGCCTAGCGCAAATGGCGGACTATTTAAAATTTCGTAAGTGTAAATATGGGGAAGACATAACACTGTGGAGATATATAAATCATCGGGACTTGATGAAAATGTCGTAAATTGCGGGAAAACGTAAATTGCGGGGGTGTAAAAGCGAGGTTTTACTGTATATTCTTTCAAATACTGTCGACAGCTGCTGCAGTAATTGGCAATATCATCTTTGTCCCCTTTATTTTTATACACTGGTACTACACGACTGAGTTTCAACTGGTCTGGAAAAATAGCCAGTCTCATAAATGTTTTATCAAATGTGTCAGTGGTTTTACTATTGTATGTTTACTGTCAGCAAGTAGCCTACCAGATACCCCATCAATACCCAAAGTAGAAGACTTAGATAATGAGCCTAAGCATGATAATACTTCCTTTTCATGACACGGTTGAAGGTAAAGAGATGAGACAAGAGATTCACCATTTATTTTACTACCCAGAACATGATTATTCAAATTGATTTTAGAAATATTGCAAAAAGCTTCATTCACAAGATTGCTTATACAGTTGAGCACCCTTAATCCGGGAACCCCTAATCCGGGAACACCCAAAATCCGGCAATTTTGCCATGACCAACTACCTGGTACTTAGTGGAAAATGCCAAAACATTTTTAACCAGAACATTGCTTCATAACCAGCCGAGATATTATAAGAATTCTTATATTAATACCGAGATACAGTAGAAGCCCGGTATAGTGAGTACGGCTTATTGCGAGAATCGCGTTATAGCGAGTGATTGTCTTTGTACCACCAAAAGGCCTATGTTTTACATGTAAAATAAAGTGGATGGCCCAGTCCATATCGATTCAGGCAGCCAAAGAAAAAATCTTACCTTCATAGTCTCAGATGTTATTGAATTTAACATATGTCAAACTTCAGGACAAAGTAAGTAATACGTATATTTTAGTTTTGTCCAAAAAAATTTTTGGCCCGAGATACAGTCCACCGAACATGGGCCCGCGAGCGCTTTTTTTCAAATGCGATTTTTGACAAAATACTAAAATGCTCATATCTCAGGAACGGTTCAAGATACAGTAGAAGCCCGGTATAGTGAGTACGGCTTATTGCGAGAATCGCGTTATAGCGAGTGATTGTCTTTGTACCGCCAAAAGGCCTATGTTTTACATGTAAAATAAAGCGGATATAGCGAGGCCAAAAAGTTCCTTCCACGGTATACGCTCGGTATTACGACATATCTCTCGAGGGCGATGGACCGCCTAGCAAAAATAAACTATTGTGTTTAGTATTATCTGCTAATTAAACTAAAAATACAAGATGTGTGCCATATCTACAACACCTAAAGCCAGTTATGTCCAAACATTAACGATTTACGGCCTTCAGTACGCTCTGCACGCTCCCATTTTACGTTCTTCTTTTGTTAGGCCCAGTCATCAGTGGGAATGGGCAGACGACGGGCAAGATGAGAGTAGGAGAGGGAGTTAGGTCTAGGCATGGGCGATATTGATAATTCAATATCGGGATACGATAATTTTAGCATATCATAAGGTGGCGATAACGAAACTCAGCGTGACGATAAACATCGTCTTATCGTGCCCCGATATGTTATCGGGGCACGATAACATGTCGGGGCACGATAACATGTCGGGGCACGATAACATGTCGGGGCACGATAACATGCCGGGGCACGATAAGATGTCGGGGCACGATAAGATGTCGGGGCACGATAAGATGTCGGGGCACGATAAGATGTCGGGGCACGATAAGATGTCGGGGCACGATAACATGTCGGGGCACGATAAGATATCGGGGCACGATAAGATATCTTGGCACGATAAGATATCGGGGCACGATAAGATATCGGGGCACGATAAGATATCGGGGTGCGATAAATATCGCTATAAATAGGTATCGCGATAACTATCACGATAAATATCCTGACCATGATAAATATCGCGATAAAATATCATGATATCGTGACCATGATAAATATCGCGATAAAATATCATGATATCGCGCCCCGATAAAATATCACTATATATTATCACGATAAATATAGCGATAAAAGATCGTCATATTGCGCTCGTTCAAACATAGCGTGTTCGCGCCCGATGAATTATCGTGATATTGCTCCAGTTAATCGTGTCGGAAAAAGACAGCCGTAAGTTGGCCTTCGCTTAAGCTTGAAAAATATCTACGACCCCCGAAACATGCCGTATTTCAGTGAACCTTCAGGCCAATTTTCCCGACTGATGGACGTACTGGTTAACATTCGAAAACTCGACAAAGCTGATATTATCGTCATGACATATTCGCAAAATTATCCAAAAACTTCCACAGTATACCTAATATTTTAATTCCGACTAGTTACGCTGTCTTTACAGCTTTCTTCGGCGATCGAAAAATAGAAGAACTGGAAGAAAAACATCGAAACTAGGGGAATTAATATTTTATATAATGAAAAATGTCCTGTTTCTTCCATGAAATATGTTGATATTCTACCAGATTGTGCCTGAAATGACTTTTTTGCTGTTTACCTTCGTCAAATACGACGGAAACAAAAGAAAAACTGTAAATACGAACGACTATGAGAATTACGTGGGTTTCTTCAACACCATCGGATATAACGAGCGCTCGATTTAGCGAGTGATTTCCGAGGGATTATGAGCACTCGTTATACCGGGATTCCACTGTATTTTGCTCCTTTTTGTTTTATTTGAAAGATAATAATTTTGTGAGAAAAATGATATCCTTGATTTGAAAATAAGTGTCCACATTCTCTTGTTGCAATTTTTTTATTTTATTTTTTTTATTTAAAAAAATTGTTTTTCTTAAAAACGCCAATCCTAAAAATTTTTATTTTTTTACTGTTTATCGGCACCATAGAGCACTACAATCCCTGAAAAGGAGAACTTCCACTTTTCCGTTTAACAGGTTTTATAAACAATTCAAAAAATTTCCAAACATTAAGCCAGTTTCCATTACCACATTCTCAGATATTGGTCACATAAAATCAAAATCTCTAGTCTTACTTGACATTTTTTTCTTCTTAAATATGGGTAACAGACACAAGTTTCAAACATCAATAGCTTTCAAAATATATGTGCAGGTTAAAAAATGTACAGGTTCCGAAGCATACTTCTGTGCACTCTGCTTAGAACTGAATTTAGCAATTTAATGAACTAAAAATTTGTTCAACCGCATCAGTATCTTCCTTTGATATTGAGTGATGTCTTCCTGTTGAACCAATAGGAACTGGGGCACCCAAAATCTTCAAAACATCGCGAATTGGAAGTGAGCACTGGTGGTGGTGTTTCTGTCTTTCATCTGGGAATCTATGTCCAGCAGCTGGTCCATGTGGCAGCATAAAGTTAACAATGATTTCACTTAACTCACAACTAATATCAATAATCTCTGCAATCCACCAGTCACAGTCATACACACAGGCCACAAACATTCCTTTTTGTAGTTCGTGAATTTGAATATTCTCTTGGCATTTATGAGATCTTGGTTGGACAAATGAAATTTCTTCTTTCTTGCTCTTTAAAGTTCGTGCAATATAAGTTCGCCCATCAATTTGAGTCCAGACATGTGTCTTCTGAATTCCTTTCACAGGGGTAGTTTGGTTCGACCATTCTTTTATTTTCTGCTGGCGGAATTCTTCAACTTCCTTTGGGCAACAGAATCAGGTTTATTGATGTGTGTGACTGCACCACTCTTGTAAATTCCTTGGCATTCTGAATTGCAGCTGTACTTGGGCTGGAAAGATTATGTTTTGTTGCATGGTGCTTCAGCAGGCCTCCTACACCATCACAGGGCCCCTTACCATGTCCAGTAGCACTGTATACCCACTCCATTGGAACAAGAGACTTTGCAAGTTAAAATAGTTGGTAATGGTTTTTGAAGTGACTAGGGGCACCATCAGAATTATGATCTTTTCTACCTGTGATTGCAGTAGTTGAATAATTTTGTGTATTGCCAACAATGCATGTGCTGAGTCATGTCCTCTGCCTTCACTTATAACTGCAACACTTGTGGTCTTGTTCTGAAAATATGTCACTCCTGTAAAAATTGACTCTTGGTCATTACTCCAGTGATATCCTTTAACTTCTTGTGGTAGAACCACAGACCAGTTCTCAGCAAAATCAGAGTGAAGCACTAAACATGCAGCCTCTACCCATCCCTTCACTTCTGCAATGTGTTCTTGTTGCAATTTTTTCTTTTCTTCAGATGTTGGTGTGTTACTGCTTTCACTGTCCACCTCCCAAGTTCGTCTAAGAAGGTATCAATGGCAACATTTTTCTTAATGAGTTTATTTTCTTCCCATGTTGCATATGTAACTTCAGAAGAGTTATCTGCTACACTATCCAGACCAAGTGTCTGTAAGTCGAGTCCCCCCTTTCCAGGGCAGTCACCACAGTCCTGAAACAAACATATCTCTCGTTCTATGTCACAGACCACTAACGACTTCACATGTCCAACCAAGGTGTCATATGTCATATCTTCAAGTAAGTTCTTCAAAGCTACCACACAGTTCAAAATTTGCACAGTACAAACATAAACAGACATCTCTAGGTGGATGTGGAACAACCCACTTAGGTCGTAATGCATAAAATTTTGATCTTCCAATATGCAATGTTGAATGTTCCTTCTTATATATGGCAAAAGTGTCTTTAATGCTGCGGGTCATGTATCTTTTCACTTTCACCACTTTTCCTCCTGCAACTGTCATAGTCATAATGACTTTTTTGTTGGCACTCTGGCGAGAACAGTCACACTTATCTTCCAGATAAAATGACTGTGCAATTTGAACATTTGCTTCATTCACGGGATGACCATAATATGGATCTGGTTTTCCAAACACTCCTTTTGCTGACCTCAAATTTCTTGTCTTGTCCACCATGTATTTTGATGCAGATGGAATGTGGTGCAAAATTTGGTTCTTTGTAAAGGATACTGGGATAATTGTTAGAACTTGAACCTTATCATTGTAGGATGCACATGATTCAACAGCTGAACTGATGTTTGATAAAAACTCTTGGCAGGTTGCACAAGCTCCTATTGGTTCATTTTCTTCTGAAGTTGAAATTTCTACTTTGAAGAGTTTGGTCAGTTTTGTTCTGGTATGCTCACCCACTACTCCAGAAATGTCTCTGTGTTTTCTTGATGCATACATCTCATGAATTGACTTCACTGACCATGGTTTCTTAACAGGACTAACACCAACCTCTGTAGCCGACTGATTCAGGATATGTAGTTCTTCCTCTGCAGTTACAAAATCTGCATCACACACAACATTGAGGGCTTCTTGTTCACTTATTGCCATGTTTGATATTGTGTTAAAGCATTTAGAACACAAAAAGTCATTACTGGAAACATTTTCACTTTGAAACAGAGTCTTAAAATGAGCACTCTTATTTCCAACCTGAAGTCTTTTTGCTAGTCTTATGTATCACTCTTTTATGGATATGAAAATAGTCAGCACACTTCACTCTCCTATGGCCCCAGTCAGAAGACATTTCAAATAGACTTTTCCACAAACACCACAACCCAGTCAGTCAGCAGAATTCTCAAAAACCTTCACAGGTACTGTTAACAAAAATTTTTTTTAACTACTCTCTTTGTTTGCCTGTTGACAACTGAACTGTCAGTTCATGTGTCCTCCCTTTTATATACTAGGTCAAACATTTAGAATTTTCCGGTTAGTTTCAGATTGTTCTAGAAAGTTCTGTTACATTCTTTAATTATGTGGAAGGTTCCACATTGTCCTCAGAGGTTTTCGGAAGTTATCTGGAAGCTTCCACATTGTTCTAGAGTATTTTGTTACATTCTGGAATTATTTACAAGTTTGTAGATTGTTGAAGTGTGTTCTATTATGATCTGAAATTATCTGGAAGCTTCCAAATTGTTCTAGAAGGTTCCGTTACCTTTTGGAATCATCTAGAATCTTCCACATTATTCCAGAAGATCATTAATGATTTGGAAGGTTATTAATAAAGAAAATCTAAAAAAATTATCAACATTTAACTAGTTCCTAACTTTGTTTCATTTGTTGTTTTTACTTAATCACAAACAGTACAATTTTTTTGAGATTGGTGTTTTAAAATAACAAAATTATAAAAACTTGCAATCAAGAAATTCACCATGGAAGGTAAAAAATTACATTAATTTATAAAACCTGTTAAACTGAAAAGTGGAAGTTCTCCTTTTCAGGGATTGTAACACTCTATGGTGCCGATAAACAGTAAAAAAATAAAAATTTTTAGGATTGGCGTTTTTAAGAAAAACAATTTTTTTAAATAAAAAAAATAAAATAAAAAAATTGCAACAAGAGAATGTGGACACACATTTTCAAATAAAGGATATCATTTTTCTCACAAAATTATTATCTTTCAAATAAAACAAAAAGGAGCAAAATATCTTGAACCGTTCCTGAGATATGAGCATTTTAGTATTTTGTCAAAAATCGCATTTGAAAAAAAGCGCTCGCGGGCCCATGTTCGGTGGACTGTATCTCGGGCCAAAAATTTTTTTGGACAAAACTAAAATATACGTATTACTTACTTTGTCCTGAAGTTTGACATATGTTAAATTCAATAACATCTGAGACTATGAAGGTAAGGCCCCTGCCTGAATCGATATGGACTGGGCCGGATATAGCGAGGCCAAAAAGTTCCTTCCACGGTTTACGCTCGGTATTACGACAGATATCTCTCGAGGGCAATGCACCGCCAAGCAAAAATAAGCCATTGTGTTTTGTATTATCTGCTAATTAAACTAAAAATACAAGATGTGTGCCATATCTACAACACCTAAAGCCAATTATGTCCAAACATTAGTGATTTACGGCCTTCAGTACGCTCTGCGCGCTCCCATTTTACGTTCTTCTTTTGTTAGGCCCAGTCATCAGTGGGAGTGGGCAGACGACGAGCAAGATGAGAGTAGGAGAGGGAGTTAGGTCTAGGCATGGGCGATATTGATAATTCAATATCGGGATACGATAATTTTAGCATATCATAAGGTGGCTATAACGATAACTCAGCGTGACGATATACATCGTCTTATCGTGCCCCGATATGTTATCGGGACACAATAAGATATCGGGGCACGATAAGATGTCAGGGCACGATAAGATATCGGGGCACGATAAGATATCGGGGCACGATAAGATGTCGGGGAACGATAAGATGTCGGGGAACGATAAGATGTCGGGGCACGATAAGATATCGGGGTGCGATAAATATCGCTATAAATAGGTATCGCGATTAATATCACGATAAATATCGTGACCATGATAGATATCGCGATGAAATATCATGATATCGTGACCATGATAAATATCGCGATAAAATATCATGATATCCTGACCATGATAAATATCGCGATAAAATATCATGATATCCTGACCATGATAGATATCGCGATGAAATATCATGATATCGTGACCATGATAAATATCGCGATAAAATATCATGATATCGTGACCATGATAAATATCGCGATAAAATATCATGATATCCTGACCATGATAGATATCGCGATGAAATATCATGATATCGTGACCATGATAAATATCGCGATAAAATATCATGATATCCTGACCATGATAAATATCGCGATAAAATATCATGATATCGTGCCCCGATAAAATATCATGATATCGCGCCCCGATAGAATATCACTATATATTATCACGATAAATATCGCGATAAAAGATCGTAATATTGCACTCGTTCAAACATAGCGTGTTTGCGCCCGATGAATTATCGTGATATTGCTCCAGTTAATCGTGTCGGAAAAAGACAGCCGTAAGTTGGCCTTCGCTTAAGCTTGAAAAATATCTACGACCCCCGAAACATGCCGTATTTCAGTGAACCTTCAGGCCAATTTTCCCAACTGATAGACGTACTGGTTAACATTCGAAAACTCGACAAAGCTGATATTATCGTCATGACATATTCGCTAATTATCCAAAAACTTCCACAGTATACCTAATATTTTAATTCCGACTAGTTACGCTGTCTTTACAGCTTTCTTCGACGATCGAAAAATAGAAGAACTGGAAGAAAAACATCGAAACTAGGGGAATTAATATTTTATATAATGGAAAATGTCCTGTTTCTTTCATGAAATATGTTGGTATTCTACCAGATTGTGCCTGAAATGACTTTTTTGCTGTTTACCTTCGTCAAATACCACGGAAACAAAAGAAAAACTGTAAATACGAACGACCATGAGAATTAGGTGGGTGTTTTCAACACCATCGGATATAACGAGCGCTCGATGTAGCGAGTGATTTCCGAGGGATTATGTGCACTCGTTATACCGGGATTCCGCTGTACCATTCTAAACGTTAATTTTTCCATTTCAAGAATCAGAATAATTTTAACATATTAATTTCTGGTACTTCGTGTACACTGGAATTATTCTGGAACTTGAAGTAAACATATAAATTTGAAGACATCGCCGAGACGGACTACGACTAATTTACAGATCGGCCACTTTCAATGGGGCGCGAATTTTTGATTGACCACTAGATATAATTTGATAAAATTATAGGTTATATTCTTATGTTTCACCCAAAACATGTCTCATCCATACAGTTGTGGCAACAGCACAAAACGTTAACCATCGCAGAAAAAGTGCAAGTTGTGAAAAAGCTCGACGACGTTGCATTAGTAAAGCGTTTGACTGAAACATACTACGTGGGATCTTCAACAATATAGCACATTAAGAAGCTGAAAGAGAAAAATCATCAAAATTTTACTGTTAAAGTGACACGAAGAAGAAGATAACAGAGAGAAAAACTATGAAAGAAGATTTAAGTACTGATTTAGATAGCCTGGTTTCGATTGCGTCGAAGTGAAGGCCTTAGTTAGTATTTCTGGCCAAATGCTAATGGAGCAGGATAAACTATTTCAGAAATAGACGTGATCAATCCAAAAGACGTGATTCGGGAAATTTCACGTGCAGGCAATAGCATTTCACCGTCCGTTCTAAAACACGCGTGGTTTAAATTGTTGCCTGCTTTAAGGTGTGATATAGATGAAATAAGTGGGGATTTAAAAAATTTCATGTTTCTGAGGATAAAAATATGATGATGGAGTTTGCAAACATCATCCATAACCCTGAATTAAAGGAAATGGAATTGGTAAATTTAGACGAAAGGATAGTTAGCGGCCACGATATTCTCACCACACAACATATCATAGATGATGAAATCATTGAAATGGTAATTAATAACAATAAACTCGAGTGGGGATGAAGATGATCAGCCTGAAATTGTTGAAGGAAGACTTGATGATGGTCTTTAAGGGGCCGTGGGAGATGATTATTTTTTCGCTTCCGAGTGCCGAGATTATGGAGATAGTTTTTCCGTCGACCGGTAGAGTTACCAGAGTCGGCGCCTACCCAACCAGCCACATTTTTGTTTAGTGTCTCCTCTACGCTTTAATTCTTTGTGCAGAGATGATGAGGCAATAACAATCCTTCCCCTTCATCCGGGGAGTTTTCGCACCATTGCTGACCACTAGACGCAATGTTGCCATTTCAACACACGATTGGACCAAACTGTTTGGCAGACTCCACATTATACCATGTGGCAACGTAGAATTCGCGGAAATGCGCTCGCTACGATTTTCTAAGAACCGAGCTGGTCTGGCCAGTCTGGCCCTAGTGGGTATCGTAGCTGCAGGAGAACGCGTCCGCGGTCCAAGTCATGAATGGACTTCATTTTTCGGGGTAGCCACGTTCATTGGTTGTTGTGACAACAGTTTAGCCGTAAGAACTGCAACGAATAGGAGGTGGTCTTAGCAGGTGGCTTGGCTTGCACATGTTAATGTCTAAATGTGGTAATTTGAAAGTAATATACGTTTGTGCCTACTACAGACCACCCCATTCCGATGTACACTCAGTATTAGAACTCGAGAAACAGATCAGGTACATTAATTCTCATACCAACGAACGACAGATTATTGAAAGGTGGAGATTTCAATACAACATCGATAGATTGGAAAACATGTAGTCATTAGTCTGGGGGTAGGGACAAAGAAATCTGCTCGTCATTGTTTAACCTGTTCGCATAATACGCAGTACATCAGATAGTAAATTTGCATAATAGAAGGGAGAATGTTCTCGATTTACTTGCCTCAAACATCCATGAAAAAGTTATTAAAGTTAAAAATGTCGATGGAATAAGTGACCACAAGGTATTACACGTTAAATTATCCCTCATTACTGACAAAAACGTAAAATTAAAAAGAAAGATTTGCCTTTTAAGTAAAGCAGATTTTAACGGATTTAGGCGTGACTTACAGACGTCTTTTGAAAAATTCTAAACGTCAGAAAAAATAGTGATACAGACATGGAAAGAGTTCCTCCAAATTACACGGTGAGTGAGTATAAGAGTGAGAATAGGGAACCAAGGTGGTACAATGCGGAGGTTAAAAAAATGTTTAAAACGCCAATGAGTTATCCACGCGAAACTAAGAAAAATGTAGCTAATAGCGATCTAAAAAAATTATCGAACGTTACATGTAAAGCATCCGCAAATACAGCCCTCAGAAAAGTGTAAAGTGATTTCAAGAGGAAAGTACTTGGAGAACAACTAGAGGGGAATCCGAAAGCATTTTGATCATATGTTAGGGAAGTACAGGGAACTAAAATTTCAACTCCTTGAAAGAGTACAGGGGCGAAATATTTAGATAAGGCTAATTTGTTGAATTATTTTTCCAGAGCGTATTTAATCCATCTAAGCGTAGTTTGCTCGAAACCATACCAGACCGATTTCAGCAAATAATGCCCCCGATCGATAAATGTATCTTGTAGCGGAATCGTATCCTTACTAAAAAAACGTTAGCCCGAACAAGTCCTCAGGTCCTGATGAAATTCCTGCTCGTGTGTATAAAGAAATAGCTCTCGGAATGGCAACGTACCTTAAAGTAATATTTAACAAATCCCTCGAAGAACACGCGGTTCCCAAAGACTGGAAGATAGCAAACGTGACCCCAATTTTTAAAAGTGGCGATAGGGAACATCCATCGAATTATAAACCAATATCAATAACGTCACTGTCGTGCAAAATTATACAGCATATGATAGTTACATCAATAAGGGGACACCTCGATAGCCAGGATTTATTGATAACAAATAAGCATGGGTCCAGAAAGGGACGATCTTGAGAAAATCAAATAGGTCTTTTTGTTCATGATATTTTAGTTTCCGGAGAAGGCAACGTACAGGTAGACGCAGCGTTTTTAAATTTAGAAAAGCGTTTGACAAGGTTCCCCACTGTAATTTACTCGCGAAGTTAGCATCATACGGGAGACAGTAACATGGTAGGCTGGATAGGACATTTCCTACATGAAAGCGTTCAAAGGGTGGTATTAGATGGTGTCACCTCAGGCGAAGTAAAAGTTACATCGGGTGTTCCCCAGCGTGATAGGCCCAATTTTATTTCTTCTCTCCGTAAATGACTTGAATACAGTAGCTAAAAATAGCAAGCTCCGTCTTTTTGCCGATGATGCAGCAGTCATCATTGGTCAATCCTCAGATCGGTTTGACGCAGCTCTACACTGAGTCCTGTCGGCAAATCTCTTCATATTTACGTATTTCTTCTGATGCAGTAGTGTATAAGGGAATAAGAAATTAAGAGGATAGTCAGTCTTTAGCTAAGGATTTAGATGCGATTGATGATTGGTGTGATAGTTGGCAGCTAGAATTAAATTTGAAGAAATGCGCGATAAAGAACTTTGGGAAAAAGAATAACTTTCCCCGGAAAAATTATTGCATCAAAGAAAAGAAAATATCTAACGTAGAATTTATTAAATACTTAGGCGTCACCAACATTGAAGACATGCCGTGGGGGAAACACATCAGGGAAATAACTAGTATAGCAAACCATATATTAGGATTCGTAAAAAGAGTTCTAGGCAAATGCGATGAGAGAGTACTAGAAGCTATTTTACACTTGTCAGGCCTCATTTAGAATATGCCGCTAGTATATGGGATCCGTACGAGGAAGGTACGACAAAAGAATTAGAGCGTCTGCAAAGGAGATCCACTAGATTTGTTAAAGGCCGCTATGATAATTGTATAAGTGTTACGAGTTTAATAGAAGAACTAGGCTGGGAATTACTATCAGAACGCAAGTTGAAATTTAGGTTAAACCTTTTCAGTAAATTCGAAACCGATTTGTCGAATATTTTAAGTCGATAATTCTTCTTCCCGTTACTCCACCGGATATGCCTTCGTTTTTCCTTTCTTCGGCAATTGCCATATCGTCAAATGAATCATGCAAAGTTTCATCAGCTACTGAATCGTCAATATTGGACGGGATTTCTTCAATAGCACAAGAAGTTCCTCTTACGTGCGACTCTGTTCCCATTATTTTGAGACGCCTGTTTCGGATAATAGAAATTTACATACTTACACATGAATATATCATTACATTAAGATAGTGTTTTCACAAAAAATGACAATATTTACCTTTTTTCTTCCCTCCGCTTGGCCAAAAATTCACCCTTTCTTTTTTTCCTCGCCATCGAAAATGTCAAGCGACTGCCTACTTTATTTTTCCGATATCGGTACACTTCCGATGACATTTCGAGACTTGACAATTAGTCAGTTTCACTATTACTAGACACCCCGAGAGTGACAACCTAAACAGAGACCCAAGAAACAACCCGTCAGTAAATCAGACACTCCGTCTCAATCGCCTCTGCTTCCCGCCCGCCTTCACTTTCCCTTCCCCCAAGCTCCAACACCTCAAGGTTACCGTTTTAGGATATAGGGTAGAGGGACCGTGCCACTTTTTGAGTAGCGCAGTAGGCGGAGAATGTGTGAACTGTTTAGTGATTTGCACGATGCTCGAGGCGTATCCCTGGGCTGGAGTTGGCGAAAAA
Organism: Platycnemis pennipes; assembly: GCA_933228895.1. Classification (NCBI taxonomy): domain Eukaryota; kingdom Metazoa; phylum Arthropoda; class Insecta; order Odonata; family Platycnemididae; genus Platycnemis; species Platycnemis pennipes. Next base: position 170,561,152 of record OW121847.1, read on the forward strand.
CATAAATTACTTTCAGAATATCTCAACAGCGTGTCTTTTAATTAAAATCAATAATTTTCAAGGAACCAACAGACTAAGCTTGAATCTTGTACTCTATAATAACGAAAGTTAAAAAAATAGCCCCTCTGTCTCCCAATATTTGCAAGAAAAAGGTCTATTTTTACATCGAGATATATTTGTAACTAAGCTTATTACTTAAAATCTAGGATTATAGAGTAATAGTTTGATACTTTCTCTTTCAATTACTGAAAACCGCATTCCGATATCTAGCTTCCTGTTGGAGCAATCTTCCTTGAAAAATAGGTCTGAAAAACAGCTATGTCCCACGGCCCCTTAAAGAATAGTCCGGTCGCCCGCGGCGACGTAGTGATGGGTGGCCGTACACATGACACCCACGCGTTGGCATCACGCTGAATCAGCTGATAAATCAAGCGTGGTAGGAAATTATGTTACACAAAGCACAGCGTAAGAAATATCAAATTTTATGCCCTTTTCCAATAACAATATGAAACTTTACATGTGCAGCAATATGCACAATCCTTAGATTCCGTTATTTTCACTCACTGCACAACTTCGATAATTTGAAATAATAACATTGTGTATTAAGAAACCATTTCTTTCTGATTATTCTCAGCAACTCTTTTTAAAATAATGTTCAGTAAATGGCAAACGAATATATTTTGTTATAAATAATTGACTCCTTTCAATGAAAACATCCCAGACGTCAGAAATAGACTAGTTGCCATGCATGACCCATAGTCCGGCAAAATCCCTAATCCGGAATCACTTCGGTCCCGACTGTGCCGGATTAAAGATGCTCAACTGTAGTGTTAACATCAGTGATCAGGCAACCATCTTTTCTATAAAATTTAGGTATGGATGAATTGTCCTTTTTACCTAACTCCTCCTTAATTACGTTCCACGTTTCTTTTGTTCTGAGCATTAGCGATTTGCTGATCATTATAAGTTTTTTTGGCGTGCTTTAAAAGTTTACGATATGCTTTTTTCAGTTCAAGAAATTCTGCATTCTGCATTCTTGGCTATGTCCTACTTCGCATCTGAATTATTTATCTTTCACGATACGTGAGAGGCTTATTATATGATCTGTCACCCAGAGTTTTGATTCTTTTTACGATACTTCACTGTGACTGTGGGTATACAAAAATCAATATGGTAATGCAGTTTGTCATAAAATAAGCTGAAATTGTCAGTGAAGGCATCTGATGGAAAAAGGCTTCCCAGGGTTCAATCATTAGGGAATGTTTCAGACATGAGTAGTAATATTTCTAGTGAAAATAGCTTGAAGGTATATTCCTCTACAGTGTTAAACTGGATCCCCAAACTGAAATCCGTTACAATCACACCAAGGTCAGACAGACTGAGATCTACAACTACGGTTGAGGTTTTTTCAGGATCATGACTCGTCACCATATAGTCTATTGATGTTTTAGAGGTGGTGGTCACACGGGTGGGTACATCAACGAAACAATGCAGTCCATAAGAATGAAACACATTAAATAAGTCTGTGTAGTGTGTAGAGTGTGCACCAATGAGTCACAATTTAGATCACCAGATCACCCATTGTTTATTTACCAATGTGAAGGGAGTCTAGTAGTAAGTCAAGTTTCTCTAAAAACACATTGAAGTCCCCTAATGGAGATCTGTACAGTGAGATTAAATACACCTCTATTAGAAACAGTGCACAACAGCTTAAGTCCCTCATAAGTGAACGTGACGGCAGGGACTTTTCAATTGCTAACATCAAACAACAAGGATACAAGGGCAAGAGGAGAAGAACACTTTTCAGCCACTCATTGGGCATTTTGGGGAATTCCTCGAGGTACTTGAGTACACTCGAGAGTGAGAAAGATGACAAAGAAATAGGAAGAATGCAGGGAAGAAGAGAAGAAATAACATTACTCACTTGAACACATCATGCTCCTTCTCGTCCAACACAATAACAATATCGCCCGGCTCCAACCCTGGCTCCTGGTCCCCTTCCCCACTGAACACCACCTTCTGCCCGTCCACCATTCCCTTGTCCACGTGGACTTCCAGGATTTTGCGCTCTCGCACCACCTGGAAACACATGACAAAAGCTATACAATCAAATTTTCCAAAATGGCGTGCAGAAAAGAGGGTCCCACTCCTATACAGTGACCGAGAGTCAAAACATCATCTGCACTACTGTAATATAATACTTGGCATGGTGGTTGCATTTCTGGGTAAGCCAAATTTGTCATTTTCCCTATCTGCCTCCCCACTATTAATTAACCCCTAACTGATGGACATTTCTATATGACAAATACGACGAAAGGCCATATTATTTTATTGCATTTTTAATTGCCTTCAGGTACATAAGATATAAAATATACTAAATAATAAGTTTTACAATTTTATTTACCCCAAAATCTTATCTATTACAGCTATTTGCAAAATTTTTCATGTACTATTTATTCAAATTTATATTTTTTTCTCATTAAATTTCATTAGGTTTTAGGTAGTGATGGCCAGATCGGATCTGTTGGATCCAAAAATCCACGGATCTTTCATTTTACTCGGTTCCAGATTCGGATCCAAAGACACGGAGTAAAATCGGATCCAGGTCGTAGATTTTAAATTTTCGCGGCTTAGCGATCGAAACACCCCGTGAATGGAATGTAGGTGCAGTAGATATTCACAAGAAGAGGATGTGTAACTCAGGTCATGAAATTAGATGAAAATATTCCCTTGAAACTAGAAGCAAAATAAAAAAATAGGATTTTTTTCCCAATTACCCTGGTACCGCGAGAAAAAAATTACGTCGGATGCCACACGGGTAGCCTACATTAGCTGGGATCAGGCAGACAACGAGAGCTAGTGTACTGTGTGAAGTTTAATCCCTATCGCAGTTTAATTTTTTTCTTTCAGTCATTGCATCAAAAAGTTTACCATTCAATTTAAAACCCATACATCTAAATACTCACTTTTTTATACTTTTATTGTTTAATCGAGTATTTGTGTAAGCGAGGTATTTTGTTGAAATTTATTATAGCGAGTAATGCTTGGTTTTGAAATGCCACGTTCAAAATTCCAAGGTATAATTCCAACTACAGTTGAACCTCGATCTATCGTTTTTCAAGGGGATGGACGAAAAAAATGATGAATGTGGGAAAACGAACAATCCGGGAAATTATTACCACGGCGTCCAATGAGCGGAAATTTACGGGAACTTTTATTATTCTCGGGAATTATACAGGGATGTTCCATTAAAGCTGGAAATCTTTCAATTAATGCCAATAATACGTTCACACACTAAATAAAATTCCCATGTCGGCGGTCTGAAATGATAGTTCGGAGTTTTATTGATGTACAGTGAATTCTTGATTATCCGGTTCAATTTCACTTTTATTTCTTATAATACTCGTAATTTACGTAAAACAAGCAATACATATATTTTCACGATTAATGCGTGAGTTTAGACTGCTTTAAGTACTCGCCATGGGCTCTCCTCACCCGATCGCGAAGCCTTTTACCAGCGACTATATTCCCGTTTCCATTACGCGCTGACTTATGCGTTCGCTAGTCCCGTCGCCATCGCCTCCACCAATTCCCCTCCCCTACTTCCTTCCTACCTCCCTTGGCCAATCACGGTGTAAACAATGCCCTTATCTGTCGTACACTGGAAGCCCGTTTCACTTTCTTCTCTATTTTTTTGTCATCATACACATCAAGACTGTGGTCGACCCTCTGAAACTGGGCGGAAATTAATACATTGTTGTCTACATCTACTCTCCGTTGTCGGTAGATTAATCACGAAATTACAATGTTTTGGGTACAAGCTGCGATCTCGGGATCTTTCGCGTCCGACAGTGGGCGAAGAAAACCTCCACTTCCTTTGGTTTGAATTCAACCACATGTGACTCGACGCGGCAATAAAAGCACTTATGCGATACAGTACACTTACTGTTAGTGACAATTTACTTTTTACGATCTCGCAAAGTTCTAACTTTCTTCTTTGGATGAGCCATGATCGGAAGAAAAATTAACCCTGACATGAAATGACTGAATGAAACTTATAAAAAAAACAAATTGACGGCAGTAAGTGACTGAAAACAATGGATGAATGCACACAGAACCACTCGCAACGAAGTGAACTTGGGGAATGACACTATCGCGGACACGGAGTCGGCTACAAAGTACGCAACGTGATTGTGAGACTGTGAGTTGACTACAAAGTGTTCAACGTGATTGTGTGGCTGTCTCTCCAACATTGTAATCTTAAGAGACGGCAGTGCAAATAAAACAATGTAAATTCTTCGTTTTATTTTTTTTCAAACGCAGCATGCAGGAATAGTTGCGGTGGGAACGTGATATATAAACGATCGTTGCGGGAAAACGATACTTCGGAGAACAATGCATGCGGGAATAAATAACCATGGTGTCTACTAATATATGAAAAAAAAATTCAAGACTTTTCAAGACAAAAATTTTAAAATTCCAGACCAAAAAGGCTAACTTCTTAATGTGTCATCACGACGGTCAATAGTTCAATGCCCAGTCCTGTCTAATTTTTCACTTGGAATTGACCATCTTATTATATCCACATAATTAAAAGTAAAAGCACGGCACCTTATCTACTTCATTCATGATTAAACTCCTACTAGAAATTCAAACGCCTTATACTCGAACTGGACTGTACAGTGACATTCGAGGCTGTTTATGAGTAATGCACGGCGGCACGCCGCAGATCAGGGTAGGATCCCTAATAATTGGTATTTTGGATTAAAAAATGTTAAATTTATATGAAATTTGGTCTATATAGGTTTTTTTGAGGTCGCTGAATTTGAATTTAGATTCAAAACTTTTGTAAAATAATATTTTCGCATTAAGTTTTGCAATTTTTTACTTAAATTAACTCTTATTTAAAACATCACGATTAATGTGAACAAATATACGTTTTCTCAGTCGCTGAATGCTAATTTGATGTTCAAATTTTTGCTAATTACTTTTTTCGCAAAAGTATTTGCAATATTTTTATTAATTGAATTTACACATACTCAAAATTCTCGTTTCATTAAAAATTATAGCACAAAGGTTTTTGCGATCTCTGAACATGAATTCGATGTTAATATTTTCACAAATTAATTATTTTGCAAAAATATAAAAGTGAATTTTCCAAAATATTTTCTTTATTTTTGAATGAAATTCTGTAAAAAAATAATTATTCAAATTACATTTGCAATATATTAATAAACAGTTAAATAGCACTTTCCTTCAGTAACGAAACCCATTTTTCAAAATAAGAATCGGGGCAATACATGTTATATTAGAGAGAATTGAAGGTGAAGCTGTGCCTGCTCCTTTTCATATTTATTTTATTTTTTTTATTTAAAAAACATTTTTCACATACAGCCATGACGCCAATTTACAGTGAAAAATATAACAAGACATGAATGAGACAAAAAACAATAACAATATAAAAACTAATGAAGAATAAACCAGAAGAGGGAGGAAAACATTCATTTAGCTGACAGATGGGACAAAGCTTGTATGGAGAAATTATTGCATGACAAGTAAAAAGGATCTATGGAGGGAGGGAGTGAGTTTAGAAGGGAGGAGAGGCGGTATAAAAGTGAGCGCTTGGTTAGTGAGATCCTGGGAATAGGTAGATGGAGTAGGGAGCGCGAGCGGGTGGAACGAGTAGGTATTCTAAAATTCAACAGAGAAAGGAGTTCCGGGCAGTCAGAGGTCGAGTTTAAGGTATTATGAAGTAATTTCAAATCCATTTTAAGTCTAAGGTTCTGCAGGTTAGATAAGGAGAGAGAAGACAGCACAGCATCAGAGGACATATTGCGTAAATGTGGGACTCTATGTCTGACTATTTTGGCAAAGAAGTGAGGGATGCATTCAAGGGATTTGAGATTAGTCGGGCCTGACATGGACCAGATAGGGGAGCAATATAAAACTATGGGAAGTACAAGAGTTGAAAAGTAGGAGTGTAGTGCAATGGGATCTTTAATTTCCGTGAAGCGATAAAGAAGGCCTAATAGGGACATCGCTTTCTTTTTTACGGTCTGAATGTGGTCGGAATAATTTAGTTTAGGGTCAGTAATAACACCCAAGTCTCTCATAGTCGTAGTTCTGCTTAAGGGAGATGAATTAATTGTGTAATTGAAAATGGTGGGTTTTGTTTTTAATGCAATAGTCATGATGCTGCATTTTCTAGGGTTTAGCTTTAGTTTCCAAGTATCACACCACAGGGCAGTTTGATTAAGGGCAAGTTGAAGATCTATGCAGTCAGAAGGATTTTTAATTTCCTTGTAAACCTTGCAATCATCAGCGTATAGAAGTGCATGAGTTTTGGGGGACTGTAGTTGGGACGGAAGGTCATTAATAAATAAATTGAATAGATAAGGTCCAAGGACACTGCCCTGAGGCACTTGTTACCAGTTCAACATTTTATCTTATCTAATAGAGGAGCAGCTACAGCAATATGTCCTTACTTAAGATGGATTTGAATTCGTCAATCGGTGCATCCAACGTATATGCACAAAAACCCTATATTGAAAGTTTTTCATAAATACCAAGTATTAGGGATCCTGCACCACTGTGCGCCGTACACGGTGCACTATGGGGTACAGAGGTAGAGCTCACTTTCAAAATCGTAGAACTTTTGAATGAATTGAGATACTAACATAAAATGTTTTTCTTTGAAAGGTAAAACCCTAAGGAATAGAGGAAAAATATGTATTAAATGAAAAAGAGCAATAAAAGTCTACAGAAAGTGTGCGAATGCCGCAATTTTTTCCAATTATTTTTATAGACTAAAATAAATCTGCTTTTAAAATGTTTCTATTGTGAATACTACCTCAATTATTTTATTTATTAATAAAAAATTGTTTATAACAAAAAAGTTATTTATTGGTTTAATCTTATTATCAATTATCATGAGAAAAAATTGCAATATGTATATTTTTGTTTTTAAACATTTATTTTTCGCTGATTTATCACAAAAAATTATCACAAAATGTATGTATCACAAAAAATTAGGGATGGTCCGCTATAATCCAAAGACCCACGGATCTTGCATTTCATTCGGAACTGAAATCAGACCTGCAGACAGTGCCAATCAGCTCCAGATCGGAGATTTTTGAATTTCGTGATTAGTGATCGATGTGCCCTTCAAACGGAATGTAGGTATGGTAGATACTGACAAGGAGAGGATTTATAACTCTGGTCACAAATTGAGATGAAAATTTTTTCTGTGCTACCAGAGCAAAATAAAGAAATAAATGTCTTGACTCTTTTATCCACAGGCCGGGATGCATGGGAAAAAAATTAAGCTGAATGTCATGCGGGTCGCCTACATTCGCCTGACTCGCCGATGGCTTAATTGTCGAAAATATGAGCTAGTGGTCTTAAGTTCGTTCCTTAACACTGCCTAGGAATAGAGTCCATGCCTATACTATCCCTAGGGAAATGCAAGCAGGCATTTAAAAAAAGTAGATTATCAGGAATTGCATGTCAATGTCAACATATTGAACATAAAAATAATAAAATTTGGCATTAGTTAAAGTGATTGGAAAAATATTTTATTACAGAATTATAACTGTAGCAATGATATGTTAACTTTTTAATGTATTTTTAAGTGATGAATTTGTAAGTCTAGTATAAGCGATAATAATACAATAAGTCCATATCCACATACTACAGTACTACATACTACAGTATCCACATACCTACAAGGGTTGGAAATTAACCCATAGGCTTAGTATTTTTTACTCCTTTATGCCACTTATTTTGCTATTTCTGATTGAAATCATATTTTCCATTTATTTTTAATCAATTAAAAACATTTTACAGCCCCTATAATGGATTTTTTTAAATTAAGAAAATATTAATTATTAATTAATTATCCAGCCCTTTCATGGAAGGCCAAGTTCCACCAGCCTGTGAATCGCCATTTCTTTAGGCCAATGAGTAGAGGTCCAGGAAAATAGTTTTTTATAAAAATTCAAAATTAGCGTAGTATCGTTTTATATTTATTTATGCTTTTTTCAGCACAAATAAGATGGTAAAAAAAAACAAAAAAATTACAATTTTTTCCTATACCGTCCAAGGGCACAAAATATAGTTCGTAAGATATGAACATCACACTTAGTCATCGTTATAAAATGCAGACCCAAGAGTGGAAGCAATCAGTCACATTAGTGGGGAATATATTCAAGAATTTTGCTCACGATCATGCCCCCAAGCACTTTGATAAAAGGACTTTTTTTAATGCCTCATTTATTTAATTTAAACTTATTGTCTCAGAGCTCATAATGGCCAATATCGCATTTGCAATGAAATTTTAATTTTTTACAAAGCATATGATTTTGAACACAATTTAAAATGGTGTGGTACAGATACTTACCGCGATACATCATGAGGATACGCAATATGGATGTTAAAAAAATTCATGTTGGTTATAACAAGGCGTGTTGTGAGTGAATTGTGATTTTTACTGCACATTCAAGACCCCAGTCCTTGAACGTTTGCATAATATCTGTTTATTGTCTATCTGGCTTCTCATCAGTTTTAAGTAGGATGTTGTCCTGAATGTTCCCAAGGCCTAACTTTGTCCATAAACCAATAGTTTAGTCACAAACAATACAATTTTTTAGTCCGCATCATGCATGACTTGCGTCATGATGAAATGCAGGTGAAATTAACTCCAAGGGGGAGGTAGAGGGCTGAACTAAGCCAAGGGTCAGAGCACTTCTGACGTGAGCCAAAAGCATTAGGTTGTCATTAGAAGGGATGGAAATACAAACCTTGTCACCATTGCAGGTCTTGCACCGATCCTTTGGGTTAATGCGCTCCCCCTGGCCGTGGCACTCACTGCACATCGACTGGATCTGCTGGATCATGTTTGGACCAAGGTGCTGCGTGTGAACCTGCACCCCCGTGCCCCGACAAACAGAGCACGCTTCCACAGCACCCTTGCGCCCCCCACGCCCTGCAAAGAACAGCCTCATAGTACATGGCTCATGCTGGCTGGCCCACCTCTTACTTCAATACTGGCCACCCTATAACCATTAGCAATCACACAACCATCACTTACAGACTCAAAAACAAATCTCAGAAATAAACAAAACATCCCGCAAATGGTTTGCCATTTGCATCTTATGAGATGATTTTGCCATGATTGTCATCCTGGTTGCATAACTGGTGGATGGACTCAATGTTCCGTGAATACAAAGTAAAAAATCATGTACTAAATTACCACTATGAAAGAGAGATAAAATTTTCTCAGATGTACCACCAGTTATCGTGACCTCGGTCACCTGTGGAATTGTAATACCGCGAGAAATTATAGTACAGGTATGTAATTTTTGTATCCATTGTTGTCCGGGTTGCATAACTCGCGGATCGCTGATGCTTTGGCATAGGTGCTGAAATTTTTTTATTTATTCATGAAGTGTATACTTTTCAGCATTTGCGGCCTTCTCTTTCTTTTTTGGTTAGGTATTAATGCAGATTTTAAAAAATCCTCCAGCCAAACTTCATTCTCATACATCCTGCGAACAAACCAGTAAAATCATCACGTTCTTCTCAACCTCGATTCTTAACCCTTTTACTGCCTGCCCCTTTAAAGTAGACTGTGCGAAAAATGCCAAGCCCATTATGCCCAGCCAATGGGCAAGCTCATTAAGATATATTTGAAGCACTTAATATTAATATATGATTTTTTTTTTAAATTTTGATCATATATTTTCACTTTTTAAGAGGATGAAAAAATTATTCATGCTGTCTCTGATTTGAATGAATTGTAACCATTACAAATACATGATGATGTAATGTAGGTGGGCCGATTGGCAGTTTTCGCACAACCTTAGAGGGCCGATATATCGGCCTACTGGCAGTAAAAGGGTTAAGTAGCTTTGATAGGATAACATTATAGTCTCCACACCTCCTTTTCTCGTAATATTTACCCTAACTTATTAGCATGGCTGGACTCCTGGTCCCAGTTCATCCTTATCTATGTCCTTTTCCTCTTCTATTCCCAAGTTCCCTTACCTATCATTAGTGCCATGCAGTTCTTGTCACGTATTCTTTACCCCTATGCTGAATCTCTAAGTTCTATCAGCAGCTCTCCTGACTTAACATTAACGAACAGTATTGTATTCCACTTCTTGCTACTGAATAACCTTCTTACCTTTGAGTACAGGGTGCCTATTTCTCCCTCTCTCTGGAACCTCTCAACCTATTTACATTAACCTCTTTGCCACTTTTCTCTCACTGTCTTTATACCCCTCCTCAGTCTATTGCTTGTTTTCTTTTAATTTTATTCCGCCTTGCTGTGTTTAAATCTTTCTATTTCCATCATTCCTCAATTTCCTCCATAATTTGCACCAACACCTAATGTGTCCTGACCACTCCTGTGTCTACTGCACCATATTCCCCGCCCCCATCCTTTCTCAACTGCTTGCTCTTCTACATCTTTCCTCACACAATTGTAAACTAATTCCTGATATGCTCTCCGATTTACAACTATAATTTTTTCACACTGTTCCTAATCTTGGCCCAACCATATGTAATCTAGTTAATATATTTCCCCATGTCCCCCTGCGTACAATGCAATACAATGTTTAACACACGAGGAATTGCCTCCTGCAAGCAGCTCACCTATCGCTGTGAATGAGTCATGAAGACTCGTCAATATTGGAAAAAAGTATTGTTTTTAAGCATGCAATTCAGTATCAGTTAAAAACTTTTTCGAAACATATCATTGCTATACCTCCTAGAACTTTCACATGCTTCAATTTCATGCAAAAAATTTGTGTAACATGTTTATTACATATCTACGTTAATTCTTCAAATCTTATTTTTATTATTGTAATAAAGAGTTGTTTTTTTGAAAACTATTCTTAAATTTGTTTTTCATTGAATGCAGCTGTTAAGTCTTTTCTTTACTATTATTATCAACTTTATATGCAGGATTCGAGAGATTCGAGGTATTCGAGAACGTCATAGGCTTCGGATTTGGATTCGAGAAAATTTAGGATTCGTCCCACCTCTAGTAAATACTCCTTAGACCACCTCTGCCAGAAGCGTTGAGTTCTTTGCCTCACAAGTTGCACTCAAGATAACCTACTACAGTTTAATTCTGTCATGTCAGACTCGGGCGTGCTAAGGAGCAGCGCACCTATTAAAAAATGGCCACGAGTCAAGGCTTGCAGCTCATTTGTATTGTTTGAGAGAGCGTAAGAGGCTGTGAGTTGAGTGTCGCTTCAACTAGGGGTGGACGGGTCAACATTTTAAGGTTCGGGATGGGTATTTTTTTTTCACCCTCAGGTCGGGTCACATCCTACAATTAAGCCCTAATTTTTTTCCAGAAGCGAACACAGAAATGTCTAATTATATGTTTATAAAGGCCAATAAAAGGAAAAGAAACAAGCTGGACCTACATGTGGATTTAAGTTGAAGTGTATTAACTCAAAACAGAAATTCAAATATCTAAAAACAGTTGACTCAATAATAACACAAATAAATACAATAGTAAGATGGAAAATGAATTAAGGGACAAATCTTAACTACTGCAATAACTACTGTATTTCCTGTAGTAGTATAGGAGGCATCCATTACTTGCATGGGGCATTTAGGGGAATTGAGGGGGTCGAGCTGAATCTCACGTGGGGGGGGTCTCGGCAAATGTCACTTAATTTTTTTTCCGCACGAGACAGTTTAAAATGCGAGAGAAAACTGGGTTAAATTACATAGAACATGATTCAACACTAAAATGTGGCCAAATCCTACACAATAATATTTGTCCCGGTTATGCAAACACTACAAAATAACACAGCAGCCCCTCCATTGTTTAGCCAGCCAAACCTTTCTCCTGGGGTACTAGCGAGAAATGCGGACATTAATTTAATAAAATGTAGCACCTTAGGGAAAAAAAACATTATGAAGCTATCCTTATAAATAACCTAATGCAGTTTTTTTACATTACTTAAGTTGAATTAACTAATAATGACAAATTTTTTTGCATTGCCTGAAAAATAAATATTATTTTAGTGCCATTAAAGTTGACCAATATATTGATATTGGGCCAATATATCCGCCCACCTCACTTTTCACTTGACTCAATAAATCCAAAGCAATCAAGCACAGATTAACATATTTAACTAAAAATATGCATTTTGAAAAATCTCACGTGACATTAGGGGGAGGAGGGGGTCGAGCGAAAACACACGGCATCTCACCAAGGGTGGATGGTGGTGGAAAAATCACCTCGCGTAATTAATGGGCACCCTCATATACATCCCAAAACTATTCTTTCAGGTCACTCAATTTGAGATAGGCTGCTATTAAACTGAATGGCCCATATTAGAAATTTTTAAAATAAAAAACAATTGTACACATGAAATATTTTATTCACGTACATAAATATTCAAATCTTTAGTTACAAAAAGATCAGAGAAACCAAAGCCTCAGGCCCGTATTCATAGTCATTGTCTCAAGATTTGCTTGAGATCCATTTGAGAATTTGTGCGATTCCGTATTCATAGTCACTATCTCAAGATCGCCTTGAGATCGCGTTGAGCCAGATTGGAGATTTTGCCAAGACAACGATGGGGCAGTCTTGAGCCGATCTCAAGACCAACTTCCACCAATATGGCTGATGGCGTAACACCGAATATCGTTTTTAGATTCATTTATATTCCATACACTTCGACGTTTTGGAGTTATTTTAACTTATTTGTTGTTAACAATAAAGGCAAACCACATTTTAATTACTTTGACGGGTGAATACGATTGTTGTTATTTGTTTGGGATACCGCTTGAAAACACATTGGGTGAATGAACGCTCGAGCGCTAATGCAATTATTCTTTGCTATTACATATATACTATTTTTTGTATATTAGGGCATTTGGTGATATTATTTACATTATTTGACGACGATTACTCTTGTAAAGTACGGTCTGGTGCTTTCCCGGATCTGGTGCGCATAAAATTCACAAAGTTTTCACGGGTGCTCCACCGGGTCAAGACTTCATTCTCACTTGATGTGGATATATCTTTTGGAATACGCTCTTGATCTTGGCTTCGCTTAACACAGGTAAGAAATGGTTCTGCTGGGTCGTTCAACGTTGCAATTTTGACCAATTTAAGTCACTATATTGGATGACGATTACGATCACTTTCATCTCTCCTGTTTTCTCATATTTTCTGACTCTGACATCCTCGAATTTGATTCTTGGTGAAGTGATCTTGATTTTAGATTGGTAATGGTCGGTGTTTTGTACCATGATTTAGGAAATTGATGGACTTTTTTGACGAAGATGAAGAGAGAGTACCGAAGCGATATATTAGGGACAATGAGAACCCCATGGAATATTATTCCGACGAGGAATTTTACAGACCGCCTATGTTCTGAAGACACCGTTTGAAATGGTATTTATTCCATTGTGGACATCGAAGAGAGCCAGTGAAACAGGGGTCTTCCAGTTCCAGAAATGCTACGACTGCTAGTTGCTCTAAGATTTTATGCAACCGGAGACTTTCTGCAGGTGTGTATAAATATATTTATGCTGTCTGATTCACATTATATATTAGCGCTATTCTGATGCCAATATTGATAATTTTCCCACAGTTAACTTTGTGTTTGTAGTCAATGTACGGAATGAAAAATATGATTGCATACAACATACACAGCCAATGCAAATATCACAAATGGAAGTAATGGCATCGGCAATGAGTCAGCATTCATAAATTATGCAAAAAATGCAGTAGAAAGATAGTTATTAACGAGTGATTGAGGATATTTGGCATTATATGAATTTACTACCCATGACAGGTGAAATAAATAGAAATACCCATACAATTAAATTCTATTAGCTAACAGAAAGTGAATTTATTGAGTATAGTACTGTGTCAATACTTGGTTCGTGAAGTAGGAAATTTTATGTTGCAACATTTCTGCTTGTCTCTCCTGCCAGTGGTAGTAAGTTCACAGCATGTCCAAATATTCACAACTACCCTGCATTAATAGTATAATTAGAGAACACTGCCGATATTTAATACATTGGTGTAATTAGTAATTTAAAAATTATGTGGGATTTGCACATTGGCTAGAATCAAAGCAGTCTTAAACATTAATAAGCTATGAGAATAAGAAATAATTGCAAAGAAAATTAAACAGAACCTATAATCGTTCATTAATTTATTATAAATTATGGGTTAATTATTTGGATAGGCACCTATAAAAATGTATCAATTCTTTAGTAATTACCATAAGAAAATAAAGTGAAATGTCTCACCACATACTAATCATTCTTTAGTAAATATGTGGCTTTCTTGAGTGTTAGGAAAACTAAAGAGCGCAGCTCAAATGCATGTGGTATTTCACTATATATAATGTAGTTTTAATTCTCGAAAGACAAAAACGCTCTTTGATAACAAAAAACTTATTTTCCAGGTGCAATTTAGCCAACAGAAGGACAAGGAATATCATTGAAATGGAGTTCTGAAACAAAAGTTCCAGTGTCTTCGAAGAAAACTTGTAGCAAATATGAGGACAACACAAGTTTGTTGCTTGTACTACACAATATTGGGGCACACTATCAAGATCTATGAAATGTAATGGATGACGAATCAAACACAGTACCTGTGCCCCATGCAGCCCAAAACCACCAGCCATTACCCATCTAAAATCAAAATCACCATGTTGAAATGTTATTTGGCGGTAGTTTATTCAAATCATTTTTCATTATAGGGTTGTAAATGAAGCAATTTTTACAATAGTTAATAAAACTAGGTTGTTTCAATGTAATCAATTATTATCTCTGAAAATTGTTACATTTTAAGTTAAGTTGCTTTTGTAATATTGCCATTTGAAGCCTATGGAGTTCCCCTTTTCTCCTCTCCTCAACCTCAAATGCCACTCTCTTTATTTCCTCCTCCTCCTCAAGCAGTCTCATCTTCTCCTTAGCCTACTCCACCATGTATTTATGTTCGTTGGTTACTAGGCTTTCTAGGTAGCAGAACTCTTTCACCTCTTCCAGTTTTTGCTTCCCTAGTTTAATGTGGGTTTTGGCCTCTTCTCTCTTTCTGCACACCGATATCTTAGTTTTATTCTTATTGATCTGCAGATGATATTAGCAATTTTTATCAGCAATGAATTTGAATATCATAATCTCATTGCAAAAGAAAATTGAGGCAGTTTCATTGATTGTTTACTAAAAATACGTCACATTGCTCTTATCTTATCGATGTAATGATGAACTAATAGTGAATTAATGTTGTGACTTTCAGTGAATTCCCAACTTTTTTAAAGTGCTGAAAGCCGTCTTTTTTTACCTACACTATATATGCAATAAATGTTTGGTAATTTGAAATCTGGGGAACTCATGAATATCCCTAATTATAACCAGTTTATCATTACGTCCATTGGTGCTATTACACGTTATAGGTATTTGTTATAAAGGCTATAGTGTGTTCATGCTAGGCATTAAGATCATGCAATCTTTTGAGTTATACATGGATAGTTAATCTAGCACACATAGGTACTTTTCCTCCCGTTAATAAACATGAAAATTATGTATTCACCAGTATATTAGTCACCAGGTCATTTCAACTCCAGCGATAATCCGCTTCTCCTAATTTTTTTACAAGTTTCTTTTCAATCACAATTGATATTAATCAATGTGGAAGGCTATTTGTGCACTTATAATTAAAGCAACAAATAAAATTGCTGTATTATAATAGATGGATATGCTCGCAATTGAATTGAAGCTGCTTTTCTTCTACAGAAAAGAGCTTGTTTATTCCCGCCATAATTTTAAGTTTACTCTCACCGTTCTTGCGAAGTGCCGATCCTCACTTTTTCCGGTATGAGAAAAACGATATCCAAAATCACCGCGCATCGCTGGTCTCAAGCCGATCTCAGTCTTGAGATCGCGCTGAGAAACAACTATGAATACGGATGGCGGTCTCAGTCTCATCTCAGTCTTGAGCTGAGACTGAGCTGAGATCGACTCAAGACCTGACTATGAATACGGGCCTCAGTCTTAAAAAATACAATGATAACTCGTGAAAGCTAGTAACAGTTATCACATTATCTATTACTATCCGTCTTGCAAGACTGACTTATGACCAGTTATTTACTATTACTTACACAATATGTAAATTATTAGTAACTTTGTCATAACTGAAAATACCTAAACCTAATTGTTTAAACTTATAACACAGAGGATGAAAGTACCTTAACCAGAAGTCCTAAGTGTAAAACTTATTTGGAAATAAAAAAACTGAGTTTTATCACTTAAAAAACAACAGCATTCCTGCCTTCTAAAAGTTTATGCAACATCCAATCTTTTTAAATTTTGTGTATAAAAACTAATTTCAGCATTTGCTGGCGAAAGCCTGCTTCTTCTGTTGGTTATGACATTGCCTGCTGAAGAAAACACTCTTTTTCAGATGCAGGGAGGATGGGCGCTGGCTGGAAGTTTGCTGGCAAAAAGGCAGAGCCGGACTCTCACCGAGAACTTTCCTCCAACCTTAGAGTTCCCTCCCCTTATCTCATCCACAGAGATCTTTCCTTCCAAAACCTTTCCTACCTCCTTTCCATTTCCCTGCATACTTGAACCCTGAAGCCTCTCCACCCACTAGCATTTCCTATTCACTCCATTAATACATTCACTGCAGACCACGTCTATAGATGCACCTCCGCCACTTTCATATGAAATGTTATCTGGTGGGATTACGATTGGTAGCACTTAGTTTTCCTTAATCATACTTCTTCTCTACAACCTTGTATTACATACACACGAGTCCGTTGCAGTGAGCGTTGTCTCTTCCCTTATATGTTATGTTTTAGCAAAAATTGAATTGCTAACTTCATTTTCATTTTTTGAGATATAATGCATTTTTAATTATGAACTTAGTTTTTAACGAAATCCTTTCTATGTGTAAACAAAGAGATGCTTTTGAAGTTAAAGTGTTAACCACAGTAACATTGAATTTTATAACTCTTTCTTACCGCATGAAGCGCATGTTACTATGTAATCATTAACGGGTGCCCCCTTATAGACGCCAAATACATTTCTTTCCTGTTTACAACTTATGTACTACTCCTTATACTAGCATTCTTCGATGAGAAATCTGTCGTCTCTTTGCTGATGCTTCGTATAGAGGTTTTAAATTTAAATTAAGCGATATGATTTGTACTGCTACCTACCTACTGCTAAGATTTAAAAGCCTGCGCCTTCTTATCCAAGTTATCTTCAATGTAACCAGATGTAATGTTTCTTTGTCAAAATTATCTGGATTTGCTTTATATCTGATTAAGTAGAGTAGAAAGTAGCAAGTGATTTCATAAGTGAACGCTCTTGTCTTCGGTGCAGAATAAACACTAAGTTTTGACAGAGTTCGCTACAATACAAAAAGTTGTATGAAAAAAATGAAGATGGGACTATGTTAAGATATGAAAATATGAGAACGACAGCATTGAAATGAATACACTTCTATGGATACCTTCATAAAGGGTCGCCAATAAATGTAAAAGTAAACAGGAGCCGGTTTCATCATTTGTTTGTCACCACGTAAGTTTTGTCTGATGAATTGACATCTCTCGTACATTCAATATGATAATTTGATACAATGACAATGACTGCACACTTGGAAAATATCAGGTAAAGAATAGGTGGGTCAAACACTAGAGTAGAGGTGAACGTGGCGTTCTCACATCAGTCTCATTGCCCACCAGACTTCTTCCATCCACCTACCTGGCTGGCACTGACCGATCTTGGTCTGAGGGAAGAGCTGCATTTTGTGGAATTCCATTCAATCAAAAATGAACTTTGAAAGTTAGACCGGATGGAGAGACTGTGAGATTTTTTCAACACGCTCTTCTCTGACCAAACTGTCGATAAAATTATCGAAGAAACGAACAAAAATGCAGAATGTTTCCTCCAAGAAAGATAATCTCTGCGAGCGATCACTGGAGATTGGAAACCTCTAACAAAGGATGAGTGTCATGTTTTTTGGGGTTAGTACTTCATATGGGATTGATACAGGTATCTCAAATTCAGGATTACTCGTGAAAAGATTTTATACTATCCCCTTCTTTCCTTCAAATACATCCCATGACTGCTTCCTAGTTATTTTACGTGTTTTGCATTTTTCACTTGTCCGTGAGCCGCGAGAAGTACGATCATCTGCTCATCTTCAGAAAATAAAACCACTTCCTAATTGTTTAGAGAATATAATGGATGAAGATGAACTATACTATCTGTCGAGAGAATAAAGAATCATCGAGTCAAAGAGGTATAAGTATGGCGTAAATCTGTATATGTTAGCCAAACCTTTCAGACTCATTGTAAATATTTTAGTTGGTACAGGAGCAGGAAGAATTGTCGAAGGAGGACTTGGGCATGCAGGCTGCATTGCTCGTAACATTTCTCAGATATTGGGAGGAGTACTCCATATTACCCCTAGGAAGACCTAACGTTGGGATAAAAAAGTGGCCCTCTATAATGAACAAATTCTGGTGTTAAAGTTTCCAGTTGCATAAAATGTATTCAAAGGGGGAGACATTAATGTTCAAAGGCATAGACCGAGTGTAATTGGCAAACTCATTGACTTTGGTCTGAGACGAGAAAATGTCTTGGCTCCCAGAGCAAATACGCTCTCACTGGTTCTCCATTTCCCCAAGTTCAACCCCATGACTTCCAAAGGTGACAGAAGAACACAAACAAACAGATTGCCGGCTTTGAACAAACATAAACGTAGGCTGACTATCCTCATCCTCCTCTACGCCTAGACAAGTGCTTCAAGGAGTTGGGGTATGGACTAAAACATATCTAGTTGGTTTAGAGTAAATTTTAAACTGGTGCCAGAGGGCCATATTTTATTTTGCATCGAGTTTTTTTCACTTACTTTTGAATAATTCTTGTGTAATGATACGATTTAAATTGGTATTATTAGCTAAATGGATGTTTCATGCATTTTTACACATGTCCTGAAATGTTTACAGATTTTAAATAAAAAATTTTTCCTTTGAAACTATTAATGTCGACAAATATATACATTTCAGGAAATTACATATTTCAGTTCCTTTACGTATTTCAGATAAATGAGCAATAATATACCTCTCTTTAATGTACAAGTCATCAAGAATTGTCCGGAGAATTACACAACACCGCGGAGGAGTGACCGGTAAAGATGACAAGGGAAGGCATACAAGCCAGGAAAAAAGGCTATCAAAGGCAAACAACTTAGTTTTTGCCACTGGTTAGGTCCCCCTTCCAATTGTGTGCAAGTGACAAAGAGCGAGATAAAGACCCTGACGTACAGAGAGTGCAGCACCTGAGCTAAGCATGGTTTAGGTAAGAAATATTTGGCAGAAGAAGAACGTAGGATAAGAAGTAAGAGGTTAGGCTTTACCTGAATCGCGCCTGATACGATATTGAATTTGTAGCAAATAGTAGGGATGTGCGAGTACTCGAAAATTCGAGTCGAGTAGTTGGTATTCGACTCGAGTACTTCGAGTATTTTTACAAAAGTCGAGTCGAGTAGTTTTTGTCGACGGAGCCGCCAAGGCCAATAGGTTCAGAAATCTGGCAACAGGAAGCGATATCAACAAAATCGTGTAAAGCTCTGGTTACACCATAGATTAACATGTACGAACATGTACGTATGGATGAATAGGTGGTTACGCGTGCATGAAACTGCATATGTACTGTATTCCTCAGAATATAGCTAGCCCTCCCCCTTCTCCCCCCCTGCTCTGAGCAGTTGAGTGTGCTTTTATAGCCTAAAATAAATATATATCGATATCAAATAACCAACGAATTCTACTGAGATTTCATAAACGGATTCATATTAATGACGAGAGCAAAAGAAAGGTCCAAACGGTGATTTCCGGAACGGAAAATAATGCAGTCTGACAAATTCATCAATAACAAAAAAATTGAGGACCGTAATAGTATGAAACTTCGTTTGACTATTAACAAAGCCCTTAGCTACAATAATTGAAAAGGAAAGTCTGATATCTCGATCTGTGTTGTTCTTACGATGCCCCAATTCGATGGATCCATCCGGTACTATAAAAAAAAAAAAAAAAAAATCGGTAAAAATCCGTTCATAAACACGTACTTCAGTAAAAAAAATTTTAAGAATATTTTAATACCATCAGTAAGCTTGTAAATAAGCTTTAATTTGATATACTTTAATTTAAAATCGCATTAACCATCTTGGAGATATTGGTCTTCAAACTCGTGGGTGACGGAAATTTTGTAACACATGGTAGGCATCCTATTAAGGGCGTTGCGGTTGATATAGGTATCGCATAAAACTTAAAAGTTGTACTATTCCATTTTTTTATTTCCTATTTATGATTATTAATTATGCCATTAATTGCCAAGTTCCTAGTCACATCTTATCTATAATAAATTTTTGTTCAAATATATTTCCTTAGAAATCGCAAACTTTAATCCACAGGACTAACCCTCCCGGCATGCACGACATCACTGAGAAAGTGTTTAGTTCCGAAAAGAAATAGATAGGAATGCGAAAAACAAGGAATACTCTTCTAATTAGGCTTATGTATTCCTTAAGAAAAAATATTTTGCTTCCTGGCTTACTTTCATTACAAGTTAATAGGGCATGTCACTCATATAAGCCTCATATTACGCCTAAGTACACTCTAGGTACCATACTGCAAGCTAATTTACACATTTTTGAGTAATACTAGGAATGAAGGTAATTTTCTTATTTCGAGTGTTACCGGAAAATTTCCATTAGGTCTTTTGGCCTGCACTATTGGGCCATACTAGTTTTACTGTTTTTTAATTATGAATTAGGTAGGTAGACAGTTTTGATAGTCGGATTGCTGGCTAACTTTAATTGCAATGACTTGAGTAAAAACTGGGTCTCTTCCCTCATGTACAATAATGTACAAACTCAACGACTCGATACTCGCGAGTACTTACAACTCGACTCGAGGTCAAAAAGTACTACCCGCACATCCCTAGCAATCATTGACAAGTACAAATCCCAAATACACGTTTTAAATTTTTTTTTCGTCAATGGAATAGAGAAATCATAAACTGTGTATTGATGGGTTGCATACCTTCTTCTGATACTGCGGATCATGTCAATAGACATGGAAAATTATTTATTTAATTTCACCAAAAAAAATAACTGAAAATAAAAAATGTGATACTTGCAGGATATTCGACTAAATTTGAAACACATTGGCGAGGAAAAGTTCCATTCCATTTTGGGGTCATTCAGCATTGAAAAAAAACTGCAGTCAAAGGGTTAATATCAGAGCCTAACTGCATCATAGAAGAAAATGCTCCCCTGACTCAGCTTCAGGGTAGCAACAATAAGCTATTACTAGAGGTCCGTGAAAGTGGTTTTATTTTTTGCTAAAATTCGTTTTAAAACTATGTGATTTCGGTGTTATAGAAGATCTTGGCGGTGTCATTATAATGTTACAATTTTTGCGCATTTCTAGGCGTTTTATTATTTGTGGTACACATTTTGTGAATGCTTATACTTTTATTAAGCATTTTACATAACAAGAAAGGCAGTGAAGGAAGCACGCATAACTTAACACAATCGGAAACAAAGAAACATGAACTGGGGGTGTGTCAAAATGATTTTTTTTTGCATTGAAGCTCAGTGGAGTGCCAAATATCCGACGATCATCCGCTAATAAGTAGCACCCCCTCTCCTCCTATCTTTTCTGTTACTTCCCCCCTTGCCTCAACTGCTAGCGCTTCCGTTCCCAGCCAGCGGCCCTGTTTAAGTCTACAAAGGCCCACACTAAAGGTTTTCCTGCAGCAAGTTATCCAATTACGCTGTCTACTGCGTCGCGATGAGTCACCGGAATTACTGCTCGGCATTGACGCGTGCCGGGCGCGTGAGCTTATATTTCCGCTCTTCCGCGGCCGTGTTCAGCACATTATTGATTCAGAATATCTAATTCTTCAGGAGAGAAAGCGCGTCATTCTAGATATTTCCGAGAATTTCAGGATTGATAAATGTGAATCGGAGAGAGAGGCGGTGATTAATTTAACGGCAAATTCCAGCGGAGACATCAGTACAGTGCGCGATATTACGCGAATGCGATATGCGCAAGACAAAACAAGCCAATTGACCTTTGAATCGTAATGAGATAGAGCGAATGAACGACATCAGCGTTAAACAATGAAGGCTTAGGCTTTAATCGATTATAACTCTTTACATGTGATTTTTTCGCCAATTCACGTAAAATTCGTGAAAAAGGTGAAATTTCGTTTTATTTTCCGATTTCGCGGTATTTCGCGATATCGCGAATTTCACGGATCTCTAGCTATTACTCTCTGATGACGTGGAAAAGAAGAAACCCTATCAAAGAAAGGCAGATCCATTTGTATGGTGGTATGAAACATTACAACAGGCCTACAGGATTTTAATTCAGGCACTGCTATGATCGATGTACTCCAAGAGTATTTATTTCCCATTGCTCAAAAGGATAAGATACCCACAAGGGACCAATCCACCACCGCTATCAGTTGTGATGGCAACACACCACGACTAGCACAATCTGTGGGGTTACATTTTGTTGATACACGATTCCATGTTATTCCAACCGGAGAATCAATAATACGGTCCACCCTATGGCATAAAAATGCTTTAAGTACATGCTGAGGTGCTTTCAGCCAAGATAATGCCACGATATTCACTCCAAGCATAAACAGAGGAGACACAAGAGAGGGAACACATTTAGATAATGATAGAAAAACATGCTCAAGTAATTTTGTTAGCAAGACAGCACTAAGTAATTCCAGCCTTGGAATGGAGAGTTTTGATGGGTGCTACCCTTGTTTTAGCCAAGAGTGAAGATACGCGACCTTGCACGCTGAGCTTCCCACTACGCAAATAAACAACAGTGGAATAAACTTTTTCCAAGGTATCACAGAATCCCGTGAGGTGATACTCCCCAATCATGCCACCTGTTAAATTTGCAGACACAAACCTTTTAATTTTGACCTCCGACAAAGAAGGGAGCCAACTAACAAACTCATTCCAAGCTTTCAACAACTGAGGTGGAAGAGGATCAACCCAACCTAAGTTAAGTTTCCATAATTCTGGCATCAAATGTTTGGCCCAAAAAACTGCAGGCGATTTCCAACCAAATGGACCGAATAATTTTGCCATTGTTGAAAGAATACTTCTCTTGGATGATGAATATTTAGAGATATTTATGTGATAAGAATGTATCTGAATGAGGTTCCCAATGAATACCTAAAACCATCATTTGGTCACCTTCCTGCCAGAGATATGTATCAGATAGACTTAAACCGATGGGCAGTTCTTGGAACAATTGAAGTTGATTCGATGACCATTTTCTGAGTTGAAATCCACCGGACAGCAATAACCCTTGTTAGCTGTTGGATTAGCTCAATCGCTTCAGATCCACTAGAAGCAACTGTCAACAAATCATCAACCAAGAAATCTCGTGATAGGATAGATGCCACTTTCAGAAAGTTGTCAGCCTCGTCATCAGTTAACTGCTTCAGGGTACGTATTGCAAGATAAGGGGAGGAAGTGAGCCCATAAGTAACTGTATTCTATCTATATTCCTGAAAGGATTCCTTTGCAGATGATTGTTGATACTCTCTATGCTGAGGAACTATGAAATAAATAAGAAGTAAATGAATCATTCTATACATTTTGCAAATAGTGCCACAGGATGTAAGCGAAACCTAGTAATCAATTCTGATATATCTTGCTGAAGAATAGAACGAAAAGCAGAAGAGTTCCTGGATGAAGATCAATTTGGATTCAGGAAAAGTATGGGTACAAGAGAAGCAATATTGGCCCTTAGGCTGCTTATAGAGAAGAGAATGGAGAAGAATAAACCGACCTTCATTGCATTTGTGGATTTAGAGAAGGCTTTTGAAAATGTGGATTGGAATTCAATGCTTGATATTCTAAAAGGAATTGGAGTTTCCTACAGTGATCGAAGAATTATTCACAGTTTGTATAAAAACCAAGTAGCTGTGATTAAATCTGGACCCAGCTGTGAAGAAGCAAGAATAAAGAAAGGAGTGAGACAAGGCTGTGCACTGTCTCCCGTAATTTTTAATGTTTACATTGAGAGAGCCATCAATGAAGTCAAGGAGAAGTGTTCTGGAGTGAACATCCATGGAGAAACAATCAGCATGCTACGATTCGCTGATGACATAGCTCTCAGAGCAGAGACAGAGAAGGAGCTGAATAAGATGCTAACAACCATGGAAAGGGCAATGACCAGACATCAGCTGAAGATCAATAAGAAGAAAACTAAGATATTGGTGTGCAGCAAAAAAGAAGAGGCCAAAACCAACGTTAAACTAGGAAAACAGAAACTGGAAGAGGTGAAAGAGTTCTGTTACCTGGGGAGCAGAGTAACCAACGATGGACGAAGCAAGAAAGAAATACTGAGTAGAATAGCCCAGGCAAAGAGCGCATTCTATCAAAAGAAGAATCTACTAACAGCTGGAAATACAAGCTTGGAAGTAAGGAAGCAATTCATCAAAACGTATATCTGGAGCATGTTCCTTTACGGCCGTGAGGCATGGACGATGACAGCAGCGGAGAAGAAAAGGGTGGAAGCATTCGAAATATGGTGCTATCGACGAATGATGAAGATAAAATGGATCGACCGAGTGACAAATGAAGAAGTCCTAAGAAGAGTGGGAGAAAAGAGAAGTCTGCTGAAAACTATAAAAAGAAGACGGGACAACCTAATCGGCCATATCTTAAGACACGATGGCCTGATGAAGACAATCATCGAGGGAAAAGTGAACGGGGAAAAATGTGAAAGAGAGGAACTACATTAATATGAAGAGGTTGGCCAATAGAAGAATCGAGTGGAGGGCTGCGTCAAACCAATCCTAGGATTGTTGACCCTTGATGACGATGATGATATCTTGCTGCAATTTTGGCCCTTTAACACGTTCACTGCGGAGCTGTTTAAAGCCCTACTCCCCACAGCGCAGCGTGACCCACCGGTGGGTCACAGTCCTTCCGAGCTTCTGGCCACTGCCGAGGGATGGTGGTTGAAGCGGCAACACTCAGCTGTTTCCTGAGATTAGAGGAAGGCTGGGGGAGACTACTCCCAGCTCCGCCCCCAGCCCACCCCTCCCCCGGCCACGCGGGGCACGCTATCAGCTAGACCCTGGCGTGGGATGGGGGAAGAGAGGGCCAACAATACAATGCATGTGGTAAAGATTTGCTGACGTTCGGAAAACCCAGGAGACACCCACCCGTCTCTGTTTATTGCGCCTGCCCTTGTTCGCGCCCGTCTGTGAGACGTAGACGCCCATCCGTGCGTACCGATTCCCCAGCCCTGCTCACACTATGAGAAAAGGGAAGGGGGATCCTTTGGAAAGAGTACATAGCGGTTTGTCTCACTCAGAAAAAAGTAGTGTCTGCAATTCGGAAGACGTTCACCCGGCAAGGGCACGGTCACTCATCCACCACTGAGGGATTGGCTCAAGAACGCTATGCGACTCTTTCCCAATTGCCCTTGCCCTTCCATAGAGGGGGGGGGGGGGGTGAAGGGAAGAGAGAGAGTCAATCTCTCACACAGCCGGGCGAGTGCAGTTCGGACTGTTTAGTTTCGAGCAACTGACGGACAGCCAAGAGGTTGAGGAGAAAAAAATGTCCCAAACATTTTCATTATTTTTAATAAGTTGATATGTTATACTATATTGAGTATTGTTCATCCTTATGTATAAAAATCGCATAAACATGAAAAAAACAAAAAGAAAGCAAAAAATAAACGTATTTTGGATATAATACGCTAATATGTAAATTTGTTCGTGACCCACCGGTGGGTCACACTAAGTGACACATAGCAGTCTGTTATTTGAACTGTGACTAACCTCTGGGTGAAGTCACTCGAGAAGATCTCGATTCCTACTCTCACAATACTCCTCGCAAGTTACGACAATTCAAAGAATTAAAAGGCCGCGGCGCTAGAAGGATTAGCGTGACCCACCGGTGGGTCACGCCGCAGCGAACGTGTTAAAAAGAAAATTATTTAATGACTTTCCTGAACTGGATGTTGATGACCCATCAAACACTACTCTCACTTTCGTGGCAGTACTGAAAGGTTTCACGACTGCATGGCGGGGGATATAGTATTTCCCCAATCCCCATTTTGCAGGTGACATATGTTCAACATTCAAATATTCCTCCAAGAAGGCTGTAAACTCAGCACGTAGTTCACCATGCTGATTAAATTTATGCTCCAAGTTCGTAAATCTCCTATAGCTTGCATTTGTGA
The DNA here is from genome assembly GCA_933228895.1 of Platycnemis pennipes. Lineage (NCBI taxonomy): Eukaryota > Metazoa > Arthropoda > Insecta > Odonata > Platycnemididae > Platycnemis > Platycnemis pennipes. The sequence goes on from OW121847.1 coordinate 170,587,452, forward strand.
GTCCCCCATGGACAGCGAGAGATCATAGTCTTTTAGGTAGCAAAGGTACCACATAACTTCCATCAGGATTTCGATAATGTTCTGAATTGATCCTCAGCAAGTCTATCTTCAAGTGAGATATTAGGAAGTGTAGGTAATTCCTCAATTCTCCAAAAAATTCTGTATGGATTCATTCACATCATTTTTGACAGAAGTGAAGCAACTGATCACATTTTAACTTTAGTCCAAGTTCCTCAAGCCAACTGGAGGATTCAATATTCTTGAAGCCATTGGACTCAAAAGAATATACCAGAAACGGCCATGGAATAGGAAGACCCTTTTCACGCAGCATGTGACCTTCAGTCATAATTTCAGTATATTAATCAGCACCAAGCAAGAAATCAGTATGTCCTGGATTGAAAAATTTAGGATCCACCAAATCCAACGAGGAAAATTTTTCACAAACAGAGACAGGGATTGGAAAGCAAGGCCGCTTTGAGGTTATTTTAGGAATGATGATAGCAGATTAACCTGCATTTCCTTGTCACTACTTCGTGGCTTCATTACAAATGAAGTAACACCTTGGGTAGTATACACAGAGTACCTGATACACCTACACAGTTAACGCTCATCTTTTTTTGACACAGCCCTTATCTCTGTTGGCACTCTGTAATTATAAAGCTAGCCTGTGATGCAGGATCAATTATCATTCTTATAGGCTCTAAGGTTCCATGAGATTTCTTGACTAATGCCACAGCAGTGCCTCATAGAACAGAAGGATGCTTAGATTCAGACTCCGCCATGCAAGACGCTCACTGCTGCATTAGTTGGTTTGAAAAAGAGGGTAGCTTCCTCAGAGACATCTTTCGAAGCCCCATTGGTACTTGAATGGTTCGGTACTTGGTTAACTTCTTCTTTACGCATAACAGTGAATGATGCCTACAAGAGCAGCACCTGCATTTAGACACAGTCGAGTGATTTATGAACACTTGCTAGGCACTTAAAACAAACGCCTTGAGATTTGATAAAGTCCTTACGTTGATTCACATTAAATTCCAGTGCGGCAAGAGATATTTGAGATGGTCAGTTCCGTTTCAGAGGGAGCAGTCGTGACAGGAAAAAGGAGAACTAACATAACAGCAGGGGCTGTTGTAGACGCCGACTACTATACTAAAATCTCTCAAAACTCATATTTGTTCTTCCTTAATTATACATTTATTTGAGAAAATTTCTCAGTGGCAGTTAGTATGTTAATGACAGACATATAACCCTGGGGTGCGACTTTACCAAAAAGGCAGTTTCTCGAATCGGTATTCCGCAACATTTCCCAAAAAAGGCCCATCTTTGTTGCATATCCCACCTATTAACCTAATTAATTGGATTCAGAAGATTTAGGCATAAAATTATAGGGCCCTAGTTTCACTATTTCCTTGAATTAACCAAAACGTTCAAGTTGATATAAGCAAAATTGACCAAGTGAGATCGGATCGCAAAAGATACTGCAAAATAGGGGGGGGGGGGGGTACTCCTTCCTCTAAAACGCCCGAGTGTTATGGCTCTGAAGGAGACGGACTTGAATCTGAACTTGGACAGGTGCCGGGTATTGCATGGTCGGGATAGCGGGTGTCATAATATGGGTAGAGCACGACTCTGAGGGTGAAATAATATACCTACCGACTTCCTAGCGTTCCGTAATTATTTCAGAGAGTAGAGTATCTGCAAAGTACTCAACGGCCACTCATCTCCCTTCTCTGTTTATGCAACTCTCCTTTAGAAAGAGGAGTGTTATGAGGCTGGGAAAACCTATGATTTCTCCTTTGCAAGAAGCTCGACCCACATAAAATCCCTGTTGCCTATCAGGCAGTAATGGCAGTTGAATAACGTCCCAGGAGTTCTTACTCAAGCGTTACAAAAAATACTTAAGATCGCAATAGCAGTTGTTCTAATTACATTTAGATGCAATACGTGGCTTAGTAAGTGATCCACTGTTAAGTATTTACAGAATACAGTAAAACCTATTTATATCAAAATGGAAGGGACCATTTTTAGGTAATTTTGACTAATAGAGGTTAGTTATAAAGAAGTTTCAGCAAAAGGAACACCTATATTCCGCCTTATGGAACATTTTGGCAATGATGTGTGCTGCTGTCTCTTTAATTACAATATTTGTATATTTAAATAAAAACAGTTATGATTTTACATAGTTTTAATGTTTATAACAATAAAAACAAGGGAACTAAAACTTACTTAAGAACTCTTCACTGAAAAAATTTTAATTTCCATTTCTTTCATTTTTTCAAATTCTTTCGAAATGATAATTTCTACATTTTTTAGGGTGGCTGGTTCAAAATTTGCAAGTGTATAGATTTTCTTCATAATTGCAATATGCATTCCTTTAATTATGGTCTAAAATTCTACGGGTAAACATTTTGAGGATTTCAATGTAGTTTTTGAAATATTTAAGGTTTTTTTTTGGGGTTAAGAAATTTTTTTACTCTTTGCCTCCATAAGGAAGATTTTCAGCTAAATGCAGAATGGTCATTCTTTCCCACAAGTCATGGAAAAATGATTGCGATGGAATCGGGGGCACGGTTAAACATCTGACTCAAAAAGAGAGCCTCCAGAGATTACTAGGCAGCCAGGTAGCTACACCATTTGAATTTTTCAATTTTTGCAAAGTTAACATTGCCAAAATTAACTTCCACTACATTTCAAAAGACAGTGTGAATCTAACTCGTATGACCCTCAAAGAATGTTTTAGGGATATCCACACCCTTTCAGGAACTAGAGGTTTCCACAACTCTTATCCTCGAGATAACTCGGGTACTGTAGAGGCTAGGGAAATAGGGTAGTTTCCTTCATCAAAGAAAACACACTTAATTGATTGCGATTTGTGCCCTGCCATAAATGTATTTAATTTACGCAAAAAGTAGGTATCGAGAAATTCCAGTTTACTAGAGAATTAAATGTTAATTTTAAGGCCATTTGAATAGGCTCTGAAATGGCGGGATGCGCTGCCTTCATGCTGACGTAACAGGTAGGTAGTTTATGTTGCGAGGCATAGGAAAATTCGTCTCCTGAACTTACCGTTGCATTTCAGGGCCCCTCAGCTCTAGTGAATATTTATTAGTAATAGCCTGTGAAAACTAACAACGCTCGAAAACACTTCTCTGTTAAACAATGTATAAATAGTCGTTTTATAGGCTCCAGGGTATCCATCTCTTGGAGTCTTCTGCTACTATGTATGTAATAGTTTTCCATCGCGTTTTCGTGCCATTGACTTTTTTCACTTTTTAATTAATGAGGAAAAATACTTAATGTCATTCAAAAATCGAACGGCTTAAAACACGTACTCCAGAGGTCATAAACTTTCGATCAAGACAATAAAAAAATAATAGCAGACTACCCTATTAGTGGTGAAGCCATGCCTTCTCTCATTTGGAACTTGAAATCAAGCAAGCAAACACCATTGGGTCTAAAACTGGCTGATATGAATCCAGAGTGTTATGTAGCTTGCAAGTCTGGAAACCATTGGAATGGTGACTGAAATGAATAAGGATGAAGAAGATGTGATCTCTACACCCGAATGGTCCATCACCTGCACACCATACCGTCCATACACCCCAATGGTTCCTCATATACTTGTTGTTGTTGAACCAACAGAGGTTAAAACTGGAAAAATGTACAACTTCACCACCGAATGCATGGCTTTGATGGAGAAAAAAATGACACAAATAGAGGAAAGTGTAATAGGATGTGAGAAATGAACTTTTCAGGCATGAAAATAAATATGCATTTATGTAACAAAGCTGATTGGAAAGAAAAAAACCTCACATGGCATGGTAATTCATATGATAAGAGATTGTAATGCATGTACGTATGACTATGAATTTTTTATAAATGACAGTTTTAATAAGTAAGAGCAATAAAAAGTAACATCTAACAATAAAATGTAACATCTGCAACCTCGGAAGTCATTGTGGGAGCAGTTTACATCTACCTGCATAGGTAGACCTTTTTTTGTTTCACTCATGAATACGTAATCACAGCTCTAATGTTACGCATCCAAGCACTCATATAAACATTATATTATGCATTATAATATCTAACACTTTTTTCATCACAATTGTTCCATAAGGGTCTCTACTTAGATGGATAATGTCAGAATAACTGAGTGCCGGCAGCTAAATTGCACTAAAATTGTATAATTTTTTAAAGGAGGAATAAAAAAGCCATTATTATTTCTGAGGATAAAAGCATATACCTTTAGGATAATTATGATCCAAAATTTATTAAGATCAATGAAGACCCTTTTCTTGATTATGGCATTAATTGTTAACCATGTCTATAGCTGAAAAATTGTTCAAAGACAATGTTTAAGAATTTTTTTAAGGCCGAAAGGAGAAGTGAAGAGCTCATTTTTTTCCAGAATCCTCATTACCTTGTGGTCATAGCTGAAAATTTTCATCGGAAATAATTCAGAGATAGCATTTTTTGAGTAAAACACTTGAGAAGTGTGCACCGTGAATGGAATAATTCCAGAAGTCTCAATTTTGAGAGGCTGTAACAGAAAAACAACTTGAGCTAGGTAAAAAAATTTGGGCTTTCGTCTTACACTGGTGAAGGAATTATATGTACCAAGTTTCGTCAAAATCCGAGTCGGTGGGTGGCAAAACCTCTTTCTTTGGTTGAATTGACATGGAATGACCCTTAAAGATTATGCGTGATGGCACATATCATGCTCGCCTGCCTGCATATCATGGCACGGCACATATCATGCCTGGAATAATGGCAGTTCAAATCCTCCATGACCCCTACCTCATCCTTTAAAGTGAGCAATCCCAGCTCAGGTCTCCGTGAAGCGGGTGCCCACACCATGTCTTGTAGCATGTATGGGTTGAGTGAGGGTGGGTGATTCCGTTAGGAAATTTGGGATGGTTGTGCTGGTGAGGGTAAGGATTATGACGGCCAGGGAGTTTGCGTTTACGGTGTGAGGGGGGGGGGGGAGGTCAGTCGCGTGCGTATCATTTAACAGGCCTGCAAATGGGGGCCAAATCCGAGAGACCCTCGCCCGCCCGTGCCAGGCATCCTCTCTCGTGTTCGCCTCTGCCCGTGTGACGTAGACGCCCGACCATGCCCATTTGCCCCGGGTGCCTGCATCCTAGGTGATGCCCAGAACTGAGGGGAGGGGTGGTAAAAGAGTGAGCAAAAAATATTGCAAACGGCAAAGACTCTTGAGAAAGATACGTGGCGGTGACGATCTTAGGTTGGTCGCCCACCCAGCCAACGGGTGACCGTATATACTGGGCAAGTTCTCCATCAGGTCACATTCGTGATACTCCGGAAAAGTCTGTCAAATGTCTTCGGTTTGAGCCTCCCTCTTCATCTCTCACACACAGGCGGGCGACTCTTGCCCTTATTTTGTGCCCGTGTGCAGGCCTCTAGTACCTTTATCACTCTCGCCGAGCTTGAAGGAGGGGAGTGGCTGGCATCATGGAACTCTGCCAGGTTCCTTCTTCTTCTGGGCACATGGTGGTGGTGGCTGATTGGAACCGCTCCAGGCATCGAGTGGAATGGGTCAGGGAAGACACTGACACCCATAGACCATCCCCTTCACTTGCTTCCCCCCGATATCCCTCGAAGATCCACCTAAACCACCTGTACACCCCCCCCCCAGGGTTTCCCAGAAGAAGAGGAAGGAATGTTACATACATTCCCTAACCTCTATTCGCCTACGCTATTCCCCTAACCCCTTCAAGCTCAGCATGACAGATAAACATACAGCTGCAACTGGGGGGTCATTCCTCTCCATAACCCCCCCACGTACCGTAAACCCAAACTCCCCAGCCATCATATACTCCTCGAGGAGAAGATGCGTAAAAATATGCCGAATCACTCCCCATCTGTCATCAAGGTCTTAGTGGTAGAAAAGAAACAAGATTGCCTCCCAAGATCATTTATTCCACTGACAATAGATGGAAGACGCTACAAGTAATAACCTGGGAATGATTTTTATTCTGGAAACAGGCTTCCTTCCATGCTTTTTTATAGCCACGATTGGGCGATAGACCCAGGCCGAAGCAAATTTCTGGCTACGTGCCTGACATCGGGATATTAGCAATTTAACAACAGACTAGCATACACATCATGTCCTGAGTGGTGAAAAAAAAAAACCTAAGGTTAGCAAGAAACAACTTAACCACGCCACCACCAGGGGGTAAGATTTTAATGTGGAATTAATGTGGATTGCTCTACTATGAAAATGAGCTATTACTCCGTTCTTTACATTTTTTATTTATAGCTACTTACATTTAAAAACAATGATTAGGTGTGAAGTTCATGTCTTACAAACTATTTTTCTTGCCCTCTGAAGGCATTGTAAAAGTAAAATCTACTCTTCAACCCCTGCACATTTCAGACCACTCTTGCCTTCATTGGACCATTCATCCACTACCCACCCAGAATATTTTTCACCAACTCATTAATTCTTCCGTTGCCACCTACATTAAAATGAATTTAAACTTAACCACAGCAAGCAACATTACGGAACGACTCCCTTTGTAGTTAAAATAATAGGATCCAGAGCTGAATAATGGGCTGGAAGCTATGTGGTTTCTGTTCTTTGCTCCAGAACACATTGCAAAATTCCACAAGGTATCAAACTTAAGGAGAGTGACCTTCCACTCTGCACTGGATAGTGGCACCTGAAGAATGCTTACATCGTTATCAAGATGTTACTCAACATATCATTCCCATAGAAAACAATCTATGAATGAGCATACACCTCCAGCTATTTTTGTTTTCAGACTGAGGGAGGTGCTTTCACATACGAGGATTGATGCTATTGATGATAATTACTTTGCATGCAAACATCACAAAGCTGATTCCATGTGATACCCGATGTTAAGTTATTACTTCAAGAAATAATTTACCTTGTCATGAAATCTATATGCATTATATTAATTATATTATCTATACACACATATATATATTAATTTTGTAGCATGTCAGTCCGTCATCCTGTATCCGTATTGTTTTGTTCTCTCCCAACTTTTGAGCTAAAAGAGTGAGGTTTGGTGTGTTGAGTGTGGATTCTCTGTTTGTATGATTTCGTAGCGGTTATGGACTTTTAGCAGTTGGTGGCGCAGAGGAAAATGCAGAAAAAAAACTGGTGTTTTCCTTATCTTTTAACATGGGAATCCAGTTGCTATATAAATTTGTTTATGTTGCTAAGTAAATGTGTTTACGTGTTTGGTAAAGGGACAAAAATTGGCTTGAAGAAAGTGTAATTAGTTTCATCAATCAATTTTGTAAGCAAGAAAATATTAATTGAAGTTTTCGATGTGCAGAGAGTAAAATAAAATAATTTTTGCCCACCGGCCCAGATCTTGTGTATGAAATGTGAATTTCAAAGCTAGGTGTTTCGAAGTACTTTTCTAATAGTTGAAAGAAGGTTATAAAATGTTTATTATGTATTAATGTTTGTTGCTAAATCAGCAGGTTAATTCGAAAATACACCCACCATTTTAAAATTATCAATGGCTATCCTACACCCAAACCATTCCGTTTTTTATCAATTTAATGTTAAACATTCACTTATATCTCCACATAAAAGATAGTTATAATTATCTTATGGTCATGTGACTACTAAGGTCATTTCGCACCTTTAATAAACCAGATTAAAAACAAGTGTTAGAAAAACAATAATAGGTAAGTATGTAGATTACTTAGAAATTGTGTAAACTATGAGTGGACACGATAGGCTCAACTCTGCATTGATCATATGGCAAAAGAGTTGCATTTAGAGCTGTTGGGCAGATTAAAATGAGTCTTAAATTTTGGGTAGTAAATTCACTTCACGAAGAAACTTTAGAATTTAATCGATGCATTTGAAATTGTCGCCCAATACCTTGCTCAGATCCCCAAATATTTTGTGATGTTTGCGTTCCATCCTATATTTTACACAGTAGACAAGCAGGTGTTTTGCATAAAATATTTCCAAAAGCTCAAAAAACCAATTCTAAGATAAATCTACCAGGACGATTCCAGAAATATATTACACCAACCTTTAAGGCCGTTTTACACGGTCATTGATACTGCGCAGGCTCTTGCGAGAACACTTGCGCAAGAAATCTTGCACCGTGTAAAGCGACAACTTGCCACTGCGCGAACGCTTGCGAGCAAATTAGAACATGTTCTAATCTGATACATGTGTTCGCGCAAGTTTGAAGTTAATTTCTCTCACTAGATGGTGCAGATGTAGCGGCAACGAACGGCCTGGGGAATTTTAGCAATTAAATAGGTTGTTGATGATTGAGTTGAGTGTTTTTGTTTGCACTCAACTCCTTAGATAGTGAATAAAGTGCAATAATGATGAGCTGGGCGATTAATCACGTGGAAGCTTAAATTTCGTGCGTAAAGGAAGAACCCGTTACCTTGGCCCACATCCGTTCGTTTGTGGTGCAAATTTTGGGCTAAGTATATGGGACTAGGGTCTCCACTATTATGTTTAGACTATGGCTTAAAACATATTTAAAGTGGTAGTAATTCATCGCATCTTTCACGTGCAATTAATTGCTACTTAACAGATCTTGACGTTATGGATATTTTGACGGTATTACCGCTACTGAATGGTATAATGTAATACTGACATCATGCACCGACGATTGCACCGTGTAAAGCTGTCAAGCAAGTGTCCTCGCAATTCTCTACGTCACGGACTTCCACAGACGACTGCTCAAGCCCAATCAACATCAACTTGCGCAGTTTCAATTACCGTGTAAAACGGCCTTTACATCGCTTTGGGAATAATAATTACCAAATATTACGTCAAAACCATTCGATCGCCTATATTAAAACCTCATAGAACATTCCATTGTTCATCAATTAAAAAAAAAGACATTACATACCCACCTACAATATTTGAAAAGGCTAAAAGGACCAATTCTATTTTTAAACCACCCAGACGTTCCCAAAAAAATATCACAGCCACCTTTGCATCGGTTTGGGTGTAATTTGGGTGTGATTCTGTGGCGTGCCAGTCATTCTGTATCCATTTTGTTTTGTTCTATCACTAGTTTTGAGCTAAAAGAGTAAGGCTTGATGCGTTGAGTGTGGATTCTCTGTCTGTATGATTTGGTAGCAGTTATGGATTAATAGCACATTGTGATGCAGAGAAAAATGCAAAAAACATGGTTTTTGAGAGTGTGAGACAACATATAACAAAAATATGGCGTAGAAAAAAGTACAAAAACCTATAGAATAATTAGAGTGGGACACATTTCTCCATTTATAAAATAGCCATTTCCTTCACGAAATGCTTATGAAAAGTTGGTGCACAAAAGTGAAAAAAATGCAAAGAGTACTTTGAGTAGTGAAGCACTAACACTACTGCCACCTATTGGTAATGTGTCATCAGTAGTTTCCAAACACTTGGTAACATCTCATTTGACACTAGAACAAAGTTCACCTCAATAGCACACCAGGTAGACTGCCTGCAAAGCAGGGCGCAGGTCAGCTAGTAACCATTAAATACTATAATGTGTCACTGAGATTTTGGTAATAAGCGGTGGACAGATGGTGAAACTGTTTCAAGTTCACATGCATTCACTTGTTTCCCCTTTTCTTCACCTGTCATACATCGTGTAGGCCCAAGTGATAGTCGCGATTAAAAATTGAATCCGAAAGACCTGGCTGTCCTCATTTATCTAATTACATATCCCAATGTGAATTGTTGAGCATATTCCGTTTCTGCGAACGTCATTGAGGAGGGGAGTGTATTCTACACGATAAATGTATAACAGGTGATAGTTTCAGAAGATATACCGCACACTGAAATCACTTGCAATATATCCCTAAGCGGTATCAGTAAAGGAGAGATGACATATATACGTCACGGCCACCTTGCTATTTCGGCAACTAGGGTAATTGGCATGAAAATTACGTTCGGCCAATGTAACAAGTGTAAGTAATATTTGTGGCATCGACGAATAATGCATAATGTGACATATGGAGTTGGCATGCAAAATAGCGCGATTAAATATTGAAGAAAACTTGCATAACACTCTTGTTCCAAATGATGTACAACGACAGGAAAAGAATTGGACCGTTGACAGGAAGAGCTGTTGTAGAGCAGTCCAAGCCTTACATAATATGAAAGAAAGAGTTAAAGGATAAGATGAGCTGGAGAGGAAATTATTATAGGGATCAGGGTGGCTTTCTGGGGATCCTACGGAAGCTTGCGAAAGCCATGACAATACATTAAAGATCATATTACTTGAAACTAAATTACATCGCGCAACCTGCCCCTCACCGCCTAGCATTTCCACTGATACTTGATTAAGCAAGTGCCAAGAAATCCTCGCAGCGTCTTGACGATTGAATTTGTTGCTAGGGACAGTTGAAACTACCTATTTCTCGGCTCATACTATGCAAATCAATAAGTCTCCCCTCCAAACGCATAAGCACGCTGAGGAAAACAAAAGACAAGCTTAAAAAATAGTCTGTTAACGTACTAATGTTAGTTTCACACAGGCACCAGAGTTGCACTTCACTTCGACAGTGACATTCAGATCCAAACACCGAACCAAGAGAGGTTTATGAAATACTAACCTTCACACTTTTCGCAGATAACCCTCTTCTGTAATGCCAACTTCCTCACAGCACCTTTATACAGTTCTTCCAGGGAAACACTCAATTTATGAACTAGATTTCCACCTCTCCTTTCACGTCTAGGCCTGCCACCACTTAATCCTCCACCAAATATCATATCAAATATGTCCATAGGCGCAGAGAAACCCCCACCTCCCCCTTCCTTCAAAGCTTTCTCACCACCTCGATCATACAATTGCCTTTTCTCTGGATTTGAAAGGACTTCATATGCCTGTGAAATCTGCTTGAACTGCAAATGAAATAAGATTAGGGTGCGCATTAATTAAGGAGTCACAATCGGCCCCTAAAAATGTTTACTATAAATACTGTTCCAGACACACCAATCGACACTATTTGATTGATAAAAGCGCCAGAAGACACCATAATTTGTTACGATACTGCTCCAGGATAGGGAAATCAATACCTAGCTTTAAACAAAGAAATGCCCCTATGTGATGGCGACGAATGATTTGTCGATCCACCTTTTCGTCACCACATAAGATTTTCCGTCCTCATCAATCATTTAAATCAAAAATCATTGAAATGTACAGGTTAATAATTCACCAGCACAGGGCATGCAAATAGCACTTGAGCGCTCACCTCATACCCCTTGTGACTTGTTACGGAGAAAATATTATCCATTGACTTCAGAAAAATTTAATTATGGAATCAACAGACGCAAAAGAAAGGGTACATGGTCCGGAAGATAATAATTTTGGAGGCTCAGCTACAACATAATCTATGTCACATCCACGCTAGCTGACAACCCAACATTACCTTTTCACCTTCAGTAGGATTTTTATCTGGATGATACTTTAAGGCCAACTTTTTGTAGGCCTTCTTTAACTCCTCGGTAGTAGCATTTGGTTTGACACCAAGAATGTCGTAATATTTTGTATCCTTCACCATGTCGCCGATGAAAAACTGAAATAATGCAAATCAAGAGCTAAAACTACTTAAAATCACAGCCATTCACGGCAGCAATGATGGCCCTATGTAAAAAAAAAAGGCACTAACCTCCCGAAATAAGTGAAATTAATGCAGTAAAACGTGGAATGAAGAACAAATCCGGGGAGTATTTCGAACACTCCGATCTACGAATTAACACTGCCTCAATCTCTCGGCAATCCAACTGATCTAAGGTTCTCGAAGGTTCGGATCCGACGAGAAACTTTGAGAACGTGACGTCACTGTCGTCAAAACCAGAGACATCTACAGTTCAAAATACTAATCTGTTAAATTCGCAACAAGATTGCATTTATTAAAATACATTCAAATAACATTTTTATAGGTACATGCACATATTATAATATCGCCCGACTAAATAATTTCAAATACGAAATGATAGGGGAAAATAGTAACAAGAGCACAAAGTAGCTCCGCAACTAGAAGAGTAGGTAGGTACTAGAAGGTACAGGCATTGTCTCCAGACTTCGCACGTTGCCGGCGTGTTATGCCGTACAACCTTCTAGTATTGTCTCGAAGTAAAACAATCACAACACAGTCATTCTTTTGTAAAAAATTTTAATTTCAACAGAACATCATGTACCTGGTCATGTGATGGACAAAATACTATTTCTGTTACCCAATGTTTTATCCAATTCCAAAGACGCACGGCTTGTGTAAGTCACAAGCATACTGATTCATTCTGAATACAGTTACGCTTACTAAACAATGTTTGTACTCTCATGGTCTTGGATTAATTAGCTAATCAAATCCATTCAATTGCTGGGTCGAGGACATCATAAAACTAAGCCTTACAAACAAAATGACTAATAACACGTTGAGACTGAGGAAATTATATTTGTCAAATTCATTGTAAAAATAGAGGTTTTAGGTAACGTTCCAGAATTAATTTACATAATTTAAAAATTGATCATGTCTTATCAAGAAATGCATATACCAGCCAAAGCCACATTTGCCTAATGCAATGGTATACTAATATCTAGTTTCTAATTACAGTGCAATCGGTTCTGTACAAGAGTTCTGGCCATTGCAATCATCAATCTTCCAAAAAGAATGCTGACCCAAGGGCATTGACTGCTGTATTCTTGGCAGAAATGATGTCCTCAGTCCAGCATGGACTCTCAAACATCTGTATTCTACTCACGGATAGGTGGCCACAAACTTATTTGTCCGTTTCCTTCGAATGATAATTCATACAGTCACTTTTCATTGGTCAGGTAATAAAAGTGTAGGGTCTAGTGCTGCTTCCTATATAATCCACTTTTTCCTCACTCCTCACAAATGTTGTGCTTAACACCGCTCTCTCTTCGAACAACACACACCATTAAGGATCAAGTTAGATGATAATCCAGATTTGTTGCCACATAATGTAAAATTATAATCAACTTCTGCCAAAAACACGAATGAATCTTATTCATCTTGACCCTCCTCTGCATCTTCATGCTTCCTTTTCTTTCCACGAGGTGTTGCATCTGAAATAAAATTATACAAATAATGATTATGTAAGAAGCTAAGTCACATCTGGCTCAAAGCAGTTAGTAGCATGAAAACCACCTTCTTCCGAAGCAGTTGCTGGAGCAGTGGCCTCCTGTTGCTCATCCTCCGGCTCGTCATCATTGACATTGGCATATTCCTCTTCTTCCTCATCATCAAAGTCATCATCATCATCATCTTCTTCAACCCCCTCCCCGTCATAGTCCTCATTATCACTGTCATCCTACAAACAAGGCACAAGATTGATACAAAAACTACACATTACCAATTGGTTTTTGAGCAACTTCTAAGTCACATTAACCCTATTGGTGCATACATTGAAACAACACTCTTTCCAGATAAGTGTCAATTATTCAGAGAAAAATCAATTCTTACAGCAACAGGTTAAATGTAGCATCACATATGGATATGGTTCACCATTACTTCTGGAAAGATGGCACCGCAGCAAATGTGTGGGGGGCTAATGCAAACACCTAGGTGCTTTCCCACATATTGTGTGCAAGAGACAAGTTTTTCCAGGCATCCCCACACATCAAATAAAAGGGTTAAAAAATAATAATATTAATAAATGCAGTATGAAAGGTATTTGGTGATGATTTGAGTGAATGAGCCACTAGTTACTATTGTAAGCATGAATAACGGTGGCAACAAAAAGATGAGCTTCACACTTAATCTAACACCAGTCTATCATCCAACAAGGTGTCAGCAAGACTCATACCATAACATACATTGTGAATGTACCAAGTCACAAACTTCAGGGAGGGTTGAGTGCTTAAATGTCAAATTGATTTTGATCCTGATATAATTGACATGATTTAAAAAATAAGATGCAAATCGGAACCACATAATTTATTCCCAGAAGAGACAAAAATCAATAAACAATTCATGCATTATTTTAAACACACTGATTTCACTGTCAAGAAATCAAAATTCACTGTGAAAAATATTTGATAAAAAACTTACCGCAGGAGAATTAAAATAAAATTGCATGCATAGTTTCCTCTCTAAGTACACCAAAAGCAATTTGTATTAAAAGAAGTAGATTCAAATTAATGGACCCACAATTTACAGGAATAGTTGATTAGTCAATGCAACATACCTCCATTTTTGAAAATACTAGTTGGGCCATTTTTAGCTGTCTGACAGTTTAACCAGTCTGTCAGCATAAAATACATCAGCATATTAGAGATGACTACAAATCTATGTGACAACATAAAAACACTATTTTGAATTAACTAAATTTTGAATTGAACTATTTTGATAGCTTGATTAAGTGGAAGCCAAACAAAAAATTTGTGAGGGTACATACAGGAAGGCTATGTGTGTGCATGAAGAATGATCACTGATTATTATTGTTAGTTTTCTACCGGTGAAGACATTCTAAATGGACATTCTTCTCTCCCCCTAAATTACACACGATGTCCCTCTTCATCCCCTCATACCTCCCATCATTCTACCCAAGCTAACCATTCTTCTCCTCCCTCTTCCTCAACATTCTCCCCTCAACCACTTCTTTCAAAACACCATCCCCTTTTATTACCTTTTCCATCCACACCTTCTGCCTTCTCCTAATTTCATCTATCAACTTCTTCCCTCCCCTACCAATACTAGCACCTCATCGTTCGTCCTCCTTTCGACCCATTTTAATTTTTCAGATTACTGATTAGATAGACACATAGATATAACTTATTAGTCCTGTGTACTATATAGAATTGAGAGTAAATTAGGAACATTAAAGATGAAATAAATGATAGTAGAAACAATACAATTTTTCATCGATATCTGCAATCATCAACAGTCAACAAACCTAAGACTGGTTTGAGGCAGCCCTCCACTCGATTCTTCTATCGGCCAACCTCTTCATACTGACGTAACTCCTCTCTTTTACATCCTTCACAACCTGTTCCACATATCTCATACCCTGCCTTTTCTTTTCTTCCCGTTCACTTTTCCCCTCGACTATTGTCTTCACGAAGCCAAATCGTGTCTGAAGATATGGCCTATAAGTCATCCTGTCCTCTTTCTCGAGTTTTCAGAAGACAAATTGAAGGACTGCAAACTGGCTGTGAGAACCTTCACAGAGTTACCCACTGAAATTGTGCAATAGCACAAGTTCCTCACAGAAAAAATCATCACGGTAAGGGCGAATGATTTTTCCTCTGTGGAACTGTGGCTATTTTCAGAAGACTTTTCTCTTCTCTCCCACTCTTCTTATGACTTCCTGGTTTGTCACTCGGTCGATCCATTTTACCTTCATCGTTCTTCGGTAGTACCACATTTCAAATGCTTCCAGCCTTGACTTCTCTGCTGCTATTGCCCTGTGTTATGATGATGGGCAAGTGAAAACCAGTTCAATTATTTTTATAACATTGTTTCCTTGGTCTTTAATCAGTATAATTTACGGAGAATTCCACCAATGCAGGGCAGATACATTGTTAAGATCCTCATCTTTAAACATGCAGTTTTGTAAAGGTACTGGCCAAATATTTAATGATTGTTGGAAGGAATCATTTCTAGTGTTATCCCTCTTAATCAAAACTATGGCAGATTCCTGACATCAATCCTGTCAAAATGTTCCTGGTTAGGATCCAAAATATAAGCCAAGCTGTGTCAGGAGTGATATATTTCATTCAATTATAATACTGCATTTGGATACCGGTGTTGCCTGAGCAAATTATCCACAAGTTCTTCCCAAATTGAAAAATGTACTGTTTGTACAGCAGCTTTGTTGCACCTTGTCCAATTATCTTTAGAGCTTTATTACTGGAAGAAAGTCCACCATGCTGTTTATCATGTCAATGCTTGGTACCTTTCTGTACCAAATCCATTTTAGCCTTCTACTCTTTGCAAACATTTAACATTGTTCAGTTCTTAACACATTTATCCTCCCAAATATCAGCCACTCTCCATCGCACTTTAGTGGGAATTAAAAGGCAAATGTCATTTTCCCAGATTTTAATTTAAGTTGTGATGATATGTTATTGTTCTGGAAGTACTTAAGAAAAATATTACCTCTTACCAGGGCATAAAACAGGGGATTTTATTTGAGGACTAACACCTGATACTAAGGATACACTGGCCAATACAATGATCGAATGAATGCCTACTGTTATGTCAATGTCAAAATTTCATGAAGAACTTACACTTGATGCCTAAGTATTCATTATAACAATAAATGGGATATGGAGCAATTAAATATTATAGTAACAAACTGAGTTTGTCAAAGAGTTTTATAACTCAAAATCCATAGCAAAGTTTGAAGTATAGTTTTTATAGTTTTGAAAATCAATAAAATCTGATTTAAATAAAAAAATGTTTGAAATAAAAATCTTGATTCTTATCAAGCATGACTTCAACTGATAACATTATGTGGTAAACCATGCACGATTAACCTGTTTAATCCTCTACACGACTACCTTCACTCATGGTGATTATACCAATGATCATACACATTGAGCTCATGCCTCGGGCAAGGGCCTAACCACACCGGTTCTAGTTTCATCACCAAAGTTAAGCAATGTAGGGCCAGGACGGAGGTTGGATGGGTGACCCCCCTCCATACCGTGGTGCTCTTGTCCCCTGTCTGCAAGTGGCGGGCAGAGGTTAAATGTGGGTCGGGGCACAATGGATCTAAAGAGGCCCCCCAGTGCCAGAAGCGCCCTCCAGAAAGTGCCCCCCCCCCCTCCAATTTACATGCCTCGTACAACACACAAAATTCTCACGTAAAAGATCATGAACATGGTAATACGAATTTTGATTGCATTATTCTGTGCATGATCTCATGATATGAGCGCAACAATCCTATTTGTTTTTTGAGTTGGTAGAAGACGACTGAAATGAAAACTGTTTGTTCTCAGTTGTCTTCAATTAATCATGTATTGGGTAAAACAAGAGTTTATTACAGTACATCATATGGGTCTGCTTTAAATATGTAAAGTATTATGGTTATTCTTGCGACAAGCACCAAAATTGTTGAAAATAGCAAAAATAACAACTAGAATAGAAAAAAACGTATTAAAATAGATGTAATAACGGATTCATGGGCTCCCATGCCATTCAGGATTTCACATTATCATTGTTTGTTTGCACAAGAACCATAAGCTATGCAAAATTAAAACAAATACCACACATCTAACCTTTAAATAGTACACTTTCATACCCCAATAGATATTCCTACATACTTTGGGATAATTAAACTTATTGCACTCTCATGAATTCTAGTTGAATACATCAGGGAATGGTATGATCATGGTATGACTCACCTGTTGCTTAAAACATGACACTAACCGGAAATGAAATATCAATACAGTAGACTCTCGGTAATACGAAGTCAGCAGGACTGGAAAATCACCACTTCGTAATTTTCAACATTTTCAATAAATCGTGAAAAAGATTTTTTCTTTGTTTTCTCTAACGTTTGCTGTCTTTGGCAACATTGTGTAACTTTTTTTGGTCATCGCTCATTGTTAAATATTCCTTCCCCTTTTTCTGGCTAAGGTTTTCACGGTGTTCTGAAGATTGTAGAAAGGTTTCGGGAATATTCTGCATCGTCAATTCTGATGAAATGGCCGCTGTCAGAGGCCGATGAAACCTTGAGGCGGCCGCTGCTTTTCAATTCTTGGAAATTTTAAGGGAAGCAATTGAAATTTCTAAGAGGCCCAACAATATGAATAGAGAGGATAGCTACACACTCTCCAGCATGTGGAAGCGACAATTCACACGAACATTAACAGCCAATCAGCGAGCAGCGGCCACCTCAGAACATGAGTATAAATACGCATCAACTTCAAAGCATTTATCACTTCAGCCTGGCCTGAGGACGCCCACAGTAGAGTGAGTGAAACTTTGCCATTTTATCAGAATGACAACGTGGAAGAATCCCAAAAGCCTTCTACAATCAGTTCTTCTTCTGGGCAACCCCCAGGGTTGCCCAGAAGAAGAGGAAGGGTGTGCATAAACAAAGGGTGCTGCATCCCTGACCCTCCCCATTCCACTCAGCACCTGGAGCGATTTCAATCAGCCACTGCCACGCACCCCCCAGGGTTGCCCAGAAGAAGAGAACGTCACATGTTCCATAATGCCATCCACCTCCTCACTTTCCCTCCCCCCTTCAAGCTCAGCAAGACAAAGATGTGCCCACAACTGGGATCTTCCCTCTCCACAACTGGTCTCTTCCCCCCATGCTCCACAAACCCAAACTCCCTGGCCATCATAATCCTTACCCCCACCATCACAACCCTCTCAAATTTCCTAACAGCATCACCCACCCTCACTCACCCTGTCCGTGCTACAAAGATTTTGCTACGGACAACCCCTTCATGGAGCTAGGAGTGCTCGCCTTAACACGTTCACTGTGGCCTGGGACCCTGGCGTGGGATAGGGGAAGAGAGGGGCAACAATACTATGTATTTTTCTAAAGATTTGCTGGCGCTCGGAAAACCCAGGAAACTCCCACCCATCTCTGTTTATTGCCGCTGCCTTTGTTTGTGCCTGTCTGTGATACGTACGCGCCAGTCGTGTGTCACTGATTCCCCAGCCCTGCGCACACTATGAGAAAAGGGAAGGGGGATCCTTTGGAAAGAGTAGTAATTGCTCTCAGAAAAAAGTATTGTCTGCATTTTGCCCGGCTAGGGCACGGTCGCTCATCCACCTACTGGTACCAACGCAAGCGCTGCCTCCCGTGCTATGCCAATTATTGCCGGAAAGGCAAAGAAAGGAAAGCAGCGCAATCTGCCACACCAAAAGTGCACCAGTTTTGCTTGGACTGCCAGGAAATTCCTGTCATGTGCCTGTCCTGCTTCAATGCCCATGATTAGATTTAGGATTTCAGATGAAAGGCAAATGTTTTATTAAAATACGTTTGAAATTTTTTGATTAAATCTTTAAATGTTATGGTCCATAAGCTTATTAGTCAATTATCTCATTTTGTACGTTTGTTATCTCAATTCTATGGGCCAAATATTTGTACCTAAACATTCTCATTATTTTTTACAAAGTTGATCTATGTATTACTGTATTGAATATTGTCTATCCTTTTGTATAAAATTAATAAAAAAGTGAAAAAACAGAAACAGAAAACAAAAGATAAACATTATATTTTGGATATAATACGCAAATATATAAATTTGTTTGTGACCCACCGGTGGGCCACACCGCCCACGCTGAAAAAAGTTTCAGGAGGGGTGGCGTGACCCACTGGTGGGTCACACTAAGTGTCACATAGAAGTCTATTATTTGAACTGTGACTAACCTCTGGGTGAAGTCACTTGAGAAGTTCTCGATTCCTACTCTCACAATACTCCTCGCATGTTACGATAATTCAAAGAATTTTATGACGGAGGTGCTAGATGCATTTGCGTGACCCACCGGTGGGCCACGCCACAGTGAACGTGTTAAAGGACAAGGTAGGAATCACAGGAAATCTTGAAATGCCACAATTCCAGGCACACAGCAGCGAGCATGGCATGTGCCGTCACACATCAAGAGAGAACAGTGTACATTATGAAAATGCTGTTGACCGTTACAACAAAAAAATAACCACTCTATAGGATAAATAATGGCATTAACTAGGACTTCCACATTACTCACGTTCTAAATGGTACGTGGAATTGCATGCGGAAAATGATGGGGAGAGACTGGTATGTGAGGGAGATTAATGCACTACTATTCACGCATTTCATTTTTGATGCACCACTATCGGCAACACTGTTTTGTTAGGTGTCTACGCAGTGAAAAATAGTTTTGATGATGCTGGTTTTGCTGATTCGCTGAGGTTTGTAAAAATGAATCCCATTTGTTCTTGGGGATCGGGACCGAAGTTCGCAATTTCCAAAAATTTGTATTTTCGAATATTGCCATGTATTTACCATGACTTTTTGTTGGGACTGCTTGGTATAATCAAAACTTCATATTATCCTGCTTCATATAATCTAGAGTCTACTGTATTCCGATCAGCATGTACATCAAAGGGTGAACTAGGTAAACACCTCTCGTTAGCAGATATTGCTCCACTCATCATTGTGTCTTGTATTTCATAATCTTGTCTGGTGAGATTTTGCAGAGTACTAAATGGATCCTACACCTTTCTTACAAAACCACAATAGACCACACAGTCCTGTATTCACACAGTTCATCTTACCTTAGCATAGCTTGACCTAAAACATCCCAGTCCACAAGTAACAGCTCTACTTCACTCCAGATTAACTCTGTCTCTACAAAGCTTTGCTTCAAGATATTATAAGAAATAACATACACTGCATACTTAGTTTCATCAATTATGTAAATTAAATCACATAATAAGCAATTATGACCAATGAAACAGCCACGAAAGTAGAAATTTCCCACCAATGGATATGTACTATTACAGATGAACCCCACTTTACAATTCATTCATTCCCACAGTTGCTCATTAAGGGGGAGTTCAGAAGAGGAGCTTAAAGTACCCATTACAATCTATAAATGAAGTTACATTCACAAAAATTTTCTTATATATCTTTCCAAAAGAATTTAATATCCTTAGACATTTTCAGACAGAGAAGGACTTTGTGGTTAAAAGCAAAGGTATCGACTCTCATTCCTACATCGAGAATGACACTGCCATCGGACTTGTTTTCCTGGCGAAGAAGGCATCAAGCTCCAACGGCTTCCTTGTCGTGATAAATCTCATGGTTGTATGAATGACCGTTCATTAAACCAGAAGCAAATTTAACACTTCTTACATGCATAGGATCTTCAGCTTAAATTTTTTTTGCTGCATCAAAATCAGCGCTAGCAGAGTCTCAGTGGATCTTCATGCAGTGTCAACGGGGTGCCATTTACCATACTTTTTGAAGCCAAATCGGATAGAGTTTGTAAAATAAAAAGACCCGGTTTTTTCCATTCTTCAATCCATCAATTAGTTCGAGTTATAAGCGACAAAAAACTGACGTTTTTAACCCTGATGGCCACGGAGTATCAAAAGAGAACTGTACATTATGAAAAATACTGTTGACCATTAAAACAAAAAATCTCATTCTTGCCACTTCTTATCTCCTGATAATTTAACCACATAGCTTCCAATGAATGCAAGCTTCATGTTGACTGTGTAACAAGCAAAACTCTGGGGCCCTCTACTTTGTATTTATATTATTTTCCCAACTCCGTATTTCCAGCACAATTTTTGGCATCATGACAATAGAGTGATGTCATGGTTTTATACATGATATGGTCGGAAGTTTCACTCTGTGGGACTCCTTCAAACAACATCACTTATTATTGCTGTAGTAAATCCAGGGTTCACTTGTAATAGTTTGACCACTGCACATCCTTTCAGCACAAAATTAAGGCAACTTAACAGGCATACCTATAGTTATTTGTGCAGACTGGAGAGAACAAACAATACTTGGACAATGCCATTTCCAATGGCCAACTACCTTGGTGGCAAGACTTTCCATAATATTACCATAATATTCAATGGCGTGTATAATAGTGCTTTGGAAACAGGTTTACCTTCAAATCAGGATCATATACTTTTCCTAAATCATATTCATCATTCTTTACGGAAGAATCTCCATCCGAATCATCATAAACACTGGAGGAACCTGTTGGATTTAAAATAAATATTAAGTAGTGCGACGAAAATAATTACAATAAAAACAACTCTCCACTATCTGTGTGCAAATAGGTGGTTATAACTAAATGGCTAATCTTAAACCAATTGTATTTAAGATTGTAGCCTCAATCCAAAATTAATTATACATACAAACAAACTATATATTTAAAAAATCCAAAGGTTAAAGTTACTAAATTTAACCTTGAACATCATATTCTTAAATAGTAAGTTGACAACTTTAAGCTTTGACTGTAGGAGAGAAATGAAAAAAAAATATACCAGGAAGTGTTGTTATCAAGTATAAACATATACGTATTCAAATTGCAAAAGAACTTATATAACCCTTGAGAATCATAAGGATAGGAAGAAGTCATTGCAACTCCAATGGAACTGACATTCATGTTGGGACTTTCAGCCAAAAGGGTGAAACAAGATGCATCAGTCATCAGTCCCTGCTTTTGGAATAATTCTGCTGTAAGATAATCACCCTGGATCTAATGGAAGCAATAGAGACACTAGGAAAGCACATGCACGACAACAGCATGCTAAATGCAACAAACATAAACATCACACACTTTTCATGGAAACTGCCATCCATTCAGGTTGAATGAAAAAAGGGGTTTATGATTTATTGATGAATTCATGCATTTTTCACTTTCATGAAAATAGAGAGCCAAGACCTCGCTTCCTTCTTCAGAGTGAAGGACACTTCCAAGGCAATGAAAACTCATTTGCCAGAGGCTATGTAACCACTATGCACGACAGGAGCACAATCAAGAGGCTGAATGTGACATTCGTCAATTTCCTTTTTGGCCAGATGTATTTTTACTCAGCAGCCAATGAGAAATGCCCAATGAATGCTGCATCTTCCGTGTGTCACCGCGTCGTCGTTGATGGGACAACAGTTCCGGCCGCACTCCAGCAGACATCTCCAGGTCGAAGTTTTTGATGCCATTCTTTGGCTGCTGTTGTTTTATAGGCTGTCGCGTGAAGTGACTCCTCTGTGATTGGTCGGTTGACAATTCGCATTTCTCGACCAATGGGGTGCAAGTGAGGGTTGAAAAGTCTATTCCAGGCATTGTGGAGATTATAGCCGTCTTCTCATTTGAAATTTTGAGGATGTTTGCTGATTTCTATTGCCTCTCGGATAATCCTGGGGAAATAGCGTGATCTACTGGTGATACCTTGGTGTCTTCGAAGTTGAGGCTGTGACCTGGTTCCAACCACGTATGCTCTGCCATAGTAGAAAGTGTCTGTTTTTCACAGTTATTCACAATCCTTCTGTGCTCTTGTCGGTGGCACTTCACAGCTCTTCCTGTCTGCCCAATGTAGGACATCCCGCAGCTGCAATCGATGTCGTAGACTCCTTCGTAGGCATGGGGGTAATGTGGTCCTTAGGTCTGGGAAGGACTTCTGTCTTCTCCACACAGTTAAAGCGGGTGATAACATCATACTTCCAGTGGAGTCTGGCGATCGATCTTGTCTGTGGTGTCTGCCACACATGGTATTGTGGCATGAACCGCTGGTTTTTGGCTTTTCCATAGTCGTCTTGTATCCCAGAAATGTCCTCCTTTTTTCACGGTCTTTTTAAGGAGCAAATCTCTCAGGTATCCCTTCATCTCTAAGGCATTAACCAAATACTGTTTTTTGATGGGAAGTGAGAGTTGATCAGATATGGAGTAAGTTCTGTGCACCAAGGCTAAGATGAGCGTCGCCTTCTAGGTGGGGTGGTGATGAGAGATGGCATGCAGGTAGCGTGCCGTCAGCGTGTGAGTTGTCTTTAGATGGACCCCATGGCCATGTTTGCCATTGGATTTCTTCATCACCAACATGCCCACAACAAGTAGGCTGCCATTCTTTTCCACTTCCATAGTAAATTGGATGCAGTTGTGCTGATTATTCAGATGTCCCAGGAAAATATTCAGTTCATGTTCTCCATGTGGCCAAATTAATGTGTCATCCACATATCAGATACGCAGATGGCAGGCTTTTTCGGGCATGAGTTTAGTGCCAAGTTCTCAAATTCCTCCATAAATATGTCAGCAATAACAGGTGAAAGTGGGGAGCCCACTGCAGTGCCTTCAGTCTATTCGTAGTAATGATCGTTCCGCAAAAAGTAAGAGTTTCTGAGGCAACGCTCCGCAAGCATTGGGAAATCCTTTGCTGGTGAGTTTCCAATTATCTTGATATAATCACTGAATGGGGAAAATTAAGACTAATATAAATTCAAGATCCTACAAATTCCATAAAAAGGCAGTCTTTGCACGGTCTACCTTCAAAGGGGCCAGCAGAAAAGGGTCAAACAGGATTTTTAAATTAAATTACACACAAAATGCTAATGCGCAAATTTAACCATTTCTACAGCCAACAAAAAAGCTATGTGATTCACAATACTTCTTAATACCCAAGGGCTTCATTCAAAGTATTTAGCAACTTTCAAGGCTCCTGGCAACAAACCTTCCCATGTTGCCATCTATTCCACACACATGCTAAATTAAATCCTTCAATGTGTAGTTAAGCTCTTACTCAATAGATATTCCTCTAATGCATATTAAAATACTATCTATCAAGACTGGTGGATATTTGAGGATGCCAGGATAGATCCCTGGGAATCTCCAGGTTCGCAAAAAAGATGTTTTTAACTTCAAATCCACTACACAAGTTTTCAGACGATTCATGACTCAATAGTAAAGTTTTTCAAATATCTTTTAAAGGCAGACGCCACAGGTGCAGTTCCCAAGAGTCTGGAAGAAAACACTTTTATAATGTGTGCCGATGGATGCATATTTAAAAATACCAGGGAAAATTCCAATGGATTGAGGAATAAATTACATCCGAAAGGAAAGATGCAACTGCATCAGCGCCTGGTTTAATCATGGGATGCAGGATGGATGCAGAAATGTTTAATCTTTGTGCTAATTCATCTCGCTTCATGTGTGGATTTCGGTCCACTTCTTCGAGAACTTCAATCTTTTCTGCAGTTCTAATCCGCTTCACCACTCGTTTTCTATGTCAAATGAAATTAAACTGCCCTTGCAATCGTAACACGTGCAATACGAACAAGTGTCCGCTCACTAACTATGCGCATAGTGCTGCACAGGGCAACAGGGCCAACGTGAGGAGCTCGGGGTGGGGGATAATCAGGGCTTCTCATTGACAGCAGTAATATTGGCTACTGTACGACCAATGACAGTTTTCATACCGGACAGGGCGAAACTTAAAATAGCGACCCAAAACCCGTGCCACTAAATATTCTCCTCTATTCAGAATCGCCAACCGTGATATTATGAGGCTGAGAATATTACCACGAAATAATTGCAACCCACATTCAAACACTCCCGGTGAACGGCTGCGTATTGTTTTTCACCAAGTCACGAAAATTGAGAAATGCAAATGGATGATTGGTCAAGGGTCGATAATAATAAACTAAGATGTAAATTCGGTGGTTTACACAACTTAAAAAGGTCTTGCGGGTTGCTTTATGGCAAGTAATTGAACGTGTTAACCAAATTATTTTACCTGTATTTCATGTCATGTGAGCTCTACAGGTGAAATTTTAATGTCTATATGGTCTTTGGGAATTTCTTTTGCCTTAAATATCATGCATTGCGCTTATACACTACTAATAGAAATACATTAGTACCCTAGTATGTAATATCTGTTGGGTTGGGTTAGGTGGGTTTACAGTCTTCCAAAAAGGAAATAGAATTGGTAAGTACTCAAATATTGAATTTTGATGTTTCATAATACTGCCTATGTTACAGCTTTACTGCTCCAGTTCTCATTCTGAATTGGCTTTATTATAGTACACACATGAAAAAGGTTCATTTGTGCATAGCTTATGTTCATCCAGAAGAAATTCAACCGCGAGTAAATAATTGCTTGAAACAAAATCCAGCCTTTTCTTCCACCAGGAATAACTAATTTCCTGCCTCGGGTAGCTTATTTTATCTGACCCAACTTCTACTCATTATCAACCACACTTTCACAGTCTAGTACACCATACACCGGTGCTTGAATATTACAACAGATGATCAGCAACCAAACCTACATCACATGGCATAAATATGAAACAAACAACAAAGACCATATTAAATTAATTTTTGCATACCCCGAATTTCAAACTAATACCCAGCATGACTAATGTACATTCTAGCCTGCGATGTGCCATAAAGACAAGGCATGGCAAGTCTCCAGCTGTCAAACTGAAGTTTCCATAAAACATGCTTTGGAGAAATAACACGTGTAAAGAGGCGAGCGCCTCTAGAAGGTATTACAAACTTGGCACCATGAGTGTGCTGTACCAAAGGAATTTAGCAATGATTTATCAACCCTCAGCCAGACATCACACAGACAGGAAAAAAAACAATGCAATGACTTAAAAGCGGAGAAAAATTCATGTTCAAAGAATTAGAACTAGAAATTAGAGGATTTAAAGAATTTCCTCCTATTAATTGGCTACATTGTCAAAATGTTGTCATGTGAAAAGTTAGTCAAATATCCAAATAGTCAAATGTTCCAAATCCAAATGCAACCATATTGGAAGCATAATCCAGTTTGGCTTAAATGGTTATGTTCTAACTACACCTACATTTTTGGATTGTTTATGTTAATAAGACAACATTGATATTCACACAAGAAATTCAGGACACAACCTGTTGAAGTAGGATTTGCAACTAAATAAGTCACTGTGGCTAACATGCATGCATGCACATGGGGGAGATAGCAAGCTTTGTATTTTAGGTGGCTATAAATATATTTACTCAAAATAACTCTTGAATTTTCGTGAATGAAATGGACAGTAAGATTAGGCAGTAAGCTAGACTTTACAAAATAACAAAATATTATGGTCCAAATACTAATTGACTGAGACAAATTGCAGACTATGACTAAGTTAACATAATATTCTTGAGATCATATTGACAAAGAAACAAATCTAAATGACATTCCATAATTAAACCATAACTTACTGGACTCTTCACTGTCAGACTCGTCTTCATTCCCATTCACCTCCTCCTCATCTGAGGTCATTTCTTTGTCATCCCTGTCCAACCTTAAACAAATATTATCACATTAAAAATACTCCAGAACAACTCACACTTCATGAAACCCAATGCAAATGCACTAAATACATAAGAAAAAAACTACATACTAACTTTTACAACCTTACTAGCAGGTAAAATTTACTCCAAAAGGGCACAAACCCACATTAACAGAAAACACTAACATTTACAATCTTAATAGCAGGTCAACTTTACTCCTATGCAGTTATTGTAACAAATCTAGTTCACACAATGAGACAACAGATAGAGAAACCTTATTTCATTGCAGTTACTTCAGGCAAAGGGAATGGAGAATACTGAACTACATGGCAAAGTGATACATACCCATCCAGATAGGTGAGGCTGGGAAGGAGCTCAAATACCTTTTCCTTATAACACTCGATTTTATTGGCAAAAAGGTCCAAACATTTCAAGTGCTTAAATTCTTGCTAAAATGAAAAAAAAAACATATAACACATAAATCACAATATTACGTATATTACAGTAACATTCCTTTCTTTTATGTACTCACGAGAGGTTCTAATGCTTCGAAATCCGAAATTCTGTTTCCACCAAGATTAATATATACAAGTTTTGGACTTCCGTGGAGGTGATAAAGACCGCCTGAAATTCTGTTGTCACTGAGTTCAATCTACGCCCAGAAATAAAGAGAAAAGATGATCGATACAAGTTCCGTAAACCATAATGAAAGACAGTAAGAACGCTAAACCGTGATACCATGATTATTTCACCAATGACTGCATATGGCACAAAAATAATAGGAAACTACGTTAAGATGTTAGGAAAGACACACAAGGCACAAATAAAATTACAAACCTTAGTCAAATTCGGTAAGACCGGGAAACCCCTCAAACTTATGAGACCAACATTGATGAGACTTAAGGTTCTGAGGTTGCTAAATTCGTCCGTTAGACCAACGATGCTCGTACTTCTGCAGTTATCCAAATTTAATTCCAAAACCTGTAACGAAAATAATATTATTTTCATTGGCATGTCAGCAGGTGTTTCCATAGCATGACAGGTCTTACTATTCAAACTTCCACATTACCACTTTTAATCATTCTCACAGGTGATAAATAGTAGAAAGTGAAGCATGGTGTAAGTGCCAAACAGTTACGCTGTTGACTACATTAAATTCTTTAACTGTATTCAAAGAAAACCACCATAAATAACTACGTCACAGGCGGTTCAAATGAAATCGTACTTATATCATTTCGCATATTTGCGACCAGGAATGTCGCCATGGTCGCAACACATTTATATCGCCTTGCTTCATTTAATCATAAACAGCAGTGCGAAGTTTTCGAACGATGGAGACGCGCGCTCGGGTTCACCTTTAGCGCTACCATGCAAGATGGCCGACACTTCAGAATCGGTTAATTAAAATAGCGGAGAGGGATCCCTCACTAAGATAATTGGCTCTATGATGATGGTGCCTCTACTTTCCGCTATAATATCCCCGAAAGCCTTAGCTGTCAGTGTTCTCAGCTTGAACTACAACCGCGTAAGACATACTATTCAGCGCCGCTCCCGGCCGAAGTTTGATAATTGCTCAACTTGAAGACAAAATTGAAGAAACTGTGTATTCAGTCAAACCTTATTTCATAAAATAGCGGTATAATTCCCAAAATTGCTTCTTCGATCGCTACGCAAATAACTTTTCAAAGTGGCGACCAAATTATATTCAACATGGCGTCGTGGACGGCATCAAAGAAAATTTGTCTTCACCACAAATAAGCTGCCGAGACAAACAGTGACCGCAAAAAAACGTGATCAATTCTTGGAAAAGAACGAAACGGGAAATTCTTGACCTCTAAGACAATGAATTCGCAAATTTAAGCGCCTACTTATGATAAGAACACGCTTTTGCGACGCTTTGTTTACTAACGACACAAACGCATTATTCCGCGTTACTTCCAGCACTAGGACCACATTAACACAGCTGTATTATCATCAAACATATACTATTCCCGAAATGTAAATAACCACACAAATAGAGAAGACATTAGCATGATATTATGTGCCTGTCACTACAACTGGCGTCTCATGACACTTTTGCATGCCACTTAACTAGTGTCAGGTAGCCACTTCGTTACTTTATTGAAGTACCTCCATCACCGTAAATGCATTAGCTAAACCGTTCAGAGGGACTACTTCAGGATTCTTGCATCTAGGAGTTCTTATTAAAACAGTCAACCATATTAACAATTTTCTTCATTTTCTCCCATTAAAAATGGTACCTTCGGCTATTAATTTTTACTCTTAACTTGCGATAAAAACGATGATAGTACTCACGCTGCCAGGGGGTTGGCCCCGCCTCTCAAGTTCTATCCTTTTCTCCATGCCGTTCTCCAGGTCCCAGATGCGGCACGCGAGATCAGACAAGCCTACTAAGTCAACACCTCACTTCCACCTCAACTCCTGATTCTGGACCGGGTATGACGGACAGACACCACAACGTATTCGCGGCGGTCTCATTGAAGGCCTAGAGGGGTCTCCACAATAACACAGCCCCAGAGGCGGGAAATGGAAGACGAGTCCGGAACTACTTTCGAAGTAGCCAATGAAAGCTTTTCTCAGAAAACACGCTCAACGCCACCTGCGGGGTAAATGAGGAAATGCACCCTAATTTCAGATGGATTTTGCTAGATCCCAAGATTGAGTGATTGTGTCTCGGAGGAATAATCTGTACGATAAGTGCGCCTTCTGGCCGTTAGAGTACGGGTAAAGAACGCACGGGCTGGGAAAGATAGTGCTAGTGAACGATAGATTAGTGTTCCTCCTTCGGTCAGGCACGTAGCCAGGCGGGGGGGAGCTTCAGCCCCCCCGAAATATTTTCCAAGCGATTTTGTTGTTATGATTTTAACTGGGCATGATAATCCGGATTACACTGCATATAATTGAAGTACTAAGTGTCTTGAAATGTGATCACTAGTTTGATGCATGTGAGGATTGCTCATTTCAATTTGATATGAAGGTATACGTATGCGTTGAACTTCTATTCTGAGGCCGGTCAGATTAAGTGCAATTCATATCAAGGTAAGCAGTGAAATTTAGCAGTGAGAAGAGATAGGAATGGGCACCGTGAAAGTAAATACCAATCACTGAAAATTAAGGGAAGACATTTGTAACATGTCGGCACCGAACGGGCAAGGCTGATTTGAAGTTAGCCTGCACTAGATTGTGTCTCGGTTAGCCACCCCCCCCCCCTCTCGAAGCACCACATCTGCATCTACACGATACCCTGCAAGCCACCGCGAGGGTGTGTTGCAGGGGGTGAAGATCACCAAGCATGCACTACTAACATGCAAACAAGCAACTCTAGGGTCTGATGCAACTAGATTGTTGGTATCTTTTGTGTTTAAGGGGTTAATACATACATCATACACTACAGGCTACTCAAAAATATTTCACCTACCTATCCCTTTGCTATGCTGCCTGTTCTGTTCTCATATAGTACGGGGGAAAAATGCCATTTTGAATGTATCGGTACGACAATCTAGCTCTCTAATCTTATTTATCTGGTCGAATCTAGCATAATACGCTGGGGTTTTTAACATGTGACTAATATCTTCAGTTAAGCTATCCGATTGAAATTTCTCTAATAGATTTAATCTGTACTTTAACCTACGCTCTGATAATGATTCCCACCCTAATTCTTGTATTAATTCTGAAACACTACTCAACCTATCGTAACACCTTTTGACGAACCTAGCTGCTCTACGCTGCACACTGTCTAGTTCTCTAATCAAACCTAATTCATTAGGATCCCATACACTGGCTGCATACTCAAGGTGGGGCCTAACTAGGGAAAAGTAGCATCCCTCTTTTGTCTTCTCATCACATTTCCCAAGTACTCTCTTTATAAATCCTAGCTTTATCTTCGCTCGGCCGCATATTTCCCTTATGTGTCTTCCCCACGATAAATCTTTAGTGATTGTTACACCTAAATATCTTACGGTTTCAACGTTTTCGATCTTCGTGTTATTAATTCTATAGGATCGCTCTATTGAATTATTCCTCGTAAATTATTTTTCAATGGACATCTACATCTACACGATACCCTGCAAGCCACCGCGAGGGTGTGTGGCAGGGTTGAAGATCACCAAGCATGCACTACTAACATGCAAACTAGC
Source organism: Platycnemis pennipes (assembly GCA_933228895.1). NCBI lineage: Eukaryota > Metazoa > Arthropoda > Insecta > Odonata > Platycnemididae > Platycnemis > Platycnemis pennipes. The sequence continues at coordinate 170,618,330 of OW121847.1, forward strand.
AACTATATTGTCTCATGCAACTTGATTGTTAGTATCTATAGTATTTAAGGGGTAAGACATGCATCATGCACTACAGAATACTCTAAAATATTTCACCTACCTATCCTTTGCTATGCTGCCTATTCTGTTCTCTTATAGTACGGAGGAAAAAGGCCATTTTGAATCTATCGGTACGACAATCTATCTCTCTAATCTTATTTATGTAGTCGAATCTATCATAATACGCTGGTGTTTTTAATATGTGCCTAACATCTTTAATAAAGCTATCCGATTGAAATTTTTCTAATACATTTAATCTGTACCTTAACTTACACTCTGATGATGATTCCCACCCTAATTCTTGTATTAATTCTGAAACGCTACTCAACTTATCGTAACAACTTTTAACGAACCTAGCTGCTCTACGCTGCACACTGGTTGCATATTCAAGGTGGGGCTCTTTCCACGAGCTACAATGGGGTCGTTTACCATGTTTTTATTGCCGAATCTGATAGTTTGTAAAATAAAAATACCTAAATATTTCCGTTCTTCGATCCATCAATTAGTTCTCGAGTTATAAGCAACGAAAAACTGATGTTTTTAACCATTTCGGAAAAATAGATGTGCAAAGAACTTGTACGTCGTCCAATCACAACTGAGACCGCGAAGCTCCTTCGCCTTATCACAATGGGGGCCACACAATTGAAGCGGTTGCGACAGGATATCTTCAGGCAGTCCTCCCAACCCCAATTCCGCTCCCTACCCGTTCTTCCTCAACACAGTCAAGGACGGGAGGTTGATGACGTAGGAATCCTTAAGGCGAATGGTGAGTGGCCTATGGTGTGAATCTCCCCTGCCGAGATGGAACCACAGTCGATGACTGTCAGCGCTCCATGACACTAACTAAGTGACCTGACGATTCCCAAATATGGCCTTGGTCTCCCCTCGGACACCGGCTGCACCCTCCCCTACATCGCCCATACCCTTGCCCCACTCCTAACATTGCAACATCGCAGCAGTTTTACAATGTCTCGCTCGGACTGCGTCTAGCCAGAATATCTCGCCTCGGCTGCCTCTGGCGTGAACCGGCAACCCACCCACCCTTTTCCTTTTCTGTGGGAACTGGGAAGCCGTCGCAAGCATTGGTCATTATTCTTTATTCATCGTTTTCTGCAATATATTTTTCACTATTTGTATCGGAAGAAGACTGCATGATGACTGGCGAAAAGATAGTCCTAAAAATAGAGCAATGCGGCGAAAGCCTCGAATCCCAAGGATGTTCATCAGAAGCCACTGGGTAGCCTCGAAAACAATCCACATCGCTCTTACTAAATGAAAAATATTCTACAGCACCTGGTAAGGTAGGAAATAAGACGAGTTCAAGAGGTCGGCAGGAGAGAAATTAGGAATTTTCTTTCCAGCAGCGCATCACACATCACCATTGCTATGATAACATTTATCATAGTTTTTTAACAGACTAAAGGTAGGATTTCACAAAGCATCTCCATTCACTGTCAACCCCCTCATCTCGGCGTATTTTTTTTGCATCCGCACCACTTTCCAACACCCCTCATCTGACATGCTTCACAACCCTCTTCTCCTTTTTCCAAGCATTCCACCCTCAAGAGCTATCTTCAACATCCTCTCGCCACCTATTACCTACTCGCCCCAGTGACATGCTTTGTCTTATCCTGATTTCCAAATATCTTCCCTCCCCCAATGTCCACTGAATCCGCTTTAATTTTCTTTTCGCTCCGTCCTACGAAGATGACGGCACGAAAGATGTCTGAATCACTTTTCAGGTGGCGAGCCTGAATGGTATGTTATAACATACTAATGTGTGCTAAATACTTGCTTCTATCTTCTATACTGAAGTGTCATACGTTAAGTTACTTCAGGACGGATTTCAAAAAGGAGTCCGTGTTCTGTTCCCTCTGTAAAAGAGCGCAGCTTATTCTAGGCAAAATTGGAATAAAATACTAATCAACAGAGTAAAAAAGGCTTCAGTTGGGCATTCCTTGATATTAAATCGGCTGTAACAGAACTCGAGTGACATGCAGAATAGTAAAACGGGTAGTAGAGAGTAGAGTGATAGGAGCAAAGTTCTCACGCGGATCATATTCCGGCCAGAATAATTGGACCCGATGGAATATTACGCCCTGCATTCGATGCTTGCAGAAACCCCTTGACCTGCTCAGAAGGGGCTGCGGGGATATGTTCTACTCGTAGCAAAATTCAATAAAAAACTTTCACAACTAATTACTGTCAGGAGTAAAACCTGGATGTTTTCACATAAAAGCTTGGCCAGTAACAGCAGCAGAATAGAGAACATTGGAAGCGATGGAAATGAGTGGTGTTGTAGAAGATTAATGAAGATCAAATGTACAGACTGAAATACGAATAAAGAAGTTGTACGAAGAGTTGGGGAAAGACGTTTTCTGTAGATGATTTGCATTAGGAGATAATCTCATCGGACATACTATAATAATAATAATAATAAAATGTCTTTATTGGGGCGAGATTGAGACAAAACTGTCCCTTCTGCCATCTAACCCCTCGTCAAAATAAATATATAAAAGAAATAGTGGTCAATACTTAAAACAATTACAATCTGAGGTCAAAAAAAAAAAGAGCTATCCTTGGCCTTCCGTGGTAATTCTATCCGTCTACTATTGCTTCAATGATTGTCATCATTGAAGGAATTGAAGCCATTGAAGCCATTCAATGATATGCCTCATAGTAGGAGGCATAACAGCCTCCTGATGACAATCATTGAAGGAATAGTAGACGGATAGAATTACCACGGAAGGCCAAGGATAGATCATCGTGAGCAAATAAATGGATACGCTAAGGTAAGAAAGATGAGGGAGTAAAGAGGTTCGTTGAGAAGAGTGCAGATTGTAGTGCTACAGCATAGGTACCAATTTTCGGATTGATGGCTGCTAGTGACTTAGGAGTAATTCGGTGCATTAACATGAATTTCCTATTCTTGAGCCAACATTGCCGGTTGTATCATGTAATTGAAAGTTTAAACATTTTATAGATGGCAATAATAAATGTACTTTAACACTATTAAAACTTTTATTTCCGGTTCTCTTATTTCCATAGATCGGAAAAGTCGGGGGTCAATTATTTCGGGAAGCAAAGCTTTATTATACAATTAAAGAAATTTGTTCTCCATGCGATTCTTCCAGAATTCACCATTCCGGAAGATTATTTGGATTTTGCAGTCCATAGGAGTCCACACCATAAAATTACAAAAGGAATATCGGGAAACATGTAATTGTCCCTGAATTTCGTAGTAATAATTATGGTTTAAAACCATTGGTTTTCTTGAGTTTAAGATCCTCATCCAAGCAAAAACACTTTATTTCCTCAGCTGCCTGTTTTAATGTCATATGTTCCGACAGGGGTAAAAGTGGCTCTGGAAAGGTGGGGGGACGACAGTGGGATAACACTATCAGTGCAGATGACTCACACGAGTGAGTCATGGCTGTGCGCTTTACAGGGGCGGATGACTCACCATGTGAGTCAAGAGTAAAACATACTTTAAATATTAGATGACACACTTCGCCTGCAGCAGTCATTTTTTTATTATATACCGGCTTTACCTGTGACCTAAAAATTAACCTAGAGCAATTAGTTTGAAATTCAGTTCATTTTTAGTTCTCGTGGAGTAACAATTTAACAAGCTTGTTCCGAATTATTATCTTTTTTTACCAATACAAAAATAAGAGTTACCCTTTAATGTGCGTCCTTTTTACTCTTTATTATTAAAAGTTCCAAAGTCAGGTTGGCAATGGTTGTTTTCATGGTGTATAAGACGTTTTTTCTTATTGATAATCGCCATTGATCGCCAAGAACTAATTTTCAAGAAGTTCCATTGCCTCTCTTACCGTATTTGTTTGAAAATGCTTGTGCTGTTTTGTGTTTTGGAAGCATTTCTGTTGTAAGAAAGTATTATAATGGGAAAGTTGAAATTATTTGTGGATCTGCATGAATAGATGACCGATGGTCCCCAATTTTCGTCATCACGTGGTCGGACACAAGGAAATTTCGTAGAGAGAGGAGCATGGGAAAAGGAAATCACCGTAAAATTGAAATTTAACTTCTGCAGCAGTAAGTAAAATGAAGTGTAATTGGCATTTGAGCCATTAATTCACTGGTATAATCACCATAATACAAGGGAGAAGACTAAATGTTGTTCATCTTTACATCATGTAAATATTTAGTTAGATGATTCCATTGCATCGACATCACGCACTGGGCCAAAACGTCACAAAAGCGAATTTTGCGGAGACCTGGAAGTGCGATGTTTGTCAGAAGACATTATCCGCGACACCTTGGATATGTATTAAGAAGAAGACGTCACATAGTAATGAGGTTTGGAGCTTTGCCTGAGACAATAGTTGGGCAGAAGCAGGTAATGAAATGATCATTCCTCACCCCGAAACATTTACATCAGAGACTGCTGTCGCGCTCTCACAATTAGTTTGGTCGGAAAACAGACAAAATTTTTCACGTATTCCCTTCACTGGGAACCCTGCACTAAAAGTAGCAAATCCAGGTCAGAATCGATTTAGTTACTTTCTTTGATGTCAAACGATGAGTTTTTTGATTTGATTATAAGAGTTATAAGTGCCAATGCACTGATAATGCTTTCAAAAAGTCCATTACCTCGTGCAAGAAATTCTGAATGGCAGAATTTGACAAAAAATGAATTTTAAGTATTTCTGGGTTTGCTTTACCTTATGGGGAATGTACGACTAAAAAGCATCCCAAGCTAACGGAAATCAAATTGTATGATTTTCCCATATTCTACCAAAATATGTCACGGGATCATTTTTTGGTTATACTGAGGGGAATGCATTTTTGCCGGAATCCGAAGGAGTTTTAACCAAAACCTTCTGATTAATGCTATAAAATTCGTCCTATTATTGATTTATTTTCAAGAAACACGAGTGAAATTTATTATCCTGGGAAAAATATGAGTTTAGACGAATCGATGGTTCTTTGGAGATGACACCTAATTTTCAGGCAATATATAAAAAGTAGCAGGCAGAAGTATGGATTGAAATTATATATGTTGAATGGATCTTCAGGATTAGTTAAAAATTTTTGTGCCTGCACTGGGGCACAAGACAACTGTGAGATACAAGAGATCTATTTCTTGCTGAAAGTTTATGAAGGGGCTTTAACATTTGGCATTCTTGTACGCAGTCCTAAAAATACGCGATGTCGTATTGAAGTACTCATCAGTTTCCTTCTCCAGACATGTCTTGAGTGACTCCATTCTTACTTCTTCCTGTATCTTCTCTGCACTCTGGTGAGCACTAGAATTCCTGTGCCTGAAGATTTTCTTGCGAATAGAGGTACACTGCTTTTCCTTTTTTATCGGTATGTTAAGGGGTTAATTATTGGGTGGGTGGGACATTCTAATTGCTACACGTATTTCTTTTAAGTTTTATATAGATTTAATTTGTGAATAAAATTTTAGTGTGTCCTACCTCAGAAGCTGAAAAACTATTAATAGTACAGCATCAGACATGCCAGTGGATTTTTATGAAGTACATTTTGGATCTTTTTAATTAAATATAGCTGCATATGGTACATCTGATTTTACCGTAAGACGTAAGGTCCTGTTAACGAGTAAAACAATACAATGAGCATACACGACAATAAACGATGCTTGTAAATTAATGCTTCAAAGATGTCATTGTTGAATGCTTATAAAGTAGAAGCGCTATCTGCCGGATGACGCAAAAAATGACACTTCTTGAGTTCTTGCAGAAAAATGGTACGATTTTTGCTCTTTTAACTTTCCTTATAAAATTAACATCGAATCAACGACTGTTGCTTACGCCTCTTTGCTCTCCAAAATCTCCAGATGTTGCAGCGTTTGCAGCAGCAAGAAAATCACCATTGTCCTTCAGTTTTTCAGCTTTGTTTCAGCTTTGCTTCGTAACTATCAGCAGCGGTCTTCATTTTTTTGCTATTGCTTCTTTAAAAATACTACAGGATTCCGAGTTTCCTGTGCTTTGAAGACGTCATTTCTCTTTGTGTGATTGGGTTTTGGATCATTTTGTGACACGAACACGACTGACACAACAGGATAGCAGAGAGCCTATTGTTTGTCACTGTCTGGTTTTAAAACAAATCGTGCAGTACTCGGGGATGAGTGCAGATAATTCTAGAGAGGAAAAATTTCCTGAGCATCGCGTGCACAGTGCGTTTTCTCATTTTCAAGACAATAACATGGGAGTGAGGGGACGCCGTTCCCCCGCGTCCCCGGCCCCTTGGCGAAGATGGCGTATTTTGAGGAAGTGGGGGGACGCCGTCCACCCGCGTCCCCCCGCACTTTTACCCCTGTGTTCCGATGATATTGGACATTTTACTTCAATGATGCTGCATCAAATGTTTTTCCATCAGGCGAGGCTGCTAGGAAACAGTGTCCGGGATCAACAAAAAGGCCACATGGAAACTCTGCTACCCGTTAACTCCTCATATTTCTTAATCGCATAAATTCATTTAGGCTACCGTATCTCATTGTATCATTTTCAGATGACTGGGCATAAAACTTTTCTTTTCTTTGTCTTTTCACTAGTGATTTTCCCTTCTCCTACAAATAACACCAAAATTTGATTACGTCAATCTATTCTGTCTTTCATCAAACCATTGCTCACATTCGGTTTGGACCCGCGTCTCTCTCTCTATTGCTTCTATTGACCCCTCAACCGTCAATTTCTTTATCAGCTCTTCGATTTCTACATTCATTTCCTATTGGTCCATGTCCAATTTCTTACAGAACTCTCCATAATCCTTAGTTTCTTTTGCCTCATAAATTTCCCTAACTTTCCTCTTAGGCTTTTTTGCAAGACACCTCCTAGTTGACTGTTAGCGTTTAGGCCTTCGCTCGCCAAGTCTGTGTATACTTTTGAAAGGGCTTCTTCCACATATCATTTTCTACGCAGAATAATTCCACCCTGGTCCCAGCTGAAAATAAAGCCCCTGCACCCTGCACACGATGAGCATACAAACTACTTTTTCCGCGGTTCACTTGCTTGCCTCCCATAAACTTAGCCACTAACGACAAAATTCTCCGCCAGATTACTAGTGTCAATCATGGCTAGCATAATTGATTTCCATACCTAGGGTTTTAATAATTCGTTGACTCTTTCCAGGGCACCCATCTCCTTGTTGTTGAAAATGTTTTCCCTCCCCTCCTGATCATTGCAGTTATATACTTTGCAATTCGAGTGCTGTTGAATACGCGAAGCGGCCCGTTTTTTAGATCCTCAACTAGTGAGTTGCAGCCATATTTTTCTTTTACTTTCTTTTGTTAGAAATAGTTTCAATTCAGGGTGTTCATCCAGAATTTTGAAGATGGATTTAATAGCGTAGAGCAGCTAGGTTCGTCAAAAGATGTTACGATAGGTTGAGTAGTGTATCAGAATTAATACAAGAATTAGGGTGGGAATCATTATCAGAGCGTAGATTAAAGTTCAGATTAAATCTATTGCAGAAATTTCAATCGGATAGCTTTACTGAAGATGTTAGGCACATATTAAAAACACCAGCGTATTATGCTAGATTCGACCAGATAAATAAGATTAGAGAGATAGATTGTCGTACAGATAGATTCAAAATGGCATTTTTCCCCCGTACTATAAGAGAACAGAATAGGCAGCATAGGAAAGGTATAGGTAGGGGAAATATTTTAGAGTATTCTGTAGTGCATGATGCATGTATTAACCCCTCAAATACTATAGATACTAACAATCTAGTTGCATGAGACCCTTTAGTTGTTTGCTTGCATGTTAGTAGTGCATGCTTGGTGACCTTCACCCCCTGCCACACACCCTCGCGGTGGCTTGCAGGGTATCGTGTAGATGTAGATGTTGTATAACATGTAACCTCGTGACTAGAACAATCACTTTTCTTAACCAGTTTCCCACATGGAACGGATTCACGCACCTTTTCAAAAGCACTCGAATCACCACTGCCTACGCGGAAATGGTTTTGAAAGAAAAGTAATTGCATCTCCTCGCTCTATCGAAATGCCTGAACAGACATGTCAGCTTCCATGCCACGTGATGATCCACTTATGGTGACCAACAACTATATTTGAAGAAAATAAGGGAGATTTCCATATTCTTGACCAAAAATAAGGGAGATTTAGAACACGGCAAAATTTCATAACAAAAAAGAAAAAATCTATGCAGTTCTTGTAAACAAAATTAAAAAGAACTTTATTTTATACTTTGAGAAGGCCTAAATATATTTTGCCGCAGATTTTGCTTCATAAAATAGTTTGCCATCACTTTTTTTTAGTGTTATTAGATTTAAAATTCAATTTACATTTTGTTATGATTACCGGGGGTTTTACTAATTATATAATTAGTAATTACAAAAAAAAACAAAAATAATGCAGGAATATAGGACGTGGCGATTCCAGGCTGAAGATAACTCTCTCAGAAAGTACCACGGTTTACTCATCGGATTTAATTGGAACAAACATTGCGTCTCTTGCAATGTAAAATAATATCGCTAACAATTAAATGACTTTTAGAAAAGTGACGGATACATTTTCGCATTCCTCATGTATATTAAGATGAAACTGATGAAACCACTATCTAAACATACTGTGGTGAAACAGTCAAATCAGCCATGGACAACAATTATACTTAAATCTTAAATGTTTAATCTGTTCCGGTGAGGCTAGGTCATTAGCAGAAACACGTATTTTTCTGAGAATCGGTTTGATGAAAACAAAAAAACGTACAAAATCTGAAGAATTGGTTCATTGTAGTCGTCCTCAACCAAATAATTACTTCGCTTGCCATTTCCTGAGACTCCCGGCAGACCTTTTCTTTCGTTTTGCAGATGAGAATAGACCACGTCTTTCTTACTTCGAGGATGGCTTTTTCTGGCAGTTTCCATGATAGTCTTTTTTTCAGAGATAATTTAAATCGAAGAAATTAATTGTAAATTATTTCTTGACTCACTGAATGTAGAAAAATTTCTTGAAAGATTTACGCAAATATTAGGCAATTGGAAATAGCTCTCGATACGAAAAGTCGAGACGGACTGAGAGCAACGAAGAGGGACGCATAAACTTGCGACATCCTGCGCGCTGTCCTCTTCTCAGCAAAAACACAAGGTTGCAAGATTTGTCTTTCGTTCGTCCCTCCCCTTAAACGCCTCCAGCAGCATGGCCCTCATCCCTCCAGCGGCATCTCTCCCTCCCCTCCCTCATCGCTCCTCGGGTGCTTCGTAATGGTTCCATGATTTCGCCGCAAGTGACGCTCCTAGCAGCGCGTTTTTAGCGACTTCTAATTATTCTAATTACTAGTTATTACCTTCTCGTAATATTATTTAGAAAATTGGAATTGATTAGTGAAGAAACTCGAAAACTTCGTAGTTTTTCGATTTTTATAAATAACAACGCATTCTGCCATTTTGGTAATTTTTTATCATGTTTTTTAATTTTTTGCAAAATGTAAAAAGCAAAAAAGAATTTCATTGGCCAAAAAAAGTTGATGGTGAAAGATTCATGTCGATAACTTTATTTGCCTAGCTGCGAGAAGAAAAACCGTTTCAGGGGCAGTCACCATTGGCCTTAAGGCTGCTCTATACCTCCTTTTGAAGGCCGTTGCAGATGCTAGGTAAACGTGGCTATGACTTTATCGTGGTAGCTGGCATCTTGGGCATTTTTCCCATTGTAGCAGGATTGTTTCTTTACTGAAGTGAAATGGATTTTTTTAAGGTTTATTTGTTACCTTATAAAAAGTAGCCAAAATTTCCATTTTTTGTCTATATTCAGCGGCTATTCGTGAAGCTTAGAATACGAAACGAAGATTTTGCTTACACTCTTTTTAATGCTTCATCTACCCATTCAAATAACAACTGTCGATGCTGTTTCTATGGCTAGGCCACAATAGCATTGACCGTGGAGCACGAATCGCGTTTTTAAACCAGAGGTGTGCGGGACATCCTACCAAAGATTTCTACCTTTGGCGGTCTACCCCCACTCCTGCCCTAAAGCGTTCTTAGTTTACAAAAATCGAGAAGGCTCGGTCAATCAGTGAGCGCTTGGGTTACAGAGCAGTGTCAGGTTACCCCTCGGCCTCGGCGGTAACATATCTCAGTTGGGTCGAGGAGGAAAGCCCGCCGGAAATTTCCTTATGGAAAAGGCCAAAGGCAGGTAGAAGGACATCGAGGAGGAGAAAATATATCCTCTAATGGAAGTTAGGGAAGATGCCAGAGAATAATGTCAACGGGGATCGGGTTGGTGTGATGGCTAGAGTACTGGCCTCCCACCCAGAGGGTCCGGGTTCGATTCCCGGCAGTGGCGGATTGTTCAGTGGAAATCTGGTCCCCAAGTCCTAGTGGAGGGCATTTCAAGTTCAGCACTCCGTCCGTCGGATGGGACGTTAAGCCGTGGTCCCCTTGGCGCCTTTCGTTAACAGTAGGCTAATGCCGACGCCGGGTTTCTCTCCGCCCTTCCTCTGTTCCCTTAAATCTCCTACCATTGTCCAATTACCCACCTATTCTAAATGGCGCAAATGACTCAGCTGTCGGTTGCCTCCCCTGAATAACCAACCAGTAATGTTGACTCAATATTTTGTTACATATCACAATTTTTTTAGCATTACTCATATATTTACGTTATTTTCTTTGGTAATTTATTTCTTATCATGTGTTTGGGGAGCATCAAAAGTGAGATTCGTACTTTTGCGGAGGAGTCAAGAATGATGAGGTGAATTTTGTGCTTCACCTAAAAGAATAGGATTGTTCACCAAATTTTATTATTTTAGATTTTGATATTTCATACTTAGGCAGGAATAATCATACCATTATCGCGACCTTTTCTTTGTTAAAACGCTATAAAACACGTTTTAAATTGGGAAATTTTGGAATGCGCCAAAAAAGCACGACTGCCATCTTGAACGCGCTTGTGACATCGCAAGCCCTCACCTGCCGAGAGTATTAAAACCTTATATCTATATCTACGACATACCCTGCAAGCCACCTCGAGGGTGTGTGGCAGGGAGTGCATCCACACCAGGAACAAAGACACAAACAAAAATGAATACTACACCTTTAAAAGTAATTGGGGAAAAAAGAAGAAAACCTACCAAATCCCAATCATGTAGGACACACCCATGAATACCATGCATGCCTTGAAACCCGACACCAATTTCATAGATACTCATGCATGCAAAAAAAGGCATTTCATGCAAGTCACACGTTGATTTGAACATTAGGGGTTTACCCTTAGGGGTAAACTTATTTCTAGAGCGTTTATAGCTCTATCGAGGCGGCAATATTAATTAGTGATATGCAGAAAAAGATAAAATATGCAGGGAGAAACGACAGAAGAAGAATGTGCGTGCAACGCAAAAGGGAAATTCATTAAATGGTTCTTTGTCCCGCAATGGCACGTCGTGGAGTACGCCCTGTAAAGAGTTCCCTTATTGTGGAAAAGAATAGACGTTAGCTGCTCCACGCAAATTACCTGCTCGCACTCTGAAGGTAGCTCGCCTGGTCCCCCGAAATCTCTGATCTATTCCAAAGGACAGGGGTAATGAATTTTGTCTGCGAGTCATTATTAACAACAAACCACAAAAGCCTAAGGTGTAATTAGGAATTCTCAGGGAAATTTAAAGCATTATTCACATACAGCAGTAGCGCCAATGTCATTCTATGCGAAATGTCATTCTATTGTAAAATGTCTTAATCGTCCAGATAGTGATCTCTATTTCACTTTGATGAACTACATAAGGGATACTAATGCATGTTTTTAGCATACTAAAACACTAAAAAAAGTTGTGCAGATCCTTTTATTGTAGTGCCAAGGTATTTTGACACCACCTGCAACACTTACCGTTAGCAGCTGGACAGTCTTATCAGTCGACTAGCTACTTTTTTCTTCGTCGACGGTCTGTTTTACAGTGTAAGCTTTCTTTTATTAACTTTGTGCTCCGGGTATATCCTGCAATGCACATAATTCAATGTCCCCTCTCTTTCTAGCATAAGGCGTTATGGTAAGGACAGCCGCAACCAGTTTTCGAGGACCGTTTCCGGCCTTTTTCCGCTCTGTCCGTGTTTATATATCACTCAACTACGGGATAACTATTCAAGATAGAGACTTGCGGTTTCCTTTATTTGATTCAGAAGATGTCGTTCCACATAACGATTGGAAAGAAAAAGTTAGCGAGGTTAGCGAAAAAATCAAGCTGAACTTTGGCTTATTAAAACGTGCTTCGAAAACAGAAATTCAAAAATCGGAAAAAATCAAGATGTAGCGACATCTTTTTTCTACAAGTACCTTTGAGCACATAGGCCAGAATTAGTTTCCAGAGCCTCTATCATCAAATCGGTGGACCCCTGCACGCCGAAAATCGAAGTTATTCGGGTGGCTGTTGAGGCGTACTAGGTCGTTATGAATTTTATCCTCCCCAGCGCTGACCCAGCGGCATAAGGCGGAGGGGGGGGGGGGGGGTTTGGTCGTCCATTCGCCGATTTCAGTACCCGCTCAAGGCTTTCTACTGCCTTGGTTCATCAACTGTGTTTCTATGAATTCGTGAGGATCCTTTTGGACCCGTATTCGAATTGGAAATAAGCTAACCTGGGTATTTACAGGGTGTCTCGTGGTGGCCTAGTGGGTGGAGCACTGAGCTACCGACCGGAGTGTCTCGGGTTCAAGGGGCTTTCTGGACGCCCCCCCCTGCCTAAAATCCTCGTGATTCGATTTTCTGCGAGTCAGAACTTCGTAGGAAATCGCAGGTGGCCCAGTGAAAGTAAGTGGACCCCGTACCCTGAATGTGTGAATTTCACTCGCCAATGGCTTAGTACGGGGTGAGCTCTACTCTCACCTATCAAATACCAACCTTCGGGTTGAACACCGGGAATTAGAGGGGAATTTTGGGTACTAATCTAGAATTTAGAAGAATTTTCTGAAATTTTCTTATAGGCAAGAGAAAATTTTTTAATATCATTTTTGAATCATTTAGTGAGAAAATTCAGTTATAATTTATTGAAATCCGTTTACACTCGCTTAAGAACAAGAAATTACGCATTTTGTAGTAATTTTGTCAAGTTTTTATATTGCAACATTACAGAAGAAAGAGTGAAGTGGTTGCGTCAATACTACGGAAGTAGCACTCAGGAGAGCCGATGAAACATATACGAATGTAGCACACGAAAAATACAGAAACAAAAAAAACATCAAAAGCGGAACACTCACATTTAAAACAGTTGAAGCTTTCGACTGCCTCTGCAGTCTTCGTCAGCCGGAGGAGAAGTTAAATTTCACCTGCCATTACCTTTTATTTATTTAATTGCCTTCATCATTACTCTGGTTTTTTACAGCTTCGTCGGACGCTAGCCACCGTGTCTCAAGATTTCCTTGGATAATTTATGAAAGCACTATCATATTGTGGTAATCACTCACTCGTATTGCTTATTTAGGACTTCTTAATGCGAAATTAAAATGCAAATTAGTTTTCCTGTTACCGTCTTAGCCAACTAGCGGAAACTAAAAGGATTCCTCGGCTACAATAATTCTGTCTTTTTTTAGCCTCAGATGTGGGCGTAGGCATTAAATACTTTTCAACTATATTTTCCATGCGCATTCAATATTATTTCCTGTTAATTGGTTTAAATTCATAGGCGTTGAAATGGGAATATGTTTCTCCAAATGTGGACATTGCATCAAACATTTGCGCGTAACGATAACAAAAACACAACGCAGGAGGTACTTGAACCCGGAATGTTTTGGTTTCTTAGCCGATACGTTCTTTACCCTGCTTCAACGGCCGGTTCTTATTGATTACTAGAACTTGTAAACTGCTGTAAAATTTAATGCAGCATCATGCTGTCGGAGCGATGTTCAAAATTTATAGCTTTCGTTAACCCATTTATGCCGAGAACTTTTTTTTTTCAAAACAGTGATTTTTCTTGCAGTTTCTACATCATTACCTTATCCTGATTACCGGGAAAAAATTTTATTTAAATTTTGATGGTGGTTAACGACCTTTTCGGATTATAGCCGCTTTCAAGGGTCGAGAAAATACCTTCGAGAAAAATTGGAATTACGTAAGGAAAATTTTTATTCAGCCATGGAATTATTTTAAGACAGAAATATTGACAAAATTAGATTGAAATATAAAATTATTATTCTTTATCCAAGATAAAAACTTTTAATTGTTGTAACTGAATGAGGATGAGACATGTTACATGGAATTTATCTTTGGTGATACAGTGAAAAACACGCATCATGAAGTATCGTACCTTTAGACTTGCTTTAGACCGCCTTGCTTTCTTCCGCTCTGCACACCATCTTCTCGCTTGGACGGTCACAATTGGAATCCCATCATGGCCCTCCCATGCTGGGCTTTGAATTCGGGAGGATAAATTCCGAGGGCCGTGTATTTTAGGTGCCACGCCGTATTTCTGTTGTACTACTGCTCGGTGGAATGCAAGAGAGTGCAGCGCAAGCCCTTTCCCCCGGCTTGAAATCCAACCCATGGAAACATCTAGTAGCCACTTTATTATAGGCATATACCACTTTTTCCCTCAATTCCAAATTCCCCCGATCCCAATTCTGTCATTAGATACGTTGTTATATGCATCACATCAACACCTCCGATACTCTTATTACAGTGCAAAAAATAACCAATGGCTGATCAACTTTTATTTTGATTATCACCAAAACAGAATAGCGCTGAGAATATTAATAATATTTTTATTTGTTCGACGGACATTACATAGAATGTATATAGCAGGGGCCTTCTGAGAGGCCTGTTGGTGTAGATCTTGGTGAATCAGTGGTTTTTCAGTTGTAATACAGAAAATTTTTCTCAGGATATCCTTATATATCCACAATTTTGAGCAGGGAAAACATATAGGTCGTTAGATAGCATGCAGAAGACAGGATTGTCCTTCCATGCGACTGCGATCAAGTTATCCATTTTATCAACTACGAATTCGAAGGAACCCCTCGATCTTTTAGTCATGGTAGTTTAATCTGGAAATGAACTACTTTCAATCTATTTACCCCGACTTCTTGTTGCCATGCCTCTCCGTTGCATTTCTGACATGAGCTTAGCGTTCGCAAGGAAATTATAAAAAAAAAGAAAACGGTATCCGGAGAAAATTTTTCTGTATTACAACTGAAAACTGAAAAACCACTGATTCACCGAGACCTCAGGCCCCTTGCTTCGGCGACTTCCGTATAAATCTGCGTGAGGACAGTAGCCTTGTCGCAGCGCAAGCACACATGCCTCACTTCAGTGACTCCTTTTTATTATGTGCTGTGTAATGGACGGCCGTCAATTATTATAAATTACCAGTTAATCGAACCACTGTATCTATAACGTTTTTGTTGAGAAAAAGTTGGAGAGAATCGAGCGGATGAACTATTTTGGAGATTGTGGCAGCATTTTTCTGACAAACATGAGCATTTGGACAAGTATGGCAGGGCAGGTGACCAGATTCCCATTTCCTCACCGTTGTTTTGGATTTTGTGCTGCATCTCGTTGTCGGTTCAGGGCCAACGATTTCGTTGGTATCCTCTTCATTTCCTTCACAGCCAACACCGTTATCCAAAATGACCAGCTCCCCTTGTGCTTGGAGTTGGCGTCGGTTGAAATTGTTGGAGTTATTACATTCTTCATCCTCAGAGACTTAATCAGTTACCTCATCATAGTCGACTGAAGCACTGATAGAAACATTTGCACCAGAAAGAGGAATTTGGGTGTCGTCATGCTCCAATGCCTCTACTATCCCGGAAACTCTCATAGAAACTGTTCTGTGGTTATGAAATTGATTTCAGTTACTAATTCGGAATGGATCTAACGAATAACACCTAAACGAGGCTTTAGATAGAAATGAAAATAAAAGTCACCGGTAGGAGTAAGTGTGAAAAATGTAACTTGAGCCTAAAATCGCATCTATACATACATGTACTGAATAAATATCATAGAAAGCGTATTCATAAATATTAGTAGCCCATTTGAGGTACTCGGCGATAAAAACGGGGAAAATTGCAGGGTCGTCACCGACCCACCATTTGTACCAAAAGCAGTAACACTGCCACGAATCAAAACAATACCATTAAATTTCATGAATGTATATCCTCGTATGTTAGCAACTCTTAGACATTAAAAAATCGCATGTAAAACTGTTACATTTAAGGCTTCATACGATTTTGTGGCACGAGATCATCACTCCTTTTCCATTACGAATGTGAACGTCCACACCAGAGAATGTCGTTGAAATGAATGCGATCTAAGCCTTTCTCAAAAACATTTTCCATGCACTTAAATTGCTGCATTTGGAAAATTTAGATTGTCGATTTCTTTTTCTGAATGGGTTGAAAACGACCCGTTCTGGATAAATGGGTTAACTGATGTGTATATTTCATCCTCTATTGTGGTAAGTGCACAACGGCTTATTAAACATTGCGGAAATCCTGTAACGTCAGAAGATACGTTTTGCGGTTAAATTAAGCCGCAGATCATAACCACTGTACTTATGTTTGAGTACCTTTCTCGATGACATAGGTCGTGTCGGCTTACTTTGATAACCTTAAACTGTTGTCAGTAATCATTATAGAGCGGAAAAGTTTCTAAGCATTTACAAACATGACAAAAAAGTCACAAATCAATGATAGTGGCAGGTCATCCCGAGTTCCGTCACATTTTCACAATAGAAAAATTAGGGGCAGAATCACGTATCTTTTCATGGTGTGGGTAACGTTATCGAAAAATGCACGAATTCATTTTGAAGCGCATTTAGCGCAGTCATCACAGTAACCGTCCAAATTTTATTCCAATTCAGATTGGTTATTTAAAACGTATGATAATTTATAGCAATGAAGGATTGGTAACACGTTTGCTTTCTTAAGCGAAATTTAAAAGCTAGTAAATATTCACTTAAGTAACTTAGAGATCAATGATGAAATGTAAAATATCTCTTTAACATTGCACGGTGGTATTTTGCATTCCATTATTATTTAAAAATATTTCGAGAGCGTTTTTTTTGCGACGAGGAGTCTACATCTACATATTACCCTGCAAGCCACCATAAAGGTGGATGGCAGGGGGTGAATTCTCACCAAACATGCACTACACACGATGCATAAAAAAGGGTTGGTATAATATACTAAAGGAGTTATGTGACTTACGTAATTAGCACCAGAAGAGTATATTAAATGATATTATTATACATGTAAATTAAGTACCACATTATTAGATAGATAGATAGATTGAAATAGTGGTGGAGTTCCTCACAACGGAGGCCCTGAGGCACTTAGAACCACATTATTAAGTTAATTCACCGGGCTTATCCTCAATCACCATGGTTTGCGGTCGACATAGATTGCGTAATAGATCGAGGGATCATGTTGTACACAATACAGTGGATCGAGATATACGGGATGTAATTGAAGCGTAGAGATTTCCAACGTGGGTTCACGCAGGTGTGTCCTAACGCTGTAGCTACGCAACTTCATCTGCACACACCTTTCACGGAAGTGACTGAGTCAGTGTTTCGCTGTATTTCGACCAGTATATTGCAGTTTCTCTTTCGATTCTCACAAACCGTGCCTATATGCTAAAGGTATGGTCAAAACTGACAGAGGGCGCCAATTCGGATGCTGGTTTGCATGACGCGCTTCCTCCACTGCGCAATATGTAACTTTGAAGTTTTTACTGGAGTGAATGAACTATACAGTGTTACGGATATCATTTTTGCATGTTTTTTCTCTTGTGGAATATATGGAACGCTATGGAAATATGGAACGCTAATTCTGGAAGAACATTATTGTAACTTTCCATTTTTCTAGCGCGCATCCCTACAACAGATCGAATGATAAAACGCTATTGCATGAAATTACCAATGACGATAACGCAATTTCCCACATGATGGAGTTCCGTGAACGACCCTAGACATCTAATCTATGCATTGTACGAACACTAGAAATAGAAAATTACAAATTTCAGAAATTGCACTGAATTACAAGGTGTATTCGAAAAGTAAGGACCGATTGCGTATATTCTAATGTTGTAGGCTTAGAACAAAGTTGCTTGAATGCTATGCCATCTATTGATTGCACTGGGGAACAATTTTTTGTCAAATTTCTGTTGAGTTAGATTTTTCAGCTGAGTAAAATAGGCATGCTGATTTCAAAACTGTCTATCACGTCAAGTTTTCTCTCTACAGCTTAAGGCTCCGCTGGATCGAGGCTGATTTGTTAGGAGCACTGTTCACCCTCCTGAGGCAAACTTCCCATGGCTGGTGAGGGATGAGAGTTGTGGAGAAAATTTCAGCGGATCCAATCCAGAGACACCAGCACGAGTGATACCAGAGCTGAAGTTTCAAAAAGCTTATGATTCTCACCACTGCAAAAATGAAATTGAACGCTCTAGTGCATTCCTTTGGAGACTAGAAAACGTTCGCCCAAAAATAAACGCAAATAACCGCGTAAAGAGCTCCTTGGTGCCATAAAATGACCCTTCGCCCTACACCCAACCACAGTCCGGGAGGCGGGGTAGTTGCAGCCATGCGACTCCAGCCGTGGGTCGTCGGTGGCCTCGAAGAGACAATAATCCTGTGTGGTACGCATGCTGTCTCCGTTAAAAGCGTACGTATTCATCAGTATGCGATGTCAAGTTGGTAAGAGGAAAAACGCCCGTGGTACACCCGAAGAAAGTAGTCTTTCAGTAACTCCTAGACCTTTACTACACGTGATAAATTGCTAATTTTTTCCGCGATTTCTTCAAATTGTAATACTTGTAGGCTCTTTTCAATGTTTGTATCTCGAAAATCTCAATAGCGGAGTGGATACGGCTACGATCCATTCCACACACTTGCCGCCCCGTTGCAGGTAATGAATTGAACTATTTGTAATTACACCATATGGAGACTATTAAACTAACAAGTATCAAAAATCAATCGAACGAGAGCGTAAAAGGCACTGCGTTGAGAGGGTGGAGGCATTTCAAACAGCAAAAAGATCTCGCAAGTCGTGGCACATGCGCCACGCCCTCTCTCTGGCTGCCGCTTGTCGAGTTTTTCCAAATTAGTGAGCACTATCAACTGTGTCCACGATCGAATTAAACATCCACAAAAATTATTATTTTATTATGCGCCCGCACTAAAATACTGGAACATCAGAATGTTTTTTGTAGTGCAGGCCCAATAGCCTACTTGTATAATTGCGGGCCTGGCCTAAAGTAGGATTTTTATCGAAAATTGGACGTTATGTTTATTATGAAAACCTTGAAATCCTAATTATTCACGTAGGTATATCCGGTAGAATGTTCACTAATAAGTAATTCTACAACTAGGTATAATAATTTAATTGATTATATGAACTATACCTACAGTACCTACTTTTTGTAGTAGATTGCAGTAAAAAAACAAACAAATAATTCCAGAAGAAAAGAAATTTCATAAGCACTTAATTTTGATTCCCTGAATTTCTGTTTTTAATGAACTGCTCGTTCTGAAAAATCGCGAAACCACTAAACCAATACATCGTTATATAAATAATAATGATGTTTATTCTGTTAAACCTAAATTATTGCAAAAACAAATTCAAGACACTATTTAATTGAAAAAAATATTTTTTGAATTAACATCCTGGATAAATATTTTGTACACCAATTAACAATTAAATCTAACTTTTCCCTAGCTTCTCACTATTACGAGCTAATTGATTAATACTAATTAATGTCTTTATCTGAATCGAAAAACAAATCTCGTTCCACATTCATAATAAGTAGATTGGACAGAGTATCTTGAGTGATCGTTCATCTACCACGTCCACTGTTTGGACCACAACCTCCCCGATATTCTCAACGAACCTCCCCCTATTTCAGCCGCCTAGCCATCAAGCCAGCGATGGGGCCCCACATGACGACAGCGTGCTTCACATTGGCGAGTGATTGACGCCCAAAATAGATAATTCTACCGCAAAAGCAAGAGAAAAGGGAAGGACTAGTAATTACCTCCCTCAACCCCGGTTTATTTGGAAGTGGACTGATTAATTAAATCGCCTGTTTGCGAGAGTAAGACTTTATTTCTGTGACTCATAGAAGGGTATTAATGTTCCATTGTTTTAATTATTATTCTTCATCTCATTTCATTCATTCACCTCATGAAGGGGCTGTATTCACGATTTAAATGCCTCATCCCTCGTCTATTAACTCATCCATTCATTAGTTATTAGAAGCAGGGGCGGATTCAGCATCAAATTTGGGGGGGGTCATGACCTGGGTCCGGGGAGTATGGAATACACCCCCCCCCCGCCTATCCTTCCCCCCTCCGGGAGAGAGGGACGTTCTCCCGTGTAATTTTTTTTAATACCCAATTTTTACGCATTTTGGAGCCTGAAATTTCATTTGTATTCTTAGCAAATAATGAAATTGAGCAATTTTAGACATTTAAGAAGCTTCACAATGGAGAAGAAATAAATAGCCTACTTGAAGTTTAAAATAATTATAAAATATTAATGTTTCATTCAACAGAAAATGTGAAAACATTTCATTGGAAAAGGTTTACAGTGATGATAAGCACATACATAAAAGTTAAAAACTATCTGTTTAATTAGGGGCTTACTAAAAAGTTTGAGTTGGGTGCTAATATTGCTCTACGGTATCATCAATATCATGTAACAAAAGTTTTAATAGAAAGCCAACTCATGATCAATTTTTCAAATTACGAAAGTGGGAAAATCAAGAAAATAATTGCATGCAAAAATGTTTAAAAAAATCGGCAGCTGAGGTCATTTGCGCCATTTAGGATAGGTAGGTAATTGGGTAATGGTAGGAGTTTTCAGGAAACGGAGGAAGGGTGGAGAGAAACCCGGCGTCGGCATTAGCCTACACTTGACGAAAGGCGCCAAGGGGACCACTGATCTCTGTGCATATTTTTTGCAGACTTTCCTTTCTTCATTACTTCGTTATGAGGGAACTGGTAGTCTAACTGGTAGGGAGTCCACGGTTTCTGCAACAACGTTCCTTCCCCACGCAGCATCATGATATGGCCCAATATCATTTTTACAACGTCACATATCACTTATTAGTCAATCCGATATTGGCTACCGATATCGGCAAATGTGAAAAGTGATAACATTTGCCGTTATAAAAATGACATTTGCTGACGATATTGGGCCGATATTAATTTAATGATAAAAAGACATCTGTCACCACTATACAGTGGAATAAAAATGATATTGGGCCGACGAATGTTTGATATTACCATGGACTGATTTTTAATTAACATGATATTGGGATGATTCAATAGGTAAGATAGCTAAAATGTATCCTGGATGGACATGTTTAAAATATTTATAAACAGGCACGGTCGTACAATAAAAATGCGATGGAAAAAGAAATGGAGAGAAGTAGTTTCGACCTAAGAATGTTCACACTAATAACCCTGAACTTTACCCCTGACCCAACTCTCCTTGTAGGAAAAGGTGTAATTTTAAGGATTCATCATAGCAATGAGATACCTACTTTACTCCTGACCCAACTTCCCTCAGGGAAATATGCCTAACTTTAAGCGTTATCACTAGGCTTGTGCGATGAGTCGATTAATTGAAGTCATCGACGCTGATTTCAGTCATCGCACCGCGATGACATAAATCGATGACGATGAATGTCATCGACCATCGAATGCGATGAGTCGATGAGAATCATCGATGTCGATGATCGATGAGAATTATCGATGCCGATGAGTCGATGCGAATCATTGATGTCGATGAGTCGTGATGTGCTGCTGACACGACTACCTCTGCTGACGACCCCTTCCAGAAAGGAGCTCTACAAGTACGAGGAGGTCCCAGCTTTATTCAAATCTTGGACGTCTTACATTGGTATAGCAACAGGAAGGATCCCCGCCTTCAGATGTACGCGAGGAAATACCTCTGTAGTCCTGCCACTTCAGCGTCTTCAGAGCGGTTCTTCAGCGATGCAGGAAACGTTGTGTTGGACGACCGACTTGTACTCATTGATGAAAATTCGGATATGAGAATTGTATTGCACCGACTCAAAGAGCTCTTTCTTAATTGTTAACTTGGTGCTTGTTTCGCTCTTTACTAAATATGTCTTGTCCTTCTCAAATAAGTATGACCCAATTGAATATACTCTTAATAGCCAAACTGCCAACCGAGACATCCGCACAGATCATCGATAGTCATCGATCATCGTAATTCATCGATCATCGACAGTCATCGATCATCGACATTTATCGATCATCGATATTCATCGATCATCGTGTGCACTCTATTCGATGATCGATGACAGCCATCGTCATCGAACCATTTCGATGAAATTTTTTCATCGAAAATCGATGACCAAAATCGGTCATCGCACAAGCCTAGTTATCACTGTAGTGAAATATTTCAGATTCGTTTTCTGTAGAAGTTATTGGAGTTATAACCCAATATAGGGGGTTCACATTAATTGCCATGCGAAAAAATTCACCTGCACCGGGAATCGAACCACGGACCTTTGGCTGCGGAGACCACTACGCTACCCAGGATCCCTAATTCGCATGGCAAATTTACCGAGGTTCAAGGTACTAGATGTTGAGCCCTCGCGGTCCATCAAGGATGGAAACGCAAGGGAGAAAGGGCTTCAAAGAAGCCACGACCAAAGGTAAACCCCATCCAGCGCTAAAGCCGCGCTTGGCGGTAAATGTAGGATATTCCCAGCCTGCCGCGTGAACGGCAATTTGTAAGCAAATATCGAATTCTGAAGATTCAGCCTTCGAATAACTAATTCTGAAGATTCAGCCTACACGGAGTGGAAGCGAAACATGATAACACAGGATCGTGTTTTTTTTTCTTTCTGTGTTATCGAATCCTTAAATAATCATATTCCTTATTTTATATCTAAGCCTCCAAATGGTTTCTGATGTTCTGACCAATCACGAATTTTCTACTTTCTTCTCTCTGACGTCGGGGGAAAAAATGCGAATACTCAAAATTATCAAATCCAGCGACCAGAAAAATATGTTTTGTGGCCTTTATTAGTCGGCTCAGCTGACATCATTTTTACATCGGAAAACGATATCTATTAAATATCAATTCAAGATACGATCGACGATATCAATTTCACATCGGAGAAAGGTATCATTTATGTGTCATTTTTATATCGTAATTATCAGCCGATGTTAAAACGACATTGGGCCGACGTATAACTGCCATACGATGCTGCTTGGGTTATATAGCCTTTCTCTCATCCTCCCATATTTTCTCTTTTTCCTCGCCGATGAAATATTTCACGGGGGGTTAAACCCCCCTGGCTACGCGCCTGGTGCGACCCTGCTATTCCATATTTTATCATATATTGGCTATTCCTACTATTTAAGTGTAGGTGAAGACTCACTTGTCTGTCAGTCGAGCTCCACGACCTTATCACGAGGCATCGGAAACTGCCGAACATTGCCGAAAGCACTGAGGCACTTCCGACTATGTGGGCTCTATAGCTGTGCACCCAATTTACCAGATAGGTACCATCCCAGAATTTATGGAGGACGCCATCTTGGAAGGGTGTCTCAACTCGTTAGGCATCATAAGGGAGCGGATTTAGGTACATTTTTCAGCCGCCAGATTTGGGCATCGACGAGTGAATCCTTTTCCCATGATTCAAAGCGAGAGCTGTGGACTCGATGAAGATGGCTACCAACGTGGGAAAATATTTTGGCTGAAAGTTTGTTGATATTTTTATAATTTGTCGTGTTGATTCGTTTATCACAATAAAATATCGATATAGGGAGTAGTGACATGACGGAGAGATTCATTCAGAAGTAGGAGAAGGCCGAATCGTTCGACATTAAAATAAATGTATTATCTAAATTACGGAAAATATGACAAGATGTTAATCTGCGGTACCCTAAACTCAAATTAAATTCTGTCTATACACAATGGCATGAGAAAGTTAACAATATGGATTGTGTAAGATTTTGTACATCATTTGTCATCCCTTTCGCATTTTCTTGTTTTTCATCGGTTTCGATCCCAGCAGATGGCAATACCTGCGTAAGGATGTCCCAATTCATTCTCCCTTTTGGGTTAGCCAGCTAAATTTTAGGCACCCAAATCCATGCTCCCTAATGCCTAACGGGTTGGGACACAGTTTATTTTATTTTTCAGCTTGTTTTTACAGTAGGAAGTGCTACGCTCTACGATAAATGCAACTTAAACTTCTCTCATGTTTGGGACTTGTGGCCATTCATTTGCATATACACTCCCTTTAATCCTTTACAAGGATACAAAAACTATTAAACTAATAAAAATTAAAAATTTTTGATAAAATTTGGGGGGGGGGGGGGGGGGTCATGACCCCTGTGACCCCCCCCCCTAAATCCGCCACTGATTAGAAGGGCATTCTTTTTTGTAGTAATTGTAAGTCAATTCTAGAATATATGGTTGTTTTGTTGAAATGAAAAAGGTATATTTTGTTCCATCTTCCTCCCTGGCGAGCCTACCTACGACCCATCTTCACCCAGCCCCGGCGGTTAACCCTTTCGCTACGAAGGACGTGTTAAAACGGCGTCAATTTTTCTACGCAAACGAACGAACGACGTGTTAACAAGTCGTAGTCACTAAGCTAGCCCCAAGCAGGCCAGAAAGGTGTGTGTTTTAAAGGCCCTCTTCTCGGGACGTCTTAGGTACCCTTTCTCGGTCCGCGGGAGAGGATTATCCCGACCCTTCGTTGCTGTGCGCGACCCAATCCCCGCAGGGGTCCGCGGTCAGTTGCTTGTAGGTGTAGTAGAATAACAAACTGAGAAGTTATTGTTTAATTGGAAAATTGAGCATTATAAGTATATTCCTTATGTTTAGTTCTACAACTGCGAATTTTAAACGGAGTTCTACCGTTATTTTTAACGTAGTTCGTGAGTAAAAGAATCTCCGAACAATTTTTGTTAATTATTTAATTGGTTATGAGTGATTTTTTATGTTTTTATTTAGTTAGGAAGTTATAATGTTTTTAGGTTCAACAACTGAATGCTATTTTTTCATGTGTGTTGATGGCCATATTTTTCGTGAGTTTCAATGTTTATTTTTCCCTGTAATTACTCAGTCTAATATAATCATGACAGCTGACGATTTCACTTTCTTTCGTTGGTCAATGCTTTCCGCCTAAAGAATAGTGATTTCTGGCAGTCCTTCTAATCGAAATTAAGGGTTCCGTAGACCGTACATCTCATAAATTAACGTGCTGAAGATTTCTAAGTATCGTTTCTTTGATTGGCGCTCTGATGATGTCAAATGCCTGAATAAGGCTTTTTTATATTCATAATAATTTTATCGTTGAAAAGTGGTAAAATAATTTAAGACTGTGACATAAAACGGCAAAATTATTTGCTTAACCATTGATACGATTTTTTTGCTAGAGAGCTTAATATTAATGGTAGAATTTCGTTTAAAAGCTGTAAAGGCACTGTAAAACTAAATTAATTCGTTTCCGATACAATTAATATCGACGCTGCAGCAACAATATTTTTAGCAAAACGATTGCATAAACAAATGGTTGACCGCTACGGCATGCTGTTAAGGGGTCATGAAGCGGGAAAGGGTGAAGATTATCTCGGCCCGGTGGCCGAGAAAAAGGTTCGACACCCCTCTGGGCCACGACCCAAGTTAGGGAAACAGGTACCTGAGAGGATCCTAGCGTAGCGAAGCGAATTTTTGGCATTCGTGAGGGAAGTAGCATTTTCTAACATGTGGCTCCGTCGCGAAAGGGTTAAGCTAGGGAAAACTAGAAAGCGGTCAGGAACCTACCCGCAGAGGCCTATTGTGAAGAGGTCTCCAATTTTATCCGACAGGTGACGGAGTTTTTGCCCGTTTTGTGTCTCTGAGGCGGGAGAAGTGGGTGAAGTGTTTCGTGTCCCCTTCGCACGTCCGGGAGGACGGGACCGGCACAGTACCTGTAGTCTGGTTGGAGGGCAATCATATAGCTGTCAGTGGGTCAGTTGCGATGTTAGACTAAATACTGTCCTTGCTACTATTGTTGACACCCCCTGTTGGGGCCCCCCTCAGCCGCTTAGGGCCGGGCCCTCGGGCCTTGGCGATCGCCGACCTAGCCAGACAGCCCCTGCTCTGAAGACCGCTTTACACGATACAATTTTTTGTGCAATTTCTTGTACAAACTCTTGTAAACTGCAAGAAATTGTATGCTTGTCTGATAGGAATTGGAACAGTCTCAAGTTTCCATACAGTCATTCAGACAATCGCACAAGCGTTCGTACAATTTGCCACTTTACACGGTACAATTTCCTCATACAAGAGTTTGTACAAGAAATTGTACAGAAAATTGCATCGTGTAAAGCGGCCTTGAGACGTCTAAAAAGAGGACGTAAAGCTTTCTCAGACATTTTGAGATCTCTCATAGATGTATCTGAGACATAAAGAGATGTCTCTGAGACGTTTTGAGATTTATCTGAGAAACGTCTCCCGAGATGTCTCATAGACGTCTAAAAAGAGGACATAGAGCTCTCTCTAAGACATTTCGGTGTCATTTGGAGATGTCTCTGAGATGTATCGTAGATGTACTTGTGCTATGTGGGGTAATAAATAAGGCGGCAAGGCGGAGTAGTTACATAAAGTGACGTAGAAAAGTGCGTTGCGAGTCCAATGCTGTTGATCGGATCAGGGGGAAATTTATATTATGCATCTGTCCTCTTCCATCGACCACTTTGAACTATTCACTGACTGCAATGACATTAAAAGCGAAAAATACTGAGTACATTACTGACGGCAGCAAGAGTCAAAACCTGCAAACTTTTGAGAGATTTATGCACTCCACTTAAGCCGAGCGCAAAATCTTTCCAGGAACTCGTGCGAATAGTGCAGAGGAACATTTCTATCCAAAGCCATCTTTCGCCTCGGAAAGATATAAATTTAGCTTACGTCAACAGTGGTAGCATGAGACTATGGCAGAATATGAAATGCAATTAAAAAAACTATCGACCCATTGCGAATTTAAAGAAAATCTGTGAGACTATCTACGAGATCGTTTAGTAAGCGGATTGCGCAATGGGACCATCAAGAAAAGTCTGCTGGACGAGAAGGACTACGAGAGGGCAGTGAACATCGCCACTGCCCTGGAAGCAGCTGACGCCGCTTATCTGGCGTGCCACAACATGGCGGAAGCAGGGAGAATGCAGAGGATGTCCTTGCAGAACACCAGGCAACCATCATCCATCAATGGTAGAAGAAGAGCTAAGTGAACGCCCAAGAGTGCCTGAGGCGCAAAGTTATTGCTGAGGCAAATTTGCGCATTTTGCTCAAAAGTGTCGATTTAGATGGTATACTTATAACTATCGCAGGAAGAAAGGGCATTTGGAGAAAGGGTGCAAGCCTTCTTTCAGTGATTCCAGGGCCGTGAAAAGTCGGAACTTGGTAAGGGCTCCGAAACGGAGGAATTCCCACGTAAGCTACCAGAATCTCGTTTCGGAAGTGGTGCAAGATAACCATGATGTATATTATGATATTTCCAACTTATTTGTGGTGCAAGGCAGTGAAAATTACTTTGTAAATGGGGTCAAAGAGAAGCCAATAACTATTAATGTAAAAGTGGGAACTGATGTACCTAATTTTCTTTTAGACTGATAGCGGGGCTTGTATTTCACGTATCTCCGAAAAGTGCCATTACACTAAAGCCCGTTTCAACACGATAGGTACTCGATCCAGCACATGACTAGCTAGTGTGCTAGCCGCTACTTGATATTTTGAGGACGGAATGATGGGAACCGTCCTGGAAAAAGGTTGCACACGATCACCTTGTGCTTGCCATGAAGCGGTCATTCCATACTAATTAAAACAAAAAGATAAGTTCGCACAGCGTCTGTAACGTAACTTGATTGGTCGATGGCTACTGGGTCCTACTAGAAATCTAGTACCGCATCAAGTATTAAATCCAGTAGCTCAGCGAATATACTAGCTAGCATGCTTGCCAGCCAGTATACTGGTTCCGTTCACACGATACTGGAAAGCTAGCATACTAGCGAGTATACTAGACCTTGTACTGGATCAAGTGTCGTGTGAAACGGGCTTAAGTTTAAGCATATTTTGCAGAGATTTACATCGCTAGTCTTACTTTAGTATACAAAGGAGAAAATCGTACCGGTCGGTCAATTAAATATTGGAGAGGAGTACAATGGAGAATTTACAAATTTGGATCTCGGCGTCATTAAGAACGGAGCGAATCCTACCGTGGGACGTGATTGGCTGAAGGAACTCCAATTAGCAGGGATTGGTGGCATTAATGATGACGACGCCAAAGGTGTTGGGATTGTAGATAATCCACATTCCAAGATGATGAATTGTGTAATGGATTTCCGGAAGTATTTACGGAAAAATTGGGCTGTTATGAAGGAGAACCTGTTAATATTGAAGGAGAATGTCATTCCCAAGTACCACAAATATCGAGCTATCCCTTGAAAACTGAAAACGAACTTGGATCGGTTGGTAAAGAATGACATTTTAAGGCGTTATGGTACCCTCGGCCGCTGGCAGTTTTGGGCGACCGTTTCCGGCCTTTTTTCGCGCTGTCCGTGTTTATATATCACTCAACTACGGGATAACTATTAAAGATAGAGACTTGCGGTTTTCTTTATTTGATTCAGGAGATATCATTCCACATAACGATTGGAAAGAAAAAATTTTATTTCTCCAGGTTAGCGAGAAAATCAAGCTGAACTTTGGCTTATTAAAATTTGCTTCGAAGACAGAAATTCAAAAATCGGAAAAAATCAAAAAATGGCGACATCATTCTTCTACAAGTACCTTTAAGCACATAGGTCAGAATTAGTTTCCTAAGCCGCTATCATCAAAGCCGTGGACCCCTGCACGCCGAAAATCTTAATTTTTCCAGTGGCTATTGTGGCGTACTAGGCCGTTATGAATTTTATCCTCCCAAGCGCTGACTCTGCGGCAACGCGGCATAAGGGGTAGGGGAATTTGGTCGTCCCCTAGCCGATTTCGTCATCCGCTCAAGGTCTTCTGCTGCCTTGGTTCTTCAACTGTTTCTAGGAATTCGTGAGGATCCTTTTGGACGCGCATTCGCATTGGAAATAAGCTAACAGGGTGTCTCGGGGTGGCCTAGTGGATAGGGCACTGGGCTACCGACCGGAGTGTTTCGGGTTCAAGTGGCTTTCTGGACGCCCCAGCCTAAAATCCTCGTGATTTGATTTTCTGCGAGTCAGAACTTCGTAGGAAATCGCAAATGGCCCAGGGAAAGTAAGTGGACCCCGTACCCTGAATGTGTGAATTTCACACGCCAATGGCTTAGTACGGGGTGAGCTCTACTCTCACCTATCAAAGACCAACCTTCGGGTTGAACACCGGGAATTAGAGGCGAATTTTGGGTACATATCTAGAATTTCGAAGAATTTTCGGAAATTTTCTTATCTGAAAGGGAATATTTTTTAAAATTATTTTTGAAACATATAGTGAGAATTCAGTCATGATTTATCGAAATCCGTTTACACTCGCTTAAGAACAAGAAATTACGCATTTTTATGGTAATTTTGTCCAGTTTTCGTACTGCAACATTACAATACAGAGAGTAATGTGGTTGCGTCAATACGATAAGATATATCGGTACAGGAAATGAAATAAATTTCACCGCCCAACACCTTTTATTATTTCATTGCCATCATTACTCTGGTTTTTTACAGCTTCGTCGGACGCTAGCCACCGTGTCTCAAGATTTCCTTCGATAATTTATGAAAGCACTATTATAATGTGGTATTCACTCACTCGTATTGCTTATTTAGTACTTCTCAATGCGAAATTGAAATGCAAATTAGGTTTCCTGTTACCGTCTTAGCAACTAGCGGAAACTAAAAGGATTCCTTGATTACAATTTTTCTGTGTTTTTTTAGCCTCAGATGTAGGCTCAGACGTTAAAGACTTTTCAACTCTATTTTCCAAGCGCATGCACTATTCTCACCTGTTAATTGGATTAACTTCATGGGCGTTGAAATGGGAATATGTTACTCCAAATATGGACATTGCATCACACATTTCCGCGTAACGCTAGTAAAAACACAACGCAGAAGGTACTTTCCCGGAATATTTTGGTTTCTTGGCCGATACGTTCTTTACCCTGCTTCAACGGCCGGTTCTTATTGATTATTACAACTTGTAATCTGCTGTAAAATTTAACGCAGCATCATACTGTCGGAGCGTTATTCAAAATTTATAGCTTTCGTTAAGGGGTGTGACTGATGTGTATATTTCATCCTCTATTGTAGTAAGTATTCGTGCACAAAGGCTAATTAAACATTGTGGAAACCCTGTAACGTCGGGAGATACGTTTTGCGGTAAAATTAAGCCGCAGGTAATAACCACTGTACTTATTTTTGAGTCACTTTCTCGATGACATAGGTCGTGTCGGCTTTTTTGATAACCCTTAACTGTTGTCAATAATCATTATAGAACGAAAAAGTTTCTGGGCATTTAAAAATATGATTAAAAATGAGATAAGTCAATGATAGTGGCAAGTCATTCCGAATTCCGTCACATTTTCACGATCGAAAAATTTGGGGCAGAATCACGTATCCTTTCATGGTGTGGGTAACGTTATCGCAAATTGCACGAATTCATTTTGAAGCGGATTTAGCGCAGTCATCACAGAAACGGTCCAAATGTTATTCCAATTCAGAATGGTTATTTAAAACGCATGATAATTTATAGCAATGAAGGATTGGTAACACTAACGTAATTACTACCGGCAGAGTTTATTAAATTATATTATTATACATGTAAATTAAGTACCAAATTGTTAGGTTAATTTGTTGGGCTTATCCTCAATCACCATGGTTTGCGAACGACAAATAGATCAAGGATGTTGTGCACAAAACAGTGGAACGAGATGTACGGGATGTAATTGAAGCGCTTCGCATCTTCATCTGCAGACATCTTTTACGGAAGTGACTGAATCAGCGTTTCGCAGTATTTCGACCAGCATATTGCAGTTTCTGTTTCGATTCTCACAAACCGTGCCTATATGCTAAAGGTATGGTCAAAACTGACAGAGGGCGCTAATTCGTATGCTGGTTTGCATGACGCGCTTCCTCGACTGCGCATAGCTGTGCAAGACGTAACTTTGAAGTTTTTACTGGCATAAATGAACTATAAAATGTACGGATATAATTTTGCAAGTTTTTTCTCTTGAAGAATATGAAAGCTAATTCTGGAAGCAAATTATTGTAACTTTCCATTGTTCTAGTGCGCATCCGTACACCAGATCGAATGATAAAACACTATTGCACATAAAAAATAAAGATAACGCGATTTCCTTCATGATGGAGTTCCGTGAACGACGCTAGACATCTTATCTATGCAATTTACGAAAACTAGAAAAACAAAGTTATTAATTTCAGAAAACGCACTGAATTACAAGGTGTATTCGAAAAGTAAGGACCTTTTCCTTATATTCAAATGTTGGCAGCTTAGAACAAAGTTGTTTGAATGCTACGCCATCTATTGATAGTTTATGAGTTCACTGAAGTCATTATGTTGATACAGTATTCGTTTGACTATCCCTGAAAACAAGTAACAATGGCTTCGAGTAGTAGTATTTTTTGGGTGAGTCGACAGCTTTGGTCACTTGCAAATGGCTTCGAAAATCGTTACTCCCGCCAGTTGCGAAGAGCGTCCTGTAATTCGATTTTTGCGTGCAAAAGGATCTACAGCTACTCTTATTCATCAGGAGTTGTGCCTATTCATGGGATTACAGAAATAAGAGAAGAATTGAATAGACTATAGTGTCGAGACTATAAAAGTGGCCGCACATATGTGCATAATGAGGAGCGGAGTGGCCGGCCCAGTATCCAAACCAATAATATCGCAAGAAGAGGACCAAAAACTGCGATCTCATCGACGATTGATGATTAGTTTTCTGGATGATAAAGTTACTCTATTGGACGCACCAATATTTGAACAATGGTCACGGAGACGTTCCATCCTATATCGACGGCTCGGTAAACTGTCGTCCGGGAGAGTCCACTACTATGAAATGGCGCGTCCTCACTCCGCTGTCCATACCAGGGGTAAGATTCAGGATTTCCGTTGGGAACTTTTCGATCACCCACCATACAGTCCCTATACCTAATATTACCTCTTCTTGCACCTGAAGCAAGGATTAGTGGAAGATTTGAAGATCTCTAGACTGCCGTTTTCACCCAGCTCAATTCTCAGGCGGAGAACTTCTATACATCCTTTTTATTAGAGATAGGTCGAATAGCATTTTTCTCGAATTCGAGGTTCGAATTAGAATATCTAATATTTTTATGAATATTGTACTTGAATATCATGGGCGTTTTTCCACCAATTTTAAATACAAACGACAATTCAAATAAAAAATAGCGTAGTACTACTATTTCTGAGCCCCTATTTACAAAAACTACAAAAAACTAAATTGTAAAATTAGCTGAACAGAATGTATCAAAATTCTGAAGTATTGAAGGTTCTAAAAAGAAACAATGCTCTTGACAATATATTCACACATATTTATAGTTGGTCACAAATCTGTTGGAGCACAGCCATAAAAATAATTCAATCAATGTTAAAATATCACCAACTCTAATAAAAATATTGCATTATTTATCCTGCTTTATAAGAATGAACAATTTTTTATTGGCACTTCAAAAGTAACTTGGCACTTTGCAAATAAAGTACTACTATAATATAAATTTCTCTTTGCAAATAAGGTATGTACTAACTTCTAAAAACACAAATTTCACTCCGCAAATAAGATATGTACTAACTTCTGAAAACAGAAATTGCACTTCGCTAATTAGGGACTAATAAAAACACTCATTGCCTTTGGCAATAAGGTACTTCAAATACGAACAACATTATTTTAAGTTTAAGTTTTGTTAAAAAAAAACTAACATTTTCACTGTGTCTGGGTCCCGTCTATTTATTTTTTTATCGCAGATTATCCCAGCTGTGCTATCATTTCGGCTATTACCCTTGTTATTTTTTCTTGCCTCTTGTCCTCTGGTTTGAACTTCCCCTTCTTATCCATGAAACTCGGCAAGGATAACTGTCTTCTAGGATGATGATGTTTTTTAATTTTCCCTGGCGGAGATGCTGCTTCACCAGATTCACTTGCTGACGACGATGGCAAAGAGCACTGAGTAGATGACATAACTTCAGAATTGCTGTCATCATGGGTCTCAGGGTAGCCTTTGTCAATCAGCTGCATAATGTCATCTTTGTGCCTTTTCAAATGGTGTTTTAAACCTGAAGTAGTACGCGACGCACCACGCGATATACTCGCACTGCAAAAATTGCAAACTGCTAATTTCTCGTCGAGATCACAAATGTGAAAATGTTGCCACACTTCGATGGTCATTCTAACTTAATAAGTTTGAGTTTAATAAGTTAACTCAATAAGTTGACATAACTTAATAAGTTTACGTTAATAAGAAATTTGGTGGATTAAAAACGAACGTAAGTTTTACGACGGCTTATATACTTCTTCTCCTCAATCCTTACGCAACTGACAAACCGCGGCAAACTTGGAACACCGCGATTCTTTTGTTTCTTATTATAAGCATGTATTTTACTATGTTAATCACAAACCTGAAATTAAATAAGGAAACAAAATTTATTTCAAAGATTGAATTTATAAAATGTAAGCGTAGTCATGCAACGAGGAGTCAAAAAAAAGGAACAACCAATTTCGCGAGCGTTTGATCATTTGCTTTGTCATGTAATTCTCGTGAAGTTATTATGGATTTATATTTTCATGCTTAACTTAAAGATGAAGTTTGGTTTGAAATATTAACTAATGAATTGGTACCAACCAAATCTGCTAGCCCTAATGCTTTGTAACATGTTACCCAACCGATGCCCGCGAATTATAAAAGCATAGTCGATTTGTGTAATGCATTCGAGATGGTGAAATTATTACTTTGTGTCCTCGAATATATAATAGTGCAAATAGCTCACTATCCGAGTTATTCGAGGATTCGACTATTCGAATGTCCCATCTCTACTTTGTATGCATGATATGTAATGCATGTTTGGTGTGAACTCACCCCCTGCCATACACATTTATGGTATCTTGCAGGGTATTATGTAGATGTATATGCGTGCAAAGGAGATTGAAAAAGCTAGTGCAACGCTACGAAAAGGGCTAAGAAGCGAACGGCGAATAAGTAAGAAAGTAAAGTAGATTTGTGGAATACGCCTCGTATATTCTTGATGAGATAATGACTCATCTGGATGAATTTTTTGTCAGTTAAGACAAAGATTTGCTTTGTTTCGAGAAAATTTGTTCAAAAATTGGAAAATAATATAGTTTGACCTCAAAACATGGAACGTATGACATGTGTAAAAACCTTAATAGTGTGGCAGCGAATTACCTGAATAGAAAACGTATTAATTACGTAAAAAAAACCTTGCTCCCGACCAAACATTCTGCGGTCATAAAGTTCACTTGCCATTTTCAAGGGAGAGTCCACAAAGCCATTAATGGAGGTTACAGTCCTGGTATATTATGATCAAACCACGGCTTCTCTTCAGATACTATATGGAATTAGTCTTGTCGTCCTCCCTTAGTACGGTAGAAGGATTTGCATTGCAGATATAAGGGGCTCCTCATATCAGCAAGGCGAGAGAGGAAAATTTGACGGAAAAAGAATTTCACCATACTCTTATTAGCAAATAATATTTATTCATAATTTATTATTATATTATTTAAAAAATAACTAGGGGGGCAATCCCCTCTGTATTGCTATGGCGGGCCAGCCCCCTTTACGCTCGCTACGAAAAAAAATTTTCGACGTTCAGCGAAAGAAGTTTTTGATGGTGTCTCGACACAATTTTTCCATGCATCTCTCATAGACGGAACAAGATTAGAAGGTGCAGGAGAGTGCATATACATGCTAGCCTACGAGTGACAACGAAGGCAGAAAATCGATTAGGCCCCAACTCCTTGGGACTAAACCTGGTGTTTTCTTTGGCCTCTTATGGAGATTTTAAGCATATTAGAATGTGAATAACAATTGAGATAGAGATTGTGTGGTCATGATAGCTGAGTACTAGTCTTCTCCATCCGGGATCGGGTTTGATTCCCGGCTGTAGCAGACATTTTTCATTGGTTTTTTGGTCCCTACTTAGTGCTGTATAGAGAGATATTCAAGTTCTGTGCTCCGTCTGTCGGATGGAACGCTACACCGTGGGCTCCTTGGAGTCTTTCTTTTGGAGAAGGGCAACTCCGGGTTTCCTTCTCCCATCTTCCGTTCCATGAAAGCCTCTTCTCTACGCAATTACTCACGTATTCTGAACAGCGCAAATGATTATAGCTGTCGGTTGCCTCCTCTAAATAATTATGACTAATATTACCCTTCAAGAGTATCGTGTCCGAAATACATTTCGGCGGCGTCAGCAGTCTTTGTAAAGAAAAATTTAGAAAATTATAAATGTATTTTATTCCACTAGAAGATAATTCTTTCCTTAACGTCTGGTACATATTCAACCTCTTGAAATGACATACGTTTGCTTGATTTGTCACTTTTTCTATTATTTTCACGAATTTTACTCCGAATTCTATCTACTACTCCTAGTTTCACCGCGTGCATCGACAAAATCATGAGTGCATCTAATCTCGTTGTATATGCCTATCTTCTGCATGAATTGTTATGATAGCCAACTTTTACCATTCCATTGGTTGTGAAGATGGAGGTTATAAAAACCACAACATTTAATTCTACTTGAAACTCATTTCAAAATTTTTATTTTTATTTAATAGTAAGTTGCAACTGAGCAACGGAATATTTTATGGAAGTTTATATGATTTGAAACAGGAAACTATATTTCTTGTTAAGGATTAGATTTTTATGGGGCTTTCTTTCATCTGGTTCATGTCTGGTGTAGGACAATAAATACTACTAAAATTTTCGGAAAGGCAATACGATTGTAGATTGTAAGACAAAGAGCGAATAGAGTTGTTGCTATTTTTTTTACAAAGTTATTGATATATGTACACATACATTGTGGTTGTTCGCAATGAACTAAAATCAATCACTTTCACGAGGAAAAGTCTCGAGTGAAAAATTAGTGATGTTTTCGAGAGAACACGAGAAGTGATTAATTTAATCTTAGTTATTTAGGTAGCATCTGCTCATTTCACAATCAGAATATTACAAAACGCAAAAAAAGAACTATTTTAATGGTTGATTACGTATTTCTTAGGACAAAATTTTTATTCCCGCCTGCCCTTGTGTCAGATTCAGTTGAAGGTTGTTTAGTTCAATATGCGCTAGGTTATTAATGTGTTTCATACGCCGTATCTTTTTGAATCCAAAGGGATTCTTCTTAATTTCTGACATACTTTAAAGGAGAAAGGTTTTGGAAGTAAAAACCAAATTTATATTGGCAATTGTTAATGTAAATGCTACTCCTTATGTGGGACCACGGAGGGCTAAGTAAGTAATCGTATGCTATAAGTGATAAAAATGAAAGGCGGAAGATATAGAAACTTTTTTCTCCGAGGAAGAATTGCTATAGAGAGTATTATAACCCATTAGTGAATTTGGGTTAAATATGAACTTGGAGGGTTATAAAACTTCTGGCAGCACGACTTCCAAAAGGTGAGATCTCGACCAAAGCAATAGAATGGAAGCTCTGACTTACGCAAACATTTCTAAGAACTGAACTCAGAGACTGTATGTAATCCGACCCTCGCCTGGGAGCGACCCACGTGCGAGGGATGAGGAGCGAAGGAGGGAGGGTGGCACAATGTTGCCGCTGACCAGAGACGGTGGGGAGAATGGAATGGGAAAATGGCTCGTAACGGCGCGGTCGACCTCTGCAGCCGCCGAAAAAATTAAGATTTTCGGCGTGCAGGGGTCCACGGCTTTGATGATAGCGGCTTAGGAAACTAATTCTGACTGGTCTGCCCCCCAGAAAATTACCATGAACCCAAACTTATATTTAGTTATAGTAGACGCACACAGTAAGAGGCGGAAGAGGTCAGTTTAACTTCAGCCAAACAGACCATTTCAACATTTAAGACCTATGTTCGCTACATTCGGAATACAAGAGCATTGTATATCTGACAATGGCCCACCTTTTACTAACAAGAATGTAATAAGTTTTTAAGATAAAATGGTAAAAAAATTACTTTAGCACCAGCATACCACTCTGCTAGTAATGGACATGTAATTTTTAGTCAAAAACGAATCGAATTAGGAAATTTAATGAAATAATTAATCACAACATTCTTTTATCGATAAAGACTTCCACAACTTGAGTGCAATTAATTTAAAAATGCACGAGGAAAAACATCTGCGCCAAATTCAATGCTTTCCTTGTGGGAGTAAAAGATAACAGAAACGGGGTATAATCGACCCTTAAAATTGGTTTGCTCAGAAAACCTTTCTTAGCGCGCCACTGCGCCATGATAGAAATATTTCCTGAAAATTTCATGTTTCTACCACCAGTAGTTTGAGCTGTGCGTTCATGAGTGAATGCCAGTCAGGACATTCCGCGTTACGCATATCCATGTCTAATATGACTAATTCTAAACTATCTATTATATATAATGACTAAACTATCCATATCTAATAGGACTAACGTAAGTGGCGGGACCAGAGCGAGCTCGCACAAATTACGTCCTTCAATACTTCGAAAGCAATAACAGCGGGGAATACCATACCACCAAATAGGTGTGTACACCGCTAAAAGGAAATTCATTAAATGGATCCCGCAACGTATATGCACGTCTTGTAATACGCCCTGTTAAGTTTTCCGAATCGAGGGAAAGAATAGACGTTAGAAGGCTCTTGTATCTTGCTGATCCACGCAAATTACCGACTTGAAGGTAGCTCGTCTGCTCCCCCGAAGGACCTGCATCTTACAGAGGACAGGGGGTAGTGCATTTCGTCTGCGAGAACAACAGAACTCAGAAGCCTAAGATGTGTTTAAGAATGCTCAGAGAATTGTATTCTATTGTTAAAAGTCTCAATCTTCCAGAAACTGATGTATATTTAACTTTGATGATCCACGTAAGGAATTCTTATTCATGTTACAAGCCTACTAAAGCACAAAATGACATTAAATAAAGCTAAGTAGATCCATTTATTGCAGCACCAAGGTATTTTGACATCACCTACAACACAGCAGCTGGTAAGTCTTCACAGTTATCTAGCATATTACTTTCTTCTTCTTCGACGGTCTGGTTTAAGCTTTCTTTTATTAACTTTGTGCTCCGGATATATCCTACAGCGAACATAATTCAATATCCCCTCTCTTTTTAGCCTAACGTATAAGCCTGCGGAGGACTCCCCATATGCTTGTGTGCTACTGGAATATTTTTCCCGTAAAATATAGCTGTAATATACATATATTTACTTATTCGGAAACCAAATTTGTCACGGTACTCACCATTTTGCTTTAGCTCCACGTATTTCATGAGAGTTAAACCATTCGTCATCTTAAAAATCCGCCGCATAAATGTAAAAATATTGACAGACGGAAGATTGCCTGAAATAGCAGCCTTCACCCAACCACCACTTTCATATGCAACTACACCATTGGCCATTTCGAAAGAAACATTTTCGCATTCTTTGGAGTACACCCTATGTCACTGCCGGCAGGAAGGAAATCTGTAACAATAAAAACTGAATGTCGTTTCTTGTCCCCCCGTCTGTTCCCCCCTCTGCCTCGAAACAGTTCTTTCGATAGACATTCCGTGAATTCCATTGTATTATGAGCTGCTGCATAGACCCTGAGGAAAAGACACTCATTTTTTAAGTCCCGGGTTCGATACTTGGCTTGAATTATAGGTTTACATTTGTTTAAATTAGGTTTGCCAATTTCAGGGAGTGCAAGACTTGTTACTTTTGCCTAGTAACATCTTTAAATTTTAATCGATTGGTTGGTTGGTTGTTTAGGGGAAGCGACCGACATTTGGTCATTTGCGCTTCGGTCATTTGGCTGAGGTCATTTGCGCCATATAGGATAGGTGGGTAATTGGGTGATGGTAGGAGTTTTTAGGGAACGGAGGAAGGGTGGAGAGAAACCCGGCGTCGGCATTAGCCTACTCTTAACGAAAGGCGCCAAGGGGACCACGGCTTAACGTCCCATCCGACGGACGGAGTACTTTACTTGAAATGCCCTCCGGCACTCAAGTGGGGACCGGTTTTCCTCTGAACAATCCGCCACTGCCGGGAATCATGTGGAATCGGGTGGAGAGAAACCCTCGGGATGGGAGGTCAGTACTCTAGAATTTTAATCGAATCATTTATTTTTTTTATTTAACGATCAAAGCTTTCAACTCCTTATTCCTGCATTCATCTTACGTTTTTCATTCGGCAATTTACTATATGTGTAGTTTATGTGGAAATTTGTTGATGTTTTTCGATTCTATTCCGATCATTGGCCATTGCTCTTTTTGCCTCCGAGTGAAGACATGAATGATGGTTAAACAGTTTGTCCTATTATGGTCGTGAACTGCATTGTATTCTTGGGAGTAATGTTAGAAGGTGCATACATGCGGGCTTGCTGCTCGCGCTACTCACGGATGAAGTGGTTTTTCCTCGCGGTTAAAACTAAGAATATAGTGAGATGAATAATGGAAATTGTAAAGAAAGCACGAACGCGGAAAGAAATGCAAAAAATTTCAACAAAACTAGAGGAAAGGTGATAAATGAATTGTGCTTCCAAAAATGCACCAAAGCAACGGTGAGAAATGTGCAAATACGCAAACGAATGTCCTGTATATAATTTAAATAGGTTACATTTTTATCAACATTTTAGAACAGAAAAAACTCCGTACGGAATAAAATTCACTATTCCTTATCTTCAATAACCTCTGTGAAGGAAGTCTATGAAGCCACTGCCGATGAATTGAGGGCATCAATGCATAGGCATACTTCATAAAAGAGACTGAAGAAAATGAAGCGTTTCGTGCCGAGGAGGCGGGAACCTTTCCTCACCAAGTATTCTCCATTCCGGCTTCATTGCCTGCATGCCCCCTCCTGTACCTTCTAGCACACTTGGTTACATTCATGATCCCGCAGCATCCGAGAAACTATTCCCGTTTTTGTAAAGGCCCGCACTCAAGAGTACATCAGCAGAGCCGGCTTAAGACAAAACTTTTACTCGAGCGAGAGAGTGCTCCAGCGCTCTCCCTCCCCCACTTCTCAAACATATTCACCAGTTAGGCGTAGTAGTACAAGTAAGTAGTAAATTATCTTGTCAGACATGAATTGAGTTGTCAATCCCCGAATAAATTTAATTCTTTTCCATTCCCACGGCTCCCTTGCAGCCACCCGGGCCTTTAGTGCATCAGCATAAATTGGATTTCGAAGTATAATTTGAGCCAATAATAGCTGGAGAGCACAAGATCGACTCAGTCATGGCATGGAGAGTTTCAAAATTATTTAATATCATGCGCGTATTCACCATTGTTCTCCCTCCCGTTGAATTGCAATGGGCACCTTCAGCTAGTCGGCAATAATGGTACGGGCGTGTGACGTCATCAGCCGTTTTTGGCGGCATGAAAAATTTTCGAATTTTGATTCCTCATAGCTCGAAAATTAGTCGTTATTCGTTAATTTTATGCATTCCGAATAAATAGATATAGAATAGAAAGAGATATGATAGCATTTGATAGGCCAATGATCGAGTTGATATCTTGGCACTCCGAGAACGTTATTC
Organism: Platycnemis pennipes; assembly: GCA_933228895.1. Taxonomy (NCBI): domain Eukaryota; kingdom Metazoa; phylum Arthropoda; class Insecta; order Odonata; family Platycnemididae; genus Platycnemis; species Platycnemis pennipes. The sequence goes on from OW121847.1 coordinate 170,659,017, forward strand.
TATATTAAGGAAAACTGTTCGAGATGTGGTAGCAAATGCCAAAAACACAGGCATGGACATTATGTCAATCCTCTGTTCAATGAAAGCAGACAACCCAGTGTTTGCTATATTCGCAATGTAATCCTTGTGGACACCCACAAAACAAGTGGACGACAGTGAGAGTTCACTCTCTCAGTATTCCGTTTTAGTCAGCGAACGTTGACATCGATTGAAACCAGGAAATGCTGCGACTTTAACAATGTTTGAATTCAATTTACTTAGGTACTTAGGCTCTACATACAATGGTGGCCTAAAGTAAATACTCTTATACGCACTGTTAATGCTAACAAATACCAATACAAGGATGACAAACAGAACAATCCCGAGCTGCACAGAATGGTTCTCAATGGTTGCAGAACCATTCTGAACGGTTCTGCAATGTTTTTGCAATGCATTTTTCTAAATATATCATATTATGAATAAATTGATTAGTGTCATATTAAAATCTTTTATAATCATATAAATTAACTTATATTTACATAATTAACAATTTTCATTAATTGCAAATTGTACGGAATTGCAATGTTTTTGAAATGATTTTGCAATCTATGGTTCACAATGGTCGCAGAACCATTCTGAATGGTTCTGCTATATTTTTGCAATATATAAACTTACGTATGAGAATTTAATGGCAGGTTAAAGTATTTCTTGAGAGCAGCCAATAAGGAGTGCCACATGCATCACATGGCATTAAGCCTAGTTACCAAAGATAACATGCCTAAGGATTAATAGATTAATAGCCCACAAATATATATTAAAGGCTTGTAGTAATGGCTCCTTGAATATAAATATGATTTGATGATTGTTGTCATTTGAAATCATCAAACCAAGGAAAAGCTAATTAAATTGAAGTATTTAAAATAGTGATGGCCAGTTCGGATCCGTCGGATCCGAAGATCCGCGGATCTTTCATTTCACTCGGTTCCGGATTCGGTTCCAAAGACACGGAGTAAATTCGGATGCGGATGGTAGATTTTAAATTTTCGCGGCTTAGCGATCGAAGCGCCCCGTGAATGGAATGTAGGTGCGGTAGATATTGACAAAAAGCGGATATGTAACTCAGGTCACGTAATTAGATGAAAATGTTCCCGTGCAATTAGAAGTAAAATAAATAAATATGACTTTTTTCCCCATTACCACGGTATCGAGAGAAAAAAAATACGTAGGATGTCACGCGGGTCGCCTACATTCGCCGGGATCAGGCGTACAACGAGAGCTAGTGTACTGTGCGAAGTTAGTTCGATCCCAATCGCAGTTTAATTTTTTCTTTCAGTCATTGCATCGAAAATATTATCATCTTCAATTTCAAACCATTGCATCTGAATACTCACTTTATTATACTTTTATTGTTTAAATTAGATTTACAAATGTACCACTCATAAATTAAGGATGGTCGGATCGGATCCAAAGGTCTTTCATTTCATTCGCTACTGAAATCATATCCGAAGACAGTATTAATTCAGATCCGGATCGGAGATTTTAAAATTTCGCAGCTTATTGTTAGTGATCGATGCGTTCTGCGAATGGAATGTACGTTTGGTAGATACTGACGAGGAGAGGTTGTGTAACTCGGGTCGCAAAATAAGAAAGATTTTTTCCGTGCCACTAAAGCAAAATAAAAAAATACTCGTCTTGACTTTTTTCATCATATGCGCGAGAAAAAAATAAAGCCAAATGTCACGCGGGTCGCCTACATTCTACTCCATCAATGCTTCGATGAGTACTAGAGAAATGGAAAGGACTGCTAGCGCTAGGACACTGATGCGGCTGCAGACGAATGCTAAACAAAAGCAGTAAGCGTTGGTTGGTGGCAAAGCTAGGCGTGCAGGCATTTGCATTTTGGGCGCACAGGTTAGCAATTACTGTTTTGTGCAATAGTGTCGCAGAGGAAACGATAAAAAAAAGTCGCATCAGTGAAAACACACCTAATGCAAAAGTAAGCACTGGACTGTTTAGTCAGGCGTAGAACATACCTACATGTATTTTTTGATACTCAGCATAGCAAATGGTTCCCTTTCCATTTATATTAAAGCATATTTCTAATATTTACTCGTAAATGAATCTGGATTGACAAATAAAAATGTCATACAGGCAGTAAATAACAGCAATAATTATTTCTTCAGGGAGGCGAAAGTAAAACCTCTGCAACAAGATGTCCTTCCCAACGATCAAGAGATGGTTGCGAGAATTCTATCATTCTGCGTTTCTTTGCCCTCTCAACCTTGCTTTATGAACTTTACCAATGCATAATACTGCGGACTTTTGGAAAAATAAACATCATTTTTAGTCCGAAATGCCGATGTTCCAAATAAGTATACATACTTTCCATTGAGTACGGTATATACTGTAGACTTGTAGCAGACTTATTGTTCAAACTTGCAGCAGAATTGCTCTACAATGTTGCAGCGGACTTGCTCTGCACACTTGCTGCAAGTGCACAAAGTGGTTACTAGAAAGTTTGATACAAACTTGCAGACTTGCTTTGATAGTTTGCAGCAAGTTTCCGAGACTTGCTTTGCAAACGTAGGGCAAGTTTGCAGCATGTTTACTGTGCTATCTGGGAAGGGCATTACATTACTGAAAAATGGATAGAAGTTAATACTAATGATTTTTAATGACTACAGTTTTGTTTATTCAGAGCAAATAACATGCCCTCTTTGAAATTTTATTGCCATAGGCATAGCCAATATTGTGATTGATCCATGAGCATCGAAAGAGCACTATGAATAAAGAGACATTTAAATCTTTGATCATTCAAGAATAAGCCAATGAGATGCGAGAGCAATTTTGAAACACTCGTAAATTATTTTTCAATGGACATCTACATCTACACGATACCCTGCAAGCCACCGCGAGGGTGTGTGGCAGGGTTGAAGATCACCAAGCATGCACTACTAACATGCAAACTAGCAACTATATTGTCTCATGCAACTTGATTGTTAGTATCTATAGTATTTAAGGGGTAAGACATGCATCATGCACTACAGAATACTCTAAAATATTTCACCTACCTATCCTTTGCTATGCTGCCTATTCTGTTCTCTTATAGTACGGGGGAAACATGCCATTTTGAATATATCAGTACGACAATCTATCTCTCCAATCTTATTTATCTGGTCGAATCTAGCATAATACGCTGGTGTTTTTAATATGTGCCTAACATCTTCAGTAAAACTATCCGATTGAAATTTCTCTAATAGATTTAATCTGTACTTTAACCTACGCTCTGATAATGATTCCCACCCTAATTCTTGTATTAATTCTGAAACACTACTCAACCTATCGTAACACCTTTTGACGAACCTAGCTGCTCTACGCTGCACACTGTCTAGTTCTCTAATCAAACCTAATTCATTAGGATCCCATACACTGGCTGCATACTCAAGGTGGGGCCTAACTAGGGAAAAGTAGCATCGCTCTTTTGTCTTCTCATCACATTTCCCAAGTACTCTCTTTATAAATCCTAGCTTTATCTTCGCTCGGCCGCATATTTCCCTTATGTGTCTTCCCCACGATTAATCTTTAGTGATTGTTACACCTAAATATCTTACGGTTTCAACGTTTTCGATCTTCGTGTTATTAATTCTATAGGATCGCTCTATTGAATTATTCCTACTCCAAAAATTGATAGCTACACACTTTTTAAGGTTAAGTTCTAACTGCCATTTGTCGCACCACTCTTGAATTGCATCTAAATCCTTGCTAAGTGATTTCCTGTCCTCTTCATTTGATATACCCCTGTACACCACCGCATCGTCTGCAAAAAGTCTAAGGTTACTACTAACTACAGTACCCAAATCGTTTATGTATAAAAGAAATAGAAGCGGACCTACTACGCTACCCTGGGGAACTCCCGATGTGACTTCGATTGCGTCCGACATGATACCATCTATGACAACCCTCCGCTCTCGCCCACTTAAGAATTCTTTTACCCAACATACAACGTCATTATTTACACCAAAACTCTCTAACTTCAAGATTAATTTGCCATGAGGAGCTTTATCGAAAGCCTTTTTAAAATCCAAAAATATCGCATAAACTTCAGTACTGTTTTCGCCGTGGACTAAAATATCGTGTACGAATAAAGCTAATTGTGTCTCGCAAGATCTACATTTCCGACATGAAATAATGGTTAAGGGAGCATTCATGGCACGAATGGCTGAAGGACAGCTCACATTGCAGAAGCATTCACTGATCGTTTCAGAATGGTTGCAGAAATATTCATTGAATGCTTCAGAATGGTTACAGGAACGCTCACTTAACGTTCATTTTAAATGTTTTAATAACATATCAGGTAGTGACATTTTGAACGTTCAGGGAACCATTATTTGAACGCTATTGCGATGTTCCCGCAATGGATTGATGAGCGTTATTTTAACATTGCAGAAACGTTACTGTGCAGCAGGGGATATATCAGTTTTTTAGTCGAGCTGTCAGTTAATGTACAATCAAAATTAGCTATTACTGTTTTATTAACAGTTTTACTTTGTAACGAATATATATGTAACTTTGTAACTAATATTATAGTGCAATGATGAAGTTTAATGCTCATATCTTACAAGTGATTTTTTGTGCCCTCAAAAGGTACAGTAAAAAGATTGTTTTTTAAATATTATTTGTACCGGAAAAAAAGCAAAATAAGCATAAAATTATATTGCCTACACAAATTTGAGATTCTTAAAACTAATTTCGAATTTTTATAAAACTATTTTCCTGGACATCGACCAATATTGGTTAATTAAGTAATTGGTTTATTCACGAATGAAACCCGATACGCGGCGGTGAGGGAGAAGTGGCTGCATTCTGCGCGGCGGACACGTTTTGTACAAGAACTCTCTCTATTTCCTAAAGAGTAAGGTACTACACTTTAGGAAAGATCTAGGATGCAACTGAAGCCAATATCAAAAATAATTCTCGCTTCTCGTCTTATGGCGGAGAACCAATCCCCAAGGTGTTGCAAAACCTGAATTTTGAAATTTCCTGACTTTTCCAGGTGTTTGACAGATTTTTCCTGACCCCTTCAAAAATTAATAGCATTAATAGGACACCAAAATTAGTTAGCAGTAATTATCCTGTGAGCAACAGACGTTTTTCTAATTCAAGACACAACCTTCCTCCATACATATCTATCATTTCCTTATGCCTTTATCACTGCTTAGGAGTTTTGGAAATATATTTAAACAGGAATTCTTGATAACTGATAAAATTGCTCTTCATTACGTATTTTTAAATTACATAATAAATTGTTAATTCCAGAATGCTTTCGCACAACTATAAGTCGCAGGCAATGTTCTGAGAGACTTTAGAAATAACCACAATAAGATTTAAAGAGAACAAGTAAGAAATGACTGAAATTTAAGAAATTACATACAAATTTACTTTTTCGACTGATTCAATTCAAGAATTGCTACAGTAGGTATGTTGCAATAGTTGCATCGCTAAGAAGATTTAAGAGTTGATGCTGAATGGCATTTCTATACCACATCACAAGGAAAAGAGCCAAGTGACAGACTTGGATGGGCGCTGAAGAGATTGACTGTGCCACGTGCCTGTCCGCAGTTCAATTATTATGAACACATTGACTTTTGAAGAATTTTACAAATGGGTCAAACCGAGCGTGAGAGGAATGAACTTCTAGATTGTTTCCAAGAAGCAAGGGAAGAGGAGGAATGAATAGTCTGGCATCCATTCCTCTTCTTTCGGCTATTCCACAATCGAAGGAAGACTTGCTATTGAAAAGCCGTTATCAGGCATCCAAACCTACTAATTACCACTTCAGTGGAACAGATTTGTAGAGTTGGGAGGAGAGCATGGAAGTTTTTGAAGGTCAAGTACGAAGAAGAGTGTATTTCTGATGCGAAATTATTTTGCGAAACATTATTTTATGCGACTATTTCAACTTTCAAAGTCCTTTAGTTCTGCTGCATGGAAAACTCAAGCCTCGACAATCCAATCTGCCTACAAAGCAGTACGGCATCGGAAAAACTGAGAAAAAATTGAATCGTTTTGATTTCCACTCCATTTTTGCTGCACTATTTATTATTGTAATTATTTACAACTTTCATACTATGAAAGAATGGATAAGCGGTAACATAGCAGTTTTATTTAGGAGTTTTCGTCAACATCATGCGATATTCTACGAATGATAGTCACCATTAAACTGCGGGAAACGAAAACCCACTCCGTGACAGCATTAATTATTAGGAAATAAATTCGATAATAGCTCCCCATGATCTTCAATTGGTAAGCATTTCTGTAAGAATGTCCGATCATATGACTCATGCATTTTTTATTAAAAATTACACCTTTTAATACTGCTTTTACAAAATTAAACAGCACAGCCAAACATTCCAGGCTAACACATTTCAAAATTTGAAGTTAACTTTAAGAGTGCTAAGAAAATGGGTTAAAATCTAAGCCTGGAACATCAGGATTTGAGCGCCGAACACCGTGTTTTTTTTCCAAATAAAATATCGTAAATGTACAGATTAGCGTTACAGCGGTCTATCAGACGATTTTTAGTTATAAAAAATCGATTCAACTCTCCAGAAAATATACACTTCTTAACTCAAGGGACTCGACTTTTTGATGAACGCTGAAAGCAGGCCCTTTTAATTTTCACAGGACACCTTGTCTCCATCTTAAAGAACTAGTCATCACCTACGATGTGTTCCACGTATTGCCTATCCAATGTCCTCATTCATGCCTATTTCTAGGCTATAGTCAAAAGAAATACGCACGTTTTCGCAGCTATTTCTCCGACAGAAAGTAAGAATGGCAGAGAGCGGTGGTATCCTGAAGGCATGCGACCCGCTCGGCATTGATGCCAACATGGCGGAACGAAATGGGAACACTTGGCCAGTACGGCGGGGAAAGATGAGGGACTCGGGTGAAAAAAGGCCGGAAACGGTCGCCCAAAACCGCCCGCGGTTCTTCTTACCATAACGCCTCAAACGGTTTTACTTCTTGAAGCCAGTAAAGTAAAGTTAACCACATGAATCTGTCACGGTATACTTTATATTGCAAATATAAATAAGTCTTTCATTCTTTTTAAATGTTTTAAATGTAAAATATGAAGAAACACTATAAAAATTACCAAAACGGCAGAATACGTTCTTATTTCTAGTTTTTGAGTTATTTCACCGATAAATTGCACATTTCAAATATTATCACGCACAGGTATTAACTATAGTAATTGGATGGTTGGTTATTTAGGGGAGGCGACCGACAGCTGAGGTCATTTGCGCCATTTACAGGACAGGTGGGTGATTGGGTAATGGTAGGGGTTTATTCAGGGAACGGAGGAAGGGTGGAGAGAAACCCAGCGTCGGCATCACACTACCCTTAACGACAGGCGCCAGGGGGACCACGGTTTAACGTCCCATCCGACGGACGGAGTACTGAACTTGAAATGCTCTCCACTAGGCACTCAAGTGGGGACCGGTTTTCCACTGAAAAATCCGCCACCGCCGGGAGTCGAACCCAGGCCCTCGGGATGGGAAGCCAGTACTCTGGCCACCACACCAACCCGATCCCCACTAGTAATTGGAGTACATAAAAAAAGGGCTAAGAGCGTCCCTCTCGGTGAAGTCAGGGAGGCATAAAGAAGGCCCCGAGGAGAGGTGATGAGGGCTTGGGGGGCGGGAGGCGCAAGTATCGTGTTTAGCCAAGCAAGGTTCATTGCTCTCTTGCCCGTTTTGATCACCTTTGTGACCGAAGAGCTATTTCCAAGCCGTAGAGAGAGAGAGAAACGCGAGGCCAAACCAAATGTGAGAAATGGTTTGATGAAAGACAGAATAGATTGACGTCATCAAATTTCATTGTTACTTGTAGGAGAAGGAAAAATTGCAAATGGGCACCTCTTGCAAAAAGAATGCTGCAGCAATGAGATGATGGCAGCCTAAATGAACGCGATGCGATTAAGAAGCATGAGGGAAGAGTTAACGGGGAGCAAAGTGTCTCCAAAGTGTGGCCCTTTTGTTGATCCCAAACACAGTTTCCTCGCAGCCTCGCCTGATGGAAAAACAATTGATCATTGAAGAGATATGTCCAAAGCGCTTGGAGCATATGACATTAAAACATGCAGCTGAGGAAGTAAAGTGTTTTTGCTTATAGATAAGGTTCTTAAAACCCAAGAAAAACCATAATAACTATTACTACATAATTCAGGGACAATGGCATGCTTCTTGATATTCCTTTTGTGATTTTAAAGTGAGGACTCTTATGTGGACTGCAAAATTCAAAGAACCTTCCGGATGACGAATGGGGTCGTTTACCATATGTTTTTATTGCCGTATCTGATACAGTTTGTAGAATAAAAAGACCCGTATTTTTCCGTTTTTTGATCCGTCAATTATTTCTCGAGTTATAAGCGGCGAAAAACTGGTGTTTTTAACTCCTTCGGAAAAGTGGGTGTGGTGCAATCTCTGACGTATATCGACTTCGTCCAATCACAACTGAGCTCGCGAAGCTAAAAAGACTGAAAAAAAAAGTCATTAATCGCAACTTTTACAGCCGAAATAGAGTAAAAGTTGGGCGTGCGTTGTGTGTTGCCTACCTACAACATAAATAACCGCGGCGGCACCGTAGGTAGCCATGCTAACGAAACAAAATTTTATCTCTGTACCTCGGGTACTGCGGGCTACATTTTGCCGTACGTCGAACTTAGAATGTCGAAAAAAGTTGTTCCATGACCGCCCCTAGCGTGTACGCTTTCCTAAACTGAACTGTAAAAAGTGAGAATGTTTGCGTGAGCCAATGGTTTTTATGCGAGGCCTAGGTGTAATTATAAATTACCTTTTGTAACAGTAACGGCCATGATATACACATTATTGTTAAAGGAAGACATTGCAAAATTTCCACAGATATTACTTAGCACGACGAGTTTCGTTATTAAAACATATCAGGTGCCTTGATGATAATGCCGTTGTAACAACAAAAAGCGTCGTGTTAAGTAACTAACTTATGGCTGGTGAATGAAGAGCTCTCTAGAGGCAGAGAGCGACTGGTGCCTGCATACGGACAACATCTCTCCAATTAAGATCTGATTTACGTGCTTCCTGAGAGTTGATATGTGTGCAGAGGTTGGTTGATTGCTTTCGTCTGTGGCTCATAGTTATCTGCCTTTCTTAGTCAACATTTCCTTTATCTTTCATCTTGCTCACGATTATGGGGCGAGGGTCTGACTTTGACGCCTTTTTTTGAAATATTGTTAAAAATTGGCAGCCCGCAAACCACCCGAAAATTTCTGGCGACATAGGGTGTCACATCAAATTTTGCCTTAGGTAACCGTATTTTCCTTATATTTACCATTATTTAAAATATTATTCATTTATAAATATTTCAAACATTCTTTGGCATAAAATAAGGCTTGGAAAGAACTTACAATATTGAGCATTAATAATCAACGTCAAAATGTTCAATTTTCGTTTGCATTAGGCGCATCTTATTTACAACAAGCTGACCCGGCCACGCGTTGCTGTGGCGCAATCTGGTCAAATGGAAAGCGCACGTTTATAGTATGTTTAATTTCACAATTCTTATGGGTATACAATATATCTCAGCTGATCGATTGTTTTGCAGCTGGACACGCATATTTGTATATAATTTTAACGTCTTTACATGTCGTCACAAAGTAGAATATTTCAGGCAGGCATTTATTTCATCCGCTAGTGTCAAAATAAAGGAATTACAGGTAATGTTTGCCTGAAATGTCGTGCAAGCAATATTAATGCGTTCTCAAATGGTCTCAGGATTCAACGGAAATCTTGCAATGATCGATCCAGAGCCTCGAGCGATGCTTTGTGCACCATTGTGCATTCATCCCAAGCAATAAGTTGGCATTTCTGAAATATTTGTTCCATGCCGGATGATTTGAATATGTTGCACGTGAGTGTTTCAATGAATTGCAACTTCAATGGGATGCACATCCCGTCTCCAGTGTCGATATTGTATTCTCGATATTGTACAAACCTTCATGGAGTGAACAAAACAACTAACCAAAGCTTCATGGAAATTGGATGAATGTTGAGGTAATGCATGAAGTTATCAATATTGTATCGATACAGTATCGATATTGCAATGATACTTTATAAAACTTTGATAAAAAACACCTAAATAATTTCACCTCAATTTTGTATCAATAATGTATCGATGTATCCATATATTTATCGATATTATATCGATACAGTATCGATATTGAATTATCGATTTTATAGAAACCTTCTCGGAGCTTACTCAACAACTTTCCAAAGTTTCATGACAATCTGATGAATGGTGTAGTAATGCATAAACGACAAACACATTATATACATTCGATACAGTATCGATATTGCAACGATACATTCCTTTTAAAAAACTAAATAATTTCACCTCAATTTTGTATCAATAATGTATCGATTTATCGATACTTTAGCGATATTATATCGATAAAGTATCGATATTGAAATATCGATTCCGCAGTCCTCTTTTCGGGAATGTACTCAACAACTTCCCAAAGTTTCATGGCGATCCGATGAATGGTGTACTAATGCATAAAGGACATACAGACACACACACATACATTCATTTTTATATATATAGATAATTCCCATCCATGTATTCATTACGAACACGAATTTTGAGGCTGCAGTAAGCAGTTGCAATATCCTTCCACTTCTTGCGTGTGGCAGGGGTGGATAGGAACTTGAAACAATGCTCCTTCCTCCACGAAGAACTAACAGCATTGGTTTGATAAGGATTGCTACTGCACTAACCTGAAGGGTTATTAACAGTTTCTTATTCGTTGCAGTCCTCGAAAACAAACCAACCCCGTTGCCTTACCTACCTGACAAGCTTTATATGGATGAGGTCACTCTAGCAGCCGATTATTTGTGTAACAACAGTAAGGCGAACAACTGGTAGCACAGGAAAGTTCACAGGCGTGGTCGTCAGCCATCCTGGCTGCGAGCAGAGACGGCGGAATGAAAGCCGAGCAGCCAACGATCATCGCTGTTTCAGAACAGATTCCACGGTGCACCGTTTCTTTCCTACATCTGAACCGGTGCACCGCCCAGCCCTACTGCACACCCTCGACTGACCCTTATGTCGAACACGAGTGCACGAAGTAGTAGCTCTGCATCTCACAGTTGCATGTTTGGTGATCTTCATCCCCTGCCACACACCCTCGCAGGGTACAACGCAGGCGTGGATGAGGCATCGCTTAGGGTAGCGCGCAGGATCCACGCAGCAAAAGGCACAACCGAAAACTACACTAAGGGCCCAGCTAGAGGATGTTAACTGGACAAGTGGGTAGTCAGAGAGAGAGAGAGAGGCAATCCAACACAGGGTCGTACCCTCCAACGGATGGTACAAGTACAGGCCGGAATGAACGCGTGCAATTCCAGAACGCGAGAGAGAAGATGGGAAGAGATGTTGAAGTTCCCCGCGCCTCTCGAGGAACCCATCTCCGAATTCGGGGGAGAGTGCGAAGTGGTCCGTAGACGGAGGCCAACGCGGAGGTCGAGCCAATTAGCAATGAGGCCGGGGCACTACATCTCGGGGTCGGCCAGGGCCGCTCGTGAAAGGTGACTCCTGGTGTGTGCCAGGAGGTAAGGTGACGAAGGCAGCGGTCAGAGGCACCAACTGCTCCAAGCTGCACGTCGCCACTAACGACGCCGCCGCGAAACGGGGGTCCGAATGGATTCCGTGAGGGATCTATGCTCCAAGGAGGGCCTGGGTGTCGAGGCAAACTATATTTGCCGCTTGGTACCCTGGGGGCACTGTTCATTTATACATACTGTATCGTTTCTGTACCTATAGGCCTAGGTATATGAACATCGGTAGTGCACGTCTTCTTGGTACAGCAAAGATACGACTTCCTCTTCCTTGAATAAAACCTGCTGCACTGTATTCAGTGTGGCCAGACAAGGAAATGTACACCTAATAGTAGTGACACTGTCTGCAAGCAACACAATTGCAGTTGGCTTCGTGATGATGAATCGTACCGCTGGGCGACAAGTGTTATCGTCGTCCTCTTCAGTCTACCGTCACGAATGCATTACGCCGTTATGAAGAAAGAGAGAACCGCTCCTGCAAACTAGCTACATATCATTCGGTACTCTCCGAATACCTACGCCTATTCAGCAGTGATTCGCAGAGTTCCTTAACTCATGTTATAAAACTACACGTATTCCAGTCTATCGAAGTCTCCATCTACTATTATTCCCCTATCATTGTTCCGAGAAAGCAACGTACCTATCGCCGATTCTAGTTCCATTATAGAATTGACGTCTGCATCCGGTGGCCTGTAATATGCACCTACATATATCCTTTTTGTGATATTACTTTTAATTTTAACGGAACGCCAAATACTTTCTACTTGGCGCTTTGAAATAAGTTCTCTTCCACTGACATACGGGTCCTTCACAGCTATAAATACTCTTCCATTTCTGTTTACTCTATCCTTTCTGTATGCAGTAAAACACTTCGGTAATACTTCAAAATCTGATGTCTTTCAAAAGCCAGCTTTCTGTGCCTACGATTATATCTGTATCAGTACTTCGTGTGAGGGGTGAAATTCTGCTACTTTATTTCTTAAACTACGCAAATTCGATACTATCACGGAAATTTTCTCCCAATCTGTTACTCTCTTGGTGCTTTTTTCCAACTAAACTTTTCCTCGATAATTCTTTAACTGACTGACCCAATATTTGACCTATCTATTACTTTTGTTAGTTTAGCTAGTTCGTCCTTTTTATTTGTCTATGTCTAAAAAGTAGCTAGCTACAAATTCGTTTTTTACCTGACTCAACCATGATAGCTACTAATCCAGCATGGGGGGTAGTGCATATTTCATCTGCATCTACACGATACACAGCAATCCACCGCGAGGGTGTGTGGCAGGGGGTGAAGATCACCAAGCATATAGGTACTATTGATATATTTGATGAATCGTAGATTTTGCGGGACATATCGGCTGTTATGTCTACACAATGTTTAGAAGCAGACTATCTTAGAGTTGTAGCAGCAGCTTACAAAGTATGGGTGCAATTGCAATAGGACATTTCTTACGTTTTACAACAATCCGTAAATTTTATCTCACAATTCCGTTCAAAAAGGATACTTAATCGTCTCTTCGCCCACAATACGAATAAAATCATATGTGTGGGTCAAAGTTATAAACTTTTCAATTTCATATTGAACTGCAAACGGCCAACTTTAGCGCTTGGGCCTCCCGCGGCGATGGTCGTCCGCTCCCATCTCTCTCTGTGCCCCATTCAAATACCTCCGGCGATCTGCAGGGTTGCCAAATCGCCATGTAGGGAATGTCTTACTTTTTTCAATAATCCTTAAATTTTATCGCACAATGCCGACCAAAAAACTACTTAATCGTCTTTCCACCCACTACGCGATACAAATGACACTTTCTGGTTAAAGTTATAAACTTTTAAATTGCATATTTAACTGCAAAAGGTCAAGTTCCACGGTTGGGCCTCCCGAATGGAGGGTCTGGTCTTCGAATTCGTGGAAAGGTCTCGGATTCGAGAGATCCTAACCCTCTAAATGAGGCCTAACCATCGGTTCTCCCCACGAATGCGACATTAACCGACCCCTGACCGACAGAGCCAATGACAACCAACGGCACTGCTGGGCATGGATCCATTGAGACCACAACTTTTGATTGTCCTACAAATTAGCCACTATGCAACATAAGAGCCCTTTTCAAATTTGAGAATTGCATTTCATACCCAAGAGAATTGTGAAATACTGACTCCAATGAATTTTCTCATCGATCAAGTGTGGCCAAGTCTTCCTTGACACCAGGAGGCTGCCCAAACCTTGGTTCATCCTACACGTCCGTTTCATCTTTGTTGAGCTGTAAAACTCAATATGCACATAATAATCATTCTGTCACTCATTTCATTGCCACCAAGAATCTCAATGATCTGTTGATGAATTTCAGGTGCTTAAGGATTCTTGGAGCCAGAAATCAGATTAGACTGCATTTCACGGCTGGTGGGATATTCTATTGACTTAAAATTTGCAAGCTATGAAAACAAAATGTAAAACTACCATTTTTCAGCAGAAATTGAACAATGTATACCACCAAAATGCCACGAAAACCAGTGCCCATGCATATGACAGTGACCACAGCACCTTGTACAAACTATTGTGGAAGGGTACTCACATTCTGAACATTCCTTGTACAGCATGTGACAAAAGTGAAATAATAATCCCCTTTTATGCATGCAAATACCACTCCCAAATATCAAGTGAGCTTTTGCATTTTCAGGGGCTGGGATATTGAAGGTGATTACAAGAACAAATGAGGTTTGACGTCCAAGAGAGAATGGGGATTCTGTATCCAGAGAGAATGCTAACCCGAGGAGAGAAAGAGTGTCGTAAGAGATCAGTTTGTGTGAAGATGAAACTGAGGAGCACTCCACGAGAAACTTCCCCTCACTGGCCTCTGATCCATCAACGTGGAGCAACACCAATTGTGATCGTGTTCCTCACACATTGGAACTCCGCAAATGAGTAAGTAGGTACATCTCAACAGCTTAACAAAAAAGACCAATGATGAAAGTAACACATGGCACCCTACAGCAACAAAATACTAAAGACCTTGTTTATTGAACTGAATTTTAACTGAAAACTGCGCATTACCTTCCCTACCACTGCTACTTACAAGTGACAACATTGCAATGAGTACGCAAGATGCCACTCTGACACCACTGTGCCGCATGCCGCAGCTCTCCTCTGGTTTGTGTCCCATCAGCACCCTGAGCCACCTGGACACAAATACATTCTTCCATCTCAGCGAAGGAAGGAGGAGGACATATCTGTGAGAGCCACGTGCAGGAATACCCCTCTCTCTAACCCTAGGGCACAAACATCACCTTTAGTAACTTGATCTCGTTCCACCCAAGCATTCATTATGCCACACTTTAAACAGAAGTTGTTTTTTATTTAGTTTTATTTAACAATCAAAAATATTTAACTCATAGGTTACGAAGAGAAACATTGAAAAATAAATAATGTGAATATTACAACAATAAATGTTTTTAAGGCTACCAAATAAATAAACATGTATTCAATCAGTGTTACCACCAAAATGCACACATTGGAAATTACAAACAAAATGATACAGATCAATCGCCAATGGACTAAACTAAAAAATGAAAAGACATATTTAACAGTATGTGAGGTCACTATTGAAGTAATTTAGGGCATCTTGTTGCTTTCAACCAAAGCACTGGCCACAGAGAGCGCACACACACACAATATCAACTACTTTCCAAAAGGGTCACAACGACATCTCCCTCCACTTATGTGGACATGAATATAGACTGAGAAAAGCATTCTTCAAGACCATAAACATTTGACACAAAATGAATAAATATGCACAAATTCCTCAATCAGCACATGGCATGTCGGCGTTAGCTATATAGAATGCATTCAAGCATATTTGTCTTCAATTTAGATATCGAGGAATGACCGCTAAAGAAAAACATTTCATCGTGAACAATGATGGAATGGATAGCATAACATCTCACCTTCCCGCAGAGAGTATACACCCGGAGAAAAAGGGCCACACTGTACATTATTGGTCATTGAAAATATACTCCTTCTAATATTCAAATTTGGATTTTGTCATTACATGCAATACAAATACTTAATGTAGATGTGAGTGCATCGTGAGCACAAAGTGTTGTTTCATGGTATGCTTTCCAGGCACTTTGAGATACGAATCCAGGTTTGAAGTCCCTAAAAATACAAAGAGAATTTTATGAAACATTAAACTTAATGAATAACACAATATTTAATACAGTATATACAAATACAGTGTGTCCTCGTTTAACGTCACTTACCATTCCTGAAAAACGTGATGATGAACCAAATGACATTAATCGAAGCATAAAATCCCATTAGAAACAATGTAAAAAGTAAAAAACGGTTCCAAACCTTTGCCCTTACCACGGGAAAACATTTTAACATCACATTTCTGAGCCATTTTTCAGCGAATGCCAAATCGTGGCTTAAAAATGACTTTCTGTCTTCATTAACAATTTCTGCAGCAGTGACACGAATCCCTATCCATTTTATGGACATTCTTCCCGCAATTCATTTATGGCCGCATGGCCCAAGCGGGCGTCGCCTGGGGATCTCTATCGCAGAAATTAAAAGAGCCGAAAATATGGCGAATGCAGTGAAAAAGAGTAACGGCAAATATGTCAGCGTTTGTGGCGAAAAAATAACTTGAGATGCCACTTTCTAGGTTCCTGAAAACTATAATATCACAAGATCCTAAATTGTAATATCAAGTAAACTTGGGGCATCTACTTAAGAACTGATTGCGTGGCACTGGGCGAGTTCTGCACAGCTGACTATAAAAGATTGACTGGAAGCATGAAACAAACAAATTAACCTTTTAAAACATTTAATTGGCCAATTAGCACTTAAATATTTTCACTCCTGTATATAATTTTCAGTAAAGGCTACACTTTTAAAATAATTTTAACAGCAAATCAAAACGAAGTGGAAATCGTGGCTGAAATGTGAATAAAGATTATAAACAATTTGGGGAAAGCACATTTGTTTCATTCATTTAATTATTATTAAATATTTTGTTTGGATGTCGAACATTGGGGATCAGAAACATTGGTGGCAGTCCTGAAGAAATAAGCATCGAGGGTTTTCTGAGTGGCGGCTTCCTTTTTCTCGCGGTAGAGTTCTTTGTAACACGCCATATGACTGTCAATGGCCCTACTTGAACTCTTCTCGAAGTCAAGGTTACAATCCCTGAATATTCCTGAATTGCCCTCTCAATATGTGCCATTGCTTCGCTTAGATTTTTTGTGGTGAGCTGTTTCTCATCGACTTCCTCAGAATCTTCCTTCACTTCTTCCAAAGTCTTCTGTTTTTCAAAATTTTGGAGATGCTCTGTCCACAATGCCTCTCCGTGGGATGAGAGCAACTCTTCCACATCATCGCGAGAAATTTCCAGGCCTAGGTCCTTCACGATTTTGACAATTTCGTCGTTAATGTGTTCCTTATCATCCTCAAAACCTAGAAACCCAGCTGCATTATGAGGAAGAACCTTTCCCCAAGCCTTTTGCATAGTGGAGCATTTTACATCTTTCCAGGCATTAGCAGTATTTTCTTTGGCATCTTTAATGTTGTAGGACTTTCAAAACTCACGAAGAGTTATAGAAGACTCGCCTTCAACTGCTTCCATTGCCTGCATGAAGTTCCGACGAAGACAATGGGATTTAAATGTCTTTATGACGGCCTGATCCATGGGCTGCAGCAATGATGTGGTATTCGGAGGTAAATACACAACGTTCACATTCTCACAGTAACCGCAGCAATATTGGGGGGATGACTGGGGCAGTTGTCCAACAGAAGCAGTCCCTTGTTTGCTAGATTCATTTGCTTGCAGTACTGTGTTACGGCAGGCCGAAAATGATCATTAAACCATTCAGTGAAAATTGACTGTGTCACCCAAGCTTTTTTATTCGCCTTCCAAACAACAGGCAAAGCGATGTTTGACTAACCCTTTCAGGGCCCTAGGGTTCTCCCCGAATGGTAAACCGGCATTGGCTTCAGTTTCAGACCACCTGATGCGTTACCCCCTAAAAGTATCGTCGTGCGATCTTTGGCCATTTTAAAACTTGGGGTGGACTTCTATTCCCTGGAGATATATGTTCTTGACGGCATGCATTTCCAAAATAAACCAGTCTCATCAACATTATCCCTTTGCGGTCCAACGTCGAGGCTGGCTCGACAGGCCTAGCTCTAGCAGCAGGTCCAACGTCGAGTTGAGCTCGACATCAGATGGTGCTGCGATTATGCGCATTTTATGTAAGGTGCTGCTATCTTATGTCACTTTTGTGAACTTCTAGTACCTTATGAAGCCTTTTCACCTATTTTGCAAATAGTATTTCTTTCGGCTACTACTTGAATTTCACAAAAAAATTGGACCGCAAAAGGTTAAAGATTTGCGGAGGTAAGTAGCAGCCTTCTTCAACAATTTCTTTAAACATTTCAATCAATGCACTGGCTGCCTCACCACTTGTTCTAACAACACCTCGCAAATTAGATCGCTTTCTGTATCGATGGAACCACCCTCGACTAGCCGTGAAAGGCCGAGGATTTGGTGTTCCCTTAGTAAGATCACTATATATATCCAGAGCCTTCCAATGAAATCTAGGCAAATCAACTGGCTGTTTCTCGCGTAATTCACTCTCGAACCACATCGTTAACAAACGTTCCATCTCCACCAACACGGTACTTCTATTGCGTGATAAATGGGCCGCACCCAGGGGGAGTTGCTACTCTCCCAACCACCTTGATTGTTTCTTTCCCTTTTAAAATTCACTTGATTGTTGACGCCGGAAAGCCTAAAATACGTCCAATTTCAATTGAAGAAGCTCCATTCTCGCTTCATCTGACGATATCCAGTTTTAGGCCCAAAGTTATAGTTTTACGTTTTTTTTTCACCCCCGACGATGCAGAAGATTTACTTCTCTTGGGCATTTCCGAGACAGTATCCCTGATGCCAAAATTAGCAGTGACTGTGTCTGCAATTTACTATTAACACACCTTACTACTGAACACGAGAAACCAACAAATAACGGCATTGCTGATGCGCTGCAAGGCTTTGCTTCGCTTACGCTTCGCCTTTTTTTCTCATGCAAAATTTGAACAGAAAGACATTATCACGAAGCACAGATGAAGATAAACGAATAAAGGTATTAAAAATTTCCTGACGTTATCGCGAAATGATGTAAAACAAGGTGATGTTGAACGAGGAAACACTGTAGTCAGGGAGACATTATGGCAGTTGTAATAGCATTAATAAACTACTTTGAAGTATGAAAACAAGTTCTAATTATAAAAGGTTAATTCTGTACAATCATATGAAACTTAATAGAGGACATGTGAAAAATACCTTGATAAAATTATGCATTGCAGGCCTCACACAAGTAATGTGTTATAATTCTTGCTGTGATAGCAGAAATGTATACAAGTCAAAAATTAGTCCCCACAACTTACTCGCACAGCGGAGAAATGCAGAGGAATATTAGCAACCATTTACTCCACGGTGATAAGAGCTCTTGTGCATTCTCATGATTTGTTGACCCAAATCAATGACAACAAAATCACCTCATTAGAATTATTCATTAAATTATGTAATACCATGAATAACACTTTATAGCGACTCTGTGAAAGCACTGCAATTCCAAAGTTCAATCATTTGATAATGCATTTGCAATGTTATTGTAGGACCCACACGTAGGTGACTGCCAACCTGCAATCAAGGGTCTACTCATCCCCTCAAGAACTGTCCCTGCAAAATACCACCACATCTTACCAAGAACCTTTCAACACATGCATAGACAAACACTGGGTTTTCTCGTTTCCTCCTCAAAATTTCCCCCCTCCCCCCCACTTGAGTTTAGTCCATGACAATGCACGGGTGCTTGAAAGATGAAAGTTGTGCATTGTCGTGGCGGGAAACCAATCGCCTGAGCACCACTTTCCCTCCTCGCACTGCTTCCAAACATCACAGATACTTGCTGCCGTTTACCTTGCAAAGAGTTTACGTTGAGACCATTGCTTTTCCTCTAATTGGGAGACAATGTCTGTGCAAGGTGCTACCCAAAATTTCCTGAAATCCAGCAACGGACGTAATTACTCCAGCTTCTGGAGTAGGGTCCCTTGGTTACGGCTCCTCCCTCACAATAGAAGTCCACCCTCAAGAGCACGTCTGCCTTCAATAGTCTCAACTGTCTGACATCTTGGGTCTTAGGAGTGAATTTTCATCTTGGGCAGCAAAAAGAAGCCTAAAATAGAGCTAAATCCGGCAAATGTGCCATTGTCATTCTCTTTCTGCACACCAAGTTTCGCATGATGATAGCTGAGAGTGGCCGTGTCCCATTGTGATGCAGAAACCACCACTTTTCCACACCACATTCTCCCTTCACTGCTTCAAAACATCACAGTGGCATTCACTGCCACAGCATGAAGGAAATACTCTGGCGGGTAATCCTTCACCATCCAAAAAACAAAAGCATGGACTTCACAATGCTCTAAACTTGACAGGCCTTAAGGACTCTTCGATGGAGAAGACTGCTTGTTGGAGCGTGTTTCTTTCTGGCAGTGAGGCATGGAGGCATTTGTGTAAAATGGGGCAAAGTCAGTTCTGAGGAGTATTATCATCCAAATAAAGCAGAAGCAAATAATAAGTAGAGTAAATATTTCCAGTGACAATACCGTTGTACTTTGCAAGCATTGTAAAAATGAAAATAACAGGCCATATTAGATCATTTTTTGAGAGACATGGCGAATCTAAGGCTAGTTCGTTTTGACAAGAGAGAGAGAGGAAACTGCAGTAAGGCAGTCACCGAATGTTTACATAGAAGACTCCCTTTAGGGTCTATAACTTGTCTCTGTAAGGGCACAGTAAATATAAAATAAGTTTTCCTCAGCATTTTATCTGTTTACTTACATTCAGTTTTTTTGTGACACTTAATATTTTTCTATGGTTTTGAAGAATAGTTGCACAGAGAGGTTTTTTAAAAATTTGAGTTCCAGGAATGGATTAATTTACTTTACACTGATTCATATAGCGAAAAAAGGTTTGATTAATGAACATTTAAGGTTACAACTAGTGATGGTCGGATCAGATCTGTCGGATCCAAAGATCTGCGGATCTTTCATTTTATTCTGTACTAGAGTCGGATCCAGAGCCAAAGAGTAAAATTGGATCCAGGTCGTAGATTTTAAATTTTCACGGCCTAGCGATCAAAGCGGAAAGCGGAAGTGAACGGAATGTAGGTGCAGACGATATTGACAAGAAGAGGATGTGTAACTCAGGTCACGAAATTAGATGAAAATATTTCCTTGCAACTAGAAGCAAAATAAAGAAATAAGATTTTGTTCCTCATCACCCCGGTATTGTGAGAAAGAAAAACGTAGAATGTCATGCAGGTAGCCTACATTAGCTGGGATCAGGCGGACAACGAGAGCTAGTGTACTGCAAGAAGTTTGATCCCTATCGCAGTTTTAATTTTTTCTTTTAGTCATTGCCTCGAAAACTTTATCATCTTCAATTTCAAACCCTTGCACCTGAATACTCACTTTTTTTTTCTTTTATTGTCTAAATTAAATTTACGAATGTATCACTCAAAACTAGGAATGGTTGGATCCAAAGATCCAAGGAGTAACCAATCAACATTGCGACAATGAGTTGCCAGGGATGCGAGAAAAAAAGTAAATGGGGGTAGAACGAGGAGGAAGTAAAATAAGGGAGAAGACGTACGCGGACGGAGGAGAGCAATAGAAGAAGAGCAGAGATGAGGAGGAAAGGAGGAAGAAGATTGTTTTGAAAAGCGTGACCGGGGTACACGTAACGCTTGGGTCTTGCATTTCATTCGCTACTGAAATCAGATCCAAAGACAGGATAAATTCGGATCTGGACGGGAGATTTTTAAATTACGCAGCTTAGTGATCAATGCGCCCCGTGAATGGAATGCAGGTACTGTGCTGTGTAAACGACACATTCCAAGAGTGGTGGTCGGGGCAGTTAGCAAATCAGACAACCAGAGGCGCCATTCACATTTTCTTTCCTGTGCTGGCGACGACGACATGATGTCACTCTGTCCCTGATGCGTCAGGGACAGGGAGAAAGAGCAGCACGCGGGGGATGCAAGGAGAGCACTTGGAGAGACGTACAGGGAGAGGAGTTTTTCACTCAGACCCCGTATCGGAGAAGCCTCTGAGCACCCGAGATTTTTGTACGTGTATCTTACCTTCTCTACTTTTTCTATGCTTCCAGGAGGAGGAGCTAGCTATTAAATACCTCCACAAACCACGGCACATCGATTATTTAGTCTCACCTATGAGAAATCTAGGTCGGGACAGCGTTTCGCTGCTAATAGTGGAACCCATGTTGATCATATTCTTTATTCGCCAACTCACACTATTATATTAGGAAATAGGGAGGTTATTTCTTTTATAGAATATTTTTCAAAGTTATGAAATGATTTGTTGAACATTTTTCAATGTTATTTTTACTATTATCGTATGTTGAAATGCTTGCATCTCTTCTATTTTGTATCCATTTTTTTTACTTTTTCCTCCTACTACTCATTGTTTTATTTCTTTCTATCATCTATTTCTGAGGGAGCCACATGAGTACACAAAGTGTGCTATTTGATACAAAGAGCCAAATGTAGCATTTTACAATGGAGCACCTGTGAGCTTAGCTGAGTCAGATATCTTTTGATTACGTATGCATTATTCCGCGAGAAGACAAAATGTGATATGCTCGTAGCAATGTGATACGCTCGCTTGCCCGAATGAGTCATACCTTTCCCGATTATTTTTTGATTACATTGTGCACATTTGCTTCTTTGCAACTTTACTACGCTTCCTTGATGACGCATTATAAATGGGAGCTGTTTCCACCACGGTCACAGTTGAGCGTAGCTCTACTCCCAGAACTCCTCACCCTGTTGGTCATGGAAAAGTTTACCAGAGCTGTCGAGGAAGTTCTAAATGAAAGCAGTGACAATGAGTTTTATTTTGGCAATGAAGAAATCTCCGGAAGTAGTACTAGGGACGAAGGTGGATTGTGTGATAGTCAAAAGTGTACACAAGCCGAACCTGTCGCGGTTTCTAGTCAACCTAGGAAATGGAAACGATCTCCCTTTTCCTCAGAAGGAGCTGGAAAATTGTGACAGTGATAGTGATATCCAAGTTGAACAACACAAACGTAAAAAACGACAAAAAATGTTTACTCTAGACAGTGCTGAGTGTGAAAGCTATGACCCAAGTGGAAAAACAAACCAAGTCAAAAAACAAACGTGGAATGATGTCAGTGTGAATGACCAACCCCCGAAAAGGTATTCTTTCTCCACAGGAAAAGCGTGCGTTGGTCCACAGGTTCCTAGTGACTGTGTGAAACCCATTCATTATTTTCAGTTGTTTTTTACTGAAGCTTTGTGATGACTAGTATCGCCAATGAGACAAGTTACGAATGGCCTTCAAATTAAATTCGTAAACCACAGTTCTACTTCACCTGAAGGTGGTGATTAATGGTGAATGTTATGGCAACAATGTTTTGCCTGTGTGAAGGGTGCGGTGGAGGCCAACTCTCTTGCGCTCAAACAAAGCATCACACACACACACTTGCAGACTCATCAAAATGATAGGTTTCATTGCGCGACAGGATGTCATTGCTCGTTAACCATCACTTGTGCACACTATCTTGTCTCATGTCCGCAAACATCCCTTCAGTTGTGCATTAGAGGGGCTGTGGGCACTCACTCAAGCGTGGCAAGGGATACATGATTGTATGCTTTGGGAACATGGCAAACAAATTTATGTCCTTTCCACAAACTGTTTTACTCCGAGGATGTTTAGGAGATGCCTGTATTTTCAAGGCAGAATTACCAAAAACATGAATTTGAGAAGAAAAATTTCACTTTGTGATGATCCACTAATAAGATTTATTATTACGACCTGGGTTTCGTACGATTAGTGACATCTTCAGGAACATGAATCATATTTGCAACCACATACTACATATATAGGGATCCAGGTGCTTAAGGGGTGAGAGGGGAAGGAGTTGGAGTGTGGTGCATTATGGGTAGGAGGCAGAGGGGTAAGGGGGCAGCAGAAACAAGGGACACACATTACATTCATAGTGATATTTTTTGTTGTAAAAATAAACAATTCTGAGTTCCCTGCTAATCCTTCCCTTGTTTCTGCCACCCCCTTTCCCCTCTCCCTCCTACCCATAATGCACCACACTCCAACTCCTTCCCCTCTCACCCCTTAAACACCTGCATCTCTATATGTACGGTTGCAAATATGACTAATGTACCCAAAGATGTCACTACCGGGTCATAACAATAAATCTCATTAGTGGACCATGACAAAGTGTAATTTTTTAATCTCACGTTCATCATGGAGAGGTTCCACATAGCCAGAAGTCATTACTATGTAATACCAAAATATATTTTCCTTGATGAAAATGCCCACCCAGCCCTCAACCGTGGACAGAAAATTGTATCATGACCTTTGTACCATGACAATTCAATTATTGAAATAACAGTGCAATTGAAAATTTCTCCCTCCACCATGATTTACGTCCCATATTTTTATCCATATTTCGCCCACTTTCGCTGGACTGTGCAAAAATGAATGCGCTTTCTCCACATGCTTAAAAACTAACGGCTTTTGCCATACAAACTGGCTACACTTCTCCCATCACACCAGCACCATCCCTGCCTTATCTTTCCCCTCTTATTATATTGCACTGGTCTCTCCAATCCCCATCCTTCTTCTTTTTTTACCAAATCTTGACAATTTTCAGGAATCACTGGTTTTCTTCAGGTGGCACTGGGGATCCTAGCACTGGGCATGAATGGACCGACAAGCTGTGATCGCAGCAACAGGAGTTCAACTCGGACCATGCACAGACACCTCACGATTCTCCTAATTTTGCTCCAGGCAACGAGTTATGAGGAAAAGATGGAAAACAGAATGGACAGTGGACAATAATACTGTCCCTTCTATTGGTAAAAAGGTCTTGAAGGAAACGACTGGTCCATCTCCACATGCAACTCAAAAGATGGACAAAAGGACCCTCAAAGTTGAAATGTGTGCTCTATGCAGTGAAAGAGCCTTGTTACCTAGAAAAGAAATAAAATCAAACAATGATCCCTACGACCTATCAACTGTGGTCAAAATACTCCCGCAGGTGTTCTAGGTATGTAGACGAGCTCAAGTGTTCCATTTTTGAGATATTTTATAAGAATTATACATTTTAAGTCTCCAATTTAATTTTTTAAGCGAAAAAACTGAAGCCAGGAGGTATCAATGCGACCCATATCATATTCTCTCTCATCCCTCGGCAGTTGAAGCAATTTCCATTCATCTGATATCAGACCAGTTTGAATATCCCATGGTGTAGCTCTTGTCATGACATCTTGTCAACTTCTCGCTCTCATTTGTAGATCAGAGCTGAGGCAGTGAAAGCTGTAGTCAAGAGGGGAGAAGGTTTATGTACACATAATATGTTTACAATTCCATACTGATTTTGCGCTCCCTTGAAAATCAATCTTACTTCCCCAGACATACTTGAGAGCGCTTCAAAAACATCGTTACCCATGGTGACACTACAGAGGGGGAGGGGGGTAGGGTTTCAGGAAGGGAAGTTATTTTTAAGGCCATTTCCCTTAAGAGCAGAGGGTTTTCATGAACAGCTCATCAACGCTCTTGCAAGATTGAGTGATTCCCTCTTGAGAATGTGAATGAAGGGTGTTTCACGTTGAAATGTGCGTGACTTGAATGAGTATTCCAGAGCACCACATATCACATTAAATAACACTTCACAGCAGGATCTTTGAGGTAATCTATGATGAAAAGGAAAGGGTACATCAAATTGTGAGTTTAGGTTTAACTTTGGTGTGCTCAAAAGAGATGCATTCAACCACTTTCCACATTTCAATCAAATTTTTAGCAGCATGTTGCAAAATGAGCCATCTTGAATTACAGTGTTTGAGGAAACACTTCCTGGCAAGATCAACCTTGTGCTGACACACTTCTCAGTGCAATCACAGAGTAGAGGTGCAGAGATACTAGCAAGTCTGCTGCATTGTCTCCCTGAAGACAGAGCCCCTTTGCAAAGCCAATACGAACATTGTGTAATGTTACACAACCCTATGTGTACAAGACCATCTTCTTGATCTTCCATTCAAATTGAATTGTTCACAATTCGATGCACTGCTTCATCAACACTGGGCCCATCACTAGCAACCATCAACACATTTGTGTTTGTAAGACCTCAATTTCCTATCGATCTCTGCAATCAAGTCCTTGGCAGTGGCTTATCCTAAGGGGAACGTTTTGCTCGGTGCCCCAAGTACCACACCAGTATGCAAAAGCCAGTTCCATTCTCCCTGCAATACTCGAGGTTTCATCATACCACAAGGCAACATGCTTGCCCTCCTCCCTGTCTTTCTTTCACCGCAAGTTTTTTGAAGTACAGCGAAAGAAGAGATGATATTTTGAAACGAGTGAGATTACTTACTGAATGAACAAAGGTCATGGTATACTTTTTGACTATCCTGTTATAAGGAAAATGCATTTGAGTGACATAATGTAAGTGGAAGGTCCTGGGAGCACGCCCCCCTCCGAGGCCTACCTCGACCACCACTCTCCCCTGCACCCATCCATCTCGGCTGCGATAAGACAGGGAGTGGCACGAGTTTGGCCTGGTGACCCTCGGGAAGATCAAATATACTATGGACAAGATGATTACAACAATTCACAGCCTTCCCTTGATATAAGGAACAAATAGTGAGTAACGACGTCAAAGTGAAGAATAGCCCAACTGCATTGGCACGACTCTGTACACAGCGAAGAATGCTCTACATACCTTGTGTGACATTTTGATTTGAAGGATGACATAAGATGCCAGCGTTTCCCGGAGGTCCGTCGCTTTCTGTGTCTGAAATCGTTCTATGTCCACGAGGGCCTTTCCAGAGAATGTACTGCAAAGCAATTGGCAGGTTCAGCGTTAGACAGTGAGTATTACCAAAACTGGTCTTAAATATTCTAATAGGTTAAAAGAATGCTAGTCGTTTATATGTTTATTGATTCAAAC
Organism: Platycnemis pennipes; assembly: GCA_933228895.1. Lineage (NCBI taxonomy): Eukaryota > Metazoa > Arthropoda > Insecta > Odonata > Platycnemididae > Platycnemis > Platycnemis pennipes. The sequence goes on from OW121847.1 coordinate 170,685,718, forward strand.
ACTTCTGACAAAACAAATATATGTTGGGTGTACATGTTTTATTTCTGTTAACATGAAAAAATAATAGACACCAGGATAAGTGAATCATCAAATTATAAGGTAGTAAATAATTTTTTGTTAACGGAAAACTTTGATGAGTTCGTCACGAGAATAAAAAGCATAACAAAACAAACGTCGTACTTTTAGTATCACACATACACACGCTTCACATTAACAGCACTGTACTTTAAATTTCTATTCCCGGCCGAAAAATGATTCAAGCGTCATCTGCTTCAGTCTAGAGGCAGGAACAAGCGGGTGGGCGAAGGGACGAAAACTAGCGGGTGGGCGGAGTGGCGGGAACGAGCGGGTGGATGCGGGAGGGAGAAGGCAGGCGGGCTCAACTCCACCCCTTACCCACACCACCACTCTACGCTGTCGTGAGATTGACTAGATGCTTTTCAGCTTGTCCATCTTCCACCCATTCCACTACGTGAACTTGGCTTAACAAAGGAACTGAAAAGTGCGAGTGCTCGCTAGGTACCCCATGGCGGGCCGTAAATCGTCAGTGCCTGGACTTGATTGGACTTTAAATGATGTAGAGCTGGCACAAATCTTGTCTTCTAAGTTGTAGTTGACTGATAATGCCACTACAGATAAATACCATATGTGAATTAGTACTTTGCAGTGCATCGCCCTCAAGAAATATTGCTCGTAATACCGAGCGTATACCGTGGCAGGAGCCTCTTGGCCTCACTATATTCATTTTCTTTTACATGTTAATCATGGGCCTTTCGATGGTACATACATTGCCAATCACTTGTTATTGCGAGATGGTCGCTATATGCCGTACTCACTATAATGGACTTCTACTGTATCATCAATCCAGTATAAAAAGTATAAATCCACAAATGTATGAAACCACAGTTTCTACGAAGGTTCTTATGCAGATAATGATAAACTTCACGTTTTTAAAGATGATACCACACTATACACCATTTGATCATGCATGCCTAAACTCTCTGTACAATTTACCAATTTTTTTAGCATGAAAAGAAGATAATTTTTACTCAATAAGTTATATTCTGCAAGGAAAGAGTCATGGTAGCCATTGTACATACACTGATGAGAAGATGGTTTCCTCATATTGAAGTGTAATTATAAAAAGTGGGGTTAGGGCAGGGGTTCGAAGATTTGGTCGAATCCTATCGAATCCATGGATTAGAGATTCGATCGAATCTCTAATCCATGGATTCGATGACAGATTTAACCTCGTGACGACCCATGACTCATTGCTTCGTGACATGCGTCATGACAGATTTAACCTCGTGACGACCCATGACTCATTGCTTAGCGTACAAGAGTTGATGCCAAACTACGGGTGTTCGGAACGGCAACTCTTGTTTTAGACAATACATTGTTTGATAGGCGATATTTGATCATCGTGATGGTGGAAAAAGTCTGATGTGATCAGGCATCAAAGTCTCTTTTCGGCATAGTTTGACCTTCCCGCGCAAGTCGACGCATAGATAATTATCTACTCTATAGATGACGCCTGTTGTCCATTACAGTTTCCGATCTTGGGTAATTATTAGGGATGGTTGGATCCAAAGATCTGTGGATCTTTCATTTTATTCGGTTCCAAATCCGAATCCAAAGACAGTGTAAAATCAGATCCGGATCGTAGATTTTGAAGTTTCGCTGTGTAGCGATCGAAGCGCCCCGTGAATGGAATGCAGGTACGGTAAATATTGGCAAGGCGAGGTTGTGTGACTATGGTTACAAAATTAGATCAAAAATTTTCCGTGCAACTAGAAGCAAAATAAAAAAATATGACCTTTTCCCCCCATTATCCCGGTATCGCGAGAAAAAAATACGTAGATGCCATTTGTGTAGCCTACATTCATTGCCATCAGGTAACAACAATGTCACTCCTGATCCGTGTAACTCGGATCCGCCTAAGTCAAGGGCTTGCTTTAATTGCTTCTTTTTTGTCATTTAAATTGTAAATACCATGGTAGGAAATGTTTAAGCTGCAATCATAAACAAATAATTCTTGTCCACATATGAATTATTTGAAATTCCCCAATTTGAAAATTCTAACAAAAAAGTTCCTCTGCATTCTTCCAGCAGCAATATTTTCAGACAAAGTCTTCAGTACTGCTGGAAATTTGGTTGATGATAAAAGAAATCGATTAGATGCTGACAAAGTGAAAATGCTGCATTTTCCAAACAAAAACTTGTAATCTGTTTTTATTGAATTTTCAATTTTATTTAAGAAAAATTAAACTTTGATTTACTTTTGAAATAACCCATTCTTTATATTTGCCCTTGAATATGTCCTTAATTTCATTGAGTGGGGAAAATAAGATTCAGCTTCCATTGAATTTACATACAGAATTCACGAGAAAGGAAGCATTATTTAAGGAAAGGAAGATTTGAATTCAATGAAATTGAGGAGGATTTGGGATTAGGATTCGAGATTTAGATTTGATAAAAAAACAGGATTCGATCAAATTTTGGATTTGCCCCATCAATTATAAAAAGGAGCATTTGATGTTTTTATTTTCCTAAATAATCTTCCAGAGAAGTTACAGGTGGGTCATGAGTAGCACCAATCAACCCCTTGCCCTTTGAATGTCATGCACCACAGGAATTAGAGGGCTCTCTCCTCAAAGACAGGTCACACCTCCGGGATTACCATTGCCATTAGCCATTTCATTTTGACCAAACACCTGGTATTAAATGTGCTTTTCTGCAGGACAACGGATCAAAATGAGGCTAATTGTTTTTGCCAACATATCCTATTGAAACTCGGGGGCACGAGAATGGGAAAGGAGAAGGGGGAGGGGTGGCCCAGTGTGGGAGGCATGGGTTGCACGAGAGCCCGAGTTCCCGCGGTCGGCGCCCCAGGGCCCCGTGGTGGCAAGATACATGAAAACGGACAAAATTTTCGCCCAAATGAGCCACAAAATGATGTTTACTTCAGGGCCTCAATTTTTTTTCAAATTTTTTTTTGAAAATTTTAGCATTTAACATGCCTTGGGGCATCTCTCACACTTCAATCACAAACCACGAAAAATAACAGAGAGTTTTACACTCCTCAACGAGCACTCTCCACATCTGAACACCTTCGATTTCGAAAAAATGAAAAATGAGGAATGGTCTACCGCTGTGTGCCCGCTTGCGTTACGATGCCTGGATGAAGGTCAACTTGAATCACATTAGCCTTCTCTCAGCAGGGTTTTCACACAGGGTTTTGTGGATGCTTTTCTGCTGTGGGTTTTTTTCTGACATCAGCTAAAAATCCTCGCGTTTTTCCCATAACTGTTCATAAGAACACAACTGTTCAACAATCCATTAAGAACACTGCCACTTTGGCACACACGCATCCCCGGTGCACTTACTTGAGTCTGTCCCGAGCTGCTTTGACGGAGGTCCTGCCCTCCTCAATCCTCTGGTCCAACGCATTCACCTTCAGCTCCCTCACCTCGTCAGTGTCCACAGAACCAAACAGACGACACATTATACCCACCTTCCCTGGAAAGACACAAATGGAGACATCATTCCCTGGAAACAATCAAAGAAGGCATTGTTGTCATCTTCACTTTGCGGACTTGAGAACCTCTCTCCTACGTAATGAGTTCTTGTGATATTCTCAGCTAAATACATACATATTTAATTGCTGAACGGTTTCACCTCAATTATCATTTCCAAGGCACAAAAAACGATATGTCCGTGACATTCATGTTGCAGAAAAAATAAAGCTCAACAGTGAATAGGGGTCGGCAGCAGGGAAACAGATTTGAGTACAGCCGAAGGATTAGCTGAAGGAACTACAGCTACATGTCCCTGGGGTGGGTGTATGCACAGATGAAGAGGGGGGAGACCTGCCTCCAAATTGCATGTTGATGGTGAGTAAACGCTCATTACAAAAGCAGGAAACATGAAATACATTGTGTGCCATCAACATTTTGTGCCTCGGATGGATAGCAAAATATGAATCAGCACAGTGTTAATACTTCTGAATGCTATTCATTCCAAAATCATAACAACAATGGAAATGAGAGCCACTCTTACACTTACTACACCTGACCATGAGAATTCAGAACAATTAACGCCTGCTCTCCATCTGAGGGAGACGACGATATGAGGACCGCACCTTTGCCTTCCTCCATTGCATTGCTGCACCTTCCACTACTCTACCCTGGGACTCGTCATCTCGGCAGAGACTGCTATGATTCAATCGTGGACGAGTGTGGGCTGTGCACCATGGCCCCTTGTGGCACAATTAGTAACAGTCTTGACGGGAAGACAGTCCCCCCCTTTCATGCTGCAGAAACACCACAGAACAGCATATGAGCCAGTCAACATCGTCTACGGGCACTGAAGCTAGTGTTGCTGCCCACTGTTAACACTTAAAAGGAAATGCGTGGACTGACGATATAACACATTAGCTCACAGGGTCCATCTCATAAGGACATACTTTTTATGAGATTTTTATCCAGTTCCCACAACTGAGTAATAAAATGAATCAAATGTATAATATAATAACTTGCAAAGCTCCAAATAATTTCTCATTATTCGATTTATATTTGTTTAACCCAGTAAATCCACAGGCAATGAGATGAAAAATGTTTTCAACATTAGAGGAGGCCATGTATTGCTTATTTTGTTAGGAAATTGAAGTCGAAGTTATGCACTAACTCAATTAACAGTGTAGTGACAGCAATTTCTTCCAAGGGTGATGAACTAACAAGTGAAGAGGAAGTGCATTCAAGTTCATTTATAACAACTTTAAGGGGGCCATACATTTACTTTGTTATCAATAAACTTTGTTAAATGCAGGTAATTTTTTCTGAGCCATACTTTGACGCTCACTGAAGTAATTCAGGAGTTAATATTCAATTGACTGATTCACTGTAGATCTTCCTTCTTGGCCAGCCAATACATTAAATCAACTTGCATGAGTGCAATATTTTTGTCTTCTTTGACAATGTGCGGCTTTCTGTAGTCCACATTTAATGGGAAAACATTAAATGTAGACTACAGGAAGCCACTAAAGAAGTTCTTGGAAGAAGAAAAGTTGCCAAGAAGAAGCTGTGGATCACTGAAGAAGTCTTAGACCCGACTGAAAAAAGTACAAGAATGCGAAAACTGAAGAAGAGCAGCTATGCTACAAAGGAATAAGGAACGAAATAAGTCGCAAAGACAGGAAAGCTAGAGAGATGTGGATGAAGAATCTATGCGAAGATGTACAAAACAACCTTGCAGTTGGAAAGGTGAAAGCTGCCTATAGGATAGTGAGGAACCACTTCAAGGAATGCAAAATGCAATGCCATAAGGGACAAGAATGGAGAAATTTTGATCGAAAATGAAGACTAAGTGAAGAGATGGAAAAAATATCTGGAAGATTTATACAACAGAAACCATCTAAGCACAAATGCTATCGAAGAGGAAAGCGAAGTGGAAAAGGATGATATGGGAGCATCAATATTAAGATCGGAATTCGACACTGCAGTAAGGGACCTTTGGATGAATAAGGCTTCTGGTATTCATGATGTCCCTGCAGAAGTACTTAAAAATGCAGGAGAGAAGACATTAACTCATCCTTACAAAACCTTCTCCGACATATACTCAACAGGAGAAGTACCAATGGACTTCAAGAAAAACATTACCATTCCTATTCTCAAAAAGAAGAGAGCGGAGAAATGCGAAAATTTTAGGACTATAAGCCTGACGAAACATGCATCAAAGATATTGACCAGGATCATATACAGAAGAATAGAACGAAAAGCAGAGGAGTTCCTGGATGAAGATCAAATCGGATTCAGGAAAAGTAAGGGTACAAGAGAAGCAATATTGGCCCTTGGACTTCTCATAGAGGAGAGAATAGAGAGGAACAAGCCGACGTTCATTGCATTTGTGAATTTAGAGATGGCTTTTGACCACATGGATTGGGATTCGATGCTTGGAATTCTGAAGGGAATTGGAGTGTCATACAATGACCGAAGAATTATCCACAGTAAGTATAAAGACCAAGTAGCTGTGATTAAATCTGGACCCAGCTGTAAAGAGGCAAGAATAAGGAAAGGAGTGAGACAAGGCTGTGCACTGTCTCCCGTAATTTTTAATATTTACATTGAGAGAGCCATGAATAAAATCAAAGAGGAGTCTTCTGGAGTGACTATCCAAGGAGAAAAAATTAGCATGCTGCAATTCGCTGATGACATAGCACTCGTAGCAGAGACAGAGAGGGATGTGAATACGATGCTGATAATCACGGAAAGGACTACGGTCAGATAACAGCAGAAGATCAAAACAATAAATACTAAGATACTGGTGTGCAGCAAGAAAGAAGAGGCCAAAACCAATGTTAAACTAGGAAAACAAAAACTGGAAGAGGTGAAAGAGTTTTTTGGGCCCAGAAAGGGGTCACAGTCGTGGATCACACTCCGTATTTGCCGGATCGGGCCTCAGCAGACTTCTTGTTGTTCCTCAAATTGGAGTTGGCAATAAAAGGACACCGTTACGACGCCACTAAGGATATCCAAGAAATGTGCACTGCAGTACTAAATGCAATTCTGAAAAGGGACAACAGCGACCGTTTCAAAACACTTTTAAATCGATTTCAGCTGTATATTGATTCAGGGGAAGACTATTTTGAATAATATAGGAATTTTGCCAACATAATCAATGAATATATAACAAATTGCTAGGCTTGACTTCGTGGAACCACATATTGATAACGTACATGAGCTACCTTTGTAAAATTCCACAGATTTATCAAAACAGACCTAAGTTTCGACTTGACACAGTCATTATCAAGGTGAAAATTGTACACCACGAGCCCTTTAGATACAGAATAGAGTGAGGGGGGAGGGGGGAAGGTGTCAGGGGAGAGGGAGGGAGTCAACGTGCGGGAAGTGTAAGATTATTGGTCTAAGGTGGGAGTGGGGGCATTTGAGCGAGCATTGTTAAGAATTGTATTACGGGAGGGGGGGGGGGGGGGGAAGGGTAAGGTTAGGAGAGGAGATTGGGAAGGGAGCATATCATTCAGAACACAATTACATTAGATCTATTGGAATACAAAAATATTTCAAGGTTTTCCCTAGAGTCCAACTTGTGGCCCTTACACTGCGAGTGAAGGACTTTTGGGATGAAGTCACTTTGGTGGTCTTCTTCTATTAAATGCTTGGTGAACTGGGAGCTTTCATTACCATTCGTTAAACAGCGCTGATGCTCTTTTACCCGGGCACGGATAGCACGTCCTGTTTGTCCAACACAGACGGCTTTACAGTTGCTATCTTTGCAACTAAGTAGGTATACACCACTTTTATCAAGTACATCGTATTTATATCTGGAATTAAATAGTAAGTTACTCAAGCAGTTAGGGTTGTAAAATCAAACCTTAAATTTGTGTCTCAGTATATAATTGGCTATTTGATATGACAATTTGCCAAGCATTTAGGTATTCACTGCACCATGGTAAAATGGCACTGATGAAAGATAAAATATAGCTAGCATACACGTGGGAGTTGAGGTGAAAGAGGGTGAGGGCAGCGATGACTCGATGAGCGTGCAGACGAAGCAAATGAGAGCCCTCACCCAACTGAACCTTCTCCTTCTCGTGGCTCTTGGCCGACACCAGTCCCTCTGCTTGCTCCACCTGCAGCTGCAAGGCCTCCCTCCTGCGGCAGACGCTCTGAAGAGCCCCACCAAAGAAAAGGTACTCCTTCAACTGATCGGCAATCAGCTCCTCCTCCTCCAGAATACTGTCCACCCCCAGGGCCAGGGAATCTAGGTAATGGCCAGCTTTCTGCAAAGCATTGAAGGCATTCATGGCAACGAGTAGCAACCAAACGATATGGATTAATAATTACATGTACCTCCAGCAGTGAGGGGAAAGTGCACACATTTCGGGGAGTATCTGTACGATGGAATCTTAAATATAGCAATTCCAGAGACCTCCTCAGTCTGGGCAAGAGATGATCCCAACAATCCCCACTGCCTGTCCAGCATCAGAATAGAAATTATCTGTCTTTGATTCTTTAAAGTGAAGATACACAGCAGCAACACCTCTTCATTGTCTATTGGTTACTTCTCTCTGTTTCAAGTCTTTGCATCTTATATCTTAATCACCCGGGTGCAGACGTCAAATTCTTTCATAGAGATACAAGGTGGTTCCTATATCCAAGGACCATGTTTTCTTCCAAATGCAACATTTTTTGGTACCTTAAGATAACCAAGATTTTTGCACTATCCCTAATTCTTTTAACCTTAGGGTTATCATCAAAGAGAAATCTAATGTGACAGACCTGGTGGCTCGCAGTCTATACTTTCACTTGCAATTCAAGAGGGTTATTAGAGGGGAAAGGGTCCAAATGTTTGAGGCTTTAGCAAAAGAAGGATAACAGTACAAACTTGATACTTCAAACTTTGACACTAGAAATTTTCATTACTACATATATATTACAGTAAAACCTTGACCTAATGAACCTCTTCTATATATATAAAAATGAATGTATGTGTGTGTGTGTGTGTGTGTGTGTGTCCTTTATGCATTACTACACCATTCATCGGATCGCCATGAAACTTTGGGAAGTTGTTGAGTACATTCCCGGAAAGAGGACTACGGAATCGATATTTCAATATCGATCCTTTATCGATATAATATCGGTAAAGTATCGATAAATCGATACATTATTGATACAAAATTGAGGTGAAATTATTTAGTTTTTAAAAAGGAATGTATCGCTGCAATATCGATACTGTATCGAATGTATATAATGTGTTTGTCCTTTATGCATTACTACACCATTCATCGGATCGCCATGAAACTTTGGAAAGTTGTTGAGTACGCTCCGAGAAGGTTTCTATAAAATCGATAATTCAATATCGATACTGTATCGATATAATATCGATAAAATATGGATACATCAATACATTATTGATACAAAATATAGGTGAAATTAATAAGGTGTTTTTTATCAAAGTTTTATAAAGTATCATTACAATATCGATACTGTATCGATACAATATTGATAACTTCATGCATTACCACAACATTCATCCAATTTCCATGAAGCTTTGGTTAGTTGTTTTGTTCACTCCATGAAGGTTTGTACAATATCGAGAATACAATATCGACACTGGAGACGGGATGTGCATCCCATTGAAGTTGCAATTCATTGAAACACTCACGTGCAACATATTCAAATCACCCGGCATGGGACAAATATTTCAGAAATGCCAACTTATTGCTTGGGATGAATGCACAATGGTGCACAAAGCATCGCTCGAGGCTCTGGATCGATCATTGCAAGATTTTCGTGGAATCCTGAGACCATCTGAGAACGCATTAATATTGCTTGCACGACATTTCAGGCAAACATTACCTGTAATTTCTCGATTGACACTAGCGGATGAAATAAATGCTTGCCTGAAATATTCTACTTTGTGACGACATGTAAAGACGTTAAAATTATATACAAATATGCGTGTCCAGCTTCAAAACAATCGATCAGCTGAGATATATTGTATACCCATAAGAATTGTGAAATTAAACATACTGTAAACGAGCGCTTTCCATTTAACCAGATTGAGCCACAGCAACGCGTGGCCGGGTCAGCTTGTTATTTCATAAACCTCTTTAAATAGAAATGATGGCAAAGTCCCGGCCATACACAATGTATTAATAATGAAGATAGAATTGAGTGAGGGCTGCAGCAAACCAATGTTAGGATTGGTGACCCATGATGATGGTGTTCTTTTTCTTACTTCCTCATAAATTGTGGTGAAATTGCAGAGACACCAACACTGCCACAAAAATGGATGAATCAACACGAAAGTTAAATACTTCATGCATTGTTTACATCGACACCTGCTACCATCAAAACCCATTATAATATGATAGGCAGCTTTCCTGTTGGGTGAATACTGCCTGAAAATGTCACTGAAGACTTGGGCATCCCCTATAATTGTTTCTGACTCATACATATACAGCAAGGCTCTGGGCCAATGAAATATTACTACTATCATTTGATTTTTTCTAAAAACCATAATATCATCTGGCCTTAGATGATCTAGAGATTCCCATCCAAACCCTTCCAAAGGACTACACATTACTGTACATTCAAAGCAATACAGAATGAAATGCGTAGCTTACATAGTTGGAATTAACGATTTAAAAAAATAACGATTTGAATTAACCATTAAAAATTTAATTCAATCATTACTTTTTAGAAGAGTTAACTTTTAATCATTAAAGTTATGTATTAACTGATACGAAACTAACTTCAGTTAATTTGTTTTGTTAATTTTTTGCAAATGTGGACCTGATCGAATTTGGGCGCAAAGGTTGCCCAACAGACAAATGGGAAAATAAAATGGTATCTAAGAATTCAGGGGTAGTTGTGCAAGAATGCAATCAATAGGCCCAGACGAATACATCCAAACAAAAGCGGGGTTGATGGGAGTGACCGTCAAAGTTTAGGAATGCACCCTCAGACGAGAAAACACGACACCACACGAAGACAATGTCCTTGAGGGCTCGTATGCCTTACTCGCTGACATCATGTTGTCAATACTACATAGTTGAAGCCAAGAAAGAAGGGTCGCCTGAAAACCAATGACGGATAATGAGGGGGAGTTCAAACTAACGTATCTGTCACATTGCGCCAATCTACGAATGCCTTACTCGACGACATTGCGTCCTCAATACATCAGACCCCAGTGAACTGCGAGAAAAGATGCGCAGGCGCACCCTCAGCATTTACTTTAACTCTATGTAAATAATTAAGCCGTTTCAGCTGCAATTTTACAATTGTGATGGAATACTTCACATCGCAATGTGAGGTTCGATATAAAAACCTAACGTTAAAGCACATTCTACCACTCAGAACAATCTTTTGCAGCAAATTAGAGACGCACCATGGTTCATCAGAAAGTCTTACATTCACGACAACTTAAAAATCCCGGAATTAGAGCTCCACCTCAGAAAAATCGGCAAATGCTAACAGTAGACAGTAGGAAACCTGACCAACAACACTCTGGATACTACATGGCATTGAAACGAAAATCCCCAATTCAAATGTATTTAAACAAATTGTTACAGATGGAAGAAACCACGATGACAGTTTTCGGTGTTCGCTTTGTTTGTCAAAACAAAAGAAAACCATCTAGGTCTCCTTTACCACAGCATCCAATTTGCCAAAGTAACTGAAAAAGGAACTTTTAGCATAAAAGTTACTTTTTTTAACTTTCACTGTAATCAGTTACTTTTTCAGAAAAGTAATTTTTAACTTTAACTGGTTACATTTTACAGAGATTAACTTTAACTTTAATCAGTTAATTTTTTTGGTAAATTTCCCAACTATGGTAGCTTTCCTTTGCATCTCACTGAGACAGTTTTTAAGCCTTGGTGGCAATTCAAACATGGAGACCCCACGGTGATTGCTGCAAAACTGGAATGCAGCCTCACTGAGTACAACTAATCTCAGTCATTTCTAGTTGGTGTAATTTCCCACCATTTGCTGCACAAAAGTTAACAGGTTGACTGCCTTGGTGGACGACAGTGTCCACAGAGAAAACGTTCGCCCCAGTGACCACTGCTTTCTTACCATTTGCACCTTTTTCTCGTGCCTCACCTCCTCTCCATTGATAGTTTTTATCTTCCGTCAACATTTTTCAGCGGCCATGAATATTACCCACATTAACAGTCTCTCTTTTTTTGTCTATTACTGTATCCACCACTGGTAATCCCTGAATAACAGGTTAGGGAACACTTTCATTCTATCTTACATTTAATTCTAGTCCACTATGGACTCGGAACAGGGAAGACTATATACTAATGAAAAACTGCCACATATTATACGCCTTTTCTATTACACTAGCTAAATCCAGCCACGCTTCGCTGTGGCTCAATCTGGTATGAAATGAATGGGAAAGTAAATAAAAGTATATTATCGATCACAGACTCACTGAGAAAACACATCATTCAATTCATTACCCTGCCTTGTGTGCAGTGGCTGTGCTGTGGAATGAAAGGAAAGGAAGAAAAAAGATGTTTTCACAGAAAATCGTTTTTGTTCTAAAGCTCATGGATTGACTACATTTTTTGTTTACCTGTTTTCTGTATAAACAAAGATCAGATGGTTTACCGACTCAGGAGCATGCGATGAGTAATTTCCCATGAGAGAAACAATCACTTTCTTATTCAAACCGCACATTTGCAAAGATTGCCCTGGCTCTTTGTTGATAGTCATAGCGAATGCAAGGTGAATTGGCAAATTGAAGTCGTTTGAACTTGAATGCCACGTCGATTGGAATGAAAGGCATTTGTGGAAGTAGTACGTCTTCACCTTTATGAGGTCCAATCAGAATTGTTGCTTCCATTAGATTGTTCATCAATTTTGAGACTACTAATCTTATGCCATTGTGTAACTTTGGCTTTAACCAGTGCTTCTGTCGGAACATCTGAGAAACAGTGCTCCCTTTAAGGCATCCCACGCCGACCTCACCTACATGTATGGAAGTTTAAATCAAATACAACTGTGGAAGCTATTAAGGAATATGTCCTATCGGAAATTCCTGATCTACATACTTCTTCAGACATGGAGATAGTCAAACTCGAAGTGACCCACGGCGACCATGCCTCCTTCCGGATTTCAGTGAACAGTGAGTTTAGAGAAACCCTCATTAAGCCGTCATTCTGGCCAAAATACGTCCATGTCGGAAATTATTCTTTTTGGAAGGCCCGCCTGACAACGGAGACAGGGTAGCACAGTGCATCAAGATCTTTCACATAAACATACAACGTATACGTAATAAGTTGCTGGACCTTGAGGTTTTGGTAAGTGAACATAAGCCTCATGTTATCTGCATTAATGAACATTGGTTGAAATCGAGTGAACTTATAGCTTTTAATTTAACTGGATACTTTATCGCCGATACATTCTGCCGTTTGAAGCATAATAACGGAGGTGTTATGATACTGGTTTTCGAGCGCTTAAATTGTTTCTCCCCCTGTTTCTCGCATGAATTTCTTAATGAAGACCAAACTTTTGAGTCCAGTGTCGTTGGATTCCAAATAGACAGTGTTTCTTATTATTTATTATCCATTTATCGTTCCCCCTCCAGTGACTTCAGTGATTTTCTCAACAAACTTACCAATCTGTTGGAGTTAATTCATAAGGCTATTCCCGAGCCTAACTTAATCATAACTGGCGATTTTAATTGTGATTTTTTGGAAAATTCTAAAGCTAAGCGAGAACTTTTAGATCTTATTACATCGTACAATATACGCACTACTAACGCCGAACCTACCAGAGTAAGCGGCGATTCATCCACTGTTATAGATAACATCCTGACGAACATTGATTTGGAGATTGTTAATACTGATGTAATTAAATCCCACATATCTGACCATTATCCTCTCCTTTGCACGATTTTGATCCCTTATCCCAACAATTCCAAAAAGTATTACAGAAGGTACTTTGTTGAACCAAACTTCACAGCCTTTAAGGACTCGCTGAAGTCACATGACTGGTCGGATTTGTACTATCCTAAATCCTTCAATGATTCATTTGAGTATTTTTACACGACCTATCAATATTACTTCGATGTCTGTTTTCCTCTGGTGCTCAAAAAGACTAGAAACTCCTTTTCTGAAAATAATAGAAGCCTTTGGGTCACTGATGAAATTCGCTACCTTTCAAGAAAAATGAAAGAGATAGCTGTTCATTTTAACAATAATCGTGACCCATCAGATCGCTCAGAGTACATAGCTTTGAAAAAAACGTACCGCCAAAAGCTACAGTTAGCAAAAAAGACCTATAACAACCATAGAATTCTAAATGCAGATAACAAATCCAAAGAAATCTGGAGAATTGTAAAGGAAACTAAGAGTCCCACCAATGGTCAACATGTCCTTAAACTTTTTGACTCTGGTGGTAATATCATTTCTGATCACTCCCAAATTGCATCTAATCTAAATGACTTCTACCTGTCACACCAGAGTCCCACTAATCCTTCCAATTATGATAAATATTCACTGATTTCAACCTTAGCTAATTCATTGTACCTATCCCCTTGCAGTGAACTGGAACTGTCCAACATAATTAAAAAATTACCTAACAAAAGCAGCTCTGGCATAGATGGTATCCCCGGTATTGTGATTAAAAAATCAGCTGATGTAATCAAAGAACATTTGCTTTTCCTTATCAATAAGTCCTTACAACTTGGAGTTTTCCCTGATGCCATTAAAACAGCCAAAGCTGTACCAATCTACAAAGGTAAAGGCAGTGTCCATGACATGAATTCCTACCGACCTATATCCTTATTAAACCAGATAGGTAAGATATTTGAAAAGGTTTTCCACAACCGCCTGACATCATATCTAGAGTCCCTCAATCTTTTGTCCACCTCACAGAATGGCTTCAGGAAATGTAGATCAACTACTACAGCCACCTACAATATGGTTAATCAAATTCTTCATAATCTTAATAATAGAATAGAAACTCTGGGGCTATTCTTCGACTTTTCCAAGGCTTTTGACCTGGTCAATCACCAGACACTTCTGGCCAAACTGGGATACTATGGTATCAGAGTCCAGTATCCAGTCATACGACTGGATTAAATCATATCTTAGTTCAAGACACCAACAGGTCTTTCTATCATTAAATGGCATAAATTTTACCTCTCCTAGTAAAGAAGTCTCTATAGGTGTACCCCAAGGATCAGTCTTGGGCCCCATTCTATTTTTACTCTACATTAACGACTTGCCTAAAACTCTGAAATTGGTTCCTGGAGTTGAACCAATACTGTATGCCGATGACACCGATGTGATTGTATCGGCTCCATCGCTACATAACTTGACCCAGAGGGCAGCAAGAGTATCTGAGGTACTTAATGATTGGTGCTTACATAATTTATTGAAACTCAATACTGATAAGTCTGGATTAATTTACTTCTCCAACAAAAACAAAGCCTCTGCTTCAGTAGCCATTGACATTGAAGGTAAAAGCCTTCCCCAAATCTCTAGTACCAAGTTCTTGGGTGTTATATTAAATAGAAATGTCTCCTGGGAGGAACACGTACGTACTCTCTGTGGCAAGTTGAATTCTATTTGCTTCCTCATTAGAAGCATCAGGAATTCTGTCAGTATTGATGTTATACTTTCAATTTATTATGGTGAATTTTATTCTCTGGTTGTCTACAGTATCTTGTTCTGGGGTTCCTCTCCTCACTGTGATTCAATTTTTAAAACGCAAAAACGTGTAATACGACTAATTTGTAATGCTCCCTATCATGCACCCTGACTCTCTCTTTTTAAAAAACTTAGTATTCTGACCATACCTTGTGTCTATATCTATGTTCTAAGTCTATTTACTTTGAGAAACATAAACCAGTACATGACCAATGACAATTTCCACTGTTACCAAACTAGGACCTGTAGAGATCTACATCAATCTTTTATCAGGACCCTAAACACTGCTCAAGATCCTAAACATATGGGCCTGTTGATTTTCAACAGGCTCCCTCCTGATATCAAAAATCAAAAGAACACAATGATGTTCAAAAGGAAATTGTTGATGTTTCTAAAAAATAATCAGTTTTATTCTATCAAGGAGTTTATGAACTCAAAATTTGTTTCCTGATCGAGTTCAATCTTAGATTATGTTTCTCTCCTGTTTTATATGTCCTATGCTTAAACTTAGTGATTGTAATATGTAATCGCTGGTAATAATTGACGTGCCTTATATCATGTACATAACTCACTGTTCTGTAAAATGATCTCTGGGCAAATAAAGAGTATTATTATTATTATTATGGCTGATTGATGTTTAGGAGTAATCTAATTGGCACTCCAATTTTCAAATTCACAATGTCTGATGGTTATCCGAGAACACACAGATAATGAAGGAATTCCGTTGATAAATTCACTACTACACTTTGGTTCACCATAAAAAATTTTTAATATGGTCAGGCGAATCTATTCATGGAATATCTGGGGATTCCATTTTTAAGATGAAGGAATTATTATAGAATAGTTCAAACTGGTGAACTAGTAGTTTTGTAATGTTTTATTAATAATAACCTTTCAAAGGGAATTCATGGGTTTTATACTTAAGAGAAATTCTCATATGGAGAGGTTGTGTAACTTGGATCTTCTTGAAATGAGATGAGTGCAACTCTAAGCAAAATAAACAAATATATGACTCCGCTTTTTTCTCCATGGGCCCGGGTTTGCAAGAAAGAAAGAAGAATGTCATGTGGGTAGCCTGCATACTCCCAACTTGGGTAAGCCGACAATAGCAGAGTAGGGTACAGTACTGCAGGTAACGAAGTTGGATTCTTATCGCTATTTAAAATTTTTCTCTCAGCTGTTGAATAAAATATTTTATCATCCTTAATTTCAACCCTTGAGTGAGGATACTCAATGTTTTGTACATTTATCGCTAAAACTAGATTGACTATAAACTTGGTACCATTGAAACCTGATGACCATTGACTATAATTTACATTATGATTTACACAAGTGATACTTTTGTATTTATAATCATTGTAATACCTTATTAAATGCTTCCTGGTATAAGCATAACATGAACATAAACACAGCTACAAGTTTATGCAAAGCTTCACGGGAATGCATAAAAGCTTATAACTTGGTAAAACAAAGTTGGGGTCAAAATACCCCTTGCTGTCCTTCTAGGTAGAGTGAAACTCCCGTCCTCCTAGTGTTAACGAGAGGAACATTTATTCAGTTAATTTATTACAATTTACGTTAATTTATTTAATTTAAAATTATTAATTCTGTTTATTCATTTAAAAACAGTTTGTATTGATTTTACTAAGCGGGATATTAACTTGGCCCAGGTTACTGCTAAGTTCCCACAATGGGGTAGCACAGGGGACGATCGTTCCAACAACTAACGACTATTCATACAATGTTAAATGGAATAGACTCTTGAGCTTTGTGATAATTTCTACAGCCGACTGTTAACTATACGTGTTAACTAAAGTTTAGGGGCTCTGAAATACAATGGTACCTAAGTTCAGGAGATGAATATTCCCTCTGCCTCGCCACGTGAACTATATATGAACCTGTTACGTCAGCCTCTGCCATAGTCCCAACATTCGTAGGCTTTTACAAATGAACTTACACTTAAAATTTAATTTTCTGCAAAAAACTGGATTTCTCAATCCAATTTACTCGCGCACATAATTAATACATTCATGGTGGTGCAGACATAGCAATTAATGGCTTTTCGTTTTCTTTGATGTGAGTCAACTATTGCTGAATAATGGGATGATATAGAGAGGAGGGGATCATGTTTGTTTCCTTATTCATGATTGGTCATTACTCATCATGTAGCAGGAATAAATAACAATGCAATTTTTTAGAAATTAACTAAATTTAAGTTCACAAATTGTAATGCTGATAATGATTGGTATACAAACAAGTACTTAGATGTGCCAGTAGGAAAGTGAAAACATGTAAATCATATTTTCTTCCAAGCTATTTGATAATTCTAACTACATACAGTGGACTTCCATTACGATGTTCCGTAACAGTGCACTTTCCTCAGTTGCACATTCATTTCCTCAGGTCTGTGTCACAATGTAAGTAAAGAATTCTGGTTAGCATGCTTTGCCTTCGGAACATTTCGAGGAGGACCAAAACAAATCTGTCCCAGGAAAATCACCATCCCATGGGGGAATTTTGCCATGATTTCTCTTAACATGCTTAAGGAGGTTGATCCGATAAGTGAAAGTCATGTCATTTTTTCTATATTTTCAGTACTTATAGAACTAAAGTTCCTCTGTATAATAAAGTAAAGATAATTATACCAACCCATACTCCTTTTTGCACAAATTACATTTGAAATTACATACAATTAACGGCGAGAATAGCCATCACATGGGAATATAACGTTTAAAAATACCATAGTGACATGTCATTTTTGCAAAAAACTGATATTTCATGTGTAATGTCACAAGGAATAAAATGGCACGAAAAGAAAGGCATCAATCCACCGTATTTTTCACTAAATCCACCAATTTCTGCGCTTATAGCAGACGAAATGCGTTAGTTGTCTTCAAGTGGCACTGCGGTCGCTCTAAGCTCTAACCAAAATGTATGGCGTATTAATAATATCATTACTAATGAGATATTAAAGCACATTTCAGAAAAATATTATAACATAACGTTTGATAGTAATATTCTGGTGTTATAAATTAGTAAATTCATTGAGTACAAGAATTTATTTCTTTAAAGTAAATGCTTAATTGACTCTATAGTCGAGCAGATTAAAATTATCATAAAAAAGAAATCCTTCGACTTTGCATCGTATTTCTTGTGATACTTATGACTTTCAATTGCTTAGGTAATTTTCTTTGTGAAGTCAGGATCACTTAGCAGGCATATACTCGTACTTAAATTAATAAGATTCCTCAGACAACTTGACTCAAGCAGTCGCGAGCCAACCTCCTTAATTCTTGCATTAAAAGTGATTGTTATAGCTTACAATAATATTTAGATAGGTATACTATTACAGTAAGAAAAATGAAGAAGTATAAGGGCCTCACATGCATTTTATTGCGATGCACGTATGTTTTACAAATGCTGTGGACATCAAAACTAACCACGCACCAGAACTCTGTGGTATTTAAAGTGAGACAAGTGCTTAGAATCAGACATGGGAAACCTTGAGGGGAAAAGAAAAATATCGATCAAGAAGCTCAACATCCCCTGAAAAGTAGACAACAATCCATGCATGAAGCGTGTTGAAATAGTGGCAAAAATAAAAGTTCTACCATCAACATTAACTCACGTTGGGAGTGCAGATGGCTTACTCAGCGCTTACACCTTTTTCAGTTTTTCTGACTTTGCTCCACACTCGTTTTAAAAAAATATGAAATTCAGATAAAGTATTCATCATTCAAGTGCAGTGGCGAAGCTGAAGGGTAGTCTGGGAGCCTGAGAATACCCAAAATGATTACAATAAAACACATACTATTTTTTCAGCTCTGTCATGCATTTTATGTTGCCGAGAAAGCATAGGAAAAATAAATATAGCCTATATTTCTGCACATTGTGTTGCGTTGAAGTGGTTTGGATGTTTTGGAGGCTTGGGAGTCTGGCTGCTGGTAGACTCCAAATGGCCGGATGGCGCATGCGCTTACGCTTATTCGCCGCCGGACGCTTGCACCTGAAACTGCGTGATTCTTGCGCGCTGAGAGCCTAGACACTCGCGCCTAGTTCTCGCGCCCTTCTGAGTCTCAGCAAATGATCAAGAGATGGCGAGACGGAGGGAAATTAAGAGAGACTGATTCTGTATGAAACAGTTTCGCTGCATGTGAATTTTTTCTTCGTTTAGTGGTTGGAAAATAACAAGTCAACGTACGGCTAAAGGACTGAACAACAACAACCAGGGTGGACTAGACATGTTTCACTAATTCAGAAGGCTCGCTTTTGAAATCATTGACACCTTCGTTGTCCACATGGAATCTCATTTTGAAGACTTCAATAACTTCTATTTTGCAGAATTACTAGATGAAGATCCTGCATTTAATACATCATTTCCCTCAGCGAAATTTAGTAGCCTGATAATATGCACTCATTATTTAACAGTGAACAGCTAAAAAATGAACTCATTAATGTATATTCCAACGAGAGTAAACACTTGCCTGCACATTTGTTACTTAAATATTTTTTGAACAATGGCCTGGATAAAGTACGTGTGTCAAGAAACTGTGGGAATCATAAGACTGATTCAGACATTTCCTGTATCAACGGTATTGTCCGAAAGAAGTATGAGTATGTTGAAGACAGTGAACACATTTTTAAGAATCTCCATGACGGACTCCCGCATAAGCAATTTAAGCACCCTGGCGGTTGAAAAGGCTTTACTGAACAACCACTCGAGCGACGAAAGTTTCAAGGAACGTGTCATCGACACCTTTGCCCAAAGGAAAACCCGCCAAATCTATATGATCAACGGAAAACATTAAGGCAAATTACTTAGCCCCTCAAGTGCTGACCTCTGTGCATGGTT
Source organism: Platycnemis pennipes (assembly GCA_933228895.1). Taxonomy (NCBI): domain Eukaryota; kingdom Metazoa; phylum Arthropoda; class Insecta; order Odonata; family Platycnemididae; genus Platycnemis; species Platycnemis pennipes. Next base: position 170,705,757 of record OW121847.1, read on the forward strand.
GGGTGCCCGAAAATTTATTTCAAATTAACAGTGGGACGAGAGGTAAAGAAGTGAACAAGCATCTAGCGTTCTCTTCGTATGCAATGCATGTTAAAAAAAAACTAGATTTTAAAAACCCACCGGAACAGAGGGTTATAACCCATTTAAATAGCCCGGTACACAACGTGATAGGTTGACTGATTTTTGTCAACTGGAATATTTATCTCTGAAGCAGCAAATTAAGGGGCCGATGAGCTATAGAATACCCACTTCGAATACCTTAGCTTCGCCACTGTTCAAGTGGTCAGCATTCCTGAGATTGGTTTGACGCAGCTTTAGTGCATTGGATTTAGTAAAACATTTGAAACTTCGAGGATACCATGACCAAAGTATGACTTTTATTCCACTAAAATTACCTTCTGTTTGTGCATTTCACATTGTTATGACAAACCACCAAAGTGATGCTACCCTGCTCACCTCTCAAAATATGGAGTCATCTCTCATTTTACTGCACAAACATACCTCAAAGTAATCATTAAAGAATGTCCGATATATATCTGCATTTACGTAAAAATAAATTATATACACACTGATATGCTCTGTATTAATATCACTTTTTTTGTTTTCGAGATGCACACTAAGTCTCAAACTTGATTCTATATTCAATCACGTATGTACTGTGTATATAAAATGTGCTGTTTGATCTTTATTGTCATAATTAATTAATGAATTGCATCAACATACACCTTGGTATACATCCACTTGGGAGGCACTGCATGGGTGAATGTAACATTTTATTTCACAATAAATGAACACCACCTATCTAAGAAACGAAGTAAAATGAATGTCCAGCGTATATTGTCCTCTGGAAGCTATGCGACTCACAAATGCATCTTCAACTTACCCGGGGAGGCCCAACCTGTTTGGCACGTTGTCCTCAATCAGGCTGTAAAGGGTCCCCATATAAACGTGCTAAAGAGTAGTAGTAACTAGCAAAATAAATGTTAGGAAAAATGGCACGTGATGGTGTGGGTTCACTGCTGCCTTGAGCAAGGAGGCTGCACGCAGTCACGCAACAACTGAGCATTCCACGCGCACACACGTCTTTCCCTTACCTGCAGTCCATCGCCCATTTCCCTCTCAATGGCACTCCACTCGCTGAACACTCGTCCGTAGTTGGCGTGCAGGCGATGCAGGTTGAAGAGGCTCCCCGCCAGCTTGGCCCGCACCCTCAGAAGCTCTCCCAAATGACTCTGAAAAAACCCAAACATACCACAACTCTAGAGAAACGTCCACTTCCAATTCCGAGTCACAGTTCTCCTATTCAAAAGTGGGAGAGGCACTGCATTCAGTCGAAGCAAGTACTCACAAGCAAAATGTAGGGTGCACAAGAGGGGCACAACATGATACTTACAGGGTATCAATTGGCGTTGGAGAACACGACAACAGATACCTGCCCTCCAATTCTCTCTGCCTTCATTCAGAGTTTCACAAATTGTCAACGGCATGTCTTCCTGGGTTATGATGGAGCTTTGGCCCTCAGCACCAAAGAGCACAGGAAGGCTCCAAGAGCAATCGTGGAGTTGGCAATACTGAACCAATGCTATTGGATAGATGTAATCTGAACTGGGGCCTTACCTCCACAGATTGTCACCTAATTCCCAACCTCACATACCAGCCTAGATAGAGTTCTACAAGCAGGAATTGATCTGAACATGATAATAGTCAACACTTAGCTTATCACCAAGTAGCGCATTAAATTCTGGACCAGTGTCACTCTCTATGGTCACATGCAAATTACATTATGTAACACACTCATTGGTATCTGCAACTTACTTTGAACTTGCCTCGTCTCAAAATACTGTCACGCATACCTATGAGAGTGACAATCAAAATTCACTTGCCCTAGACGAGGAGAGGTGGTCAAATTGATCACAAAAACAACCCTTGAACAATCACTTTGAATTGACGGTAAACCTAGTCCACAAAACAATGATTCCTGTTTCTTGGGTGTTACAACACCCAGGAATTGAATATCATGAGATGATCAAATTCAGATATGCAACAGCATACTAAGTCCTGGGTGTTTTCTGATTAGGTCCATTCCACATACTGTTGATGTGCAATTGTTGATCCATTATGGCAAGTATTATTCTCAAATGGCAGTTGCCAACACAACATTTGAAATTCAAGAGAGGATATCATAGCTCGGGCATCTTTTAATGCTCCACATTGCCTTTCATCAACTCTTGTCTCCTGCCTCTCCACAAGGCGTAGAGCACACTGCAAGTGCAAGAGTGCTCAGATAATGACTCTCTTCAAAACCACTTGATGACTACTGATTTCACAATTTATTCTACACTGTTAACAAATCCATCATTTCGACTGTAATATAAATACTCCCTCACATGCCCTACTTTGTACCACCTATCTGCCAAACAAATCAATGCAGTATGATGACAATCATTTAGGACATAAAGTGGAAGTCCATCACAGTGATGGTATAACGAGAGTATCATCAAAGCGAGTGATTTTTTTCACCAATGTTGGTCCATGGCTTACAGAGTTTCATGGGCTATAACGATTGGTCATTCTGTCCTATGGCCATAGCAAGTTGATGTTTCCTGGTTGCATACCTCGTGGAACTCGACAAGAAAGACAAAGTTACAACTTATGTGACAACTTACCATGACGAAATAAAATTAAATCTATCCAAATGCACAGCAGCCAGTGCATCTTGCTCATCTGTGGTACTGTGATGCCTTGGAGAGAGCACACATGCAGCGGGATGAAGGTGTGACACCGCTGTTTGTGGATGATGCATCTCCCTAATGGCATTTCACTTGCTGCTCCCCTGTCCTTTTAGTGGTGATTGCTGGACTCTTTTAGGCGTGAGCACGGAGAAGGAAAGAGATTCTTTGGATTCAGCCAAACAAATTCAAATAATAGCGACCTGAGACCGAAAGAACATCAATGAAGTGGACATTGGCGTAGAGTATGGTTTATAGTCACTGAATACGTTCGCCAAGAGCGAGGATAAACTAGGACTAGCATCACATTAAACTCACGGGATGGCCCTCGTTCCACTAGGGCCATCCTCCATTTCCTTCAAATGCTGTTTTGATTGGGCCTTAGCCCAGACACTCTGGATTACGGGATTGTAAACAGACATGCGGAACATGGCCTCCGTGGCTGAAGCGTGCAGAGTGCATCAATCTCACACTCCACCTGCTCTTGCTGCACCTCCACATGAGAGTACATTTGACTTGAGCACAGCAGAAAAACAATACAAGGTGCTTTTCTCATGATAGCTAATCATCGATTTTTCATTAAATACGGCCAACCTGTATAGGTACACAGTTCATAAAATACTTTTTTATTTTTTTAAAGAGAAACTTTATTAAAAAAGGAGAAAAAAAGAGAAAAGAGTAAGCACAACCGCTTGCCTACATCTAAGCCTATCACTTAGTCAGACCTAAGAACCAAGTTCTTAGGTCTGACAATCGATGAGTCCTTAAGTTAGGAAATCCATACTAATAACTTATGCTCCAAATTATCAAAATGTGGTTATATTTTGAGAAATCTGGCTGGCATCATAAATTTTGAGGTGCTCAAAATGGTCTACTACGGCAATTTTCAGACCCACTTAACCTACGGTATTATTTTCTGGGGGGCATCACCCGGTTCCCACAAAGTTTTCCTAATGCAAAAAAGGGCTATCAGACATTTAGCAAACATTCCAGTGTGGGAATCCTGTAAACCTCATTACAAAAAGTTAAGAATTTTAACCCTTCCTTGCTTATACATTTTATACTTATGTTTATACCTGGTGGATAACAAAAATCACTTCACCATCAACGCCCAGATACATGGGTACGAAACACGCCGCAGTGGGGATATCCATCTGTTTAACCATTCCACCGGAATGTATAATAAAAGCCCTTTCCACGCTGCCATTATAATATACAATCATTTACCTGCCAGCCTAAAAAACTCACCTTCAAGGGGCTCATTTAAAAACAATTTAAAAAACTTGCTGCTCGAAAAAGGTTATTACAGTATTAAAAACTATTTAGATGACTGTTTTTAAATTGTAATATGCTTGTATGGACATGCTTGAAAAATCCATCACATTGTACAAAGCTCATGATGTATATTGATTGTTTTATTTTTTACGACTTGTCCTATATTTTACTATGTAAAATCGCTGGACCAATAAATTCATTCATTCATTCATTCATTCATTCATTCACTCCTCCATTGGACTGCAAATGTGTTGTGATCTATTTAACAAATGAAAGTTTCAACAAGGCAACCTTTACGGCCTGGTCCAAGGGACTTAACTTTAATCCAGCACCCAGACCCATCCCATATTTAGACTTTGTGGGTGGAATAGAACAGGCAGTTCGTAAACTTCCAGGGGATTTGGCCGAAGAAGTACGGGCTTCCCACCAAAACCTAATCTATCCCGAGAGGAATAATCTGTCATCTGGGCCCTTGGTGGGAACGAAGAAGCTACCATCTTGCCAGCAGACAAGGGAAACGCCACCATTATCTTGAAGACCGAAGACTATCGTAATAAAATTCGTGATATTTTACAAGACCATGCTTACCGGAAATTGCCTCGAGATCCCACGGAAGAGGTTATAAGAATAACGATTTCCTTCGTCAAGAAGTCTGGTTTACCACCTGAAGATGCAAGGGATCTACGACCTGAGACTCCTGTTCCCCCCAGGCTTCATGGGCTGCCTCAAATCCATAAGGAAGGAGTGCCGTTACGACCTATAGTTAGTTCTATCGCTTCGCACACCTATAATTTGGATAAATATTTAACAGGGATCCTCTCTCCGCATGTTGGTTTTAGTTAACACCACGTCAAAAACTCAGCCGAGTTTGTGAAGATCCTTGATGTTATTCAAGTGAAAGATACAGACATTTTGGTCAGATTAGATATTGTGTCCCTCTTTACTCGCATGTCACTCACTGACACCATTGAGTTGCTGAGGAATATTTTTGACGACAACACGGTGAAATTATTCCATCACACACTGACGTCTACTTATTTCAAATACAATGGCGAATTTTTCGAACAAACGGATGGAGTTCCTATGAGATCCACTCTGTCTCCAGCCATCACAAATTTTTATATTGAATATTATGAGGCGAAGGCACTTTCCACAGCTCCTCTATGCCCAAGGTATTTTTTCCGATATGTGGATGATACCTTTCTCATTTGGCCCCATGGGTCTGATGCTTTAATTAAGTTTTTAAGCCATATGAATAACCAACATGAAAACATCCAGTTTACAATGGAGATAGGAAAAAATGGCAAAATTCCATTTCTCAATATCTTGATCCATCGGAAGAGTAATGGCGGCCTGGGACATAGTGTATACCGCAAGCGGACGCACAGATTGAAAAATCTGAATGCACGCAGCCATCACCACCCCTCCCACAGAGCAGCAGCGGTACTATCATCCTTAGTGCATCGTGCCAAGGCCATAACTGACACCGAGAGTCTTCCTGAAGAGTAAAAGGTATGTGAAGACAACATTCTGGAAAAATGGATACAGCGACCGGCATATCTCTTCGGCAATTAAAAGAACCTTCAACGCTCGTGGGTCGGAAGAAGATGAAAAGCCGAAACCTGTAGCCAGGGCTGTTTTGTCAACAGCCTCTGCCAAGATCTCGAGAATTCTCAAGAGATACAACATAGGTATGGACCATAAGACAACAAGTAAACTGAGAGACTAACTAGTTGAAGTGAAGGACCCCGTAGGCGAAATGACCCCTGGTGTCTACCAGATCCCTTGCGAATGTGGCCAAGTCTACGTGGGGGAGGCTGGTGGAACGATAGCCACCAGGCTTAAGGAGCATCGGAGGCATTTTAGGCTTGGACAACCTGATATAAGTCTGCTGTGGCTGAACATGGTATCACTCGGGACCACAGGATAAAATGGGACAGCGCAAAATTAATCTGCCGTTCCAACAACTTCTGGGACAGGCTTGCTTAGGAGGCCATTGAGATCCAGCTAAAACGAAAATAATTTTAATCGAGACACAGGTTATAAACTTAGCAATTTGTGGATTCCGATTTTAAATAACATAAAAAACGATAGAATTCCTCCGGAGGAAATCCTGGTAGACCAGCATCTTCAAGCAAGACAACCCGTGCAAGCCTACACAAGGACGTCCGTTGAAATGTTGGTGTTATATAAATATTTGACCTGGTGGAAGGCTCGAGAAGACTTTACCAAAATAATTCGCCGGGAAAGAATTAAATCATATTTTGTTGAGGATATATTTGAAATTTTCTTCAATAGCAATTTAGTAGGAATGGTTGTGGAGGAAACTAATCGCTATGCAGAGCAAATTAGAAAAACAAAAAATAGAGCATTTTTGTGAATCTGAAATCTAGAATTACATCATGGAAGCCAGTTGCATTCCAAAATATTTACATAGTATTGGGGTTATTTATGCTTAGGGAGACCGAAAAATGGTAAATAAAAATCATGAAAAGCGGTGTTTAAAATGACAAATAGGGTAAATAAAATCGTTTTAAAAAGGTGAAAGCTGTGTTTAATGTTGGGAAAAAGGAGTCTTAAATGAAGGGTTTTTTAAAATATTATTAATAAAGACTTCATACCAATGTGAACGAACAGTTAATAGTACATACATTTGAGATCCAATACAGAAGTTATGGCTACCCTATGCAACATAAAAAACACAGTAGGCAAAATTAAGTTAAAGGCAAATTAATGAGATAATGGTAATTAAAATTAGCAGATTTCGGTGCTTAATAACAAGAATACATCGGTAAATTGTGACTATATCTGTAATTAATAAAAATATTGTCTGAAGTAGCATATGAAGTTCTGTCATTTCCAAAGATTATGCTAATTTTACACCAATTTCCAATTCAAATCAAATATAAATGAAATTCCATTTCACTCTAGCAATATTTTGATTTTATTAAGTTAAACTCACATTGAAAGATATAATTATAACATTATTTCCAGGTTTTCAATCATTATTAATCAAATCCTTGAACGCTTTCATATACAGAGTGTCCCATTGATCGTGTGTCATTTCTAACCTGTAATTTTAGGCACTTCCTTTCGAGCCACATGGATGAAATTTGGTACCTGGCTAGAAAAAGGTTGTAAGTTTTGTTGAGTCTATGCAAAATATTAAAAATATGACCTTTTGACCCCAGAAATAGGGTCCAACCTAAAATCCAAATTTTGCCTTACGGGGCTTTCAATGTTAAAATATTTGAAGTACAAAAAAGACAGAATTATTTAGCCAAACTTTTAACTAATAGGTTTTTGGGCACAAAGAACACAATGGAAGAACTTTTGAGATCAAAAATTGCAACTGTGACCCCTGAAAGGTCACAGTCTAGGTCACAGGGGTTCTAAAAAATGAATCACCGCTTCAAACCTGTCGAATCATAGGTTTAAAAAGGTGCCAAGGTCGATTTTGAGGTCGCCAGATCCCTTATTTCATCCCTTGACCGTCAAGGGTTACTCAGGGGTCAGAGGTCAAAGGGTGACAAAAGGTGAAATTATGCTAAAAATGTATCGAATCATAGGTTTCAAAAGGTGCCCATGTCGATGGTAAGGTCCCCTGATCCCTACTTTCATCCTTTCCATCCGGGCCATGTTCATTTATTTTGCTTCTAGTTGCACGGGAACATTTTCATCTAATCACGTGACCTTAGTTACACAACCTCTTCTTGTCAATATCTACCGCACCCTCATCCCATTCACGGGGCACTTCGATCGCTAAGCCGAGAAAATTTAAAATCTACGATCCGGATCCGATTTTACTCCGTGGTCCTTATTCTCTTTCTGAAACTCTAGTGGTATCCAAGGGATACCATAGGTTTTCGGGACTCGCGTTAACTTTTTGTAAACATTCTAATGAGGAAATCAATGAAACGCAACCTCGGTTTCGTTGCTGGGGAGATAACCGAGGTTGCGTTTCAAACGAGAATACGGGCCCGTGTCTTTGGATCCGTAACTGAGAAAAATGAAAGATCCGATCCGGCCATCACTAAAGAAAATATTTCATGCTACAAAAATTCGGCATTTGCAAAATATCTCAAATTTCGTTTAAAAAATCGCGTTTCAAAGAAAACACGGTTAATTTCGTGATTAAACCCTAAAGTCGCATATTTCATGAATCCTGTCGCAAAAAAACGTTTCGCGAAAATGTCATGTCCCTATTTATGCTAATGGGACTTGTACAGAAACCAACCCTCAGGTCATACTTTTCAACTAAAAGAATAATTAGTACACCAGGGTTTGGAGATATAATAACAAGAGACAGATTTGAATCCATTTGCAAATTCCTTCATTTCGCAAACAACGAAGAGAAGAGTAGTTTCCAGGGACCCCTAAAATTGTATAAAATTTTTTCCATTATTGATCACCTTAATAACAAATTTCAGAAATTTTTTTGCCATCCAGAAATATCTCCATTGATGAATCACTTTGGAAGGGGCGTTTATCTTTCCAGCAATATCTTCCTCTCAAAGCATCAAAATTTGGGATCAAATCATACGAACTCTGTGATTCAACCAGTGGGTATTTATGGTCCTCACTTATAGTTTACACTGGAAAGGACACTGATTTTTCATCACCTCTTATCACTCCTGGAAGCAGTAAAACAGCATCCATCATCCTAAAGTTAGCGGAGCCACTCCTAAATCAAGGTAGAACGATTTGGATTGATAATTACTACAATTCTCCTGATTTAGCAAGGCATCTTAAGACTTCAAAGAAAACAGATTGCATAGGTATGCTGAGATTAGGCTGGAAAAATGTACCGACGTTAGTAATGGGAAAGAAATTGAACAAAGGGGAAGTGATAGGGATGCATTCCGGCCCTGTATCAGTGATCAAGTGGCAGAACAAAAAATCTATTGCCATGATATCCACGTTTCACAACACCGACACAGAGATTATCAACATCAGGGGAAAGGAAATAAATAAACCAACCTGTGTGATCGATTATAACAAGCAAATAGGAGGAGTTGATCTAAAAGATCAGCCTCATCAAGCGTATCTAATTGAAGGGAAGCATCTAAACAAAAGGTATATGAAAATTTTCCGCAGACTTCTAATATAACAGTGCTAAATTCAATGATAATATTTCGCAAAAATTCGGGAAAAAGGATTGATCTCTCTATCGTTCAGAGTCCAATTAGTAGAAAGTTTATTTCTAAAATTGGCATTGCTGTGCAACAAAGAGTGCCAGGCCACCAAATATCAGACAATATGCTTCCAAGACTAACTGAAAGGCATTTCATAAAAAGAATACCTCCTAAAGTTAATAAGACCAGACCTCAAAGACGCTGTGCAGTCTGTACCAAACATGGGAAGAGGAAAGAGACAGTTTACTGGTGCGAACCTTGTGACACCGGACTATGCATTGATTGCTTTGAGGATTTCCACACCAAGCAGAAATTTTAAGGTGAAGTAATTTTCTTATATTTTTTATAACTCAAAATATTTTCTGCACTAAATTTTCATTTTGAATTACTTTTGGAATTGAAATTATTTGAAAAAAAAATCTTTTAGTATTTTACGTTTGGCCATGACAGACATAAGGTGGCCTTGGAACTGACTCAACAAACATCTGCTGCAGAGTTGTTTACACTGACGTTCTGCGACTATCAAATCATTCGATAATAGTAACTACTAGTGTATAAAGAAGTACCAATTGGTATTGGTGTTTGTCTGTATTCCTCAAACTTGAAATTCATGCATAATTTCTTTCGAGAAAGTTTTTTATTTTATCATAAGATTTCATATAATTTAAACGAATTGTAAAGTGTCTAGCTCCTGAAATAATTAGGTTTTTAATGTTTTTAAGCTGTAAATGAAATATATAAGGTTATTTTTCGCAATTACAAAAAACTTCCTGGCTGTAAAACTATTAGTTACTGAAATATAACTTATTGCTCACAAGTCTACATAAAGCATCAAAACATTTAAATCTCCTCTAGCGACTGCATTAAAATCCATTTAAACCTCCTCCGCGCTTGAAGGGTTAAAAACCCTTTCTTGGTTGCTGAGGCATGTGATCATACCCAAAAGTGTGGTTTTTGGCATGGGTTGAAGGTTTCAGGCATTAATTTATGGAATTTGCTTTCATGCATAATGAATGAAGAATACTCTTGGTACTTCCACAGTTATTTATCTCACACTACGACCATGGTTTAACACGTTCAACACTGACCGACAACAATCATTGTCCGCCAGGTGCTATCCGCTGACTGTGGACGACGATCGTCATCCAAGTTCGTGATCCGTTCTCAAGGCCGTTGACGGAAGACGCCACCTTGTAGCTCTTCCTTTTTAGTTGTCAGTCATTCGATAGCCCTTGGAGAGTGCAGTTGATGCAGACAGAGTTGCCAGAGAAATGCTCTTTCAACAATTTCTTTTTTAAGAGGCAAGTTACCTTTTTTGTGCCGGTATTAGCTACATATTTTTAGTTTTTTAGGTTTTTTCCCCATTACTTTTATGAAAAATATTTTTCATTTCAATCTCATATACTTCATATATACTTGTGCAATTTTTTTTAAATGATTGAATCACTCTCCCCCCCCACACCACGAATTTCATTGAATACTATAACATCCGATTGTTTCTTATTGATCTTATTTTCATATATTTTATTAAAAATCCTCTCATTTATGTCACACCATTGGATTTGTTATAACGATATAAAAATTAGTTTATGAGTAAACGAATCATCGTTTTATTTATTTTTTTCCATTATCGAGCCTCATTTTTACAATTGCACTGATGATAATTTTGGTTTATTTTATTTAGTTACTCATAAATTTGGCTTCAATGAAGCTTTCACATATATTTATCCTGGATTTTATAATTCTACTTCTACGTTGAAGAATTAACAATGTAAAATTTGCAATTTGCAAAAACAGTAGAACCTCTATTTTATGAAGTTGAAGGGATCCAAAAATTTGAGCTTTGTAAATCAGAGGGTTTGTAAATTGGAGATTATCTTCCACTAACTCCTCTGTCTCCGGAACTGATGTGTCACCAAAACCAGTTGATTTCCAACAGTAGGAAATAGTTTTTGCAGTGACACTCCCATGCTCTGGCAACACCTCGCACAGCATGGAGCAATGTCCATGGAGGCACATCATGCACATAAGAGGCTTCAACTGCGACAAATGTATGCCTACTAAAACTGTGCTGACAAGAATGCGAGTATACTTTCAATACAATTAAACACTATGCTGTACTTAACTTGTCAAATACTTATGTTAGGGTTGAAATCAAACTAATTACTATAGCAAATAATAGTCATCTGCTCATTCAGGGAAAAAACGACAGATATTACGTGAAATTCTGTGTGCAGTGTATCTGCATCAAATTGCAAGGATTTAAAAACTAGACCTCAATTGTATTGATTTGCTGTATAGCATAGGCGTTATTCCTAAGGCTAGGAGACTCACTTTAGTAAAGGAGAATGAAACAGCAATGAATTCCAAAATATACTGGTGAATATTTTTCTACAAATTTATAATGGTATGAACTTGGCTGCTGCAACTGAATTAACCCGTTAACGCCTAGCGGTACCGTTTGGTACCACTTGGTAGTGTATTCCTAAACTTAATTTTATTCATATTTATTTAAATTTCTTCTGATTTTTTCAACTTCACATCAATTTAAATACGTTTAAGCATATTATTCCGCAAATTGCGCTCTTATCGAACCATAATTAACGCGCACACAGATGTTTGAAATAGGGGAATTTTTAATGATCGCCAAAAAACGATTTTTGTCGTGCATTCATTCCGATTTTTTTAACTTTATCCAGTCCTATCCATATCTACCCGAGTTTTTCAAATAATATTAAATCTCAATTCATGTAGCTATGAGCTAGAGTAGACTTTTTGGATTTAGATGTATTCTTAGAAAAGTTACAATGTGTAATATATCTGTGGTACCATAAGGTACCGCTAGGCGCTTCCCATGCTATTTTTATGCGGGGAGCGAATTCCTTCCGCGTTTGTATTTCCACCCGATTCTTTTGAGATATTGTGTTTATAACACTATTTATCAATGTATTTATTTATTTTATTATTATTATAATTATTTTAAATGTTTATTTGTATTGGTACATGATTATATTGTGAGTTTAATGTATATACACCTCGCAGATCGCAATAGTAGTCCGCATGTGGTGAACCTGGTCTGAGCCGTAAATCACGCAAGAGACCTCAAATACGCGAGAAATTAATCATTTGGGATGATAAAGAAATTACTGTACGTGACACGATTTTCCATAATCCTTATTAATCCTTGTTTCGTGAATTGTCCACTGCCACAGTTTTTGAACTGTTTTTTGATGAAGAAGTCATTTCTCACCTAGTGCTGGAATTGAAAAAATATGCCCTGTTCTGCAAATGTACTAATCCAAATATTACACCTAAAGAAGTGAAAGTGCTTGTTGCTGTTCTTTTCCTTCGTGGGCAAAATATGGTTCCTAGTGGAACCGTATTTTATTGGGAGGAGCACACGACATGAGAAATGAGATTGTGTGTAATTCAATGAGGTGAGACAGATTTATTTATCGTTTTGACAATACTGCTGTAAATACCTCAGATGGAATGTGGAAAATGCGCACTCTTATGGACATACCGAAGAAAAAATTTGGCCAGAATATCAAAGAAGAGCAGTACCTGAGTTTCGATGAGTATGTGGTTTTATATTTTTGGAGACACGGATGTAAGCAATTCATCTGGGGTAAGCCAACAAGATTTGGCTATAAAGTTTGGTGTCTCAAAAGCCCTACCTACCAAATTTCGACGTATTCCAAGGGAATAACCCAAGGAAAGTGGAAAGTTACGAAAAATAATTTGGTTAGGCAGCAGCATCTCTAATACGAATGTTAGATGACCTACAAAAGAAAGAACCACCTTACCGTTTCTATTTTGATAATCATTATACAAGTAACAGCTTAGTGAAATATCTCCACAGAAGGAAATACGATGCAACTGGCACAGTGAGGGAAAATAGAATACCTAAAGACTGTCCTCTGAAGTCCAATAAGGAATGGGCTAAGATGAAACGAGGATCTTTTGAAGCTAGAAGATGCGTGAAAGACAACATTGCTGTAGTGAAGCGAGTAGGAAATGCAGTTGTATCGGCTATATCATCATCCCACGATATATATCCGTTATCTAGTGTGGGTAGCTTCTCTAAAAGTGAGAAAAAGAGAATCCTTGTGCCACGACCCAATATTTTTGGGAAATATAATGCATTTATGGGGGGGCACCGATCGAATGGACTGGAATATATCCCTTTATCGTGTACGTGTTAGGGGAAAGAAATTGTGGTGGCTCATTTTTACGCAGATACTAATTGCAATGATGCACAATGCATGGTTGTTGATGAGGAAGTCAGGAAGAGGTATAACCCTGCTAGAGTTCCGTCGGGCAGTTGTGCAGACATACCTGGAAAGATTCAAGTATCCCCCAAAATCTGTGGGACGTGCATCTGCATCTAGAGGACGTGGAACTGGAATGATGTTAGTAAACTCATCATCAGATAGCATATTATTTTCAATAGATTGCATTTGATTCCTATCGGTTTTCTTTTCTGTGTCTACGATGTAGTAAGGTACAATGGGTACAACTACCTCGTGAAATCCACTCCCCGGCGACGAAGGTGTGCCCATGAAAATTACACCAGTAGGACACGAACAGAATGTTTGAAATGTAACTTAGTGTTATGCATTGTTTTGCGCCATTCCATTTCTGGCAGCGATTTATGAATTCCATGAAATGAACTTTTATTTACCTTAGGAAAATTTATATTTTAAATTATTATTATGATCGTAATAAATTGTTTGCATATTTCTTGGTATTTCAAGGACATTATATGCTAAAAATTGATATTCGGATCATAAAATATAAAATACAAAGTATTTTCGATAGCTACAGTTTAATTTGAGGAGATTCTCCACATCAGTTACATTTTATACCCTCAAGCGCCTAGCGGTACCGTTTGGTACCAGGCTATATCTCCATAACTACCAATGTTATAAGAATAAAAGTTGCACGTTATATATCAGAAAATGGTGTTAGTTGAAATATTAGTTTATCACTGAATTCCGAGAAACTTTTTTTTTCAGGCGTTACCGGGTTAAGTTCTTGTAGCTGTTCAGTTGGTAGATCTCAAAATAAGGGGAATAACTCATAAGAGAATTAACTCATCCCACGGAGTATTTTATTCATATGCAGTTACGCATTAGTTAACGAAAGGGGTATATTTAGTGCTAGTCGATTTGTGTTTAAGGAAGCCATTTTAACATGGGAAAGCCAGGGATACATTTTAACTAGGAAATTTCAAAACAAAGTTCCAACTGACCCAGTATATTTCAGTGAAAAGACCAGGCAATGCGTTTTTTGAAGAAAGCGTATCGTTTGAAATACATTTAATAATATTTCGCAGCTGATGAAAGTCAATTTTAGAAATTCACTCAGTTAATTTGAAATTCCCTCTTTTTTAATATGCGTTCTACAGTGCTGACCTCTAGTGGTGAGTTACAAGAACTAATTACTCGCGGCTATAGAAAGTGATCGCGATCTCAAAGTCACGATCGCAAATTCTTACCTAATGACGTAAAAAACTTCCAATGAAAAATTAAATAATCAAACTGCATCAAGATTTGAATATAAGTAATTTATTATTACAAAATTAGTATTTTTTAATGAAACTTAGCTCCACGACAGCTGCAGCAAACAACTTCCTACGGGAATGCTATTTTCAAGTGAAAGGCTGAACAAAGTTCTGAATTGGGGTTGCGGCGGCTAACTTAAAGCTAATTTTAAATAATTCCAGAGAAAATATGGATCCTTTGTGAAGACGAGTTAGGTATTCGCAATACACAAAATTATAGAATAGGAATAGAAATTACCAAGCACTAATCCGATTATTTTATGAACTGGGGCATTGTTTTCGAGAAGTAGGCATCGTGCCATGCATCTTTGAACATTTTTTCCTTGGATCATATAATTAGGATTTAATTGCGATTTGGATGATCAGTCTCTGGGATTTTTGCTACAGTTTAAGCACTTCAAAAAGCACTATGCTCACATTTGATTTTTCCACATTTGCCCATATGAAATACTTGGACCGAAGGCCCTCTCAACATGACCGATCAGGCTTTAGCTGCTCCTTTCGCGGTATACAGCGATCGTTAATCCATTGTACTGAATTCAGTGCTACAAAATCATTTCAAAAACTTCGTAAAACAGGGGTCAATCACTCCTAGGGACCGGCCTCTCACTTCGTAAATCACTAAAATGGAGGTTTCGTAAAATAGAGGTCATTTTACATGGTTTTCCTATATACAAAGATTGGGACCGGCGGAATAGTTCGTAAATTGGTGTCATTTCGTAAATTAGAGGTTCGTAAAAAAGAGATTCCACTGTATCCAGAAAATATTTTCTTAAGAATTCCCAATTGATCAGGATCTACTTTTTTCTAGTTTTTCACAGAGGTCCTCCAAAAGATTCATGATATTTATTAACAAACGCAATATAAATCTAATTGATGTTAACATTCATTTAGCAAATAAATTGCCGTTGTTTGCGGATTTTTATTTTTTAATATTTTTATCTCTCATATAGGAATAATAAAAATATGATCTCAGAAATGTCAACTCTTGGGTTAAATTTTTCTCTACGGGAAGTAGGTAAGTAATTATACGGATTTTCCTAGGCTTTTAATATTTTTCCTCTGCTATGCACATAAATATGCTGTACAGCCGAGACAAAATTCACATTTTTAAACATTTTCTCTTTCAGAATCGTTCCCACTCATCGGGGTGGCTTAAGCAGAAAAGAACGGAAAGGCATCACCTGGAAAGGGAGTACTCAGAAAATGAAAATCGAGCGGAAAAATCCTGTTTAACCCTTCTAACTTTCACCTCTTCCCCCAACTCTTCAAAATAAGGACCTTCATTGAAATCTTTCTTAAGACAATGGACATATCGTTCATGGAATCCATAGTTTTTTGGAAGGGTCGTCCTATCTTCCGCATGTATATATGGAAGGTAAGCAGCACAGGTATGGTATCACACTCTACATGCTCACTGAACCATCTGGATTAGTTATACGATTTCTTATTTACGCTGGTTCATCCAATTCTGATCTTGATAAGGTATAGTCCGATACATTATAATTGACTTCAATTTTTAATTTACTTTTGCATAAGGTCATTGAAAAACACTTTTTCAAGTTCAATTCCATTGTTGTTGCACCATTCGACCAGATTTTGAGGGAGTTTGAGAGGAAAGAAGCGTCCTTACGTTCACTGATTTGATGATAAATTTTTAAGTCATCAGCATACAGTATGTATTTCACCAGAGACATAGACATACCAATGTCGTTAATGAAGAGTAAAAAGAGTAAAGGACCCAGATGGGAGCCCTGAGGAACTCCACTCGAAAAAGAAGAAGGATTTAAAACCAGATATTTTCACAATCAGTTTTCTGTTGGCAAGATCACTTTCTGCTCTATGCTCCCAATAATACCATAGGCATCATTGATTTTGTTTTGGTGGATAATTATACACTTTAATTCATGCACATATCATAGGCAACGATATTTTTCCTGTAGATGCAAGAGAAATTTTGTCGTGTATGTTTGGTGCGTGCAGTACATGAGCTTACAACTTGGCAACCTCGATCAGCTTATCTCTCTGGCCGAAAGTCCTGTTGCATGGAGCTCCCTTTCCGAAATAAATATGTATGCATAAGTTGAAAACATATCTAATTCTCTCAAGTTGTTAAGTCATCTTATGCGTGCTTAGTTTTCAAAGATGAAGGAAACCATCAAAACGAAAATATTTCCGACTTCTGCAAGCTGAGATAGTGCATGTTTTATTTTTAATTTGTCGTAACATAATTGTTAACTGAGTAATCTATTTAAAATTTAGTTTTAGATTTGTTAGTCAAAGATAATATATGTTCCAGTTCTTAAACAATGAAAAGACAAGTGACTAATTTTGTTTTTCTTCGAACGGTCGTCGAAGTTGAACTTGCTTCCCGGAACTTGAAAAAAATCTGGCCTTTTTAGCTGTCTCAGTCAAAAAATTAGTTAATATAACAACCTTCAAAATATTTTTGACATAAATAAACATAGAAATAAACAAGATTTAGTTAGATTATTTTAAAATCACACTACCCATTTTTGAGATATTGGCTTTCAAACTCTTGAGAGAAATTTTACAACGTACAGTAGGCGCCTTGAGCTTGAACATAGTCCCTCCAACACATTCTTCGCAAAGATTTTGGCCGAAAATGGGGGGATGATATTTGGAGGAATGCGGTAATTTGTTAGCAACGATGTAAATGCATTTGAGGGGAATAAAATATTCTATGCAATTTTCACAAAAGTTTTACATGTTTAGCAGGTTGCATGTTTGTCACTGGAGTCTCTTAAGCAGCAAACAATTACAAACAATTTCATAACAAGCTATGAGAACTGCATGTATTTGCTGAGTTACAAGAAAAATATCAGCAAAATAATCGAGGTGAACCTTGTAATGGCCATAATAAAATTGCTCAGTGCGGAATGTGTTAAGGTATTCAATTGTTGGCTGAGAATTTCTTTTCCCAGCACATGTTAAGGGGTTCGAGAAAGAAGCACTCATTCATCATTTTCAACAATTTACATTAACCCTCATTCATTCACCATTTAATAACCTTTTGAACCTATGTTATCCAGTTAAAAGTATTTATAAGTCATCTGTACATATGCAGTTACTTCTATGCAAGACAAAGTTTATGTTCAGAAACATTGATTCATAAAAGACACTGGAAATTACACTGCCTAAAGAAGTTTGTAATACTTCACCTTAATTCACATATTAGTTCACAAGCAGTCAAGAAGTGAACGCTTGGCACTCCGTAAGCGTAGTTTCTCCCTGGTGTCTAAAATTTTATTTCAGGTCTTCCTCCGCAGTGCCAAGCATTTCACTTCTTGACTGCTTACCCTTTCATTTTCCCTGTAAATTTTTAGTGGTTTATGGTTCCGTGTGATTAACTTTCAGTGCTTACTTTCTGACTTTATTAATTTTATTAATTAATAATATTTATCTGTTCTGTAAATTTACTCACACACATTATACATTTCCGTCATCAAAATAATTCTCAGTATGCACCATTCCTCTTGAAAACGATATTTAAATTTTTCTTATGGTAACGCGCAATCTCACCTGCTCTCCCCATCATTGGCAAATATTCCTTAAAAGCATCTACTTCTACGAGTGACATCAACTTCAGCGCACTACCTGCCAACGCCACATTCCAATGTTTCCCTCCATCACCCCACGCGGCGACGTCCCTTGGTGCGGGTCAGTCTCAAAATCGCTTCCCTCCCCGTCACTCAGTTCTAAACCCTCTCGCCCCACCTTTTGTTCCTTCGCTATATATCCGACCCCTACCGGGGTATACCACAGTGCCGGTCAGGCTCGTAATTGCTCCCCACCTCTGGACTCACCACCAAACAATCTCCCTCGGCCTTCTTCCCCTCTACTCACTCCGAGCCATGCTGAGATGCACACCATGAGCACACCTCTTAGCACAAACAACTGCTCAAATACCTACCAGAAGGGATCCCACCATCCCTTACCTTACACTACTGGACAGATACTAAAGAATAAGCTAAAGCCCTTTCCTCGTTCTCTGCAAATTCATACGGTTTGGTATTCATTGGTACGTATTCATACCAATCCGTATGAATAATCATCGATCTTCCACAAAATCCGCCATATTTTCATCATTTCCTATCCCTATACACACTCATTCCCACGGCCTCTCTTTTGATAACTGCTTTTCCCTCTCAATACTTGAATCCCTACCGAACCATGCTAGCAAAATAGAGGTCAGGACTCGTGAGAATGCTTTTATTTGGGCTCCCCGTGCATTCGAAAAGCCAGGATTGAATGTACAGCATTAATCACCCCCAATATCTTCCTCCCCTCCAATTGCCTTCACACCCTCTCCCTCCCCTTCCCCCCCCTCCAACTGCCTTCACACCCCGCCGCAAACTTCAGTTCCTCTCCGGCTGACGAAGACTGCAGAGGCAGTCGAAAGCTTCCAACTATTTTAAATGTGAGTGTCCCGTTTTTTATATTTTTGTGTTTCTATGTTTTTCTATATATATATTTCTTTTGTGTTAATTTATCATTATTTAATTCCTATAAGTGTATTCTTTACTTATTTTTTTAACCTCAGATTGTAATTGTTTTAAGTATTGACCACTATTTGATTTATATATTTATTTTGACGAGGGGTTAGATGGCAGAAGGGACAGTTTTGCCTCAATCTCGCCCCAATAAAGACCTTTTATTATTATTATTATTATTAGTTATAATTTAAAAAAATAATTGCTAAAAACAAACACCCACCTGTAGTTCGCCACCATAATTTTTAATTGATTCAAACCGCTTATCGGGCTGCTTTAACCTCACAGACACACTAAATGCCTTAAATCTTGATTCAGCAAACATTATGTACCCTGTAAGTGATAGACAGCACACATTGTACTACACATGGACTCCACACACAAAAATGCATACAACATTTAAATGATTAAATTCAAACCAAACCAGATTATTCTATTTTGGGGCATACCTTTTACATGCTTAATGCTGTACGAGTTGTCATAAAATACTTAAACATGCAAAATACATGAAATGTAGCATTCAGCATCAAAATGTTCCAGTTATAAAAAATGAAATATCTGATTCTAATGACAATAAAAAACCAAGTGTATTACACAGTGGGTTAGACATGATTAAGATGGAAAAACGAGAGAGATGTGAAAACAGTCAAGAGGGTACAAATGTCATTCTCCCCATGGACAGTAACAGATTACACTGAAGTTGCTGTGAGATGGGCATTTTTGTAGGCTTTATTCCCACGTCACCTCCAAGTGCTTAGTGTGTGAGACTGATTCTGTCTGGACATGCTGTACAAAAGGTACACAATGACTTTTTGCATTGCCTGACATACACGAAGACCGAGTGCTTGGTGACTGTGCACCACACAAGGCACACGATCCATTATCAAGCTGGTCTGGGGAACTCTCCTGCCCTCCGAAACCTTCTGGACACAGCAAACCACTGCCAGTCCTCCCCACCCCCCTTAAAAGTGGCTTCAGACACCAATTCCTAACTTGAAATCCCTCGTACCTGCTGGTGGCTTAGTAGCTGAAATGCGTTGCATGTTGCAATAATTTCTTTTGTGGAACTGCTGTCTAGTTGAGTGCTTGAGCATGGTACACATAATCTACATCTCACCAGGCCTTCATTCGTTTTAAAGGGTCATTGTTGCCAGGAGATGTGAGCTGCAACTTAAGACAATGAATGCCTTCCAGGAGAGGTGGCTTTTTGGAGAGAGGAAGGAATTGTGCGGAAGTGGGGGGAAACCTGGCATTGCATTCTCCTACCCTTCACAAAACGCACCAAGGGGTCCAAGGTTTAACGTCCCATGCTACTGCCTGAGCACTGCACTCAAAGTTAAGTTCCAGCAGTCAGGGAGGTGCTGGAGGGATGGCACTCCCACCTGTGGGTCGTGGAAGGCAACCCACAGGGACCCGAAGATGTTCAAGTTAGGAACAAGATGAAGAAGACTGGGACAGCGTTCCTTTTAAGGAATATGAAAAGTATCTAGCCTGCACATCTTCCTCAAAGACGGAGACCAAGTGCAACTGTAAATATTGCCCTGGATGCCAAGTCACTGCAGAACTCTTTTGAAGAAGTGTCACTTGACACACCTGTGTGTGACACCAATTCATATGCTAGTCATAGAGAACATGAAGATAAGATAAGGTCACAACCTCATGAAGACATTAAGAGGAGGGAGTCATCTTACACTAGGTCATGTCAATTCTAATCTAAATACTTTGTGTACGAAAAAATTGTCGGATGGGATACCGGAAGAATATTTAGAAATTTTAGAAATAGTTCACACTGATTTAAATTGGTCCCAAGCAACTACCAGGATTAATGGGGAAAAATATTTCCTCACGTTTATTGATGCTTTCAGTAAAGTTTATACTATTAAATCAAAAGACAAGGTTTATGATTGTTTTTTACGATACAGAAATTAAATTAAAAATCTGACAGGTAAAACTATTAAGAAATTGAGATGTGATAATGGAAAACAGTACCTGAATGCAAATTCGTTTAACCAGAGAGAAAGGAATTTCAATGAACGCATGTCCACCCTATACACATGAATGGTACTGCTGAAAGGTATAATAGATCAATAACAGACATATATAGATGTTTATTAGCTGAAGCAAAAGTAGACAGAATGTTATGGTTGGAGATAGTGCGTGCAGCTGAATACCTTAAAAATAGAACATTGGTCAAAACTAATGAAATGAGAACACCCAATGAAATATTATTTGCAAAGAAACCTAGCATTAAATACCTACGTTTGTAGGGAAGTAGGGATGTTGTATGTAAACCAGGACATAAAAGGAATTCAAAAAGGGGGAGAGAAAAGATGAGTTAGAAAATTCGAATAGGTTATGATGAAGTCGGATACAGAGTATTAGTGAATAGAAAAACAATAGTGGCCAGGCATGTTGATATTGTGGAGGAAGATATTAAATACATTGGTTTAGACAGAAATGAGAATGAAAAGGAAGACGACTCAAAAAGTGAACACTCCAAAGATTTGGAAACACAGAATGTAAATATGAGACATGCATTTGAGGGAAATGAGAGAAAGTCTGAAATGATTGATGAGAATGTCTCTAATGAGCTTGAAAAAGATTAAGCACTAGAGTTGAGAAGATCGAAAAGAGAAAAAAAATATTTATCAATAACTATATGTGTAAATTATTGTTAGGCTGATAGTCCAGATAGTTTTGAAACGGCTGTGAATAGTAACGAGTCTATATATCGGATACAAGCTATGAAGAAAGAAATGGAAAGTTTGAATAACAATAAAACCTGGAAATTAGTTAAAAAGCCTAAGAGAAAAAACACTTATATGCAAAGTGTTTTTATAAAAAAAAATCAAATGAAAAATGCAAAGCAAGACCAATTGCAAAAGGTTTTCAGCCAAGAGAATTGCAGATGATATTTATTCAACTGTTGCTGTGAAATGTTTAAAATTGTTGTTATCCTACTGTTGTCAAAAGAGATTATAGAACAAATGGATGTGGAAACAGCCTTCTTAAATGTTAAAATTCCTTCAGAAATATATAAAAAACATTGTATGGTTTAAGAGAAAGTCCTCTAGCATGGTACGATTGTTTTTATGTATTCTTAAGAAAATTAGGCTTTAGAAGAAGTGAATATGATTATTGTTTGTATGTTATAAATGATGTGTTTTATCTAATGTTATTCGTTGATGATTTACTTACAGTAGAAGCTCTTTTTTACGATCCTCCAATTTACGAAATGACACCAATTTATGAACCATTCCGAGGTTCCAATCTTTGCATATACGAAACCCACGTAAAATGACATCCTTTTTACTGATTTACGAAGTGGTCCCTAGGAGTGACTGACCCCTGTTTTACGAAGTTTATGAAATGATTTTGTAGCACTGAACTCAGTACAATGGAATAACGATCACTGCATACCACGCACAGGAGTAGCTGAAGCCAGATCGGTCATGTTGAGAGGGCCCTCGGTCCAAGTATTTCATATGGGAAAATGTGAAAAAATCGAATGTGAGCATAGTGCTTTTTGGCGTGCTTAAACTGTAGCAAAATTCCCAGAGAGTGATCATCCAAATCGCAATTAAATCCTAATTATATGATCAAAGGAAAAAATGTTCGCATGGCACGACCTCTACTTCTCGAAAACAATGCCCCAGTTCATAAAACAATCGGATTAGTGCTTTGCAATTTCTATTCCTTTTCTATCATTTTGTGTATTGCGAATACCTAACTCATCGTCACAAAAGACCCATATTTCCTCTGGAATTATTTAAAATTAGCTTTAAGATAGCCACCGCAACCCCAATTCAGAACTTCGTTCAGCCTTTCACTCGAAAGTAGCATTCCTGTAGGAAGTTCTTCACTGCAGCTCTCGTGGAACTTGTTTCATTAAAAAATACTAATTTTGTAATAATAAATTACTTATGTTCAAATTGTTAGGCAAGAATTAGCGATTGCGACTTATTCGAGACTCCAGACAAGAGAGAGGCCAACTAGCGGTGTGCTTTGGAAGCTCTCAGTGAAGGATACCGAGTTAATGAAGGGTGATAAAACAGGTCGTGAATTCCTACGCGTTGTGCATTATTCCGATATGTTATCAGTTAGATTAATTTTT
Organism: Platycnemis pennipes; assembly: GCA_933228895.1. NCBI lineage: Eukaryota > Metazoa > Arthropoda > Insecta > Odonata > Platycnemididae > Platycnemis > Platycnemis pennipes. Next base: position 170,729,090 of record OW121847.1, read on the forward strand.
ATAACGACTGAAATTTGTTAACATGAGTAGAAGAATAAATGAATATTATTTTATATTTTTTCCACGAAGGTATAGGTTTTTAGTCATTTCAGTTGAATAAGTTACGTATAAGCCAAGTAGATTAGGTAACAAGTTATTTCTTCATCCATAATTTATTTATCTGTCTCCATTTGCCTGATAATCAGAGAAAATTAGTGTATTACTATTATTTATTAGTTTTAGTCACTAAATATCTCCATTTTGGCATATAAATAATATTCAAGCAATAAAAAGTATCATCTGCAACCTTCTAAGTCATTGAGAAAGCAGTTTACCTCTACCTGCATACGTTGACCTTTTTGCGTTTCACTCATGAATAAGTACTCACAGCTCTAAAGGCCTGGTTACACGATACATTAACACGTACGAGTAATGCCTAAATGAATGAATGCGAGAATGAACGCGAAAATGCACCGTGTAACCACACCAAAATGTACAAATGAATGAATGCGTGAACAGAAAATAGAACCTGTTCTATTTGGTTCATGCATTCGCACAAGTTGTGCTGAAGCCATTCACGCAAATGTACATGAACTTGTATGTGTTAATGTATCGTGTAACCAGGCCTTAATGTTATGCATCAAAACACTCATATAAACATTATATTATGTATACAGTAGAAACTCGAAATTACGAAGTCGACGGGACCGGAAAAATCGGCACTTCGTAATATCAAATTTCGTATCAACGAGTATCTTTCAAAAAACATCGCGATGAAGCTCTTTGTCGTTTCCTTTAATTAAGATGAACTCTCGCGACGTACTTGCATGATTTACGAAGTTATAATTCATAAAAGTATACTTAAATGTGTGTTCATGCCCACAAGGTGCAAACAGTTTAACGCAACTAATTTGTCGGAGGTTGATTCTTCCCATTTTCGGGATTTCCACCACATTGTTCCATCTTTTCACGGTGGAAATCCCGAAACTCGGAAGAATTAAACTAATAAGGGTCTTTCAAATTTGACGGATAATGTCAGAATAACTGAGTGCCGGCAGCCATTTGGAGAAAATTGCACTAAAATGGTATACATTTTTATTGAAGGAATGAAATAGCCATTATTTTTGTTGCTGAGGATGAAAGCAGATACCTTTATGATAATTATGATCTAAAATTTATTAATATTAATGAAGACACTTTTTGTGATAATGGTATTAATTGTTCACCATGTTTTTAGCTGAAAAATTTTGCAAGGGCAATGTTTAAGAATTTTTATTAAGGCTAAAAAGAAATCTCAAGGGCTGATATTATTTTTTTCTAAAGTCCTCATAGCCTTGTGGTCATAGCTGAAAAGTTTAATTGGAAATAATTCAGAAATGGCTGAGATAGAATTTTTCAGTGAACCAGTGCACCTTGAGAAGTGTGCATCATGAATGGAAGAAATTCAGAAGTCCTCAAAAGTTTGCGAGGCTGTAACTGAAAAACTACTTGGGCTAGGTAAAAATAAATTGGACTTTTGTCTTACATTGGTGAAGGGATTATATGTACTAAGTTTCATTAAAATCTGAGTCGGTGGGTGGCAAAACCTAATTTTTGTGGTTGAATTTTAAAAACAGCCACTTACTTTTTTGTTGGACCTTGTTTACTCTTTTATTTTTGTTAACTTACCTCTCCTACAAAAGCCTAAATTTAAGTTTCTTTCCAAGTTACAGTGTATAATACATATTTGCATTTTTGATGTTTATTTTACTTCCAGTTACCCTTTAGTACTGAACTATGCATCATTACAAACATTCATGAGTTCCAGTTATTAAGGTTGAGCGAGTGAAACTTCCAGTGACAGCGGTTGTGAAGCTACTTTCTGGTCAGATCGCAGAACCCATCATCTCGAACTTTTGCTGTGAACACCTTGGTGACTCGAACCTTGCTTACTCGAAAAACTCGATAAATCGAATTTTTCCCCTTAGCTTTGAGTTATTGAGGTCCTACAAAGGGGGTGACAACCTTGCGATATATTGTATAGATTACTTTAATCGATTGTGGATGGGAAAACGTTGCACTCCATCGAGACCGGGAGGCACTGCGGAGGCCTCCTTTCTGAGGTTCTGGCTCCTGATTGGCCCATGGGTTCAGATCAGCCATGTTAAGGAGTTTGAAAATATTGCTGTTGTGTTGAGTTCACCGATATGCTAAATTAAAGCATAATTGAGTGTTTACCGAGATGATTTTCAGTATTTGAGTGTGTTTTAAAATGGAATCAACATGGCTACCTCATCTAATGGCTTCAAAAAAGCTGTGCCACTCTAGTGAAAGAGTGCATGTGATGTTAATGTTCATATTCTTTAAGGTGACAGGTTTTTTTTACTTTAAAGTTGACCAATTAATACAATGTCGTAGATGTTTCGTAAAATATATGCAAAGACTGTATGCATAATTACCAGAAACCTCTTTGTTCATGGAACACTGTCCCAATTATGTTGGAAGGCAAGTGAGTTGTGTAATGTTTATGATCTTGGCCGTGCATCATACCTTTAAACTGCTGTTAGGAAATGAATGGTTGGTACAAATTCACTATAAGCTCTAATGATTTTCCTTTGTATTTCACGCATTCTCTCGACGTTCTACCCAGAAGAACTTTTGAGCTCTGTACAGTGAGAACAATTATTGATAGGAATGGTTATTCCAAGATGACTCCACTACGCAGCACAATGTAATTAAGTGAAATTTCATGTGTAGCTGTAAATAAACTAATCTGTGAATATTGTGTCGTCGACAGGATAAGTGGTTTTCTTACTCATTTCTTTTAATCATAACTATTGACATGTAGCAGAAAATAGGAGTTGTTATAACAATTAGCTAATTGTAACATTATTAGCTAAACAAATTAAACAGAAAACTAGTTCTGAGGAAACATCATATCCAATCATAACAAAGTACATGATGATGATTATTCATTGAAAAATGGGTCGTGTATGAGACTGTTGATAAATTTGAGAAGTGTGTGAATGTTAAAGTAACTTGTTAGTCATTGCCTTACCGTGGTAAGGCAGTGGGATCATTTCATATGTGATGACTATGAAATGATCCCACCTATGTGGTGTTTCGCTTAATGTTTTCATAGAATTAATTCCTTGCGTACGCTTCTGAGAGGCATACACTTTTTTCATGATTTTTGGCACATTTTAGCTACTTATTTGTTCTAAAGAATTATCCATTTTTTGCCTAATTCGTATATGTTTGTTAATTAATAACATCAAGCTTGGCGTGGAATCGATCAATACATAATCAAGTTTAATACCTAATCAGAGATTTCCTGGTGCATGGTTTTTTCATTTTTGTTTAGATAAGATGTTTTTAACTGAATCCATCCTCTGTCTCAATAATTCTTTGCTGGTACTAGTTTATCCCATATCACGGCTGATTTTGACCTTCTTCTGACAAAGTAATTATTAATGCCTATAGAAAATATGCATTGGGTGTTCTCATGTGGCCCGAATAAAATGATCATACAATGCATAAGGGAGACTAACAAAGTGGAGATTTTAATCTATTATACGATAACATTAAGGGCTTGTGAAATTTTTTGTGTGTTTAGCTTGTAAGAGGCATGATTTGTGGTGTGTGGGGCGTTGCAATATATTAGGAAACTTTATTAAACAGAACCCTCAGTTGTTAATATATGTGGATGGAATAACAGTACCAGGTAGCTGGTTCCCGTTCTGTTTTTTTTTGTGATATGATGGTTTTCAGCCACATCCCTTGTGGGACAGAGGTTGTGTGGACTGCTGTTTGTCTATTTTGAATGTTTATTCCTAACTATGGATTGGGTAGCCCTCTCAGGGCCATTTTTATTACCCTCACAAACATAGGCGGATTTAGGGGGGGGGCACGTGCCCCCCCCCCCCAGAAGCTTAAAAAATAGACAAGATTTTTAATACGGTCCCGTTATAATTACGTTCGTTTAGTTTTGTGTATTACCGAGCCTTAGCTATTTGAGCCTTGAGCCCAAGTCAAGAAGACAGATTTACCGGTCGTTGGTCATTCGCGAGTCAGCGCTCGAAGAAAAACATCGCCCGAGTGGGATGGGTGCTCGTGGGGGGACCACCGTGAGCTTTGTACTATGCACTTCAAAACACCCGGGCTTCGTTTGCTTGCCGCTACAAAATCAGCTCGTGAGAATATCTGTGACGGCAGAATGCGGGGTAAGACCGCCCATCAGTCGGACGCCGCATTCGCTGATTTCTACCGCTGCTGGTGCTCTGCCGCCGTGCTAGATGCACCCTTTGAATAGATCGATACATTGTCGCAACTACTAGTGCTGTGTGTTCCTTTTCTCTGGGACGAAGACCGCGAAGTTGACTATGAGGAGGACGAAGACAATGTTTTTAGGGATGCAGTTTATAAGGACGGCGACGTCAATGTATTAAAATTAAATTACGATAGAAGAATGAGCGTAGGCGCGCGTGAGAGACGACGGGGCGAGGGTTCGACTTCTACGCAGTCAGTCACGAGCATCCGGCCAAGTTAGTTTGTAACGATTATATAATTTAGTGTGTAACGAGTGATATTACCTATAAATGAGTGACAAAGATAGAAAAAGACAAAATAATAAGTGCATATTTCTATACAAAAAAACAAAAAACAGACGATGCAGTTACGGAGACTGGCAAAGGGATTGAATGTGATGGTTCTCATGTGCATCCATTCTCGCTTGCGGCAACTACGTCAACGTCAACACATGGAACACATCCATTGGCAGCGTCAGCCACCGCTAGTTACAAGCTGCAGGAACGTGCCATCGGTAGGTATCGCGATGCCCCTGTTGGAACGATTTTGATATTTTGTTGGTAATACTTATTTTGAGCTGTCGTTAGATTTGTCTTGCCCACAAGAGTGTATAATAAATAGACAACTAAACAAATAATGATAACATTGATTGGAAAAATTCAATTTACATAGTAGCTATAATTACTGAAGTAAGGATTTAGATTTTTATCTTTTATCTTATTAACCAATTCAGTAATTGATTGTCATACTTTCATAAGTTACATAATTTAGTGCGTAACGATTGATAATATCTATAATGAGTGAAAAAGATAGAAAAAGACAACATAACTTAAGCGCGTATTTCTTTGCTATTAAGTACCGTCTTACAATATATATTCCTTTTCTAGATTATTTGTTAAAGGAAATATCATCCAGGTTCCCTAACGCTCAGCTGAAAAGAATCGAACAGTTGCAAAAGCTGCTGTCTCATAACTTCAGTAACGAAGATATTGAGGGAGTTTTGCAAGGTGCTGAAGTATATAAAAAGGACCTTCCATGTTTTTTAGCTTTGAAGGGAGAGCTAAAAATTTGGCAAGAGATGAGAGGAAATTATGCCAAAGTCTCCAGCACATGCCTACAAAACAGCAATGGCGCTGCCAAATATTAGAACTCTATGTCAATTGTTGTGCACGTTTCCTGTGACTTCTTGCACTGCCGAACGATCTTTCTCCACCTTACGCCGATTAAAAACATATCTTCGCCATAGATTTTAAATAGGATGAAATATCTATGATCTATTATGACCCGTATTAAAGATCTATGATTTTCGCAGCAGAATGACAGAAGATCGTTTGAATGGACTGGCTTTAATGCATATCCATGAAGACTTTGTATCAAAAATGAACGTTAAAAAAGTACTGGACATCTTCAGCAGGAAACATAAAAGAAAACTGTCGTTATTACATTTGTAACTTAATAATATTTTCATAATAATAACCTTTATATTAAAATAAAGAGTATATTTCGTACAGCAATTGTTGTATGTTGTTTTTTAATCCCAAATATGAGAAGACCGTTTGCCCGTCAGTCCCTTGTGCCCCCCCCAGAAAAAATCCTGGATCCGCCCTTGCTCACAAATGTAGCCCATACGCATCATCATATAGGTTATCCCTTTGACCACACCTAGGTGGTTGTCCTCAGGAAAGGAGGATCAAGTGTGAAAGCATTTATTAGAAGGAAGATAGAACATATCCAGGGTATATGTATTTGCTTTATAGTTTTCAAGAAGGCTTTTGAGAGGTAATTTGGGTCAAGTTGATGAAAAAGTTGCAGACTTTAGTAGTTGTTGGGAGATAACCATTTCATTAGATTAGATCTATTTAATGATTTAGTGACGTGAGACTGGCTGGTGGGGAATCTGGATGGGCAGTGATAGGCAGAAGCCCATTATTACATTGCCATTAGAATTTTGCTTAAATGTGGAATAAGCAGCCACAGAGGCAAGAGAGGAACTGTAGGTTTGATTGGTGACAGGCAGCAATTCAAGTCATTTATATTTGTTGATGATCTAGTACCTATAAGGAAATATGTCAGCTAAAGTTAAAGGAATAACAACAGCTATAGGGGGCAGTGTCTCTGGTTGATAGGAACAAAAAACTTAACATAAATTGCTTTCTGAAGGGCTCCAAATAAATAAGGTTTACAAAGGCCATAAAAATAAGGTTGGTCTTGGCTCTGCCTTGCCAATTTTCAACAGTTCAATGAAGGTCAGTCGTAGAATTTCCTTTTGTACTGCTCCCCATTATTGTTCTGTGTAAGAAACGTGGGATGAAAATTAATAACTACAAAGCAAAATTCATGTTCTTCTCGTGTGGTAGGAAGGCTCAAGGGCATTACTTCTTGGGCAGCATTTAAATACATTGGAATATTTTGGGAATTTAACTAATTTTTATTGTAGGTTGGACCAAACTAGGCTAATTGACAATTGAAACCACTTAATTATTGAGAGCAGCATTTCAGGGTTGCTAAATTTGGTTCTTGGGGTGGTAAGATGAATCTAGATTGGTGACCCTTGGATATTAAAATTGGTTTGCAGATAGCTGATGATGTACAAGGAATGGCGGGGAATTCAAAGGAGGCATAAAAGGGGAATGGAGGGGGGTGTTTAGAAGCAAGGGACTTATGAAAACAGCAGCGGTGGGAGAATGCTTGGGAAGATAGGAGAGTTGGAAAGGGGAATTATAATGCTCACATAGATGACAAACTACTGCACTACCAGTCCTTCAGGGCCCCCTAGGCTTGTTTCAGGCTTTCCATCAATGGCTTCAGTTTTTATGATAAAGTTCCTTGACTGGTTTCTCATTGCCTTCCTCAATATTGTTCTGAACATGACAACATCAAATATAGCATCCACAATAGATGTGATGGATTTGCTACCTCACCTCCCTGTGGGACCTATGCCATGGGAAGTATGTTCTATGAACTTTAATACTAACGGTAAACAGCCGATGACCTAGGCTGGAAAAAATATATTATGTGCTTTAGTATCCCGTGCACGTTTCATTAGTTTTTTAATGATTTTTTTCAGGCCAAAATTGAAATGAAAATTTTTATGTGAAGGAAGGTCATCATACTCCCATAAGGACAATGCATTTCAACGTGAAAAACCTTTATTTTCAAATCCAAATATCTTCGTTAAATGGCCGATGACATAGCAATATTTTTGCACTATTCCACAGGGAAAGCGATGGACTGTAATATACGTAAAAATCAAGGTAGGTTTTGGGGCATGCCTAAAATGATGGTTCCTCCTGAACCCATTTACGGCCAAGGTCATTATTACACGGAAAATTCAACTTTTTTCTTCATATTCCTTCTCAATATATGCCAGAAAAGAAAATATAAAAAAATTGATGCCGTAAAAAATTAGTTTATGCAAAAAAAATAATGGTGCGTTTTTGCACCTTTGGCAGTTTTAGAGTTCTTGGGTGCTGAGGTGATAGTAAAATGATAATTTATTTTGATATATTTATTTGTATTTATAGTCATAACTTGAGTGATTAAACGTTTTATAATAGTTTATATGCTTGCTAAGGATGATTACAATAGTTTTGGAAAGCAAAGTGTTCATAACTGTGGCCTTTTCATGGGTGAAAATCAAGAAAAAATTTTGGATGCAGGGGTACGTTTTACGCATGTGAATATTGTGTGAGTTTTGCATTACCTGTAACTTCTCCTGGATTCATTTTTTCAATTAGATGACCTACTTTATCTTTTCTTAGAGTGGTAAGGACAAACGCGATAGCCTACCTATTTTTGGGTTGCATGACATTCCTGCTCCTTGACCAACATTAGTTTATTACTTTTCATTTGGGTCAGCGCAACTTATGATAAGCTTTTGACGTTAGGCATCCTTACTCCTTTCTCCTGTGTGTGTGATGGGTCACTGGCGAATGAGAATCCTCGTAAACCCTTATTGCGTGTGTGAATGTGGTTCACGATGGGGTACTACTCTGTGATTGTACAAACCCGAGTGCGTGATTGAGGAAAAAGTCCCTGAACCCTGCATGTATGTGTGAATGAGAATTACGAGGGTGAGTCTGTGTGTCGTATGCAAACCCACGTGAATGAGTGCTTGAAAGTCATTATCAATTTTATTTTATTTAGTTCTCCTTTTTATTCTATTCAACTTACTATCCCCCACTTTTATTTTTATCTTGCGGGTATGATGGGTCACTGGCATTGGAGAAATCCTCGTAAACCCTGCTTGTATGTATGAATGAACTCACGAAGGTGACTGTATTTAGTATATAAACCTGAGGGATTGTATGAGTCATTATTTGTTTTTTTTTACCTTGATTCCCGTAATTTTGATTGTGACGATTGTTTGCAACAATATGAGTGAGTGTGCGACTATGTCATTTACTACCACTTAAGTTTCTCCGCGTGCTTGATTTTGTTCGAGTGAATGAGAGCTTCCTTACTTTGTATGTACTCCTTACTTCCCCCTCTCCTCCCTTAAGAATAGGGATTTGGGGATATTTTTCATTTGTTATTTGCATACAGCCATAGAAACGTTCTTTTCATTGTTCATCATACGATGTAAACTCAATTTGTGACATATTATTCCCTATAGCTTTACGGTATATTACCCAGGACTTTGTGCATACACTGGCCAATTGATAAATAAATAATGGCCACCACCACTTCTTTACCCTGGTTTTACTCAGTAGTTCGCATTTGCATTGCCGTGAAGGCCTACTCCGAGGTATCCTACTTATCGTACTTCCCTATCACATGAGGCAGGGGGATAAAATCTTTTTGCACTTCGTCGTGGAAAAACTGGAACATTATTGATTGCGACAATGATAACTGTATTACAATTCCATTTCACATCAGACATTTAGATTCTGCATCATATACATAATCAAAACATCCACAAGGTTTTTTACCGATAGTCATTGAATGTTCTGGCAGATATAATCCAGTACTATTTCCCTGAACCGGCTAGTTGCAAAAAATATCAGTTTTTCAAGATAGGAACGAAACAAGGATAACAAAAAATGTATCCATAAAAATCGTTGATACGACGGATCAGGAATAACTTTCAAGAAATCTGAAACAACCTGAGTTCCCAAACCTAACTGCAGCCCATCAGGGTTTGCCCTTGCCCCTCCATTTGGAAACACCTGGACAAGGTACCCTTCGGAAGAGCAGAGACACCATAACTGACATCCTAATTGCTCCAGTTTATTCTTCAGGTTCTTTTCTCTTGCGGTTCCTGGAGAACGAAGATCCTTGTACATCTTCGCTATGACTGCACACACTCGCGCCGAACCACCACCACGCGCTCTCTGAAAAACCCACCCGGCATATCGCGGAAAGGGTGAGAATAGGGATGAAAATTGAAAAAAAATAATGAATAGGGACAAATTATTTGACGGTGACATAGGTTTCCTTCTGCGTCTGATATTCTAGGAATTAGAGTGACCGAGGACTTCTACGCAGGCTGAATTTCCTAGATGGAGTTGGTCGAGGGAGTCGCGGGTCTTTCCCACATTCCCCCATGAATACCCAGCTGCTTGGCAGAAGGAGTATCTTCCAAGCATAATATCAGGCAGCTCTGGTAAAAAAAACTGCCATAAAATGTGAGACAACTGCTTACGGTTTGATATTGGTTTTTCATGTGATCATTTCGCTTCATCTATCAAAAATCCGACACAATTCTTTTGCATTAGAGAGTACTCTGAGAGTACTGTGTAAAAAAAATTATGTGTAAACCTATCATTGTCAGTTTAACTTTCACACTGTATGCATTCTAAATCAACTAGATGCCACAACACCATTACATAATGATATACAATGTCATAAGACCACGGTTGCCAATCCTTTCTTCCAGAACCTATCTGCTGTTGTACCCTGCTCTCGCCAAAAGTGCAAAAATGCACTATTATATTCAATAAACAATTTTTTTTATTCAATGGTAAAATAAATGATTATATGAATCAGTATGTGACGTGGGATCATGAGTACTCTATTTTGGCGACTTCAATTATTCATATGCATGCATTATCATTTTTATAAAAAAACTATTTAATCGCCCTTCATTGAACCTGAATTTAGGCAAAATTAAAAATCAATAACAAAGGGACATTAGCTAGAATCAAAAATAAAACACCTTGAAAAATAAGTTTAGTACCTTATAAAAGAATAAATAAAAGAAAAGGAGAATTCTTCATAATGAATTTGTTATTAAATAAAACAAAAATGGTTCGTTTTCGCACCTTTGGCCGAAAATGGGTTAATTACAATTCAAACCTAGCGTCGAGCATCTCACAATTTTCTCGCTTCTTACGAGCCTCTCGCAGCTCTCGGGAAACCTGCGACCCATCCCTTCTCGAAGCCAGCTGGGACACTGGTTTCCCAAAACCCATACGCATTGGCCTTATGGCAGTGACTTGGTCCTACTGTACAGCAAAAATTAGATGAGTGAGATTCTTGATTGCATTGAGGATGCACACAATGGGCTGGTGATAATGTAGGCAGACAACCCAACAACAAGTTATGCAATAAGATATTTTGGAAATCTTAAAAGCAAGGCAGTGTCACAAAATGGTCCACATTTGCTGAATATGTAGCATTATCCAAAGCAGTGAGAGAGATAAAGCTTGTAAGAGATTTACCTGAAATCCTTGATATAGCAATAAATAAACATTACTATAGAAGAGGACAATTCTGGAGCTTTAGTCATTGCTAGTCAAGTAATTTCACTAAAAACTCAAAATATTTAGAAGTACACTATCATTTTGTTAATGAATGTTATGTAAATGAAATCAGTGATATTGTAAAAGTAGATTCAAATAATAATATAGCAGATTTTTAAACCTAATCTCTATGCAAAAATGCATTAGTGAAATTCAGAGGAACACTAAATGTACGAAAATGAGGCTCCTTATTTTCTGGTTGTTTTGTTCATATAAATGTAAAGAGGCGTGTTAGAATATTATGTACATTTATATTGGTTTCCATCGTTTCAAAGGATGTTGAAGAGTTATTGATAGATTGTTGCATCTATTATATGGTCCACGGTATGGTCATTGGCATTAAAGTTCTTATTTAAAAGATAAAAGGAATAATTCTTAATAAAGCTACACCATGAATAAAGTTTCCAGGGTACCTGATTCTTTCAAGGTCTCTCTCCAGCCTTCTTCTTTTTGAAGAAAGCTCAAAAATAGCGCATCGAGAGAAAGGACTGGATGTGATGCAACTCGCAGAAGGAAACTCTAAAAAAGGAATGTGTGGAAAACCGAAATAATTATACATAGTAGAAACTTCCAGAGTCTATGAATATCATGAAATTAAACATACCTCCAACCCTACTCTCCTTCGGTCAACAAAATCAGGATCAAAAGTATCAGTTGCCACTTTTTGCCAGGCATACATTACTTTTTTCTCGGGCAAAGTAGGCATCACAACATATGGATACGACGCTTCTAAATCGGACCGCAAAAGCTCAAACTCGCTGTAACGCCTCCACAGAGAGCATGAGTTGACAAGGGCACCCTTCCATTCACTGTTGGTCACTCTAAATACAAAATCATTTAAATAGCATAAACACCAGTATTAAAGGGTAATAACCACGACAAATAAATATATTACTTAGTTTCTATCAAGTAAACTGTATAGAAATCTCGAATGTTTAAGGTGCCCGTAGCTCTTTTCTCTGCTTCTGACACACTGAGCTCTATGTGGTCCAGCAGACATTCCTGTCAATGGAGGAAAAACATGATCAACGGCTACTATCACCAATGGGGGCAATGTGTTCAATCTTGCATTGACGATTTTATAGTACCTTAGCCTTCTTTTCCTCATTGCCCTCGGGAAATTTTGATTGAATTTTAACGAACTCATCACTCTCCATGAAAGTGCTTAATCTTCACTCGAATGCAATGGTATAGCGCAGCCGAATGACTGGAATCAATTTCAATTCTACTTCTGTTATTTCAATTAGAAAGCGGAACCGTCAGCATTAAGAAGACTTAGCAAGAGCGCTAACACAATTCTTTTCGTTTCTCATCAGAACGGTTAATTAACTCGAAAGTACAGAGAGCCTGGTACTCTAACAAAATGATTTTAGTTACTTAATTCCAGCCTCCACAACCACCAATATCCAACCTAACTACAGATGTCTGTAGCCGTACGAACGCAAATCGTTGCTACTTTTTCAGCCACGGAACCACGGGCGGACAACTCAACGAATAAATAGCATTACAAGATTTGGAGGTGAAACTCACAACTTGACGTAATAACAACTAGCACATCTAAGGCCGCTTTACACGATACTGTACTGACTAGGGGAACACGGGGTAGAACAGGGGCCGGGGCAGAATCTTAGAGTAAGAACAGGGATACTATATTAATAATTACACACTCCCTGAGTAAGAATATGGTAGAGGGCGCGAATAGCTAGCCGCATAGGGGAAAACGGGATCAACACCGGCATCAACAAGGCCGAAGATCACGTGACTTTAGGACGATGTGCGCGGGAGTTCGAAACCTAGAGTGAAGTGATAGACGTCATGGAAATTTTCTAGCCCGTTGATAGTTTATAAAACAGATTGTATTCGCGTAGAGACTGATTGATTTTGCAACAGAAGCAAAATTAACTTTAGTCCGGCATGAATAAAGTTTTGTCACGTTTTTATACACTATCGACATGAACAAACTCAATTGAAAATTAGAACCAGCTACCATATGTAAAGATGCCCTAGATGCGGGTAAAGTCTGTCACTATGGACTAAACGGCGTCAAAACTTTGCTCATTATACCAATTATTTGCAAAATAAAATAATAAACTGATTATTCTACTAAACGGAAATTCTTTGTCTTCTTTGAACAATATTCTCATGGATTGAATTATAATTAAACATTTTCACCCGACTCATGACGAGAAGGGATGGTCCTGCATGTCATTGTATCTTCTTTAAAAGGTGGCCCTATTATATGGAATGAAATACTCATACCCTGGTTATAGCACAGGACTCAAGCCCTAGAGCAGTGGTTTCGCTGGTGTTCCGTATGGCGTGATATTTGATAAAACTATTAAAAAAGACTTAAGTAAAATACAGGTTCCATTGGATTTTGTGGTCCAAAAGGCATGATCAAATCTGACAATTTTTAAATGAAGTTAATTTTAACTGGACAGTATGTCATATTTAAAGTACTATCGGTATTATGAAAATGATTGTTTTTCAGACTTTACAACACTATTCCACGGGAGACATTAAATTGGACGAAGATAGCAGCTGTCAAAAGCAGTGCCTCCGCGGGACGGATCACTAGGAATCTTCCCAAAACATCTGCTCGGTCCTCCGTTGGAATTTCCACGCATCGGGATACTTCCACCTCTGCGACACTATAGTGTCGCAGTCGCAGTATTATAATATAGTGCGACACTATATTATAATATCGCAGTTGAAATGAACGTGAAGCGAAAGGGTGAAGGTGCTTCTGAGTGGAGTCAGTTGATTAGATGACATGAGATTAGATGCCCTTGCTGTCGCCTGCTTCCAATACCCAAGAGGTAATTCGTATTTAGCCTCTTTACGAACTCAGGGTTGTTTTCAAGTCTGTTTCCACACTAATAGGTGCTTCAAGCCGGAAGGAAAGGTATAAGGCAAGGAGGCTACATGTAATATTCGTGGTATAAAGATAGGAATGGAAGGGCATCTACAGGCAGGTGTCAAGTCAAAGTCAAAAGGTGTCTTTATTGTGACCAACAGTAAAAACATTTACAAAACTTAACAAAAACATATATATATAAATAATAAAAAACTAAATAACAGAACCGGCCCCGTTTATACATGGGTGTTTTCAAGTCTGTTTCCGCACTAATAGGCGCTTCAGACCGGGAGGAAAGGTATAAGGATAGGTAAGGAAGGGATTGGGGGAATTAATTTGAATCCAGTCGGCCCCGTTTATGAATTGGGAGGCAAGATATATACTGCTGGCTGGCATTAAGTCGTTTGTGATTATTAACTTTACTAAAAGATGGGCACGGATAATTTGCGCCGTTAAAACATTTCCCTAATAACCATTTTGTGGTAAAAAAATAAGCATGACAATTATAAATATACGTAACTGATACTCTTTCAACTCCAGGAGAGATAAATAAGTGTTTCCTCCATAATGCTGAGAACCTGTTTCTCGCCGAGCGCACCAGTATTTTCTCAGTCCGATACCGTCTACGAGGGACTGAAAAAAAATCATCCGTGGACCAATGTTCAATCGCTCTTAAAGATCGTGAATCACGTTTAACACCACATTTCAGATGACAATTCACTCTCACCGATCCTCCTGGCCTTAGATTTTTCCGGCAAGCGCACCCATTTTCTCTAAGTCCGATACCGATAAGTAAATGGTAGAATATTAGGTCAACGAGGGAGGAAAGCTATGCAACGGATGCGTAAAATCCAGTAATCCAGGATATATGAAGAGAAACGTGCAAATAGGTGCATGAAAAAATTGGTACTTACAGGGTCATTATTCAGAGTTGTTTCATACGGATTCACTACATCTCGGCTAAAACTCTTGGATAACAAACGCCATGTAGCTGAGAATGTGCTAAGTGAGATAATATCCAGCTTTGCTGCGCTGTAATCAGGCGGTCCCTTTACCCCATCTCCCAACGTTGGCCCAACGGATCATAAATAACCGTGCGAAGTGCGAGTATTATATCTCAGAAAATAAAGGTACTGGAGCAGTGAAAGTGACGTCAACATAAATTTTCATCCTTCCTCTACGTAAAAAAGCTAAAATGAAAGCGGTAATGTACACCGTTTGAGTAGGATAAATGTTTGAAGTTCGTGACCGTTAAGCTCACGTCCACCACCACCCCTTCTAGCCAAAGCTTTACCAGCCAAGGCTCCAGTCCCCGCTCTGGCTTTAAATTAAACAGAGGCACCTCCTCACCATCCTCTAAACTGTTAACCCGAACACTTTTGGATTTACACACCACCTTAAGGTGTCCCACTTCGTAGCAAATTTTACATTCGTAACCTTTGTATTTGCACACACTGAACTTATGGTCCGCCTTGCCATACACACGCGAAACTCTTGGGGACTGATTTCCTTCCAGCTTCTTACTCTCATTTCCGCGTTCCACCCCACGCTGACCCGCCCCTTTCGCCTTGCCTCCTTGGCGTCTGGGCCGGAATGTCGCCATGGACCGTGCTCTCCTTCAAGCTGGCTTCTCGTTTCAGAGCAATTTCGGTCTGATGTATCGTAGGTCTCTCCTCGCACAGCCTATCTAATATTGGCCCTCTTTTAAGTCCCGTAACGAACTTATCTCTCACTTTATCTTCCAACTGCTGCCCAAACGTGCATAGGCCGGCAGCGTTCTTAACTTTCGCGAACCAGTCACTGACTGCTTAATCGGCCTCTTGCCTCAATTCGTAGAACATTACCCTTTGCCTGAAAGCACTTACTTGCGGTGAAAAAAAAAAAATCTCTAACTTCGCACAAAGATGGTCGTAAGACAACGTGCTTGGCAAGGTGGGGTCACCAATGTCCCGAAATGTGGTATACTCCTTTTGTCCTACTACCACCAGAAATACCGCCACTTGTCTATTATCATCAATGCCGTTGGCGGAGATATATTTGGTCCAATCTTTCCTTATAGACGGACCATTCCTCCCCCGCCGCGAACTCGCCGATGGCGCCTTAGGAGCAGGGTTGGGTCAGTAGAATATTCTGTGTAGAAAATGCGTAATCTACGTGATTTTTCTACCGTAGAATATGTAATGTAGAATATTGCTAATAGTTACATATTCTACGTGTAGAAAATGATTTTTACATATACTGCTAAAGAAGTGATTACGATTATTGAAAAATTTTATTTTAACATAATACCAATACATTTTAATAATTAAACCTATATTTAGTGCAGTTTCAACTTAAATAGCCTATTACAAGCCTACCATTGCTAGGCCTGCGAGGAAATCAATAATTATCCAAGACTGAACTGTCTAAATGCTAAATTATCCACGAGTCAAATCAGTATTCTCTAGATTGATTGTTGTAGGCCTGAGTCATTTGTAACCTCATCATATCCTTTTTAAAATTTTCTATGGCAAGTACTTGAATTTAGTTATATATGCAGTAGGCTAGATTAAGGATTACATTAACTGGTATTTTAATTGAAGTAAAATTATGTCCATTGCCACTAAGTGCAACATTATAGGAAGTATATTACTGCACCTCTATCAAGGTCAAGAGAAAGTTACCATAAAAAAACGGAGCTCTTAGGTTGTTTTTTGATGGTAACTTTCTCTTGAAGCCATAAGGCTGTTCCTTAAAGGTTATACATGTACAGGGCTGTGTGCATATGAACAATTACAGGGTGGCGATCATCAGGGAAAACCTGGAATTGTCAGGGAAAATTGAAAATCTGGAAAAGTCAGGGAATTCTCGTAACAGTCAGGGAGAAACTGGGATAGGAAATTCTCACTATTTTTCTACCATTGCATTTATCTGGCAGTCTTTCCCACCCTTTATTTCACCAAAACATTTCGCCAACTAAAATGAATGTCCGTCGCAAAAGTGCATAGAATAAACCCTGTCAACTCGTTGAACATTCAGTTGTGAATCTTAGTTATTTAGCTGTGAATCAGTCGTACGATGTATCTCTTTTGTATATCCTATGTGATATTTGCCTAGTAGCGTTGTAATTCATGATCACCATGTATTCCGCTCATCACAAGGTATCCAAGGCTAAGTTTTTCGGAATATAATACCTAGCGTTTTTTTTTTTTTAACTTCCGAGAGACAGGTTGAGAGGTAGTTGTAGCTCACTAGCTTGTAGTAAATACGTGCTTGCATGTATAAAAATACGAGACGATGATTATTAAAACGGTAATACAATACAACGATTTTGTTAAGACACGTGTAAACAAAATCGTGAGATCGTCTTCGATTTCCTTACTTCGCGAGATCATAAGAAGAGTTCTCCCCTCCCCACCTTTCACGCTCAATGCCATTATTGAATGGCCCCCTTAGCTCCGTCTCAAAGCAATTTGGTCTGGTCACAAATCACCTCAAATATAATATTCCTGAATATGATGCTGCTGATGCTAATTGCCTCCTGTTTTCACTCGAAGTGGCGCGAATACATTTTGTTTGTTTACACAAATATTTTTACACTTTTGGTTCCCTCTTACAATCAAGGGGTTATAACCACGTTAATAAAATTGTTATTCACTTCTAAACGTCACTCGTGCCATCAGATTTTGAACCAGTCTAACAACTTGGGCTTGGTTTGTACTTTTCGTGCAGTGCCAGAGTCCGTCACTAAATTCACCATTAACTTTCCCTTCGATGCCTTTTCAGTAATCTTAAACTTCCCAGAACTACCACAACACTCTACCTCTTCCTTGAAGAATTAGACATTGTCAATTTGTAATTTTACCGAAGGAAACATACACGGCCACGGAAATACGATACGCGGCCGCATACCCGTGGCCGTGAAAAATGTATTAAAAGTGTGTATAATTTGTGTGAGAGCTTAACTTGTGAAGGTTTAATGTATTTTTTCAGTCTTATAGCTTTTAATGTATTGATTTCAGCTTTTAACATGTTATGAGCTTTGACGAAAATATAAGTCAGCAGAAATAAAATATTCCAATAATAGCAGATCTTTTGGCGATCGGTCAGGGAAATTGGTAAGGCCATCAGGGAAAAGTCAGGGAATTTGAAAATTGGTTATCAGTAGCCACCCTGAATTACTAAACACTCTTTCAAGCTGCGCAGAACATGCAAGGGCATTAAGTAAATTATTTCCAAGATTGCTTAAACGTGGATGCTTGCATTTAGTAAGCTCCCAAAAGGTTGATGGACTTTTGATGCCCTTGTTTCTCAGCTCTAGAATATTAGTCTTTGCTATGACTCATGAATTTCGCTAGGTCTTCCAACCCATCTCCATCACCTGGGATTTGAACCCGGGACCCTCCAGTCAGTAGCTGAGCACTCTACCCACTAAGCCACCACAAC
Organism: Platycnemis pennipes; assembly: GCA_933228895.1. Lineage (NCBI taxonomy): Eukaryota > Metazoa > Arthropoda > Insecta > Odonata > Platycnemididae > Platycnemis > Platycnemis pennipes. Next base: position 170,747,381 of record OW121847.1, read on the forward strand.
ACCTAATCAATGTAATACTTTACTTTATTTTTTAATTGCAAATTTCTACATTTTATTAATCGTAAAACATTATTTTACAAACAAAAAAATAATGAACATAATATTCTACATAATCTACGCAATATTCTACATAATCTACAATTCTACACTATTTTCTACGTGTATGTAGAAAAATAATATTCTACGTGTAATGACCCAACCCTGCTATGGAGCCCATCATGGTGACCGCTATGGTCGCTTTTTCAAAACTTCAGGCCGCTTCACGCGAAACAAACCTTTGTCCTCGTCGCCATTTCTTCTGTAATAACACTCAAGCTTCAACAAACAATACTTTAATTATCACAACGTGGGTGAGACCCACGATACATCAGGACACTACTTCAAAACATAACTGTCTTCCATTTTTGTGTGTGTCGTGTCTCACGTAATGCGGAAGCGGAAATGGGACTCCCATGATTCCCTGCTCACAACAAGTGAGGATCAAAAATTATACAAAAAAAGATATACACTATATTACAATTAGTATTGCGCTTATATCAATACCGTCGATATACCTTTCCAAACCGCGAACTATTAAATGAATGTTCGGCTTAAAGTTGTTCTTGTGCACCAAAGTTGTGATTTATCATTGACGATAGTCCCCTAAAAAATGTTCTCTAACCTTTAGTAAGTTTGAAGAACGACGAGGAAATTGAGTGCCTTGAAGACTAAGTCCAGTCACGAGCCAGTGACATCGTTTCGAAGGAAAATATCACCATTAGAGAAAAAATTATATCAGCTATACCGGCGACGGCGGGACTTCCCTGATGCAGCCGCGACATCAGCAGTGGACAAGACAGACTTCAAGTTCCAACCCAGGATGGTGAACCCATCAAGCCACACTTTGACCCCTTCGGAAGAGGAAATCCTGAACTTGAAATATGAAGTTCGCACCACACAAACCGTTGTCTAACGCCCTAGTGAAAAACTTAATAGTGGACTGTGACATATCGCTCTGGAGAGAGAAGACTGGAGCGAAGCAACTTGTGGCAGATAACCTCAAGAAAAACATTCTCACAACCATCAAATCCCCACATCACAACCATGTGCCTACTTCTTCCATTCACAATATAATAGACTCAGCAAAAAGTGAAAACCTAGTGATCACAAAATCAGATAAAGAGAACTCAATCGTGATAATGGACAGAAAAGATTATGTCGATAAGTGTCATTTCATTAGTGGCAACGAATTTCAGCTCCTACCTAAAGATCCTACGAGCTCATTCCAAAAGAAAACGCATGACGTGATCCACAAGAGCAGCAACGGCCTGTTTAGCTTCAGAGAGAAAAGTTGGTTGTTGCAGAAGAACCCGCTCCCACCACGGTTGTACGGTTTGATCACATGACACAAAGATAATTTCTAAATCAGGCCAGTGATTTCCAGTACTTCCTCACCAACACATAAATTAGCCGCAACACTAAACCTCATAATTAAAGAGTACACTAAGTATATTCCAACATACGGCGTCAAAAATTCATTAGACTTAATTGAGAGACTCAAGGATTTAAAGCTACCACACGATGCAAAATTGATTTCCTTTGATGTCAACAGTTTATTCACGAATATCCCGAGGTAACAGAAACAAGACCCTGATCAACAAACTCTTTGATTTGGAAAGAACGAACATCCAGGTGCTTAAGTTTGGGAGAGACAGACAAATTCTTAGTCAGGTGAACAGCACTCTGATTATCACAGTAAATATTCACATTAATTTTCTCACCAAACACTTCTTCAAACAAATCAGACAATAGCACCCCTTCACAAGCAGCATCATTTAAAGCCCTATATTCTGCTTCAGTGCTTGATTTGGATACTGCTCCTTGTTTCCTGCTAGACCAAGAAATAGGTCCACCGGCTAAAATAAAAACATACCCTGTATAAGACCGGCGGTCTTTCAAATCATTTGCATGGTCTGCATCTGCAAAACCCACAAGTCGTTCACCAGATTTACAATATCTCACACTATATGATGCTGTTTCTTTCAAATACCTTAGCAGTCTTTTGGCTGCACACCAATGCTTACGTTTAGGTTTTTCTCAAAACTGGCTAAGATAGCTTATTGCATATGCCACATCAGGCCGAGAACACACTGCCAGATACATAACAGATCCAATAAGTTCACGATAAGGAACATTTACCACTTCTTCACCATAGTCTTCTTCTAGCCTACTATGGGTATCAATGGGTGTTTTTACCCCATTACAATCATGCATAAGAAACCTTTTCAAAATGTCAAACACATATTGTTTCTGACTTATGGTAATACCATTTTTGTCTCTTACAAAATCCATTCCCAAGCAGTGCTTGATTTCTCCCAAATCCTTGACATGAAAATTACATTTAAGACACTCCTTAACTTTACCAGACAAATTACAGTCATTGCTACCCATGTGGAAATATTATTCTGGACCAGGTTCTGGCCAGTACTGGGCCAGAACTGGTCAGTACTGGGCCAGAACTGGTCAGTACTGGGCCAGAACTGGCCAGAACTGGGCCAGAACTGGGCCAGAACTGGTCAGTACTGGGCCAGAACTGGCCAGTACTGGGCCAGAACTGGCCAGTTCTGGGCCAGATCTAATCTACAATTGATCAGTTTGTGGTTTTTTTTGCTGTAGTTTAAAATTTAAAAAATTATTTATTGAAAAATCTTAACAAATAAAAAAATTTAATGTTTTATGTCTTAAAGCGATTGAACATCGGTCCACGGATGATTTTTTTCAGACCGTCGTAGCCGGTATCGGACTTAGATTTTGCCGGAGAACTAACCGCTGATATCTCCAAGGCCAGGATAGGTGTGAGTGAAAGTACACCTGAAGTGTGGTTTTAAACGCGATTATCGATCTTAGAAAGCGATTGAACATCGACCCAATGATGATTTTTTTCAGTCCCTCGTAGCCGGTATCGGACTTAAGATTTTGCCGGCGAGCGTACCACTGATTTCTTTTAGGCCAGGACGATAGGTGTGAGTGAAAGTACACCTGAAGTGTGGTTTTAAACGCGATTCTCGATCTTGGAAAGCGATTGAACATCGGTCCACGGATGATTTTTTCAATTGGACTTACTTTTTCAGCGAGCACACCAGTGTTTGATTGATCAAAAATATCATCTCATTTAGCACTTTCTCTATGTTCAGCTTGGTACGCTGTGATTGGAATACGAGTTTTAGTGGCTTTAGCTGAGCAAAAATTCAAGAGGTCTAGTTCTAGTGGACTTGCTGAAGTGCTGAAACACTATTTTCACCTCCTTGATAATCATTAAAAAATTCAGTACGAACTGACAATTCGATTCCAATAAAACTTAAAACCATTGCTATGTTAACAATATTAATATGGGAATTAAAAGTCTAGGATCAAAAATTGCATCTCTTTAAACCATCTTTTTAAACAATTGCGTTTTAAATTTCAATAATAAAATTCAAGTTCCGATCAAAAACACTAAATTTAGGTATTTTTTTATAATATAGCATTATCATCGACTACAAAACACAACTTTGGTGCACCCCAACAACTTTAACCGGAATATTCATTTAATAGTTCGCGGTTTTTGGAAAGGTATCGACATGGAGGAAAGTATCGACTATATCAACAATCGCAATGCAAAGTCGATTTCTACATTCAAAATGGCAGTAATGTGCGTCAGCATGTTCGTGAATGTGTTCATGTAAACTCCGCACAGAGACAAGTAATAGGAATGAAAGTGATCTCAAAGCACATCGTTTTTATGAAGTTCGTTACCATAGAAGCTTACTTCAAAATTGGAATTACGATTAAGGTACGGCGAGTTAATATTTCTTTCACAGAGCGAGTCTGCTGAATAAAGTTCATAAATCTGTCATTGTTTAGGTTTTGACCTGCCTTCTATATAGTCTTGATTGAACTCTTGACATAAGAATTGACCACGTTTATTTATTTTTCAGGCGCGTTATGTCATTAAAATTTTGGGACATAAGGAATGAACTAATGAGGGTTCAGCTCATCATTCAACGATTCAAATCTGTGATAAACGTGAAAATGTTTTGCGTGTTTTGTGTCTTCCTCAGTGCAGTGATGACTTTCGATGACATTTTAAATACCTAACTATCTCTTGAAAAAAATCTACTTTTCATTTAGAGTGGAACACTGTTCTTTTAAAACACTTGGTTACTGAATACCAGGATAAACCTTTTAAAATGTAGTGTTGTGCAGGAAGCAAGGAATAACTCTTGATTCTCATGCCGTGTGGTGTGGCATTGGCTTATGTAGCGTTGGCTACTAGAGATAGTACTGCTAATGTGGATTCTTATTTTTTATGTGCTACTTAGGCAAGTGAATTATTGAAATTTGAAGTAGTGCCAATAAATGTATAAATATCCAGCTGTTTTTTTGTTTAAAAGTATGCATGGTACTTTCAAGTTGTTCCTGAAGGTTATTATTAGGACGATCATAGGTAGTAGCCGTCACTTGAAGTCCATTTTGTAATATCAAATTAAAGACTGCAAATCTGCTGTCTTTACTTCAACCGGTTTCTCCACACTGTAGCATCATCAGCACTGGGTTTAGTTCCTGATGATACTATAGTGTACTATACTATAGAGTGGGCTAAATGTAGTCTGAATTTCAGAGGAGTGATAAAGTAGCAGAAGTAGAATCGATAGGGTTAGGAATGAGTGGGTCATGAAAGAATGGGATCTAGGTCTGGGATATTTTTGTCCTGGTACTGGCCCAATACTAACCTTGTTCTGGAGTAGGTTCTGACCCATTACTGGCCAGTTCTGGCAATTTATGGCCCAGTACTGGCCAGTTCTGGCAATTTCTGGTCCAGTACTGGCCAGTTCTGGCCAGTACTGGCCAGTTCTTGCCAATTTTGGAAGTTCCCAGATTTTCTGGCCCAGACATAATTTTTTTCACATGGGTAAACACTATAAAATCATCCACATATAATGCTACAATGACAATGGATTTCTTATTGTTCAGTACAAATACACATGGTTCTAAAATACATCGCCTGTATCCAAGATCTACTAATACCTCTTGAGCTTTCTGATACCATGTCCTTGATGATTGCTTAAGGCCATATATAGCCTTTTTAAGTAAACAGGCCTTGCCTTGCTCCCCCTCATTTACTACACCTTCGGGAATTTCCATTAACACTCTTTCTTTCAGATCACCATTTAGGAAGGCAGTTGGAACATCAAGGTGTTCAACAGTCATATCATTTTCAACTGCATAAGCTAAAAGTAATCTTACAGTTTCAAGCCTTACTACTGGCGAAAATGTTTCTTTGTAATCTATTCCATACTGCTGGGTGAAACCTTTTGCTACCAGCCTAGCCTTGAATTTAATTAAAGCTCCTTCAGGCCCTTTCTTTACAGTGAAAACCCATTTGCACCCCACAATTTTATCGCTTTCAGTAACTGGAATGATTTCCCATGTCTCATTCTTTTCTAGAGATTTTAGCTCCTCATTTACAGCTTTGCACCACTCTTCTTTATTCTCCCCCGTAATAGCTTCATGGTAGTTTAGAGGAATTTTGATTTCCCCATTAAAATTTCTATTAACTTGATATACCTCAAAATCTGGAAATTCTCTGGGAACTCGGACCCTACATGGATATCTCCTTTCATCATTTTCTTCATCATTTACTTCAACATTTTCAACTTCCACTTCAGAATCAGAATAATCATCAGATAACAAAAGCTCTGAACCTTCTCTGTGTACATCTGTACCTACATCAGTTTGTGAATACTTCCCATCTACTACATTCTGAACACTTACATGAAAATCATCCGTTAAGGGTTTGTCAGTAATTTCTGTGTCATCAGTCATTTGTGTACTCACCAATTCAAAAAATTCTACATTCCTCACTTTCACAACCTTGTTTGGATTGTCTCGAGTAACACATTTATAGCCTTTAGAATGATCACAGTATCCAACGAAAATGTACTCTTTGCCTTTTGCATCCCATTTACCTCTATCTGCCTTTGGTATAAGGGCAATAGCTTTACATCCAAAAATCCTTAAATGACTTAAATTTACTTTGCTGCCAGTCCAGACTTCCTCTGGCGTCGTACCTCTTACAGCTTTGGTCGGGGCTCTGTTTCTCAAATACACGGCTGTTAAAGCAGCATATCCCCAATACCTTACATTTAGACCTGCATCATGTAACATGCTTCTGCCCATTTCAACTATAGTGCGGTTCGCCCGCTCGGCGACTCCGTTTTGTTCTGGACAACCTGGGATTGTTGTTTCATGGACAATTCCCCAACCAGTTAACAGTTTTTGAAACTCATGATCAACAAATTCACCACCATTGTCGCTCCTTAGAACCTTAATGGTCTTACCTGTCTGGTTCTCTACGATGGCTTTAAAGTCTTCAAACTTTCCTTTGACTTCACTCTTAGTTTTCATCAAATAAATAAAATTCTTCCTAGAATAATCATCTACTAAGATCAAAAAATATTTTGAACCATCCCAAGCGGGATTTCTAGAAGGACCATTTACATCAGCGTGTACAATACCTAGTACTTCTTTGGCACGCTTTGCACCTGTTTTCTTAAAAGGCAACTTTGCTTGCTTGCCTTCAATACATCCTCGGCACTTCTGCCAATCAACATTCATAAAATCAACACCTGTCGCTAGACCATTCTTGAGCAAAATCATACTACGGTCATTAAGGTGTCCTAGTCTCCTATGCCATAACTCATGAGACTTCTCATCATACACTCTACCTGTATGACTTTCAACACAATAAATATTTACTTTTGAAATTCCATCATTAGCACCATCAAGTTTATACAGTCCACCCTGTCTGCGACTACCAGTTGCAACTACTTTACCTTCATAAACAAAAGAGTCTTTGTTCAAAATCTCACAAACATCTGATTTGAACACAACAACCATACCTTTGTCGCACGTAGCTCCCACTGACATTAGACTTGCTCCTAAGTCAGGCACATGCGTTACATTAGAAATAGTTGATTCAACACTATTGCCAAAAAGGTCAACTCTTAAGTTTACATCTCCAGTACCTGCGACATTAGTAGTTGTCTTATTTGCTACAGTCACTTTACCTTTACTGTCACGGTAATTCACAAGCCAGTCCCTTCTATGACTCATATGATCAGTCGCACCAGAGTCCATAATCCAGTCGCCAGGACTGATTCCTTCGATACCCGTTTGGAGCGCTGTAAAGAAAGTCGTCCGCTCCTTCTGTTGTCCGCCGCCGTGTTGGTTTTTATTGTTTGAATTCATCAACCCACTCGCGCGGCTGCTGTTTGCTGTGCTGCCACCCTGACTTATGCTGCCTCTTCTCTTGGCTGCTTGGTTGATGCCGTAGCCCCTTCCACCAGCTGTGTTGACGGAATTGCCTTCGATAATGCCTCCGCCACCAGACGGGGGATACGGGCAATCACGAACAAAATGCTCCGTGGATTGACATCTGTAACACTTTCGTTGCCACCCCTGACTGCCATGATGACCCTGATGCCACCTACCTCGGCCTCGGTATTTTCCGCCTCGAGCTGATGAAGCTAATACCGTCCCCGACTCTTCTTCGTCAATGGCAACTCCACTCAATAGCTTTGAACTCAGCCACTCAGTTGTCAGTTCCTTATCACTTCCTTCAATAGCTAATTCAAACGCTTTGTATTCGGTAGTTAGCCCCGCAACCATGATCCTAGCCACCCAACTGTCATCCAACGGACTACCTATGTCCTGTAATTTTTGTTGCACATCCACAATATCCGCAACATAGTCTTTCACATTTTTGTAGTTCTCCAGTTTGGCATTCATTAAACGCCGGGTCAACGAAATACACCTTTGAGCACCCGCGTCTTCCAAATGTTTCTTCAACGATTGCCAAGCTTCAAACGCAGTTTGCATTTAGAACGTATCGATGACAAATTGGCTTTACATTAAGAACTATAGTGGCTAACGCTCTTTGATCTCTCTTTTTCTCAATTGCAATAAAATCACCGTTTTCGTCTTTGAGCGGCTCCACACATTCCCACAGATCAAGTCCAATCAGCGACATTTTCATGACCAACTTCCAAACACTGTAATTACTCGTTCCCTCCAGTTTCGGTTCAATAGCCAGGATGCTACTCCCGGTCGCCGAAGGTGCATGAGACATAATGTAGGTAGGACCACTGGATACGGTCGAAGTATAATCCTGATGAGGCTGCACTCTAATGATGGGGGCACTTGGAGTGTTAGTTTCAGTCGTCATTTTTGCCTTTTATTCCGTCCTTCACTACACGACGAGACGATAGCCCTAGCACACGCGAAAATGTGGAGAGGTTACATTCGCACCTACCTCCTTGCACTGTGTCGACTATATCACGGATTTCAGTCCAGCTGTTCACAAATCATATTTAGATGCCACAATGCGCTCCTGGGCCCGTAACCTATTAGGAATTACTTAGGGTGGCTATGAGATGTGGGATGAAACTGAAACACATCGTTGTCTCTATAACGGAACTTCTTTGTTCGTCGCCATGCTCTTACAGACTCTTAACCGACTTCCGGTTGAACCGTCAAAAACAAAACACATACGTAAACCCAAACAGATGACGGATACAACTTTAGGCTGGATTATAAATCCCAACAGGAAACACCTATTTGACATTTATCGCAAACCCATCTCCACAGATGTTATTATTCGTGCCTCCCCTTTCAACACAAGCAAGCAGCGTTTCACTCATTAATCAACAGACTCACAAAAATCCCCCTCAGCGAACACAACTACGACAAGGAATGGAAAACCATACAACGTATCGCCAAGGTTAATGGCTATCAACCAGCATTCATTGAAGCAATCATTATCAGTAAAACCCGCAGAAAACAGGCCTCAAAGTCAATGGTGTCTTCCCTCTCCCCTATCAACACTCCAAAAATGTGACGCAGGCTCCCCTTTCTAGGAAATATTTCCCACTCTGTTACCTCCATCTTCCCGAAGGAAAAGTACAGGATAGCATATTATACCCCCTCAACCCTCAAAACAATGCTGTTCAACTGCAAGGATGGTTTCCCAGCCGAAGAGAGAAGTGGCATATAAGTGCAAAGATTGTGACATGAGATACATAGGCAGAACGGAAGGAAGTGTGGACATTAGAGTGAGTGAGCATCACAATTGATACAAAAAGAAGAAAGAGCAGTCAAACTTTGTCAACCACTTAATAGACAGCAACCATCGGAGCGATTTCACGCCGGATATCCTCCACTCAGAGGGAAACAGGAGGAGACTCGACGACCTAGAAATGTTGGAGATAATCCAACATTTAAAGAAGGAAGGAATTCTAATTCCATGCGAGTAATTTCAGATCCCTGCAGGGATTGTCTTTTCCTTGCAGGGAATTTCGTTTCCCTGCGAGGAATTTAAAATCCCTGCACATCCCTGCCGGGACATCAACTGCAGGGATCAACATGGCATTTTCAACAGGGTGTGCAAGGGTGGTCGGAAGAAATTGATGTTTGATTTATTCAGGGGGCACCCTTAAAAGTTGCCGACCCTATCAAAAATTTCCTATAGTGGAAAATAAAAGATAAACTTTATTAGGTTCACTTTGTATTTAAATAGGCACGACCCGGGTTTCATAACATAGTTACATATCTAGGCAGGGAAATTCTATTCACAGCAGGAAGAGTTACATTTAATGCCCTTGAGTATACAAGTACTCAGGAAGGACAAGATGATCTCCAATTGTTTTAATTCGAACCAGCAAATGTGATTTGATTATGTATTGAAACTGATTTCAACTATACTGCAGCTGAGAGGAATATGTGGATGAAGTAGTTTGAATTTGATTTCCCTTGACCTGGTTTCCTAAGGCAGATCTTTACTGCCCCTGAAAATTTTCTGAATTGTCCAACATTTACCTTTGAATTTATTTCAGTTCAAAAATTCTTTGCGTTTCTCCGTCAACGATTTTAAAACATCCTTAGAAACTATTTCACATTTTCTCTAAAGATTACCTGAATGACATTATTTCATAGGATGTAATGTTACTTCTTTCCTCATCCGAAGGACTGACGTTGCACTCCATTGAGTGGGATGAGTGGCCTTTAAATGTTATCTTAAAGAACTAGATGTAATATTTGGTGTTTATGAATAAAACCTTTAAATACAATCCCTGAAAAAGTTACCACGACCCTAGCTAAATATCCCACGTAGCGCAGTGGCAATTCCTTATCTTCTACGTATTTAGGAATCTAAAATGTACACTAGATGTCGAGAAAATATTTTGATTGCTTGGCCTGGAAATAAAAAACTGATTGCTTCGTGGAACATCAATATGATTATTTTAAGTCCATGTAAAAGTGTCGTTTAAAACAAATGAGCATCGGTTGGCGTGTGTGGCAAACGTTAAAATTATAAGCACATGAACCTCGTGAACGTAGGTACTAAAATACGTGTATGTTCATGTGAATTCTCAAGGAGATAATATCGTTGGCTGTACCATGGCTATGCTACGTACTCTTTAGTGTTTTACTCCTAGGTCTCCTCTATGGTTTGGTCGTAAATAAGTGACATAACCAGGTCATGGGTATCCATGGCGCCTTGAATTACGGTAATTTAGGGGTAAGGGATCAGTGACTCCAGGGTGGGACAAGGGTAGAACATGCCCATGGACCACCAAGACCGTAATGCGTGGTGAAGAGCCACATCCTCCTCGAGGTGCCAACTATTAACGAGGCAATGAGTCAGGGCTCACCCTCAAATGGGTAGACTCTGACTCGGGGGCCTCTAGTAACAACATAGGGAGCATCTCTCAAAGAATGGAGAGGCTTACTACGAGGGGCAAGCGGACTGGTGCCGCCAGGAGGAGACAGAAGAAAAGGCAGGGAGCGAGGGGACGTGGTGCTGCCGCAAAGAGGAGGCGTATCCCAGGGGATACGCCTCCAAAAAAGGCTCTGGTTCTTGGTCCTCATATACAGAGTGGTCCAAGAACCAAAAGAAAATGGCCATTATCCCGGTAGGGTATCCTCAGGTGATGATGATAGAGGAATGGATAGAGAAGATAGAGAGGAAACTGGAAGGACTCTGGGATGAGGTCCCAGAAGACCAGGACCTCCCTGTCTTTCGAAGGACTAGGTTTGCAAACGGGGCGTTGGAGATTATTTGTGACAACGACCGTTCCGCAACCTGGGTAGCTGAAGCAGCAAAGAAGATGGGACCTATTGAGGGGACTCTCTTTCAAGCTGTGAAAGCTGACACCCTCATCAGGAGGAGGGTGGTGATTTGGGTCCCGGGGCGTAGAAAACCGGACTCCAAGACCCTTCTGTGGAGATTACAGAGGGTCAATTCTTGGCTGCAAACAGCCCTATGGAGGCCCTACGAAAGGTGCGATACCTCTCATGGCACAAGGTTTGTCCTGGGGTGGTTGAGACATCCCACTACCGTTCGTAATTGACCCCTGTTTAGTGACAAGAGTCTTTTGGCAAGCCCAGGCCTAGGTTCTCCTATGCGTTTTTTGGCCTGTCTAATACTTGGTGTAGTTCGCCAGATCTCAGAATGCCGGGCTAATCCCCACATTCTAATTTCTGCTATCTCTATTGACGTAGCAATAGGTATGCTTGCCAAAAGACTCCTGTCACTAAACAGGGGTCAATTACGAACGGTAGTGGGACTCCTCACGGGGCACTACCAGGTGATGAGGCAACTGCACCTCCTGGGAATCGTAGATTCACCTAGATGCAGGTGGTGCTTCTGCTATCTCTATTGACGTAGCAATAGGTATGATTGGCTCTGGTCCAATCGGATCTTGGCTGGAACCGGCCAAGACCACAAACATCTACCTATATCATTGAGTGCCTCATGACACTCCTGCAGCAGCTGTGATTTGCACCATGGTGATGTCAGCGCCTTTAGAGCTGCCTGACTATTGTGCGTATGTGTGTCGGTCTGTTACATAACCCGATCTCCTTAATGGCATACGCGCAGGTCAGAAGCTCATATACCTCTGCCTGGAACACCGTAGCATATTTTCCCAAAGGGATTGAGAGCTTACTTGGTGTGCTACAGTTGTAGATCCCTGCTCCCGCTCTTCCTTCTTTCCTAGAGCCATCCGTATACCATACCTTGGCCCCAGAATGAAGTTCTTTCCCCTTCCTCTAGCCCACTGTTCCCTATTCGGGAAGTGGGTTTCGAAGTAGAGGGGTGATTCGTTGAACCTGGCTATCATTCCATCACTGCACATCCCGAGGATGGACTCGACTTTATGAGCTCTGTGACCACAGGAACTTCCTTTGTCATACTACTGTCCCATACATTTGAGAAGATAAGCCGCTGCCCTTGCCTGCACCTCAGCTTCCACATGGAGTGGAGCGAGGTTCAGCAGCGTTTCCAGCGCCAGAGTTGGGGTTGTTCTCATAGCCCCTGAAATGCCCATACAGGCCATTCGTTGAAGGTGGTTCAGTTTGTTTCCAGCAGTTTTGAGCCGGGCTATCTTCCACCAAACTATAGAGCAGTACAAGAAATTAGGTTTAATGACTGCCGTATAAATCCATCTCATGGCTTTTGGCTGAAGACCCCATGTTTTACCAAGGGTCCTCCTGCAGATCCATAAGGAGGCACAGGCTTTGTCTGCCTTGGTCTCCAAATGCTCTCCCCAGTTAAGCATGGAGTCCATAATAACCCCAAGATACTTAACCGATGGTGAGGGGATATAAAACTTTACCAGGCAAAGAGGGCGGTCTATAGCCCTCCATTTTCCTTCCATTGATAAACAATACAGGCTTAGTTTTCTCCGGATTTTCAGTTAGTCCTGTTTCTGCGCACCAGCCTATTGCCCTATCCAGGGCTTTCTGCATGAATCCAGAGAGAGTATTGAGGTACTTTCCAGTGATGAGTTTAGCCAAATCATCTGCGTACCCTTGAGTGTATGCGCCAGTCCTATTCAATTTTAAAATAAGACTGTCGACTATCATATTCCAGAGGAGTGGAAATAACTTTCCTCCCTGAATGCAGCCTTGAGTCACTGCTACCCTCATTGAACTGTCTCTCAGGACTACGTTCACAGGTCTTTGTTCCAACATGTATCTAATCCAGCTCACAATGTGAGCATGGATACCATGTCTTCCTGCAGCGATGCAGATTTGATCGAAGGACGTGTTATTAAATGCTCCCTCGACATCAAGAAATGACCCCAGTCCGTACATTCCGTGTTCCAGCATTCTCTCAATCCTATTAACAAGATTGAGAAGCGCTGTCTCCGCAGATTTTCCCTTCTGGTAGGCATGTTGATACGGGTGCAGGGGGTGATCCCTTATGTACCTGTCCACTATCTTTTCTAGTGTCTTCAATGGAAAAGACATGAGACTGATTCCTCAAAAGGAGTCTGCTCTTGTTTAGCCCGTCTTACCTGGTTTACGTATGAAAACCACCTTTGTTGACCCTCCAGGCATTTGGAACATATACATAAGCCAGGCAGGAGCGAAATATTCTCACCAATGGAAGGAGGAGCAGATCTTGCTCCTCCTTCCATTGGGCGTGCAGGAAACACCACATCCTCCCCAGCAGCCTTAAACGGGCTAAAACTCACGATTGCCCATTTAGTAACTGTGTACGTCACGATGCTGGAGGAGAGTCTCCATTCCGTCCGAGCCGGACGGATCGTCTTCAGGGATCCAGGATTGGATTCCTGAAGACGATGGGCAAGTCGCGTATCGAAACGTCGGAGGAAGATATGGAGAACCTGACCCGGTGTGAAACCCGAGAGACCTTCACACATACTATACTCTGTTCAAGAGGATACGAAGAACCTGTCCTAAAGATTTCCTTGGTGGGAGGAAAAAGGAAATATTTCCTGAATTGGTAATCGCGGACATCCTCGTAAGTAGTCAATGCTTTATCCACAATAGCTTTGGTCCAGGTTAAATTACAGAGTTATAATTCTATTCCACTAAGGTAAGTCAGGAGATTACTCACAAGTAAAATATTTGTAGATTCTAGGCCTTTCATTACTTGTGGTACCTATCTAGGTAGTAAGCATTGCTTATCGGAGAATAGAGAAGATGTTTGACACAGCGTTTGATATGTGTATGATTTCTTATTGATAACAAGTTTTACCATTGAAATTCTAAACATGAGTCAGGTGTACCTTTCCTATTGCATTGGGATGAAGAGTTAATACATAAGTGCTCACTATATTTTGGTAATGGGATATTTTTTATTTTTACAGATACTCTTTGGCATCACAAGTGTGGAGGTGTGTCTTCTAAAGACTTAAAATTCTAAAGACTTGGAAAGTAAGGAAATCAGCTATGCCATATGTGGATAGAAAAGGGGATTTCAGTGAGACTATAAATTGTTAATGTCCTTTTTATTTTGCTGAGCGCTGTCTTTGATGTATTTTAGTGGCCAACTGCTGCTTTTAGCATTATGTGGCTGTATTTATTTCTCGATCTGTAGAATTTTTTAAGTATTCATTTAACCTGAAATTGACATTAGGGAATTCCCATGAGTGAATACTCATATTATTTATTAGTAGAGTATTATCATATAATATTCAGTGTTTTCTTTGCAGGAAATTAGTTTCTTGATGTCAATTGTAGATTAAGTGAATACTTGAAAAATTCCCCGCAGGGGATTCCCTGCGAGGACTTCCATCGCCAATTCCAGGTTGAGAATTTCCCCGCAGGGATTTTCAAGAGGGGAGTAGTGTCCTAAGTATACATATATTTAATTTCTTCCCCATTTACGAAGTTGCTATAATTTAATTGTGTGCATTTTTCTTATTTACGTTTGTCATATGTAATTTTTTATTTTGCTTCAACTATTTAGGTAGTTTGAGAACACTTTTATTTCGATCAAGCTTTTCTGGTTACTTTAGTCAATATCATGGTTTTCAGGTGTAATTCTAGTTTGATTTTTTTGTCGCGGTTTGGACCAATAAAATACGCTCAGCAACTGTCGCATTCTTTCCTTTACTGGGCCTTGATCATGAATCTTCATAAGGTGTGCGCTAGCGTTATCGTTATTCTATGATTTAAATAGGATCGTTCACACCATTGAGGTATATGGAGAGGGCATGACGTCACGAAGTTGAAGCCAGCAGATCGGAACGTCCGCCATATTGGTCATCCCCGTTCTCCCCTAGCTTTCCGTTGGATAACAACGGAGTCGTGGTGGCATTGGCGACTATTAGGCAAAAATAATTGCGGATGAGAAGTGAAAACTTTAGCGTTCCACAGGGTAAAAAGATTTATTTCGACATGTTTCACTTCACTGAAGCATCATCAGGTACATGTGACATGTACCTGATGTGTGACATGTACCTGATGATGCTTCAGTGAAGTGAAACATGTCGAAATAAATCTTTTTACCCTGTGGAACGCTAAAGTTTTCACTTCTCATCCTATATTATGGAATTCCACAAAGTCTTGGCCTCTACCATCCACTGCAAAAATAATTGCCTTCCCTCGGAAATTTACGGTGAATAAGCCTTGAATCGTATTTAATATGTAATAAGTTATCGTTTCCACTCGACGTAACAAAAGGTTTTCCTTAGGAATTGATCACTTCCGAAGGTGAACTTCTATCTCGAAGTGGACTGTATAATTTGCATTTACGAAATTATTAGCAACAAAAGGTTGAGCCACGACAATACGCCACTCACCGCTCGCGTGCCCGACCGACCGATGGCTCTTCGGCAAGCAGCTGGACTCCCCAGGGTTGCTTCTTTCACTTGATCCTCACTGCTCAGCGTTCACAGGTAGACTCACTTACACACTCATTCAACATCCACTCACTAGGCACACAAACAAATGATAATCGAAAACCGAAGTCCAGTGGCACCGCCAAGTGGTGGCGCGGCTCAACCTTGACATACCATTTGAAAACACAACTGAACATCCCCCCGCCCTTGGAACAACGTTCCAAAAACAACAAACCAACTAGACAATAATTAAATTAATTGAGAAATAGAAAATCAAACAATTAGGGTAATTCCCCCTTCGCTGTGATCATATGATCCAAACTAACTAAATCACACAATGGGAAAGGGAAAAACATGGAAAACAAAAACCAAAAAACAAAAAGGGGAAAGGATTTATCTTCACTCCAAGGGGGCTATCAAGGAGATTTATTAGGAAGGGGAAGCCCACGGAAAGGTTCGCAAATACTAATAACCAACAGTCAACTAAATAAACAAACCTAACTTTACTACACTACCGAATCCTACTCACTAACATTAATTATCTTTTATTGGTAATGGACATAAGTCCTTCACTGACCGTCTATACACCCCCTGCTTGGTTTTCACCTCAGCGACTCTAACTAGGCCATCCGTTCCTGGGAAACAATTGCTAATTCGACCAAGTCGCCACCTACAAGGGCTACATTTCGGGTCCTTCAATATTACTAGGTCGCCCTCCTTAATATTACTACTTTTGGTAGTTCATTTCTCTCGCCTCTGGAGAGTAATTAGATAATCGTCCTGCCATCGCCTCCAGAATGTCGCCACTACTTGTTGCAGTAAACTCCATCGCCTTCTATATCCCCCTGGACCATGCTCCGGTTCTTCAGGAAGTGTGTAAATTGGCTCTTGCAGGAGAAAGTGGCCGGGAGTAAGAGCCTCGACATCGGTAGGATCCGTACTAACTGGAGTAATAGGTCTCGAGTTCAATACAGCTTCTATCTGAACGAGTACTGTGTAGAATTCTTCGTACGTTAGTACTTGATCGCCGAGTGATGCTGCCAAATGTCTTTTCACCGACTTGACACCGGCTTCCCATAGTCCTCCCATATGGGGGCTGCCAGGAGGTATGAATCTCCATGCGATTCCTCTATCACCCAGATACCGTTCGGCTCTACTATTGAAGTCAGCTGATGACGTTACTTTCCTCCAAGTCGCCATCTTTCTCTGCGCCCCTACAAAATTCGTTCCATTGTCGCTATGAATTTCGGTCACGGCGCCTCTTCGCGAAATAAACCGCCTTAAAGCGGCTAAGAAACAATCGGAACTCAAATCCGAGACAAGTTCCAAATGTATTGCCCTTGTTGCGAAACAAACAAACAAGCAAATATATCCATTTAATATCTTTGCTTTACGTATTTTTCCCATTTTTAGGGCATACGGCCCGCCAAAGTCCACGCCTGTTATGCAAAATGCATTAATTTTCTCCAATCGAGAGGGAGGTAGATTACCCATAAACTGCTCTTTCGGTTTGGGGTTTGCACGAAAGCATTTCATGCAGTGCAATATTCTCCGACGAATAACCTCTCTAGCATTTATGATCCAAAATTTCGCCTGGATAAGGCAGTGCAAATGAAGTGACCCAGGGTGTAGGTGAACCTCATGATAATAATCAATAATCAAAGTCGTTAAATGATGAGACTTCGGAAGCAGCATTGGGTGTTTCTGGTTGAATGCAATCTTGGCATGCTTCAATCGGCCTCCAACCCTTAGGACTCCTTCCTTATCTACGAATGGGTTCAAATTTCTCAACCGGCTGGGCACTACTTCTTTTCTTAATAAATCTAATTCCTTTTGAAATTCAATTTGTTGCACTAAGATTACCAAACGCACCTCTGCCTGTGCTAATTCTTCCGTAGTGAGATAACCACTATGTTTCTCCTTGGGGTGCTTACAATTATGAATGAACCGCAGGCAATATGCAGTAATTCTCTTCAAGCGTGAAAACGAGGAAAACTTCAACAACCAAGCTAGTGTATCCTGTTCTAGTACCGTATGGAGATTAATTGTTCGAGCTTCCACTTCAAGGGCATCACACTCCGTGTGGTTAGCTAGTTTTGGAGCCCTCGGCCACCCCTCCAATGGTTGACTCAGCCATAACGGGCCCGTCACCCAACTCGCGTCCTCGATAAATTGACGAGGAAGGGCTCCTCTCGATGCTATGTCACTAGGGTTAGAGTCTGATGGCACATACCGAAATTTGTTTGGAGATAATTTCTCTTGAATCAGCGTCACTCTATTTGCAATAAAGGATTTCCAGCGGTGAGGGGACGACTTTACCCACTGAAGAGCAACCATAGAATCACTCCATACGACAACATCTGAAATTATGCAGTGATGGCGCAATATATCTCTGGCATACTCAATAAGGTTAGTAGCTAAAACCAGGCCTAACAATTCTAATCGAGGCAGTGATATCCGCTTGATCGGTGCTACCTTTGACTTAGCTATCAGCAATGAGGTAGCAACAGTCTGATCGGCCTTCACACCTCGTAAATAAACCACCGCAGCATAGCCCCTCTCTGAACTATCCGCAAAAGCATGTAACTGCAGGTCGATTGCTGAGTCTAAATTCAAGCAACGGCGTAATTCAAATTTCGAAATGAGTGGCAACTCACTGCGGAATTGCCTCCATTTGGCAACTACTTCCTCTGGAAGAGGGTCATCCCAATCAAGTCCGCTATGCCAAAGATACTGAATAAGCCATTTTCCATAAAATGTGACAGGACTAATAAAACCAAGCGGATCGAACAAGCGGGCAACCTCCGACAATATGGTTCTTTTCGTAATATCACCAAACCCAGCAACAAACTTATACGAAAAATTATCCTTTCTAGGATTCCAAGTCAAACCCAAAATTTCCGCGGCAGGTTGGTTTTCATACTGAAAAGTAAATACCTCCGGTTTCAGAATACAAAACTCTGAGGGTACATTCTTTAGCAGTTCGACCTTGTTGCTCAACCATTTGCGCAACTCAAAGCCCCCACGATCCAAAAGCTTCTTTAATTGACACTGCAATGTTAACCCTTCGTCGATGGTTCGAACTGAGGAAACTATGTCGTCCATATACGTATTTTCTCTAATAATTCGAGATGCAACTTGATATTCTACACCTTCATCGCATACCAATTGATGAAGTGTACGAATTGCCAAAAACGGGGCCGATTTCAGTCCATACGTTACGGTGGTCAAGCAGTACTCTCGCAAATCCTCCTCGGGACTAAATCTCCAAAATATCCGTTGCATGTCGTAATTGTCCGGATGCAGTTTAATGTTTCTATACATTTGGCGGATATCTGCGATCACCACAACCTCATGCAATCTAAATCGTGTTAATATATCGATTAGATCCACTTGCAATTTGGGACCCTTATATAACACATCGTTCAATGATATGCCATTAGTGGTTTTCATTGAACAATCGAAAACCACCCTAAATCGAGCGAATTCCTCCCTCGAGCGATAAATACAATGGTGCGGAATGTAGTAAGACAGTACCGATGGGGGACCAGATGCCTCAATCATATGGCCTTGCGTAATGTAATCCTTCATAAATTCATTATACCTGGCTCGTAAAGCGGCGTTTTTCTTCAATCTATTTTCTAGCATATAAAATCTTTGCAGAGCTAAACCATAACTTTGCCCCAATTCTGGTATATCTGTAATAAAAGGTAGCCGAACAACATATTGTTTAAATTCACGAGCTACATTTTTCTGATAGTGTTGTTCACAAGCATCATCTTCCGGACTGCACTGGTATCTCCTCGGAGGTTCCTCATATTCCCAGAACTTTCGCACTAAACTTTCAATGCTCTCACCTAGCGTTGAGCAAAACACCTGGATTTTATTATCGATATTTTCGATTTTCCCTATCAGGCAATGACCAAAAACTGTAGGTAAAATGTCAGGTGTCCCTGCCGGCCCAATTATTGGCGCGTCAACTACCACGCGCGCAAACCATTCGGCGCCTAATAGTACATCTATCGTTTCCTCATCGTAATACCTCGGGTCCGCAAGTTTCAATCCCACAATATGCGGCCATGTTCTATTAACGACCGATATTTTCGGACACTGAGCAATATGAGGGACCACCATAGCGTTGATATCATATTTCAACGTGCTTTGGGAGGACGGCTTTATTTTCAATCTGACCATTCCAGAGGATACTACGGCGTTATTATTTCCAAACCCGAAGATGGGCGTTCTAATTTTATTGGAATTTAGCCCTAACCGCCGAACGCAGGATTCAGTGATAAATGTTCCCTGACTTGCGGTGTCAAGCAAGAGTTTAATGGCACGACCTTTGCCATTAGTATCCAATACGATTGCCCTAGCAGTTGCAAGCATCACTACGGACCCCGACCGATGAGTGCAAGTTTGAAGTGTGGAAACCTCGTTAACCGGATTTTTTTTCGTCTCGCCTGAGTCCGCGCTCGCTAATGGAGGGTTATGCTGTCGATACTCTGCCGTAGCATTACCTTTAGCCTCAAATTTCGAACTTGAGTTCCCACGATTGGCAAAGCAAAGCAATTCATTATGTCGCATTTTACAGTTGGGGCATGGCTGTTGGACTTCACAATCTTTTAAAAAGTGTTCTTGGCTAAAACAAACTAGACAGCAACCTTTTGCTTTTACTACCCTCAGCCGAGAACCCACAGGTAATTTCAAAAACTTCCTGCATTTCTCCAATGAGTGCGACAATGAACAATTTGGGCACGATTTCTGGCTGTCCGTGTTAACAACCATACTCGTAGATTTTCTAAACGATTGTGCTGGCTTATGGGTCCTTTTATGCATTCCAGTTTCCACCGGTAACGATGAAGATGCCTCCAAAACTTTGGCTTCCTCATTCAAAAAATCAAAAAAGGTTTGTAAAGACGGCTCTACAACGTTCAATGCTATCTTTTCCCATCGCTCTCGCAACACGGAATTGAGTTTTCGACGCAACAGAAAAATCATTAATACCGACCAACTTTCGACATTGTGCCCCACAGCGCTTAACGCACCAACATACTCGGTGATTAACGTGCAAAATTTACGAATAGCTTGAGCTTCCCTGCTGATTGGGGTCAAATCAAACAGAGCCTCCAGATAGGCATTTGTCAGCCTATTAGGATCCATGTAGCGTGATTTCAAACTCTCCCACGCGACCGAATAATTTCCCGAGGACACAGGTAGGGATGAGACACACGACAATGCTTCCCCTTTGAGAACAGATTTGAGGTACAAAAATTTCTGCACGTCACTCAAGGAAGGATTATCATGCACCGCGGATAGGTATAAATCATAAAATGCCTGCCATTGCATTAAATTACCGTTAAACTCTATCAAATCGAGTTTAGGGAGCGCTACTGCATGAGTAACATTACTCTCCAGGGCAGCATGATGCCCCGTTGACCTTAAGCGAGGCTCCACATCGGGGAAGTGAGTGAGGAGAATTGCCTTCGTATTGTAGAACATCGCCTCGAACTCCTCAGTCCTCTTACGCAATTCTTTGTCCCTTTCAATCGGAGGGGACTGTTTCGCGTACAACGCAGCTAATTTTGGAATGCCCTCATTAAAATCGTCCGCAATTTTATCAACCTGGTCTGTCATAGCTCGTAATAAATTCCTCTGTTTTACATCACTCGCATTCTTTTCGAACTCTTTAGCGACATTATCGATACGAACCATCTTCGCAAGGAGAGATGCAATACGAAACTCTAAGTCGTCGATCGCCGGCATTTTCTACCTGTTAAACCAAGCAAGGGTGAAAAACCGACCAAATCCCATCGATATCTACACTGATATTTAACGATATCCGGCCCGAAGGACCATATGATCACTTCCGAAGGTGAACTTCTATCTCGAAGTGGACTGTATAATTTGCATTTACGAAATTATTAGCAACAAAAGGTTGAGCCACGACAATACGCCACTCACCGCTCGCGTGCCCGACCGACCGATGGCTCTTCGGCAAGCAGCTGGACTCCCCAGGGTTGCTTCTTTCACTTGATCCTCACTGCTCAGCGTTCACAGGTAGACTCACTTACACACTCATTCAACATCCACTCACTAGGCACACAAACAAATGATAATCGAAAACCGAAGTCCAGTGGCACCGCCAAGTGGTGGCGCGGCTCAACCTTGACATACCATTTGAAAACACAACTGAACAGGAATATTAATTATTATTAATTTGTTCTCATATGGTGTGCTGCGCTGCATTTCGGTGCATTAGTCACAGCGATCGCCTAGCACGATAGGCTAGCTGCCAAAGTTTGTAATTGTCCCTAAAATTGTTATTGACTACTGTTCCTATCTTGATAGAGCCCGTTATAGTTAATATTCAGCTACTTGTTCATATTTGTGTATTCGCGAAGGCTTAAAAAATGATGTTTTTTTTAAATACAGTGTCCCATTGATCGTGTGCCATTTTTGACCCTTAATTTTAGACACTTTCTTTTAAGCCACATGGATGAAATTTGGTACCGGGCTAGAAAAAGGTTGTAAGTTTTGTTGAGTCAAAGCATAATTTAAAAAATATGACCTTTTGACCCCAGAAATAGGGTCCAATCTAAAATATAAATTTTGCCTTTTGGGCTTTCAATGTTAAAATATTCGAAAT
Source organism: Platycnemis pennipes (assembly GCA_933228895.1). Lineage (NCBI taxonomy): Eukaryota > Metazoa > Arthropoda > Insecta > Odonata > Platycnemididae > Platycnemis > Platycnemis pennipes. The sequence continues at coordinate 170,769,701 of OW121847.1, forward strand.
GCAAAAAAGACAGATTTACTTACTTACGAAACTTACAACTATTATGTTTTTGGGCACGAAGAACATGATGGAAGAACTTTGGAGTTCGAAAATTGCATCCGTGACCCCTGGAAGGGCACAGTAAAGGTCACAAGGGTTACAAAAAATGAATCACCGCTACAAACCTGTCGAATCATAGGTTTAAAAATGTTCCAAGGTCGATGGTAAGGTCTTCAGATACCTCATGTCATCCCTTGACCTTCAAGGGTTACTCAGGGGTCAAAGGGTGACAAGAGCTGAAATTAGGCTACAAATGTATCGATGACAGGTTTAAAAAGGTGCCATGGTCAATGGTAAGGTCTTCAGATCGCTCTGGTCATCCCTTGACTTAAAAGGGTTACTCAGGGGTCAAAGGTCATAGGGGTGACAAAAAGTGAATCGAGGTTATAAATGTATCGAATCATAGGTTTCAAAGATTACCCAACATGATGGTAAAGTCCCTCCTGGAAATATTTGACCTTGACCGGTTGACAACTAGTCACACGGGTAACAACAAGTGAATCGAGGCTACAAATTTATCGAATCATAGGTTTCAGAGTGCCCAATACGATGGTAAACTCCCTCCAGGAATTATCTGGCCTTGACCGTTTGGGCTGGGGCCATTGCAGGTGTAGCCTAGGAAATCAGGGCAACAGACGCGTCGAATTGTAGCTTCGAAAGGGTGAATAATTAGATGAAGTTCCTTGGTCCTGTATGTCGTCTCCTAACCTCAAAGAACTACACTGAGATCAATGGTCTGGTCATTTCGAACATATGTGACATAAGTTCAAAATGACCACACAGGGACATAAACATGATGAAATTGAGATTTTTTTAGGCTGCCAAAGTCTATGGTAAGGTACTCAGATCCCATCTGTCATCTTTTGAACTCTTGGGGTCACATGGTAGTCGTTGATTTCTAGTTTACAAATGAATGAAAACATTCAATTGCAGTTTCAAGTTCATTCCTTTTATTCAATGGAAATACTTTATCCTATTTTTATTCAAAAAGTATTTTAAATATCCCAAATGTACACAATATAAAAATTTAAATAAAAATATCGAAGGAGTAAGAATGACAAATAAAATATTATTCATACTACGTGCCCTCCATTCCGCGCCAGGCTAAATTGAATTGGCACGATAAAAGCCTGTGCGAATGTGTCTTCCAGCTTATTTGGGGATGTGTGCTGTGCACACGTAATTACTTTCTTCACTTCTTAGATGGACGGAATTTTTTTACTTGGCTACACCTGGTGAACTTGCCCAACCGTCAGCGAATATCAACAGATCAGAGAATTCCTGGAGGGACTTAACCATCATATTGGGCACTCTTTGAAACTTATGATTCGATACATTTGTAGTCTCGATTCACTTTTTGTCACCCGTGTGTCCTTTGACCCCTGAATAACACTTGAAGGTCAAGGGATGACAAGAGAGATCTGATGACCTTGCCATTGTAATGGGCACTCTTTGACACACATGATTACACATTGTGGTGGACCCGGTTCACTTATGGTCACCCCTATGACCTTTGACCCCTGAGTAACCCTTGTAGGTCAATGGATCACCAGAGGGATCTGAAGACCTTACCACTGACCATGACACCTTTTTAAACCTATGATTCGATACATTTGTAGCCTCATTTCATCTCTTGTCACCCTTTGACCTTTGACCCCTGAGTAACCTTTGAAGGTCAAGGGATGACCAGAGGGAAGACCTTACCACTGACCATGGCACCTTTTTAAACCTATGATTCGACAGGTTTGATGATTCACTTTTGGTAATCCCTGTGACCTTTGACCCCTGAGTAACTCTTGAAGGTCAATGGATGACCAGAGGGATCTGAAGACCTTACCACTGACCATGGCACCTTTTTAAACCTATGATTCGATACATTTGTAGCCTCATTTCATCTCTTGTCACCCTTTGACCCTTGAGTAACCCTTGAAGGTCAAGAGATGACATGAGGGATCTGAAGACCTTACCATCGACCTTGGCACATTTTTAAACCTATGATTCGATACATTTGTAGCCTCATTTCATCTCTTGTCACCCTTTGACCCTTGAGTAACCCTTGAAGGTCAAGGGATGACATGAGGGATCTGAAGACCTTACCATCGACCTTGGCACATTTTTAAACCTATGATTCGACAGGTTTGTAGCGGTGATTCATTTTTTGTAACCCTTGTGACCTTTACTGTGCCCTTCCAGGGGTCACGGATGCAATTTTCGAACTCCAAAGTTCTTCCATCATGTTCTTCGTGCCCAAAAACATAATAGTTGTAAGTTTCGCTAAGTAAATCTGTCTTTTTTGCATTTCGAATATTTTAACATTGAAAGCCCAAAAGGCAAAATTTGGATTTTAGATTGGACCCTATTTCTGGGTTCAAAAGGTCATATTTTTTAAATTATGCTTTGACTCAACAAAACTTACAACCTTTTTCTAGCCCGGTACCAAATTTCATCCATGTGGCTTAAAAGAAAGTGTCTAAAATTAGAGGTCAAAAATGGCACACGATCAATGGGACACTGTGCATTACGAATGCGGTCGCATAGTTTTTTGCCGAGCCAGTTCTGGGTTTATGTCTGATACGCACCCCATCACCGAGATGCAAGGTGTTTTTAATGATTGCGAGAGTTTTGAATCACCACTGAAATAATTTCGTGAATTGATTCATAATAAGTTCGTATCCTCATTATTTAATACTTGGTAAGAAATGAGCACATACGGAAATTAATTCTAGGTATATTTATGAGTACCGTATTTCTTAATTAATTTGAGTGCAACCACGACAATGTCATTCAATACTCTGTAAATATATATGAAGTTCGCATTTTGAAGAAGGAAACGTATGATCTCTTTAAGAGGATTACCAATGAAAAACATCGAAAAAATTCAAAATTAGTCCGTCATCCCATAAGAGCAATGGTAAATCGGGGAAGACCAAGATGGCGGACAGGCCACGCCCACGTTACAGTTTCAAGCATTGGCCAGCATAGGAAGCGCCATCTCCATATACCTCAATGGTTCACACCTATCGAAATTGTCCTATCAAATGCTATCATATCTCTTTCTATTCTATATCTATTTAAATGGAATGCATACGATTAACGAATAACGACTAATTTTCGAGCTATGAGGAAACAAAATTCGAAAATTTGTCATGCCGTCAAAAACGGCTGATGACGTCACACGCCCGTACCATTATTGCCGGCTAGTTGAAGTTGCCCATTGCAATTCAACGGGAGGGAGAACAATTATAACACGCATCATATTATAGATAATTTTGAAACTCTCCATGCCACGACAAATTGGATCTTGTGCTCTCCAGCTATCATTGGCTCAAATTAAACTTCGAAATCCTAAATTCAATTTTTACTGATGCACCGGCCCGGGCGGGTGCCGTAGAAATGGAAAAAGCTTTTATTTATTCGGGGATTGACAACTCAATTCATGTCTGACAAGATAATTTACTACTTACTTTGTACTACTACGTCTAACTGGTGAATATGTTTGAGAAGTGGGGGAGAGCGCTGGAACACTCTCTCGCCCGAGTAAAAATTTTGACTTAATGCTGATGTAGTCATAACTAAGGCCAGTGATTGAGCGCGGGCCTTTACAAAAACGGGAATAGTTTCTCGGATGCTGCGGGATCATGAATGTAACCAAGTGTGCTAGAAGGTACAGGAGGGGGCATGCAGGCAATGGAGCCAGAATGGAGAATACTTGGTGAGGAAAGGTTCCCGCCTCCTCGGCACGAAACGCTTCATTTTCTTCAGTCTCTTTTATGAAGTATGCCTATGCATTGATGCCCTCAATTCATCGGCAGTGGCTTCATAGACTTCCTTCACAAAGGTTATTGAAGATAAGGAATAGTGAATTTTATTCCGTACGGAGTGTTTACTGTTCCAAAATGTTGATAAAAATGTAACCTATTAAAATTATATACGGGACATTCGTTTGCGTATTTGCACATTTCTCACCGTTGCTTTGGTGCATTTTTGGAAGCACTATTCATTTATCACCTTTCCTCTAGTTTTGTTGATTTATTTGCATTTATTTCTGCGTTCGTGCTTTCTTTACAATTTCCATTATTCATCTTACTATGTTCTTAGTTTTAACCGCGAGGAAAAACCACTTCATCCGTGAGTAGCGCGAGCAGCAAGCCCGTATGTATGCACCTTCTAACATTACTCCCAAGAATACAATGCAGTTTATGACCATAATAGGACAAACTGTTTAACCATCATTCATGTCTTCACTCGGAGGCAAAAAGAGCAATTGCCAATGATCAGAATAGAATCGAAAAACATCAAGAAATTTCCACATAAACTACACATATAGTAAATTGTCGAATGAAAAACGTAAGATGAATGCAGGAATAAGGAGTTGAAAGCTTTGATCGTTAATACAAAAAGAAAGGATTCGATTAAAATTCTAGAGTACTGACCTCCCATCTCGAGAGCCCGTGTTCGATTCCCGGCAGTGGCGGATTGTTCAGTGGAAAACCGGTCCCCACTTGAGTGCCGGAGGGCATTTCAAGTACAGTACTCCGTCCGTCGGATGGGACGTTAAGCTGTGGTCCCCTTGGCGCCTGAATGTCTATCGAAAGAACTGTTTCGAGGCAGAGGGGGGAACAGACGGACGGACGGGGGGACAAGAAACGACATTCAGTTTTTATTGTTACAGATTTCCTTCCTGCCGGCAGTGACATAGGGTGTACTCCAAAGAATGCGAAAATGTTCCTTTCGAAATGGCCAATGGTGTAGTTGCATATGAAAGTGGTGGTTGGGTGAAGGCTGCTATTTCAGGCAATCTTCCGTCTGTCAATATTTTTACATTTATGCGGCGGATTTTTAAGATGACGAATGGTTTAACTCTCATGAAATACGTGGAGCTAAAGCAAAATGGTGAGTACCGTGACAAATTTGGTTTCCGAATAAGTAAATATATGTATATTACAGCTATATTTTACGGGAAAAATATTCCAGTAGCACACAAGCGTATGGGGAGTCCTCCGCAGGCTTATACGTTAGGCTAAAAAGAGAGGGGATATTGAATTATGTTCACTGTAGGATATATCCGGAGCACAAAGTTAATAAAAGAAAGCTTAAACCAGACCGTCGAAGAAGAAGAAAGTAATATGCTAGATAACTGTGAAGACTTACCAGCTGCTGTGTTGTAGGTGATATCAAAATACCTTGGTGCTGCAATAAATGGATCTACTTAGCTTTATTTAATGTCATTTAATGTGCTTTAGTAGGCTGGTAACATGAATAAGAATTCCTTACGTGGATCATCAGAGTTAAATAGACATCAGTTTCTGGAAGATTGAGACTTTTAACAATAGAATACAATTCTCTGAGCATTCTTAAACACATCTTAGGCTTCTGAGTTCTGTTGTTCTCGCAGACGAAATGCACTACCCCCTGTCCTCTGTAAGATGCAGGTCCTTCGGGGGAGCAGACGAGCTACCTTTAAGTCGTTAATTTGCGTGGATCAGCAAGATACAAGAGTCTTCTAACGTCTATTCTTTGCCTCGGTTAGGAAAACTTCACAGGGCGTATTCCAAGACGCGTATTTACGTTTCGGGACAAAGCACCATTCAATGAATTTCCAACCAATGAATTTCCTTCTACGCACATTCTTCTTCTGTCGTTTCTCCCTGTATATTGTATCTCTTTTTGTTAATCTCTAATTCATTTTTCCGCCTCGACAGAGCTATGAACGCTCTTTAAATAAGTTTACCCGTTAGGTTTTGAACTATACGCTCGGCAGCTGAGGACTTGTGACACAGCACAGCACTTCAAATCGCTTATCACAGTCAGTGGTGCGAATTTCACAGACGGTAATTGTTGACCCTGTGCTACTGTAGGGGTAATCGTGAACGATAAAGATTGAGAGCACGCGAAAGGTGAATCCGTGATTCCACACCAGCCACGGGTATACGATTATCCTTAAAAATAGGCATTCTGAAAATCCAAGGGGCGGAATGGTAAGCCGATAGTTCACAGTCCGAGCACGAAGGCGCCACCACCACCATCCGTTACGTTTCACAGTAGCTCTGAGTTCCCCATCTACAACGGTATTTGCCGTGTGTTGTGGATTGCAGTCAGAAATCGTCGTTGGGCAATCAGCCTTACCTTCACCTAATGTAGTGCCGATGTTTGTATGCTTTATCCTGATAATTACGATGGAGAATCCGGATGAACGTTTAAATCACCTTAGTGAATTATTGACTTTAATGCAAGCTGTAAGTGTTAAATGTGTTCTTGAGGCTGATTGTCGGGGAAGGGACGATGATAATGATGAAGCATCATTTGTTATTCCGTTATTAAGTCCGAGTATCATTTGTATTTCCATATCAAGAGTTGCGGAGGTCAACAGCAATCTGCTCTGACGAAATCAGCGCTCTGGATGGCCACGAAATTATTGACATTTTGTAAGTGATGAGGTTGATTTAAATACTCTGCTCCAGTCGGATTCTTATTAAACGTTGTGAGGCAAGAGACAACCTCGAGGTAATGTGACTTCTGTTTTCAGCAAATAATGTTTGGCTTCGCCTCGAATTCTGGCTTCGAAACAATCATGTTCCAGAAATGACGGAGCACGCGATGGTTTACTTAACAGAACACCCTCCTATTGCATTGCTGGTCGGTATATTTCTACTTGCATGCGGTTTCCCACTTCTGGTTTACCTAATATTTGCTGTTGTTTCCGCTGTGTTAACACTTATAGGATTTATCGTCGTCGAAGGTGAGTATTTCTCTAAGTTTCAGTCACTTTAAAGAGCGCAATTAAGTTTATCAGCGGCTACCTTTTGGAGTTATTTAATTTTATATTTCATTCCTTACTTCGTCTAACAAAGCATGTTTAACGGTTTAGCTCTGACCGTATCACATAAAGTCGTGACTGTAAATGTGAGATAAATTGCAGTTTAACAGTTGTTGTTGCAGCTTAATCAGCCCCAGTACTAGCTCGTAGAGTTTGATAAATTATGATTGTCGTTTTAGGTATTATTCTTGCCATGGCTACGTTTGTCTTGGTTTCTGTTTTAATGGGAATGATGGGCACTGCAGCTTTAATAGCAGTTACTTGTGCTGCAGCTTATTACTCTGTCCAGAGGCTCTGTAGCCATGTGTCTTCATTGATTGGAACTCCCCATGCAGCAGTCAGCCATCAAGCTCCTCCAAACGAGCAACCTGGAGCTCCAAGAGCTCGCCGTTTAAGGCGGACCTCTGCATTCTTTGGCTCTCAAACTCAACTACACCAGCATGACATTTTTTCTCTTTCTCACAGAGGTCATCACTAGTAGAAATAGGGTGTTGTGACATGAACAGTTTTGCTCTTCGGTAGATTTTGACATTGAGAATGAATTGAAGAATTGCCATTATTGAGGAAGTTTCGAGGGCCCATTATTTCTAGGAATAAGGTATCAGGTATGTAAAGGTATCAAATATGTGTAAATAAATTCATCATTTATGCATTTAGAGGAGAGTCTATGAATAAATAGTTTTAATGCTTGTGCTTGATTTGGTAATTGAATAATCCTTTCACTCGTCATGGCTTTATTGATATTTGATGATCTTCTTGAGGAATAAAAACCTGTTCATCAGATGCACATGTTGAGGGCTAACTTTTCAAAGGTTAAACTTATTCTGCTGTGGAAATCTAGTTGCTTACTTTACTCTCAGTAATGTAGTATTAGTTTGCATTATTGCTACAAGACTTCATTGTAACCTTGGATCTCAGAAAGAGTTTACCACTCACACTGTGCTTCTGATGGTTGAGTAGTTAAATTTCACCTAATTGTGGGCTTGCGTAATATGTGGTGAACTTGTTGACCATTCTATCTGGGCCATTCTAGTCATATATTTTTTTATTTTTGATAATTGACAAATATTTTTGTACATATATTCTACTACTCTACATTGAAACTATGACGAATCAAACTCCTGTCAAATCTATACTCTCTTAGTGGACAAACCTTAGTGTTGGACTTCACATCAATTTGTTGCCCAGCATTATGACATAAGTTTTCAATGTTGACTACAATGGGTACAAATACTAGATTTGAATGTGATTTCAAATGTCATTATACTTTTTTAATCATTATGAAATTGGAAAAAAAACTATTATTGGGAATCGAGGCAGAGAGCAATATTTAATGGTGTATTTATGTAATTGTTTACATGAGATTATTCTTGAAAAGTAAAAAGAAAACTTCTATCATTATCCTTGCTGTTTCATTATTAACTACCCTATCCACTCCGCCTCATATTGCTTGAAACCTTCATGAACATAAATTAAAAGCTACACAATTTTTTGCCTGTAAATTTTTAATAATGTCAATATATATGAAAAGGCAGTCATTTCATGTAATTTATTTGTGCAGTCTCAATTAAAAGTGATGCATCAGTGTGAAGATGAATGAGTGTCGACCTTGCAAAATGAAAATGTCCATTACTCTTGAAATTTGCATCAGTTCTACCGCTAAACCTTAATGTTATTATATTTAGGTGTGTCCATATTCCATTGACTGTGCAACACTTGAAAACATTGTTCCTCATAAAAACAGTTTATGCTAATTTATTAAATTCCATCTATGATGGTATTCCATTTCCTCTGTAACTGGGCAAGGCTTACCTACGAAACTCAATTTGAATGGAATGGGCCTTAAATTTGATGCAACATTATTCCTAAAAGTCAGGATTAATACTTTTATTTATATATAATGTGTGATTTGCTCTAAAGCATCACTTATTTGCACCCCCCTGTGGAAGCAATGTCCAAATTGACAGAAAGATTCTGTGTGCGATGCTCCAATTGTCAGCGGTAGTGCTGCCCTTAGATGGTGCAGACAGCATTCATATACAAGCCCTTTCATGGAATTTTGGTGGGGATCAGAATAAAGTTGAATTTTTAGTATTTCTAATATTATTTACCATTATTTTCCTCCTACCCTAAACTCTGGGAATTAATGCAATTAATATGTATTTGTTAACATCCCATCATTTAAATTGAAAGATCTTTTCAATGTGGGTGATACTGTTGCAATATTGGGTTTCTTAACATAATATAAGCAAATAATTTAGAATTTAAAAGAGCATAGTTAACTGGTGAATAGAACAAGAAATTAACATCACAACAATATTCGAATTACTAACACCAAAGAATGAAGTAGTTTCATGTTATTCTTGAAGGAAATACATAAAGTACAAAATAATTCACTGAATTAAAAAATAATTTGGATATACTTTAAAAATATATTTATATGAAAATATTTAGTTTCTCGTTGCATACGATAGCATCCTAGGCTAAGGCAACACACTGACATCCCATACTTTTCCTCTCCTACCCACTATTTAAATCTGTCACTTTTTTAAACTCATATTTTAAACACTTTCCCAACATGACTTCACTCATATGAATGAAGCAAATCATTGGAATCACTGAAATAAAAAAAATGTTATGTGAGGCAATGGAATTAGTTGTGCATTTAATATTCAAATAAGTTGAAAATAATATTTATGTGTCTCATCTATTCATATCTTAAAATACCATTCGCATTCGAAAGCTTTAAAATCCTTATTTTACCTTTATTTAAAGTCCACTTGAACAGTATTGGAAAGTTGGGCGCCGTGGCGATCGGCAGGTGTTACGCCTTCACTCAAAAATATTTTTCTTTCTTTGATGGAATATTACTATACCAAGCTTTTCTAATTTATAGAGGAGGGTTGTATCTTTCACATAAAAAAATTGAGTGAAATGGAAGGAAATCGTGAAATATCGATTTGAAATTGTTATGAACTTCATACAATTGTTTATATTCCATAATGCAATCCCTTATTACATTTTTTCAGTTCAAGATTTTTAAAATAAGCTCTTTAGCACCTCTTTAGCTTAAATAGTTTCGGAGATATCTGTTAAATGTGTAGTAACTTCTGCAAAATTCGAATTTTGTAACGTTGCAATTTCTCGTAAACGGTGCGTTTTTTGCAAAACGGCCTCGCGGTTTTCATTTTCTTATCAAATGGAGCCGTCATGCCAACTTTGGTCAAATCGGTGGTCCTAGACCGGCAGAGATGGCCGGCCTAGGCATATAATAATTGCGAGAGCCCGGTCACAGGCGGACGGTCGGAAAGATTGGCCGCGGTAGGGACAGGACTCCTTTCGCGTCCGATCCTTTTATTATTCGTAATTACAATGCGTATGATGGCTCGCATTCGGGAGATATAGTCCAAATCCTCCTTGCAATCCATCCAACCCAACATGAACCCTTTCCCGGCAGAATTTTCTGCCATCAAGTCACTCCGCAATAGCCCTAACATCGTCATCACCACAGCTGACAAGGACTCCACTGTTGTAGTCCTCGATAAATCAGACTACCTAAAGGAATCATCAAGACAACTTTCTTACTCCTCCTCTTGCACCCTCCTTTCAGAAGACCCAAACCCGAGCATACAAACTGACATTACCTCCTTCCTCGATAACAGAGGCCTTACAGAAGGTCAGAATAACGAAGAAATTTCTCTCCTCTCTCCGCCGCATCCTCGCACTCCTCACTTTTACCCCCTTCCAAAAATTCATAAGGAGGATAATCCTGCTGGCCCAATTGTTTCCTCTTGCAATTCACCCACGGAACGCATTTCGGCTTTCGTAGATCACAACCTTCAATCTTTTGTCCAAGTCCCTAACCTCATACGTCCATGACACCTATCATTTTCTCTCCATATTGAACTCCGTCACCCTTCCCCCCAACCAACCCATCATTATGGCCACCATAGATGTCACCTCTCTCTACACCTCCATCCCACACCATGAAGGCCTTTCCGCCATTACCTATCACAACGCCCTAGCACACAAACTTCCTACTCGACCTATCCCACTTCATTCTCACCCAAAACGCCTTCTCGTTTAACAATGAACACTACCTTCAGCTGAAAGGTTGCGCCATGGGAAGTACGTTCAGCCCCTCGTACGCCAATCTTTATCTCGGCTTCCTTGAAAAGAACTTTTTTTCCCACTACCCACTTAAACCCCAACTATGGTTGAGATGCATCGATGACATTTTCCTCCTCTGGCCGCACGACATTGATTCCCTCAACACCTTCATTTCTTCGCTTGACGCCTCTTCCTCTCTTTCTTCCACCTCAACCACAAACATTTCTTTCCTCGATGCTAACGTTTCCCTCTCAGACAAGAAATTCAAAACCGCAGTCCACATCAAACCAACCAACAAACTTCAATATTTACCTTACAGCAGCCGCCACCCCTCCCACACCAAACGGTCTATTCCCTTCTCTCTCTCTCTCCATCCGCGGCCACCGCATTTGCAATGACCCGGACTCCCTACAAGAATTCCTTTCGACCCTTCGTAAGTCTCATCTCCGCCGTGGGTACCCAGAATCCCTTTCAAACAACAAAATCCTTAAAACTCACTATCAACCTAAACCTCCTCTTCCTAGGTGAAGTTTATTGGTTGAAGGAATGTGCGAGTCTCAAAACACTCGCCATTTTAGATTCCTGCAAAATGTAACAATATCAGACAGTAAATTAACATGATTAATTTTGGGAGCAGGGGAAAATGAATGAAAGCCCTTTTCCGAGTAGGGACAACTCACCCGGACACAATATGTGGGAGGAGAAGTTGACGATATCAGTGGAAGAATGTGGGGCGGCACGTGGTTCAGAAGGAGTTGGAGGGTTGGGTGTCTTGGTTGTTGTTATGGGGAGGTTCAGGGAGGGTTGGAATCCGAGGAAGGTTAAAAAGAGTGGCTAGATCAGGTTTATCGCTATACAGAGGAGGTGGTGTAGGTCTTGGAGGGAATATATGTAGTGGCAGGGGTAGTCCATGGTTAAAATGTGAGCGATACAGGGAGGATAAGTTTGAAAAGGTGCTTTTGTGTACGGATCCGTCGAGTCTGGTGCTGCCTTACGCCCCTGGAGACATCGAGTCCGTCGTGGAGAACGATAAGTGTAAGATCTGGTGGAATTATTCCTTCTCCACCGCCATGCAGTTGGATGCGACGAAGCCTTGTATCGTTCTCCTCGACAATCTCTCGCATGCCATGTTCGTGATCGAGTTTTCGGCACCGGCCGAAACGAACATGGCAGCGAAGGAGATAGAAAAAGGATAAATATCAAGATCTGCTGTGCGACCTCAGGCAAATATACGCGGGCTACTCTGTGAAACTGGTATTCCTCACCGTGGGCGTGCTTGGTGGTGTCAAGAGCTCACTGGTTGAAAATCTCAAGTGCATCCCAGCGTGCAGGGCGCGAGCGGATGCACTTGCAATGCAGAAGGCTGTCCTTCTCGGGTCCCTCCGCCTGTTTCTTTCCAATGTATTACCTACCTTTTTTATTGTATTTCCTTTCCGATGGTGGCGGACGTGGCTACCCGTATGCGTGATCCCTCTCGAATCTCCGGCAATCATGACGGCAACAAAACCTGATGATAGCCAGAGACTCGGAGGTGGAAGTTACGTTACAGTAATTAGAATAATAATAAACACACACACACACACACACACACACACACACGAAAGTAATGTAATACACAGTTAAACAAAATAAATCTCGCGTAAATCCACTCAGGTTTGTATACAAAAAACAGTCACCTTAGTGAATTCAATGACACACGCCTCCGCCCCTTGAGATTACACTTTTTAATGGACTTTTTTACAAGATTAAGTGCTTTTTGTCGCCGTAAATGTAACTTCACAAATTCATTTTGTTCACAATATTAGCCTAAAATTACACCAAGCAAGAATGTGGAAAACGGGCCTTTTTCCGAACGAAATACACAGACGTGCTTCAGAGTATCAACACATTTAGCGATTCGAAATGTGAGCATTGGTCACTGCAAAAATCCCTTGAATACGAGATATTCGGGAAAAATATTTCTTCGAAGCTAAATAAGTCCAAGTGGGACAGAGTTTAAAAATAGCGAAAGCATTGATTTAGAAAATTTGGAAGTTTGTCTTTCAGGTGCAAAAAGAATCGCTTGTTGCTTATTAGGGGTTTAGGAGATGTGGTCGGTGAACAAACGACACTCAATTCCCGCAGGCAATGGACATAAACGGACGCACGCATTTCAACTCTGCCATTTTGCACTTGGAAAGAAAAACATTATTTTCTAAGTCCATGCTTTTGTAATTTTTAAACCCCATCCCACAAGGACGTTTTTAACTCCAAAATTTTTTTTCCAAATGTCTCACATGTCGAAGTGATCTTCCCTCAGTGACGAATGCTCACATTCCAAATCGCGTTGTGTTCATATACTATGCACGTCTCTGAGTATTACGAGGAGATAAAACCCAGAAGGTTTTATGCCTTCTTTCTTGGTGTAATTTTAGGTTAAACTTGTGAAAAAAATGAATTTTGTAAGTTACGTGTAAAGCGACAAAAAAGCACTTATTATCGCGAAAAGGCCGTTTAAAAGTACATTATTACCACGTTCACTTTATAAGCTTTGAAATGACACCTTTTATATGCGTATATCGCGTAAAGACATTGTGCTGCATCTTGTAGAAAAATAGTGAAAAGACGTTTTTCAGACGTTCACCCAATCCAAGAATGTCTTTCTATATTCTTGGGGAAAATATTTTTCTGCGAAAGAAGGGAATGGCTTTTGGATCACGAAGGTTGGCGCTACTTATGCACCAATTGTCATTGCAATCTGGGTTGGTGACTCTAAGATATTTGTGAAAATTTTGTCGATTTAAAATGGAATGACTCTGGGGTGAGGCCATAATGTTCAGTCTATACTCCTGAAAGGATTCTTTATCAGATGGCCGTCAAATAGTATGCTGACAATTTCTGTGCTGAGGCATTAAGTGAACCTTCCTGTACATTTTGCAAATATCCGCCACAAGTGCTACCACGTGTAAGCGGAATTTAATTGTCAAATCTGAAATATCTTGTCCCTATTTGGGTCCCTTTGAGAGAAGGTCATTCAGTGATTTGCCTAAACTAGTCTTCAGGCATAATTTCTGATGATAAATTGGCACCAAGCAAGAAATAATTGGCCCTGGTTCGAAAAAATTAGTGTCTTCCAGAGCCAATAAAAGACTTTTTCGTGAAATGAATCAGGTTTAGCAAGAGAAGGCTGCATAAAGGTAATTTTATGAATTACGCTTGAAGATACCCGAATTTCCTCGCCATTATTACGTGGCCTCATTTCAAATGAAGTAACTGCTTGAGTGGTAGACGCAGGAGTGCTTGATAATCCATTAACGCTCATTTATGTTCGAAACAGCCCTAATCTTTGTTGGCACCCAGTTGTTATAAAACCAGCCTGTGATGCTGGCTCAATTATCATTCTCAAAGGTTCAACGGTTCCATTATATGTCAGGACCAGCAAGAGAACAGCTGCAGGCTGAGCATTAGAGTCTGTTATCCAAGACATCGAGTTGAGCACGGGATTATATATTTGGGAAGAATGTTGAGCTTCCTGGGACCGTTCTCTGAAGTGGAAATGGTATTTGCGTGCTTCGTTGGCTTCATCAGACTTTGATTTTGGAACCTCGAACGGAATTCTCTTCTACGCATGCAACAGTGCCCGCTAAGAGCAGCACCTGCACCTGTGCGTACCCTCTGTTGATTTGTGAACACTGGATGAACAGTTAAAACACATGCCTATAGATTTAATGAAGTTCCTCCTTTTTACTGCACTGAAAGTACATGGTGAACACTGATAAAGCATATGTTACAAATCACAAAGCTGACATTGAATCCTGCTTTCACGATTAGGCTGGGACGAAGCAATTAATATTGTTTTTTAAGAAATCCCTTAAGCCACAACAGAACTCTTTACGAGATCAGATTTAATTTGTTTGCAACCAGATGTCCTCAGAATGTTGGCACATTTACGTCCGAATTCTAAGACGTGTTATAGAAGGGAAATCAGCACCATAGTTTTCGATTTCAAACTGTCTTCTGGCAGATTTGTCCTGAGCTTCCACCACAATATAAAACAAAATAAGCTTGGACAAATTTGGAATTTTC
The DNA here is from genome assembly GCA_933228895.1 of Platycnemis pennipes. Taxonomy (NCBI): domain Eukaryota; kingdom Metazoa; phylum Arthropoda; class Insecta; order Odonata; family Platycnemididae; genus Platycnemis; species Platycnemis pennipes. The sequence goes on from OW121847.1 coordinate 170,784,732, forward strand.
ATCGCGTTCAAAGCATCAATATTTTCCGAATGAATCTCGAGAAAGTTTTGCTAAGCATCAACCGACTCACTATTAACACGAGTACTTAATAATTTATCCAGATAATGAAAAGCAAGTAACATATTATTTTTGTATTGTTGGACTAATGTCTGCGAAACAATGACGTAATTATCTGAAATGATAGGTCGACTTAAATGAAAAAGCCTTTCCGCTAGTAAAAGATAATGATACTTCTCCATGTCAGTCAAACTGTGATTTGTGTCAATGAAGCTCGTAAATACATGAAAAATTGCTTAAAATCTACTCAAGAAAACAGGTAATTCTTCTTGTTTTGCTAAAACTTCGTCGACATAAAATACAATCATTCGATAGTTCTAACAGCATACTATGCTCCCATTTCAATGCGCGATTAGCTCGTGAATCGTTCACAAGTCCATATTCAACTTGCCTTTCGTCGTCAGAGCCCTTGACAACGTGAATTAAACAACTAGGTACCCAACGAAAATGAATAATACTTAAGTATTGTTCAATTGAACAATAAAATCTATCACTTGCAAGACACGTGTCTTGATTTAATAGTTTACAGTACAGAAAATGTAATGAAAATTAATGACAAGTTTTAGAACCCTAAGTATTACAAGAAGAAAAGACCTGAAAGCTGCATAACAGAAACTGCCTTTCCCAAGTGAGTCTCACAAACAATTTAATACTAGGCCACGATAATGGGGCCCAAAGGACCAAAAAATGTTTCTTTTCGCCCTCTATCGGTGGAAACACGAGAGAGTTTGATAATGGCCGGAATCAAAATGACTGGACTGTATTTAAATTAGTTATGGCCTCGAGAAATGCATGTCTTACCAACTGGAGTCTTCTCTGCTCCTTCTAATCAGATGGGTTGCCTTCCAGAGACGCCATCTCTTACGCACCACATGAGGGACTGCCTCAACGCACACGAACCACACGAACGTGTAGACACTCACACACAAGAACGAAACGCGAAAAGAAACTACAAAAAACAACATAAACTCCTATAGATGTCGGTTTAATAGAAATCCACGTATTTCCCTCTGGTGGCCATTGAACAAACTGAAATCAGTGGCGCGAATACCAAACAATTATTACACATGTCCCTTCAAGCAGATTCACGAAGTGACTTCAAAAACCAAGGGGCACTCGCTTCTTACTAAATTATCTTGCCTATTACCTACTTATTACAATCCATTTAACGCGAATAGAGGCATTTGTAAGATAAAAAAACTATCGGTTTTCGCCGCTTCTTATCCGATAAGAGCCCGTAATTTATGAGCCGCGATTCTTAGAAATTCCTGTGGGCCGTGAAATCGCCAGCAGGGGTATTCGCTCCCTTGAGGAAGTGACCAGCCCGGATAAAGAAGCACAGAGCTCAGACTACACGCGGCAAAACCCGAAAATTCTTCTTCCTCGCGATGAGCCGTGGAAGCTTCAACGAAGAAATAAGAGGCATTCAATCTGTGAAATGTGTCAGGTTTCCACGAAAGCGCACAGCACAGGGGCGTCGGAACTATTTTCGCTGGGAGGGGCCAACCACGAAAAGGGGCCGCATTCTTTTGCGGATAGGAGGGGGTAGAGACTAGAATTCCGCTAAAAGTGCATATAAAGGTGGTAGAATATGCGTACGAAGGAAAAAGGCAAGCTGGAAACAAGTGAAATTTAATGTTTATTAATGAAGACTCATTTCTCAAGGGCCCGGGGCAAATTCTGGGGGGGGGGGGGGGGGGGGGGGGGGGGGAGGGGCCGAATGCCCCCCCACTTCCGACGCCGCTGGCACGGCATATGGTTAACGATCCCACCTGTGAAGAGGAGCCCCCTCGGGAGAAACCGGGAATATTGGGGGGAGGGGGGGACAAGAGTCGAGGAAGAGGTCTAAAAGAGGTCTCTTAGGCCCCGTTTCCACTACTGACATTCTACCACGGTTATTTCAGCCCTCATAACCTACCTGCGTTCCAGTTAGCTACAAAGTTACCCTTGTAATCACTGCTTTCGTCACATAGCGGTTACCAGTATTCCAGTTCAAAAGAAAATCGACGATCGTATAGAAATGCGCAAAGATGGTAGCACATTGAAGTGTGTAAGCACTTGAAGTTTTATTCAAGAATCTATATTGATTGTTATAATAAAATGTCGTCGGTATTATCGTGTACGCCTAAGGAGCAAGTCCGTCTCCTCGTGAGCAAAGTTTTTGCAATTCTTTTGTTCGGTCATTGCTGGGAAAATATAATTAAATTATGTAAACCATAGGTAATAACAACTCTGGAGCATTATTGAGCATAGACAAAAATCAAGTATTAAGCCAAACAAAGACACCACACCAACTACGTTTTCCTAGATGCACACTCCGCGATCCTTCACCGCTATCCGTGATTCAACTGTTTTCCCATAATTCTTACCAGGATTTTGACTAACTTGCGTTCCAATTACAAAAAGGACAAGACGGTAACCACTATTCCCAGATCTAACAAGGGTAACTCAATGCTAGTAGGACTATCTACCATGGTAGGCGTTTTCGAGCGTTTCCATTACTAGCATTGCGCGGGTAGAGAGTTACCGTCGTAGAAATGTCAGTAGTGGAAACGGGGCCTTAGGGACACCCTCGACAAAGGTCGTAAAATCTCTTCGAGAAAGTGAGGTACATGCATGCATGCAGTCTCAGCAGGCAGTGGGTGTGGAAAGCATTTAAAGCGACATGGAAGAAAAGGCTGCTGATGAGAGGTTGGAAGATACTTTGCCTTCGGCGACGCTCGGTTTCACAGTTCAATGAGTAACTCTGTAAAGGTATACGCTGAGAACAGCTACTGAAATTTTTGTAGCTGCTAATTACACAGCCGCGTCAATAAAATTTAAGCGCGCAACCTCCCATCCCTGCTAAATACTTTAAGGAGAAAAAAGGAGTGTCGGCGCCGCCCGTTACATTGTATCGTCCATTCAATCCCTCGCCGCGCCAATATGTCTCGCACCAAAATGACTCCTCTTCCAAACAAATCATAGGCCACCTTTTTTTCTTAGTTTTAGTTCCAACTGCCGTTTTCTGCACCAAACTTTAATAGACTCCAACTCCCTACTAAGTGATTCTTATCTTCTTCATTTCTAATGCTTAATGCTGTACATTTTCATGTCATCCGCACACATTCTAAGCGTACTATTCACTGCGTGGGGGTTAGGATTCAATTAAAGTTTGGTGCAACCAGTAGCGTAGCGTACCAAGGGGGGGGGGGGGGGGGGGCGCGAACGGGGCGCCGTAAAAGGCTTCAAAATTGAAAAAAAAAATATTTTTTTAGTCTAAGAAAAAAATATTTTTTTTTCTACCGGGGTCGGCTACCATCTTGCTGGCCCCGGGCGCCTTAAGTACGCCACTGGGTGCGACAAATGGCAGTTAGAACTAGACCTAAAAAGGTACGTGTGGCAATCCATGTTTGGAAGAGGAATAATTCGATAGAGTGATCCTATAATATCAGTAAAGAGTCAGTTGAAGGCGTGGATTCCTTAGGGTACCAACTTACAGGAGTCACAATGATCACTAAAGATTTATCGTGGGGAAGACACGCCCCCTGGGGGACACAAGAGAAAGCCAAGGGATTCACTAAAAGAGAGAGTGCTCGGGGAATGTGACGGGCAGGAATATGGGGTCGGTGATCATATTTATTTAAGATTGCCGAATCTGATAGAGTTTGTAAAATGAAAAGACCCGTATTTTTCCGTTTTTTGATCCGTCAATTCTTTCTCGAGTTATAAGCGGCGAAAAACTGATGTTTTTAACCCTTTCGGAAAAGTGGGCGTGGTGCAACCTCTTGACGTATATCGACTTCGTCCAATCACAACTGAGCCCGCGAAGCTACTTCGCCTTATCGTAATGGGGGAGACACAGCTGACTCTGCCAATAGGAGCAGTTGCGACAGGATCTGGGCGAGCAGTCCTTCCGAGAACCCCCCTCCACTCCCTTCCCTTCCCATAAGAGCAGTCAAGGACGGGAGGAAAATGACGTCAGTGCTATCACAGCAGCTTTTTCGGTGGGCGTCACTTCTTGCTCATTTTAATTTTTGATTTCTGAGTTAATGGTTGTGGTTGGAAGATTAATTTTTGCACAAAATTTCTTCTTTCGTTTCCATCTAACAATTTCGTGCACAAAACTGCGATTTCGGTTACGAGTAAACGCCCCCATTGGTAAAGTGTAAAATTCAAAGAGGCATGACATGAAAACCGCAGACCGAAAACAAACACTCAATAGTGCCGCGAATATGGCCGAAGCGAGCTCTGACAACTCAGGCGGCACCTGTCGAGCCTCGGTCAAGTGATAGTGTGGATATATATTATATATATGTATATGCTATAATAAGTATTTGTATGATAAAGCCACACCAATAATTCAATACACTTCACGAGAATGTCGTTTCCACGAAAATAACTTCGCCGGCGTCCTACGTTGCCCATCTACAATATTTTCCATCCTCTTCCAACCCCAAAAAAATTTGACTCAAAAATGCAGGTTTTTATGCTCTAAAAGTAAAACATTTCCGAGAAATCCCGACCCACCGGCTTATGGCTCTCGAGGGCTCCTGGAAAAGGGGCGCGAAGGCTGACTTTGTCCCTGAAGACCCTGGCTCCGCCTCTCAACACTGCAGTCCTTCTGGTTGCCCCCAACTCATCGACGTTTCCTCTATGTCGAAAGAGCTGTTCATGCTGATACCAAATAAGACGGCCTCATTATTCAATTCTCAATACCTGTTTTCCACAGAAGTGTTTAAATATCCCAGATGCATGCTTAGCCCAAGCATCTTCGTGAAGTGATAGCATTCCGCAATTAAGAAAGTCAGAGGCTGCTGCCATGCTTTCGACTAATCTCTTCCATCTCATCAACAGTCCTGCTTGGAGCTCCAACACTTTTGAGGTAGGTTATATTCTATGAAGAGAATTACAAATACCTATGTGGGAAATCAAACATATGATAGAATTGGCAATATATGAAGATACATAAGTTATAACAAATTCATGCTTTTATATACCCAAATTTATAGCTAGCCAATTAGAGCAGAAAAAGTCGTAAATCATGGTTAATTGTGAAATTAGAATATTAAGTAAAATTTGAGTTCAACTGAAAGAAATTATTTGTTAAAGTTGGTTAAATATGTGTTATAAAATTTACTGAAGAGTGGGAAAATTTGAGGTGTTAATAAGACATACACATCAGTTGCACTTATTTTTTATTGAAATATTAAAAAATTAACCAGTTAATAACAATAGCAGTGACATAACAACAGTTAAATGCTTTAATTAGGTGTCTTTGAACATGAATTTAACTAAGGCAACTTATAGAGTGTTATGAGTTGTGGTTCTGCTAAAATCCATGACTCATTGGCTTAAGATTTCTGATGTTGATAACTTGATGCAGCACATGCAAAATCACTGTCATTATTTACTTGGGAACCAAACAATGTTTAATTTAACATAATTTGAAATTTTTATAATTTTATTGGTTCTAATATTATTTAATGAATCTTTTGGTTCTAAAGGTTTTCAATACATATGGATTTATTTAACTCAGCCAAGGGAACAAACAAGCTACTATGCCGAATTAGATAGCACTAGGATAAAAACAATCTTTTAACATTTATGCTCCACTAGCAGATCTTGCCTTCAATTCACTTATTTATACACTTATTATTTATCAATAATATCAATCATTTGATTATTTTTGAATCTTTATTTATGTTGACAATATTTGATTCTATTCAAATCATTTTTATTTATTTAACAGAACATTTGAAAATTATATTTTTATAACTTCTTCAGTACCGGAACGAAATAAAAGGTTAATGATGGTTTTCTAGTACAATGGCCAATTATAATAGGTGACATAATTTTGTGCCTAAAAAGGAGTGCTGTGTTTTTTTACCTTAATATATGAAAAATTAGAAGTCATTATTTAAATATTTCATTTATGACAAACTGCACTTTCAGGCTAAGAGTCTGCATATTTTTTGTAACATTATTATCTCAGTTCTTAATGATTAAAAATTGCTGCTAAAAATGCACATTTTAAGCAAACAACAAATTGACTTTGTGACTTTGAATGTCACAATTTGAATACATACTTTTTCTGCTGTAACACATGGATACTCTAGACCATATGTTAGTTTTCATTAAAAACTTATTTAAGTCAGATGTACAATCTAGTTTCTCTTAGGTAGTGCTTCATATCCCATCTAGAGATACAATCCACCTTCATAATGCCTAAATAGGTGAGCACAAGTAAAAGTTTTGCACTGTTCTATATCAGTTGTTTGATAAAATGAAGCCTGAGTAGTGTTTGTAGTCTCAGTCATTTGAACATATTTAATATTTACACATATATTCCTGTCCATTAAGGTCCAGGCAGCCGTTTTTATGCTCTTGGCCTACATTGTAGCCGCTCTTTTGAGAGTTGAGGGTGTCTTTTGGTGAAGCCGTCTTAGTTGTTCACTAAACATGATCAACATAACAACTCTAAATCGGGAAGTATTGTAATACATTTTAGCTCTACATATGAATCTTGAAATCATCATAATGATATTTTATGTCACAAAATGACATCTCACTGGTTTTCTTGCAATGGCAAATGAAATACAATACTAATTGGAATAAACCAATAAATCTTCACACGGATAGCATTATCCATCTGTACGTTTGAATAGAATGACATCCATTTAATTATATTCTTCATTAACATTCCTACTTTGCATTATTGATTCAGGCATGCATTTAAACTTTGGTGTGTACTTCAGTGCTACAGTTTACCCAGGAGCCATATAGAAAAAGGAAATTATGAACCTTTGAGCCCTATGAGCCTTCCTTTAGATGGCAATCGCTCAATCATTGCTCAGTAAAAAAGATGCTCCTTTTGATTTGCCATATTTGACAACATGTACAACGGTGGCTACCATCAGAATTCATCCTAGGATGAGTGTTGATGACCAGACTGAAAAACTCTGCAGCTAGCTGTCCAGCCCATTGCTCTAGAGCCTACCTACATTTATTTCTACCTGGATTTGATTTTTCACATAAAGTCATTAACACGAAGGTTAGGTCTGAAAAGAACTGGAAGCTCATAAAAAGTCCAAATTAATGCTGAAAGTCAAAATTATGGTCTCAACAATCTTTCATATCATTGGTTTGTCATCTGCATATAAGATATTGGCTTCCACATAATTTTCCATCACATTTTACCTGGCCTAATGAATGTTTTGGTAAATTTATTGTCTGGCACTATTTTGTAAAATGATTTTGCATAGGTAATTAACCAAAAGGAATGATTAGAATAGATTGCAATATGTTAACTAAAAATAAATGAGCGATTTTTAAAGTTCATACACTCAGAATGTTGTAATCGTCCTCTTAAAAATTATTTCGATATGAAGTGTCATTATTCGTACAAATTATGTTTCCAAAATATTGGTACATTTTCGTGAAAGTTTTATACTCAGAAGAAAAAATGAAACTCCCACTAGAGAATTCATATTTATTTTTAAAAATATGAATAAAATATGACTAAAATGTGAGAAATTTCCTTTACCTTTTTATGACTACAGAAACCTCGAAGGAGGGTTGTCACCTACATATACTCCTTGTCCTGAACTCTGACTGAGCTCTAGAATGGTGATGAGTAACTGACTTAAATACTTTATATTTGGCCAGATAAATGGGCAACATATGACTTCACAATCTGTCTGTCTGGTCTCCTTTTTACTGTGAGAAAACAGAGAAGGAGAAAAATTATTTTCAGGTTCTAAATGTGAGCAGGCTAATGGATAAACCCTCCAGTTTCAAGGCCAAACCTGAGTATGCCACGAACTTGTTCATCATCAAAATTTTAACTCCCAAACAGACCCACATCACACTACCCTCCAAATGTAAGGAGACGATATCTTGACCATATTGCCAGTTTCTTTTCAAGCAACCTCTTTCTAAAGCTCGTAATGTCAAATTAGTATATCTGCAACTGAACACAAATGGGTAGGTAGCTTAAAGACAGGATTTCTTCAATGATTTATTTCAATAACTATATCTCAGTTCTCATATACCACATGTGAAAATTGATGTCATCAGAAGTAGTTGCATTTAAATACCAAAATACTCTACTTTTCAGCATGAAGTCAGTGAAAAGATTAATATCATATTTGAAACAGTCTAGTTGCATGAACAGTTTGTAAGTAAGACAGCATAAGTCTCATCTAAATCTTCCACTGCAGTGAAATACCGAATGATCTAAAGAATAAAATTAACAACACAGGAAACATTTTGACTGTGTCCCATAATACATATTTCTTTTGTCTGTGGAAGAAATGACACCTGAAATGAATAGTGACACCAATTATATAAGAAAGAATGAAAAGGTTTAATGTTTTTGTATAAATTATTCTCAACACAAGACCAATGAAGGATATAAGAGGCCTGTTGCTTAAAAATATTTCCAATCGAAAAAGATAGACCTTCATCCAATAAAAAATAACTTTGGATTTACAATCTAGTAAATGTTGGAACCAATTAAATAAAGAAAAATATAAATTAAAGGTGCTGGCTAGTTTCTCTATGGAGCTAAATTGAAACAGGTGTTTGTGGTAATATTGTCTCACTTTTCACTGATTCATGCTCTTGATAATATAGCTAGGTAATTCTTTAGGAAAGATTTGCTATTATTTTTAGCAAATAGTTACCTTCTGGTCTTTTATCAGCTTTTAATCATACTCAGTCCATTCATGTGATTTAAAAATGCCCTGACACCCTCTCAGGAGAAAAAGTCTACATGCTCTGAACTGATAAGGCATCTGCTGAGAGAAGATTTTGGTCTTTGGATCTTAGTAATTGGTGATAGGCATCATTTGGATTTTACGTGTAAGAGTCACCTCTTACGGTAAAATCATCGTAACAAGCAAAAAGTCAATAAGTTTTAATACTAGGTCCAAAAACTAAAATTCATTCACTACATGTTTCGTTTCAGTTTTCAGCATTTTTCAAAAGAGCGAAAATGCTTATCAGTACTGAATGAAGATAAAACTTTCAATGTAACTTTCAGAAATACAAAAACAGAAAATGAAGAAACACTTTTTCCTCATGGATACAAAATACTACTGTGATCCTAACAACAGAATTGGATTGTATACCCATTAATATCACAAATCTTGATTTACAATGTGTGAGGTGGATCGGAAACCATATTCTTGATTAATTTAGAGTAGGTACATTACTGATTATCGGCACTGTTAATTTTGTAAGTATACGGTTAGTAAAATATGAACACTATTCAACAAGAAAAGATCACTCACTACTTCAGTGCGGGCAATTTTTTCAGGTAGTATCTATTATTGAGTTGCAACAATTTCAAACATTTTGGTTATAAAATTAATGGTTCTCAGATCACAAGTCTTCATTATACATTTCCTGCGTAAGTTGAAATTATGTGAACTCTGGATGCTTTCCTTTGGCCTCTCAAAAACTTCTGGTTGAACTGAAAGTACTGTATCTCTCCTACGTTGTTTCATTGAGGGCATCTTACAACGGTTGTTGTAGCAATTTCCGAGAACTTCTTATCAATAGGGATTCTGTCGTCATAGAGGGTGGGTGCTTGAAGGATGATTCCAGCAGTTCCAACCAGAACAGCCAAGGTGAAGATCCAGAGGAAGAGACGGTCTAATACCATCGCCACGTACTTCCAGTCCTCTTTTACCTGTCAAAATAAATTTAATATCTAAGTCGTCTTTTCACGAAACAGGAAAATTCCATTGCTCTAATAAGCTATGTTAATTATAACAAATCCTTAGAAAAACTGCTATAAAACTATATACCTATAGTGATTATATATAGCTTTCTATGATCATTATGACTAATATAGTTCTCTATTCATAGTTTTATATATAGCTATTTGCAACATAGTAATTATAGGACTAAGGAACTATATATGTATAGTTACAGACAGGTGATGGAAACATAGAAACATGAAAAGGAGACACAACTATTTGGATGGTTCTGCGGACATGCCGCCTTTTTCAACAGAAGAGGGTTGATTCATATATGTATATATGAATGGAAACTTCAAATGAGATTTGACTGGGGAATAAATTGAATAACCACTTGGTCATCAGCAAAATACCGAGTGGATAATTAATTGATCAAATGTAATCCCCAAATTCTCTGTCACTTCTTTTGTCATTCTCCAACACCACACTCAGTTGTAACTTGAATAGTGTTGTTAGATAGTCCATATCCTTGTCAAATTCACTTTTGATAATCTTAAAAATTTCTGCCAGGAATGTTCCCAACTTCACTTCCTTATTATCAGTGTGTGGGTCGAACTTAGAAATCAGTCGTCTTTAGATATCTAAAGGAACTGGTGCAGAAGATGAAAAATGGGAACGTGAGTGCGTGTTGGAGGGAAGGGTGAGGAGGAGTTGTCTGAAATATAATGGAGTTCAACAAAGACGGGAATAGTAGGTACCGATGAGTTGGGAGATTCGAATCACTTTGTCATGGCCCTCAATGCACTGGAGAACGACGCGGTGGAAATGAAATGAAAAACTGTGGAACATAACGAAGTGATTAGAATCTCCCAACATATCAAGATCTCACAAAACAGAGTTAGATTCTGTTGAGGTTGTCGTAAGGATGAGGCTGCATAAAAGGGAAAGACCAAAGCGCTGAACCTGTTGGAGAGAGAAATAAAGAGGAACAGGAAGAGATGAGTTGGAAGTGTACGGCGTACTACACGAATTTAACTAAACACAACAGTTGTACTGTCTACTGAATATAAGTAGACAATATAAGTATAACTTATAATAATGCACTTCACGTGACTTGTGACACATGTGATACTAGGTATTTTAAAGTTTAAATCTTCTGAACATATCTCTCTGACCTGAAATTCCAATCAACAAACATAAGAAGTGCTTGAAAAACAGTGATCCCAAATCCCATCTCGTGAAACACACGATAGAGGAGTCCCATTCCACGAACTTCGAGGTGAATATTCTCCATTACGAGAAACAGGGACGACGCCTGGAACAGTGTCAGATGATCAACAAGAAGGAAAGGGAAATAAAACTTTTAAATTATGAGGAATCCTCTCCTCCTCCATTCTATAACCATCCAGCTGACAATCCAAACCAATATGCATTCCCTCCCCACTATCCCTCGTTTTCTCCTAAAATCAATCCTGTTCATATCTTAACCGACGCCCTCAACTCCTGTCGCAACTCAAAGTGGCCATACTTCTGGAACTCCCAACCCACACTCCCATCACCCACCAACTCAATACACCACTTACCAAATCGAAACCCCCCTCTTCCCATGAACTCAAGCCTCTCTCCTCCAATCTCCCTATAGAAACATTTTGTAACCTCCTCCTCTCTAAGATTTCCAATCCCTCCTACATCAACTCCCTCAAACCTAAATCCAATCTTTCTCCCGCAGAAATCTCAGCCCTTCATAACCTCACCTCTAATCCCAACATTGTCATCACTCCCTCTGATAAAGGCTCCACCGTCGTGGTCCCTAATTCCCACGATTACACTAATGAGGCTCTCAGACAACTATCGGACACTTCTCCATACTCCATGACATACTTCCATACTCCATGATCCTAACCCACAATTCCTTAATGAAACCGTCGCACTATTAAACGAGAAGGGCCCAAGTGAAGGTCTCACCCAGCAAGATATCTCCCTTCTCACCCATCCCCGCACCCCCCATTTCTACATCCTCCCATAAATTCACAAGCCCAATAATCCCGGCTGTCCTATAGTCTCCTCCTATTGCTCACCCACCGAACGCATCTCCGCCTTTGTAGATTTTTACCTCCAGCATCTAGTCCATGGCCTCTCCTCCTACATCAAAGATACCTCCCACTTCCTCGACCGCCTCAATTCCACTCCACTTCCCAATGATCAAAATATCATTATGGCCACCATTGACGTTACCTCTCTTCTTACTCTCAATTCCTTTTCCTTTAACAACCAATTCTACCTTCAAACTAGGGGCTGTGCCACACTTGCAAACCAGGGGAAGTAGGTTTAGTCCCTCTTATGCCAACCTCTTCTCCTCGGCCTCCTTGAGGAATTCTTTCTATCTTCACTTGCCCCCTCAAGCCGATCCTCTGGCTCCGCTATATTGACGATATTTTTCTCCTTAGGCCACACGACACCGATTCCCTTAACTCATTCCTCGCCTCTCTCAACGCTTCCTTTGCCTTCACATCACATATCTCCTCTTCCATCATTACCTTCCTTGATGTCGATATCTCCCTTTCCAATAACAAATTTAACACATCTGTTCACATCAAACCCACTAATAAACAACAATGCCTCCAATAGCTGCCATCCCTACCACACAAAAATATTCTTACCTTACTCCCTTTCCATTCGTGGCCACCGTGCCATACAATAACCCAGACTCCCTTAACAGAGTCCTCACTAACCCACACCAGTCTCTCCTCCGAAGAGGATACCCTGAACACCTTCTCAATCAAAAAAATCTCCAACAAACCTTACTCCCCCATAGCCCCTCCTCGCAAAACCAAAGACAACCCCGCCGCCTTTCGGAAGATTTCGGAAAAAAGAAGGTACTGTAGCAAGCAAGGTCAATGGCATGAATATAATAAATGCCCTGCTTTTGAGTACCGTTGTGACAATTGTGGCACAGATTTTTTCTGAATTGATTCGATAAAAAAGTGAAATTCACACCATCAGAGAAGAAGATGTCCAAATCATCAAAAGCTGATTCAGATAATTATGTCTTAAATTCTATTGAAAATTCCGTGAACGCACGAATGGTATATTGCAATAAATGCGAACAGTCACCAAATAGATTTCAAATTTGACGCAGGATCGCAAGTCAATATTATTTCAATCGATTCGTTAAACATGATACATTCTGTTACCCATGAGTTAAAACTGACAGCAGTAAAAATAATGTGTTTTACGCAGTATATTGTGATTGTTATTGGAGTTTGAACTCTTCAATGTCTATAAAAGGGGATAGAAAATTAATTATATATCTAATTTATAAATTTTAGCAGCACAAATTTATTAGATTTGGAGAGCAGTGCTGAGTTCCCAGACAGAACAAATAGCGATTTAAAGATTTATTTAAAGGGAACTCAGGTTCTCAGGGAAGTCAGTCATACTTGTAGATATTAACTAACAGCTGAAAGATAATGCCAACCATATTGTATCGAGCACAAAAATCATGCATACAAATTCCACTAGCTCTCCGAGGTTAACTAAAGACTGAATTAAAAAGAATGACAGAATTAGGATTCATTGAACCTTTGTATGAGCCAACTGAGTGAATTTCATTTAAGGGCAAACACACAGTTCCCCACTTCCGAGTACTCGAATTATTTGGGGCGAAGTACTTAGCTAAATTATTTGCTAGCTCAGATTTTTGGATGCCAGCCTTGAACGAGAGCAGTGCAAATATATAATGCACATTCCACACCTCTTGGTAACATTCATATTTTCATGAGACAAGAGCACAACATCTATCCAACATACATCTAGATATTGGATGTATGTTGCTCCCTTTGGGCTGAATCATTCTAGTGAGTTATATTATAAAATTATTCCTCGAACTTTGGAAGGTATCGAGGGAATGAGAATATATATGGAAGATATCCCGATGCGTTGAAACCTAGGTTGTTATTAAATATTTTATGTGGAAGAACAAAATGTTTTCTTTAGCCATTGGTTACGAAGTATGCTACTCAAACTACAATCATGCAAGATAACGCTAATGTATAAAACAGGAAAATGTAGCAAATGCACTCATATCATCATAAGTCATCAATCCTCAGATTGGTTTGACGCAGCTCTCCACTGAGTTCTTCTTTCGGCTAATCTCTTCATATTTACGTATTTCTTCTCTTTCACATCATTCACTCATTGTTCCATATATCTCACTTGAGGGACAGCCTTTGCCATTCTTCCCGTACACTTTTCCTTCAACGATTGTCTTCATCAGTCCATCACGTGTCATGATGTGGCCGATTAGGTTGTCCCGTCTCCTTCTAAGTGTATTCAGCAGACTTCTCTCTTCTCCCACTCTTCCTAAGACTTCCTCGTCACTTCCTATGTCGATCCATTTAATTTCCTTCATTCTTCTATAGCACCACATTTCGAATCCTTCCACCCTTTTCTTCTCCGCTGCTGTCATCGTCCATGTCTCACTGCCGTAAAGAAACATGCTCCAGATGTACGTTCTGATGAATTATTTCCTTACTTCTACGCTTGTATTTCCATCTGTAAGTAGATTCATATATTGATAGAATGCCCTCTTTGCCTGGGCTATTCTACTCACTATTCCTTTCTTGTTTCATCCGTCGTTGGTTACTCGGCTTCCTAGTTAACAGAACTCTTTCATCTCTTCCAGCTTTTGCTATCCTACTTTTACTTTGGTTTTGGCCACTTCTCTCTTGCAGCCCACCAGTATCCTAGTCTTCTTCATATTGACCTTCAGCTGATATCTGGCCATTGTCCTATCCATGGTTATCAGAATCTTGTTCAGATCCCTCTCTGTTTCTGCTATGAGCGCTATGCCATCAGCGAATCCCAGCATGCTTATTTTTTCTCCGTGGATAGTCACTCCAGAAGACTTCTCTTTAATTTCATTGATGGCTCCCTCGATGTGAACATTCTACATTACTGGTACAGTGCACGGCCTTGTCTCACTCCTTCTTTATTCTTATTTCTTCACAGCTGGGTCCAGATAACCACAGCTACTTGGTTTTTATACAAACTGTGGATAATTCTTCAATCATTGTAGGACACTCCAATTTATTTCAGAATTCCAAGCATTGAATTCCAATCCACGTAGTCAAAAGCCATTTCTAAATCAACGAATGCAATGAACGTCGGTTTGTTTTTCTCCATTCTCTTCTCTATAAGCACCCTAAGGGCCGATATTTCTTCTCTTTTACCCTCAGCCTCCTCATCGGTCCTCAACAAATCCTCCTCTACACCCTCCTGCACTTCCACCAACGTAGTTTACCGCCTCTCTTTCAATGTATGCCCCTCCTTCCACATTGGAGAGTGCACTACACCATTAGATGTCACGATAAACAACCACCGGCATTCCACCGAAATTCCTCCATTCCAAGAACCTATCCCTAAACATACTGCCCATCACAATCAGACTTTCGACAATTGTTTTTCTCTTATCATAGTAGAAATTCTTTCTGAAAGTGCCACAAGTATTGAGGTGAGAACTCGTGAGCTGGCCCGGATCTTGATAGAAAGAGCGTATGAAAAGCCAGGTTTGAATCGTTCTTAATAGAGCCCACCACTTCCTTACCTCGGCCACTGTCTCCTGCCCCACTCCTGTATCCATTCTTACCACCCCCCCACTCTTCCACTCACGAAGAGGACTCGGCCAACGGCAGTCAACCCTCTTCCGTTGAAAAAGGCGGCATGTCCGCGGAAACGTCCAAACTGTTGTGTCTCCTTTTCGTGTTTCTATGTTCCCGTCATATCTATCTGTTTTGCATATATAGAGGAAGGAGACTGCATGCCCCAGAAAATTTAAGAAGTATGTTTGTTTTTGTGTACTTTCTTCTTGTGTCGCCACATCTGCCTGTCGGCCCTGTCATTTATTCCCAGTGTTACGTCTATTTGGATTTTTCATCAGACTTACGCTTCCCTTCTGCCACAAGCCATTGTGCTTGTATTCGCGGAGCAGAAACTTCACCAACTCTCGGATTGGATTTGGATACCCAGATAGCTTTAGTCTTTCAGCTGATTTCTAAATACCTGATTAACTCGAATATTATCAAGTCGCTATAATTTCCGTATTCTCCGAGTAGTTCCCAACGGTATCTCCTTTGGAAGTGGTTTTTAAACCCCGCGCCACTCACCTCCCGTTCCACTCCTGCTGGATTCCGCTTGTCTCTTTGATCTCTTATTCCGACACCTCCCAACCCGTTTTTTCGAGTTATTTTTCCGACTTGGCCGGCGACAGCGATCGCTTCCAAAGACGTTCCTCCCCTCCCCTGTTCCGATGCAGTAATTTAAGAGTGTTTCTACCCCTGCCGCTCCCCCCGCGCCGCGCCGCACCCACCTTGGTCGACTCCTCGAGCATCTTGGTGTGCTCGGCGATGAACCGCACGCAGAAGCAGGAGCGGTGCACCTCGGGCGGACACCTGGTGTGCGCGAACGCGGCCGGGCTGCGCAGGATGGGGCTCTTGTCCTGCCCCTCCCCGCCCTCGTCCTCGCCGGCGGCGCGGGGGCAGGGCGTCGCGGCGCGCGCCGCCGCCGTCGCCGACGCCGTCACCCGCTTAGCCGCCGCCGCCGCGTGTCCGTCCTCGCGCTCCGGCAGCAGGTCCACCAGCGCCGCGACGCCCACCCCCGCTCCCTCCACCGCCGCCTCGGCGTCGTCGGGGGGCGGCGTGAGGGACCCGGCGAGGGGCCCGTGGATCTGGCAGCTGCCGGAGAAGGGCCCGCCGCCGTCCCCCAGGGGCCTTGAAAGGGGGAGAGAGATAGGAGGATAGGTGGACTCTGCGAAACATCCGACCGGAGGAGAACTGATCGCCATTCAACTCTCCTCGCCGGATGCCAACCTTGATTTCTGCCAAACTCCCCTTGTCAGTCAGCAGAGAAGACAGTATCGACACTTCAGTATCATTAATTTTTGAATGCATGAAAAATCGGTTCTCCCGAAGCCATCGGGAACGCAGCGGCAGTTTCAATGAAATCTGTTAGCAACTCATCATTAAGAATTTCATGAAAATATTTTCATGAAAAATCTCCTTTCCATAAGGAATATGTGCAGTACTAAGATGGCCCTCAAACCTGAGTCAAAGGCACGCTATAAAATCTGTGTCAACAATTTACATTGACTTCAAAATAACTAAGATAGGGTCCTTTTACGGTTTTAGTACCCGTCAAAAGTATATAAACCTTGAAGTATGTATTTGAAATAGTTTGCTTCATTGCGCGGAATCCGCTTGAAATATTATCCTATCTCCTGGCATTTACCAATCTCCTTCCGCTGTGATTTCAGAGCGGTGTTGTATCCACCAATAAGTTTTGCTATGTATGTACGTATGAGATAGGAATGAAGAAATAAAGGCTCAACATTTTAATTGTGAACGCCTCGGATCTAATTTACCATGACTTTTTTTCCGTGAAAATACGCGACAGTAAATTCCAACACTTTCAATTACACATTAACGAAGACTATCGAGGACTCATAAAAAATTACGCGACCAAGATTTCACGGAAATTCACAATTGTTACTATTCAATCCTCGAAATTTATAATGTCGTAAGAAATTTTAAATAAGTTTAATAAATTATCATACTATCATATTTATAATAATTTGATTCACAGACGAAGTTGGCGGAGTGGATGAATGATTCGATTAATAACTCACTAAACACAACAAATAGGACCTCTTCCAGCCAATAACCTGAATTCAATTCAAGCACCAAAGAGTTAAAATGTGTTCAACTGCTTCAACATGTAAAAACTTATATTCGAACACCTCCGGTGGTTTGCAGAGTATTATTCCAGAAATACTTCTCTCCCTCCCTCTCAATATCAACACTCTCCGCTATTTAGAGCCTATGAGCCTCCTTGAAATGTGACGTTGCCACATGTAGACAGTATATTTCTATGGAAAGCATGAACAACGTTAATTCATATCGTAGAACGTCGATCAAAATACGCATGTAACTCTCTTTGGACGTGTGATGCGATGGGGATAGTACGTTGTTACCCATTTAAATAGATTATTAACTATTAAATCGTATTGCACACAGTCAGTTTCGTCCGCATGTCCCTTGCCGTGAGGATCCGGTCGCTACATCTAAATCTACATAATACCCTGCAAGCCCCCACATAGATGTGTGGCAGGGGGTGAATTCGCACCAAACGTGCATTACATATCATGCAGGAAATGGATTAGAAATTATATTCTAGTCCAAACTTCACAATTTAAATAAAGATAAAAATAGCAGAGCAAGCATGCACAACAACATGCTGCTAGTTGGGTTAGCCTATAGTCCTTACGACAACATGCAACTACCTATGCTTCCCGATGATAAATTTGATACCTACTCTAAAGAGGTTCGAAGCGGAGATAGGGTCCGGATGAAAGAGGGCGTTGTGGGACCACCTCCAGAAATAGAGGCTAGGTGCGAAGAGAGCGAGCTTACTCGCCGAATAAGCAGTCGTGGAGAAAAAGCGATTGCATTTTGAAGTAGTAGGTACTCGTCTATCCTCGGGTATGCTACGCCTTTTCAAATGACACAGAAACTTGTGAGGATGCCGTGGCTGAATGATGGGGGGCCGCCTTCAACGGGGGGCCGTTTACTCGGAACCGAAATCCCTATTTTGTACGCGAAATCGTAGGATGGAAACGAGAAATCAATTGTGGTGAAAAAGTTACTGTTGCGTATTATAGGTCTCTGCCGTCTGCTTACAAGTTCTGTCGTATGCCGGCGGAGGCGCTGAGGCGGGTTCTTCTTGTCGGAATACACTCCAAAAATTCGGATACAGGTTGCAGGGGAAACTTTAAAACAACTACACCATTTTAAGCCATTCCCGGTTGTGCCGAAAAAAAAACAAACGAACTACTTATTAAAACGAACTTATTAAAAAAACAAAACCAAAAATAAAATAAGAGACTAAAAATGACTTAAACAAAAATAATTGAGAACGTATATCCAACACCTCCCCTCGTCCACAATTATTGACAACAAGAGGAATCTTTAGTCCTTTTGCATCTTGCATCCCAACAAGTTCAAGCGCACTCCTGGCATGAATTACTTCATCTAGGCATACCCCATCAGCATATGTTACCCTGAGAGACAAGAAATAGTGCACTTCTCCCAAATCATCAACATAAACCACCAAACGCAAATCCTTATCAGAATTATAGTGCAAACATGGATCATTTACTGATTTGAACATGAAACAGGACTTCAGTTATTCATCCAAAAACTTTACCAATTTCTAGCCGACTGATGCAGCCCATACAGATCTTGTTCAGCTTGTAGACATGCCTTTCAAGATCCACAAACCCCTTTGGCTGCTCTACGTAAACAATTTCTTTTATCTCAGTAGTGAGGAATATGCACCTTTCATCCATGGAGTACCATTCATCTTCTACACCTAAGGCGATATCACTAGTTTGCGTCTAACAACAGGACAGTGGGATTCAAAATAATCAACACTATACACGTGATCATGTCCTTGAGCAACCAACCTAGCTTTCTGCCGCTCAATCTTTCCATTTGCATCCCTTTTTACCTTGAGCACCCATTTCGTTCCAATTACCTTTTGATCAAGTGGACGATCGACTAGTGTGCATTGCATTTAATTCTTCATTTCCTCTGACACAGCGTCGTACCACTCACATATATTCTCACCACTCATCGCCTCCTCTTAGTTTAATGGGTCATGATTTTCAGAAATGTCATTGGTCTGACTATGAACTGCATGACAGCATGAGCATGGCCTAGGAGCCTTTAGTGTCCTTTCAGACCTTCGCGGGACAACCGATTCACCTACATTTATTTATTAAAAATAGTCCAAAAACAGCACAAGGCCAATTACAAAAGACACACAACAAAGATTCAAATGAGGCACTGGCTCAGGCAGTCCAAATTCTGCAATAGACTCTACTTCTGACATTTCTTCAGAGGCTTGACCATCATCCTCTCCCTGGCTACTATCACTTTCTGATTGAAATGAGTTTTCCTCATCTCTTCCTTCCCCCCCCCCCCCCCTAAGTTGGTACATCACCTGAATAAGTGATCATTATTTCCCAGCTGCTTCATAATTTCACCCTTTGACCATTCACATGCCCTTGTGACCGCATGGCAGGAAAAACATTCTCTTCAAACTCCACATCCCGTGGTTCCACGACACACTCCATAACCCTCACCCTTCAAGTTTTCGAATTATATGGATAAACCCCAAAAACTCACCAACATTAGCTCGAGGAATGAATTTATTTTCACTCCTGCAATGCACAAGTGATTTGCAACCAAAATCTCTCATTCTTTGCATCTCATCAATGGGTAACTCCCTCCCTGTCCACAATTCATATGGCATTTTCCCACTAATGGCCTTAGAGGTACACTGATTTTTAATAAAATAAGCCGCAATAATTGCTTCAGCCCAAAATTTTAAGGGTAAGCCTGATTCTTTCAACATGCAAAGTTCTAAACAAAGCAATTGTTGCTTCAACCGCTCTGATGCACCATTTTCCTGGGGTTTGTAAGGCTGAGTTAGCCTTCTCTTTATTCCTTCCTTCCCAAGAAACACTTCAAACTCTCTATAAATATATTCACCACCATTGTCTGATTGGAAAGCCTTCAAGCTACAACTCAAATGTTTTTCAAAAACACCCTTGAACCTCTGAAAGCAACCAAACACTTCTAATTTAAGCTTGATAATATTTTCCGCAGAATATCTACTAAAACAATGAGTAAAAGTTACAAAATACCTTCCTCCTTCAATACTTTTTGGCTTAACTTCACAAATATCTGAAAATACCAAATCAAGAGGACGTATTATCCCTTTTAAAAAATGGCTTTCTTTTCATTTTGCCAATGGCACACACATCACAATTTTTATCGTCTCCTTTTGGAATAATGAGAGAATCCGGCAATGACTCGGAATGCCCAAACCTCTTATGCCAAGTTTCACGGCACACAGCTACTCTGGATCGGGCTGCAACCACCTCTTCCTCTGCATTACCTTCACCATCATCTCTGGTACCATGCCATGAGCATTCATGCATGCCACGAATTGCATTCCCTTTCAAGAACTCATCACCATTATGCATGACATTTAGACAACCCTTTTCGACTACCACCTTACAGCCTTCCACGTCAAACTGCCTCAACGACATCAAATTGTCCCGCAAATCGGGAACGTACAAAACCATTTCTAATTTTATAAACCACCCTCCATTTCAATTAAGTAACTTCAATTCAACACTCCCCTTTCCACAAATCCTACCACATGCCCATGTGCCACGTAAACCACTCCCCTGGTATTGCCATCAAAATTGGTCATAATTTCCCTGTGGGGGGTCATATGCTTATGGACAATATAGTTGCTAGTTTGCATGTTAGTAGTGCATGCCTGGTGATCTTCACCCCCTGCCACACACCCTCGCGGTGGCTTGCAGAGTATCGTATAGATGTAGATGTAGATGCTCACTCGCACCAGAATCTACAAACCACTTCATCACTGCCTTACCACTTCCTGCCACCATCAAGGCTTTCACTTTCACCAAACTATTTTTAATTAGCTCCACTCCATCATCTTCTTTCTCCTCCACAGATGCTCTAGCCTCCCTAATCCTTGGATTGGCCTTTGAACTGCTCGATCCACTCTTCTGTACCTTAGGGCAGCAACTGGTAATGTGCCCGACTTCCCTACAAACGAAACATACCACAGTCCCTTTGCTTTTGCCTTCAAGCACACGAGTGCAAATGAGGCAAATTGCAGGAGCAAATCTCGAGACATGCCCTGGTTGCTTGCAAGTGAAACCGATTCCGCCCGGGAACACGACGCACCCTTTGGCGTCTCTCTCCTTTGCCCTTTCAAAGCCTCTGGGTACGTATCATCGCACCGATCTTCCCGTTTCAGCCTCTTCTCCTCCGTTACCATCTTAGATATGACTTCTTCGAACGACAGCACAGCATGGTTAGTGGTGACTGATCGCACGAATATAAATCATATTTATCCCTTAAGGAGACCCCTTAGAAGAAAAAAGGCCAATGCGTGATCATTGAAAATCTCACCTGCCTTTCCCACCTTGCTACTAAGTCCATCACTCTAGCCTCATTGTCATAACATCCCCTTTACTTATGGTCGTCAACTCTTCTAGAAACTCGATCTGGATGTATACATCGAATCTTTCAAGCATATACTGCAAAATGTTCCAGGCCTTCTCTGCCGTTACACACTCCCAGATACAGTCCATTTATCTGTCACTCACCGAGAGAAGAATATGTGCCAGAGCTGAGTGATTCTTCTTTATTTGGGGACAGTTATAGTCCCTGTTCGAATCCTCGACGGAGAATCCTGGGTCGACCGCATCCCAATTGTGCATCAGATATACTTTCCTCTTAACCGACCACGCGAAGTAGTTTTCGTCCGTCAGCATGATGCTTTTATCCAAGGACATACTTTCCTCCGTCGTAACTCTCTTCAGAAAGATCGTTTCACTCCAAAAATTAACGAAAAATTACTCGAACGTCAACCGGCATGCACTCCAACCAATGTGCTCAAACGGGAAATTACATAACTCGCGACTGCAACCAAAAAAACATGAAGACTTTCAGCAATTAATGCCCTCCAGGCGACCTTTACCAGTTTTAGGCATATCTGGGCCCATAACCTGTCGGAATCCACTCTATAAAACAAAAAATCCGGATACAGGTTGCAGGGTAAACTTTAAAAGAACAACAGCATTTTAAGCCATTTCCGGTTATGCCGAAAAAACAAACGAACAAATTTATTCAAAAAAAAAAAACAAAACAAAATGAAAACAAGAAACTAAAAATGAAACAAACAAAAATAATTGAGATCGTATATCCAACACTTCTAGGTTCAACCTTATCTCGTGCGCTCTCAGTCAAAATTCGGCCCTGGGAGCTCCCTCTAACCCCAGCTCACTATGACCCTCCCCCACCAGTTCCAACCGCAGCCCGCCTCGCCTTGCCGATGACCCGCCGTCGACGACCGCTGCTCACCACGCCCTGCATCTCCTGCTCAACTTGCAGAGCAACTCTGCTCAATTCAGGACGTCTCCGCCTATTTGTGTTTTGTTTTATATTCCCTGTGACTCTCTTATTGTTCTTAAATGTGGGAATTGTGAAACAAAAGTTACAGTCCACTTAATCTCATTCATTTACCCCACAGTTACTCTTCTAACGAGTCCAATTTACTCATAAATCAAAAATTAAAATAAGCAGAAGGTGACACCCAGCGAGCAAGCTGCGTTAGGAATATCTACGTCATCCACCTCCCCTCCTTGACTGTTTTGAGGGAAAGGGAGGGGGAGTTGAGGGGAAGGGCGGAAGGTCTGCTCGCACGGAACCTGTCGCATCCTGTCAATAATCCACAACACCTGAACGAAAAAAATATTTACGCAATACGAAATTTATTGCGCAAAACGAACAAAAGGATGGGGCGGCCAGGGGAAGCCCTCTTTCACCGGTCGTGGCCAACCTATTCATGAAAACTTGGAGGAAGATGCCTTAGCCTCCAGCAATTTAAGACCGACATGCTAGATAAGATACGTAGAGGACACGTTTGTCGGGAGAGACACCCTGGACGATCTCACCTAAATAGCCTTGCACCCGGCCATACAATTTACCATGGGAACGGATATCAACGGAGCGCTAGCCTTCCTGGACGTTCTGGTGCAGAGGGACACCAACGGGTCCCTCCGACATTCAGTCTACCTCAAAGCAACCCACACTGACCGTTACCTACACGCTGATTCCCACCACCACCCTCAGCAGAAAGCGGCGCTCATCAAAACATTGCTGCACAGAGCCAGATCGGTGTCCGATGACCTCTCCCTGAGGACCGAAGAAGACCACGTGAGGGCAGCGCTTCGACAGAACGGCTATTCTGAATCCTTCATCCGCCGCCATTCCTAGGACGACGCCCATCACAGGGCACTTCGGGAAGGGAGCACAGTCGCCTACGTGAAGCAAGTGCTTCATGGCGACTAAACTTCTTTAAAGTCATTTGTGAATACTGTAAGCCCTCACACAGCGTGAGGTTAGGTTCCTTGAAACCGTCACGCCTTGTAAAATCGCGCAACGTGAAACAAAAAGAACACGGGAAACACCGAATTATCAGCACCTAATGAATGGCAATACTGAGTTTCATTACTTATTCTCAACATCTAATGAATGATTCAGCCCGAGAGTCTGTAATTCCTCAGGAACACTGCACCTCGGTCAATAAATTAGTAACTGTACATCGTCTAGAAGATATTTGTCTTATTTCATGTTAAGGCGTCCAATATAATAAAATTACCTTTTTCAAAAAAGAAGTTTGTTATTCGGTAAGTAAGATTAGCGTTGTAGATCATATTAATATTCCAGGTCGTACACAAGATTAAGTGAAATGGCTTCAACAAGCTATTTGAAGAAAAACTTAAGCACAATAATTTGTGTCTCTTTGATGGGACCACGGATAATGCAGCCTTTCCCATCTTCATTCCTCGTATTGGTTGAAGGAAAAAGGAAATCCGCGATATTTTGGCTTCCAACAGACGTGGCGTGTAAGGTCCAGAGATTGAAAACGCTCATCACAAAATAAGGTCAAGGCAGCTTCATCGGTGGACGCGCATCATGAGAATCGGATACCAAATTTTCATGGATCATAACAATAATATTGCTTACCTTTTTGTAATGTAGAAACTAATGCCATTTATTCCGACAGCCAATGAACCTTCGCAAAGCTTGAATTCCCACTGAGTTCAGCGTTAGTAATCCGAATTTTTCAAGTCAACCTCGGTAGAGGAATATCCGTTTGAAAATTCTCCGCAGAGGAAAACATGCCTTTAGAAACGTAACCGCGAGGAACTACGTAATGCAGCTCTGTTTTGCCTCGCTCTTCATGCTTTTCTATAGCTCACGGTAATGTAATAAAGATTCCTGAAATTCAAGCTTCTCGCTATATGTACACGGATCGACTCGAAATAATTTTTTTGAACTCCGTCAATTGCGTTAAATGTGTCCTCGAGAGATTTCACGGTCAATTTAAGACACTCATTTTCATCTGACTTCACTAACATCAGTCTATATTATTGTTGGCCGGAATCAGTTCCACTTCCAATTCCAATTGTTCAACTGAAACTATTGTCTCACAGAAATAGTTGAAGCTTCCGCCAACTCTTTGTGATGTGGTTCTAAAATTTCTTCCAATTATTTCTTCTGTATGCCAATAAATCCTTGTCCTCCAATAGCTATTGCCAGGCCTACAATTCCACTAATTTCCTCTTCAAATAATGAAAACCCGAGGAAATTACTCACCACTTTTGCACAAAGGCATTTCCACGATATAGATTCAATCGCGATTTCCAGGTTTGCTTCGTTCAAGATATCTGAATCCGCATCTTACCGCAAATAACGATCGCGTCTTATGAAATCAGTTACATTAATATGACCCCGTCTTAAAGAAATCGCCTCTGGTGAAACCTCGCTACCTGAGGGTTTACTGCACATCAACATTCACACCATAACAAGTGCTTCTAAGGGTCGAGCGAATAACTCTGCCGATGGATACCACAAACTAGACAAAGAAAATATTGAATCTTTTAAAGCCTAATTCCGACCGCGGTTGATCACTCTTAATTAGCTCAAATATGTTCAGGACGATTACAGCTTGCGCCTCTCATTAAACTGGACAGTTGTTGAACATCCCATCTACCGATCCAGGGCAATAAGGGTGGTCCTGCACTGGAATCGACGTTTGATCTGATATTCCGTAGACAACCCTTCGAAGAGGACTCCTCGCTCGCGAAAGACTGGAATCGGAGCATAAGAGTTCCGTCAACGGTCGATTCGAGCGACACTCGAGTGGTTCCGCGGCGGGAACCCCGGCACCTGACAAGGTCCCCGCACCATGGTGCGTGGTGACTGAACTCACCCAAGGTGGTGCTCCTTGGCGGCGCGCAGTCTGGGCGTCCCCCTCGGCGTCGCGATGTGCGCCAGGTGGTGGTGCAGCGGGGTGTGGTGCAGGGCCTGCGGGATGCTGGAGTGGTGCAGGAGCATGGGCGGCGGGGGCGAGGCCCTCTTGGGGGCCCAGGGCCAGTCCAGGAAGCCCTTGGGCGCCGAGTCCTCCTCCTCCTCGTCCTCGGCGCCCTCGACGGCCGGCGTCGCCGTCGCCTGGTACGGGTAGTAGCACGGCCGCACCTCCGTGCCGCCCCGCACCGTCCGCAGGACGACGCGCCCGGAGCCGTAGCGGGCCGCCGCTTCCGGCGCGGACGCGGCCGACGTGCAGCAAGCGAACATGTGGCTGCGGAAGAAACCACGGCATTCGGACATCACCACTCAACGCAACAGATCCCTTCAATCCCTCTTCAAGAAATCACTCTGGCAGCACCCAAATGTCAGGATACAAGGCAAGGGGCTGCCTTCGACTCCGGCGCCCACAGAATGTTTAGAATTTATAAACTAATATATCCAAATTGAATCCCCCCCCTCGATAGTGATTTGACAGTATGTACTTTGATTGGAATTTGTTTGATCTGTTTCAGAAGGAAGCAACGAGAGGTCATACCTGGATGTTTCGAACTGGTACTGCGGCCTCCGCATGACGAGCAGCCTCGGCAAGATGTGGATGAAGACCCGCTTCACCCAAGGCGCCATTTTGTGCGTCTGCGGAGACCGGAAGTGGACGTTGAGCACCACCACGGTGACGCAAATGCTGCAGCCAATGAGAGAGAGGAGGGATGGATGAGTGAGACTGGACTCAACGAATGCTCTTCCCCGACTGCATTATTGCCATTACGCCTTTCTCCTGACGTCGCGACCGGAGCGAAGGGCTCTTCTGGATTTAAGACGGAGCGCTTTCATTCGCCAAGGGAGTGACCCGCGCTCAAGGGAACTCCCCGCATCGGCTGGGAACACACACGTGTCTGCGCGTCATGCCAAGTGATCTCCATCAGTGCTCCCGACGCCATAGACTCACCGTTATTTCTGAGAGCACTCATTTGATGGACGCATCTCTATAGAGCAACCGCTTCAACTGATACATAACCCCTCAACACACCAACGAATCCTCTTTTCCGAAAATCCTACCAACTGCGACTCACTCTGAGGGGGTGTTGGAAGGGCACGGAAATGGAGTACTGGGCCCTGGACCCACCCCTTCACGTCTCCTTTTACACTCATCAGTCCCCCGAGGAGGTTTCTCGAAAAACTCTCTAGTTCTGTGTCAAATTCAAAGCAACATGATTACCCAACTCCAAATTCCAGATTCACTGGATCTTTCGTGCCTTTGGGTCGAGTCCTATGCGCACACACTAACTGTTTGATAATTAATTGCGGCGTATCAAGGAAATCACGATTCTTTATTTTTTGTATTGCAGTGGCAAATTAACATGCTTTCAGGTGCAAATACTAATAGGAGATAAATGAAAAGTTTCCAAATATGTAACTTAAACTTGTATTCTCATCAATTACATGGAATTCTAAATATTCGATATGATAATAGTTCACATTAGATACTTGAATTTTAATATTTTAAGGTTAATCCTTCTCCTGAATGTAAAACCAATCAAAATCAAAAGAAATTGACTCGTATATATGGGAAATGGGAAACGAAAAAGGATCAAACAAATTGCTTACTTTTTAGTATAAGACAATGTATTCGCGATATTGTCATGTCTTTCAAATTTTCCCATAAAGTTGCTTATTTACTTGGTTAACAGATTACCGACGACTTTCTAGCCATTAGAACCAAGGCCAAGGATGAGACACGAGTCTCCCTCAATCCGAGGCACCATGGTCATCTCAACAGCTGCCTTGATTCGGGAGGTCTCCGAGGATGATCTGGTGTCGCCCAGGGGCGCGAGGGGGGAGGGGGGGGGCAGTGGAACGGGCACAGCGGCGCTCAGTCGAACGCCTTCGCGACTCTGTTCTTCTCTGGCCCATCTTCTCGGGGGCAAGCCTCTTGGCGCCAGGCCTTGCAATGACAAGTCACGTGTTGAAGAGTTCAAAGCATCTTGGATTCCGCTCCCCTTCGGGAGCGTCCTCGCTCCAAACCATTTACGCTCGAAATAAAGCTACAGACCCTAGAATTAGTGATCATAAAAGAGATCATGCGAAATTCATCCTAGGCGTGGTAAGACGTTAATTCAAAAAATGACTGTTTACTTGTCTGGAAGGGCAAATAACGAAGGTATGAAAGAGGAATTAAAGGAATCATTTTGTGTTTAGTGAACAAAGAAAAAGATTAGATACAGAAGATTTGTGGAGATCATTTATTGAGGTCATCCACAAAATAGATAACGCATTACATACCAAGTAAATTGAGAAATATACTGAGCCAAGGTACGACGCCACCATAGCAACCAGTAGCTGGTGGCCCGACAAAAACGCTGACGCCCTTCAGGGTCGCCTGGACTTAATTGAAGACTGGCTGGACTCTTGACGACTTACAATGAACTCAGGCAAATGTGCCAAGCTTTGCTTAACGTTGAAAAAAATCAAACGTGACAATTTTCCTCTGACATTATATAATTAATTCATCCCACAAAAGACGACTGCCACCTTCCTAGGTGTGACACTTGTCGAAAACTTACGTACTCAGCCCGTATTGACAGCCTCCTCACCAAAATTAGCAATACCAAAAATGCCTTCTATCCTCTCCTTTGTTATAACAGTCCTACCTCACTAACCAATAAACTCCATATCCTCTTTGCAATCATTCTTCCTCAAACCCTATACGCATCTCCCATCTGGAGCCTCACCAACATAACTAATAGAACCAAAATCCAACGCTGCCTCAACAAAATTATTAGAAGAATTGCCAGAGCCCCTTGGTACATCCCCAAAGCGAATATCCATCAGGAACTAAAGATCCCGCCCCTTCACAACCTCATAGACCGGAACCTCCTCAATTACTTCACTACCATAAGATATTCCAATTGATCTCCTCTCTATGGTCCGCTAACCTACCCACGGGTACATTCAAACACCCCAAAGACCTAAACCTCGGTCAACGTCAAACCAAAAATCAAAATCCTCAAACTTCCTAACAATCAATCCCACAACAAAAACCGTCCTTTCAAGCCGTTCCCTTCCCATACCCCGGTAGACACCACCACAAGAACCAATACAACCACCGAACAAGAAGAATCGTCTCAACGGACCCAAGATCTGAAAAACCCAGCAGCTCCAAACCGTCTCTCAGCTCCTTTACCAATCTTACCCACAATTCCACACCCTGGCTGCGGCAGAGGCTCACCCAAGTTACAAATGCTCCTTCCCCCTTTCTTTGATTAAAATGCCTTCACAAGACTCCTTCCTAAAAATAAATCCTACCAAAATTATCCCCCTATCCTCGGATCAAACAAAGTAGTCATCCCTCCCCAAACAAAATAACCTTCCTGCCTAAAATTAAGCACCAATGTACTACGTAAATTCTCCTACCTTCAAACTTTAAACAAAAAAACCCTTCTCATCCCTAATAAATCGACAAAATCTCTACCAGAATATATACTACAAACAACATACAACCACGAACTGAGAGGTTGAAAATCCGGAAAGGTGTTATAGGTCTACTAACTGAAGTCTGGAGTCTGTAGTCTGGACCTCGCCAAGGTGGTGTAACACGGAGGTTGGGAAATCATGGAAGTGGCCAACGGTATGCCTCGCTAGGATAAAGAATACAGGACAGGGCCTGTCGGTAGAGGACAGAAGTGAGTTAGTTCTAAACTTGAACGATTTGGGTACCGTAGTTAATAGTAAGCTTAGACGTTTTGCAGACGATGCTGTAGTGCACAGCGGTATATCAACCGAAGAAGAAAAGAAAATTGGAAATCACTTAGCAAGGATTTAGATGCAATGCAAGAGTGGTAAGACAAATGGAAGTTATAACTTAATCTTAAAATGTGTGTAGGTATTAAGTTTGGAAGAGGAATAATTCGATAGAGCGATCCTATACAATTAGTAACATGGCAATCGAAAGCGTTGAAACTATTAGGTGTAACAATCACTAACTCTTGGGGAAGACACATCCGGGAAATATGCGGCCCAGCTAAGAAAAAGGTGGTATTTATGAAAAGAGTACCGGGATCGGAAGTATTGGGAAATGTGACGAGAAGACAAAAGAGCGAAGTTACTTTTCACTAGTTAGTCCCCACCTATAATATGCAGCCTGTGCATGGGATCCGAATGAATTAAGTTTGATCAGAGAACTAGACAGTGTGCAGCATTGATCAGCTAGGTCTGTTGAAAGGTGTTACGATAGGATTAGTAGTGAATCAGAATTAATAGAAGAATAATTTGGTTGGGAATCATTATCAGATCGTGGATTAAATGAGAGATGAAATCTGTAACAGAAATTTGAAACCGATAGCATTACAAAAGATGTTACATATATATTAAAAACCCCTGCGTATTATTCTAGAACAGACCAGATGAATAATACTCGAGAGATAAATTCTCGTACTGATGGGTTCAAAATGTCATTTTTCCCCCGTACTACAAGAGAACACATTAGGTAGCATAGCAAAGGGATAGGTAGATGAAATATTGTTGGAGTAGTCTGTAGTGCGTGTATTATCATTACTAACCTTTGCATGGTAGAATAGGATATGAAGGTAGGTATATACATGTAGGTAAATATAGATGGTAGGCAAATACAGATAAAAATATTTAGATAAATGTCATTATAACCAATAATCCCTTAATTACCATATAGATTCTAACCATCTAGGTGCATGTGACCCCATTGCTTAACATATTAACTTGAAGTATCCTAATAACATGTTAATAGGGTATGTTTGATGATCACCCCCTGATACACATTCTTGCAGTGGCTTGCAGGGTATTGCGTGGATTTAGGTGAACCATCGAGGGCGATTGTAGTGCATTGCGCCGAGTGGGGCATTGCAGACTGTATCAGTGTTTATTCAGGTTAGGCAACCGACAGGTAAGATTTTTCTTTCATTTACGGGGTGTTATGGGTAGCAGCTTTAGCCGGGAACAGAGGAAGGTCAGAGAAAATGGTCCCTTATGATGGACGGAGTACTGAACTCGAAGGGCACTGCACACAAGTGAGGACTTTTATACCGATGAAACATTTTGGCCACCGTCGGGATTTGAGCTCGGGCACAATTATGGGAATCCATGACTCTAGTCACCTCACCCGCCAATGCAAGTAGTCTGTTATCCATCGAAAGCTCATTTAGAATCCATTTGAAGCAAGGGAGTGTTCTGAGGTAATATCCCTACTCCTTTAATTGCAGTTTCCAAACAGCGCTTCATTACTTATTTCTTATCATCAGCCGATGCCTTGGCTCTCTTCATATCGCCGTCCTTACCGAACCTCACTTCCTCCCAGAGATAAATTGTCTTCAATCACGGCTTCAGTGCCACTATCACACATTCTGTCGCCTCTTTATTGCCACCAACACCGAACTGTGCATCAATTTCCTTACCTTTCTTTAAGGCATTCACTAACTTTTTCGAAAGATTATTATTCCAGACCCTCGTCAACTGTTCCCTCCAACTTTTCTAATGAAATCCTTACCCTCTCGTTTATACTAATACACCCATCTTGGTGCAGTATGCTATTCAAGTAATGAATATTTTTAATCCGGTCTAGTTGTTGTCGCAATACTTTTACGCTCTTATTTTTATTCGAGGTCTCACACTTTTATGTGCATTGTGATTAATTCTCAACCCATCATTCGCAATCCGGATTGCTGGACTGCTTGCATTAAAACACTTAGTCATCTGCTTACTTTATCGGTAACTACTACCCATCCCGTTGTTATTTTCCAGTATCAAGCGCCTGCTTGGCATTGTCTATTCTTATACGATCACATCTAATTCAGCGTCTAATCGTGGTGTAGCAAGATTTTCCATCCGTAGTCCTGGCTTGCACACTATTTTCTACCTTGAGCATATTTTCAATGAGTTACCTATATCTCCAGTCCATTCCAGCATTTGTAATTGTTTGACTTAGCTTTCCTCTGTCAAATCTATCAAAAGCATTCTGCTATCAATTACACACACGAAAACATCCTGATTGTATTTGGAATTTCTTTGCGATTCTGTTGTAGCTCCAAATGAAAGGAGTACGAACCAGCCGAGAACATTTTGGCGAAGTTACCCGCTAATAGTCACACCATCAGATTATCGACAGAGAAAACATTCAGGTCAAGGTGAATAATTTTTTATCAGTGGAAATTCTTCTCGATAATTTTGTCGTAGCCAGGGATATTCATCGTCAACATCGGTCAACGATCCTAGGATTGAATTGACTTAGCCCTCCACTCAATTCTTCTATCGGCCAACATATTATTAACGTAATCACTCTCTGTCACATCCTTCACGAATTTAGGGATGTTTTCATGTTTATCAGCTTGATTTCCCGCAAACGCTATCTCAAAACTATGTAATAATATTCCTCCTCTCTCGTTACTATCTTTTATTCTTCTATTTATCATCCCTCCTTAGATCAAATACATTATCTTTACCAAACCGTGCAGGTACATTATCTTCAGTCCATGTCCAATTAACCTCACTTAAAACACTATCAACTAACTTTTTATTTTGTGCAGTTACTGCACGAAAGCATGCGTTACGTTTGTTAAATTTACAATAAGGAGGAGATAGAGGAGAAGTGATATCGTCTCTGCAGTTATTACTGTACTATCAGATGATAGGTGTTTATGTATTTAATGGCATTTTACTAACGTCAGCAACGACGAAAGCGCTATCCGCTTCCCGGCCCCTGGATGCTCGCTGGAGACCGTGCTCATTCATCCCCCGCGCTCCTGGTGCTGGCTAGAGAGGGGAGAAGGGGTGCATTTTCAGGGACGTCAGTGGGAGCGGACAAGCGAGTGGAGAGTGAGCGCCAGTCAGGGGAAGGGCCTCTGGTTGGCAGTGACGAGGGCAACAGGGGTATCATGCATTGCCAGGGACAGGGAGTGCTATTCGACTCTCGGCGAATTTCCAGTGGAAGGGTTGAGCACAAAGCAGCCGGCGGACGGGTAATGGAGGCCCTGTGGTAACGGGCATTTGCCCTGCTCGATTGGGGCCTCTCACCTCCTCGAAGACATGCGTCACTTGACAGTGGTTGGCACGATCAGTGGAAGACTGGACCTCACCTGATTGAGACGAGGATCATGGCGAAGATGAGGTACTTCCCGAGGAGCGGCACGACCAAGGAAGTGGGAGGAATGATCTCGACCACGAGGAGGAAGAACACGTGGAGACTGATGAGGATGGAGATGGAGAGCGTCACCTGCAGAGAGAGGGAAGAGACACGAGCGTGAGGGAACTGTCCTTGGATGGACCCGGACTCCATGGAGGATGCATTTCATCACCACGACATATTTAATCAGTCGCGAAAACTTCCGAAAATTATAGGATGAAAAGTTATTAATCCTCAACCGGTAAACTTAATACATTATTTTTAAAAACGAAGCATGGAATAAACTAAACATTGAAGACGTGGTGAGGTTTTGGTATTGGGCGGTTTAAAAAAATAGGATAGCTATTCATATGATGTAGATAATCTGAAATACCCTTTTTCGAGTTTCTTTTCCGATCTGTTGTGTCCCTCCGTCAATGTTGTTAGACCTCTCCCGGGATAGGCTCAACATTTGTCAATAGCGAGTCGTTTCACAGCTTTCAATACCGGACTTCGAGGAACATGTTGTAACCATGGAAATTCATGAATATTATTTCCTCCACAGGATATCACTGAAATAATTTAAACAGCCATTATTACACTCGATAAGTAACCAGTTGGCGAGTAATCGACAATGAAACGTGGACGAAATCCGTATAGCACCGTTGGTGAGGGCCAATGATGCCCTCGAGGACACGGGGATTGCCTAGGGGCCATCAATAATTTACGTAACGTTGATTCACCACTTAGCCCCCTTCTTCCCTACACTGTAACGTTCCATGACATTTTCTATCACCTCCCCTTGAATTACGTGACACTGACAATACATCCACTCTCCTCATGTGAATGACGAAACAAATATTCTTTATGAAGGCATCGTTTATCTTCTATACCACTATTATTTAAATAATTATTGTTTATCGTACATCTCCATTATTATTTTAAGAAATGATTAATATTCGTGTATCTTGCTCTCAACGCAATGGGAAGATACACTCTACTTCACCACGTGCTGATCAAGCAGCGTAACAGCATCAACTGTGTTTTCAACTCTGTACCCGCACTAATAGGCGCTTCAGACCGGGAGGAGAGGTTCAAGGATGGGATTGGAGATGAAAGGAGGAAGGGTGGAGAGAAACCCGGCGTCGGCATTAGCCTGCTCTTGGCTTGGATAACGAAAAGGCGCCAAGGAGTCTAACGTCCTATCCGACGGACGGAGTACTTTACTCGAATGTTCCCCACAACACACTCAAAACGACCAGTTAACAAAATCTTCCACTACCCCGGGAATTGAACCCGAGCCCTCTCGGCCAGTACTGTACACCAACACGGCCCCACGTACGTTCTGAATATCTAGTGGTACCAAACAGTTCCACAGGGTTGGAAACAAGCGTTAATGCGCAATTTAAGGACACGGCTGTTGCGCATCCTGTGTGCACATGCAACACAGCATGCGACTTCGGCACCGCGTGATGCAGACGCCCAAGGATGCGGAAGTGATTGATGATATCTGGCTCACCTTCTCCCCGCTGTCCGACGGCAGGTAGAAGGTGAGCACGGTGAGGAAGGAGATGCCCATGCACGGGATGATGATGTTCACGGTGTAGAACAGCGTCTTCCGCCGCATCGTGATGTTGAACGTGATGTCGAGGTACGGCTCATCGCAGCACGTGTAGAACTTCTCATTCCTGGAGGGCGAGAAGGGTTGCGCTTGAACGCAGTCATTTGCTTGAGGCAATCGGGGGGGCGAAGAGATTTCGGTCCAAAGGGTGGCTCTTTGCGTCAATTGGAACCGGGGGGGGGGGGGAGTTTTCATTTATTGCATTTGGAAGAATATGTGAATGTCAAAACCATGCCCCCTGCCACACACCTTTACGGTGGCTTGCAGGGTATTGTGTAGATGTATGCAGGGTTGAAAAACGAGCAGAGTGGGGGGAGAGATTGTGCAGCGGAATCACTAAAGTTCAATATCCTCGAACATCACCCTTGAATACAACCGATAGAAATATGATCATCGCTGCTTGAATACTCACTTATCTCGGGAAAATTTTCCATTGATTTCCATTTGAAACACTGCAGTGATTCCAAAAAAATTTACATCTCTAAATTGAGATTCATAAAGTGACATGAAGTGTGTGCAATGGATGCCTTTCCAGTTGTGTAGAGCGCACTTTGGACATTCGGAGGGTGTCTGGACATACGGATAGTGTGTATCTAAAAAGAGGAAGGCTAGCTTACTGTTTTTAGATACAGGCCAAGTATCGATTTTTGTTCACCTTTACGAAACGGAATGGACGCTTTCTAATTGAGAACGAAGGCAAAGGTAACCTTTTCTACGTCTGATCCCGATTTCGTAAAAAACCTATATTAGGTGGAGGAAGCTAAGACTGAATTCATCACCTGCTAGGCCATAGTCAGTTCTTGCCCCGTCTTAAGAGTTGGGTCATTCCATTTTAAGTCGACAAATGGTCGTTTCTCAGATTTAAACGAAATTCGGCTCGTCGGTAGTGCCTACCCTTGTGACCCATAATCCGTTGACTCAATTCACAGAAAAAAATTTCCCCTGAGTTATAGGCAAATGTACATAACTCGGACGCTTGAAAAACGTCAATTTATGCTAAATTTGTACGAGCTCCAACAAACCTATTTTACTTACAATTAGCACAAATATAAAATAGGTATCAATGGAAAGGAAGAATACACCATACTATTGATCTTGAACGTCGACTTTGTGCAAGTTTTAATGCTTCTTCAACTGCTCTAAGTCAAAGTTCAAAATGTCATTTTTTTGTAACTTTGGGCAATATATAAACCCAGATGGACTTGAAGTAACAGGCTAATTTTTCTCGTGTTAATACTTACGTGTGTGTAATGCATGATTAAAGAGTAAAATGTAGATTTTAACCTACCTCCTCGGAGGAAATATCCCAAGAATCTTAGAAATTTGGCAAAAAATGGTTTTTCGGAGTTAAAAAAAATCCATGTGGCACAGGTTTTAAAAATCAGGTGAGTACTGATTTAGCAAGTTCTAAAGGTTTTCTTTCAAGGAAATGAAGAATTGAGTTCTGTTTTTCAGGGGTTGGATAGATATAGGGTTTGGAATTTGTGTAAAATACAACGTTCGAGAGCCACAAGCGATGGCCCTGAATAATGCAGGTATTCCATGAACAATGATGTAATCAAGTTAAGAATGGTATGAAAACGAGCAGAGAACGTTTATAGGGTCACTGATGCCTTGTAGAAGAGGTGGAATGGAATGTGTGGTGGTACAATGTTGGCGAGGTGGAAATAAATGGGGGCCATTGCATGAGCTCGTCAACTGACCTAAGTCCTCGATGATTATGGATTATCAATGGAGTGGACCTGCTATACATGCCTGAGGGAAACCAGGTTTGTTGTATTAAATTGTATCATGGTGCATGAATTCACATCACCTTTATCGTACCCAACTAATGGAATGTCCTCTTTTGTGGAATGGGACATGCCAGTGCATGTCTGGAGTGGAGGAAGATCTTTGTTTCTTCAATATTAGGAATTCCTTTGAGGTGGCTCAAGAGCTATATTTCTTTACGATCTCAGTGAGCCTAGGTAGAAAAGAGCCATTGTGAATAAAAACTTATTGAAACTGACCTCTAGGGAAATAACTTAGGGCTCACAGTGGGGAACCATCTGTGAGAATATACAGGAAGATTTAGATTTCTTAAGTAAATGGTTATCATATATTGGAAAAAATATATGGAAAGGATAAGTTGACTCTTGACTGGAGACAGGCGAGAAACAGATTGTTTACAATCTTGGTAATCGTCCTGATCCAGATGATTTAAAATTGTCTACCATCACATAAGTTGTAAAAATATTTCATGTTGTTGCATGCAAATTAGTAGAGTTAGCAATTTAAAATATTTAGGAGTCATTCTTGACCAGTTGCTGAAATGGTACCATCAAATTACTTCTGTTTCCACAGGCTTGAGAAATTGCCTATCTAAATTGTACTTTACTCGAAACAAATGTACACTAGCTTTCAAGACAGTTATTTACAATGCTCTGGTACATACAATGAAAGTTAAATTATGAATTAGAGTTGTCGGTGCGGCACATACAACAACAAATTAAAGCCTGCTGTAATCCTTGAAAAAGAATTATTAGAAGTATGACATTTAAAACAGGTGTAAGCATTCGTACCCCTTGTTCTTAAGTCTAAGATTACTTTCATTACAGCATCATTATGCATTTAAGGTTATGAAATTATTTTATGAGTGATAATATTCCGACTATATCAGGCAGCATGCATAAATTTAATTTGAGAAAGGGAAATGTCCCATTAATTAAGCCAACTTCATCAGATTTTTTTTCTCCTTGTAAATAAATTAATCGTTATTCTGTATAAAAGTGATCAAGGATGTAAAAGAGAAGAAATACGTAAATATGAAGAGAATAGCCGATAAAAGAACTCAGTGGAGAGCTGCGTCAAATAAATCTGAGGATTGATGACAAATGATGAAGATTCTGTACTTATATTATTAATAATTCAGATGTTAATGCCATTTTTTGTTTGTTGTTAACTAATTTCAATTTTGTACGAAAAACAATTGAATGCGAGGGCAATGCATATGCAATCATGAAGGTTGCTTCAGCACACTTTTGGGGCAACCCAGCGTTCTTATTCTCTTACTTTAACTAATTCAGTCTTTTTTGTATTGTTTGTTGAAAGCAATAAATTTACTTTACTTTTCATCCAAAACGAATATAAACAATAAGTACATGGAAAGAGTAATATCATCAATTTTGGGGCTGAACTTGAAGAAGTCATTGAATAACAACTTAGAAAATTTCAAGAAATATATTGGCGGTGGTTTGGGCGTGTATTCGTGCACTGCCTGCATCACTTTTAAACAGCCCGTCAACCGATCCAACACAATTAAATCGAGCGATCTCTTCCCCAGAGGTCTCTGCCCCCGAAGCCGTGCCTCCCCCAACCGCGACATCCAAAGCCCATCGCCTCCTGTACACCAACCCACCCTCCAGCAATTGTACGCAAACCCTCTCAACATCATCAACCACGCCTCTCAATCATTTTCCCTTCCCGAGGCACAACACTTTTGCAGCCACGAGAAATGCCTCAACAACTGCTGCATCCACTTTGGCCTCGACACTCAAACTAATCACAGCTTACATTCGCCCACTTTCAACCCCACCGTGTCTCGACATCATTCTCCCCTCCGAAGCCTCTCCTCTCAATCCCACCCAGTTTATCCTCCTATAACCATTTCCCTTCTAAAGTTTAATTATTATCATGAAACACACGGGCTTTTGGCTCAAGTTACGAAGATTTGGTGAAACATCACGAAATTTAGAGAAATTTTGCAATTTTGAAAATCTACCCCCTTGAAGACCACAGAAATTTCCATGGCTCACATGTGGAATGCGTGGGAAAGGAAGGCCTATAAGAAGGCATCAACGGGAGCAAGTGAGACACACTTGACTGAGCCGGTCTAGCAGAAGAGTGCGATTGAGTGTGTATCCAAGGAGGAGGAGGAGGGAGCATCTCACCTGACGGCCGGCACCTCCAGGATGTCCCACTCCACGGACATGTAGAACTCGGAGAGGTCCACGCCCACCTCGACCACGTTCGAGCCAGTCTTCTCGTCCATGTGGCGCAGGTCCACCTTGGCGGATGCGGGTTCGAGAGAAGGGTTGAAGAGGGGGCAAGGGGGCGGGGCGGCCTCGCCCCCTCCCGCCCCTCGCAAGCACAATCACACACGCACACACACAGACACACACGAATGTGCAAAACACGGATTAGACGACAATGCATTGTGTGATCCCACAACAATATATTCACTGACTTGAACCTCTTACTTTCAACACACAGTCCTATTCACATTCAAAACACAGACCAACACATCTTTCTAATTAAACTTACAAATTATCATGACCTCCATTGCCAGGCAGTGAACCAACTACATTGCCGACTACGTGTGAATGCAACAGAGTGATATTTTCCATGTCAGTGAGACTTCCGAGTGAAGTTTAATTATTTGTGTGAGGCATAGACTCCCCTGCGCCCCGGAAACTTTCCCCAAGAGAGCAACTTCTAAAAATTAGATCATGTGGCTCAATAAATTACAGTTAAGTTTCATGTAATATAAAATAATTTTAGTCAACTTTATTTGTGAGTGTACCGAGACCCATGGAAATTAGAATTTACACGCTTGCCTCAGCGGTCAAAAAGAGGGACAGTTTGCTGATTGTCACGAAAGAGATTTTATGACATCATTATTTAACAGTAAAACCTGCGTTGAACTAAAGGGAATGCATATCCAGAAGCTGGAAAACTTTTTAAGGCGAAGAATGATGGCTTTGCAAGCTACCCTCCTAGTGATTAACGACGCAGCCTTAAGTCAGAGGGCCCCAGCCCCAATCGAATGGAAATTAAAGGCAAGACGCGGTCAATAGAGGGAGATTTCACCGTTACCTGGAAGGTGTTGGAATGTGTTGAGTATTAAGCCACTCAGTTAACTTTTGGAAGTTGCTTCCTCGCACTTAAGACCGAGACAGCAATTGGATGCCCGGCGAGTGCGATATCCATGGGGACCACGGAAAAGCACAGAATCGAAGATTGGGTGCATGAGAATCAAAGCAATCAGAAGAAGAGGAGAGAAGCGAGAGGTGACTGTATCTCAAATTTCACGTCGTGTGAATAAAAAAAGAGGTTAATTTGGAAAGAAGTGAGCATATTGAAAAATTCAAGGTAAAACATTTGTTAACTTTATAAATAAAAACATTCAGGATGTTAAAAAATAAATTGTTGGTTATAGAAATGAAATCTTGAAAAAAAACATGTAAGACGATATATCGTTGCCATAGCTTAAAATAGAACACAACAAAACGGGTTAAGCCTATCAGCTCATAAGTTTCAATAGTTATTATTATGAAGAAATATAGTGAAATTAAAGAGATAATTGCATTTGGAGGAACGAAAGTGAGAAAAAAACGTAACAAAAAGGAGAATTATTGGGATTAATAATAACCAGAAATGAAAAATGCCTGGAGTTTCAGTAGCCGTAGCAGTCCCAATAATGTCACTGGCATGGAATCATTGAAATGGGTCACAGTTATTTGCCTCTAATGATTCTTGTTAAATATTGATTTTTTGTACATTTTATTTGATTTTTATGTAAAAACCAGTTTTAGAGTAAAAATTTAAGCAGAAGTTAACGGTTATTATCCTAAGCACATCCTTGACTCTAGCCATCGCAAATGGGAACGGAGGGGTAAGCCGTTTTAATAGTTATGCACCTTTTAGTTATGCACCAGGAGAGGCCTTTAACGTTTTGAAGAGTTTTAATCGCGGATGCTGTTTTATGAGCTCCTTCGGGCACCTCTCTCCCCACCCTCGCAAACAAAAAGCGCTCCACAGTTATGGTTTTAAAGTCATGGCTTCGTTTTACTCCAGAGAGAGAGAGTTTAGTTCAGGCGTTCGTGAGAGCGGTCGCAACGGGCGAAGGAGTGATTGAGGTTCATCGTTGGCACCAGCTGTTCCACAACTGCACTTCCATTGGGTCTTGAACGCACTCATTATAGCGATAAATATATTCCAAAACTCATACAATAATGGCTTCTTAAATAACGAAGGAGATAAGTTAGATACACTGCGGATGCATTAGAGTGTGAGACTGACGCAGCCTTGGTGAAAAGTGAAAAGAGAGATTACAAGAAATTACTGAAAATACACTAAAAGTAAACTAAGTGAACGCATTGAAACGCAAAATTATACCCAATGCAAAAAGCGTGGATTGTGTAGAGGTCAAGGTAGCTGCATGAAGCGTAAATGGAAGAGCGCTTTCACCAAGTCACTTGCATTTAAGTCTACACATGGTTCCGTTGTGGGCTCCAACTCTACAGTGTATGCAGGCGTAGCTCGCGTGGGGACTACAGTGCACAACCCGACACAGTGGTGACGGGAATGTTATGAAAGAGCACCGCAGGTGAAACCCGCCGGTCGGAAAGAGAGAGAAGAAAAGAAACTACTTTCCTGCATTTTTAGAAGGCAATGAATCAGTTGCAAAACATCAGACAAATTTCATTGGAATAAGTTTTAATTGGTATTGATTCTGTTAAATCAATGTCAATAATGTTATTTCCTGCCTTATGAAGAGTAATTTTGGTGCAATTTGTCGAAGCAAGTACAACATCCGTCATCGTACACACTTGCTTAGTCATTATTTATAATAAAAGGTGACCGCGAAGTTGCTATGCATGAAACCCAGTGAGGATATTAGACAATTCATGTCCGAATAGTTAAAACTATATTAATAAGCATTTTTTAAAGTAAAAAACTTAGACGATGGATGATTGTGAAGTGCTTTCACATTCCGAGTGGTTATTCAAATTTAGATTTGAGAGGGAGCATTTGCGCTAGTGGCGCCTCGAGTAGCAAGGGAAGGAGACGTTTTCTTCGACGCCACCGACACCGTCCACTCCGGAATCATTCCAGGAAACAAAAGGGCAGCGCCTCCTAATGGAGGGTGTGATACAGGCGAAGAGTTCGGTAGGAGTGAATATAGTGAGGAGACCATCGCACACTTGTTGCTAAGATGCCTTTGAGCCTCCTGTGAAGGAATATTATTTATGTCATATTATTATAACTTGAGGAGTGACTTAACTATAGGTGGAGAGCGAATGTTTTAGACGAACATTTCACTCATTATTTTTTTTCAGTTTATGACACCTCACTGCTGTACCAGTTGAGCTGTACCAAGGGTAAATTGTTTGTCATTATTGCCTTATTTCAAGCTATTTTCATTCTTTCAAGAGGTCTGCTTCATATAGATTGTTTCGTCAGGACGGTTGGCTTCTGAGAGAATCTAGCGGCCGAAGGGTATAGCCACAATTACGTGCGTATTTTATTCAACTTCCCCATTTCCTGAATGTGCTAATGCATTTTCACGAATTACAGTCGCTGCCGTTATTCAAAAGCAACCAAATGCATAGAAATTCCTTATATGGGCTTTCCGCACATTTCATGGAGGTGAGCTCCTTTGAAGTATACTACTCCAAATCTTAGCCAGGCCTTGCCTTTATCGTGTCATAGTATTATTGAAACCAAATATTTGACTGAATGCTTGACACTGGCGTTCGTGTGGAAGTACCATGGGGACGAGGAGAGTGACAGAAAGTATAATGCGGTGAATTTAAGGAGACAAGTCAACTATTTCTACAAATTATTCAGAAAAATTATTAAAATGCATTGCATCACTTGATTTTTAAGCGGTTTAAAATTTGTTGAGCAGAAAATAAATTGATAGATTTTCTACCAAAGTAACAGGAGCTACCAATTCAAAGAAGAAGGAACTATTTTTACTCGAGATTTCATGCACTGTTTTCAATGCAATTTAAAGTGTCTGGAAAAAATTGAAAAGTTAAGTAATTAATCAATGGAGGGTATGGATACACTTCGAGCAGTGTAATGAGGATTCCTCGAAAATACGGATTCATTCGGTTAATGATTTGGGAAGTGCAAAGGGGTGTTAGGGCGCCTTGTACTTTAGTTACTGCAGGAGCTTTACTTAATTGCTAGGAGAATTCCATGAAGTTGACATGACACCGGACCTCCGAACTACTTTGAAATAAATATCATATTAGAATTGATTTTATGATGGGAACATCTCACACCTAATTCAGTAAGAATGCTAAAGGCTAAAGTTAGTCAAAATCTCAAGAGGCAATTTTTAAAAAGTTACACCGAGAAATTCCACAGAGTGG
The DNA here is from genome assembly GCA_933228895.1 of Platycnemis pennipes. Taxonomy (NCBI): domain Eukaryota; kingdom Metazoa; phylum Arthropoda; class Insecta; order Odonata; family Platycnemididae; genus Platycnemis; species Platycnemis pennipes. The sequence continues at coordinate 170,827,406 of OW121847.1, forward strand.
AACCGGAAATTATTCCTCAGGACAACGCTATTAAACGTCCTTTTGAAAATCTACTTCCTCTGGCCTGCTTAGTCTGTTCATACTGTCAGTACACTTACAGGGAAACCAGGAAAACTCAGCGGTTTCCACGTGTTGAGTGTCGGGAGGAAAGCAACTCCTCATTGCTGTGGAACTCATTTTGGATCATGCCAAATGGCATTGGCATCAAGGGCTGTCCAGTCAATTTGTCACCTCTATCTTTCTAGAGGTGGAAAAGTTGGCAAGATCATCGATCGACACTTTCCGTAAAACATTCAATTGCCCTGAAGGAAATAATGCCTGGCTTGAAATATGCGCGCAGGATAATGGGAGAACTACTGATGGTGTACGTGTGGACTCGACCAGCGATTACTGTATGCCTGAACAGTGTGCGTGTGTGTGAGAGATCGGAGTGCCGTGAACTGAGAATGATTCCGGAGGAAATTACCGTTTGAGTGGTGCCCGGTTTAGTATCTCCCTTTTAATTATTTAAAGCAGTTTACTCAAAATTGAAGCAACGATTGCTTGTGAAACGACATTTAAAATTTTATTGAAAGGGTGATGAAATTATGGATGCGAGTTAAAGCAATCCTTAATAAATACCGCATAATGGTGAAGGCAAAATATCGCATGCAACCCAATTTTTACACAAGTTAGAGATTAAGAATTAAAAACAAGATAGAGAAGAGTTAACATAGGATTAATGCAAAATATTGGGAGGCAATAACGATGATAGGTATTTCATGAAAGGGAGGAAGGTTACTGTACAAGTAGGTAATATACATTTCAATCCAAATGAAGACCTGAAATAAGACGTTACAAACCAAACGAATAAAAAATTACGAATATTGATGTAAAAGGTAATATTAAAAAAGATAACCCTACCTTACAAGGAAATGCATCAATATTTATAGCTAGACAAAATTGTTCAGAAAAATGCACAGAGGAGTAGATTAAGACTATTTACAGATGAATACATATTTTCTTGGAGTGGTCACATGCGAAGCAAATGCATATTATTGACGTTTACACTCAAGATGCTCTACATAAAGCAGCGAATGCACATGCAGTCACAGAATGCAGCACGCCAATGGTAACACCAAGCAACTACATCTACGAAGGCAAAGCATTCGTACTGAGACTGATTTTAGCTACGTAAGGGTACGGGGAAAGGGTTCCACGTGAACGGCGGGGGCCTTATTAAGCGGAGGCCCGAGTCGCCGATGGAGGCTCCTACTTGCAACCTTCCTCAGTTAGAGGAGGTGATTGAGGGCGGCCATTTGGACTGCGTTTCCCTGGCCAAGCGGCTAATTATCAGGCAATGAAACGACGGAGAGAATTTCTGGTTGCGCAGTTTGGGGAATTTATAAAATATTCACGAGGGATGGATTACCAGGGAATACTTTTAATAATCAATTTCAGCGGTCCATTCCGAAAATACAATTTGTTGAATGAGAAAATTCCCCAAATGATTATAGAAATATACAACGTGTATATATATTTTTAAGTTGAATTTCACAGGAAAACATATCAAGGACCCCGAGTTTTATTAGAAGGGACAGGAAAATAGAGGCTTGGTCACTCTCTAAAGGAATTCACATAAAACTTTGCGATGATTGGTAAATGCTATTTAGTCTGTAGCCGAAAGGAGTTATGGGAAATTTTAATACGTACTTTTTACTTTGAATGGACCAGCGAAGGAAGCTAAGAACACATTCCCAAGGAAATGAACGCCAAAGAGTTTTAACTGTCGGAAGTGACGCGTCTGTGCGCCACTGCAAGAGACTGCAAGAAGCCACGATCTCCGGAGTGACGTAGGGTCGAGGAGATTAGTTGCCGAGACAAGCGCAAGATGGAGTGAGGAACAGTGCGTGCCTATGGCGGGAGGGAGTCACACTCACCCTATTGGCGGAGAGGGCGCACACATAGATGGCAGCAGCAGACACACAGAGAGAACACAGAGAGAACACACCTATAGGTCGGGGTGGGTAGCAAACAAACACACCTCTCAGCTAAGGCAGGCGACATCGAGGGAGAGCACGCTCACACATGAGGGGGGGGGGGGGGGAGGGTGTCGCCCGTAGGGGGTGGTGGGAAGGACACGCCTTTGCTTTCTCTAGAGGGCCCGAGACTGGCTTCGGAACACTCCCTTCGGGAAAAGGTATAAAATTAACGCACTCGGAGAACTCTTCGGCCCGCTGCTCCTCGTCTGGGCCCGCTCTTGGTGTAACACGGGATCCCGCGCAAGGAAGGGATCCTCCCAGGATGTGGCGACACGGGCGGAGGACCTCGAAAGCAGGGGATGGACCCAGGCGCAACAACAATGCACCACATGCATTCACTCGGCAGTTATCTTTTCAAAGTTGCAATCGCAACACGTTACCTAGATACGCACGGTGATGCAGTCATTATATTAGCTCATTCTATAATTTCCAGTACATACAGCACAAAATACTCAGGTTAAAATGAAAAATGCGAGCAACCTGGGAAGAAAACCTAAGAAGTCCCTTCATAGACTCCACCCTGCTCAACAATAGAAATGTTTTGCCAAAGTATTTAAGGTTTCTTATTTGATCTGAGCAATCAACACCGTCTCAAGGTGGCGGAAACACGTAATCAATTCCACAATTTACGACCGAAGTTATTACACTTGGGTGTCGCATTGACTTAAGAGATGGAAATTCGCGCAGGAAAAGGACGTCCTCCCTCAATCCAGCACTCCTTCGTGATTCCTGAATACCCCTTATTTGCGGCCTCTTCGACAGAGAAATTACTTCTCCTTGAACACAAAACTCTAGACCGAAAGATATGGGCTGTTTCGAAGCACAATTCACTTCCTTATGACAAATGCCCTTTAAGTCCAACTGTAATCAATTCCCACCTACCTCCACGACGGTTTGGTCTTTTGGTTTTGCTTTCGGCCACCCATGTTGAGGTGACTCGATTCAGGCCAATGGCCAGCCAGCCCTGTTGGACACGTCACGACTGACCATTGAAGACGGAGTCGTCGTATTTAATGATTGATCGGAGCCATATGGGAATAAAATGTAGTTTGGAGGAATGTTAACATAAAGAAACCTCTACATTAAGAATTTACGTATACATATTTTCCGCTGTGTATGCATATATAAATATATATTCGCAGAGAGGATGCACTAGGCGGATGCACAAAAATGCACACAAAAAAGAGACTGAACACTAAATATAGACACATGAAAAAAGGAGACACTCACAAAGTTATCTTGGAGACGTTTCGACGCTCATGGCGCCATTCTCGATCCGGAGAGAGTGACGTTCTCCGCAGAGAGTGAGGGGGTAGAAAGGGAAAAGGGTGGGGGTTAGAGGTGATGGGGAGGAAAAGGTGACCAACAGGGACTCTCAGTGTTGCTGATTGAGTCCTCGATACTCCCAGGCCTTTGAAACGATCATATGGGCGGATTCTCTGGTTCTCACCTCTATGCTGCCGGCAGATTCAGGTAGGACTTCAATGATATTGAGGGAAAAGCAATGGTCGAAAGGGTGGCCATGGGAAGGGGTGTGTTTCGGAATGGGATCGAGGAAGGGGGGAGACTTGGTGGAGTGACGATGGCCATTCATACGGATCGGCAGTGGGGTGGTGGTCTCGCCAATGTAAAAAGATGGACAAACATTACAGGAGAGGCGATAGATGGTGTTGATGGAGGTGCAGGTCGCCGTAGTAGAAGACCGATTAATGGGACGTGTGGGACGGAGAAGCGGGCAACATTTGCATCTTGGGCGGCGGCAAGGCGATGACAAAAGGGAGAGCGGGGGGGGGGGATGGTGGTTGGACCTCTCTCCAACCACAAGTGTCTTCTTTTTTCATGTGTCTACGTTTAGTGTTCAGTCTTTTTTTTTGTATGTGAATTTATGTATACTCATACATACATACAGTAACCTTCCAATTTTCCGTGCTAATGACTGGTGTAGGGTGAGTGAAGTGAGAATCCGTGCTTGATGCACTCATTGTTGAGTGTAGCTGAAACCTCTTCACATATACAAGAGACAAGCGTAGAATAGTGTAGTATAATATGCCAAACACATCGGAGAAACTAGTTCTATTATGGAATGGATTCATCAATAATATTTGGAAAATCAGATAGAAAGCGCAGAGTTTTCGAGCCGAAACTTACAAAAGATTAAATGGCAATATTATGCATGGATAGTCGATCGTCGTGGGCCTTAAATTTATAGGTTCTAGGTTCCCGGTCTGTATATCTCTTGATTTGACAGTGGGCAGGGCAGCCGAGCGGAGATTATTAACATGCATATGTTGATGGTGGTGATGACCTCCTCTATCTGAATGCGTTGTATATTCCACATAGATTCTTAATGTATCCTGGTCAGTTTGGTTGCTGCAACAATCTTATGATGAGGGTGAAATGCCTTGTAAATTACAACTCGGATTTCCGGTTGTGAGTACTTCAGGTACTATTGGATATTCTAACCTCTTGTACTCAAGGTCTTTTGCTTCAGAATATGCTGAAATTTGATCATTTCTTTTCTAAGACAATCATAGCTTAAGAATTGGAACTGGCGGTAGATCATAGAGGAATGGTCAGTTCAGTTCTAGCTGGGTATGATCTCCTGATCGTCGCTTTTCTCGCGTCTTAGGCCGGAGCTCTCGGGCCGGAGCCCGGAGTGAAGCAAAAGGAATACAAAGCAATGGAAGAATGATAGGTCCCTAGCAAGACTCCACTTTTGTTGCAGGGCGCGAATATGAAGCATGTTCCCCGAAATTATGCATCATGGAAATAAAAGCCGAACGCGACAACGCATCCGCTCGTCCGATTCAATATTCTCACGATTTCGTCAATATGGAATCTGTGGATATCAGTGAAATCACATGAAACTGGAAAACTAAAAATTGGAAGCTTTAGGGTCCATGCCACTTGAACAATGCAAGCGAGCGTCAGCATTTCCAACGCCCGGCGCCGGGCCCGCGATTGGAAAGTCGCATATATTTTTCGGTGCTGCCAAAGGCATTTTAATTTTCCTTCCGTTCTGTCTTTATAAGCCTTCAATAAGTGAGGTGATACAAGTCAGTTGATAGATACCTCCATAATACGCTAGATTCATCACTTAATGTGAAATTGTGTCTGAAAACTGCGTCCGGTATTTTGTAACGCAATAATCCTCCAATGTTTTAAAAAATGTTTGAAACTAAGGCATAGTAAAAGAACCATGCTAATAGATCATGCACTCCTGTTTTCCATCCCACAGCGTCTCTATTAACTTAACTCGGCAGGTATTTGGAGAAGAAAAAGACCAGGAGTTATTCTTTGGAAATTGGGTCATGTTTGAGCCCCTGTATCTAACGGGTAGCAACCATGACAAATGAAGTATCATCCCTTAATCACCAATCTTTTTTTAATTATATTTACGAAGTTTCAAGTATGTATTGTGAAAAGAACAATTTTTGACTTTTGTCAATTCCCGACTACTGTGCGTGTTGCAAGATGAGACAACCTTAATAAAACGCATAACCCTTAAGAGTGAAAAGAAAGACTCCTCGAGGCTAGAAGCTTTTCGTGACAAGGTGAGGATCAGTGTCCGTTGAATGAAGGCAGCAGCTGATGATTGGAGGGGAAGCCATCGGGCGGTCGGAGTCCTTCGTGAGAGTGGCGGCGGGGGGCGGGGGAGGGAAAAGCCATGATGGTCGAGGTGGTGTGGCCAAACAGAGGAGGAACGATCAGACAAAACGACGGACAGACAGGACACGCAAGAAACAGAGACGCAATTAAAGGATCGCAATGGATGCGCAACGACACTGAGAGGAAGAAGACGCGTGTGGAAATGGTACGGGAACAGGGAGTGCCAGAACAGCAAGGTTACACTTAGAGACGACAGTGAGGAGAGCATAGGATTATCAATATCCAAATGTTATTTAATATGTACAGACTATTGAGATAAGAAAACGTTAAAAAGTACGAAAAGAAAATGCGTGCATATTAATTCAATTGTAAAAATTCGACGGGTGGAGAATGAGAAGCGCGCGCTTGGACATGACGGGGGTTGGCACCCGTGGATTGGGTCGGGCAACGCCAACCGCGAAGCACCCGGGGGAAATGAGGATTCAGGACGGAAACCCGGCCCCCCCAATCATTCCAGCCCAGTGAAACAACAGGTGAGAAAAGAGCAATGATAAAAATGCAAATGAAAAATAAACAACTTCGCATCATCTACGTCTGCTGAAAGCAATGTTTGACAACCATCGACCGTTCAGTTGACAAGACTTAATTGTTGCTATGTACAGGAGGGTTTATTTACAAGAAACGCTCTCTTACACCTACCACCAAATGAAATAAACAACACAAGACTGTACGATACATAAAATGGCAGTCATACACAGTTTACTGTGGAATCCATTGATGATGCCACTCATCACGCGATAGCACCAAAACGATTTCCTAACCGTTTTACCCCCCCCTCTTTCTCTTCAGGCATCGATCAATGAACCACCTCATTTTTAGGATGTTTGAAAAGAAATACTGCTCGTTTAGGTCAGTATTACTTGAAACGACTAAGAATAAATTAGGAATATCAAGAGGGAAAAACAGTGCCATCTTTTAAACCATGCAGCAAGCAGATCCTTCCATGCAGAATGAAAGAAGCGTTACCAAAGCAGCCAAATTCACCGAGTTTTTACAGCATTTTCGTAAAACCTCAGCATATCCCGATTCAAGAATTTCTCTGCTGCTCCGAGGCACTGAATCGCTGGCTCTCTCCTCGGGCGTCCTGGGTTCGCAGCCACATTGGGCGGACGGGCCCGAGCGCACGTCACACCTGGACGTAAGCTCGCCTCGCCAAGGACATCCGATTTGACCCACTGCTAAGTTCTGAGCATTTTCTCAAGAACTTAGCATCACGGGCTAGCAATTTTGTATCCAGAGGGAAATTAGGCCTTCACCGAGAGCAGGTTTGCGGCCAAATCACGAATCACCTGGCCAAAAGGACGAAAGGATTCTGAAGGAGCTTGCTGATGGGAGGAGCTAAGACGACTGGGGAGATCGGTCGGAAGCGGAAGTCGTGGCCCTCCCAGAGCAAAAGGCAATCAACACCCATGGCAGGATTCGAACCCACGACCTTTTGGGGTTGCGGCTACCGACCGCTGCCGTGCGGTGGAGGCGCTTCAACACGGGTCAGATGCATCATGGGCAGACGCACTCCTTAGAAGCAGCACGCCCCGCACACCATGTGTCCCTAACTGCAATATTTGCGCCCTCGAGAACATCACATCTACCGCGACGGTGGAAGGAAAATTAAACAGGAGACTTCTTCCGTCTCTCTTTGCTGTTTGCGACTCCGTGATGCTTACGAGTATTACACTATATTATGTAAGTATATGTATTTAGACATATTAGTCAATAAATGCTCATCGGGGCTCATATATGGGGCTAAGCGGACGAGGAGAAGGGAAAGAGTACACAAAATAAAAAAAACATAAAACTAGCGGAAAAGGAAACTGTTAAGGATGGAGTGAAGAAAGGATGGCACTTAGATGAGAGAACATTAGGATGATCAATAACCACCGCTCCTCGTGCTATGACTCCTCTCAATCATGTTCTCTTTCCATTGTATAACACTCCTTCAGCTACGAGAAATCATTTAACAATTGTTTAATATGTCCGTTTTGACTTCCCTTCCCCCGACAGCATCTTCACTTAAACATAATTCCGTACAGCTTGCGTACATTTGTCTTTGGCAAGCATATAATCCCCCTGGTCTCAATGTTAGTCATTAATCGCCATTTCCCCTCTTCATCCTTTCCCAACCCCCTCCCCTGCCCTTTCCCCTCATTGCCATCCTCTCTCCACTCCATCCTTAACAGCTCAGTCTCCTCTATCCTCTGAAGAAGGCGGTTACGTCGATTAAGAATATATCCGTGAGTCCTTTTCAGTATTGTCTATTTCTTGTGTCATCACGCCTGTGATAAACTTATATTGAACTGATATTCACCTGAGTGTTTATGAAGAAAGTATGTAGAAAATGTAAAATATGTAGAAATAAAAGACATATGCTAATACATGCTAGCAACAGGGTGTTGAGGGTGGGGGTGAAGGAAAGGATAATCAGTGGAACTTACCAGTAGATGACCCATGGAGAGCCTGGTGTCCACTGCGCTTTGGAGCTTTCGGGTCACGAACCCTTCTTCAGCAAGAGAAGATCACTACTGGGGTGTCACACTTGAGTCAAGGGTTTCGGTCGGTGTGTGAAAAGGGGATTGGCTAGGGTAAAAGGAGGCGGGAGGGGGAGGAAGGGGAAAGGGAGAGGGAAATCGGAGGGGTGGAGAAAGCTAGCGAATGTTAATGCCGGGTGAAGTGGTTGATTTTAATACTGAAATATAGGCGAGCTCCCAGTGGTGGAGCTCTATTGTAGATGCATCATTCTTCTTCGGCTCTGCGTTCCTTCAAACGCACTGTTCAGTTCTTCCATACGCATGTCAGCTGTGTTTCTTTACGTTCCTCTCCTTGTGTCCGTCTAACTTCTCTTCAGGGAGAGTGGATGACAAGGCTAGGCGAGCCATCTCTCTCGGCCGTCATGTGGGCTACTGGGCAGGAGAAAGCCCGCCGATTTCACTGAGATTTTGCTTCGTCTTGGTGGTGTGGTGGTTCTGCATAGCCGCCCGGAAAGCGGAAGATCCGTGGTTAAATTTCCGGCTAAGGTGAATATTTTTCAGTTGAAATCTGACTTCTTTCCATCTTCCCCACCATTGTGTGTGTTCGTTCATTTATGTGTATGTATACTTTTCCTTTTACTATCCTTAGTATGTGTGTGTATATCATCTGTTCTGCTCACTGGCAGATCCCTTAGACCACTACTGTCTCCATCCGCTTCTGCCCTCTCCAATTTAATTCAGATTAGGATTCAGGTATGACAGAAAAAGAGGAAAGGTGATGATGGAATCGAACCAATTCACAACAGAATTAAGTTACCTCAGCCGGGAACTGAACCACGCACCTCCAAATATCCAGTTCGGCGCGCTTACTATTACAACACCGAGCCGAAGTCAATTTCCTGTGAAATCTGCGGGGGTTGATTACATCACCCGTACCGACGCGTGGCGGCCAAGCGAACTGGATGTTTGGAGGTCCGTGGTTCAATTTCCGGCTGAGTCAAACTTTTTTCTGTTGCGATCCCGCTCGATCCCATCTTCACCACCTTCCTTGTGTACGTCCTTCTATGTGTTGCCTATCCGTTTTCCTTATCCTGTCCATGTTATATTTATATTCGCATCCGAGTGTGTATTCATTGGCACTCGTGGGTCACAGGCGTGATCAAAACAATTAAAGAAACAAAAAGACACACGCTAGGTTCTCCAAGATTTCCAAGACGTTACCACCTTCCTCAAAGAAGAGAAAGAAGGAGGATGTTGGAGTCGAGGAGATTGGTGAGAGGGAGAAAGTGGGGAAGTGATGGTTGGAGGGGATAGTGTTTGCGATTCCTGCCTTCCTAGTGGAATGATTTTTACTCAACCGAGTTTCCTTCGCATTCACGCTGCGTAATTATTACGTACATATACGCCAATTTTATACCTTTCCCGGAAACAGGGAGGATTTTCTAACACCTCTAAGTAAGCAAAGCTCTCTTTCTTCTCAAAGGCCTTTCACTTCTGCACTTTGGGCTTTTCTTCCAGGTTTGGAAAAGGGTTGGAGAGGAACGAGCGACACTAGGGTTCTCATGGAGAAGGTTTAAGCAAACACGGCAGTCCCCGTCTGCAAAGTTGTCTTCTGGGGGTTTCCAATTAAACCCATGTTGGCTCTCAATGGACTTCAATGACTCTGGCGTGAAACTCTCGGATATGCAAACGAGTGCTCCGTTTCCTGTGAGCTCAATCGAGAAAATGGATGCCAGGTGAGATCAAAACATTCCTATCGGTCACTCTTGCTGAATTGCGTGAGAACTATTTCTGGCACAGTGTCTGCATTTATTGGAGAGTACCTCGTATGCGTTGATTCGAAGACGTCGACTGGTAGTAGCAAGAAGATATCTGTCCTTTCAAATAGCGAGAAGGACGCACCTTCAAGACATTGATCTCAGATTCCCTCAATAGGCGAGAGCTATTTGAGAGACAGAGCAGCAGTAACACGAATGCGAGCAGAAGTTCCACAGAGAAAAAATCCACCTTGACCGAAAAACCCTGATATCCAGCCAGGTGCTCTACCAACTGAGCTACAAAGGTTTCTCGGGTGGATATCTTTTTCTCTGAGTCAACTCTGCCCCAGGGTGCTCTTCAACGAGTGAATCCGCGCTAAAGTATTCGTGGCATGTTCGCGATCCACGAATTCACCTACACGAGGTCAAAATCTCTCTGAGGCTTGAGCTGCACTCATAGCAGTGGGATCACATGGAAAAGCCCAAAAGATATTTGAATTATATTGCTAATTTGGTAAGGTAAGGATGACGTAAGGTTGCCGGGAGGCAGTTTTAATGGGACTTGGGTGGAGTTGGTCGCCTTTGAAGTGCCTCGGCCGCCTACGATGGCCTCCGCTACTCCGGAGACGTTGATACACGAATTCGTTCTCAAGCATCGTTCTTAACTGGGGTCTCCCTCGTTTTGAAGCTCGAAACCTAACATCTTATCCTATCTTAAAACCGAAATCAACTTCGCGACATGATTGTTATTCCTCTGATTGTTCAACATGGACAGAGGAACTCAGTACGTCCATCGGTTGCAGAAATTGGCCTACTTCACTTCATGTTTTCACATGCAAATTCTCTGCTAAGAAAACGGAAAAATGATCGCCTTTTCTACGGAAATTCATACTTTATGACGAATATCGAGGCTGCATGTTTAACATAATGCCTCTAACAACCAAAAACCGATTAAGTAACTATAATCCTTACGTAAAAGCAGATGGTGAAGGCTCGAAGAAGGATAGGATTAGGAACGAAGACCACACCCATTGAGTACAAAAAATATTCCTCCGTGCAATGACTTACGAGAGAATGAATTGTTCAAATAGGTTTCAATGTGTATTCCTAAAAAGGCTTGAAGGAATATCGCTGTGAAAATTAAGTGACGTGGCTAGTCACAATGGAGTTAAGCCCGAAGTGAATAGGATAGGATAGTAATGGCTTGTATTTTATGTATGGAGTATTTGAAAATAACAGAACATGAACATCCATGCCCCGGTTCGTGAAAAACCGACCTGTGCGGGAATCGATCCCGCGGACTTAAGCTCGGTAGGCGAAATTTTACCCTGCCTCCACCGAGGCTGACGGGGAAGAGGGAGGAAGGAGAGAGGGGGGTGAGGGAGAGGGATGGAGGGGGTGGGAAGGGGGGTGAGATAGAGGTAGGGTGGGGGTTGGTAAGGGGTAGGAGGGTGCAGAGAGAGGGGGGAGGGAGAGGGAGGGAGGCGGTGTGGAGAGTAGGGGGAGGGGGTAGAGGGAGGAGGTGGAGAGAGGGGGTGAGGGAGAGGGATGGAGGGGGTGGGAAGGGGGGTGAGATAGAGGGAGGATGGGGGTTGGTAAGGGGTAGGAGGGTGCAGAGAGAGGGGGGAGGGAGAGGGAGGGAGGCGGTGTGGAGAGTAGGGGGAGGGGGTAGAGGGAGGAGGTGGAGAGAGGGGGTGAGGGAGAGGGATGGAGGGGGTGGGAAGGGGGGTGAGATAGAGGGAGGATGGGGGTTGGTAAGGGGTAGGAGGGTGCAGAGAGAGGGGGGAGGGAGAGGGAGGGAGGCGGTGTGGAGAGTAGGGGGAGGGGGTAGAGGGAGGAGGTGGAGAGAGGGGGTGAGGGAGAGGGATGGAGGGGGTGGGAAGGGGGGTGAGATAGAGGGAGGATGGGGGTTGGTAAGGGGTAGGAGGGTGCAGAGAGAGGGGGGAGGGAGAGGGAGGGAGGCGGTGTGGAGAGTAGGGGGAGGGGGTAGAGGGAGGAGGTGGAGAGAGGGGGTGAGGGAGAGGGATGGAGGGGGTGGGAAGGGGGGTGAGATAGAGGGAGGATGGGGGTTGGTAAGGGGTAGGAGGGTGCAGAGAGAGGGGGGAGGGAGAGGGAGGGAGGCGGTGTGGAGAGTAGGGGGAGGGGGTAGAGGGAGGAGGTGGAGAGAGGGGGTGAGGGAGAGGGATGGAGGGGGTGGGAAGGGGGGTGAGATAGAGGGAGGATGGGGGTTGGTAAGGGGTAGGAGGGTGCAGAGAGAGGGGGGAGGGAGAGGGAGGGAGGCGGTGTGGAGAGTAGGGGGAGGGGGTAGAGGGAGGAGGTGGAGAGAGGGGGTGAGGGAGAGGGATGGAGGGGGTGGGAAGGGGGGTGAGATAGAGGGAGGATGGGGGTTGGTAAGGGGTAGGAGGGTGCAGAGAGAGGGGGGAGGGAGAGGGAGGGAGGCGGTGTGGAGAGTAGGGGGAGGGGGTAGAGGGAGGAGGTGGAGAGAGGGGGTGAGGGAGAGGGATGGAGGGGGTGGGAAGGGGGGTGAGATAGAGGGAGGATGGGGGTTGGTAAGGGGTAGGAGGGTGCAGAGAGAGGGGGGAGGGAGAGGGAGGGAGGCGGTGTGGAGAGTAGGGGGAGGGGGTAGAGGGAGGAGGTGGAGAGAGGGGGTGAGGGAGAGGGATGGAGGGGGTGGGAAGGGGGGTGAGATAGAGGGAGGATGGGGGTTGGTAAGGGGTAGGAGGGTGCAGAGAGAGGGGGTGAGGGAGAGGATGTGAAGGGGTTGGGAGAGGGGTGATGGGGGTGGAGGTCGAGGGAGGAAGCGGAGAGAGGGGGTGAGGGGGTTGGGAGATGGGGGTGAGGGAGTTGAGGGAAAGGGAGAGGGAGGGAGAGGGTGGGAAGTGGTTGGGAGAGTGGGGGTGAGGGTTAAAGAGAGGAGGGAAAGTGACGAGAGGGGGTAGAGGGAGGGAAGAGGTGGGGAGAGGGGGGTGGGGGAGAGTGAGGGAGGTAGACACATTGAATGAAATTTATATGTTCTTGAGTACTTGAAACAACTTGTGGAGACATTAGAAAACTCTTTGTTTCGGAGAAATGTACTTAAATCTTTAAAATTTCTATTTCGTTAGTGCTGCCGCACATTTCATAAATCACTAGAGAATGAATGTGCAAGGAGTTGGGTCCGATTATTAGGAACTGAGTTACTACAACTTACCGTCAGGCATCATGCAGAGCAATTTTTTGACAGGATAAGCCTAGTGAAAACCACTGCATTCAATGTATCACCATTTTATGTTGCAAACGCGACTGATATGGCGAGCCAACGAATTGCATATCATAGAGAGAAATGAACTGGAAAAGAGTTGGAACTGTCAATGGAGCAGGTGGGATGTGGCCCAAAGTCTGACGGAGGCAAGAAGGGAGAAGTGGGTACGTGAAGATATCTGGGACATGGAACAATGAGTCTATGGTTTCCACGCATGGAATCCAGAGAAAAGTAGTCAAGGTTTTCGGGAGGGGTAACAATGCGGGGGAAATGTAGGATGTAAGGAGCGTAGGGTGTTCTCTACTCAGCGTGGTTCCAGGCTTAGCAAAGGAGTCTCTCGGGCTGAAAGGTGGATGGATGAGACATTGAGGATTAGCTCTCGAGGGAAGTAAATACTTGGATGCACGCAAAGGAGGGTTTGACACCCGGGGATGGGCGAGTCATCATATCCTTTAAGGAGGCTGGAAAATTTGGAAAGGCCACCGTATTCGCGCAAGTTTCGGATCTCATTTGGGCGACCTGAGACGTCTTGTGGCCACACACACATGAAATTCTTTACACCCTCAACAAATCATATCTGTAATGAAGGCCGAGTATTTTTCGTGCCAAATCATATGACAGGGAATACAGAACCAAAGGGAATGATTCACACGTACCATTTCACGACTAGATCACCGTTGAAAAATCAATCATTTTATCATTCTTATCATTGAGCCACATGGTTTTTTCGCTTATCAAACGGTGGGGAGAAGATTGATGCTTAGTATAAAAAGAGAAGCGGCGAATTAGACAGAGAGGGAGGGTTGCCCTCCGAGACTTAGCAGACGGGGATGTATGGGGGCGGGGGGGGTGCACTCATTCAAACGCTTTTTGCACAGACGGATCGGGAGGGGAGAGTGGTGTTCCATTCAAAAACTTGATATGCGTCACCTTAAACCCATCATAGGTCCAACTTCCTAACTTCAAAACGCAGGTTTGCACGTCGTACGGAAAGTACTCAACGTCTATCGCGCAGGAAGATTTATAGACTGCCGGCGGTTGCCAGACAACGAGACCATTGTGGCGTACGGTGGCTTTTGTCATCAATGTCACCTCATAATTCCCATCTGCGCTGCAAAGACGAGGAATATTATGCAATCAGAGTGAATTATTAGTAAAATATGATTTCATCCACATTTACAATTGTGAATTGATACTTGAATGAAGGACAGTGACAAATGTGATAAAATGCTCCTTTTCATTGCAGCATCAATGCACACAAACGAGTATTAACATTTTCATCCTCATTGTGTGCGCATCAATTCAGGCAACAGGAACACACACACGCACAAACACACACACAAACACTCACGCACTTTCACGCATATCCAACATTTGGCGGCAGAAGAGAAAATGAGAAATGAACTCGGGTGCACACATCATGTGTTGTCATGGGGATGACGCCAGGGATGGGGGGAGGGGGGAGATGGGCTGGGGTGTGCGCGGCGGATCCTGCGGCACCATCTGTGGGTGCTCGGTGGAACTAGTAAGCCCTCACATCTAGCCCTATCCTCACCGCACCGCGCGTCGACTCCCTGGAGGCCGCGAGAGGCCTTCCGCGCCCTGATAGACGCGCTTGCCTACGAGAGAGGGAGCAGAAGGTGCCAACAGAGTGCGGGACTAGACGACCCTTGAACAACACAAATGACGGGGCAAAATCCGATATACGACGCGGCATACACCCGTATGTCCAATTATTTATCGCAAATGACGACCTATTCATCAGGGAGTCAGGTTGGTGTAGTGGTTAGAGCACTGGTCTCTCACTGGTTTGAGTTCGAAACCCGGCACTGAATTATATTTTTCCTTGGTCATCCGGGCCCACATTGAGTGTTTTGCCGAGAGCCCGTCGGACGTGACGAACCCTTGGCGCCTTTTCGTCAACAGCAGCTGGATTTCTCTCCTCCCTTCCATTTCTATCCTCATGCCCTTTCCTCCTCTTCTGAAGGTCCCAAAGTGCGGTTACTGACTTTAAAACTGTAGATAATGATGAAAGTCACCAGATTCTTTCGGAGAGCGTGTTACGGTGACTAATTGAATAAAAAAAATGAATCTACAAAATGAAATAGTGTGAAGTCATAATTTCGCCCGAAGCGAGCTTAGTTTCGTTTATGGAACAATTCGACGCGGGTTTTGCAGTACCATCACTTGTTCTTCTGGTTTATTTTAAGATGATAACCCATTGCTCTTATTTAGTTAATTGCAAGCTGTCTAAAAAGACGAGGCCTACGTGATTTAATGCTACGAAAAAACTATATTGTAACCACTACACTCTTCATTCAATATTTCGGCAATTTATGATTGTCTTATTATGTTTTCTCCGAGAGTTTTGATTATTTCTGCGGTAATATTTTCAGCTCCGGGCGCCTTGACGACCTTTAAGATTTCCCCCACTCTTTCGAATTCGCATCGTGGTGATGCTGGCTCCTCTCCTGTCACTTCGCCTTCGCCTCTCTCAGATCACTCGCACAAGGGCCTCGATTCTTCGCATGATTCCACGACATATTTTCCTCAATCTGTTCCATCCCTCCTCCAGCAATAGTTTCCCATTTCCCTCCTCCCACTTTTGGACTTCCTACCCCAGAAGTGCCTCTCCACACACTCGAACGCCGTTCCCTCCTTATGCCGACACTGATTGCTACCTTCATCGCAAACTTCCTTCGTCCCCCACCCTGGCGGCCGAAGAGCGAACTCGGCTGAGGCAGTTGGATGAGGATCGCACTCCAAGGAAGTTCTTATCAGCGGCCCGAGCAAATTGTGAGTGCCCCTCCCTCTTCTATGTCACTATCTCAGTCTGCTGGGATGGTGTGAGTGACAGAATAGGTTTGTACTGCATCGTGTGAGTATGCGCTCATATTTAGCCAACGGGGGAAAAATTTGAAAATAATGAATTAAATTAAGTGATACCCTTTTAATTTGCTGTTGAAAACGTATAACCAGAAATGAAGCAGCTGAGAAGACTCGGAACGGTAAATAAATTAACAGCAATATGGAAATGGGAAAACACTTCAAGTTCTGTTTTCTAGGGTAACGTGAACTACTCATTTCAGCGTTAGTACCCTCTTAAGACTTAAACTTGCTTACCCCACCCCAACTTTATTTCATTGAGTACATTATCTCCACTTTGGATGGAGGAAGTATTTAGTTTGGTTTCTATGAGGAAAAAAGTCTAATATTGACGCTCATAAATTGCCAGTTTCGTCACATTTCACTCGCAATTAAATATGAATAGCAATTAAAACGGGGATCGGGTTGGCGTGGAAGCTAGGGTTCTCACTCCGAGGGTCTGGATTCGAATCCCGGCAGAGGCTATTTATTCAGTGGTCAACCGGCCCCAACAAATAAGTGCTACACAGGAAGACAGCTCGGACGGGACGGCACTTTTCGTCAAGTGTGGATAGCGCAGTCTCCCCCGACCATTCTCAGCGGCGCATGTACCACGGTCGGTCGCTTCCCCTCGATATTTGTTCACTACTACGACCATCCAACGATTGTACAGTGCTCGAAATTCATCCCAGTGGCGCCAGTGGTCTTCAAAAGTCTATATTATAGAAGAAACAGCAGAGGTGCTGCACATTGAAATTCAACGGGAGGGTGATAAAAATCAAATACTTATTTCAATGATACTCATTGTTTTATAAACATTGTGAGAAGCTGTTGTGAGATTTCCAAAAAATATCGAAACCGCACTTGTGTTCTGGAGCTATCTATGGCTTAAATTCTATGCTGGATTTATACATCGAATATGAACCAATGTAAACGCATACCTTCTGCCGGAAGTGGAACCCAGGCCTTTTCGAAAACGGAAAGTTTTTCGACAGCGAGAAACGGCTCACCTATTCTTTCATTCACCCACCAGGGAGAGAAATGAGACGTTCACAAGGAGAGGCACGCGTAGAAGCAAGGAGGAACTGAAGAGTGAGTTTGAAGGCACGCAAGGCTGAAGAAGAAATGGGAGAATGATGAAGATTCGCCATCATCTCTTCTGGTCTGCACGTTCGCCCAGACGAAAGCGAAAGTGATTTTTGATCCCGGTGCTAGGGGGACTTTTTCCAGTTGAAATCTTTCCATCTTCCCAATATGTGTTTTTGTTCATTTGCGTGCAGTGCCTATCCTTTTCCAATGACTATGCATGCATGTAAAGATGCATTTTATTCCACAGCTATTTAATTCTGTTCCTAAGAGTTGGTACAAATTAACCTATTTCAAATACGTATTTGTCATTTTGTTCCTGATTGTGCACTTTTCACTGCTTATTTGATATATTTTTTCAGTCATTTCCATTAATTTTCGTACCACACTCATTTGTACAGAATGCGTCAACAACTTCATCCGTATGTAGCGCTAGAATTACTCCTATAACTCCGTGGCTTACAAAATGGCCAATATTATTTCACAAATATGCTTCGATGCTGCCTCCAGTACCTTCTTAACTTCCTTGTATAGACCTATCATACCTTTTAATAATAACGGGGTTCAACTTGAGCCATTCCTTTGGTCGTCAAGGTTATTTTGTTCAAAAAATACAAATTTGAATATATATGTAGGCACATTTGATGGTAGATTACATTGCTTGAAACAAAAAGCCAAGAATTAGAACCCTAAGGTAATACCTTTCCTGTGTTTCATATCTATTGTTTATAGGTTAATAAATAATAGTTAAAATTTAGAAAGGAAAACGATAGTACGCGCTGAAAACCCAGTAATACCGTGTATTCTTTTAGGACATTAAAAATTGCGAAGAATCGAACCCGAGACTGTCAGGTGGTTAAAACGAAGCCTACACTCCTCGAATTGACGGTATTTCATGATTTCCTAAGTTCAATTTCCGTGAAACCTATGCTTCTGCAAATAATCGCCCGTTGCTCTTTAGTCACAATATCAATGCTAAACTAGGAAAAGAGAAGCTTAAGAGTATTGTCGTCTGCGAAGTCGAGAAAATAGCGCCGGACGAAGAACAGAACGAGTTGGCACCAAATCTACTTCTTCCCCCCTCTTCCCCCCCCACTCACGGCCGACGCGTAACGCTTCCTTCCTTCCCTTGTTTTTGCAAGACTTTTTCTCCAGACAGAGCTCGATTATAATGAAAAAAGCCTAATTAGGAAACGATAAGGATCACAATCCATATAATTTCCCATTGTTCTTTTCCTTTCGTAAGTTTTCAGGTAAAATTCACTTTCGTAAACTTCACCACGGTGAAGTGGCAGCTAACATGTAAATTTAAGCGATTCAACTCGCTCCACTCATGGAATAACTCGAGAGTTCCTTCCGTCCTGCAGCTTTCACCGAGAGGAGAGCGGCGCTGCACACCTTCCCCTCCGTTCGGCCCCCAGGGCTAAGGCGGAGCGGTAATTGAGCCGGTGTGGATGCCGCGTCCGCCGCGCTTTTCAACTGGAGGGGGCAAGATGGGGGCGGGGGGAGGGGGGGGGGGAAAGCCGACGAAACTCACCTTGAAACCGTCATACGTCCAACTACCGAATTTCAACACGCAGGTCTGTTCGTCAAAGGGAAAATACTCAACGTCTATCTCGCAGGAGGACTTATAGATGGCGGGTGGTTTCCACTCGACTAGGCCGTCGTGATAAATGGTTGCTTTGGTGGCGAGGGTGACCTCGAAATTGCCGTCGGCGCTGCAAGAGGTACAGAGTTTGAGAGGGGACCCCCTAGGGGGGCCCTTGGGGCCCTGGGGGGCAGGGGGCATAGGGTGCCTTCCCGGGTGCTGCCGTGGTCACTCGTCGGGTGTGGGAAGTGAGCGCAGAGGAAGAATGCAGAATCAATGCATGGAAGCCGGATCGGATCGGATTTTCTGCAGAGAGACGGGATTTGAAGCACGGACCTCCAACTTACCGTGCCATCCACATTCGCCACCCAGCCGAATCAAATCGTGAAGACGACGGGGCGCAAGGCCAACCTTTGAGGTCTCTGTGCCTCAAATCCCGTCTCTCTGCAGAAACTCCGATCCGATCCGGCTTCCAACTCGGCATCTGCTCTCTTTTGGCTTCCTGGTCCATTGCCCCTTTTCTAACCTCAGTGTGTTGTATTCAGTTTTTGACATGTATTGCAGTGGAAAAATGAAATTGGATGAAAGTCCTAAGCGGGCCGGAATAAGTATGACATGTATTCGTGTAAATTAATATCATATACTTCATATTATGTGCGAGTATGTCCTGTGTACTGAAAAGAGGTACAAGCTTTCGGGAAGCTAAAGAAATGAAGCATTGAAGTTTGATTGCGTGTGATCATTTTCATCCCCTCCCCTGTGTCCGGCACCCCTGTTTCTCCTCCAACCGGAGGGAGTGTAACCCCTGCAGGGCGGCGGGCGTGCCGACTGACGGCCTCCGGGAGGCGGAGGGGGCGGGGGGGTGGACAGCAGCACCGCGGGGGGGGGGGGGGGAGAATGCAGGGTGCACCCATCCAGTCAGCAGCGAAGCCTTCCGGCCGGCGAATCATCTGAAAGCAACGTTTGCATCATCGCTGAACATTGGCCACTACTACACGCTAAGCGTTAGGCTTCACCGCCTCCTCTCTCGGCGACAGCCACACGTACGAAGAGTACCTGCAGTGGAAAATGTGAACGAAATGGTGAAGTTCAGCTCCTGCCACACACTCTTTGCGGTGGATTGCACTGTGCATTGTGCACTAGTGGATGATTCATACCTGAGGAATAACATCATGGAATGCAAGTGTTACATAAAACTACATAATTTCACAATATGAAGCGGAATTGTTATGCCACAAGAGCGGCGTATCCACCTCGAGCCGAGGAGAGGTCAAGAGAGGGTGACTGGCCTCAAATCAATCTGCTATCAGCGTAACTGCCTTCTCTGCACTTGCTATCATGGGCCACGACTCTCACAGAGTGATACGTGTCAAAAATTACAGGACGAAAAAATAATGTGGACAGTGGGCAGCTTCATTTGAGACCAGTTGAAAATGAAGTTTCACAAAAGAAAAAAGGAAAGCACGTGGGATGAAATGCAGGCAGGTTAATTGCCCAGACGACAACAGCGACACCGACGTTAGCTTCTTATTTTAACTGCACGTTCATCCGCGCGGAGGAGCCACCACTGCCATTCTTGCGAATGCCACCCCTCGACATTCGGACAAAACCAAACTGTGAATCTTTCTCAACCACCGATGTGAATTCTATCTTTCTTTGGTGGCTAGAACTAACAGCATTTGGAAAAGTGCAGTAAATTGATGCGGGAAATACAAAGGGAAGGAACGCGTTTTGCAACAATTTTCCTGCTAACGCAAAGAAAGGGTCACTAGGAGAAACTTGGTTGGAGAACGCTAAAGAGCAGAACACTGATTTTAAGATGGAAGTTACTCGAAAAGTTGAAATCGCACGTATTTGGATCTGACCATGCGTCGACTCCCACTCTGAAAGAGTAAGGTGGGCAGAAGTGACAAATAGTGAGTGCTGAGCTGGCGGTCCGAGCCATAAAAGAATTCGTTTTTGCCAACCAAAATACATGGATGCAACGCAAACTAAAAACATGAATAATTCTTTAAAATGCATTGCACAAAATACTTGATTATCAATACAACTGAAAGAGTTTTGTTAGCCAAACGTAGACTCCTGATTTCTGTTGACCCTCCACTCCCTGTCTCCTCAGGGTGAAGCGTGAGCAGTTCATTTGCCTCTCCCTACTTCTCACCCTTCCACTCAGAATTCCATTCTGCCCGAAGCCTGTTCCATTCACCCACTTGGCATTCTTTCTGGCATTTATCTTCCCGATACTACTTCATTCGTCGTCTTTTCCTTTTTTCCATTCTTCTTCACATCCGCGTTTCTTAAGCTTCCAATCTTTTCTTGTCATCCTTCCCTATAGCCAAGTTTTCAGATCCAACCTTCTTTACCAAGCTCATCTGCTCTTCAACTCCCTGCCCAACCTTTTGGTTTATAAGCTCTCTTCTCTTGGGAAACATCACCTCTCTTATTATGGAAGTTCTTTCTTCTCTTCTCCATTTTGCAAAATCATAATGGCTATCATATCTTTTTAAGCTGCGCGCTTTAAAATAGTCGTAGAAACGTATCTAGTTAACCAATTTAGAACAACCGGAGCTACACAGTTTCATTGTTCGAAACATTTTCTGGAAAATATAAACATTAGCACTATCGGCATGAGGTTCATAGTAGTGGACCTTGTCAAGGTATTCCTCTCGACAAAATGCAGAGGAGAGCGAAGTGGAACGTGAAGGACAAGCTCACCTGAACTTTGTGAAACCTGAGGAACCTTTGGACCGCAACTGATCTTTAGGATTTTTATCCATCCGTAAGCCACTCATTAACAAAATCTGAGATTACCGTCGCCAGAAGGGAAAATGAACGTTTTTCAATGCGTAACGCGCAAAATTAACATTTCACAAGCTCATTTTAAGTTTTTATTCCACTGTATTTTGGCTAATGAGGACGATTATAGCCTCGACTCAGAGCGATGAGGGTATGATAATGACCTCCGTCAACCTTCCTATGGAAAATAATCTTTGATTTGATGTGCATTGGGCATGCGCCTACAGAATCTGACGAGACAGTGCCGAACGCAGTCGGAAGCTAACATGAAGACTACTTTCGGTCCATAGACTTTTTTCCCACAAACTCTTCAGCGTCCGTCGTTATCGCCGCTGGCCGTTGTCGGGTTGGACTGACTGCCGGCGGGGGCGGGGTTGGTGGGGGCGAGGAGGTGGAGAGAAACGGGGGGGAGGAGTCCACACGGGGGAGGGGCGTCATCCCCCCCACCCCCACTCCCCACCCCCCGGCCCCCTCTCCAGCTTCCTGCGGAGGCGAGCCTTCAACTGTCAGCGTCGCCTTTCTCGCCGTGCTGACTGCCGTGTCGCCACTGGAGCTAATGCTACTCTGGCGGAGGACGGCCTCACGTTACACCTTTCTCACAACTTCATAACAGGAGTGTGGCCTTCGATTTCTCTCTCTTGCTTTTCGTCCATCGCTGGTTACTCTGATAAACGGCACTCCTTCCCCTCCTCCAGCTTTTGTTCTCCGGGATTAACAATCGCCTCTTCTCTCCTGAGGCAGACATCCATTACCTTAGTCTTGTATATATCAGGAGATGCCTAGAAAATGTCTATTCCAGGTTTACTGGTGTTATTCAGATCAATTTTAGTTATGACCGCTGAATCATCGACGAATCTCAGTATGCTAATTCATACTACCTTGTTTCATTACTTTCTTTGTTCTTTCTTCTTCACAGCTGAGTGCTGATTTTATGACAGGCATCTTATGATTATTCAAACTCTCGATAGTTTTTGGACCCTGTATTATAATCGAGTTTCCTTTGGAAACTTCAGAATTAAATTCCAGTCCTCATTGCCTTCCTCAAATCCACTAACGAATGTCTGTTGTTTCTCTTCATTCTCTCTTCTAAAAGTTGTTCTATGTCCATAAATGCTTCTGTTGTACCCTTTCGTTTTCCGAATATAAAATTATTGTGTTCATCCAGTAACTACTCTGCTTTACGCTCTTTTATTCAGTAGACGATCCTTGTCAACACCTTTGATTCATATGTCGTCGTGCTTCAATCGTCACAGTTCTCGGACCTCTTCTTCGTAGGACAAAGGGTGATGATGTTTTCTTCGTAGTCCGCAGGTATGTCTACCGTTGAGCATGTCACCGATGGTATTGTACAGGTGAGTGATTGTCTCCTCTCCTGCATTTTTTAAGAACATCAGATATATTGTCAATTCCAGAGGTCTTATTTATCCGCAAGTCCCTAACTGCTGCATCAAATTCCTATCTTAAGATTGAGTCTCCCATAACAACGACTTCATTCATCTCGTCAAATGGTTTCGCAATGAGAATGCTTCTGTTGTGTTTACCTTCCCTCTCTTCACTCTATTATCAATTAAAGTTCTCCATCTTGGTCGTCATAATATCACATCTTCCGCTCAATTCCTTGAAGTGATTTCTCTCCACCCTCTTGTCAGCTTCCACAGATTAACTGGGCGAGTAGTACATCTTCCTAGTCATTCATTCATATTTCTCTTCCTTTTCTCGCTTTACGACTTATTATATCTCTTGGGCATCATAAAATATGTAAGACGACTACTTAAGGAAAAAATTATTAAAATCCTTACTTAATGAAAATGCGTATTTGATATGACCATCATGTAACAGAAGAAAGTCATTGTATTTCAGAAATGCTATTAAAAATCTCGATCCTTCCATTTCAGGTAATCATTCAGCCTTGCAACGATGTTGGAGTCTCCACAAACCATGCTATACATTACTTTCCAAGTCCTTACTCTTGTCTTAAGTTACGTAATAAGTGAAACGAAAGTAGGGGTTGGAATAAATGAATTCATTATAAGTGATGTCGGCATGGTAGGTATCTGTTGGTTAATGACTCGATAACAAATGAGTTAGATGCTCTGTAGCCATTTGTAGCCAAACTAAGAAAATGAAAGGAAGTGGACAATGAACTGCAATTGGAGACAATAAAGAACAACATGTTTCCAATCAAAATATTTTAATCCTTTTCATAAAGCGATTTGAAACCGGGGAGGAAATTATTCTGGCTCGGCTTCAGAATTATAACTGTAAGCTATAGGCGTTCACTAAAGTCAACTTAGTAAGTTAAGTGTCTTCGAAATTTGTAAAATCTTTGATAAGGAGTCTCCTTTTGACCTTCATAATTAGAGGTTTTGAACATTTTTATTCAAATCAATCATTGAGACATACTTCTTCCATTTTCAGCTATTAACATCAAAACGATATAGCCTTTACGATTTATGGACTAATTGCATATGCATTCATTATAAACATAACCCAACTGCGTGAGAATGGCAACATTTTGATAAATAAATTTAGGTTCACTGCGCGTGAGCAAAAAATAATTCAAATATCATAGATATCTCCAAAATATAAATATTAAATTTGGTAGCAATACTGGAATAACCAACGGTGTTATGAATTCCAAAAAATGTTCATTCCAACAGTTCATAGCATACTCTTAACTTTGTAAAAATAATTGTCATACATCTGAATTAAATAAAACGTACATATTCAACCACTTCCAGTTCCAAACCTTGTTGTTCCAGGTTTCGAGAAACTGTTGTCATTCTCAAGGACAACAATTTGTCGAAACCTAGGTCGGTTTATTAAAAAAGTCGTGCGGAATAGACAAAAAGGTTTTATTTTATCCGTTACCATGAATATAACTAAATTCCACAAAGTGTCGCCTTCAGTCCTATCATATATATATATACCCTTTAGAGGTATAGAGAACGAAATAAACCTCGTTCGGGAATATCTAAAATAATGCCGCCGTGCACCATTGCTTAACCAGATCCAAACAAAATATTCACATATAATTAGAAGTGAAGTTCTTCATTGATCTGACGGCACTGCAGATAAAAACAGCCCTTCTGGCCAACTATGGAACTTATTTCACTCCAAGTCGCCCATTTCCTCAGTTTCAACAGCAATAGTCCTCTCTCAATGTAGGGGACTATTTATTCTATTATACATATAATCAGTTCCAATAACCTGCTCTGCTCGAAACAGGAGAAAGAGTAGAAAACGCTCATTTAATCGACGAGGGAACCCGACAAGGTCATTTCTTCAACCTTTAACCATCGCGCAGTGTCTCAAAAGCACTTCGAAGTGCGTGGGAAGGGATTGAGCGGAGCCGCGCCTTTGCCCCCACGTGTGCAGAAAGAAGAAGGGAGTGGCAAGTGGGAATGGCCGAGCTTTCACATCCGGGTCGCTGTTTCGTCGGAGCCTTGACATTGGACGAGCGGTGGATTAGCGTCAGGACTGACACGAGGAGAAGCGGTTGCCACCGCAAGGATCGCCACGCAAGTGCCGCGGGTGCTGCCGGGAAAAAAATTATGAGTGGCCGCACCGTACAACAGTGAGAAGGGGGCTCGCCAGAGGGTGGGGTCAGAGGCGATGCATCCGTCGGCCGTTTGAATCCTTCGCATCGTAGGAGAGGAAGCATCTGATTGAGTCAAAAGTTAGCTCTGCTCCGTCTTGCTGCGCTGACGTTGAAGAATCCACGACGTCCACAGCAGAGAAGGGACTCCGGAAATACAAGAATCGCTCCGGAGAATGATCGGGTTTCGAGGTTATTGGAAGAACGGGAACCTCATCGGGCTCATTTTAATGCTTACACGGTCATGCGATGCCGTTCCAATAGACTTAATACCTCACAGTGAATACGGGAAGAAATAAATCCCTTTAAAAATAGAATTTGGCTAGGCCCATCACAAGGCAAAGACAAACACGGGTCAACAGGGCGTTTAGGGATTCAAAAGAGCCTCGCTTCTGCCGGCGTCCATTGCATGATGGGAAGGACAACACCGTCACAGCCCCAACTCCGGTATCCCGGAACAACACCTCAGCTGCTTGCTTCCCGTCAGCCAATGCGAATCAATGGGCGCGGTTTCAAACGGCCGAGGGAGAGCGAGGGAGAATCAGCGTGGACGGCATATACGGATTGATTTCAAAAGACTTACTTGTTGTAAAGGACGATATCTGGCCGCCATATGTGATCGGAAGGCACGTGAAGCATTTGGACGCCCCCATACTCGTGGGGGTCCCATTGAAGCTTGTAGTCATACCACGACTGGCGGAAGTCAGGAGCGGAGCACATGTAAGGAAGACAGGAAGAGGACATTGAAAGAAAAAAAGCACCGTATTAATCGGTGGAGATGTAACCGCTTCAGCGGGATGAGAAGATGTCGGATCTGATTCCACCGCTAAGCAACACATAAGGTCCATGGGGTGACATTAAATGCCATCGGAGTACCCCCCGCCACCCACCTCCATGGTAGGAGTGAACCACACATGCGCTCGTGCACCAACTAATAGGTGCAGCACTCTTGAATCACAGAAAAGCATTCACTATGCATTCACCAGTCACCGCGTGCAGCTTATTCATGAGTATTTATGAAGGAAATTCACTCTCTATTTGTGTTTTAGCAATTACTTTGATAGAATTAGTTTTGAGTCACCCTTGGGCATATGCAACATTGTAGTTGACGTGTGTCAGTGAATCTGAAAGTGTTTTCATGAGCAATACGCAATGCGAATGCCTATCGGTTATGATGATCCCATTTTTCGGGAAACGCTTTCGAAATTAATCCGCGCGGGAGTTTCTCTCCCCTTGTTTTCCTCATCGAATCGTGCGTAACGAACGAAAGTTCTCAGGGTATTTACAAACAACCGGATCGACAGGCTTATAGTCTTTTGATTCTAAATTGGCGGTGCCACCATAAAACTTGATGTGACTAATCAGTTTTCTACCAATGAGAGATGCCAAAATGGAGCACGATTTCTGCCAATTCTTGAAAAATAAAACAATCAATACTTGCTTTTGTATACTGTCCCCCGGCTCCTTGAAAATGCTGTGCATGAATTTCATTTTTACAGGAGTTTTCTATGGAGCAAAATAAATGAGTCGTACCTATACGTCGCCATGGCTACTAAGGCCAAGGATATACCAAGAAAGCCATCGATTACAATATGGTTGCATCAAATCTTGAGGGAGTCTCTACTACACTCTCCTTATCATCGTAACCACAATTCCGTCCTCTCCCTAATCACTCCTTATTTTATTTCAATTTGTACACAATCAAAGTTACACACTCTGTTTCAAACTGTTCACACGATTCAATTAGGGAGAGATAATGAAATGCAGGCTGGCAGGAGATGGATGAGATATCAAGTCAGTTCCTGCACTAAGCATACGCCTTTAGCACGACCCAAGTTTGATTACCTCATACTGCTCTATCTAGAAATAAACCTCTTGTGCTAACTTTAGCGAGGAAAACGCAACATTGCTATCATTGCTCACGTGGGAGCTACTTACTGCAAGACTCAAAGTTTAGTATTCTCATTATTAATCCAGTTGTGCACTCCATCTTACCTCCTTCATAGCATGGTTATTACAATATTAAGGCACACGAACCTTTATTAAAATAGAATCATCATCAGACCAAAGGATGAAGTATTAACTGATTTCTTAAGTAAATACCGAGATGATATTTATATTGATGACATAAAATACATTTTTCAAACCGTGACTACTTAAGTCTACAGAAAATCTACACGGCTACATAGATTTGTAAGACTAGCCGGGAGCATAAAATTAAGGAAATTGATTGCCGAACCGACAGACCGAAGACGTCTTTCTTTCCTCGTATCATTACGGATCTAAATAGCCATGATTTTAGTCAATGATATACACAAACGTTTATCAATGGGTAGCCTAGATACTTGCATTTGGCAGTAAGAATTTTAGCAAACTCAATCAACATCACGTTTATGCATTCTTGTAAATTGGAGGGGTGGGCGGGGGTCTTCTGGAGCCCCCCTGGCACTTAGACCTCTTTAGATCCATTGTGCCAACCCACATTTAACCTGCTCGCCACTCGCAGACAGGGGACAAGAGCACCACGGTAGAGGTATGGAAGAGGGCAACCCATCCAACTTCTGTCCGGGCCCAACGTTGCTTAACTTCGGTGATCTCATGGGAACCGGTGTGTCAACGTGGCTAGGCCCTTGCCCATTATGCATTCTTACTCAACTCTTTAATTATTTTTTAAATTGGTGTAGTTCTACCAAAAGATCTAGCTACCAATCCCCTTTAAGCATGACAGGTAGTGCCTGCATGGTGAGGATTCACCCTCTGCCATACACCCTTGTGGTGGCTTGCAGGGTACTATGTAGATGTAAGAATGTTCTCATCATTGAAAAAGGGCATTAGATCAACTTTAGACAGAAGTTTACTGGAGCTAGGACTGAATGAAAAGAAATTGCTCAATGGGGTTTCATTGGAGGCGCATATTATTTCAAATGTAAATGTCATCATATCCTAAATTCAAGCATAAATCATAATTAGAATAGAGATAAAATTTGATGATGTAAGACCTTTTCCTATGACATGTTAATGAAATTGAAAAATTGACTTGAGGTAGCATTTACCCTGAAAACACAAATGACAATAAGACCATTTGAAACTT
Organism: Platycnemis pennipes; assembly: GCA_933228895.1. Taxonomy (NCBI): domain Eukaryota; kingdom Metazoa; phylum Arthropoda; class Insecta; order Odonata; family Platycnemididae; genus Platycnemis; species Platycnemis pennipes. The sequence continues at coordinate 170,855,583 of OW121847.1, forward strand.
TGATGCCTCTAGCCCATCTACCATGACATCGAAAACTATAATTATCACTTGCATACATATGCTTAATCATGCCGAAACTCCCTGGTCCCACATAAATCATTCACTATTGGGGCTGAATTTGTTCATTCTAATGCTAAACTGACTTCCCAAGCTGCTGCTATATTGCATGCAAAAGTTTACGTGAAATTTCAACGTTGAAAAATTCGAATTTTACGTAAGTGACTGCATATCTGGTATATCTCCGGACTGACATCTCCGAGAAGTTTCAAGCTACAGCTGAGCAAAAGTGCTTGTTTTCTCATCTTGAGTTGAAAAAATGCAGTAAGGGATTATTTTATAAAATATAAACAACTATGTAAATTTCATAACAATTTCAAATTTTCAAATTGATTTTTGTCGATATATACACCTACATCTACATAATACCCTGCAAGCCACCACAAGGGTGTGTGGCAGGGGGTGATTGCTCACCAAACATGCACTACATATCATGCATAAAAAAGGAATAGTATTAATATAGTAGTCAGAACTACACTATTTAAAAAAGATAGAAATTGCAAAGAAAACATGCAAAAACATTCTGTTAGTAGGGTTAGCTTTAAGTACTCATACCAACATGCAGCTACCAATGCTATTCATCGCTACTCTCCGATAGGACATATTTACCGTTATTCGTATCTCTAATTGTATGCACGAGGGAAAAAGGACATTTTGAATCGGTCAGTTCGGCAATCAATTTCTCTAATTCTATGACTATGGTCCAGTCTGCCATAGTAAGTTGGGGTTTGTAAAATATTTTTAACATCATCACTGAAAATATTGCCTTGGAATTTGTTTAAGAGATTAAGTTTAAATTTCAACCTGCGACCTGACAATGATTCCCATTTCAATTGATTTAATAGACTGGTTACGCTAATATAATTATCGTATCGTCCCTTTACAAATCTTGCCGATCTTCGCTGCACACGTTCAAGTTCATTACTTAGACCGATTTCGTAGGGATCCCATACACTTGCAGCATATTCCAAATGAGGTCTAACATGGGAAAAGTAGCTGATTTATCGTACATGATCGTCACATTTACCTAATATTCTTTTGATGAAACCCAGTTTACGATTAGCTTGACCCATTATTTCACGTATATGTTTACCCCAGGAAAGATCATGTGTCAGTCTTATTCCCAGATATTTAATGGATTCCACGTTAATGTATCTTATATCGTATAATTATCAATATATATGTGTCATCGATTATGCTCGTTTTATAATATGTTGTATATACAGACCACCTCTACATTTTAAAGAAGTCGGGTGAGGTAATATTTCAACTAAGAAAGAAAAATGTTGTTGAGTGTAGGCGTAACGCTGGCAACCCGCAGCGATGTCTGCAAAACTGACTGCCTCTGACTGCCCTTAAGATGCATTTGCTGATGTAGCACCGTATGAAGGTCTGGGTGCACCATAAACGGTCCTCTGGTAGTTGTCCTCGGAGGCATACACTGATTGATACTATTACCGATCACGTAAAGCCAGCTTACTGCACCTTGCAGAAAAATAGCATAAAAAGAAATTTTTCAGGCGTCATTATGTCACGACATTACGTCTGCGAAAGCAGAGAATGACTTTTTGCTCAAGAAGATTGCTGTACACCAATTTTCATTGACATGTGAGGTGGTGAAGCAAAACATTTCTGAAAAAATTGTCGATTTAAAATGGACCCTCAAGCAAGTGGCTGTGACCACGGAAATATCCAAATATATATATGTGCTTTCTTTGTGTTATATTTATATATTTTTTTCGGACTATGGAGAAGAAGAAAACTTTATTATTTTAGGAGATTGAAAGACTATCGTCGGCGAAGGTGAAGATAATAACCGAATGATAAGGAAGAATAACTGGAAAATATGAAATAGAACAGAGAGAAGAGAAGCACTTGTGGCCCATATTTTGGATATTTCGTTACGCAACGAATAAATACTGTCGTTTTCGCTACCAACGAAAACTTCGTTAAACCGGTGACAAAGTTCGACCTCATCGATTCATGGAGAGAGTCTTTAAATTATTTGTTAACAATGAACTGTGAAATCGTCGTTTCGTTCGTGCCGCTTGTTCTCCAGTGATATAAGTGACGGCAACCAAAACTGAAAACAAATGAATACGCAAACGCAAAAACGTTTGGGATTGGCTTGATTAATTTCGTGATATATAAATTGGCACCAGGTTTTGGACCCGTATTTTACAGAAACGGGAACAGTTTTTCCGGACCTTTCCAAGAGCAAGAAATTTTCAAAGGGCATCTCTCTAGGACAAACCGTTCCCGAGATGTAGGGGTAGGCAGAGAGACGAATGGCCGGCAAAATATTTATAAGACGCATCATAAAATAAGTTTTGGAGATGTGGGTGTGGATGGAAAACGGTATAGGGCATGAAAAAGGACTAAATCATTGGCAGAAGAAGAGAGCGTAAAGCAGAGGAGTTCCTGGATGAAGGCAAACTTGGATTCGGGAAAGACAAAGATGGAAGGGAAAGGATTTTCTACTTAGTTGCTCGTAGAGAAGAGAATGGAGAAGGAGAAACCGACACTCACGGCATTTCTTAGTTTGGAGAAAGCTATTTGGAGGATCTTTATGCTTGGAATTCTGGAAATAATTGGAGTGTTCTGTGTTGACGGAAGAGTTATCCAGAGTATATAATAAAACCAAGTAGCTGTGAGTGACCCTCGTCGGTTTGCGACCCGCACTACGCGCCACGAAGGAAATGTATAAGGAAGGATTGGGATGGAAGAAGGGTGGAGAGAAGCCGCCCTGGGACCCACGTCCCGTTCAATGAACCGAGTTTATTCGTACTCTGTAACTGTATTCGTATGCTCTTCACCCCACACTCTTGTATAAGGGGCCTGTTATGAACAAATAGAAAATATCTCTCGCTGACCGTACCCTCCGGGTTTGAAATAGAGATTTGAAAGGAGTTTGAACGTGAGAGAAAGGTTGTTGTGCTGTGAGTGGAGGCCAAGGGTGCACGTGAAGAATGTGTTATCGGTGTAGGGGAATTTGAGAAGTGGAGTTGGTCTAGGGAATACAGTTTCAAGTGTTCATTTCAGACTTTCAGAAGAGGTCAAGTCTGGGCCCCTTGTATGGGTTGGAATGAAATCACTAGAACTCTTTCTTTGAAAAGGTGTTTGTCAAAAAGGACGAGGAAATAATAAAACAACACTAAAAACATTCCACAACTCTCTTTCCATATCTTGTTGGGCCTATATATACTGGTCGACAGTCGTTACATTGTAATTTGTACACTCCGGTCTTCCCCTAGTTTATCAACCTCAATTAGCTCACCAAGTGAATTAAATTATCAAAAGCGAGTAAAATATCTATTTTAAAATACTACAACCGCGTTCCCAGATTAAGTTTCAGCACTAGCAAAGTCAAGAGAAGCTTCTTCGGAGATGCAAATTTCTTAGGTCATATTTACGTACGTATTTGCCCATTTTTGAAAACTTGCACATTTGTCAATTTTATAATACTAATTAAAAAAGTCGTTTCAGATATCCTTAAAGAAATCAGGAGGTTTAATTTAGTCAGGATTAGAAAGGAATTGTTTAAATTTACTTTTTTCTGTAAAAAGAAATAACACCTTGACGCGGTACTTGCCCTAGTCATCGAAGTAGACCAGTTGGAAGAGCGTTCATCTGCGGGTCGTGGGTTCAAGTCTGGGTGAGGCCTCTTCGAACACTTTCTCATTTTGCATTTGGGAATTGAATTTGTTGTTATGAAAAGTTCACACATAGGAGCAGGAGGGACAGGGAAGAATTATGGACCACCATCCTGTGTGAATTTTACACTTTCGGGCTTAGAACGTGTAAAATTCACACAGTAGTGCGCGGTCTCCTCATCTCTAGAACAAGCATTTGGGTTGATCGCCGTTTGAGATATTTTACTCGTATTCTCTGCGTCACTTCCTGCCAGTCTCTTTGAGCAATTGTTCACATTTGTTTTGAACGCATAATGCATATACTTTCTTTCAGGGTGTTCACCTGGTGATGTCACATCCGCAATGCTCTCGCCGCGACGGAGAAGAACAGCTCACCAGAAAAATAGCCGTCCTCTCAGACCGCGTTGAGGAACTTCTCAAGAAGATACGCTGAGCAGCCCTTATTTGCTGCATGATAAGAATCCATCTCCCTTGTGAACAATCCGGGAAACGGATCAGTCTTCGGCCGAGTGCTCGAAATGAAGATGGAACGGCAGTGGCTTTCTTTATTTACTCCATTGCCACGCCGAGACACTCCCTGAGAATCGCACACACACTTTACACTACACTCAGGGTGATTGCTTTGGAGTTAGGACCGCAGCAACTGGTTGCCTGATTAAGAATTATTTAAGAGTTCCAACACGGTCCAAGCAATGCTTTGCATAATTTCGGGGGAATGAGATATTATGAAGGTGGTTGCTGCATGATAATGATGGATGCTGATTCAGGGCAATAATACTAGAAAATACCTGACACAATGCAACATATGCGTAAAACCTTTATAGTTGCATGCAGGCGTAAACTAAAACCTAAGCCTTACGAATCGTGCCATTGTTAATTTTCTATAATACTATTGCAGCATATTCTGACCAGGAGACATCGTGAGACTAAGTTCGGGATGACGAAACCATTTTCTGGAACTGTCGAGGGGATACGGGAAAAGTGTCACGGCTTTCTTCCCCATAGACCCGGGTTCGCGAGAAAAACGCTACTGAAGAATTGTCCTCCGTATAAATCCTTTATAATGCCTCAAGTTATCAATGACATCTTTGTTGGCTGAGTGGGTTAAGGCGCCTCCGCGGGCATGTAGAACGCGGTGGAGTGGTTTCGCGGCCAAGAGGATGGAACTTTTCTTTTCTTTCGAATACTTTGCGGAATCACTGTAAAATGCCCAATCCCATTCGTCTTCCGCCAATGTGAAGTTCACTATTGACCGAAAAATTGAGTTGAAAAGTCATTACTCCAGCGAGGTTCCTGTGAAATTTTGAGTGCATATCTTGCTGTGTATTAAAAGGTAATTATCCGTTAATTGTTTACGGCCTTGAGAAAGTCCCACGACAAGACGAGGTCAATCCTATTCACGGAAGTACCCTTGTGCATTAAAACTAAACATTTTATGTCTGTCGGCACGTGAAGCCTCTTTTCGGCCAAACCGAGAATCCCGAAATTTGTTGGGTGGGTTTCCCAAGGGGGTTGATTGAAAATCCAGCAAATAAGGTGAAAATAAAAAATGTTGCTGTTATTGCCGTAAAAGTATGGGATTGAGCATTTTACATTGATTCCGCAAAGTATTCGAAAGAAAAGAAATGGCATCCTCTTGGCCGTGAACCCACGCCGCCGCGTTCCATATACCCGCGGAGGTGCCTTAGCCCACTCGGACAAGAAGGATGTTACTTTGTGAAGTTGTCAAAACTTTCGCGGTCCATCAATATGACTAATAACTGTTTTTGGGGTTATCCGCGCTTTTAGTTAAAAAGTAGCCGACGTTTCTTCTCCTTTGTCGGAGACCTCCTCAGGGCTAATGAGCGTTATGCATCAATTTATATGCTCATGGTGGGGAAGGGTGGGAAGGGGAAGGAGGGGGAGGAGAAGGGAGTTGTGGAAAATTCTGGATTGTCCTTCCTCTATTTTTAGCTATAACCAGGAGACAGGAGACGGTTATCCTGGATACGGAAACATACGAGAATAAAATTAAGAAATTATTAGAAGACGGGGCATACAAAAAGTTGAACAAGGATCACACAGGAAGAATCAAACGAGAAAGTACAGAGATCATCAAGAAGAGTATCCTTGATCAACAAATACGAAGCGCATGACGCCCCAAGATCCCAAGACTCCGTGTATTTACGGTCTACCTAAAATTCAAAAGGAAGCAGTTCCATTAAGACCAATTCTAAGCGCTATTGACTCGCCCACATATAGTTTACATCGCCGCCATCCTTCAGCCGGAGGTCGAAAAGGCAAGCTCCTACGTCAAAAACTCGCAGCATTTCCTTGGCCGCATCCAAGGATTAAAATTGGATACAGAGGACATTTTAGTTCGCTTCGACGTGGTGACACTATTCACCAAAATACCCAGGGGAGAAGCCATCGAGGTGGTTCGAGATAATTTCGATGAAAGCATAGCAAACATGGCAGAAATATGCATCAATTCGACGTATTTCAAGTGGAAGGGAGAATTTTACGAACAGACGGAAGGCGCTCCAATGGGGTCTCCCATCTCTTCGGCCATTGCCAATATCTTTATGGAAAGCTTTGAAAACACCGCATTAGATAATGCTACATACAAGCCACCGATGTGGTTACGGTACGTTGACGACACCTTCGTGGTATGGCGACACGGACGAAGGAAATTAGAAGAATTTCATGAGTATCTAAATAATATTAATCTTTAACATTATTTAGATACTCATGTATCTAATAAGTATCTAATAATATTATTATTAATAAGAGAAACTGGGAAACTCTTTAATAAAGCAAAGAGGACAAGAATGCCTCGGGATTGGGAAAATTTTAAGGTTGCCCAATGGGAGTACAAAGCAGCAATCAAGCACTGTAAAAGTGACTCATGGAGGAGCTTCTGTGAGAGCGTAGAGACTGTTCCACAGATGACAGGACTCCATAAGATCCTATCGAAAGACTCAGAAGCAGGGGTGGGTTCTCTGCTGCTTCCCTCGGGAGACTTCACGTCTTCTGACAAGGAAGCACTAAAGCTAATGCTGGAGACCCACTTTCCAGGCTCCAGGGAGTTGAGGGAGATGCATCATGGGAGGAATCCCATCCGTCCGGCTCGGACGGAATGGAGACTTTCCTCCAGCGTCGTGACGTACACAGTTACAAAATGGGAAATCGTGAGTTTTAGCCCGTTTAAGGCTGCTGGGGACGATGGGGTATTTCCTGCACTCCTTCAGGAGGGTCAAGATCTGCTCCTCTTTCCAATGGTAAGAATATTTCGCTCCTGCCTGGCTTATGGATATGTTCCAAAAGCCTTGAGGGTCACCAAGGTGGTTTTCATACCTAAACCAGGTAGGACGGACTACACAAGAGGAGACTCCTTTTGAGGAATCAGTCTCATGTCTTTTCTACTGAAGACACTAGAAAAGATAGTGGACAGGTATATAAGGGATGGGCCATTAAGGGATCACCCCCTGCACCTGTATCAAAATGCCTACCAGAAGCCAAAATCCTCGCTATTAGGCCCCGGTAAAGCTGTACAGTTCATCCCCAGGAATGCCTGGCTTATTAAAATAGACTTAACGGCGGCTTTCTTCCAATTAAGTGTTAATGTCAACCATTGGAAGTTCTATGGAATTAAATACGGACCAAAACGGTATGCATTCACGAGACTACCTATGGGTCACGCCCTAATCCCGGCGATCCTACAGCGGTGGGCGGTGCCCAGTTCATCAGCTAGAAGTTCAACTGTGTGGTGAACTGTTACTTATATGACTGGCTCACCCACAGCCAGCATAATATTTGTGGTTACGAAGTGACAACCTGGGTTCACCAGGGGTTCGGTATACAGTGTAATATGTCCACGTCATATTTAGTGCCCCAACAGTCTATCTGCTACTTAGGAGTGATCATTGACACCAAGAACCAGTCCCTTAAACTAACGCGGAGTTCCATCAAACGAGTGCATCAGGTAGTGCCCCTCATACCTAGACTGCGCGCCCAAGACTTGCCCAAAGCTGCAGGTTACCTTGCATGGATTGCATGGATACTCCGCCTTCCCACCTTTCTCATTAGCCAAACTTATCAGAGGCGCAACGATTGGTGGTGGCCCTTTATCGAGAGTGAAATCTTCTCCAAAGAAGTATGTGTTTTCCAACCTAGTGAGGAGCTAATAGTTCACACGGATGCTACCTTACACCAAGGTGGCGTCGTTATTCCATCGTGGGACATTTCACGCAGCTTCCCGATACCAGAACTCAGCAGCATTAAAACAGCCGAAGCCTACGCCGCCCTGACAGGAGTTCAAATGGTGTTCGAATTGCTCCAGGATTTTGGTATTCATAATGCCCTTATACATGTATTAACTGACAACCAATGTGCCCTTCAGGCTCTGAAAAAGGGCAAAGGAATTATTTTTCAATTAAATGAGTGTTTAATGAATATGTACATCCATATGATCTTAAATAAAGAACATCAGTCTCACCGTGTGACCTGGGGCTACGTGCCCTCCGAGCAAACCCTGCTGACGGGCCCCCACGGGCGGTGAAGTAATATTCACTTCATTTAATAACAGGTCCTTCGATCAAATCTGCATTGCTACAGGAAGACATGGTATCCATGGTGATGGAATGATAGCCAGGCTCAACCAAGCACCCCCCTACTTCAAAACCCACTTCCCGGATAGGGAACAGTGGGCTAGAGGAAAGGGGAAAGAACTTCATTCTGGGGCCGAGGTAATGGTATACGGATGGCTCTAGGAAAGAAGGAAGAGCGGGAACAGAGGTCTACATCTGTAGCACACCAAGGAAACTCTCAATCCCTTTGGGAAAATATGCTACGGTGTTCCAGGCAGAGGTATATGCACTTTTGATCTGCACGTATGCTATTAATGAGATGGGGATGTTTAACAGACCGATACACATATGCACGGATAGTCAGGCAGCTTTAAAGGCACTGACATCACCATGGTGCAAATCACAGCTGCTGCAGGAGTGTCGTGAGGCACTCAATGATATAGGCAGATGCGGCAAGGTGGAACTTTTCTGGGTGCCTGGTCATGCAGGAATATCCGGAAATGAGATGGCTGATGAGCTGGCAAGGGCCGGTTCCAGCCGAGATCCGATTGGGCCAGAGCCAATCATACCTATTGCTACGTCAATAGGGATAGCTGAAATTAGAATGTAGGGCTTAGCCCGGCATTCTGAGATCTGGCGAAAGGCCAAACTACACATAGGAGAAATTAGGCCTGGGCTTGCCAAAAGATTCCTGTCACTGAACAGGGGTCAATTACGAACGGTAGTGGGACTCTTCACGGGGCACTACCAGGTGATGAGGCACCTGCACCTCCTGGGAATCGTAGATTTACCTAGATGCAGGTGGTGCGAAGAAGGGGATGAAACCACATCCCACATATTATGCGAGTGCCCTGCTGTGATGAGGACTCGAAATAGGTACCTGGGGTCTCCATTTTTGGAACCCAGGGAGGTAAGGGAAATCCCCATAGGGGACCTGTTGGCCTTTAGCAAGGCGATCGGCCTTTATGGCTGATTTCATTAGAAGGGTGGTTGGCACAATGGGCCAATAGGTCTGAGTGCCTCAGGGCCTCCTTGGGGGAACTACACCGAAAAATAATCTATCTATCTATCTATGAATAATGGAATATAACGCTGCATCTGGGTTCTTTTCTATCGATCCCGTTAAGTATTTCAGTATTTAGTTTCTTTAAGTTAAGAAGGAAGAAGTTGTGCAATGGTCCAATCCTGTGGTGGAAAGCCTTTCAGAGACAGTCCAGTGGCTCCGAGATTCGATGAATACACTCAATTTGAGTTCAAGTATGTAATATAAATTTGAAACGAGTCATAGATATTATTAATACAACCTCCTACACTTGAATGAAAAGATTTATCAATGCTGAATGCCATCACATTATAAAAAATAAGCAGAAATACATGCATTTTATATTTTTATAGCACCATAGAGAGCATTGCCGCAAATTACTGCCGTGTTGGAATTATTACCAAATGAAATTATTACATCATGAGTTATGAGCGTTTACCATTATTTAATGTGTGAAAACTTCAAATTAGTTCCTTTTTTCTTTTTAATGTGACTGGTACAGACTTTTACTGGTTTTATATACCGGCGTGCGGCAATGTTAAGGTTAATTCACTGTATCTTAAACACAGCTTATAACTTGAGGTAATTTGCTGCTCAATGATAGAAAAGAATTGTGTTATCACATATGTTTATTATTATGCATTCCATGGGTTAAAGGAATCCTTCAATAAAATATGTATTCTTAGATTTTTAGACCTCGGTTTATGCAAATTAATTCAACGTCTATGATAATTAGTAAACGATTCGCTTACCTGTTCCACCCAAAGATTCGTGGTCATGATCTGGTTTTTCAGGTTCTGAAAAGAAATGACACGAAATGTTAAAAGTCAGAGGCAGGACTCCTTAGTTCTCAATATATTTATTTATTCTGATCCACTTCTGTTTCATACATTAGCGGTTATAGCACCCATTAGCATATGGGTGTTTTTAAATGTGTTGTCCATATATATATTAAAATGATCGTGATTGGGGGCACTTGTGATCATTAGAGAAATTATTATTATTATTATTGTTATTTTTTTAGTACCATATGTCTGTGTCATCATACCTGCACATCTAAATTCTGGCATGCAAATGGCATGTTAAAAATGTAGAGAGCGGGCTATCGTCAATTGAACAAATAATTACTTAACCTTTTTGCATGGAAATTGCCTACGGTTTCATATTACACTACTGCACATCAACCGTTTTAGAATGCTTTCAGCGTAAATTATAAATAGTTTCAGTCTCATAGGCCAATTTAAAAATCTTAAAATAACAGCAATCTTTAATGAAATCGACAACTTACTCCGATTATCCCTTTCAGTCATGACGTACTTTTCAGCATCACCGCTTGAACGAATTCAATTAAGAATCGCGTTTTCAGAATGTAAACACGGGCTCAAACGGCAATATGCTTTGGGCAGCACCCGAATTCCTGAAATCTTTCTTCTCTTCCGCAGCCTGTCCTCCTTGATTTGATCCCCTCTGTTATGGACCAAAACATCCTTTTATGGCAACTATAGCGTCTTCCTGTTCAGTGAACACTTTCCACTCCATAAGGTGTGCATGGTTCCCCGTGCCCCTCTCAAACACCCGTTTCGCCCACAACAGCCTTTGCTTAAGCGACAGCCACAAACCATAAGGAGCCTTCTCTGTACGCGCGGTGTGCAAGGAACTTCACAGTCCACACGAGAAAGAATCGCGTATTTTTCTTGGGAGTGAGGATACTTTTCACTAATTTCCCATGAATTCTTCGTCAGGTATTCAAGGCGTACTCAATCTTCTATTTATTAGAGAGTTTTCACCATGAGTTGTGAGAGTGACCGATGATGGGACATCTGAGTAAACATACCTCGCTGAAAATATGTAATATGCCAGTGAATCACGTAAAAAAATGTCATGCAATAAAGGGATTATGGTTAAGTGAGGTGCATTGTAATCTTGGCAGTGTCTGTAATGGCGAAATTCCTACAAAAATAGCTAAATGTGAGTTGTATTCTAGCACAACCTTTAAATTAACCCTTTAACGCCGAGCGTGACCATATGGTTACGGTAAGAAGTTAATGGGTACGTCCAGTAGAAAGTGGACAAATTGGAAAAAAGAAATTTTCATGGTAGAGTGAAAATGATTCTTGCATAATGAAATGGATAGACTGGAAAATAATTTATAGAAATAATATATTTATATATTCCTTCATGAACTATCAGAAAATGTATTTAAAGTTGGATTTTAATGAAGTAAGGAATATTCGTCAAATATCACCAACTTTACAATGTCACTAAATATTAAAAAAAGGTGTAAATAAATTACTACTTATGTACATCTCTTCTACAAGGGTTACATTTTGATTTTATGGCCTCATTATGGGTGAAATGTAGTGTGTATAATAATCAATAACCAAAATTGTAAGTAATGTACTGTTACAATGTAATGTACTGCCACACACCCTCGCGGTGGCTTGCAGGGTATCGTGTAGATGTAGATGTAGATGTACAATGTCCCCTTATAGTGTTAGCCCACATGTGTAGTCAGATCATTTTTTTAGTGTTTTTAGTTTCATGTTTAATGTACCCATTTCATTGCTGAAGTGCTACCCCTACCATTTAAACTTCACGAACAAATTTGAATTTGCTGTATGTGCCTTCACTGCATGCTTGACGATCCGTCACAAGAGTAACCACTTTTTCCACTTGTAAACCTGTTTTTGTCTGTCTCTTTATACACTTATGCATTGTATATTTTTGTACTTCATTTCTAAAACACTAGAGTAAAATACAAAAAAATATTTTAATGGTATATTGTAATTTGAAGAAGAGAAAATTGATTTATGTTATATAGTGCATTTCAACTGTCTTTTTTGGGTCACAAGACATAACACTACTTCCATGTGCTTTTTATATACTAAATTGATGACCTGAGTTCTAAATATTCGGATGTATTTAATAAAAATTATGTATTCTAATTCATTCAAAAGTGTTTACTTTGAAAAATCTAATATTTCTATAACCCTGACAGTTTTAATGGAGTCAAATGCATCAAAATGTCACAAGAGTAACGGTGGACAGACCCTAATTTTTAATCACGAAACAATAAAATGTCACAGGGCCGCCGTCTTGCGTACACGCTTTTACATCGTCCCGAAGAGTATTTGGAAGCATGACAGGCAGTTTTCAGACCACTATCATAACTTTTGTTGCTGTTAAGCTCGTGAGATCTTTCTCGTGCCGTCGAAGCTCCTCCTAAGGGATTTTCGTCTTGTGTAAGTATGGTCTTACTGAAATACTATGGTAAATGTATGTATTTTATTTAACAATATTAGCATTTTTAGGTTCATTTTAATGTATTTATGTATTATTTTATTTGTGTTTGCTATAGGAGATATTTTATAAGTAGTTTTTCAAAGGTGTGACCATATGGTCACGCTAGGCGCATATGGGGTCAATTGTTTTGAAATTCGGTGGTCACTATTTTCTTATATTTTTCTGCATATGAAAATATAATCGGTCCTAATTTTAATGTATATATATACTTGAGCAATTATCGACCTTATTTTTAATTAAATAAGTTTATATTTTTGTACAGACTTGATATTGCTAGTAGTTCTCGACATTTTGGAGTATGAGGATGTTGATAAAATATACATCGAGCCTCCAGATGTAAATGACCTCACGGACGAAGACTTTGCCGATGAGGATGATAGCAGTTTGTTTGATAATCTAAGCGGCCGACAGCTCCAGTGCCCTGCGGAAGTTGTCCTGTCCAAAGCATCAACGACGGAAGCTATCCCAGATCACAAGGTGGTCACAAAAAATAGTTTCATGGCGAAGAAGAGAAAGAAAACATTGGTGCATCGGGAATGGAATACAGCGGGACTGCAGAAAACTTTCCCTTTTATTCGTCATCCAGAGTACACCAAAGAGTGCAATTTGATTCGAGTATAATTATTTGAATCAATCGTTGACGATAATATGGTTCATTTTCTTTGTGCCGAATCAAATAAGTACGCCCGTCAAAAAAAATGTCCACACCCAAATATATGCATTGAAGAGAAGAAACCTTTAATCGCTATATTGCCGTTGTTTGGATACAACAACGCTCCTTCTAAAATATCGTTTTGGGAAGCAAAAAGAGAAACTCACAATGACCTAATTTGTAATGCTATGCGCAGAGATATATTTCTCAAATGAGCTGTTTTGCTCACTGCCAAGACAGTACGATATCGGATCCAGATGATGAAATGTAATTTGAGGCCCTTCTCTGATATTTTGCCGGACAAATTTATGCCTAAGTTTAGAAGTGAACAGCATTTAAGTCATGGTGCCGTAATTCGGCCGTCATGTATGTAAATTATTCATCCGAGGATCCGATTTGGCTATAAGATTTGGTGCATCAAACCTCCAGCAGTTATCTAATGTCATATGATTTTGCCACGGAAAGTACCTATTCTAATCCTAACACTTAGCATAAGAGTGATTTTGGTAAGGCTGCCCCACCCATGCTCAAGGTTTTTGATAAGTTTCCTGAACAAATGAAATTGCTGCCATTTCGGCTATACTTTGATATTTTTTTACTGGATTTCCTCTCCTCACTCGACTGAAAGAGTTAGGATATAGAGGTACAGGAACGATTCGCAAAAACCGAATGCCTAGTGATGTCCCAATTACTCCGGTAAAAACTATGAAGGAGATAAAAGGGGGTCTCTTCATAATATTACAAGCAGCGACAAAATCTCAATAGAATGCTGGGTTGACAACTCAGTTGTTGCAATCACATCGACGCCGTATGGAGAAAATTTTGCGGTTGATGTGAAACGATATTCAAAGGAACAGAGAAAAAGGATTCTTATTCCCCGTCATCGCACATTTGCAGAGTAAAACAAATTTACGTGACGTACTGATCGAATGGATCAGAACATAAACTACTGCAGGATTGGCATTAGGAGTAAAAAGTGGCGGTGGCCTCTCTTTACGTGAACGATCGACGCTACCACACACAATGCATGGATCCTCGCCAATAACGCTGGAAATAAAATGTCTCACCTAGAATTGAGAAGAGTAATTGTTGAGGCATACCTTACAAAATTTGAAAATGCTCCTAAGAGTAGAGGAAGGAAGCCAGTTACTAACAGTTTAATCCAAGTTGTAGACAGTGTGCGATTGGATGGTCCGTCCGTCGTTTAGTCCGTCCGTCAGCTCCTTTAGTCAGTCGATGCGGGAGTGGAAAAAGATGATTGTGTGCGTTATGTGAATCCTCAATGTACTCAGAATGTGTTAAGTGCAACGTTGGATTGTGCAATGAGTGATTTACTGAATTTAGCACAAAATAACACCACGATGAGAGCTAAGTCATTCAGAAATTTAGAAGCTTTTTCAATGAATTTCCTATGCTATTTTAAAACTTGTATTTTGCTTAATTGTTTTTATAATTTAATTTTTCCGTAGTTTTTTTCATATTCAGCGACTTCGTAATGCGCACCGAGTTTTATTGGGTACTTTCTTGCATTTAGAAATGTTCGAATTGCATTAAAAATGAAAATATTTGTGTATTTGTTTAAAAACATGTTTATAATTATTAATAAATCACTAATGATTTAAAATTATATTGTTTCTCGGTGTTTTTGTGTAAGATGAATAAACCTCAATATAATGAAATAAAACTTTTTCATTTGGAAATAAATTGACCTCACAACCGCCTAGCGTGACCATATGGTCACACCCCATAACTCAGCCATTTTGAATCCTATTAAGCTAAACTTTGTGATATTTATATATAGATTCTGTAAATAGTTATATGAAAAAATCAAGAAAATGGGACAAAAAAAATATCCTCGGCGTTAAAGGGTTAATATTAAAATATTTATAATATTAGTTTGATCTTGCCTTCAGAGTACGACTGACCACGTGAGAATGTTTCATTGGGACTCATCCAGTTCTGGAATATTTTGCTTTTATTGTAGATGTTTTACATTCATGTCGATATTAGCTTTCGATATTTGTTACAGGTTTCCCAGAAATTCTTCATAGAAAAGAGGCGTGGATGAATGCCGGGAGAATGGACAACTGGTCTCCCAGTACAACGAGTGTTCTTTGCTCAGAATATTTTCTCCCTGAAGATATTGACCAAGATGCGGTGAAAAAATATGATCCTGGGCTGGAAGCTTTTGCCGTAGCATTTCACTTTTATTCTACAAAAGCTTGACAATGTGCTTGAGAATTTGAGCACTTGACTGCCACACTCCAGGGCACTGTCTAATTGGTACAGCAGTATCGATGGTTGGCCAGGAATGACTGTGGAATCTATTAATTAACGATCTGCAAAATATTCTGCAAAAGCCATTCACTGTAATCTAATAATTGACTGTATGGCTATCAGGAAGCACGTGAAATAGGATGGGCACAGATACTCTCATTATACTGATTTTGGCAGAAGGACCACGGCTGACTGCATATAGTAGCCAAGGAGGTATTTTTTGTGATGATTGTCAGCTTGACGTTCTTTTGGGAACTGCCAGTGGAATATTTTTAGTGATGGTATGAGTGCAGAGCAGAAGGCAAGGATTAAGTGCCAAATTTTGTCTTCTGTTTATGGAGTTGGAATTTTATCAATTCCATCACTTTCGATGGAGCTTAATAGAATATCACTATGGCTATGATTCTTGGCTGTACATTTCATACAAATGCGCTTAGCACATGGTTTCCCCACCCATAGGGACCCCACTCCAGTATACTTAGCTCCTTTTAAGGAGCCTGTGTTTATCCTGCCAGACTCATCACATATGGCGAAATTGGTCAGGAACACTCATGGTGAGAAGATGATTGTTCTCGATAACGTTTACAGAAAAATAAGGAGTAAATGCATCGAGAGATTTTAGGAACTCCAGGCGATGGAAATCTTGCTTTTAGAGAACGAGCTGAGGTCTGCCCTTAGCATCATCCTCAATCAACATCATCCTTGGTCAACAATCCTAGCATTGGTTTGACGCAGCCCTCCAATCAATTCTTCTATGGGCCAGATTCTTCATTGTGACGTAACTCCTCTCTTTTACATCCTTCACAACCTGCTCCATGTATCTCAAACTAGGCCTACCTTTTCCAATCTTCCCGTTCACTTCCCCATAGACGATTGACTTCATCAGGCCATCGTGTCAAATGTGGCCGATTGAGTTGTTCTGTCTTCTTTATAGAGTTTTCAACATACTTCTCTTTTCTCCCACTCACGATTGTCATTCGGTCGATCCATTTTATCTTCATCATTCCTAGGTAGCACCAAATTTCGAGCGCTTCCACCCTTTTCTTCTCCGTTTCTGTTATCATCCATGCCGTAAAGAAACATACTACAGACGTATATTCTTAAGAATTCCTTAATTCTACGCTTGAATTTCCAGCTGTAGGTAGATTCTTCTTTTTTAGATTGCCCTCTTTGCCTGGGCTATTCTACTGACAACTTCTTTCTTGCTTCATTCATCGTTGGTTACTCGGCTTCCCAGCGAACAGCACTCTTTTAACCTCTTCCAGTTTTTATTTTCCTAGTTTAACGTTGGTTTTGGCCTCTTCTTTCTTGCTGCACACCAATATCTTAGTCTTCTTCTTATTTATCTTCAGCTGATATCTGGCCATTGTCCTTTCCATGGTTACTAGAATCCAGTTCAGATCCCTCTCTGTCTCTGCTATGAGTGCTGTGTCATCAGCGAATCGTAGCATGTTATTTTTTTCTCCGCGGATATTCACTCCTGAAGACTTCTCTTTGATTTCATTGATGGCTCTCTCCATGTAAACATTAAAAATAGTCTCACCCCTTTCCTTATTCTTCCTTCTTCACAGCTGGGTCCAGGTTTAATCACAGCTACTTGGTTTTCATACAAACTGTGGATAATTCTTCGGTCATTGTAGGACACTCAATTTCCCTTTCGGAATTCCAAGCATTGAATCCCAATCCACGTTGTCAAAAGCCTTCTCTAAATCCACAAATTCAATGAAGGTCGGCTTGATCTTCTCCTTTCTCTTCTCCATTGGTCCACATTTAATGTTTTCGCAAGGCTCCTGCATTGATATCTGTCAAGTCGTCTCTATGTAGCTTCCCACTGTTGCAGCTGTATTTCTAATCACTGCACTTTCTCAGGTTATGTCATTTACTATTTGTCCAGTACTTGCGTTCCATATTTTATTTTTTTTGCCAATAAAGCACCTGTTTGAAAATTCATACGCTAACTTTATTTCACAAACCCATTTTCCATCCAGTTCTACCTCACGAACGTTTTAAAAGTCGAATTTATCATCATTTTGCCAAATTTCATTGATTTCGTTCGTTGAGAATTACTTAAGGTTCTAAAAAATTTTTATTGTGTGAGTGTGATGTACTAATGCATATAGGTTATCGTATAAGTTCAATTAAATGATATTTAGACATTAGGCGAACCGCCTAATTACGAAATTATATAAAAATCATTACTGGTTGCTGTTCCAATGTTGATAGTTCCATTATAGTTAATATTCAGCTACTTGGTCATGTTTTGCATCCATGACAGCAAAAACAGCGATTATTTTCAGTAAAATAAATAGCGAATGCGGCTGTAGTCTTCTGCAGAACCATTTCTGGGTTTATGTCAGACATGCACGGAGATGCATGGTGTTTTTAATAAATGCGAGAGTTTTCAACCACCACTGAAATGGATTCGTCAATAAACTCATAAAAATGGTGTATATTCGTTCTTGAATCCAGAATTTCTCGAGAAAGAAATTAGCATAATGAAATTAATTCTGGGAATATTTGTAAGCATTATATTTCTTCACGAAATTGAGTGTGACTTGGACAATGCCACTCAATACGCTGTAAATATATGCAAAGTTCACATTTTGACGAAGGAAACGCCTGCTCTCTCTATGAGGATTATCAATGGAAAACGTCGTAAAATGTTAAATTAGTGCGTCATCCCGTAAATGCTATGGTAAATCGGGGAGAACCAAGATGGCGGACAGGCCACGCCCACGTTACAGGTTCTAACATTGGCCACCATACGTAGCGCCCTATCAATATGCCTCAATGGTTTGAATGAACCCCTCCTTCTCGTTATTCGTCATCTGTTTTCAGGCGACCCTTCTTGCACGGCTTCAGCTATGGAATATTGACGACATGATGTCACCGAGTGAGGCATTCGAGCCCTCCAGGACATTGTCTTCGCGTGGTTTCGTATTTTCTTGTCTGAGTTCAGCCTAACTTTGGCGGTCACTCCCCTCAGCCCCGCTTTTGTTGCATGTATTCGTCTCGACCTATTCATTGCATTCTTACACAACTACCCTTGCATTCTTAGATACCGTTTTATTTTCCCATTTGTCTGTTGGGAACACTTTGCGCCCAAATTCGAACAGGTCGACATTTGCCAAAAATTAACGAAATAAATTAACTGAAGTTGTTTTTGTTTCATTTAATGGATAATTTTAAAGATTAAAAGTTAATTCTTCTAAAAAGTAGCGATTAAATTACATAGTCAACTACATTTTTAACGATTAGTGTTAATCGTTAATTTTTTTATCGTTATCCCAACTATATAGCCACCACATTCGAAGAAGATACACGTGGAAAATGCCAGGAGACAGAAGAAGACTTCAAATAGACTACATTTTAGTGAAGCAGAGATTTAGAAACCAAGTGAAGGACTGCAAAAGCTACCCTGGGGCAGACATCGACAGTGACCATAATTTAGTGATGATGAAATGCCATCTTAAGTTCAAAAAATTGAGGAGAACAAAGAAGAATGTATGGCAAGTAGAAAAACTAAAGGAGGATCAACATTAGGTGGTATTTCAGAATGCAGATCGAAATAACTTAGGGGTGAATCTCAATGAGAAATCAGTGGAAAAGCGTTGGAAAATCATGAAATGTGGACTACAGAAAGCCGCAAAAGAAGTTCTAGAGAAGAAGAAAAGTTGCCAAGAAGAAGCCATGGATCACGGAGGAAGTCTTAGATTTGATTGAAGAAAGAAGAAAGTACAAGAATGCGAAAACTGAAGAAGGGAAGCTTTGCCACAAAAGAATTAGGAACGAAATAAGTCGCAAAGCAAGGAAAGCTAGAGAGATGTGAATGAAGAATCTATGCGAAGAAGTACAAAACAACCTTGCAGTTGGAAATGTGAAAGCTGACTATAGGATAGTGAGGAACCACTTCAAGGAACGGAGCGCAAGATCCAATGCCCTAAGGGACAAGAATGGAGAACTTTTGACTGAAAATGAATACAAAGTGAAGAGATGGAAAGAATATCTGGAAGAGTTATGCAACGGGAACAATCTCAGCACGAAAGTTGTTGAAGAGGAAAGCGAAGTCGAGAAGGATGATATGGGAGTGAAAAAGGATCTGATGCTTTCCCTGGCTCGAAAAGTGGCCGCCTTATATAGCGGTGTCGGGGCCTCAAGTTCCCTCTGATTGGTCCTTGGGTTTAGCCAATCGGATGCTTCGTAGGACAGGTCGCCAGGTGTTGCTAAGGGAGTAGCCACCGTCTCTATTCATGCTATTGTCCGCAAGCCGGATCTCTATGGCCTCCTTCGTAATCCTTTCCCAGTATTTCTTTTCTCGAGAGATGATCTTCACCTCGTCCCAATGGATAGCATGGTTTTTGTGGATGCTATGTTCGGCCACCGCAGATTTTTCAGGTTGACATGGCATGATATGGGAGCATCAGTTTTAAGATCGGAATGCGACGCAGCAGTAAGGGACCTTTGACAACATGGATTGGGATTCAATGCATGGAATTCTGAAAGGAATTGGAGTGTCCCACAATGACCGAAGAATTATCCGCAGTTTCTAAAACAAACCAAGCAACTGTGCTTTTAACTGGACCCATGGTGAAGAAGCAAGAATAAGGAAAGGAGTGAGAAAAGGCTGTTCACTGTCTCCCGTAATTTTTAATTTTTACATCTAGAGAGTCATTAATGAAGTCAAGGAGAAGTGTTCTGGAGTGAAAATCCACGGAGAAACAATCAGTATGCTGCGATTCGCTGATTACACAGCACTCATAGCAGAGACAGAGAGGGATCTGAACTAGATTCTAATAACCATGGAAGGGAGAATTGCCAGATATCAGCTGAAGATAAAAAAGAAGAAGACTAAGATATTGGTGTGCAGAAAGTAAGTAGAGGACTAAACAAATTCGAATTGTTTATTGCAGTTGGAAAGTGAAAGTTTCAGAATTTAGAAACCAAGTGAAAAAAAACCAAGCAACTGGTTGGTGGTTTTTTTTCCCTTGGTTTCTAAATTCTAAGGAAGAAGAAAAGTTGCCAAGAAGAAGCCATGAATGCAAAATTAGTTAAACTAGAAACGTTAAACTAGGAAAACTTGAGGACGTGAAAGAGTTCTGTTACCTGGGAGGCCGAGTAACCAACGATGGACGAAGCAAGAAAGATATAGTTAGTAGAATAGCCCTAGGCAAAGAGGGGATTATATCAAAAGAAGAATCTACTTACAGCTGGGAAATACAAGCGTAGAAGTAAGGAAACAATTCATCAGAACGTATATCTGAAGCATGTCTCTTTACGGCAGTGAAGCATGGGCGATGACAGTGGCGGAGAAGAAAAGGGTGGAAGCATTCGAAATGTGGTGCTACAGAAGAATGATGAAGGGTAAATGGATCGACCGAGTAAGTAACGAGGAAGTGCTAAGAAGAGCATGAGAAAAGAGAAGTCTGCTGACAACTCAAAAAAGGTTGAAGGGACAACTTAATCGCCCACATTTTAAGACACGATGGCCTGATGAAGACAATTGTCAATTGAAAAGTGAACGGGAAGATAGGAAAAGGCAGGCCTCGTATGAGATACAAGGATCAGGTTGTGAAGGATGTAAAAGAGAAGAATTACGTCACAATGAAAAGGTTGGCTGATAGAGGTATCTAGTGGAAAGCTGCGTCAAACCAATCCTGATATTGTTGACCAATGATGAGTAGTATTCTCCCAGGCTGAAAGGGCATTTACCAAAAGAAGATTCTGCTAATAGCTGCAAATACCAGCGTGGAGGGGAGGAAAAATTTCATTAGAAGATACGTCTTGTGGATGCCAGTGAATGGCAGCGAGAAATGGACGATAATAGCAGGAGGGAATTCAAGTCTGAAAGCATTTGAAATATGTTGTCCTACCAAAAAGTGATGAAAAACGATGAAAATATTCCTAATGGTAGAGAAGCCGAGCGAAACCATATTTAAATAATCATAATAACATATGAACAATCACAATTAAGTCGTCTGCGGCCCTCATCCCGCGAAAGCAGTGCCAAAAAATAGCAACAGCTCTTGCCGCTAACCCTTGCGACGGCTTGCAGGGTATTATGTAGTTTTGCCGTTTTGGTCACGAAGTTATGAGAAAAGAAAGTATAATTGAATGCATCTTTGGCGCTGTGTATCTCTCTTACCCTTGTGGTCCTGTATACTAATGTTGTGTGGAGCCCTTATCATTAACTAGGTGTTGAGGTGAAAGGGTTGTCCCATTCGCAAAAGACATAAGGCTTTACAAAAGGAGACAACATTTTAGACTTATTAGCAACAAATTTTAACCGAAAAACCTCGAAATATAGGTGGGGACCCTGGAATTAGTGATCACAAAAGAGTGCATGCGAAATTCATCTGACGCGTAGCATACTGTTATAAACCGAAGCCGAGAGTTTACTTATTTGGCGGGGCAAATTACGATAGTAAGAAGGAGGAGTTAAGGTAGTCATTTGATGTATTTATGGAGAAAAGCGAAGGATTACATACAGAAGATTTGTGGAGAGAATTTCTTGAAGTCACCCACAAAGTAGTGAACAAATACACACCAAGTGAATTGACAAGTAATAACACAGAGCCAAAGTGGCGCCCAAGTAGCAAAACCTTACGAATAAATTATTTTAAAATATATTGAAAAATAATTTTAAAATCATTTTAAAATTATTTAAGAATAATGTTCTATATATTTTTTTGATCTTTAAATTATTTTTACATTATTTTAAAATGATTTCTTCTTAAGTTTAAAATATTTTGAATTATATTTTAAAATAATTTGAAAAATATTTTTATTTTTTCTAAATCTTTTATGAAATGTATGTACACATGCCATCCCCTTCCGGGGTAAGCACAGTCGAAAAGTATCACTTATTATAAGTGATATTCTTGTGTACCTTGCTCTACTTCAACAGATTACTCCATTCTGACTTAGCCTTGAAAACATTTTATAAGGTGTTTGCCTCTATTTACTCCTATATGCATTGCTTCATACACTCTCTCCAATTCTTAAGACTCCTATAATTCATTCCTCCCCTTCAACCACCACTTTCTCGGTCCAACCCTACCTCTCACACCATTCATTAAACTCTTATAGACGAGACGGTTACAGTTCGACAATCGTCCATTATCTTAACATGGCGAAATCAACAAAGCACAACCATCTCATTTGTCTAAGTACTGGAGCAGTATCGGACCCAAATTCTTTCATGACCCACTATTTCCTAACCCTATCGATTCTACTTCTGCTACAAACACTCCCCAGAAGTTCAGACTACATTTAGCCTACTCTATAGTATGGTACACTATGGTATCATCAGGAACTAAAACCAGTACTGATGATGCTACAGTGTGGAGAAACCGGTTGAAGTAAAGACAGCAGATTTGCAGTCTTTAATTTGATATTACAAAATGGACTTCCACAAAGTGCGGCTACTACCTACAATCGTCCTAATAATAACTTTCAGGGACAACTTGAAAGTACCATGCAAAAGACATAAGGAGACAACAGTCGCTTTTATAAGAGTTATGATCGACCTTGCTTCCTGCACAACACTACATTTTAAAAGGTTTATCCTGGTATTCAGTAACCAAGTGTTTTAAAAGAACAATGTTCCCAATGAAAAGTAGAATTTTTCAAGAGATAGTTATTTAAAATGCCATCGAAAGTCATCACTGCACTGAGGAAGACACAAATACATAAAACATTTTCACGTTTATCACAGAGTTGAATCGTTGAATGATGAGCTGAACCATCATTAGTTCATTCCTTATGTTCCAAAATGTTAATTATACAACACGCCTGAAAAATAAATAAACGTGGTCAATTCTTATGTCAAGAGTTCAATCAAGACTATATAGAAGGCAGGTCAAAACAAAAACAATGACAGGTTCATGAACTTTCTTCAGCAGACTCACTTGTTGTCCGCGAGAAAATCGAGAATCGCTTTTATAACCACATTTCAAATGTACTTTCACTCTCACCGATCCTCCTGGCCTTGAAGAAATCAGTGGTACGCTCGCTGAAAAAATCTAAGTCCGATACCGGCTACGAGGGACTGAAAAAATAATTCGTGGACAGTTTTTCAATCGCTTTCCAAGATCGATAATCGCTTTTATAACCACATTTTAGATGTACTTTACTCACACCGATCCTCCTAGCCTTGGAGAAATCTTTAACATTATTCCAATATTATTTTAAATTAATTTCATAATAATTTAGTGGCTCATTATAAAACTATTTTGAAACAATTTCAGCCATTATTTCAAAATTGCATTGAAATAATTTTGAAATACTTCAAAATATATTATATAAAATGTTTGCAACACCTTTTTAGGCAATGAAAATGTCTCAGTTAGAATTCCTATGCATGTTTTCAGCAAAATGAAAGGATTATACAGAACATTAAAAGAGCAGTACTTAACACATTATTTTAAAATCATTTTAAAATTATGAAAAACGCGTGAATTTTGCTTTCTTATGACTTTTTGAGTTTAAAATGATTTTAAAATATTTTAAATCATTTGTCTCTATTTTTGTGCTCCTTGGGTGGGTCTCTGCAGATGTAGTCATGACGCTCATTCCCGAATTCGCCCCTTGGCAAGGGGGCGGGGGTCGCCAGGGGCTCTCTCACGGAGGGCCTCCTTGCCAGGTGGCGGTTCTGCTTCTTCTTCCCCCGCTCCCAGTTGCGGGTGCCGTAAAGGGATTCCGTCAGAGACCGCCGGCACCCACATCCGCATAATTGGCCGCGCCACACTCAAACTCAATCAGCCCCCAGAGAGCGCGGTGGAACAAAATCAGCCCTCCCCTCGTCAGGCATCCCTCTCACATTATGCGGGCTGTGTTATGGCAACACTCCTTTCATTCACTCACTCCCCCATCCCCCAGGCCATTTGGAGTCCATCCAGGAAGCCTCTTCTTTTGGTGATCAGATGCATTTTCAATGTTAGTCGCAGTATAACTCGGTGATGACCATTGCGTGCATTAATATTCATTGCAAATACCAGTTATTAGGAATCAATTTCTAAATTATTGGACATTTAATAAATTCAGTGTATTCCGGTGAAGTATAAGAGATATTCAGTACAGTCCGGTCGGGTTATTGGACGTTGTTAAGAAACGTAGAATGAGAGCGAAATGGGAAATTTTCAAACCATTTGAGAGGAGGGAAAAGACAATTGAATAGCGTCAGGTAGGTTTCCAGTCCTCCCGCGTGTTCCAGCACACTCTTTCCCATTTCACTCGAGATGCCTCAGTCCGCACTCTCCCTTCCTCAAGGCTCTCATCGCTCAAGACATGCGTTCCACAAGCGGGCACTCTCCAAAGAGAAGATGAATGGAAAGATAGATCTCTGGCATAAGCTCATCCACCCAAAGCACCATCCCCTGGCAGAGGGGCGCGGTCTTTCGATGTGACGCCTGGCTTCCTGATTTCCGTGAATCCCACCGAACCCCACAACGGATGTTGTTGTTTTGACTTGGGATGAGAGGGGAGTAGTCAGTGAGGGTGGATGGTGCGATGTGATATTACAGTTGGAGCGCCTGAAAACCAAATTCTATTCCTACTTTCACCATCACAAGTCCTTATCAGCTTGCAGATGTATTTCCGATTGTCAAAAAAGATACACAAATTAACTACTCCACCTGTTCTAGCTTCTGTTCCTGTGCTTTTACCTTTGCTTCACATTCGAAATATGGGAGAATCGGACTACTTTAATGCTCTTACGGTTCTCATTTTCAACTCTTGCGCTGCACCGCAAGCGCGGCTAACTGATGTTACCAACTCCGCATTCTCCCGCACCACTCTTACCGCAGCTGCTTATTCGAGACCACTTGCTGAATATACACACATCAATAAATCCACACTCTCTGGTACCTTGTTCCCTATGAGCTGATACCTTTATCTTAACGATTGGTGATACCTTAACAAACTTAAGGTTTGGCTAGAATCTTTATCCACACTCCACTTACCTAACTGAATTCTTCGCAACAAGACTAAAAACAATAAATTATACCCCCCCGAGTACCTTACCTCACTTCCACTGCAGTCAGTAGATACTCATCCTCGCCTCATCAATGCCTTTCAAATTTCCAATCTCGATTTTAGCCTTTTCCAAAATTAATAGATATCAAAACTTGGTTGCCAGGCAGTATATTTTCCACGAGCTGGTTGATATGCAAGCAACCATTATACCATACAGAAGTAGCAATTCCATTTTCATAATATTCATTCGCATATTTCCCGTAAGTCTTTTGTTTTGTGTTCGTGATGCTTCCCAGATACTTGTTCACCGCGTTCCAACTCAAAGGCATCAATGCTCACGTCATCAAGGCATCAATCTGAGTGCTCACGTCCAATCCGAGGCAGCCATTGCATTCGTAATCCATCACTCCTCAACCTCACTTTCCTTCCTACCATCCGCCCCGAGTCTTCATTTTTTTCCTAAATCTAAATGATCCCGGAAAGTATTTAATTTCCGGCCAATACCTTCAAAATAGTTGATTATTATCGCTCCCCATCTGGAAACTGCAATTTTGAAGCCATCGGATTCCATTTGATTGGCGAGCGTTGCTAAAGCGCTCGCAAAGCCATGGGAGGAGAAGTGGGAATTGGAAGCGACTCCACGCACGCGCATGGCGCAATACGGGGGCGCCAACCTTTGAATACCACGAGACCTACATGCAGTCCTATTGCTGTCGGAGAGAGGCATTGGGTTTTGATTGGCTGCTGTGGAGCAAACCAGGAGCAGGCAGGAGATCAAGGGTTCAAAGGCTATACTGACAGCTTCAATTGTCCATCACGCGCTAATTCACAACATCCCCATGAATCTGGAAGCGACTACGACTATAGGATCAACGATCTATCGACTGGCGGCCAACATCTCATTAGAATAAGTTTTCGGAAAAGCATAGAGTTGGACTCTGGACGAAAAGGATTCGGTGTGCAGCCTGCCAACGTGATATCCAAGAGTGATTTTCTTGTAGCACATGGATTACATTTTCCTGATGAGCCCTTTATGTCCGTGGATGGTGTCGTGTGGTGTATTTGGGGGTTCACAGCGAAGCCGACCAAAGGGTGTCACGAAAGTCATTGTGGCGTCACATTTCGACCATTGAGGGCTTGACAGGGATTCGTCGCTTTTTGGGTACAGCTCACCTGAAAGGGTTTTTGCCTCACAGAGAAGGATAAGGCAACCATTTTTCACTCAGTGACATTCCCATATTATGCTGAAGGAAGATCGTACACATCAAGTGAATATCCTGGGAGCCACAGCGAGGATGTGTGGCATTTCAAAGAATGATGACCGAAATTGTACCATTCTGTTGTTATTTTTTCCCTCACGAAAGCTGGGATTGACGGTACTCCTCATTATATCATGCCCCTTTGGCAAAACTGGTGTCATCAGTGTAAAATTTGATGTTGCCGTAATGAATGCCCGTGATGAAAATATCACTGCATGATGGAAAACTAATTGTACAGTTCTTTTCGTTTTCGACACTGAAGAAGTCTCTGATAGACGCTGAAGTTGAACCCGGGAATATCAGGTGAAGAAAAAGCAGTCTACTTTTTTAGTGTCTCAACATTTACGGGTCTTCCAAGTTTTATGTCCGTGCAACTTATGATTACCCAAATAATCGAGCGCTGCACTTTTGCGTGATGAAACTAGGCTTAGATATTAGAGGTCCTTGGTGGCGAAGCCTTCATCTGCTAATGCCGCCATCGAGTCCCTTCGGGGTCAGCGCCCAGGGCATGGCTGAGCATTGGTTGTAGTGCCAGGTGCAAAAGGCCATCTTTACTATTTTAGAGTCCATGGAATAAACTAGGTTAATAAAATATAAATAAAATAAATATTCAAATAATTATCAGGCTATAATATAAGGGGATAGTGATAAAGGCAGTGAAGAAACTACCACTTGTGTCAATAGCATATTTATGAATATGAGAAATGCTACAGTTACACGAGACCACAGACAAGATGGAAATATTCCAACATCAAAAATATTCTTGAAAAAGAATGGAAAAAGCGTGGAAGCACATGGAATGACTCCCCACCACTTTCCAACTGTCAAAGCTTCATAAAAAGAATAGAAGTTCCGACAATCATCGATTCCACGCATTGAAGTGGAAATACCAAGGAACTGTTTGGATTCAGGAGAAAACACTCAAATGACACTGCAGCTTCATGGCGTCCTAAACTCTGCATTAAATGGCTTTGGAACGAAGAAACTGATGAGAGGACTTTTCCCAGATTTCTCTGATGCATGAGGATGACAGGAATTTTCAAAACTGCAATTCGAGGATGGCCTCCTCTCTTGAAGAAAGATTCTGTAAAGTAAAATGGAGTTGAATGGGAGCGAAAAACAATAATTGTCTGTGTGCCACACAGGCCAGACTATGGTCCTCTTCCATTTAGTGTTCACACGCGCAAGAATATTGCCACATCCAAACTTCCACTTCAGCAGAAGACTTAGCTGGGAGCCTGACGGGTGGCAGCTTATGCGTGGATGAAATCACCCAGAGGTAAGTGAAAAGGAGAAAATTGGCATGGATAGTTCGAATGCACAAGCCGGAGTATGTGGACGTGCGAATCAAAGAGCTGCAGCAGCCCCACAGAGGGGAAGGCGAGTCATACAGAAGCCGGGGCTTGAAAAGCACGCCGAGAAAGAGGGGAGCAATTAGTAGGGGCGCCCTCGAGGGATAGCAGTGACAATACGCGAATGCACAGATGCGACACGTTCGTGCGATCCACTGTGACATAGGGGCGTCGAGGGGCCGAGGCAAGGTCACGCCCCCCCCCGGAGAAGATGGAGAGGGGAGCATTTTCACGCAATCGACGTGCACAGAGGAATCTAACTGGGCGCCTTTAAGAGAAAGGAGAGAGAGGGAGAGCCTAGATAAACGAGTCAGGGTATGTTTTGAGCGAAAATGGAATGGCGAAGAAGGACATATGATGAATGCACCACAATGGCACGGACACTGGCAAAAACAAAAGGAATGAATGATTTTTAACATCATAACGGTCGGGAATATTGAAACGGGAGAATATGTAAGAGACGCAGGTCACAAACAAAATATACTCTAAGTGACGACTCCTGATATATACTGCCTGATGGTAAGATCACCGAACAAAATACTGCTATATTATTTGTATAAAAAGCTCAGAAAAGATAAAGTATGGCATGAAGGAATTACAGTTAATACGGTTGTGCATAAAATAAATTAATACATAATTAGATCAAATTCGTTAAATATTAGATATTTCCTCATAATTAAAGGTTATATACGTGGGAAATGCCAAACGAAAGAAAGTGGAGAGCGCGCAATGGGCGAAACGTTTTCTTAGGCAATGCACAGTGAAGGAGAATGTCTCTTCGGAGGAAAGTTCCCTCCGCTTCGCGAGCTGCGACCGTCGTGAGTGACATTCGCCGTCAGCACCTTGGAATGCACGGCTGCTCACCACGCTAGAGCGTCTTCCCAACTGGTGATCTCAGTCTGCGTATGTCTCCGCGAACGACATGGATTTGGAACTTTCGGAGTCCTTGAGGTCTGTAATTCAGTGAGAACCAGTCTCAAGATAAGGGAAATAATTTGGAGAGTACACCGCGGAAGAAACAGAGTATTTAGGTCACGTAATGTGTGTCGCACGAATTTCCTATCTTAATTTTGTTAAAAGAATTATGCTTCCTATTAAGGCGTTCATTTTTCACGAAATTGCAACGATTTCTCTTCTTCTTTTTCATATGTTGG
This sequence comes from Platycnemis pennipes, assembly GCA_933228895.1. NCBI lineage: Eukaryota > Metazoa > Arthropoda > Insecta > Odonata > Platycnemididae > Platycnemis > Platycnemis pennipes. The sequence continues at coordinate 170,884,872 of OW121847.1, forward strand.
GTTGAAAAGTGATGAAAGGAAGTGGTTTTTAATCGGCAGACAAAACGCTCTCTGTCCACCTCTGATTGACGGAGTGAACTTCTGAAAGACGTCGAGGGAAACTGGAGGATAATATCTCCGCGGAAGCGAGTGTGGGTGGGCGCCGGTAGAGGCGCCTCCAGCGGACACCGGAAGTGCACGATGGGGAATCGGCGTGGATGTGGCGCTCCCCCTTTAAAGCCGGTCGATAATATGCACACTGTGCGTCGCCTCGATCACTCGGAGTCTATCTGCTTTAGCGGCGGGCCCCGGCTAAGCGCCGGCGCCTGGGCACGTCAGACGAAGAAAGAGCCGACTTGTCGAGAGGCCTCCAAGTGCCTCGCCGCGGAGCAAGAAGCGAGGACAAGGGACTCCTCTCACGTCTGCTCAAGACGGAGGCGAGAGCGCAGGTGGCGTGCATTACACCAGGAGTCACCGGATGGCACCGGTTGGCACCATTGAGCTCACGAAGGGACGGACCGAAATATGAAAATGCTCTCCTCAAAGAGAGGAAACGTTATCTCGGATGCTCCACCGGGTCAGGGGCCAGCGATTGTCGTTTCGAGGTCCGAATCGTTCTCGGTCAGCAGGACTGCCAATAGGCGTGGCTTCTTTTCCGGTTGGTGGCCGCGATTTATGCACAGTCGGCTGGAAATCAGGCGCAGCTGTCGGCATTCACGTAGTCTGTCCCCGTGAATGAATTTCCTCCGTGATTCAAAGGGAAGTGCGGAGTCACCCTGGAGCCTTTCTTAGCCTGTCCAGAACGCATCGCGTTCATTCAAATTTTACGATGCAGTGCTCCGCCGATTTCTCCTGTAATCCTCATGTTAAGTCTCCTCATCTTAATTTCCACCGTTATCACTGATGTGGTGTCATTCCCACAGCGGTAGACTTGATTCTTCCTGTGTTTTCCTGAACTTAAGAAGTGTACTCATCAACATTAACTTGTAAGACGTATTAATATAAACTCTACTATCTTGAGAGTGAAAAAAAAGTGTAGCTGACAAATAGTTTTTATGAGTAGCTGTAGTGTAGCTCCTACAGTTTTTAATGTTGCTGCTAACAGAGTAGCTGTTACATTTTTGAAAAAGTAGCTGAGAAGTAGAGAGATATAAAATTTTAGGAGCTGACCTCGATGATATGTCGTCGACATATCAACGAGGTAAACTAAAGCAATACATGCCGATGCACTACTGTCAAGAGATCAGCGGAGATCGCTCTCCGACTGAAATCCTTGGTGTTCTGCACAGCGCCTCGTGTGCATTTCACCACTATTCCGCTTGCACTCGGAATGCCATACGACGCTGCCCCATATATTTGGCGTCAGGGGCATCGTTTCCAGGGCCGGACGATCGGGATGAGGGTGCTTTTCCTGTGAATTAGGGGAAGGTGGAGGGGTTGATTAAGTGGCAGGAGTGATGTGTGGCCCTCTACTGAGAGGGCTGGCGAAGCTGTGACGGCTGGCAGGGAGGATCGACTTATCTATCGGCCTAGTTCCCTCTCAACACTTATTTCGCATTGTTCCGTGAGGTGTGCATGTCTTCCAGATTGTTCGGCCCCATCGATTAGCCGCAGTTTTCAAGCTTCCTCTTCTCTTCAACACCTCACGTACTGCCACAAGGCAAGAAACAGCTAGTTTTGAACCGTACGCTAATTAATGCTTTGTAATCTGGTGCGGAGAAACCTCTAATTTTACCCATGGATAATAAACCGTGAACCTGAAGACATTCCAACAAGGTTGTTTACAGAGACGCGATTAGAAACAGTGCCATAGTCAGAATTTCTAATCAATAAATCGCAAGAATAAGGTATAGTACCGCCGGACCGGAAAGTTATGTTTGCAACCCCTGTATTTATAAACGGGAAAAAAAGGATTACAGGAAAAAACGGACCAATATCACTGACCTATCCTTTTCTTGAAAGTTCTTGAGGACATCATTGCTATGTAACGCAGTTCTGAACAGTCAAACTTTCTTCAATAAAAATCAAACACTATTTTCGGAAGAATGGATCTTGTTACAATTAGCTAGGAATATTTCTTCAAGACATTCATAAATCACGTGAAATGGAAACACCAGAAGGTGAAATCTTTTCGGATTTCAAGAAGTCAAAGGTTACTCATAAAAAGCCATTATTCAAGGTCTTGGCGTGTGGAATTAGTAAAAAGGCTGTGAATTCTATAAAATCAATTTCCTTACATATCGCATGCATATACTTGTAATCAACGGAAATACCTCCGATATGATTAACGTGGCCTCCCGTGTTCCACAAGGAAGTCTTAGCTGTCCCTATTATTATTATCTATTATTCCTACTTCATCAAAGACATCACTAACAAAAACTAACCCTTTTTAAGTACAGTGAATGTGTTTGGCATTAATTGAGAATGTATTGAAAACGCTTTGGTAGAAGGCGTGAAAATAATTGGCTTTTTCTAACCTTCTGGTAATCCGAATTCTCGTATCAGTTTTCAGTCCGTGTATTACAGACCTACTACTTTAAACTTCTCTCACATAGGACCAAAATACTTACTATTAATATATATTACTATTCTTTAGCCTAGAGTTCCATACTATTTGCCTTTTCAATGGATTTCTAACCTCCACTATATTTCACCTTGGCTATGCAATGGTGGATAGCAGGGCTTGGAACGATTTGGGACGAAAACCTAAAATCGTACCGTAGTCAAAGAATATGCTGGCACGGATCGGGACAAAAGTTTTGGGACGGAGATAATTGTTGGAACGAGGCAGATGAAATTTCAAGGGCGAAAAAATATCGGGAATAGACAACGAAAGTCATGACACGAAGAAGTCGTGCGGAATGGGAAGGGATGGGAGTTTCGGGTCGAAACATCATGCCAAACGAGAGAAAATTTCCGGAGGAAGAAACATTTAACGAGAAGTTTTTTAAAACTTCCTTGCACACACTGATAAAAAAAGAGAAAGAAAAAAGAGAAGCCGTTGAATCATCTCTTGAAAAACGGCGGTAAAATCAATGATATATGAAGTAAAGATAAATTTTTGCGCAGTTTTTACTGTCATGCATGAAACAAATTTGCATATATTTAATTAGCTATTTAATAATTCAACAGTTATACTCAATGAATCATAATGTGCTTATTTGGGTTCCCCAAAATAATTCTTAGTTTAAGCATGAGTCAGGAAAAAGACATTGTTTGCTTTCAATTTCCTTCACAGTAAATCTTATTTCACTAATTGCGGAAATTAGATGGAGTGCTTCTACCTGGGTGCACCGAATGGAAAGAATAAAATGAATAACTTTAATAAAAGTACGTAAACGAGTAAACCAAGATTATCAGTAAGTTGGGTGCTTCTAAAACGAAGTACGTCCCTAAAGTGGAAAACAATTATCGGCTAAGGATAGTGATACCATTAAAAAGAACTTCTAAACTCAAAGAAAATGCTTTTAAAAAATACGCGGTTGGCTACAATAATGGTCTTGCAGTGTATCATTATAAAATTAAAAAAATCAACCAGGGTAAAAAAACACGATGTATACCGAAACAAAGACAAGAAAAATAGTTCCATTATGGAAACAAATTGTGCAAGACGAGACAAAACGAAATGCGAGACGACGAAAACTGTTCTGGACGAGACGGAAATTTAGAGACGTAAAAATTTTCGGAACGGGACGAAAATTACGGAACAAAGGTTTGTTTACTTCCGTTACAAACCCTAGTATATATTAAATTATTAGTAACCGGCCATGCACTGATACGTTACACCAATATTATAGTGCAAAATGTGTGGAATCTGCGGTTATATGCAAATAAATCTTTGAAAATTTACGAGTGTTTTCCTCTCCTGCGATGGATGATGAAAAACGTTTACCAAATTTTACTTTTGGGCATTTTATTTTTGATGTTGGAAGTGGTCGAATGCTTGCAGTATTATGAGTGGAATGAAGGCACTTCAGTGATCCAGGAGTGAACGAAAGAAGGTGTTCTCCGATACGGACTTGTTGAACTCTTTGAATAGTTCCTATAGGTTCCTTTGGAAAATACGTTTAAGTACTCTCTGAATATTTGGTAACTCGTGTTTCATTGTTTTTATGGCATTTACTCCACCTCCGTGGTCCTCAGAGCGCACAATTTGTTCTTATTTCTTTGATAAATGCCTGTCTTTGCTAGGTTCTATTTCAGAGGTTGAATTATCGTTAGTATTATACTCATTTAATTGAAAAGTTACTGTGGAAGTGTGGACTGTTGCTTCGCAGAAAGTGTACATTGCAATATGCCTCCAGGGTTTTCGGGTCCCTCCCGCGTTGATATTCATCCAGCTGGACGACAGTTTCGCCGACATTCCAGTCGGAATCTTCAGGTCCGAAGTGATTAATCCCAATTTTAGTCCGGTGCGCTCTGTTTTGTGTTAGGCTTGAAAATTCGCTTCCAAGCATTAGAGAGTTGGTAGCCGTCTTCCATGTTGAAGTTTTTCGGGTGCTTGGCGATTTCTATTGCCTCCCGTATCACCCGAGGAAAATACTTATTTTCCCTAGCGATGATTTTGCTATCGTCCAAATTTATGTTGTGTCCGGGAGCTGGCGTGCTCTGCAACAGCGGGGAATTGTTTCTTCTTTTGTGGCCCTTTGGTGTTCCTCCAATCTGCATTTAAGGAATCTGGAGGTTTGGCCGATGTACGATTTGCCGCAGTTGCATTTCATCTTTATGCACGCTCGTTCATGGATGTCCTTCTCTCGGCGATCTCTTTCCGTTCCGTGTCCTTCATGTCGCTCTGAAATCTCGTGACAATGCCATGCTTAGCAGCGAGGACTCTGGTCATCTTCTCAGAGGCATAATACGGACCGTTTCCCTGCTTTAATCACTTCGGACCTGAAGATGCCGACTAGAATACCGGCGAAACTGTCGTCCAGTAGGATGAATCAACGTGGGAGGAACTCGAAAACCCTCGAGACATAACCTTAGCATCGGGGAAGCCTTCGCAACAATTGCAATATGTTGTCCTGTCGCTCTATCTAATCTGGTTTAAAGTGAATACACAGTGTAATGATCAAATATTAGCTAAGCGTTCCGGTAGTGCGTTAAAAATACATAGGTAATACATTATTCATTTGGCTGGGGTGTGATTGAAAGCTGAAAATGTAGCTCCCTACCAATACACGCTCGCAGCCTACCCTTAGCCGAGGCTCGTTCCACGACTCCAATTCCATTCCAGTTTCCTGGCCACCCATCAATATGTCATCAGGAGACCCAGGGCAAGGCGCCTCCGATCGGCTGGCTCGAGGGTTGATACGCTGGAGACGCAAGGGGTGTGAACTGAGAGCTTGGCAAGGGGCAGACGGGGTTTCTGCGCGCCTGGAGGAAGCACTCGGCCTCGTGTTTTGCCTTCCCGCCATCCGCATCGTTCCTTTGGTCCGACACGGACGCACTCGGCGATTACCAGAACGTGTGTACATACTCGAGAGAGAGAGAAGTATGTGAAATGATTATCAAAAGTTTCCTTCAGGGTAACGGTCTCCAGGGGCTCTCCTGCAGATGGGGGGGCGGGAACCCTGGCCCCAATTTCAGCCTGCCTCCCCTCGAGGGTTCCTTGCGCCTGGCCCTAGCAACATATTGATGCGGATGACATCCCTCCAGGGACTTTCACTTATTCATCCCGGATGGAGCGGTCACCCCTAGGGGTCAACACCCCTAGGGGTCAACACCCCTAGGGTTCTCTCCTCCAACCGTCGGGGCGAGAGCACAGTCCACACAATTGTCGACCCTCCACAGACACGTGTCAGTGGACGTCACACGGATGTGCTGCCCTCTCATTGGCTGCGAAGGGTCGTGCCAGTCGCGCCTACTCGGAATCGAGGGCAACCAATTGCCTTGCCGCTTAACCCTACATGGCCGTTTTGACCATCGACACCATTTGACGATTGTCATTTTTGGATTTCCAACTGTCTCCTTTTTCTTCACAATGGATAAAAAGTGGTGATGTTTCGTGACTTGCCACGAATTTTGGTTCTTCGTTCACATGGCAAAACTTTTTTTATCCTCGGCTGCTTAGTATTTGAAATATTTGTTGAAATGCATAAAAACGTCAGAGCGGTCATTTTGACCAACGTTATAAATTTCCCGCAAATCATTTTTGTCCTTTCATTTAAGATTTTTTTCTGGTATAATAGACAGTATAGTTACGTGAACGGATTGAATGGACAACTGCTTGACTAAATGTTCCCTTAGAATTTTCATTTTTCTTATCTATTTTACAATAATATCACAGGAAAACGGCATAAACATTCTCAGAATTCTCTAAGGAAATAGAAGAAGCCTATTGGATCTGAAATGGAAAGCAGTCATATAATTTTTACTAGTAATATGGATGTAATAGCTGGTATCACTGACAATTCTTGATTAAAACTCTCGCGGGTCATTATATATGTATGTTTGTTTTTCGGGTGCACCCCACGTTCTATACCAGGTGTGATACCTGACATTTCGTGGCCGTTGCTGGTCACTTTATCAAAGGGAATGATAAAGTGACCCTTGATTTCCCTTTGATAAAGTGACCAGCAACGGCCACGAAACGTCAGGTGTCACACCTGGTAATAGTACTCGGAGTACACCCGAAAAACAAACCTACATCATTGACAATGACATTCAAAATCATATTTGTTGCTTGATTTATTAATTTCAATGCTTTTCAAGGGACATTTTTCATTTGAATATAATGGAGGAATGTTTTTTGATCATTGTACATCATTTAAGAGGTCGTCTTCGTAGAGATTTATTCCCCTATACAGAGCAAGAGGACGCAAATCAGTGATAGTGGCATGGATGATGCATGCAGACTGCAGCTGCAAGCAAATGGACACAACTCGTGTTCCCGTAGCGAGAGAAGCCAAATGAGTCAGGCATTCCCTCGACACAGTGGGCTCGCAGGGCACCATGTCTGGTGGCGCCACGGCCGTAGAAGGCGGAGAGAAGGAGAGGCTGAGACGAAAGGAGAAGCACCGAGAAGAAGTCGCCTCCCTCTCCACTACCGCGGATCATGGGCACTTACGAGCGCAGGCAAGAGAAGCCCTTCTGGGAGCTTCTCACTGAGTAAGCAAGTATGTGCGCACCTACAGGAGATGAAAACGAGAGCTGGCTCGAGAAGATCCGCCTCGGAAGATTCGGTTGACGACAACGAGAGAGGCGAAGCACCACATGTTTCCTGCGCTGAGCCATTGCTATGTAACAGATCCAAAACTGCAATTTTGTCCATCAATCTGACCGAATGTTCAACGTTGAGGAGATATTGAGGATATGCTTCTAGCGCTATGCATGCTACAATGCCTTCTTCGAGGTGGAGGGGGGTAACGTCGGAAACACCCGAAGCATGTCCGAACGCGAAGTACTCTGGGATAAAAGCATGCTACGAAGCGGAAGCACAGAAGCACGCTTCCATGTAGGCTTCGAAGCATTGGTGACGAGATTAACAAAATGTGGCGGAGACGTTGACTACTTATAAATGAGTGTAATATCTATTTTTTAACTCAGTATGCTACATTTCGTAATTATTAATATACATATTAATAATAAGATTAATATACATCTAATCGCTCTTTTTCCTCCGATCTAAATTCTCGATAGACGTTGCCCTCTATCGTGTTTCACTATACCTAGTGTTTTTTTTGTTGCCACTACTGCTTAACGTCGCTCCTTACCGTAGAACGTACGAATATGAAGTATTCTTTCCCAAGAATGCTTCACTGTACGTCAACAATACGTCATCACCAATAATACTTTGCCGAAGCATACTTGGTTTTCGGATACGGCTTTCATATTAATTTAAAAGATATTGACTTGGGTGTACGGCATCGATTATATTCGTACTTTCAGACGGACTTGGAATTTTCACTATGCAATATATGGACTTCTACGTTTTATGTTTTTCTTGGTTACTCGTTACACTATAAAAGATTTTTTATCAGAAATTTAAATTAGGAATTTATGAGATTCGAAACTTTTCGAGATTCAAAACTCGTGAACTAGCCGAGAAAACTTTTACGGAGCACCCGCTGAAATTGCACAGTTATTCCACCGAAAAAAAAAATCATTTGCCTAGACCAGGACTCGAACCCAGACCCCCTGAATTCCGGCCAGGTGCTATAGCCGGTAAACAGGGGGTCTGGGTTCGAGTCCCTGTGAAGGCGAATGATTTTTTTTCTCCATGGAATATCTTGCTATACTTATCACTAAGCTAAATATTAAACATCTGAGGCTGAAAAGTGAAACATGGAGTACTTTAAGACTTCCTTCTATTAAGGAGTTAAGAAATGGAATTGGCCAAATTATGCAGATTTACCCATTGTGCAAATTTCGTAGACTAAATTAAGTTTAAGTTAGAAATAAAACTTTAAATAGCGTCAAGACACCTTGAATATTTGCACGTGGCAACAAAAGTGACCATGGTCAACAGCGAATGTGTCCTCCTTTCATCGGAGCCAAAAACTGAAGCATTAGGTCTTCACTGAGATTTATAGAATTGATGTTGCTTCTTGCATGGATCCCAGAGAACAAGAAGCCAAGTATGTCAAGCAAAGAGAAGGAAACGGCGAAAGAAACTTGATAAAGGCTTGAAATACGAGGAAAGCCGAGAGAGAGTAACTCTCAGGATAGCCAAGACGACAACGGCCATGCGGAATTAGAAAGTGAGAAATGTGATTGAGTGATGATGAGTTAAGGTTGATAGCAAGTCGTAATAAGTAGGAAATCTCTCCAAACAATTAGCCAACCACGACACTTAAGACATTGCGTTGCCCATCGAAGCTATCTTTTATGGAAAGTGGTTACGTGAACCGAAACAGCACTTATTCCAAATGTCCCGCTTGATTTGATGGACATTGTTCTTTCCGGGCGAATCTTCTCACTGTGGAATCTTCCCTTTGGATGTCCACCAGGTCACGTGAGGGCATCAACCCCACCTGGCCCGCGAAAAGAATTCATAGAGATGCCGCTTGATTTCATTGATACTATCTCCGACTCCTACACCTCAACGCATTTTCTATTTACCCAGAAAAATTCGGGTTCCGAAAAGAATTGGAATGGAATTAATGGACGAGAACCCCAAAATATTGCTTCCATGGAATGCGCTTCGAGTTCTCTTAAAACAATTCCAATAAATTCTCTAGAAGTACTAAACATGTGCAACATAAGGGACTGGGGGCACATGTGTCCCTAGAATAACAATTCCGTTATCAGGTACCTTCCCCTAAAGCAATGTTGCTTGGCAAGGTGAAACATTGGCGATTTTTAAAAGTGCTAATATTTTCCTTGATACACGAAATTGAAATATCATTATCAGTGGTTTCCAAGCTTTCTTGGACTTCAAGGCATCTCAGTTTAGAAGGAAGGATAACAGACGACTTTAGAGAGTTACCCTCTCTATAAAGGGGGGGGGGGGGAGACACAGTGTAGGCGCCAGCCTGCCCTCAACGAAGGGAGCCAAGTTTAACATTCCGTCCGACGGGCGACTTGCTGAACTTGAGCACACCCCTCCAGGGCACTTAAGTGGGGATTCCAATGTAATTTCCGCCACCACATAAGTGCATATAAGGGGGGCGAGTGGCTAACATTCTCTTCACCCTCCGGACACGGATATACTCCGAATGACGCATTACCCGATTACGATGACGACGACACCTCTATGAAATCTTATCTGGAACCAATTATGGCTGCTCGAGAAGCACTTTCACTGATTGAGACGTGCCGCAGATCAACGAAAAGGGCTTGGTACCATGGAAAGGAGGTAAGCGGATTTATTACGGGAATAAGGTATGATGTTGAAAAGGTAAACGCGAAAGATAAGTGCTGAGGCCTGAAGACACTCCGAAGAAAGAAATATTTCATTGCAAAGAGAAAAAGTCTAAATAAAAAAATTGGAAATTAATTTAGAGAGCTATAATGAACTATTTATTGTTGTATTGTTTTAATCTGCGAATTTCTGGACTCCAAGTCCTCCCTTCAAATTATAGTCCAGGCAATGAAAAGCTTTTCACGTCCGAATTCTGTTCTTATGAATCGATTTGCTTGAAATTTGGACATTAAGTAGGGAATAGCTCAAAAATCAAAATCTACCCCATGCCCATGTGCGCTTTTACCCTGGGGGTGGATGCCACCCCAACTCGTGGGTGGGAATTGTAATTTTAAAAAGACCTCATAAATCGATAAATAAGTACATTCTAAACAAAAATTATCTGTTAAGTCTTTTCAAAAAATCAATACTTTTTGAGTTATTCGTGAGTGAAAGTGTCAAATTGTCTTCAAAAAAAGCATGTTATTAAATGGTTTTTCACGAATAACTCAAAAACTTTACGTTATGTAAATTTTTTTTTTAAATTGTAGCTTATAGAAGAGCAAAGAATGATTTTTTCTGCTTTGCTTTACACCCAGTAGAAACCGAGTTATAGCTTGATAAAGATGAGCCACCTTTTCACCAAACGAAAAATTCGAAACATTCATCCTTAAATAATGCAAAAACGATACATTTTACATGGAAAACGCAGATTAACTATTTCAATAAATATAAAATTTCCTTTACATTTATTTTCTATAGAAGTCTCTGACATTAAATTTAAGGGAGTTAGGATGAAAATAAAGTCGATTCTTATTTTTTCCGTGGAAAAAACCTTTGCATAATACCCTTTGCATTCCCAAAAATATAAAATATGCTTCGAGCCCTTTTAATAGTTACTTTATTTATGCACTATTAATATTATCAATCAGTTTGAACAGTATCAGAATGGTTATTTTTGAAAAATGTTATTGATTAAAGTGAAATGAATATTTTCGAAATTTCAAAAAAATACGGCTTTCTTAAAAATAACTCAGAACATTTATGATACGTAAAAAATGCTAGATTACAAAAAATAGGCTTCTTTTTTATTGAAATTTTTTTTAAAATTTTTGTAGCATGAAAATGAAAAGATATATGGCTGTTCAAAGTTTGCATTCGAGCGTAAATAGTGCCTTCTCCGAGCCCTTTAAACGTTAACCTTAAAAAAAAAGAGTTGGAGAATATTTAAACATTCACGAAATTATTGAGCTTAAAATACCCTAAAAAATGGTTTTTTGACGGATTGGCTACCTTGAAAATTAAGAGAGTCATCGTTAAAAAACCGGTAGCATTTTTTTTCTAAATTTAAGAGTACGTAAAGCATTTTTTTAAAAGCATTTTTTAGAGCATTCAATATGTATCATCATATGCTTTATATCCTATCATATGCTTTACTGTCTTTTGGTATACTACACATGAGACGCCCATTACACATATGCACACACATTAATAATTATATGTCTGTATGCATGTATTCCACGTCAAATTGACCAGGTGATTGCCCTTAGGGTCTCCGATTTTGACCAGATTTGGCAGAAAGGCTCCATTTGACAAGAAAATGAAAACCTTAAAAGCCGTTTTGCATAAAAACAACCGTTTATGAGAAATTGCAACGCTGCAAAATTCAAATTTTGCAAAAGTTACTATACATTTTACGATACATCTCCGGGAATATTAAAGCTACAGACGTGCTTAAGGGCTTATTTTATGGCCATTGATTTTATGAAATATTATAAGGGATTAGATGGTGAAATATAAAAATTTTTATAAAGTTTATAACAATTTTAAATTTTCAAATCGATTTTTGACGACGCACTTTTGCCCTCGATTCTGCTCATATTTTTATATGTTGTAGACACAATCCTCCTCTACAAGAGGAGGTAATATTTCATTTAAGAAAGAAAAATATATTTGAGTGAAGGCGTGACGCCCGCGGCCCGACTACCGGCCGACTTTATGGTACTCTATCGTGTCTTCAGATCTCTGTAACTTTCTCACTGATCTTCTTCTCACCCATTTTTAACCGTACTCCAACCCCTAGCCCGTGAATGTCGCTATTTGCTTCACCCAGGTGTGACCACAGCCTTACAATATATGAAGAGCGGCACCTGGCCTAAAGGCGCGGTCGGATTCGGAGAGCAATAGGCAGACCTTGTCTCGTCTTCGGCTTCCAATGCGACTGATTGCTTCTACGTTTTTTAATTGATGTAAAGAGCTTTTAGCAATAATAAATGTTATGTTCAACGATTTTATGTTTAGATTTTAGATGTGTTAGGAATACTGTTAGGGAGTACAAAAGACAAAAGGAAAACATATAAAGGAGTATATAAACTTCAATGCAATGACTGCGACTCTTGTTACATAGGAAAAACTGGACGGAATTTCAACAGCAGGGCCAAGGAACATCTTTCATGCTTCATGAACAACAACCTCACCTCACACTGTGCCAAGCACCTCTTGGGTCCTTATTCTCTTTCTGAAACTCTCGTGGTATCCAAGGGATACCATAGGTTTTTCGGGACTCGCGTTAACTTTTTGTAAACATTCTAATGAGGAAATCAATGAAACGCAACCTCGGTTTCGTTGCTGGGGAGATAACCGAGGTTGCGTTTCAAACGAGAATACGGGCCTTGGACTCCAACCACACTAGCGATTTCGAACCATTAATCCTTCACAGAGGAAATAACGGCCCAAGGCTTGACGCACTAGAACAGTTGGAAGTTTTTGTGGGCCAAACCTTACCCAGCGTCACACTAGTTAATGAGCAATTGTATTCTCACCTCTGCTTAATATGTTTTCCTCAAAACCATCGCAGACACCTCTCCGTAATGTGTCCCTTCCTTGTTCATTCCTATCGGCACTCCACCACCACCCTCATCCACCTCATGTGGCGAGGATAGATCCATCAGCGGTTCTTACTTCCCCAAACTGACCTTCCCTTTCCTTTCTCCCCCCCTCTCTTCCCATCCGGATCCCACAACTCCCCCACCCTTTCGCCCGCTTCAAGTGTATAAATGCACCATGTACTATCCTGTAAAATTTGCCAGATGATGATGCGCTGTATCGAAACCGGTCGCAATAAAATACTATCCTGTGGACAAGCAAAGTATATTTTCTCCCTTGTGTTCACCATGAAGGAGTTCCACAAAGTAACGCCACCCCCCACCATTGCATTTATCACTAATTATGTCCCAAAGCATCAAATAATCTTCATTCAACTTATATAAACTTATTTCAAACTATTAAATGCTTAAATATAGAATTTCATTAAGTTTTTGCAATATATGGTGGTTTTCACCCCAGAGAATAATAAGCGCACATTGGTATAGGGTAGATTTGAATTGGAGAGTAAATAGAGCTCAATACCTAATTTTCATGAAAATCCCTGCATAAGAATGGAATTCGGAGGTAACACCCTATTTTGAGCTCATTGCCTGGACAATTGTAACAGATTGGACGACACAAGCACCCGTGCCCCGGAAAGTGAAATTCCTTCACGAGCGGGATTCGAACCCACGACCATGGCATCGACAGGCGAGGGATTTACCCCGCTCCCACCGGGGTTATTTATGTAATAAATGTATAAGCTTTCGGAGAGCATATCAATAAAGCACTCTCTTTTACTTGTCCATAGCAAAGCTTTAAATATCCTTTCATTCAGACCATAGTTTTCGTTCTTGTTAAGCAATGAAACTTGTCTTATCAGCCTGCAGAACTAACATTGCAACACGCATAGCAAATATCCTCGTGTTCACGTGAGCGTAGGGGAGATATAGAAACGGACCAGCTACTCACACAGACTGACCACTCGGTGCTGGTCACTGGCTTCCAAAGTGGCCACTGCTGCTTCGGGGCGCCTCGATCGATCGGACAGACTCAAGGTCCGTCTATACCAGGCCATGACACGATCCCATGATGCACCTTGATTCAACCATTTCGGTTCGGAGGAAAGGCGAGGTGCCATAATTGGTTTACAATGCGCGCTGAAGGAAAATCAGCGAAATGGTTGCTTGTTGTTATCCTTTCTGATCCAATTCTTCAGAGAAGGGAAATTATTTATTCCGCTTTCCAGCCGATGCCAAAAGAAGGCGCGAGTGGAGATTGTCAGGTGTCGAAGAGACCGATGGAAGCCGACCGCTTCATCTCGCTGGTGTGAGGTAAGTTGTAATATCCGTTATTAAGTATTATCCCTTAAATCTTTCTGTTTTGGTAAGTATTGCTTATATTACTTCTAGGTAGAGTTATACTGTGTGAAAATCAGTTTAACATTGTCGTTAAAAGTTTTGAAAAGTATGTAGTTATTAACAATTTCATTATTTTAGGCTCACTTTATTGATGGTCAGTTCGAGTAAAGCGCCAGGGCGGTCGGAAATTATTGAAAAACACGGCAATTCCCGATGTATTTTTTTCCTGCTTGCTAACGTAATCGTTCTCTTCCAAGAACGCAAGCCAAAAGGAGAGTATTGGAAATAGCACAGGAACTACAGGAACAAGGAAAAATAATACAGTAACAAATTTCATTAAATTTCTGAAAAGGAGTCGGTAGATTAATTGTGACTGAAACTCATATTTTGCCGTGTAATCCATTTTTTATTTTGAAATGTTTTTGTCTCGTGAAATTTTTTAGCAATTAATATCTACAATTTATTTTCATTTCCTGAAAGAAAATATTTCCGATGAATCAAGCGATTCAGAAACGCCAGACTCAACTTCGGAGGACGAATCTGAGTTGGATAAAGAAATACGGAGGCTGAAGTTGCAAGTGAGTACTTGCTTACCAGTAAAAATCGCAATGACTTAATGAAGAAGGTGAGGTAGTTGTGTTAACTGTAATAATTTACTCCTAATGCTGCATCGAACATTTAACATAGAGTATCTGTAGTATAATCATTAAATACCGCAAGTTATTATTTTAAGCATTAGATAAAGATTGTATATATTTTAGGTAAGAGCAATTGCCGAGAGAACTTTGAAGGGCATCGGGAAATAGAAATCAGTAACACCCGATGTCAGACGAATTCGGCGTTGTGAACGACGGAATCAAATACCGGATTCCTCTCTATCAATTGTGATTTATGAATATGAATGACACAGTAAAATAATTACAATAATTGATTAATCTAAATCATTCGAAAGCCATTTCATTCCCGGCCATTCGATGCCAAGTATCATACAATTTCTAATCTCGCCGCTGGAGAAGACAGCTGATTCTTTACATTCACAGTCACAGTCTTTACATTCACTATTCCCTACATAATGTAAGGACAATACACAGAAATTGATGAATGAAGGAAATCAGATTGAAGATCATTTATTTTTGACCCATATTTTTGTTTCATGCAAGTCAATACAGAATCAGATGTTACAAAAGGCGTGGAATTAACTATTATTACCAAACATTTCTCACCTACATACTACGGCCAATGAGAAAGGACCTAAAAATATATAATGGACTCCATGGGGCATGTAAAATAGTTTATCAGTCAATATACAGTCTTTTGCTCGCAGATAATGAACTTCACACCCTTAAAATAACAAAACTTGGGAGATATAGGTCCACTATTACACTGAATAGTCTCTCACAAATAATGGTCATAATCTTAGAATGGCAAAACTCGGAACGCACACGTAAATAGTCTCTCACTCTCTCTCTCTGCAGATAAACAACAATGGCATACTCTTAAATGACAAAACTTGGGAGGCACAAGTCAATATTACACTGAAGGTAGCTCTTCTCTCTCCACAGATAAAGAATGTCACGCACTGGGAATGACTACACATGAGACGCACAAGGCAATATTACAATAAGTGCAGTATCTTTCTGTTTTGGTAAGTATTGCTTAAATTACTTTTAAGTGCAGTATATCTCTCTCTCTCTCGCTTTCCAAATAAACAATGAAAATCATACACTAGCAATGACAAAACTTGGAACTCACAAGTCATTATTACACTGAATGCAGCCTTTCTCTCTCCGCAAAGAATGCAATGTACATGGAATGACTGCGCATGGAACGCACAAGTCAATTACACTGAATGCAGTCTGGAGACTTTGCATTATCTATCTGCAGAGAGATCTCTCTGCAAATAGACAATGCATACTCAGACTGAGCAATGATTTCGAACACAAAAAATATTACGATTTCGGTTTTGAAAAGTAAGAAACAAGCGTTAACGCTTGTTCGGGGGAACGAGCGCGACCCGAGTTTACTAACTTTAGCCTTAAACAAACTTTGGTTTCGCTAAACCAAGAATACGGTTCTTCTTCACTAGATTAGACTGTTCTTTACAGCACCACGCACAAAACAGCCCCGTTTACCCATTTTCAAACGAAGTCTCACCGACATTAATTATGAGCGCAATCCATTCTTAACGCAAAGCAATGCGACACATGTGCCTCGCGCACTAACACACGTTCCTGGGGTAAACACATTCGTGAAATAATGGGTCAAGCGAATCGCAAACTGGGTTTCATTAAAAGAGTATTGGGTAAATGTGACGATCATGTACGAGAAATCAGCTACTTTTCCCTTGTTAGACCTCATTTGGAATATGCTGCCAGTGTATGGGATCCCTACGAAATCGGTCTAAGTAATGAACTTGAACGTGTGCAGCGAAGATTGGTACAATTTGTGAAGGGACGATACGATAATTATATTAGCGTAACCAGTCTATTAAATCAGTTGAAATGGGAATCATTGTCAGGTCGCAGGTTGAAATTTAAACTTAATCTCTTAAACAAATTCCAAAGAAATATTTTCAGTGATGATGTTAAAAATATTTTACAAACCCCAACTTACTATGGCAGACTGGACCATAGTCATAGAATTAGAGAAATTTATTGCCGAACTGACCGATTCAAAATGTCCTTTTTCCCTCGTACATACAATTAGAGATACGAATAACGGTAAATATGTCTTACCGGAGAGTAGCGATGAATAGCATTGGTAGCTGCATGTTGGTATGAGTACTTAAAGCTAACCCTACTAACAGAATGTTTTTGCATGTTTTCTTTGCAATTTCTATCTTCTTTAAATAGTGTAGTTCTGACTACTATATTAATACTATTCCTTTTTTATGCATGATATGTAGTGCATGTTTGGTGAGCAATCACCCCCTGCCACACACCCTTGTGGTGGCTTGCAGGGTATTATGTAGATGTAGATGTAGATGTAGATGTAGTGCTACCTGTCAGCAAGTTCAGGAACCCTACTAACCCGCGACTGAAATTTAAGCTAAAGACGATCGAAAGCGCAACAAGATCAACGTCCTTTATACAGTGTTCATGGACGGACCTTGGACAGACTCACAGCATCCGCGCTCCCTTGTGGACGGCTTCCGAACTAATTCGGAACGAATCGCCAATTCCTTAATCCGTCATTTCCCGGGAAGTTGCATTCTCAAACATCCCGCCCACCTCCGCTTCATTTGTTTTGCCATTTCACTTCGGTGGCCTTCCGCCAGGGGCCGGCCAAAGTGATTGCTCCCGACTCCATTACATCCAACTCACGCGCTGCACGTTTTCTCTTCACGAATCTGCGGAACCATTTCTCAGGATGAGTGAACAACAAGAATGCATTATAATGTTTAAACTTCTTTCATGATTAAGCTCAAGATTATTAGTAATTTAGATGCAGATGAGGAAAGGTAAAGGGACTTGATGGTGGCCGAAGAGGATGCACTCCGATTGGTCAAGTGGATCACGCGAGTGGCGTGAGAGAAGCAATCCGTGGTCCTCGGCAGCGCAGCGCTTGCTGTGGGAGAGCGAAGTGCCACGTCGAAGGGGGGGAAGCGATCGTGGGAAATCGACAAAGATCAATTAAACGACTCTATGAAATTCCATGATAAGACAAACATAATTAAGAGAAAAGAGCGATGCTATTTTTCATTAGTTGGGCCCCACCTTGAGTATGCAGCCAGTGTATGGGATCCTAATGAATTAGGTTTGATCAGTGAACTAGACAGTGTGCAGCGTAGAGCAGCTAGGTTCGTTAATAGGTGTTACGATAGGTTGAGTAGCGTTTCAGAATTAATAATAGAACTAGGGTGGGAATCATTATCAGAGCGTAGGTTAAAGTACAGATTAAATCTATTAGAGAAATTTCAATCGGATAGCTTTACTGAAGATGTTAGGCACATATTAAAAAACCAGCGTATCATGCTAGATTCGACCAGCCAAATAAGATTAGAGAGATAGATTGTCGTACCGATAGATTCAAAATGGCATTTTTCCCCCGTACTATAAGCGAACAGAATAGGCAGCATAGCAAAGGGATAGGTAGGTGAAATATTTTTGAGTAGCCTGTAGTGCATGATGCATGTATTAACCCCTCAAATACTATAGATACTAACAATCTTGTTGCATGAGACAATATAGTTGCTAGTTTGCATGTTAGTAGTGCATGCTTGGTGATCTTCACCCCCCTGCCACACACCCTCACGGTGGCTTGCAGGGTATCGTGTAGATGCAGATGTAGAAGAGAAAAGGGTAAAGAGGACCAATGAAATGTGGGTAACTTCGGTTTTAAAGTAAATCAAATGTCTTAGAAGTGCTGAGTTAACAAACTCACGAATATAATAAGTCTTAGTGTTTTAAGAAGGGAAGATAAAGTTCGCGTTTCTGCTTCGATGCACCTTTTCTTTATTCTCCTCAGATATCCGTTCCCTGCGATTAGCGAACAGTGACTTTATGTGTCGACGAAAGGGAGAACTTCACGAAGCATATCTGCAGTTGCCTCCTCTTGAAAAAGACTTCAGGCAAAACCGCCGTTTTGCGAGGCAACCCACGACCGAGCTCTTTCGTAACGGCGTCATTTTTCTAAACTTCAGCGAATCCTCGCGTCTGCTTTTTCAAAGCCTGTTGTCGAAGGGACCTCCTTCACTCCGAGCCAAGATAAGCAAAGGCAGCTAAGAGGCTCTGTGCTTCCCCTTCACTTCCCGTCTGGCGAGGATCATTGACATTAACTCACGGATTTTGAGAGAGTGGCGATTATTTAGACGCATACCCTTGTCTCCTACTAATTTGGTCCCTGAGAGATATTCTCGGAGAAGGATGCATGAAATAGCCTCTTGTTGGCCTCTCTGGACACATTCTGAATGCTCTTCCTCATTTCGCGGTCATAAATTGTCATCGGTATTAGTTAGGCTCGGAATATCGTTTTATAACCCCTATACCCTAGGTGAGCTCAGTTTTAATTCCGTGTGCAAATATGATGTCTTAGTTAGACAGAAATGGTGTATACATGCTGCAATGTAACAACTGTGATGCCACTGGTCAAACTGGACGAGCTGTTCACACCCGTGTAAAAGGACACAAAAACTGTTTAAAGAAAAGGGGATCATAGTTCCCAATGGGAATGGCGTTTACTCGGAACCGAAATCGCAATTTTGTACACGAAATCGTCAGATGGAAACTTAAAAACGAATTTTAGTGAAAAAATAAATCTTCTAACCTCAACCATTCACTCATAAATCAAAAATTAAAATAAGCAAAAGGTGACGCCCACCGAAAAAGCTGCTGTGATAACATTGACGTCATTTTCCTCCCGTCCTTGACTGCTTTCAGGGGAGGGGGAAGGGAGTGGAGGGGGGGTTCTCGGAAGGTCTGCTCGCACAGATGCTGTCGAAATCGCTCCCATTGGCCGATTCAGCTGTGTCCCCCCCTTTGCGATAAGGCGAAGTAGCTTCGCGGGCTCAGCTGTGATTGGACGAAGTAGATATACGTCAGAGGTTGCACCACACCCACTTTTCCGAAAGGGTTAACAACATAAGTTTTTCGCCGCTTATAACTCGCGAAATAATTTTCGGATCAGAAAACGGAAAATACGGGTCCTTTTATTTTACAAACTCTATCGGATTCGGCAATAAAAAAAATATGGTAAACGACCCCATTTGCCAAACACCTCATCGAAGAAGACCAAACCAGTGACTTCATCCCCTAAAGTGCTCCCCATCCAGTGCAAAGGCCACAAGTTGAACTTCCTCGAACAGTTGGAGATACAATCTGCTACCTAAATCAACGTGCATTTGTTAAATGAATACCTTTTCCCTTCCTGACCTTACTGTTTCCCTCCTCCCCGACTAGACTCATCTCCTTAACTCCCCTCCTCCGGCCAAGTCACTACTAGTTACTGCCCTCCTCCCCCCTTTCCATTGTTGCCCCAACCCACTGATCACGTCAACGCCTTTCCAGGTATATAAGGAGCTCGCTGACACATCGCGCTTACCTTGACGATGACTGTACTAATATCGAAACCTAGGTCGGTTTCCGAATGAACTTGTTCAATCTTACAAAGTGGTTTTTTTCTCCTTGCTACCATTAAGATATTAAGTTTCCTCTTACCTGTATTTTGCTTCCGTAATGCATGTAAACCTGTGGCGCATAATTATATCCTTTGCGCTACACTGCAGGAAGCTCTTCTCATGCGCTTCGGCACACTTCATAGGCATTCTTTCTACTTCCGCTTCACCGTTCAATGACCCAGAGTGTATGATCCTGAGGCTTCCACTTCTAGAGTCTCTTTCTTCGGGTCACTTCATTCCGCTGATTCGTAATATTTCTACGAGGTCCACTCTTTGCTCATTTCTCGTTCTAACTCTCTCGCGATAGATAGACGAAGACGCTTATCTATCTCTCCATGTTCACCTCAAGGCTCTCCAATATTCCGCAGCTCCTAAGCGATCTCTCTTTCCAACTTCCAACCCTGAAATGTCTATCACAATTGACTGGTGTACCCTCTCGTGTAGTTCCCGCTCGAAGATCCGAATGGGGGATTACCTTAGGTACGCAATATTTTACTCGATAGGGTTTAATTACTTCTTGATAAAAAGGTGTGGAGTAGCTGCGACTCCTTAGGATAATAATTTGATAGCTTTCTTTTATCCTACCTATGGCAGTACCACAGCCGTTAAAGTAATTGTTGCCATGCCTGTGGTGTCGCTGTACCGACCACGATAGTCTCCAGCCACACTCGTGTGTGAAGAGTTGTTTTGTTGCCCTCTCCTCCTGCCCTCTTATTCTCCAGAATTAACACTCTACAGATGGTTTTCCACGAAAACAAAGTCAAGACAACCTTGCTTTATCTTTTCCAACAGTTTAATGACATTCACGTAAACTACTCATCAACAAATCATGTCGGAAAGCGTTATCACATTTCAAGAGCAAGATGTTAGGAGAATATTTAGAAAGCAATCCTAAAGCGTTTTGGTCATATATGAGAGAGCTTCAGGGAAATAGGTCCACAGTGCACACACTTAAAAACGATAAAGGAATCAGAGTCACCAGCAGTGTAGAAAAAGCCAATACTTTAAACACCTTCTTCCAAAGCGTATTCAACTCATCGTCACACAACGCAGTGGAAACACCGCCGAAAACATTCAGTGAGCAAATGCCCAAAATTAAAATTTCATGCCGCGGAATAGAGCAGCAGTTAAAAATCATAAGTAAAAACAAATCACCAGGTCCCGATCAAATTCCTTCCAGAGTATATAAAACATTAGCTTCTGAAATAGCCCCCTATCTAGAAATAATATTCAATAAAACACTAAAGAACCACACAGTACCCAAAGATTGGAAAGTAGCTAACATTACACCTATATTCAAAAGCGGTGATAGGGAAGAACCAAGTAACGACAGACCCATTTCACTCACGTCAACCTCTTGTAAGATATTCGAGCACATTGTAGTCAGTTCGATCATGGGGCATTTGGATAGTCAGGGATTACTCATAAACAGCCAACATGGGTTCCGTAAAGGTAGATCTTGCGAGACACAATTAGCTTTATTCTTACACGATATTTTAGTCCACGGCGGAAACAGTACTGAAGTTGATGCGATATTTTTAGATTTTAAAAAGGCTTTTGATAAAGTTCCTCATGGTAAATTAATCTTGAAGTTAGAGAGTTTTGGTATATAAAGACGTTGTACGTTGGGTAAAAGAATTATAAAGTGGGCGAGAGAAGAGGATTGTCATTGATGGATGAAACAACTTCGGCCGTTACATTGTGGAATTTTTCCATGATTGAAAATAAGAATCAACTTTGTCATAGATGGTATCATGTCGGACACAATCGAAGTCACATCGGGAGTTCCCAGGGTAGTGTAGTAGGTCCGCTTATATTTCTTTTATACATAAACGATTTGGGTACCGTAGTTAGCAGAAAGCTTAGACTTTTTGCAGACGATGCGGTAGTGTATAGGGGTATATCAAAAGAAGAGGACAGGAAATCGCTTAGCAAGGATTTAAATGCAATTCAAGAGTGATGCGACAAATGGCAGTTAAAATGTGTGCAGCTATCAATTTTTGGAGGAGGAAAAATTCGATAGAGCGTACCTATAAAATTAGTAACACTAAGATCGAAAACGTTGAAACCATAAGATATTTAGGTATAACAATCACTAAGGATTTATCCTGGGGAAGACAAATAAGGGAAATATGCGGCCGAGTGAAGAGAACGCTAGGATTTATAAAAAGAGTACTTGGGAAATGTGATGAGAAGACAAAAGAGCGATGTTACTTTTCACTAGTTAGGCCCAACCTTGAGTATGCAGCCAGTGTATGGGATCCGAACGAATTAGGTTTGATGAGAGAACTAGACAGTGTGCAGTGTAGAGCAGCTAGGTTCGTCAAAATATGTTACGATAGGATGAGTCGTGATTCAGAATTAATAAAAGAATTAGGGTGGGAATCATTATCAGAGTGTAGGATAAAGTAAATATTGAATCTATTGGAGAAATTTCAATCGGATAGCTTTACTGAAGATGTTGGGCAAATATTAAAAAAAACCAGCGTATTATGCTAGATTCGACGAGATAAATAAGATTAGAGAGATAGATTGTCGTACCGATAGATTCAAAATGGCATTTTCCCCCGTACTATAAGAGAACAGAATAGGCAGCATAGGAAAGGGATAAGTAGGGGAAATATTCTAGAGTATTATGAAGTGCATGATGCATGTCTTACCCCTTAAATACTGTAGACACTAACAATCAAGTTGCATGAGACAATATAGTTGCTAGTTTGCATGTTAGTAGTGCATGCCTGGTGATCTTCACCCCTGCCACACACCCTCGCGGTGGCTTGCAGGGTAATATGTAGATGTAGATGAACTGATGGCCTCGTATTACGACGAACTCTATAATTGTACGGAAAAACAAGACCTGGGTGAACTCTCTCCTGCATTGACTGCCATTTGGGGCCGTGTCCTCCTCGTCATTCCATTCGTTTCAATTTCAAACACAAATTACTCGCCTGCAACTCGAGGGATGAAACCGTAATTTCGAGCTGCTTCCACCCGCTTCCAGCCGAGAGGGAAGGGGCGGCCGCTAGCCTTCCCTGCGGGACCGGAGTGTGGTGCTGCCCCCCTGCCAAGCGGGAACCCACGGAAGCGCACCGACCTCCCAGCCGGCTGCAGTTGAAAAAAAAACGAGGACCGTGCCGCGCAATATGCGAGGGGCGGCTCGTCCATTACACTCGCGAGTTTCCAGGTCAGAGGAGCGAGCGCTGCTTTATTCGCAGAGGACATTCAGGGGGGGGGGAAGTGGTTGCACCGGGCAGGGCCGGCCCTTGCATTTTAACCGTGAAAAACGCCCCGAATCCTGCAAATTGCGGCGCAGTGCTGTCAGCGGAAATGGGAAGTGACGAACAATTGCTGTGGAGGCGTCCTTCCTGAGAGGACACTGCTCCCATGTTCGCAGGGAACGCCACGTGATTGCTGAGGACGCGCCTGGCGATCGCGGGGACCCTTCGCGAGGACCCTTCCACTACACGCCCGACAACAGTTTCGCAAGCAGGCAACAACCCCTGCGAGGCCCTTCTCCACAATCGCCTTGAAACCCCCCCCCCCCTGTCGGAAAGGCCCTTCCGTCTATGAAATGAAACGAAGAGATCACTTTGGAGGCGTGTCCTTCCGGAGGTTGCAACGGAGCGCTTCGACACCATTCCTCAGAATTCTTCACTCGAGTGCGTCACACTTGGGAATATATTTCATGGGGACGGTCCCGATTACCGTAAATGGCCTTACCAGTTGGAGCATCACAAAACCCCTGGCTAACAAGTATTGACGAAGGCTTACAAACATTTATATAACTGCTCACGCTCTCCCAACATCAGTAGAAGCATACGGTTTTGATAACACGCCGTCCTTTAAATAGCATTTGTCAAATGCTACCAGTAGATCATTGACAGTCGTTTCAAAGGTTTTTGTGATTCTTTTGATTTCATCTCTCCATTTTGCAGAAGCATCGATTGTTGTGGGACAAAACGAGAATTGGGGAGTCTCGTCTCTTGAAATCATTTCTCGTCTTACATTCAAAATATCATCTTTTTTTTCGGAAAACACAGTGAGTGTCCAGTGATAACCACTATTTTTTGCCCAACGAAAAACGGTAATCGGGGACTACTAAGCATTAATGCAACAAAATAATTCCTAAATATTCACAGCATCGAATACAAGCATAAACATGGATCCCACATGGAGCGGAGTGTCTGGCCGGCGCTGGTGCAGCTGGTGCCATTGCACCGCTGCTGTGGTGACGAGGAGCCGTTAAGGGTAGCGCGCAGGGTAGCGTCTAGCTTACACGTAGGGCTTAGCTGAGGTGGTAGTCAAAGTAGTAGGTGAATAATCGGGGCAGAATTGGGCAGAATATTCAGGGTAGGTATAGGGCAGATGAAACTACATAGGAAATACGAAAATTCTAAACAAATCAAAGTAATATGCAGGCAAAACAGTGAGTCGTCGAACGAATTAACGCAAGAAGTGTTAGTAGAAGTAATAAGAGTTTAACAGAATAGGAGAATGTACTTCCATGGCATTAGTGAATTGCCGTAGTAAAAAAAATAGTATAGCCGATTTTCCAAACCCTATTCAAAGTATGTATGCAGTTTCAATCATTGGAACAGGCAGGACAGGAAAAGAAAGGAAAAGATTCTTTCAAAGGATAATGAAGTCTTCCGGATAATTTTCACAAATCATGGAAAGTATAAGAGTCAGTCAGTGAAACGGAGGAGGGGCTTTGAATCTGTGAAGGATTTGTAAGTCCCCAAAGCCCGCATTAAAAGCAACAAAGGAATTGGGGTCGCCAACAGTTTAGTAAATGCCAATTTTAAAAGCCATATTCCAAACCGTATTCAACTCATACTCACTAAACGCACTTCAACCACCGCCGAGCACTTTCAGTGAAGAAATTCGCAAAGTCATAATCTCATATCGCGAAATACAGCTGCAGATATGGGGAATCGGGTTGGTGAGGTGGCTAGAGTGCTGGCCTCCCACCCCGAGGATCCGGGTTCGAGTCCCGGCAGAGGTGGATTTTTCAATGGCTATCCGGTCCCTACCTGAGTACCTTGTGGAGGGCATTTCAAGTTCTGTACGCCGTCCGTCGGATGGGACGTTAAGCCGTGGTCCCCTTGGCGCCTTTCGTCAAGTGTAGGCTAATGCCGACGCCGGGTTTCTCTCCACCATTACTCTGTTCCCTAAAAAGTCCTACCATTTACCAATCACCCACTTACCCTAAATGGCGTAAATGACCTCAGCTGCCGGTCGCCACCACTAAATAACCTAATAAAAGCACCAGTTATATGACATCTTGCCAAACTAATCACAAGATCCCGATAAAATTCCTTCCATAGTACATAAAGCATTTTCATATGAAACAGCTCCCTACATAGAGATCATATTGAATGCATCACCCAACATTTACACAGTATCCAAGGATTGGAAAGTAGCTGATATTAAATCTATTTTGAAAAGTGGTCACCGGGAAGAACCAAGGGACTGCAGACTTTTTTCACTCACATCAATCTCGTGTTGAACATATTTGAACAGACATTTGCCAGTTGGATCACGAGGCATTTGTACAATCAGAGATAACTCATTAAATGCCAACATGGAACCTGTACGATAGTATTTGCGAGACGTGACAATAGCCTTATTCGTACACGATATTTTAGCATCCGTCGAAAACTGTACTGAGATTGATAAGATGTTCTTAGGTTTTTAAAATGCAATCCATTTGATTTCTCATAGTACATTAATCTTGGAATTGACGCGTTTGGATATTATTGAAAGTGTTCTATGCTGAATGAGGGAGTTGCGAAGGGGGGTCACGACTACCGAGGTACTCTTGCTCGCGTACACTCTCACTACCGGCATGCAACTAAGAGCTAACCGATGACGCCACGGCATGGAACTACAAGTTGAAGTGTAAGAGTTACGTGCAAATAGATGGCTAGCGTCTACATAGTAACGAAGAGAGAACTGGTCATAAAGATTTTCGCTAAATATATTTAATTTTATAACTCTAATTTAATTATCCTAACGGCTATTTAACAAATCTAGCGGATCTCCTTTGCACACGCTCTAATTCCTTTATCATACCTTCCTCGCACGGACCCCAATATACTAGCGGCATATTCTAAATGAGGCCTGACAAGTGTCAAAAATCTTCTTTCTCGTACTATCTCATCGTATTTGCTTAGAATCCTTTTTACGAATCCTAATGTACGCTTTTTCTAAACTAGTTATTTCCCTGATATGTTTCCCCTATGTCATGTCTTCAGTGATGGTGACGCCTAAGTATTTAATAGATTCTACGATAGTTATTTTACTTTGGTTGATGCAATAATTATTCCGGGAAAAGCTTTTCTTTTTCCAAAAGTTCATTACGACGCATTTCTTCAAATTCCATTCTATACCTGCAGGACTTTCCTTCAGGGCAAGGGCTTGCCTTCTTGGGCCCCTTATTCCTCTGCACATCGTTGCACTTGGACCGAGCACTGTGGCCGTAGACGGAATCTACTTGGGAAAGGCAACAGTTTTTGCCACAGGGATTCCAAGTAGTACACGAAACAGCCAGCGAGTCATCGAGCCCCTTGTGCACAAACTCACGCTAATTATAACATTTTGATCACTTCTTCCAAATATTTGACATATGAAATTTCAAAGTGACCAATCAAAGTTTTATTATAACTACCTTATTAAAGATTTAAACACGATAAAACAGTTTCAATGATTTGATACTCCTGAAAATTTAAAAATTTCACCATAAGAATGTAATTATCACCCTCAAATTTGGTAAAAAACGTAGAATATTCCACCAATTTCACTGTAGGAGAGGAAACATATCTGCCCCAGCCCGACGGAATTATTACGGCATCAGGGTGGCTGAATACTCTGCTCAATATTCTGGATTATCCAGGCAAGCTCCATAATTAAAAAATAAAGAAATATTTGTAATTTACATGGAAGGTCATTTGGAACTCGAAGCTTTGTGTGGGGGGGATTATTCCGTTTCTTGATTCACCTGTAGGCGGGGATGCCCATTCGTGTGCTTTCTGACCTCTTCTTTGGCCTATGAGAAATGAATGCGAAGAACGAGTGGAAATGCCGCTAAAAGAGAGCTTAGCGTTGAAAAATTGGCGAAGCGAGTGGAAGGGGAAGGGGAAGGTCGCCATGGACTGGAAGCAAATCCCCCATAGTTCAATTGGGAATGCATGTATTCCTGGAGAGTTAAGATATTTATTAAAAATATCGCTGGAGTTTGCATTCATGAAATGAATGTCATATGGTTTTTATGTCGTATGGTATTTAGGGCCTAGGATCTCACTGTTCCTTACACTCAAGCGTCACGATTGGAAAACTGAAGCATAAAGGGCTTGGAATAAAAGACGAGAAGCGTTTAGAGACATTTCTTTGAGCAACTTCCTTCCATGACTGAAAACGCACTAAATAGGTCCGAGGGTTGTACACAGAAAGGGTATGCATGCACCTTTGCCGTGCATCCTTCGGCAAGCATAACTTTCTGGTCCATACATTATACGGGATGAAGTGATGAGTTTGTAAGACCCCCAGCAGCAAGAAAGGCAGAAATGAAGTTAGAAGGAAGAACGCAGACTTGAATGAGGCTTACGTGGAGTAGTCTGACATCCCCTGCCTCATATCAAGTGGCTTGCAATAGAGCCAAATTAATAACCATGTTAGCGACGTCGTTAAAACATCACAAGAGTCCGAACGAAGAATCAGAATGCAATTCCCCTGACAACTGGTCTCCTACAACACAAATCAATTTAAAAGGAGTTCTATAAAAAACAACTCCTCTCGTTTTTGTTAGTAGATTTTAAATACATTACTCATGTGTTTACGAATTGCCTTTAAGCCAGAAAGTCATTATCACTTTTGTACATTTCCTTTGCATATTTCAATCTACTTTGAAAATATCCATGAGTGATTTAGATTCCTTGACCTTGAATATTGGACATTATAGACGAAAATTTCTATTCTATTGTATACTATTAAAAACTATAATATTCTTTTGCTCTGCCATTCTAAGGGCAATATCCAGTGGAATGACGCTCAATCATGCTGCAATCCCGCATTACTGCCAGAGGACAGCCAAACTATACGTGGAGCTGAACCCATTGTACTATATGCCAACCACGGTCCATAAGGTACTACTGCATGGAGGGGAAATCGCAAAGATTCCATTGCGGCATAAGCCATTCCAATATTCCATTTGCGGCTAGGAATAAGGACACCCGAAAATGTCGTCTTAGGCTTACCAAAAAACACTCTAGTGTGGCCCCACACAACGGCCTCTTTAAAAGATTGCCGATCACATCCATGGTCCAGTTCTTCCCTCTACCCTGGCTTCAACTCCGAAGAGGTCTAGGAAGATGCCGAAAGAATTGAGGAGAGAATGCGCGGTGTCGTAAAACGCCCCTTCTCGCACGTTCTTCCTCGGAGAGGGTGAAAAGGGTAAGGAGTAGAATTAGAAACCCTTCTTTCCTGGAAAATGTGCAAGGTACCCTTTGCGTGAAAACTTAAATTCTACCCAAAAGATGTTCCTAACATGCGGCATGAATCCGTCAAGTATCCAAACCAAAGCATGTTTACCTGCGTCACGCGTTCAGTGATCAATTCGATCGATCAAAAATCCTCATAATATCTTAAATTTCGTATTTTTGGTCAATGGAGACTGTATACCATGCTTAAAATGACAATTTTCAATAATTAGTTCCAAGCAACTTGAAATATCCAGCGGAGTCTCTGGGCCCCTCGTCGCGGAGCCGGGCCGTGAAGCGCGATCGAAAAAATGCATTTTCGCAGCCGCATACCTTTTTCCAAGACTTTTGCTTTATGTTCTTAAAATATTTTTAATAAATACTGTGATGGAAATTTTCGGGGTGGCAATTTTCTTAAACGGAAGATACTGTCTACTTTATGCCAAATTTTGCCTGGAAAAACGGTCAGCCAATTACCTAGCGATGTAATACCACACTAATATCAACCTAAGTCATCGAAAATAATGGATAATATAGATAAAGTACCATATATTACCGGAATATAATGTTTTTTACTTCATGAAAATCCTTACAAAACTCCACCAGCAGCTTAACTTAAAATATTTTTGAAGAAATACGAGATTGGGCGTGTTTTTGGAAACTTGCCATGTTAGGGGCCTCTGTATCTGAAAAACGGAGGAGATCTTTCAAAAATGACTTTTTGTTCCATGATCAGCAATCAATTTTCAGCGTGTATGCGAAGTTTCAAGTGTGTACCTCAAAAGAAGCATTTTTGGAATTTTGTCCGGTTTTCCAATTTCAGACCACTGTGAAATGCTGCAGAAACGAAACCTTCGATGATCAATCGGGACACTTCCGAGACGAACGCACGAGGAGTCATTTTTGGGCAACCACCAATTATACTTCTCATGAGCCCCGTGATTTCATTTAACTGCTAATGCTATACAAAAATAGAGTTTCGGTGCATTCATTTTTAGAAATTGTAAGTTTTTGGAAAACAATATTATATCTTGCATATGATATTTTTGTTTTAAGAATAAAATTACCTTACAGATTGTTTTTAATTTAAGGTTAATATAACAGTGGACCAATTCTTTTGTGGCTGGATAACAAAGGTCAACAACATTTTTGTCAAAAAGAATGTGATGGGTAGTCTTAGTTAAGTTGCTCGCGCTGATTACGAAAATGAAAACAGTTTTTTCTCTCGAGCTCATTTTCCCAGACACGCTACTGTATTTTTTCAAAAGTCCTGGAAATCGCTAAATATTGCTTATCCTTCATTAGTTGATTTGCTTGTCCTGTAAATCCAATTGTTGAAAAAGTGTAATAATATGTACTTGCATGCCCTTGAAGTCATAAACAAACTTCCACTAACATCACCCCAGATGGGAGCGGCGGTGTAGCAAATTTGCCGTAAAGAACCAACGGATCACACCACATACTAATTTCTATACGACAAAAATTGATAGAATCGCTTTAAAAATAAAGCACAAATAGTAGTACACAATTTCACCATCTATTATGATGCATGTATGTCACAAGCAGAAACGGTACCAGAGCCTTTTGAATAAATGGCATTGAGTGAAGATGAACTTGGCTTCAAACACGGAGTAGACTCAGGAGTAGGAGAAGAAGGAACTCTTTACACTGAAATTTCAAGAGCCCTGTTCATCAAAGGAGCCACACCTTGTCACCATATCACAGTGAACTTGCGTGAATTTTGAGGTGGTCTGAAAACAGTTTGAGCTTAAGGTTATTCAGGATCGAGAGAATGTAGTCACACGCATGTAGTGAGTGTTTTTCGTGACCGCCATTCTGTCTTTCCAGATCGTGCCTCCAGCGAAGGTGACATGTTTTGTTGTAATCAGCGTCCGTAATGGCCTCAAGCACAGGGAACATGAAAAAGTATGTCCTTTGATTTGAAGTTAGTCTGGACGGTCTGGACGCATTACATCAACGCAATGGAAGCGATTCTCCATCTGTACCTATCAGATATATGCAGTTAACCTGAAGGACAATGGCGATAACGTGGAGACTACTTTTGACACTTATCGAATAAAATAAATGATACCTATGAATAGATACCTATATGATGATACCTCAAAGCACTTGCAATTCTGATTGAAATGCTCCTGGTTACGTGAAGAATTGCTGCTTCTTCGATCTGAATGGAATATCAGAGACAGGAAATAAATGCTATTTAGATAAAAAGTGTCTTCTCGCAATGCATTATGGTCTGGACGGAAGAAAGTGGTGAGCACTGTTAACCTCTTTGACCCAAAAATGTGTCCTCTGGCACACACAATTCCTTCACTCTGCATTTGAGACTCCGTCCTTCACTAACTTTCCTTTTGAGTAAATGTCGCATATGGTTTTCAACAGTTGATTGAAAGCGTTCTCTCCCACACGTGTAGTTGGCAGAAACCTCATCGATTCCTTATTGATCCGCAAGTCTTGCAGCATCGGACTCGATCACATCACTTAGTCTCCCAATACACCATGGTTTCATTTCCCCCTTTGATTACCTGTGCTCCGAGATTGCTTCCGTCGTGTAACTGCTCCAAATGCTCCTTCTGTGCCGTAGCTTTACGTTCAGCCCTCCATTATCATTCCCCGTGGAATTACACCTTGCACCCATTTCCTTTAAGCGGTTTCTCAATACACTCAGGCAAGCTGCCACATTCCGTACGTTAGAATGTCTTCATATTGATTGTTCGCCAAATTTCTCCTGCCTTTCTCATTTGAGACGTATCATTGAATTTCTCTTTCTTTCGAAAGAGAGTTTCCCTACACTGTTTGCATACTTGATTTCCATTCCTCTGCAACAGGAATGTGACTCCTTCGCCATCTAGGGTACTTCTGGGAAACTTTTCTTCTCCTGAGGGATTCGCTCTTTTTGTTCAAATTTTATATTTTCTCGTCCCTCCTATTTGCTGTGGTGGTGATCTTGGGAAAGAGAGGTAAAGTTCTTCAAGTTTTGTTTCGGGGGGCTGCGTGCGCCAGGGAATTAGGTGGTGTACATAGAAAGTATGTCGCGATGATTGGAAAGAGAACTTTTCGGCTTGTATGAAGTCTTGACGATTTTTTCCTTTAAAGGAGATTCTGGGTTTCAACGGCTGTGTCTTGTGGGGAGTCTGGTTGCGATGGCCACCAGCGCAGAAGGAGGAGCGTTTGTTGTGGGATGGGTGGCATCTGCGACAGTTTGTCAGTAGGCTTCATGGGGACGGCGAGTTTGAATTTTCGGTGAGCGAGGGAGCTGTTGACGTGGAGGATATTTACACCAGTGGTCACTTCAACCATTTTCCTTGTGCACGATGTTGCGAGCGATATGGAACGAGGTTTGGAATTCGGTCTGGTGGAAGGCGATGTGGACATGAGAGGAAGTGGTGTCGTTGGAGGTGGAAGACATGGAGCTGAGGGGATGTGGGAGTCTTGGCTCTAAAGAGAAATATATCGTCGCAGAGGGGTTTTAAGGCTTATTGAGAAAGAAAATTTTGCTCTAGGCGCCACCCCTTGAAAAGATTGGCATACGATGGAGCCATTCTCGTGCCCATGACTTTAACATGAAGATAGGAATTGTTGTGAAAAAAGGAGTTTCGATTAGAACCAGATTGCTGAGGGGAAAATGGAGTTATACGACGAGATATGTGGAGTTGTCTAAGTATGTGGCCGAGAAAGTCTTCGTGGTGGGGTACAGGAGTGTACACAGGGGAGTTGCGTCTGTAGCGGCACTCGCTGAGCCGTAGTTGTGGGATTGCGGCAAGAGCGAAAATGTCGGAGGAAGTCGCAGCTGCCTTTGTCGAAGGGTAGAGAGTGGAGGTAGTTAGCGAAAGCGGAAATTATTTCTGTGGGGGCACGGAAAATAGAGAGAATCGGGCGGCCTGGAGGTTTGTCAATTTTTGCCGGGTTAAATCAATTCACACTAATCCGTTCGTATGTACATACAGTTTAAAATAAAAAAAGTCGGCTTTCCGTAATAGCGTGCCTGACCAAGAGCATAGAGTTCAATGATTGTGAGCGAAATGCACGAGTGGATTGCTTTTATTAATGTCATGGAATCCAACAAAAATATCAACTTTTTTAGTTTTGAATATTTGCATAGTAAAGCATAAACACCAGTTTTGGATTCATCGGAAACCTACGTACACGGATCAGGTGATACCCGTTGACTACAACTACTCTTACGAACAAAAAATGTCCACCTTTAAATCCTTAGTCATTGGCTCACCAACGATCCCTTGACAAACGAAGAATTACAAAAAAAGAGCTAATGCGATCAAGCAAATTGCAAAAGCAAACGGCTACAAAAAGGCTATGGTTTACAAAATTATTAATTTGAAACTACGAAGCTGTGTAATTTTAAAAATTACTAATTATAATTTTGACACCCCCGAAAAAATAACTTGGGTCAAAATACCTTTCATTTACAAAACACCATATGCATAGAGCGGCTATCGCATTAGCCGACGATAACAAGACAACATTTTACGCACCAACGACATTCCACAAATCACTCTCGCGAATGACGAGGAAAAGGTTGATCCGGGGAGGAATGATTTTGCGTACAAAGCAGCCGAGGACCGATTTAAATCGACCAAACCTTGGAAGACAGGATCGCGGAAGGTGCTGAACCGACGGCAATTGCTCATCCCTACTCGCATACCCTAATGAGGGCCTGTCTGGTTCCCGAGATGGCGACCGAAGTGTTTGGCAGGCCAAAGTAAGAGAAAAGGGAGACTTCTGCTGCGGCATGGATATCCATATGGGAAGTGCGGAAGCCAACACGGAGACTATAGGGAGAAGAATGTTTTTCTGCTGAAATCTGACCTTGTGATTGTGACCAGATGGTGAGACCAATTTTGTGCCTAAATTAATCTTGTATATGTCTAGATGACTGTCCCTTTGACATGAGAGACAGTTTATTCAATGAATATTTTATAATAAATTCAACCGTCATCTAAAGTTGTTGCATTTAAATGCTGTAGTTTTCACCGGGGATTGTTTATGTAATTTGATACACCTATGCTGAAAACTTCATACCTGCTGATCTCAGTTCTGAGGATTCATTTATGCTCTTCATCTTCACTCCCTTCCTGAACCATGCAAATGAGACCAGGATCAAGGGGCGATGGGACGCGCTTCGGAAGGGTGCTGTCCGGGGGTTGGGAGGGGCGAGGGCCGTCAAGTGGAGACACGTGACTTCAGAGGCGACTAGCGGCGACAGCCGTGAGACAATAGCAAGTCGAGGCGCGGCGCAGTTGCTGCTTTTTCAAGAGGGGACGGGGGCGTTCGATAGTTGACGACGGGGAGAGAAAGGCTGCTCTCCAAATTTTCACTCGTTGTGGGTGCATCATCCTCGCTAAAGTTACGTGTGTCCGGGGCGAAAAATGGCGATCCAAGGGAAGTTTGCGGTTGAAATTGAGACAGTCCATGGAACAACATGTTGGCGTGAAAATACAGGTAGGAGAATGAAAAATAGTTTCCCTATCGATAATTGAATCCCCGTCGGAATATGCAAACAGAAAAGAGGTCAGGACCCGGAAAATGGCACATATCTGGGAACTTCGTGCGTTTGGAAGCCCTGGTTTGAACATCCAGTTCTTGTCCCGCTCCTCTTCTTCCCCTCCAACTCCCTCCACACCCTCGCCGCACACTCTACCTCCGGCTGAAGAAGACTGCGGTGGCAGTCAAGGGCTGCTTTATTTATTTCAACGTGTCTTTGATGTCTTTCGCTCGTACTTTGCTATTTTAATATTTTAAAATTGTTTTGTTCCGTCTAGAATACTCGTATATCTCACTCACTCAGTGATTCAACCCGAAGGTTGGTTTTCATAGGTGAGAGTAGAGCTCACCCCGTACTAAGCCATTGGCGTGTGAAATTCACACATTCAGGGTAGGGGGTCCACTTACTTTCCCAGGGCCACCTGCGATTTCCTACGAAGTTCTGACACGCAGAAAATCGAATCGCGAATTTTAGATTGGGTGTCCAGGAAGGCTCTTTCCCGGGATTCGAACCCGGGACCCTCCGGTCAGTAGCTCAGTGATATACCCACCAGGCCACCACGACTCCACTCTAATATCTACTAATCCTTTTTAAGCATGATGTCCCCCTACCGCAAACCTTTGTGTTGGATTGCAGGATGTTATTCAGATGTAGATGAATGCTCCAAGAAATTACCCTTTGATTACTCTAGATTTACCTGCCATGACCTTCCGTTGGTGATGCTCATAACCACTTTCACCCAATAGCTAACGTATACGTCATTGTACTTCCTCGGAGCATCATCCGAGTGAATTCTTCTTCATCCGGGTTGTCGGCCGGACGAAGAATCCACTAGAATTCACCCAGAAGTTAATATGTACATACTTTTGGAAAATCCTTTCTCTTGGTATCATATTTGACCTTTGGAATGTGATATAACAGTCATCTCAAGGCATTTTCTCCAACAATCCACATGTCCTCTCGATTTTTCCGACTCTCCTCAAGAGATCCACTGCAATCATTCCACAACATTTCGCTCGTACCCCTCGACATATCCAGACTTCGACGATTATAGCGACGTCCTCCCTTCATTCTAGCCATTGCAGCTGCATTCTCTCACGTTCTGCTCTCCATCACGTTCTATACCTTGCCTGATTTTCTTAAAGACGCTCCATTTACCAGTTTACTAGTCCTGCATTTTCTTCCAGCGCTTTACTCTTGTAAAATTCTGACTGTATTTAGTCCATACACAAGAGAGACTTGGGTTATGTTTGTTTATGACTGGCTGCAGAGACAGACGTATTTTGGAAACGATTAGTTCGAGAGAGAGATGCAGCAAACTGCATTGTGTTTCTAACAGCCATAAAGGCTCAAAAAACCACTTGCATATTTTTAAGGTGCACGAGTGATCCTCCATTTTAGGAACTATACGCATACTTTGGTTCAAATTACATTTCATAAACGTTTTTATTCTTGGAAAGTATTTGCGCACTTTTTAAAGAATCTGTTATTTACATCGAACGCTATCGAATCTCGGGACATTTCGAAGGGCTCTAAGCCAATTTCAACCTTGCCTTCAAGTGAATAACCATATGCTCACCTATAAAATACTCTCAATACACTCAAATCAATATAATTGTTTCCTATCACCATTATCTTGGCTAACTTGAACAATAATAAAAAGAGATGCTTATGTTTAATGGGAGGTATTTTTACCCAATATTTTTTGCGTTTTGGTAATTATTTACAAGGGGGCATTTAAAGGTTAGGGTACGGGAAATGAGTGATAGTACGCTCTTTAAAATTAAGAGTTTTCTTCGGCTCTTCTTTGGAATTGTAAAATATTCTCTACGCTAAAGAAACAGCTATCTCTCTGCCGGTGAAACTCAACTTGCACATTCTGTTAGCACAGCATAGAATCGATATTATTAATGATGGTTTATCATTTCATGCATTTAAATCTTAAAATTATGCATTAAAATATACTCATAAAATGATTTTAGAAAGTTAAAAAAAAAACGAAAATATCAAATAATAAAAAAAAGCAAGGAAGATGAAACGGAGATGACCGCGTATGACTCACACGAAGGAGTCATTTCGCATTTCACAAGTGTCCTTTCGACAACCGAACTCAAGAAGATGTCCAGCTGAACCAGCGCTAACCGGTAGATACCCACTAACCAAGAAAAAACCCAAGAAAATGAGGACAAATGAAGGCGGATGACCGCTTCTCTATTTCCGCCATGTTCAAACCTGCAATATCCAATGAATGTACTTCGACTGGTGTGAATCGTCCATGGTGGAAGCCGTGTTGCTATAGAAACGAACGGTTGAATGGCATATCTTTCCGTGGCCATCATGACCACGATTGGCGGCCAGCCCCGTACCACGGCGCCCCTGCCCTCGTCCCTCCTTTTCCCTCTGGCCAGTCAAGATTTCCCCAGAGAGGGCTCTCACTGCAATTGCTCTCTCTCTCAAACTTGTCCTCACCTGAAAGCACAAAAGGGGTTTCCGAGCAAACTTCTCGTTCGGGCCACGTTGAAATCGCGAGCGCAAGGGAATTATATCACGTGGTCGGTTGAGGAGGAGTAATGAGAAATCAAATGTGAAATTCAGATGGCGCAGCAAAAGGGCTTCCGTCTAACTTATCGCCATAATTGTATTTCATCCCAGTTTTAGAAAATGAAATGAGTATATTACGGATATGTGTGTCAATCATTTCACTCGCGAAGCAGTTAGTGCTGCTGAGTGGGACAAATATCCAGGCGTCGGAGAAATATCTTTCTTCTCGAAGAAATAGTTATGTACCGAGGAACCGTTCTATTTCTTAATTTGAGGAATTTAGTTTTAAGTTCATGGATCGCCAAATGGCCGCGAGCAACTTCAATCACCCTTAGCTGAAACTAGAGCAGGAGTTCCACAGGGAAAAGGAAATCCACCTTGACCGCGACTCGAGCCCCCTGGTTGCATGATGCGTAATTACTACTAGCCCATGCAAGACAGTTAAATACAGATAAATACATTTAGATAATTGCCATTATAGCAAATAACCTCTTCATTACTATTATAGGTACTAACTATCTAGCTGTGTGTGACTCTCATATCTCACATGTGTCCATAAATTGCAGTTACTCATAGTTGCACGTGAACAGTGCACGCTTCTGTGTCGTGATGGCCTAGTCAGTAGGGCACTGAGCTGCTGGGGTCCCGGGTTCAAATCCCGGGCAAGAGCCTTTCTGGAGACACCCCCATCTAAAATCCTCGAGATTCGATTGTCAGAACGTCGTAGGAAATCGCAGGTGAAGGCCCAGGCCCCCTACCCTGAATTTCACCCGCCATTGGCTTAGTACGGGGTGAGCTCTACCTTCAAAGACCAACCTTCGGGTTGAATCACTGAGTGAGTGCACGCCTCACCCCCTGCCCCACACCCTCGCTCGCTGGGTGTTGCGTAGATGAGGATGCCATCCCTGGCATCACTGCTGGTCAACTTCACGACGTCAACTTCACTGTCCGGTCTGCTACGACCGTGTGACAAGAAATAGACGGCGAAGAGACCATACTGTCACAGTGTTGTCAAGAGGTTAAAGTTAATCGATGGCCTCTTTTAACAAATCGTCTCAGGGGTAAAAGTGTGTGAAATTTCTCCATGGTGGAAAAGGGAACACACTATGCAGATTTTGCTAGAAAGGTTTTTACTTACGACTTGAGTTTCCACAGGTTATGTCATCTCCAGGTGACATCAACTGTCTTACACAGCCTGAAGATGGCATAAAATGTCGAAACCCGGATCTTAAATAAAAAACTTTCTAGTGAAATCCACACAGTGTGTTCCCTTTTACACAATGACCTCTTTGTTCGATACCGTCCTTGCTGGCATGGCAAAAAGAACAAAAGTGATTCCCAGTGAAATATTGGCCCCAATATTCAGTTTGGGAACAAGATTACTTCAAATGGAGCAGGGAAGATACTCCGCATCGTCTTCTTGAGCACGAAAATTCTTATTTAGTGCATCTTGCCAGACAGCAAATTGACAATCAGTTATCATGGTAAGAAGAACATTTTCTGACCGTGCAAAGAGTGCATTCGCCTTGAAGGACGAATGAACTATAGCCTTGCATTTCCTTAGGAAGTATCTAGATCTATAAATGGCATCAAGGATGTGACGAGGGCCATCAGCAATGAAAGCCTGTATTTTGACGCAGTACTGCATCAGCACATATACTGTAAGTATTAATTTCGATGAAACTCTTGATAGGTTTATTAGCTTTAGTATATGATCACAGACTTTTGGTTGCAGTAGATTGCTCAAAAGACATAATTGCAGATTTTAAAGCTGCGTTAAGCACAGTTGTCCTTGCATGTGCCGCAACCCTGACACTTACAGTTTTCCTCTGGGTAAAATTTGACGGCTTCAGTCTAGTCTAACCCGGGCTTAACTGTTCTGTATCTGGGTTTGGTGAATACCTCACCCTTAGTAGAACTGCCGTTGTCGTCAACGCCTGCTGCAGCGTCACCGAAATCTTGGGCTCTATTTAAAGACGACGGTGGGGAAACATTTGATGCAAACATGACTTAGTAGTTCTTAGTTGCATGTAAATGTTGCATATTTGGTGAACTTCATTCCCTGCCACACACCTGGTGGCTCGCAGGGTATTGCGTAGAAATAGATGAATCAGATGAGTTAGGAAGGGAACTATTAAGTGTAAGCCATATTATTGCTCGCTCAGCTCTACTAAACAATTGTCTTGCTAGAGGTAAAATATACTAACCCAACATGACCAATTCTTGAACCTTTCTGTTAAAGAAGAAACTAGAGCTCAAGGATAAAAACCTTTCTATCTTTGTGACAAGTAATTGCAGAAGTCGGCCCATGTACAGAAGGCTATGCCAAAAAGCTATTAAATGTATCAATTGATCATCTTTACGTATTGAGCTATTGTTTTACTCTTTAGAACTTTCTTTATGCTAATATATTAATCATGTCAGCATTCAATTAATGAATTTGCTCTGTTATGTGATACTGCCCGAATAAATCCTTTATTTCAAATAGCTTCTAGGTTAATTACAAGTTGAGTTAACGGATAAAAAATCTGGCTTTTTATTGCTTTGCGACGCTAAGCCAATTAGCCGCCGAAATTATAGACAGCAGAAGAGAACATCTTTCTTTGCTGAGAGTTCATCAAAATCCCTGGGGTCTTCATTGAAAATCTGAGCAAATCCAGAGCACCCAGCCAGGAATGCAGTCAAATGTTAAGAACAAAGAGATCGGCGAGAAAAGAGAGAGAGCTTGAGTAGTGAGGAAGCAGAAGAAACAGACCAAAACAGAAGAAGAATGAGGTGCGGGTGTGGGATCTGCGATGGTGCAGACGAGGGAAGTGACTGGCACGATTAAAGCAAGTCCCCTGATCGTCTCTGGTTCGGGGCGAGGCATAGGGGTGAAGAGGCCATGGCGCATTGTCAAGGGTGGGTATACAGGGTGCGTCACGACAATGTTGGTACACTGAGGGTCATTTGGGGAATGGAAAGACGGAAAGAGGTGCTCAACCGCTTCACTGCACTGAATTTGAAACTTTCTCCGGCGCCAAAATTCCAGGTATTCCAGGCCCCCCTATAAAAGCACACAATCGGAATGCTGATGCTTGAAAGTCAGTTTTCATCATAAATTACATATCAATACCCAAAAATATGGTCAATTTATGGAAATTATCGTCTTGAAGATGACGGCAGTGTCAGCCGTCGAAAAGTTGGCAGTTCCCGAATCCCTGACCCGCAGTGTGGAGAACCCGGAGGAGACTTCACCAGCGTTATTCGCCGAGAAAACACGACATCACTTATCATATATGAATTCAATTTGTGAACTTTAGTGTTTGAAAACCTTACCTTTTGTCAACTTTTTCACAACAGCTCAATTTTGGGCAATTAGGCGATACATATCAGTGCAGAAAATACAACCGTAAAAGTGAGAAAACATTTCATTTGAACATTAATCTTAAGCATGCTTCTTTATGGCAGTGAGGCATGGGCGATAACAGAAGCAGGGAATTAAAGGCTGAAATAATTAGAGACGTGTGGCTACAGAGGAATGATGAAGATAAAATGGATCGACCGAGAGACAAACAAAGAAGTATGGAGAAGTGCGGGAGGAAAAATAAGTCTTCTGTTAAGTCTTAAAAGAACGGGGCAACTTAATCGGCCATATCTTAAGACGCGATGGCCGTAAGACGTAAGCAACGTCTCGCATGAGATACATTTGAGCAAGTACTTGAAAGGAAGAATTACACGAATACGAAGAGGTCAGCCGAGAATAGAGTGTGGAGGGCTGTATCAAACAATCTTAGGATTGTTGACCGTTGTACGCGTGATAAGTTATTCAGAAAAGTAACACAATCTTAGTCAACGACCTTCAAAGCTGATCGTAAAACTGCGACCATTCCAAACCAATTCGCGGGTCATAGATAAAGGATTTGAAGGAATTCCAACGCCCCATGCAGTGACACGTGTCACACGAAGTTGAAATATTGGCCACTGCAGCGTGGGAAAAGATTGGAGTGCAGATGGTAGTGATGTCACCGTTTGATCGCAGTTATCGCGTGAGTGTGGTGAGCAATTAGCAGGCCAATCCCTCGAACAGAACAAAAAATATCGAAATGCTTGCAAGGTGCAAGCAAGTTGGTGGAGAGTTCACGTGGAGGTGTGTTTGCCGTGGTCACCCAGGGGTCGAAATCAGCAGCAGCAGCAGAGAGGCGTGAATAATTGAAGGGGGAGTGACAAATGGCGAGGAGGGGTGAGGGAAGGGAGTCCACTGACGCACAGGAGTCCAACGAGCCGAGAATAATATTGATTTTTAGAGGAAGCTGATGATGCTATTGATTCGCGCCCCCTGCCACCTACCCTTGTTGCCAGGACATTATGCTGAAGCAGATAAAGCTAATCATGGCACTAAATAGTATCCCTATCGAAATCTGCGTTGCTTTGACTACCAAAGAAAAGCTTGTTTTTTGACAATCTAACATACGGCCCTTGTAATTTTGGCGCAAAAATAGGTGAAGATATCCTGACTCCTTAGATTGATCGAACAAAGCGCTGCACAAGATCTTCATATACGCATAACTCTTCGTGTAAGATAACTCAAAAAAATAAAATAATAAATATTATTTCATTTTTTTGAGATTATTTTATTTTCGGGCGAATAAAAATTTCCATTTATACGCATTTCAATCAAAAATGTTCATCAAATGAAAACGTTGAAACACACCATTCATTTGGGAATTTTTCTACTGAGAATTTTGCAGAAGGATGCTTAGAGCGGTTTACAATGGTGGAAATTGTATCAACCAAACAATGTGACTATTTTGTGCACATAAAAAGCATGCTACAAGTCAATTCGTGACATGTATTTAATCTCGTTATATCCCGTTAAAAGATTGGGGATGCATATTGAATTTAATAGGCAAAAGCAAGTTATCTTGAATACAGTCTTCATTAAAGCAAACGGCGCTTACAGTTCTCTCAAGAGACAATGAAACTGGTGAAATGTTGTGGGACGCAGTAAACAACCAAAAATTACTTAGAAATTAAAATCAAGCCAAATTAAAACAAATATACGGAAATTGATACCAAACGATTAGATAAAGGAGCTGGCTATTAAATATGCACAATTCTTAGAATCAAGTCCATAATTCTAATTCTTACAAATTTGACAAAGAATTGAAGTACGGCACTTGCGAGTCAAGGGGAAGTATGGGAACATTCAGGGAAATGAAAAGTCGATTCACACGTGAAATCACTGGAGACACCTCATCAACCTCCAATGCTACCAAGGGGAGTGATTGTTTTCTGCCAATAATGTGAGCATTGTTGCTGCTCAAAGTCCTTTCTATGTATTCACTAATGGACATGGCTAGTAGCAGCCACTGACACTAGAAACTAATTCAAGTGAATTTTGTTGCGGAATGATGTTTCCTATCTCATTATTAATGGCAAATTGATAAATAATATATCGTTCAGGCACAATACTCGAAAAATAATATCAATTCATTCAATGAAGATGATGAATGATTTTCCCTGAATGCCCTGGGGCCTGATCGTGTCGTATCGAGCCACACTCGCCAGTTTGCGTTACGCGGCATTCTCTTCGTGGTAGCGATCAAAAGTTAGGTTAAGGCTTGTCCAATCACTGTGGTGCTCGGTATTCTCTTACAACTTATCACGAAAGTGAACGCGCCTTGAAGAAGTTGTCACGGCTTGCGAGGCAGTAATATGTCAATGGAATTTTATTACTGGCAAAATAAGAAGCTTAAAATAAGTTATTTAGTTACTATTTTTACTATTCATAAATATGACAACAGTATATCACTTAGTTTCCTCAAGTTCAAGCGAGATGTGCATGCTAGTTTGTGCTGCAGGGAGTATTATCAGCAAACGTTTTGTAGTTACGTCAGTGTATTTGTTCTTCAGATACCAACGAACATTATTATGGAAGAATAATGCAATGATATTGATGTAGGTAATCATCATGGTAGGTTTTCATTAACTCCAGTTCGTTTATTGATGGGATTCCATCTTTTTGAACAAGGTCTTTGGTCGTTGTTTACTTTAATTATCGACCTGGAATTATGATTGAAGTGTTCATCGAAGTAATTTCAACGAAAAGTTTACTCATATTCATGAAGTCCATTATACGCCACTAATTGGATATAAATTATATGTTATGAAATAATATTGCAACTGATTTGAGGAAGTGAACTTATCGTGATATGTTATTCAACACCTGAGGCTATTATGTGGATAAATATGTTGATAAACAAACATCATACACTCTTCAAGATGC
The DNA here is from genome assembly GCA_933228895.1 of Platycnemis pennipes. Taxonomy (NCBI): domain Eukaryota; kingdom Metazoa; phylum Arthropoda; class Insecta; order Odonata; family Platycnemididae; genus Platycnemis; species Platycnemis pennipes. The sequence goes on from OW121847.1 coordinate 170,927,843, forward strand.
TGTGAGGTGTGTTTTTGCTACGATTCGGGTGTAAAGTGAAATACTGAGTGATCGTTCTTCGTAAACAGCCGTTCAGTGAAACCTTACATGGTGCTTTTACGTAAGTTTCGATAAAATACAGGATCCGTAATGAATATCTTGGTGAATTTTAGTGCTGTGGATTTAAGATATGATAGACATTTAAGAAAGTGAGTTTGAGTGAACTCTGTGCAGATAAGTCCAATAGACGTAATTTTCGATCATGAATTCAGAAAGTCAAGTGTGAAATTTAGTTGTTTCTAATAAAAAGAGACGTTTCAGGCGTTATATGGTGGAATAACATAATTAAAAAGGTTTGGCAATTTTCCACAAACAAATCTTTACTTCGACCGGTTTCGATGTGATACATCATCATCAGGTGATGATGTATCACCTGATGTAGGTGATGATCAGATACATCATCACCTGATGATGATGTATCACATCGAAACCGGTCGAAGTAAAGATTTGTTTGTGGAAAATTGCCAAACCTTTTTAATTAGTTGTTTCAGTTTTGTTGGCGCTTTTATAATTTTAAATAACGTTCAATTCTGAACTAAATATGCTCTCTAGCCATCTACCTTATTTCACCTCGTATTTGATATACTCCAATGTCCAACAAGGCTCAATAAATTAATTTACTGATACACACTCTGTGGCTTTACTCCGCGGATTCACAACTGTCTCGTGGGCGTTCGCGCCTCCCTTGCGGGCGAGTTCGCGTCTCCGAGCCAGAGAATATTTCTTCAGATTTTTCCTAGACATTTTCTCGAAGGTTCTCCATAATTCTAGTGTGGCTTTCCAGGGTTTCGTGATTTTGTCCCGCGAAACTTTTCCCACGGACTCAAAGTCATAGGAAAACGGCAAGGCTACCGACAGTCATGTGTTCTATCCAATCTGTCCTGTTCCCTGTCACTGTTCCGACCAATTATTTACGATTTCTTTTATCAAGCATTACTAAAGAACATCAAATGTTTATAGTTACACAATTTAGGCACGGATAATAGAGTTATATAATATATATACTCGGACTTGACCCAGAATGCTTGGCGGATTACGTCATTTACGCCTCTGCCATTCATTTAGTAGGAACGGATGACTGCATATTGGTTAATTAACAAAACCATTAATATCTCAATTAATCCCAGGAGGAAACTGTTAATAATCATTCATTGTACGCATAAATACATATACTTTCATCACACATACTCAAACCAAACGGACATGCCCCAGAATTAACGGTGGGATACGTCATTATTGACCCTGCCATTGATATATATCTGGTACTGACGACGGCGTATCGGTTATTATTAAAAACATTAGTATCTCAATAAATCCCTGCAGGAAATTGTTTATATTCATAAAATATACACACAAAGCCATATAATTTCATCGCGTTCCTTCAAACCAAACGGACATGTCCCAGAATTCCCGGTGGGATACGTCATTTCTGTAACTGTCATTTATGTATATCAGGTACTAACGACTGCATATTTAGGGATTGACCTCAAACGCAACAGTCACAGACAACTCAACATTGCCATGCCAAAACGTCATGGTAACTGTCTGCTGCTTTCCAGCCAAAAGAGGCTGTCTAACAGGCATGTCCAGCAGCTTGGTTTCTGCTGGAGAAAATCGTTAGGTCACAGCATGGCTGGAGGTAATGGAATTAGGGAACAGGGATGTGGTCAGGGCGGAGGGTTTTGTTGAGGGGTTTGTGCAATCCTAAAGATGAATTAGCATCTCATTTTCTCTCAGCGGAAGGCTATCTTTCAAACATGGACAAACTGATATTCAATTATTTTCTCTACGACAATTAAGGTGAGGGGGCAGAGCCTGATAAAAAAACCAATTATAGGAAAAGGATAGTCCAAGATTATTTGGTTTTCTCATGTGTCACGTGAAAACCAAGGCTGACGGGAAAATACTACACTTGGACTTACACTTGGATCATGGTGTTAATCATTTTCCTCCGTGAGACGATGAAGAACCAGCGATTACTGCACCCGAGCCTCGGGATGTGCTCCGGAACACATTCCACCCTCAGCCCCGGGCCCACATTTCCTGCATTCTTCTTGGAAGCCAAGATTCTAAGGTCAAAGGAAAGACGGGAGGGCACTCCTGCATGACACAAATACCGAGGCACGCGCCTGTCTACAAGAAAGACCGACTCCTAAGAATGTAAAGTATACGCAGCAAGAAAACGGGAGTAAAGAGTGGAGCAGCTAAGGACAAAGCCAAGGATAACCAAATTCCTAAATCAGCGCGAGAGCACTCCCCCTTCACTATTGCTTCACTTAATTTATTCTACGGCGATAAAGCGCCATTCTACAGCACTAAAAAGCTGGTATAATGAATTCAATCGTTGCCGACGTTTGCTCCAGGACGAATTCCGTGAGGAACGTCCAAAATCGGTTGCTGAGCTAGAAAACGTCGATGGTGTGTGTGAACTGACAAAGCTAGATCGTCACGTGACATACCGTGAGATTGAGGCGTCTTTGGGCATTAGTATGACGAGAATCCATAGTTGGGATTAACGATTAAAATTAATCGTTAAAAATTTAGTAACTTATTTAACTTAATAGTTACTCTTTAGAGGAGTTAACTTTTAATCGTTAACATTATACATTAACTGAAACAAAACTAACTTCAGTTAATTTTTAGCAAATGTCGACCTCTTCTAATTTGCGCGCGAAGGTTGCCCAACAGACGAAGGGGAAAATAACACGGTATCGAAGAATGCAAGTGTGGTTGTGCAAGAATGCAATGCACAGGCCAAGACGAATACATGCAAACAAAAGCGAGGTTGAGGGGAGTGACCGGTAAAGGTAAAGGAAGGAAGGAAGGCTCTCTCAGATGAGGAAACACGAAATCACGCGAAGACAATGTCCTGGAGGGCTCGTATGCCTTACTCGGCGATGTCGTCATAGTTGAAGCCGAGAATTGGAAGGGTCGCCTAAAAACCAATGACGGATAACGAGGGGGAGGGGCCGGCGACATCATGTCGTCAATGCATCAGAGTGAATCGCAGGCACACCCCCAGCATCTACTGCAACTCTACATGGATAACTAAGCCGTTTTAACTGCAATTTTACAATTGTGAAGGGATACTCCACATCGCATTGTTGGGATCGATATCAAAAACTAACCTTAAAGAACTTTCGCCGACGTCGGCGGACATGGACGAATTAACCCCTCTGGTGGAGGACCCAAGAAACCTCCACGCAGCAGATACGCACTAGATCTTTCTTCAACATAAATATCCTATAATTGGAGCGTTATCTGAGAAGAATCGCCGAACTCTTTCAGCGGACACTACACTGAAACCTTGTTCAGCTGTGACTGCCACTGTTGCGTTTGAGGCCAATCCCTAAACTGCCTCCTTCTACAAAGAGGAGACCTCCACTTAGAACGAAGAGCAGACCTCCATCTTTTTTAAGGAAATGCGCCAAGGGGACCACGGCTTAACGTCCCATCCGACGGACGGAGTACTGAACTTGAAATGCCCTCCACTAGGCACTCAAGTGGGGAATCCGCCACTGCCGGGAATCAAACCCAGGCCCTCGAGATGGGAGGCCGGTACTCTGGCCATCACACCAACCCGATCCCCATGTATTTGTTATATGATGTCATAAGTACCTCGCATTTGATCTTTTCTTTTACTTGCCAATTGCTTTTAGGCATATTGAAACTTGTCACAACTTGTATATTGTTTGAATTGTTTATTTCTGAAACAGAAGCCCTGAAGGCGATGAGCAAGTCGGGAATCGAAACTTCGGCGGGCATGGGCGCGATAACCCCTCTGGTGGAGGACCCGAGAAACCTTCACGCAGCAGATACGCCGGGAAAGTACCAGATCTTTCTCAGCAATTAACTGCTTGGGTCTCCCAGGACGAACCAAATCCAACAAAAGTTAAATAAGAGCGCATGCTTTCCCCCCAACAAAAGTTGTTCTCGGAAGAGGGACATCGAAGCAAACGGTTGCCTTTTTTTTCGGCATTACCAGTCGAGTGGCGACAGTGGCGTTGGAGAATCATGGGACGGTTGATTCTGAATGATACACGGCCATTTGTTTGCCAGACGTCTTCGGAGAAATTCGGAAGATGTCGAAGAAGAAGCGAATCATGACAATGACAATGCGAGCTCTCGAAAATCGGCTCAAAGGAAGGAATTTTCGACCAGCCAAAATATCGAATCGATGGGTGATCCGCCGTACAGCCCTGATTAGGGAACCAATGACTTTTCTTTATTCCCGAACATGAAAAACAAAGTACGTGGCCAACGTTTTTCGACACCGGAAGATGCGGTTGATGAATTCAAAAAGCATGTTTTGGAGTTACTTCAATTGGAGTGCAAAAAGTGCTTCGAAAATTGATTCAAACGCATGTAAAAGTGTATTGATCATCATGGAGAATATTTTGAAAAAAAATAAAACAATTTTGTTCATAAATGTTTGTTTTTTCATTATTAGGACAGAAATACACATACAGTAGGACCTCGACAATTCGAATCTGAGGGGGAAGGAGAAAAATTCGATTCATCGAGTTTTTCGAGTAAGCGAGGTTCGAGTTGCCAAGGTGTTCGCAGCGAAAGTTCGAGATTCCGGGGTTCTGCGATCCGACTAAAAAGAAGCTTCACCACCTCTCTATCACTGCATCAACTCATGAATGTTTGCAATGGTGCATGGCATGGTACCAAAGGGTAACTGGAAATGAAAAAAACATCTGTGGCACCATTCAACCAGCTCCCGGTCTGGCTTCAACGTCTTGGTGAGGCACCATTCAACCAGCTCCCGGTCTGGACGTCTTCGAAACTTCGAGACGGGGCTTCGAGAAAGTTCCGGAGAGGTGTGGAACCCTCGTCGACGTGTATAAAAGCTTTCTCCCGCTACACCCGGGCAGACAGACCGGAACGAACCACCCGCGAGTGTATCTTGGAGTGAACGAGAGAATAAAAGGAAATACGCACGGACGCTTGTGTAATTCTTAACGCCTTATCCCACAGTTGGTGACCCCGACGTGATCGTCGTTATTAATCGGGCGTTAACTCATCGTTATTCCTCACTTCATTCACTGTACTCGCCATGGAGGAGCTTCAGCGGCAGCTTACTCTACTCAAACAAGAAAACGAAGAGCTGCAGCGGAGAATCCACCTCACGACTCTCGCAGACGCGGGAGAGCGTGAAGCGCAACATCAGGCTGCATACACTCCTGGCGTTCATCGCGTGTCCCCGAAACTCCCACCGTTTTGGCCTGATAATCCTGTCGTATGGTTTGCCCAAGTGGAAGCTCAATTCGCTCTGTCGAACATCACTCAAGACGCCACGCGATATGGATACGTCGCCTCCCATCTCGACGCCAGATGGGCGGCGGAGGTTCAGGATATTCTTATTAATCCTCCCAGTGAAGGTCGGTACCAACGTCTGAAGGAGGAACTCATTCGGCGCCTCTCGCTGTCCGAAGAAAAGCGGGTTAGGCAGCTTCTCACCGAGGAAGAGCTAGGTGAGCGGACTCCCTCTCAATTCCTGCGCCATCTTCGCTCGTTAGCAGGAACCACCCAAGTCCAGGATAATCTACTTCGGACGCTATGGCTGCAGCGTCTCCCGGCAGCCGTCCAAGCTATTCTTCAAGTCCAACTGAACCTACCGCTGGACGAAGTCGCCAAGCTCGCGGACCGCATCATTGAAGTCTCTCCGCCGAGCGTTCCCGCCGCCATTCACGCCGCTACCAGCACGCCGATCACCGATCCGATTCTTTCCCTCTCCAAACAGTTGCAGGACTTAACTCAGAAGGTAGCCGCTCTTCAAGCGTGCTCTCGCTGCAATCACCGGCGGTCTCGATCCCGCGGCCGTTCCTATCCCACCGCCCCCTCAGGCTCTCCAGCATCTCGCTCCAGCTCAAGCTCCACGTCGGACCGTGTCTGTTGGTATCACCGCAAATTCGGAAATCAGGCTCGACGCTGCACGACGCCCTGCTCTTACGAGTCGGAAAACTCCGACGGCAGCCGCTAGTGGCGGAAACCGGTTGCCAACTCACAGGAAGCCGCCTCCTCGTCACAGACCGGGTCAGCAAGCATCGATTCCTCGTCGATACTGGCTCCGACCTCTGCTGTTTCCCGCGGCGACTATTAAATGGCCACTTCTCTCCTACCGGATTGGACCTCAGCGCCGCCAACCAGACGATCATCCGGACCTATGGTTACTTACCACTGCAATTAAATCTCGGACTCCGCCACGATTTTTCGTGGCGTTTTATCATTGCCGACGTAGCCACCCCCATAATTGGAGCAGACTTCCTCGCCCACTACCAGCTACTGCCTGACTGTCGCTTCAGGCGCCTGATAGACGGAAAAACTGGACTCGCTGTCTCAGGTGTTCCTGCATCTCCGGGTCCGCCCAGTGTCAAGGTCTTGCTGTCACCGTCACCCTATCAGAAGCTCATCGCGAAGTTTCCCGGACTATCTCGCCCACCTGGTATCCCGCGGGAGACTCGCCACAAGACCGTTCATTATATTAAGACTACACCTGGACCACCAGTGTCTTGCAGTCCGCGCCGACTGGCTCCAGAGCGTCTAGTCATCGCGAAGGCGGAGTTCGAAGCGATGATCCGGAATGGAACAGCGCGTCGATCGAAGAGCCCATGGGCATCACCATTACATCTCGTTCCAAAAAAGAATGATGGTTGGCGCCCTTGCGGCGACTATCGTGCCCTCAACGCTCGAACCATTCCGGACCGATATCCAATACGCCATATGCAGGACTTCGCAGCCAACCTGCACGGAAGCACGATTTTTTCCGTCCTCGACCTCGTGAAGGCCTACTCACAAATACCTGTGTATCCTGATGACGTGCCAAAAACAGCCATTACCACGCCGTTTGGTCTCTACGAATTTCCTTTCATGAGCTTTGGACTTCGTAACGCCGGCCAAACGTTCCAACGTTTTATTGACGAGGTACTCCAAGGACTTGACTTCTGCTTCCCATATGTGGATGACATCCTGATATTTAGTTCTAACCCCAGTGAGCACGAGAAACATCTTAACGCAGTCTTTCATCGACTGGAGCAGCACGGCATCCTGGTGAATTTCGGCAAAAGTGTTCTCGGTTCACAATCAGTGACCTTCTTGGGTCACCAAATCACTACAGAGGGCATTCGAGCCCTTCCTGAGAGAGTCTCCGCCTTACAGGAATTGCCTAAACCAACCAATGCACGCGCTCTTCGACGTTTTTTGGGAGTCATGAACTTCTATCGTCAGTACCTGCCGCATGCCTCTGAGTACCAGGCCGCGCTCCACACGGCCCTCTCCGGACTTCGCGGTTCTCAGCGCGTCGAATGGACACCGACCTTAGAAAAGGCTTTTTCCGACTGCAAGGCTGCCCTCTCTAATGCCACACTCCTGGCGCATCCAATTCCAGAAGCAATCCTCGGCTTATTTACGGACGCCTCCCAAACAGCCATAGGAGCTAGTTTACAACAACGCGTCGACAATAACTGGCAACCCTTGGCTTTCTTTTCTAAGAAGCTCACCACCGGACAGTCGAAGTGGCCAGCGTATTACCGTGAACTTCTGGCAATTTATTTGGCGGTGAGACATTTCCGACATATCCTTGAAGCGCAGCACGCCATAATATTCACGGACCATAAGCCGCTGTGCTTCGCGTTCCAACAACAGGGAGACAAACTTCCTCCTGTCCAACTAAACCATCTCACCTTCATTGCACAATTTACGACCGATATCCGCCACATTAGCGGGTCAGAAAACATCGTCGCAGACGCGCTTTCCCGCACCGACGCCATTAACCCGTCGCCGGTTGACCTAGCCTCTCTTGCACAATCTCAACTGGAAGATTCTGAACTTCAAGAAGTACTCCAAGGAAATTCATCATTGCATTTGCAACGCATGCATGTCCCTGGATTAAATACCGAAATTTACTGCGATATATCCACTGGTCGCCCCAGACCATATGTCCCTGCGTCACACAGGCGACAGGTTTTCGAATCTCTCCACTGCCTGAGTCATCCTGGTCCCAACGCCTCGGCCCGGCTTGTTGCGGAGCGTTTCGTCTGGCCCCTTATTCAACGAGATGCTCGCGCTTGGAGCCGAGCCTGTGTGCCATGCCAACGAGCCAAAATTACCCGGCACGTCTCTTCACCACTTGGACACTTCGTACCACCGTCCGCCCGTTTTAAGCATGTTCATCTGGACATCATTGGTCCACTACCATCGGCCAATCACTTCCAGTACTGCCTTACAGCAATAGACCGTTTCTCCCGCTGGCCAGAAGTCTTCCCTCTGGAGCGGATCACGGCTGAAGATGTCGCAGACGCATTCACCCGTGGCTGGATATCCAGATTCGGCTGCCCGGAACGCATAACAACTGACCAAGGCCGCCAATTCGAGTCAAAGCTATTACACGCTTTATCAGCATACATAGGCGCACATCGCTCTCGATCATCAGCTTATCACCCCCAAGCAAACGGCATGGTAGAGCGCCTACATAGACAATTAAAGGCAGCAATTATGTGCCACCCCGGCTCATCGTGGTACGAAGCCCTGCCAATAGTGCTCCTCGGAATCCGGAGCGCCTTCAAGGAGGATATTCAGGCATCGACCGCGGAGATGCTGTACGGCGAACCACTAAAACTCCCTGGGGAATTCATTCAACCAACTCCCAACGCCGAGCATCCCTTGGACACCACCCTATTCGTGGACCGGCTTCGGCAAATTACAGCTCGTTTGCGACCTGTTCCTGCCTCACGCCATGCCACACCTGGGATCTTCATTTTTAAGGATCTTGCCACATGCACGCATGTCTTCTTAAGAGACGACACCGTGCGTGGCGCCTTAAGACCTCCGTACACCGGCCCATACCGCGTGCTCAGCCGGGACAACAAGAATTTCACGCTGCGTATAAAGGACAATAATATTATTGTTTCTATTGACAGGGTAAAACCAGCCTTTATTTTGGCCGACGACATCCCTGCGGTGCCCAACCCCGGAGACGAAGCAGCCCGCGAACAATGCACACCCGCCTTATCACCACCAGACATGCCGCCTACGGTGACGACGCGATACGGCCGCCGAGTGCATTTTCCTGATCGCTATCTCCCATAACTGTTAGCCTACAACGGACTTCCAGTCTCCGCAGGGGGCTGGTGTGGCACCATTCAACCAGCTCCCGGTCTGGCTTCAACGTCTTGGTGAGGCACCATTCAACCAGCTCCCGGTCTGGACGTCTTCGAAACTTCGAGACGGGGCTTCGAGAAAGTTCCGGAGAGGTGTGGAACCCTCGTCGACGTGTATAAAAGCTTTCTCCCGCTACACCCGGGCAGACAGACCGGAACGAACCACCCGCGAGTGTATCTTGGAGTGAACGAGAGAATAAAAGGAAATACGCACGGACGCTTGTGTAATTCTTAACGCCTTATCCCACACATCCATTTTGTGTAAATATCTACTATTTACTGTAAATTCGAAAGAAACGTACATTTAGGCTTTTGTAGGAGCTAAGTTTACAAAAATAAAAAAATGGAAACAAGATCACACAAAAGAAGTAAGGGGCTGATTTTAAATAACCCTCTTAAGAGAAACAGGATTCAATTTTTGTCTGTTAACCTTTGATGTTTATGGCCTCTTATTTTTTATTCGCCATGAACGAGAACGGAGTGGAAACATTTGAATCCTTCCTTCCTTTCAATTCCTTTATCACTTTCAAGCGTGCGGGCATATTTCCCTGAAGCTCTCTCACATATGACCGAAATGCTTTGTTTTGCTATCTAAATATTCTCCTAACGTCTTGCTCTTGAAATACGATAACGCTTGCCTACATGAAGCCCTTGTTAATGCTCTCTATTATTTATACTTTTGGACCAACTCACATCTTTTCTCTACCGATGTGCCCTCATTATTTACCGCTTTAATACTTTCCTATCCTCCACGTGATGCCACCTTGGTTCCGCATTGTCCATTATCAATTTACTTGTTATGTATTTGTTGACTATTTTGTGAGTGATCTCAAGAAAAGCTTTCCAAGTATCTTTGGTATCTAATCCTTAGTTTGTTCCTTGAATACATCAAATGATTCCCTTAACTACTCTTTCACACCGTCATATTTTGCCCTACCAAACAAGTAAACCATTTTTGGTTTAATATGTCTTTTTACGTCTAGGATAAATTTCCAAAGCACTTATTTATGATCAATGTTTTCAGTATTTTTTTTAGCTACAATTAAGGGTTTTTCGGGCATATTTGTTGATATTAAGTCTAGAATGTTGTTTCCTCTGGTTACTTCCTGATGTAAAGAATGTGACGTAAATGTGTTTAACAGTGATTCATTTATTTCTTTATCGTCAACTCCGGTTATAAAAACACCCATATTTCAGTCTATTGGTTAAAGATGAGATACATGGAGCAAGTTGTGAAGAATGTGAAAGAGAGGAACTACATCAGTATGAAGAGGTTGGCCGATAGGAGAATCGAGTGGAGAGCTGCTTCAAACCAATCCTAGGATTGTTGACCCTTGATGATATCGATGAAGATGGCGGTTGATTGTTGGAGTCCCCACCTACTGTTAACCCTTCGAGTGCCGGGAAGCGCGAACGCGCTGCTCCCATCTTGCAAAAAGTGTCAGGGAGTGGTATCGCGTGTCACCATTTGTTGTTAGCAGCTCACTGATTGTTGACTGATGGCATTGAAATGCACTACGTTGAATAATTTTTTTCCTGAACGTCTGCAAAATCGGAAAAAAAGCTCCTGCAATTTTAGTATAGTTCCTAGGATGTTGGTTGGCACTCAAAGGGTTAAGGATATCTGCACCCATCACTTTTCCCCTATCTTTGTTGCAAGAAAGCAGTGTACTTATCTCAGACTCCTCTTCCACTATTAAGAGTAATAAGTCAAAAGGAAGGTGCACATTATAGATCAGCCAGAGCCAATTTAATGGAAAGACAATCACTTTCACAGCTACAAAAACCTCTCCTCCGTTTCCACTCTTTTTCCTGTAAATTGTAAAATACTTCAGGGATAATTCACAATCTGATATGTCCTTTGAAAGCAGGTTTTCTCTCTCTGTGATTACACCTGCATCAGTACATTGAAGGAGGGGTGAAATTCCGCTATTTCATTTTTTAAACTAAGACAATGGGGTCGTTTACCATATTTTTTTAATTGCCGAATCTGAAAGAGTTTGTAAAATAAAAGGACCCGTATTTTTCCGTTTTTTGATCCGACAATTATTTCCCGAGTTATAAGCGGCGAAAAACTGATGTTTTTAACCCTTTCGGAAAAGTGGGTTTGATGCAACCTCTGACGTATATCGACTTCGTCCAATCACAACTGAGCCCGCGAAGCTACTTCGCCTTATCGCAAAGGGGGGGACACAGCTGACTCGGCCAATGGGAGCGAATGCGACAGCATCTGTGCGAGCAGACCTTCCGAGAACCCCCCTCCACTCCTTTCCCCCTCCCCTGAAAGCAGTCAAGGACGGGAGGAAAATGACGTCAATGTTATCACAGCAGCATTTTCGGTGGGCGTCACCTTTTGCTTATTTTAATTTTTGATTTATGAGTGAATGGTTGTGGTTAGAAGATTAATTTTTTCACTAAAATTCGTTTTTCGTTTCCATCTAACGATTTCGTGTACAAAATTGCGATTTCGGTTCCGAGTAAACGCCCCCATTGCACCAAATCCACAACTCCCATTGGCGTGGATTGTTCAACCTCGGGTGCATTTGAAATTTGCACATGCGCGTCCTTCCTCAGCCACGTGGAATTAATTCCATATCCTAAAAATAGAAATGGGTGACTTTTTCAAATTTAGGAAGTAAATGCAAGTGGTATTCAAAGAATTCAGAGTTCATCATTTCGTACTGAAATACTAAGTTTTGCGGCAACAATAATCCAACCTCATAAGTTTTACATATCACCATATTTTCAATCTGGTAAACTCTTACCGAATTATTGGGAAACTACATCTGTTTTTTTAAAAATAGATTTTTGTGCCGATATCGAGTAGAAAGTTGAGAATTGATCTGAATATGAATATAATAGATATGATTCAGCCATAACAGCAGCTATCCTTAATATGCCCAGCCCCAATTGAACTGATGAACTCTCAAGTACTTGCAGGTGTAAGGACTCACCATGTCTCTGATTATGGCGGTATCATTCGCGCGTCACTGTTAATTTAAGCTATTTGCAACCATAGTGTGCAAGGTAGTAAGAAAGGTTTGGCAGCAAAATTTAAAGCGCGTCGCAAAGATGCCAAGTTCCTGCTGCAATTGATACGGGAAGAAACCGATTGATTGAAAATAAAAATCCTGTTTTGAACAAGGCATGAAGGCTTAAGAATTTCTTTCTAATGAGAATGAAAGTAGCTTCGTTTGTCCTAAGGAGCAGGCGCGACGCGCGTCCTGGGTGGATCCGAGCGCGTGCGATAGAGTGTGCCGGTACAATCGCGCGGCTGCCCTCAGCGGCCTCTCGAGTGGACGGGAGAGGCGCGAACGCCGGAGGTGGCATTCACTCGAGGGAGGAGACAAAAGAGCAGAGCACAGCGACTGAAGAATGACCCGAGGGCCCTCGCGTGTGCCGGCGGTGGCAGGGACATCGGGCGAGAGAGAGCGCGATGGGACCCTGTCGCTAGTGACTACTTGACGTGCTTTTCCGGTGTCAATAGCCCATTGACAGAAACAAGAAAAGTCGTTTGTAGTACTTGTGAAACATCATCCACTTCACACTGTCTATTCGTCTCATTCGGAGGAAGCAACAGGAGATGTTGGGAAATCGGTTGGGCGAGATGTGGTTAACATCATTTTCAGGGTGATCATCAAGTCACTTCTATGAAATAGTACTTTTATCTTGAATAACCGAGGAGGAGGAGGCAGCATAAATTTTCGCTTTTGAACTTGGAGCATTTAAGTTTTCCGTTAAATCCATCTCTATGATTTTATAGTTAAATTGTTTAAGTTGTTACACAGAAACGGAACTGATTAATCGATGACGGCATATTAAGATAACATGGTATCTTAATGATACAATGATATATTAAAATGCATTTTGCATATCAAGATATCATTTTAAATTAAGGTTAATTGCTAAAAACTTGTGTCTTCGTAGATAGTTCATTATAATTTCGAGACACTCCCCCATTGATGAACCCGACGATTGATTTGATAGGAGCCGTACTATTGGTATAGGCGTGTGAAATTCTCACTTTCAGGGGAGAGAGGCCCGTTTTTCTACTTCCCATAAAGCTCTCACACTGAAAATCGCACCACGAGGATTTTCGGCGAGGTCCAAGGCAAGAGGCACTATCCGGACTCGACCCTATTACCCTTTGGTCCGAACGCCACGCACTCAAGTCATAATGAGTGGGTGACGATCCTGATCTCTAGTACCATTCCTCAGCTCTTTCCTCTATTCGGCGCATTGCTACACAAAATCAAAATTTAGCAGGTATGCAATACAAACTGAAATGACAAAAATAACAGCCTGCAGGGGAAAAATCAGCGGATAGAGTACTTCTACGAATTCTACTGTAAATTCAATCTTGATATTATCTATCATTAATGATTATATTAATTGTAATATTAAGGTGTAATTAAATGTAAAAACAATTTAATGAGCTCATAAAATCAATGTCTTCAAATTACTCTAAGAAAGCCAAGATTTCTACAAAGCAATGTCGCCGGATATCCAATCCTTAAGCTTAACGTGAATCCTCGATTTCGGGAGGCAGACGGTCATTAACTGTTTTCTCAAGTTTCCTCCATTTTGTCATTACAGAATTCATTACCGTTTTTCATTCTCTGAAATAGCTTTCTTTTCATCTACATAATGCCCTGCAAGCCACCATGAAAGTATATGGCAGGAGGGCAACCATTTTGAAGTTTTCTGGAGGTTTACAATTGTTAGCCGAAAGATGTCAGCATCTTCCTTAATCTGTAATCTGAAGTGGACTCTTCTCACTCGGCTGCTCTCTTCACCTGAGATTTAAAGCGCCACAAGTGGCAGTGAAATGACAAACGCAAGTCATTGAATGGATTTACAATGCTAATCAGGAATTCCTGGAGGAAAATTACGACGGAGTATGCGCTTTGAGATTATCTAGTCAATTACAACCTGGAGGTTAATCAGTAAGTAGGATTTTACAATAAAAGTTTTAAAATTAGAAACCGCATCTATGCTAGTTCTACGTGTAATCATGCATGTTAAGAAAGTGGTGAAGCATTGTGAATGTGCTAAAATAAACCTATTTGGTGGGGCGACGTGTCCACCTCATGAAAATACGCAAAGGATATTTCTAATTTTTATCGTCGGAAATTTTTCTACCGGAGGAAGTAGTTCATGTTCCAGGTAACGCCAAAATGGATTTACTTGTGCTCAAGGAGGAATTTCACAATTGTCAAATGTGAAATTGATCCTCCGTGTAACTATCCTGTGGTTAATATGGCTGTTCATACGATGAAAACCGAAGGGCCCATAGAGTGAATTAATAGTATTCCAAATCATGAATAACCGTCCTGCATCGATCTCAAAAGAGTTACAGCTACAACGCCATCATTACGTAGTTAAATCGGTGGCACAAGAGCAAAATATTCCTCAATTACAAGCTCTCACGAAGTATAGGAAATGGTTGTACCGCAATGAAATATCCATCCTCCCTAAGCAGTGCTGAAGTGGACTTGTGGTGCCTATTGAATAATTCCAGCACAAGATGATTTGTTTATTTTGTGAAACGGTGTGGGGAGAGCAGTTGCATGGCAGCAGCTTTTGCGATGATTTCAATGTTTTGAGAGAGCTTTCCGGGAACAGAACTCTGGAAGAACGGAACTAAATATTCCGGAAATAACCTACCCTCATGCCTTATTCTATGTATAATTTGCACATCTTCAATGAGTATCTTTTGGCATGTTTTTCTGACGCAGAGACTCTAATCTGCGCAAATTCTGCACTTTTGAGTGTGCATTGTAATTCCAATGCATTGTGAAGACGAATCTTCTCTTGAATTCGCGAGTTGCATTGTTATGGCTCTCCTTCCAGGATGCCAAATTCAAGTGCATCCAGCGCTGTCTTCATCCCAGTAAGTGCTTCACGCAGCCCCAGTGGAGACTATACACTACGCTGGACATTTTTAGCGGAACACTATAGTAATGAATGTCGACCTCCTTACGTGTCACGTACTTCTTTCGTCGAGATTTTATTTTTAATGGTCTTGGGCCACAGAACATGCATTTTTATTTCAGAGGTTTCGGCGACACATTCGTGTTCCAAGGTAATGTTACATTTGCAATACCGATAGCGATCAATGATAATATGCTTATATACATTCTAATGAGCAGCATAAACCTTACGAGGTTAAATAAAACTTTTGGCGAAAATATATACCAAGCGTATGATTTCTTTCAAAAAAGTATACCAAAAAAATTGCTTGAACAGTGGAAGGTTATGACATGCTTATTCTGGATTGATAGGGAGTGCACAAACGAAATTTTGGGGAAAAAATCGGAAAAAAAATGTTTTTGTGCTGTAATGGGTTCACGCGAATGAAAACAGAACTCGTCATGACATTGAGAACGGAACGATTTTTTCTTGATAAATGTTCATTAGCCATCATTCTAAGCATTCTAGAGGGCAATACTACCTATAAAAACTTCTAGGTCTTCTGGCAAGGAGTTCGCTGAAATTCGACCAGTTTTCATCGGTGGTGAGTGTCGTCTGATGACGTCATCACCTGCATAGGTATAGCATCGGATACGTTCCGAATGGCGCATCGTGCTCTTTAACGCAATGTGAAAAGTTAAATGTTCCAAATGTAAACCTTGGAACTCTTTGCCCATATCACTTCTAAGCTTTGAGGCGTATGACGCATCAACGGGAAAAGGATTCATGCAAAACAATACGAAGGCGTCGCAAGAGACATTACACAGGGACAATACATCGATGACCGAAGCATCGAAACGTGCGATATCGGATTCTCCAAATTATCGTGGCATGACACCAAAGACGATTTAGATGCAACGCATCAGGATTTGGAAGTAATTTCACATTGAAATTCCGGAATTGATTGATCTCATTAAAGGAGTAAAGAGATTTAAACTCGTAGTTATGCTAAAGTATCTTGGCTCGATTTTTTTCTGATTGATTAGTAATAAAATAAGAAAATTGGGTTCATGGTAGTTTTCTGGGGGGCAGACCAGGTAGTCGGTCATTAGCGAGGGTCTCTGCTCGCGATCGTCCTAATCCGGACCCTCGCTCGGCTTCGACCCTCATCAGCGACCGGACTCTCGCGGCATGGGGCCGCGCGGAAGAAACTGACCGCGTGCAATACGATGTTAAAAGTTATTAACTATTTGAATGAGCAACAATTTATTACCGCCATTGTATCACACGTTCTAAGAGAATTACGGGCGTCTTTTGATCGACGTTCTACGATAAAAATTAACGTTTTCCATGCATCCTTCAGAAATGTGCCGTTCACACTTGGCAACGTTGCATTTTCTGGAGGTTAAACGCGGTGGTTTTAAACAGCTAAGAGCGTTGATAGAGGGAGATCTTGATGGAATAATCTAATAATAACTGTTGAAGCATAAGTTTTAACATGATAAAGCAGTTTAATACATTTTAACTGTTGAGTGCTTGAAATGAAACTTGAGTCAGTCATTCAGTATCCGTATTGTTTTGCTCTCTATCAAGTTTTGAGTTAAAAGAGTGAGGTTTGGTACGTTGAGTGTGGATTCTCTGTCTGTAACATTTGGTAGTAGTTTTGGATTTTTAGCAGTTTGTGGTGCAGAAAAAAAATGCAGAAAAACATGATGTTTGTGAGTGGGAGACAGCATATGATGAAAATATGGTGTAGAAAAAAGTACAAAAATAATTAGATTGACACTTATTTCTCTATTTATAAAATAGCAATTTCCTTCTCTCAGCATACGAAATACTTATGAGAAGTGCCTGAACGGCAAGCAGCAGGTCTACATAGTAATAAGGGATTGGCTGTTAATACATGCATCTTGCACTACAGACAAGTCTAAAATATTTCCCCTACCTATTCCTTTGCTATTCTGCTTATTGTGCTCTCTTACAGTTCGGGGGCAAAATGACATTTTGAGCCATCGGTGCGACAATCTATCTCTCTTACGTTATTTATCTGGTTTAATCTGATCACACTGGTGATTTAATATTTGCCTAACATTTTCATCTACATCTACATTTTGTGTGCAGCGAAGATCGGCAAGATTTGTAAAGGGACGATACGATAATTATATTAGCGTAACCAGGCGGTAAATATGTCCAATACGAGTGATTCAATCCATAGCATAGGTAGTTGCATGTTGGTGTAAGGACTTGATGGTAACCCAACTAACAGCACGTTTTTGCATGCTTAGTTTCCTATTTTTATCTTTTTTAAATAGTGTAGTTCTGACTACTATATTAATACTGTTCCTTTTTTATGCATGATATGTAGTTCATATTTGGTGAGATATCACCCCCTGCCACACACCCCTGTGGTAGCTTGCAGGGTGTTATGGAGATGTAGATAGATGCGGATGTCTGGCAAGGGGTGAAATCACCAAGCATGCACTGTAAACATGCAAACATGCTACTATAGGGTCTCAGGCAACTAGATTATTTGTATGTACATAGTAATAAGGGATTGGTTGTTAATACCTGCATCATGCACTACATGACTACAAAGCTACTCTAAAATATTTCCCCTAACTATTCATTTGCTATGCTGCCTATTCTGCTCTCTTATGCCTCCTGCCACACACCCTAGTGGTGGCTCGCAGGGTATTCATCTACATCTACATAATACCCTGCAAGCCACCACAAGGGTGTGTGGCAGGGGGTGATTTCTCACCAAACATGCACTACATATCATGCATAAAAAAGGAATAGTAACATGGTAGTAGTAGTAGTATTACGTAGATGTAGGTAACAAATTCCTTATAGTGTGGGGAAAATTGGGATTTTGAATCTATCAGTACGAGTAAAACATGCACTACTGGCAAACAACTAAGAGCTGCAGGATACAGCTACATGGAAACATCTATCCGACAATCTATCTCTCTCATCTTGTTTATCTCATCAATACCATCTCAGATCTTCTTGTATATGTATATATTTTACCCTCGACTTAATATATTAATCATCATCATCATCTTCGGCAAACAATCCTAGGATTGGTTTGACACACCCCTCCACTCGATTATTCTATCGGCCAACCTCTTCATATTAATTTAATTCCTCTCTTTCACATACCTTACTGTTCCATATATCTCATACCTTCATTTGCCACTCACTATTCCCAATTCAATTGTCTTCATCTGGCCCTCGTGTCTTAAGATTCCTTTCAGAATTCGAATTCAGCTTGGAATTCTGAAAAGAATTCCAAGCTAAATTGAAGCATTGAATTGCTATCCACGTTATCAAAATGATTATCGAATTCCACAATTGCAAATAACCTCTGTTCGTTCCTCTCCATGATCTCTTCTCTTTAAGCAGGCTAAGAGCACATCTCATGGCAATTCAGAGCTTCGTGAAGGCAGTTGTATAAAAATGTTGAGAGAGTGTTGAGAGTTACTCCGGATTAAATGAATTAGGGTACATCCACGACACTATTAATCTTTCCCTACATTTCGTGAAGCCCGGGGATAAGGAAACGCAACTCAGTACATTGAAAACCTCTGGTCCACCAAGAATCGTGAGGTATTCATCTACATCTACATCTACATAATACCCTGCAAGCCACCATAAAGGTGTGTGGCAGGGGGTGAACTCTCACCAAACATGCACTACATATCATGCATTAAAAAAGGATTACTACTTGAATAGGTACTGTTCAAAACTACGCTTTTTAAAAAAAGATAAAAATAGCAAAACATACATGCAAAAACATGCCGTTAGTTGGGTTAGCTATAAGTCCTTATACCAACATGCAGCTACCAATGTTAACCAGTGCTACACTCGTACTAAATACATTTACCGTTATTCATATCCCTAATAGTACGAGGAAAAAAGGACATTTTGAATCTGTCAGTTCGGCAATCAATTTCTCTAATTTTGTGATTATGGTCCAGTCTACCATAGTAAGTTGGGGTCCGCAAAATATTTTTAACATCATCACTGAAAATATTATCTTTGAATTTATTTAAAAGATTAAGCCTAAATTTCAACCTGCGATCTGACAATGATTCCCAATTTAATTCATTTAATAGACTGGTTACGCTAATAAGGTTATCATACCGGCCCTTGACAAATCTTGCCGATCTTCGCTGAACACGTTGGAGTTCGTTATTTAGACCGATTTCGTAGGGATCCCATACACTGGCAGCATATTCCAAATGAGGTCTTACTAGGGAAAGTAGCTTATATCTCGTACATGATCGTCACATTTACCCAGTACTCTTTTGACGAATCCCAGTTTACGATTCGCTTTTTAATTATGTTATTTTATGTAAAACCATAACACACAGAGTATTATAAAAAGATATTCGATAAAGTTCCTCATAACGAATCAATCTTGAAGTTAGAGAGTATTGTTAAAAATAAAGACGTTGTGTGGTGTGTAAAATAATTCTTAAGTGGGCGAGAGAAGAAGGTTTATTATAGATGCTATCATGTCGGACACAATCAGAGTCACATCGGGAGTACTCTGGGTAGTGTAATAGGTCCGCTTCTCTTTCTTTTATACATAAACGATTTGGTTACCGTAGTTAGTGGTAAGCTTAGACTTTTTGCAGACTAGGCGGTAGTTCACAGGGGTTTAACAAAAGAAGATAGAGAATCATTTATCAAGGATTTAGATGCATATCAAGAGTTGTGCGGTAAATGGCAGTTAGAAATTAGCCTTAAAAAGTGTGTAATTATTACATTTTTGAAGAGAAATAATTCGATATAGCGATACTATAGCGTTAGTGACTCGAAAATCGAAAGCGTTGAAGCCATAAGTAGGAACTTAGGTGTAACAATCCCTAAATATTTATCGTGGGGAAGACACATATGCCGCCGAGACAAGAGAAAGCTAGGATTTATAAAAAGATTACTTGGAAACTGATGAGAAGACAATAAGGCGATGTTACTTTTCACTAGTCAGGCCCAACATTAAACATGTAGCTCGTGTATGGTATCCGAATGAAATAGGATTGATTAGAGCTAGAAAGTGTTCAGCGAAGAGCAGCTAGGTTCCTTAAAAGGTGTTACGATAGATTTTGTAGCGTTTTAGAATTAGTAGAAGAATTAGGGTGGGAATCATTATAAGAGCGTAGGTTAAAGTAAAGTTTAAATCTATTTGAGAATTTTTAATCGCATGGCTTTAGTGAAGATGTTAAGCATATTTTAAAAACACCAGCGTATTATGCTAGATTAAACCAGGTAAACAACGTAAGAGAGATTGGTTGTCGCACCGATAGACTCAAAATATCATTTTTCCCCCGTACTGTAAGAGAACACAATAAGCAGCATAGTAAAGGGATAGGTAGGTGAGATATTGCTAGAGTAGTCTGCAATGCATGCTGCACGTATTAACAGTACAAACCCGTTCATTGTAGGTAAATGCAGATAAAAATACGTAGATAAACGATATTGTGTCCAATTTTCCCTTTAATACTATGTAGATATAAACCATTGCGATATTGTGTATTGGCTAGATCTATTGTCTAGCATGCTTCCATGTAGCAGCCTAGTTGCGCGCGAGTTAATGGCAGGGACCAGGAGATCACAGTAGAAACAATACTTCCTCTCATTTAAAATTTATATTTGAACGTCTCGAATGTTTTTTCCCATGATTTGTTGTTCATTACGTTCCCTGAAAATATGCTAAAATAAACTCTTAACACATTCAGAGAAACAAACGTTATCGAAGGCTCAAAAAACGTCAAAATTTACGCGACCGAGAGTTCACGGAGATTCGCAATTGTTACTAGTCAATCCTTGGGAGTTGATAATGGCGTAAGAAACTTTAAATAAGTTCGAAAAAGTATCGTACTTTTTTTAATAATTTCATTCACTGTTGAAGTTAGCAGAATGGATGAATGTCTCGATTAATAAAATATTAAACATAACAAATAGGGCATCTTCCAGGCAATAACTTTAATGTATTTCAAGCACTCAACAGTTAAAATGTATTAAACTGCTTTAACATGTTAAAACATATGTTTCAACAGTTATTATTACATTATTCCATCAAGATCTCCCTCTATCATCGCTCTTAGCTGTTTAAAACCACCGCGTTTAACCTCCAGAAAATGCAACGTTGCCAAGTGTAAACGGCACATTTATGAAGGATGCATGGAAAACGTTAATTTTTATCGTAGAACGTCGATCAAAAGACGCCCGTAATTCTCTTAGAACGTGTGATACAATGGCGGTAATAAATTGTTGCTCATTTAAATAGTTAATAACTTTTACATCGTATTGCACGCGGTCAGTTTCTTCCGCGCGGCCCCATGCCGCGAGAGTCCGGTCGCTGATGAGGGTCGAAGCCGAGCGAGGGTCCGGATTAGGACGATCGCGAGCAGAGACCCACGCTAATGACCTTCTACCTGCTCTGCCCCCCAGAAAACTACCATTAACCGAAAATTGCATTAGTTACAGTTAATATATTTCACTGGATTTTTATTGACATCACACGCTGAGCATGTTGAGTGATGTGTTAAAATATTCGCCATTGGAGAAAAAGGCAGCACTTCCCTCCTTGGATTCGTCTTCAGATCTGACGATTTGCCACCTCGTGGTCGCTCGAAAGGAAAGTTTTTGCGAAATTTCCTCTTTATATCCAGAAAATAAGATATCGCTGTGAACATTTCAATGCAATGCCTTGTAAAAAGCCAGATTAGCTGGTTTCGACGCCCGTCACGATGGCCAGCTGCCCTAACTGAAAAGGCATTGGAACTCTAAATCGTTCATCATTGAGAAATTAATTTACACTTATCTGCATTTACTTCAGTCACATTTCCTACCCCCTTTATCTTCTTGGTTGTTTGGTTATTCAGGGGAGACGACGGACAGCTGAGGTCATTTGCGCCCTTTTAGGGTAGGTGGGTAATTGGGTAATGGTAAGATTTTTTTTAGGGAACGGAGGAAGGGTGGAGAGAAACCCGGTGTCGGCATTAGCCTACTGTTAACGAAAGGCGCCAAGGCTTAACGTCCCATCCGAATGACAGAGTACTGAACTTGAAATGCCCTTCACTAGGCACTCAAGTGAGGACCGGTTTTCCACTGAAAAATCTGCCACTGCTGGGAATCGAACCCGGGCCCTCGAGATGGGAGGCCAGTACTCTATTGGCCACCACCACACCAACCCGATCCCTCCTCTTTCTTCTTTCTCAGATTAGGAATTTAAAGAATCATCTCTTTTGATAGTAAATCCAATGCCATTCAAAATTTTGGCACCGAGAGTATGAAGGTGATAGAGGATTTGAGGCGACAGCTACGTTTGCCGTGGGGCCATTTGACGACGGCCATTTGATGACGGCCATTTGAAACTCCATTCGGAAAACGCTCTTTCAAGCCATTTCGTGTTCTTAAATCCTGGCTCATCCCACTTCCACTCAATGTTGCGAATTATGTAAGCTTCAAATAATATAAGTCAAAAAGTGACTACTTTCTAATTTAAAGAACTAGGCCCATTTGTACAGCGTATGAACAACTGATGAAGATATGAAGTTATTTTTTATGAAAAACTGACATTTTCGTGATAAAAAAGGTAATTTTTAATCTCACAATATTTTTCCCGTGCCATATAACTGCCGCATAACACTTCCCCGCCAACGTCGATTCCTTGCATAGGACGGATGACAGATGAACAAGAGTACCAGGGTTTTTTCGTACGTTCAGTAAGGAAAGAGCAATAAAACATGTTCACGAAGGTTACAACGTTATCTCCAAGATACAACCCTTCGACTTAGGCATCGACTTAGTTTGTCATAAGATTTTTCAAATTGGAGGTGTGGTTTTGCAAGTGGAGTCGAAGAAGAGTTGAAGAAGAGTGCTGTGGATTTTCTTCCCTATCCGTGTGTTGCAATCTTGCTACCATCATGTCTGAAGAGACGAAAAGGGGAGAAGCCGTAACGGGCAGCTATAGTATTCAATATCTTTACGTATTTTAATAAATCGTCGATTGTTATCGAATCCAGCAAAGAAACTTAGAAAGCTACTGGGTGCTCGCAATCAACCGTTAGGGTGAGAAAGGAAGCGTGCATTAGTAACTCCATCTAATTAGAATTGCCTGCCTTACAATAATGCGAGCTATTTGATTAACGATGATTTTATGAAATCAGGTGTTTGAAGGAAATTGCATAAAATATCCATAAAAAATGTTCCACTTACTTTGAAAATTATTCTAAAATCCGTGTATTGACGATAACCTTCCCAATTTCAAAGGAACTACGCTGTTCCGTCTTTTAAACGACATAGGTTTCGTGTACGAGCAAAAATGTAGGCGAAGTCTATTTATCGAAAGAAACGACAAAATACGTTGGTGTCACCAATTGAGAGATCTTCGTGAATATCGAAATGAACAAAGGACAATTGCACACACTGACGAGCTGTGGATAAATATTGACCAAGCAGTAAATATGGCTTAGCGTGATCAAGAGATTAAAACTCCTCGTCAGGCTTTTCTCGCTGGCTTAATCACTGGGATGAGGGCCGCCGGACGTTGTGCCATAATTTACGAAGGGACGGAAAATGGTTTTATTAAAGATGCGCCGCGCTTCTTTCTTTGCAAGAAAAACTCAGCGGATGGGCACGACGAAGTTGTCGGGGAGTATTACGAGAGCTAGTTGTCTCCTGTCTAACCTACCCGTAATTGGCCGAGCCTCCATAATTTTCTTGAATATACATCCTACCATTCAAAAAAGTTAGGACCCTTGCCTACCAAAAGTTGGAGGAAAATTGCTGTCAAAGAGTGTCTGATTAATTAAAAAAAAACACTGTCGAAGATTCCATAAAAATACCTGGCACATTTATTCAATGAAGTGCGGGTAAAGTTCCAAAAACTGAGGGTTGATGAGCTATGAATGAATGAATGCATATTACTCCCCACCGTAACTCTGCTAGCTGATTCTCATGGAAATGGTTTGGGCCCAAGCGAAGCATTAGGTTGGAACGAATGATATAACTTTTAAGGAGAAAGTCGGCGAAAATCTCGTATCCGAAAGCTTCAGCACTGTCTCTCCAAAAAATTGGAAAAACTATATTCACAAAATAAAGAAAGTAGAAGAGGAAATGCAGCAAGCAGACCCGACATCTTCCTCATCATTGAGACTTCATGCACGGTAAGAAAGATGAGTCACAATTCAAAGGGAATTTAATACACTTTCATGCATATAGGAATGTGCTCCCGACTAATCCTCTCCATTTAACACGGAAAGGAACTAGAATGGACGCATGGGATCAGTTTGGGATAATTATTCACGAAGATATTTTTCAATTGGTCAGCGAGAACATTTCCCCCTTCCATTCGCCCACTTTCTGGACACAGGCCACCGCTTTGCCCCCGACCCACGACCCAATTGTGCCCCCACTCCTCCCCCCCACTCCCCTCCCCCCACCACTGAGAGGAGTGGTAATCGGTTCCTCAATGAAAATTCACACCATCATCCTTCACAGCTGACGAAAGTGAAAGTGGAATCCATTCTACAGCAGAACGGATATGACAGGAGAGTCAACTCCAAAACATTTTATAAAATCATGTCTAAAGATAGGGACGGCCCAAATAAGAAGAATCTGCGACTCCGGACGCCTAGCACCCAGGAGAGCCTTACTTTCTTACGTCCGAATAGAATAGCAAACATCCTCCCCGGGCATGAAATCAGCACTGTTTTCAAACCAAATTTAAAAATTAGTTATCGCCTGAGGAGTGTGAAGGACGCAACACCATTTCAAGTGAAAGGAGAGTATGAGATACCATTGAGAGAAGAAATATATCGGCAAAACCGGACATTCGGTTAAAACCCGCTTAGAACACGAGAGCGGGCTTTTCGACTGGGACAAACCTTAAAATCAGCAGTAGTGGAACTTGCAGCCTCGGGACACGCAGTTGACTGATACCTTATTCCTTGCTATAGGCTTTGTGTTACTTGCGATGGGAAGGAATTTTTACCACAGAAATAATACCTAGTAGATATGTTATGCATACAAAGTAAATATTGAAAACAGAAATAATATGTATGATTTTAGAGTTGGACCGATCACCGTTTCTTTTTTGAGCAAAGTGCCTCTACGTATGATGGAAAAGGAAATTCGCCCGAGATGATCACCATATAGTATAGCCAGCCACCTTCCTCTCATGGGCAAGATGCAGCAGATGATTTCTGTTCCCGCGAAGTCTGAGAATGGTGAAAGTGGAAGCAAGGGCGAAATTTTCTGCTGAATATTCTGCACTAAAACAATATGTGATCAGTGCAGGTCGCCGCCGAGATTCACAATCAGGAGGCCGTTTACGAGTTGCCTTGCCCGCGCGGGGACCACTCCACTGAAACATGTTCCTGAGATGGTGGCCCTGCATTGTGCCGAAACTGGGAGTTTTAGGAATGAAGATGTAAAAGGAGAAAGGCCTTTGAGGCAGGTAGGGTAGAAAAGCAAATGAACGTTGAAGTGCTGGAGATAAAAAGGGAGGAAAGAAGTTGATTGAAACATTAGGAGGTGCCTGTAAAGGTAGCTGTAGGCGGAAGGCAGGAGGCGGGTGAACAAGCCGCGTGTACGAAAATAAGAGACGTAGGAATCTTTAGGAGGTAAGCATCCAAGTGGGAAAGAGATGCCTTCCGAAAGTGGTTAGCATGTTCCGTAATCTGAGAAACATTAACCGTGACTTAAACGTATATACCGATTTTACGTTACCATGCGGAATTCACCGTTCCCCTCTCAACTTCAATGGAAATAAAATCCGATACATAGTATGTGATCTCTTCATCCAACATCACGAGAAGTGCGGCTCCCCACGGGTTTTCTTCCGGTGCTGCGTGAAATTTTCAGCATCCGTTTCGCGATCTCCCAGCCTAAAATTTGCTTGCTACCAAAAAGGACCACCGCTCTGAGTCATGAGTGAGTCGAGGTCATATTAAATGTTGCATTAACGCTTCCGACATAGTTTTCGTTTGAGTTAAACATTTTTCAAATCAGACATGACTGGATGTAGTTCAAATGAGTTGATTCAGAGTGGACTGGGATAGCGGTGGTGCATCAGTGCTGTATCACATCTACCTCTCCGATTACTATGCCAATATTCATCTACATCTTATAAATACCATGGTAACCACCTCGATGGTCTCTGGTAGGGGCACATTATTATAGTTCGCAGAAAGGAAGATATTCTGAATCAATTTTAACGGCTGCCTTATCGATTGTTCAATGATCGATTGTGTGCAATGTACGACTACTGTAAATGTTACGTCGTTGCAAAACCATATAGCTGAAATTTACTATGAACACACGAATATACTCAAATTCCTAAATATTAACAGATGGTCTGAGAGCGATTCTTATCCGTGCTGCTAGTAAACTTGTTACACGACCGTTATCTTGAAATATAAATAGTGCTGCCATTGCTCTCAGCAGTCGTTATAATCTATTGATCATACTTTCCTCTTACGTATCCCGTGTAGTGGCGACATATTCTAACTGAGCCCTAGGAATTAAGGAGAAGAATCGTCCTTTAATATCTCTTCAAATTTACCTGAGACTCTTTTTACGAATCCCAATAAACGGTTTATACTTGTTATTGCCCTAATATGTTCCTCACGGCATACCTTCCAAGTTGAAGGTTAAATTTTAATATTTTTACTTTCAATATTGCATTTTTTCGATGCTATAAATAGGTGCTTTGGGGGAGTCATTCGTTTTTCCAGCAGTTCACTATCACGCTAGTCTTCAAACTTAGTTCAAGATCCCAAGATGACATTATTTATTGAAGGCTTCTTTACTATTTTCTGACGTTAACTGACCATCATCGGAATGAATTTGCCCTTGATAAATCACCAGCGGAAAGGCTAAGCTCATAATTAATCATGGCGTCTACACAGAGATTGAATCGAAGGGGTAATGACGTTTCCGTGGAGGATACTCCACCAGAATTATACTTTTTATGTGGATCCACTATCACCGAAAACCACCATTTGCATACGGGCAGGAAAATCCACTGCCAAAATTAATTGTATTAACATCTATGGTCTGAGAAACGTGGCTTAAAATGTGTGACTGACGATTTCGAAGCAAACAAATTCTGCGTCCAATTATCACCACCATTAAGAATGAAGATCATGAGGAAAAAGAAATCTGTCCACGACTGAGCAAGCAAAGAATGTCTCAACTTTGATGATGAGTTAAGCTGGGCGAATGTAGAGACAAGGGGGGGGGGGGTGTATAAAACGACTCCTAAGTGCCTCGAGAAAGTCGCTCACCCGACGAACACTCTTCTTCGCGCGGCGTTCCCTGCTGCTCTCACTGCAGTCCCATTTATCCGTTGAGGAGTGACGTTGAGCCACGCAGTGTTTTGGTGACTTCTATGAGGTAGGCTGTAGGTTCCATTCACCTGAGTAATCGGTGGAGAGGCAGTTCGATTGAGGGCAGATTTTTACGAGGACACGAATTTTTAACTTTTAAAGAACTCTGTCTTAATGCAACGGCCCTCCACATCCTATGAATGTCCCAATGATCTAATAGGTATTTCACGGATCCTTTGACTCTTCCCTCGTTCACAACGCCCACCGCACGACAAAGGCCTACTTCTGGCTACGGTGCGTATAAACAGCTTTGTGCGTCATCGCAAGCCTCGAAAGCCTTCCTTTCAGAAATGTATATCCAATGCTCCAGGGCAGCCTTTGTTTTATGCTGGGAAAGACTCCCGTTTCCCTCCATTTATTCCCGAGAGGTCTCAGCCCTGAGAAACCTCCGCGCCCCCTCCATCATCGAGGCCACTCGCAGTCGGGATGAGCCGGCCTTCTCCTTCGAGGTGTGGTGTGGAGATGGGAGTTTAGCTAAAGGCCAATCTTGGCACCGGTGGAAATGGCCACCATTCTGGAAGAAAGTGCCGGTGAGGGTCTCAATTCCCTCCTTCCATGCCGTCGGACTGCAGCCTCCGCCCCCCTCCCACGAAGGCCCGGCCCACCCCGAGGGTCCTTCCAATGCCACAGCGGCGGCCATTGGTTGATCTCGGATGAAGGGGTTTCGTTTTCGCGGTGAATGGGAGGAGGGAGCCATTAAGGAAGATCGAGATACTCGCTCAAGTGAAGATGCGGCGATGGATCATCAGCAACATCTGCTTCTTCACAAGAGGGAGCAAGCAGCTGCACCCAAAGCGGGCTTCATCCCTCGAGCAATGGGCTCGGCCCGCCGCCGCCGCCGGGAGGAACTACACCTTCGAGTGCCTAAGCCGTGAAACACCTCGAGGGAGAGTGCCAGGCTCATTAAAAGAACACAAGCTGAACGTTGTGTTCATTACTCGAACAAAACTAACGTTACTTATAGAAGGTGAATTACCACGTAGAAAAACAAGCAGCGCCAGTAGGATGCGCATCCCACGTGAGATCCCGGGGATTGGAATGTTTTGTTTTGAATTGGGTGGTCGTCTATAGGACATGGAATGGCAGGGAGGAGGAAGAAGATGGAATTCACCTGTTCAGAAGAGGTATTTGAGGAGGCATTCCGACTTTGGAATCCGGGGAAGAAAGTGGTGCGAAGGATATTGTCCAGTGTTGGAAGGTGGAGGTTTGTCTTCCAGAGAGGAGGGGACAAGTGACAACCGTACTGCGCCGCCGTAGGAAAGGACGCTGTCATTCTTCAGGAGACCCTTCATGGACATACGCCACGGCACATGACAATGCGTCACATCAGAGCATATTAGCACTTTTTGTTAGGGCTACGGCTTTTCCTTGCCCATCGCCGAGGATACAAACTCAACCCAAAATACATATTGAACATCCATTTTATGTTCGTTGTGAGAAAAGCAAGTTTACTCTGCAGGAGACATTTCAAATATTAACTGCAAACCCCCCCCCCTCTCTACGAGCCCGACGGACTTTGACCCCCAACTATCGGTCAATAAGCACGCAATCCACGTTTCCTCTGGCCATTGATGCACTTGATGATGATGCTTTGACATCCGGATTGTGCCATTATATTATTTTGAACATACGGTTTTTATAAGTCAATTCACTCCTTGTATAAATGGGATTCCACCAGGTCGTTGTCCACGATAAAAATAATATACTTTAGACCTGTCGCTAAGCTTGATATAAAATAATATATTTCAGCCCTGTCACGCTTAGCGACAGGTCTGAAATATATTATTTTTATCGAGTTTATTTATTAAGGTATTCTCTTGGATGGCGGCTTCTTTTTCAACGAGTTTTTATCTCAGCGTAGTAGTGAATGAACGCTAAAAGTTGCCTTGGAATCAGAAATATTGGATAGCGTGGTGATATTCACCTTGACGCAGCAATCTGTGGAGCTGTGATGTTACATCTCCACTTTCCAATGTTGTGGTATCTTGTCTTCTGACAGTGACCTATTTTTTATATAATAATTGCCAATAACTCTACGCCTATTACTAGCACTCTATTTTCGGGATATGTTCAGGACCAGCTTGCGGCTTGTTGCTTATGATTAAGTATGTCGTGTGATTTTCTTACCACTGATCGCAACACTCCCTCACTAAAGACATTCAAACTATAGCAATGGTCTTGCGTCTTTTGAAGACGCATTCACAGAAGATGTTCGAGAGTCACTTTTCTTGCAATATTCCTCTAGTATGCGAGTTCACCAGTTTGTGATAGACAGCAGCAGATGCGAGTTCATCACTGGCTATTCTTCACGGTATGGAGTTGTCGAGAAGTGATAAGCCACCACTATTCAGAGTAGTAAATGATGTATGGGACAAGATGGTTCCTGCGCATAACGTCATGAGTGTTAGTCACTCATTGACCCCCACCTCCTCTTGACCGCTGGTCTCCCACAACACACTTCAACTATTCCTCACCAATTAAAGATATTAAGAATATTTAAATACAGTAAAATATTCAAAGAGTAGATGGTATAAATATGTAAAACACTTCAACTATTCCGCATCACCCGATAAGTGTAATCTGGCGTTCATCCACGAAACATCGAAGTCCCCCAAGGACTCCTCGCTAAAGCGGCCCCTTTTGGCTTTCCAGCCACAGGCATTCATGTGATACAATGCATTCCGCGCAATCTTTTTGAAATTCGGGTTGCTACGGAGAGTTCAACTGGCTCACATGCAGTACCCTGTGGTACTGCCACCCACCGCCTGGGTGTGGAGGCCGATGCCTTTCCGTGCAGCCACCGGGTTTCCCTCCTCTAGTGCCAGGGGTGGGCACCTGCGGATGTCAAATTTCGCCAGATGACGCCAGGGGCGGACCTCGTGCTCCCCTCTCCCGGTGCCCAGCTGCACTATTGATCTCCCGGCCCAAAGGGCTGGGTCGCACGCAAAATGGCGAATATTCTGTGATTCCATCAACCAACCATTCCTCTCGGGTCCAATTCCCACGTGTAATTCTATCGGGCGCCGTGAAAATGAGGGGTGAGGTGTCTGGAAGGATATAGGACCGAGAACTGCTGCTAATAATGGAAAGGAGGCACTGGTGGAGGGGCGATGCCTCGGCATGAAACACAAGACGGTGCCTTTCCTCAGAAACACACCTCTCCCCCCCACGCCAGTTCTCCGCGTTTTGAAGTCTGCATCCGCACTAATAGGCGCTTCAGACCGGGAGGATAGGCACAAGGGAGGGAACGCGAGGAGGAAGGGTGGAGAGAAACCCAGCGTCGGCATGCTGTCAACGGAAAGGGCCAAGGAGTCGTCCATGGTTTGACGGCCCATCCGACGGACGGAGTACTGTACTCGAATGTGCTCCACAATACACCCAAACAGAGGCCGGGTGACCAATCTGAAACATCTTCCATTGCCGGGCCCAGCTGGAGAGAGGTCAGTTGTGTAATCACTACACCCACCCTTGGCCCTCGGAGAGAACAGGCCATTGAGGCCGCCATGGAGAAAGCGCGTCAGCAGGGTCGCAGGACATTTCTGAAGAGGACAGGACATTTCTGAAGAGGACAGGACACTACTATAGGCACCAGGGGTTGCTTTGGTGGAGATCCGATTTCGTGCGTGGCTTAGAAATGCCGATTGGCACACTTTGTGGCACGAGAAGGAAGGGAGAAGGGGCAGGAGAGACGGCGCCTCGCGACAGCTACCATAAGTATGCATTCGGACGATGGAATCCAGCGACGCAACACTTAAACTATAGTGGCCAACAGTGGAGTAAATTACGTTTGCACTACCGACTTATTGCAATGGTCTTTGTCACCTTAGCGTGGAATCGATTGCGATAAGTATGTCTAACATCGATGTAAATCACAGGAGAGAACGAACGTGGACAATTTTATGCTCGGAAGTGGGTCAGTTACTAATGAGACCTCATTTGATTCAGGCCGCCAAGTTATTCGCCAACCGTCAATTACTGATAATATATTTTATAGCAACTGCCTATCGTAGTCATTAAGAATATTTCTGTACACTACGGTGCTATCTGCAAAGAGGTGGCGTACGAAATTTATGCCATTCACTAAGGCGGAAGTAAAGTGCACTTATCGATGCGGTACACCTAACTTTTTTAGCTCATCCAATCAAATACCTGCTGTCGAAATCCATGTTATTTTACGACAGCTTTAAATGTCTAAGAGAAAACTTGAATATATCATGCTGATATTTGGCATTTTTAACTGCCGGCATGACCCTGTGGTACAAGAACACATGAGGATGAGCATAAGAGCAATATCATAGAGAACTTGCACCGTATATCAGTCACCATTGGAGTCATGGATAGTGTGACCACTAATAATTGGATTCTTTACTCTCGTGGATACTTCCTGGAGGATCCGCCTGGAGATGCAAGAGAAGAGGTGGTGTGGCAGCAGCGGGATATCGCTGGAGCGGCGGAACCGACTTCAAAAGCTCCCCATTACATTTCAACGCGTTGCTCCGTGCAGTGAAATGGAGTGGCCTACTGCACAGTTGGTGGAGAGTATCGCACGTGTGAAGAACTGCGTGCATGGAAACAAATCGCAAGACGCGCTCCATTACAGCACCTGTTCGGACGACTGCCAAAGTGCGTGGAAAACAAACCTAATGTCTGGTACCGGGACAGGATTCCCCATAAGATCAGTTCTCAATGACAGCACAGTAATACAAATAACCTCTGTAAGCTGCAGCTAATTATGTGTAAGACAATAGAGTCACATCGCAGACAAGGCCAACCGCTTTTTGCCACTAACAATTCTTCATCCGAAGAAAAAATAGAAATAATAACATTTATAGAGAAAAGAGCAATGCTTTTATACAATATTTTCAAGAATTTTAATCAGATCAAAAGGAATAAGCGAAAATAAGTGTACAGGGATTGAGCAGTAAAGCTGTAAAAAGCAGTCATTCGAGGTCATGTTTATGGGATTAAACATAAGTAAACATGGCCAATATGACTGACATGAGAATGTAAGAGGCAACAACGGGTCGAAATATATTGAGAATGACTGTGAATATACCGCATTCGTCATTAATTTATACTGTATCAAATAGAATTAGACCTGTATAAAGAATATCTCCTTGAAATGCGTTGCTTACGGAAATAAGTAATTAGTTATAGAAGCTTGTTGTTGCGCTTCAGCGAGGTTCTTGATCTGTAATCGATCTAGCAAAGGTTAGATTGGTCTCAGTTTGATGATGATTAAATTTCAGATTTCGGCAAGAGGAAGAGAATCTGTCAGTATAAAAATATGGAGTCATACTCAGAATTTCAACTACAGGCTCATTTCTATTGCATGCGTCATAAAATCTCATTTCTGAGCTTAAAGTGGTTCAAGGAATCATCTGGACTTGGATTTAAGCGGTAAAGAGATTCTACTCAGCGTCCAACTGAGAAGCAACATCACCTCTGCCGGGAGAATTCACGTACAAGCTAGACTCGTAGCAGAGGTTTCATGAAGTAAGCAGTACAAGCGAGCCTGTAGTTGAGATTCTAAATCATCGTCATCTGTCAACAATCCTAGGATTGGTTTGATGCAGCCCTCCACTCCATTCTTCTATCGGCCAACCTCTTAATATCAATGCAATTCCTCTTCTTCACATCCTTCACTACCTGTTCCATACATCTCAAATGAGACTTTCTTTTTCCAATCTTCCCGTTCCCTTTTCCCTTTTCGAGGATTGTCTTCATTAGGCCATCGTGTCTTAAGATGTGACCTATTAAGTTGTACCGTCTTCTTTTTAAGGTTTTCAGTAGGCTTCTCTTCTCCACCACTCTTCTTAAGACTTCTTCGTTTGTCACTCGATCGATCCATTTGATCTTCATCATTCTTCGGTGGCACCACATTTCAAATGCTTCCAGCCTTGCTTTCTCTGCTGCTGTTATCGTCCATGCTTCGCTGACACAAAGAAGCATGCTTCAGATGTATGTTCTTATGAAATGTTTCCCGACTTCCAAGCTGTAAGCAGAATCTTTTTTGGTAAATTACCCTTTTTGCCTGGGCTATTCTACTGGCAATTTCTCTTTTGCTTCGTCCATCGCCGGTTACTCGGCATCTTAGGTAACAGAACTCTACCGTCTCCTCGATTTTTTGTTTTTCTAGTTTAGCATCACTCCTGGCTTCTTCTCTTCTATTGCATACTAATGCCATAATTTAATTTTTGTTTATGTTCACGTGATATCTGGCCAATACTTTCCGTATTTCCTAGTGTCTTCTTTAAATCTCCTTCTGTTTCAGCCACGACTGCTACGTCATCGGCGAATCGTAGCATGCTGATTTTCTCCCCGTGGATGTTCACTCCCGGAGACTTTTCTTTGACTTCTTGGATGGCTTCCTCGATGTGGACATTGAAAAATACGGGAGACGGTGCAGGGCCTTGTCTCACTCCGTGATATATTAGCAAACAAGGGGATTTGTCATAGGATATCTTGTAGGAAGGGTGATGTGTATGTATATAACTATTGAATTTGATATTGGAGAGACAAAAATAAAGTGTGAAGGGATTTAGAAATTCCATTTTAATCGCTTTGGCACGATAATTTGAGAATGTGAATTACTTCCAATCAATCTGTAATTTTTACGCACGCATGTGATAACAATACTATGTTCTGTTTTTTATCTTTTTCCTTCCTCCTGAAAGCTTTTAAATTAAGCAAAACGGAATGAAAAAAAATTACAAATAGAGTGTTGTTGCCTTTTTCTAACGCCCTGTAGTACCCATTTTTCGCACTTTCTGCTCGATAATGTAAAGGTAAGGAATTTAAAAGATAGATGCTTCGATTTTGATTTTTTACGTAGTAAATAATAGGTTCAGTGAAAGTAATGCTACATCATAAGAACCGAGGCCCAAAATAAACAGAGAAACTACCACTTGCCTGGAAGAAACATCAATTTCGTGTCTAAAGACTTTCAAGATATTCTACTTAGTGTCCGCCATTTTGTTTTCACGAATATTGGGGATTTGACTTCAGATTTATAATTATGGCCCCAAAAAACCACTAGTTTCACCATTATTTATATTCTTGGCCAACTTTCTCCCATTCCGGGCGGATGCGAGAAGTTGCCGCCCGACACCAAGTGCGCAGGGAATATTCGCGTCGCGACTGTTATGAAGAAAGGTGCACGCATGGCGAGAGAGAGAGACAAAATGGAGGAGGGTAAGCGCCGTCCCTCATTCCCTCAGGAGGAGCGCTCTCGTCTTTCGAGAGTTTTATCGCGCACGTAATATCGTGGAGTCGAGATAATGGTGACGTTGAGGGAAGGGCGGCCCCCGGAGGGTGGAGGGTGTTTTATGCGATGGACAGGGATTGTGTGTGTGCCTTCTCATTTATTTATGCTCCCCAGAGGGGGTTAGTGGGCTAGTTGAATGGGGCCATCCGCAATGGAGAACCCTCTTGGGCGAACCGTTTAAGGGACTGGGGGCCCACAGATTGGACGGCGCCATATCAAAAATTAAAGCGCAGGGCGCCTCTATCCATCGCCACTCAACTGCGCCTCTCCCCACGCCATCTCGCGATGCTTTCCTCAAACGCTTTATTTCACTCTATCCGATTGTCATTCTTTCGGTTAGGCTATATGTGTGTGTGTACTATTATCCTGTTAGTGTTCTAGTTATTTATCGGGTGCGGTACGCTTTTGACGGAATATACTGCTGTGATTGGTACCCTCCGAGTGGCTTAGCTCCCGAACGCAGGGGTACCCCAACTGCGGGACGTGGGCCCTGTCGGGTCCGCGACGGCTAGTGATGAGACCCTCGAATGCGTGGAATATCATACTGCAATTCTGCAATTCTACTCATTCAGCAGATATTGCCGACATCCCCTTTCATTTTTAAATACATATGAAATATATTAAGTAAGAAAGGCGAGCAGCTAAGGAATTTAAAAGATAGATGCTTCGATTTTGGCAGCAAAGTCTGAAGAAGTGATTCAAAGAATGTATGCAAAGAATTCGCACATTGTTTTTTTTTTAATATTCGTATTGTGCTTGAGGTGCTAATTTGACAAGATGCAATGCAAATCAAACTTTTGCAAAGAATAATTAAATAGAAGTACACGATCAGGGTTTCGATGCTTGACATCATCAGGGTAAAAAGCAGCTGGCCCTCTATGTGGTGGAGGTTTCGACGCGGATACTTGCGGAGGTGGTGGAGGGGGTGTGGAGGGAGAAAGGGGTGGGGGCAGGAGTCCGGGGGTGAGTTTATTGAGCGGACGGGGGAGGATGCGGGGTGAAAATATTTCTTGATAACAGAACTTAAGTGTTGCATACCCTTTTTCAAAATTTCCAGCTCTTACAAAGAATCTAGCTTACCCTTTTTGTTAGACAAATGCAGCATATTTAAGTGAAAATTACTTCTGTCGTAAATTGCAACGGGTGCATGGCGAAATTACACTTCAGTTCATAGTTGTTTTTGAAGGTGTTATAGCGCTCTGTAAATCTCATGCCAAAATTCGTGCTTTTTGCCTAATATACACCCAATCCCCACACTTTAGGGAATTATTTTCACGCCCTTTCAAACAGTCCATTTAATATTTGGATTGAAGAAATAATTTTTAAA
The DNA here is from genome assembly GCA_933228895.1 of Platycnemis pennipes. Classification (NCBI taxonomy): domain Eukaryota; kingdom Metazoa; phylum Arthropoda; class Insecta; order Odonata; family Platycnemididae; genus Platycnemis; species Platycnemis pennipes. Next base: position 170,963,957 of record OW121847.1, read on the forward strand.
CCTACACGGGACCAGGATGAAACCTAAAATTCTTCATTTGGGATACTTTTTACTGTTTTTTCAGGGATATGACCTGGATATCTTTTAGAGCACGGTTTTTTGCTTTTAACATGCTTTTCCCAGCATAAAAATTAATTTAATTGCCAATTCCTCTCGTTTTTTGACAATTATTTTTTATATTAAAACGTGTAGATAGCCATCTGATACCTCTTCAGTCCTTTCAATGGCTACCCATAAATATAGCATAGTAATAAAGGGATTGGTTGTTAATACATGCATCACGCACTACAGACTACTCTAACGATATTTAACCTACCTATCCCTTTGCTATGCTGCCTATTCTGTTCAATGTTCAAATGATCGAGCACAAAGCGGGGTTTTCAAGGTCAAGGAGGTGTAATTGGTTTTCTTGACTGATTGAAGTAGAAATGAAGATCACCAACTACAGATTGAAGTGGTAATGAACTTTTTGACAAAGGATAACTCCGTCTAATTGTATCAAGTAAAATAAAACATCAAATGCAGCAAATGTTAAGTATTTGAGCGTCACCAATATGGATGACATTCCGTGGGGAAAAGATTTTAGGGAAATAATTGTAGCGGCGTATGTTTAAAGCTCATATTCTTCTTACGCAACATTTCGGCGAGGGGCACAGAGGGACATTTCGACAGAGACGAAAAATACATTTTGATGTGAGCGCTCACCACAGCCACTGCGTCATGCTGATATCACTTGATTCATCGGCACAGCTCACAACTAACGCGGTGGATTGAATATTATCGTTGGACTACGTTGAGAAAGTTGAGAAAATTATATGAAATTTGTTGGTGTCAGGTAGAGAAATGTCTAATTTTGTTCGTAAATATCTTCTCGGAGACTACATTTCTACAATATGATATCGAATAAGATATCTGTATTTGGAAAGCTGACTTCCAGACCTCTGTTTTTAATATCTAGATGTTTTTTCAGGACATTATGTCCTTGTGAAAATGAGGAAACGAACTATTTGGCCAACGTTTCGGAAAATATATTTTTTCCTTTTTCAGGGCTAAAATGGGATGAACCACCAATGAATATAGGTCACGTGATTTACAAGATATGTAAATACAAAATGCTTTATAATATAATTTTTTCACAAATATTTTTCATTTTCGCAAGGACCTAAACTCCTGAAAAAACATATAAATATTTATATCGGTAATAATGAATGGTTTGGCTCCACGTATTCCATAATTAATATTTTTCTTAATAGTTAATTGCCGTAGCTCGTTCCTTTTGGGATTGTTTCCAAAATAGTGTGATTTTTATGTGGTTGATGTATTTAGTTTGCATCATAGTCAAGAAACATCGAAATAGTTTCTGCTGTGTGTACGTAAGTCATAAAGAGTAAAATAAATAAATTATAACAAGCAAAAACTATTCAAAAATATTGTAGCATTATTATGAAAATATGAAAAAATATTGAAAATTGTAGTATTTGGTTTATATTTTATCTAGGTTGATGATTACGAATATGAAATAAATGTTTATGAAAGTAATATTTTCGCGAAAAAGTGCAATACTTTGATATGTATACGAAAAATACTCAACCGACGCGTAGTTTTTATTTTATTATCATTGTTACGAAAAACAGACATTTTGTTGTAAATAAGAATTTTGATATAAAAATCAATGTTAAAATAGCAATAAATGGAGAAATTGATAATATAAATTATTTTAAAAGAAGATAGGTGATTTAACGCAGGATTCAGATTCCTCTGTCTTCAAGATTATTCGTCACAGCTATCGCTCTCTCATGGTTTTAATTTTGTAATCCCTATAATCTGTTGAGGAACCTGTCTATGGAGTGCCACACGTTCTTGCGCAAGACTCCTTTGCTTGACATCACCGGGTCGCACGAAACTAGCAATGCTCCGAAGAACATCTTTCATGTTTTTTCCCTGAAGTACTTGCCGGAGATATCTTGCCTATATTGGATTTTAAATTACTGCACTGCACTTTCTCGTCATTTATCGAATGGGAACCACGCAGTTTGTTACAAATTCTTTACCGTGGATCAACGGTTTTGAATAGCAGTGGGCATATTGGGCCACGAAAAAAGATTAGCAAATATTCCTGCAGTAAATAAAGGGTACTCCTCGTAAATATCTACATAAGTGGCACGCTCACTTGACAGAACTTGAAGAATAATATACGAAGGAGATCCTAATCCAGGCCAGTGATTTTAGCAGACTGATTAGTATTTTGAAAAAAAGTCTTGCCTTCGTCAGTGCACCCCAATTGAGTTTGTCTCCAGTGCACCTTGATGCGAAATTGATTCCTGAGTCTCCTCTTCCTCTCATCGTCGAGTTTCTTCCATAGCGGATCGCAAATCTGCCACACTTGCGCACTGAGTCTAAATGCCACGCATAGACAGCATTCGAACAAGCAAATCCACGAATGAACAGTATAGAGCCCCAAATGCAAGCACTCCTCCTAAATTGGCCTGTTCATGGTATTCAACATTCACCTGTATCATTCAACTCCTTCGATGTTACAAGACGGAGGTCACATTGCTGCGTTGAAAATGTGAGTGTAGAAAGGGTAGATGTTTGTCGTGTCCATTCCCGACTTTTTTTATAGTGCTCTTCAGGCCTTGACTCCGATTACCGTAATACCACGGTTCGCCTCTGGTCGCTCTCTGGTCTTCATAAAATCGCTTCATGTGCAATCAGCACGATCAGTCATGCTATTACTTTTTCTCCACCTCGCTTGAAACTTCGAAACAACTTTCCTGGTTCCATAATTATTCTAAATCGGTTAAATTGATATTCTCCACCCGTTCTATAATTACTTATAATGCCGGGGCTGGCTCTTTGCATAGCGCTTGCGTCTGGTGGAAAATCTCCAAATGAACAACTACAAAATCTGCAAAATAAAGATTGCATTTATTACTCGTAGTCGTTTTGTTCCACTACCTGTACCAAATGTCTACAAATCAATTTGTCCTGCCTATACCTGCCCTATACGTTGGTTGGTGGTGGTATAGTGGACGCCGTTTCTTTAACCTTATCCGAAGCGTTCCACGTGGTTTCGTATGATAGGTTAATAGAGAAAATAAATAGAATGGGTATTTACAATGGGATAGCTCTTTTGGTTAAATAATTCTTGACAAACAGAGAACAGAGTGTCCAAGTTGGTAAAAGTCTCTAAATAGGCATCTGTCACATGGGGTTTACCCTCCAATGTAGTGTATTGCGACCTCTGCTATTCCTTCTTGTCATAAATGACCTTCCCGAATAAATTCATTTTAATATAAAAAAATTTACGGATGAGTGTATTGTGTACCGGGAAGTTAATAGCATCGTTAATCGAAGCATTCTTCAGGACGACTTAAAAAGTATCGGGATGGGCAAAGATAAATAAAATGGAACTAAACGTAGATAAATGATGCCCTATCTCATTTTCGAGGCGTCTAAGGGAGGTAGATACCCGATGCCTTTGGGTATAGGAACAGGGTGGTGCCGAACAATGGTACGCGCAAGTATCTAAGTATGATCTTAAATAAAGAGTTAGTTTGGGAACAACATATTCAAATATACGGGGAGAGGTTTCAAAGCACAACATTTCAAAATGCGTAACCTAAAGGAATTGTCGAAGGAAGTTGAAGGAATGGCGCTGGAAACGTGGGTTCGACCGATATTGGAGCTCCCGACAGCCCATTGGGATCCGCACGGGAGAGGGGCGATGGAAAAAAAGCGGAGAAAGTGACGAGGATCGATATGTCTTAGGTCGACGTGCGACAGCGTGAGCGATGCGCTGAAATGTTTGAGCCGGGATAACCTTGGAGTTGCAGGCGTTCAGGGAATCTGTACAAGGTGTAGAGGAAGGAAATCGCTTAGGGCCGCTCGAACCGAACAGGGAAAAAAGATCAAATGTTTGAAATAAGGGCTCGCCAGCCAAGAACAGATACAGGAAAGTTTTGATTCGTAAAAAGAACGATAGAGGATTGGAATGCTTCACCCGCAGACACCTTAAATCCCGTTCCCAAAAAGTTATTAGGATTCAAAAAGAAACTTCGTCTCACATATTAGAATCAAATATCGGTGCACTTTTCCACAAGTAATACTTGTGGAAATACTAATATTACTTGTGGAAAAGTGCACCGATATTTGATTCTAATATGTCAAACTTCCACTACATCTCGCCTGAATCAGTTGATTTTATTCGTCTCACATATTGTAAACGGTATAAGGAAACATATTTTTAATTTTGTATTGCAGTTATTCCGATGTGTGTCATTAGTTTTTTTAGAGAGAATTTTACTTCTTAACTAAAGTAAAACATTGACTATTACCACCGGGTATAATTCCTAATATAATGTAATGAGTAATAATTACATTTCTCATACTTTTTCTAGCAATTTTTTTGAAGTTATGCTATTCTTTTATCAGCGTACTTATTTAACAGTAGTGTTTTAGATTTTAGACATCCTTGTAAAATTACAATAAGTTGAATTCCAATTATTTTCAGAAAGAAATAATAATATAGTTTCAAATAAAAAAGAGCGATCAATTGACATGAAGCCGGCTTTTCCGATGCCAAATTCTTGACGCTGCCGTGAGCAAACCGTTCTTCATAGAAGCTCAAAAATGGCGAGAATAATTTCTTAGACTCTATTATCTACAGCATTTATTTGCGTATTTTAACTATTCATTGCAATCTAATTATTGTTATATTATATTTTGGGCCGGAATTTCTTGATAATATTGGGAAAAAAGCATTTACCTTGGGATTTAGGATACCTTGGGTTATTGGGTGTCACATTTTAAGAAGAAACTAGAACCACTAATATGGGAAAGCTTCAATTCTGTAGCTCCCGAAACTTAAATAAACTATAGTCACCAAATTAGGAAAGTGAAAGAGGAAATGTGGCAGAGAGACAGGATGATATCGAGGTGAAAATTGTTCGCCTGACATCTTCCTCGCCATCCTCTTCATTACAAAACTAACCCCAACTGCAGCCAATCATATCGGGTTACCTGGAGGGAGCCAAGGCACTGCAGGGTTTCACGTCATTAAGTATTTAATTGACAGATTTCACCTAAATTTTAACCTGCGTTCTGATAGTAATTTCCATCATAATTCTTCTATTTAACTCAAAAGGCTAATACAGTTATCATAACAGCGTTCAACAAATCTGGCGAATATCCTGTGCACACGCTCTAATTCCTTTATCATACCTTCCCGGAAGGATCCCGTATACTAGGGGCATAATCTAAATGAGGCCTGACAAGTGTAAAAATAGCTTCTTTCTCGCGCTCTCTCATCGCATTTGCCTAGAACTCTTCTTACGGATCCTAATCTACGTTTGGCCACTTTAGTTATTTCCCTGATGTGTTTCCACCTGTCTTCAATAATGGTGACGTCTAAGTATTAATAGATTTTATGTCAGATGTTTCATTTTCTTTGATGTAATAATTATTCGGGTGAGAGCTATTCTTTTTCCAAAAGATCATTATCGCGCATTTCTTCAAATTTAATTCTAGTTGCCAATACTATCACACAAATCATCAAAGGCGTCTGAATCATTTGAAAAAGGTTGCCGTACCTACGCGATGTGTGATTACGATATTAGGATAAAATATTAGGATTCCTTTCATTGACTAAAGTTTATTCTTCCGCGTCGAATACCGTTAGAAGTTTGTCCACTCTCAGTATACTTCCCGAGATAGAGCACTTTCAACATATAAGTAATACCGGCCCAGTGCGGCCCGCCGGCCTCAGTGCAGTTCTTGCATTGTCTAAGTTTCATGATTCTGCGTTGAATACCGTTAGCACTTTGTCTCTATCCCTAATAGTTTCTTAGATATGACGGTTTTACAGCCTCCCCGTTTGGCCCGCCGGCATAGAAACAGCCCTCGTAATTCCCCTGCGTTGCGAAAGTTTCCCTTCCCATGTTTTCGAGGCCAAATTCCAAATTCGTGAACCTCCTTTTTTCATTGATGGTGTGAAATTCATGTCTAAATTTACGTTGCTTAAAATATATTTCTTACTGCACAGAAGCCACACATTTCATGTCACGCGTCATTGTTAATTCGGATAAGGATATTTCTCAAAATGACTTTAAAGTAGTTGTCGCGTTTACGAAATGGTAAGTTACGAGTTGTCTGGTTACCAATTGTCGCGGTTACGAGATGTCAGGGAGAAGAGATTTCCCTTTACGAAATGTCGGTTAACATGGGTCCAAGTCTTGAATCTTTCGTTATGCTATAACGAATGAAATTTGTCGTTATGATAAAGTCATTCATTTCAAGTTATTCGTTTATCCACGATGATCACAAAATATGACGTTTGCGTTGGTAACGAAGTCGTCAATATTTATCCGGTGGGTAACCAACGATTCAAGACTCGGGCCACAGATGTCGCTGACGAGATGCACGGTAGCGACTTGAACCGTGCAGTGCCCTTGGCTCCCTCCAGGTAATGATTGGCTGTAGTTGGGGTTAGTTTTGTAATGAAGGAAATGTGGCGAGGAAGATGTCAGGCGATCAATTTTCACTTCGATACCATCCTGTCTCTCTGCCACATTTCCTTTTTCACTTTCCTAATTTGGTGACTATAGTTTATTTAAGTTTCGGGAGATACAGAATTGAAGCTTTCCGATATTAGTGGTTCTAGTTTCTTCTTAAAATGTGACACCCAATAACCCAAGGTATCCTAAATCCCAAGGTAAATGCTTTTTTCCCAATATTATCAAGAAATTCCGGCCCAAAATATAATATAACAATAATTAGATTGCATTGAATAGTTAAAATACGCAAATAAATGCTGTAGATAATAAATTCTAAGAAATTATTCTCGCCATTTTTGAGCTTCTATGAAGAACGGTTTGCCAACGGCAGCGTCAAGAATTTGGCATTGGAAAAGCCAGCTGCATGTCAATTGATGTAATTGTAACTTGACGTGATGACATTAATCACGTCAAGTTAGAGCTTGGCGTGATATCCCTTGCTGATTCTGGAGAGGTGAGGTGATAAGCTCGTATTTACCTAATTTAAAATGTTTTCTCTCATCCTGGAAAGACAATCCGTGTTCTCTTATATTTGAAGTTGATGAGACTCTACGACTCATGGAAGTAATTTTCATCGACCTCTCTGCTTTGCCAGTTGCGTTTTTATTTTTAAACAAATTTACATTGAACACATATTTGAAAGCTATAAGCAACCTTTACCGGAGAGGTAAGAACATTGTTGAGGCCGCATTTCCTCCATATCAAGTCAAATTTTATGAACTCATAAAACACTCCGAAGTATAAGTAGAACTCCAAAACATTCCTGACTTCCGTTTCGCGATTTTCTAGGATCTGTATTTCAGTAAGCAATAACGATCATTTGAATATATTGTATCGAAAAGCTACAGTACGTACGATTGATTTTTCAAGGGAAAAAATGTTACAGTCACTATCTCAATGGTGAACAATGGTTTGATTAATTATTACAGCCATTGAGCAGCTCTTCGGTTTTTACAATACATGTATCGATAAAATATCATAAAGTCTGTCCTTATGATATACTCCATTGTACACTTCCTTTGTCACTTCTCTCACGTAAGTCATGGAAAAATAAGCAAAACTCTGTCAATATTAACTTGGTCATATTCCGTCACCAATGCTGAGGAAACTTTTACAAGTGCCACAAAATTCACGAACCCAATACACGGCCCGGGTTTCAACGATTGATCGTCATCTTCATGTGAGAAGGTCTTATCTCTTTTTATTCGTCAGATATAAAGGTGGGAGGTTTCGCTAAGTGCTTCCCTTTATTCTTTTTAATATTTCCAACTGCTCGCTAGCATTATGCTCTAGTCTATTGTTGCATGCGCGTGCAATATTAGCATTGAAATCATTTTTGTGGTCTCACTGTAATAAATGTTTTGCAAAATTTCTCCTACACCTTAGTCATTTCATCGTAACTCACAGTTCCTTTTCCTTGATGGCAATATTTTACCTTCAGACGAGATGTTGTGCCATGGAAAGTGAGTTTATTACTTCGTGTACCAAAACTTTCCTTCAATTTGTCTCTCTCTATTCACTGTCTTATCTCCATTCATTCTATCACACATATACCTACTCTTGTGTTCAACAGCCCATGTTGTTGCCTGTTTATCCCATTCTCAGCTACCTCCAAATGGGTTTCGTCCTACTCACAAACATTCAATCATTGACCCATCCAATCCGTCTAGAGTGAAACTCTAATGTTCACCGGAACATAAGAGTTAAAAAGTGAGCTCAACCCAATGTGCTTGAATTGCCAAAGTGGGATCCGGGGGACATTGAAAGGCTGTAAACTTCCTCCAGATCTAATGTAAGATCTGGGGTTTTCCCGGCGAATAATATGTGTGAAGATCTCTCGGGTTTCACACCGGGTCAGGCTCTCCATATCTTTCTCCGACGTTTCGATGCGCGACTCGCCCGTCGTCTTCAGGGATCCAAAAGTCGGAGAAAGATTTGGAGAACCTGACCCGGTGTGAAACCCGAGAGATCTTCACACATCCTCCAGATCCTATTATAAATTAAGAAGAGAATCCTACGAAATGTTTATAATGTAATATTTCTCATTATTACTTTCAATTTAAGAAAAGTGAGAGTGAAATTAGTGATATAAACAATTTAAAAATTGTATATGTCGTTTCCAGTATTTTAACTAATTTTTTTCGGTATTATAATACCTTATATACTTATTATTATTTTCTGTAAAAACTGGTAACACTTCTTCAGAGTTAGTTAAATGAATTTATTAATTATAGTCACAGCAATCTTACAAAAAGCCTCGCTTTAACAAGAATGACGTTTTGTTTTGGGAAGATGCTCTCGGCACAATAAGGAGATACTTAGTGCTGCGGAAGCATCGAGCTCCAAAGGATATTGTCATCCAGTGGTCAGAGAAGACATTACTCCTCCACGAACATGTCGGATACTAGCTCTGCGAGGCTTGTACCGGGCTGGATTCAGAAACAATCGTAATTACACCTGGCTAGATATGCGAATGATCGAGAGGTATTAGACCTGTCAACGAACAGGGTACGATCACTGCTACACGCGCTGTGAGGCAAGAGACAAGGGATGACAATAATGCTCTTGCGTCGTGCAATTTCTCTTTGCGCTCAATGAGGTAAGAGATGTGACGTGGAAAGACTGCTGTGGGACAGAATATAGGACAGGTTAAGCGCTAAAATTACTTGGGTAGTTACGTATTCTGCGACGGTGAAATTGAAAAAAAAGCTGCTGATGAGAAAGAGGCGATTGGAATCCTGAAAGAACTTAAGTTAAAACGAGGAGAAAATGCATTAGGGATTATGACGGTGGCCCTGAAATGTTGGACTGGCCTAAGAAGTGCGGGTCCGAAGAAGAACGAAGGTGTTGCAGTGCAGCATACCCTCAAGATAGCGTTGGAAGAAAGCCGCTCGCGAGCGATGCCAAGCAGTTGGGTAGTGTGCACACACGACACATGCAGTGCCTCCCTCTGTGGTTCCGAATAACCGAATGAATGCACGTATTCAAAGAGAGGACGAGTGCCTCCTTTCCCCATTTGCGGAGCTTTCACTCTCGTGGATGGTCGTCGCCGGAAATGAGCGCGAGAGGAAGGAGGGCGTCGCCCCACGGCGTTGCCGCGCCCAGCCGCTCTTCCGCACCCCGAGCGACGGCTGCACCCTCTGCCGACGAGAGGCGCGTGGCGAGCACTCTGCCGCGCTCGCACCCGGGGGCAGCACCGTCGGTGTGGTGCACGGACTTTGTTACATAACGCGCCCCGAAAAATTGGGACGGGAGGGGAGGGGAGAAGCGTCCCCCCCACTCCACCTCCCCTCTTCACCTCCCCCCCTTCAAGAACAAAGAGTTTTTCGACGGAATTCCTCGTCCGCTTCCTCGGGGATCAATGGGGGAGTGGGGCGCGGGTGTGGGGCGCGGGAGTGGGGAAGCCGTACGTGGTGCTGCTGGTGCTGGTGCCGCCGTCCCGTAGAGAGTCAGGTTCACTCAGTGACCACTTGAGTGACACTGACGCGTGGACCCCCTACTCGGGGCATCGAAATACACGTACTTGCTTTCGTTTTCGTGTCAATCCTAGGAACTCCTAGGAAGAAGATGTGCCCGGACGTAGAACGATGGCCAGACCCATTCAAGACACCCACTTTCAACCGCGTGAACTTCATGCTTACGGCCTTAAGCACTTCAGCAAGATATCGATAAACAGAAATGGAAAGGAAGTGAACTTTTCTCTCAGACTATCAGGTCAAGTAAAAAAAAATACTGGAAAAAAATACTTTCCATAATAACAGCAGGTTGTTAAGGCAATGGGAAACGAAGGGGAAAATAAATTCGAAGAGGATGAAATTCGAGACTGAGTAATGAGGTCATTTGGACGCAGCGGCAGAGGAGGACCTCCGAATGAAAAAGGATTCTGTAATGGACGATGTTGGCGCCAAGTGAATTAAAAGTGGAGCAGAGGAGACAACGAACCAACTGCACGGAAGCAAAGCGGATTGCAATCCACAGGAAACATACTAACGGACTACCAGAAGTATATATAAATGCACGCAATCCCAAGAAGACTGAGAAAAATGAATTTTTTAGGCCTAAGAACACATATATCGAAGATATTGACTGGATCAAGGATCAAAGGATCACCGACTGAAGAATGGAACGAAGAATATAAAGGTTCCAGGATGGCCTCTCAAAAGAAGATTTTGGCCCTCAGGCTGCTTATAGATGCTAAGGCAATAAACGCTGAGACGAACAAACCGCTTTTAAACATGTTTGTGGATTTGAAGAAGGCTATTGACAACATGGTCTGGAATTTAGTACCCATAATTCTGAAGGAAATTGGAGCTTCATGCAATGACCGAATAGTTATCCCCATTTTGCATGAACCTTGGTGGCTATAAATATATTTGGACTCAGCTCTGAAGAATGAAGAAAGGGGTATGACAATGTGCAACTGTTTTACCGTAATATTTTATGCCTTCACTGATAAAGGCACTTCAGATGTCAACGAGAGTGCGCGAGGATTGAATATCCATGGAGAAAAACTTAGCAATCTGCGTTTCGCCGATGGCATAGCAATTGTAGCAGGGGCAGAAGGAGATTTAAGGTTTCGCACTTTAGTTACGATAGACATTAGACAGATGCCTACTAAAGATGGATACAAAATACAATGGTGATGGTACGATATAGTATAGGAGGGTGGAGGGCAATTAACTCAACCTCAATTTAGGTAAGCAAAAGTTAAAAAGAAGGTGAAAGAATATCATTATATGGGTATAACAGATTAATCAGCGATGTAGGGAACGGAAAAGAAAGAGTCAGTAAAACAGCGCATGCGAAGCGGGCAATTTATGAAAAGAATAATCAACACAGGGATAAAAATAGGGGCACGGATGTTAGGAAGCAAATCATTACAACTACTATATGCAAAACTAATCTTCCTAATGCGAGTGAGACATGGACGTTGAGAGCAGCAGAGAAGTGAAGGCAGGACGCAATTGAAATGGAGTGTTACAGATGATTGATGAATGCAGATGAATAACCGAGATGAAATGGATGGACCGAGTAACAAGTCCTAAGAAGAGTGAGAAAAGGAGATGTGTTCTGAAAATCTGAAGAAGAAGATATGACATTTTAATCGGCCACATCATGAGACATGATGGCCTGACAGTGGCCGAGGGACAAGAGAAAAGGAAGGCCTCGCATGAGACATGTGGAGCAAGTAGTTGAAGATATGAAAGAGAAGAATTACATCAATATGAGATTGTTAACTGGCGATAAAATCGAGTGGAGAGATACGTCTGACCAATCAAAATATTCACGACCGATGATGATGATGGCAGTAACGAATAGCGAAACTTTCATATATTCTGGAGTGGCAATTATATCCATCAACTTATTATGGGAAGTAAATTTCCAAAGGGGCGGGGGGGCAGGGTATTTAGTAAGGCTGAGGGCTGTAGAGAAGGATCGGCAATCGCATCGGGTACAATGCCTCTCTCTCTCTCTCTCCATATTTGAGGCGGTGTGCACCGGACGAGAATTCAATGTGGGGGGCAAGTGAGGTGTGCTGATGGCGAAACTCGCTCATTTAGCGACGCATGTCTTTCGAACACCTCCAGCGTCGAGTTCCCTTCTCAGCACGGTCCACCGCCAACAATTTCCCAAAATGGCTTAGTAGATTGAAATGGTTGGCAACAGATGACACCCACATGATCCGGATTCACCGGGAATGCAACGGCACTCGACCCTTAATACCTTACAGCTACGAGGAGAGCGCGATTTGGATCGCTAGTTACTTTATAGAGTCAGTGTCATCTGCCGTCACAGATCTTACCTCGAAGCCTCTCTAAATGAGCGCTACGATTCCCAGGGTCCCTCACTCGATGTCCCGTGAACCAGAGGCAATGGACCAATGTCTCCAAGAGAGTGTGTTTGCAAGAGTAGGGAGCCTAACATTGAATGGCCATCGATTAGTATACCGTACGCTAAAACAGGGTGGATCCCCATCAACTCCTGTAGCAATGCTGCATAAAACTAGGAATGTAAAATGGCAGCGGAATATTAAAGCCGAAGCAAGATTTTTTGGCACCGACTCGGGCTGCTTGCAGCCTAAGACAGAATGAAGCAATGGGCCATGGTTTCTGGATAGCGACGGTGTCTGAGAAGAGTCGGCGATGAGGTCGTTAGCAATCGCCGCTTCGGATCGGAAGGGCGGACTCACCACATCGATCAGCTGCGACAGCTTCAGCTTGATGCACACGCGGAGGACGTCGGACGTGTTGACCACGGGCCGCACCAGCTTGTTGTAGTTGGAGAGGAGGTCGTCGTAGAGGCGCTTGGCGTCCGGGTTGCCCCCCACGGCGCCGTGCACCGCCAGCGCCGACAGCGCGAACAGCCACAGCCCCGAGCGACAGCACACGCCGCCACCGACGCCGCGCGCCGCTGGGTCGGCCGCCGCCGGCGTCGCGGCGCCTTCCTCTCCGCTGCTGCTGCACGCCTCCATCCGGGAGGTCATCGGCAGCAGGAGGCCATGGTGAATGCGCTGCCCTCTGGTGGCGGAAGAGGCGAACCGACCGACTCCCTCCGCCGTGGAAGGGAGGAGGAACTGGCCAGGGAATCGAAAAGGGAAACCGAAGAAATATTCTTCAAACTCGTCCCCTGGAGTTGTTGGCAGTGCTGGAGTTGGCGCACGCCCACTAAGGAGCGTTGAATGACCTCTTTCCTTCGGGCTCTCAACTTCCTACCACGGGTCAGAGGTCGCAGACACTAATACCGTGTCCCGACCAATATCACAGGAAGTTTATGTTGTAAAAAGCCGATTGTTGTTAACATATCACAACTGCAACAGTAAATAACTCTATGCAACACCGTTCGTCCACAATGTGTTGCTCTCTCCCTGAAGCATTCCTGTCCACCGAAGAACGCTGCCTCATCCGGAGCGCCATTCGCGGCGACAGTCAGTGGTGGAGGCGTGTTGGCCGGGGGCGTTGTGCGAGCACTGTCGGATCATCGCCGCCGCCCCTTTGCCGCCCCCGGGGGCCGCTGTGGCATGCTGGCGAGGTGGGCCCCGAGCGCTGACGTCACCCTCGCGGCATGTTGGGCGCAGTAGCCTCGAAGGGCCCTCACGGGCCATCGGCGCACTCTCCGCGATGACCCTCGTCTGTGCACTGGAGTCAAACTCTGGAGCAGAGGGGAGTCGAATACCGCTCCCGCAGCAGCCGGGTGCCGCAGGCGCAGTCGCCCGCTCCCCTTTCGCTCTCTCGCCGCCGTCCGCCGCCGCTCCTGGCCGCGCTCTGCTCGCGGAGGAGCCGAGGAGAGGGGAGGGCCCTCCCCTCCTGCACCCTCCTCTCCCTCCTACTCCCTCCACCCTCCTCCCTTCCTTCCTCGGATATCGCAAACACTGCAGACGCGGCGCCCGCTCGAAATGATCGAGGGGGAGAGAAGGAAGGGGGTGTGGTGGTCCTCGAGTGCGCCCTGCCGCGTCGACGGGGGTTGGCCGAGAGGTTAGCCGTCATTCACTCCAAGGGTATTCCCTTCCTCTTCCTCAAGGCCACGATATTTCCCTCAGAAAACGGCGTTAAATACAATTGGCTATAATTGAATGGGGCTTAATAAATTGTGAATCACAATCACCAAATGCCAGTTTACCTGTCGAATAAGCCGTGGTTGACTTTACGTGGTGGCATTCCGAGGTGGCATAGGTCTATTCTTGGGAACGGTGGACCTTTCAAAGTAAACGGGAACCTGTGAAGATGCCGTGACTATGAGACGGGAGGCCGTCAACAATAATACATCCAATCATCTGCAGGAGAGAGCAGCAGCTTTTCTTTACGTGAGTGAAGAAGCTGGAGACTACAGTGGTTAGTACAGCGACACAGAAGTCACCACAGGCGTGGTAACAATAACTTTAACTGCTGTAGAACTGCGATGGCAGGGACAGTCCATTAAATTATTATTCCAAAGCCCCAAGGTTATTTTCTCTTTTGAACGTTAGATGGTATCCTCTCGAGTAAAATATTACGGAGGTAAAATGGGGATAATAGAACATGGAGGTGCAAGTGCGAAAAATGGCCCTCGACGCTTGTGGTGTAGGTTTACTTGCCGCTGTTTAAAAATCTGTAAATAAAGTTGTAAAGAAGAAGCCATGGATCACACAAGAAGTATCAGGATTATATGAGGAAAGAATAAAAGTAAAGAGTGCGAGAATTGAAGAAAGGCAACATTGCAATTAAAAAATAACAATTGAAAGGTGAAATAAGGCGAGAGAAGCATTCTTATTATTTTTAAATACACACCACTTGGCCATGAAAGCATCCAATGCAAAGAGATCCGACTGGCTCAAAAGAGAGACTGCCTGTCGTTTGTTTTCTTCTGAGAAGGGCCGATAATGAACGCCCAATTCCCACTTTAGTACCTGTGTTTCGTTATAAGCGGTCCCGAGGTTGAATCCCGTTATGATAAATAATGCACTACTTGTAGATAATTTATAACATCCTTAACACAACTCAAATTACCTTCACATTAATCGCTGAGCCCAACAACGCTACTTCTGTCGATTTCAATCCAGGTACCTCGGATTCGCGCGAAATCATTTCCAAAGTGAACCGTCACTGCCGAGTGTTTACGCCATTAAAACACGAGGAAAGGAGTTAGAGTTCGAAGGATTTTTCGAATAAAATCGTTAATACCGTCTAATGAAATCGGATAGTTTTGTTGAAGACGTTACGTACATATTAAAACACCAGCGTATTGTGCTAGATTCGACCAGATAAATAAGATTAGAGAGGTAGATTGTCGTACTGATAGATTCAAAATATCATTTTTCCCCGTACTATAAGAGAACACAATAGGCAGCATAGTAAAGGGATAGGTAGTGGAAATATTTTAGAGTAGTCTGTAGCGCTTGATGCATGTATTAATCTCTTAATTAGTATAGATAGTGACAAACTAGTTCCATGAGACCCGAGAGTTTCTTGTTTGAGTGTCAATGGTGCATGATTGGTGATCTTCACCCCCTGCCACACACCCTCCGGTGGCTTGCCTGGTATCGCGTAGATGTAGATTAAGGTATTAATTGTCTTTCTTGATTTTCGTCACCATTGTAATATTTTTCGCAATCCGTCCTCAATTTCGTTCCGCATGAATAAATAAATCCGGAGAACACATTTAGTGAAATTTAGGAAAAAAACTTTACTAATGAAATATAAATAGAAATAACATCAAAGCGATACAAAAGGAAATCAAATCATAGAGCACAGATCAAAATAAGTTGTGGAAAGACAGAAAGAGTGGAACAAATGGTATCTCAGAAATGCAAATCAGATTTTGATAATGGTCACAGTAGATAATACCAAGGTAGAAAAAAAACAAATGTAAAGAAATGTAAAGACTGACCCTAGACACATGATACAAATGACAAACATTTTACATAGTCATTCTATCTATTTGTCCATTTTTTAATTTAACAATTTTTTTGTTAATAGTCTCCTGTTTCTGCCTGGTTTTGTCGTCTATTTTCACTGCATGTTTAGTGTTCATTTGCAGATAAGTGTCTGTATGAAAAGATTTTAGTTTTTTTACAAACGTGAAAATATTAGGATGAGGAGATTCAAAAGAGTTACTAAATCGAGAATGAAAACTCTCACATGCATTTGTCGTTCACCACAGAGCTGCCGAGTTCTTTGCCCAGACACTTGGTGGAAACATGGCTTCCTCGTTCAAATAGTTGTCCGTCAAGTAGTCCGCAAATAGAATTAGCCTCTCATCGGTTGGTAGGATATTCATCAAGTCAAAACAAAAAACATCTAGAGTCTCCTGTGGCCCAAGGTACGTCATTCCGAAGTAATAGCGTAACCCATTTCCTTTCTCTGAATCTTTGTCCTTGTACTCCTTGGATAACCCTAGCTGCTGAATCTTTCTCCACCTTAATTAAAAAAGAAAAACAATGGTTCAATTTGGTATAAAATTATTCTGAGATACTTCCTATTAGTATATAATTTAAACCTTAATTTATAAGCAAACTGAAATATGCATGACAAAATTACTTTGTTTGGTATTTTTTTCAAGAAGACCCATGTATAATAAATTGAAATGACTACTTTATAAAGGAGGTATGGTTTGAAAGCTTTTAAACATCAAAATATGCAATCTAATTTAATTAGTTACCATGCTAGAGTTACATGAAACCTGCGTCCTATCACCTTGATCTGCGGGAGCACTGATTTTACGCGCTCTGGTGATAACGCCTGTTCAAAATCGATTACAACTGTCTTCGGTTGAAAACAAAGTTGCCTCCTTTCACATTCTTCTTTTACAGTTCTTGAGTTTTTCTCATATGTTTGCTTCTTTGTATCTCTAAGCAAACAAATAACAAGCGGAATGTATGAGACGTTTGCGTACCCATGCACGGTGAAGAGCTGCAGGAAGAATTCGGTCGAACATTCAAACGTACCGTCCATTAAAATTACTTCTTTTTCGCACAAGTTCTTGAGGTTTATACCACTGCAAAACATTATCATTCCATTTTCTTCATCAGTTGCCATTAAAAAGGGCTCGTTTTTGATGGTTTTCACTTCCATTGCGTCAAGCAGAACTTCTAAAGCAGACTTGGGAAGTTTAGGCATTTTTTGCAACCTAGAGTAAGCTACGTTGTTTCTTATGTACTCTGGTCTCTCCTGGTGAGTGTATCTACTGCATTTCTCTGTTCCTGTATTTCCTTGAAAATGAGTTTACTTGGCCTTTCATCAATATCATCAATAGCCTTTCTTTTTATTGCATTTGAAGTAGACTTCCTGTTTAGTCTTCCCTCTAGAATTTCGTCGTGATTATGATATCCCTCTAAACGAGAATAAACAGCAACATCGTCCATAGTAAATAGTTTACACTGACATTTACGTGTAACACATCTCCAGCACTGTTCATTTGTAGTTTTCACGGGACGGTAAGGCGAAAACTTAAAGTTTTTATATATAAAATGGTTTGTCCTCTTTGACCGTACACCTTGCGAATGTATTTAATCTCCTCCATGATGACTGAACTAACACAACAACACTTCTGCACTGAACACCAAAAATTTCACGAACAATATGTGCTCTGGAAGGCTCACTGATCCGCTACTGACAGGTGAACTTAGGGCGAGCGAGTGGCCAATGCCAAAATTACTAGATCATGGTAATTCGGATGAAGATACTTTTCAATTATTGACTCATTCCTTAGCAGATGCTTGAGGGGTTTGCATCCTACTTGGAAGGGTAAGTTGTCCAGTTGTCGTGTTTATGGGATTAGCGGACCTTTTCCCATATCCCTTCCTCGCGGTCGAGAAAGTTGGCGAGTTCGAGTGTGCCCTTATTCTGGATCCTTCTTGAACCCACCAATCTAAGTTCGCCTTCTCATATCCTGGGATATACAATGCACACATGCCTTCTCTACCACAAACGAAGCAAGAGTTCGGACTATTCTGTCTCAGATGATTTTATTTGAATACTGCAAAGCTGTGTACAGTCCACACTCCTTTCGGTAGATATATGTTCAGGAGACGTTCTTTTGGGATGAATTGTTCGAGTGAAATATTTTATCAAGTTATGCAACAAACATTTGAAGGCGTAGAGGGCATAATGTTACACATTGAAGACATTCTGAGTTGGGAAGATAGTGAATCGCAGTTGAATGAGCGTGCAGGCAAGGTCTTGGGCCAGGCCGAAAAGAATGAGATAAGATTAAAAAAATGAGAATTTAAGAAATGGGTATTAATTGTTTGAGGACATCGATTTAACGCTGGAGGGATAAGTGTTGATCCCGAAAAAATAAAAGCTATTGATGAACTACAGACGCCGAGAAATATAAAATCCCTTGATCGAATCCTAGGCTTATTTAAATACTTATCGAAGTTTATTGCTAATTATGCTTAGGGGAAGGTTGCCTAATTTGGACCATTTTTTTATTTTCTTGTATATTTCCCTTATTAATTATTCCACATCAAACTTTAATACTGTATAACATACTTCACAGTTTTCCCTTTCATCTACTAGTTTTATATTTGCAATATATTACTCTTGAGATAAATTAAGTGGAAAAAACCGAACTAATGCTAATGGTCCAAATTGGGAAACCGGTTGCCTAATTTGGACTCACAGTTTCATAGGTTGGACCGGGTGAGATGCCCCTAATTATTAGGGAAGCGTTTGCAGTATGGAGAGTTACATTGTGTGAGTTCAAACTTTCGAAAACAATGTAACTCACCACACTAAATACTCTTCCCTAGCCAGTAAGGAGAAGATGTTTTAATCCCCGCTGTGTGTCTTTCTACTAACCCATCACCCTCACACCCCTCTTCACAGAATGCAACCAACTCCTGCGTCGCCATACCACCACCCTTCCATAATCCTTTCCCCTCACGTTTCCCACATCCAGCCTTCTCCGCCCTCCCCCTTATTTCGAGAATAAATAACACTGAAAATGAATTCAAAATTTTTCATATGTTGATGACGCCTATGCCTCGAAACTAGTCTTATCATAAAAATTCTGTGGACTAAAACAAAGTTAATTAATTCTTTCACTGCGTAAACATTTTTAATAGTAGACTATCAATTCATAAGGTGTATAATAATGTTTAATGGTAATGAAAAATACTTTAATGAACACTTTTATTAAGCCGACTGAGCATTTGAGTTTTAGTAAAAATTTAAAATCATTTAAGTATGCAGAAATGTGCCCATATTATTAAATATAACACTCATTGAAAGCACTATATACACCAAAATTTACCAAATAACATTATTTATTTAAAAAGTATTCAAAATTAATAACAAGATTGTTGGAAAAAATTTCTGTAATTGCAAATTGGCTAATTCTTGATAAATTAAACATTTTAAACTTAAATAAAATACTTATCGGCAACTGCGCTTCAGAAAAAGTTCACTTCAAAAGAAGGGCACCATCTGCCATCATTGTTGCCTGCCTGAATGTAAATTTTAAAAAACGCTATCTTTGCAGTAGTAGAAAATCACGTTGAAATTTTCATAAAAACCAAATTAATAATTGCAAAATTATGAAGTAAAAGGGTCACAGCAAATGAATTAAAAGTGTAAAAACAAACAAGTGATTAATATCATTACAAAAAGACCTAACAGCAGTCTTTACAAAAATATTTTTTTATGCTGGGTTGCACTTTGGCACATCGTGTATGATCGGCAACTCCTATACTGGATCATGTCTTCTTCCTTTACGGCGCCACACAAAACCAGCTTGAATAACCTTCATAGTGATCGTCACTCTGTTCATCGGAAACCAACCTTCTCTTCATCGGTTTAACCTTTTCCGTTTGATTTTTGCACTGCTCAAATTTCAGTTTTTTATATGGGCTGCTCGTAATTAAAACTGCACATTGTGCTTTCCCTTTTCCTCGATTAGCCAGTAATTTTGATGCTTTTGGTAGAGGGGACAATTCATTTAGGGTCTACTAAAACTTTTTAGTTCCTCTACTGCCATCACCACTAGTGTCGCCCTGTGAATAGCGTTCATAGATACGCTTGAGACCTTTGCTAGAAGTAGGCTCATCATACACATTTCATCGACCGCTAACTTTTCTGATGGCACGAAATGGTGATCAGAGAAAACATTTCTATCAACGGGCCAGATTCCATCCGCACGGAAGGCACTCTCCCCTTCCCTACAGATGTTGCTCTTCCATAAGCTTCCTTTATGATTGCAGATATCCGATATTGCGAGATTGTTTTTCCCACGTTTTGACGCAACCATTTCTCTTGTGCTTGGTTGAAGTATGTTTGAAGGGGGCGCAAAAATACTACATCAAGTAGCTGCAATCGGTGGCTTGTATGGCCTGGCAACTGCAACATAATGATGCCATTATCTCGAGCATACTCGACTGCCTCCAGATTTCTGCTGTGTGGTGTGACCATCTAGTAGTAGAAGTACAGGTGATCCAATACTCCAATTCACATGCCTTTTGAAATGCTTGAGCCATGATACAAACAATTCTGAATATTTCCAGTGTCCGATCCAATATCCAGTGTCCGAAATCTCAATCACGCTACCTAGTGGGGCACCCATTTCAAGCTCCTGTGGCTTCCTTTTTCTTTTGAAAATTATCATAGGTGGTATGAAGAATCCCGCTGAATTGGCAGCACACACTACTGTCGCGTTCACGCCCCGTTCCCCGCTCGTAATAGCTCCAACTTGGTACTCGCCTTTTCGAGCAATTACCTTCTGAAGCCGTTTTTGCACCGTTGTATACCCGGATTCATCAACGTTAAACTGTTTGGTGATCTGGTGTTCCCATCGACAGATTTTTCAAGCAATTCGAAAAACTTGTTGACGTTCTCCCGATTGAATCCTTTAGCTCGAGCCATTGAAGTCCCTTCTGGCTGACGGAGGGATAGCTGTGGGTTTCGTTTCATTCCTTAATAGGACCACTTTTTTCAGGCCATTTTTTTCTCCCTGTTAAAGTTGTGGGGGCAATGCATTTTTTTCCACTATGTCGAAGGCTAGCTTTCGGATGTCTTTGATTAAATACCCAAAAAATCTCTCCTCAAGCAGGAGAATGTGTTCAGCGAGAACCTTTTCCATCTCCGCAGTAAAGGTTGCTTGCCTACCGTAGGATTTAACTGCATTCGAATAAATGTTCTTGCCATCAGCTTGTCTCTTTACTGTAGCTTTAGGCACTCCATACACACGTGCACATTCGTTGAGTCCATAGTCACCGTTCTTGTATGCTGCCACAGCCATCTGCAAATGTTTTTCGTCCCATTTCCCCTACGTACCCCTTTTTTCCATCATAAAAACCAATGCAGACATTCACCTAAATATGTTAGATATTTATTGTGGAAGTAAAATTAATATTATTAAAAAGTAATTAATTTCCCAATTACATCATTCAATAGTCTCCCAAAATGGACCGGTCCAACTTAGGGAACACTCGGTGGTCCAACTTAGGCAACAGGTTCCTGTCATAATAATAATGGTGCCAGACGAACACACGAGGTTTCACACACATATGCAGTATATCGTTAGTAGCTAACATAATTCGGGTTAAAAGTGTTCCATAGAAAGAGTGATTACTTACTTTTACTTAAGACAGCAGCTTACGTACTGAGGGTAAATAGTTATAGCACAAACAATCAAATCACGCTAACGACCATCCACACCGGAAAAATGACTCCAACTCCCTGACCGTCTAGTCACGTGCCCTCGATGGTGTCACCACCTAGTACTGCCACCTCAACTGCTTGATATACTCATAGGGGGGGAAATACTTATGCGGTCCAATTTAGGCAACGGTCCAATTTCGGCAACCTTCCCCTATATATCGAGACCATTAGGAGAGATGTTGAATAATTTTAGAGTGTATTGTTGGAATTCCAACTATGAAAAAATTCCATGGAAACTAAAGTCGGCTATAACTAGCTCAAAAGTTTTAAGTTACTTCAACCAACACCACCTAGATTAGAAGGTCTTGGGACTCGCGTGTGACGTCATCATCCGGAGGCGGAACGAGTTGGGTTTGCGTCAAGAAGAAACCGACCCTCAACTCAAAAATTTATAACGCTGTATTGAGTGATTCAGTACGTCATTCTCTTTCATTTATTGATTGACCCTCTTTTTTTTAATCCATCAGATAGTTAGAATGAAATATATAAATGAGCGATAGTGAATATCCACCAAATAAATTATACGTAATTGGAAATAATATTCGCATTGAAATCATATGTTCCTTGCTCAGTCATTACACTAACTCAACTCTGCAATCCACAGCAAATGCATAGTAATTAAACTAAATTATTTTTGTAAACCACATGCTTCACCTTTCCACATTTCACCCAAAATAAAGGGTCCACTGAACTAAATATTGTTCCACATAGCTACACAATTTGCCAGTTTTTGACAAACTTCCAAATGATAGTGGTCGTATTGCTTATTATTACAACTTTACAACACAACGATTCCGATGCATGGCACCGGGATTGAAGTTGTAACAAAGATTTGCATAATTTATAAACTATTAGCAACTAAAGCTATCTTCAATTTGAGAATAATTTCATGAGTTCACACCCCGATTTAAAAAACGATG
This sequence comes from Platycnemis pennipes, assembly GCA_933228895.1. Classification (NCBI taxonomy): domain Eukaryota; kingdom Metazoa; phylum Arthropoda; class Insecta; order Odonata; family Platycnemididae; genus Platycnemis; species Platycnemis pennipes. Next base: position 170,986,565 of record OW121847.1, read on the forward strand.
GTTAAAATATGGAAAACTAAAGCTTACGTGAGTATAATACTACTTCTTACATTCTAAAACTTCCACAAAAACTGCAATTAATAATAAAGACAAGGTTTTTTCAATGGCATATCAATTTTATTAATGCACAATAGTAAAATCACTTCACAAATATATGAAGCTTCCTAGTGCTGATAGGATGACCACAGCCATCACTTTTCCTGTTACTGTAATTCTTAAGAAAGATATAACAGCAGACACTACTTTTTCAATTCCAATGTTTATTGGGTGGCCATTTTCACAAACTGTTTAATTTAAAAAGTCATTTAAAATCGGTGCACTCATGCTTAAACTAAACAACATATTTCTCTGGCTCACTACTTTCAAGAAATCTGCTTCCAAGGGACTTCCGATGATTTTATTCATCACAATATATGTGTGAACAAAAGTTTTCACAGCTGCAAACTTGTTAGAGAGCATGAGTCTCAGTTGTTCAATAACAAATTTAATTCTATCAACTACTTCATCAATTAATCTTAGGGACTCTAAGATATGCAAAATTACTTCTTACTTAAGGTCAGATCTTACTTGGTTTTCCATCAAAACGTTTAATCCATTCAAAATTGCATTGTTTGTATTAATCTTAATTTTTTTCACTACTATTCCACGGAAAACCTTCAATTATTCTAACATTTCTTTCTTTTCTTACTTTGTAAGGGCAATCTGGGTGAATGAGTCGGTATGCTTTATAGAACTCATAATAGCCAACTAAAATATATTCTTCTGACTTTGGATCCCATTTCCTCCTCCTATTTTCTCTGAACAAGTGCAAATGCTCTTGAGCCAAAGACTCTAAGATGAGCTCCTGCCTGACCAAGTCTGTTCAGGCATCTTTCAACGCCTTAGTTGGTCTTTTATTCTTTAAATATCCGGCTGCAATGACAGCTTCCCCCAATATTTCAATCCTAGCCCTGCCTCATTCAACATTGTCCTAGCTTTTTCAACAATAGTACGGTTTCCCTCTCAGCTACTCCATTTTGTTCTGGTCAATATTCTACAAACAATTGATGAATTATTCCCAGTTTCTTCAAGTAACATTAAAAGTATTGCTTACATACTCTTTTGCATTGTCTGACCTCACTATTTAGGTTTTGCAACCTCCCTACTTTTCGACCAAAGCTGGAAACTCCTGAAATTTTTCTAAGGCCTCACTTTATGCATAAAGTACACAAAAGTTTTTCTCGTATAATCATCTATCATTATTATAGAATACTTGGCCCCATTCCAGGTATCTACCTGCATTGGTCCACAAATATCTGTGTGTATGAGTACATCTACATCTGCATAATACCCTGCAAGCCACCACAAGGGTGTGTGGCAGGTAGTGATTTCTCACCAAACATGCACTACATATCATGCATAAAAAAGGAATAGTATTAATATAGTAGTCAGAACTACACTATTTACAAAAGATAGAAATAGCAAAGTAAGTATGGAAAAACATGATGTTGGTTAGATTACCTTCAAGTCCTTATACCAACATGCAACTACCTATGCTTATCCATTGCTACACTCGTATTGAACACATTTACCGCTATTCATACCCCTAATTGCACCAGAAAAAAAAGACATTTTGAATCGGTCGGTTCGGCCATCAATTTCTCTAATTTTATGATTATGGTCCAGTCTGCCATAGTAAGTTGGGGTTCGTAAAATATTTTTAACATCATCACTGAAATTATTGCCTTGGAATTTGTTTAAGAGATTAAGTCTAAATTTCAACCTGCGATCTGATAATGATTCCCATTTCAATTCATTTAATAGACTGGTTACGCTAATATAATTATCATACCGTCCCTTTACAAATCTTGCAGATCTTCGCTGTACACATTCAAGTTCAGTACTTAGACCGATTTCGATAGGATCCCATACACTGGCAGCATATTCCTTATAGAAGTATCAAGTACATGTTTTGCCCTTGTACCACCTGATTTTTCAAACAGTAACTCGGTCTGTTTTCCTACAAGGCTGCGCACTGTACATCAGGTGTTTTACCAGAAAAATTCAGTCCATATGATATTTCTGCAAGTCTCTTCAAATTATTGAAACCTAGACGACCCCACGACGACGTAGAAAGTAGTACTCTTAATCTTGTACGCCATAGAGTAACATCATAAATCTTATCATAAACACCAAAAGCAAAACGTTTTTGTTCCTTAACTTCAGATCCTAGGCACAACTTATACATATTCTGCTCCTCAGAAGCAGTACCAATTATTTTACCATTAACTTTAACGGCATTAGATTTGTTAAGCATGCAGCCTTCATTACCAAAAACAACAGTTATACCTGAATTTACAAGCTTATTAATACTCAACAAATTAGAAGTTATGTTAGGAACATATATCACATTATTAACAACTGTAGCACCAGGAATATTTAAAAAATAGATTTCTACTCTACCTACACCTTTTGCTTGCAAGCTCTCCCTCTTTGCACAAGTCACTTTTGCAACACTTATTTCGCTGTAATCTTTAAGAATACCTCTGTTTGGTGTCATGTGGGCTGTGGTACCTGAGTCCAAATTCCATCTCTCCTCCTGGATGCAGGTGGTCATGGCTGCGAATAACGAAAAATCTGGATTCCTCTGCTGCGGGCTTTTGCTTCTCGTCTCAGCTTCCTTCGAAGAAAACTCAGGTTTTTCTTCATGCTTCCTGTTCGGGTTTTTGTCACAGTAAGCTTTCCGATGACCAGGCTTTCCGCACTGGTAACACAGCTGAACACTGCCTGATTTCTTGCTGATAAACACCTTCTCCGGTGAGCCCTTCGACGCAGAATACTCCGGCTGCAGCAACTGGCCCTGGATGTAGTCGACAGTGATCACCCTGGGCGACGTCTGCAGTGTCATCTTCAAAGGTTCAACCTCAATTGTGAGCTCTCACATCAGCAACATTGCTCTCCTCTACCTTGCCTCCTGCTGCGTTGATCTCTCGTGCTGTTCCAATATGGTTGGACACATGCTGCTCCATTGAATCACAGTGCTTTAGCTTGACCGCAAACAACTTTTCCAACAGTATGCAGACTCTGTTGGTTCCAGCATCTTCGCAGGCGGCTGTCAACGCCTCCCACATCTGTTTGGTGGTCTCCTTGTTGTCGAGATGCACCTGGCACTGGGGTTGAACGAGCATGCCAATTTTGCGCCTTGCCTTCAAATCCCTTTCTCTATCCACAACTCCCGAGGTATCTGACGCAGGATCGGTTAATATCAGGTCCTACAGTTCCTCGTGACCAAGGTAGTACTCCATCTGAGTGCGCCATTGCCGGTAATTCTTCTTCCCCTCTAACTTCTCTATTGCGAATATATTTCCCGAGGTGAACATCGTCGTAGGAGGTCAGTGCTTCGACATTTAGCGAGCGAAACACAATACAATCCACCGGAGACACGAAACTCAGACAATTAAAGTCAAAATAGTAAGTCAGACTCTTAATCTTTCAAGACAATGTGCTCTCACTCCGCTTGGTCGACTTATTTTTCGCGTATTTTCTCACGAATCCCCAAAAAATTATAGCTCCACGGAAACTTCGTGCAAGCTAAAATTTACCTAATGTTCCGAATGTACCGGGCATACTGGGCCCATAAACCTGTTGGGATTTTTAGGATTGTCGAGGGGAGAATAAAACGAGGTTACTCAGAGCACTTTGTCGTACAACCGTGTACTTCAAAAGACATCCGGGTACTACTGTCATACCGTGAAAAACTCCCATACGCCGTCAAATTTCACATGAAAGTAATACCAACATAAAATTGTACAGAAAACAGATTACTTATTACAATTCAATAGTTTTAAACCAAAAACATCATCAATACATTATCTTCGCTTGCGAAATCCTACCTGTTCTTAGCGGCGTAAAACTTCAGAGATGGTTTGGAGTCGTTAGTTAATGATTTCGCTATATATTCTTTAAGCTGCATTTAGCATGATAATGCCTCGGTAAATCTCTGGCTTATTTCGTTCACCTTTTTTGAATATGGGAATCATTTTGAAATTTTCCATTTGTCTAGCGTTTCAAAGCAAGTCCAACACATATTATTGAGATGTAGCCATCGAAAAATTAAAAGGGGGCTACCGTAAAACTTAGTGACTGTGTACCTATTTTGCGGAAAATTTCCATAGCAATAAAGAGATAAAAAATTGTGAATTCAACTGGTTTATTGTCGGTACTAGCGGTTGGTTTCAGCAGTTAGGCCATCACCAGGTGCACAATAGAATATTTTTCGTCGAGTGCCTTTATATAAAGTTAGGGAACAGGCAGGGGAGGGGGATGGAATGAAAAGCTGAATTGTGGGAAAGGGATTAGGTGCAGGTTGAATAGGCCGTGGGTTTTCCGTGGGAATAACAACTGCTAGTAGGGGTGGGAGGTTGAGAAAGGTGATGTCGTTCAACAGTCCAGGGCCCTTACAAATGGAGGCCAATCTCCCATGCATCCAGCTTTCGGCCTTTGGGGGCCAAATGGAGGATTTGGGGTTCAAAGGAGCTGCGGTGACCCTCTTCAATTAGTTATGGTGCGAAGCTGGAGGTCAGGCCACCGTTTCGCGGAAGCAGTTCTTATGTTCGTTCATCCTTTTGGAGAAACTTCTTCCCGACCGTCCCGATGTAGTAATGCTGGAGCAGTCGTGGCACTTGATTTTATATACTCCGCCCTTCCGATTGGGGTCAAAAAGATCTTTGGCGTTGGTTAATGTACTTAAAATTGTTTTCCGGATATAAAAGCAGATTTTAAAGGAGTCTTTCGGGATCACGTGTGAAGTAATATAAGACACATTTCCATAGAATGGCAATTTACAATATTTAGTGGGGCTGTGATGGCTGGATAACAAGGGAGTAAGTTGCTGGATGGTCCGTTGTCTTAGTTTTTTGCGTTAAAATATTATCCGCCATGGCTTCGTTATATCCGTAATTAAAAGCTATTTGTTTTAATATTTGGATTCATTGTCAAAACATTGGGAGGAGCGAGGAATGTTGACTAAGCGGTATATCGTGGAATGGAAAGCGGCATGCTTGTGGGAGTGGCATGAGTCACTGGGCACAATTGCATCCGCGTTCGTCGATTTCCTATAAATGGAGAACCTGTGTCCGTTGTCCTCCAAAAATATGGTCAGGTTTAAAAATTTTAAAATTGTCCCTCCGATTTCCATGGTCATTTGAACATTGTGATGTATGCTGTTCACGTGTGATAAAAATTGTCCCAACTGTCGTTTACTACCCGTCAAAAGGCACAAAATATCATCAGCATATCATTCATTACCAGTAGAGTAGATTTCTAATAAAATTGTTTTGCGTACCTATTGAATGACAAATGTTCCAAATGGTTCATAAAACATTCCGCTAGTGAAAGTGAGCAACCCTTGGCCATTTGGAGGTAAATTTGCCCGTTGAACAAGAAGTAATTTTGTGCGGCACACACACATTCATCAGACGTAAAAACATTGTCCTCGAGAAACTTTTGGGCAACTAACAAGGCTTCATCTGCTGGGACGCATGTGAACAAGTTTTTGACGTCGAAGGACACCAGTTTTGCGTTCGCTGGGAGAGTCATCGGTGCCAGGGTTTTTGAGAGTTCGATGGAGTTTTTTGTGTTGCATATCTCGGGGGGTGAAACTGGACGTTTGTCGATATAAGGAATTTAACTTTTAGGCTAATTTGCGTGTGGGTGCCGAATTATGAGCAACAACTGGTCTAATCGGTACATTAGGTTTATGAACTTTCGGTAATACGTCAGCCTTTGTTGATGTTTCTGTTCTGTCAAATGTTTCTACCTCTGTATGCATGGATGTCTATGAACCTTGGTGTTAGTATTTGATTGACAATCACATAATCGATGAGAGATCGATAACCTCTTGCGGACCGTGTGAATTTATTTCATTCCTTATTTTGGAAAATGTGTTCGTGACTTTAGATTCATTATAAGTTATGAATTCTCGTAGGTGCGATCCATTTTGATGTTGGTGGTACTCTTCAAAAGTTACACTCGATCCCGGGATAGGGGATGTCCAAATTCTGGCATTTAGATCTCCCATTAAGAGTACGAAATCATTTTTCGCTAGTGTAATGTACTTTTGCAACTAGTTGTAGTAAGTTATTGTTTCAACTCTTTTTTCCTCTCCAGGAGCGTAGGTACTTATTACTTTTAGAGACCCTCCATCAAACTTTAATTTAACAGGCATAATTCTTTCATTAGCAAATTTGTACTCTAGGATATTATATTGCCTTTTTCTATCTATTAACACAGCTACCTCACAATATGCTCGCTTTCTTTCTTCAACGCCACTAAATATCATTACATAATCTTTTAAATATTTAGTTCCTTTAAGTTTTTTGTTTCTATTGACGTCGCTACATCTATTTTATAATCTTTGAGAATGTCATCATTGCGAATGAGACCTTAATCAAGTACCCTCGAGCTATTCGTGCTTTTTTTACCCGCGGTAAACACCTTCCTTAATGCTCCATTGAAAACGTGATGTTAAAATAGTCGGGTGAAAATTGCTACGAGTTTATTTATGATGTATTATTAATTGAAGGTCGGGGGTCGATGATTTGGAGCCAAGTGGTAGGCATAAACCGGAGACTCCATGAGGTCTGTGGGAGCAAGGGAGTTGAGTTTTTGGACCTCGGGCCGGAACTGGAAACGTGTCGGGTGCCCCTGAATCGCTCGGGTGTCCACTACACGGACGAGGCATCGTCTAGGGTAGCGCGTAGGATACTGGAGCATACACGTAGGGTTTAGCTCAGGTGGTAGCCCAGAGTGCAGGTCAATCAGCGGGGGAAGGATCGCGGAAGAATTTGACAGAACATGCAGAGTAGATTTAGAAGGTCAGAGAAAAACACGTAAAATGAACGAACATGCTAAACCATCAAATTTAATAGGAAGATTAAATAGTGGGTCCGTTAAAAAATTATCGAGGAAAATTTTAGTTGGGAAAAACGTACAATGAGAATAACAGATTGGGAGAAAGAGTTTCCATGATAGTAGTCAATTGTCGTAGTATAAGAAATAAAGTAGCAGAATTTCACCACCTCATACAAAGTACTGATGCAGATATAATCGTAGGCACAGAAAGCTGGCTTTCGAAGGACATATCAGATTATGAAGTATTTCCGAAGTGTTTTACCGTATACAGAAAGGATAGAGTAAGCAGAAACGGAGGAGAGGTATTTATAGTTTTGAAGTAACCGTACCTATGTCAGTAGAAGAGAACTTATTCCAGAGCGCAATGTAGAAAGTATTTGGTGCATGCATTAATGACACGTGTAACACGGCACATCCAAATCATATTTGTGCATTGTTTGCAATGATATTGACCGCATACTCTCCTTCATCTTCAACAGAGTGAAGGGAGATTTACATGGTTAGGTGGGTAAAGTTAAACTTCCAAAAGTGTAACATGTAATACGCCTATAAATGATATTTCTCGTATTAAGTCTTACTGCACTCTAGAGCCACTTTCTAATGGGACTTAATTAAATCTTGACCATGAATATGACCCTTAATTGCGTAAAAATTGCTTGAACCGTGAGTTTGCTTTGAACTAGGGGATGGTTATGGTACGGCTGAGAGTTTGGCTCAATGGAATCAAAAACATTTGTGTGAGCTTAAAGCTTGACTTGAGTGAATAAAGGGATGTTCACTTTTAGCCTCCTTCGTTTATGTCCTAAATCGCGATACTTAATTGATTGGATGCGGATATTATCTTTCAACGCGCCTAGTTTGGAGTGGAGGGGGCTGGCGTCGGTGGATGAGGCCTGCCCAGGAAGGGAGACTGGCAGCGCAGAGGCCTCTCACAGGGCCGGCTCGCCCGCCGCCAGGCCCCCTGTGAGGCCCCTGTGAGGGGGCAGTGGGCCTGTGTTTTATTCATCCGAGGGTGTGCGTGGGAGGAAAGGGGTCAGGGGGCGCGACCTGCCTTCATAAATATAAATGAATCCACCCCTATGCAGAGGCCGCCTCTCCATTTGCAGGCGCCCGCAATTTCCTGCTCCCATTGGAATTCGAGATACGGAGGGGCTGATGAGAGGGACACAGTCATTTCCCAACGCCATTTCGGCCCAGTTACAACGACCGACTCTTCCTTTATATTCTTGAACGCGATTGCCAGCTATCCCGTCATGTGCTCATCGACGAGAATTCCGGATTTAAAACAACTTCAGCCTGTCACACTAATAATTAACTGAATGGGGCGAATTATTGTCCATTTTTGAATCCTCAGTGAATTTGTCATAAAGTGCTATAGGTCGGAAAATTTATTATTTGACCAAGAGAACTTAAGCGCACACTTAGAGTTGTTTAACTTTAGATGGTACGCAAATCAAGATACACTTATTATCGGTTTATATAAATGGAGAATGTTTTCCGCAAAGAGGATAAGGCTACATGCTACATGTAGGTACATCTCTTCAAACCTGTATAAATGTAGATAACAGTCTATTCCATATCATTCATATCTAACACATTTACGTCAGGGTAGGAGGGCCAGTTTATTTCCCTGTTCCGCCACCTCCTGCTGTCCAGTCAGTACTGATTCAAATGAAATCACACACTTGGATTTCAATTGCACCCGTTCAAAAGCGTCTCCCCTATTTGAGCCTCAGCAGTCCAAATTTCTTACCATTGGTCCACCATCTTTAAATTTCCCCATAATATAGACGCTATTCACTGGCGCTAGCATTAGTACAGTTTTAAGTTTTGCGCTCATCAATGGAAACCATTGGCACGCCTACGATTCCAGGATATGTGGGAAAAATCAGACGCAAAGCGTGGGTCCAGCTAGGGGGATGGAAGTTATGGGTCTCTGCTGAGGCATTCCCTCCCCTTAGTGAACGAAAGGGGGGGGGGGGGGGGAACGACATTCCGTCCGCCAGGGGCAATCTCCTCCCGTGTGTGATGAAGTAGCCGTCTCGGCCCCAACACTCTCCCGGCGCTTAATGAGAGCTGCCGATGAAGCGCGCTGCCATTGTGGCTAATTGGCCATTTCCCTCTCGTCATCGGGGTCGTTCCTTTTTGGGCCGCGGGGGGGATGGAGGTGATGACCTGGGGGGAGGGGCCTGTCACATCCTGAAAACTCTACTCTCGTTCCCTGACTTCCACTCAATGCTTTCGCACAGCGGACTGGAACGCTTGGACCCCCATCGCTTGATGGCATGTCTTAGTCCTTACGACAGTATTTCTGTGGATTTTCGTACTTGACGGAGGGCAGGCCTCATTCTACCAAAAGTTTCATCACTAGCTTTGTGCTTCGAAGTTATTTTTAACTTAATCAGATAAATTCATGCATCTCCAAAGTGTCACCATCGCCATACCCGGTCCCAGTTAATCCTCATCTAAGTTCCTTTCCTCTTCTATAGCCTACATGTACCCAGGCCTGTCATTACCACCGTATTCTTCTTCTACGCATATTTCCGCCCACTCTATACTTCTTCTGCTTCCCTCAGTATCTGTCCTGACTTACCACTGATGTGTGGTGTCATTTCCTATCTTTAGATGTCGGATTAGATTCTAAACTTTTGAGTACTGGGCGCCGATTTCTTTCTCTCTGAAGTCTCTCCACCACCAAACAATTTCCTTCGGGTTCGCTCCTAAGTCTGCTCTTTATTTCCTGCTATTGAATTGCTCTACATTCATTATTTTCCCATTCCATCATTCCTCAATTTTTTCTACCATATCTACTGTTGCCCAAGGTTTCTTCATTCTTCTCTTGCCTTCTGTTCTTTCTGCTCCCCTTCTTATCCCCCTCTTTTATTATTCCCACCTTTCGTAAACGCTTTACTCTACTTCCTTCCCGGATCTGTCCACTGGCTCCTAATATTTCCACCACTTCCAATTAGCGCAACTACATCCCAGACATTTTATGATGCCACCAAATTTTAACATTTAACAGCTACAAACTCGTATCGTTTATAACAATATGAATGTGTGCTTTATTTCATTTACTTCCATTTAAATTTCTTTCTAAGCTTGATTTTGTATGAGTAATTGAGAGCTCCCTTACTTTGTATATACACTCCTTCCTTCCCCCTCTCCCCCTTAAGATTACGGCTTTGGGGATATATTATTATTCATTTTTTATATCAATTTACATGTTCCAAGTAAAAATGTGATAGTGACACGTGTAAATATGTTTGATAAATGGATGACAGTGCTCAAGAACTGTAATTTAACTGGAAAGACATAATAGGTAAGAATACATGCACTCGGAGATATATACATCTAACCACTGCTGCTAACAGTAAAGGCCTCTACTACGACTGCTACGCAAAACTGTCGCTGAAAGTCGTCAGATGCCCAAGTTGGGCATCTGAGGACTTAATTTCGCTGCTTCGACCCAATTTTGCCAAACTGCCTGGGCAATGTGTCCTCCACCGTAGAAACTCACCTCCGAGGCGTCCCCTGGGTCTCAGGTGCTCTGGAGAGTGAGAAAGAGTGCAACTGAATTACGGCATCGAATTATTGGCGATGACGCGGAGTGATGAGCGGTGGTCGGTCCGAAGTCTCCCGTCGTGCGGTGGGAACCCTTCAGGGTCTCAGTGGTTCGAGGATTCCTCTCTCAGCCCCCGCCAAGGAATGCTTCTCTTCGAGAGCCGATTCAAATGAAGTTACAAAGTTCTCACTCACCCTCCGCCCCACCATTCAGTTTCCCAATCAGACGGAGGAAGTCTCTCATCTCCATTGCTCCACCAACTTCTCTCGCATTCATTCCGTAGAGCGTATTCAAAGGTCATATCGCGGAGCACTCAATATTGAGTAGAAATAGGATTGAATACCTTTTCAAAATTCATTTTATGGTAAATGCGTTTCACTATCGCTTGCCTCATACTGTACACTTTACCACCAGGTAGCAGTTTTGTTTCGGACAAACGTTTCTTAGTACGCCATTACCTTCAGGGTGAGATTCATTTCCTCAAATTAAATGCCCTTTAATGGACATGCTGTCTAAATCTGAAGACGCTCTAAGTAGGCACGAAAATCTGAATATTGCTCTATGAAAATTGTATTTTAACGGCGAATGACAATGAAAATCCATCCTTATTCACGTGCATGTTGAATTTCCGAATACGAATGTTTGTTGACATGTTAGTTATCAATTTCATTGTAAGAATAAAAAAAACTGATGGCTTTCTTTCCAATTTGAGGAACAAATATGATCTGTTAGTCGCCGAGTTGTGCCTTTCAAAAGGGCACGGAGAACAATTCATTTCGAAGTAGACTCGGACGGAACGAATAGCACGGTGTGCATTAACTAAGCATGGAGATATGCGTCCAAAGAAAGGAATAGAAGAATGACTTTGTCACGGAAAATAAAATACTTGATTAAGTTGACAACACACAGCCAGTAGTAGTAGTAATGCCTAAGCAATCATTATGAACAGAGTCAATCTTATTTTAATAACCTCGAACGGAGCCCTTGGTTGAATCTAAGCATGTCCTATTTATTCATAAAAATGCCACAATAGAGAGGATCCAATAATATTTTATATAACATTGAAGGATCGCGAACTTGCCGCCGTAACCTTAGCGGCTTTACCCGCTGCTTGCGTTGCACAAATAGCGGATATTCTGCTGAGAGATCGTTAAAAAGTGAGCACTTCAGTGTTTAAAATTCGACTCCCTGGTTGGTGGCACCATGCGCACGACATCGGCTGATTTTTGACCGAATGTGCCTCGTAGTTTGAGTGAATCTCTAAGGCCACTAAAATGTCCGCCGGGAATCCAGGGAACGTCGGACGTGTGTGGGACAGCTCTGTGCACGGCAGTGGCGGCGAGGGAAGCCTCTCGATCGCGGAGAGACGTGCTGTCGGACTCTGTGGACGGGTACTGCGATTCTCATCGGGATCTCCAAGGATCCCAGGCATATTTTCTTCCATTCTCTCCGAGCACATTATTTTGGTGCCGCAGGGACGGTCAGCGGGTTGGGAGCAACCGTTCATTCATTGTTCCATTTTTGCTTAGAGATCTGTTGAAGGTGGATCAACAGAAGACCTGTGATATCCGAAGAGGAAACGCCTTTGTCATCGAATGTGGCGACGCGAAACGACCACCGAAGAAGCCGTTTCATGTTTCACATGTTTGGCCTCACGATCTCGGATATGGGACGAGCATAGAGCAAAAACATCGTGCGTTTGTTGCGTTGACCAATGAAGAACAGTCGCAGTAAATTTTTGAAAGAAACATAACACCCTTTCCGGGAATTGAATGCCCACTTTGTTGGCAGACAACGAACTGGTCTCCGGATCACCAGTTTAAGTTAAGATAATGGAGCTCTCAATTGAAGTTGAGTTAAATGACATAAAAAAAGAACTTCTGCAGTACGAAAAAGTAACATCAAATAGGGAAAAACCAACGGAGTGACTCCGGTTTTGACGGGTACGAGGATCGCCGGCATGGCGGTTGAGAGGAACATTTCATACACTGGTAACGGCTTTCGGGTGTTCTCCGCATAATGTTGTTATATAACAGGACCAATCAGAGACGACGACCTACGACACCGAAGCCCCTATATTAGATGGCAAATTTCGATGCATTGACACTTCTGACCTGAAGACGCCAGCAGGATGACTGGAGAAACTGTCGTCGCCTCGACACAACACTACGCGGAGGAACGCCCGAAAGCCGTTACTTGTGCTGAGAAACGCCGAGGAAACCTCAGATCCATTAGGAACATTCCCTATTACCTCACAATAAGAGGGAATCGGGCCATCGTTACTTATGACGGTCCAAAAAGGCCTCTCCTCGTTGCAACGGCGAAGGGCCCTTTGGTCGGAACCGGCCGCAAAACCAGACCTTTATGAGCTGCGCAGATATGATGCAGAGGCGAGACATGATTGTTCACGACACTGAGTGAGTCAGACCTCCTGGAGAGGGGAAGAAGGCTGCTTGAGCTAGAGGCAACAAGACAAAGAAAAGAGGTCCCCATTGGGGAAAGAGGAGAGGGAACTTCTCTCCTCCTTGCAGAAGGAGTGAGGCAGAAAGATACGTTGAACGCGAGACGAAGAAAAGGAAAACAGAAGGCCGAGTATCAGAAGTCAAAAGAGGCTCCGAAAGAGAAGGAATTGGGGAAATGAGGACGAAAAGTGAGGGTATCAGTGGGAAGGAGAGGGCGATGAGGGAACGTGTGGCATGGAGGGCGGGAGGAAAGGAAAGGAAAGAGGAGCCCCGTAGAGCAGTGGCGATGGTCGTGTGGAAGGACGAGACGGAAGGCAGATCGGATGTAAGCAGGAGCAGAGGGGAGCGTGTTTCAACGAATTGTTGATAACGAGAGGTGAGGGAGAGAAGGGGAGGGAACGGCAGAGCTCCATGCCTCATCCTTTCTCTCAACAGGGGAACCGGGGAGATTGGGAAGGTCAAAGGGATACCGAAAAGACAAGACCTTGATGAAGGAAAGGGTGTAGAATTGGGTGGCTCAAGTGTCGAACCCCCAGTAATAACTTCCTGTCTTGCAGAGCCAGACTATTTCTGCAACGGCAACAACTTTGATATCCAGGCCTCTGGGAACATGGACCTGACTCCTCAACCCTGGGACTCCGCCCTAGCTGTTTCCTGATGACTTCAGGAGCAAATCGGGAGACAGGGAAGAAGAAATCACCAGAACAAGCGACCGGAAGAAAATGTTGAGGAAGGGCCTCCGCAGAGGGTCCCGGCGATATGGGGCCAAACAGGTGTCGGAGTGAGAGGTGGACCGAAGCAAAGAGCAGAAAGGTGGACAGAAAGACGGACACTCGCCCAGAGATAGATCACTGTTAATGGCACTACACTCAAATGCATTGGAAATCATTGCAGACAGTTTTGGCTTCACAATTACGACATCACGTCATGCGAAGAACTTTAGCATTAAATGTTGAAGGAATACACAACCCCATAAAACTGCGTACGCGTGAGTCAGCTATTGACTAGCAATCATTTGAAATTGCTTGAAGAGGCGATGGGGATGGAAACGTGGCATCTTCGAAACATCTCTTAAATGACAAGTTATAATTAGACGCAGAGAGACACCGGCTTTCTAATAAACAACTGAATAGATACTATATGAATACTTTGGCACGAGTCTTGTCGCATAATATCGTAAATAATTGAAGATATGACACTGATTAATATCTATGAACCCTTGGGCGAGGAAAAGCACGTAGAAAGAGCAAACTTTCTCACGGACACTAAATGTACAGAGTTTAACCAGGAAAGCAATATTTTCGGGGAACTTTAACTCCATCTACGAACGGGAGGATAGTGAAATCGATTGTCGGATGATGGGCTTCTTAGACCTAACCATTACTTTAAAGGACTTTAGCCATAATTTCTCCATTTATCGTAAGAACTCCTTTACTGACACCATAATTTCTAATGATTCGATCCATTACCATTCACCATTAATTCCTTCCATTCTATGTTACACCCCAATCTCTATCGAAGATTTTTCTATTGAATTAAAAACTATTAAATGTATTGCCCATGATAATGGTTATGACGATTCCTTGGTGGATAATCTAATAACCCGGCATCGACGCAATCTCGCTATAAATTGATCCACCGCTCTCTCCCCGACCCCGATTACTCCTTCCAAGTTGGTGAAGTTACCCTTTATTCCGGTTCTTACTTATAAATTATTTAAATTCTTTCCTAAGAACAAATATAAAATCTGTGTTTATAATCCTGTGACCCTCAGCCAATAGTTGTTTAATTCTAAGGATAAGATTGACAATTGTGACAAAAGTGGTGTGTATTTGTTGAACTGTGATACGCCTGGTTGCAACTCCATGTATGTTGGCCAAACTGGAAGGAAACTAAATGTACCAAAATCGGGACATTTCAATTCGTTTGTCAAAGGAGATAAAAAGTCTATGTTCGCCAGCTATTTAATTGACGAGGATCATTCATCTGATTTTTCTCCTAAGCTTTTACTTGTACGTGACAGTGCTATGAAATTGGACTTCTTAGAAAACTTTGAAATCGTATCAAGGTAATGTACATGTAAATGTGAATGGTAATCATCTGCTTAAAGACCTAATTCCGTCATCCTCCTCCTCCCCCTTGTTCCGGTTCCCCCACCTCCATAGTCTAATGCGGTTTGCCCTTGTTGGTTCCTTCTGGATTCTTCTTCCTTCCCTTCCCCCACCTCCATCTCATTGTTTTTGAAAATCCTTCCCCTTCACCCCCTCCACACTCTTTGGGTTTCTATTCACGTCCCTCTCCCTCTCTGTGTTCTACTCCTCAGGATCAACTCTAAAGGTTGAAACCGGTTGAGTCTATCTCAATAAATTGTGGAATCAACCAAGTACCTTTACCTTTACTGGGAGGATAGTAAATGCAACGATAATGAGCTGAGATACCGTCGCAGCCGGGTGCTTTTACGGCTGATTCACTCGCGCCAGTGCGTAGACGTAATGAAAAAACAATTGGGAGAACGACCTTCGTTCACTCGATGCGGAAAGGAGGGGCGGGCACGCATAGATTACTTTTTTGCATCACAGATTATAAGGGAGAGGACATAACATAGGCGAACACACAGTAGGCCGATTCTCCGACCACCACGCCCTAGTGATTGAATTGCGAACCACCTCATCCTTGATAAGGGCTCCCACCAGGTCACCCCGGCATTAACGATTACACATCAGTATTTGAGGGGTAGTATCGATCAGGGAGGACTTAGAAAGATAAATAGAAGACATATTAGCATGAAAGCCACGAAATCCAGCAGTGGTGCAAAAACATATTCAGGCCCTCAATAACACGACTGATGAAGAAGCATAGTCTTCGCTATAAAAAGGAGCAGAATCTTTTTATAGAGAAGCTCTGAGGGAACTTTTATTTACTTCAGACAGGCCATAGAATTTCTACGAGCAGGTAAGACTTTTGAAGAGCATCATACAGGAGAGGGAGAAAAAACAGTATGCCCCCAAGACATGGCTACAAGAATCGTAGCATCGAGGGGATGAATTTATTTAAGAAATGATGGCGAAAAATTCTAGATTAATTAAGCGATCCGAGCGTGAGGCCCCACCAGTGGGTGGCGGAGTTAGGGATACGGCAATAAAAGATATGCTAGGCCCCGCGTTCGAGCACCACTCAAACCTGTTCACCAGATATGGGCAGTGGAACGAGAATGAAGCTGCGGAATTAGGAGAGCTCCCTAGAAGACAGGGATTCTTGGGGAGGGAGAGAGAAACAAGTGATCCCTATTAAGTCGTATTGAAGACAGCTCCCAGGGGAAAAGCACCCGGGTCGGATGGTCTCCCTTTTGAATTTCACCAAACATTTTGGCCAATTTTCCGTGAAAGTTTTGACTAATTTTTCAAGCAACAGCTGAGAGGTGATGATTTGCAGCAGATTCACAGCGATTGGCGCATATTACGCTAATACCAAAAACTACGAAATGAAAGAGTTGTAAAATTTTAGATTAGTTTCTCTTTTAAATGTAGACGATAAAATAATGACACATGTATTTAAGAATCGCCTGATGGCCCCTAGTAGATATAGTTCTGCACCCAATGCAATACGCGGTCCCACCAAGCAGAAATATTCCAGACGCTACTCTACTAATACAAGATATGGTATTGACGTCGGTCCTTCACGGAGAAAACTTTTTCGCTGTATTGGCCCTGTAAGGAAAAAGCCTTAGATTTCATCCGGGTGGAATGGATCGTCCGAATACTGAAGAGAATGGCTTTCCCTACGTACTTTATCGAACATAAAAGCAAAAAATAAACATGTAGCAATTGAAAACCTCGGCATTTAGCATTAAAACTAAGTAAGACAAGGACGATGATTCTCTTTTACATCATATTGGACGCCGTCTTGTGTCAATTTGAAAAAGACGGTCTAGGAATACAACGCCATGGAAACCGATGCGTAGGAATAGCATACGTTGACGACATCACCCTATTCCTATCATTCTTAGAACAAATACATCAAGCCGAATATATAATCCTAAAATTTGGAAAATGTGATTTGTCCCTGAACAAGTCCAAATCCAATCAACTACTGCTCACGGGGAAGTGGAAGCCCTTGCCTGCGGTAAACATAATGGCTCAACTGGGAAAAAACCAGAGGTGATGATTGAAAAAAACTGAAATACAGTGATCACCTCAGGGAAATTGAGGGCGGAAAATTTAGCAGATCCACGCCGATCTGTAACAATTAGAGCTAGTTTGATAAAGAAATTAATACTACCTTATAAATGGTTTTCAGAAAAGATTTGGCGATGCCCAAAAAGAATAACTGTTCAAGCGACAAAACAGGAATCTGATGCTCAAGGACGGTTACTTCAAAAAGTTTACACGCGGATGAAAGTAGAGGGAAGGGAGGACTCTGCTTGAATGTCATGGATTTAAAAACGAACATTTTATTGGCAAAACATGTCTTTAAAACCTTGGGCTGAGAGAGGGATGACAAAAGTCACTGTTAGAAGATGCGTGGACGGCGGCCTCAACAAATAATGACTTTCGGAGGGGCATGCTGGAGGCGGAAGGGGCAGCAGGCATCCTAAACGAGGAAGATACGTGCAAGACGTAAATATGAACGACCTAGAGAGCTAGAGACAGCACCAGCAGGACGGAAGGGGGTCTCTCGTCAGTGGAAAAATTGGGCCTCGAACTCATCGCCCCTAGAGATGAAGAATAAACTCTTTGATATTATCTGGGAATAAGTCTTAAGAGGAGAAGAAAAAAATTCCAGTTTCCTAATGGTCCCAATGCTCCTGTGTGTCAGGTGTGGGGCGATTGATATTATCTGCCACGATGTTCTAGGGTGCAAAGATAAATTAAGAATATGAGAGACAGTAAAAAATTATGTAAGGAACGGAACGTTTCCGATGATGGAAGTATAACGGATAAGAAACTTATTTCCTTAAACATTTGACTGTTTCCAAGAACTAGGAATGGCACTATGCTTACAATAATAGACAATTATATCTCTATGAAGCGAAGAAGTAGAGTTGGAACCCAAAGCATTCAGGATGATAAAGAAAGGAAATAACACTCAGCAAGTGTTAATGGTTTTATAGAAATTGCAATAAGAAGGATAACTAATATGTGATAATGGGCATTGCGTTTGATAGCACCAGTAATTCATTATAGGAGATGAAATAACCAAATTCATAAGCTACATTGAAAATGTTTGATGTACTACAATTTGAAGAAAAAATCTGTTTTGGAGCGTAGCTTAACTGGTTATAGCATCTGGCCGAAAACCAGGGGATCCGGGTTCGAGTCCCGGCGAGTTCAAGACAAATGACTTTTTTCTCTGTGGAATTTCTGCTGTTGTTTTATACGCTAAATCTGAGTAAATATAAACAACGCAGTCTCTTGCAACAGTAGTGAAGATGGACAATTGAATCAAATTAAGTATGTTGCAGCGGTTGACTCTTGGTCACTAAGGGCAACAAAAATGGGGGTCTCACTGCGGTCCAGGCCGAGGCAATGCGACCTTACGTGACCGGGCGACCACCGGAGGAGGGTTCCGTCCCTGGAGACCCGGGCACGCTCGTGTCAAAGGTGCGCTCCTTCCACCGTTGGGGCAAACTATGGCCTGGCCTGCCACTGTGGTGCACGGTTGAGGCATCTCGTGAGAACTCGTGCCAAAAGCAATCCCCTGGTATTATCTTCCTCCGATTAATTCACTGTCCAATTTCTTACGATCCACCCTCCACTGTTTCGGAGAACCGTCTTCCTTCTGTGACTGCGCACGCCTCCTGTTTGCACTCGTTGGGAAGAGGGGGGTGGTACGCCGATGAACAAGAAAGGGGGGCGGGGGGAAACACACTGCAATGCTATGCGTCTGCTTTGGGTCGAAACGCTACAATTCCCTCACTTGACTGTTCATTCACTTTCCGGCGAAGGTTTTAGTGGCGTTCCGATGACTGCAGAAAGCTTTCGGGAGTCTACTGCGTTGCCATTCTGCAGAAATGGCGACGTTTCACCCACTCTACTGCGAGCGTCCTCAGGCCAGGATGAAGTGAAAAATGCTTCGAAGTTGACGCTTATTTATACTCGCCTTCTGAGGTGGCCACTGCTCGCTGATTGGCTGTTGATGTTCGTGTGAATACTTGTTTCCACGTGTTGGAGAGTGGGTAGATATCCTTTCTATCCATTTGTTGGGCCTCTGGAAAATTTTTATTGCCTCCCTTATAATTCTAGGGAAATATCGCCTTTCCCTCGCGAGGATTTTTGGTTCCATTAAATTCACGGAGTGGTTTGGTTCCATCGAAACGTGCTCCGCTATGGCCGATTTCTCCCCTTGTCTTAGTTTGAATTAACATTAATACTAAGAAATATTTAGTTCAAAGTCTAAAATATTTTTATTCGTGTTGGGGTGCAAGTCTTAGTGTTAATAGTGATCAACTCTTGATCAATTTATTGTATTATATACTTCTCATATTCCTGAGGTCATTGCAAGAGATAGGAACAAACATAAGAAGTATGTGGTCACCTATTCAGCACATGTTTCATGAAGCATTTTCCCAAAACTGAAGCGTGCATGAAGTCCAAATAAGGGATCTCAGATGCATTCGCTTCTGAGAATGACAATCCGGTGGCCGGATCAAGGTTTGACTCCGAGCTGCCAAGGTTGAGACCAAATATTTATGGAACCAAACAGGACCTCAATTATGATTACGCACTTGCGGTGATGGAACACGAAAGGATTTTATTTTATTTTATCACTTGGTAACATGGAATGATACTGTTGGTGTATCGTAGCAGATTATGTGATACCCATAAAATATATCTTTCATGCCAAATATGTACGTTAAAAAGCAATAATACTATAGCAAATGTTCCACAGAGAAAAAAATCATTCGCCTTCACCGGGACTCGAACCCGTACCCCCTGATTTCCGGCCAGGTACTCTACCAGTTGAGCTACCAAGGCTGTTCGTTAAGCAATAATACTTTTAAACGAACACTCATTTCCGAGTAGGAAATCGAGCAAGGACAATATGATGTCATTTATGACGAATTGTTGATATCTAAATCTATGCAGGTGATATACATGTATTTTAATCGCTTTCATTATCTTTGATAAGCGAGGCTCTCTATTTAATTCATGCCATTCATTTCCCTGTGTTCATTTTTTATTTCCCTGGCGTACTTTTCCTTCATTATTTGAAATTTACAAAACATGTAATTTTCAAATAATGAAGAATTTAATCCAAAAGTCTTCTGGTCGTACGTAAGGGAGGTGCAAGGCCATAAGTCTGCCGTCCATTCACTTAAAAATGATGAGGGGGAAATGACCACAAACACTCTTGACAAAGTTAACTTACAGAATTCCTTTTTCCAAACAGTTTTTAACCCGCCTTCCGGAGAAACAACTGTCGTCTTAAAAGGCCTCTTTCAGCGGTTGATGCAACCAGTTGACCAACCAATCTCTTATTATTCTTCACCATGGACACCATCAAGTCAATAAAAACGGAGAAAAACCGGTACGCACTACTCCACTGACGCTCTAAGATGAAAAAAGAAACTCAAACCAGACGTAATTGTTGGCTGAAACGAGAAAAAGACCTGGGTTGATCATGCATCGGTACATGAGTTACTATTCGTTTCACAGAAGATAAACCAAATGGTGGAATAACATATTTTGAATGTATTTTCTTTCATAATTTACAAAATGAGTCGCACTGAAACCACCTCAGTGCAGCTGGATAGGTACATTGCCAATTTAGAGCGAAGACGTTTGCCGAGAAATGAGAGATGGAAATTGAATCTTCATCCATTTCCCCAGGGAATCACTTATCAGGGCGACATATTCCTAAAACAATTCCTCCACAGTGAACAATCCATAGCATCTGCCTATCGTTTTATGAGAGGTCACCAAATTCCTTTTCTTTGCTTCCTCCCCGAATCAGTCCCAGACATCAGCTGCTTCCAATATTGGCATCCAATTGGCTCCCACTCCAAAAAGGCCGTCGCCAGCGCCGAGGTGCAAACGGCAGAGAGAGGAATAGTGGAGTCCCATTGTTCCCGGGAGCACTCGTCAGGAGGTAACCCTGCTACCACTCGTCCTCGGCCATCGTGGTGCACTGTCACCAAGCATACAGCGTGGCGTTCCAACGAACATCACGACTTTTTGGCGAAAATCTCAAATTTTACGTCAAGAACAGATATTATCGAATTTTCCTACTCAATTTCCCGTAAAATTGGATATGTTACGTCATTATGACATTAACAGGAAATTATGTATTAGACAATGCAAATACTTGCAAAGCCTTTTACCACTGTACCTATATTCGGCCCTTGCGGAGCACCTCGGGTAAGCCGACGAATACTATGAACTTCGGAGAAGAATAGTGATAGGAAATTTGTGAATATTTCCAGTAGGTCACCCATTAAAAAAAAAAGCCATTTTCCCAGATTCGGCTTAAAACTATGCACTTTGCGATTCCACTAAAAATGTAAAAATGATTTAATCACAAAACATAACATGTTTCGCTGCACTGTAGCATCATCAGTAGGTGAATACATCACCCGGTGATGATACAGTGTGGCGAAACATGTTGTGTATTGTGATTAAACCATTTTTACATTTTTAGTGGAATCGCAAAGTGTATAGTTTTAAGCCTAGCATGGAGTTCTACAAAGTATCGGCCTCAATAACCAACTATATTTTCCCAGGTTTACAAGAGAGGCCATCGAAACGGAAAGAACGTGACTAGAGGAGAAAGCAACATGCTTTCCAATGCTTAGAAATGATATTTTCAATAATCCGCGATAAGTTCATTCAAAAGCCAAATTAGAATGCACCTACATAAGGGCCAATCGCCGCGCAGCTTGTAAGACTCTGGTAGGTGGTCAGAAATCGTTATCAAACACTTTGGACCTGAGGATGCTGCTAGCTGAAACGTTGGCGAAACTGTTGTCCTCACAACTTGGACAGACACGGAAAGAACCCCGGCAGAAATAATGTTTTATATTGCTCTGCAGTTATCAGGATGCTGTTTGTTACCGTGCTAAAATAAGGGGCTAAGTAAACAGTAGTTTTAAGTCTGGTGTCATTTTGACGCAATATCTGTAAACAATCTCGTTTGTACGTCTTCAGGGAATGGTGATTTATTGTTTATAATTGAGTTGCTGCATAGTTCTTTCCGTTGATTATATTTGTCACAATTTGATCATTAATCACAGTAAGATCAATGTTTGGCTTGTTTATGTCACCACTAAACACACTTATAAAGAAGCTGTTTAATATATTTCTTTGTCGCGTTCGCTTCCCCTTTTATATTGTTGAATAATTCTCCTGTACCTAATGCTCTTTCGTTAGACCAGGACGCTTTTGGATTTTCTTCCAGTAGTTCACCCAGTGCTTCTGTCCTGGAATACCTCGGAGCTCATCACCACATGCACATCAATCACCGATGTAATCTCTGATCCATAGGTACCACAATGCCGGGCTTTCGGATGCTTTGGCCACCATGTCTCCTAGATCAGCGCGCACTTGGTGCAAGTGGTTACAGTCGCCCCTCCAGGCATCCAGTTCTGTGACGACCTCGTCGAAGCTTCCGATTGGAGGTTTCTACCGTCAGCGGACTCGTGCAAACTCCACCAAATTGCAGAGGTTGCTCAGAGTAGCTCTTGATCCCTCGCCTTGACGAGCACTTTGCTGGTCCCCTGAAGCAGCCGTTGAGCCACGGATGACTAATCGCTTCTTTGACCGCTGCTCCAAGTCAGCTGCTCGAAGCGTTTCAAGCGGGCGCCAATATTTCGTGATTCAGGATACCGAGGCCACCTTCCACTAGGCTAATGAAAGCCACTTTCTGTAACTTCATGAAGAAATGCAGCCAGGATGGAACCGAGACACTCATCCGGCTATCGAGATAGACCAGTTTAGATTTCGTAACCTTGATCAGAACTAGTCCATAAATTAACTTGGACGCTAGGACAAGGGTGCGAAGCATATTTAACCTCTGCTGACCTTTCAGTAGATAGAGCTTTGCTCTCCAGATGTTGGTGGGGTAATGTTCCCGTCTTGTCCCCCTAATCGCATCGTCAAACGTGACTCCGGGGTATTTCCGCTTCGAGGCAGATGTCGGTGTCTCTTACTTAAGGCCCGAACTGATTTCGAAGCCAGCAACGGTCTTCAAGATTTTCCATCTTGAATCAAGGACTGCATTTCACTCTGTCAGATGCAACCGGAGCCTTGCTTTCTTGGCTTTTCCTCCTGCCTGGCCGAAGGTCTTTACATACTCAGGGTGTTTTCTACATAGTCGGAAAATAAAAAAGCATTCTCTCTCACACTGTACCCAACCTCGTTCGGTAAGGCCTGGAGTGCTCAGTCTACGACCCTCACACCCGCTTGCGCTCACTGAGGGTCACACTCCGTGCATCCGTGTCTTTCTCTTCCATCCGACAGGGGTTCCGATCTACCCGCGCAAACGGGACCACTTCAGTCACGACTTACGGCTCGACATCGGTGTCAGAAAGTTGCTTGACCAATTTCAATAACTTTCATTGATTCCACATGCCCGGAGTTTGAATATTAGCTCCTGGTGATGCGCTCCTTCTTGAAATGAAGAACCCGAGAGTTTTAACGACCAGTAACGCTCAGATATCATCATTGAGAACAACACAGTATGAAAAAGCAAATGATGGAGTCGTGGAAATTCAATTTTTATGTCGTAATTTGTAGGCCTTTTTCACTGTTCCATAAAATCGCGAAAGTGAGGTTTTCACGAGTAACTCCCCGGACATATTTCGTGAATATTGAGCGGTGTGTTGTAGCCGAATGTGGGTCAACGTCCTGAGCGATGCGCTCCAACTGCTGCTATCGGCGGCCCCCGCTCCTCGGAAGGGCCCCTCGACCGCTCAACACTCGACGCCCCGGGCCTCCCGATAAGTGCCTCTTGCCGCGAGGGAGTCGCTATCTCGTCATGTAATCTCCATGGGATCCCTCCTTCCCGTGCGTCGCGCTAGCCACCTCCATTTTGAACGAACCGACATTTCTGCACGTGTATCCCAATACGCATTCAGTTTTATCTTTACGAGTATATTTGCGTACTATCAGCAGATGACAATAGGAAAACCAACCTATCCTTGTGAAGCGGGCACATAGTAGCATGAAGTTATATGAAGTCGAGATCATGAAAATTCTTTTTCCAATTGGACGATATACTTTTGCATGTTTATTCTCTGCTATCTGGTGCATTTGGTTTCACGTGTGACATGACCTAATGGAATGCTGTTGATGCATAAGATCCACAGCCAATTAGTTGTTCCAGTTACAACAATTGATTAAAAGGTGTGCTAATTAAAGGACTCTTGGATTCCGCACCCGAAGGGAGTTTTATCTCGTCCCCTCAGTTCAAAAAAATGAAGCGGCACTAGTGGATCTGGGAAGTCGAAACCTGCAACTTCACCCTCTGAATGGCATGTGAAGAGGGAAGACTGATGGAGTATCATGCCGTATTTAAGTTGAAAATTAAGGTTTACACGCAAGAAAGTAAGGTTACGCATCGCTATTCTCGTTTTTACTTATGGCCAGTGTGACGCATTCATTGAACGTTACGAATAAAATTTCTACATCCTCACTCCTAAGCGGGAGCTTACTTATGCGATTAAACATGAGGTATGGCTCGACAATACTACGACCATAAAAACTTATCAAATTGCATGGCACCACATAAGGCTGATACATTGTGAAGGGAGTGTGAATTGAAATGTGGAAAGGATACGTGAATTATTAAAAGAAGATGTCATTGGAAATTGAATATCATCATATATAATATGATACAGAGATAAAAGCTGACGCAGACTTTCTTGGCTCAATGTCGAAAAAAGAGCACTGTTTAGTGATCGAATACAGAAAACTGAGCCAGATTGTCGACATAAAATCAGCACCAATATTCGATAGCATCACAACATGACACCGGATGGACATGAGGTGAACCATTACTAGGAATACATTTTAATCTGAAAGAAAATCATATTTAATCATTATTCTATTATTCAGGCATGCTAAATTACATTTCCGTGACTACACTTCCTGAAAGCAACTGAGAATTTGAATGCTATTGCATAACGAAAATGTATTGGGGGTGTACAAAGGCTGGCGGACCGCATTGGGAGCTAATACTATTTAAACTCTCAAGTTTCAGGAAACCTTCGAGGTGGATTAAGAAAAGGCATTCACCGCGGTGTGATACAGCTAAACAACCAAAGAAATGGCCACGCTATGGTCGGTGAGCCGCACTAGAAAGCTACCGATCATTTGAAACTGTCATCTTCAGATATTAGGTTAAAATGCAGAGTAAGTCTTCCTCTTGATACTTGAGGATTCCATTGAGAATTCACGCGCATGAAAAGCACGATCTGGAACCAACATTTGGCGAGCTATAGATAATGAAGATGAACATGGAGTGATGTGAGAGGCATTGAAATTTATTTCCTATCCAAATTCATTAAAATATACATTGAGGATTTTAATGTGAATATTCTCCAGTGTGTTTTCGAACATAATCAGATATAAGCATTACTAAATCATGCATTTTTTTGAAAATAAATATTATTAATAATGGGTGTAATTCCTTTGTCCCCAACATGAATAGTTCCTGGATAATTACGGTTTTCTTAGTTATAAGTGCCCTCAGGCCCTTTAGTGTGGTCCTCTCAATATTCAAGTTGCCATTTAACGGATCCGAATATATTTTGCAGTTTGTATTTACCCCCAATAGTTCATATGATACAACAGTTTAAAATAGTAACTCTAAAATTCCCCGTGCTACAATTTCAAACAAGAGTTCACTTTTTGAACCCTCAATATTCGTGAATGACATAAAAGGCATTCATTCAAGGCCCTTGCATCCACATTTTACAAAGCCATCCATAGTTAACTTTGGTTTCCCATCTCTCTTTAGACTGTTTGACAAATTAGTCTCACATAATTATGAGCAAATCTCTATCACTGGAGATACCATGACTGCAATAGGTTCTCAGCTTCATGATTACCATTTGGAGAATGGGACGATGTAGCATTTGCAGAATCAACTAAAATGAATGTTGACGCAAATCGTAATTGTACTGAAATGACAATGCCTACTTGTAGTAAACTTTTAGTGTAAAGACGCAAAAAATAACAGAGGGGTGCACCCTCGTGTGAATGATTATTCAGGACCAATTACTGAGTTATGTCAATGGCGGTATTGCAAAAAGACCTACGAAGAGCAAGTTCTCACTGCAGCAAGTATAGGAAAATGTAGCCTCTGAGGAAGGCAGGTGTTTCAAAATGTTGGCTCCATAATGGGGCCCTTGCTTCCAAATATAAGTCTCCCAGCTGCTGCACGGACACCAGCACTTCAACTGAGGGCGCGGCAAACATTCCGTGGGGGCACAGGAGGTGTCCAGGGGGAGGAAGTGGTCCGGTGTCCATGGCGGACAACGCTAGCGGAACCATTTTCGCGCCTTCGGACTGGCATGGTGGACCGCCTGGGCGTTGGCAACCGGAGATATCCATGGCAACGAGAAGAGGTCAAGGAGAGGGCTATTACATCCGGGCGCACCCTATTCCGGAAATTGGCGATCCTTAGGGGGAGGCGGAGGGGGCGAGAGGTTTTCGTAGGGACCTCCAGTTTCACTCGCTTTCCGCTGCTGAAGTAATGCGAGCGGTGACGAAGTGGTCATTGATTTGGCCAATAAAGAGCTAACTTCAAGAGGAACTTGATCTAGGGTACCTAATGAAATTACTATTGCTGAGGCTTGTGTAATGTACCTGGTGTTGAACGCTTCCCAAGGTATCTCCCGCGCCCTTATGATACAGACTTCATCGGCCTTGGATACGGCGCTTTTTGGAATAAAGAAACATCTTTGCGTCTACTTGGACGTCATCTTTCCCCGAAACTAAATTTCCATAAAGAACGATATCTAGTTATGTTTCAAGACCTTCCCTTTTTGCTTTTTGATGGTTGATTAACCACAAATCTAAATCCCTCAAGGTATTCAACAATTTGAGTGACAAAATTATCACCTTCATTTATCATTAGCTTTTCAGTAAATTTTCTGTTACATACCTTTTCTTAGTTTCAATGATTTTTCTGGGTCAATCACAGTCATAATTTAGTCTTTAAGATGGCGATAATTCAAGATCTCTTCGTCATGTGTGTATTTCAGCACAGTAAACATTTCAGCGGATATATTATCTTCCGAACTATTTGACCTCATATTCGGCTTTCTGGCTGTAGACATTTGAAAATGGGAAATCCGTGCGGAACGCTCTTATACTCCTTTCCTTATTCTTATGTATCATTAATGCTGCTAGTGATACATAAGGCGTCATAATGATACATGTGATATATTGATCAAAGGCTGTATAAGCTGCTGAACAGATTCAGGACTTCAGAAGCAGAGTGGAAGAGACACATTCCATCGAACTTCGTTCTCGCACTTCTCCTCGGCGTTTTTATTGCGCGCTGCGCATTTCAACTGACATTGACTGACGAAATTTAAACACTGAAAATTGAAATATTAAGTGTATTAAAAACGCTAAGGAAAAGTGATAGTTTGTTTAACCGAACCTGTATATGCTGCTAAATATTCCACGGTCGTTACCACAATTTCGTTTGATAGTATTTGCATCAAATTCCAATCCACGACATGAAAAGCTTTCTCCGAATGTTCCCGAAAAATTCCGCCGATTCCGGAGTCTCTTCCGGTGACGCCTCAGTGACCGGAGAATATTTTCACTGCAGAAGATGATCTAGGGAGATATTCCATGAAGTAATTAATTAAACACATGCGATGAAATATCCTTGAGAAATGACTATCTTGAAAATATTTGAGCTGATTAGTGGCATTAAGAAAACAATGTATGCAATGATGCCGGTGAAGTTTGATTTAATCCAGCGATGTATTTTTATAATATCGAAAATGCACAGCGGTGAAAAACGAGAAGAAAGTTGGAAACCCATTATCATTACGTTGTAGGCCTCAAAGAGATGCGGCCTGAGTATTGCACATTGCATGGCCTCTGTGGATGAATGATGATCCTCCTGCTCAACATTTAACGACCCCAACATGTAGATACCTCGCACGATAGCTGGTAGTATTCCATAAGCAAAATAGAAAGACATGGTAATAATCCCTGGCAAGGTAAATGAAATAATATTCTTGTTCAAATCCAGCTCAGGGAGGGGGGAAAATTTTCGGGGAGCCATTAGACGAGCAGACAAAGAGCTGGACATAAAAAGGCTTCCTTACTCTGCCGGGGAATTAATCTTAAAGCAGCGAAATTCGGTTTTCTTTCCGAAAGCGATTGCTGCAGTAGGAGATAGAACCATCCACATATCATGAGACCAGTCCCGAATTCGCTTGAACGACAAGACAGAGGTCTCCACTGGCAAAAGAGAAGAATTCTATTGAGATACTTGAAGTCACCTGGGAGTTTTTTTATACAATTAAGCAATGCCAAGTTTTTCAACATGTGATTAAGATTACAAATATGATTAGAGGTGGAAACTGAGGTTTTTTACACAGGAAACTTAAGCAGTTTCTACTGGAAACAGAGGCCGAGTATGGAGACTTGCTAATGCACAACCACGTAAGGTGGCTGAGTGCAGGAAAGTGCATCGAACGATTTTTTGCCATAAGAAAGGAAATCCCTGCATTCATCAATAAATATGTTCCATCTGACACAACTGAACTGCAAGTGAAGTTTCAAGATGTTAGCTTTCGATCAAACTGAGGTCTGTCAGAGGGAGAACGGGGGACAGAAGTGACGTTACACCTGGTAAAGACCAGACTCCGGGATTTTTTAATGTGTTGCTCCGTTTACATGTCGTGGCCGACTGACGCCAAACCAACACCATACTCCTGCAGTTGCGCTTTGTTGGTGTCCACCCGTTACTCCTTAGGGCCATCCCATTGGTTGGTAAATGTCGCCACGTCAGTCGGACGACAGGTCACTGCTGACACGGGGAGAGAACGAGAAAGCGAGCCGACCGGGAGGAATGTGGCAGAGGTGAGAGGAAATGGGTGGAGGAAGGTGTTTGCAGGATGAGTGCGTGGTGAAAGAATGAGAAAGCGTCTCTCGCTCTCTCACAAAGATCCAGAATTTTCTTTTTAGGAAGTTAGCTTTTCTTGCAGATTTGACCAATCACTTTAACAGTTTAAACTTGAGGCTTCAAGGAAGAAACCATAGAATTTAAGAATTGATTGGAATAATAAATGGATTTCAGATTAGCTGAAAGTGTTCAAACGTGCTTTGGAAAACAAAAACTTGACACATTTCCCTAGTTGTCTTCAATTAGCAGACGAATTCAAAGATAAGGATCTTATTGAATAAAATATTGAGTTTTTAAGCTGCAGTTTACAAATTCGACAAGATGCTGATGAATTCAATACGATTTGAGGAAATCGAAAATCTCAACTGCTTTATAATAATCCTCTTGGAGCTACCATTGAAGACCTGACCTAAAACTTGAGTTGCGTGATCTTCAAGCTGACATGTTCCTATTGGCCATGAAAGAAAAGGGACATGCTTTTAAATTAAACTGCTATGGAGAAATTCCCATATGCGAGAATTTTGTATTAAAATGACATCAACGTTCGCAAACACATATGTGAAAGTGTGCTGTCCACCATGCACTGTATAAAAAACCACAACAGAAGCATCCTTACCGATTGTTCTTTACTTCATCTTATGAGATTGTCTAAAACTGAAATGGTTGTTGGATGCTGCAGATCGACCACAGTTTTCACATGAAATACTTGTTTTCATTGTTATTGCAATTTTTGTCTTAGTTCTTAAAAATGTTCTTCATATTTTCCATATATAAAAATAGTATTTGAGCAATAAAAAGGAATAATACTACTTTTTTGTTTAATTTTTTTATACTTTACAAGGTTTCGAATTGTTACTCATATATAATAATAATTTATTACTATGTGGCCTGCAACCATATTAAAGGTTAATTTGCTGCCCTTGAGGCCTTGCAAGTTACATACTTCTAGTCTATAATATGTACCTGTGTATATCCTTTTTGCGAAAGCAAGCTTTTCGTTTCTATGGTTGTATCTGCATCTCTGATTTGATTGAGGTAGTGAAATATCGCTACTTAACTTCCTTAACGGCACATAATTATTTCCACAGGAATTCTTACTTTCTCTGCAGGGGTTTCTCTGCAGTCGTCTTCTTTCATCTCGCCTGCATCTTACTTATGATATCCTCTTCTATCTGGAGTGTATTGATTCACGTACAATTTTCCAGTAATTCTCAACCCTCCATTAGTCTTGATTCACTTTCTTTCAACCTCTTATGTACACCATTTTCTTCATTTTCATACTAATTTATGTGATATTTCATAGTATTTATTCAGCTTTCTCCATCATTTTATTCCTACTATAATTGAGGGTAGCAATCTATTGGTCTCGTTCTCGTGGTTAGTCTGCATCACCTGTTACGAAACTGCTGATGGAAGATAGTGTTCTTGAATTTCTGCACAGCCATTAAATAATCTACTCATAGTCTTCCTAGGGCATCCAGACATTTGGAACATTACGTGAGGTTGGCCGATAGCTGAATCGAGTTGGGGCTGCGTCCAACCAATCCTAGGATTGTTGACCGATGATGATGATGACGTCAGTATTTGACTGGGTTTTTACCTGTGTTTACTATGACGACTTGAAGTGTTTAACATGCAAAAATAACTTCTGTTCTCTTTTCTTAAATATTTTTTTCTTTATTTTCGTACTCCCCTCGCCCTCCTCTGCCTCCATTTCATACTCCCCTACCTTGTTTCCATTACTACTGTAGCATACTGCCTGATAAGGCCGTAGTTATAGAACTGGCGAGGAATAAAAAAGTAAGAAAAAATATAAATAGAGTGTAATGAAGGAGTATCGGATAAAAGGAAACAACTGGGTGAAGATAGCGAAACAGAGAAAAAAACATGAAAAAGGTGAAGAATACTGCCTTCACCGTCCACGGACCCTAGATTTTTATTCCATATTTATTTCTGCGATTTCATTGTTCGTGTGAGGATTGGCTAGGCGTAGACCTGTGCCATGCTTAGAGTTTTATATCTGTAAGCAACCTCACTCCCAGTATCCTATCACTGACCCGCAAGTCCGCATCAAACTTCTGCCAAATTCCTACTTCATTGTTATTGTGGCTCGTCTCTTCTACCTTACCCTCGTTTCATCCACTCTGAATTACTTTAGTATTAATCTTAATTGCCTCCGCTACACCTTGCCTATCACTTTGCTTGGGTTTGACATGTTTGGAACTTCCCCCAGGCTTGATTAAAATGATTTTTTTTTACCATCACGCCCTCGTGGTATCTATTTGTGATATTTTATGTCCCCATTTAAGCTATTGTCATCCTCTTATGAGTTTTATTCTTGCTTGCTCCCGACATCGCACTTCTGAGAGAGTTTCTCCTAAAATTCAACTACGGGACTCTTCCTCTCTGGCAGTCTGGTGGGTTCCGCCAATGGATTACAAATCTACTACTACTCAGTTTTTTGTACTTTCCATGTTCTACGGCCCGCTGTAATTTCTCCAGTATTCTTATTTTTAAGGAACCTTTGAGTGGAAGGCCGGCATTCTTTTCATCTGAGGGTTTGACTTGGGAGACATACCCTGAAATTGCTTTTATTCTGCAAAAAATGCTCAACACCAACGGAAGCATATGAGCCGACAACTCAATAGCCAGTGGAATATTTCTTTCTTATAATTATATCATATGTATTTTGCTATGCATATACCTTGACTAAGGAGATTTTATAAAGCGGGAACTTTAATTTATGAAGCGAAAAAATATTCTAATCATCCCTTTTAGAATACTTTGTAGAAAAAAAACACAGGTTAATGGCACAATGACAGAAAAACTTCTATAGACCTAAAACTTTTTTCTCCGGCATGGGTCCCTTAAATTACTTGTTTCGTAACTTCTATTTTACTCGAAACATATTTTATCACTATGTTTATGAAATGCTTGTTTTCATTTGTAACTGAAAAAATCTCTTCTTACTGCCAAGTTGGTCTATTTCCTTGTCCTTCTTTCGACGAAGTGTTTAGGATCCTTGGAATGCATAAATTCAGTAACATCATGAGAATTAACTGTATTGCAAATTTGGAGTCACATTTTAGAACTCAAAACATTCGAGAGAACTGTTTCTAAATTCATTGCGTGTGTGATGAAACATGATAATTTTGAGTTGCGCATTAAAGTATTGTATATCCTTTGGTGACTTATTTTCAATCGTGAATGACAATGTTGAGGATGACATATTTACATAAATTAAAACTAAAAGTTGAACTGAACACATTTACAAATGCGCATTAAATGACATTGAAATCAAACACACACGACTAACGCACATTGATGAAGATGTTAAGAATGTGCGAAGAAAACACATGCATGCATGACATAAGATGAATTGAACATCTTCACATGTCGTACAAAAGCAGACAAGGGAATAGACATTTTGTGCCCAACGTATTTACAGGCATGTATGAAAATTCCAAAATATTTACATATTAACACGGCTTAAGAAAATGAAAACAAAGAAATCACCGAAGGTTGTTAGACAGATCATTTAAAGTCATATACCTGGATTGGATTTGAAATGTTTTTTTGTTTCCCTAAATCAAATGGCTCATTGGTTGTCATTTTTTACGTCAAACTTAAGGTCTATTTGTCCGCCTCCCACGACGAATTTCCTGAGACTTTTCAACTCAATGCTATTTCTGTAAGCATTTGGAGAAGAATCGGTTAGCCCCGGCCAGGTCTGCATGTAGGACACCACGGGTACCTTATGGGTCACCTCGCAATCACCACCAGACACCCGTATCAGGCCCTTGCGTACTGGATCCAGCGTGGGCCTGCTCAGCTTCGATATTCCGGCCCTCATCTTGAAGCCCCCCTTGGCCGGTGTCTCCAAGGCAGCCAGGTAGACGTCTTCCTCGTGAGACAGGATGTAACGCTTCGTCTCTTTCCCTTCGATCGAAGGCAGCCGGACGGAGACCTCGCCTTCATCGCAGAAGGTCAGTTCGGACGAATGAGCCTCCCTCATGAGCCTTTAACACACTCACCGATGTCGCTGGCCGGTGTTCTCCCGTCTGCTCCTCCCAGATGCAGGTGGGCATGATGCACTGGTACGGTCTGTAGCGGCAGAGGACCTCGTGGGCGTTGCGCTCTCTCGTTTCCATGCTCGGGCCCTGGCAACCGCGGTCTGCGTAAATGCACGGGAGACGAATCCGACGGGCCGGCGTGGAGACCGAGACGTTGATTATCCTGTGGAGGGGTTCCCTGCACACAGGGCAGCGGGTCATTCGCAGGAGGCAGTGCCGGCACATCATGTGGCCCTTGCTACAGATTCTTGGTAGGGAACGGATCCTTTCACGGCACAAAGGGCAGATAGAGTGTGCACCACCCAATCCTCTTGCGCCACTGACTCCCTGTTTAGAGCGCAGGACAATTAAATCAGTTTACTGTTGTTTCGCCGGTTTAAATAGGCTACAGTAGGCTACAACTGATATTTACAGGCTCACACCTACAAAGAATAACTAAACTTTGTCATGATCATTCCCAAGAGCCTATCAGTCACTGAAACCTTTAATTCTTCGTAGTGAACTTTTAGTTGCTCATTGCATTGGAATAGGTTTAGCTGCTTTGTTTTTGTTGGCATTATTAGAACAGGTCAGTGATTTTTATTGGTGAGTTTAGGTACTCTTGGTACCCCTGAATTCTTTTCCCACACTTAAAAACGTTTCACTTCTGAACCCTAACTTCATCACCCTCTTTATGGTGTCAGAGCACATTAGGAATATTAATTGGTCCAACCCAACATATATCCTTCTTTTCTCTCCCTTTCGTATCCTCTATAACTATTTATCCTATTTTAGTAAATAGATAGACAGCTACCAGCCGTTTTTTTTTGGATAGATGGATAAGATAATGAGGATAGGAATCGGATAATCATAAGTTGTTAAGGAACTGAATATATGCAGCCCTATTTTTCATATTAGGTATTACTATTGACAATATTGATTCTGTTTTTCTCCTCTAAAATCACAGTATGTTATATGATCCTGAACGTACTTAATAGAATTAAAACCTAGATTTTAGTATATGCATATGGAGATGGGTAAAAATGGATAAAAAGGAAGAGGTTCACGACGTTTAGTCGTACATCGTGCTTGATCATAACTAAATTATAAAAAAGTAATTTTCCACCTACTTCAGCACTCATTTCGGCCAGATATTTGTCCTGATTGGGCCTCGCTTCGTCGGCTTTCCTGTTTTCGTCTGGATAGGACTTCACTTTTTCAGTTCAGCGTCTAGATGTCCAGCACGCTCGTATTTGTTCTTGAATTGGCGTCAAATGCCACAAAACTTTCCGTCTTTTCTTTGCAACGGGCTTCTCCTCCGATTGAATTAGTATGTGGTTCAATATCTTCGACGTTGAGTGTGTATTTCATTGAAATATTCGGAAAATAACAGCACTCGTTCGTTTTCACTGCTTGAATTGCAATTCAAACGATAGATCTGAGAGCTTCCTAGCAACGTGGTAATTGTTGCCTCTCAACGGTTTTCTGGAGAGCGCTCACCTCGACAATACTCGCTGTGCTTCGCTTAGTTTAAAGTGAAGCAATCAATTAATTATAATCCCTCTCTTATAAGTGCATACATGAGCAAAGGTAGAATATTTACACAACAGTTTAACATTTGAGTGTAATTTGCGCAATGTCCAACTGTACGTTTTTCGTATTTTCATCGTTTTTCACCCATTGCTTCTCAAAAATATGATGAAGATGCGTGTTAATTTCTTCTTTGGTTTTCAATCTTTCTTCTTGATGTTCCGGTATTAAAAATGTTGTCCCCATTTTGAATTTTTAAGACCCTGACAATCATAAATGACACTGGTAATGGTAATACATGAGGAGAGGTACAGGGTGACTAGCGAGTGGGGAAACCATGTTTCTATGAGATTTTTTCGTCGGCGTAAAATATACGAGAATAGTGTGGAAGTATCCTTGAATGTGGGAATTTACGTCATCTTCAGTCACGGTAGTCAAACATCCTAGAGCTTAGGTATGTTGGTTGCGTAATCCCCTCCGTTGCTCGTCACATTGCAAAAGACTAAGAAAAACGAATCTCCTAATATGAAAATCAACTGCCGTCGTACGAATGTGCCGAATTTTAATTTGCATATAAGTAAATGATGGTTGAGGGAGTTGCCAGCGAACTCCTTACCATAGATAAATAACCATATTATTTTCATTTTTTTGTGAATTTGGCTAAAGCTCCTTGAGGTTAAATTAAAATGAACCAGACTAAATAAAGCGAAATTATGCTGAAATGCGATAATCTATTCCAAAATTATTTAATTTATTATAAAAACAGCTGTCTTATGGATGAAATTTTATAAAAAAATGAAAAAAAACTTATTGACGAAAACAAAATCAGTGAAGAAGATTTCCATCATATTTGGTAAAAAAGAGCGAAAAATATCCTTATTTTGCCAAAGTTTTTTGTATACATACAGCAACGCTTCTTGCTGCATGTAGTTCCTTTTTAGACAAGATACAGGAGAAGCATGAAAGAAAATATGAATGCATCACATTTAAAAAAATTTCCTTGAAGAAATTATTCAAATGGCTATTTTACTTATCGACTAAAAATTATAACAATCAACAAGTTATTTTTCCATCCCCAGTTCGATTTCCCTTAGCACTGGTAATTAAGTCGCTCAAATTCAACAATGATCGGTGAGTCGATGACGTGGTCAAGCGAAACAAAAGCCATCCGAAAAACAATTGCAAAAAACTGAAGCACAAAATAACTTAAAACATGCTATGGGAGTCCAAACGACACATTATTAACATAAAAACCATCTCAGAAGCGCCTATGACTCCTACAGAGATGGTTTCCCTACGAATGTTCAAGCACGAATACGTTAAATGAAAATTAAAGGCATAAAATGCATTGAAACAACGAGTATTTCTCTAATTCCATAACTTTTGTGTATTCATTTCGTCGTCAACAACAACAAAACGTAAATAACATTACCTTGATATCTGTGAATATTGGAATGGCGGTCCAGTCCCAAGGAATACATATGTATGGAATTAATCCTATTTTGTAAAATTTGTGGAGGAATACTCGCTAAATGATTAGTGAAGACGTTCTAGTGTAGTGATAATGAGGAATGATAGAAGAATATGCGTTGCGCTGCTGGTAAAATAGCCGACTACGGTGATACCTAGTGTTGGTGGTGGACCCTGATTAAAGCAAGACTCGTCGGAAGATAAATGACTGAAAATGTCCATAAATACTTCAGACCGCAAAATTATTTGTAATCGTACTGTGTATGAGAGTGGTTTTTTAAATAAATTCTATGAACCGCATACATTCAAATGATTATTTAACCTACCACGAATACGTGTTAATTTATATCGGTGAACTGATTGGACTGCATCAAATTAATAGCGCGAGATGTTTTGGATAGTTAAATGGAATCCACGTAGCGGGTAAGACATCTTTTTTGTGTAGCAGTGTCATAATTTAATTATTCATACAATGGAGGATAAATTACGCAATTATGCGTCTGCCTTGACTATAGCCAAGTAACTTTCAACGACGACAAATGTCTTTATCTCCTACTGCGCACGCTCGGAGTTTCATTCTGTGAGCTTGCAGTTGAAACTATATCATATGAGAAAAATTAATGGACTGAAAATAAACTATTAAGTGAGAAAAATTAATCTTCTAACGTGTTACGGCACGACACTTCGCGGCAATATCACAGGCGTAATCTGAGTTTTAAGCAATCGCACGCATTTTTCGAGATTTATTTTGCATAATAAAAGTGGTAGGGTCCTAATTATAGTGCAACCTTGATCCTATGCGTCATTATTAATCGTTACCGATCATTGTTTTTGAGGACCCATTCAAATCCGCCATTTTTACGTATCGTGTATTACCGTTACCTTAGCACAAAATTTCTCTACCACACAGTTAGTGCCAACATAGTTGGTGGATCCAAATCTTGGCCGCTAGTGGCGCGGATGAGGTTACCCACCGACTTTTGCAAATGACTGTACATCTAATGTACTAAACCTTCCTTCATTGATTTTTGAACAGCGCACTTTAATCTCTTAGTTCGCTTATTTCGCATGTTCGTCCTTTTTACGTATGTTTTTCTGCCCTCCTGCGCCTATACTGCATTTCTCATTTTGATGAATACGATTTGCCACCCTGCTTTGTTCGCTCCTTCTAGGCCAACACTGCGCTGTCTGATCGATTCGCCATTCTTTGCTACCAACCCGGAAAATGGTAGAGTATTTAATGACTCACTATTTGATTTACTCATCACCCTACTAATAGAAACCTAAATATCCCATCCCCCAAACGCCTTGGCTATTTAGAGGACTCCTAAGCGATTATGAATTTCTCTATCAATGAAGAATATCAAGGAGGAAAATCTCCAATAATCCTAGCGAGGAAAAACTTCCCTTACGAAAAGTGTTTCGGTGATTAGAGCTAACCCAGCTGGCACAAAGTAGGCTGCTTGCCCGTTTCTTACGACACACTTACGTAAGAAATAGGTAAGGAGCTTACCGTGAAGTAAGGCGCTTATGTAAGGAATTGCTCAGACCCAGGTAAGACTGGAAGGTGCAAAATGACCTTAGCCTTCGACGCACCTTAAAAACTAAAACTACTACTAGGTAAGACTGGGGTAAGAAACATCGTCATATATCCTCATACTAGTGAAGCTACTTACATACAGTAGCGCAGCACGCGGCAGAATGATGTACTATCACAATAACCAGGGCGAAGTGTGCCGGCGGCACCATCTGTTGGCAATATACGATACTACGTCGCCCCCCCCCCTCCCCCGGGTCCCCAATGCTAATGGAATAGGAATTAGCTTTATTTATGCTCTGGGTACAATACCCCTTAGGGAAATACAAATTTGCGAAACATATTAATATTTAAATTCATTCCCTTACACTACTCTTCTCTCAACCCGCGAGGAAGATCTTACCAAGAACGATAACCAATAATGTACCATTCTTACTAGAACGTAATGTTTAATGTGCAGGACTGTCCACTGTCTGCATACAAACTCCAAATGCGATACTAACCTTTAATTTGCATAAAGAATGGACTGATGTACTGAACGAAAAGGAACAAGTCAACAGGGCATATAAAGAATAGGGTACGAAAATCGAAATGAAGACTGTCAGCGTTCTTAGCATCAGCGAAGATGGCGTCCACGTGAGTGAGCGGCGTTGTTCGACATTATCTCGTGGTTTCCGCTTTTCTCGTGGATTCCGTGGTTCAGTCTTTCGTTCCGTTCGCTCCGAAGAAGGGAATGTCGGGGACCATCCGTCCGTTCCTCGATTATACTTAAGGGCCTGTCTCACCCGCAAGAGGTCATGTGATACGTGTGTAAGAAATAAGTAACTGACTTACATTGTAAGCTTCTTACTTATTTCTGCTTCCAAACTTATCTCCATGACTTACATTGTACCTACTAAATCATATAGGATGGGAATTAAGT
Source organism: Platycnemis pennipes (assembly GCA_933228895.1). Taxonomy (NCBI): domain Eukaryota; kingdom Metazoa; phylum Arthropoda; class Insecta; order Odonata; family Platycnemididae; genus Platycnemis; species Platycnemis pennipes. Next base: position 171,025,083 of record OW121847.1, read on the forward strand.
GCATATTAAATGGATGTAGAAATTACTAAATTTTCTCCATTTTGTGGGAAACAAACACTTAATTGACTTCAATCCATCCGAAAACGTCTTTGTGTAATGTAACCCAATATCCTGGTTTTATTCATTGAGTGCAATCCCTTATGTATCCTCATGCCTCGAAACCTCTCAACTGTTCCTAAAATTTCTTCACAGGTTATATGTTTCAGATTCATAATATGCTATGCTAAGACAGGAGGTGCGAAAGTTTCCTAATATCTCAAATCTGCAGTTAAAGCTCCAAAATACGTTAGACCTCTCTGATATGTGCAAGCCTGTCTGAAAAGTATTGTTCTTCTAATATGATTAGACACATTCCTGGTTTAGCTAAAGTTTCTAGCGTGATAACCGGAGGATATGTTGGTTCCAAATGTTATTTCCTCCTCAACTTGAAAATCTTATCACTTATCACTATGATTTATGATTATTTACTTAAATTTAACTGACATCTGCTTTTTCACAAGTGAACTGTTCGTTAGAACTGCGTCAATTCTTATAACGCTGTTCAATACAACAATGAAAATATTAAATAAACTCCGAGGTGTAGGGGTAATTGTAATTGGAATACCGGAATGTCCTTCAGGAACGTTTTGAAACCCAATGTTGGGACCATTTTTGGGTTTAGAGTTAAACTTCGTCTAATTAGAAGACGGTCAATCTCTGGGCTGACTCAAGCGGTATTTAGTACTAACATTTAGGTCCTTTAACGCAAGCAATGGCTGAGAAGTCATCCCTGAGAGAAACTGTTGCAGAAAAGTTCTCGGTTGCAAGGAAAAAGGTTGACCGTATCTGTGGAACTGATCTCTTGGAAATTGTGTGACGACCGCCCACGTCGGCAGATTGATGCATTCGCGGCTAGTGATGCCAGATGTGATGACAGGGGTGACCTTTCGCTGAATCATAATTGGAATTCCTATTTCCGACCTGCCGACGTCACCGTGAAGTCAAAAAACCTCGCCCTAATCAAGAGCGGCGTTTTAGAAGCACTTTGCCGAACGCAAATTCAGCCGCTGCCAAGCAAGATCACCTTCAACCAACATCCTCCCTCCTGTGCCATCATTTGCGTCTTCTAAGATAAAGAAAATTGAATGAGTACCGCGGCCATAGAATCTATGAAGAGCGGCACCCGGCCTCGGAGAGCAATTGACAAACCTCGTCCCCCGTCCTCTGCTTCCAGTACTACCACTCTCCTCACATACTCTTTTAGCATGTTCTCAGAAACCTCTTTCTCAGCTATTTTTGTAAAGAAACAGGTGCATTGTTCCGTCGCTCACCATCACCCACTCGAATTTTACTCTCAGGGAAAACAACGGGGAAGGTAGAGCGCTACCCGTATCATCTAAACGGATATTTAGTTCCTCTTCGCATACGATAGCCTCAAAGGCAACACCCTGACATCCCATAGTTTTGCTCATGTACCCGTTAATTAAATTGGTCACTCTGTTATTAACCTGTATTTTAAACATTTCCCCAGCATGACTTCACACGCACGAATGATGCAATCCTCCGGAATCAGTGAAAAAATAATTTATGCTGCGTGAGGCGATGGAAAATGTTTCGCATTTAATATTTAGATGAGTCGACATTGTTACTTTTATCCCTCCTTATTAGGTAAAAAAATTATTCACCTCTTCTAACATCATTCGCATTCTATAAAGTCTTAAATTTCTTATTTTAACTTACATACTGTTCATCTAAACAGTATCCAAAAGTTGGCATACAAAATTTTTGACGGAATCCTTTAAAATCCCTTCAAGCACAATTTATTTTACAGCCAACGCATGTCTTATATCATGAAAGATGTAAATAATTACAATAATCATGCGTGCAGTTAAAATCAAAGGGAAATTTAAAACATTATTTGTCGTCTCCGTTTAACCTGATGCCGTACTGCTGTGCTGGCAGATTGGATTCCTCCTTGCCGCAGAATTAAAAGATGAAAGTTAAATACATTCGTTTCCCTGAAATGTGGTATACAAATGCCATTCAGAATTGACTCCAAAAGCTTGGCGATGCAAAAATTTCAACATTTTGTAGTGGTTCTTATATTAAGTCCCCGCAACGTCGAAAAAGTAAAATTTTTGTGCAGGTTCAGCACACATGTTACCCTATGGACTAGCATCCTTTGAACTCTTGCGTTATACTCCATACAGTCTGAAATAATAACCACACTCAGGGGCACACACTTGATCGTCCATATTTCTATTGTAGCATGTAATCGTAGCCTGGCAGTTATTCCAGTGTTTTACACCTTTTACTGAATCTTGAATCGGAAAAATCACCTACAAACAAAACTTCACATGATTTCAGGTTGTCTCTGACTCTCAAGTAATATAAAATTTTCATACGAGCAGTATAGTCTTGCCGTCGTACTCAAATAATATAGTCAGGGAAAATCCCGCAGATAATGATTAGAAACTTAATCTCAGTTGTAAAGGAACAAAAATTCGTAGAAAGATACGTATACAAAAAAGGATTTGTTCTGAAGAGCAACCATCCCCTGGAAGAAGAAAAATGACACGTAGATGTAAATCGTTTACTAGAAGCACTACAACTCAAAATATGGCCAAAACCACCAACGTTTTGGTAAGAAGCACTCGTAAACTTCCGTAACTTGCCTCTCGAAGACACTAGGCAACACGATTACTCGGCGAGCTAGCATCTGTGAAAGGTTAAATGTGGAAAAATATACATAAATTTTCATATATTTCTACAGATTTACATTCTATTGAATTTTAGTCATTAATACTTTCACTAGTTAACAAAACGCTTATGGTTTATGAGCGGCGGAAGGTAAGGAATGGGCGGTTGTCCGGTGCACCGGTTCAGCGTTTTTTTTTAAGAACCAGGTTCAGATGTACGAAAGAAAACCGGTGAACCGGGGAAGCGGTTCTGAACCGGTGAACCAGGGAAGCGGTTCTAAACCGGGGCACATGGGCATTGGTTCTGAACGGGTGAACTGGAAAAGCGGTCCTGACGTACCGATGATTGTTCCCTGCTCGGCTTTCACGCCACTGCCATCTCAACTCGCAACCAGGTTGGCTGACTGGCGACCACCACGCCTGTGAACTTTCCTGTGCTATAAGTTGTCCACCTGACAGTCGTCTGCTAGAGCTGCTAGAGTTCAGAGCGAGCACTCATCCTTGCAAAGGATAAGTGCTTCTTATCATTGTCACAAACGTTACTAAACAAAATGTTGCGTTTTTTCTAGTTATTTTGTTTTTTCTACGATTACAACTAATGAGAGAGAGAGAGAGATGGTATTCCTTTAGGTTAGGGCAGTAGCAATTTTATTAAACCAATGGGAGATGGGTTTTGGGAGACTTCGTGGAGGAAGGAGCATTGTTTCAAGTTCCTATCCACCCCTGCCACACGCAAGAAGTGAGAGGATATTGCAACTGCTTACGGCAGCCTCAAAATTCGTGTCCAGAATGCATGCATGGATGGGAATTATCGTGCATAAGATGCGCCAAATGTAAACAAGATTTTGACGTTGACAATAATGCTCAATATTGTAAGTTCTTTCCAAGAATTATTAGATGCCAAAGGATGGGTAGATACCTATATTAAAATGCATAATATTTTAAATAATGGTAAATTTAATGAAAATGCGGTTACCTAAGGCAAAACTAGATGTGTCACCCTATGTCGCCAGAAATTTTCGTGTGGTTTGCGGGCTGCCAATTTTTAACAATGTCTCAAAAAAGTGGTCATAGTCAGACCCTCGCACCATTATCGTGGCCAAGATGAAAAGATAAAGGAAATGTTGACTAAGAAAAGAGGATAAATACGAGCTACAGAAAGCAATCACCCTTTTCACACATATCAACTCCCTGGAAGCACGTAAATTAGATCTTCATTGGAGAGATTTCGTCCGTATGCAGACATCAGCACTTGCGAGGCAGTTGCGAGCAGTTGCGCTTATTGCGGGGCAGTTAGAAATTTGGGAATATTAGTAGATGAAAACCTATCATGGTCGTACCATGTAAATAATATCTGTAAAAGCGTCAATAAATCATTATTTCCCCTTCTCAGATTGAAACATGTGATCCCCACATCTCTTAAGGCACAGCTGGTTTCGGCGTTAATATTACCGCACTTTGACTACGCCGACACAGTTCATCAAGATCTATCACAAGAACTGTCACTAAAACTTCAACGCTCTCTGAATGCATGCATCAGGTTCATTTTCAATCTACAGGTATCAGATCACATCACCCAATACATAAATGAACTATCTTGGTTAAAACTTAGTCACAGACGAAAACTTCACACCCTCTCTCTTCTTTACCAAATTCTGAACTCTAAAACGCCTTCTTACCTCTTTGAAGAATTCAAGAAGCTGAAAAATGTCCATGAATCCAATACGCGAGGAAATCATAAGCTGGTAATACCTCTCCACCGGACTACTATCTTCCATAAATCATTCATTGTCACTGCATGTCAAGAATAGAATAAACTTCCCTTATCCTTAAGAAACTCTCCATCACTTCCATCTTTTAAAAGGGCGCTACATAAAACACTTCTCAAAGTTCAGCAGACGGGCACATGAACATCACAAGTCACGGGCACTCTCTCAATACACATGATAGATTAGAACACGGATGGCAAGATAAACGGCCCACATTTAACCCCATGTTGATGTTTGTTTTTGTTTATTAATTTTTCCTTAATTCCCTTTTACCTTTTTTTATATATATATATATATTTTCTCCCTACCTTTTGTATTTATCTTTTCTAGAATTTCATTATAATCTACTTATTTTCCTATGTACATGCTATTATATTTGAGTTATTCTTAAACACTAGCTTTACTGTCAGTAGGATTTCGCAGGTTTTTCACACCCCCCTTCTTGTGTGGTGTTTTCCTGCAGTGGGTTTTTGCGTAAAGGATGTAAGCATAATAATCCTCACGTTTTTCTCACATTGTAAATTCTTTCACACACTATTAGATATGTAATATTGATATATTGTGTATATATATATTTCTTTTATGTTAATTTATCATTATTTAATTCCTATAAGTGTATTCTTTACTTATTTTTTTAACCTCAGATTGTAATTGTTTTAAGTATTGACCACTATTTGATTTATGCATTTATTTTGACGAGGGATTAGATGGCAGAAGGGACAGTTTTGTCTCAATCTCGCCCCAATAAAGACCTTTTATTATTATTATTATTATTATTATCAGCCGCTCTGTCACTAGAGAGCTTTTCACTTACCAGGCATAAGTTAGTAATGTAGCAAGACGCGTTTTGTTGTTGCAATAGCATTATAATCGACGCTGATCAAGGCACTTGATAATGTTGTTTTAACAACAAAACGCGTCGTTCCAAGTTGTGTAGCTATGGAAATTTTGCAATGTCTTTCTTTAACAATAATGCGAATTTCATCGCCGTACCAATTGCAAAAGGCAATTTATAAGTGCGCCGAAGCTTCGCATAAAAACCATTGGCTGACGCAAACATTCTTAGTTTTAACTGTTCAGTTTAGGAAATCGTACCCGCGCTATCAAGAATTATACTCTTATGGGAAAAAACACGTCTTAAAGTAGATTTAATAAAAATTTTGACAAAAAAACCTTTTGAATGAGAAATAACGCGGTACACGAGGAAAAAAAGTTCAGTAGAAAAACGGTTCAGTTGAAAACGTCGTTTTAGTGGAAAACACTGGTTCATCAGAAAACACCGGTTCGATCTATTGAACCGCTGCATCGCCGTCTAACACGGTTTTTTCAGAACCGAGAACCGTTTCGGTATTTCCTGCACCGCCAAGAGGCGCTCGATACACAGCTCAGAACGGAATGCGTGGAGGGGGGACACGGTATCCTGGAGTGCATACAGCTCAACAACACGTGCGTATCGGTAGTTGCCTGGTCTGCAGGATAACATGAAAAATAGCAACCTTAACCTGTCCAAAACATTGCATTGAACGTGACGTGCATATTCAGCATGTTTCTATGAAGTGTAATCATTATTCCTCCGAATTTCGCGCAAGAACCGCATATGTGATGATCCTTAACCGAGAAATATGCGTAAACATTACTCTCATCACTACTCCTGAACAATATTTTAAGGAATAATGAAAGCCTCCGGAATGCTTTCATCGGCGTACGCTTAAGCATTTATAAAACGAATAGAAACACTCAGTTTGTTCTCTTTTGGACAGCCTTTATAAAATGCCCGCATGACAAAGTTCCATTTGGAAACCGTTACGATGCTACCAACCTTTCATCTATTTCCCAGTGGGGAAAGACCACGCAGAAGACATTCACGAACCAATTCAAGAGTGAAATGAGATCGTAGCTTTTCCCGGCTAACTAGCTGTAGAACATCTTCTCGGGTTTTCAACTCGGGTTGTCAGGTTGGACAACCTGACCCAGTGGAAAACCCGATCAGAATTTCTGCAGCTAATTCAAAAGTAATCAACGACTGAATATGCGGAGCATGCAACCACAGATCGTTCATTGAATGTTCTAGTGTGAACTATTCATTTGAGATTGTTCATAGATCGTTCATTTCCAGTCCAAAAATTATTATTCAAAAATGACCAAAATAATTCCTAGAATATAATAGCTTTTATATTCTAGGAATATTCTAAAATACCATAAAAGGTTATTTCGAAAATAATGCCTGCAGTTGATATCTCATAATTTTTAATGAATTAAACTATTGATTTGTACCGATGAACACGGAACAGTACGCATATATGAAAAATGTTCCTCCCCATATGAAAGAGTTACACCGATCTTTCATAATAGGAGATGCACACAGTTTACCGACTATGGGGGGGGGGTAATTCTTCCCCCCCCCTTGCCCTTCATCTTGCTGCATCCGTGATGCACATGACATCTTTGGGTCTACTATATCAATACAAAGCCACCACGTATGGTTCACACTGCTTTTATTTATTTACTATGCTATGTACTTTTATATGTGAAAGGCAATAACATATACATTTTATGTGATAATAAAATGAATATGAAGTTATGGAAATGAACAGCCGTGGCATGTTACTCAGAAATATGGCAGTTAGCCGTCACTGTTGGAAACAGAAAAAAGCTATAGCGTGATGAGTGTGATCTCAGTTAGTTACAGAAATCACTCCTGAAATAACATAAATAAAAGACAATTGCCATCTTAGGTGTGGTGACCAAAGTTTGCAAAGCATCAACCACAGGAAATTATTTACGCGGTAATTAGTAGGAATCCCATGTAGTCAGCGGACGATTTTTCGGCGTATCATTGTAATTTTTATTGCATGATTAGGAACGAATTGTCAATTCCTAAGAAATCGAATAAATGCACCAACACCTCTCGCTAATCTATAGTCCCGTTGAAGGTCGTTATAAAGCTTGTCGATGAGTATTCGATTAGTACAGTACACTTGTACCTCAGGCAACTTATACGAAAATTTCAATGTTTTGATAACCACAAAATGGCTTAACGTGCAAGCCAATGGCTTTAATTTTTTAACGAAAGGCTCCCCCTGTGGCCTTCCACCAAACTCTTGCTCGCGAGCATTGAGAGTGCAACATTGCCAAACATTCCTACGGATCCGTACGGCGAGGGTGAGATAGGGAGAGGATGAAAGCGAGTGGTCTGGGAAATGTGACAATACGCGGAACCACTTCCCCTAAAACGTGTTCTCAGTTCCGAGAAATCACCCCCTAGCCACTCTACCCACGCTACTCACCCTGAGGGCAATGACCCTGCCATCGGAAGAAGGCATTTCACTCTTACCTTCGAACGAAGGCAGTTGAAGAAGGTGGAGGAAAACCAGCCCTTTCGCAGCACGGCCAGAGAGTTTAGACCTGCTAAGCAGCAGCAGACGATCTTCTGAAGACCGGACGAAGACACGTATTTATATTCTCGTGTGGTCTCATAAGTATCTCATTCTTATTTTAACTACATTTTGTTTTTTGCATTGATAGTAAATGATTTAATATAAACATGATATGAATATTATTAAGGGTAATTGTATTTTTCATTTCTAAGTGTAACATATATATTAGAAATGAAATAACTTTACTTAAAGACTTTTTCTTAATTTCACTGTTGTCCTAAGTGTTTATTAAACATATTGGAATTAGCGTTTCACTAAATTTTAATCAAAGCAGAAAATTTAAAGTGATACGGATCTGCCGTTAAACAATCATTTACATTTTCTTTCAGAGAATGTTGAGTAACCGGTCATTACAGTATTAAGTTAAGTCATTGGGTTGATATGTGATTTTGAAAATATTAATATGAACCTGGCTGTTTGATCTAACACTCTCTTTTTGGGCCTACAATTAGAGCAAAATTTTTAAAGTTCTTGCAAGAAATATCCTCACTTGACCGAGTATTTTCAGTTAGCCACAAGAAGACTGGTAAAAATGTAGACATTAAGTCTGATACATTAAAATCGCAAACAATTCAGACTAAATGGTATTCGTTCAAAGTAGTTCAGATGAAAATAATCTCACGAGAACTACTTTTAAACATTTATTCATGGTTCATATGTTATTAATAAAAAAAAATTCAGGCCCGATTCATCTTCGTCGAACATTCATTGAACAGTCTATGAAATATTCCAATGAATATTCTTTGCAATATCTGTAAGTGCCATTTGAACGTTCATTAAATGTTCTTCTTGAATGTTCTTTGAACGTTTCATTAGTCTTCACTGAAAGTTCTTTGAACATCTTCAGCACAATGGGTTCAGATTCCGAAATTTTTAAATTTACAGCTTTCTGTTTCTTGAACTGTCGTTCTGTTTCATAAAAGAACCTGTCTTAGATCAAGTCATAATAGAAACTAGTCTTAGAGAGATAGAGGCGTTTGCTGGGGCATCATCCCGTTCCAGTGAAGAACAAACTAGGGCCTAATGCTACCGGAGTGTATCGCATTCCCTGTGAATGCGGACAAGCGTACGTCGGATAGACTTCCCGCTCCATAGAAACAAGAATGCAAGATCACAGACGATGCATTTATACTCGGCTACCCCGAGAAATCAGCCATCGAGGAGCAGGGCCTAACGCAATACCACCGCATCTGTTTTGACGACACCACAATGCAGGGCAAACGGATACTGGGACTGTTTGACCAAAGAGGCCATGAGATTAGCTTGGAGGAGAGATATCTCAATAGAGATGCAGGGTACCTATGCTCTCAGCCAATCGTGGAGACCCATAATTCGCAAAATCATAGAATCGAGGAGGAAGAGGGACAGCAGCCAATCAGAAGCCACCTGACCCGATTGGGAGCATATGTATTAGGGCGACCAATTTTATCCCGGCATCAAACGCCCTGAGGACGAGTTAGCCATTGAAACGTCGGCAGCAGAATACCTGACCCCTGGTGGAAAACCCACAAAGTATTCACAGCATCAGTTCGCCGGGAAAGAACCAAGTCCTGTATCGAAATACTTGTCAAATATATTTCAATCATTAATTATTTATGTCCTTATTTTTCTTCTTAAAATTATATTCTTATTGACTAGGGATTAGTTGGAAGAATTATTATTTGGTACAAGGTTCAATAAAAGAAACACTAATTTATAATTAGCGTTTTTAAATTTTAATATTCCGCAAGAGTTAAAACAAGGCCTTATATATTTGTGTAGGAATGGTGAATAATGATACAATAATGAAATGTGATTTCTTTCTTTTTTTGTTTTAACCTGCAACTGATCAATATTGCATTTCTTTACAAACTCTCTCACATATCCGTTGAACTCAGTCCTTACCTATTTTCTTCATGCATTCTAAGCACATAGGCCCAAGCTAGGAGTCATTTATTCTTATACTATACAATCACTTAGATTTGTTTTTAACCCCTTTCGGAGTCATGTTCACCAACTAAACGACTAGTGATTTTCGCATTTAGTGAAGTGAGGTACTTAGACCACTCAACGAATTCAGTCGTGCTTTTTACAAGAATATACAGAATAAATATATAAAATTTTATGAATGCCACACGATTATTAGACAAAAAATCGTAATAAGAATAACAGACGTTTTGAACAATATTATTTGAAAACAATCAAAATTTTTAAACGCAGCAGTTTCTCAGGCCATGCGTCAACGGTTAAGGGTTAACCGTGCATCTGCCGTTAAAAGATGTCACATATTGCGACCTTCGGGTTCTGGATTTTTTCCAATGCATTTTATCTAGACTATATTTGGCTGAGTATGAAAAAAACGGTCAATCCATTTGCAAGCACCGAGGCAGATGCTGTCTCCGGATCGCTTTCTTCCTTTGGTCACGAGGAATTTGCCCCTTTGGAGGAGAATCACTTGAGGACAGAGAGCAGACGTGTGGTCCCGTAGAAAACCATCGTCTCGTATTACTCGTCTTCCTCCAGCGAGAACCTCAAATGCTTTCACTCGTCGGCACCCTCTTCATTTTCCTGGCGCGACCTCGTGGCACAATACAGGGACCGGAGGCCAATCACGGTTCTCCTCGACGAGCGCGATTGCGTTATTTTCCAAGCGCTAAGAGGGGAGAGCACTTGGGTGAAATTCTGGAAATTATGGCTGGATCTACATATCATTATTATTAATAGACGGAATGAGGTTTTTGACGGTTCGTGCAGGGATTGCGCTTCTATAGGTGTTTGATGACGATGGTGACGTTCAAGAATGAAGGGTTCTATCCAGGCATTCACGTCCACCAATGACGCAGGCACGTCACACAGAAATCGTATTCATCAACCACTGACTGAAAAACTATTCCTGATAAGCTATGAGTATGGAGATAATTTGTGAAAAATAATTAAAACAAATTGGTAGGTTTAGTACTGTGGTGAATGGACTCCCAAGATCATTTGCAACGTTGACTGGTATGTTATCCCGGATTTCCTAACAATTCATGAAAGTTTCATAACGTTTCTAAAATGTCATGCATTCTTATGGTGTCCACATCTCCAAGCAAACACTCTTCGCTTCTTTTCGCAAACAGCTTTCTCGGGCACTCGCTTCGCCGTCACCCCCCTCCCAATCCTCACTCAAAGGAATAATTAAGGCACATTAACCTCCGCTCGCCTCCTTTGCCGGCAGATAGAACACTTACACTTTATCCGCCAAGAGAATTGTCTCCACTAACTCACCCCTCGCTCTCCTTGGGAATATTTAGGCTGCCCTAGGATCCCACCGCGGTTCCCGAATTCTCCGCTATCTGCGTCGGCCCTAAGTGGCCCCACGAGAGGCCTTCAACTCCCCCTTTCTAACTCGGGCCTAATCTGCTTAAAGTCCTCAGAGAGAGGCATTCGACTTGTTCAATTAGTTGCAGCCCCCCCACCCTGCCCCTTATCACTTCCTTCCATCCCTCAAGGGCACAACCTCGTGCCTCAGGATATCCCCGAACCCTTGCTGGGATCATATTCTAAGAACTTTATGTTGTGACGTGCTGTAATGCCTTGTGTATTGTAACATTCAGTTTTATTCGGTTTGAAGATCGCCTTCACTGGCTGCCTTTATGCTCCGGCGTGCTCTTCATTTGACTTTACATAACGCCCCGTGGCCTTGGCACAGGTAACGGCCGTGCCAAACTGAACCGAGCTCCCCCTCCCACGATAACTGCGTGCCTAGCCTCCTTATCCTTAGCCCAGAAGAGGCCTTTACTCAAATTGTGCCTTAAACTGGAACTTGGGCTGCACTGGTCTTGGACTGGCACACGCCCTGCATATGGCGAGTTTCTTTTCGAGGAAGAAGCCGGGGAGCAAAAGAACAGCTTTTCACAGATTAACAAACTCAGACACCGAAGCGGAAACATTGCTCGATGCTTGCTTTGGGGTCTTTGAGGAAGTATGCCTGAGTTAAATTGTTCAGAAAGAAGAATTACATCTTGGGGAAAGGATGGACAGAAAGTTGCAGTCGTCTCAGATTGAAGCAAGAGTTTGTTTCCGTATCAGTTTTGAAGTGAGAGATGGAAAGCTTATCTTTTGAATGCCTCGCGTGAATCCTGTGGTCAAGCTGCCCGGAGCATGTATCGAAATTGTTCTGGAAGTATCAGCAGTGTATCAAACGATCAATAATTAGATATGCCAAGTTTCTTTCTTGTGTTTCATTGTGAGGAAAGAGCGATGTATAAGAATTCAGTTTGATGTTCTTTACATCAAATGTCCCTTATTTTTTATAGTTATACCTGATCGGCCGTTGACGGATAACAAGAAAGCCAAGTATCACGCTACTCATATGCATCAGTGGAGATCTGCAGTTTAATTGGAACATTAGTTGATCTATCTCTAGCTTTTAGCGTTTATGACGTCATCATCGGTCAACAATCCTAGGATTAGTTTGACGCAGTCATCCACTCGATTCTTCTATCGGCCAATCTCTTCATATTGACGTAATTCCTCTCTTTCACGTCCTTCACAACTTGGTCTATATACCTCATACGAGGCCTGCCATTTCCAATCTTCCCGTTCACTTTCTCCTCGACGATTGTTTATCAGACCATCGTGTCTTACGATGTGGCCGATTAAGTTGTCTCGTCTTCTTAACACTTCTTCGTTTGCCACGCGATCTTCATCATCCTTCGGTAGCACCACATGTCAAATGCTTCCAGCCTGGACTTCTCTGCTGCTGTTATCGTCCATGCTTTGCTGCCATATAGTAGAACGCTCCAAAGATGTGTTATAATGAAATGTTTCCTCTCTTCTACGCTTTTACATTCAGCTGTAAATAGAATCTTCTTTTGGTAAAATGCCCTTTTCGCATGGGTAATTCTACTGGAAATTTCTCTTTTACTTCATCCGTCGCTGGTTACTCGACTTCCCAAGTCTTCCCAAGTCCAAAGACTTTCATCTCCGTTATGTTTTGTTCTCCTAAGTTAACATTTGTCCTGGATTATTCTCTCCTACTGCATACAAAATACCTTAGTTTTCTTTTACTAGATCTTCAGCTGATATCTAGCCAATGTCCTTTCCATATCTCCTAGTGTCTTCTTCAAATCTCCTTCTGTTTCTGCAATGATTGCTACGACGCTGGCGAATCCCAACATGCTGATTTTCTCCCCGAGAATATTTCTGACTTAACAATACCTATTTTAATGATCAGACTACCGGGAAAGATATTGAGATTACCTCATCTAACGCTTGTATTCGTAACTCTATTGATTATTGTGTATACAGTCTAAATAGGCCAACAGATTTTTTCAACTCAATATTTTGTGATAAGTACGAAAATATTGGGCAAGAACAACCAAGTTTCACCCCTTAGAACTGAAGATGCCCCAAATATTTGAAAATAGCTGTCACTGATTTTCCTTCGAAAAAGGTGCTTACAATCTGTTCATTCATAATGTGCATCATTTCACTTAATGGAATAAATTACATTTTAAAGGTACTTGAGTTGAAATCTTGTAGTTTTAATAGAATTTTTACATTTGGGTTGTAAAATAATCAAGGATTTTGGAAAGAAATTAATATACCTAATTCATCGACATGAGATTAATGAAGCTTCAAAAGACCATATTTCCTTGGAACTCTCATATATATCATTTAATGTCATGGCAGTCTTATCAAATTTGTGGAAAATTACATAAACAACATAAATACTTGCCAAATGGATGATTAATTTCGCGGAATAGTGTCTGCTGAACGTAGCAAAACTTCTGCGTTAAAAAATTCTACGGAAGTGACCTAAAAAGCGTATATATGGTGATAAGGATGAGCACCGATTGAGGTATAAAAATACCAAACCCATAGCACTGAGTTTTTGCTGCTTTTTACAGTTCACGTAACAGAAAATCGTACAACATGCCGTACTCGTAAATACTGCAACATTGCGCAGTGTGAGGATACATACATCATTTTACACATCAGGGTGAAGTTTTTCCAGAGCTGTACCAACTCCAAATTAGAATTTACGTGATATTGAAGCTGGAAAAAGAATACGGAAATTCCTCGTTGAGCAGAAGCAAGATTTGTTTGTTTTAGTTGTGATTTATACTTGCTTAGATAAAATGTTTCTTATATTTGGTACTAGAATAATTTGAATTGCTCTGCAATTTGCAATGGGAAAGTTGACGTAGTTTCTCTCAAATAACTCTAGACGTGTATGCTTCCTAGCAAGAAGGCAAGCATGTGGTTGTTTGGCATCCATTGTACTTAATTCCTAAGAGTTCAAAGCCTGAGCAAGAGTCTATCTTGTGAGCCGTGGCCGGGTCAGAGTTGCGTGTTAATCCTTAAGGGTCATGGAAACACTGTGTTCTTCGTGTGTGTCACTGTGTGTCTTGGTGTGACAGAAAATATTTATCCGAATAGTAACCAGGACATTTAAAAATTCCAAATTACAAAAATCTAGATACAATAATCTGATACCTATTTTGTTGAATTTGGTGGTTTATAAAACCTTTAACCTGGCAGTAAGGAGATCATAGATCACCTATGCAAATTATATTTTATCGTTTTCACAGGAAAGGATTGAAACAAAAAAGCACTCACATTGACAATCCTACTCACTTAAGTGCCATCCTTATCCCAGGAGAGAATGAATGTGGGGTTTGAAAGGAGAAAGACAGAGATTGATAAGAGTTGAAAGTGGAGAGAGGGAAGCAGCTCAAACTGAATCACCGAAAACTCCTTTTTTAGAGGGACGAACGTAGACATGCGGTCACGAAAGTATCCGTTTTGTGACACATATTTGATTTCGTATTTGCTTTCTATTATTAAATACAATTAAAATATAATCCTTTCTTTTTGACTTAAGATTGTTTCTTCTGTTATAATGTGCATGATTTTTATATTCTAAAAATTAGTTTTTTACATGCATTTTAGAGATAAGTATAATATACATATTTTCATAATTTCACAACATGCATAGCTGGGAGTTACCCATGGATTATTTATTGAACAAATTCGTATTATTACAATTTTTCCAACTAGACATATAGCAATTTTAATAGTTCTAATGCATAAGCATGAATGAATATATGATTTTAGTGTGTAAAAGGAGAACCATGATTCAATAATACGTTCTCAATCTGAGAGTAGTGCGACCTCAGGTCTTATGGGACTCGAAGATAGCGTAATGTATAGTTGCCTCAAGTGCATTATAAAAAATGGCCATCTCATATCTCACATTATTGGTTGACCCTCCAACTTGGTGTGAACCAATTCTCACGGTGCATATTTTCGTTGTCTGACTGAAAGCAAACCAATGGGAGAAGCCGCTCTCCTGCCCTATCGTAAGCCTCATTGGTAGAGAATTACCGGATGCCCTCGGTGACCGTAATCGCTTTTATTCCCAAGCCTCATGCATTTCACCCATCAAGAATGGTTATTAGTCAGTTGTATGGCGGTACCCTAGTGTTGTATGCATTCCTCCTTGGAATTCTCAATCCAGTGCAGGGAATTATCCCTTCTTTAGATACATTGCAATTGCGTTCAGTTCCCGGATGTGCACTGAAGCATAGCGGTAAAAGGGTTTTCGTCCCAACATGTGAAACCTACTATCTGTATACGAAATATCTACTATTTGTCTTGGTTTTCTCATACAATCTTAGAAGGAAGCAAACGAAATCCCCTCTTGGGAAGGCAATCTGGCCTCCATCAAATCTGGAAATGTTTAAACGCGATTCGGCAGGGTCAAATATTGTGCGATGAAACTGATTTTTTGTGAGGTGTTTTGATTAATAAAATTGCACCTGAAATCGCATCCGTGCTTCCAACTTTCAAAAAAAATTTTCTTTTTGGGCCACCGATGTAAACGAGGGGGTCCGGCAATTTTTAAAAACATACATTTTTTACCAATGGGGGGGAGGTTACAACCCAGTAACCCCCCTGGATACGCCTATGTATATATTAATATACATAAGTATGGTATAAGGAGTGAAAGAGTGAGGCCGTTGTTACATGCAACTTAGAAATATGCTTAGGGAAAAATTAGAGAAGTGATGAATTCTGTCTCAGGCGTCGCTCAGGTGGAACAACAAACTCACTCTCTTCATTTGCAAAGTAAGAGAAACTGTACTGACTCTTCATGGGCCGTATTGGTATCGATTGTCTCGGGTCCTCCTAGGTAATTATTACGCTAGGCTGCAAATAGCTGAAAGACTTGTAAGAAAAAACCTTGTGCCCGTGAAACCATTCCATCTAACAGAGGACTTACGCTGAGTTCAGAAATTCGATAACTGGTGCCAAGAAAGCGGATATAATAGCGGAGCATGTGTCACGAAATATAACAAGAAGAGAACTAAAAATCACATGAGCATAGAATTTAATATTTCATTAATTTGAGTTAAAAAATAAACACGCTAAATCAATCGTAGGGTACGAACGTCATTTACGTTTAACACCATTTAAGTACTCAGTCATGCGTGACGAGATTGAAATTAAATACCCCAGTCACTAACATGATAAGACTTCCTTCAACCTAACCAGGCCCCAGGTTCTCACAGGTATGGCAGCTACATTTGGAGCAAAAAATAGTCACAGATGGAAGAGAAATTTTCGGTGGCAGCAGACACCTTAGAATGGAATGAGAGGGAGGGCTGACCGAAGAACCACAAACGAGAAGAAAGCACATCTTTATTTCCCTATGAAAATGATAAGAGGCATGTTTCGGACTGATGACACATTGGCCGTTCTACAGTACATATCATTTCATAGGTCGCGGAATTGTGCCCTGGGTTCAAATATTTTTATTAGATTCACGGTACAATTTTGGAATTTTGGTGAGTTAGCATCCACTTCTTTGTAACGTTAAGGAAACGCTGAAGAAAGTGGCCACCAACTCTCTCTAGCACGTGATTGGATCGGCGCAGGGTGTACACGCAAACAATTCACAATAGTTGAGGAAGTTCCAGCAACAACAGCACGGAATGAAGTCCCGGGAGGCTGTTGGCAGGGGGTGAGACGCCAGGAATGGAGGGCGCCGAAGCGGAAAACAGCCGAAGGTGATGAATGAGGTAAACAGGGAGTGAACGGAGGGAAGAAGAGAGAGGCCTTTAATGAACTCCTGACTTTTGCCGCCGCCGCACCCTCTCGACCGCCATCTAATGAGCGAACCGAAAAGTTCTCCGCCCTGCGCTATGGGCGGAGCTTCGGCCTCGCCACTCTCATCCCTCTCGCTGGCGAAGTCACACTGTGAACGCGGCCGGGATACACGCCGCAAGGAAAAATACGGATGACGAAGAGCTTGTTTGTTCTGCCGATGAGGGCCTCTTGAATACACTAATGCATCCATTTTGAACGCACATCCCCTGTCGCACACCCTCCATTCATTGAAACCCTCGAATTATCCCTCTTTCACGATTCCATCTCTCGTAACGGTCTTTTAGCGTTCAATCCCCTTTAATGGCATGAGCCAACTGTACCATAAGATATAATTCCGATTAAATGATCTTCCTATAAGCCTGTAAGTATTACGTCGGGTAGTTTGCGTAAGTAAAGGTAAGTATGGATATTTGGGAAGTGATAGAAAGTGGAGAAAGGGGCTGTGGGGAACGACATCTGTCTGTTCTTCACAAAGGACGCCAAGGGATCCGTGGTTAAACCTCAGACGGGCGGAACACTGAAATTGAAGTGCTTTCTTCACAGTTCTCGATTAGGGACTGGTTCACAGCGGAAAAATCGACCACTGTTGGGAATTCTACTGAATGTCGGCATATTATGGCGAAATGAAGGTATCGTGGGGTATTTCATGCCTGGTTATTTGTGAATCTGGTAGCCCGTGCTTACCGTTGGCTCAATCAGGCCTGCTTTTTCACAGAATTGATCTGACACTCGGTGTTCTGTTGGCTGCCTTTTCTGATTAGTAGGGATCCAGGGAAATCGCTTTATCGACATAACGCGACATTGCACGAAAATACGGCCATAAAACGATACAACACGAATCCATTACGTTTCGGACGAAGTATCGAAAAAATTGCAAATTTTTATTGCATTCGTAGGTGACGCCGCTTTTACAAAATATACGCACTAAAAGCATTTTATGTCTATTAAACCAAATATAACGTGATGTTTTTCGATAAAAACAAGCGGCGGAGATAAGAGTCTGTTTACGGGTTTAGACTCGTTATTTACGGTAGAAAGAAAACAGTTGTAACAAATGGATTCCACAACAAATAACACAAGGAAAGTAGTCACCGCTGGTCACGATTCAAAATCGAATAAAGTTCGTAAACATCGTCGACGGTTGCCGCTCGATACGGGCTATGCATTCTCCCGTTGCGTATTCATCATTAATTTATAAGAAGTCGCACAATGTGCCTCTTCTTCCATATCGTAGTTTCGCAAATAGCTAATGAATATTTTACGTTAGAATTACTGAGAACTAATTCCTCTACACTGCTTTCACTAACAATAAAAGCGATTGTCACTATTTTCCATTGAGACATCGTCGAGAATACGCCGTGATGCCCGAGTTTGAGGTGCTACACCTCCCGAAAGAGGAAACCGATTTCTATGCAGCAAAATTTAGATGTCCATTTCTAAATTTTCTTATTGAAATAAAGTTTTTTGTCACTTTGGATAAACTTTTACAAAATTTTATTTAGATTAGAACTGTTTTCGTGACTTAAATTTCAATGAACATGAACTGCGTGCTTTTTATTTTGTTTGCTGTCCTCATGATAAATAGAAATTTCAGTTAAATAAAGAAAATGGCAAATTTTCATTTATTTCAGACATTCAAAAGTTATTATAACATTTGTAAAAGCTCACTGTGAAACTGGTTACTTGACTGAAACATAGGTGGGACTACTGCAGTCACAAGTTTTTCAGCATTTAAAGCATAGAGAAGGAGAGAAATAATGATTACCAGTAGTGTTACATAACTGCATTAAAGTTTGTTTTCTATTATGGAAGAGAGAGCTGCTCAAAACTCAGGGACACCTATATACTTTACTCACAGACCTTTACAGAATTGTGCGCGAATCACATGCAAAACGTTTACCTAGTCATATAAGTAATTCCATAGTTCATTTTTCAAGTTCATAGTTCATTTCAGATCTGAGGTAAACATTCCCAACTGTAATCTTTAATGTAAGTTTTCAATTTACTTGAACTTTGACACTAATTTGTTGTTGATTCATAACTGGCCAGTACTTGAAGGTGTATTTAAAGCTTTCGGCTCACTTATTAACGCTTATAAAAGTTAATGTCCATCATTGTTAGTAGAGTTTTCTTATATATTTGACATTTTAAAACTAGAATTAAATTATTTTTAATCAAGTTTTAGCATTTTTCTTCACCTCGCAACATATAAATTACAGCAGAATAACATTTAACACATGCATTCCAGTATTCGAAATTCCAGATATTCAAATATTCGAGTCTTGATTTAATATTAAAATTCTAAAAATCTGCCATTCAGCCCATTTATAGTTGATACACCTCTTACCCAAAATGCTTGGAAGAAAATTCAGTCGATTCCTTTTGTTGACCGATTGAATTTGGGGAACCCGAGTGCCGCGTTATTGCCATAAGAACAGGAATGCAATTCCAACTGCATCGCGCTCACAACATGTATAAGCGGAAGACAGGTTAGAAAACACTGATTCACGTATATTCCTATACATTACTGCATAGAACAATGAGAAGACTGGGACAACAAGTAGGTGGCACCTGACGATAAGAGTTTATACAAAATAAAATTAATCGGGTACTAAGTGGTTAAAATTTTCTGCGGGCGACATAGGAAGATGCAGGGCGCTGACCAAGAGGGTCACAGGTCAAGCATTTCGGCTTCCTCTTCCCAGTTAAGCTACATTGGAGGAAATAAGCCAGGTTGGGATAGATAGATATTTGATTACATAAAAGATGCACCACAAATGGGTCATTTCATAAGAAAATCATGAAAAAATGATGATTTTGACCCTCGACCTCTCCGATTTCACTCGAAATTTCAGAAATGTTACGATTGATGTGTCATGCCGTAAAATTTTAATCATAACTTCCAGTCGTTGCTTAGTTACAGTAACGAGTCAGTTTGTTGATTAGGTGAAATATGTGCTTCCGTTTTTGGTGATCTATTAGTCAAACAGTCAAAATACATGACATAGACCATGGTCCACTCCACAATAACACAAAAGGAAACACATATTGTAAATTCCACATAAGAAAACAAAAAAAACAATTATATCTTGTCATCTAAATATTCTGACACTGAATAATAGGCTTTTCCCTGTAATAACGACTAAAATATTTTATTGAAAATATAGGCACAAGAAGCTAGCAGACTGTATAGAGTTGGGTAATTTGTTAAATAAAATGGAAGCAGTATGGTGCGGTCCTTTAAGCCCATTTTCAGTTTATGTGAGATTAAGTGAACATCAAGTTTCCTGCGAGTGTCATAAAGGTGTGAGGTAGCATTCACTGGAAACAGGCGAGGGAAACTTTGTACAAACATAAAGAACTGTAGATTAAATATTGAAAGGAAACGGGGGTACATGAAGGAGTAGATGTATTTGTATGAAAATACAGGCAAACTGTTTTACTCATGTATATCCTAAGGCTGTATGTTTGTTTTTCGGGAGTACACCGCGTTCTTTACCACGTGTGATACGACGATGTGTGTGATGTGACGTTTCGTGGCCGTTGCTGGTCACTTTATCAAAGGGAATGACATGCATCGACATCGACACCGATACTTCGACGACACTTTTATTATATGGACGCATGGGCGAAAGAAGCTTGATGAATTTCATTATTACTTAGATAGTATAAATGACAATATTGTTTTTACAATGCAAGTAGAAAAAGATGGTAAAATTCCATTTTTGGACGTATTGGTGCGAAGGAGAAATGATGGAACTCTGGGGCACGCGATGTATAGGAAACCGTCTTCGACCAATCGGTGCCTCAAGGCAAATTCACGCCATCAACCCGCACAGCTAGATGCGGTACTCAACACCGTAATTCAGCGTTCCTGCAGAGTTAGTGACGAGACCAACTTCCGGCCGAAAGACAGAAAGTGGAAGCCATTCTACAGAAAAACGTATATGACAAGAGAGCCATCTCCAAAACATTCTTCAAAATCATGAACAAGGATGAGGACGGCCCAAAAGAAGAAATTGGGACTCCGGACGCAGACAATCTTGCACCCAAGACAGCCTTCCTTCCCTACGTCCGGTGCGTGACGGATAGAATAGGAAACATCCTCCGCAAACATGAAATCAAAGCTGTATCCAAGCCACATTTAAAAATTAGAAACTGCCTGAGGAGTGTGAAAGACGCAACACCATTGCAAGTGGAAGGAGTGTATGAGATACCATGCCAAACTTGCGATAAGACATATATCGGCGAAACCGGACGCTGTGTCAAAACCCACTTAGAAGAACACGAGCGGGCTATTCGACTGGGACAACCTTTAAAATCAGCAGTAGCGGAACTTGCAGCATCGGGAAACGCGATTGACCTCAAAGAAACAAAGATAAACGCCAAAGTGCAAAACTTCAAGCCCCGGCTGATCCGCGAAGCTTTGGAAATAAGAAAATGCCAGCAAAATTATAATAGGGACTGTGGCCTCCAAGTTAGCCACACGTGGGACCCTGCTTTGAACCTTGATAAGAATGCAATGACTACTCCTTCCACTCCTCCCCTTCCCACCCTTTTCCCCCTCCATGAAACCCCTGTATATAAACTCTACCAACTCGACAGATAAAGACTCTATGATAAAGTGACCAGCAACGGCCACGAAACGTCAGGTATCATACCAGGTATAGAACGCGGGGTACACCCCAAAAAAAACATACATCTATAATGACCCGCGAGAGTTTTAACCAAGAATTATCCTAGTGCTATTACTTTCACACCGATGATGCATACCCCTTACTGGCATTGGAATTATCGAATAGGCTTGAAATATTATTTTCTGCTACCTATCAGCATAAAGTATTGTCCCTCCGACCTTTGGCATTGGGAAAATCATTGGCAACAAAGAGGAAAAGCATTGGGCCCAGAATTGAGCCCTGTGGTACTCCACGAACTACTTTGAGGGGGGTAGACCTGGTACGTATTATACCATCTGAAGTGAGACATTCATATTTGACTGTTTGGTACCGGTTGGCTACGAACGAAGAGAGCTAATTATTAGCAACTCCGTTTATTCCGACGCAATGGAGTTTATGTGAGAGTATTTTATGATCAATGCTATCAAAGGCCTTAGAAGAAATACGTAGAGATAGCTTCTTATTATTAAAGGCCTTCAGGATACTGTCAATTAATTGGAAAGAAGCAGAGGTAGTCGATATGTTTTGCCAAAAGCCATGCTGAGAATCATTAATTAAGTTGAAGGACCAAAAATAATTAGTCAGACGCTAAATAAAAACCTTTTCAAAAACTTTAGAAAAAACTGGTAAAATAGATACTGGGCGGTAGTTATCTGAAAGATTTGGGCAGCCTTTTCTAAGATGGGTAGCACAAGCTACTTGTAAGAAAAGAGCCTCTATAAAATGACAAATTGATGATCTCACTCAGGAATTGGGGCAATGTGTTTTGCAGCAGCTTTTACATTTGGCATCTCAGCTCTACACCAGCTGACAATGTGTTCCTAAGTTCATCACTTCATTCCACGGACTTAGAATAGTCAGGACTGGACACTTCTCGCTATCCTAGTCGCCGCTATTGTCGCCGAGAAGAAGCTGTCCGAGTAGATGGCAGCACTGTAGCTCGCCCTAAAATACTTTGTCGTTGCATGGTGAGGACACATATGCTTTCTGTGTTTTTTATAATATTGTCAGAATCAGCTTTGTAGTACTCATTTTATTTAAAGTACTCACGGAATTATTTCGCGAAGATTGTATATAAGGGCCATCGTTGTATTGAACCAGGACCTTCGGGTTAAGATAGTAACCCGGAGATGGTCCAATTTTTTTGTGCCCAAGAAACTGGTAATTTTGAGAAAATGGGCAAATGCCATTCTTAGGAGAGATTTTGCTACCAATCCTGAGCAAAGGGTCCGCCAGAAACATTTTTCGCCGGAAGAAATCACATGGAATGAGCTGCTAAACGACCGTAATGGAAAAGTGATACATATAGATCTACATAATACCCTGCACAAACGTGCTTTTAGTTGTAATACCTTAAATTTCTCATTCCAACATGCAACTACCTATGGTATCAGTACTTGTATTTATAAAATTGGAAATAATGTTTACACCTATTCATATCCCAAATTGTACAAAGAAATAAGGACATTTAGAATCTGACAGTTTGGCAATCAATTTCTCTAATTTTATGACAATGGTCCAGTCTACCATAGTAAGTTGGAGTTCGCAAAATATTTTTAACGTAATCAGTGAATATTATGTCTTGGAATGTATTAAAGTCTATAATTCATCCTACGGTCCCAATTAAAATAACTTCCATTTTAATTCATTTAACAGACTGGTTACGCTAATATAGTTATCGTACCGTCCCTATACAAATCTTGCCGATCTTCGCCGTACACGTTCCAGTTCGTTATTTAAAGCCCTTTTCATAAGGATTTTATATATTGGCGGCGTATTCCTAATGATTTCTAACAAGGGATACCTGTGGTTCGTACCATTAGTGTTGTTTTATAGCAGTTGGTAAGCTAAAAATCGATCAGTCTTCTTGTTAGGACGTAATTAGTTACTGGTATTAAAATTATTCAATGCTTAATATTTAAAACTTTAGCTCGGATTCCATTAAATGCTTGAAAATCGTATAACTTATTTTGTTTAATCGCATGTGAACCTAACCAAGGCATGACATATAACTTCACCACAGTCGCATAAACAACTATACTTCTTATACTATACTACAACTATACTACAAAAAAAAACTTCCGGTTCCGGTTTCCTTGAAGTAGAACGTGCTCCTGTGAGTCTCCCATTTATTTTTCTGAAATTTTATTTATATAGAAAAATGGGGAGTAATTCTCATCTAAATTGTGTTCACTGTCACCAGCTAGTGAAAAACGAGAAGGAGATCGCTTGTGATAAGTGTAATTTGCCGGTACACGTTCTGTGTTCAGGCCTCTCGCGTGCTGACGCCGACAAGATTTCGGCTAAGACGGTCAAAGATAGGCGCCTGAAATTTCTCTGTGATCGCTGTGAGCAATTTTTAAATTATAGCACGAACCTTGATGAGATGGTGGAGACAGTAAGACGTGACTTGTTGTCTCTTTTTAAAACTGAGATGGATGTGATGAAGCGTGACATTGAAAATTTAAAGGTTCAGATGGTCTCGGGAACGAATGTATCGTCGAATGAAGAAGTCTTGGATGTTATTGCTCAGGAACTAGAAGATAGAAGACGCCGTGAGTGCAATATTATCATATATAATATGCCGGAGTCAAAGTGCGACAACATTGACAGTAGGATTGCGGAGGATAAAAACAGTGTTGGTCAACTCCTGACAAAGGTGGGTGAAGTTTGTGTCAATGACATCAAGGTTTCGAGGCTGGGTAAAAATTCAAATGGTGACAAACCTAGGCCGGTGAAAGTGATTTTGAACTCAGTGAGGGAAGTTGCTCAAATTTTTAAATCAAAGAGCAAGGTAACAGCAGGATCGAGGTTGTCCATTAGCTCTGATAAGACTCCGGCGCAACGTAAATTTTTGGATAAACTTAGATTGGAACTGCAAACTCGTAAGGAAAATGGTGAGGATGTCACTATTAGGTAT
Organism: Platycnemis pennipes; assembly: GCA_933228895.1. Taxonomy (NCBI): domain Eukaryota; kingdom Metazoa; phylum Arthropoda; class Insecta; order Odonata; family Platycnemididae; genus Platycnemis; species Platycnemis pennipes. The sequence goes on from OW121847.1 coordinate 171,049,701, forward strand.
GTCTCTGGGAACCCAAAAATCGTTCCGGTCTTGTCAAAAAACTATTGAAACCAAAAGTGCATTCATGTATGATGTATTATCAAAATTGCCGGGGATTACGTAGTAAACTAGATGATTTTCGATGTAGTGTTCCTTTGATTAACAGTTATGATATTCTTGTTTTAACTGAGACATGGTTAGTGGATAGTATATCTGACACGGAGCTGGGTTTGCAAGATTATGTGATATTTCGCTGTGATAGGTCTGTGAGTGCAACGGGTAAAGGAAGAGGTGGTGGTGTGCTCCTAGCGGTAAAGAATACCTTTTGTGCCAAACAAATAATTTTACCTGTGAATAATTTGGAGATTGTTATTTTGAGTGTTACTTTTGGCTTAAGTCAAGTGATTCTGTGTAATGCCTATATTCCCCCTGGCTCTACGTTGGATACATATAGACAATATTGTGAAACAGTGGAGAATGTAGTTTACATGTATCCTAATTGTGATTTTTTATTTATAGGTGATTTTAATTTGCCCGACTACATATCTATGGTAAACGGTGCTGAATTTTTTAAGGTACATAACTCAAGTGCATCTGAGCTAGTCCATGATACCTTTTTATCTTTAAATTTAAGACAAATTAACCACGTGTGCAATAAGAACAATAGACTGCTAGATTTATGTTTTAGCTCATTTGATAAAATCACTGTGGATGAATGTGAGGACCATTTGGTTGAACCGGATTCACATCACCCGCCGTTACTAACTACATTCATCCAATCCCCCAATGAACAGGTGGAATATACTCATCAAGTGCTTAATTTTAAGAAGTGTGATTTTGAGGGTTTATCTGCTCACCTTTCAAATATTGACTGGCCTTCACTTATGGTATTACCTTTCAACTGCTTGGTGGACAAATTTTATGAGTATTTATTAAATTCCATCAAAATATATGTACCCATTGTAAATGTTAAAAAAAGGAAATTTCCTGTTTGGTATTCTAAGGAGGTTCGGGATCTCATAACTGAAAAGAAGATTGCGCATAAGCGTTATAAGGAGACGGGTTTATTAACTCACTACAACAATTTTTCTAAACTTAGGGCAAGTGTCAAGAATCTACTCAGAGACTGCTATATGGGTCATATTAAAAATATTGAACTTAGCCTGTCACGAAATCCTAAGTATTTCTGGAATTACATTAAAACTCTTAGATCTTCAAATGGTTGGCCGAAAACAATGAGTCTTGATAGCCTGCAAGCAGATAATCCTTTTGATATTTCCAATTTGTTTGCTAAACATTTCTCAAGTGTGTATTCTTCAGGTAATGTATACTCTTATGACGATAAGTATTTCAACCAAATGAATTTACCAGATTTGTCAATCTCTGTTATGGAAGTTAATTCTGCTCTTAAGTCTCTCGATTGCAACAAAAGTGTTGGCGCTGATGGAATCCCAGCATCTATACTGAAAGAGTGCCGTATGTTTTTGGCTTACCCATTGACTATGATTTTCAATAAGTCACTCGCCTCTGGTATTTATCATCACATGTGGAAGCTAAGCTTCATTGTCCCTATATTTAAGTCTGGTGACATAGGAGATGTTAAGAACTACAGGCCAGTGGTTATACAGTCATCTATACCCAAGGTGTTTGAAAAACTGGTAGTAAACAAGCTGACTCCTCTTTTTAAAAACTTGATCAGTGATTCACAACATGGATTTATGAGGGGTCGATCAACTACTACTAATTTACTAGAATATCGTAAGTTCATTGAAGTGAATCTTGAAAATGGGCATCAAGTTGATGCAATATATACAGACCTAAGTAAGGCCTTTGACTCAGTCAACATTCCGTTACTATTACTAAAACTGAAGGGTATTGGATTTTCAGGCTGTTTGTTATCCTGGTTAGAAAATTATCTTTCAAATCGAAGGCTCTCTGTGAAAATCAATCACCAGATATCCAATGAAATGATTGCTTTATCCGGGGTCCCTCAAGGCTCTCACTTGGGTCCATTGCTATTTTTGCTTTTTGTAAACGATGTGTCATTTATTTTTTCCGGTGTTAAATTTTTAATGTTTGCCGATGACTTAAAGATTTATTCTGTTGCTGACAATATGAATGATGTCAATAATCTACAAGAAAATTTGGATAGATTCTCCCTTTGGTGTCAACAAAATGGTTTGTGCATCAATGTTTCTAAGTGCAATTGTATTTCATTTAGCAAATCAGTTTCACCTAATATCAATTATTATACTCTTGATGGTAAGGTAATAACTAATGTGGATAAAATTAAAGACCTTGGTGTCTTATTTGACAGTAAACTTAGTTTTAACTTTCATCTTGACTATGTTATAAAGAAAGCAATGAAAAGTCTCGGCTTTGTGATTAGGAACTCAAGGAATTTTCACATCGACATTATTGGGCATTTGTACACTACCTTAATACGTCCGGTAATTGAATATGCCTCCATTGTGTGGTGGCCATACAAGAGTACACAACTCAAACGTATTGAGAGAATCCAGCACAAATTACTTAGGTATGTTAATTTTAAAATCAAGGGATTCTCTCTGGACGTCAATTATGGGGAAATACTTTGTATGCTACAATTGGATACTTTATCCCATAGAAGTGTTAAGGCTGACTTATTATTTTTGTATAAACTTTTAAATAATAGAATTGTTTCTCCAGATCTTCTTGGGTCTGTAAATCTAAGAGTCCCATCTCACAATACTAGGAATTACATGGTGTTTTCGAACAATTACCACAGGACTTCTTATGGACGTGGTGCCCCAATTGAAAGAATATTAAGGAATTTTAACCTCCTTGGGAATTCACTGGATATTTTTAACTCTTCTGTTATCCAAATTAAGAATTTAAAGATTGTATGCTATAAGGAATGTGACATCTGTCAATGATGTTTTTCTGCATTTTATTGTGATGTATTTTATTGTGACGTACATATTGTATTTTATTGTGACGTAAATATTGTATTTTATATTGATACTATGGTACTGAGAATGTTCAAATAATTGTATTTTATAATGTGTTTAGGGTTGTATTATTGTATCTTATAACTTCTGATTCTATGACTTCATAACTTATGATTCTATGGTACTGATTTGTTTATTATTTTTATAATGTGTTTGTATGGTAATATGGGCGTTTTGCCCGTTAAAGCAAATAAATAAAATAAAATAAAATATACCTTTTGTTGAAAATTGTGTGCATCAGCCTTCGTTAACAAGGCTTTTCTGGATTGATAAGAGTTTGTGCCTTAACTATGCCATTTACGGCATTAGCTTTCACTTTTTAACTTGAAAGGGATTCATGTCTTATATGATACTCAAGAGAACATCCATATTAAATTGGGGAAAAATATTATGATGCAATTGGATTGCACGTGGTGCTAATGACCTTAGTCGTCGACGCACCCGTAATCCCAAACCTACTAGAGAACAGCGGGGAATTGGAAATTGTCAGAAAATTTGATCAAGCAATTGCTTGTGTGGGATTTGCTAAATAGGGTAAAAATGGAGAGAGAAGTAATAAATTCCACCTTCTGATTGAAGAGGCTGTTTTGTTGACAATGTGCGCCGGAGAGAAGAAGGCTTGGATCAGGAAAATGCATACATACAACAAATGTGGTCCCAAAAAGCGGTTTCGTTTTTATGAAGGGTGCTTTTGATCAGCTACTAATGGGAAAGTACAGTCTTAAAAAGGTGTTACAAGGGCACTTTGCTGAAGAAGAAGTGGACAATCACAACAATGACAATCTAGAAAGAAAAGCTTCATAAATGTTAACATTAAATTGCAACTTCACGGGAGAGTTCCATTACTGGGCAGCTGCGAATTTGCGAAATACCTGTCAAATTGAAGATAACCCTTCTGCAAATAGTCGGGTCTGCTAAGGCAAACGACTGAATATTGATGCGATAATACATATAGAAACAAATTATGCCCATGATGCTTCGTTTTTTCAATTGATTGAAAAAATCTTGATTATAAGGAAGGATCATATTTGATACGGTTTGATATAAATTGTAGAAATGGTCATGCGTGAAAATGTTAGCGCAAAATTCAGAGACCATAACTTATAAGTGACAATAGATTTTGGGGAAGATGGGGCTGGGCTTAGTTTACAACTATGAAAACATTGTCACTGGCCGTTGGAATACTTTATCAACATTTTTTCGTTTTTGTATTCCGTGTGTTTTTCACTTCAACTTTATCGCTGCTTAATCGACTGAAGGCCTAGCAGACGATACATGTTAAGACTGTTGAGGAGAAATTCGGACATCGTCACTTAGTTTTCCACGCATTCCTGTCACAGAACAGATATAGAAAATTGTATCCACATAATGCTTCAGAGCTTGATTCTATATTTTAAAGCGAAAACATCCATTGAAAACCTCTTCCATCTATCTCACCCATATAAACTACTAAGGGAGCAAGGGCGAGCGTTAGTGCTGCCACCTACGCAGTGAAACTCTCGCAGGGCGACAGTAACGGCGACACTGGTTTGCATGGCTGGGATAGGGGAGTTGCACTGGGCTGCTTCATTCTCATCACTTCATCGGCATGGGCAGGAATCTCTATTTATCTCTGTATGATATTTTGGAATCCAAACTGCAAGAAGAATTAACTCTTGCTATCGTAGAATGAAAACAAATCAAGCCAACAAATATCCAATCCTTAAAATATTAATCAATGTCACTTTACTGAAAATAAAAGGAAGGAACTAACATCGATGCGTGTATTACAGCGAATGCTTGGAAAGAAATATCAACGGCGATTGCAGCGGTAGCGGCACGGATATTCCCGTAAAACGAATTCCAGCACGATGTCGAGGGGCTCGAACTCACGATACCTAAGGCATAAAACTGGACCGCTGAAAATATCCCATCCCGGAACTGAATATTGAAAATGCTAACAAAAAGCAACCATAATTTACAAAATGATATAGTACCACGAGCCAAAAATCGTAAAAAATTTGAATACCGAAAGGAATTTATCAGGAATGGAAGAATAATAGAAGTACCTTGAAAGGGATGTGACTCCATGTACGCGGTGAGGGCATGAACAGGAATAATCAGGGTAAGGGTCGTGCAGGTCAGGAGCCGACAGAGTTTAACTGTTGACCGACAGCTTTTCGACAGCTTTCCGCAGGCACGCTGACATAGGATCGTTAGCCGCTGATACACTCAACCGCTGCCCCTTCCACTGTGAGGCGATAGTTCGGGCCCTGCCGATTTTACCCCCCAGGGGTGGCGGCGAGGAACGGTTAATTCGACGTTCTCAAGGGCAGGCAACATATCTCGCTCGAGGGCCCGGCTTTCTCTTGGCGGAGATCAATGACTCCATTCTTAGGCCAAGCATTGTGTCTCTCAACAACGGTTATGCCGCCAAAACAAAGGAAAAAGGTTGTAACATTATGGCATGTGGCTTGTCTTCCCAAAACAAAACTACAATTATAGTAAATGAGCAATGGCTACAGCTTGCCTACAAACTAATCTAGAAAACATTTCATAAATATTAGATTTTACACGAGACTAGGCAGATTGAAATATGAAGCATTTATACAATGGAGTTGTTCCTATAAAAAAAAACTAATAAAATATTTTCCCATTATATGCCTCTAGAATCTCGGGTACGCACTGTTCGTTTGAAAATAGCATCAATCAGTAAAAACTATTAATTAGGATCAACTATCCCTAGGGAAGAAGGTCTGTTATTCTCCACTACTGCCATTCACCGATGACATAGTGATCATGACAGAGACTTAGGAAAGACTAAGGTAAGCATGGAAATGTTCAGAGAGCACTTGAAGATCACTAAAAATAAAACCAACAGGTGTGCAGAAGAGGTGAAGACGAATTAGGAAAAACAAGCATATGAGGGTGAAAGAGAATTGTTATTAGGAAGCCGAGTAACTAGCGACGAACGAAGCAAGAGAGAAATAGGCACTAGAAAGCCAAGGCGAAGATAGCATTCCACTAGAAGAAAAAACTACCTAAGACTGGCAATACAAGCGTGAAAATATGGAAATAATAGAAGCAGTACTCCTTTTGGGCAGTAAAATATGAACGAAAGCAATGGCAGAAGAGCCAGGGCTGGAAGCATTCGAACTGTGGTGCTACAGAAGAACGATGAAGATACGACGGATCGACAGAATAGCAAATGAAGAAGTCCTCACAAGAGTGGGAGAAAAAAGAAGTCTTCTGAAAACTAAAGAAGAAGATGGGGCAGCTTAATCGACCATAATATGAAATATGATGAAGACAATTCTTAGGGTAAAAGTGAACGGGAAGAATGGAATAGGAAGGCCTCACATGATAGATGTGGAGGGAGGAGTTGTAAAAGATAAGTGTACCTACTCGTCACTGCCGCACCAAGAAAAAATATGAAGGGGAGGCAGGCGTAAACAAGTCGGGTACTGATTTAAGAAAAAAGAAACCGGGACGATGGGAGAGCAAAATAATTACGGGAGTGGGGATAGGACATGGGCGCTTACCTTGGTCTGTTTTCGCCCATTTCACAGACGAGAGGACGTCAATTCCACCACGAGGCGACTCTTTCGACTGGGCTGACGGCCGACCGACAACTGACCCGTCACGCCAAAAAGGCCGATTCCACACACACCCACTCTGCCTTCTGCCACCTCTCGACTCCAGCCGGACACACTCTCGAAGCAGACGAAGACTCGACAATCGAATATCAGTAGAGTCGAGTACATACGACCGTAGTCGAATTGAATAAACAAATGATGGTCGGAAAGCGCCCAAGGAGAAAGTGTGGGAAATTTAAAGTAGGGAAGGTAGGGAATTAAAGCCCTACCTCCCGAGTGGTGCCAACCACAAGAATTATGTTAATATGAAGATTTGAGCCTATAAGAAAATCGAGTGGAGAGTTGCAACATTAAAATCTAAGTATTTTTGACTTGTGGTGATGATCTTCAATAAAAGGAAGTAAATTTCTCGACCAATTTTTCAATAATTTTTACTAACTCACACCTTATGCATGCTGTTATGATTATGCATCTTTTTCCTTTGATAATGGTGCACTTGTGAAATCAGTGGTGTGATGAAGTTGTTGATTCTGTTGTTCATACTTGTTGGAGCGAGGCTGAGGAATAGACCTCTGGAAAATCGCATTTTGCTTCACCCGTTACCCTCAAGAAATGTAAAATAAGAGTGATTAACGAGTGCTGGCTTGTCAACATAAATGACGTTCTGATTATTGTGAATCCCACATATTTGCTGTCAGTCTTGGAAAGAGAAGTAGAAGATCCGTAAATGGAAGTAACATTGTCACAATCTTTTTCATCTAAATTTTTGTTAACCTTATTACCGCAAACAATTTCAATGTTCCAGGGGTGTATGTAAGTGTATGTAAGCTAGGACACGGAAGTATGAGTGACTGAATGTTGGATATTACGCCTGAAATAGTTACAATTGGACATTTACTTTAATGTTTTTTTTGGAGATTTTGTACGGTAATGGTCACTATTCGGCGAGTAGGTTAGGGTGTGTGTAATCACTGCTATTTGACTATAATTATTTACTTATGTGCTGTAATTCCCTTTGTAATTCCATTGGATGGCCCTAAAATTTTTCATGATTTTTCTGGAGCGAGGCAACATCAAATTCGGCTCCTACCCCAAAATACCTCGATGCCCTAATAGTGATTGGCAGCAGTTTAACCATAAGGCACTGATGGCTCAGGTCAAGAGGATCAGTCTGGTAGCAGATGCCATAGCTGCAGGCGAGGGTGAAGTTCACGGAATTGACTGCAGTACTGCAGTGTGGAAGGCAATGGTAAGCCACTACAGTAACTTGTGAAGGGAAGGTCCCGCGAGGAAGACCAAGGGACAAGTAAACAAGGGGCAAATGAAGAAGGACGTGAAAGAGAACACGTTTCAGGGCGCGAGAAAATTAAGACTGGACAGAGCAGAATGAAGGGCGGCAGTAATCCAAATACTAGGATTTAAATACTGACCATAAGCTCCCAAAACATTGGGATTATTTCTTATAATTACCAAATTATGAGGCATTATGACTGCTTCCCTTATCGAGAGTTGCCGCTTGCCCCCAAAATGTCTTATTTTCCAGGCTTTCTTTTCTTCTGAGCCTTCCAGATTCCTCCAAATTTAAATAACTCGTCTGCTCAAGCCTCGTAGGTTTAACTGTCCAAACAAGCGGTGACGGAAAAGTTCTTTGCAGAGAAAGGCGATATATGCGAAGGAAAATGTTAAGAACTTTTTAAACATACAATACACATTTGTTCTGGACTAAAATTCCACCGAAAACCTCCGTGACTGCTGAGAATAGAATCCAAGACCTAGCGCCATTGTTGCAACACAAATCTCTGATCACACCACGTATTTTTTATGAATTATACGATTTCAGACAACTTATCAGAAATAAGTTAGTAAGAAAACTTTGTAATTTTCACTCGTCCTTCATTCCTGTGCGACCATATTCGTTCCGGAGGCGACATCGCGCAAACGATGCATCGTTTCGCACAGTTTATTTCACTGCCTCGGATCCAGGGCATGGAGGAGTGACACTGGATGAGGGAGGGAAGAAAAAGAGGGGTCCGGAGAAGGCCGCAGGGTTTTTTCAGAGGTTCAGAGTGCGAAGAAAGGGTGCTTGGAGTGGAGGGGGGGGTGGGTTAAGGGTGTGGAGTACGTTGGTTGAGTTAGACCTCAGGCTGTGACGTCTTTTGTGATCTGCCATTTCATCTGCTTTCGTAATAATTCTCGTTGGTTTCCCAGGAAGTTTTGTTTCCTAGGTGATGATATGCGGCGTTCAATTATAGGTGAGCGTTAAAATAGTTTTGTATGAACATTTGATGACTTAAACTCGTACCGATTTGAGGGATTTTGGGTGTATACACTGAAAAATGGATTTTCGATAATATCTAATTAAGACGAACTTTGATTAGTTCCATTCATGAGCATGTCATCATCGATAAGATTTGGTGTTTTATCGGGTGATATTAATTCACAACAATTAGTCCATTATTGCGTGGAGTCTGGAAGTGTGAGTGAGAACAAAACAGGCTTGATGAGGAGGTACAGATAGCCAATGAAGCAAGGTGATAGAGCTCATCCTAAGGTCCTTACGGCTAGATCCTTAGTTTTGAAAGACGTCGGGATGTTAAGATAATAAGAAATACTAATAAATGTGTGATAAGTATAGTGATTTTATAAAAATCAGTTAAAAATGGGTTAAAATATTTTTAATACAACAGTGTTTATCTGCATAATATTATGAAAGGGTGGAAGGTTAGGATGACAGGGTTGGGGTATGAAACAAGTTACACTTTTTCTAAGAAAGATTTTATATTTAAACTAGGAGTAAAATATATGACCTGTGAACAAATAATGATGATAGATAGAGTAATAACGAAGCTAACGATGTATATATAAAGTCTTAAGAAACAGATCTTGTTGGCGTACGATATCATCAACTACTGCTGCTAGTGAATGAGAGAAAGGAATCCCAAATAAATGAAAATTGGAGACGAGATGATTAACTATACTCCCAACGTGATATTAGAACATAAAGGTGATGGGTACAAACAGCATGAAAAAATGACAGACAACAATCCAAATGAATATATTTAAATGCAAGAATAATAATTATAAAGCAGGTACAATACTAAAATAGGGCATAGGTGGCTTTGGATTTTTTGTGAAAATACGTAGGATTTGGAGCAGTGTGAAATAGCAGATATTGCGAGAACAACGAGGTTGCGGGAGCGAAGAGAGAGGGGCAAGTTCCTTTTATCATTTCGAATGACGGAGGTGGGAATGTGGGTGCATGTTTGACCCAGGAAAGGTGTGGCATTTAAGGGCGCAATCCAGGTCCATCCGCAAAAATGGCTCCGGGACGAAGACACGTGATAGCCGCTGCACTTCCGCAAGAGGGAAACAAGGGCCGCCGTGCCAAGATGACATCCGCCCGCGTCTCCCGTTCATTACTGCCGAGGGCCGGGCCCTAACTTGGCACCTCGCCCGCCGCTATCGATTCCCTTCCAGGGGTGATCTCATCTCGGCCACCGACGGGGGACACGGCGCCCCAACAATTGGCGGAGGCCGAAACATCCCGCCGGTGACGGACGATATTATTTGCTGAGGTTTTGAAGCACTCTCGAAGTACAATATGCATGCAAATTCATCACCACTTGACAATGAAAGTTCACGTGCTAAGCCACATCATATTACAGCAGTAGGAATTTGCATTTGTTCTGAGTGCCGGAGACTGGTAAAATGGTGGTAAGTAGGTGGAGGTAGACTGCCCTATCCACATGATCTTACTTGGCAATGTAGTTCAGGCGGTTTTCTTCAGTTATAATATCCTCCATTGCTCACGATGTGAGGGAGATAAGTTTGCGAGAACCAAAGCAGACGTAAAACTTTTCACAGGATATAAGTGGGGTGTTCAAGGTGAACAGCACCCCTCGAACAGATAGTAAGAAAACTGAGAAGAAGAATGCTTCCGCTCAAACTTAATTCCCTGTGGTGCTACAAGACGCTTCATTGATATTTAATTCGAAAACTGTTTCAAAGTGGATATTCTGCCTATGCCTTCAGACTCTCATTTTCAACCCTTGAGCAAGTCCTCATTTTGATTTTCTAAACCACCAGGCCTTATCAAGACGATGTAGGATGGTCGTCCCTACCCTACCCCTTTTCTAGCACTCTCCTGCCGTTAACTTATATCCTTGGCCTCCTTATCCCTTTAGCACTCCTTAGTTTTCTTCTCGTGCCGTAAGGAAGGTGGCGGAGCCACAAACATCTATGAACAATTATTTTATGTGTTTTCGTTTTCTGTAATTGCTTTTGTTATACATGCGACTTCAGCAAAGTAATACGTAAACATGCATGCAACATGCAAAAAATGCATAAATGGATTGGGGAGAATAAATTGCAAGCAATGTTTCTATCTCACGATTTGTCAGTCCTGCGCTCATGGCGGTTTCGGAAAATGATTCCAAGATGTGAATACGGAAACGGTTGTCGAAGGGGAAGCTGAGTGTCTGGAAATATTTAGATTGAAGGACACATGGTGGCAAAGCGGTGGTCATTTGTGCGAGGGGGAAATGGGTACTTACCATTATAAAAGGACACAAAAAGGTTGCTCACACCACTCTCAAAGAGCCATGGAGGACAGGGGGAGTTTTTGATGAGGGAAGGAGGAGGAGGAGAGCTGAAGAGGTTTTCCATCGCGAACGGTTGCAGGTGAACTTTAGAGAATTTCCGCTAGCAATCATGCATCGTTACACTGTTAGAGCCCCGGAACTGGCCGCGCTTGGTTTTTGATTGGCCATCTTGTGGATACGTATCGAAATATACATTCCCACTCTCGATGACATCAACTACGCGGGAATGAATATCAGTTATCTGTTTTCTCATGGGACTGAATTCGTTGAATGAAAATTGTGTTCTGCTTCTCACCAGACGCCATTCCAGCTGGTCGAGCCCATGCCCTCTTCCGCCTGTTATCTAATTTTCTCTTTCCCTTGCTTATCTGTATATGCACCGTCCAGAGAGCAACATAAGAACATCTTCATCTTATGTTGCACCGCTCGACGTCGATCCCACCCCGTATGTGCTAGCAGTGTCACCAGTGGCAGTGACAGAAGCGCCATTTAGGTTACAGATCTCTCATCACGGTGAAATTATTCGGAATCATGACCGTGACCATAGTGGCCAAAAGCATTGCGCGACCAACGCCATTCACGTACGTGGCTACAAAGAAACGGTCCAATCGACGCGCAAGAAACATATTTTGTACAAATTTCTTCGTGACTATAGATATTCCAGCATGACACCCTCCCTCATCTACCCTTATTCTGTTTTCTTGCAGCCTCATGTAAAACTCAAAATCAATTTTCACGAAAATGTTCAGGGGAAGGGACCTTGAAAGGTGAAATGAGAGCTGAGAAACTAATATCGAAAATGATCATTTTTAGGGGTAGCTCAAATAATAGATTCTCTAATCAGCAGACCCATTTTCTACTCCTGTAGACGGACGAACCCAAAGACAGCCAACCGAAGCACATGCTAAGAAATGCAGGATTATGGGGACAGTTATCGAACCTCTTTTGTCAATAACACGTAATCGCGAAAGATCAGTTTCTCCAACGATTCAAATAAGAAGAAGGAAATGACCGTGGTTGACGTAAATGATGACTCGAGCTATCATATTTCCAATCCCTGGAAGATATAGCTTAAACAATTACTAACGACCCTCGTGAATAATGATCGTGATATTCAGTCTTAATATCGGCAGTTACTTGTCTGGTGCGCAGTATTTCCAACATCGAATATTTCATTTTATTTATAGCTCCTTGACAGGCATAGCTTTTGACACGATCTTTTCTAATCTTTCCACCCACACGTCCAAGGAATCCTCTTCATCGATTTTTCAGACACAGACTTTGGAAGTTTCAGTAGTCACCTCAAAGTCTAGGGCTAACTAGGACTAACGCGTCGTTCGAGGCCTTTGGCTGCGTCAAATTATTAGCTCGTTGAAGTTCAAAGTCACTCAGGCCGATCATGAAGGATTCCACCGAAAGGCACCTGCTGAAATCATTAGGCATCCAAAGATAAGCTGAATAGACGAGATTGACGATAGCTACCTTTATTTATTGCTTTTTGTCCCCACGATTTTGTCGTCTGTTGTGGAACTGACCTTAGGACATTCATTAAAGATGTTCGTCGCCATACCCCATCTCCATCCGGATCATCAGATAGTTTAAGTAATTTCGATCATTGCCCAGCATCGCTTGAGCGTTGTTCCAGGTTTCGTATCACAACACAACAGTTACACCCGAAGCATTCTCCTCTTCAGCAACATCTGTGTTGTAACTTGTTTGCAATATCTGCGGCTTCAACGAGGATGTCTTGCCGTCGTATCTAAGTGCTTTCATATGCCTTGGCCTTACTTACGAGAATTGATTTAGCTCTCCAGAGATGTTCCGGTTCATTTGTTTCTTGAAATTGTCAAGTTGGCGTTGAATACGGATCTATATGCTATATACGTCTTTTTCAAGCCTTCTTTGCTGTTATTTATTTCAACCTGAGAATCTTCCTTTGCATCATAAAAGCACCATTTTAATTTTCCTTTAACGAGTTTTACAACGGTCTTTATTACCTCAACTTCCTAGGAGATGGTGTTAAAATCATCTTTCATTTGGCCAAAATTTATCTTCAGTTTTTTGGTTTATTCATCTTCAATTTTTCCGAGCAAGTTTTCTTCCGTTCTTCTGAAAGACTCGGTTATATCATCTTTCATGATTCAAGAATATTAGGGTAGTTTTCGTCAGATGATCGACAGTGTTTCAGTTCCCTAAAGGTCATATGCTACGCTACATAGGGCTAGCTTGCATGTCCTATGCATGAAGCGCAGATTTCGTCCTTTAAATTTCTATCTGGCGTCCTTCCGCTCCATAATTCTTCCTTAAGTTTGTTTAGTTTGACTTGCCCTAAAGAAATTTCAAGATTGAACACAACACGAACATTAATGTCGCACTTACGTTTAAAGTCACTACGTTCGTGGAGTACTAATCTTGCTAATATAACCAATATCTTCGTGTTGGTTCAGCTATTGGAATGGGTGTAAGATTTTAAGAGGCTGTGTGCAAGGGAAGTTTATGATGCAGATTGGAATGTTATTGCTGCGACCGAAAGGAGGATTTGTAGAGTTACAATAGTGTTAAGTTTTAGATTTTAAAAAGGCTTTCGATAAAGTTCCTCATGACAAATTAATCTTGAAGTTAGAGAGTTTTGGTATAAATAAAGACGTTGTATGTTGGGTAAAAGAATTCTTAAGTGGGCGAGAGCAGAGGGTTGTCATAGATGGTATCATGTCGGACACAATCGAAGTCACATCGGGAGTTCCCCAGGGTAGCGTAGTAGGTCCGCTTCTATTTCTTTTATACATAAACGATTTGGGTACCGTAGTTAGTAGTAACCTTAGACTTTTTGCATACGATGCGGTGGTGTACAGGGGTATATCAAACGAAGAGGACACGAAATCACTTAGCAAGGATTTAGATGCAATTCAAGAGTGGTGCGACAAATGGCAGTTAGAACTCAACCTTAAAAAGTGTGTAGCTATCAATTTTTGGAGGATGAATAATTCGATAGAGCGATCCTATAGAATTAATAACACGAAGATCGAAAACGTTGAAACCGTAAGATATTTAGGTGTAACAATCACTAAAGATTTATCGTGGGGAAGACACATAAGGGAAATATGCGGCCGAGCGAAAGGAAAGCTAGGATTTATAAAAAGATTACTTGGAAAATGTGATGAGAAGACAAAAGAGCGATGCTACTTTTCACTAGTTAGGCCCCACCTTGAGTATGCAGCCAGTGTATGGGATCCTAATGAATTAGGTTTGATGAGAGAACTAGACAGTGTGCAGCGTAGAGCAGCTAGGTTCGTCAAAAGGTGTTACGATAGGTTGAGTAGTGTATCAGAATTAATACAAGAATTAGGGTGGGAATCATTATCAGAGCGTAGATTAAAGTTCAGATTAAATCTATTGCAGAAATTTCAATCGGATAGCTTTACTGAAGATGTTAGGCACATATTAAAAACACCAGCGTATTATGCTAGATTCGACCAGATAAATAAGATTAGAGAGATAGATTGTCGTACAGATAGATTCAAAATGGCATTTTTCCCCCGTACTATAAGAGAACAGAATAGGCAGCATAGGAAAGGGATAGGTAGGGGAAATATTTTAGAGTATTCTGTAATCCATGATGCATGTTTTAACCCCTCAAATACTATAGATACTAACAATCTAGTTGCATGAGACCCTTTAGTTGCTTGCTTGCATGCTAGTAGTGCATGCTTGGTGACCTTCACCCCCTGCCACACACCCTCGCGGTGGCTTGCAGGGTATCGTGTAGATGTATCGTGTAGATGTAAGTTTTTTTTCTATTTAAAATATGCGGTGAAGTGAAGAGAAGCAGAGAGTTGAAAGGAATTTCTGTAAGAAGTGCAGGTTAATAAATTTGCGATGACCACAAATTGATTCACACGAACATATATCCTTAAGTAATTGTTAGTAAGTATATAAATTTGTTTCCAATATGTATATATGCTCCATTGTGTTCTTATTTTTTTCTGCTTCAACCACCAATTTTGATATCATAATATTTTTACTGCAGTTTGAATAAGAGTGTACAAGTGTTGCTTTCCGTACTTAAAGGAAGTATTGCTTTCTTCTCCTAAGTTGTTCATGGAGTGTGCCACTGATAAAAAGCGGAAATAAAATCGGAATGAAGAAAACTCATTCACAATAATGTAAATGGGTTCCATAATATTAAATTCACCCGCAAATAGAGGAATTGGTTTCCAGCTAGGCATGTTGCTTTATGAGCGAACGAAAATCGTTACGCTTCATATTTCCCTCTTAGATGGAGGTTACTTGCAGGTAAGTGTCGCCAAGCCTTTTGACATCCAATTAATCGATTTGGCACGCCCTCCGACAATCGGAACCCAGAGTCACTCAACATCGACTCTTTGAGCCGCTGCAGGGGTGAGGGTCGATTCGCTCCCAGGCGGGGGTGTGATCCCACCCCTTCCCCTCCCTCCCTCAAGGCGACCCAGTTCGGCAGAGGCAGGCTCCTCCCACATCCCAGCTGCACTCCAGCTCATCGTGGCCGCTCAGGCGCGAGCGCTGACATTCCGTTGAGGATCACAGCAAAAGAACGAGCAATTCTACTCTTTTGCTTCGCATCCTGATTCAGCAGTCGCACCGGGCCCTGGTGGCCCACAGCAAAAGGTCGCAACTTCGGTAGCCCTCCCTGCACAGATTTGGAATCGAATTGGGTGAGTGTATGATGTGCACGGGGAATCGGTGTCACGCAGGGCCGGCTGGTGAGCCCTGGTGTTTTCTGCAGGACATTGAGAGCAGGAAGAGCCAATGTGCCAAACTTTAAGATTACGAAAATGGGCAAATTAGCACTTAGTGTTCTCGTGGGTCACGCTACAGGATGACTTCATCTCACGAATTGTCAATGAAAACGTGTTTAATTCCCTGAGGTGATTCAGACTTCTGTATTATGGTCCATGGTTCATAGACAATGCGTCCTCTATTTCCATAAGTTTAAGACCAGTGTGGTGGCTCACATCTCGTTTGGAATTAAGCGTGTCAATGTCGCCGTGAACTGAACATTCCCCTCCGTTTCCACCAGACCGCAAAGTCGTCAATGG
This sequence comes from Platycnemis pennipes, assembly GCA_933228895.1. Taxonomy (NCBI): domain Eukaryota; kingdom Metazoa; phylum Arthropoda; class Insecta; order Odonata; family Platycnemididae; genus Platycnemis; species Platycnemis pennipes. The sequence continues at coordinate 171,065,921 of OW121847.1, forward strand.
AGCGAGGGTCAATCGCCCGAGTTGCCCAGTAGCACTGTCCCTCTGGCGACATCGGGCAACGGATAGCGGTCAACGCCTTTTCGCGCCACATGTATCCGAAGTAATTGAATACAGTGTTTCATCATCATCATCATCCTCTCATTGCTGAGGCCAGAGTTTTTAGGACGCCAGTTCGTCCTCAGCACCCTGTCCACTTCTTCCAAAGGATTAATGACGCAAGGGTGGACGCAGTGTTTCCTGGGCGTTGCGCGTATTTAGCCATTCCAGATGCAAGTCGTGGAAGCAAACTCGTTTTTTAACACGATTGCGTTTTTGTATATTTTACCCTCGGATAAAAATGACTTTTTTCAGATAAAAAAATGCATAAATGTTTGTCATAACAAACAATAGTGCTTTTGGGCTACTGCTCGATCTGATCTGCACAAATTTCAGGAAGATCTTATAGATACTGCCGTGATATATACGCACCAAACTGAATATCTGAACTGAGGAATTAGCTCGCCCACGCCAGCGAATGTGTTAGAGCTTGTTGTTCGAGGATTGAATCGGAGTCGTCCACTTAAGGCAGCCTCGTCGCCCTCAGGGTGCTTATCGGCCGTGCCCCCCTTTTGTCTCGTCTGCTTGCATCGCTGCCTCCGAGGCAGATGCGACTCTGCGCCTGGTGACGTCAGCCACTGCATTTTAGTTGACGACGGTGAACTTCATAATACTCAGCGCAAGCAAACAACCTTCCTAATTAAGAAGCAAATCCTGTCCCACTTTCTTATCCCTTTCCGCTGATAATGCGTTGGCCCTCACGTGGAAGCACTCTGCTCGTGCCCGCGATTATTCAAAATCGAATCGGGTCAAGGGCGAGGCGCCCAACGAACAAGTGACTGGCGCGGAGCGGAGCACAGAGGAGGCCGTGGCTGAGGGCCGCGGTTCGAACTCTCGCGCTGCCAAGTGCTCCCCCGTCTCGGCGACACACGGAAACGCATCTTCTTGGAAACGCATGGATGTATATATACACACAATATATGCAATATAATCGCCATATACGAATCTGATACGCTCCAGATACTGTACTCAGCATGTAAACAAAGATATTTTATAATACTGCCTTGATTCCTAATTACTATGAGAGTTTTCCATCGTTGGTTCCAGCAGAAAGGGCTTTTCGCAATCATTTCCTTTACTTAAAAGACTACATGAAATACAGTTCTACCGGGAGCTTGATCATAATTTGGGGGTTCATGTGCAGTCATGCTGAAAGTAATCGCAATGTAACTTATGTGTACTATTAGACTACAAATGGATGAAATGACCGAGGGGTTTTTATTGATTGGGGTGAAATTTCTTTGCGCATAACAGTATTTTTCGTGGAAGTATATTAATTCGGAAGCTTCGAGGGAAACCACTGTTTCCTTCTTCTCATTTTCATCGATCATCAATGGACACCTCTTTTGACGGTAGTTTACGATGCCCTAAGTATTTCACCTACTGAGAAACTTAGTTGCCATTATTATTTGTTTGGAACAGATCGACAACACTGGATATATAGACTGGGTATTTCTATGATAATATTAATCTCTTTTAAAAGGCAAGTGGGGTCTGGTATTTATGACATGAGATTGAAAGTTCAGAGAATGAGACAAGACAATGACAAGCCCAAAATCTCGGTTCGCTGCAACAGTACATGTGTGGCACACGTAATGAATCGGGTACCTTGAAGAGTTATGTAGATATGTGACCGGTAACAGAAGCTATAGGGCGTCGAACCAATGGCGATGGAGAATGACGACGAACCGCTCTTTCCTTGGCCGTCTAAGAGCACGCCGTGAGACTGTTACCCCGCTGTCTCTTTCTCTTTCTCTCCCACGCACACACACACATCTGGGGTTGAAGTTGAAATGACCTCTCCGCTGAACGGTGAATAGATAGAAATGGCTGGGCGTGAAGTTGGATTGTGCGCAAAGATGGGAGAGGGATGGGTGAACAGGGAAACTTAACGAGGTGTTGTTCTGTGACTCCCGATTGCCTGCCATCCTCTACGTAATTCCGTTGCGTCGCTTCGAACTCCGTGGCTACCCTGACCGCCATTTCACGGCGAGAATGGCTGATCGCTCGTCGGCTGTTAACGCATTCCCGTGGATGACGAGGCATCAGGGGACGGCATTGGACTGTCTCGGGAAGGAAGACTAATGATGCCTCGGATGAATGGCTGCTGATTGATCAGGCGCCTGCCACCGGGAGCCCTCTCGACATGAGCCAAAGCACACCTCTGAAGGGGATATCGCCCGGACAGTGACCACCCTCGCAGAGAGAGGGAAAAGGGGGGAAGCGGACAGTCCATCAGGGTTTCATATTCCTGCGTGCGCTCCTGCGGTCGCTGACATTTACGACAAATTCAAACCGTGAGAGTAAAGTCGGCAAAAGCATCACATGTACTGCGATATATAAAATTCTGCAATTCAAATCGCCTGTTTTGAAGTCATTGAAACCAATTGAACTTCTTCTTGCACCGAGAACTTCCTTCACTTTCACCCTTCCGAGTCACCACACTTCCCTTTTCAGGGAAACGGTGGCCCTAATTCGTCACCTACCATCACCCATTCATATTTTATACTCGAGGCATACAACGGGGAAGGCAGAGCGCTACTTATCACAATTCAACCAATATTTTGTTTCTCTTCACATATAATCGTTTCCAGGGGGGGTTGTGTTTGAAACCTTCGGAATTATCTCGAATAGGTAACTAAGGAGTCACGTGTGTACAAACACGAATGGTGTGCAATTTTTTTTCTCTGAATCGCTCGTTACTACATCAAAAATTGCTTTCACTTGAGTTTTTCTCATCTCTCTCGGAAATAAATCCCACAAATGAGGTAAAACACAAGCGTAAACAATGTATGAGTTTATAATCTGCGGTTTTAAATCATGAAATTTGCGAGCCATTCTTGTTTATACCACGTGACTCCTTGGTTACCTATTCGAAATAATCTCGACTGTTTCAAACACAACCCTCCAGGTCCTATCTTCACCCCGTCATTCCTTACTTTTCTTTTTGCTCTCGAATATAAACTCGTTCACCTTTTTGTAACCATAATGTTTGTAATCTTTTTCCCAACAATACTTTACGTACATGAATGATGTAAGTCTTATGAATCGGTCAAAAAAATAATTATGCTGTGCAAGGTAATGAAATTAGTTTCATAGTTAATATTTTGCTGTGTTGAAAATATTGTTTGTTTATCTCTATTTATGAAATAAAAAAGTGTCACTTTTTAAAATACAATGCATAATCCCGAGTCTCAAATTCGTCATTGCACTTTAAAGTCTACTTGAACATTATCAGAAGGTAAGCATAAAAAATTCGGACAGACTATTTTGCTCCCTATTCATGATCAACATATGTTACCGCGTTACCACGTCCTACCCATTCTCTTATCCAGCATAATATGAATGCACCGGCCAATATACCTACTTCCCTGGCGCCCATTCCCTCTAATTCATTCCTAGGAACTCTTCCTCAGAGTCTCCGTCTCAGAGCACGATTCTTCTTTCTACTCTTGCATCAAAGCTTCAATTCTTTCCTCTCTGCCTCCCACAGGTCCACCCGTTAAACTGCATACGATTGAAGTGGGTTGTATTTGGTTTCTAGAAGCTTTTAAATTTCCCGGCCTCAATGTGACGCACTACCCCCCCCCCCCGCCCCCCCATTCCCTCACTCCATTCCTCTTCCCCTCCCCAATGTCTCTCTCTTCAACAGTACTCCTCTTCTCGTTCAGAAAGTCGGCTGTGACTACCGAAATATCCAGTATCCAAATATATATTCAGTGTGTTCTCTATGCATACGTTTCACACCTGTGAACATTGGTTATGTTATATGAACATATGCATATACGTACTCATAAATAATCACAGGGCAGACAGATGTTGCGACACAAAAAGAAAATTCACAATAGACAACATACTTGTTTAAATTTTCGGAGGCATGCAAACTCCCTCGTCAGAAGAGTAGAACGTAGTGCGGCCGTAGGGACTGAGGGACTGGGGAGTAAGGTGAAGGGGGGGGGGAGGAGGAGGGGGAATAATAGGGTTACATTGTAATACGGAAAGGTTAGAGGTTTAGGTTGAGACCGGGCGGGCGTTTACAATATAGCGAATGGATGTGTGCGACCTCAAGAGTACGAAGATCAGGCGGAATGGAGGCAATTAGTAAATTGGTTCTCTACTACATCTACAATGGTTTGAATAAAACAAGCATTGAAAATAAGCAAAAATATTTTCTACAATTAAAACATTAATTAGAGAAGGATCAAATGACTACCAGTATAACTCCATCTCATACTGCGATAGTAGAATCCCTTGACTCCAGTATGACACCTCTAGCTAAAGAAGAGTTCGTGACCCGAAAGCTTCAAAGTGCAGTGGACAACTCCATCTTAGATTGCGAGGTATTTAAAGAACATTACAATATTATTAGATACTTGCGACATATTTACAAATGAATGAGAATTAATTTTAAAAGATTGATAATGAGAGAAAAATTTCATTCCTTCGTACTCATGTTTTACTCTAAGTTAAAAAATATTGTAAATTTGCGCTAGAAGACTACGATATTTACAAAATCCAGGATGAATAAATTTTTGAGTGTGTGCGCGTCCAACATCGACAGATGTTCATCTGCTTTTCCTCAAATAGATGTAAAGTGATCGCTTCTAATACTTTGAATCGTTTATGCTATCGTACCGTGATAGTTAATTCCTAATCTTCAATTTCTTTACAGAACGTCGCTAGACAGAGACGCTGAAGACGTAGATAGGAAATCACTGACAGCATATCTGAATGAGATTCAAGATTGGTGCGAAAAATGGCAGTTTGAACTTAATCGACAAGAAGTTTCAATTTCAAATGGCCATTGCGTAGAAAGAACATTCGGAAAACAGGCAGTCGAGTCAATAAGATTTATTGAAAGACTAAATGGAAAACGTGGTGAGAAGCGATGTTATTGGTCACGCGTAGAGCATACGGGGCCAGAGTGTACGAGATTTGATTTTAGATTCGGATGGTGTGCTGGGAAGAAATGCTGTTTGTTGAAATAAGTGCGACGAAATCACTATCCCAATGTGTGCGTGTATTCAAGTGAATTACAGTATCCGAGCGTTAGGTTGAAGTACAACAGTGGAACTACTCAAGGTATTTAAGGGAATTATCTTTTTCTGAGGATGCTAAAGATCTAAAGGGAGTGCGGACAATGTTTTCGCTTCCTCAGACATCGTGGGAGTTGAAATATATAACTGAATTCGATGTAGAGTTAACTTGGATAGGAGATAATTTAGAGTTTTGCTTTTGGGAATGCTTGACTGATGATTCAAATTTAAAGGGCATGTATGAAATTTAATAGAAAGTGCAGGGGTGGATCGTTTGAATTCCTGGTCCCTACTAGCTTGCCCAGTGAAGTTCAAAATAAGTTTTCCTACGCCTGTTGTCGTCTTTCGATTCGAATTATTTCTTGCACCGATTATCTTTCCGCCTAAGGTGAAAATGATCTCAGTCGTCAAATGTAGCTACGACAAATCTTTATTGAAGACTCGCCTAGTAGTCAGAGTGCGCCTCAACCACTTGTTGTGGTGACCAACCTCGGATTCCTCGAGGGCAAAGCAATGCACTTACACGTTTGCACCGGGCTACCATTAGTATCCGATAGTTTTTATAGCGCTTGGCAATTGTCTAAAATGCTTCTGAAGGGGTGGATGAAGAGGTTGTCACTATGCATTTCTCAATTCCCACGCTACACCATGAGGAGTGTACCTCACTTGAAGGATTTGTTTTCAGGCTATTATGCAAGGATTTGAAGTAAGTTGGGAAATATTCAGACGTGGAAATGGCGTGGATTTCCCGAGAGCAGAGACTCTCTCCGTGAATCGGGTGGGCCGTTGCGAGCTCTCTTGACGGCAGACCGTCCTCACACTTACTTGACACACTTACGGACGACGACCCTCTTTTCTTTCTCAACGAGCGAACTACTTCCTGCACGGTTCTCCCACACAATGGAGACGTTTTAGAATTTCGAAACGCTGCCCCCCCCCCCCCCCCCCCCAAGGGATTAAGTCGCGCCGCGGCTGAAGGAGTGGTGGCAATAAGGATCGCCCACAGGATCGCTCTCACTTCACCGGGAACACACCCTGAAGTTTGCCTCGATTCGAAACCTAGCAAGTTGGAATTCATCTTTTTGCCATCTCTGTCCAATGTCCTTGCACGAAGTGATTCGATATTTCGAATGTTTAAGGCACTGAGTTAGATAATACGCCAACTTGTGTTTTATTGTGTATAGTTCTTAATTTTTTGAAGTTCATGTCTCACATAATATCAACTCTTTTAAAAATCACATTTCAAGACTCGGAGACGGCCAAAAGTACAAGTTCAGATATTACTTTCGTGAAAATTGATACAAATGGCATCGGTTATGCATTAAAAGCAGGCTCCCGTGACAATGGCGACTGACGGGGATCGCTGCTCAACTGTCTCACTGGCGTCAGCCTGCTGGAGTTGTCTGGAGGGCCTGCTGGAGTTATCACATCCATTGCTACGATTCACGTCAACAAAAGATCCACTAAGGAACGAGGAATCATACTTTACCTAGACTGTTATTGTAAATCATTAACATGTAAATTGGAGGTGGGGTGGGCGGGGGGCCTTCTGGAACCCCCCCTTCTGGCACTTTGACCTCTTTAAATCCATTGTGCCCGGAACCACATTTGACCTGCCACTTGCAGACAGGGGACAAGAGGAACGCGGAAGAGGCGTGGAGGAGGGTTACCCATCCAAACTCCGTTCCGGCCCAACGCTGCTTAACTTCGGTGATCTCACGGGAACCGGTGGCTAGGCCCTTGCCCATCGTAAATCATTAATAACCATTCTGATGAATGCCGGAATAAACAAACGTGGGGGACGTAATAATCCACGATTAATCGTGTGGTACAGTGCAGACGAGACTGCATGCCATTCGACCCGACATCACCTCGAGGGAAACGTGCAAAGTCTGATGTGGGCAGAGTGATGCTGGTTGGGAAGATGGAAACTCAAGGTGGTGCAAGTGTAAGACGACGACGTTGTCCTACAACATCGCTTTGCGTACTCTCTAAACTAGTAAGTAACGATTTCTGAGGTCTCACGCCTAAGTGGACTAATTATTATTCCAAATGGCATGGAAAGATAAATGAGCTTAATCTGCATCCACTGCTACGCATGTCCAACGCAAACAAGAAAAATGGAAATTATCTGAGCAGCGAAATTTAAAATAAGAAAAGAAAGAAGAAGGAGGGAACATTTTCATGTGGAGCACGAACTTCTAACAAAGGCCGCTCGAAAGAAGAGATGCGTGGAAGGTGTGAAGGGGGCGTGCTTTTACAATAATTGATTGAGTAGAGCTGAGTGAGGATAGGTGAACTTATAATGCAAACCCTTCTGACTAAAAGCATATCTAATCGTTGCAATTATTTCATTTGGTCTCTGGTTTTAAAAAGTTGGGAAGCAAATCTAAAACTTAATATAAAAATCATTTCTGTTTAGGGAAGCAGGCATTGATATATTCTCGCCTATTCGTGGAGCGTGAATTTGGCCAGCGGTGTTGTACTGAGAGGCTCGCATATCACGGTAGCCTTTCCTGTTGAAGCCTCGTGATTGAATCCAATGCGGTACTGCAGGGCTGTGGGCACGAAGGAGACTCGATAATACACTTTCATATGCATCAGCACAGTTGCAATATTTGCATAAAACAACACCTCCAGACAAAATCGTTTGGTTATAAAAGGGCGCACAGTGAGAAATGGATAGTAATCCAAGTGAAAATGAAAATAAATACCAAAGGTATACTAGGCTATAAGCTTTATAAAACTCCCCGCAAAGTATACATTTCAGAACTCAATGCTGGCGGATTGAATTTAGAATAAATTAGGGATGGGACTAAGTGATTAAAATTAAAGTTACAAACTAAGTTTTTTTCAATGACACTATCAGAACCCTGCCTCACATACGCATTGAAGGGTTTAAGAGGCAACGCTACTTCTTTGGGTGGGCCTTCATATTTCGGAGTTTTGATCGGATGATCGCTGACTCTGTTGGTTGGTTGGTTATTCAGGGGAGGAGGAGATTGACAGCTGAAGTCATTTGCGTCACTTAGGATAGGTGGATAATTGGGTAATGGAAGTAGTTTTCAGAGGACTGAGGAAGGGCGGAGAGGCGCCTAAGGGACCGCTCCTTAACGTCCCATCCGGCGGACGGAGAACTGAAATTGAAATGCCCTCAAGTGGGGACCGGTTTTCCACTGAAAAAATCCGCCACTGCTGGGAATCGAACCCGAGCCCTCGGTGTGGGAGGCCAATACTCTAGCCGCCGCAACAATCCGATCGCCGGCTCACTGTGTATATATACATCCATCTAAAATCCTCGTCATGCGACGCTTCAACCATGTTAATCTTTTATGATCATCTAGGCTATTTCAAATCTTGCTTTCAGGATAAATTTTTCAAACAATTCAAGCAACTTATTTATTGAAATGATTTTTTTCTTGTCATTTTGGACAATTATTTGCTATCCATGAAACTTTGGGCGTATCTCAAGATCAACAATGCGTAGGTTACTTGTATAGCACATATTCTGTAGGTATCAACCTAGTGGTGACCTGTGAAGATGATCGTTTGTTTTCCTATTTTGAAATTGCTTAACAATGGAATCGTATAGAACTGATTCAAACTATTTTCCTATCACTCGTCCCGCGCGCAAGGGAATCATGAAAGTCATCTATTTTGATACCATTGCTTTCGGTTCGATGATAATGCCCAGCAGATTTAGTAACACTTGCTACTATGATTTTTAAATGAACAGAAGTTCACTTGACCTCTTTTTAGAATTACTTAAAAAGTCTTGAACTTTGTTGATAAAACTGGGCAATAATTGGCAAGTTTTCAGTAGGGGCAATTAGACCATCAAGCCGTCAATGAAATTCTAAGCAGCAAAAGCGAACGGCGAAACTTCGATGGGGAGATAGTGGATGAGACGGCCTTCAACGGTTGAAGTTGCTATGGGATTCACGAATTCACTCGAACGAGTCTTCACGAGTCTTCACTCTAAATTGTGGCACTCATGTTTTCCGAGGATCACAGACTAGTGAGTGACTTCCGTTGCCGTTTGACTAAAGCGATATGGAGCCAAAATGGACCAATCAGCTCGGAGCTGACTGTGACGGACATTGAGAGAACTGTTCCACAACAGCTCTCGCCTCCGAGCGGACTGACTTTGCAATCAGCACATGCAAATTATTCGCCAGGTATCCACTATAGATTAAACATTTAAAAAATAAATCTGCCCACTCACCTAATAATCGATCAGTATTACTTATTTCCGACCTCACGGAGCTGCTACCTCATACAAGGGCTGTCACTTGGAATGAGTTTTTGCTTTTGAAGCTATTCGTGGATAGACAAACACATTTTCAAAATCAAACAAGAGTTTCGGCTTCTATTTCAGCGGACTAACAAGGCAAGACTAACGAGGCTTGCCGTGCACTAGGCATGGCTGATGCCAAATTGGAAGACATGATGGTGGAATTAGTTTGCAGGCAATGCGAATAGAGACATGATTTTTAATCATGCTGTGTGTAGACATTGTGAGCTTTACTTACGTTAAACACAAGCAATCACTCATACCAAACACAGCCCAATGTAGCCAGTAATGAAGATACAGGCAATTTTGGAACAAGTGGAAATTATTATTAAGTAACATAACTATTATTTTTGAAAATTGACAGAAATGAAAACCAGCCCCTTGAACTAAACATTAATTTCACATCAAGTCTATACATACCTTGTGATGAGTATATTATGCATTTTAACTGTTAACTACTATAATATTTATCTCTCAGATAATGCAGTTTACAAGTGTCACTTGCCATTTTGCGATCACTGAACTTCATAGATGCTCTCTCGTCATCAACTCGAAAATTTTCCATTCACATTGGCAAAATCACTTACTCTAATCATAAGTGTATGCATGTATTCAATTTAGCCCATGTATTACACAATGTATGAAACATTAATAAGCGGCAATGAGAAGCCCCGAAATCCCAAGCCCAGACCGCATAAATGGCTGTCTGTCCCAATTGAATCTCGGGGCTCCTACAAACCCTAGGGTTCAGGCAAGGAGCGGAATGAGAGGGTAAGTAATGGTCGTTTATATTAAAATTTTTAATAGTTCACCTTACCTTTTGCTTAAAGGATGACATCTTTCAATCCATGCGTACTGTTATTGGGATATTTTTATGCATTTTTGATCATTCTTATGACTTTAATTAATTTATAACTAAAATTAGGGTGAAAGGTTTGAAATAGGTAGAAATAGGGATTTATATTCAATAATTAGTTTAAAAAATTTAACATTAGCTAGGAAAGGAGATCGGAGTATTTATTGTGGTAATTTACAAAATTCATTTTATTTTTTAGTCACAATGGAGTATAATATATTTTTAGATTTCGTTCATTTAAAATAGGCTGGGCATAAAACAAGCACAAAACATGATGAAATGAGAGGTGATTTGTGTTTGCATGATAACCGGGAAAGTCGTTCAATGAATATTTCATTCCAAAAATACCCCAAAGCGGTGGTCCACGAGTGTGAATGAATCCTCTGGATGATGCGACAGTCGCTCGTTGGAGCCTCCAGAGTCGACGGTTGTCCAGGAATGTCCCCCTCCCCTCAACGAGAGCGCGTCTCATGAAAGAGGGAGGGCAGGGGGTGCCAATTGCAGAGGCTGGACAGAGGGTGAGCCACGGGGGGGGGGGGGGGGGGCGAACTCCATCGGCGAGAGTATCAAAGGGTTGGGCGAGAGGGTGTGTGTGCAGGTGTGTGGGATCGAATAGACAGTAACAGTATCAGGGCACGGGGGAGTGGAACCCTAGTTTTTAGGCACCTAGAATTGAAAGAAGAAATGATCGCGGATGAAATGGGTCCACCTTGTAGTTCTGTGTGTTGCAGTCATTGCTTAAATTAAGTGCACCTGCCATGATGTGTCCGTGTTCAATTATTAATGGATGAACAATCACTAACGCTGAATTACATTTCAACATACTGCCACATTTTCGCTTGTAGTCCTAAAACTAATTTGTTTTGAATTGTGCCTTCTCTTTCATAGGCGATGCTTAGAAAAGGGTTAGCATTTCTCTTGCTCGTACCCTGTGGAGAAAAAAATAGTTGCAGTCCACAATCACCGCTTACAATCTTCAAGCACAGAAGGCAGTCTTAAAACACATCATACAGTCACTTCTTGCTCTTAGCAGCAGCGTCAATACGAGCAATGAGCATTATGAGCATTGTATTTTCACGGAGACATTCTTATCATTAACCTCGATTCTTCCCGGAAGCCTCCACCATCTCAAACCAGGTTAGGTAAGGTTTATGCAAATGTTAACGGCATTGCAACACATAATAGTATCAATAATTGATCTAAAACTTTCACAACTTTCGTAGGAAACAAAAACAGTAACAACGATAAAAAAGTACGCAACAACCATATCAAAAACTTATTACCACTTTCTTGTCACATTTCTTCAACCTTGTGGAGAAAATCTCAACTACATATTTTACATAGTTTTGCATACATTTTCAGCATTGTTTCTCAAAAGTATGCACCAATTGCCCCTCAAGTCATTGTTTAAAGCTTCTAATTGTGTGAGCAATATGGATTTTATTTAGGGTGCTCGATTAAAAAAACTTCCTACCCTTTAATTTTCGTTCCTAGAAGACGGTGAGTAATATATATTTTTCTTAAATTCGAACACCTTGGTCATCATATTCATAGCCACTTTAACAAATTAAATATCTTCATCTAATTATGCCTAAATAAACTTTTATTCATTCCTATCACCAACTCAACATTTTGCTTGGAGTTTGCTTGATAAAACTCACTAAAACCATTAATTACAATATTAATATTTCGAAAACTTCATAGAAAAATTCAACAATATATGAATAGAGTTTCCACGTGAAAATCATTCAACCAATTGCTATAACTCTTTGTTCTCGATTTACTCGTGAACGAGGGAGTGGGCTCGAACGTCACGAGAGCGCCAATCTTCAAGTGAAGTGAAGTGAAGCCCCCGAAGAAGAATGGCTATTGGAAGGGTGCCACTTCGCCCTCATCGATCGCCCCCCGGCAGGGAGGCAAGTGTGATGCCTTAGAGGGGGAAGCATTTTGAGCAAGCCTTTCAGATTTCCAATCCGAAAGGGAATTCGAGTATAAGCATACAAAGTTATGCCTTAAAAATCATACATTATGTTGCTCAGGCGAATACCTCAAAACGGTTATCTGGGCGACTAGCTCATTCAAATCTATCATAAGGGAGGTACTCAGTGTTTGATACATTTTGGTTGCCGCACCCGATGAGCAGCATCGCCGTGGCAATCCTTCACCACACAAAGCAAACGTTCGCCGTCCCGCCTCTCCCTCAGCCCTCTCTCGGCTACTCCACGAAACAGCATGGAGTGCAAGTTCAACCCCCGAATGCCGTGTATGGGTTAGTTTGAAATTGCAACTGAGCAGGGGCGACTGCTCCCGTTGACCGATGATGACCTTCGTGAATGAGGCGCCCCTCACAGCGGTCACTCGTGATGCTACAGAGATTCCCTCCTTACGTAAACATTCTGAACCAAGGAGAAGACGCAATAAGCGTGGTTGCATTACATCTGTCACGAGATTTCGACCGCTCCATGCTTTGAGAATGGAGACACGCCGGAGAGAGACTCGCAACGGCCTTCCTTTGGCGTTCCCTTTCCTGGCGATTGGCGAATTCCCACGATCCTCACGCTTACCGACGCTGAGCATTGAAATTGGTAGATTTTTTCATGCTCATTATTGCCTTCTGTTAAAATTGAGTTTTGATTAACTAACGCAGAAAGAGAATGAAAAAAGAATAAAATGAATAAATAATTAATAGTTGGAGGTTTAATGAGGATTACACCACTCCTAGAATTATTCCTAATATGCTGATGAAAATTAGAGTTTTTGATTTGCGCCCCGCATAATACTCATGACTCACTCACTACGTGTAAACTGTGTAAACTTTGTTGAATGAGCGTATTGCAAGTTTAGTGATCGCTCAACCTCTGCCACACACTCAACGTGGATTTCAGGTTGAACAGTAAATGTAATGAGTAACATTGAATCAAGTATAGCTAATGAATAAATATGATCAACTTGTTTAACAATTAAGGAACTGAAGATAGGCAAACGAAGAAAAAGAAATACCTATCTTTAAAGCTGTTTTGAGAAAAATGCCAATTCGCCCGCTTTAATACGCCGAATCAATTGAATGCGGTGATGTGTTCACAAGCTACAGAAGTTTCTAAGGAAACAAATGAAAACCTGAATATGTCCGCCATGTGCCCAGTTGGTACTCTCGTCTATTATTGCGCCTTGCGCATTGCACGAACATGTTAAACTTACTTCATAGCAAACGCTCCTTCCTTGCGCATTAAGAGGCCAAGGGAGGAAAATTCCTTGGTCTACGCCGTTTCTTTCAATCGGCAAGGCGCGCATCTCTCAGACTTGGAGCAAAATGACCGCATCGAGTCTGATTCAGAGAGCACACCAGTGCCTCTCCGCAATTGAAAAGAGTGAGTCCGACTGGAAAGTGCATCGGTGGCAAACGTGCACGGTGCTTGCGACACAAGTACCCCAGTTGAGCACTTCATGCTGTGGTAGACATTTACTGGCGAGGCGAGCCCTAGTTTCCCCTCTCATCGTTTCCCTGGGAGAGAGAAGGCAGGAGAATTGGAGTTTCCACGGCAACGGATTGCTAGGGATGATCATCGCGAGAGTGCCTCGTCGTCTCTTTGGAGAAGTGTCTGACTGCTGCTGTGGGTCCCCTCTCCGAAAACTGAAGAGCGTGTTTAGAGAGGAATGCTAGAACAGCGCGAATGATAAACAAGAGTGAAGTCGCGAGTGGATTCGCTCCTGGCGAGCACGCGAGACGCGTGAAGACAGACACCGCCCGATTTGCCGTCGAAGAGGAGACCGCGCTGGCTGAAAGGGCTGCATGGATGCAGAGGACGAACCTCCGCCGGTGTTGGGTCCACGGAAGACTGGGAACCGGATTCGGCCCCCTCTACATCTCCATCGCTGTGGCCATCAGACTGGCGAGAGCTCCGAGCAAATGTATTGCTGCGCAACAACATCACACTGCCAAGGTGAAATTCGGATCGGCGTCGGAAGTCGGCGAGGACTTCCGAGAGGTCAAAGGTGAAGAGATTGCCACGGGTCGCGCTCATACTGGGTCAGTCAGAGACGTCTGCCTTCGGAGCTAATTAGACAGGAAAACAGGGACTGGGAATCAATGACGCAATCCGATGCCGAAGACTCATTGATAACTCATCGATCGTATTGCTGTTGTGTCATCGTGAATAGCGCAATCTAAAATAAAACACCTAAAGTGATAAGTTTATAAACAGTTTCAGTGTGAATGATTAAACCATAACGACCTCGATAAATTTGCCTTGAATTTTAAACAAGCAACCCATATTATTGGTCAATTTTCATATCGTAGGAAGGCCATAGTATGCAAAATATACATCGTCGTAGAACGTTAGAGGAAACACTCTTTGGGTAACTCCAAATCCCTTTAACACCGAAGAAGAAAGCCAAGTGACTTTTTTCGCGAAAAGAGTTTAACCCTTTCCACGGAAAGGTTGAACCGAGGTTGCTAGCACCGACTCGTCTGCTCACCGCGATGAGTGCAGCAGATCCACTGCGAAATAAATGCGAATCCACTAGTTAACACCCACAACTATGATATGGGGAAAATTCAACGTACACGCAAAGTTGGCTTCATTCTACTCAGCTGCGGGTTTTGTGCATAACTGTAGAAATTGACTAGCCTACGAAAATCAGCGCTCTACAATGTTCGTAGATATTGCTTGTTCCTATTCCTTTCACAATAGATACATAGTGCTACGTAGGGAAGTCGTCGAGACGGTGTTCTCCCCCGCACACGGCTCCACGCTGCCTTACACCTCGCCAGGAAGTTCAGGCGTAACCCCCCAGGGGACTTGCAGACGACCAAGGTCCACGGCTTCCTCGGCGATGCGCTCTTTGGAGGACATGTGCTACAGTCCGGGCCCCCCTAAGGGTGGTCTCTTCGTATGCCTGTGAGCATATCAGGTTACTTCTGCTTATCTACTTAATATTTTTTATACTTTTTGGTGGATTTTGATTTGATGTAATCCTCTTCATCCACGACTTGATTACTAATTTAGGTTCCTTTGTGTGGCTCCTGAAGTCCTACGGATTGTCTCCTAAGCAACGGTGAGCGGTGGTCCCGAGGGAAGCTGCGATGAGTCGGTCGCGTCTCGAGCACGTGCGAGCGGCTTCGTCGATGTGGCAGTGGTGGCGTCTGGGGGGAGGAGGGGGGGCGAGGCGGGGGGTGGGGGAGGAGGAGGGGAGGTCCCCACCCGCCCGGACTCTGGACTACAGCCCGGTGGCGATGTGCGGCTTGGCAGTCGTGGACGCGATCTCGGAGAGCCGCACGTCAATGGGGATGCGGTCGTCGTAGAGCGTGGGCGCCTGGAGGATGATGCCGGCCGTCCCGACGAGCACTGCGAGCGTGAAGATCCAGAGGAAGAGGCGGTCCAGCACCATGGCGACGTACTTCCAGTCCTCCTTCACCTGCGAAGCAAAGCGGGCGTTAGGGCATCCTTAGGCCGCCGCACACCACTTGTCTTGAGAGGAGGAAAGAACGGCTGAATGCAAGGCGTTGATGGTAGCAAGTGCCTCAGATTCAAAATAACCGTTTTAGACTCGGGCCCTGTGTGCTCTACCCGCAACCACTTTGGCACACTGCCCCGAGCCAGTTGAAAAAGAACGAATGGACGCTCTAGAGCTAATCTTCCTCACCGTTTGACCTAAATATTCTCATACAGCAATACGGACTCACTACCCTGTACGTCACATTCACACATGATAATCTACCTTTCATCCAAAATATTATAGATTGGCATATGTCATTTAGTTTAACCTGGAGAATCATGCCAATTAATTGGCACGGATAGCCGTTACCAACAGCAATGTTTACGATAGAGTGTAATTCTAATGTTAATGATTATCGTAATTATGACTAATGCTATTATCAACCGGTAACTCCAAAATATCAAATAAATTGCTTTTATCGGAACTCAAACCATAATACGTATGTACATGCATTTTCGCCGCTAGTTTTTCAAATTTTCCAGTCTTAATGAGACCCACCAGCCAGTCCGGCGGCATTCCTTTAGTCTTTCCTTCTCTTGCCCTTTGTCTCTATTCTCAAGCAATCCCTACCCGTTTCTATGATTCATCTAAATGTCAGATTTTTACTACTTATAAGCAATTACGAAATCAAAGCCAAACTCTCAAAAAGATCCCCATCCCGCAGCTCCTGCATACTCATCAATGAAGCCTAGTTTTTTCAGATAAAATGGAGCCAACCCATTCCTTATTGAGGCTTCCTCGGAGTGTATAATATGAGGATCCATTCGTTTCGGGGTTCCTTCCGCGTGTGTCCATTCTGGGGTAACAACAGTTTCGCCAACGTTTCAGTTCGCGTCTTCAGGTCTGAAGTGTTTCTGAGCAGATTTCTACCGTCTTATATACCATTATACTTCTGCGCTCTGATGTTCAAGTGGGAGCATTTTCATTGGCCGTTTGACTAGTTTTCTAGCGAAACTGTTGTCACCCCAGAATGGACACACGCGGAAGATATCCCGAAAGGAATGGATCCTCAAGGGGGATTACCCATGCTTGCCAATATTACCCATACACCCTCCATATTTGTAAGACGCATACACCTCTAGCCTCCCCCGTCCTCCGACATTACTATCATTACACCCATCTACAGCAACATAAAGCAAAAATCGAGCGTATGTGCGACAATTGACTCATTGACTTGAGCCACAACCCACACACACGGTCTGCAGACCTCCGCACTTGGTGAATGACGCATATTTATTACATCTACATAATACCCTGCAAGCCACCATAAAGGTGTGTGGCAGGGGGTGAAATCTCACCAAACATGCACTACATATTAATTAGCGAGCTGATGCGCAGTTCAGGGGGGCTGGACGAATCCTTCGCTTCGCTCTTTACCCTGGTCGAGTCCTCCTCCCGCTTGGTGTGGTCGGCGATGAACCGCACCCCGTCGATGGCCTTGTGGAGCTCGGGGCAGTGGTGCCAGTGGTGCGGGCGTCTCCTGGTGCTCCCGCCGCACACCTGCGCCGGCGGCGGCGGCGCCTCCCCCGGCGTCTCCACGCAGCTGCTGCTCGCCTCCTCCCCCTCCTCCTCCGCCTCCTCCTCCTCCTCCTCCTCTTCCGTGGTGGGCGTCCCCTTGTCCGCACCACCGCCGCGCCGCGCGCCGCCGTCCGCCGGGGACGCCTGCCGCCTCCGCTCCTCCTCCTCCTCCTGCTGCTCGGCTGCAGCGGCCGCCGCCGCCGCCGCCGCAGCCGCCGCCGCTGCAGCCGCCGCCACGGCCGCCGCGGCCGCAGCCGACCCCAGGAAGGCGTCCTCGTGCAGGAGGGGCGGGGGCGCGGAGCCGTGGATGCGGCACCCGCTCCCAATCAGGCCGACCGGGTCAATCAGGTCCCTGCGGGGAAACCACATCCGGAATTGCGCGACACAAGGCAGCGGCTTTATAATTTATTCACAGCGGCTCTATTTATAATGCCCATTTTTAAAAGTATTTCGGCATCAACCAAGAAATTCCGTCCATAGAAGGACCTTCAGAACGCTGTGAGTCTTTTCGCAACACCTCAAATGGGCACACTCCCAGCTACTTCCTTTGGCTTCCATTGATTCGAATACAGCTCCTCTGGCCATTTTGCATCACGCTTGATAACAAATATTAGATGGACAACACATACAGAGCCATTGCCCTGGGTGGATAAAATGCGACCCAGGCGGGACTCGAACCCGCGACCCCAGGAATGGCAGGCGAGGGCTTTACTCCGCCGAAGCCGGCAGTTTATTAATATTAAGACATTCATCTATCAAGAACTCATATATTCAGAATGCAATCGTACTCTTACTGTTTCTTTATTAATGCGAAACTTACAGGCTCAACAGACGATGATGGCATTAGTTGCACCCGACGGACAACTAACGGAGTCTCCCAACAAAAGCATTGACGCAGGAATCAATAAGTACCCTATATTAACGTTTCAGGCATACCTACCAATGGTAGAATTAAAGCAGATTAACGCAAGGTTAATGATAGCAATTACTAAACAATAATGATATCAAAGCGCGTGGCCCAAGAAAATCGATTGAAAGGAAATACAACTATGAGCTGTGTGCCAGATTTTTCTTGGTGAACTTTGTATTCAGCTTGATCTACATAGTAGTTTGCAATTCCAATATTCAGGCCTATTTCGTAGAGATCCCAAAAACTGGAAACGTATTCCAAATGAGATCTAACAAGTGAAAATTAGCTGTTTCATCTTTCGTGATCGTCATCTTCCCCCGGAACTCTTTTGATAAAAAACCCTGTCTATGATTAGCTCGACTAATGATTTCCCAAAGTGTTTACCAAAAGAAATATCATGAGTCGGTCATATGGATACAACGTTTGTTAATATTTTATCATTAAAGTAGTAAGTGCTAGGAAGATAACTCTTCTTTTTCCAAAAATTCCTTGTAAGATATTCTTTCAAATTCAATACCAGCTGCCATGCATCACACCAGCATTGAATTGCTTCTAAGTCATCACTTTAAAATTCTTTATCCTTTGTGCTAGGAATTTCTCAGTACACTACTGTGTCATTGACAAATAGACGAAGTTTACTTTTACCACTTTATTGATATTGGAACGTAGGTTTTCGCAGCGGAATGCATGGTCGTCAGAGGTATACGCAGCTGCACCCGAAAGCCTCTGACGACTTTATTGATATCTTTGGGGTGTAGAGAAAATGATATATTACACTACGCTGTAGCACACCCGAATTACCGGAAATTGCCGGAAAGGGAACACCGTGCTCAACAACCCTAGGCACACGATCTGGGAGGAATTCCTTAACCCCAAGAAAGTACCCACATGGTTTTCCCAAAGAAAGATCATTGCCCGTCTTATTAGAAGAAAAGAAAGAGGTAAGGTATGGCGACAGTTGATTCCTCTGAAAGTAGTTTAACAACGGTTTGGAAAAAGGAGTTTAATAAGTTTGTCAATAGTGTTCGTTGCTATTTCCCCTTATCATTTTTATCTCAGTTGACGGCAGACTTATTGCGTTGTACATACCTCCCTCACACACGAACTACAAACTTTTCCCTTAATTTTTCCCGAAGTACTTTTCTTTCGAATTCTGTAAATACATTTTTAAGGGCTTCCTTTGCAATGGAGTTTTGGCATTTTATAGTTTTCTATGATCATGTTACGCTCATCGGTGGGCATATATTTGCTTTTTTTTATTTTTTGCACGCCATACCCGCTGTCATCTCAGGGATTTTCTTCCTTCGGCATTTAATCACCTTGTTTCAGTGTTTTATTTCTTAAAATTACCATGGATATATTTACGAACCCCGAGCTCGTGATATGCAAGAATGACTTCCACCAGCATTTACCTATAAGTTTTTGGGATAACTTATAAAACCTGTCAAGGAATCTCTAAAATATCTTTTAAAAGTAGCGAAGTTTGTTCTTTTAAAAATGTTAATCTATCTTCTTCGTTCAAATTCTGGTCTAAAATTAAAGAGAACTACGCAGTAAGTACACTTTGGTCACTTATTTCCCCAAATATCTCAATATTAGTCGCATGTTGTGGGATACTGGTCGGCTGTAACTCAAGAACGTTGTCCTCTCCATAAGGTGGAGTAATTAATTGTTTTAAGCTCTTTTAAAAACTCCTTTTTTACTTCCTTTCTACGGTGACAGTTTATAACAGACAACCACTAATAGGGCCTCTCAAAAACTGTATGACGCACGCAACAATGGAACCTACGGTACTCTGGCGTCTTCAGAGGATCTCAGCACACACAGTCTCTCTTTCCCCTTCATTTCTCACCAATTCCAACCAGCATACATACTCGTGAATCTCCTTTCCCCTTTGCTATTCGCCAACTGCTTCCTGTATATATGTGACCACCGCCCTATGGAATGCAAGAGGGTGGCACCAGCCGTTCGAAGCGATCGGCCTCAGAAAATGAGTGATAGACAAGCCTCGTTCCGTCTACGGCTTTCAGAGTTGCTTTGCTCAGCCCCTATCCTACCTTCCGTAGCACAATCTTGTAGTATGCTCTCCGAGATATCTTCCAAACTTCTCTTTTCAAGGTGGCCCTCATCCGTCACTCACCCATTCATATTTTACTCTCAGGGCAAAACAACTAGGAAGTTGAAACTCGATCACAACTCAACGGATTCTGAATTCGGAAGACCTGAAGAGAATGACCGAGTCGGGAATCGAAACGTCGGCGGACCTGGACGCAATAACCCTCTGGTGGAGGATCCGATAAACCGTCACTTCTATAATTTATTCCTCCAAGGAGGTTAGTTACAAGTAAACGCGGAAATGTATGCGTTCTAGGTACATCATTGTAGCGTCGAACGGTGAAAACAGAATTTTGTCTTCTGCTAGTCTGTCACCATGTCGATGACTGAGCCAACGTTCTGAAATCGACTCATCAAGCGAAGGATCCAGTCTCCTAAAAAGAAGATTATTAGCAACATTTCTGTCAAAGCATAGCAATAGAAACAATAAAGATTTAAAGAGCAATTTTGCATAAATGTGCTGTTAGTAGAGTTAGCTGAAGTCATCATACCGACACGCAACTATCTAGAACACCTATTGATAAAGTTTTGCACAAAATGTGTAAGTATACGACCTGTGATTGTGAGCATCAGAGTTTGCTATAAACTGCGGCCAATTCGCCATGAGGTCATGGCGTAGGACGTTCCTTTCACTTCTTCTCACAAGGACAACGTCTAACAAATATTTCCGCATTGTAAAGGGGTATTGAGGGCATCTTCTAAAAGGAATCCTCCTCGGACTTCTCAATGATTTTCATAAATGTGAGAAGGCGTAGTGTTGGCGATGCGCTCCCAAACATCCACTTCTCTAGCGCTAGCTCCCACAGCACTTCCACATCACTCTGCTCCGCCAACAAGAAGAAGAAGAAGACATCCTCTTCACCTCCGCTCCCCTATCATCGCAATCCGGAGGGCGTCCGCTTTTGGAATAATAACGAACTCGTCATGTCTCCACCCTCGCTGGAATTCTTAATTCTTTTGAGCCGAAGCGATAACTGGTCCAAGATGAAACGAAAGTTGGAAGAGGGTGCTGCAGGAGTTTCTCGCTGGGAGGAGGCTCCCTCCTCCTCAGAGGAGCGGACAAAGGGAGGGTTGCCGACGAGCGAGGAATGCCAAGGGATGCGGGGGAGGGTGGAATTCCTCCTTTCATGGCAGGGGGGATGAATATGCGGGAGAGAAAGTTCCAAGGGGAGGCGAAGTGGCGGAGCCCGGGGGCGTTGCGTTCTATAGGGGGTGTACTCCTCGCTCCGAACCACACAGGACTCGACTGGTCGTCACGCTCATGACTAGTCACTTGTTTTCCCTTTATCTAAGTGATTATGCGCTCAGTGGACGCGACCTAAAACATTTCCCTTGCGGTTTCAACCTTTCCTCGATTTTGCTCCCGTTATTATGACTAAGAATGATGGTTTTATAAGGTTACAGAACGACAATTTACGTCATGAAGCAACGGCTATTTGCGATTTGTGTAATTGAACCCACACTGAATAATTTATTATTAAAATGGTGCGCCGTAAACACACAAATAAAACTCGGGGAAAGCAATTTCTTCGGCGTGTGCTTTTTAGCAACGCAATGAACGAGCATCTATTACTACTCAAACGCAAATGAGAGTACGGTGATTCAATTATAACTCCGCTTGAAGCGCGCATTCGGAATACCAAAGTGAAAGACAATGGGCGCAACATTTCACTACGTATCCAAAGTTGATCAATCCCAATGTTATTAATAATTCATTCCGGTGGGACACAAACAATGAAAAAACAAGGCGAATAGCATAAAAATGCATCTTACGGTGATAGTGCACTTAAGGTCAAGATTATAGAGAATAACGAATAGCAATATATCACGAACGAAATTAAATAATAGGTTCTTAAGATGTTTGGGCGAAAAGACGCAGTTCAACTGCTGTTAGCCCCTCCTTCCTCTGCCACACACCCCAGCGGTGCCTTGAAGGGCATTCTGAAGGGTATTCGAAATCAGCTACTTTTGCCTTGTAAGACGTCATTTGGAATATGCTGCCAGTGTATGGGATCCCTACGAAATCGGTCTAAATAACGAACTTGAACGTGTGCAGCGAAGAACGGCAAGATTTGCAAAAGGGACGGTACGATAACCTTATTAGCGTAACCAGTCTATTAAATGAATTAAAATGGGAATCATTGTCAGATCGCATGTTGAAATTTAGACTTAATCTCTTAAATAAATTCCTAGACCATATTTTCAGTGATGATGTTAAAAATATTTTGCGAACCCCAACTTACTATGGTAGACCGGACCATAATCATAAAACTAGAGAAGTTGATTGCCGAACTGATACATTCAAAATATCCTTTTTCCCTCATACAATTAGGGATATGAATAACGGTAAACATGTCCAATCGGAGAGCTGGCATGGTAGCATTGGTAGCTGCATGTTGGTATGAGTACTTAAAACTAACCCAACTAACAGCATGTTTTTGCATGTTTGCTTTGCTGTTTTTATCTTTTTTAAATAGTAACGTTTAGAACAGTATATAAATACTAATGTAGAATTGGTTAATTTTATGGAGTAGTTTGGTCTTGATAAGAGAAAACACCATTTTAGCCGACGTTTCGCCTCTTTATTGCGGCATCATCAGGGCTATTTGATACATAATTGAAGTTTTTACATTTTCATTAATTTTTACAGTCTAGGACCAAAAGGTATGTACAAGATTTTCTCTGTAATCATTTTTTTTCCTCTCTTTAAATTTTGATCCTAGACTAAAAATTAATGAAAATGTAAAAACTTCAATTATGTATCAAATAGCCCTGATGATGCCGCAATAAAGAGGCGAAACGTCGGCTAAAATGGTGTTTTCTCTTATCAAGACCAAACTACTCCATAAAATTAACCAATTCTACATAAAAATATAGTGGTCAATAATATACATCATTATATAAATACTAATCATTTTTTATGCATGATATGTAGTGCATATTTGGTGAGAAATCACCCCGTGCCACATATCTTTGTGGTGGATTGCAGGGTATTATGTAGATGTAGCACCGGAACATAAAAAGAAAAATAAGCAGTATTGGACGGATTGTATTCTACGATCGGCTTTAAGTGCCCTCCAGGATCGTACAAGAATGTATTGTCGGTGGAGTTGTTTGGCAGTAATTGATCCCGAGGATAGGCAGCCCTCCTTCCGGAGTTTTGATTGGAGCAGTGCCGTTGGGCAGAGGGGACGACGACGCCGAGGATGAGGGTGGGGAGGTGTCCGAGGTGAGTGCACCAATGGGCGCCCTCTCTCCATCCCAATACTTACAGTCGACTTTTGATAACACGGGAGCAGTAAATAGTAATTGGAAAGGGCCATTACTATATGTTGCCCAACCACCAAAGTTACTCCTCCTCTCTAAGACCGCTTTCACAGGCAAAATTATGAAGCTGGTGCTCATTAGGACATCATCACCAGAAAAGGTAATCACGAAAGAGGGATATAAGGTGCCTTTCTCTGATTTCAATATAGCTAGGTTCAGCACTGTTGCATGTATGTACGATACAAAATAAAAAGAAAGCTGCAGCTAGAAATTTCAATCTTGACTTTGTAATGTCAGCAGAAAATTTAAACACCTAGTGGTAAATGATAAATAAACATGCCTTAATTTATGCACCAGTGCCATTTTAAAAATGCTTAAATGTATCATTCTCGCTACGTATTTCAGTGCATTTCGTGGCTTACACTGATTGTTCCTACATTCCTTTTTATTATTTTCACTGACATTGAACTACAACAAGTGTACTCCGCGAAATTATAGCATCAGTTAGTGTTCTCTGTGCTGTATATCGACACGCTACACCAGCTTCATTATGGACGTGGACTGCCAGCAGTATTTTCATGGAAACTCTCTTTTAACAACGATATCTAATATGAAATCAAAGGGATAAGTGAACAAACCTAGAGCAAATATAAACGTGAGTGCAGTTTAAATTTGGATATTACTGGATTAGAAACGAAATCATCAGAGGACAAAAACTTTTGGGAAATATATGATATCTTTCAAGAAATTTAAAGCGATTTGAAATCGACTGAAAGGAACCTCGGTGTCACTATAAATAAACGATATCAAAAGTTGTATGACAGTATAAAATTAATAGAAACTCAGGGGAAAAGGTTACATGAGTGTTTTGATGAAATTTTGGCCGTAAAATTTGAGAATTCAGTTCTAAAAAAAAGTAGCTGAAGCTTCGAAACAGCCGAATGAACATGAGCAGCGTTTGCTTTCTCATTGTCTGGAAATTTATGGTATTCCAACGAGTCCCAACGAAAATCTCAAAGCATTAGTTTGTAGTGCCAGCAGTCTGCTCCTCTAATTTGTTCTTGTTAATATCTCGGCCAGAATTGGAGATTGGGGCGATCCCACAGCTATCCCCTCCTTCTGTTAATAGTATACTCCGTCGAACAAGAAATAATTTTTGATCCCCTCATATCTTCATGAGTCTATGCAATTCCTCTGCTAGTTTAGGGTTCACATTTGCGCGCCCCAAGATATATTTAGCCGGCTTAAGACCCTCTGGAGTGGGGATGGAGGTGAATAGGTTCTGAACGTCGAAGGACACTAGCTTCGCATTGTGTGATAGGTTCACACTCTGGAGTTTATCCGTTAGGCTTATGGAATTCTTGATCGCGTACTTTCAGGAGAAGTCAGTCAGTTATCTGAATATGGAATTAACTTTGAATGCCAATTGATACGCTGGTGTATTTATGCTTGATATCACTGGCATGATTGGAGTGTCTTTTTGTGTATCTTGGGCAAACCGTACAGTCTTGGAGGTAATGGATTCATGGTGGTTAAAATATTTTTTTCTCCAGCACTAAGTAGTGTCGACCATGAGGCGATTTTAGTTTTTACCCATCTTTGGGTAAAAACTAAAATCCTTCCTTCCTTTTTACCCTTCTTTGGGGTACCCTTCTTTCGTCAGATCTTTGCAGAGGATTTCGAAGTTGCTGGTTGAAATGAAATCTCGGCACTTACTTTTATAATCTTCTTCATTCAGTATCACCGTGCATTGCCCTTCGTCGGCTTTGACAATAGTGAGCTGCTCCTCCTTTACGTCCTCTATTAGCTCCCTCAGCGTCTTCTCTTCCGACGATGAAGCTGGATGGGAGAGGTCCATTTCCTGCGATTGTCGTCTCTGATAGCGTTGGCCACTAGTTGTTTATAGCGTAACGGTTCGCTTCTCAGGGTGACTTCACAATCGGCTGCGAGGTTCTTGAAGTTGAAGGTCGAGATAGAGCGCGTCGGGTGTATTTAAGTCCTTTGTTGAGTATCGCCATTTTCTGGGGTCTGATTTCATGCGATGATACGTTTAGATTATTACCACAGTAACCTAGAGCTATGTGTTCAGCAAAGGCAGTTAGATTTCCATTCAGTTTACAGCATCACAAATAATTTCTATAATTTTTTAGCAATATTGGGCCAAGTATAGATTCCTGATTCACCCTAGTAGTCATGACTCTGTGACTGGCCTTCATTTATCTATCGCAAGATTTCAACACCCAACGTGTTATCCTTCCACGGAGAGAAGGGGCCAGGGTATTCCCGAGGAGCCACTCCTTCCAGTGCCTCTCCTTCCCGACGTCCACCCCCCATGGGTGTTGAAATCTTGCGATAGACCTGAGTACTTCCTTCCTACCAGTAGACAGCAACAATGGAAGAAAGTGGTGTAACATTCCGTGTCTTTATAAGTTATCTTACAAAATAGTGAACCTTATTCCCAAAGACAAATACAGAGTCGCCATCTACACACCCACATCCCTGGCCAAACTCCTTTGCAAGAAAAAGGACACAATTGAAGAAACGAAAAAGAGTGGGGTCTACGAGTTGTTCTGCGAGTGCGGAGGCCAATCAGGTCGCGACTTCACCACAAGGATGAAAGAACACAGGAAGTGCACAGAAACGGGAAACGACACATCCATGGTGGCAAAACATTTGATTGAATCGGGTTATAAGTGTAGTTTTGAACCAGAAATACTACACACAGCCAGCAAAGGGAAAAAACTCGACGCCCTGGAACAATTAGAAATCAGCCTAAGGACAATGAAAAACATGCGCCCCCTAAACGAGGTACTATAAATTAGCAGTGCACTCCTATCCTTGGACTCCTCCTAGCCACCCATCCCCTCTTCCCCACCTATCCTTCCCCCCTCCGTTTTCCCCTCTCCTTCCGACAGAGACGGCGGGATATCCCCTTTTCGATTGGCACAGGACATCCGGGACGAGGGCATCCCGGCCGAGCGACCACCACGGAGAGACAACGGACAGAAGGGGCCAGGGTATTCCCGAGGAGCCACTCCTTCCAGCGCCTCTCCTTCCCGACGTCCACCCCCCAGAGGAGACCAGAGATTAGCGCCTGCACACCTCCCAACATATTAAGAGAGGAAGAAGATAACCATGTCCCTCTTTGAGCCTTCTCTTATAATTCCTTCCCCACCCCTCACCCTATTTCCCGAACCCTCAGGCACTGAACACCGTCCACAGGTCCTAGCCTTTCTCCTTCATTTGTCAATCCGTCTCACCTACCCTACTTCTTCTGCTCCCTACATAAGCTCATACGCACACCGATATGTGTTGCCTGAAGATGCTCTGTAAAAAGCAAAACCCGGTCGCAATAAACGTTATCTCTGTGGAAGGTACTCATTATTCAAGTTTCTATCAATGTATTATGACCCCAGTAATTGCTATGCAATTGAGTGTAAATTATTATACCATATTATAGCTTGCCGGAAAGTGAATTCTGACCGTAAATTAATGCATCAAGTCTGTAGCATAAAATACTTGGGAGTACAAATTGATAAATTTTTGACAAGAATTAAAAAAAAATCCTATTGATGATTTCGTAAGTCTTACATTACAATCCATCTAAGGTATGTACATTTCATGTGACATAAGTATCCCCTCGTTTTTCAAAGAATTCTCTACAACGTGCTAGTGGGAGCTGAATTAAATTCCAGATTAAGGAGGTTGGCTCGCGACTGCTTGAGTCAAGTTGTCTGAGGAATCATATTAATTTAAGTACGAGTATATGACTGCTAAGTGATCCTTATTTCACAAAGAAAATTACCTAAGCATTTGAAAGTCATAAGTATCACAAGAAATACGATGTAAAGTCGAAGGATTTATTTTTTATGATAATTTTAATTAGATCGACGACGGAGTCAATTCAGCATTTACTTTAAAGAAATAAATTCATGTACTCAATGAATTTACTAATGTATAACACT
This sequence comes from Platycnemis pennipes, assembly GCA_933228895.1. Taxonomy (NCBI): domain Eukaryota; kingdom Metazoa; phylum Arthropoda; class Insecta; order Odonata; family Platycnemididae; genus Platycnemis; species Platycnemis pennipes. The sequence continues at coordinate 171,093,474 of OW121847.1, forward strand.
AGAATATTACTATCAAACGTTACGTTATAATATTTTTCTGAAATATGCTTTAATATCTCATTAGTAATGATATTATTCATACACCATGCATTTTGGCTAGAGCGACAGCAGCGCCACTTGAAGACAACTAACGAACGCTTTCGTCTGCTATAAGCGCAGAAATTGGTGGATTTAGCGAAAAATACGGTGGTTTGATGCCTTTTTTTTCGTGTCATTTTATTTCTTGCGATATTACGCATAAAATATCAGTTTTTTGCAAAAATGACATGTCGCTATGGTATTTTTAAACGTTATATTCCCATGTAATGGCTTTTCTCGCCGTTAATCGTATGTAATTTTGAATGCAATATGTGCAAAAAGGAGAATGGGTTGGTGTAATTATATTTACTTTATTAGACAGAGGAACTTTAGTTCTATAAGTGCTGAAAATATAAAAAAATGACATGACTTTCACTTTTCGGATCGACCTCCATAATATGTTGGGGATGAGTGCACAAGACTGCACTACACCCCGCCAATGTTCTCCAAAACATTTAGTGAGAATAATTACTAATATAAATCGTTTTGCGAATTCTTACCCCTTGTTTTTCAGCTGGAAGTTATTTCCATTGAGATACATGTTTGTATTTTAGGTCTTAAACCTTTTAATTTAAAGAAGGGGTAATTTGCCTGAAAGGTCTTGCACTGTATAATGTAATGACTTGCGCGGAAGCAATACATTTGCTACTCCAAAGCAATATCTCTCGTTACTCAAAATGCAGTTCCTGTTCATTGGGTAAAGAACTTTTAATAATTTAACCTTTGTCATTAAACAGGTGAAGAGTAAATATGTTTTCTGTAAAAAGATTTAAGGTTTTGTAAAGGCTACTATCTCATCCTGAGATAGATGTTCTATCATGTTTTTTCTGGTTGTGTATTGCATAAAAAAGTATAATATTGTTTGCTGGTCGCCATTGTAAATTTCTAAAATTCTTAAAAATTGAAAAGCAACTTATTTACTCACCCTGACGCTCTTATTCTTTTGTGGCATATCCTTCATTTCTTTTGTTTCTTACATATTTTTGTTCACGCCTAAAGAGAGCTGTTGCAATACTTTTTTAATGATTCTTTTTGAGCGCATAAATTATTGCTGGCAGTTTCCATTCTGGTGTAAACCATTGAAGCCACGCAAAGCCCCACTTTTGCATTGTTTAAACTTTTGCTGTATTTGTTTTCAAGTAGAGCAGCAGAAATTTATCTATGTTCTAGTCTTAGATTACGGGGGAGACGCAGGCCGAGGGAGAAATGAAGGCCGAGGGAGAAATGAAGGCCTGCTTGGTTCTGTGGGGCGTAAGTGAGGTTGGTCAGCAACTGACCTCCGCGATGGTCCGGCCGGCGGCGGCGGGGGCGGCGAGTACTCCGGCCCCCGGGGGTGGTGGTGGTGGTGCCGGTGGGTGAGCAGGTGCGCGGGGGGCGGGAGGCGGGAGGAGGCGGTGCTGCCCCCGGGGAACAGCTCCGTGGCCGAGGTGGGTGCGGAGAGCGGCGGCAGGCCCCCGGCGATGTCGGCGCCGCTCGCCGCCGAAGACCCCGCTGCCCCCCCCACCTCCTCCGAGTAGTACGAAGGGTCCCGGAGCTCCAGGCCGTTGCAAGTGCGGACCATGATGCGGTGCGTGTTGGCCACCAAGCTGCAAAGCAGAGAGGGGGCAACTCTGAACTTCGGGTTTACTCAGCGACCCAGCCCACACGGGACACACCTCCCTCCTCGCATTCTGAACAGGCATCGCTTGGATTTTGGATGAAATATGAAAGTTTAGGGAGGAGGTCCATTTTGGAGGAAGATGAATGCCAGTTCGTGCCGGTTCGAAGTTTGAGGCTTTACTTTGTGGAACCACTCGATTGGAAATAAAAATTCACTCTCTACGTTCCACACCTTTGTGTGAAACGTCCAAAGTGAATTTTCATTTCCAGTTCGTGCCGTTAAGGACGTTGTTGTGGCAGAATTAAACAAATCCACACACGATGGAATCACTTGCCACTCTTACCGAGGATATCTGTTTTCTCGAGAAGTATATTTCATCGAATGCGTTCACTTTCCCACTCCACCCCGATATGCACACGAAGGGAGGAGGAGGGGATCACCCTGGACATAGCTTACTTCTGGCCCACAGTTTCCCGACGTACTGAAAATAACGACCAAGCATCCCTGTCAACCAGGTCTTGAATCTCTTGGAAAAAATAGGCAGTGTTTCTATCGTAGATGAACTGGCCATGATGAGTTTTATACTATGACATAAAAGTTAGGTACCTTCGTTAAATCAGTGACAATAATATAGAAATATGAAAAATAACTTTGTGGACCACACAATGAAAAATAATGAAACGACACTTAGTGTCACCTCCAGGTATGATCTGAGATAAAAAAAACCCAAGGTTATGGCAATAAATGTTAATATGACATTCACAAAGTTATTTTTCATTTTTTCGTGAAAACTTTCACCGTGTTGAGCTTGTAGGCGTTTACCAATGTTAGATGTTTAAGAGTTGTACCGGTAAGCAGGTAAAATTCAGACAGGTAAACGTCTAAAATTTCATACAATATTAAGATAATTATGTCAATATGACCTTAGGCAGAAAGGCAACTTGAATGTCAATGAATATGACACGATTGACTTAAATCAATCGTGAGAACAATGGGATTTTCTTGCTTTACTACAAATTTCCTGATTTTTTTGGCAGCTTCTGTTAAAATTTTACGTATGTACTTCACTGCATTGACTATACTGCAAACTTACGTATCAACCGCCCGAATTGGGACATTACTTATATTTTGCCACGGTGTTATGTTGTGATAATATGTCTCATTTTCTGATATCAATGAATACCGAGTCGTTTCTCCTTGTAATAAATGACAATTGATAAAATACTTCCAAAGGGCCTTCGTCAGATGAAATAAAATAATCATTTACGCACACAGTTGTGTGTGCAAATGATTATTTTATTACTCTTCTGTCTTACTTCCCATTGGTTCTCCGTATTTGGATGTTAATCAAGAAAACTCCTACGGAGATAGTTTATTCTTATCTATACCTTATGACCTTTGATGTCAGGCCTAGGACAGTCGCACGACGCCATGGCCTGAGCGGGGATCAGGCCACTCTTAGAGTGCCAGTGGCCTCTTACCTCCTCTTGTCGAAAGGATACTGCGGCCTCCGCATGACGAGCAGCCTCGGCAAGATGTGGATGAAGACCCGCTTCACCCAAGGCGCCATGGTGTGCGTCTGCGGAGACCGGAAGTGGACGTTGAGCACCACCACGGTGACGCAAATGCTGCAGCCAATGAGAGAGAGAGAGGAGACGTAAGAGAAGTAACCGGCTGGGGGTAAGGGGACGAACAGCAACCTGAGTGAGGCAGTCGGATCAAGAGGCAAGATCGTTCAATCGCTTCGGGAGAGGAAAGTAAGCACCGCGGCCGTGCGCCAATGGCCACGACAAATGCGCGCTTTATCTCGAATTCAATTGTGATAGTTTTGTGCTATTATGGTTTTTATGTTATTGTGGCTTTGGTTTATTTTCATATTCCAGCTGAATTCATTTGGCAAAGACAATTTAAAATACAATGTTCATATTCAATTACATTCATGCACGATCGCGTTCATTTTACAATTATCTCAAAGCAAGAGAAGCATGGCCTGCCACTTCACCTACGCAACACCCCGCGAGCCACCTAGAAGGTGTGTCGAAGGGGGTGAAGATCGTCCAACATGCACTGTTGGAATACAAATAAGAGCTACAATAATACTACCGCATGGAAACATAACGCATGGCATAGCGTAACGGGCAAATATATGGTTAGTATTTACATAGTAATAAAGAGATTATTGATTTTAATGGCCATTATCAAAATATACATTCATCTGCATTTCATGCATGGGTAATCCCTTTCATTGACCTCTCCACCTCACGATGAATTTTTCACAACTTCACTTGGCACTTCCCTGTGGTGGAACATATTTTGGCACACGGCTTACCTGAACGTATCAAGGATCATGGTGAAGAGCACGAACTTTCCCAGGAGGGGAACGACGAGCGATGTCGGTGGAATGATCTCGGCCAGCAGCAAGAAGAACACGGTGAGCGACAGGAGGATGGAGATGGACAGGCTGACCTGTGGAAAAGGAGAGGAGACGGGAGAAGTCGAAATGAAGCCGCGATGGTAAGCACATCTACCCGAAAAAACGAACATTCACGCGGTTCCACTGGATATTGTTTCAAAACATTTACCATCCATTGCGAGATGATTGAATATTCGCGCAAGGGAACATCAAGTCATTAATCTGGACGTAGCAGAGAGAGTACCGACCTGCTAAAGGTCGCGGGTTCGATTCTCAGCCCGGGAATCGAACTCGGGAAAAGTGTTTGACTTAGATTCAAGGATGGGTCAGGGGTCGCCACTCTGAGGACACTGCCCACATCACCACTCTGCTCACTTAATCAGGAGAATAAATCATTGGCCGTAGTGCATTCCACATGACGGTCACGGCGACGAAGTCTGTTTAGTCATCAACTCGGGTCTCCCGACTGTTATTTATTCAGATGCTCTGTAATGCTCTCTTATGTTATTTATTCAGATGCTCTCTCTATGGCTCAGATTATTATACAGATGCTCTGTAAGCGTCTGCTCCCCGAATGCCGTTTTACAAGGTACAATTTCTTGTACAAGAACTTGTACAATGCACAAATTGTATCGTGTACGAGTTGTTCGTACAATTTCTTGTACAATAAATTAGATCATGCTCTATATTATTGGATGAAACTGTCCAATATCCACTCAGTAGCTTCTGCGCATGACATGTGACGGTAGTGATGCGTTCGTTTAGTATTCGTAAGGTTGGTGTTCTGTGTTTGCGATTACTTTTATTTCTATTAGCTGCCAAAACTTCCATTTTTGTGGTACATATCGTGATATTCTTTGTTGCTTCCATATTATGTTATTCTTTGTTGCTTCCATAGTGAGATATTCGTCGGTTGCGTTGGAAGTGTTCTATTTCTCAAAAGATGAGTTGGACGCACTGACAAACATTAAACCACAGTGAAATTAAGATGACGCTATTAAAACAATAAGGAAATATTAGCAACAATCATAAACATGTTATTTGGAGCATAAATGATGGATTCATGAGCCGATGAAAGAGTGCAAGTAGGCAATCGTATAATTTCATTTCATTAATGCTAGGATTAATGGTTGCAAATCATTGTAACCCAGTAACTATGGCAGTATTTTCAAAATGCTATCGTCATCGGATATCGCAATTTAGCTGTTCGACAGAAAACGATATCTGAGCATGTTATTGGCGCACAAAGTGCATGAAAATCTTTATATCGTGTACGACCGTGAACCAACTTCTTGTACAATTTCTTGGTCAAATCTCGCAGTTCAATTATTGGTACAAGATTTTGTACAAGAAATAGTACCGTGTACAACAGCCGCCTTTAGAGAATAACTACCAAACCAGGAAGCACTTTCACAAATTCAGTACTTCAAAAATCTGGCTCTAATGATGGTATGTAAGGACTTATTATACAGTGAACGCTACTACTCAAATACACTTTTCCTGCTGCCATAGTCGCTACAGTATTCACTTTAAAGCATAAAGAATGGGAGGATATTTCTAGAAATGAAATTTTTATTGCAATTAGCATCACTCTCTTGATATCAATCAAAAATATTTGGACGACGCAGTTCAGAGAATCCACTTTTACTAGGATGCGGTGCCTGTCGGTTGTCTGCGCCTCCTTTCCCTTGAGCACCCAGTTGACGTAAATCAGGATCGTAATATCAATCAGTGCTGTCAGTTCAAAGCTTTCACATGGCTTTCTCGTGAGTCCCGTCAATAGGCACTTGGTCCTCCCTGCGTTAGCGGAGGATGGTCCCGTTCCCCCTGATGGAGGTGGGAGTGTGATGACGATTAATCTGAGGGAATAGAACTACTGCTGCGCCAAACAAGGAGAAGTGGGTCGGCCGCGAAGCAAAGCGCACGTCTCGAGCCAAAGGAAAGTTATTACACTGAGCGATAGGTGGTGCTGAAGTGACAAAAGTGTAACAACTGTTATGGTTGGATCATTGAAATTTTATCATGTTCCACAAATTCATCAAGGAACTACTACTATTGAAGAACTTAGGACTCACTGTGTTAATCTAATGCTAATTTAGTCATCGTGTTCATCTAGCTACATCGGTGATATCGAAAGTGCAGTAATCATCGATATATGATCATTTTTTCAACTAGAGCGCCTCTGCCTACCATGCAGGCCGTACTCGCCCACGTTTCTGGGGCAAGCATGGCTAGTACGTTTTCAATATTAAGTTTAATTATGATCCTTAATGCAGTATGCAGACGATATTGATATTTTGAATCCCTGGCGATGATTAAAGACGACTTCTTAAGTAGATCCCTTAAAGACGACTCAATATTAATTAAAAAGTGTAGGGGATTTTCACTCGGCTGGTCATCATCCCTCCCTACGGAAATTTTCGGAGGAATAAGAATCCAGAAATCAATTCCTTGCAGAAAACCAGCCTCCAGTATCAATGTTTCGATCAACATGATGACCATCTGCAGGGAGAATGAGATTGGGAAGGTGTGAGTGAGTGAAGTGCGAGGCGTAGTGTAACTTGGTTCATCAAAGTATTGATCTGAGTAAAAGATGTTGATGATTAAGCTCACCACGCATTTTCTTCTAAAACTGGAGATTAAAAGCAGAAAAAAATGCCTTGGCTTTCTCTCCATTAGGCCTGGGTTCACGAGTACATTGGTTCCAGATGAAGTTCATTTCCTATAATTCATTTCCATTACACGACACTTGATAGCAACCTCCGCCGTGGCCTTGGTAGCTAAGGCATAGGTAAGAGTAATATTTCGTAATCTTCTGATTAGGGGCACAGGTTTGAGCCTCACCTGAGGAATTTTTTACCCGGTTGAATACATAGTAATTCTAATATCTTTTGTGAATAATTCTGGATTCCTAGATACATGCATGAGCAATGAAGGCGGATGAAGTGACAGCTATAACGACCTCTAGAAATACCCGAGACCGATGAAGCTTGCCTTGACTCAAAATATCACCGGATTTGAAAAATCTGAAAAACTTCGGCCAATGACACAATAAGTTCGATCTTTTCAGGGAAAGGATTGAATCCTGGGCTACAATATTTTCACGGAAGATTTATTGAGAACCAGCATATTGGGCCAAAAGTAAATAAAATGATGTTAAAGTAGCGCATGTATGGGACTGGGCATCGTACGATTGTTTCTGAAAGATGTTTAGCCGGAAAAAAAATCCTCAGTTTACGCTGGGGCCATGCCCCTAATCAGAAGATTACGAAATATTACTCTCACCTATGCCTTAACTACCAAGGCCACGGCGGAGGTTGCTATGAAGTGTCATGTAATGATTTATAGGACATGAAATTCTATGGAACCAATGAACTCGTGAACCCGGCCCTAGTGGACAGAAAGCCAAGGCACTTTTTCTGCTTTTAATCTCCAGTTTCAAAGGAAAATGCGTCGTGAGCTTAATCAACATCTCTTTTGCGATCTCCTCAAATATATCGCCTTCCATCACAATTAATCGGTACCGATGGTTCTGGCGCCAAATGAATCAGTTGTCGCGCAGCGGAGATCTAAGATCCCGCACTAAACACGCCGATACAACTTCCGGTCTGGGAGCGACGTTGATTCGTCTTTAAACAGAACACACCGTATTCGTACACCACTGTGACGATAATTCCTTTTCGAGAATCGAATGTAGAGAGGCCTCACCAAAGGACGCCAAGTTTCCATATAGTCCTCTCGCTTTTTGCATGCACGAAATCCTTCACAATGTCGAGAACGTTCTTCCTGCTCTCTTTCCTGAAGTAACATTTGTCGTTCGACGGACAGTATATCAGATAACATCTTCATACAGCATAAGCAACTCTCCATCAACTACTAGTGCCACGATGTCGGACCACAGCAAATGAATCCTTCAAGAAAAAGGTCTACCAACGTCTTGTGCTGCAACTCATCGATGGATTCACTTTGTAGCATGCGTAAGCATTACTTGATGGCCTCCCACAAGAAACAAGGCAAGCATAGACCAGAAGGTCAACAACAGGAGTAGAGGTGCATCCGAAGCACTCGTAGAGGAGCTGACCGCCGAAACAAGGTCGGAGTCCGAATATTATTGACCACCCACCCCCGCAAAGGAGTCCACCCCGCTCTTGAGTCGGATAGAGTGTGCTCCAGCCCCTAACTCCCTCTCTCTTCACGGAAATATTTCATTCTTTGGAAACAAAGGGAGGCGAGGAAACAAAGCAACAGCGTCGGGCGCAGCTCAAAGCGAGGAAATGCGACCGCGGGGCAGACCACGTAGCGGCGCCACCTCCGCCGCAACTGTGAAAGGGGCGAGGGGGGGCGAGAGGGGGCGACGAGGGGCGAGAGGGGGCGAGAGAGAGAGTGGATGGGTGGGGGGTGTTCCTCGAAACACATGTCGCCGCCGCCGACTACCAGCAGCCAATCGCCTCTTTCACTGGAAGTTCTCCCCCTTGCCGTGGTTCATTCCGAATGTCACAGCGATTATTTATGGGAGGACTAGCGAAAGGTGTCCGTTGAAATTCAACGGGAGTGAGAAAAGTCAAATGTACGTATAGTACTAAGATATTTTAAAAATTTATTACAAAGGACGAATCCCAAATTGGAACTTGGAGCTATCTTTCGCTCCAAAAAAAATAAACCAACGGAAATGCATCAATACTATCAGTACTCAAACCATCACCTTTAAAAAATGGGAATAGTTTTCCCATTTTCTAGCTGAAGGTGCCCACTGATATTAAGCGGGAGGGAAAAATATAATAATTACCGATTTTATTTAGACATTTTAACATTTTTCATGAAGGGGCGGAAAAAACTTGTGTTACGAAGTTGGGTATGGCTCCATGTTAGTCTAGAATCCAAAAATATGTTTACCATTGTAAACCTATCATTACTGCCAGGATTCAATCAGGGCCCTATTTAAACTACATACTTGTAGTAACTTAACTCATATTTAAATTCCATTTTTACACGTACCTTAGATAGAAATTATTTTTACCTTACTGCTCATGTTTTTATTAAACTCTCTGCAATCTCAAACTTCAAATATCAACGTTTTCGAAGGACTTCCATATTTTCCCTCCGTGTCTCAGGTCGGTGCAAATTCAGAAACCCATAAAGAAATAAAAAACACATTTAAATACTCCTCATTTTACCGAATGCAAGTAAACTAAATCCGTGGGTAGCGCTAGCATTAATCGCACCTTTACAGAAAGGGTAGCAATGTCCGGAACCTTTTAGGCTGGAATGTGGTATTTCAGAAGGCCAGAACCTATGTCCTAAGAAGAGAACTCTTCTTTGCAAAAAGAAATATTTTTCTCCGACCTTTTACGTAAATTATTCGAGTATTAATTACCGGAATTTATTTCTATGGCGCAATCGAACTTCCTACGGGTACGTTATAATTCAACTGACATTGCTGACCACTGACATTGAAGCTCTATTCGTAAAAGCTGGTACAAACTTTACCTATTTCATTACATACCTGTGGTTTCTCTACGATTATTAGAATTTCCCTTTTTGTGTCCTATTTTTATAACATTTCATGTTTCAACTTACTATTCTTTTCCTCATGTCTTAGGGTGGTTCAAGTAGACAAAACCGGGAAGACATTTTAAAAATATTCACATATTGAGCACCAATGACGATTTTATTTAAATGCGCTTCGTTTAACGATTGCAAACCTACATGATATGTAATGAACGGTAGTATTGATCCCGTATGCTTGTGTACCAAACTATAGCTAACCTTGCTTCACTATTAGGTTAGAATGCCTTCAGAGCCTTCCTTTATTCTCACGAAAATGTGTTATTACTATAAAAATTTGTTATCAATCATATAATAATTTAGCATTTCAAAGCTGGAGTGTCGTAGAATTTCGTTCTTGGTGGCGTTATACTCCTCATGTCCTACACGTATCCACTATGTTATTTTCTAATATTTAAACACATGTGTTTAATTTAGATCTATTTGTATTTAAATTGGCGAAAGCGAGCTCCCTCGGTAAGCGACCGGCATTGTTTAAGCCGTGCGGAGTTGCCGCGTACATCCTCTCCTGGCCGCCAGCGCCAGGCTTCGCTTGTCAGCGCATATCATAACATAATGTAATCGCATCCCTCCTGCTTTTACATTTACTTTTCCACGATTTCCCTATCCTGAGTCTAAGGAGTACTATTCACCACTCATGAAATCACTGGTTTATCACTGCCGTCAGCCTACTTCGTACCTAAGGTAGTTTCTCTGTGGTTATTGTGGAGTATGTATCGCTGAATATGCCTCCGAGACCTCCATTTTCTGAGTATGAAATTGGAAAGATTAAGAGCTATTTGTTTTTTTACGCTGGAAAGAGAGAAAATTGGCGATAAGTGCCATCCGGTTTACCAGCGAGTTGCTGATTAACTTGGCGTGTCATTTCGCTCGGTGTAAAAAGTATCTTCGGAGAACGGCGAGAACATTAGTGAGGTAAACCCAGGACCAGAAATGAGGAGGCGCCCATTGGCTCACACTGACCAGTTTACAGAAGGAATAACTTGGAGAACGATTCATGACTTCTTTGTCAGATAAATATTTCCAAACTTTGAAAAACTTATAGCCAAATTGGAGGACAATTTACAGGACTTTCCAAAAACGTCGATTTTCAAGCTACGAGAATTTTTCTAAAATATTGTTTTCCGGCATAAGAAATTAAATAAGAAGCCCATCTGATAGAGTCAAAACTTATACCTGCGTCTCGTCAAGCATTTCTCAGAAGAATACGACGACTGAGAAATGAAGGATAGGACGACTGAAAAATGTGGCCACTTGATATGATTCCCTTGTATATACAACTAAGAAAAATACACTAACTGGCTGGTAGCCATGCAAACACTCGACGAATCATATAACTTTGATCAACACTGAAGCAAAGCAATGTCGGCATAAAAGAATTCTTGCAAAAAATTTTGGACTGCATACATTTTTTTTAAATATGCCCAAACATAGTTTTAACACTATTGATACACGCGCACGCACGTTCTGTTTACACTAACAACACGCTCAATGGAACAATAAAACGCAAAAACTTGACAGAAATTACGGAAACAATTATTAGCATGTAGCATCGCCGATACTTTGAATTTCCTCCCGCAATTATGTGATCTTTGTGATTCCCCCGAAAATTATTTCTCGGAGAAGAAGAAAATGGGGACCGTACTCCTGGGAATAGTGGGGCAATGGCAGAAGACTTCAGGAGAATGCTCACACACTGGCGCTTGAATTCAAGTCGAGGCATTTCATTTACTTATCTTCTGAAAAGAAGTCAACCTTGGACCAGTGAAACGTCGTCCGTCCAGGCGAAGAATGGCCACCGCCATTGATTTGTCCTAACTGCCGTGCGAATGGCTACGACAAATTGGTCGCAAATGTCCACCTAACCCGTAATTTGCGTCGTTCCTAGTAATTGTGTCTGGAACATCAAGAGACAGTGTCTTCTTCTTGGCCCTAAAACACCATGTTGATTTTTTAACGGGCTCCACCGGGTCGCAATTTGAGAGGGCAGTAGCATCAGCATTTTAATTCAACCGTACTGCAATCAGATCAGAAAAAGCGGAAAAACTTGTAGACCCCCTGTTCGTCTGCTTTCAAGCCCTCATGTCAGGGAGCTCCTAATCCGTCCTCTTAACTCAGTTGAGGTAAATAGATGGTCAAAATAGAGTTTAACTCCTTTGTGTAGTCCAATATGATCGGCTGTACCTAACACAACATTTCCTCCTTGTCCTAATCCAGTGTTTGGGAGACGAGGGGATACTCCGCATTACGGCTCAACATGATGAATACATGATGTTGGATCAGCTATAACCCATAACTTAAATCCAAAGCATATGGACCTCCCTCGAAAAAACTGCTTTCTCCCATGCATCCCGCAATGGGAATCATACTCTCATCGATGCTCAAACTGTTCCCTGGCTCTATCGCCTCGAATACCTTGTTGAGGAAATAAAACAATACACGTATCGTGAGCGTCATTATCCGCCAGGAGAAGTTAGCGAAGTAAATTCTCAAATCTGTTTCGCCTTATGGCATCCTTAACTATCTGTACATGGCAATCCGGGTCGACATTTCAGTGCATTCTTTTTTGAGGAATTCGGTGGTAGCCAGGCAATACCCCTATTTATGTATTTATTTCGTCATTGGTAGCTTCAGATCCGTGAACAAGATCTTGGGCAGCATATCGATTAGTTTCTTCGACTTTGTGGTTCACTAAGCTGTCGAAATAAATGCTTTGCAAGCATCAAAGGAGATACTACATATTCGCACGAATAATCCTCTGCATTGTGCCGATAATGTGGCGACGGATTTTCGATTTGGCGGTATCGTTATCGATCGTAATCGTTACCTTTCTTTCCAAGATCGAGTGGGGTAACGAGGCTTGCGCTTCTTACTTTTCTTGAGTGCTGGTGTTTTTGAGGACTCACATGTTTCACTTAACTTTCCCCTTCCACTTTGGATCAACCTTTCCTCAGCCTCCTCGGAGAAGCTGGCAAGAACTTCGGATTGCAATATACGAGTTAGAAGAGGACTGCAGTCTCATTTTACCCCCTCGTCTGGAAGCTCGGAATCTTGATAGGGATTCACTCCCTTCTCTTCAATAGTAGGGCAAATAGCAATGCTTTCGGGAGACACAAAATCCTCTGCTAAGGCATCTAGACATCTCGATTAGGCCCTAGCCTCTAACAATGCGATTTCCTCGGGAACTAAAAGCGATTTTATACAGCAATTAAATATGTAATAAAGCAAATTAAACAACATTGGATTTTTAAATTCAAGGATGAAATTCCAAATCGGTATCACAGAAATATTGCCTCGAAATATGAAGTTTACCATGTTTCGTACTTAACAAATGACTTAACAAAGACACACCTGCGATTAGTGAAACTAAAGTAAAACTTATCAGTTAAAATTGCTAAATATTTATCGTGAGATTGATAACTTCAAAATCCGTACTATGCAACTTTTCAAAAGCTACAGAGGCTATAAATTAGTGGAAGAGCAATTATTGAGCGATTCTACCACATGAATAAAACCCCAATAGAGTGTATAGATTCCGTTATAGGTGCTAATTGCAACAAAAATATCGTGGGGAAGATGTGAGATATGCGGTAGAGCCAACAGAAAGCTATTATTTATGAAAATAATAACTATACGTAAGTGTGACGAGAAGACTGCAGTTCTGCAGTTAATTTTCACTAGTTTAGCCCCATTTTGAAAACGCAGATAGTGTATAGGATGAAAATAGATTATATTTGATCTCAAAGCTAGACAGTATATAGTACCGAGAAGCAGGTTTAAAAAGGTGTTACGATAGGTTTAGAAAATGTATCGAAATTATTTGAAGAATAAGTCTGGAAATCATTAACAGACTATAGAAAATATATCTCCTGCAGAGAGATAACGATGACAGGGTCTTTGAAGATGCTACAAATATGTGAAGAACACCTGCGTACTACGGCAGGGCAGATCGTGAAGACAGATGCACAAATTAGAGAGAGAGTAAGACAGAGGTCGAAAATTCGCTCTCCTGCTCAGGCATTCCCACTGGCCATATCCATCTAAAAGCGTCTGCCTAAAAAAGAATTCGATCAATAGTGAAACAGCGAAGATAAGGTGATAGCAAAAGTCAAGACGCAGCTATCAAGGAAAAAAAATGAACAACTAATCGACAATAAAAAACTAACTGGCAAATAGGGAATAATTTGTAGTTGAAGGCACGTGGAAAGACAAATAAAATAACGTCAACTATATTGAAAATAGACTAAAAACTGTGATTTTCCCGTGAAATGAGCTGAAACATACCTACGACCTCGTTGTTCTTATTTAAGAGATAGATGTTGTAAGACAAAGATCCTCTTTCACATAAGTCCTCCGTCAATCATTGACTGTCCATAGAATGCTTGGCTGTACCGAGGGGTGAGGACGTTATTATATCGTGAGTGCGCGAGTGGAATGAGTGCCTTCGAGGGAGGATAGGCGCGCGCTCGGTGAGGAGGAGTTCCCCAAATCACGCCACTGACCTTCTCGCCGCTGTCCGACGGCAGGTAGAACACAAGGACCGTGAGGAAGGAGATGCCCATGCACGGGATGATCAGGTTGACCGTGTAGAAGAGCGTCTTCCGCCGCATCGTGATGTTGAACGTGATGTCCAGGTAAGGCTCGTCACAGCACGTGTAGAACTTCTCATTCCTGCAAAATAGAATGGGAGATCACATGATGAATGCCCAGCACCTGCACTTATGAATGCAGGGACCTGGACGAAGTGAGAGATTTTGGTGCTTGTAGCAAGAAATAATAATTTTCTTTGTCTACCCTGTAAATGTTTCAGGGAAAATACGAGGAGGCTGCATGGCCTCCGAAAATTTAAGAAGTATGTTCGTTTATGCGTATTTTCTTTTTGCGTCACCACATCTGTCTGCCCTGTTACGAGTGTTACGTCCATTCGGATTTTTCATCTTTATGCTATGCGTGTTTGCGTGTATACATTCGGTTACACCATTAAAACATTATTTTGTCCTCGAAAACATTAAAAGGAACACATGTCATCTCAAAATCAATGGAATCCATTCCATAGATACATAACATAGAACTAAATGTCAAAAAACTGTGTTATTTACATTTATTTATAAACGGATATGAGTTTGGTGTTTAGTTGCTGTTCTTAACTGTCCGGTCACTAATAAGGCCGTACCAGGGTCCTGATGTCTTACCTTACCTGCTCCATGCCGTAGAGACATATCTTTCGCAGTACATGTAGCTGAAATCAGTGTCTGCTCATCTGAGCATGGCAGTCCTGAATGCCAGAGGCGAGTCAGGAGGCCTGTTTCGAAATGCTGCCTTGCTCCGAGCCGTGGGCCTCACGTGAGCACCACTCGATTGAATGCTGTTTCCCCGCCAACGACTTGAAATAGGCCCCAGCATCCCTTATCTCGCCACTTACAGATGCCTTCAGTTACAGGTGCGGTATTAGTAGTGATCCTTTCAAATCCAAGGGATATTTTCTCAGTAATAAATGCTAACACTCCACGATAATTAATATATTCATACACTAGGCATGTATGCGTGCTACGGTGAGAAGAACTGGCCCGTTTTCAAAATTATTTCTTGGTGTAATTTTAAGCTAAACTTGTGAATAATAATAATTTTGGAAGATGCATTCACAGCAAAAAAGGGCACTTATTGTTAGAACGAAGGTTACCGCGGTGATGGTTTGACCTCTGCATTGTTTCGGGTTTTCTTCCTCTGTCTCCTAGCCAACTGACGCAGAAGAAAACCGGAAACAATGCAGAGGTCAAAGGCGCTTATTCTTGCGAAGAGTACAATTAAACCTCCTCTGATGACATGTAGACTTTATATGCTTTCTATTGACACCTATTACATGTGTATGTCACGTAAAACTAGTCTGCTGCAGCCTGTAGTAAAAAGACGATTTTCAGGCGTTAACGCAATGAATGCCTGCCGGGCGAAATTGTTCCCTGCGAAAACAGGGAACGCCTTTTGTCTCAGGAAGGTTGACAGTATCTATGCACCAATCTTAGTGGGAATCTGACATGGCGAAGCTCGAACCATTTGTTGATTTAAAGTGGAATGACTCCATGGAAATTAAACTCGTGTTCCGTGGAGTTACAGAATGTGTCGGGCGTCAATCAACTCTCGAAGACAATGCAATGAGGGGCGCCGAGGGTCGCTGGACCGAAATCCGTGCCGGGCGAATATTCGGAAGACCCGCAAAAGACCCGAGGAGTTCAGTGGCCGAGGGTGCGGCTTGATGCCATGCAGACAATGGCTGCGATCCTCGCATGTAATGAGTTTCCGTACCACTTCACACGGGGGGGGGGGCTCCTGCCGACAGCGAAGTGAGCACTCCTGCAAAAAGGTGTCGCATGTCATGGGAAGGAATAAATGGACACGAGAAAGGAGAGTTCGGTGACACTACCACTTAGGTTTGCACGTGAGATGAGCGGCATTCATTCCCGATGGTGCATTTGAGCCGGCGACCTTTGCGTGGGCGATCTTGCCCGCTACAGACGTCACTGGCACGCAGCAGCCGTGGAGAGGGAGGCGAGTATCTCGAGTGTACTGAGACATACACCCCCTTCGGTCCCTCAAGAGCGCACTTGAAAAGAGACAAGGGTATATAAGAGAAAAGCTATAAATACATATTAGCGCGTTGTGGACGAGTGTTTCCTAAAACACAAGTGACAAACAACGAATTACGAGCACTAGTTGTTTATCAAGTTAGAGTCATTTTGATCTCGCGAACATACTATGGGCCTTGTGTGTTCCGTGCATTATTGGACGGTATTTTTGGTCATTTGTCTTCTGTCTCACTCTGCACCCGGTTGCAACGAGTCCCTTAGCTTTGATTTTAAGAGCTCATGGGATCGAAGAAAGCTGCATAGTAATCACTATATTTGTAATATATTATATCCAATAGGTATATAAAAATTATAAACCCATTGAAATTACAGACGACACGCTTCAATAGTGTCTAGAGCAGGGAAGGGATGAGAACACGACAAAATAGCTACCGTAGTGATTCGTCTTTTTCCTTTACTTTGTGTTGGAAAAGTTGAGGAATAAGTGAACATCCAGCAGATAATATTTTGCGCATTAATGCCATTGATTGCGCATTTGTGCAGTATTTGAAATATTTATTCTTCTCCAGTAAGGTTACACGAGGGACATGTGTGCTTAAAATGCATATCTGTGTACCCAAAGCACTCGAGTAACTGAATTATCCGGATTTTTAATCAATCGCAAAAGTTTAAGCTTTCAGATTATATTGGTGCTTAGAATATGCAGTGCCTCGTCTAAGAATACTAAGATTTGTACCTGCAAAGCACCTTCGTCAGTGACCCGAAGTGCCACCTCGCTCCTCTATGAACACCTTCACAAGCACCAGGTATCGAAGGGCAGGGGCCTCGCGTCGCAATAGCTCTGGCAGTGTCAGGAGGGGCGACAGTAAAGAGTCATTTAGATTGCCTATGTGGGATGGGAGACATAATTTGTTGCTCCGGGGACGGCACAGTGGAACACAGGTGTATGACTTCAAACGGCGATCAGTGTCCGAACAGAGGAGGATCACGCTTCTAGAGAACGACAGGTTGCATGGCGGAACTGCGAACTGTATTTCAGTACGCAGTAAATACATAAGTGCCTCTTGTTAGAAGTACATCCGGAGGATTCATTTGAAAGAAGAGCTGCATCCACCTCTCTGTCGTTGGCAGATTACGTTGCCATGCAACTTGCACCCGATTTCGTGAGAGAGAGGAAATCTTCTCCTTCTCGAGGAGGACGCTTCTAGAGAACGACAGGTTGCATGGCGGAACTGCGAACTGTATTTCAGTACGCAGTAAATACATAAGTGCCTCTTGTTAGAAGTACATCCGGAGGATTCATTTGAAAGAAGAGCTGCATCCACCTCTCTGTCGTTGGCAGATTACGTTGCCATGCAACTTGCACCCGATTTCGTGAGAGAGAGGAAATCTTCCAAGAAAGGCAAGCAAGAAAGGGGCGGATTGTGTGTTGCAAGAACGGAGGGGAAGTCCACAAACCTCCAGTTCCCCCGCAGGCTTCCTCAGCACTGATGCTGCCAGTGTGTTTCCGACTCTTCCAAGATTTAAAGACCCTCGCCGACCCCTTGGAATGCACGTCTTGAGGAGGCACACTTACCTAACCGCAGGAACCTCCAGAATGTCCCACTCCACGGAGGTGTAGAATTCGGAGAGGTCCACGCCTATCTCGACCACATTCGAGCCTTTTACTTCGTCTATGTGCCGGAGGTCAACCTGAGGGAGAGAGAGCAGGAGACAGTCAGACACCCGACGATTGACACCGTTGGTGCTCAAACATGTGGTATATTACCTTTCTAAATCAATGCTCCCACCAACACCATAAAAATGATTGTGTCTTAGTCAGCTGCCACATTGAAAATAAGAATAATATAATTTTTGGTGGTGAAATTATGTTCTAAATAGCAGTAAATCCACGGAAAAAAGGAACAGACGTAATCATATCGAGCCTACTGACATAAAAAGATAGCCTTCTCCACGATCACTCTTCCCAGAAGAGCTTGAACCAATTTTCATTTTTTTGACTCTCTGGTAGCTGAGGGGTTAATCATGGCTTTATTTGCTAACTTCTAAAAACTTTGTAATTGATTGGTCAACATATCTAATCACTTGATAAACTCAAGTTGCAACAGGAAAAGAGTCTGCAAGTTCCATTTGATTTTAAATAAAACCAGTAATGAAAATTTATATTTGTCCACTTTCTCTGGTGCTTCTATTTGCAAACAAGTTACTACCCACATTATACTCTACTACTAGGTGTGATGAATAACACAAAAGCTTTGGTTTTGTCGATAAATACCGTCATAAAAATAAAACAGACCTAATTTGAAGTAAATTTGATGAAAAATTACTTTGAAGGGACATTATTCATTTGAAAGATCAACTCATTTTTCCACAAGTCTTAGGTTGGTATCTCTGACTGCATCTTCTGGAACGCAATAATTCCACCAAAGCCACTCCTTCCCAACTGTGTCAGTCTCCACGTCAATCACAATCAGAATGCCTTCCTCCTCTCATTACGACCAGGGGGTGTGCGCTTGAATTGTTCGAGATTCATTCGGTGCGAACAGATTTTGCCGAAATATTAGTGCTTCTGAGCTTCTTTTTTTTGGGAATGTTAAAGAAAGTAGGACTCTTTTGTTTCAATTCTTACATTTTTGCGTAATGCTGCCTGAATTGATTAAATTATTGAAGATGCAAAGTATCCCAATCCAACATGCAGCTACTATTTGATAAGAAACCAACTTCATCAGAACATCGTGGATTCGATTTGTAGGTATTTTCCAATGGAATTAGATATAAGAAGGATTTTTGGTCCATTCATTGTAGTTATTCCATTTCTGTTAGAAATCTTGCAATATTAGATAAAATGTAATGTCTATTGTGACAAACTACCCTAAAATTTTTGTTTTAAATTAATTTGAATGGAAGTGAGGAGTTGCTAGATCATTTTAGATTAGATCATCATGCTAGATCATTTTAATTTACTAAGCTATATGAAATTTTTTATTGATGTTCCTCATTTTTTGTGTGGTTTCAAAGAAACAGACTCAGTAGGTAAGGGAAGAAATTTATGTTTATTTTGTAATATCGTTATTGTTTACGCATAAGTTTCGATAAAAATGATTTTATGTTGTTGGCCATTTATAACATTTGTCGTAGAACGTGTTATTCCTGTATTTAAACGTTTAAAATAGCCATCGATTACAAATAAATGTTAAGAAAAATACTTTTCTGTGCAGTCCGACCTGTTTGCAATGGGTGATGTTAATCAAAAGTGTTGGACCACGTTCGGTTGGTGTTTGGAAACCATGGAGTGGAATATGAAGACGCTTTATCGTTTGCGAAGCGAAATGCAGGTCGTTGGGGATAATCTCCCCCGATGGAACACTATTGGCTGGCGTGGCACCAAACACGGGTGGTCGATATTCGTGCAGAGTTTGTCAGTGATTCAGTCGAGCTCGAACACGGAATGTCGTTTGCTCGAAATACCGGAGTAGTCATTTGAGTATATCCCAGAAACACATTTTCATCGAGATGAGTTACAACCGAAAAGTCAAGTTTTAAAGCGAGATGGAAAATTGTTCTTTTTAACAGATCCGATGCCATCGATATAATTGTCATTTTGTAGCACTTTTTACGTAAATTTCCAGGAAAGGTAATCTTGTATATTTGTATTCATTGGTCTCTGCGTAATTTTGAATAACCTACCTAATAAGCGGAGAAGATGTAAATTTTGGATGTTTAAAACACAGCATCTCTTTCGGGAAACAACCGCCTCCAATGACATGGTGTCGCATTTATGTCTATTGAGTCGCATTTACAAATTGGATTTAAATCAATGGTTTCTGGCGAGACTTCATGGAAAACATGTTTAACAGAAAAATATTTGGTTATTCCACACAAATGCATCCCTAAATGCGACCCGGGTTACGGCGTGGAACGTCATCATCAGGTGAAGATGATGATGATGATGCAACCTTGATGTTGACGTTCCGCCTTGAGAATACATTTGTGTGGAATAACCGAGTATTTTTTATGTTCTGTAGAAATTGGATTGGCTCACGTTCCATGTACTGCTGCGTCCGTTTGTATGAAAAAACAGACTGATTAATTGAAAATAAATTTTAATTCAACATTCATTATGGATTAACACTTTTACTGATTTGAGCAAACAGCCATATTCTAATAGACTGTTTTAATCGAAGAAGAGAAATGGCACTTCTTCTCTTCTATCATCAAATCCTTTTTGGTGCATAGCAAAGAAAATAACACGGTAAATAAAAGATGGTTTCCCTGTTTAAAATTCAATAAAATTTTAGGTTAATGATAGTTTTCTGGGGGGCGGAGCAGGTAGACGCATGTCATTAGCGAGGGTCTCTGCTCGCGATCGGCCTAATCCGTCCCTCGCTCGGCTTCGACCCTCATCCATCAGCGACCGGACTCTCGCGGCAAGGGGCCGCGCGGACCAAACTGACCGCGTGCAATACGATGTCAAAAGTTATTCTTTTAAAAGTTAATAGTCAAAACTATTTAAATGAGCAATAATTTATTACCGCCATTGTATCACACGCCCTAAGAGAATTACGGGCGTCTTTTGATCGACGTACTACGATAAAAATTAACGTTTTTCATGCATCCTTCAGAAATATGCCGTTTACACTTGGCAACGTTGCATTTTACGGAGGTTAAACTGCCACCGAAGTAAATTAACCAAATTTTACTGTTAATCAATGTTGTTAAAATTCTTTCTAGTTGCAGGAATATTAGTTTGTATTATTTCTCATTATGAGCGTTATTCCTTTTTTAAATAGTTTTTGCGTGATTTGGAGAATACCAATTCGGATTGCTCTACAAATTGCGCTAGTGCTGGAGCAATGGCAGGTGGTGTTAGACCACTTTCGTGCTGGGGTCAAAATCGATGCATTGGTGGTCATCAAGCACCTTCATGTCGTGCAGGTTAAGGGTAGAGATGTGGGTTGTGACTGTCCTCTCCAGGGGGAATAATCAAAAATGGGCAATGCTGGACCCTGTTTACAACAGATGTAGTAGTGCTCGTTAACGACTTGTCATTTGCTGCGAATGTTTGAGTAATAACTCGAATTTAATTAGAAGGAAAACAGTGTCAAGGTCTACCACGAGATTTTCAGTATCGCGCTGTGGCAGATATTTCATCAGGACCTAGGGATTTTTTGGTTTAATTATTTTTTAGGAGTTTGTTCATCCCCAGTTGTAATAATCATGTCCCTATTCATTTTATCGTGGCTGAGCCTAAGCCACTGAGTGCGTCCACCGGGTCGCGGATGGTTGGTTGACCTCTAGATATAGAGGTTAGCTGCGAGATAAGCGAGTTTACTCGTCGAATAAGCAGTCGTGGACAAAAAGCGACGGCATTCCGAGGGGGTATTGGCCTATCCCTGGGTAAGGTAGGCCTCTAAATAATACAGAACCTGTGAAGATGCCGTGACTTGGCGACGGGAGGCCGCCAATAATTACGCTTCCCATCACCCGGAGGAGGAGAGGGCAGCAGCTCTTCTTCACATGAGTGAAGGTGGAGACCACAGTGGTCGGTACAGCGACACTCATTTCACTACTGGCGTGGTAATATTTACTTTAACGGCTGTAGTACTGCGATGAGGAAGGCAAGGGGAAACACCACATTATTATTCAGAGGAGTCGCAGCTACTCCACTCCTTTCCTTCTTATCATGACGTGATGGATCCCTCTCGAGTAAAATATCCGGAGGTAAAATAGTCTGACATATTAGGAATCAGCGAAATAAGATGGCCCGAAGAAGGAGACTTTTGCAGTGGAAGTTGCAGAATTATTCACACCAGATCACGGAATGGTAAAGCTGGAGCAGGCAAAATTCTCAGGAAGAGTGCAGGACTGCGTGTAAAAAGCTTCCTGAGGTACAGTAAAAGGATTATAATGGTGAAGATTGAGACCATACCAACAGATACCATTGTGGTCGGAGGTTAAATGCCTACGTCGGACTACGAAGATGAAAAATTGGAAGACGTCTACGAAGATAAATAGGTAACTATATAAAATATGTAAGAGGAGAAGAAAACCTAATTACTTTAGGAGATAACACGGAAACTATATAAAATATGTAAGAGGAGAAGAAAACATAATTACTTTAGGAGATTGGAACGAGGTTGTCAGCGAAGGTCAAGATGGAAGAATAACTGGAAAATATGGAATGGGAAAATGAAACGAAAGGGGAGAAAGACTGCTGGAGTTCTGCTCACAACATAAGTTAGTGGTCACCAACACATTATTTAAAAAATCACAACCAAAGAAAATACACGTGGAAAATGCCAGGAGACAGTAGAAGATTTCAAATAGACTACATTTTTGTGATGTAGAGATTTAGGAACCAAATAAAGGACTGCAAAAGCTACCCTGGGGCAGACATCGACAGTGAACATAATTAAGTGACGAGGAAATGAAATCTAAAATTCAAGAAATTGAAGAAAACAGTGAAGAACATATGGCAAGAAAAAAACTGAACAAGCTTCAACATCAGCAGCCATTTCAAAAAGCAGAGGGAAACAGAATAGGACCTGATTGAGTGATCGGTAGAAGAGCGTAGAAATAGCATAAAATGTGGACTACAGGAAGCCGCAAAAGAAGAATTTGGAAGAAGAAAAGTTGTCAAGAAGAAGCAGTGGATGAAGGAGGAGTCTTACTGCTGATTGAAAAAAGAAGAAAAAAAAGAAAGCGAAAACTGAAGAAGGGCAGCTTTGCTACAAAAGAATAAGGAATGAAATAAGTCGCCAAGCCAGGAAAGCTAGAGAAATGTGGATGAAGAATGTATGGAAAGATTTACAAAACAACCTTGCCCCGGGAAAGGTGAAAGCTGCCTATAGGATAGTGAGTAACCACTTCAAGGAAAGGAGCACAAGATGCAATGTCATAAGGGACATGAATGGAGAACATATGATTGAAAATGAAGACAAAGTGAAGAGATGGAAAAATTATCTGGAACAGTTATGCAACGGAAACAATCTCAGCACGAAAGTGATCGAATTGGAAAGTGAAGTGTAAAAGGATGATATTGGAGCATCAGTATTAAGATCGGAATTCGACGCAACAGTAAGCGACCTTCGGATGAATATAGCTTCCGGAATTGATGATATTCTCGCAGAACTAATAAAAAATGAATGAGAGTAGGCACTAACCCATCTTTACAAAACCATCTGTGACTGGTACTCAACAGGAGAAATACTCGGGGACATCGAGAAAAACATCATTCCTATTACTAAAAAGAGGAGAAATGAAAAAAATTATTTAAAAAACTATGAGTAATGAAAAAAACTATAGTCTCACGAAACGATGAAGGTCAATTCCGATTCAGGAAAAGTAAGGGTACAAAAAAAGCAATATTGGCCCTTAGGCTGCTTATAGAGAAGAGAATGGAGAAGAACAAACCGACGTTCATTTTATTCGTGGATTCAGAGAAGGCTTTTGCAAACGTGGATTGGAATTCAGTGCTTAGAATTATGAAACGAATTGGAGTGTCGTACAATGACCGAAGAGTTAGCCATAGTTTGTGTAAAAACCAAGTATCTGTGATTAAAT
Organism: Platycnemis pennipes; assembly: GCA_933228895.1. Lineage (NCBI taxonomy): Eukaryota > Metazoa > Arthropoda > Insecta > Odonata > Platycnemididae > Platycnemis > Platycnemis pennipes. Next base: position 171,117,274 of record OW121847.1, read on the forward strand.
CTGGACCCAGCTGTGAAGAAGCAACATTAAAGAAAGGAGTGAGACAAGGCTGTGCACTGTGTCTCGTAAAGTTTAATGTTTACATCGAGAGAGCCGTAAATAAAAATCAGAGAGTAGTCTTTTGGAGTGAATATCCGCGGAGAAAAAATAAGCATGCTGCGATTCGCTGATGACATAGAACTCATAACAGAGACAGAGAGGGATCTGAATAAGATGCTGATAACTATGGTCAGATGGTCAGACATCAACTGAAGATCAATAAGAAGAAGACTAATATATTGTTGTGCAGCAAGAAAGAAGAGACCATAGCCAACGTTAAACTAGGAAGAAAAAAACTTGAAGAGGTGAAATAGTTCTGTTACCTAGGAAGCCGAGTAACCAACGATGGACGAAGCAAGAAAGAAATAGTCACGAGAATAGCCCAGGCAAAGAGGGCATTCTATCAAAAGAAGAATCGACTTACAGCTGGAAAGCGTAGAAGTAAGGAAACAATTCATCAGAATATATATCTGGAGCACGTTTCTTTACGGCAGTGAGGCATGGACGATGACAGCAGCGGAGAATAAAAGGGTGGAAGCATTCGAAATGTGGTGCTACAGAAGAATGCTGAAGATTAAATGGATCGACCGAGTAAGTAACGAGGAAGTCCTAAGAAGAGTAGGAGAAAAGAGAAGCCTGCTGAAAACTCTAAAAAGATGAAGGGACAACTTAATGGGACACATCTTGAGACACGATGGCCTGATGAAGACAATCGTCGAGGGAAAAGTGAACGGGAAGAATGGAAAAGGCAGGCCTCTTATGAGTTACATAGAACAGGTCGTAAAGGATTTGAAGGAGAGGAGCTACGTCAATACGAAGATGAGGTTGGCCGATAGAAGAATCGAGTGGAGGGCTGCGTCAAACCAATCCCAGGATTGTTGACCGATGATGATGACGATGGTGCTCATTATTTCGTTTGGTGTTAGTGTTTTCCAGTTTTGATGGCTGTTATTGGCACCGTTAACCGTATGGAAATTTTTTTTTCGTGTGTATGCATTATTCGCACCTTTTCTAACAATTTCACCGGAATTTTGTAGCAATTTCATTTTGTTCTACTCTTGGAAGCTTCCGTTGTAATTCTTCAGCATAAGATCAAAATAGTTTAATTCAACTATTTTTTTAATAGTTAATTTTGTTAATAATCAAATAGTTAAATAACGGGGAACACAATTTTAATTGCTGGGGAATTGTATTTGCCATCAATTAATTGGAACACAGAAAGTGATACAAACCATAGTCCGTCAATTAATAATAATTTTGATAAGTAAATGATTTATTTATTAAGAATGTCTCTGTTATCACTCAAATGAAGAGTTTATTGGCAGAGTAAAATAATAACGGGGGAGGGACGAGCCTCTGAGAATGTTCACACCATAAGGGAGGTGGGTTCTGAAACATAAAAATCAGCTTTGCGTGTTGAAGTCGAATGCAGAGTGTATTGATTCAAGCATTTAACGAGAAGCTAGAAATAGAGAGGGGTGGCCCATAGGCCCTATGACTTGCATGCAAAACAAAGCCAATCCACTAATTATAGAGTAGTAGCTAATTATATGGTAAAGAGGATAACATTCATCTTAAAACTAGGGAAATTCACGATGGTGTGGTGAAATATCCTTCGCGGAGTTGTAAAGGTTTGAACCCTCGGAAGCCCTCTAGGCGATTTGGTCTTGCACGACTTTTCGAGTTGTGCAGGCAAGGAAACATTAATGGTTCCAAATTGAAACACAGGTGAGAGAGTTGAGTTCAGAGAGTTGAGAAAAGTATTCGGACATCCGACGGATGAGCCGTCTCTCCTTTGCAGGGGAGACGATTGCAGCGCTGCCTGAGGGTAAAAGTATCGGCTGAGAGGTAACACTTCCAATTTTATGCAGAATTTAGCATTGTAAAAAAAGTGTTCGCCTTACCACCCTTGTTTAATTGATATTAATAAATGTTTGCTCGAAAAAGAGCAGAAAAGCCTTAGTTACATGAAAGTGGCGTACAGTGTGTTCTTATCATTGGCAACGGTACTTGTGACGGAACGTGCTTACAAGCCTATTTACTAACTTAAGTAAGGAATATACCTTGCCAAGTTCCTTCTTCTAGATATCTTATATGTACTTTACATATTTCAATGGTTATTGACAGTGTAATGAAGAAACTAAGCAAGAAAGTATTTAACCTATTTTAGAATACGTATTAGCGGGATTGATCATGTACTCTCACTTAATAAATTAAACATGGCAACAACACGTCAGTCATTTTCCGAAGTCAAAATGAGTTAACAAAGCTCATAAAAAATAGAATGTAACTACAACGCGCTACATAATAGCATACTCATATATTTATTGTGTATTTTTTATTACCCTAAAGATGATTTTCCATATAGGTGTTTTTCCGGATAGGTACTTATTCATTAAATAACATAGCTCACATACTGGATTTCGAACCTCGGAGTTACGTTAGAACCTCCTTAAAGATTTCGTCATAGCGGGATGCCGTAAACGGCATAATGCTTTTCACGAGGATAAAGGAAGCCACTGAAGGATATTCGTGAAGCAAGGTAAGCCATATTTTGTAAAAGTATTCTAATGTTTTTATTTCTTTACTGTGTTTGTGCATTTGAACCGACCTGGGACATGAAGAGATGAGATGGAACGCTTTGGAAATTGTCGTCGATGGAGATAGCCAGAGATTTGAGAGATTCCGCACTGAAATCATTTCTACCTCCGGCTTTGATCTCTACAGACACTTGGTATCCAGCGGACATAAAATCCATCAGATTTTCTGTCCGCTTTTTCATTTCCCATTTCATCCGTCAACTTTATCTTCCTTCTCCAAGAGCAGGTCATGAAGTATTCCACTATTTCCTGATCAGTATTTCTTATTGTCTCTTAGACTTTTTACTAAATACAATAGTTCTCATGTTCTGTATCGTGCTAGTTTCTGTTCTATGACACGTTGTTGCACTCATTGGCTTTCTTCCATTCATGACTTGAATAAAACATAAGAAATGATTTTTTTGGAGAAAGAGCGTGACCCCCATAATTCGGTTTCGTACAGGGTGCGGCAACATAACTTCCTTTTTTTTTAAATGCGTGCCATTCAGTTGGTTGATGTCGTAGCGGAGCGCTAGTGGTCTCGTTCGAGTGGCACAACTATAGAGTTTCGTTCCCTCGAAGTTAAGTTGCCATCATGCGTTGGAACAGTGAGGAGCGTGCGTTTGCCGTTGAGGCCTATTTTTCGAGCGGATGTTCTGTGATCGCAACCCAGCGCGCCTTTCGGAATCTCTTTAAATCAGCCCCGTTGGCCCCTGTCCCGGACCGGAAATCAATTATTACATGTATCACTACGTTCAGACAAACTGCAAGTGCGACATGACGAAAAACTGGAGTCCCTCGGCCCATTAGATCACCTGAGAACATTGAGGCAGTGAGAGCTTCGATTTTGCAATCGCCACGGCGTTCGGCGCGCAAACATGCGTCTGCCCTTGAACTCTCCGATCATTTTTTGAGGAGAATTCTCCATGATGATCTTCATTACCATCCTTACCAGATCGCGACTGTGCAAGAACTCTCTGAACCTGACTTCCAACCTCGGAGGAACGCGTGTGACGTTCTTCTCGAAATCGTTCCTGAGGACGCTATTGTTTTGTTTTAGTGACGAAGCCCATTTCCATTTGTGTGGATCCGTCAACAAACAAAACATGCGCTACTGGGCTGACGCCAATCCTCGAGAATTCCATCGAAGACCTTTGCATTCACCTAGAGTCACAGTGTGGCGTGCAATTATTTCCTCGGCTGGAATTATTGGTCCCTGTATGTTTGAGGAAAATGAAGTCACAGTGACAGTGAATTCAGACCAGTATGTAAACATGTTACAGGAGTTTTTTCCCGCGGCTAGATGAGTAGGACTTAGGAAACATTTGGTTTCAACAAGACTTGAAATCCCGTGTTTATGTGAACCGTCCAAGGACCCCACAAGCTTTGAAGACCAACATCCAGGAAGAAATTGCCAGCATAACCCCTGCTATGCTATGCTGGCAAGGGTCATGACAAACGCCAGAAATCGGTTTACTCAGTGAATGGAGAATGGGGGAAGTCACCTATCTGATTTGATCTTCAAAACTGTGTAAAACAGAACTTGAGATATGTGCCTACATTATAAAAAACAAAAAAATTCTGATTCATACAATGAGTTTTATTAAGTTTTGAAAAAAGGAAGTTATGTTGTCGCACCCTTTAAATATATTAAATCAATTATGAAATCTAAAATAAGTTTATCTTTAAATGTATCATCGTGTTGGGTCAAAAATTAGCGTTATAAATAAATATAAAGTTGATGTAATCTTCCAAGATATCATGATAGAAATATAACTGGTGGATCGGTGATCGAGCAAGTCAAAGTATCAAGATCCGTAGTAATCTCCCTAAGCAAGTGCAATGGTTTTGTAAGGGGACAATAAAATATTTTCCATCCTTAATTATGGAACACATAAGCATTAGAAACACACTGTTTTTCAACGACTTCTTTGTGAGCCAGCGCGTGTACTTCAGTCAAGCTGTATACATTAAGTGGGTCTAGCGGTTTCTCATTCGACATCTGCACCGGGCTCAGTAGATACAGATAGTAGACAGTAGATACTGGAGAGTAGATACAGATAAAGGCTTAATTGGAAAATTTAAGGTGACTGCTAGAGGCCTTGATGTTAGCCGAAATTGTTCTGGTGCATTGTTTCAAATTGCAGCAATCGTTGCATGCTGTTTATTATTTGTAAGATAATAGAAATATTCCATGATGTAGTCCATTTTGAGCTAAATGAGCAAAAGAAAGTAAAATGGTGAGAGTTTTCAAGCACAAGATCCACAGATGGAAGGGAGAAGATGGAGGTTGATAATGTGTCGGCGGAGGAGACGGATGCAAGGATTGTTGCATGAGGAGCCATTAGCGTGTCGCCAAACCCTGGGAGACGCCCCCTAACCCCAGGGTGCTCGCCACAGGGTGCTCTGCATTCATGCTCTGTCCACCAACGAGGGGTCCCTTGAAGGACAACAGCAGCAGTGGTGGGGGACGACATCCACGTTTAAATCCACGCCCTCCCGCCACGCGGCGCTGCGCTTCCTCTTGCGGATGGTGCCGGCAACGGGACACACCCGACGAGTGGAAGCGTGACGCGAACATGACAAGCAGTATGCACTCATCGCAAAAGAGTTTGCTTCCTCTGTCGCTGGCGACCTGAGAAGAGCCCATGACGGGAGAGTGATGGACAGGGACGAAAACGTCAACGGGTAACAAGGGGCCTTTGGATTCGGTATTATGATGGCGCGGAATCCAGTGCATTTGTTTTCGAATGGGAAGACGAGGCACGGCAGCATTTAAGTGAGCACTATAGATTCAGAAAGAATAAATCACATATTTTCATTAATAAACCCATATGACGCCACAATTACTAAATTACCTGCTATTACAATACGTAATGGCGGCCATTGCTAATAAGCATTTTATACGAGGATTAATTCATAATATAAAAATACTAGGTAGCCAAATATCTCATTAATATTTTTGTTCATTCGTGGGAAAATTCATCATCGTCTACACCTATGTAAAACCCGGCGAGCCAACACGAAAGCGTGTGGTGGCCTAAATAGGTGGAGCTCTGGGCTACAGACTAGAGGTCAAATCTTGGGCAGTACTTTACGGACACCCACACCAAGTAGTAGTATGCATGGTAGTAGTGCATGTTTGGTGATCCTCACCCCCTGCCACACGCCCTCGCGGTGGCTCGCAGGGTGCTACCTACGTACTTCAGGACAGCGTCCCCCCTATTCACCTGGAATCCGTCGTACGTCCACGATCCGAACTTCATGACGCACGTCTGCTCGTCGAACGGGAAGTACTCCACGTCTATTTCGCAGGACGACTTGTAGATGGCGGGCGGCTTCCACTCCACTCGGCCGGTGTAGTTGAGGGTCGCCTTCGTCGCCAGGGTCACCTCAAAATTACCATCGGCACTGCAACAAGAGAGAGACGGCAAAGGATGAAGGACACAGAGAATCTTGCAAAGCGGACTCATTCCGTGGCAAGTGTGCGTTTTGTAAGGAAATGAAGACTCGTTATTTAAATACGTCATTGCGATGCGACCTCTGAAGCCAACGATTGCAAGGAATGAAGGTGCGCACGGCGCCATGTTGACTGTCTTCCCTACGGCCCCAAGTATGAATAATTTCCCTTAAAGTGTATGATTCGGAAGATGATCTAAATAAATGATTTATTTTCAGAAAATACAAACAGTTTTTCGGAGAAATATTGGCCAAATACCTGCCAACATTTTTGAAATTTAGTCATGTAGAAATTATTTGTTATCTTCACAAAGTTGAAGTATTTTTGCCCAATTCGAAGACAATTTAAAATTTTAGTAGTTTCAAAATGAAACTTTAAGAATTCTATTCTTCGAGTGATTACTTTAAAAATAATCACTGTCCAAGGAACACTTTTTTCCCGACCAAGTGCTCTTAGTCGTAGAAAAAGTAATGTAAGCTGAACTAGAAAAAAATTCAGGTTAAGCGTATTCTGTACTAATTTAAAATTAATTATTAATACATTTTGGTTATCAGGGCGGAAAAACTCGAAATTCAATTTTATTGCGTCAACTCATCTCTCTTCCAATTCATCAGATCTTGAGAAACAAGAAATCAGTTTCGAACAGTTGCTGTTAGAAACTGTTCTTGATCAAAATGTAAAGACATTGTTCCAATGACTTTTCTCTGAAGATTCCTCTAAATCTGACCATAGAGGAATAAGATTAGATATAATTAGCCACACACCCTCGCGGTGGCTTTCAGGGTGTCGTGTAGATGTAGAGTTAGTTTTCGCTACATCACACATAGTTTCTTTGAATGCCAATATAAGACGGGCAAGAATTATACAAAACGGAAATGCATTTTTAGTACATCTTTCTGGTATTAAACGACTTCCATATCAACTAAAAAAATAGAGAACGATGGATGGTGTACTAATCCTTGTGGTGTACAAGGGATACTCCAATAAAGGTCCTAAAGTATCCTAAGCGTCCTAGGGTTAGATATAGAATTAGAAAATTGGCAGGGGACTTTATCATTGGGCTAATAGTGTCAGTGAGTTTAGTTTTATGGATCCTTTTCTGGTAGAACATAAAAATATACATTGTAATAAGTTATTTTGAGGAATGCCAGTGGAAGAAGTTAGCAAATTTAAATTTAAAACGCGGGGGGAATGTAGTTATTTTGGATGGGCACTCGAAGTAGCTAGGTTCTGGAATAGATGAGTTAATAATGTTGCACATATAAAAAAACAGTTATATTTATGGGGTACTTCCAATGTCAAACTGGGTAACTTCAAATGGAAAATTTGCATGTCAAGGATTATTTCCGAGTATTCATAAAATTATTTTGTTCGAAGAGTTTGATTCAAAATGTCATGTAAAGAGCATGTTGAAGGATTTGTTGGAAGGAAAAGAGTTTCTCGCACCCGTCAAATGCGAATCTGGTCGTGTTATAAAATTTACAGGGCTTGTTATTTTTGTATCTAATTACAGTGATTTAGATGAGGAAGCGATTTGCAATCGGCTTCCGTTCGTGGAGGCAGTTTTGGAGAAATGCCTTGTTCCGAAAGGAGGAGGTTTTCGTCTTCGAAGAACCATGAAGCGAAGACGATACGCCTTTCTACGGATGAGGAGGAATGCTAAATTGCGACGAAACATTTCTTATTTGAGTCCTAAGAAGGTTGCAATTGTGTCTCACATGATGCATGATTATTTTCAAACTAACTTTTCTTTCTATATTCATGGGAAAGTTTGGCAAGTCGCCAGACTCGTAGTGGTTGAAGTGGAACGTTTCCTGGCCCTTCTCACATGTTAAAAGCAATGTGCGAAAATTATTCTAAATTTATGGTGAAACGTATCCATGCTTATATTAAACAGTTAAGCCAGTTTGATTTTTATGGAGAGGATCCTGATATTACTTGTGGAAATTATGTGGAGAAACTTGCAACTGGTTCGGCCATTCCCAGCCAAAACCCAATTCAGCTCACGGAGAAAGACGCGCGCCCAGTTTTTACAGAATATGTTAGCCGTGACAATACTTGGGAGGATTTTATTAAAAATAAAGTTCCAACTTCATTACCAGTTGGAAATACTTCTGGACTTGATAATGTCCGTACTTCTAAAACTATCAATCATAAATTAGTTATTTACCCAGGATGTAAAAAGTATCTGAAAACTAAAGATTATATTCTCTCAGGTGATTCTAATTTGTACAGCAATGTTTATAAGTGGTTATTTGATTCTGGTTCAACACATAGTTGCCCTGCATTTTACATATCTTGTACACCACCTGATGATGTTGATGCATTTAATGCTTCAAATTTTTTTAAAGTGTCTGTAAAATATAAAATATCCATTAAACTTGAACTTGTATTTGCTGGAAGAAGTGTAGAAATACATTTTTGAAAAAATTGATTCTTTTATATCAAGACATGTCAACTTCCATCCAATCCACTGTTCCTAACGGGCCTGCTCAACCTGGACCTACTGATATGAGAGGATTTCTGGATCTTGCATCTATGTCAGAAAGTGTACTCTCCCAAGCCGAAATAGTGCTAGGTTTGAAGCGTTATGTTGTGGGTCGGTTAATGAGCATCCCTAATGGATCTTTTCTGAGGCTACTAAGTTCAAGAAGTGGTGTGGAAGTTGGATTATGGCCATCTTATACTCGTGAATTATTTTGTTGTCATGAGTTTTCTTTAACTTGGACTGAAAAGTTTCTATCATTTAGTAAAGGAAATGGAATTGCTGTAAATATGATGATGGCCTATATGTTAAGGTATAGGAAACACCGTATACCCATAAGTCGCATGATAATGTATATGGTTTATATTGGAATTCATTTGCCACAAAGAAAGTATTGGTTTTATTATGATTTGAGATAAAGAACGCCCTCGCGGTGGCATGCGGGGTAATATTCGTATGTGAATCATTCTTGTTTGTGTGCATCGTTTAGATTCACGAGGGTCACTCCACACTCTAGTCACTTAGTCACAGTGATTGCTGCATGTGTAAGTGGGTAGGTATTATCGGGTGCGTATCAATTGCTTTGTATTGCTTTTTATCTCCCTGATTTTGCGCGTGCCACGTGTCATTGGAACCTGCTCATATAGCCCTAGTGAGTGAGTTCTTTCAAATGCGTCTCTGCGTAACCCACGGCCACGCGTGTGCACCTGGGGCTAAAAGCTTCCCCCAACTGATTGTAGAGAGTGCGATCACGTGACCTGTGGCGTAATCGTTGTATCCGTCCATTAGAGGGACAATCATTACAAGCTGAAAACTTAATGCACTGGTCAAAATGACCACTCTGGCGCTTTTAGGTGTATCCAAAATATTTCATAAAGTATGCAGTCGAGAATAAGTGTTTTTGGCGAGAGTGCATGAGTCTAAAATTCATTAAATGTTACGAGATATCAAAAATAAATTTTTATCCATTGTAAAGGAAAAGGAGACCAGTTGGTAATAGAAAACGGTTACAGAGCAAAACTGATTTTAGCTTTCACTGCACAGTGTTATCCTCCAAGCTGTATAAGTCATGTATGCGAAATTCCGTTTTAATGAATTGAAGAAATCAATTTCAAGAATTACCTTTTAGTAACGAAGTATTCATTATTTGCCATAGTTTGGATTGTTGATTTTGGTTCGTAATTGCGAGGGCACCTGTAAAATACTTTACATAAATTGTAAACTTTTTCCAGCAATCTGTCCTTTGATGACAAACGTGATTGTTAAATCTGAGAGCATGCATATTGCCATAGTTAAGCGTAGAGAACTGAGACCATGTTGAGTTGATGCTAAGAAGGCAATAGCCTTGGTCTTTTGAGTGAAGAAGGCAATAGCCTTTTCACTCAAAAAGCGCGACGTTACAAGTCGGACCTGCTGCTCTGGGTGAAGATATCACGGGGTCTCTACTGGGTTGGGTCCTTTTCGGTCGTCGGTTAATAATTTACGTTTCTTCGGCCCTGAAGGACGAGACCCAGTGGGGAACTGTGAAATCTCCACTTAGCAATACGCCGAGAAAGCACCAAGTCACCGTGGCTGAGGCGACCATCTGCGCCATGTAGAACATGTGGACATTAAGGGGGGAGTTTGAAATTAATCCTGGAGCGCAGGAAAGGAAATCGACTCCTCTTAACGAGAGGAAGGACGAAAGATTTTGCTTTAAAGCGGCGATAAATCAGGACCTGCTAAGATGAGGACGACTCAACTTCTCCGCTTTTGTTTAACGCAGCTTCCCGTGAGCCTTCAGCGCCGAGGCCCTCTTGGGGGGAGGGGGAACCTTCCGCAGTCTCGAACAATGGGGGGCTGCTGATCCATGCAAGGCTGGCGAGAATGTATGTACCATTGTGGCAAATGTGTTCCGCTGCGGCGACCTCGAGACAGACAATGCGGGAGCAGATCGTTCGTCTCCAGGGAAAAGGAAAAAGGGTCCAGTTGGTCCTCTCGCCACGCTGCTGGGATCCTTATAGGCACGCACCCCTTTCACCGCGAGGAGGGCCACCCTATGAGGTCCTCCGGGTAGCGAGCCAATCGCGTCCTCTGCTGGCGTTCCAAGAATGCATTCGTGGACACGACTCCTCTGCCATCAGCGATCCATCGCTATTTGCAGACGGACAGAATTCCCGAAGGCCACTTCACGAGTGCGAAGTACCTGCTCTGTAAATGGAAGTCGCTCAGAAGTCCCATGTGCAAGCATCGCCTTCTATTGACAGCTAGGGTGCCTAATCAATAAAATGTCGAAAATGTGGGCTTCCATCTACATTAACATAATACCCTGCAAGCCACCATAAAGGTGTATTGGAAGCGGTGAATGCACACCAAACGTGCGTAATCTATCGTGCTTTAAAGCATTTGTAGCCATATTTCAGTTGAAGCATAACAATTTAATACAATTTAATGAGCAAACCAAGCACACAAAAACTTGCTGTTAGTTGGGTAAGCTTAAAGTCCTTATACCAACATACAACCTTATACCAAGTCCTTATACCACCTCTACTACCCACTTTTATACTTGTGTGTGTGTGTGCTACAATACCTATTTACGTCTATTCATATCCCTAATTTTAAGAGTACATTTCTCAAGGATTCTGTTATCACTCTCATAATTTGGTTTCTCTAGTTATTGTAATATTATTACGATAGTGTCCCGTGTGTGAGTGAGAGTTAGTGGTGTGGTTATGGTGTACTTGTGTCCCGCCGTGGTGCCTTCCCTGGTGCTGGTCTTCCGCTAAGGTGCTGATAGATAGCTGATAGGTTGAGTGGAACTAAGCTTACGTATTCCTCCTTTGTTTTTTATACGTTGTAGAAATTTGCGCTCTTTAGTTCTGATTTAATTGCTCATATTATTTATCGGCTCACCTCTTGAACATAATCAGAGATCGTTACTTTTTCGTTACATTACTCATAGTTTCATTTTGCTTTTTTCTTGCTCTTCAGAATTTTATTCTTATAAGATATTTACTTAAGTTAAAGTAATATGTTAACATAGTCAAATATTCTTGCTTCTGACTGAGGAACTGCACAAAAATTTAACGATTTCCGCAGTAATTTAAATTTCATGTAGTTTTCCTCTTGCATATTTCATGTATATAGGTCTTGAGAGAAGCCACAATTGTGGACAATAAACAATGTTCACAGGTGTGAAAGATAAACATAGAAAATACAAAATATAAATATTCACACGCATTCTCTGGGATATTTCGGTGGTCGCGGCCACCTTTCTGTACGAGAGGAGGGATTCTAGTGAGGAGAGGGATGGTTGGCAAGGGGGGAGGGAAGAGGACTGGAGTGGGGGAGAGGGTGGGGTGAGGGGGTGGGGGAAGAGGGTGGGGAGAATGGGTGGGGGGGGAGGGCTAGTGCATCATATTCAAACCGGGAAATTTAAATGCGTCTAAGATCCTAATGCAAGTCAATTCAATGGTATGCAGTTTAGCGGGTGGAGATGTAGGAGGGAGAGAAGAAAGAATGGAAGCTTAGAAACAAAAGTTAAACGAAGGATCATGTTCAGAGACATGCTTGGGGACAGAGAGAGAAGTGCAGAGAAGAAGGATTGCAGGACGCGCGGTGATTGTTCATACGGGGATATTGAGGGGTGTGGTGCACTGGCCAACATAGAAAGCGGGGCAGAGATTACATTTCAGGTGGTGTATGACGTTAATGGAAATACAAGTGGGAGACGGAAAGTGAGGGAGAGAGAGTTAAGAAGATGAGAGAGAGATGTGGTTGGTGTAGTGAAAATAGGGCATGTTTTGCATCTCGCGCGATACAGGGAGTGGGGGGGGGGTTTCAATGGTGTGTGAGTCTTTGAGGAGAGGATTAGTGCTTTCGAAAATGCTGCCTAGGTTGGCTGGGCGTCTGTAGGTTACAGAAGGGCATACTGGGAATATTTTGGAGGTGGTGGTGCTGTTGGAAAGGATGGGGAAGAGTCCCTTGAGTATTACCTAGTTTGAGGGACTGTGAGCCAGGGAAGTAGGCAGTGCAGATGGAGGGGATGTTGTTGCAATTAGGAAGAAGAGGTTTAGGTTGAAGACCTTCGAACGCAGATTTCGGCAGAAATGTAGGACGTCTGTGAGGAGGGAGGCTGGGTTAATCTGAGGAGAGGGAGAAAAGGACAGCCCGCGGTTGAGAACTGAAATTTCCGTGGGACTTGGGTCGAGGGACGAGATGTTGACCATTTGTTCTGGAGGAGCGTCAGTGTGGTCGCTAACCCCGCCTCCCTCCTCACAGACGTACTACATTTCTGCCGAAATATTCGTTGGAAGGTCTTCTGGAGTACCCAAACATTAGACGTCAGACCAAGTACACAATGCTCTCCTCAAATTCCGCCCCCCCCCTCTTCCCACGAAACCAAACCCCTCTCCCTCCCAACCACCGAGTAGAAATCTTCATAACCCGTCGTCTTCTGTCAAGAGTCCCGGATGTTTCTTTCCTCCGTTCCCTAAACCCAGAGCCTAACATCACTCCCTCTGGGGCTGCGGCCATTAATCACCTTCGTAAAAATAAAGACATCGTCATCACAGTGGCAGACAAAGATTCCACTGTCGTAGTACTTAACACCTGTGATTACACTGCCGAGTACAACAGACTCCTTTCTGATTCCTCTTCTTGTGTCCCTCTCCCCTCCGACCCAAATTCCACACGTTACTGACGTCTCTCTTAAAAACTAAAGGGCCAATTGAAGGACTCAGTCAATCCGATATCTTCCTCCTCTCCCCCCCCCCCACATTAAGTCTCCCTCCTTCTACATTCTACCCAAAATTCACAAAGAAAACCGCCCTATCGTCTCCTCCCCCAACTCTCCTACTGAACGCATCTCTGCCTTCGTAGATTTTTACCTCCAACCTTTTGTCCATTCCCTTCCTTCTCACATTATACACACTCGCGATTTCCTTTCTAAACCAAATTCCGTTTCCCTCCCTCCCGATCAACCCATCAACATGGCCACCATAGACGTCACTTTGCTCTAGACATCCATTCCGCATTCAGAGGGTCTTGCTGCTCTGCGCGCCATTACCTCTCCCAGCGTCCCACACCACAAATCGCCTAGCACTGAATTTCTTCTGGATCTCTCCCGTATCATCCTCACACACAATGCCTTTTCATTTGCCAACAAACACTTTCTCAAGGAGACCGGCTGCGACATGGGAAGTAGGTTTAGTTCTTCCTACGCCAACCTTTTTCTAGGCCTCTTTGAATTCAAATTCATATCTGACTACCCTCTCAAACCTCCACTGTGGCTTAGAGACATTTTCCTTCATTGGACCCACGACACCAACACTCCCTTAACACTTTTGTTTCCTCTTTGAATTCTTCAGCCTCTATCTCTTTCACTTCTTCCTTTTCCAGTTCTAACATCACTTTCTTGGACGTAGACATCTCCCTTTCTGACAGCAAATTCAAAACCTCGGTACACATTAAAGCCACCAACAAGCAACAATACCTTCACCACAGTAGCTGCCACCCACCCCACACCAAACGCTCCATCCCCTATTCTCTTTCCATCCGCGGACACAGGATCTGCAACAATCCCGACAACCTGCACATTTTCTTTTCTAACTTACACACTTCTCTTCTCCGTCGTGGGTACCCAGAAAACCTTCTCCAAAAAGAATTAAAAAAAGAAAAACATCCCACAGCAACCCCACACCAAACAACACAATTCCCCTTTTCTACTCACCACCTACTCCCCAGGCGCACATTCCTTACAACGAGTCCTACGAGATATTTTCCCTATTCTTGCAGACCACAATTCTAATTCAAAACTTTCCCAAAATGCCCCCGCATTACATACAAAAAGACCGCCAAATTTAAGCAACATTTTGAAAACTACCAGCCCGCTTCTCAAATCCCTGCCATACACCTACGTCCCCCCTCTCCATGCAAACGTCCGAGACGCAAGACTTGCCCTATATTCTCTTCTCCTCCTGCCTCTTTCCTTCCCACACTCAGGTCTCTGCCAATTGTTGGTAGCTTCATCCACCTGTGCTTCCACCAACATCATATACCTCCTCCAACGCAATTTCTGCCCGCCCTTCTACGTATGACGATGTACCACTCCTCTCAACATTAGAATTAATAACCACCGCGTCTCTCGCACTCCGTCAGCACCCCACTCATCTCTTATGATCACAGGAAATTCGCAGTGGGATATACAAATAACTATAAAGCTGGCCACACGCGTGACAAAAGTATAAAAGCACATAAATAAAAGACACTCACAAAGATAGCTTTCCGATATTTCGGTGGCCACTACCACCTTTCTCGAAGGAGAGGAGAAAACTGACTGATGGGGCAAGGCAGGTCGAGGAAACAAGTGAAGGGAAGAAGAAATAGGGGTAAAGATGAGTAGGGAGGGAAAGAGGTTGAGAAAATTGTATGAGAAAAAGAGGGAAAGACAGAAGGTTCCTTTAATGAGCCCTGTTAATTCCCGATTTGCGGAAAGCATGGAAGAGCCAAATTAAAGATTTCTCCAAAGTTTTAAGTTGGAGGGGAGACGCTGAAGGTATTTATGAAATAATTATTGAAGTTGGATTCGTGGGAGGAGGCATGTATGGCTACCGGGAGAGAATAAGAATGGGAGGAGGGATTATTCCAGGAAGAGCGGTGACCATTCATGCGGATGCATAGCGGGGTGGTGGAGAGGCCGTTGTAGAAAGCGGGACAAAATTGGCAGAGTAGAAGGCAGACAGTATTTTCCGTGGTGCAGGAAAGTGAAGCCATGGACGGAAGCGAAAAAGAGAGGAATTGTTTGGGGAGAGGCTCGGGGATAAAGATAGGACAGGTTTTGCGTCTAGCACGATTACAGGGGAAATGGGGTGTTTTGGGAGGGAGATGGGATTTGGACCGAGATCTGGTGGTTCTCAGAATACCAGAGAGGTTGGGGGGACGTTTGAAGGTGAGAGACGGGCATTTGGGGAAAATATTGGTGGTGATAAGGTTATAAGAGAGGATAGGGAATAGGTCTTTGAGGATGTGTTTAAGGGACTGAATACCAGGGAAGTAGGTTGTGCACAAGGAGAAGTTGCCTTTGGTTTTGCGAGGAGGGGCTATGGGGGAATAAGGCTTATTGGAGATTTTTTTCTTGAGAAGGTGTTCAGGGTATCCTCTTCGGAGGAGAGACTGATGTGGGTTAGTGAGGAATCTGTTAAGGGAGTCTGGGTTATTGTGTTGCACGGTGGCCACGAATGGAAAGGGAGTAAGGTAAGAATCTTTTTGTGTGGTAGGGATGGCAGCTATTGGATTCATTGTTGTTTATTAGTGGGTTTGATGTGAATAGATGTGTTAAATTTGTATTGGAAAGGGAGATATCGACATCAAGGAAGTAAGAAGAGTAGATATGTGATGTGAAGGCAAAGGAAGCGTTGAGAGAGGCGAGGAATGAGTTAAGGGAATCGGTGTCGTGTGGCCAAAGGAGAAAAATATCATCAATACATCGGAGCCAGAGGATCGGCTTGAGGGGGCATGTGGACAGAAAAGATTCTTCAAGGAGGCCGAGGAGAAGAGGTTGGCATAAGAGGGACTAAACCTACTTCCCATGGCACAGCCCCTAGTTTGAAGGTAGAATTGGTTTTTGAAGGAAAAGGAATTGTGAGTAAGGATGTGGATCGCATGTTGAAATTTAGACTTAATCCCTTAAATACATTCGAAGGTGATATTTTCAGTGATGACGTTAAAAATATATTGCAAACCCAAACTTACTATGGTAGGTTGGACCATAATTACAAAATTAGAGAAATTGATTTCCGAACTGACAGATTCAAAATGTCCTTTTTACCTCGTACAATTAGGGATATGAATAGCATATATATATGAATAGCATATATACGGTATATGCATCCAATATGCACCTACGTATTAATGTATAGCATAGGTAGTTGCATGTTGGTATAAGGGCTTTAGGCCAACCCAACTATCAGCATGTTTTTGCACGCTTACTTTTCTATTTCTATCTTTTTTAAATAGTGAAGTTTAAACTAGTATGTTAATACTAAACCTTTTTTATGCATGATACGTAGTGCATGTTTGGTAATAATTTACCACCTGCCACACACCTTTATGGTGGCTTGCAGGGTATTATGTAGATGTAGATGAATACATCTTAATAAGAGGTACAAAGAGGACTTCTTTAAGATCCAGCCTTGTAGCATTTAAGTCTTCGAAGTAAAACCTGATGGAGTGAGTAACCTAGTAAAAATTCAAAACAGAGGATTAATGTATACTGCTTTTAGTCTCCAGCGTCCTTATTCTCTTTCTGAAACTCTCGTGGTATCCAAGGGATACCATAGGTTTTTGGGACTCGCGTTAACTTTTTGTAAACATTCTAATGAGGAAATCAATGAAACGCAACCTCGGTTTCGTTGCTGGGGAGATAACCGAGGTTGCGTTTCAAACGAGAATACGGGCCCAGGACTAGAGTTCGTTAATCAATGCATATAATTTAAAGGGCACGCATGAGAAAGCATTTATAGCACTTTCTATTAGCTAAAATGAGTATCTTCACTCTACACGAAAGCCTTTTTTTCTTATTTTAGTTCATAGCTCATAGCCATTTGTTAACATATTACGACCAAATTCCATTTTGAAAATTTACACATTTGAATCATCGCTTTTCGTAGTGCTAACTTTCAACTAAAGAGTATGGCAGCACTTCTTTCCAGGTGAGAATTACATTTCTCAAAATTTACCAAAGTGTAATATCCAGTTTTGACGTGGCGTCGAATTTGAGCGTTTCACTCGTTCCGTCGATTGCGTTGCAGTCACACATCACGACATATAGAAAAAAGGCGCGTGCGTGCCGGGCCTCACTGTGAACGTCAAGAATGCTACTGCACACAGCACACTATTGAACATTCCCTTATGAGGTACTATATTATTGCCGTGTTAGTCACCTTTCCGGAGTCTTGTTGCACTCTGACGGTTCAAATACATATTTCGCATAATACGCCACGAATGCGTGACACAAATTGAAGATAGAAATAGCAATCAGTTGATTGTTTTGAAAAAATTAAAGGGTACCATCAAGGGTATTGGTGCACCATGCATTTACCATGACTATGGTCTAGGCAATACTAGTGTTACAGCTATATCTACGACATACCCTGCAAGCCACCTCGAGGGTGTGGGGCAGGGCCAACCGGCCAACCGTTACTTTCCAATGCTATCCAATAACTTTCTTTTGTTTCTACCATTCATTTCCCACGGTCCAAGTAGTTTCGAAGGCAGCAGGAAGTAGCTCAGGAGGTCACGCATCAGAGTCTTCAGGGTGGCCTAATGAAGTGGCATAATGGTGGTGCCTGGAAGTAGGTCCCGCCTCTCCAGCACATGGCATTGCACTGCCTTCGAGTTGCTGTCCCGGCAAGTGCAGAGAACTTCAAGCTCCGTCCGTCGGTTAACCCCTTGGCGTCTTTGGGTTCTCTCCACCCTTTCTCCGTCACCAGAAGTACTCCTTCCTCGTCGCGATTACCCACCTGAATGGCATAAATGACCTCAACTGCTGGTCATCGACCCCCAATAATTACTACTGCCCATTAGTATAGCGCTCAAAACTCGTCGCAGTGGCGTCAGTGCTTTTGCTATAGTAGAGCAGTATATGTAAGGTACCTGCGTCATATTCCGACATGGGCGTAATTCCGACACCCATGTGTATTGCTAAAAGTACATAAATTGGCGGACAATATACATTAAATATTGGACTGGCGTCTATCAACGAGGAGACACAAAACGTTATATTGTCCTAGGTGTAGCGCTGGCTGTATTAGAGCACATTTTGTGTTGTAGTGCCAAAGGCGTCCGTCTTGATATATGTGTAATTTTAAATTTTCGGTATTTAATTTTTAGATAGTAGGGGTATTTGAAAAGACTCAGTTGGGAATTCATATTTATGACAGTGAATCATATTGATCTTATGTGGATATGACTCTATCTTCCTAGCTTTTGATATCGAACTAAAAACGGTTAGCAGAGATGCGATTTGATTAAGACTACTATCACAGAAGTTATAAAAATCGGAAGGAATAAAATTAATAAACCACTCGACTCAAGCAACCAACTGTTTATTAATTTTTAACGTCGGGTCTCACAAAAACAAAATCACATTATTTAATGAACTTCACATCAAAAACAAACTCATTTTTAATACCACACATCCTAACAAAAACATGCCAAAAGCCTGTAATTTTTTCATTAATTAGAGTTGTACTAGCAAAAAAGTGCTACGAAATATCTCCGGAAAGCCCTCGGGACAATTAATGGAAAATGAGGGCTTTGGTGAGAACTAAAATATGTATTACGATGAGAAAAGAATAATGGAAAGTATCTCATGAAAAAGAGACCGAATTTCTGCATTATACAGAGACGTAAAAAAATGCAATGCTGAATTTTCTCTTAAAGGGAGTAAAAAATGCCATGTGCGTTCCATAGAAATGCTTGGAAAGAAATATTTTCATTCTACTAAGAAATAATTACTTTTGAGACCTTCAGAATCCACACACTGACAAAATAATTTTCTCTCCTCTCAAAAATATATAAAATGAGGACGCACTGAGGAAAAAGGAAAAAAAAACTCAAACGGTTTTGAGAGTACTGGGTGTTCAATTTGCATCACATCCGTATCTGCGCTCTAATTACTCGAACCACAACAATAATTAGGTGTGTCCACGGCCCCAACCACCAATCAGAATAATCGATCATAAAATTATGTCCACGAGCTCTGTCCACTCGGGTCGGCCGACCGCGTTCACATCCGATTACGGGTTCACGGGTTTCCCTGCGGTTGAAAGCATTGGGCAAATCGAATGCTGCCTTCTATCGCCTTCAGAGTTGATGGCATACGTCTTTTCTTCATCACCATTAGCCACTAATACATGGCCTTCCTTTTCCATTCGTACCATTAAATTGCAACTATGGACGATTGCTTTTATCGAGGCATCGATTCTCAAGGTATGTCCGATGAAGTTGTCCTATTTTCGAAGTTTTGAGAAGACATCCCTCTCCCTCCTACTCTTCTCAAGACTTTTTCGTTAGTCACTCTGGAAGCACGCTCCATTTCTATAATTATTTCTTACCTAAATACTTCTATTTCTGGATGGAAGTAGACCCTTCTTATTTTTGAACACTCCCTTCACCTGGACTGTTCTTCTTACTCTAATTCTTCTTCCATTCCTAATTATTCGGATTCCTACAGAGCAATAAGAGCTCAACTCTTTTAGTTTGCTTCACAAGTTAAACACTGGCCTCGTCCTCTTCGCTTCCGATGCTTAATTCCAGCCTTCCTTTCTTTTTACTCATCTCCCAATGTTACCTGGCCGATGTATTTTTTATTTTAACTAGAGCTATTCCTGATCTCCTTTCGTTTCGGAAATGGTTTATATGCCATATCAGAACGCAGCAGGCTAAATGATTTGCCGATGATATTCGGTCCTCATTCCTTATTTTTCATTTATGTTACGGCTTTCTCGACGCAGACCTTTAACAGTACAGAAACTAGTGCACTTAGGCTGCTATTCTGAACGAGATAGCGTCGGCCTTATGCGCCACAATAGCGGAAGAAGTCGATATTTTCAAGATTATTACGACACAGCCGTAATATGGTTATCTGAACGTGCAGAAGGCGACCGGCCGGGTCGTAATATTATTCCCCGATTCTGAAGACCGGACAATCAGGATAGCGCGACGTAAATCAGTACGCTGAATGACTTTCAAATGTTTCTAATGTTTACTTCGAGTTGTATAGATTCGACGTTTTTTACTAATTGAAATGACTGGACGTCTGCATTTCAAGTTTCGGCAATTTTTAATGCACATGTAGAAGCCCGGGGTAGGCTACGATTAGAGAAAGTGAGACATATATGTGTTTGTTATTGTGGAATCAGTGGACCGTTATGTACTATTTAATTCTTTGTCGTTGGTGATGCCTGTTTTTAGTTTCTGTGGTTGTTGTATCGGAAAATGTCAGACATGTTCACTTAATTTGGTAAGCATTATATCTTGTTAAGAGTTTCTGGAAAGTGTTATTTATAAACTTACCACAGACCCATGGACCTCCATCCCATGCCCCTCTGTAAACATAATACGATTTATAAATGTTATAAACGAGAATAATAACAGACGGATAGCATGAATCCGTTGGAAGTGATGTAGGAGAAATTTATTAACCATTTCCGTGTGTCGAAGGGAGTGATTAATGTTTTTAGTGCACCGGCACTTGCGGCGAGAGAAATCCTGGCTTGATGATGCGTGAATACTCACTAATAGATCATGATAGTAGTGGACGGGGAAAGTGTGATGTGCAATATACCTTAATTCAAAGGCAGTTTATTAATGTGAACGTATTTACAAATTATAGTACATTTGATTACAGTTATTCACTTGCCCGATGAAAAGCAGTAAATCTCCCGCCGACAATAATCCTTTCCATTTTATTGTTTATTTACAACCTCTCAATGGGTGCGTTCTTAAATGTAATTAGTATATTAATAACTATGGTTACCCTTGAGTGTAAACGATTTTTATTTCTCTAAAATTCTAAACAAACAGTGATTTCATGAAAATACCAGTACAGTAACGACATTGCTGAACGTGAGAAGCTGCCGGTAGGCAATGTGTGTCACTTAATAATCCTGAAGGGCACAGAAACCATAAGCATTTCCATTCTATTGATGTGAAAAGTGTATAGTTATGAAACTATTGATCTTTTATGATGATAAATACGGTTTTCGTACCCTAGCCTCCGTAGCAAAACATATTTATTGTTTATAAATGTGTACCATTCACTCTCTGAAGATGATAAAGTAATAAATATAAGTTCGACCGCTAAAGATTTGTGATGATCGGATGAATATAATATGAATGTGGTTGCTTACCCCAGAGCGGAGCATTACCAATTCATCATTAATAAACTGGTATTTATGTACCTATTAATAAACGCCACGTGAATATTGATAGTGAATACATTTTCAATGTATGACCTATCCTCTGGCATGCCTTTTTAACGTAAAACAGCCACGACAAGTTAATATTTCGTATTTTTAGCTAAAAGAATTTTAATAAACTACAGGTGCAAACAATTTTACGACGAGTTTGGCAGTTTCATATGCAAATGTAAGCAGGAGAGTTACTTAAGTTAACCATGTTTGCTCGAAAGGTAGATTAATCTGAATGTATACGCGAATTATTCCGAGCAGGGAAATAAATTATACATGCATAATTAAATACATTAAGGCGTTATGGTACCCTCGGCCGCGGGCAGTTTTGGGCGACCGTTTCCGGCCTTTTTTCGCGCTGTCCGTGTTTATATATCACTCAACTACGGGATAACTATTTAAGATAGAGACTTGCGGTTTTCTTATTTGATTCAGGAGATATCATTCCACATAACGATTGGAAAGAAAAAATTTTATTTCTCCAGGTTAGCGAGAAAATCAAGCTGAACTTTGGCTTATTAAAACTTGCTTCGAAGACAGAAATTCAAAAATCGGAAAAAATCAAAAAATGGCGACATCATTCTTCTACAAGTACCTTTAAGCACATAGGTCAGAATTAGTTTCCTAAGCCGCTATCATCAAAGCCGTGGACCCCTGCACGCCGAAAATCTTAATTTTTCCAGTGGCTATTGTGGCGTACTAGGCCGTTATGAATTTTATCCTCCCAAGCGCTGACTCTGCGGCAACGCGGCATAAGGGGTAGGGGAATTTGGTCGTCCCCTCGCCGATTTCGTCATCCGCTCAAGGTCTCCTGCTGCCTTGGTTCTTCAACTGTTTCTAGGAATTCGTGAGGATCCTTTTGGACGCGCATTCGCATTGGAAATAAGCTAACAGGGTGTCTCGGGGTGGCCTAGTGGATAGGGCACTGGGCTACCGACCGGAGTGTTTCGGGTTCAAGTGGCTTTCTGGACGCCCCAGCCTAAAATCCTCGTGATTTGATTTTCTGCGAGTCAGAACTTCGTAGGAAATCGCAAATGGCCCAGGGAAAGTAAGTGGACCCCGTACCCTGAATGTGTGAATTTCACACGCCAATGGCTTAGTACGGGGTGAGCTCTACTCTCACCTATCAAAGACCAACCTTCGGGTTGAACACCGGGAATTAGAGGCGAATTTTGGGTACATATCTTGAATTTCGAAGAATTTTCGGAAATTTTCGTATCTGAAAGGGAATATTTTTTAAAATTATTTTTGAAACATATAGTGAGAATTCAGTCATGATTTATCGAAATCCGTTTACACTCGCTTAAGAACAAGAAATTACGCATTTTTATGGTAATTTTGTCCAGTTTTCGTACTGCAACATTACAATACAGAGAGTAAAGTGGTTGCGTCAATACGATAAGATATATCGGTACGGGAAATGAAATAAATTTCACCGCCCAAGACCTTTTATTATTTCATTGCCATCATTACTATGGTTTTTTACAGCTCCGTCGGACGCTAGCCACCGTGTCTCAAGATTTCCTTCGATAATTTATGAAAGCACTATTATAATGTGGTATTCACTCACTCGTATTGCTTATTTAGTACTTCTCAATGCGAAATTGAAATGCAAATTAGGTTTCCTGTTACCGTCTTAGCAACTAGCGGAAACTAAAAGGATTCCTTGACTACAATTTTTCTGTGTTTTTTTAGCCTCAGATGTAGGCTCAGACGTTAAAGACTTTTCAACTCTATTTTCCAAGCGCATGCACTATTCTCACCTGTTAATTGGATTAACTTCATGGGCGTTGAAATGGGAATATGTTACTCCAAATATGGACATTACATCACACATTTCCGCGTAACGCTAGTAAAAACACAACGCAGAAGGTACTTTCCCGGAATATTTTGGTTTCTTGGCCGATACGTTCTTTACCCTGCTTCAACGGCCGGTTCTTATTGATTATTACAACTTGTAATCTGCTGTAAAATTTAACGCAGCATCATACTGTCGGAGCGTTATTCAAAATTTATAGCTTTCGTTAAGGGGTGTGACTGATGTGTATATTTCATCCTCTATTGTAGTAAGTATTCGTGCACAAAGGCTAATTAAACATTCAGGAAACCCTGTAACGTCGGGAGATACGTTTTGCGGTAAAATTAAGCCGCAGGTAATAACCACTGTACTTATGTTTGAGTCACTTTCTCGATGACATAGGTCGTGTCGGCTTATTTGATAACCCTTAACTGTTGTCAATAATCATTATAGAACGAAAAAGTTTCTGGGCATTTAAAAATATGATTAAAAATGAGATAAATCAATGATAGTGGCAAGTCATCCCGAATTCCGTCACATTTTCACGATCGAAAAATTTGGGGCAGAATCACGTATCCTTTCATGGTGTGGGTAACGTTATCGCAAATTGCACGAATTCATTTTGAAGCGGATTTAGCGCAGTCATCACAGAAACGGTCCAAATGTTATTCCAATTCAGAATGGTTATTTAAAACGTATGATAATTTATAGCAATGAAGGATTGGTAACACTAACATAATTACTACCGGCAGAGTTTATTAAATGATATTATTATACATGTAAATTAAGTACCAAATTGTTAGGTTAATTTGTTGGGCTTATCCTCAATCACCATGGTTTGCGAACGACAAATAGATCAAGGATGTTGTGCACAAAACAGTGGAACGAGATGTACGGGATGTAATTGAAGCGCTTCGCATCTTCATCTGCAGACATCTTTTACGGAAGTGACTGAATCAGCGTTTCGCAGTATTTCGACCAGCATATTGCAGTTTCTGTTTCGATTCTCACAAACCGTGCCTATATGCTAAAGGTATGGTCAAAACTGACAGAGGGCGCTAATTCGTATGCTGGTTTGCATGACGCGCTTCCTCGACTGCGCAATGCGCACTGCCGCAGTGCGCATAGCTGTGCAAGACGTAACTTTGAAGTTTTTACTGGCATGAATGAACTATAAAATGTACGGATATCATTTTTCAAGTTTTTTCTCTTGAAGAATATGAAAACTAATTCTGGAAGCAAATTATTGTAACTTTCAATTGTTCTAGTGCGCATCCGTACACCAGATCGAATCATAAAACACTATTGCACATAAAAAATAAAGATAACGCGATTTCATTCATGATGGAGTTCCGTGAACGACGCTAGACATCTTATCTATGCAATTTACGAACACTAGAAAAACAAAGTTATTAATTTCAGAAAACGCACTGAATTACAAGGTGTATTCGAAAAGTAAGGACCTTTTCCTTATATTCAAATGTTGGGAGCTTAGAACAAAGTTGTTTGAATGCTACGCCATCTATTGATAGTTTATGAGTTCACTGAAGTCATTATGTTGATACAGTATTCGTTTGACTATCCCTGAAAACAAGTAACAATGGCTTCGAGTAGTAGTATTTTTTGGGTGAGTCGACAGCTTTGGTCACTTGCAAATGGCTTCGAAAATCGTTACTCCCGCCAGTTGCGAAGAGCGTCCTGTAATTCGATTTTTGCGTGCAAAAGGATCTACAGCTACTCTTATTCATCAGGAGTTGTGCCTATTCATGGGATTACAGAAATAATAGAAGAATTGGATAGGCAATAGTGTCGAGACTATAAAAGTGGCCGCACATATGTGCATAATGAGGAGCGGAGTGGCCGGTCCAGTATCCAAACCAATAATATCGCAAGAAGAGGACCAAAAACTGCGATCTCATCGACGATTGATGATTAGTTTTCTGGATGATAAAGTTACTCTATTGGACGCACCAATATTTGAACAATGGTCACGGAGACGTTCCATCCTATATCGACGGCTCGTTCGACTGTCGTCCGGGAGAGTCCACTACTATGAAATGGCGCGTTCTCACTCCGCTGTCCATACCAGAGGTAAGATTCAGGATTTCCGTTGGGAACTTTTCGATCACCCACCATACAGTCCCTATACCTAATATTACCTCTTCTTGCACCTGAAGCAAGGATTAGTGGAAGATTTGAAGATCTCTAGACTGCCGTTTTCACCCAGCTCAATTCTCAGGCGGAGAACTTCTATACATCCTTTTTATTAGAGATAGGTCGAATAGCATTTTTCTCGAATTAGAATATCTAATATTTTTATGAATATTGTACTTGATTATCATGGGCGTTTCCACGAATTTTAAATACAAACGACAATTCAAATAAAAAATAGCGTAGTACTACTATTTCTGAGACCCTATTTACAAAAACTACAAAAAACTAAATTGTAAAATTAGCTGAACAGAATGTATCAAAATTCTGAAGTATTGAAGGTTCTAAAAAGAAACAATGCTCTTGACAATATATTCACACATATTTATAGTTGGTCACAAATCTGTTGGAGCACAGCCATAAAAATAATTCAATCAATGTTAAAATATCACCAACTCTAATAAAAATATTGCATTATTTATCCTGCTTTATAAGAATGAACAATTTTTTATTGGCACTTCAAAAGTAACTTGGCACTTTGCAAATAAAGTACTACTATAATATAAATTTCTCTTTGCAAATAAGGTATGTACTAACTTCTAAAAACACAAATTTCACTCCGCAAATAAGGTATGTACTAACTTCTGAAAACAGAAATTGCACTTCGCTAATTAGGGACTAATAAAAACACTCATTGCCTTTGGCAATAAGGTACTTTAAATATGAACAACATTATTTTAAGTTTAAGTTTTGTTAAAAAAAACTAACATTTTCACTGTGTCTGGGTCCCGTCTATTTCTTTTTTTATCGCAGATTATCCCAGCTGTGCTATCATTTCGGCTATTACCCTTGTTATTTTTTCTTGCCTCTTGTCCTCTGGTTTGAACTTCCCCTTCTTATCCATGAAACTCGGCAAGGATAACTGTCTTCTAGGATGATGATGTTTTTTAATTTTCCCTGGCGGAGATGCTGCTTCACCAGATTCACTTGCTGACGACGATGGCAAAGAGCACTGAGTAGATGACATAACTTCAGAATTGCTGTCATCATGGGTCTCAGGGTAGCCTTTGTCAATCAGCTGCATAATGTCATCTTTGTGCCTTTTCAAATGGTGTTTTAAACCTGAAGTAGTACGCGACGCACCACGCGATATACTCGCACTGCAAAAATTGCAAACTGCTAATTTCTCGTCGAGATCACAAATGTGAAAATGTTGCCACACTTCGATGGTCATTCTAACTTAATAAGTTTGAGTTTAATAAGTTAACTTAATAAGTTGACATAACTTAATAAGTTTACGTTAATAAGAAATTTGGTGGATTAAAAACGAACGTAAGTTTTACGACGGCTTATATACTTCTTCTCCTCAATCCTTACGCAACTGACAAACCGCGGCAAACTTGGAACACCGCGATTCTTTTGTTTCTTATTATAAGCATGTATTTTACTATGTTAATCACAAACCTGAAATTAAATAAGGAAACCAAATTTATTTCAAAAATTGAATTTATAAAATGTAAGCGTAGTCATGCAACGAGGAGTCAAAAAAAAGGAGCAACCAATTTCGCGAGCGTTTGATCATTTGCTTTGTCATGTAATTCTCGTGAAGTTATTATGGATTTATATTTTCATGCTTAACTTAAAGATGAAGTTGGGTTTGAAATATTAACTAATGAATTGGTACCAACCAAATCTGCTAGCCCTAATGCTTTGTAACATGTTACCCAACCGATGCCCGCGAATTATAAAAGCATAGTCGATTTGTGTAATGCATTCGAGATGGTGAAATTATTACTTTGTGTCCTCGAATATATAATAGTGCAAATAGCTCACTATCCGAGTTATTCGAGGATTCGACTATTCGAATGTCTCATCTCTACTTTGTATGCATGATATGTAATGCATGTTTGGTGTGAACTCACCCCCTGCCATACACACTTATGGTATCTTGTAGGGTATTATGTAGATGTATATGCGTGCAAAGGAGATTGAAAAAGCTAGTGCAACGTTACGAAAAGGGCTAAGAAGCGAACGGCGAATAAGTAAGAAAGTAAAGTAGATTTGTGGAATACGCCTCGTATATTCTTGATGAGATAATGACTCATCTGGATGAATTTTTGGTCAGTTAAGACAAAGATTTGCTTTGTTTCGAGAAAATTTATTGTTAAAAAATTGGAAAATAATATAGTTTGACCTCAAAACATGGAACGTATGACATGTGTAAAAACCTTAATAGTGTGGCAGCGAATTACCTGAATAGAAAACGTATTAATTACGTAAAAAAAACCTTGCTCCCGACCAAACATTCTGCGGTCATGAAGTTCACTTGCCATTTTCAAGGGAGAGTCCACAAAGCCATTAATGGAGGTTACAGTCCTGGTATATTATGATCAGACCACGGCTTATCTTCAGATACTATATGGAATTAGTCTTGTCCTCCTCCCTTGGTAGGGTAGAAGGATTTGCATTGCAGATATAAGGGGCTCCTCATATCAGCAAGGCGATAGAGGAAAATTTGACGGAAAAAGAATTTCACCATACCATTAGCAAATAATATTTATTCACAATTTATTATTATATTATTTAAAAAATAACTAGGGGGGCATTCCCCTCTGTATTGCTATGGCGGGCCAGCCCCCTTTACACTCGCTACGAAAAAAAATTTTCGACGTTCAGCGAAAGAAGTTTTTGATTGTGTCTCGTCACAATTTTTCCATGCATCTCTCATAGACGGAACAAGATTAGAAGGTGCAGGAGAGTGCATATACATGCTAGCCTACGAGTGACAACGAAGGCAGAAAATCGATTAGGCCCCAACTCCTTGGGACTAAACCTGGTGTTTTCTTTGGCCTCTTATGGAGATTTTAAGCATATTAGAATGTGAATAACAATTGAGATAGAGATTGTGTGGTCATGATAGCTGAGTACTAGTCTTCACCATCCGGGATCGGGTTCGATTCCCGGCTGTAGCAGACATTTTTCATTGGTTTTTTGGTCCCTACTTAGTGCTGTATAGAGAGATATTCAAGTTCTGTGCTCCGTCTGTCGGATGGAACGCTACACCGTGGGCTCCTTGGAGTCTTTCTTTTGGAGAAGGGCAACTCCGTGTTTCCTTCTCCCATCTTCCGTTCCATGAAAGCCTCTTCTCTACGCAATTACTCACGTATTCTGAATAGCGCAAATGATTATAGCTATCGGTTGCCTCCTCTAAATAATTATGACTAATATTACCCTTCAAGAGTATCGTGTCCGAAATACATTTCGGCGGCGTCAGCAGTCTTTGTAAAGAAAAATTTAGAAAATTATAAATGTATTTTATTCCACTAGAAGATAATTCTTTCCTTAACGTCTGGTACATATTCAACCTCTTGAAATGACATAAGTTTTCTTCATTTGTCACTTTTTCTATTATTTTCACGAATTTTACTCCGAATTCTATCTACTACTCCTAGTTTCACCGCGTGCATCGACAAAATCATGAGTGCATCTAATCTCGTTGCATAGGCCTATCTTCTGCATGAATTGTTATGATAGCCAACTTTTACCATTCCATTGGTTGTGAAGATGGAGGTTATAAAAACCACAACATTTAATTCTACTTGAAACTCATTTCAAAATTTTTATTTTTATTTAATAGTAAGTTACAACTGAGCAACGGAATATTTTATGGAAGTTTACATGATTTGAAACAGGAAACTATATTTCTTGTTAAGGATTAGATTTTTATGGGGCTTTCTTTCATCTGGTTCATGTCTGGTGTAGGACAATAAATACTACTAAAATTTTCGGAAAGGCAATACGATTGTAGATTGTAAGACAAAGAGCGAATAGAGTTGTTGCTATTTTTTTTACAAAGTTATTGATATATGTACACATACATTGTGGTTGTTCGCAATGAACTAAAATCAATCACTTTCACGAGGAAAAGTCTCGAGTGAAAAATTAGTGATGTTTTCGAGAGAACACGAGAAGTGATTAATTTAATCTTAGTTATTTAGGTAGCATCTGCTCATTTCACAATCAGAATATTACAAAACGCCAAAAAAGAACTATTTTAATGGTTGATTACGTATTTCTTAGGACAAAATTTTTATTCCCGCCTGCCCTTGTGTCAGATTCAGTTGAAGGTTGTTTAGTTCAATATGCGCTAGGTTATTAATGTGTTTCATACGCCGTATCTTTTTGAATCCAAAGGGATTCTTCTTAATTTCTGACATACTTTAAAGGAGAAAGGTTTTGGAAGTAAAAACCAAATTTATATTGGCAATTGTTAATGTAAATGCTACTCCTTATGTGGGACCACGGAGGGCTAAGTAAGTAATCGTATGCTATAAGTGATAAAAATGAAAGGCGGAAGATATAGAAACTTTTTTCTCCGAGGAAGAATTGCTATAGAGAGTATGATAACCCATTAGTGAATTTGGGTTAAATATGAACTTGGAGGGTTATAAAACTTCTGGCAGCACGACTTCCAAAAGGTGAGATCTCGACCAAAGCAATAGAATGGAAGCTCTGACTTACGCAAACATTTCTAAGAACTGAACTCAGAGACTGTATGTAATCCGACCCTCGCCTGGGAGCGACCCACGTGCGAGGGATGAGGAGCGAAGGAGGGAGGGTGGCACAATGTTGCCGCTGACCAGAGACGGTGGGGAGAATGGAATGGGAAAATGGCTCGTAACGGCGCGGTCGACCTCTGCAGCCGCCGAAAAAATTAAGATTTTCGGCGTGCAGGGGTCCACGGCTTTGATGATAGCGGCTTAGGAAACTAATTCTGACCTATGTGCTTAAAGATACTTGTAGAAGAATGATGTCGCCATTTTTTGATTTTTTCCGATTTTTGAATTTCTGTCTTCGAAGCAAGTTTTAATAAGCCAAAGTTCAGCTTGATTTTCTCGCTAACCTGGAGAAATAAAATTTTTTCTTTCCAATCGTTATGTGGAATGATATCTCCTGAATCAAATAAGAAAACCGCAAGTCTCTATCTTAAATAGTTATCCCGTAGTTGAGTGATATATAAACACGGACAGCGCGAAAAAAGGCCGGAAACGGTCGCCCAAAACTGCCCGCGGCCGAGGGTACCATAACGCCTTAATATCAGCTGTTCTCTGGCCATTGTGAGAGGCGTAAAGTTGGCCGTGAATCTGGCCCAAACTGTCCCATAAGAATGTAAACAAGCTTTGGCATTGGCTGCCGGAATTTTTGTTTTCTGATCTCTATGGTTCTCATACCGGAAGGGGTGGGTACAATTATTACGGACAGCAGCGGAGAAGATAAGGGTTTGAAGCATTCGAAATGTGGTGCTACAGAAGAATGATGAAGATTAAATGGATGGACCGAGTAAGTAACGAGGAAGTGCTAAGGAGAGTGGGTGAAAAGGAAGTCTGCTGACAACTCCAAAAAGAAGAGGGGGCAACTTAATCGGCCGTATCTTGAGACACGATGGTCTGATGAAGACAATCGTCGAGGGAAAAGTGAACGGGAAGAATGGAAAAGGCAGACCTTGAGTGAGTTATACATGGAACCGGTTGTGAGGGATGTGAAAGAGAAGAATTACGTCAGAATGAAAAGGCTTGCCGATAGAAGAATCGAGTGGAAAGCTGCGTCATACCAATCCTAGGATTGCTGACCAATGAAGATGACACCTACATTTCATTGAAGAGCTGCCCATGACACTACTGAAGAAAAAATCTTTCGTGACTTTTGCTCACTTTAAGGGCTTAACAAGAGCACTGTGAGAGAGATACTCCTACTTTTTAGTACTTTTTACTCCCTACTTTTTTCGTCTTAAAAATTAAAATTTACCGTAAATGCAGGAGGGTATCATTTTGACACCCAGTATATGTTAGCGTTTCTTCTTTCGTTTTAGGCGATTCTTTGGAAGCGATTTGAAAACTACTAGTCAAACGGGTATTTTAGAACAGTACATTACGTTTGCGTTTGTTTAATTCTACATGTTTTCGATAAAAATATTCTGTTTATTTATTTTTCGAAAATTTAGTAGCGCGTGAGATAAGTCTATTTTCTACTACCTTTTTGCAAAAGATTCGCCTTCAAACCAGCCCATTTGTCCGCGTGGACACAGAAATGTATTTATCTGCCGTAAAGAAGCACTGTTGCCGTCAACAATGTGCTGAGGCGACAATACAGATGACAGCTGCCGAACGTCTGTAGCTGGCTGTCTGGCTCGCCTGCGTTTCGCGACCGGTCGGTCGTGACTTCGCCTTGCGTCGAGTCGGTTGCATTGAAATAGTTTGCGTCTTGGTTATGGCGCTACGTAGAGGTCTTAAGGCCGGAGCAAATTACGGCAGTACTAAATAGTATGTATGAAGATGCATCCGAGAAACGGTCTGATCAAGATGCTGAGCTTTTGTGAAATTTTACGCTATCTTCGCTTTGACGAAAAGTCAAGTCGTTCGGCACGTTTGCGGACAGACGATGTTTTCAGATGTGTGGAAAAAATTATTGATAACTGTGTTGTATGCTATAAGCCTGGACCGTTCATTACTATTGACTACCAGCTGTTTCCAAGCAAAGATGGGTGCTCCTTTACGAAAGACATGGCATTGAAGCCCAATGAACCTAGGAAAAATTACTGGATTGCAGTAGATGAGGACAGTAAATATTTGACAATCGGATTTCCCGACCTTGGCTAGGATGACTCTCGTCAAACTGGCGATCGCGTTGCAGATCATGCTGTAATGATACTTAGGCAGCCTTGCTTGAGCAAGGGCCGAAATGCCAAAACTGACAACTATTTCACCTCACTTGTGCTCTTCTAAGACCTAAATCAAAGTTATAAGTCTAATGGGAACCGTAAACAAGGCAAAGAGAGAAATATTTCCTGAAATAACAGCTTTTCGGGAAGAGTTGTACTCAACTC
Source organism: Platycnemis pennipes (assembly GCA_933228895.1). Taxonomy (NCBI): domain Eukaryota; kingdom Metazoa; phylum Arthropoda; class Insecta; order Odonata; family Platycnemididae; genus Platycnemis; species Platycnemis pennipes. The sequence goes on from OW121847.1 coordinate 171,149,622, forward strand.
AATTGTACATACAAACACAATAACGCAACACTTACCGTTTATTATCAGGACAAACCGGGAAAGTGTGTTGTTGTTCTAAGCTCTCTTCTCCCTGACGTTGACATTGGTGAAAACTCTAAGAAAACACCAGAAACAGTAAAGTGTGACAATGAGACCAAGTATAGAGTGGATATCATTGATCAGGTGGGGCAGAAATATTCGGTTGGAACGGGAACCAGACGTTGGCTAGTCCATTCTTTCCAGAATACTCTTGATTTTCCCGGTATAAATGCCTGGATATTGTATAAGGAAATAACTCTACATAGGATATCCAGAAAGAGTTTTTTGCAGAGTTAGCAGAGGAGCTTGGAAGTCCTAACACTGCATCAAGAAATGTTTGTCAAACTTCTGACGAGGGTGATGGAGTGCAAGAGCCAGAACTGATTCGGAACTGTGAAATAAAGATAAAGTGTAATAAAACAGAACTATTGGACTTTGTAAGCTGTGAAATGAATAAGTATGAGGCACACGTACGGCTAAAACAGAGCGAAAGTGCCAAAAATGTGAAGCAATTGAGACGAAGTTTTCTGTAACCCTTTATGAAAGAGACCTTTGGTTTCTTGTGTGTTCATTTACACAAATTTGTAATTTACCTACATATAAATTGTACATGATTTTCCGTAAACAATAAATGACTGTAAAAAATGCATATTTACAAACCACTTGTGTGCGCCCTCCAGCGTTTCAGCACAATATTCGAATAATAGTGCCGTAGAGAAAACAAATTTTGCAGATAATAATTTTCTAAAATCGAGTCTTTTTAAACAAATATTTTTATTTGTAAAATAACCTGCGAAAAATACCGAAATTTCCGTATTAACATTAGCAACCATACAGCATAAAATAATCCGAACAAGAACACCGCTATGAACACATAAACAGATGGGTGTCAATATGACACCCTCCGTCATTCTCACGGGGTCCAATATGTTCGGCATTCTAGTGTTAACTATGGGACAGACTTTTTCAATTTTCTATTTTGCAGAAAGACACCATTTTAAAAGGATTTACTAAAATGGCGACAAAAATTAGGGCTAGGATATCTTTACTAGCTTTTAAAATGTTTGCAGGTTTATCATTAGGACGAACTGACCTTTTTTGTTTCAATACCATTAACTACATTCAATACTTCGTTCAGGACAGTGTAATTTACTTTAGATATATAGTTTTACTACAAGTTAAGAATTCTCTTGGAGTTCATTCCATTTTGTTACCACTTTGGGGTTGGGGAGGAGATCATTTCCGAGTGGCATGCAGTCAATCAGCTTCAAAAGAATATCAGCGTTGCTTTCGATAAACCAGGCTTTGTCAACAGATTTACACCAATCAGACGCAGATAGTCTTCGTGTGGCACTATTTGGGACTCGGTTACTTTGCAAGCCCTCGGTCGTAATTAAGAGCTAATTAAGCTCGATGCCTAAATAAGCTGCAGGGAGCGCAGTTCCACAAATATCAGGATGACCAACGGCTCCATGTACCGGTTCTACCACTTGCGAAATGGCACGTGCAAAGAATTAGGAATATATCTCGTACGGTCTCCTCTTTTCCCGACTGTAAACCTCGCCAGCCTATTGCAACGGGAAGCAGATCACGATTGCACAACGTGTCCTCAACGCCTCGGGCATCAAGGTATATTGTTCTTGGTGTCGAACAGAGCAAGCACATCGCACTCTATGCGCAAAGACTAGCTACTGGCTGTGAAAAGTGGTTGCCTGTCTTTTATGCAAGGCCTTGGGGTCCGGGACGCCCAATTACCTTGAGAACTTCTTGAAGGTCAATTGTAGCCAATGTCTTGCGTGAGGAGATGTACACAAGCCATTCGATATCCCCGACTTCACTTCTTTGTCGACATTCGATTTCTCAAGTACTTTTGTACAACTTTTACAACTGCACAAAGGCAATGGTAATCAAAGTAGCTTTCTTCATTAGGAACGCTTGAAACATCCACCGCACAGTCCCGACTTACCCCCCAGTGATTTTCATCTGTTCGGGGCTCTAAAAAACCATGGCCAACGTTTTGAGAATGTTGGGGCATGTCGGGTACTCGTTGGCTGCAATGACAGCAACCAAAGGACGTCTTTGCCATCAAGGACTTGTAAAGAGATGTGATGAGCGTCTAAACGTGTGGGGGGGATATGAAGATTATTGAAACCTTTTTCAGGATGTTCCTCTTTTAATATTGCCTCTGTCCAGTTTTACGACTTACGATTTACCCAGGCATATTTGCAAACACGCACCTCCCTGATGAAAATGCACACACAGCCAAGACGGAGGAAACACAAGGGAAAGGAGGTGGACATTGGGGGACTCACTTGTTGTAGAGCACGATGTCCGGCCGCCAGATGTGGTCCGAAGGCACATGAAGCATCTCCACGCCGCCATACTCTCGCGGGTCCCACTGCAGCTTGTAGTCGTACCAAGACTGCGTTCAAGAAAGAGGTAGAAGAGCACAGTTAGAAGTTGTGCGAGCAATCAGGAAGTTGGCATTTAAATCCGATGATACGCAACATCGCAATGAAAGAATTGTCGGAATTTGGCCCATCTCAAATAAGGCATTCGTACCATTTGACAGAAAAAGAACAAATTGCATAAAAATTAAATTTTTATACAGTCAAACTTTGATTCTTCAGTTAAAAATAACGTTGAGTGATGGATATACAACATATGGCTAGATAAATACTTTGTACTGGGGAAATAAGGGGTACAGAGGATTAAAAAGAGGCGATTGCTAAATTGCAGCATATTATATTTTATTGCCATGAATATTCAACTAATCAATGGAACCTAATATGTAAGGCTGTAAACTGCACAAAAACATATGCCGAGGTAATGCACTATAAAATATTCACTTCCGTTATCGGCCGTCGAAGAATTGCTCCACTAAGGAATGGCCATTTCATTTCGAAGCTCGTCTTCAATGCGCTGGAACGCATGTCATGGTGTAATGAATGCATAGATGCATAGCACGCGTTGAACACAGCTCGTAAAAGTGGCAAAGTTGTTCGTCGTGGGTTTTCTATCTTGGATCGCTCAACAAAATTCACACCCGAGAGAGTAAAGTTTCATATTCCGCGCCATTCAAATGTCAACTTGATCATGCTTTATCAAAATAAAATTCTAATAGTGACTGTATGCGTGCATTTAATTCTTGACCTAAAATCTCACACAGATATTTTGCATGAGTATGCTGTTTATGAAGAGACCATGTCACGACGCTCTCGAGTCGACTCGGATTTCAAGAAAGTTCGTGTGCAACACGTCGCCTGCGAGTTGGCATCGCAGACGATTCTACCCATCTTGGCAAATCGACATATATTGAGAAATCACGCGTCCCAAAAGTTCCACCTTTGGTCAATGATCCATCCCCGCCCTAGGATAAAGTTTGGACACGGAAGACCCCTAATGAATTGCACACCACCGGAACGCGGTCGCAAAATTTTCTCAAAATTTAGGCATAAATATTCCAGCCTTTATGTTCACGGACAGAGCTAAAACTCATTTGCATGTAGGCTGCGTCGTAGACGTGACGTAAAATATTTTATAATAGAATGCGAAAACCATCAAAACATTTTCAGATCCTTAAATATCCCTGAAGGGATCTTAAGCTTTGGGCGGCAATACATTTATACTTTATTGGGCAATAAAATCCTAAAATATAACCTGCCCTTACAACAAATTGTAACGAGAAGAATAAATGTAGCACGATCGTAGTTTGTTCTAATTTAAATTTCCTTTATTTAAATGCTGTCATTTTATTGTGCATCCTTTTACCTACGTCGAACTTTTTAAAACTTTGATAGCCCAAACAGGATAGGAAAAAGCAATTGCAGAGTTACTAATTGAGTGTTTATGAATACTTTGAGCAGAGGGGCAATGTTGGCTCATCTGTAAACATAGCAACAAAAATACATTATGAATGCAGGACATTTCTCCCAATCTCAATTAATTTGATTAGTTAAAATAAAAACACACCAAAATAGAAATAATCTTTTAAAGAGTTATCTATTCACTGAAGGTCCAAAGGAACTATACAACAGAGAGAACAATTATTCTATTCACCATGTTAACCCCTAATTTTGATTATTGTTACTTAGTCCATACATACCAGGTGCATTGATTACCTAGCTTCAAAAGAGCATAAATTCATGCACCAGGTTAACATACATAAGAATGGACACAACGCCTTACTTCGAACAAATAAAGTTGCTAAGGGTACAAAACATAAGAAAATACTTCTTGGGAGGTTTATACAAATTATATGAAATTAAAGGTCCACATTATCTGTTGAAAAATTTTAAACAAAAAAACCTGGACTTGATTCATTTCACCCGATCTAATGCAGATATTTTTTCTTACTCCAGTTCCCAACACCAGTACATTCTCAAAACTCATTCTAAAAAGCCTCAATAACATTTTTGAACTAATTCCCTGCAACTTTCTAAGCGAAGTGCATCATTGAGTCCTTTAAACAAAGGATATTTATTAATCCGTAATGCTACAACAGCAGTTTTAAATTTGGATATCCTAATGTCACACATAATTTTTTTCTCAGCAACATAAAAAACATGTATGCTACATTGAATTAAATGCCAAAGTTACGAATGTTAGATGTATTTATCTGTAGACATGAATTTGAAATTTTGCTGTATTTGTGCTTCCATTAACTCGTATGAAAAAACAATAGCGAATGATTATTTGCGCAATTTTACTTTAAAAGTATTGCTCGTAATTAGGAGCGATTGTAACTGTGTAGGATTATGTATTGAACAACATTTAGTTCGTATTTCCTATTTTTTATTATATATTTATTTCAAAATATTGTAAAAATCACGCGAAAATTCTTTCGTCAAATTTAATTGTTCGTACAGGGTATGTCTTAGAACAATTAATATATCTATCGATCAAATATCTGCGCAATCTCGGAAGGGAAAACCAAGAAAATTAGATGGACAAGTCAAAGGCTTTTCCTAGGGTCGAACCCGGAGCCTCCTGCCCAATGCTACACTAAATGGGGCTACGGGCTTGTGCGTGAAGAAACCCTGCCTTTCGATACCACCAGGGTACCACCGATTGCCCAACAAGGCTGAGTGCTTCGGAGCATGGGGTGCATTTGCGCTCATGACAAGAGGGAATTTGTAAGGACGAGAAACTAATATCTCCGCCAGTTTCGACACCCTTGGAGTAGGGAGCGAAGCAGCCACTCCACGAGGCAGCATCCAAACAAATTCGGCTCTCGAGTCGAGAACTAATAGGCTCCTCTCTCTCTCTGTGTGTGTGTGTCAGGAGGTGAATCTCTCCTCGGGAACGAGATTGCATCTGGGTCATTAGTTACAGCGAAATGAATCCTATTTTGGCGTCCCCATGACCTTAATATTGCGTCGTGAACAGTTTCAGAAGTCCTCACAAGCTGTTTGATGCCCTCAGCAATCGTGAGGATTAGACTTTGCGTCCTCGGCTTAGAAGCCGTCCTTGGCGCCGGCGCTACACTCGGCAGGGGGAACTTGCAATTAGCCACGGACCCTTTCGAAGGGAGTCAATTCTCACATGAAGACTTCATTTAGAGAAGGGAAGTCTGCAGGAAAGGCAGCCTTGAGTCCCCAGCGACAAAGAAAGAGGCTCCAACATCCTGAGAAATGAGAAACTTCTTATGTCAAGACTAGGTGGACTTGTCCTGGGAAACAAATAATTTTTTTAAAGAAACAGTTAACTCGAGTAGTATTCGTCATATACTCATCGATTGCAAATTTATGTGAGTGTGGCGTGCAATCAGTGAGGCATAAAGTCGCTTCATTTTCCAAGGAACTTTCGTGGTGAAGCGCGAATATTCTGCAAACGTGTTCAATCCAAAAGATGCCAAGGATTTGACTAAATAAATTAGAAAAGTGATGAGAAGAGGAAGGAATGTCGTCACTTTCAACTTTTTAAGACCCAGGTAGAAATTGCCGGGGACAGATAGCATCCGGGATACATTTTGGGATCAGATAGCGGTTCGGATCAGCGTGACAACTTAGAAGTCATACGTGCAGTCGAAAAGGGGGCGATGAGGTGGCTCTTTCCGGTTCGGATAGGTTTCCGCAACATAAGTTCATGGGACAAGGAGAGAGTTGACAAAAGAAGAGACCCTGGAAGACAACTTAGACCTCTGAATTTAGGGAGAAGAAAATACAAAAGTACCTAAGTGGAAATTGAAGCAGATCAACTCAAATAAAAATGAGTAAATGTATGCAATGTATGTAATACGCAAAGGGAGAAAAGTTAAACAAATGTGGAGTACGCAGTAGAAGGAATATCATTCATGCCTTCTCAATGCAAAGGCTATCGAAGAAGAAAATGAAATCAAGAAGAATGATATGGGATACTCCATCTTGAGATTAGAATTACGACTCAGCAGTAAGAGGCCTACGGCTGGATAAGGCTTACGGGATTGATGATGCTCGAATCAAGCTAATTAGAAATTCAGGAGACAAGACATGCCCCTTCCATTTCTTTTATGCATCAAGCATATAGGTACCGCAGTGAGTAGCTAACTTGGTAGTGTTCAAGTGAATTCCAAATGAAAAAGATTTAGTTATAGGTAGCTAAGGATTTTTATGCAATTCGATCTTGGTACGATGAGTAGACGATACAATTAAAAAGATAAAAGCTATAGCTATCCAATATAGAAAAGATTTTTGTAGTGTGATCTAATAATATCACTTAATCCAAAATGGTTAGCGTTGAATCCCTAGAATACTAAGGTATTACATTTACTGAAGATTTATCGAAGGCACCACATTCGGAAGATACACGGTCAAGGCAGTAGAAAGCTAGGGTTTGTTTGGAGGTTAATGCGGAATGGGACGAAAATACAAAAGAGTGATGTCACTACGCATTTGGTCTCTTGACTATGCAGCGATTGCATGTGCCCTAGAATAATTTGTTTTAATCACAGAACTAGTCTTAGCGGCAGAGAGCAGTTGCGTTTGATTAAATGTTGCGATAGCTTTTGCATGGTGTCTAATTGTTCGAAGCATTTGGTGGGAAATAATTTTCAGATCGTAGGCTAAAACACAGAATTACCCTGCCGTATGCATTTTGTGCATTTCGAGAGAACAGGTTTCCTGAATATTTTCAAATAGTTATATTTAAAGCACCAGTAATCGCGGGTTAGGTCATGAAAATGAAATAGGAGAGAATGAAAGTAAGATAAGTCAAAAAACTCTTTTTCCGCGCACACTTCTGGAGAGGAGACTATAGCGGAGGTCCCAAGAGTTAGAATAATTATTGACTGTTTTTCTGCATGTCCGTGTGACAGCAAGTATGACTTTATTCCTCCTGATTGATTTGCAATGCCGGCCTTGCCTCCTCCCTCTCTCAAATCGAACATTCGAATCGCATGCACTTCGCTCCTCACCCTACAATCCCCCTCCCTCTTTCTCTCGTTCACCATGCGAGACAATCTGCTCCTTGCTGCTTATTCCCACTCCTCCTCCTTGGATTGGAAGCTCTTTCGAAAGTTATGCCTCGTTACAGGGTTGAGATAAGGAGTATGAAAAATTACTATTGAAAAAATGATAATATAGGTACAAGTGATACAGAGATCTATTTTTTGTAATTCTTTAAGTGTCCTAGATTTTTTTATTAATTTTACCAAATCAGTGGATACCATGCTGGATAACTATTTGACCTATTCTTAAAATTAGGTATACGCTCATCTATTGCCTCTTATAAATATTTATAAGATGGATAACTGCTACATTAACATCATATACTCTCTCCAATATTACCCAGTATATGTTCTTAAGGCAGTTGTAAAACTTTGGGTAATCCCCTGATTAGAAATTGAAAGAATTCTGACTGGAAGCTGATTTCTTATCAGTTGTATTACTATTTACTTAAAAGTTCTTAATCATACATCTCAAGGGGGGATGATACATATCCTTAGGCACCATTATATAACATTCATTAACAATGAACATATAACATTTAACATTGGTGCGGACTACTGTCGGCACAGAACTTATGTGCACTCGAGTTTGAATACAAATAACAGTTTAAAACCTAGGCCTACAGAAAAAAATAATCACACCGTAATTTCTCTTGTTTTTTTCTGCGATATTAAATAGCAAACTTAAATTTTTTAACGCGTTTTCATGTTTTTACAACGGTTTTAACATAAAAAGTGCCGGTTTTTTACGGTTTTCGAGCAAAGCACCAAATTTGGTGACCCGTAAATCAATAACGAGGCGTTCAAATGAAACCAAAGTATACATAATGATAAGTTTACATGTTTTTCATGCACACTAAGTTTCAAATGTATAACTTTCATAGAAAAGGAGTTGCAATCAATTTTATAAAATGTTAGCATTTCAAATTGGATGTCGTAGAACTTCGTTCTTGGTTGCGTTATAACCTACATCTACATAATACCCTGCGAACCACCATAAAGGTGTGTGGCAGGGGGTGAATTCTCAACAAATATGCACTACATATCAGAATAATTCTCATGTCCTAAACGTATCCGATATGTGATTGTCGAATATTTCGACACATTTGTTTAATTTATATCGATTGGTATTTATATTGGCGAAAGCGAGCTCCCTCGGAAAGCAACCGGAAATGTTTAAGCCGTGCAATGTTGCCGCGTACATCCTCTCCTGGCCGCCAGCGCCTGGCTTCGCTTGTTTTATGCGAACAGATACAATTGTGCGTCTTTCACATTTCACATCAGCTTTCCTCTTGAGGGCCTTGGGCCTCCAACGGCAGCTTTAAAAAAGTGTGCTTTTATTAATTTTTAATTTTTTTTCAAAATACATATGACACAACTTTTAAAAATCATCATCTGATGGAATGTGGTCACATAAAGTGTCATCCTCCTCGACTTTTACACTATCAGAAGATCTGTTTCAATCAATGAGGAGAGGCTTGACTTGACGTATTTCTTGATGTATTAGTAGTATTATTCAAGCTCTTCTACGTGTTTGACACACTCCTTCCATAAATCCTTTGCAACTTAAGTTAAAGCGTCTTCGCAGAAATCTCTTAGCAAGGTTTCGCTTTTTCCTTCTCTTCTGCATTTGCTCTGTTGACTTTTGACACTTTATTCTTAACATGAGCCCATATTAGTTTGATTGTATTTAATTCACAATACGCGATGGTTAACCATACTAATTCCACACCAGGCCGCAACTCTTCCGGAATTTGGTTAATTTTTTTTTTGTGTTTTAGTGTAGGGTTTAGCATGTTGAATGATCGCGGTTTGGTCAGAGATTCGAAGCTACTGATATCTTCAGGAAACGAGATCTTTCTCTCAATTAACCACGCTTTCTGTTAGCTTTTAACCAGGCCAATGTAGGGTTTTTTATTTTACAATCCAGCATTGTGTGATACGGAGCATGGTCGATGACGATCGCCGATTTATTTGGAAACGCGGCCAAAACCCTTCGAATCCACTCTTCAAAACTCTGGGAGTTCATTTCCTTATGATAGTCACCAGATCCTTTCTTCCCAGCGAAACACAATCCCACACCTTCTAAACATCCATCTCCACTCCCTATATGTAGGATAATTACACGGTTACCAGCGCCGGAAGGAATCTTTAAGCCGCCTCGCGGACCAAAAACTTTTTGAAGCTGCCGACGGCATTGGTCATCATTTGGGAAGCCATTATTCGATGCTTCAAATACGTTTTCTTGCCGAGCATACTTCATCGTGTGATGTTGACCGCACCATGTTTCGTCTGTGCAGAAGATTTTATATCCCTCGTATTCTTCTGAGAAATGCTTGACGAGATGCAGTAATAGATTTTGACTCTGTCATATGGGCTTCTTATTTAATTTTTTATGCCGGAATACAATATTTTTGACAAATTCTCGTAGCTTGGAAATTGACATTTTTGGGAAGTCCTGTAAATTGTCCTTCAACTTTGCCTAAATTTTTTGAATGTTTGGAAATAATTTTCTGACAAAAAAGCCACGAATCGTTCTCCAAGTTATTCCTTTTGCAAACTGGTCAATGTGAATCAATGGGCGCCCTGCCTCTTCTTTTCTGGTCCTGGGTTTACCTCACTTATGTTCTTCTGTTCTCCGAAGATACTTTTTACACCGAGCGAAGTGACACGCCAGGAAAATCAGCAACTCGCTGGTAATCTGTATAGCACTTATCGCTAATTTTCTCTCTTTCTGGCCTAAAAAAACAAATAGCTCTTTATCATTCCAATTTAGTTCTCAGAAACGGAGGTCTCGGAGGTATCTTGAGCGAAGTATAATACACAATAACCACAGAGAAACTATCGTACTCAATAGGCTGACGGCTCATGACTTTTGTTTTGTTTTAAATACTGAAATTTAATTAAGCTTTGCCTTAGTTTGATGATTTCAAATTTCAACAATAATTAAATCATATTTATATTTAAGGAGTCATTATTGCAAGCCTCTAATTTATATTTGTGAGCTATTAATTCTTGGGTATGTTATCTTTGGTTACCAGGCTTAATGCCATGTGATGCATGTGACACTCCTTATTGGCTGCTCTCAATAAATACTTGAGCCTGTCATTAAAATCTCATACCTAAGTTTATGCATAGCAATAACATTGCAGAACCATTCTGAATGTTTCTGCAACCATTGTGAACCATAGATTGCAAATTCAAGGTTAATTCAAAAAGATTTTGGTCACTGGTTAACGCAAAAAGAAGGGCATCTCGCATTCCTCATACATTGTCTTCTGGCGGTACATCATTTGTAGGAGACACTAGGCATTCAACGATTAATTCTCCAATTTCACCCGTCCAATTCCAAACACATACCTCTCCTCTGTTTAACCAATCTCCGTCCTTGCATCCATTTCCACCTCTTCTTAAGAAGTTCTCTCTTATTTTTCATCTTTACCGTCTGCGAAATCAACTGGTTCCGATAACATGGGTTCAGTATTTCTCTGCCGCACATCTTCCAGCCTTCATATTCCTATCTCTATAATCTTCAACAGACTCTTTTCCACAGGAATATTTTCTGGCCAATGGAAAAATTACAGTGTAATCCCTATTTTGAATTCCGGCGCTAAGGATAAAATTGAGAACGATCGTCCCATTTCCGTATCGCCAGTTTTATCCACCATCTTTGAGCGCATTCTTCACAATCTCATACTCCATTTCACTCTCCCTCACATATCGCCTTCTCAGCACGGTTTCATTCCTGGGGGGTCCTGCCTCACCAATTTCTCTATACTGCACCACCATATCATTTCAGCCTTCGAGAAAAGATCTCAGTTAGATGTCTGTTACATTGACTTTGCTAAAGCTATTGATTCCGTCAATCCTTTTCTTCTCTTGTACAAACATGCTATGACATCCATGGCACACTCTTATGCTTACTATCTAACTTCCCGTAACCAGAGAGTGCTAATCGAAGTTATTTCCTCGAAATACTTACCCGTTTCTTCTGGAGTGCCTCAAGGTAGTGTCTTAGGCCCTCTTCTCTTTGCCCTCTATGTTGACGACATTGTTGAAGATGTTTATCTCTCTGGCTGCGCTGTTCTTCTCTGATCCGACGATTGCAAAATATTTAAAAGAGTTGACACCATGGCTGAATCTGTTGATTTGCAGTGCGCTCTTCATTCGGTGGAACCTTGGTGCAATAAATGGCGGTTGCGCCTCAATCAGGGGAAATCCGCTGTGATGTCCTTCTCTCGTTGAAGAACAACATCATCACCTCCTCATATAGCCTTGACAACCCGTCCATTCCATCTCTCACCTCCGATCTAGGCGTCACTCTCGACCGAAAATTAACTTTTCAAGACCACATTAGAAGAATCACAAGTAAGGCTACGGCGGTTGCTGGTATTCTTTACCGTCTAAACGAGGTCTCGAACTCCTTGCTCTGAAATCAGTGTTTAATGGATGTGTTCAAACCATCCTTGAATAATGCTGGCCCGTTTGGTCCATTACCTCCCCTACGACTACTCAACCGCCCTCTCAATTTCTACTTAGCTATATTACATACGTCATCCCACTCCTCACCTCAGACTCTCCTCACGTGGGGAAATATTACTGTCGCTTGGCTTAGATCACCACACCCACCGCCGACGGACATCCGACCTCAAATTCCTTCACAGCATCTTGAATGGATCCTCCCGATACACTGATCTTCTCTCTTATTTTTCACTCCACATTCCAGCCAGCACGACACGCAATATTGAACCATTACACAAGCACAAATTCCTACTTTCAATTTCCCAGCTTTTTCTATTCTACCGTTTACCTTCCCTTTTCAATGCCCTGCCCATCACTTCACCTTCTTCCCTTCACCTCTTTTCCTCTCACAACACATTCAATAACCACATACAACGCCTTTCAACCTCATGATTACCCCTTCCAGTTCAAATTCTGTCTCTCTTCTCTTTTTACTGCCGGTTAATATGAATGAACTATTTTCATAGAATGGCCTTCCCACATGAACCTTGTGAACGAATCCCTAAGTTTACATTCCTTTTAACGCAAAATTTGTGCTTTTTCCATTGGCGTCCTGTCGGGTAATAGGCAGCAGCGCAAATGGAGGGCATTAATCAATTGAGGGCGAGACTGTGGTCGTGATAGATAGCTCATGACACATGGAAAAAAGTGAAACAAAGGGTGCACTTTAACATATTCTACCAGCAGGTCATAGTTCATTCTCCCCAAAGTGTCCTCTAAAGCTTTCTGTATGAAAGGAAGAGATCTTGACTCGATTTTTCTGAAAGAATAGGAACGCTGTATGCTATCTAGTACCTACCGCACCCATTTTTTCGCAAAAAAAATCCAAGTAGGTACTCTAACAGGGTCTGGGAATCAGACATTATTTTGAGACCTGATTTCTTAGCGAAAATACACTCACATGTTGTGGAAATCGTCAGGATTAAGGGAGAAGTAGATCGGCCAATCGGAGATGCCTTAATTTCTTCCTCCCCTAAAATCTAGCCAATTAATGCCATAGATTGCTCTAACAATGTATAATCGTACCTGAGCCCCAATTTATTCTATAATAATTTTGTAGATTTAATGCGAAATTATAAATTATATTTATTTGATTCAAAAACATAGAAATGACTTTGTCGGTTTCAAATATGGAGTTCATTTGTTAAAGAACATCATTTCCTGATAGACGACAAACGTTCTTCTATTAGTACTAAAGATAGGTGTATTCTAAGGTGGGCGAAATGCTCTCTTGGCAAATAGAAGATTCAGACATTTATTGCCAAATTTGCTGGAGACTTTCTTGAACTTTCCCGGCCCATGTCTATGGAATCGCAGTTTTTGGGAAGCTCCGCGTCACCACCGTAGGCTTCCTCCAACGTGACGTTGTCCCTTAATCAGGGTAGAACGGTCGCTCTGCGCACTTTCCGGCTATTTACGTGGGTTCGGGTAGGAGGCGTGAAGGGTGGGGGGGGGAGGGGAGGGGGGGGGGGGTTTCTTCTCGAATATTCCAGATTTTAAAACTGTTATTTTTTGAGAGAGTTATTTTTTGTCTTTGGTTCCTGCTCCAATCGTTGCTATTCTTCTTTATCCCGTCCCAAACTAGGCGAGTGATGAAGTGTTTGCCTCTTGATAACACCTTCGCACCGGGGATATCTATTTTGCGTCCATCAGTTGTGTTTTCGGAGACTGCAAAGCGTTGGATATTCTGAAGTCGAATTGTTAAAGAGATGGTACTTACGCTTGGTTCTGATGGTGCGTCTCATCTGTATATACTATATTACATGTCTTGCATTCATTTTCGAAGATCCGCGATTTTAAATGCGAAACGTTTTTCTGCTATACCCACGGCCAGGACACGCTCTCAAAACTTAAGATGAGGAAACCACTGTTTCGAGCCAAAGGCAGCTCTGCAATTAGTGAGTGTGAATCGGGGAAGGGGTTTGAAATATTCATTCCCCCGGAAGTTCTCTCCTCTTAGACAGCGGCACCTGATTGGATGAGGAAGCGCGTCGCTCGCGCCACCTGCTGGCCCCCGTCGACTGCACCCAGCGCAGGAGCCAATCAAAGTTCACTCCCAACGCGCGATTCCCAGGGAAGAAGTACAAAGCGAATTCCTCCGTCTCTCGTCAGATAAATTCAAATAGCGTTGGCAAGAATATAAGAGATGGCACATGACGGATGTCGCGGTGATGGAATATCACGAGGAAGACAAAACAGGGACAGAACAATGAGGAGCGAAAAATTAAATAGTATCTCTTTTTATTTGCCACTATCTCTCACAGAAGTTATCCAAAATCATTCTGTGGCCTTTCGAACAAAGCATGTGTAATGAAATTCGCATGAAACCCTTCCGGACATAATTATATTTCCTGAATGAAATAAATTACTCTCCAAAGTTTCATATGCCTCGAAATAAAATGACACCGCTGTGACGCGGAAATCGAACTAAAACCATTGCGCACCCGTTTACAAGTGGAGATTCCGAGAAGCTCCTGGGGATCCGTCAGCGTGAAATATGCGAGAGCAAACCACTAGATGGGCCATTGACACAGATCACGAAGCGGTTACTCGTAGGCTTTCAAACGTATGCATGTCAGCACTACACCACAAATTGCGCTAGGAAACAGACAAAAAAGGCACAATTGGAAGAGTGAGGACGAATTTAGGGATAAAAGTGCTTTCTTTCTTACCTGTTCCACCCAGAGATTTGTAGTCATTATCTGATTTTTCAAATTCTGAAATATAAAAGAAAAGTCAGTTAGTATATTTACGGGAAAATAATTGTAGGGTAACACAGTAAAATTATATCCCTAATCCTCTGACCAAGTCTTTAAATAGGAGTGTGAGGATGTGATTCTTGTTGATGTATTAAAAAAGTATCTTTTCTATTTTATGATAATTTGCTTTTGTTGTAGAATAAAAGGTAGAGTCAATGCCAGCAGGATATATATTTTCTAGATTTAAACCACAAATTGCATCGAAATTGTATCTGAATGTTTAGAAATAAAAGTGTCCCTGCTAAAAAGCAATCAAATTTAGCATTTAAATATCACTGTGTTTCCCAATTTCACCTAATCATACTGCCCATGACATTAAGTGTAAAGAAACTTGTAATATTGTTACACAAATGTAAGGATTACATGTAAACTAAGAGAAGCAGCCTATTAAATGACGCTTATTAAATTAAATAACGTTTCTCACATTTTTCCTTTAGTTTTCTTTATACAAGCATTCAATGATTCGTCTATTTCACAATCTTAAAAATCTAGCTGTGGATAACAATAGTTTAAAAGAATTCAGTTTTTAGAACATGGAAATTCCCTGTCTCAAATCACTACAAATCACTCATAATCAAGCACGGGGCGCTATCTTAAACCATTTTAACATATTATAAATTTGCGAGGCGTTGCGTGCGCAGGAATGGTGACGTTGTGTTTGCTTATATTTCGCATGCGAGTAGATGTTCTCGGCCGTGGTCAACGTGCAGTTTTCGGAGTGCAGTCAGTCCTTCCCGACGGCTCAAGCATTCCAAGGTCATTATTGGTGTGCACGAAAAGGTGTCACGTGACTCGAACTAAACCACAATTTCCTATGCTGGTTTAATCTCGAGTCCCTGAGCTGGGAACCACAATCAACTGTAGGAATCAGGGTCGCTCCCGCACGCAAAGTCGCCTCCTTTACTTGCACTCCTGTTCGTAGCTCTTGCAAAGCACAGAAGCAAGCAACAGAGAAGCTCTACGACCGATAAAATTCCACGAATCACCGGCAAAGAGAACCGGCGTCCGATACGCAGGCAAACCCATCGTTTAAAGGCCCTAAAACAACAAAGCCCGTGTCAGTTGGCTTTCAATCAAACACCAAAGAAAACGGAGCCGAGAGGAGGGTTTATATCGGGGACGAGAGAAGGTGCTCGAGGAAGGGGCGCTCTGGGAGGCTGCGCTCTCCCTGGCGCACACCCCAACGTCTCACCCGAGCGGAGGCCAACAGCGGAGGCCGAATGACCACCCCCACCTCCTCAAAAGGGACCGCTGTCCGCCCTCCCCCCTGGTCTCGCACCAAGAGAGCCTCGCACCAAGCAGATTGAGTGGCTGAGTGGCCGAAGAATGCAATATTCGGAGGACTAACCTCAAGTCACTTCCAGCAACACACGCTTTACTAGAAAGTCCCTCCAAGGAATTTAGCGGATCCCCAACAACGCCACAACAATACATAACAAGCAGAGACACCGGTGTATGCTATAGCGACGAATGGTGACAAAGAGAGAAGGCAAAACAAATTGTAATGAAATTAATGGCTGGTCGATCAATCAGAAAATACCTTTCATCAGGAGGAAGAAGTAATCACGCAAATACATCCAGGAATCTCTAGCGAGTTGTTATCCATGTAATTAGGACAAACAAATCAGCGCAAAGACAATAATTGTCTTTGATTGGCGTGAAGATCAATTATTGATCTTCACACCAACAATGGTTCAATTTTCTCCTTACAACTTACGGATGACTCAATGTCCTCAGATATCGACTGATCGCTTTCCCTAACGAATCGTCCCCCTAAATGGCAATTTCGTCGGAGTATGAATCTCAACTTTTCGGAAAGATAAGCTAAGAAGAGCTCCTATAAACCCTAGTAGTGGAGATAAGGTGCCACTGTGTGCTTTTTCCACGGCTGAAACCAACTCTGAGGGATTCACGAGTTGCAGGCGAATGACTTCCTAATAACAAGTGCAGAAATACGTAATGTTCATGTGGAGAAGGTTTAACAAGGTTGAATGACGTGACCAAGCTTAAACACAAGGTCGACAACAAAACGCCGCTGCGTTAACTTGTGGCAACTTTTCGAAAATCTTTTTCAGAAATCTGTGTAAGATATCATGGATAAAAATGGCACTTAAGTTACAAATGCAGGAATAAATGACCTCTTCTTTCTTAATTCGTTTACTCGTTCAAAGAGTGCCTGCTGTGAGCTACGAAAGTCGAATAGTACGAGGCCAGGATTGAGATATATCTCAGAGTGCAAATGGGAAAATTTGATAATTAAATTTCACAGCGTGAAATTTGAACTGCACTCCTTTAGATCTTACATGAGTAAAACCAATTGTGCTGAGAATGTTTGCACTGTGGCAAATTGATTTCATAACGTATGGTCGTATAAACACAGCTTTCATTCAGGAAGAATGGTAGATTTGGCAACTCTGTCCACGTCCACCGCTACACCAAGCAAATAATTTGCAGATTAGGACGCTTTCCTCTGTTAACACATTAGACCGGTAATATTTATAGCGTGCAATCATGAAAAACGGAAAGGGTTTTCTGCCACATGAATTTCGCCTGCCACTAAAATGTAATTTAAAATAGGTTAAAAATTTTTTTGAATGACGAAACTCGATTATTTATTAAAGACGCGAATGCGAGTCTTCAGAGAGGTCATTAAGAGAAGCGAATGCGCGTCTTTCGGTATCCTGGCAACGCACCTGGGGCGCGCTTTCGCGTCTGTCGCGTTGTACGTGTGTAGCAAGTAGCTCTCTAAGTCGGCCCTTTATGACATCAGCTTAAAACACTCATCTTCGCCAATCTCCTCAGAAATAGATAAAAAAAGCATAAGAGTACGGTCCTTCATATCCTATTGGCTGCGGACTTTTTGCAATGAAAATAGTACGAATTACTCCCCACCGATTTGTGGTTTAAATTTTTTTCTTTTGAAAGCACTTATTCGTTGAATTCCTTACCTCACAGAGAATAAAAGTTTGCAATACACAGCAGTCTTTCAACAGTTTAAAAGAGAAATAAAAAATATTCCCCTATCGAGCTCAGCGACAGGGCACCAATATGCAAAAAAACGTAAATGGTATTAAAATGTCATTTGTCGATTAAAAAACACAGAAACGGCATTAGAAGAGGATGAAGAAAATCACAGGAACTAATATATTAAAAAACCTAAATCATTTCTCCTTGCAACATGAATGCGGTGGTGAATAATTCCCGGATGTCGATTTCTTGGGCTAGTTGCGCGGACAATGATAGCATTCCGGATCTAGATGCAACGAATTTCGCATTTATTCCGTTTGTCGTTTGACGTCACAAATAAGGTTCAATTTAGAAAATATTCACGCTATTATTCGGAAATGAAGATAGTGATTCCTCCATTGCCTGCAATTAATCATTCGTGCTTCAGTTCTTTTGCTCGATCTAACTCACCCTCTTCCTTGCCTTCACATTTCTCTCCTTGGGAGTGGAGGGCTCCATTGCTTTAGCCCGTCTCTTTCTGATGCTTCACCGATTGAAACACTCCCTCCTCCATCTCCATTCGGTAAAGCCCATTTCACACGACACCTGATCCAGCACAAGGTCGAGGACACTCGCTAGTATGCTAAGTATCGTGTGAATAGAACCAGTACACTGGCTAGGAAGCATGCTCAGCTAGCGCACTCGCTGAGCTACTGGATTTCCTACCTGACGCGGTACTAGTTTGCTACTGGCTGCCAGTAGGACCCAGTGGCCATCTACTAATCACGTTCACATTACAGACGCTGTGCGAACTTCTCCTTTTTTTGATTAGCATGGAATGATATGGAATAACCGCTTCAGAGCAAGCGCAAGGTCGATGATCAATGGGAAACCTCCTAGCAGGACGGTTCCAATCATGCTACATTCCGTCCTCAAAATATCAAGTAGCGGCCAGCACACTAGCTAGTCTTGTGCTGGATCGAGTACCTATCGTGTGAAACGGGCTTTACGGAACGATAAACTTTTACGCGAAGGGGCTTTCTTTCTCTTCATCTTATTTCTCTTTGCATATTTTTAAATTATTTAGCGATATAATCTCCCAGGGAATATATTTTATGGTGATTTCTTCTGTTCCACCAAAGAGCATGCACAAATTACACTGAAATAGTATCTATCTTTCGTCATGAAACAAACTGAAAGGCTCATCAAAACACAAAACTGTACTGAGAACAATCAGAAAACACGAAACCTTAGTTTTCTTTTTTCTGACTGCTTAAATTCACAAAAGTAAATATGATTTATACCAATGTACAAACTGGTATTGGAGTCTTGATTACAAGAGGACATTTCTTCAGCTTTCGTATTTTGTTGCAAATGCCGACTTCAAGTTCTTTAATGACAGAAAAACGATGTATTTGTAGCCAAGAGCTGAAGTTTCCCTTGATGCTGTTCTCATTACGCGAAGACCAATAATGCGTCGTTCCCGACCAACTTCGGCCCTCTTCTTGAGCTGTGATTCTACGAGTCTTAAGACAACATTTGTAGCAGCATCTGCTGTTCGGTCCGCGGCCGTCGATATTATACATTTTTTATTTTGTCTTGCAAAGTTTTACCTTCCTCCTTGATTTCCATACTGCCTCCAACTTTGGTGAATGATTGACGGATTACCTTCTTCATTTGTCCGTCTCAATAGATGAAAATTGCACAAGCATTATAGTTCGCTTTCTTAGGTCTTAAGTAACGCCATCTCATATGCTCACCATTACGCCTTCATCACTCCTATTTCCAAAGAGAAGAGAGCTATATGCTGAGTTATTGTCATACAGTAAACCAACAACACTAACCGTTCGCAAATTTGGCTCACGTGTTTGAGGACGGTTAGTGTTTTTGATTTACTAGGAGAAACAAACTCAGCATATAGGTCCCCCCAACTTGTTTCGTGTACGTTAATTCAATGAGTGTGCTTGTGTCTCCTCTCGTTATTTAGACGAAAGTGTTTTTGAGACGTTGGTCCACTTCCACCTAGGACGAAAGGTTTTATTGTTTCCGGCTGTGGGAAAAACTTACCTATTAAAGGGTACAAGAAAAGCAATATTGACCCTCGGGTTACTCATAGAGGAGAGAATGGAGAATAACCAACCTACGAGTTGCAATTGTGGATTTGAAGAAGGCTATTGACAACGTGGATTGGAATTCAATGCTAGGAATTCTAGAAGAAATTGGAGTATCCTACAGTGACTGAAGAATTATCCACAGTTTGTATAAAAACCAAGTAGCTGAACCCAGACAAGGTTCTGTACTCTCTCCCGCAATTTTTGATTCTTACAACGAGAAAGCCATCGATGACATCAAAGAGAAGGCTTCAGGAGTGAATATCCACGGGATGAAAATAGCGCACTGCGATTCTCTGATGATATAGTAGTCAGGGCAGAGGCAGAAAAGGATTTAAAGAAGGTTCTAGTAATAGTTACTAGCACTATGAAAAGGATAATGGCCAGATATCATCTGAAAATCAATAAAAAAAGAAAGATATTTAGCATCAAAGGATGCAACCGTCAATGGACGATGACAGCAGCAGAGAAGGTATACCAGAGAAAGACGAGACAATAATAATAATAACGTTTATTATATTCAAGGATTTACATCCCCTATGAACAGTGGTGAGTAAGAAATGTTACAATAGAGCTCACAGTGTGATATTATAACAAAAAAACTAAGGGTTCGATAGAATATTACAAAAAAACATTGAGTACTAAGTGACTTTTGTTTGAGGTATTACAATTTTGTTTTTTTGGTCAGCGAGTGAAAGACAACATAGGCAGTAATAATAAACATAAGCTAAATACAGTAAAATTGATTACTCAAAATATCTACATCTACATCTACACGATACCCTGCAAGCCACCGCGAGGGTGTGTGGCAGGGGGTGAAGGTCACCAAGCATTCACTACTAGCATGCAAGCAAGCAACTAAAGGGTCTCATGCAACTAGATTGTTAGTATCTATAGTGTTTGAGGGGTTAATACATGCATCATGCACTACAGAATACTCTAAAATATTTCCCCTACCTATCCCTTTCCTATGCTGCCTATTCTGTTCTCTTATAGTACGGGGGAAAAATGCCATTTTGAATCTATCTGTACGACAATCTATCTCTCTAATCTTATTTATCTGGTCGAATCTAGCATAATACGCTGGTGTTTTCAATATGTGCCTAACATCTTCAGTAAAGCTATCCGATTGAAATTTCTGCAATAGATTAAATCTGAACTTTAATCTACGCTCTGATAATGATTCCCACCCTAATTCTTGTATTAATTCTGATACACTACTCAACCTATCGTAACACCTTTTGACGAACCTAGCTGCTCTACGCTGCACACTGTCTAGTTCTCTCATCAAACCTAATTCATTAGGATCCCATACACTGGCTGCATACTCAAGGTGGGGCCTAACTAGTGAAAAGTAGCATCGCTCTTTTGTCTTCTCATCACATTTCCCAAGTACTCTTTTTATAAATCCTAGCTTTCTCTTCGCTCGGCCGCATATTTCCCTTATGTGTCTTCCCCACGATAAATCTTTAGTGATTGTTACACCTAAATATCTTACGGTTTCAACGTTTTCGATCTTCGTGTTATTAATTATATAGGATCGCTCTATCGAATTATTCCTCCTCCAAAAATTGATAGCTACACACTTTTTAAGGTTGAGTTCTAACTGCCATTTGTCGCACCACTCTTGAATTGCATCTAAATCCTTGCTAAGTGATTTCGTGTCCTCTTCGTTTGATATACCCCTGTACACCACCGCATCGTCTGCAAAAAGTCTAAGGTTACTACTAACTACGGTACCCAAATCGTTTATGTATAAAAGAAATAGAAGCGGACCTACTACGCTACCCTGGGGAACTCCCGACGTGACTTCGATTGTGTCCGACATGATACCATCTATGACAACCCTCTGCTCTCGCCCACTTAAGAATTCTTTTACCCAACATACAACGTCTTTATTTATACCAAAACTCTCTAACTTCAAGATTAATTTGTCATGAGGAACTTTATCGAAAGCCTTTTTAAAATCTAAAAATATCGCATCAACTTCAGTACTGCTTTCGCCGTGGACTAAAATATCGTGTACGAATAAAGCTAATTGTGTCTCGCAAGATCTACCTTTCCGGAACCCATGCTGGCTGTTTATGAGTAGTCCCTGACTATCCAAATGCCCCATGATCGAACTGACTACTATGTGCTCAAATATCTTACAAGAGATTGACGTGAGTGAAATGGGTCTGTAGTTACTAGGTTCTTCCCTATCACCGCTTTTAAATATAGGTGTAATGTTAGCTACTTTCAACTACTACTGCCTTGCCAAATAAGTACACCCTCCTTCTTGGTTTATAATGTCTTTCAACGCCTACAATAAATTTCGCATGCACTATTTTATGGTCACTAATTCCTGTGTCTGTAACTGTATTTAGAACTCGCTCGGGTATATTTGTTGCTAATAAGTCTAGAATGTTGTTTCCCCTGGTCGGCTCTGTTACTAGCTGTTGTAAAGAATGTGTCGTAAAGGTGTTCAACAGTGATTCGCAATGTTCCTTATCCTTACCTCCTGCAATGAAACTACACGTATTCCAGTCTATCGAGGGGAGATTGAAATCTCCGCCTACTATTATTCCTCTATCATTCTTCCCAGAAAGTAATGTGCGTATCTCTGACTCTAGCTCTATTATAGAATTGACGTCTGCGTCCGGTGGCCTGTAATATGCACCTACATATATCTGTTTTGCGTTACTACTTTTACTTTTAACGGAACACCAAATACTTTCTACAATATAGAACATCACTTGGTAGAACAAAACAAAACAAGAGATTTTCCTTTGAATATTACAAATAAAGGGATTTTTCTTTCAGTAGTTCTAAGAGTTTCCTCTTGAATATGTTCAAGGATGGAGAGTCTTTGATATTCTTAGGGAGGTTGTTCCATATATGCGATCCTACAACTGTGACCGAATTTTGATAAGTCGTGGATCTAATTTGGGGCCCATAAAGATAATTAGGATCCATCCTAGTTACTACATTAAGGGACTTTACCTTAATTGGATAAAATTCAACTAAATAATGGGGTTCATTGTGTTTAAAGAGGGAGTACATGAAACAGGCCATCATGAATTTGCGCCTTGTTTTTAGATCAAGCCAAGAGAGCTTATCGAGGTAGGGAGAAATATGATCCTCCCTCCGCAGATCGAAGACGTACCTGACACAAGAATTTAAGAGACGCTGGAGCTTGATATTGAGTTCCTCCGTTAAATCATGAAATACCAAGTTGCAGTAATCGAAATGTGGAAAAATAAGGGAGGAAATCAGCCGTGTCCTAATATAGGTGGGCAGCAGGGTTTTGTGTAATTTCAGCTGATGAAGGATTGCATTAACCCTATTGGCTACACTCATTATGTGTTCCTTCCATGACAAGTTATATGTTATCGTAACACCTAAATTTTTTACACTGTTGGAGTAGGGAACACTGGTATTTTGCACCTTTATCGTGGGCAGCGTTACAAGGCTGAGTTTAGCGATGACCATTGCCTACGATCATAGCTTTTGTTTTGTTACTGTTTAATACCAGATAATTTTCCTGGGCCCACAGACTGATGGCAGAGACGTCATCATTCACCTTATTTATCGTTTCCATGAGGTCTTTTGGGTAACAATGGCAATAGATTTGTAGATCGTCAGCGTACATCATATACTTACAGTTTGAAATACAGTTTGGGAGATCGCGAACATATAATGAAAACAATAGTGGACCAAGCACCTAGAGGAGAGTAGAGCTTTCTGCAACATTTCAGGTGTGATGTGATGAAAGTAAAAATTTTTGTCGTCGAACGGAACAACGGCATCCACAGACGAAATATTGAAAATGGCAGCACCGGTGTTGCTGGAAGGGGAAATACCACTCGAGGAGAAGCATTCATTCAGTTCGTTCAAGGAAAAACCACGTAATGAAAATTTATCTGGCTGTCTGATGAGACCAAGGTATTTCAGTTCTCTCCATATTTCTTTTGAATTTGTAAGTTGTGAAAAGGTAGCCATGTAGTACCCTCTCTTAGTTTTCGTTATTAAGCCTTTGACAAAATTACGCTGTTTTATGAATATTTTGTAGAGAGTTGGGTTTTGCGTCCGGATGAAAGCGCGTCTCAATCTGTCTCTTTCTTTAATTTCTCGTTTTATTTCCTGCGTTATCCACGGAGCTGAGGGTCGTTTAGGTATTAGTGAACGCTTTGGGGCAAAGCTGTCAAGACAGCTAATAAAATTGGAGTTGAAAAAATTGACTTTTTCGTCAACATTAGGAGAAGTAAACAGCTTTTCCCAATCAACCTCGGCCAATTTTGTCTGAAATCTTTCTACATCCATGTTCCTAGCTTGTCTAAAAGTAATAGCAGGTGACTGAGAAATGGCAATATGAAATTTATACGTTACAGCAATTTTGTCGTGGGCCGAGAGAAACGTGACAGGTGACTGACAGTAGGATGAGACTTTGTCTTGGGAATCAACTATACATAGGTCAAGAAGCGTATGACAGTTTTCGGTATGATGGGTTGCATTCAATGGGATCAAGTACAAGTCATTACAATAAATGAAGTTTCTCAGAAATGTACTATAATAACCATCACGAAGCAAATCAGCATTGAAGTCCCCAACAATGATTACATTTTTATAGGTGGGACAAAACTTCAAATAAGCATTTTCAATGTCAGATAAATGCCCCACTTTAGGTGGTCGATAAACAATAAACAATAACAGTTTCGACAGGTTTCCCCCCGTTATTTCAATTACCAGGAATTCCGGCCGGGCCTCATAGATCGGAGGCGAGGTTGCCAGGACCTTTGAGTGCAGGCGATGATGCATGAAGGCGCCGACTCCGCCACCAACTTTGCCAACTCTATCGTGGCGGAGAAGATGATAGTTGTCAAGTTCCACCATTTCGTCTGGAGTACTCGGCTTTAACCACGTTTCGGTCAAACAAATTATATCAGCTGGGTGACAGGTAAAGTGGTTCCGGAACTCATCAATATGACATATGAGGGACTGACAGTTGACAAGGGAGACGGTTATTTCACTCAGACTGGTTTTCACTTTTGGAAGTAGCGGGGGGGCCTGATGCTAATATATGTTACAAAGGTCTTCTTCCTTGGATATTTGAATGCGCTCGCCGCCTTCTCGGACTCGTACAAACACTCGACCATTTCGCACCCACAAATATTTAATTTTACCTTCCGTTTTCAAGTTTTTAGCAGCGGCGTATATCTTCCTGTTTAACTGAGACAACGATTCATTGACGTACACACTGAGGTGGTTTGGGCCGGCATTGACGTTATATCACCAAGTGTTAGATGGGGCTTATTTCGCTTGGCTTGAATTAATGCAGAGGCGGTACCGGACCTGACGAAGCGTACAATTAACGGAGTTGGTTTTGGTGACTGGGAGGAATGGAATAAGTGAGCGGGCTGTTTCACACGAAAGGAGAAGTCGATGTCGTTAGGGTCGACCTTGACCCCCAGGCTGAGGCTAACTTGGCACACGAGTTGTTCCACGTTTTCCTCATCGGAAATTGGGATGCCACGGATCTCTATGGTATTGCGCAGCCGATCCTGTTCAATTTGATTCAAGTGGTCTAATTCACTGAACTTCTTCTGGAGACATACGTTTTCGCTAGTCAAATGACTCAGAGAGTCTTTAATTTGGGTTAGTGTGGAGTTGATAACTTCAAGCGATTTAGAGTAATCACTAAACTTGTCATTCCAGGTAGAGATAGATTTGCGAATAGCAATCTGCTCCTCTCTTTCACTGCACTGAGCACCTCCTCCAACATATACCACTGGCACTGTCACTGGGATACACTCCCGGGCCTGTTTTGATCGGTGTATCGTCGCCTCGTGCTGACCGCGCCGTGGTGAGACAAGAGTCGCAGGTCCACGTTTTATGAAGCTCGCCGATTAATTGGAGATCCTCTTCGGTAATTGAAGCACAGTTGCTGTGATAGACGTTACGGCACCTGGTACATGACACAGAGGACTGACCACGTCTGACCGTTTGCGAGCAAGCGACACAGCTGGGCATTGCGAGGCAGCGGGAACGGAAGAAGCAGACACCACGAACCGCACCGTTCAAGGGCTGAGCTCATTCTCATAAAGAAAATCGTCAAAGAGCAAGTGAACGGGTAGACTGGAAGAGCAAAGCCTCGTATGGGATATGTACAACAAGTGATGAAGAATGTTAAAGAGGAGAAATGCGAAAATATGAAGATGTTGGAGAATTGAGGGAAGAGCTGCGTTAAATCCATCCTTGTATTGTTGACTGACCTTCATCCCGTTTGATGAGATGAAATAAATTGCCCAACAAGCTACATTCCAGACGCGAAAACAAAATATATATTAGTGATTTAATGCAAAAAACCCCTACCGAGTAAAGTCACTGATGTCTCCCACCCAATTGATTACACATACGGACGTAGGGACGGACCTTATGCACCCCCACCCTCCGACCTCAACACTGCAGAGTGTCAACAATCCTCCGACTCAGTTCTCCTCTCTTCAATCGGCTAACCTCTTCATGTTTACAGGATTCCTCTCTTTCAAATCCATATAAAGGCTTTAATATTTAATGCGTACCCTTCCTTTGCCACTCTTCCCGATCACTTTTCCCTGGACAATTGTGCTCAACAGGTCATGATATCTTAAAATAGAGTCGGTTAATTTTTCCCGTCTCCATTTCAAAGTTTTCCGCATATATTTCTTTCCTCCGCCTTAGGAGATTTCTTCGCTATCGGTTCATTTCATCATCGTCATTCCTCTTCCTTGGTATTCCGATGGCTTCCACCCTTCACTTCCACCCTTCAGCTGGTTTTGTGGTCAATGTCTCGCTTCTACAAATAGGAGTGCTCCACATGGATGTCCTGATGAATTAGGTCCCTGATTCCATACTTGTATTTTCTGCTCTGTGAGCAGATTCCTACGTTGATATAGAAAGTCCTCTTCACCTGGGCTAAACTACAGAGTGGCACTCTCTCATTGCAAAGTTTTCTTTACACTTCTCATTTCTTTTAGTCTTTCAACAATTCCTGCATTAAGTTTAGATACCTCTATGTAAGATGGTGCGTGAACATCTCCTTTTTATCCGTGGTACGCCTCCGTTATGCTCTTTAAACAATAAATTCAGCAAAATATCATTTTCCTTGATCCATATTCCTATTTTCCATTGACTAATTTCCTTGACCGAAATAGTACGATAATGTGCCAATGTGTCTGCCTCAATAAATAGTTTCCGGATCCACAAATATACATCGACCAGAAGTTGGATACGAGATCCATGTCGCCACAATGCTTTAAAGTAATGCTAAATTAACTCAGCATTGCCTCCTTAAAATCTGCTCGCGAGCGTATGGTTGTGGTTCGTTAGATTACTTGTGCTATGTCTAGTGATTGGGGGCAAGCGTATTTTCTCTCAGACTATGTCACGAAACATTTCGCAAGCTCATGCAGTGCCTACCTTTTGATGTTCGCAGGACAAGATCTCAGCGTATCAGTGCAGATAAATTTGCATTGATGTCCGAAATATGGAACAGTTTTGTGGGCAACTGTATAGCCTGCTGTAATCCTAGTGAATACCTATCCTTGCAATAGCAGCCTTTTCCCACTAAAGCTAGGTGTATATTCAATCAGTATGTACATGGCAAATAAACCAAACAAATCAAGTTTTGGTGTTAGCAGATGTAAATCCCAAATATTTCTGCAATGGGTTTTCGTATCTGGGGAAAGGTGAGTTTCGCCCGCCGAACGACAGTCTCCCCGAAAATTGTTTTACGCTTAAATTGCGTCCCTACCTAAATTCAGGATGAAATGTAACGACATATAATTTTTTCTCGTAACTGCATTTGTCAAAAAGACTAAGGGAAATAGCATTAGCATCTTCGGTACAATGAATTGAACCAGACGTGGAGTCCCTGAAGAAGTTCGGGCGTCAAAGGCTAAGTTGCACGATATCACAGTCATAAAATTTGAAGACATTACAGCATACCAAAGTAAAGATAAACAGAAACGTATTGGTGCTGAGTGCCATGCATCCCAGCATTGAAATAGATAATAGAGAAAAAATAAATTATCGGAGGCAGACAGTTTCTACAACTCCACAAAATATGGATTAGATATACTGGACCAAATGGCAAGATATAACACTATTGGATTTCGCCTATGGCCTGTGCAAATTTTATACAATATCCTAGATTTAGTTGCGATTAACGCATGGGTGATATACAAAGAGTCACTTCACAAAACATCAGCCGCCATACACTCATTGTGACGTTAGCAGAAGAACTTCGTAGCGATGATATCAAGTCACAGTCAGGTCCAGCACATGTCATTTCAGGTCCAAAAATTAGAAGAGGACATCAGTGTCAGGTACAAAAATGCAAATGAGACAAAAATATAGAAAATGTTCAAGATACCAAAATATTCCTGCATACAATGGACATCAAGAAGTGAAAAACTTATAGCATATGCTCTGTGTCTTTAATGAAATAGTTTAGCTATTGCCTATATTTTTAACCATGCATTGCTATATGATTGGTTTAATGATGTTACTTACCAATTAAACAATTTATGACAGTAAATACAGGATATACAATTACTCAACATAATATTTATCTGCTAAACTACCACTATCTATATCTTTTATTGAGCAATTGATGACGAATCATTGAATTTCTAAGTTTGTGTTAAAGCGATAAAAAATAAAATGTTTATAAATATTATTTAATACTTTCAGAAAATGTAAATATTATTTTACAATAATACGAATCACTTCTTAATTGAATATATACGCAAATTCATTCATATACACCTCGAAAACAAGAGTAAATACCTAGCGGTCAAAATGATCGCCGCCGACGCTTTTAGGTATTGAGAAAATACGGCCTTTCTAGTGTTAATCAAGGCATATGAAATATGATAGAAGCTACTAGACTGATAGAAAACCAAAGACATTTCAAGATTGTACAGCCTAAAAAATCTGCTGGTGCTAAACGTGTTGACCATAGGATTAA
This sequence comes from Platycnemis pennipes, assembly GCA_933228895.1. NCBI lineage: Eukaryota > Metazoa > Arthropoda > Insecta > Odonata > Platycnemididae > Platycnemis > Platycnemis pennipes. The sequence continues at coordinate 171,178,413 of OW121847.1, forward strand.
ATGGGATCGAGTGTAGATTATTTGTCAGCCCAGAAACCATTGACATTCTATTTTAAATTTAATTCGGAATATTAAAATCTATATTCCTCCAAAGAAAGGCCGGGATTGAATAAATGGGAGTCGAGTACACATAAATAGTTATGCCAGTCTCAGGATAGACATTAACCTATGAAAATGTATCAAAAGATTCCATAAATATTTACAGTAGGTATGAATGTCAACATCCACTTATGGAGAATGCACATAAACAGATTATACTGTAAAGTAGAGCATTAGAAGACGAAACCAGTCAATTTCCCGGGAGGCGGAAATGTATGAAATCGAAATTCAGGATTATCACTACCCTTGGAGTTACATTGTGGAACAGAGCAAGAGCCATGGGACTTGTTCTTCCTCGGCGAAAACTCGGCCCCACCCTTGTCCATTTCTCCGTGAACAGAATAGACGGCCCTGTCGAAATCGAGCGATTGGCCCTCAAACGGTAAAATAAAATAACTCGGAAACTAAACACCTAATCTAATACGAAGGAAAATATGTACGGCAAAAAAACTATAAGATCAATGAATACTAACAACCTAAGATAAAATGAAATAATATAATATAGAGTCAAAGTAAATGAACGAACCACAAATTCAAAGCTAATGAGATATAAAATGCACAATAACAAAAAAACTATATCCTACAAAAGATGAAAGTAATATCTAACCCTACCTCTACGTTATATTTAAAAAAAATGGTAGTTTACACTTAAAGGTAAATTAGAAAAACAAATCCCTATTCCTACAAAATAATTAACGAAAATTATATCCTATAAACAGAAAAACTACGCTACAATAAGCACGCTATCGACTATTTACTAATTGAAAGGAAAAAAAAGACCAATTTTACCCTAAACCTATGTGGGAAAATTAATCTTATGTATAAAAGCTACAATAAGGAATAAGTTAAAGAAAAAGAAGAAAAAAAGCAAAAAAACTCGATCAATCTCACAGAACCACTATCTATCTCCACGTTCACCCAAGCGCTACCCAGAACTAGAGCTTCTTACTTTCTCCGATAGTTGGCGTCTCACTTATTTGGATTCTCAAAATTCGAGAATGGTGATGTTTATGGTTGACGTTTAGGGTCGAAATCGTATTTTTTTAGCCTTGCCTGAAATGTTTAAGAACATGGGATCTGGTGCATTCAATTCCCAATGCAAAACACTCGTCTTCAAAGGTTTCAGTGTTCCTTGAATCGGTTTTTACAGTTCTCCGCTTGAAACGGCTAGCGTCTTCGTATTTACAAAACACCTCTCTTTAACATTTTACTTATTTCTCTACGCAACTTATTAAAAACTCTTCCTTTTCCATTCTTTCAGTTCAGTTTCCAAAGGTGATTGTCTTCATTGGGCCATCATGTCTTAAGATATGGCCGGTTGAGGTTCTTTTCAAAATTTTCAATAGACTTCTCTTTTCTCGCACTCCTCTAGGGACTTACTAATGTGTCACTCGGTTATTTCACTTAACGTTTATTATTATCCTGTATCACTATTTTCATACTCACTATTATTTCCAAAAAAGATACAACTATGCAACCCATTTAAATGAAAAGGGTCGTTCTGTTGACATTTCTGAAATAATTTGATATCATTACATCATCATATCATCCAAGTGAAAGTGAAAGTGACAAAATACTGAGTAGCATCTTTTTATCTGGCAACAAAGCAATATGAACTATTTTAATCATATTAAACCGCACACATGACGTCTTCTGAGTATTTAATGGAATAAAAGCATGGGAATCGAAAATTCGGATGCTATCCGATGGCTACTTCCCAGAGGAATTTCATTTTCTTCAAAAATGCCAAAGCGATTTTATCGCTTCCTTGATACTCAAGGTTGGATACATACTAATTTTCGGAGTCTTATGGATGCAGAGATGGATGTTAGTGATCGGCCATAGGATTCCTTTCCTCTACTGCTACTGAGTGTTCTATGATGACCTGTTCTATGATAACATATTCTATGATAATATTCTATGATAACATAAGGGGAGGGAAACTATTTAGAATAATGAGATCGAGGGGAAGAGATTTAGATATATTTGTAATTCACTAATTAATTACTTTCTTCACATGAACTTCATGATACTGTAGCACTATTATTATACTATATTTCCACTAAAAGTATTAGATTTTATTATATTTCCAATAAAAACTATATTGTCACTTCCTTCACTTCATTGCTGCTGTTATTGTCCATGACTTTAGACATGTTCAAGAAGTATGTCCTTGAAACACTACTCAGATTGGGTTTGATAGGGAATGCAAGTACGTTAAAAATATTATAACAGGTTAGATGGAAGTAGGACAAATAGGATTAAACTAAACTTAAAGTGCAAATTTTCAGTTATTATCGCATAATATTCCCGTAAATTTTAATATCTGTATTCGAGTGCCGTTAGCCCCTCATTGTGATTACTTTTAATTAGTTCCTGCATGTGACTGCAATGTTTTCCTGGGTATCTCCCAATTACTTCCATATTGCTGGTCATTGGTCCGATGAAACTGACTTTCTTGCAATACTAGAATTAAGCCAGCATACTTTAAAATGATTTTTTCAACAAATTTAAAAGCATTCAAAAAATGATTCAGCAAAATAACCATCGAATTTCATTTGAAGACGGCAATGAAAAAGGAATGCCAGTGTGGAATTATTTTCACCGAGGCATGGAAATGCGGCTCTTCGAAGAATAGATGTCTTTGGCTCACTCCATGCCAAACTATTCCACATTTCCCAACGTCCTCTGGTTCCCCAAAATAACGCAGCGACCCTGGCCAGCGGCACCAAGGCAACTCCCAATGAGATTTTCCGATCAAAGAATCGCCACTTTAACATTCAATCTTTTTGAGTGAACTCGAGGAATTAGGATCCCTCTTGAGGATGGGGTTGGGGAGGGGAAGGGCGGAGAGGGGGTGGGAAAGGGGTAGGGAAGGGGAGTGGTGGGTAGGGGAGGGGGTGGGTTGGGGGATGCCGAAGGGCGTTCATCCAAAAGTAATGAGGGGGCTCTGGAGAAAGGAGTGGAGGGTGGGGGATGGATTTCATCCCCCCTCCGGTGGAAAAGTTTCTCGAGGGAAAGAGAGTTCAAAATCCAATAAATGTGATTTTTCGACGCTGAAGAACCGAATAGAATATAACAGTTTAGCGGCCCAGAACGCGGACCGCTAATTTCAATTATAACTTTTCCCACCTTGCTTTGAAAAACTTTAGAGCCCGATTCCACCCCCATTCCTATTGAAATCAACTTGGATTGTAGCAGCAGTTGTGTGAAGTTCCCGGAGGCCTCCTGCTCGCGCTTTTCTCGTCAACGCAACGTCCTTGGCGCGAGCGGATTGTCTAGCAAAGCGCTTGGCTCCCCCTACACGCAGACAAAAGTAATCATATTCAACAGAGTTCATCTGTTCGAGTTGAAACACAAGCTTGATTCAATCATTGATCTTATATTTACTTCCTCTGCAAGAATCGTGAGATGCAATCCTCGGGCCTATGATCCCGGAAAGAATATTGCCTACGCCAGATTAGCGTTGCCCCGGCAGCAACTCGCAGTCTGAGTGCTGGCCTCATGGGAATTTTCATCTCTATATGGGCGCCAGACAGCCAAGGTTGTCTTCCCACAGGCAACACTGATTTGGAGAGGCCGAGAAAGATTGCAGAATTTCTCGAACACCACACACGTGTTTACTTCAATGCGTTCAACAGAATTTGCCAATAAATACAATTTATATGACACATATTAAATATAGCATAAAAAGATATAAGATTAACACAAATCAATTTTAGCACTGTTAAATGTAGGATTTACACAAATTAACTTTCCGTAAACATACAACATACGTAAGAGTACTCTATAAAACACTGAATACTATTGATGGTTGGTTGCAAACTGCTTATACAAATGAAATGGACACCATCCATCGGCAACGTCTTCCTCCCTCTGCCTCCGGCACCGTCCTTAAGGCCTTAAAGTAGACTTGAAGACTTCGCGGTCGACACGTGCTAGATCCCATTTTTGGACAGTGAGCCCACAGAAACACGGTGCCTATCAGATTCACCTACATATGTCGTATGAAATTAATCAGTTTCGTAAGTCAGGTATATGTAATTGTATAGGCTTACGCATATGCTAAATATTCAGGTTCTTTGAAAAATCATTCTTTAGTAGTTATAACTATGACTTCTCGAAGATAAGGCTGGGCTGGAAATGATTTTTATTACAGTAAAAGCCGATTTTCCTTAGACTTTGATTGCGAAATTGCTCGTAACTTTAAAGTAATATTTTGTAAATTGTTATTTTTTGCACGGTTCCGACAGCATATATGCTCTTCACCAAACTAAATACATATTTCCAGCTGGCTATTGTATGTATTCCAGTTTTGTAAATTTAGTTAGTTTGAAGAAGTAGAAAAGAACTCTTGGAAGATCTTGGCATACTTTTCAGAATTTTGCACTGACATCGGAACTCGATTCGCCGACTGAGGAAGTAACATTGGTAACTGATGATAGATCTGAAATCAGTCAGCACCGTCTTTACGTCAGCTATCAGAAACTGTTGCCGAAGGCCCTTTCAACCTCTACGGCAAAACAACCTCAGCAACGCCAAATCACTATTCCATTCGCCCCAAAAAAACCTTTCTATCAAAATAATAAAACTCGTTGACCAATAGTTGTTGGCACTATTTATGCCAGATGTACAGCCTTTTAGTATGGTTGAGGACAAAGGATTTAAGGAATTAATGGAAGTGGCATTTCAAAATAATGAAATTCCAAGCAGGCATCGTCTGTCCAGCACACTCATTCCTGCAATGTGCTAAGAATGCGCTTATTGCGTGCGGAAAATACTCAGCCAAACAGAGAGTGTGTGTTTTTACCACAGACTGTTGGCCATCAGCGAACTGTCAAGGGTATGTAGCTGTGACCGTGCAATTTTTGAACAAGAATTTCCAACTGATTTCCGTACTGTTAGAGTGTGTGCGGGAATGAGTGTTCAGCACACCAGCAAACATTTGGCAGGTGAAATTTCGAGAATCACTTCGTTTTGGAAGGTAGATGGCAAAGTTATTTTGGCCGGTTCCAACAATGCCGCAAACATCTAAGCGGCAATAACAAAAGAGCTGTCAACTGAAACACTGAGGTTGCTTCGCGCATAGTATCAACTTAGTTGTCCACGAAGGAACGAAAAATGCAGAAATAAATGTTAAAAGAATAAAGTGGTTAAGTGGACTTTGGGAAGAACAGATGCCGCGGTACTTTTCTAACTATTGTACTACAACCGAAGCATACGCAGACGCTACGCCCTCTCAGGCGGCTTGGGCAATACCAGAACTGGAATTGACATAAATATGGATGTTCTACCAGAAACCTCCCATCCAGGAAGCGGAAGCAATGGCAGCCTTTATGGGTTCTACCCACGAATTAAGGATATTACCAAAATTTGCCAATGTTTCTGTATTTACTGAGAATATGTCAGTTTTGCACTCTTCATTAAAAAAGAAAAGGTCTCGTATTGTATGTAATTGAGGTGAAAACCTTGCACGTGGCATTAATAAATGATCAGTCACATGTTGTGGCCTGGAGGAACGTTCCTTCACTCTCGACATTCCATCGAAGCCATTTTCTCTCGGACCTTCCCCCCTCCCGATGCCCGCTCGGTGGCCTATTCGTCGGCTGCCCGACTGGTACATAGGCGGGACGACACGCCTGGGAGGGGAAGTCGCTCGGGAATTGCCACGTAAGTGAGGGAGCGTGCCTCCATATCTCTCGTCACATCTCCAGGATTTGCCATAAAGGCTGTGTGCTTTCTTGAATTCCTAAATGTTGAGCTCGTACGCACTTTTGATTTGAAGAGCAAGCAAGTGAGTGTGTACTTTGCTAGAGGACATACATGTACTGACATTATCTATGAAGGCTATGACATATCTATCGGTTTCTGCCAGAATTGAATATTTTTTAGGTTGTAGTTGGTAGAATAATGGTTAATAATGACCCACATAGCAAAGCAAGTTGCTGCAGCCCTGAAAATCTATGTAACACCAAAGATGTTTTTTTAATACTTTTCCAGTGGATTATTGCAAGTGTCTTGGTCCTTTTTCGAACCCATTTTCTGAAACCATTTGTCATTTAATTTCCCACTCTCCTGAGTAAGGAGTGAAAGGCAGTTTCTGACTGGAATCCTTGTGAATCACATCAGCTTTGTGCTACTTGTAAAGACATGTATTTGGCATTTTCGAGTCACTGGTGCAGTGTAAATTTTACAAAAGTTGTTTGACCAAATAAGTTATGTATTGTACTTCAACGATTTTACTATGACATTGTATCGTGACTTCATATTTTTAATATTTGCTTTACAAATGAATGCTGATTCTTGAATTTGTTTTCATTTTAAAGTCCTCTTAGCCTTTTTCTACAATTACCCTGTACTATATTTGCAACTTATTATTCTATTGAGTTTCTCACAGCGTACAGAATTGTGCATTAGTTTTGGTGGCACGGTTCCTATTCAGGGAGCTTTAGTAGTGGTACGGAATAAGATAAACAGCAAAGATATTTCGGTATAATGACATCGAAATGACTTATTTCACTTCCGGTTGGCAGTTTCTGCGAAAAATCTCGAAATGTCGGTAATTTCAATGGGGCAGCCAATAAAAATCGGCAGCAGAATTTATTCGTATGTTCATTTCAGAGACGCAACGTACATATCGATGATTTTATTATGTCTGGGAACAATTCTTCGTCTTGTAAAGACCGTCTGATCCCAAAGAGTCAACGAAAGCTCTTGCATGCGAGTATTACGACCAATAAAAGGCATTGGAGTGACTAACATCTCTTAATAGTAATAAAGCAATAGAAAATTACTTCCACGCGATATTAAGATTGGATTACGACCACTTCGAAATTAACATAAGAATCCCCGAGCAGACGGAGTTCTCCGGACGTAATGACTCCTAGCGCCACGTAGTTCGCTATTTCGCCAAATAGATTGAGCCAAACATACGCCCCGAGTGTCACTGGCGTGCCCCCGTGGATAAATGAGCATCGGCGACCTCCTCTCCCCCCTGGCCGCCCCCTCTATTCGTCCGGGTAAAGGGACGGACACCGGAAGCTGGCCGGGAGCCAACGGGGCAGTGAGGGCCTCAGGGGCCCCCGTGGTCGGCGCCAGAGCCTTTAATGATTCAGGCACAGGTCGCAGAGCAGAGGTCCCATTCGGGCGACAGGGACGGAAGCGCCCTCACGCCCTGGGAATGCCAACATTCGGGAAGCCAGCTTTTTTTATCGCCAACACTTGTATCCATCTGTATGTGGCTTCTATGCCTACAGCGCAATTTCTGGGTCATCGTCCACCCAACATTCTCTTGTGCCCATGCTTCCATCTATCCTTTAAACGCAAAAGGATACAAACGCTAAAAATGAATGCCATGCCATAAAACGTTCAGGGGTTTAACTTCAACTGTTGCAAGCTCTACTTTGTGGAGTGACGGCATGATGGGGGAAATGATTGACTTTGTACTTATTCCACGAATTAAGCCGCCTTCCTCTTCACCTTGAGCATCGGTAATTATCAATACCCTTCCCAACTATTCTCCCACCCTCCCCGGTCCCCGTTCTCCCCCACTACCCCAATCAACTACCCTACGTCAACCCCTTTTGACGCAACATTGCCGATTCAGTGGCTCTTCCCTCCCTCAACCACTTCTCACCTAACCCCCACACCTAGGAATTTCGTTTATAGTATGTGACTTGCACTCCCAGAAACTTCGGAATTTGTACCCCTGAAGATGACGAGCTAACGTCGAAACCGGTTGGGTTAACGATAAACTCGTGGGATAAGTACAAAGTGAATCATTTCTCCGATCGTTCAGGAGATCGTTCAGGACAGTTCAGGAGGATCGTTCGTATGCACATCCTTTGAATGCAGCACCTAACTGCATGAATCGGGACCTTTACAGGTAATGAAGGAGTTTTTCTGACTGCCGATTGGTAAAGGAGCACAAGTTAACGTCGTGACCTCTGAGCGATCCAATCCGTGCCAATTGTTGTTGTAGGGGATTGTGGGTTGTCGGGGAAAAGTATGTTACCGAGAGTAGGCAGCGAAAAGCGAATGCCGGAGTGAACTGTCTTCGGGCGTGCTTTGCGCGAACACACTCCGGTGAACACTTTCGCGGTGCTTCTCCCAGATCTGGTGATCGGATTGCACGAGAAGCACCACGGAAGGGAAGGAGGGGCATTTAGGTATAGTGGTGCGCGGCCAGGAAGCATCATCTGCCTGCTTCCGGGGATTCACCTTGAGTAGTGTCCCGTCTAGGAATCAGATACTGATGGCCAGTTCCCAAGACAAACGCTGTGCTCAGAATATCCTGGAGTGCAGGTTTCTGTGTAATAACGGCACCCATTGATTCCAAATTTTGAGGACGGCGAATATATTTGCGTAACAATACGTTTTTCCTTGCGTAGTATTCTTTCGCTCTAATGTTATCTTCATCATATAGACTGCCACAATACCACGGATGTTATATGCGTATATTTTTTTTTAATTTGATGAAGGAAGACCTAGTATGATATGCATGATCAAGTATGGGGATAGAGGGATGAAGCATATCGAGGTCACCGAACAGAAGGCATTGAAAGAAGCATTGAAAGAAACTCGGAATTACAAACGAATACGCCGCATTAGATTTGCGATGAGAAGGCAGGCTCTCAATTCCAAATGTCACTTTATAAATAGGATTTTTTGTGATACTGCTTACCGCAACTCCACGTGAGGATACGAGGTTTCGTCGCGCTGGTGAGTGGCATAAAACATTAGTAACAACTTCGTTTAAAGCCTCTCTACCATTTTCATGTATTGACTGAAATGTTTCTGGCAGCGAATAAATTAGTGCCAAATAAATTCGAATACTGTCCTTCTATTCATCCAGTTTAAATTGTTTAGAAGAACTGAAAAAAATATAATCGATAGGCCAAGAGTAACAGGTACTGAAACAGATCAAGAACCATAGCACTAGAAAGTATTTTCTCTTTAATGATGGATATAAGAATACCCCAACGTCTTTTATAAGGCAACGAAACTAAAAAAAATGAAGAGTCATCCTCATGCTCCTTTTAAAATTGTTACTCTCTATCTCCAAGATCTCTACTCTCTATCTATCGGTTTTAACTGTGATGGTCACACTCTCCGATCGAAGCGTTGACTCCCATTCTGACCCCGTGCAGCTTCTCTCATCCGCCACCAGAGAGCCTCAGTTAGCTCACCCTCGTTCCCAGATGGCTCCACCCACGCCATTCAAAAGGACCTTGAGGCTCCAGAACATGCCGGGAAACTCAATCGGGCGGAAATGTATCAATACTTTTTAAACAATAAGAAGCAAACGTGATTCATCGCATGAAGCAGTGAGTGAGGAGCAAGACACGCTTGACGTAGTCCCCTCATCGTCTCAGTAGGCCTTTCTGCTGGTCCTTTAAGCTCGGATGGCACGCACGGGCCCTCGATGAGGGAATAACAGGGGCCCGAGGATCGATGGCCACTCGAGGAAGAGGAGAAGCGTGTCACCTCGACGGAGTAGGCGGCGGCGCCCCGCCTTGCGCTGCCAGCACACTCAGCTGCTCTTCTCATCTGCAAGCAGTTCAAGTGTTGGCTGCTTAAACGATCGCAGCTTAAACTACCCCACGTGCGAGGGTGAGAGAAGGAACATTATGTCCCCGAAAGGAGACCGCCTCGCCATGAGAGCTTGGACAGATCCTGCGATGCTCCGAGGATGGCGCCTCTCGAAGTACCTATTTGTTCTGCGCTCATCGCTGCGTCTACGCCTCCGTCTCCTACGTAGTCTGGACCAGAGATGGAGATCCTACCCGTGAGTTCTCGCCGCGGCCAACGCTTTAGCGGAATTGTAGAAAACCATGTTGGTTGGGATTCGTAAAGAGGGTTCTAGGCAAATGCGATGAGAGAGCGCGAGAAAGAAGCTATTTTACACTTGTCAGGCCTCATTTAGAATATGCCGCTAACATAAGGGATTCGTACGAGGAAGGCATGATAAAGGAATTGGAGCGTGTGCAAAGAAGGTCCGCTGGATTTGTTAAAGGCCGTTATGATAATTGCATTAGCGTTTCGTGTTTAATAGAGGAACTAGGATGGGAGTTACTATCAGAAAGCAGGTTAAAATTTAGGTTAAACCTTTTAAGTAAATTCGAAGCGGATTAGTTTACAGATGATATTATGAATCCCTGTGTAGTGTGCTAGGTTTTATCAGATGAACAAGGAGAAATATGGTCGTAATGATAAATTTAAAACGTCATTTTTCGCGCGTATAATGAGAAAACAATAGGCAGCGTGGCAAAGTGAGAGGTAGGAAAACTTTGCTGGAGTAGTTAGTAGTGCATGAAGCAAGAAGATGTCCGCACGGCGGTACAATAAATATCTTGGTGATAGACGGAGAGACGACAGGAACACACAAAAAAGACACGAAACACACTTACTTGGGCTAATTTTCGGGCTTTTTGCAGCCCGTCTTCTAGGCCGTTGAGATGAGACTGCCCGGGGGCAGTGGGGAGGGGGAAGTGGTGGGAGGGGAAGGGCAGGAGATGATGTGAGGGTATCCTTCTGTATCCACAATCTTATTGCTCACCACGGGAGTCTGGGACGGGTGCTCGGGGGTTGGGAAAAAGAAACTCATGAGAGGGGGATGGGATGAGGGGAAGGAGGAAGGGGAATGGGGTCGTTTAACATATTTTTTTAATTGCCGAATATGATAGAGTTTGTTAAGTAAAAAGACCCTTATTTTTCTGTTTTTTGATCCGTCCATTATATCTCGAGTTATAAGCGGTGAAAAACTGATGTTTTTACCCTTTTCGGAAAAGTGGGCGTGGTGCCACCTCTGACGTATATCGATTTCGTCGAATCAGAACTGAGCCCGCGAAGCTACTTTGCCTTATCGCAAAGGGGGGGACAGAGCTGGGAGCGATTGCGACAGGATCTGTGCGAGTAGACCTTCCGAGAATCCCCCCCCCACTCCCTTCCCTTCCCATAAGAGCAGTCAAGAAAAAGAGAAAAATGAGGTCAATGTTATCATAGCAGCTTTTTCGGTGGGCGTCACCTTTTGCTTATTTTAATTTCTGATTTATGAGTGAATGGTTGAGGTTAGAAGATGAATTTTTTCACTAAAATTCTTTTTTCGTTTCCATCTAACGATTTCGTGCGCATAATTGCAATTTTGGTTCCGAGTAAACGTCCCCATTATGTTAATGATTGTGGCTAATGAATAATATTGAGTCAGGGAGGTGGGGGGGGGGGGCGAATGCTCTCAAGATCAAGATGACATTCCTATTGTGCGTACTTCAATGCTCGGTGCCGTGGGGGGTAGTCTGTGAATTATTGAGACTGTGAAGCAATCGTCGAAATTTTTGCTGTGTCTGTGTGTGAGTTGGAACGGGAAAATTGTGAGGCTTGAGTTTGATTTGCATGATGCCCTGTAGTTGTTTATGTGGATGGATAGGGGGGTGGTGCATTCTCCTATGTAGAAGGCAAGGCAGTGTTAACAATGTAAGAGATATACAACGTTAGTGGACGTGCAGGTGCCGGAAGCATCTATTGGGTAAACGGTTTTGGTGTTGGGGCTGCAGGCACGGGTGATCGGGAGGAGCATGTTGCAAGTTTTACATTTAGGTCTTCTGCATTTCACGGGTGGTTTGTCTGGGGTCCGTGTGGTGAGTGTTAGTAAGGGAAGGATGTTTAGGATGCTTCTGAGGTTGGGTGGGCGTCGGTAGCAAAGGGACGGTTCTTTTTGGAGGAAGTCTGAGGTGATGTTGGAGATGAGGATTGAGGAGAGCTCTTTAAGAATACTGTTCAGTTTTTGGATGCCTGAGAAAAATGTGATGTATAGGTTCACTGTGTTTTGGGTTTTCACTCTTTTTCCGGGTGAGAATTTGATTGAGGAGGGCAGAATGCATTTTTTGAGAATTCATCCGGATACTGTTTGTTGGAGAGAGAGAGAGAGAGAGAGGTGTGGAGAGGCGTTTAGATAGCTGTCTAGTTTCTCTTTGGTGCTGCAGATTCTTTGACCGCGGACTGAGAGAGAGGGGGAGAGAGAGAGAGAGAGAGAGAGAGAGAGAGAGAGAGAGAGAGAGAGAGAGAGAGAGGGAAGGGGATTGAGCGTTTGGTGTGGGTCGGGTGGCAGCTTCCATAGTGGAGGCATAGCTGCTTGTTGGTCCGTTTTATATGAACGGAGGTGTCTACTGCTGCTCTTGAGGGAGATGTCCATGTCGAGGAAGGTGAGGTGAGTGACAGAAATGGTGGGTGTGTCTGTGAAACGGAAGGAGGAAAAGGAGTCGAGGGCCTCGAGGAAGGTTCTAAGTGAATCATCACCGTGCGTCCAAATGACGAAGACGTCGTCAATGAACCGTGTCCATAAGTCGGGTGCATTGGCTGGGAGGCGAGAAACTCTTCTTGTTCGAGTTCTCCCATGAACAGATTCGCGCAGGAGGGGGCCATTCTGATTCCCATGGGAGTGTCTTTGGTATTAGCCTATTCTGAACGAAAAGCGCCTAGGGAACCGCGGCTTAACGTCCAATCCGACGGACGGAGTACTGAACCTGAGATACCCTCCACTAGGCACTCAAGTAGGGACTGGTTTGCCACGGAAAAATCCGCCACTGCTGGGAATCGAACCCGGGCCCTCGGGATGAGAGGTCAGTACCTACTCTACACACCAACCCGATGTACACACATAATACACCGCTACAAGGAGCAAAAGGAGCAGACTACAAGGCGCTATTCGATTGTGCCGCGCTTAAGTCGATTAGAAAAACGAAAGCGATGGAAGCGATATATATCGTTTGTGACGTATCGCGAAAAATTCTTACCTCGCCATCTATGGAGATCTTCCAGTACTACATCCAAAACAGTTTTGCCCTCTGCGGTGAGACCTCAAGATTATACTTACTTAATATAGTAAACCATATTCTGTTAAAATAATGAATCGATATTTGGGCATAAAATCCAGACGTTTACCTGGATGTAAGCCACGTAGAAATAAACATCGATTATTACCTATGTAATCCAAAGACATCATTCATCGTCATCGGTCAGCAATCCTAGGCTTGGTTTGACGCAGCCCTCCACTCGATTCTTCTATCGGCCAACCTCATCTTCATATTGACGCAGCTCCTCTCATTTACATCCTTCACAATCTGTTCCATGTATCTCATATGATTTTCCAATCTTCCCGTTAACTAACCCCTCAACGAATGTCTTCATCAGGCAATCGTGTCTTAAGATGTGGCGTATTAAGTTGTCCCGTCTTCTTTTTAAGGTTTTCAGTAGACATCTCTTCTCTCCCACTCTTCTTAGGACTTCTTCATTTCTCACTAGATCGATCCAATTTATCTTCATCATTCTTCGGTAGCACCATATTTCAAATGCTTCCAGCCTGCACTTCTCTGCTGCTGTTTTCGTCCATGCTTTGCTGCCGTATAGTAGAATGCTCCAAAGATGTGTTGTAATGAAATGTTCCCTCACTTCCACGCTTGTATTTGCAGCTGTAAGTAGAATCTTCTTCTGGAAAAATGTCATTTTCGCTTGGGCAATTCTACTGGCAATTTCTCACCTACTTCATGCATCGCTGGTTATTCTGCTTCCCGGGTATCAGAACTCTTCCACCTCTTCGATCTTTTGTTTTCCTAGTTTAACATTGGTCCTGGCTTCCTTTCTCCAACTGCATACCAATACCTTAGTTTTCTTTTTATTGATCTTCAGTTGATATCTGATCATTGTGCTTTCCATATTTCCGAGTCTCTTCTTTAAATATTCTTCTGTTTCTGCCATGACTGCTATGTGATCGGTGAATCGTAGCATGCTGATTTTCTCCCCGTGGATATTCACTCCCGAAGACTTTTCTTTGACTTCTTGGATGACTATCTCGATGTAGAATTTGAGTAATACGGGAGACTGTGCACAGTCTTGTCTCACTCCTATCTTTATGCTTGCTCCTGAATTGCTGTGTACTGATTATGGCCAACTGGTTTTTACACAAGCTGTGAATAATTCTTCGGTCATCGTATGATACTCCAATTTCTTTCAGAAACTTTATCATCACATAATTTAAGAATTAAATCATCAAATGCCAAAGTAAATAGAGGAGCAGAGCGTAGCATTTATTACATGAAGGAACATTGGGAATTCATTTCTGGAAACAGTAAGAGTACAAAGAAAAGCGGAGAATAGTAAAAATAGAAGAGCCTAAAATAAAAAATAGAGCTTTTCCAGAAGGATTTGATGAGATGTTTGTACCAACTTAGGCTATCAAACTAGTTGAAAGAAAACCAAAGGGAGCAGCTTGCAGAAAGATACATTGCTCTGAAGAGAGTGTAACAGGAAGCTGCCGGGGAAGTAGTAGGGGAGAGGGAAACAAGGCGCAAGCCGTGCTGGGGTGGAATCAAGGGAGAAGAAATGGAAACAAGGAGAGTTTATTAATTATCCACTCGTACACGAGACAGTCGTGGGATGCATTCCAAGAGAAAAGGAACTTATGACTACATTCAGAACTTAATAGCTATAAACTGCGTTTTGATGACTATTTCAAATCATTATTTTGACGATTTTAAATGTTTAAGAGGGTTAATTCCATTATTTAAATGTTCATACTTACATTGACTTTAAGATCCAGAAATTGGATTTCGGTAACTTTAAAACAAATTAAAAAGTCATTATATTTATAAGTATCTGAAACCAGACCATTGTTCTTAGCTGCATTTGCAATACTAAATGTGTAGAAATGATGGGGCATTTTTACAGAATAATCTCTTAGCTCTTCAAGAACTTAACAAACAGCTGCGATCCCATTTTAATTTTCACGGACATCGTCCCATGTGGTAAAAAATTTTTTGCCATATGTCATATAAACAAATGCAATTTTGAATAACTATCAATTTCAAAGCATGTGACATTCGTACAAATTTTAAGTATTGTAAAGCTAACATGATTCATGTGTAGTTGAGTATTTTTGATCACCATTTCCATTATTGGTAAAAAAATAGAAAATGCAATTTTGTATGTGTTTGATGTGACTTTTTTATTAATAAAATGTTTTAGAATATAAAGATTTCATTTGTAGACTTTTTTATTTCCCACTTTGGTTAAAAAATGCTCTGTATTTTCAATAGATTTCAACTTATTTCGAAAAACCTGATTTTTCCATGCATTCGTTTCGAAAAATACATGATGCCATATTATTGTTTTAGTCTCCACATCAAAGATCTTTTCTACCACCTCTCCAACACTTCACTTTTCCGTAATAAAATCGGTATTAGCCATTATCTTTGGACTTCCCATTTACTTTACGTCCCTCCCACAAAAACAGCCACCAGCCGTAACTCCTCTCACTGACCTTTTCTCAGCATTTCTTCATTTTTTTCCACATGTCACATTCTCCAACTTTCTCGATATCCAAACTTCCAGTCTGAGGCTTTTTCTTTTTTGTTCTCCAAGTCTCCGAAAATGCACAGCACACAGTAAGCTGTCTCGTCCTTGTGCCTTTGTCCATCGGTCCGAAAGGCAGCTACTCCATTGTCCTCTCCGGGAGTCCCTTGGCATTGATCTCCTTCATCTCCCAGCATCTCTCTGCACGCGCGCTGGCATGACTCTCTCTCGCCTTTTACCTCCGCACTCATCCTAATTCCTTGTTTCCGAGGCTGGATATGCCTACGCAATGGTTAACAACTGCTGCTTCGACTGAAAACTACACTCAGGAAACTATCGAGGAGAGAAAGCATGATCGTACTACCTTTGTGCTTAAACTAGGGCCACAAATGTTTCATAATATGGCGCATCATTATTGGCGAAGGAAAGCAAGAGGCTACGTGTTCACAAACTTAGAAACTTCAACAGTTAAAGACAACTCTCCGGATTTTCCCCGGTTCTTAATAAATGGGAAAGTTCTATGCTTTTCCTACGTGAATAGTATATAAAACATACTAGAATAAATTAAAACGTTAAGTACGAAGGAAGATATAATTTTCTAATTGTTTAACACTAATATTGCGTAGTTACTCAATTCTGCGTCGTTACAGATTCCAAGAAAGCCCCTCCAAATTCATAAGGAGTGCCTGTTGCAACAGTGGCGCCGTGATTGGCCAGGAAGCCAATCACAGGATGACGCGCACATTTCCTCGCTCTACGTAAGTGTTCTCACGATCTTAATAATTCCGCCGGTGGCGGCGCCGTCGTCATCCTGAGCGTTGCGCCGCCACCGGTGGGCAGAGGAGTCATTCTGCCGGCGTGGCCGGTATTAAAACTGTCACAGGAGACCCTGGCGGACGGCCCGGATTAGCCCCTGGTGGACGGCCCCTAAGGGAACCCCTCTCCGTAGTCTGGGCTGCATTCCCGTTCCGTCACACTCGTGGGACATGAGGAAATTGCTCGCTTTTAAATTAGTCATCTGCAGGTCCAAACTAATTGCTCTACATCCACCTATTAGAATATCATTGGGATTACGTGATCGATGAGCTCCAGTGTTTCAGAACATTGCAAGTAATTAGTTTAAGGTCATATTCACCTCTTGTTAGGAATTCAGCATGTAAATCGAAGTTATATAATTGGGCGTAATCTGGAATTGCGTACCACTAAATAGCATAGATGTTGAACATAAAGTTTCTTAAGATAGACTTATTGCTAGACTTAAGCTCAAATTAAGCTCGATATTTTAATCTTCAGTAAAAGTGATGCTGAGGTTGATGCGTTATTCCAATAGTTGACACATGCATTTAATTAAGATCCCTACGCATCAATTTACCTTAATGTCCGAAGCTTACGTCTTCATCATCATCATCTTGAGTCGGCAATCCTAAGATTAGTTTGACGCAGCCCTCCACTCGATTCTCCTATCGGCCAACCTCTTCATATTGACGTAGCTCCTCTCTTTTACATCCTTTACAACTTACTCCATATACGTCATACGAGGCCTGCCTCTTCCATTCTTCCCGTTCACTTTTCCCTCGACGATTGTCTTCATCAGGCCATCGTGTCTTAAGATATGGCCGATTAAGTTGTCACGTCTTCTCTTTAGAGTTTTCAGCCGACCTCCCTTTTCTCACACTCTCTTAAGACTTCTTCGTTTGTCATTCGGTCGATCCATTTCATCTTCTACATCTACATAATACTTTGTAAGCGACCATCAAGGTCGTGGCTAGGGCTGAAGTCACACCAAACATGCATTAAACATCATGCATAAAAAGGATTACTAGTTATATTCTAGTCTACACTTCACAGTTTAAATAAAGATAAAGATAGCAAATCAAGCATTTTCACAAGAAAAGTAAAACTAAGTATTTACACATAAAAACGTTATACACTGGCACGACCGTCTTCACCCGCAACGGCATCATCAGAAGATCTATGCTATCCGTTGATACACTTGTATTTATACTCGTGGATGTATTTAAGGCTAATCATATCCCTACTTGCACGAGGAAAGAAGGACATTTTGTATCTGTCCGTTCGGCAATCAATTTCTCAAATACTGTGATTATGGTCCAGTCTACCATGTAGTTTGCAAAATTTAGCTAAGAGATGAAGTTTAAATTTCAACCCTCGGCCTGATAATGTCTCCCACTTTAGTTCTTCTAATATACTAGTAATTTTGTTAATCTACTAGATATTCATCATTATTACGGACACCACACTTTAAATGCCTACAATCCCGGTGGCGGCGTGGTTAAGTCCTCGCCTGCTAACCTGAGGGTCGCGGGTTCGAGTCCCGCCTGAGTGGGTTTTATCACCACTCAGGACATGGCTGTGTGTGCTCGTCTGTTGTTACATTGTTAAATACCCCGATGTAAAGGCCACATGTGCTGTTTTCGGCGGTAGTGGAAAATAAATAAACAAAATAAAATATTGATTTCTCTGCTGCTGATATCGTTCATGCTTTGCTGCCATAAAGTAAAAAGCTCCGCATGTAAGTTCCGATGAAATGTTTCCTCACTTTCACACTTTAATTTGCATCTGCTTGGGAAATTCTTTTGGTAATTTCTCTTTAACTTCGTCCATCGTTGGTTACTCAGCTTCCCAGGTAACGGAACTCTTCCACCTCCTTATTTTTGTTTTCCTAGTATAACATTGGTCCTTGCTTCTTTTCTCTTATTGCATACCAATACCTTAGTGCTATTGATCTTCAGGAGAACACTGGTCATTGTCCTTGCCACATTTCATTCTGTCTTCTTTAAATGTCCTTCTGTTTCTGTTGACTTCTAAGTCGTAAGCGAATCGCAGCATGCTGATTTTCTCCCCGTTGATATTCACTCCCGGTGACTCCCCGTCCGTTTCGAAAAAGTCACCACATCTCAAATATTTCATCTTATCCGGAATACGAATGTACGACCGAGAAATATAATAAATATAGAAAGAATGACAGATGACAAGACTTTCGATGCTCCTTTGATTTAGCTTAGAACAAACGTACATGTTTCAAAATATAGGCATTCAAGAAAGGTATACATCGAAGGTCTATCAGGTCTCTGCCAATAGCGCACAAAAATGATTAGATACGCAAATTTACCTTGAATATCAAATGTATGAGTTAACACACGTTTCATTACATAAAAAATGTTGCAAACAAACAATAAATGTTGCACTCAAACCACACGCCATCGCAGTTTAGCACAGGACCCTAGTCAATGAAACTTAACATTCCTCCTTTGTCATTTCGTTAGTTTTCTAGTACCTTTTGATAAATCCTGTATTTCTTGTGAATTGGCGGCGTATTTTCCTGATGCATCATCTCCACGATTAATGTTTAGTGATTGTGACTGTGATAGTGATTTACCTAAGTACCTTACGAGTCATCGCTTTCAATTGTCATTTTACTTATAGTATACGACCGCACCAGTATGACCACCACCACCACTACCGCTTCGTCTGCAAAAGGTCTAAGCTTACCAAACATTAAGGTACTCTAATGCATAGATGCATAAAAGAAATAAAAGTGGACCTATTACGCTACCCTGGGAAACTCCCTATGTGTCTTGATTGTACATTTCCATCATAGTTAGGATTAATGATTAAAGTTAATCGATAAAAATTTGTTAACTATATAACTTAATCTTTACTTTATAGAAGAGTTAATTTTTAATCTTTAAAATTATGTATTAACTGCTACAAAAATAACTTCAGTTAATTTTTTTCGTTAATTTTTTGTGAATGTTGTTGACCTGTCCTAATTTGGGCGCAAAAGTTGCCCAACAGACAAATGGGAAAATAACACGGTATCTAAGAATGCAAGGGTAGTTGTGCAAGAATGCAATGCACAGGCCGAGACGAATACATCCCAAAAAAAGCGTTGCTGAGGGGAGTGACCTCCAAAGTTTAGTTTAACGCACCGTTATCAGACGAGAAACCACGCGAAGACAATGTCCTGGAGGGTGAGTGTGCCTTACTCGGCGACATCATGTCGTCAATAGTACATAGCTGAAGCCGAGAAAGAAGGGTCGCCTGAAAACCTATGACGGATAACGAGGGGGAGGGATTCATTCAAACTAACGTATCTGTTACAATGCGCCAGTCTACGTATGCCTTACTCGGAATGGATAGCATTCCCTGTTTCGGGGATTCAGGCACGACTGTGAACTCTTGTCTCCCTCCCCTCCAGTCAAATGGCGACAAGGAGTGTCCCACCTTTAATCCTCCCTAAACACTAAAAGGTACTTGATTTGCCATTGCGTCTCCAGGTGACGATTTGTCAAGCGGTGAGGACTCAATGTGGTACGCGTTCCCTGTCCGACATTTGTCGCGAGGAGCAAGGGTTGCTGATAGAAGGAGTGTACGGGTGTGCGAAAGACCCTGATGAAATTTTGAGCAGGGGTTCCTTGAGGGTAAGAGAAGGCCATCGAGTGGGTCCCTTGCGCTCGAACTGCCACCTGTGAGTCAACAGTTTAGGCACGATAAACACGATGAAGTCACTTCGGGTGTGCCACAGGGTAGTGTGATAGGTCCACTCCTGATACTTCTATACATAAATGATATCAAAAAGCTGGTAAAAAGTAAGCTTCTTGTATTCGTCAATGACACAATAGTGTACAGGGAAATTCTATGCACAGACGATAAAGAACATTCAAATGTGACCTACTAGCAATTGATAAATGGTATGTTACATGTAGCTTAGAATCAAATATTTTTTTAACTGTGTAGTGATGAATTTTCGGAAAAAGAATTGTTCTCCTCATAGCACTTAAAAATAATAAAACATACGTTAACAAACGGGGAATCCCTTCCACCTTGGAATAAGACTGACACATGATCTTTCTTGTGGTAACACATTCGTGAAATAATGGGTCAAGCTTATCTTAAACAGGGAATTCATCAACTGTACAGAACATCAACATTGAACTGTAGACTTTATGATCACATTTCCTGGTAAATGTGACTCTCCACAATCAATGATATTATCACGGAGGTAAGCCCAAAGCCACAGATTTGGTGCATTTTTAAAAGTATTATCAGTAATTTCTTTTTTATTGTTAATGTATTGAAAAATGAATTAAATGTAGAGAATAATGTGCAGTGACGCAGTGCAAAAATAAAAATTTAAAGGAGCAAAATGGGAGCATTTCATCTTTCTATCAATATCTATATGGACGCATTACCCTGAAAACCACAGCTAGGATGTGTGGCAGGGGGTGAAGATCACCAAACATGCACTATTTTTATGCAATAAGGCTACTACATGGAAACATGTTAGGCAATAAGATCGCATGCAACTAGATGGTTAGTATCTACGTACCAATAATAATAATTTATAATAATAACAATAATAATTTATCTAAATATTTTATCTGTAATTACCTACCAAGATTGGGTTAGTAATGTTCATACAAGCATCATGCATCACAGACTACTCTACCAATATTTCACTAGCCGATCGCTTTACATCTACATCTACATAACTAAACAAATGATGAGCCTATTAAAATGCAAGGGAGAATCTATTGTCGGAGCTGAAAACTACATGCGATATGCATTAAACAGGAAACAGTAACTATTGTTACTTAACATAACTAAACGGAAAAAGTAACTATTGTTACTTTTTCCTGTTGAGTTACTTTGAACCTGAAAAAGTTACTATGAGCTACCTATATGGGAGAATACGCAAAAATTCCTCTATTAAAATAATAAAGAATATAATTGTGATAACTAAAGCACTGTTACTCGGTTGGTATTTGCGGCGGAACATAATGGAACTTGCTATTCAACTACATCTATATATTACCTTGGAAGCCACCATAAAAATGTGTTGGCAGGCGATGAATTCTCGCCAAAAATGCACTACATATCATGCATAAAAACATAGTAATAATATGCCAGAGTAACCTTCAATTTTTTAAACAATATCAAAATATCAAAGCAAGCATACAATATAATGCTGTTAGTTGGGTTAGCTTAAGGTCCTTATACCAACATTATGGTTGGCATGCAACTACAGAAGATATTTAAATAGATATTCAAAACATAAGCGTATTAAGCAGAAATGTTTCTCGGGCTTGACACCGGTTATTAACCTGTGTCAAGCCCGAGAAACATTTCTGCAAACTATTCGCCGGGAAAGCACTAGTTCTCATATAAGCGTATTAAGCTAGATTCGATCACATACATAAGATTAGAGAGATAGATTGTCGTACCGATAGATTTCAAATGTTTTTTCCCCCGTACTATCAGAGAACACAATAGGCAGCATAACAAGAGGATAGGTAAGTGAAATTTCGTAGTGTGGTCGGTAGCGCAAGATACATGTTTTAAAAACCAATCCCTTTATTACTATGTGGATAGTAGCCATCTAGCTGCATATGACCCTATCATCTAGGATGTTTCCATGTAGTACCCTAGGTCGATAGTGCATGTTTTGGTGATATTCACCGCCTGTCATACACCCTCACGGTGGTTGCAGGGTATCGCGTAGATGTAGGTGTACATAAACAAAATAGGGTAGTTTCCTTCATCGAATAAAACAGGATATGTCACTCGCATTTCGTGCTGCACTATATATGCATTCAACACAAGCAAATAGTTGGGATTAGGAATCCCAACGCAGTTAGCAAGAAAATTAAATTTTAATTTCACGTTCCTTTAAAAAAGCGCTGAAATGGCGAAACTGCGGTTGCCTTGTTTATGGTAGTCGCAAGTGCATGGTTACCGTTGCGAGGCTAGGAGGTATTCGAAAACATGTAATAGCAATCGGCCACGAAAATGACCAAAACTCGGAATGACTCCTCCGTTGAACGCGGAGGAGACATCCGGACATATTTGTTTCTGAGCCTGCGCTCCTTGCAGCCGGAAGTCGTCTGCTACTGTGACGAATGTTCTTCACTGCAATTACTTCTCGGTTGTTCTGCGTTACGTTACTTGCGTAATGGAATAAGCAGATGCTGTTGAAACATACATAATAATATATTGAATACACAATAACAATACACTAGATGAATACATTTTCCTCAGATATTGTCAAAATCCCTTCACGGGGTGTATCATTTTAAGCGATATTTGCAGCACCACGTAGCGGCAGAGAAATGAAAGTGTATCTTGAACGTTACACTTAGAATTGACCGGCATGCAGTAGTTCGCCGTCGCGTTTTCGCAGCGTTTAAATGTTTCATAATTAGTTAGTTAGTCAAGTTATCATTCATAATTAATTATTTAGCTTAATTAATTAGGCAAAATGGCCATCATCACTTTTAAATAGGGCGGCTTCAAAAGCCAGCCAGGCGTAAACCAACCAGGCCATAAACCTTTGATCAAGGCCATGAAAAAATTGGAAGCTAACTCACGGGGAATGGAATTACGAATGGAATTTCGTAGCTCTAAAGCTAGTATAGCTCAAAAAATATGGATAAGAATTTGGGAAAATAAGTGTATAGTAACTCGGTGTACTCATTGACGAAAAGCGCCTTCAAAAATTTAAGAATACACGTAAAGAACATGGCAGGAGATAAGCACAACTTGATGAAAACCATCTTTTAAATCTAGAACTGTATAGGTGGAATATCCTCTCAGATTGAAAACTAGCTCATCCGGCGTTGGTATGGGATAATGAGCCCGCTTTATGGCAGCATTCAAGTGTCGTGGGTCCAAGCACAATCGTATCTTACCGTTTGGCTTCTCAACTGCAACTAAATTGCTAACCCAGTCAGTTGGCTGGTCCACAGGGGATATAATTCCTGCCGCCACAAGCTGATCCAGGGTGTCCCTCAGTCTCCCATGCAGGCTAAAAGGGACACGTCGTGATGAACACACCCTTGGGCGGCAGTCTTCTTTGAGATCAATATGTATGGAACGACCGGGAAAAGTTCCCAATCCCACGAACACATCCTTGTAGCTCCTCCGTATATTCGCCTCCGATCCCAGACTAGAGATAATGTCCAACCTTTCTACGCCCTCCATCTCAACATCATTCACGTTCCGCAGCTGTCGGTTTTGTGATTCCGATGTGTGAACGCTTCGACACACCTTAGCGAAATGATAGCTCTTCTGGCATTCAGCACACGATATCCCCCGGGCTGGACACTTTCGATCACCTCTGTGCTGATAACCACACATTGAACACAGTGTGAACTTACGGGTTGCCTTTTTTGATGAAATTGACGGGTCATTGCTGCATGCATTACATCGAACGAAGTGTTCCCGGAACCCTTTTCCTGGATGCACTTCAGCTGATTCCATTGAACGGCAAATGTAAATGGCACTATCCAACGTCATATCATCGCCTAGCTGCAAAAGTTTCTCCTGCAATGAGGCATCATTCACCCCCACAACGAGCATGCCCCTTACCATTTTATTTTCTTGGGCCTCGTACTTTCACATAGTTTATTTATGTTCTTTAACTCTGTCACGAAGTGTCCCACAGGTTCTTCTGATTGGCGCCGTGTCGACATGAACTTGAACCGATGATACAGCTCATTTTTTCTAGGGCGACAATACTCTTCAAACTTACTAAGAACTTTCTGGAAGTTAATTTTTTCTGTCGGCATCGTATGTGTGAATGTGTTGTAGGCATCCAATCCAGCGTCACCGATGAGTCTCAGGAGAATAGCGACACGAGAAATTTTTTCGTCACCTTTGACTCCATTTTTGCAAGGAGGAAGAGTTCCAGTTACTGCCTCCATTTGGTCCAATTTTGCGACAGATTACATTCACACAGAAACTCACCAGGCGGCTCTCCCAAAAACGTCTTCATTACATTTACTCCGCTTCACTCAATAAACAAAGTGATGTTTTTCCGCTAACCTGACACCATGCTATATCTGGTGAAATTATACTCCAGGTGCTTCAGTAGCAAAAGTATTTTTAATGTCACCAAAACTTTGTGTTATGTATAAACGTCCTATTAGTCTACTATCCGGTAGCTAAAACAAGTGTATGTTTACCATCTAAACATACATTACAGTTGGTGTATTCGGGAAGTCATCGTTGGTTAAAGCCTAATCAGCCAATCAACTCCATCAAATCAATGTTAGGAATCGTGGCCATAGATAACGACAATCGTTTAAAGGAACAGAATAAATGAACGGAAACAAAAAAGAGTTGCAATCGATTCACACGTACGCAGTTGAAAGCATAGTTTACACGTAGCAGTCGACTGCTTTGACAGTCGCGAGATGCGCGATATATCTATATCGCTATTGCTATGATGCGTCTGCACCAACTTCTATGCACACGCTATTTAGGCGTTGTCATAACTAATAGAAAGTTTTATTTAAAAAGTGATTGATGCTTAAGTGTTCATGAAATTCTTCACGTAATAAATTCCATTGACGATTATCTTTTGTTCCAATTCTATTAGGAGCATAATCTCCCATTTGGGGATGGATATCCTCGTTAATTTGTCCTAATTCCTGGCATCAGGCGTCTTGTATTGCTTTCCGTTGGCGATTGATGTGACTTTGTGATTGTGTTGGATACATTCCCGCTGGAAAGTAGACGGGCTTCAACTTTGCTAATAGCTCGAAATAAAACCAATGGTGCTCGACATGTGTCCAGTATCGATCTAAACTCGCAAAGCAGTTGCTATTTACTCATGCGAGTGGAGCTTAATAGTTGTTAGCAGTTGCCTGACATAGCAGTCAACTGCTATGACAGAGTAAACGCACCTGAAGAGTGGCATTATTCTCCTTGAAATGAAAACTAATAGGTCCGTAGGCAGAAAAAGACACTTTTGGTAATTATTCCCATGCGACAGCAAGCACCTTTATCAACGGATGCAGTTTATTTCGTTGGTTATTCAGGGGAGGCGACCGACAGCTGAGGTCATTTGCGCCATTTTAGGATAGGTGGGTAATTGGGTAATGGTAGGAGTTTTCAGGGAACGGAGGAAGGGTGGAGAGAAACCCGGCGTCGGAATTAGCCTACTCTTAACGAAAGGCGCCTAGGGGACCACGGCTTCACGTCCCATCCGACGGACGGAGTACTGAACTTGAAATGCCCTCCACTAGACACTCAAGTGGGGACCGATTTTCTGCTGAAACATCCGCCACTGCCGGGAATCGAACCCGGGCCCTCTGGATGGGAGACTCTAGCAACCACACCATCCCGATCCCCCAGCTTCTTTCCTCCACGGACCAGTTAAGCCACATCCATCAAATCCAGTGCTTTTGATAACGTTAGAGAAAACCTCAGATTGACCACCCAGGGCGTGTATTGCAAGAGCGTTAATTTAAAATAAATATTTAAACGAAAGTCATAATTTAAATTGGAGCTGTTTCCACAAAGCTCTGCTTGAATTTCGTTAGAAAAATGAAAATGAGAGTCTGTGTGGACCGCGGAAAGGGAATTCTCACCACTCAAATAGCTTTTAGGTGTAAACGGATGAAGGAAGTCGTGCGCCATAGTATGACGTTCTGAGATGAGACTGAAAAGGTCTAGAAGGATCATTTTCCCTATCATGCTAGCCATGTTATCATTTTCTCCATCATGAAAGTCATTCTAGGCATAAAGGACGTATTTCTCTATATGTGGAGACCCTTGCCTGCTGCCATCTGTCCGTTGCTGGGGCAACTGTCTCGATGTGAGCCTCGACGACTCTTCCCCTTGACAACTGGTCGCAGCAGCCACGCACTCGACTCTACGTCATAGCTTTCGCTGCTACCGATCCACACGCTCCTATCACGTGCGGAACAACACTTCCACATCTGTCATTCTCACGTATATCACGTAATTTTAGGTATTAGACAGCACCAAGTTGTTTTTGGAAAGAAAATTTTGCTGTTCAAACGCCACGATACTCGATGATTAAGGCTAATTATCATTTGCATTTGACAATTACTGTAATTAGTGACAAGTCACTAGTTAAAATTCAATGGGGTGAAAAAATTGAAAAATATGCAATTAATACATCTTGTATCATGCTGTATTTAGGCATGAAAATTTTAAAAACTAAAAAAAAAACATTAAAAAAATTCTTTAATAGTGTACCAACTTCTTAATCAGAATCAGTGCACAAAAGAACCACACAAAGCATAGAATGGTAATGCGTCACCTTGTGAAAGTACTGGATATCCATGATAGCGGAAAAGAAACTAATAATCTTTGCCACTGGGGTTAAAACTAGAACACTGACCAGATACAGTTTGAAAGTAGCCCAAGATGTTTTTTCTTAATCGCGATTATCATCAATAATACCCTGTAAGCCACCACAAAGGTGAGTGACAGGGGGTGAATTCTCACCAATACATGCACTATATATCATACCTAAAAAGGATTAATAATAATATGTTAGTCGAAACATTACCAGTTAAAAAGATATAAATAGCAAAGTATGCTTGCAAAAATATGCTGTTAGTTGGGTTAGCTTAAAGTCTTTACACCAACATGTAACTACCTATGCTATCCACTGATACATTGTTACTGGGCATATTTACCGTTACTCATATCCCTAATTGTACGAGGAAAAAAGGACATTTTGAATCTGTCAGTTCGGCAATCTATTTCTCTAATTTTGTGATTATGGTCCAGTCTACCATAGTAAGTTGGGGTTCACAAAATATTTTTAACGTCATCAGTGATAATATTAATTTGGAAGTTATTCAAGAGATTAAGTCTAAATTTCAACCTGCGATCTGACAATGAATCCCATTAAATTCATTTAATACACTGGTTATGCTAATAAGGTTATCGTATCGTCTCTTTACAAATCTTGCTGATATTCGCTGCACAAGTTCAAGTTCGTTATTTAGACCGAATTCGTAGGGATCCCATACACTGGCAGCGTATTTAAAATGAGGTCTAACAAGGGAAAAGTAGATGATTTCTCGCCACATTTACCCAGTACTATTTTGATGAATCTTAGTCTACGATTAGCTTGACCCATTATTTCACGTATGTGTTTACCCCAGGGAAGAACATGTGTCAGTCATTCCCAGATATTTAATGGCTTCCAAGCTTGTTGATTCATTATCACTTATTTTGTAAGTGCTAGGAGGAGAACAATTATTTTTCCAAAAATTCATTACTACACATTTGAATCTTTAAGGTGTTCGGAGGGAGGGATTTAAGTCATTAATTAATTCCGCAACAATTTCCTTCGTCACCCGATAACGTTTAATAAAACTTTCATCCTCCTAATTTAAAAGGAGATTCCCGCATGATCCTTGGTGGCCTTCCATAGCCTCTTCTTAGAACTGCTCCCAAAGCCTCAGCAACGCGCCCGCCATTTTCACAGGAAACTGCCTTCCCGTGCGTGCGGTTTGACAGCTCGCCCGCCTTAGAGCACACGGCTCCCGAAACCGTATGAGACGACCGTTCGAGTGCCACCCGACGCACGGTTCGAGCATGTACCAAATCTCTAACCGCCGTGCGAGTCGGCACCACGTGACTCGCACGAAATGTCTCAGACGTAATACGGCTGAAAGTTCGAGCATACGGCTCCAGAACACTTTTGGATTTTCCTTCATTTCTTTCCTAAGTGTTTTTCTTTTGAATTCTGCAATTTCTATAATAAGAACTGTTTTTGCAGTGCATTTTGGAAATTTATAGTTTTCAATTATTACATTACGCTCATCAATGGGCATATATTTAATAATTCTTTTCAGTTTTGCATGGCATATTCGCTGCCGTCTCACGGATTTCCTTACTTCGGCCTTTTACCATCTAGGTTCAATGCTTTCCTTTATTAATTTATCTAGGGATATATCTATTGATCCTAGAGCGCATGATATTAACGAATCCGTTCAAATGAACAAATAAATTTTGGCATGACCATTGTGAATATACATAACTGTTGTTATTTCAACTCCAGGAGAGAAAAATAAGAAATTCTTCAACAACGTGGTAGTCCGTAAGAACAGACTTTACAACGAGCTCTCCCATGTTACGAATCCATAGCGGACTGCACGAGAAAGTACGTTGCAAGTGTAAATTTTCTCTCCACAGACCTACAACACGCTTAACCGCGTTGGATTCGCGTTGTAGCAGCGCTGTTGAGGGTGGACGAAAGTGCGTTGTAATGATAATCTCACAACATGCTTACAACGCGGTTTTTCACGCTGCGAATGCGGTGCAACTACGTTGTAAGTAAGTTGTAAAGGAAGTGCGTTGTAGCAACGTTCTGAAGTCTTTAGAAGTCTGTTACAACACGTTTACAACTTACTTACAACGGAATTACAACGCGATATATTCTGCGGCTGCTTCGTCAGGGTTGTGAGTAGAATCTTCTTTTGGTAAAAATGCTCTTTTCACATTTTCTGCTGAGAATCTCCCTTCCGCTTTATTCCTTCACTGGATACTCGGCTTTCCAGGAGACAATTATCTTTCACTTCCTCAATATCTTATTAAGATGGGTAAATATTGAATATTATAGGTGGCAAAATAATTTATCGGTGGAAGGATATCACTTGTTAAGAATTTCAAAAGAAAGATTTTGAGGCGATTTAACTGCGGGAGAAAAAAGAAAAAGCACACAAACGTAAGAACTGAGCAACTGAAGCAAAAAAGATGCAATACAAAAAGCGAGAAGAGATCGATAAACTTCGATGAAAAATATATGAGAAAAAGTAGAAAACCGCACGGCAGTTTAAAATGTGGAATAAGGGAGGGCTGGGTAAGCCATTATATAGGAATGGAGTGGAATGGGCGATGAGGCGTTTGATTGAGCTCGAGAGAAAGCGAAGAGACGGAAGCTGCGCAAAAGAAGAAGCAATGGAAGGCGAAATAAAGGCTTTATAGAGAGGAGAAAGAATTGACGGAGGAGTGCAATATGGGACACGTGGTATCAAGACCGAACTTTAACTGAGCACTACAGCATGTGCTGATATGCGTAGTGTTCAGGATATTGACTGAATATAGCTGCACTTTAAAAGTACTTTCACTCATCATTTCCAAGTTCCCAAAAATGATTTTAATTTTATCGAGAATTATTTGGACACAGAAATGCGCATTAATCTTCAAAAGTGTCTTCCTTTTTAGAGAGAATTAATGATTTCTTACGATAGCGTGGCGGTACCTTCAATGGATGACCTTCGTCCGCTCCAGTGCCGATGTAACTTACCTGAAACAAAGAGAGAGTGAGAAATGAATTAAAATTGGCTCTTCTTCAATAGATTGTTTTCAAACAAGACTTAACAAGAAACTAATATAATCGTTGATGTTTTCGTTAGAGCGCGTAGCATGCACGCAGTCTGCATACACTCCAAGAGGGACACATTTCAGAGGGCGATCCAGCAAACGGCCACCAAGGAAAACGTCTTCCATCGTAGGCTCACCAAACACGTGCGTCTTCCACGTTTTCTACGCAGAAATACTTCCGTGAAGTAGAGGAGCAGTCTTTAATACCTTTCTATGAAATGCTCTCTCAAGCATTTGGAAAATAATGACTCTAAATACGAAATTGACGGAATTGAATTACTAATTTAGAAACATATATTAAATCCCTATCTGGTTATCATACTACCCGCCTAACTTATTTAAGGGGCACATCCAAAAACAATTAGGGTTAATGATTTTTAATCTAAGTTAAACATAGGTTCAGCAAGGAGATATGTTAATTCACGTAGGTCAGGCCTAAAGTGGAGTGTTCCTCTATTGCTTGGGGCCCATGGAAATAGGGATGAGAGATAGATACTTCAAGCAAGCCAGACTGAGGTAGTTGCAGATTCAATACTCGTTCTTTCCACAAGTAATTCTTGATCATAAGAAAATTAACACATCTTACACCGTGATGTATTCATAAAAGCAATTTTTCACTAATAGGAATAAAACAGATCAATGCAAATTGCCGTGGGAGAAGTAGATTGGAAGAATGGATAAGGAAGATCCCAAATGCGATAGTGTGTGCTACGCGATACGAAGCAAGTTGTTCAGGTTGTGCAAGGGAAGAAATACATACTGTACAATAGGGTGGTCCAAAAAAAAATTTTTTTTAAACACCCGCTCCACATGTTTGCCTCTGTTTTAATTGGTGTTAGAAAGCTATGAAAAAAAATTCAGGCAAATTGGTTAATATCTAGAGGTCCCTATGATTGAGCACTTTTTGGATGAATGCGGATTTTTAACTAAAACAATAGTTTTTGAATGAAAAAAATTTAATGGTGACAACTGAATACATAAATAATGCTAAATCATCATGATGCATTTACTCTGGCCATAAATAAGTCTCTGGAAAGGTAAAAGGTATGTTCAATACAAGATTATAATATGTTTTTTTCACTAAGCCCCTTTACCATCATCATCGTCAGCCATGAGTAATGCCTTCTTACAAGTTGATTACTTGTTGATTACTTCTTACAAGTTGAAGTTCGGTGTGATTTAACAATCCGAAGAAGATACTGAAACTGGCCTTCATTCTTGGTTATACACATATTGAATGTTTGTATCAGGGCAATGCCCCTCACAGTCATTAACTACTTTCATCTTGTGAACAGCCTGTTTGAGCTGTATGTAATCGGGATCCGAATCCCACAACTTAGGTTCTTTACAAAGAAATGAAGCAGCCTTTTCATTCCCATCTTTATGGAGAATGTCAAAGAGTTCTGCAGTTCGCTGTGTCACATATGTTTCCAGAGGAGTGTTATGTTTAAATGTTTTACTCTCAACTCTCTTAAGAGCCTTGGCTTTTGGTGGCGCTGTAGGTTGGTAACCATTTTAACTTTGGTAGAGTCACAGACACGGGAATCAAAGAGGGGAAGTCCAACCAAATGCTCTGAAAAGAACCACAGATGGCAGTGAAAAGCTACCAAAGCAGCCTTCTTAATATTGCAGTTGGGATAAGCTTCAATTTATTTTTAAATAATCGCGTCATTCATGACAGCTTTCTCAGCTTCGGGGGCCTCATTCCAATGTCGACCGTAGATGAGAGATACATACAAGCTTACTTCAGTGATTCCTTTTTTTTCTCCAGCTGTAAGGGTGAACTGATCTCTATTTAAGTAAATTTTAAGGGAACAAATAGCCTTTGCCATCCAGCATGCGTTGTGCAAACCACCTGGTGCTCGGAATTTCTCTTTGGATCAATTAGGACTTTTACCACTAAGAAAGGTATAACACAACTTTAAAAGCTCGAGGTAATCATCTCTAGGCTACTTTGACTTAATTGAGAGAGATAGAGAGAAAATATTTTATTTCATATACAATACAACATATTTAACAAAAATTTGGAACATACTCGGAGGCTACTCAGCCTCATATGAGCATTCTATAAATTTACAAAAGAATAGTCGTCCGTATTGTGCAGATATTACAGTATGAAATGAAGCAAGAAAAATTTTAAATAAAGTGATAAAGACAACTCAACAAGACAATGCATGATCCAATACAAAAATAAAATATTTACAAATATGCCATCTGAACAATTGCATTAATTTACATTTATTATGGAAAGGCCACATCAGAGGGTGAACTATCTGAACTTTGTTTTTGAAACAGGTAGTTAAAGAGTCTTTGCCTGAATATTCGGCTATTTTTTGATCCACGTATTTCACTAGATAAGGCATTCCATAATTTGCTGCCACTTACTACGAAAGACCTATTAAAGACACAAGTCCGGTGGTTGGGGATTTGTAGTTTATCGTTTCGCCCTCTTGTAACCCGTTGTTGAAAGCTCTCCTTGAAAAGAAATGGAGAATACAAATAAACTGGTTCCCTAGTGTTGAAAATATCGTACAAAAGACTACCCAGGAAATATTTCCTTCTGTTTTTAACTGTAAGCCACCGTAGTGTATTTATACAAGGTGTGATGTGATCGTACTTTCGTGAATCACAAATAAATCTAATGCAGGCATTTAGTGCTCTTTGAAGTTTTGTATCCAGTTCTTTTGTTAAATCACCACATACTAATGAGCAGTAATCAATCTGAGATAAAATCAAAGTGGTCACTATCTTTTTACGTATGGACATTGGGAGCAGGATTCGACAACGTTTTACTTGGGCCAGAGTGCCAAATATTTTAGCTCTTAGTTGCGTGATATGATCAGACCAAGATAAGGTGCGATTGATCAAAAGGCCAAGACTTTTTACTGTTTGGGCATATTCAATTTCACTGTCAGATACTCTTATTTTAGGAAGTTGATCAAAATCAATTTTATTAATTAGTTTTTTGCTACCGATGATAATGCAATTTGTTTTTGACCTATTTATAACTAACGAATTCTTTTTTACCCAGTTACAGATTGACTTTATGTCTTCATTAACAGTTGCAACATGGTCATGGATTTCCGTAATTGGGCAGTGAGTGTAAATTTGAAAATCATCGGCATATAGGTGGTAACGGCAGTGCTGTAGTTGACGTGGTAGGTTCATGATATAAATAGAGAAAAGGAGTGGGCCAAGTATCAAGCCCTGAGGGACACCGGATGTGATATTTACGCTATTGGAGACAGACCCATCAGGCAGATTCACTGCTTGAGTTCGGCCCTTCAGATAAGCATTAAACCAGCCAAGGACTGAGTTTTAAAAATTGAGGTCAGCAAGTCTTTTGAGTAAAATAGAATGGTTAACCCTGTCAAAGGCCTTACTCAAGTCAAATAGTACTAATATTGTGACCATTTTTTGGTCAATGGCACTTCTGATGTCATCATTAACTTTAATGAGGGCAGTTTGGGTGCTATGTCTCGACCTGAAACCAGATTAGAATGGATCGTAAAAATTATTTTGGGTTAAATAATCTGTAATAAATGTATGCACTAGTCTTTCTAGAGGTTTAGAAAAAGAGCAAAGAATTGATATGGGTCGAAAGTCACTCATTAACTTTGGCTGTTTTGTTTTGGCAATTGGATGAACTATGGCAGATTTCCACAGAGAAGGGAAATGCGATGTTTGGAGAGACATATTGTAAATATGTAACAATTGATTGGATATGGACGGTAAAGATTTTTTTACAAGATCCATGTTTATGCCGTCAACTCCTTAGGCATTGGATTTGAAACTGTTCACGGTTTTAGATAACAAGTCGGGTGCGATGTAAGGGAAAAAGAATTTTTTATCATCAAAATCGGAATTTTGTGCCTCAGTTTGAGTTTGATTGTTTATATCGTGAGTGCTAGCAAAATAATTGTTTAGATCGTCAGGAGGAAAAGTTATAGGTACTGGTTCCTTCCGTGGTTTCCCGAGACCCAGTCTTTTAATCTCACGCCATACTGATCGCGAGTCATTTTTATCTTGAAATGCCTCATAGTAATATTTTATTTTACAATCACGAATGCGAGTTCGTATTTTATTTCTTAGTAATTTATAGGTAGAGTAAGCAACTTCAGATTTACTTTTCCTGAAATTGGTTCTAATTTTATCCCTTGCTTTCATTAGTAGTTTAATTTCTGGCGTAATCCACGGGGTAGGAGGGTGTTTTATAAAAGTTACGCGTAAAGGTGCATGTTTATCATATGCCGTTATGAGATTGCAATTTAGACAATTTACCTGTTGATCTATGTCATTGGAGAGGTACACATCCTTCCAATCAGAGCATGCAATGTCACTTTGAAAATGTGATAAATTAAAATTTCGAAAGTCTCTAAGCACTAGCTTTTGAGGAAGGTAAGGTGTCACATGAAAGTTATAGGACAGATGAACCAAATCATGAGCAGAGAGAAACGGAAGTGGGTAGTTTTTATAACTATTTACTTTTTCCATATCATCGACCACAATTAGGTCCAACCATGTGCCACTTTCTCTAAGGTGATGGGTGGATTTGAATGGCACAATGGTAAGGCCTAATGAGGAAAATAAACGTGTAATGTACTTGCTGTCCTGCGAGACTTTACAAAGGTCAGAATTGAAGTCTCCAGTCACTATAATGTTGTCGTATAATGGGAATAAGTCGTGAAGTAACGAGTCAAAATCTTCGAATCGGCCAATTTTAGGAGGCCGGTAAACTACAGAAAGAAGCAGCATGGAAGACATACCACGGATTTCGATAAAGATAAACTCCGGAGAGGAGTCAAAAGTGAGCGCTAACGTCGCTAAGACCTTGAATTTTAAACTTTGATGAATATAAGCAGCAACTCCCCCGCCAACCTTGCCATGCCGATCTTTCCTAACTAGTGTATAATTTGACAAGCAGACCATGTCATTAGATATGGATTCATTGAACCACGTTTCAGACACACAAATGATGTGGAATGTTTCCGTATTAAATTGGTCTCTAAACTCATCAATTTTAGGGAAAGTTGACTGGGCGTTTACGTGACACAGGCTTACTTGAAATACTATTCATTATTAACAGGAGGTGAGGGCATTAAAGTATAAACTTGAAATATTTCACATAGTTGATGTATTGCCCACTTGCAGCTCACTAGCTGAGATCCACACATAGTATTTCTATTTACATGGAAATATAAATAACTTATCCCCTGAGTTTGATTTTTTAACCACAGATTGATGTCAGTTTTAACAGATATACAAATGAGTAGACAACATCTTCTGGCATAAAAAATTCCCAAAGGTAGTCAGAAAGTGCTTAGATCTGAAAAACATTTTATACAGACAATAGGATCACCATCTTTACGTCGCAATAAAATACGACCGTTTTTTACCCATACATATTTCACTTTTCCAGATTTTTTAAGATCTCTTGTTAATGAATATAATTTTTTATTACAAAAAGTAAGTGATTCATTAAGGTAAATAGAACTGTTATGAGTGTCAGACCAACCGATATCTCGAGTCGAGAAGTCTCACTTTACCTTTCTTTTTTGTAAGAATTCGTCCCTCACTCCTTGGCGGACAAAATTCACGACAATGGTGGTGGTGGATTTTCCTGAGTCGTGGTACGTCTCCTGGCTCTGAATACAGAATCAACTGCTTCAGTTTCACAGTTTACGCCAAGAGCGCGGGCGACGTCAGCAAGTAGCAGGTCAGGTCTTTCGCCAGTTTTCACGGGAACGCCGTGGATCTCCATTGTCCTTCTTAGGCTGTTTTGCTCCAGGCTATTGACAGTAGATTCCAAAGTCACTATACGAGATTTTAAGTCCGTATTCTCCGATTTGAGGCACTCGATTTGCGTCACCAAATCATCGACTCTAACGTGTAAGGCTGAGAGTTTAGATGAATTTTCAGCGATAGTGCTTTGGCAATATTCAATAGCGTTTAGCACTTCCGTTGTTTTGCAATTTTGTTCCTCCCTAAACTGTTTCAAATCACTTTTTATATCGTTCAATGTAGTTATAACACTCGCCAGATCAATTGATTTCTCGGCGTGAGGCTCCGCTATTCCGACAGGTGTACTGTCAAGTCTGCGTCTGGCTTTGTTCTTGGCGCTGCAGGTCACACACAGCCACGACTTAATTATTAGTGGTGCATCTTCCTCGTTCACATTAACGCATTTTAGGTGGTAAATGCAGTTGCAAAGAGTACACGTTATAACTTTAGCGGTAGCGGAACGCGATGCCTGACTCTCGCATATCGGGCATTTCCCCATGGTGAAAGGTCAAGGCCGCTTTATCCCGAGTTCCTCACAAAAATACTGCCGCTTACTCCCGAGTAACGCACGATCAGTCGTCTGCACTCTACGGAGGACGAGCGTGAACTGATTGGGTCTTCTAAAATAGCAGCATAATATCCCATCATTTCTCCTCTTAATATTTTGATTTCATTGGAATCATACAGATCATCACTGCCTTGAGAATATATTAGCTTGTCGATACGAGGCCATTGTTTCTGTAAATGCTTAAATATTGCGACATCTGGACCCCCACTAACTCCAAATGCTGTGGTAAAAAAGAAGACAACATGATTTAAAGTACATGGTGCCTGCATGGAATCCACACAAGTCTAGTTCCTAAACTCTCCTCGAAAATAGTACATGCTCCACTCTTCAGGCCTGTACTGGCAGCTGTTGTGTCAAATACTAGAGCCCGCACATTTTGTTGGAGTACAATTTATTAAGTTTTCTTTCAATCGCATTTATTCTTTGAGTAGGAATTCTTGCCATACCCCAAATTTTCAGTGCATCCTCAACAATGGCTCTTATTCCTTTTTTTAAGCTAATGTGGTGGAAAACAAGTCGTTGTGACCTGTTTCGTGTTGAAAGTCTAGATTTGGGCAGAGACTCAGTAGGCTTTCCATTCAGCCACATCTGCCTGCAACCAAGAGATTTAATATGGTAGATATAAGATCTACCATATTAACCTTAGCAAACATGCGCTCCAAAAGTTAGGTAGGTCTGGTAGGTACCTACTCGATACGTCAATTTAAATATTCATTACTCTACCTTTATATTCTGTGATTCATTCTAAAATCTAGGTATTATTAATTATATATACCTTGTGTTGTATTAGAATATAGATTTACTAAGTATGACAATGACACTGACAACTGGCACAGAATGGCCGCCTGTCAGTTTGATGAGAATACCAAGGTAATACTATAAGTTCTCTACTGCTACTGCTTTCTAGTGTTGTTCTATGGAAATATTTTCTCTGTAAACACTGGAACGTGCTATTATCTATTGAGAAATGATATAACTAAGTAAAACTTCTTGTCTATTTACAGTACATTGGAATAGTCCAGTAATTTTCTAACAGGAACCTGTAAATGGCAAACTTTAGAAGCGATTACTAAAAAAATGCTTATTTCTTCAAAACGTTCAAATCATAGGGACCCCTAAACATCATCTTATTGATCCAAATTTTGGCATGGTATTTCAGTTTACCTAGTGGAACAAGGGCAGCAATGTGGAGATGAACATTTTTAACTTTTATTTTTTTCTTGCGATTTTGGACCATCTTACTGTACAACGCCGATGTTGGCCGATAGGACAATGGAGTGCGAAGCTCCGTCAAACTAATCTAAGACTGAAGAAGCTCTCACGGAATTCAGACATATCTGATGTTCTTTGCAAAGAGACTTGATAAAGGATTACTGGCTCACATAAAAATATCAAAGCGGAAATAATTTATGAATGGGAGTAATAGTGTATATACCAAGAAATAATTGGATGAGTACCAATACATTGTCATCAATTTCACATAAGACCAACTTTTGCTCTTACCGTATATAAGGTCTTGGGTCAAATATGTAAATATGTTTGCGTTTAATAAGCCTTTACTTATTGGAATGTTATTAGCTGCTTCTAATCAAGTAGTAAGAAAAACAGTTTAAAGGCGCTTTTAATGCTAAAAATGGACGAATATCGTTTTATGATGGAGATGGCATCTGACTTCGAATATTTTTATTCACATTGCAAATGACATATACATTTTCAATATCACCTACTTTCTGAAACTTAAAATTTATGGAAAATTTTTATTTTTTCCATTAAATATAATTTTTTGGCGTAAATACTGTAATATTACTTCACACTCACAGTCAATGATTCAACCCAAGGGTTGGTCTTTGATAGGTGAGAGTAGAGCTCACCCTGTGCTAAGCCAATGGCGTGTGGAATTCACACATTCAGGGTAGGGGGGCCACTTACATTCCCTGGGCCACCTGCGATTTCCTACGAAGTTCCGACACTCAGAAAATCGAATTAAAAAAATTGTTCATGTTCTTTTTTAAAATATCAAAAGCATTAGTCAGTTGCTCACTTGTAAAGTAAGTGCCATTAAATAATCTTAACTGGCTGGGCATCATGATTTCAACAGCTTCATTAAATATTCCAAAAACAAAATACTTCATATTGGTACAGAAAATGTCTTACTATGGTTATTTCTAAAAAGCCCCATGATTTTGTTTGATAACTTTTGAAATAACTGTAGCATATAGCACCAGTCACAAAATTTAACAACAGTTTCAAGTGAAACTCTTCAGAACCTGTAGTATATAGTCAGTCTCTTTGTAACGCGCAGAAATGTTGAGCCAGCAGTTCCTCGCGAATCACTCTACATTTTCTGTTTGCTATTTGTCAGTGTCTTAGATAGGTCCTTAGATAGGTAAATTACTGAACAGATTCTTTCAATAGCTTTTAAATTTCTCATCCGCATTTTGAGTGCTTTCTATAAATTAAAACTTCCAAAAAAGAAATAGTGTTCATGTATATCTCGGTAAACAATTATTCTGACATCATGGTCGATTTTATAGAACATGAAGATTATGGTTGAGCTCCCGCGCTTTCCCGTGTGAAGGAGTAGCCCCAGATAAAGAGAACGGCTTGATCACTCTCTTCTTATCGAGATGAAGTGTATCTCACGAGATGATCTGAACACGGAATCCAAGGAAACCTTTCTCAACAAAGGTCATGCGATAAGTGAGGAGGTCAGGCAAGATAGCAGACGACCGAAAACGAGAATAATTAATGATTCTTGCCTCGCTGAGATAGATTATTGCCTAGACAGAGAATAGGATTCCGTGCCATCTTGGGGAAACTCTAGTGATATCATCCAGAGTGCGAGCACGTAGCAGATAGGAAGACGGCACCCTGAGATTGTCTCATATTAATAGGTGCTCAGAAAACGCATCTGGCCATTCCTATCTTAAATCAGCCTCAGACTTCAACTTTAAAAATCTAAGGAGTAAAGGCCACCATAATGCTGTCAAACAGAGAAAAAGTAAAGATTTTTAATGCTAAAAATAATCAATAGAGAAATAAAAGTTCTGAGGAATAATTAATAAATATTTTACAAAATTCATGAAAGATATTTCACGACTCAATGAAGTCAAATGCGGAGAGTTTGATGGGTTAGTTAAAAAAGGCTGAAACATGTCGGTATTCTAGACTTTTCCCAATTAAATCTGCAGTTCGTATTACCAGGAAGTAGCTCTAGAAGTCCATGAGCTAACTAATTTTGCATGGGGCAGTTCTCTTGAATTTAAAAGGCTCAAATTTACTGGTAATGATTTATCAAAAATGAGAAGGAGTGAAAACGACCCTTGTGGTACTGCTAGTGTGAAAAATTCAACAATTAATGGACGACACGTCCTGAGACGCCGCGCGGTAAATGAAAGAAAAATGAAAAACATTTGCCACTACGAGGTTTATGACGTCACTACTCGGAGACCGCTTCGATATCAAACTGAATATAAACCGACCCACAAGCATTAAGTTTAAATTTCACACATTGGACCTGAATTTTGCGGTAACTTGAGGATAAGAAGCGTGGGGAACGACAGCTGCAGATGAAAACATTCTTGCGTGCCTACTTGAAGCCACGCATCCCTCGTTGCTCTCTTGTGAATTCTCCGGTGTATAAATGACGAAGTAATGAAAGAAGAAAGCTTCTCCGGTAATCGTGGATCAATCGAGCTTCCCGCTTTGAGTGAGCGAACGGAAAGGTGCCACGAGCTGCCTGGGGAAAGTAGCTTTCTGGTGAGAGGCAGTGTAAAAGGAGGGAGCGTTCATAGAGAAGGGAGGGAGATTCGCTCCTCACTCCATTCACCGATTCGCACTGCATTGTTCCTCGAGTTTGCTTTGGTCAAGTGAGCGATGCAGTGGAACACCCCGAAACTGCTTCTTTGGCTGAGATTCGTTAGTGCAAAGGCCACGAAGAGCATTTTACCAACATTTTTATATGTTCTTTTTTCCTGGTACCATTAGGGATATGAATAACGGTAAATATATCCAATGCGAGTGTAGCGATGGATAACATTGGTAGCTGCATGTTGGTATAAGGACTTGAAGCTAACCCAACTAGCATGTTTTTGCATGTATGCTTTGCTATTTTTAAATAGCGTAGTTTTGAACAGTACCTATACAACTTCTAATCATTTTTTATGCATGATATGTAGTGCATGTTTCGTGAGAGTTCACCCCCTGCCACACACCTTTATGGTGGCTTGCAGGGTATTATGTAGATGTAGATGTATGTGGTGAAGTCTATTCGGGTCTTCCACCGGGTAAGCTGTTCCATTACCGCCAGGCGGTGGACCGGTGAAAGACCCGAATAAAATTCACCACAGCTACCTTGAAAACCTTGCTACGCATGCTTCACCACAGCTATTTGCCGGGAGAACCTTAAATCAATATTTTTATATATTTACCAATCGAACCTCTATTGAGAACCCATGCACTGGGGGCGTCTCATCATACAGTTTGATTGTGTGGTGCTGTATTATCGCGTACTTGTTTTTCTTATTTCCTGACGAATTTATTAGTTTGCTTCCTCTTTCAGCCGCAATTCCAAAGGCCCAATTACCTACTTTACAGCTGAAAAGAGCATTCCTTATTCATTCGGGGCAAGGGAGCTCTCCGCCTTGCATTAGAACCACCGAATCACAGTTTTTATTTATGTTGACAGCACTTCAGCGGCGTCGATGTCCGGCTCCATCGTCACGATCGAATGACGTTGAAGGGAAGGCTGTTCCGTGAAATGAAAAGAGAGCCCCCACACTTCCAGGGAATTAAAAAGCGCAAATAGGGATTTGAACAGCATCCACAGCAGGAAGTGGAGAAGGACTGCATCTGACTGAAAGTACTGCAGAATCCATAGAGATTAGAGCTCAGGATAGGCACTTGAGAAGGGTAGAGTGTAGCGAAATGGACTTAGAATGCCTCGGTTTCTTTAAATCTCTTTTAAATATTTATAGTTCGAGTAAAAGGTTAATCCTCTTGGAGCATGACGGGTGTATGCATGCATGGTGAGGATAAATGATTTAAGGATTTCCAGGCGAATTGTTACAATAAAATTTTCTCGGGGTTCACACCTGGGTGATACCATTAACGGCCACTAACCAAATCACACGAGTGTGGAAGCAGAGAAATTATTATTTTCCCGCATGGCAAGGATACACCCCCGAGTACACACATTTATGTAGTTTTGCAGGTACTATGTGGAACTAGGTGAAGAATTAGCCAATGGAAAAAAATTGGTGAATACGTGCTGTAAAAATATTCTAGGCACATGAGGTAAAACCATAAAATATTTACCAGCAAAACTAGAATGTTGTTGTCGAAGATTGAGCTCAAAACTTTTACTCTCGCTCCTCTCGCTTCTGGTAACTTTATGCGGTATAACTATTTTACGTGATCGTGACTTCGCTGCTCACTGGTGCAACGCAGGTGGTGCTTAAGAGCTCGTAACGATGTCATGTAACGCAACGTGTAGTGCGGGGGGCATGCCTTCCTGAGGCTAGAGTCGGATTCAGTGACTCTTCCACATTTCCACCGCGCGTTCGTGAGTCACAGCGAAGCACTCGACCATACTGCTGCTTTTGCGACCCGAAGCCACTCTTCCGTATGCCGACATTCAGCGGAGGATGTTGCCGTCGATGAGTTGTGCTCCAAAGCACTCTAAGCTATGCCTGAGTTTGCTTCGCTGATGGCACTCACCATGATCCCGAGAGATGGCGCCTTGGTGCTCGCCTCCTTGAGCACCAAGATCACGCACCTCCGAATCCGCAGAGCTGCCGACCGGTCGCTGCTGGACCGTGGCGACCCTTCGCCGATTGGTGGAAGTCGCCCTGCCCACCCTCACGTCACTTCCTCTCCCTTCATCCCTCTTCAGTGAACCTTCTGCGACTCTCGAATTTCTGGAGCTATGCGTTCAAAATTATTTCAAGATCTTCTGTAAGATTCGTCCTCAAGGTAAATTGGTTAATTTAAACTAATCATTTTCGGTAAATTGAGAATCAGCAATCTTTTAAGTTTCCTGCAAGTAAAGTAGAAGACATCCGAATAGATATAAAGGTGCTTCCGCTGATACGGCACCATCAACCTCAAGTCTCCGCAAAAGCCGTGCTCATTCCTTTCTCGTGTTTGAAAGAAAGCGTAGCGCGTTTGAACATTATTTTGTTGGGAATGTTCAAATTATGTAAAAATGAAAAACTTGCACAGCGGGGAAAGGATTAAAAGGTGTTTTCATTTTCATTCCGAGGAGAAAATCTCAGGCAGGAAGTCAGAGGTGGGGGTGGTAAATGTTCGTCGGAAGGGGTGTCTTCCATCCCTCTGAGAAGGGGAGGGAGAGGAAAGGGAGCATTGAAAGAAAAAACCGAAGGAAGATGGGATATGCAACCCACGATAGGTTTATGTTGAAGCCCGCACGACTGAATGGCTAATTGCAATCCCAACACACACACACGTAGCATTCAATTGGCTGTGTCTTCACAGGCATGGCCAAGGAAAAAACGGCGATTGTCACTTCACTTGCTTAGTGGTGTGATTCACTCAGCGAAGATAAAATGTGCAGATGCTGCATCCCAAGAGCACCATAAATTGTGGTGCAGGAAGGAGAGCAGTGCTCGTGAGTGGAGACGGAAGAGGGGCGAAGTGACGTCCGATCCCTCTCAAAGACTTCTCACTGGAGCTGAGAAACGAAGTGACTAAACGGGCGATATCATGGAAATACAATCGTCAAAGTGAGAATCGAACCATGAGCACAA
This sequence comes from Platycnemis pennipes, assembly GCA_933228895.1. Taxonomy (NCBI): domain Eukaryota; kingdom Metazoa; phylum Arthropoda; class Insecta; order Odonata; family Platycnemididae; genus Platycnemis; species Platycnemis pennipes. Next base: position 171,221,151 of record OW121847.1, read on the forward strand.
CTGGTGACTAATCAAACTGACATAAGAGTAGTCAGAATATCAGGGGAGCAATCTAAATAATGTGAGCCACAGTTCCACTTATAATGGGCCTTATTGCCTTTTGCTGTTTATTAAAAAAAATAAAATATTTATTTAACTACCATAAATACGATTTTTATCTTTTCTCTCTTTATAAATCTTCATCATTATCACTAGTCATCCAGCCTATGGTTGTAGATTGTATGTTGCCATTGCGCACGGCAGGCGTGCTGTAAGTTGCCTATGAGATTTGCAATCCTTGGAACCGCGGTCGTTTCCGTAGTGGCCCAGCAGTCCAGAGATGCGTGGTTCGTCTCCAGGTCTTGGAAATTCCTATACTCTGACACTGCAACTTCCTAAAGTTTCCGCGATGCCACTCTCGAGTACATCAATCGGCCTCCACACTGACTTGCTTCATAAGTTTTGTAAATACGCCAATGGCGCGGGTTTTTACTTCCTCCTAAACCACTTATTTGAGTGATGCTCTCTTAGGTCACGGTTAAACCCCTTGGTAGATAGCCAATTGCAAGTAGAGTGAATGTAACTTTAGCTCTTGGCAATGTTGGTCAATGGCGCGGCGTTAATTCTCTCCTAAACATTACTTTTCGCTGACTAGGTGGCACAACACTCCTAGAAAGGGAGTCACTGGCAAGTGTTGAGAGTGCATAGTTTTGGGTGTGACTGTTTGCATTCGGATGTTGATCATTAATTTTATGCTGACCCTGGGCAAGAAAAAAATCAACCCTTTATCTGGATTGTACACACTTACTTACGACATCAATGGCAAGATGGCTTTTCGATAAATTTCTTCTTCGGCTTGCAATAATCCTTTCCATTTCCATCTATCACCACTAGCTCCATGTGTCTCACAAAAGGACTTCGTGACTTCCTTTGCCGTTCCTCACATTTTCTTCTCGTCCGATCACTTCTCTCTCATCTAGGTCTGTCCTAATAGGTTCTATCTTCTCCTTTCATCTCCTACATTTTTGGTAATGACTTCGGGTCTTACTATGTGGAACCTCTCTATGAATAAATTGAGAATGAAAAAATATTACACTTGGTAATGGTCCACTATAAAAATTAATTATACATGGCTCTGCATTTCTTTCGGCATTGCTCCGCGTATATGTTTAACTCTCTTGACAACAGTTTCGCAGGCATTCCAGCTGGCGTCTTCAGGTCGACTGCTGGACGACCTCAATTATACATGGTCAAATATAAAAATCTTTTTTTATTATCAATTTAATACTATAGTTTTCTTAAACTCAGCTATCCAGTAGTTCAGCCGCCTTATCCTCATCATAATACGGTATTCTTCCATCTCCTTCTGTAAAATCTCGCGGTCGCGCACAGGGTATTGGATGCATACAATATAATATGGCATTTTATGCTTCCTTGTTCCTGCCGTTAATACGGTTGTTATTTGCCCCCAAGCATCAAAACCATACACAGGCACATGCTCTAACTATTGCTAATAAATGCCCTATACCCTAAAGTTTGGGCCTCCAACTGCGAGTACATGCTTCTTCTGGTCACATTTCCTCTTTGCCTAAGTTATTCGTTTAACAGATATTTGCGTTTCATGTAGTATTGCTTGTAGAGTCATCTTGTGGTGACATCTCGTTAATCAAATATATCCTGCGTTTAACCGTATCCTCTGCTCGAGTAATATGAGACTTTCAGCATCTTCATTTCATTTCATTGACCTTAATTTGATACATATGTCATTATATGTATGATTACGAACATGTCTTATATCCTGATAAGATTTCCTTCTCCTACTGTGATACCTTACTCTTCGGTAATCTTAATCAAAAACCGTAACTTTAAGACTCCATGTCATAACTATCTGAGCGACTGTCAAAGCACGCTAAGAAGAGCTTTGTTTGAAAATAATAACAGGATAAAAACTGGTCGATATATTTTTCCTTATCTCCACCAGGAAAGCATTTTCAATTGGTTTTTTCAACGGATTTCTAAATGTAGCCTTCAAAAATCAATACCCCTCATGAAATCCTCCTCCGGTAATCTTTATCATAGTTGGCACTTAATTGATTTAAATTGTTCTTTCACATCTTTCCACCAACACCTCGATTCCTCTTCGAGTGAATGAAATCATTTTCCCCCCACATGACATCGCTCTGCTTCCGGCTTTCCCGCCGGCGCGTCGCACTGGTGGGCGGAACTCGAACTACATAGATGCGATATACCTCTAACGACTGAGAAGGCATCGTGAAAACTTCCGTCTTAATTGTATACATTTACGCCCATGCACGTGAAAACCAAAGATAAAATCCAACTTCTCCTTGACTGCTAGCGGGGCTTGGCGTCCATGATAAAGTTTAGACCACTGTTTCAGACGGCCTGGATTTATTTTACACATCATTTTATCTGTCTTACTTTTCTTCGCTAACGTTTAATTATTTCTTAATCTCTAGTTCGAGAACTGTCCCTATTCATTTCTTTCAATCTTGTACTCTTTACCTCACTAAGTTAGAGTTATCGTTTCGTTCCGAGAGTTACTCCGTGATTAGCAGTTTCATCTAGACCAGAGTTCCCAACCAGAGGTAATCGCCTCCTACTTAGCAGTGGGATTTCAATACCTGGTGGGCCAACGCCTACTCCGGCTGAACGCACTTCCCACGTCAAGCTTCTGGCTGGATATCTTGAATAGTTAGGCGCGCAAGTTGCCTATTTACCTATATGTACATATGTATATAGTGCATAAAATGTATGAATGTATGTACAAATGTCTTAGAAAGTACTTGAACTTAGGTTGGACCTGTCTCCCCTGAAGACGTGGGGAGATGAGAAAGGGAGACTGTCCCTCCTTTCACCCAGCTGGCTGCTGGCCACTTTCAGTGTTTCCCACAAGGTCCCTTGTGGAGGCTGTCTAGGAGTCGATACAGCGCTGAAGCTGACCAACTTTCCGCCCCTGCTGCGCAGGTCGAGGCCTGCGCAGCCACTCGCGCGCCCACGTGCGCGTGAGGGCGGGGGAGGGGGCGCCAAGGGGGCGCCTGGAGTGGGTGGCGCCTCTTTCCCGGGCGGGCGAGTCTATTATTCTCCGGAGCGAAGGGGAGGCGGACGAAGCGGGAGCTCTTGAATGGGAGTGCCCGTCGAACGTCTGGTGCACACATTCCCAACCTTCTGCTGCCTCTTTTGAAGGCAACAGAACCCACCGCTGCCCCCAACACAAATTAAATGAATCGCCGCGAACTGCTGTGAGAAAATTGGGGCGGAATATCTTTCTTCGACTGGTTTCGATCAAGGTTGATGGTGTAAGTATTTATTGCCATTCACTTTGCATTTAATGCCCGGATGCTTTAATACTTACATTTTTCACCTAATTAGGAATAGAAAATCTTGCATTTTAAATAATCAGATGTTTTTGGCGTTACGTCGATTTAACCGCTGTTGAACTTTCGGCCTCTGATATCTTTACACTAATCATGCAGCGTTCCAAGTCCTCTTTTACACGTACTTCGAGCGTAGTAAAACCTTCAGCTTTCTACTCCAAAACACACCCTGTCTTTCTGGTTCACATCTAACAAGTTTCATTCCTTCTCTTTGTTGCTCCAGAGCTCTTGCCATACAACGCATTTGTCTTCTAATTTGGTTCACTTTACCATTCCACCGAGTCCACGGTTTTCCAAGATGAACTATATGCAATTTTTTAAATTCCTAATTATTTAGCAAATCAAAGGAGCGCAAAATGGCCGCGGGAACCTTAACGGCGTTACCCGATGAAATTGCACTATAGCAGAAACTCCACAGAGATAAAAATCATTCGCCTTGACCAGAAAGGCCATCGCCAAGGCGAATGATTTTTTCTCTGTGGAATTCTTCTATATTTCCTAATTATTACCGAACTCTAAATAACTGTATTTCGAAAAGGCAATCTTGTCAACAAGTACTTGAAAACAATTAGTTCCGTGATAATTCCCATTGTAAGATGTTAATCATCCTCCACTTTAGAAAAGGAAGGCATTATGGTAGATTGAAATATTTTACTTTGCCTTTACGTTTGGCTATCAAGTATAAAAAAATAGCCACAGAAATAATGTTCCTTGGGCCATGAATGGAAACGTGGACCTCTAGTTAGCCTTGCCAATAAGCATACTGCCATTCCACTCAGTATTCCTGATTCCACCGGCATTTCTTTTGCCCTGGCCTACTCATTGGCCGGGCAATTCAAAGGCCCGAGACTCGACTCCCGGTCTAGGAAGCATTTTTCATTTGGAAATGTTTAAATTCCATTTGAAGTTGAGGGAATTATCGAGGAAGAGTGAAAGTTGAATTAAAAAACATTTTATGTGTACAGTATGTAAAGGTTTTTGGTACCGTAACAGTTGATATATACAACCAACAAAAAATAATCATGTCCCGTAACGAAAAAGAAACATCAGAAGTAAATATAGTATTAAAACAAGCATATATGCTGGAGGGAAGGCTACCAAGAAGTGATTCTGAAGATGATGCTGGTGAAACTATTATCTGACGCGATGCGGAAGGAATCCTGGAAGAAATTCATCTTAAGATATGTGTATGTGTATAGTCTATTGCTCTAACCTTTGAATTGAAATATTTATGACGTTTCCCGGAAATGGAAAAGAAGAACTAACTAACACTAGCGCAATCTCAACAGTTCAATATATGTTTAACGTTACTCTTCGCAGAGGACCAAGTCGTAATTGCCAAGGACTACAACGCTCTCTAGAACGTCTTAATATACTGCAAGAATAAACTTAACGATCTAAAACGATGAGACCAAAGGTAAGAAAGGGTTCTCTTTTTTCCTAAAATTTTTGTCTGGAGTACAACATTCTCTCTGAAAACCTTACATTGAATAAAATCAAAAGTACAACGCAACTTCGGTGAAAAAAGAATCCACATAAAAAAGAATGCCCCACATAGACCCCTAAAATATTTCGCCTCCCTGCCGTAACCGTGTCGGTGAGGTGGCGTCTACTTCTGCCGCTCGCTTGCACCCGAGAAAGACTGCTCCCTTGCACCCAGACTGACCTCACCCCGCTCAATAATCGGTTTCCGAGTATTAGAGGGACCAAATTGTTTTTTCAATGTTAGCGAATAAATCAAATAAATATTCGAATGAATCAAATTAATTAGTGGACATTACTGAAATTGTGAACGGAAATAAAATCTTTCCGTTAACTTTTCCCTCGTCGATTGTCTTCATTAGACCATCGTTTCTTTATGTATAGCCGATTAAGTCCCATCTTTCTTTTTATGGTTCTCAGCAGAGATCTCTCCTTTCCCACTCTTCTTAAGATTTCTTCGTTTGTCACTCGGTCGATCCATTTTATCTTCTTCATTCTTCGGTAGCACCACATTTCGAATGCTTCCAGCCTTGACTTCTCTGCCGCCGTTATGGTCCATGCTTCGCTGCCATATAGTAAAATGCTCCAGATGCATGTTCTAAGCAAATGTTTCCCCACTTACACGTTTGTATTTGCAGCTGTAAGCAGAATCTTCTTCTGGTAAAATGTCCTTATCGCTTGGGCAATTCTGCCAGCAATATCTCTTTTACTTCATTCATCGCTGGTTACTCGGCTTCCCAGGTAACAGAACTCTTCTTCTCGATTTAATGTTTTCATAGTTCAGAATTTGTCCCTGCTTCATTTCTCTTAAGTACTGCATGCCAATACTTCTTCTTTTTATTGATTTTGAACTTCAATTTGCGCTTAGTAAGAGGAATGCTGTTTTTAAGTGACTCAACTGCTTAAATAATTTTAAATAAATGAATAAAAGTTAAACGTCATAGACCAACTGAATTTGAATATACCTCCGATACTAGTTAATAAGCGGAGTGCACCGCCTGCTTGGAGCAGAGTCCTCTGGATTGCCAAACAAGAACTATGTACTTGTCCACCTACGAGTAGTATTGATGATGCCATGTAGATGACTCTGGGTCCTCCTCAGGGTGTCCTCTCACAAAGGGTCTGGTGGGCAGGAGGGGTCAAAGTGCATCTGAGTGGCCCAAGAAAGGGATCTCCGTAGAGGATGGATCTCAAGACTTCATTTCATTCCCGAGGTTTATGGGTGTGTGTGGAGCCAATTCATGTGTTCAAGCGCGACCACTTTCCTCCTGCATCTCAGAGCGAAAAAGGATTCCAGGCATGGAAGAGGAAATCTCATCTTCTGCGGACCAACTGACGAATTTTTAAAACTCCTATTTTCTTTGTTTATCATTCCTTTTTTCTACACCCTAACAACAAGATGAGTAGGTATGCCACGTGATAAACGGCAGAGAAAGAGTAATTAAATACTATTTTTGGAAGTTATGTGGCTTAAAACATTTATATTTACATATTACGTGCATTAAAGTGCATAATTATATGTATTTCAGACGAAAGAATAAATACCAAAATAATGACATGGAACATTCCCTCGGCACTATTCTCCTCGAGGCATACACCTCTTCATCCTGGCACGTACCGAAATCTACTTGCGAAACATGATTTTAACATTTAATAAATAATAGTGTATTGCAGAATTACTCAGATGAATCTCGGCGCAATAATGGCAGTAAGTTTATAAGTTAGAAGCAATCACTTGCTGCGTTCGGGTACGCGCCTAAGTATTCAAGTTTCAACGCTCCGCCTTGCCGGAAACAAAAGATAAAGTGTAACGAAGTGGCAGAGAGTCGCACATGCTAACAACAGTTTGCAAGATATGGCCGCATTAAGAATAATTATACAAAAGTAATCCTAAGAAAATTAATTATCCGATTGGTATCAAGTGCTCTGGATTACGTCCACGTAAGTACATTTTCACGTCAATCCACCTTTCGGGTCGAAACCCATGCAGACAACAAATGACATCCAAGAATATGACATTCAAAAGAGGGCGCCGTCAACATAAGTGTACACAAAAGTAATACATAAGAGAAAAAGTTAATAGGTAGGTAGATATTGGTGTCACACGAAATAAACCGTGACACTCACGTTGAGGTTGACTTTTAAAAAAAATTGAGAGATGACGCATATTCCGAGGGATATACATATAGAGGTATAAATTGGTAACTCTAAAAACGTTTCATGCGTTTAAACACATTTAGTACGTTTCCAAGGGATATGGAAAGGGAGCTTTTAGTAAGTTTGGAAAAAGGTGTAATTTCAGGTTTATGCGTTCATCTACTTCTTCAACACTCTCAACTACCAGAAAAAAACTTCTACAAAATCTCACAATCATTTACAACGGTCTGCACATATGAATATTCAAAATAAATATGTATTTCAACTTAAAAGCTCCGTTATTAATTAGATAATTCACTATTTCATCGAAGGTCCTATGAAATTATTTATTCGTGGAGCTGAAAAGACTGATTGAAAGGGAGCGCATGCGAAAATAATTGCAACCCTTCCAATGAATCAGTTAGTATCCTTCGGCAGAGTTAACAGTGAGAGCCGCCTTTTAGTCGCTGGCGAAGTAACGTGTGCATGCAACCACCTTCCTTCATCCCTCAACGCTCCCCCAAATGAGTTTGGCTGTCGGTTGCCATCCCCGACTGAAAACGAGCACTTGGAACAGATTGATGGACAGCTGTCGACTGCCGAGTCGCCTAAGGGCCTACCACAAGACGTGGAGTCAAAAGGAAGAGTTTCGAACCAATAAGGTTACCGTGCACTGAAGGCTGATTTCAGAAGCCGGTTCGGCCATCTTGATCGGCACGGATCGATATCTACTCGCGTTACTCACGGGTCGAGATAAATTTGCACGCGGCAAAATTGAGTGGTTGCGGGGTAACCAATTGAAAGTGTTTTTAGAATTCATTAAATGCACGATTGAAAGTGCGCAAGCAAAACTAGCTCCAAAAATGCAATATCTACAGGTTAAATTCGAGCCATTAAATAAATGAAGGAGGAAATGATGAATTCCAACCTGCTTTATGGCATAGAATTAATTCCTAGAGAAATTGAACTTTTCACCAATAAATAGCATTATGAAGATTACCTAACTAATGCCACAGCAAATACTTTGGCCTTATTTGTATGATATAGTAAACAAATGCAGTCTCCATAAGAGAATGAAGCTCAATGTTTCGTACGGAGGAGGCGGGGATTAATCCTTCCCAAGCTCCTCCACTCTGACGTCACTGCCACATACTGCCTAGGATGCCAATGTCTCTTCCAACCGGAGCTAAGCTCATTTTTACCGTGTAAATGGCACCGGCCAGCGTCCAACAGTAGGTATAATTCATTTTTCATACCTACTGAAATTTCAGAGACCACAAAGAATTTAGTCTATAGAATTACAATACATAGAATTTAGGCTATAAGGTTACTGTTGACGGCAACAGCATAGAGAGAAAGAGAAGCAGAGTCTAAAACAAATAGAAAAATCATACCAGCGAGTCATATCATAAGAATCTGATACGGATGGAATTTGTAAACAACACATTTTTCGCTATCTCGCTTTAAGCAACAGTAAATTTGAAAATAAAATGTTTCTGGGTCCTCAACTGATGGCAATGTTCCTCAAAGAACTCACGTTCCAGTGCCCGAGAGGAACACAAGTACAAAAGATAAATTGCGCGCAAGCAAATCGCATCCCACGGGATCGCATCCAACCAATACCTCTCCGAGTTCCATCTCTGATGCACTTGTCTCGGGAAAAATTCATCATCCGGCAGAGAAACTTGACGGCAGCCTGCCAAAGGCAAAAGGAAGAGGGGGAGGATGAGATTGCCCGAGGGGGAGGGGGGGGGGGAGGCAAGGAGGTGGATGGACAGCGAATCCTTGGCAGGAATCACTTCCTTCGCCCCTTCCAATTCCTTCGCTGGGAATAATTCAGAGGGGGGCGGGGGAGGCGAGAAAGGCTCTCGAAGAAAGAGAGCGGCTGCTCTGCTGACTCGCAAAACTAAGGACTCAGTGTTTAGCGGGGTACAGAGCCAGAAACACTCGGATGGTGTCACGAATATATCATGCATTAGTGCATGATAAGTCGTCGGCCGGAACGGAAAATCTACTGCCACCGTAGTCAGCAGAAGACTACAATAGCCTAGGAAGAGACTACTGCCACACAATAGCATTGGAAGAGGATTCAGTGCCGATGAAAAATTAGGAGTGAGCGATGTGCCAATGTATTCCAGACAAAACAAGAATGTGACACAAAATGAGGCTCGACGAGCAACTCCATGAACTCGGGTGCCTGAGAAAACAAAAAGAATACCTTGACGAGGTTTCGTGGCAACAAAGCCAATGGTTGCAATCCATGGCATTTTTCTCAAGCCATGATGCTAATTATAACTCAAGTCTTGGTTAAATATTTCGCTTTTACTGATTCCTGAGAATGAAATATTTTCAATTCATGTATGCTTAAATGTAAGCGGACCACTTTGAATTTAAGAGGGTTTAAGATGAAATAACATGCGGAGAGAGCGAGCATCTCTTTCCAAAGATGGGATAAAAGTCAATGAATTTCTTTAATTAACTTCCGACTATTATGAGCGATAGAATTGAGCCACACTGGGCGGAAGGTGAAAAGCACAATTGAAGAACTGTGCAGTTACTCTGCAGATGCTAAAACATTTGTTAGGCAGATATCCAATCGACAATAGATGGATAGGGTAGCACAGAACGCTTGCAAGGGAATATTCGGAATGAAACTAGACCAAAAGAGAAAGAATAAGAGCTGCATAAAATATAGAATAACTGGAGAGATTGAAGCGGAAATGAGATGTAAGCAATTGTAGTAAAACAAGAAGTAACATTTTTGTTGTGAGAATGTGGTTGAGGTCCTCAGATTATTTGGAAAATAATATTGATATAAAAATTTTGAAAACAAAGCAGAATTAACAACAGACAAAGCAAACGTTTTTATGCAAGAAATAGTATTTTCATGGACTAAATCATGCATTGATGAGGGTGAGTCAAATTTAAACCTTAAAAGTGAATTTAAATTCATAAATGGGACGCTAGTGTGATGGCAATATTGTTGCAAATGTTCATGTGTCGGTAGAGGACACCTTGCGGTGATTCTGAGGTTTCATAAAAATGAAGACGAATAAAATGTTTCATGCACTCATTAATATTAGCAAAAACGGCACTTTATCGTCGTGAGGCGATCAGTACAGCAGATTGATTCCACTCGCATCGGTTGAAACCACTTGAATCCAGCGCGAGCGCCGCCCTTTGCGTGCTCCTCTAAAACCGTTGAGTCCCCCAACCATCCCCTTCCAGACTGCGAGCCCTCTTTCTTTCCTCTTCACCCCCCTAAGCCTTTGAATAGACGGTAATTTGGCTTCCTGGCAGTAAAAGAAATAATACGGATAAATCCCATGAATCCCCAGGGGGACTTTTCTTCCTCCCTCACGTCTTTGAAGGAAATAAGGAACAATCTACTTTGCTCTTTCGCCGGAAGAGAAGAAAATTTAAGGAGGAGAGAGTTTAAACGTAAGAACTAAGAACTAATAATAAATGCCGAGGATGGAGAATGAGGAGGGGGAGGAAGGGAAATAAAGGGAGGGGGAAGAGACTGGAGGGGGAGAGGAGGGGGAGGGGGGGAGAGAAGGGAAGTTGGTTTCGAGTAGGTTGCTCTTCTCCTCTCGCGCTGTACCGACGTGTACACTCGATGTCAGTTCGTTCCTCATGCCTCGAAGAGCGCGTTGTAACATTGTGATATCTGGGCAGAGCCAGTTGGAAATCGCGTTGCTTATGCGTTGCTATGATTCCGTTTTGTGCGTGGAAGGGATCACGTTGCAACCGCGTTGTATGCACTTGAAGAATCGCGTTGTAGACGCGTTATAGCCTCGTTGCCATCCTCGGGGATGTCCGTTGTGGGCACGTATGCACTTGGAGCTGTATCTCTGTAGCCAATCGAATGGTTAATGCAAAACAATTACTCTATAATGCCTACTTTGAGTGCATCTGGTACCAAAATTGAAAAAAAAGTTACTGCAAAGAGAGAGTGATAAGTAAATACGTTGTATGAAATCACACCAGTCAATTCTCTCGTTAATATGGAAACAATTGCCTAACCTATAATTCTATCTTAGCAATCGCCTATTTCATACGACCTGAAGCCGACGCACAGTGGTCGGAAACCGGAAATTTTTGGACAAAATTCAAAAATCGCTTTTTTTGAGATATGGACTTGAAACTTCGCACATATACTCACAAAAATTGCTGATTAAGGAATAGTACGTCATTTGTCATGATTCTGAACCGTTACATAGATACAGGGGCTCAAAGATGACCAAATTTCCAAAAAACACCCGACTTCCTTTTTCTCCGAATATCTTCAAAGTTATGTTGATGGTGTCGTTGTGGGAGGAATTTGATCGAATAAAAAATGGTATAATCTATTAACACTATGCTTTTTCTCTACTATGCTTTAGTTTCGAAGATTGTTTATAACATTTGTGTGCTATTAAGTTACAAAATGGCGGAAGCTGTTTTTGGACAAAATGTCACATAAAGTAGAGAATATCTAGCATTTTAGGGAGAGACCTGTCAAGTGACTTATATCAGAGCGTTTGTTGAAGACTGTTAAATACGAAACCGAAGAGAAATAAAAAATAAGTTTGCGACGCCGAAAAATACATATGATTTTCCGACCGCGCGTCCGGGGTCCGACTCCGGGCGCCGGGGCTGGAAATGCCGAGACTCGCTTGCATTGCTCACGTGGAATGAACCCTAAAGCTTCGGATTCGCCACGTTTCTGCTGTACACATTGTCACTAACCTCCACAGACTCTCTATGGTCGAAAATGGTGAGAATATTGTATCGAGCGAGCGGATAATTGTACGTGTAGTAGCGTTCAAGTTATTTTTGTTGCGAACGTTCGGGAAACATACTTCGTATTTACGTCCTTTTACCAAAAAAGTGTGTAGTCTTCGTGTGGACCATGCATCCTTCTAGAAAGACACCGCCTGGGATTGTTTTTGGTTAGAGGCACTCGGGTGGGGACTACCGACGGTCAAGCCTGCTAATGAGGGTCCTACCTCGACTCCGACCCTAATCCGACCCTTCGCGAGCGACCCGAGACCCTCACCGAGGCCCATCTCTCCACGGGTGGTCATAAGGCTGAGCTCGTCCGATTGCAGTTAAATTTCAACTTTATAAACTATAATTGTTATAAACAATGTGTCAATGTGTTCGTGTTCTCCATTTCAACACGATTACAGGCCTTTTTTGATCGATCCTCTACGGTGAAAAATAAGATTTTTACAAATTAACACGGAAATCATAGTTCAGACTCGGCAACGCTGTACGGGAACACGTGGTTTTCGTGAGGGGGTGAGCGAGAATGGAAGGAAGGTATCTCACGGGCGTTGGTTTTCAAGAGTCTACCCTGCATACCCTGCTAGCCAACCGTGCAAGCCAACGTAGAGGTGTGTGGTTTAAGATAGAGAGTAGGGCAATGAGTAGGTGAAATATGTATTGGTGATCTTCATCCCCTGCCACACACCCTCGCGGTGGCTTGCAGGTGTAAAAAAAGTGGGCCATTAAATAACTTACTATTCACCAGGATAGCAAAGAATAACGAGTTGATCAGAGAACACAGTATAGGTTTAGCGGGACGGAAGAAAGCAGAGGAAAGGGTAAAACATGTAAATCAAATAACGCCCATGCATTTTCAAACCGTAACTTTCCCAATAATTTAGAAAACAAAAACCCCAAAAATACAATAAGCAGCCATATTAAAATAGAGGAATTCCAGCAGTGGTAGTTAATTTTCGTAGTGTAAGAAGCAAGATACCCGAGTCCGACACCTTATAGAGAGTACTATCTTGGAAAAAGACTGACACATGATCTTTCCTCGGGTAAACACATACTACGTGAAATAATGGGTCAAGCTAATCGTAAACTGGGATTTATCAAAAGAGTATTGGGAAAAAATGTGACGTACATGAACGAGAAATCAGCTACTTTTCCCTTGTAAGACCTCATTTGGAATATGCTGCCAGTGTATGGGATCCCTACGAAATCGGTCTAAATAACGAACTTGAACGTGTGCAGCGAAGATCGGCAAGATTTGTAACGGGTCGGTATGATAACCTTATTAGCGTAACCAGTCTATTAAATGAATTAAATTGGGAATCAATGTCAGATCGCAGGTGACCCGTCTATTAAATGAATTAAATTGGGAATCAATGTCAGATCGCAGGTTGAAATTAAGACTTAATCTCTTAAATAAATTCCAAGACAATATTTTCAGTGATGATGTTAAAAATACTTTGTGGACCCCAACTTACTAAGGTAGACTGGACCATCATCACAACATTAGAGAAATTGATTGCCGAACTGACAGATGCAAAATGTCCTTTTTCCTCGTACTATTACAGACTTGAATAACTGTAAATGTATCCAGTACGAGTGTAGCAATGGATAAAATTGGTAGCTGCATGTATGTATAAGGACTATATTAATTTTTAATTACAAATTCTATGCATGATATGTAGTGCATGTTTGGTGAGAGTTCATCCCCTGCCACGCACCTTTATGGTGGCTTGCAGGGTATTATGGCGATGTAGATGTAGTGAAAGATGCATGTAATAACAACCAATAATCCCTTCCTTATTATATAGATACTAACCATCTAGCTGCACGTGACCCTATTATTCACCATGTCTCCATTATATATCCAAGTTGCATGCCATTAGTGAATGTTTGGTGATCTTCACCCCCTGCCACACACTCTCGCGGCGGCTCGAAGGGTATTGCGTAGATGTAGATCACTGAAGACATGTCATTGAGGAAACACATCACGGAAATAACTAGTATAGCAAACCGTAAATTAGGATTTGTAAAAAGGGTTCTGGGCAAATGCGATGAGATTGACGAGTAAGAAGCTTTATTAACTTGTCTGGCCTCATTTAGAATATTGGATCCGTACGAGGAAGGTATGACAATGGAATTAGAACGTTACGAGTTCTAAAGAAGAACTAGAATGGGTATTACTATAAGAGGGATTTTTGGAAGAGGAATAATTCGAAAGAGCGATCCTATAAAATTAGTAACACAAAGATCGAAGGCGTTGAAACCATAAGGTATTAACGTGTAACATTCACTAAAGATTTATCGTGGGGAAGACACATGGGGGAAATATGTGGCCGACCGAAGAGAATGCTAAGATTTTAAAAAAGAGTTCTTGGGAAATGTGATGAGAAGACAAAAGAGTGATGTTACTTTTCACTAGTTAGGCCCCACCTAGAGTATGTGGCCAGTTTATGGGATCCAAATAAATTAGGTTTGATCAGAGAATTAGACAGTATGCAGCGTAGAGCGGCTAGGTTCGTTACAAGGTGTTACGATAGGTTTAGTAGTGTAACAGAATTAATAAAAGAATTAGGGTGGGAATCATTATCAGAGCGTAGGTTAAAGTACAGATTTAAACTCTTGCAGAAATTAAAATCGAATAGCTTTACTGAAGATGCTGGGCATATATTAAAAACACCGGCGGATTATGCTATGTTAGACCAGATAATAAAGATTAAGAGAGATTTAGAATGTTATTTTTCCCCCGTGCTATAAGAGCACAGAATAGGCAGCATAGCAAATGGATAGGCAATAGGTGAAATATTTTTAGAGTAGTCTGCAGTGCATGATGCATGTATTAACAACCAATCCCTTAATCACTATGTACATACTAACAATATAGTTGCCTGAGACCCTATAGGAGCATGTTTGCATGTCTATAGTGCATGCTTGGTGATCTTTCCCCCCTGACACTCACCCTCGCGATGGCTTGCAGGGTATCGCGTAGACGTTGATCAGAAAGTTGGTTAACATTTAGGTTAAACCTTTTGAGTGAAGTCGAAACTGATTTGTTTACAGATGATGTTAAATATATTACAAGAGCCCCTGCGCATTCTGCTACGTTTCATCACATCAACAAGATTAAGGACATAGATTGTCGTACCGATAGATTTAATACACTGGTTTGACAGGTTAGACTGACCGAGGATATTTATGACTCAGAAATATTTCCCAATTATTTTAAAATGTATATAAAATACAGACAACACCAGAAAGGTACTGGTATTTTCATTTCAGCCAAAAACTCAAATCATACAAGCAAAACAGAAATATTTCCCGGCGACCCCCTTGGAATGTGCTTGGTGTTCATTAACATGCACTTCATCAAAATCAATATCTTTCTGCGCATTCTATAGGCCCCCAAATACTGATGTTGTTCCACTATTAGAACTGGGATGGCGGATAAATGCTATCGTGTCCCGTAACTTAATCAATATCTGTCTGCGCATTCTATAGGCCCCTAAACACTGATGTTGAGTCATTATTAGAACAGGGAAAGCAGATAAATTCTATAACGTCCCGTAACAGCGAGCGTAATATAATAATAGGTGGAGATTTCAATGCACCATCAATACACTGGAGAACATACTGCTTCAAAGCTGGAGGAAGGGACAAGGACATCTGTGAGACTCTATTAGATGTGTTCTCCAATAACTCCCTACAACAATTAGCTACAGCACCTAATAGAGGGGATAACATTCTTGATTTACTGGCTTCTACCACTCAACACCTTACTACACAAGGATCTGCTGGCTTCTACCGTCTAACACCTACTACACAAGGAATAATGAATTTATAAATTTGGAATCCATTAAATATATTGGAATAAAACTATCATATGATCTTTCATGAGGTAAACACTAACGTGAAATAATGGGTCAATGTAATCGTAACCTGGGATTCTTCAAAAGACCACTGGGTAAATGTGACGATCATGTACGAGAAATGAGCTATTTTTCCATTGCTATACCTTATTAGGAATACACCGCCAGTATATGGTATCCTTGCGAAATTTGCTTATATAATTAGGAATCATAAGACCGTAGCTTAATATTTAGACAATCTTTTCTCCACAACAATATTTTGACTGATGACGTTAAAAATATTTTGCGACCTTCATCTTACCGTATAGGACATATCCAATAGTATGAATATGGATAGCGTAGGCGTTTGCATATTGTTATAAAGACTTTAAGTTAACATCACTAACAGCATGTTTTTATATGCTTGATTTGATATTTTTTACCTTATTCGATTGTGACGTATGCACTAGAATACAATTGCTAATACTTTTTATTAGGGGTGGGTCGGTTCCACTTTTTTTCGGTTCCGGTTCCGGTTCGGTTCTTAACTTCGGTTCTCGGTTCCGGTTTTTAATTTACCACTTACTTTTCATTGCTCAATGGTAAGATAAGGTAATAAATAATCATTTTCAGAGACATACTGCTTGAAAAAGAATTCTTCGTAATATTTTTGTTTATGTAATTTTAATCCATTTTTACCCTTTATCTGAAAATATTTATAGAACTCAAGCACTTTTGGTTTTATACTCGTTACCCATCCATGGATGGAGGCGGTCGCCCGCCCAGCAGACGACGGGTGACCGCTTCTACTCGGCCATTTCTCCGTCTCCACATTCGTGACACTTCGGAAAAGTCCGATAGAAAGAAAAAATGTCTTCGGGTTGTGCCTCTCTCTTTATCTCTCGCACACAGGCAGGCGACCCTCGCCCGTATTTTGCGACCGTGTGCAGGCCTCTACTAGTTACTGAAGTATTCCGTCTCTTAGGAGACACGATTGGACTCTTCCCTCGAAAAATTATTTTATGCCTCTTTTCCGCATGCTTTTTCAGGTTAGGAGTGGATTTACATGCACCCCTGTAAATCAGGGAATGACAAATATTACGCTTTGCGAAATTTTCATTTGCTGCATCAACCGTGAAGTATTTCCACACTTCGGAAGACATTGCGAAGGATTCAACCGCGTGAGTAAATTAAGGCGTAATTTCACCAGCTATCGATATTTTTAAAATATCGATAGGTATGATATAATATCGATAGGCATGCCGTATTTCGATAGCACTTCATTTATCGACATGCGACTTAGGAAGCATTCATCTGGGCCTGATATCTGGGATCTGGGCACATACGAAGTGCTAACAGTGCTGATTCGTATGCCATGGCTCTTGATGGTAACTTGGCATTACCTTGCGCGGTTGATTTTTTCACCATTGGCTTACATCTCAGTTAGACCATCTGTGTGACATGCGTTGACATAAATTTACGTGTACCACTTCCGTCGTTTCAAAAGATTATGCTTTCCTATCTCGTTTCGGAATCTTTCCGTGATCTCCAATGCCGTGATTATATTTAATGGCGATACGTTAGTTATGTATAGAGCGCGGAAAAAAAGTCTTCAATTTTGCAAAAAAAGTCGCCTAAAAAGTCACCAATATTTTTGAAAAAAGTCTCTCAAAAGTCTGAGTTATTTCCGTGAGAAAGTTGCTGAATTTAACTGAATTGTTGGAGAAAAGAGCCTAGAGATGCTAGTCCAGGCATTAGGGGATTTTACTTGGAAAAATTAGAGGTAGTTCTGGAAATTGATTTATCCTTTTTTTTTGGGTCGCTGAATCCGAATTTCTAACTTCCCACCAAAAATTCACCCCGCAACCCCCCCAAATTTTGAAAATAACACTAAAAAAATCGCTTTTTTTAGTTTTTAAATCGTTTAGTTTTGATTTTGGGAAAAACTAATCAAATAATCGGAAAGTAGACAATAAAAGCAACAAAAAAGGTATTCTAACATTTTGACGTAGAACTAACAGGGGGGGAGCGCGCCCTGAAGCATGCGCCTCTGCGTCGCGGGGCTGTATGCTCCAAGTTATGCAACCCCGCTTAACCAGTCACGTCGTTTATATTCGTTCTCCCGTCTCCCCATGGTTCATTTTCTTCGAAACTCACCCTCCCATCTCTTGTTCCTCTATTTCAATATCTGGAAGTCCCCAGCACCCTACCTCTTACTAAAAAGGCATTAGATGACAAAGAGAGTGGAAGTACACTCCATTGTAAAACCTTGGAAACGGCGTTTTTCAGTCAAATTTAAAGGGGAACATTTTATAATATACAATACAAAACAAGTTTTTACATAGAATCAATTATGTTATAAGGCAGTTGAAACATGATTCAATAGTTCAAAACTTAGTTTTCTGCTCAAGAAATACCGAAAATGAGAAAAAAGTACTTATTTGTTGTCCATTGTACAGGTCAGGACCCCTATTTTCGGGGAAGCTGAGGAACTTTTTCTCTTGTTTTTCATGATAATTTTAAAATCTTCTTCTCCGCTTGATCGCAGCCGAGGGTCCAGGTTCATCTACGTCATGCTTGCCTCGCTACAATGTAGGCTCATTTAATGATCATCTGCACACAATGTGACGCGTTCACCTCGTCGGAAATTCTAGATGATCTTTCATATAATTGTATCATTTTTCCACTAATATCCTAAACAAAAACGGAGTGCTACCATACAGTGTAGCGCTGTCGGCTTGTCAGCAGACCACCCGGGTTCAAATAAGCTGGTTCATAATTAGATCAATGCATTCTTTCAGATCAATCTATCCCTTTGTGAAGTCTTTGGACACCCTCAGCAAAAAAAACTCGAAGTGCGAGGTGGCCCAGGAAAAGGAACAATATGTGAATTTGACATGCAAATGGATAAGTACGGGGTGAGCTCTACCCTCACCTATCCAAACCAACCTTCGGGTTGAAGCACTGAGTGGGTGTGATTATTTCATGAACGGTGGAGCAATAGAAAGATTTCGTTGCAGTTTCCGGAGCTATTATTAAAATTTCGCAGTAACAATTGTTAGGAGCTTACATTTTACAGTACATCTCTGCTCCGTGTAGTACCGCATGAAAAACACAGGTGCGTCCAACACACAGTTGAACAAATGTGATCACAACAGCCAAATATTAACTTAGGCATGCGGTTTAAATAAAAAGGCCCATAAAAGTCTCTTTTAATCAGAAAAGTCTCGTCACGCCAAAAAAGTCCCTAAAAGTCTCTAAGAAAGTCATTAAAAACTATTTTATTTGATGAGATTGGTGAAGATTTGTATTTAAAACCACAAAAGTCCCACTGTTACAAAAAATCAAAATACTTTTTTTCCGCGCTCTAGTTATGTATGATACGCGTAAAATAAACCGAGTGTGCACTTTCAACCATGGTTTTGTCATTAGCAACATATTTCTCATAAACTTAAATATTTAAATTCGTATGTTACTGCAAATACTTAGTTACACTCTCCCATTGGAAGATAATACCAATATCAGCTTTTATATCCCACACGTGCATTTTTATTCACGTTTCATGGCACAAAAATGTTTTAAAGTTAAACATGACCAGTTAACCCAACGTTTTTGTAATGATTGTCCATTTATAGTCGAGTAATCAAGAAAGCAGAATGGTCAACGGAAACGGTTGATAGTTACTTGGCTGAACACGACCCTTGCATCAAGGGAAGAAGAAACTTGATAAAACAATATAGTTGTAATTGACCGCATATTGTGGGTGACTTTCATTTCCGGCTATCTTTGCGCTGTCAATTTTTCAAATAGTCGATTGTCGTCTGCTATTTACTGCGTGGCGAAGTGGACAGCGTTCTCTTGCATGAGCAAAGTTAATGCTATTGTACAAATGACGAATAATTTGCTGACTTAACGAAAGCAATGTCCAAAGCATGAATGAAATCTTTTAAAACCTATGCACTATATTATGATATAATTTACGATAATGATATGAGGGCTCGCACCTCCAAAGGAGGTGGACGAAACACATACATATCAATCAGTATATCCTTATTATGGTGGTATTTCATCACTTACTAGAATTGGATGTAATAAAATAAATCATATGGTCTTTTAACGACTGAATTAGAATAATTCACGGCAACTTTGAAACATCTAAGTACACTATTTCACCAGGTTTTAATGTGAAGCCTCCGCTTTCAGAGTGTGAGCAGGTTTCAAATTGGTTTTCGCGCCAATTATTTCGGTACCGATTCTTTTTGGCCTCGGTTCCGGTTCCGGTTCTAGGCTCAAGAACCGGTGGAACCGAGAACCGAAGAACCGAACCGACCCATCCCTACTTTTTATGCATGATGTGTAATGCGTGTTTGTGATTTCACTCCCTGCCACACACCTCTATGGTGGCTTACAGGGTATTATGTACATATAGATTCCCTGTCTCCCTCCATTTCTTCACTATGCCTGACTTTTGGAATTCGGGAACAGAATTTATCAGTAGACTCTTGATCACATCACAATCTGCTATTTTTTAATGTTGCAGTAAGATACTTCATTTCTTTAATGTAGCAGTATGAGCAGCATGAAGAGTACGCAGAACTTAGTACACCCGTAAGATTCCTCACATAGTACGACTCTCATTCTCTTCTCCATTACACTCGCAAGATTCCTCACACCTACCCTCGCACCCCTTTCATGGAAAGCACGTGTTCCCGTACAGCGTTGCCGAGTCTGAACTTTGATTTCCGTGTTAATTTGTAAAAATCTTATTTTTCACCGTAGAGAATCGATCAAAAAAGGCCTGTAATCGTGTTGCAATGGAGAGCACGAACAAATTGGCAATCGGTCAAGTTCAGCTCTGGGACCCCCCGAGTAGATATGGGCCTCGGTGAGGGTCTAGGGTCGCTCGCGAAGGGTCGGATTAGGGTCGGAGTCGAGGTAGGACCGTCATTAGCAGGCTTGACCGTCGGTAGTCCCCACCCGAGTACCTCTAACCTTGTTTTTTATTCCTTTTGCCCCCCTACCCGTACGCACGTGCTAAAAGATGCACCTAAGAGGTCACGGTCCAAGCCCCTGTCCCAAATGGGTCCTGCGAAAAGGGACATTTATGACATTGCGGAACCTTTGGCGGTCTTAAGCGGGAATATCCGTAGAAAATTTTCTGTTTGTAATATGTTGATATGTCATTGAGTGAAATTTAGATGCATGTGGTATGACTGCAACTGTCGCGACATTAGAAAAAATATAATCAGATGTAGCACCTCATACTTCCACTACCGGTCAATGAATTGCATACCTAAGAGAATTGGTCTTTTTTAATTCTTTAATAGCATTTCATAACAATGTCATTATAAAATACATCAGTATTACTTTTCCGTTAATCATAGTTAGCAGCAAAGAAAATTTGATGGAGTGGATTCTATTATTCTAGAATGCTTTTAGGTTATCAGTTTGTTTTTGAAGATGATTCCTTTCTGCAATTGCTATTTCCCTTGTCTCCTTTACCTGCTGAAGGCGAATCGGTCGGCAAAATCTTGTAGATGAAGGCCGAGAATTAGACCAGATTATCTCACCTAGAGTTAGAGGAAACGGGGGTTTTTTCCTATGCATTATTTTCAATTCGTCATAAACAACGTTTTGGTGATGGGATAACTAGAGAATTCAGAGTATGTTGCCTGCAGTATCATTTACTAAGCGAAGTGGCACGAAGGAGCTCATGATTAAAAATTCATCAAATGTATTCCTTCGTTGCCGCACTTGTTTGTACTGAGAATGGCCCAAACTGCCATCAAACCCATAGTTGCAAATCAATGAGCAATTTATTTCCTCTCCCGTTGGTTGAGTTGAGGAAACACGCCAGGATCCGTGATGCAGTGTGATTCAGAAGAGCTTGAAGATATACTTCGCACATTTTCTGTGACTACTATTCCTTCCGGGTATGCTGCGCTTTTAGCTCGTAGTACTCGGTCATAGTTAGGATATAGGTCATGTCCGTGGCTTAAGGCTGTGCTACGCAGAGTTATGTATTGACTCTTGGTCAACTCCGTAGAAATAATAAGGGATAAAGCCTTCTCAACAGTCATCTCAGTTTGGATAACATTAATTTTCCTCTACTTCGATAAAACTTGTTGCCCTAGTTGGTGTGGTAGTTGCTATTTTCGTGAGTAATTTAGCTGCCGAAATGTCCCCTTTCACCTTTAGACTTATGGTAGCTGCAAAAGTGAGTTCCGCAGTAGAGGCAGTAGTTTTAAGAATTGGAGCTTTTCTTCTCCTTGTTCTATCACAGGAAGTGTGAAACTCTTTTACCGGTCGTCCTGTTGCGCCTAATAAAGTATTAATAAATTTTTCCAATACGAAGTCCAAAGTTGCAAAATTGTTTAATTAAACTTTATCAAAAATTTAGTGCCAGGAAAGGTTAGCATTTATCCAAAAATAGATGCCAACAGGTGTAGAGGTACTTGGTAAATAAGTTAGTACAATGTTAGGAAATTTAATACACTCCTTTAACCATTCATTAATTTGTCTAATGAATATGTCATTATTACGACAGATCTCCTCCCACCTTTTTACGTATGGTATCAAAAAACGTTTCCCTTTGCACCCACTTAGAGAATTCAAAGCGTCTGTATGTTCTGACAAATTTAATCTTCTTGATAGAAATTCGAAGAAATACTCTTTCTTCTCAGTCACTGACTTGTTCTTCGACTCCGAAAGTTCTTCATGGAGCTAAAGGCGTGAGACGAGAAAACCAGCCATTAAAAAATGAAATTTCTTAAGTAACCTGTATAAAAGGCAAAAATTAGCAAGAAAATGATGAAAAAATTCACGTATTCACCGCTATTAATTAAATTGATACGGGAGTGCACGCGGTAAAAGATGCCCTGAGAAGGGTATTCTGATAAAAATACTTCAAGTTTTTTTAACGACATTTCAATGAAAAAAAATAATAGGAGTGATGACATGGCTACAAAATTCTACGGAAACAAAAACAATATACAACATACCTAATAAAAGAGTAACCAGATGAATTAATATAAATCACTTCTGATCGAAGAACAGGAAAAGCTACCAAAAGTGTAAGATACTCGACGTAATCACAAGCTTAATCACAAGATTTAGATCCTGCAAATTAATGCTGCAAGAACTTCTTTCACCACTGCCATGAGAGGACTGATTTACATAAATGTATTTCTTGAAGCAAAAGCACCTGTTTCACTTGATGTACCCGCTTAAGACCATCAAAGGTTCCGCAATGTCATAAATGTCCCTTTTCGCAGGACCCATTTGGGACAGGGGCTTGGACCGTGACCTCTTCGGTGCATCTTTTAGCACGTGCGTGCGGGTAGGGGGGCAAAAATAATAAAAACAATCCCAGGCGGTGTCTTTCTAGAAGGATGCATGGTCCACACGAAGACTACACACTTTTTTGGTAAAAGGACGTAAATACGAAGTATGTTTCCCGAACGTTCGCAACAAAAATAACTTGAACGCTACTACACGTACAATTATCCGCTCGCTCGATACAATATTCTCACCATTTTCGACCATAGAGAGTCTGTGGAGGTTAGTGACAATGTGTACAGCAGAAACGTGGCGAATCCGAAGCTTTAGGGTTCATTCCACGTGAGCAATGCAAGCGAGTCTCGGCATTTCCAGCCCCGGCGCCCGGAGTCGGACCCCGGACGATCGGTCGGAAAATCATATGTATTTTTCGGCGTCGCAAACTTATTTTTTATTTCTCTTCGGTTTCGTATTTAACAGTCTTCAACAAACGCTCTGATTTAAGTCACTTGACAGGTCTCTCCCTAAAATGCTAGATATTCTCTACTTTATGTGACATTTTGTCCAAAAACAGCTTCCGCCATTTTGTAACTTAATAGCACACAAATGTTATAAACAATCTTCGAAACTAAAGCATAGTAGAGAAAAAGCATAGTGTTAATAGATTATACCATTTTTTATTCGATCAAATTCCTCCCACAACGACACCATCAACATAACTTTGAAGATATTCGGAGAAAAAGGAAGTCGGGTGTTTTTTGGAAATTTGGTCATCTTTGAGCCCCTGTATCTATGTAACGGTTCAGAATCATGACAAATGACGTACTATTCCTTAATCAGCAATTTTTGTGAGTATATGTGCGAAGTTTCAAGTCCATATCTCAAAAAAAGCGATTTTTGAATTTTGTCTAAAAATTTCCGGTTTCCGACCACTGTGCGACGGCTCTGAATGAATTAGATCTTATCAGAGAGCTAGACAGTGTACAGCGTAGAGTAGCTGGATTTGCTAAAAGGTGTTACAATAGGTTCAAGAGTGTATCAGAATTAATAGAGTGAATAGGTTGGAAAGTATTACCAGAGCGTAGCTTCAAGTACAGATTAAATCTATTACAGAAATCTAAAACGGATAGCTTTACTGAAGATGTTAAATATATATTAAAGCACCAGCGTATTAGGCTAGATTCGATCAGATACATGATATTAGAGAGATAGCTTGCCGTACCGACATATTTAAAATATCATTTGTTCCCCGTACTATTAGAGAACAGAATAAGCAGCATAGCAAAAGGATAGGCCGGCGAAATATTGTAGAGTAGCCTGTAGTGCATGATGTATGTATTAAAAACGAATCCCTTTACTACTCTGTAGATACGAACCATGTAGCAGCAGGTTTCGCTATTATGTAACTTGTTTCCATGTAGTGCCCTAGTTGCATGTCAATAGCGTGTGTTTGGTGATCTTCACCCCCTGCCACACACCCTCGCGGTGGCTTGGAGGGTATCGCGAGCATGTAGATGTAGATAAGATCTACCATTTGCATATCTCGACAAATGAGTAACGCTTTCCAGATAACGAGAGAATGTAGGGAGGCCATATATACACAGCTGCTGGCTGGTATTCATTCGAATGTGTAAATTGACTAACTAAAAGTTAGACACTAGGGTATTTAGACCTCTTAAAGTAATTCCCAATTACCATTTTGTGGATAAGTAGTAGCATGACCGTTATGAATACACATAACTCATAGGATTTCAACTCCAGAAGGGATAATTAATAAATTACTCAATAACGTGGCAATAGCTGAGAACCAACTTTACAACGTGCTTACCAATGCATAGCCGGTTGCGCGGGAACGGACGTTGCAACAACGTTTTCAATACAGACCTACAACTACATAGCCGATTGCATTTGCATTGTAAGAGCGTTATTGAGTGCGGACGCAGGCCCGTTGCAAGATTGTGCTCGCAACATCTGTACAACGCGCATTGTCACGTTGCGAATGTGGTGTAGTTAAGTTGGAAGTAAGTTACAGAGAAAGTGCGTTTTGGCAACGTTGCGGACTTGTTGGAGGTCTGTTACAACATGTTTACTGCTCACAATGGAATCACAACGCGATATCTTGTGCGGATGCTTCGTCAGGGGAGGGGAGAGGATGGAGGGAGAGAAGGAAGAGGAGGTAAGGGAGGGGGAATACAGGACAGGAGAAGGAATGAGAAGTGAGGAGGAGAAAGAAGGGGAAATAGGAAAGCGGAAAAGGGAGAGGGGAGGGAGGAGAAACGTCTTATTAACGCGCAATCGTAAATATGAACAATGTGCAATCATCCAAATTTTAACGTCGTTTTACATTAGATTTATAAAATGCCTGTATTATCAGAAATAAGTTATCATAGCCCTGCAATCTATTTGAACACTTTATCAAAGAACACAGCTTTTCCCTTCACGAGGCATATCCGCATCCACATCTAACGTAACACCCTACAAGTCACCGCGAGGGTGATAAGAGCTACAATGACACCGCTACGTGGAATCAAGTTAGGTACAGGAGTCACCTGCCACTATATAGCTAGTGTCAACACAGTAACGAAGTTGTTACAGGTTCTGAAGTTTTCTCTAAATACATTTATCTGCATTCTGGCATTCAGGAAAAATTACATTTTTAATCTGTTGATACGACAATCTATCTCTCAAATCCTGTATCTCTGATTATACCCAGAATAGTATGCAAGGGTTTTTAATCTATACCTAACTTTTCCATTAGACTCCTCTGCTACAAAGTAGTACTCCTAACTGGTGGTTTCCCAGGAACCATGTTAGCAAGTAGAACAGTGTTTGTGCCTCAGAAGAGTTGTAGCAACTCGTCAAAGACTTTAGCCCCATAAGCATTGCCTCTGCAGTCGTTCGTCAAACGCACAAAACATTGGCCAGGAGACTGATCAGTGCAAACTTGATGAGCGAGAGGCAGAGAGCTTGAAACGATGGCTGTGCGGAGAACATCATTGTCTTGCCAACGCTAATTGAGGAGGCAAGAGCTTCTTTAAAGGAGCTTCACATTACATCGGTGGACGTTTCAGAAGCCTTCATTAGCGTAAGCCATTATTCGATATCCGCAGTTCTACGGGAGTAAGGTCTACCAGAAAAGCTTGTACAGTTCATTGATAACACCTACCAAAGAGGAGGAGGCACTTTCATAGACGTTGGCACCAAATGGTCCGAGCTGATCCGCGTAAAGCGTGGAGTGCATCAGGGAGTGATCCCCTGTCCAGCCCCCTGTTGTTCTGCTTAGTAACCAATAAGATCTTGACCATCCGGGGTTGGTTATAAGCTGAGCGGATTGATCATAGAGAATCTGGCCTTTGCCGACGACGTGTTCGTGATAACATCTACAGTGAATGGAATGAGGAGGAGTATCCTTGCGGCACAAGAAGAAGGAAAGAGACATGGACTTAAATTCAATGTGGATAAATGGTTTGTGATTTCCATAGTTCCGGCAGGGAAGGCGAAGAACTATTAGATAATCACGGAACAGCAATTCCATCTAAAGCCAGTTTCACACGATACTTGATCCAGTACAAGGTCTAGTATACTCGCTAGTATGCTATCTTTCCAGTATCGTGTGAAAAGAGCCAGTATACTGGCTGGCAAGTATTCTAGCTAGTATACTCGCTGAGCTACTGGATTTCATACTTGATGCGGTACTAGATTTCTAGTAGCCCAGGAGCCATCGACCAATCAATCCACGTTACAGACGCTGTGCGAACTTCTCTTTTTTTAAATTAGTATGGAATCATATGGAATGACCGCGGTCGATGATCGTGTGAAACCTTCCAGGACGGTTCCAATCGTACTAGATTCCGTCCTCAGTATCAAGTAGCGGCTAGCACACTAGGAGATAATGTGTCGAGCGAAGTGTTAACGCCACGGAGACCTCGGCGCACATAATACAGAATTGCTTTAGGGCCCATGGAGGACGGATCCTACGTCATAATGCTGTGAACAAAATTTTGGTTTAAAACGAGCTAAGGCTGTAGCGTACGTGAGGAGCCTCACTATAAATCCGAAAGTGGGCTACTCAAGCAAAGTAGCAAAGAGGGAAGGAGCAGTCTGTGTGATTGACTCACAGGTCACATACGGTGCCTATTCTCTAGATGATGCCAACCAGAAGAAGATCCGCAGATATAACAGAGATGACCTGAAGACCATGGTTGCAGGTAATCAGGGGACGAAGAAAGAAGACATTATCGCGTGCACCATGTCCTGGAGGGGCGTCTGGAGCAAGGAATCGGCTGAAGATCTGCTGAGCCTGGGAATCACCAGAGGAGCACCATCACCACCAACAGAGTCCTAAAGGGAAGCCACGTGAAATGGACAAGATGGAAGTCGATGACAACGGTGAAGGAGAAGACAGGTGTCGGATAAAGCAAAAGAACATGTTCTAAGGATGGGAAACCTGCACCTAAACATCGGAAATTCGGCAGCAGGAAAGTACGCCGTCGCACAACTCAGTCTGCGGAGTCACGGCTTGGTGCGGTGTGGAGGTTTTAGTGCAGTTCAGTGTGCCCATGGGCCCGAGCCCCACACTACTTTGGCACTGCATCTTGCCGAAATGTGCGAAAAAAAATCTGTAAACAAATTGACATCGAATTTGGAACGTAGGTTTTCGCAGCGAAATCGATCGTCGTCAGAGGATTTCGGGTGCAGCTGCGTTTTACGCGTTGAAAATCAACTTCGAATTCCTTTAAAAGGTTAAGTCCAAATTTTAAATTGCGTTGCCTCTATTGTTCTACACTCAGCACACACTTCCTATCTGATATGCCACTTTTAATTTTACACTGAACTCAATTGGCAGAGTAAAACAATCACTACGGTTGCAGGGCATCGACAGATGTTCACAAAATATCTAGGCACCCAATCCACCTTCAACCATATGTACAAATCCCCCTCAGCTCCAGAGTGATCCCAGTGTCGTTGGCCACAAACCATTT
Source organism: Platycnemis pennipes (assembly GCA_933228895.1). Classification (NCBI taxonomy): domain Eukaryota; kingdom Metazoa; phylum Arthropoda; class Insecta; order Odonata; family Platycnemididae; genus Platycnemis; species Platycnemis pennipes. Next base: position 171,249,015 of record OW121847.1, read on the forward strand.
CACACTTTGGTCACAATCCGTTTTGGGTCACAATAGTGGCGCTCATTAAAATACTTTCCAAAACTCCATTTCTTTCCATTTGCTGGAGAAGAAGTTTTAGACTTCATCGAAGACAGGAGAAAGTACGTAAATGCGGAAATTGTAGAAATAAAGGTCTGCTGCATAAGAATATGAAATGAGATAATCCGTTAAGTGATAAAAGCGAGATAAATACACTGTATTGCGCCACTCGAGACAGTAAAAGACTCTATAACATGGTCAAACACGCTCACATATCAAGGCTTGAAATATCCACAATGCAAGGCTATAAATGTAATATTTTGCTGCAAAGATGTTGCATCTAAATGACCTTCTACTGGACATGAGAAAGATTTTTTATACTTTACTGACCAAAAATAGGGCAGTTTTAAATATTACATGGACTGTAATTAGCTTAAGCTTAGTAAAGAATACTTATCGTCCAAAAAAGCCAATATTATCTGAAAGTCGCTAATAAGCACATCCTGTAATGCATTGCGCGAAAAAAACGATTTTATTGCAGTAACAAAATTATACGCTGAAAGTTGGGGTTCTAAAACAATTTTTTTGTCTGTGTGCCGTTGTGTAAACAACTTACAACAAGATGAAAGCATTGTATGCAGTGATGTATTGTGCTCATATCAGAGTACATGACCAAAATAATTTATGCAACCATTACGTATACCTGTTCACTTCATTTTCACTATAAATGCCTATTTACACAACAGCAAGCCCAAATGCAGAGCACTAGGTGAAAATACACTGCTTTGAATGGTAATAATCTTGGATTGGAAGACCAATTGAAAAATTGTCCATTGGAAGGCCAATTGAAATCCACCGTCAAAAAAAAAAACATTTCTTTTTTGACGGTGGATACCTTGAACTTCGTAAGTATATATAGTTTATCCTTCGAGAAAAAAATGAAACTCATTCTCTGACTACAGAACGTTACTAAAATTCAAAATACTACAACCGGCTACAGTTTTCCAACATTCCTTGCTTTCCCTTCGTTGGAAATAGAGCTTTGACATGCGGTTTTAACAATGGCACGGTTTTCTCAGGTAAGCTTACACTTCCTCAAACGTTCTTCAATCTAAAATGAAAATATAAATAATAACGGCAATGTTTACTGCTCGGTTTTTAGTTCTGAAAGCAAAAACAGTTTGCCGCTGTTGCGGTAAAGTACGGCTGCGTGCAAAGAGCGCGAACTGGGGAACCCAAGTGCATTTGACATTTCGGACGGATGAAGTGAAGGGACTTTTTGTGTCGCCCACACATGCATTTTCCTGAAAGCTCAGTTTGTCCGCAGTGAACGCAAACCGGCCGGGTTGGGGGAAATTCTTTGACCCTCTGGTCGAGATTACATTACTGGCGTTCAGTTGCTTTTTGAGATATCAGAGTTACCTCGGCAAATGGCTTCTGCTCATCAGCCTCGATAACGGTTTCGGCGCGGTTACTCCAAAAATAAATTCCAGGCAAGGAATGTTGCTAGATGAGGAAGAAATCGATTCAAGACATGAATGGGGAGCGAGAAAATCAGGACTTAAGAGAAAACGGATAGCGAACCTGGTAATAAGGGTAATAAGGTTGGGGGAAAGGAAGTTGGCGAAAAAATAAGAAATAAATTGAAATTAAAATGATGCAAATGTGAATGAAAGTAATGATTTGATTAGTCCTCATAAGGAATTTCATGCTGTTATCGTCCCGTGGCTATATTTCTAGCAATCAAACATTCTAGTATCACAGTAACTGATATATTTCGCTTACACGGAAAACGTCTACTATTCATGAAAGCATGCAGGCAGAAAGATCATGGTGGTTTTTTGATCCGAGGAAGGGTGGCAATAAGTGTATCATAGCAAGAGGTGAAACATGTCAGCAGTCTATTAATTCTGCTAAATCTTTCATTCTCCTTCTTAGCTCATTATTTATAACATTGTTTACCTATTATCACGCGAGCTACCGCAACGCAAACATGTACCACGAGCCATCGGCCAATAGGAAAATAGGTCTGTGAGGAAATAACATGTTTTCATCTTGTGTCAAACTATTCACCAATGAGCCACAAGGAGGGTGAATGTACTTGAACCCACCTGCAGTCGTCAGTCGATTTCTCTGATTTTATGAACTTATTGTTTTCAAATAGAATGGAATCGAAACAGAATTGGGTTTTACCAGCAGAAGAATGCGAGCGTCCATTGTATCGCGGTTGAAAGTACTTACTATTGGAAGTGTTGCAGAAGCTCACGCCACGTTTCTCGGGAGGGAAAGGGAGCCTGGGAGTTACGAAGAGGAAATCCAATCGAGAAGTGGGCACCAGTGAAAGGCAGTGCCTTCCGAATTGGCGTATAGATGGCAGCGCCAACGGCGTTCCCCCTCACATACAGGGCCTCACGGAATGCGCGTCTTCACCGAATATTCAGCGAAAATGAATTTTTTCCGAGAGCTCCCCCTGAATGGCCTTGCGAGGGAATTTTCTTGCAGCAGACATATCTGCAGCCGCCGAAGGCATTCTCTGGGAACCGATACAGCGCGACAACCCTTGCCGAGAAATAGGGGAGTTTATTCTCCCTCCGTTGCCCCGATAGCCACCAGATTATTTGGAAATTCAATATTCGAGAATATAAGGGGGGAAAAGTTGAAGTGAGGTGGTGGGTTAGCATCCCTCCCCCAGGAGAGAGAGACGCTATCGAATACGCCCCCACACACCCGTCGCCATGGTGATGCCCTAGCGTACACACGAATTCCAAATTCAACCCCTTAGATCACGTGAGCGATTGTCCCAGATTCGAAATAAATATGTGCAATTATTCACAGTCACTTTAACCAAAACAATTAATCTAATATCATCACTAGGAATCATGCATTAATGTCTATGCATTCAAATACTTCCAGCGTGTTGCGTAATAACATGGATCATAAGAGCGCATTATTCTCGTTTTCAGCCAGCCATGGGCTTACAGTACTTCTCAAAATGGAATAATCTTGAAAAAAATGAGCCAAATTTCTGAAATCTGTTTACTTAGTTCCTAATGATTTTAAAATACTTGACCACCAGAAAGAGTACCGCAACGATGTATATACCAACATTGTCTATTTCGCAATAAATAATTTAAACAGGTTTTTTGGCAAACCTTAAAGATATTCTGGTTTTAAGAATAGAAATATGGTTTCTCATTTGAAAGTTGAATTGAAATTATCAATAAAAAATTCATGGTAGCTGGAGTGCGTTAAATAGAAAAATAATTTACCTACATTTTCAAGGTAAAGTTGAAAAACAAAGAAGTGGGTCACGTCCATTCGATGTCCCTTAGGGCGTGACCGATTTGGACGAAACTTGAAAAAACGTCATCACTTGCTGTGAAAATAATAATCCAAAAGGTGCAACCGTTCACGAGAAATTTCAACTTTGCAAAATTCGAATTCTGCAAAAGTGACTGCACATTTTAAGGTGTAACTCCAAGACTATTAAAGCTAAAGACGTGCGATTGGCATTGCAATAAACTGATTGAATTAAAATAACAAGATAAGGATTTAAGTTATAAATTATTAACAATTTTATCAATTTTATAAAAAATGTAAATTTAAAAGTCTCGGAGAATAAAAGACAAGCCTCGTTCCGTCTTCGGCTTTCAGTGTTACTTCGCTCAGCCCCTATCTTACCTTCCTAGCATCATCTTTTAGTATCCTCTCCGAAACCTATTCCAAACGTCTCCTTTTTTTAAGGAAACGGTGGCATTCATTTTCTCCCATTCATATTTCACTCTCAGGGAAAACAACGGGAAAAGAAAGTTCACTACCTATCACAACCCAACGGTTATTATGTTTCTCTTCGCATACGATAGCCTTCCAGGCCCTACGAACAACCTTATATTCCTTGCTTTTCCTTTCGTTTCCGTCAATTAACTCAGTCATCTCGTTGTAACCCTAATGCTTGTAATCGTTCCCCCAACAATACTTCACACTTATGAACTATTAGTCTTCGGAATCCGCCAAAACATAAATTACGCTAAGTGAAGCAATGAAATTATTTTCCTTTAGTAGTCAGATGCGTTGAACGTATTATTTATTTCTCTCTTTATTTATTTAAAAAATGTCACATCTTAAAATACAATTTACATTTCCAAGTTTAAAAGTCGTTATTTTGCCTTTATTTTACAGTCTACTTGAGCATGAATTTTGAAGATTCCTTCGCCTGCGCTCAGAGTGAACGGACGGGTGGTCACTGAGCTCCGGAATTCCTGCCTTTCACTTTTTCCGTCGTCAGCAGCAGCTTTTTAAGTTGCCTAGCTGGGCCTGTATCGTAGTGTAGTAGTGTATTAAGTAGTGAGTGTTTAGTAGTAAGTGCTTCTGCGCCTGCCTTAATATATTATTACGGTAGTGTGAGTGCTTGCGTGGGTTTTTGGTGTTGTGGGTGCTTGGTCCCGCCGTGGTGCCGTCCCGGCTGGTCTTTGGTGTGTGGTTTACGCTGTGTCCAAGTGTGTTCGCTGATAGTGCTAAGTAGATCTAATTTCAGTTTCTTCTTTCTTTTAACTACTCCGCAGCAAATAATACTCTTAAATTATAATACTGTCACCTACTTGTTGTCTTAGTCTAATCTAATCGTGTTGAGTGGACTATATTTAAAAGTACTTACATATTTCTATTTTATCATCACCGTAGTTCTCGAGGCGTTGTTTAAGTTTTTTTCTCAGTTCATAGCACAGTTCCTTTTATATTGTTCCGCCTAGTTATTGGCTCAGCTTTTCTTACTATTCAATATTTTAATCTTGTGAAGTGTTAACGTAAGCGAAAGGAATATATTAATAATTATATATACTTGCTTTTGATTGAAGAACTGCATAACATTTAACGGTTGTCGCAGTAATTTAAATTGTATAGTTTATTTCTCTTTCATCTCCATTGAGTGAGTTAACTTACATATTTATTCCTCAGAGCTATTTTCTTTAATAAAATTTCCTCTTTGTATATGTAAATATATTGTTATCTAGCACATTTAGAGATCGTTACTTGTTTTGTTACATCCTTAATAAGTTGTCTCTTTCACCGTCCTTCTTATTATTCTGTAGTTGGTCTCAGTAGTTTTATGTAGAGCTTTTTCTTTATCATTTAGTGATCTTATATTTCGTGTAGAATATATTTATAGTTAGTTATTTGCTGGTTACATTTTTACTAAATAGTTTATTTTAGCGTTTTTTCTTATTATTATTAAGTAGTTTAACCTTTTAAGTATTAACGTAAGTTAAACGTAGTATATTAATAAGTTGTCTCTTTCATCGTACTTCTTAATATTCTATAGTTTCTGTCTCAGTAGTTTTTTATGTAGAGCTTTTATTTTCATCATTTAGTTATCGTCATATTTCGTGTAGAATATATTTAAAGTTTGTTATTTGTTGGTTACGTTTATACGGAGTAGTTCATTTTAGCGTTTTTTCTTATTTATAAGTAGTTTAAACTTTTAATTATTTACATAAGTTATACGTAATATATTAATATCCTAACAGTAGTTTTAACTCTAATCTAAGTGGTAGTTGGGTAGTAGGTATTACTTGCATATTAACCTAACTCTTCTCTCTACTAGAGCCTTACTCTCCGTTGTTTTGTCAGTTAGCTGCTTCTTCCTTCTAGCCTATATTACTCACGTCAACAACACTACATTCCTTCCCTTCCCATCGCTAACCTTGTCAAGGTCCAGACCCCCAGCCGTGAAACAATCCCCTAACCGACTCCCCGTCGAGAGCCCTTCCTGCGCAAACCACTCACCCGTGTAAGTCTTATCCTACCTCCTGTTGTTGCTAGGGCAATTAGTTAAGTGCCTACGTGCTGGTGATTATTGATTTTTAAATCTTATTGCTGAGTCCTTTAGAGTTCTATTGTAGGCATTTCTTAGTGTGTACTGAATTGTGTAAAGAATCTAGGTACTTTCTGTTCCTTGTATTAATATATCTGAAGTTTATTTATAATCGAATAGTACTGCTTCCAACGTAGTTCATCCATAGCTTAGTGGTTGTAATTTATACTATATAGTCTTTACATAGCTTAGTTTTCGGGGAAAAGCGTGATTAGGATGGCTTTGAATCGGTCTTCTGTCGTGACGCTCGATAATTCAGGCGAATGCGCGGCTCTAAGGGCCCGTATCGCCGAGTTGGAGAGAATCGTGTCGGAGCTCCGTTCGAAGGTAGAAGGGAGGGTGTCTGTCACCGAGAGTGCTGGAGTTTCGGGTGGACTCATTAGTGAGGATCCAACCGTCACTACACCGCTCAGTGAAGAGGTAGCGCCAGCCCCTAAGCCCGATGAGTGGAGGGTAGTTACTCTGAGTAGCGGAGGTGTAAGGCTGCGGCGCGGAGCGGAGTTTGCAGAGGCAACTCCTCTCCCCGTCTCAAATAGGTTTCAGGCGCTTCCTATGGATGTCGCCGAGATTCCTGCAGCCGGCCCCGTCGCTACTCCGAGAGCTCTACCGAGGAGAAGCCGTCAGAGTGGGAAGGGGGGGATGCTAGTGATAGGGAGTAGTAACGTTCGGCGTGTGATGGCTCCTTTGCGGAGAAGGGCAGACCGTGAGGGTGTTAGCCAGGGCTTAACGTCTTGGTGCATCCCCAGTGGCGGTATTCCTCAGGTGACGAAGGCGATGGGAGCGGCAGTTGCGGGCACGAAGTGCTCTAGGCTGCAGGTCGTGGCCCACGTAGGCGTCAACGATGCCACCGACCGCAGACCCGAGGAGATTCTGCATTCCTTTAAGGAATTGAACTCTGAGGTGAAGCGGGTAAGTGAAGTCGCGGGCGTTGAACTGGCGCTTTCGATTTGTAGTCTGGTCCCGAGGATCGATTGTGGACCTCTGATTTGGCGTCGAGTGGTAGACATAAATCAGAGGCTACGCCGTTTCTGTAAGGACATTGGAGCCTCCTTCGTTGACCTTCAGCCGTCGCTTCGGTCGTGTAGACACCCTTTAAACCGCTCTGGAGTTCATTACACTCCGGACGCCGCCAAAAGCGTGGCGGATAGGATATTAGATCATTGCAGGCCTTTTTTAGGGTAGATGGTAGGGTAGAGAGTAGGTCATGTAGTGGGGTAAATAACTTCTCGTTGCCAGTCGCTTTATCGGCTAACTTTCATGAAAGCAGAATTGAACCTCAAAATACTTCAGACATGACTACAGCTCTCCCTTGTAGCCTTAATAATAGTCGAGGTGAAAATATTTCCGTTGCTGTAGTTAATTGCTGAAGTCTTAAAAACAAGATACCTGAGTTCCATCACCTTATTCATACTACTGATGCAGATGTAATTATAGGAACTGAAAGTTGGCTGACGGATGACATTCCTGACTCAGAAATATTTCCCAAATCTTTTAAGATAAGTATAGAAAAGACAGACATAACAGAGCAGGTGGTGGTGTTTTCATTGCAGTCAAGAACTCGATCATTAGCAAAGCAGTTATATTTCCCGACAACCCCTTAGAATGTGTTTGGTGTTCATTAACATGCCCTAAATCCAGATCAATATCTGTCTGCGCATTCTATAGGCCCCCAAACACTGATGTTGAGTCATTATTAGAACTGGGAAACCAGATAAATACAATAACGTCCCGTAACAGCGAACGTAATATAATAATAGGTGGAGATTTCAATGCACCATCAATAGACTGGAGAACATACTGCTTCAAAGCTGGAGGAAGGGACAAAGACATCTGTGAGACTCTATTAGATGTGTTCTCCAATAACTCCCTGACACAATTAGCTACAGCACCTAATAGAGGGGACAACACTCTTGATTTACTGGCAACCAATATCCCACAACATGTGACAATGATTGACACGGTTGATGGAATCAGTGACCACTGAGTTATAACTGCAAAACTCTCGCTATCTTTAGATAAAAATTTTAAACAAAAAAGAAAGATTTACATTTTTAAAAGAGCAGACTTTGCTAACTTTAAAATTTATTTAAGAGATTCCTTATCGGATTTCAAAAAGTCTTCCATAAAGGTATGTACCAACGATTCATGGAAGTCGTTCATTAATATCATGCGCTCTGGGATCAACAGATTTATCCCTAGTAAATTCAAAAACGAAAGCACTGAACCTAGGTGGTACAATGCCGAAGTGAGAAAATCCCTGAGACGGCAGCGAATATGTCATGCTAAAATGAAAAGAATTAGTAAACATATGCCCACTGATGAGCGTAATATAATTATTGAAAATTATATAATTTCAAAATCCACTGCAAAGACAGCCCTTAGTAATGCATTTGCAGAATTCAAAAGAAAAACACTTGGGGAACAATTGAAAGAAAATCCAAAAGTCTTCTGGTCGTACGTAAGGGAAGTGCAAGGCCATAAGTCTGCCGTCCATTCACTTAAAAATGATAGAGGTGAAATGACCACAAACACACTCGACAAAGTTAGCTTGCTAAATTCCTTCTTCCAAACCGTTTTTAACCCACCTTCCGGGGATTCAACTATCGTGTTACCTGACCTCTTTCAGCGGTTGATGAAACCAATTGACATTTCCTGTAATGGTATTGAAAAATTACTTAAAGATATAAGCCCCAACAAATCTCCTGGCCCTGATCAAATTCCCTCCCGCGTATATAGAGAGTTAGCATCCGAAATTTCCCCCTACCTTGAAATAGTATTTAATAAATCCCTGACCGAACACGTCGTACCGATGGACTGGAAAGCAGCCGATGTAACACCCATTTTTAAAAGTGGCGATAGGGAGCAGCCATCTAACTACAGACCTATATCCCTCACATCCATTTCATGCAAGGTCCTAGAACATATAATTGTCAGTTCAGTCATGGGACACCTAGATAGCCAGAATTTATTGTCCAATGTCCAGCATGGCTTCCGAAAGAGCAGATCGTGTGAAACTCAACTTGCTCTCTTTTCCCACGATATATTAGTTTCTGGCGAAAATAATATTCCAGTGGATGCTATATTTCTCGACTTCAAGAAGGCTTTTGACAAGGTTTCTCACAGCAAACTAATTTTGAAGTTAAAATCTTATGGGTTAGACAGTAACATTATATCATGGATTAATGATTTTCTGCATGATCGGGTTCAAAGGGTTGTTTTGGACGGTGTTTCCTCACCGGCAATTAAAGTCACTTCGGGTGTCCCACAAGGTAGTGTGATAGGTCCACTCCTATTCCTTTTGTATATTAATGATATCCAAAAGGTGGTAAAAAGTAAGCTTCGTCTATTTGCCGGCGACGCGGTGGTGTACAGAGAAATTCTATGCCCGAATGATAAAGAATATTTAAATATTGACCTACAAGCAATTGAAACTTGGTGTGATACATGGCAGTTAGAATTAAACTTTAAGAAATGTCTTGTAATGAATTTTTGGAAAAAGAATAGCTCTCCCCCTAGCACTTACAAAATAAGTAATAATGAATTAACAAACGTGGAATCCATTAAATATCTTGGAATAAGACTGACAAATGATCTTTCCTGGGGTAAACACATTCGTGAAATAATGGGTCAAGCGAATCGCAAACTGGGTTTAATTAAAAGAGTATTGGGTAAATGTGACGATCATGTACGAGAAATCAACTACTTTTCCCTTGTTAGACCTCATTTGGAATATGCTGCCAGTGTATGGGATCCCTACGAAATCGGTCTAAGTAATGAACTTGAACGTGTTCAGCGAAGATCGGCAAGATTTGTAAAGGGACGATACGATAATTATATTAGCGTAACCAGTCTATTAAATGAATTGAAATGGGAATCATTGTCAGATCGCAGGTTAAAATTTAGACTTAATCTCTTCCACAAATTCCAAGGCAATATTTTCAGTGATGATGTTAAAAATATTTTACGAACCCCAACTTACTATGGCAGACTGGACCATAATCATAAAGTTAGAGAAATTGATTGCCGAACTGACCGATTCAAAATGTCCTTTTTCCCTCGCACAATAAGAGATACAAATAACGGTAAATATGTCCTATCGGAGAGTAGCAATGAATAGCATTGGTAGTTGCATGTTGGTATGAGTACTTAAAGCTAACCCTACTAACAGAATGTTTTTGCATGTTTGCTTTGCAATTTCTATCTTTTTTAAATAGTGTAGTTCTGACTACTATATTAATACTATTCCTTTTTTATGCATGATATGTAGTGCATGTTTGGTGAGCAATCACCCCCTGCCACACACCCTTGTGGTGGCTTGCAGGGTATTATGTAGATGTAGATGTAGATAGATGTAGATGAATAGAAGTTAGGCATAAAAATACGGACAGAATAATTTGCACTCTGTTCATGCTCCATATATGTTACCCGAATACGGCTTATCGACTCTCTAATCCAGAAGATTATGAATGTTGTTAATAATTCCAGCTATAACTTGTGCAGCAACAATCCAAGGGAAATCGGAAGAAAATCAATTTTAGTAACCGTTTTTCATGATGTCGTACACCCGTGTTGGTAGATTGGATGGCCGACATTGCTTGGGCCAAAATTGAGATGCAAATTCTTATGCAATGGATGGTCATCATACTTCCATAGGGACAATGTATTTCAACGTGAAAAACCATAAATTTCTATTACATATAGCTTCGTTAAATGGTCAATGACATAGCAATATTTTTACGCCATTCGATAGGAAAAATGATGAACTATTATGAATGTAAAAATCAAGGTAGGTTATCGGACATGTCTAAAATGATGCTTCTTCCATATTAGAATAATATATTTTCGTTGAGCCTTATGCTTTCACCTCTTTATTGCCAGCTCTTTTCAGGTGTAAGAAGGTATAGATTGTAAGGTGCAAGAAAGGCCCTCCCCTCTGTACCTCGGGCAGTCTGATTGAAAGGAAGCCTGCTGAGCGTGAGGGCAGAATACGGCCAAGGGACACGCGAGCAGTGCTGGGATCCCTCCGTTGAAAACCTGCTTCTCGCCATCTCAAACCATCATGTCATAACGCCCACTTCAAAACCAATCTCCTCGGAGTTGCGGGGGGATAATTATTCTCATTGGTATTCAGGGTCTCGCATTGTGCAACAAGCTCAGATATTGTGGAACGTGAAGGGGGAGAAATCGCACATTACTACCTCGTGGAAGGGGTCCACCGTTTTCAAATGCACTTCCATCTGTTTCCGAAAGAGAAGAGCTTGTCTCTCTAACACGGAGACAGTTGGTTTCACTCAGGCCTCATGTGCCCTATTTCATTCTCATTGCCAATATTTAAAAATGCAAACATTAGCCAAAGTAATGTGAATATTTTAATCAATCTATTAGAATATTAGGTATCGTAGGGTACTTCATTTACTTTGCTACTATAATATACTATCATTCAAGTTTTCCCGTTTCCTGTGAATAGAGCTGTGAGCTGGCTACCAAGCATGGTCGCTCGCCTACTCGCTGTGAGCTCCTTGATTTCACACTTGATGCAGTAATAGTCTGCAAGTAACTCCCAGCACGACCCGTGGCCTTCACATCACGTTACAGACGCTGTGCGATCTTCTCTTTTCGTAAATCAGTATGGAAAACCATTTCGTAGCACGCACTAGGTCAATGATCGTCCTCCTAGGGAATGATTCCAATCATGCTACATTTCGTCCTCAATACGAAGTAGTGGCTAGCACACTGCTAGTTCTGGATCAAGTGCAAAAGGGATTAAGGGCCCTCCATATGGGCCTTTGGGAGCTGTCGCTGGCGAGGAAAGGCCTCGGCGACCGTCAAGCAGCGAGCGCCCCTATCTTTCTCGGTCCCATTGGATTCTTTGCACGGGACCGTCTTATTCTCGTATTCTGTGGGTTGCTTTGGCCTCACCTCGGCCATTCCACCGCCTCCAACACCTGGGCTTCAAACCAGAACAGCATCCTTTCACCGCAAAAAAAGTGCAAGGGCGAAATGTGGTGTTTTTGTTAGAAAAACGAAACAAAAAAAATTAATCGACGAGGATCAAAAATAGTAAAAAAAAAACGTCCTAAAGAGATTCAACTCCCCGCTGTGATCTGAACAAAGTGGCGAATGGCGGGTGTTCTTGTGTTAAAGAAAGGGTCCTGATTACCACTTCCTAAATTTTGGATTTGGCCAAGAGAATGTTAGACGCCTCCACAGGTCGCATTCTATCCGCGGAAGGCAGATAGTTGAAAGGCGAAAATTTGAGGTGAGAAGGAGGAGGAGTGAAGAGATTGACTTGAAAGGAGAGAGATGAAAGACGTAATGATCGGAGAATGGGAGGACGGGATAAATAGCGGCAAGGGGCACGACCGACATCCAAGCAATGGCGAAGGAGAGGAAGGAATTATAGACCAATTGGAGAGGGGGGAGGGAAAACAAATGCCTCCGGGCACACGCGTCCAAGCAAACAAAAACGACACGCGACTCGCTCGTGTGCGACATCGGGGAATTTGGATAATTCCTGGGATTGGACAGAAATCTCTGAGAGATTCTTAAGGTGGCCATCAACTAGCAAGGAGGGATTCCGTGTTGCTCACATGAAGGCAAGACATCGTGTTGGTGGCCACAGGGGCAGCAATGGGAGGAAGTGACCCACGACTGTGCAGGGTCGGGGGAAGTTCGAGGGACACTCGGGAGGGAGTGCTCTCGTCGCCGATGCTTGCTCGTTTCCCTCGGATTCCAGAACGACGGAGCTCAAGGCGTCGTGCAAAGCAAAGGGACGGCGACGGCTCAAAATGAAGGCCAGAGCAATGCACCTGGGGAGAGAGGGAGCGGCAGGGGGCGGGAGGCAAGGGGGAGGAGGGTGCTGAGGGGCCGACTGGGCGTTCTCCCGAAGTAAGAGAGCGGTCGAAAGGCGTTTGTGCCGACGTCGGCAGTGCCCCGTCACCTCCGCAAAGGAGGGAGAGGACTCCGAGACCTGCAATCAACACCCCGCAGGCGAAAATGTGGAGACCGCGTCTGGAATTCTAGAGGCGGTAATCGTGGCTCGTCGCTTAAATGGTTTGATATCCGCCGGCGAAAAGAAAAGACAAGGCATCATATCTGCCAAAGAAATCTTCTACGTGACTAGATCGAAGCGTTTGCAATTCAAAATCTTGACACAAAGTCCTCTGCGAATTTTGTGGAATGTTAGGTGTTATATAATATGGCCTGGGAACTCAAGTATAATAGGGAACTTGAAAGCGTATAAGAAAAAGTAATTATTTGATGTAATGGGAACTCTATTGTCGGCGTGAGTCAAAATGAAATAAAAAATGGAAAATAAAGATTGGGAAATCAAAATTGAGGAGGAGAAAGATTGCTTGAATTCTGCACACAGCAATACGCAGTGGTCGTAGACACGTTGTTTAAAAACCACGACCAAAAGAGAAGAATGCATGTAAAATGCCGGAGGGCTTTTTCTTTCTTGCTTCGTCCATCGTTGGATAGCTGGCCTCCCATGTAACGGAACTCATTCACCTCTTCAAGATTTGGTTTCCTTAGTATAACGTTGGTTATGGCCTCTTCTCTCATGCTCTATTCCAATATCTCAGTCTTCTTTTTATTGATCTTCATCTGATATCTAGCCATTGTTCTTTCCACGGTTATTAGACACTTATTCATATCCCTGTCCCTCTGTCTCTGCTATGAGTGCTATGCCATCAGCGAATCGCAGCATTCTTATTTTTTCTCCGTCGACATTCACTTCAGAAGACATCTCTTTGATTTCATTGATGGCTCTCTCGATGTAAACATTAAAAATTATGGGAGACAGAGCACAGTCTTGTCTCATTGCTTTCCTTATTCTTACTCAATCATAGCTAGGTCCAGATTTAATCACCGCTGTTCGGTTTTTGAACAAACAATGGATAATTCTTCGGTCATCGTAGGACACTCCAATTCCTTTCAGAATTCCAGGCATTGAATTCCAATCCACGGTGTCGAAAGCCTTCTCTAACTCCACAAATGCAATGAACGTCGCTTTATTCTTCTCCTTTCTATTCTCTATGAGCAGCCGAAGGGCCTATGCTGCTTCTCTACTGCCCTTACTTTTCCTGAATTGATCTTCTAAGTCTATGGGTGTATCTCCAGTTGAGAACACGTGGTAGATGGCCTAGCAAAGAAGGGTTAATGTCTTCTCTCCTGCACTATTTGTTACCTCGGCAGGAATGTCATCAATTCCAGAAGCCTGCTGCGTCAAATTCCGAGGATTGATGTTATAATAGGATATCAGCTTCTCATATTTTCCTTTTTCCCAGAGGTGCAACTGGATTCCTTATCTTCAGTCGAGTCACCGCTGCCAAGTGGTGCAATGTCATCACTTTCCGCAGTTTCTAACCCCTGGCTCAAATTGCAGTGCGCGCCAAAGATGGGGAAGCAGCGTCGTCCGTTGCAGCCGCGAATGATGACCTTCCCCCCCCCCCCCCGTGTGAAGGTGGGCCCTCAGCCCTCTGGAGAGAGAGGGGCTGCTGGGATATTTGCCGGAGAATGTGTCGCCCGGGTGGGTACGGGATTGGTGTGGCTCTCCCCCCCCTGGGAAATTAAGGGGTGCGAGCCGACCCCGAAATTGACCGACTCCCTCCAGACACACACCCCTGCACACAATAATATATACATATATAATATAATTTATTACTCCCTTTTTTTATACAGTGTTTTTCTTACATCACACATTTTTTGCATCACATTTTATGCAATTTAAGGAAGTTTTTTTAGGTTACCCCTAAGATAAAAATGACAAATACCTGTGCGTGGGTGACCAAAATTACCGAGCAAAAAATCGAAAAGAACAAAGAATATGTGTACAAGTGGCAATCAGTGCTATACGTATCAGTGCTATACTTAGCATTACGTAGCTTAATCCGAAGACTTTTTCTAAATTTCAAAAAACAAAATTTCATTCCAGCGCTGCTTCTCCCTGATTTGCATTTCTTCTTCGCATTGATCGCCTTTGCGAGTCCGTTCCCAGCAGAGGGACTTCACATTCTGTTCTCAGTAGTCTCGCTCGCCCTGTTCCCTTATGAGGCGACGAGTGTCACATGCACTGAAGGCAATCTGGTTTTAGATTCGGAATAAACTTAGCGCACTCTTTGTGTTAGTGAATAGTGGAATGGTGGCTCCCTTGTAACGATCATAATCAACGATGACCTTTTTTTAATTTTTCTTAACTGACGCTTGCAGTGTAATTAACCCTATTAAATTTCCTATGAGTAATCATTTTGTCACGGGATATAACACATGGTACCTTCTTAAGGTTATAACCCTCAATTGAATTTAAAAAAAAAGCGTTAAAAATTTATTCAATCTCTATTTGCATGACTATTTGTTTGCAGAATCATATGGAATCCTTTCTGATCAATTTCCCGTAACCCTATGATTAAATGAGTATGGGATCTCATTGGTTACTATCGAAGATACACAGTCAACTTTTTTAATACTTCTCCCAATATCCTTTCTAACAGACATTTGCCCATCTTTACAAAACTATCTGGGACATGTACTCAACAGAAGAAATACCCAGGGACTTCGAGAAAAACATCATCATTCCTATTTACAAAAAGAAAAGAGCGGAGAAATGACAATATTTTAGGACCATTAGCCTGACGACTCATGCATCGAACATATCGACAAGGATTATCTACAGAAGAATAGAACGAAAAGCAGAGGAGTTTTTGGATGAAGATGAATTCGGATTCAGGAAAAGAAAGGGTACAAGAGAAGCAATATTGGCCCTTAGGCTACTCATAGAGGAGAAGAGAATGGAGGAGAACAAACGGAAGTTCTTTGCATTTGTAGAAAAAGAGAAGTCTTTTGACAACAGGGATTTGAATTCAATGCTTAAAATTCTGAAAGGAATTGGAACGTCGTACAATGACCGAAGGGTTATCCACAGTTTGTATAAAAAAGCAAATAGCGGTGAATAAACCTGGACCTGAGACATGAGACCCTATAGTTGTTTGTTTGCATGTTAGTAGTGCATGCTTGGTGTTTTCCCCCCTGCCACACACCCTCGCGGTGGCATGCAGGATATAGTGTAGATGTAGATGTAAACCTAACTGTGAAGAAGCAAGAAGAAGAAAAGAAATAGACAAGTCTGTGCACTGTCTCCCGTAGTTTACAATGATTACATCGAGAGAGCCATCAATGAAATCAAAGAGAAGTCTTCTGGAGTGACTATCCACGGAGAAAAAATAGGGATGCTGCTGATGACATAGAACTCATAGCAGAAACAGAGAGGGATCTGAATAAGTATCTAATAACCGTGGAAAAGTTAATGACTAGATATCAACTGAAGATAAATAAGAATAAGGCGAAGATATTGGCATTCAACAGTGGAGGAGAGGCCATAACCAATGTAAAATTTGGAAAACAAAAACTTGATGAGGTGAAAGAGTTCTGTTACCTAGGAAGCCAATTAACCAACGATGGACGAATCAGGAAAGCAATAGTCAGTAGATTAGCCCAGGCAAAGAGGGCATTCTATCAGAAGAGGAATCTACTTATTGCTGGAAATACAAGCGTATAATAAATGAATAATTCATTTATACGTACAATGGAGTATGTATCAGTATGGCAGTGAAGGATGGACGATGACATAAGGGGATAAGAAAGGGTTGGAAGCATTGGAAATGTGGTGGTACAGAAGAATGTTGAAGATTAAATGGATCGACCAAGTAAATAACAAGGAAGTCTTCAGAAGAGTGGGAGAAAAGAGAAGTCTGCTGACAACTCTAAAAACTATAACTGACAACTTAATCGGTCACATCATGAGAAATGATGGCCTAATATAGACAATTGTTATGAGTAAACGTAAGTATGTTAAGGTAAGCTCGATTGAACGGGAAGAAGAATGTCAGAGGAAAGCATCGTTTGAGATATAGAGTATACATACAGGGTGCATTCCGAAAGTAATGCAATTGAATTTTTCGCGCAGCTCCTGTTGGTCGGATTGGGATCGGACCACTTGGAGTAGGTGGCGGGGACACTAAGCTTTGCCGCAAAACCAATCTCAGTCCTCTCCATGTTGTAGAAGCGGCAGAACATCAGTTATTGTAAACCTCTGCGCACAGACTGTGTCACGGAAAAAATGGAATCGACGATCGAGCAATGTTACGCGATTAAGTTTTGTGATAAACTGAAAAAATCTCTTGAGGAGACTAACAAAATGATTTGTGAGGCTTACGGGGACTCTAGGACTCTACTCTGTCCTACTCACAAGTTTTGGGGTGGTTAAAGTGGCACACCAACTCTGGGTGGAACACCAACCAGTCCCCCAAACAACAAAAAGGCAAGAATGAGCTAATCAAAAGTGAAAAAAATGCTCATTGTCTTTTTCGACAGCAAAGGAGTGGTCCATAAGGAGTTTGTTCCTCAAGGACAGACATTTAAAGCTGCCCACTACGTGGATGTGGTCGGTAGGCTCCGAAAAAGGGTCGTCAGGACGAGAAAAGACATCTCCACTACCTGGCAACTCCATCACGACAACGCGCCTTGCCACAATGCACTACGAGTCCGCGAGTTCCTGGCCAAACATCAGGTGCCAATGCTGCCCCACCCCCCCTATAGTCCTGACGTCACCCAATCAGACTTCTTTTTGTTCCCTTGGATTAAAGAAATCCTGAAAGAAACCCATTTTTCGTCCATAGAAGAAATCCAATTAGCCGTGACGAACACCTTGCGAGAGGTCCCCGAAGATGCCTTCCAGGGCGCGCACGGCTCATGGCAGAGTCGCTGAAAAAAATGTGTAGAGGCTCAAGGACAGTACTTTGAAGAATTTTAAGTGTTTGCGCAAATCTGTTCAATAAATTACTTTAAAAAAATAATAATTGCATTACTTTCGGAACGCACCCTGTATGTTGAAGGATGTTATAAAGAAGAAATACGAAAGTATGAGGAGATTGACTGAATGGAGTGGGGAGGTGTTTCAACCATTCTCATGAACGCCAACTGGTGAACATCGATCCTATAATAATCATGTCATTTGTTAATTGCTTATAGTTTATAGTATGAATAGCTAATCGGCCCCCAGGTATTCTCAACCTTGCAGCCGCCCATGGAGTTCTCCACTCACGAGTGGACCATGTCACTATCACTCCTGGAGACTAACATTGTTTAAAACTTTCGACCTGCAATTGTTCTCTTGAATGAGACAAACCACTCCGTTGTAGCAGAGAAGAAAACAGTTTATATATAAATCATCAATCACTTGGTTTTCCAGCAAGTTTAATTAGTCCTTTCAAACGGCTTTTACCTAACAGGTCCCATCATCATCAGAATCAGCCAAACCGCCTGTGCCTAGTAATAAAAAGTGTGAGAATAACAAATTGTTTGATGATTTACAATGAATCGTGTCCACCATGCATTGGCCAACGAGCACGAGATAAAAATTTATGTTCCTTGCTCTACAGATCAGGCTTCACCTTAACACGTTAGCCTCCTGAGAATATCGGTGCAACTGTCACCCTCAGAGGGTTTCTCGACATTAATCGCACCGGGCAGGAAGCAAGGCAGATGTTTCGCTGGAATGTGACGGGGGCTTCCACACGTAGCGATTGATCCCTCGCTCACTTGGATTAAACGTTTCTTGCGCTACAACTTTTATAGTCATCAAATGTGTGCGAGAATCATCTCATGAAAAAAGGATTTGAACGTTATGTTACTCCGCGATCAATTTCCATAGATATTTCAACTCTCGAAGGACTATGAGAAATTAATTACTTACGGATTTTCTATTTGGCTGGTGTTTAAATGAAATAGTGGTAACAGAACGAGAATA
Organism: Platycnemis pennipes; assembly: GCA_933228895.1. Lineage (NCBI taxonomy): Eukaryota > Metazoa > Arthropoda > Insecta > Odonata > Platycnemididae > Platycnemis > Platycnemis pennipes. The sequence continues at coordinate 171,267,692 of OW121847.1, forward strand.
CACATTATCAATACTCATTCAACTTTATTTTACACTGCAGTGGGTGTGTTCAAATTTACAAGTGCTATAGTATAAAGCGCATGTCGTCTGTCATCTATCGTGAGATTAGTCTGACGCAGTTCGATTCCTCTGTCTCTTCCTTCATTCTTCAAGTAGATCTTCAATTTTCTGCTGAGCAAAGCGTTTCACTTCCATGGCGCTCCAAGTCCTGAGGTCATTTTGCACCGTAACATACTTTGGCACAAACAACATTCAAGCCAGACGTTTGGCTGACTTAGTCTTAGCTTCTTTAGGCCATCCTATGGAGTGAACTAAATTTTAAAAAAGCAATGTGTTCAGCATTCAATGGAATGCCCTGTACCAGTAATAAAAAAATATCAGAATTAAATTTGATACAAATATTGTACATTCTATAATATGAATATGTGCCAGAGTGACTTTATGTAACGACATTTGGCACCACTCGATTTCTTAGGGAACCAAATGTTGCGCAAACTTAAATATTTGTAAATAATTATGATGTCATTAATCTGCGCTACTTTTCATTCCCCTGGTTTTCCCAGGGTTCCAATATCCCTTCCAGTATCCTATAAGCCTGAGTCACATGCGTGTCGACAATCGCGGAAAAAATCTCGCGAATTCTGGCGAAACAGAAGATAAAAACGATTCTCCGGTGGACCTAAGGTGCTCTCTGGTTAAAGACGACCTCCAGACACAAGGCAAGTGTACCACATCCCCTGCCAGTGCCCACACGTAAACATTGGAGACACGGCACCATGGAGACGAGGATTAAGGAGCAAAACATTTAACTGTGATTGGACCAACCTGAAAAATCCGAAGTCGCAGAACACAGCATCAATCAGGGTCATTCCTTCGTCTTTTACGAAGCTAAATTAATCAGCAGATACAATGAATTCTGGGATCGGTTGAAAAGCAAACTCTCGAGATTGAGTTAGGGGAAAGAAACTGCAACCGCAAATTTTGATTTATTTAAGCATAATCTGTAACCCCACCATTAAGAAAATGGGACATATGAGAAAAGAGAAGGAGCGTGATAGTGGCGATCTATCACGAAGCACCTGACACCAACCAAAAGGCACCAATATAAGACTTGGAGTCGTATAAGACCCGACACTTAACCCTGAAAATGAAAACAGAGTCTGCCTCGACACGTGTCGGTAGCAGCCGTTCTACTTCTCAGCCAGGTGCCAAGCCTGAGATAACTTCATCAGCTTCATCCACCGGAAAAGCCTGAAATCCTTCAAAATGTCTACAATTATTTTCATGAAGGCTTTCTGGTGGCAAAATATTCCCTAAATTGAGATTTTCAAAGTTAATAGAAGAAAACAACGACAAAGTCAATTTTTGAAATAAATCGGCAAACGATATCTTCGTGCCGTGCGTACGATTTTCCATGCTGCATGGCCGCGTGGTGAGGTCCTAAAGCTTTGCCTTCCTCTCTGGAAACAGAAGAAAAGAGGATTCCGCGAGAGAGATGGTGGTGGCTCTGGCTGGGTGCGCTCACCAAGAAACATCTTCCCTCCTGAGGAGCTCGGTTCCGTCAGTCAAGAGCATCAGCGAAGACACAAAACAACTTCGATCACTCTAATGTGAGTGGCATTTGCCTTTTCCTTGACCATAAACATATCCTGATAAAGGACGGATAAGCGTGGTACGACCTCCGCTATAATGAATCGGTAATCTCGCAGTGTCCAATACCCTTTGCCGCTTCTCTCTGCCCTGAATAGTTCCCAGGATATGATGATTTTAACCGAGTCCAACTTCCCCGTGACCGCCGGCATAGGAAAGACTAATATTTTCCCTCTCCTCGAAATTTTTTTCATGTTTTTGGGGTCTCTGCCAATTATGCTAAAATCCTTATTTTTTCATTGAAGGTGTGAAAGTAAAATCGATCCTTGTTTTCTTGAAAATAATAATGGTAGCACAGAAGCCATACCTTTCATACCACGTGTCATTGTTTGCTTGATTATGTATATTTCTCATACTCTCCAGCAGTCGATTCCTGCATTTCCGGCTTCCAAACGACAGTAAAAAAATCTGTTGAGTCTACGAAATAGTAAGTTACAATTTGCCTGGTTAGAATTTGTCACGGTTCTGGGGTTTTATTTACGGAAAGTCGGTTTCGAGATGTCAATTACTAAATAGCCGGTTACGGGTTGAAGTTATAGTGGCAAAATGTAACAGGAATTGCTAACTGAGTCATTTATCGCCCGATACAACATTGCCGTTTAAAAAATTGATTGAATGCGATTCAATTCATTATCCATGATGAAAATTATTGACTTCATAAAAAAATAAGGCTAACAAGACATCCAACTTATTCGAACTTAACATTTTATGGCAATTCATTACCATTTTTCCTTTGCCATATTTTTATCTACGCTAAAATATGATATCCCAGGGGAAAAGTTTAAGAAAACAATGGACAGTAGGTAGCTGACATTAATTTCCTGAAAATAAATTAATTCCAAATGTTGCTACTCAGAAATGCACGCGTCCATTGAGTTTGATCCTGCGTTCCTTTTTTCGTATGAGTGTAGTGCAGAGCAGAGAAGTTCCCAATCGCAAAGAGGCTCCGATTTCAGGTCCTCGCAGTCTCAGAGAAGGCGAAGCCGCGCGGAAAAGCCTCTCGGACGATATAAATGCCCATTAAGCAGGGCTTTTGGAAAAGTCCCAAGCGGACGCTTCTCATTTCGCCCGGAGGAGGGAGGCTCATTCGCCCAGCGGCAGCGGCGGCGGAGGCGAGTATCGGAATGCAGGCGGCGATAGATCGATCACATCCACCGCAGAACCACCAGTTGCCGCTCCGAGCGCTTCCTCCCTCCTTCCAGGATTTGGGTCACGACCCTCGGAAGCAAGAGCGAATCAAGCGGAAATGGGGCCCTCTTCTCCTCCTCGCCTCGCCATCACTTCGCTCTGCTCCCTTCCTAATGCAGAGAACGCAAAGAGTGGTGACGCATGCCCCGTTAATATTGTACACGTCCATTCCCTCACCATGACAACGTGAAGATTACAAACTCTGCAAAAAAAATAGGAGGATCTCACAACAGAATGTCCAGGGCTCTTCCCGCATTTATGGTCATATATTTACCATCGAATTACGGTGTGTAGCATAATCATGGGTCAATGATTCCATCATTGGTTCGACGCAGCTGTCCTCTCGATTCCCTGATGACCTCTTCATATCACTCTCCCCTTTCACGTCCTCAACATCTTGCTGCACACACCTCGTCCTTTCCGTTCTTCACATTCATTTTGCCTCGGCGATTGACCCTTCCAACAACGATTCTTGTCAATATATTCGACGAGGCACTTGAGGCCAGGCTTATAATCCCATCGTTTTCACAGATCTCTTCCCTTCTTCTTCTTTTCGGGAATATTGATTGTGGTGTTCTCCTCGAAGTCCGAGGGCATTTTTCCTGTAACGTACATGTCGCTGATGTTTTTTTACAGCTAGGTTATTGTCCTTTCCCCTTCATTTTTAATAATTACCTCAGCAGGACCATCGTCATTGACACAAGTTTCATTTCGCACTTATTTAGCCCAGCTCTCTAACCACTACGTCAAATACTGATCTAAATCCTGAGTCTCCCGAATCATGCTGCTCGAACTCATTTTCCTCTTCATGAACCTTCGAACTGTGACTTCTTCCGTTGTGTAACGGCCCTAAAATCATTCCTTCCATCTCTTAGCCTTATCTTAATGTTCAATTAATATTTCTCCATTTTTGTTTCTAATGGCATTAAATGTTTTCGTAACTTGGCTCCTTGAAATGGTCTTTTACCATCTTGTGGGCAACTTCCATCTTTATATGTGCAAGGTTGTGTTGTAATTTGCACACCTTCTGTCACACACCGACTTACAGCGTTTTATGTAGATCCTTCACCAAATTTCACGAACTTCTCTCGCTATTAGATACCGGTATTTCCTTACATTTTCAGCTGATTTGCCCTTCGTCCGTTTTCGCATTTTTGTTTCTACTTCTCTTTTCAGCGAGCTTTAAATCTTCGCCTGTGATTCATGAATCATTCTGGAAAACGTTTCTTCTCCCAACAACTTCTTTTGCGGATTCGCTTCTAAAGCTCACACAATTCCCTTTCACAGATTTCACAATTCCTTCCGTTGTCCCTGAATTTTCCTAGCGTTTTTTCGTCCGATGTAGTTTTAAAGCAACCTGCTTACCATCACTGACTGACCACTGACTGGGAGAAGAATTCAAGCCGTCTTCCTGCTTTCTCTTATTCTGATTTCCCAATCCCCATTTTGTAGATATTCTTCCATCTTGACCAACGGTAGCGTCCTGCTCTCCTTTCTAAGTTTTCTACTCCTATTTTCTACTTTATTTCTTCAGTGATAGCATCAAAAATGTCTCCCACCTTTTTCGATTTGTAGCCCTGCATAGCTTGTAAATCAGCTCAACATCAGTTTAAGATGGCTTAATCTCGCTATTCACCATTTCTACGCTTGCCGCAAGTAGCTCTTCATACACATTCCGGCATCTTTCCTGAGCATAAATTCAGCAGTGAAGAACCTGCTTGTATAATCCTGTAGTTTCACTTCCAAAAGTCTATTTCTTTTGGCGTCTTTATTTTGCTGATTCATAATGCGTCGAGGTAAATTCTTTGCGTTATCGCCTTTAAGTTCTCCGATCTTCCGCACCTTAAAACCGTATTTGTTCCGAAACTAAAATATATTTATCACTCCAGACTGATTTACTCTCTCAGGTTGTCCACGCACTTCAAATGTGGGACTTTCATACCTCCGGAATATTTTCCCTAGTCTTAAGTTGCTTAGACGCTAAACACGTGGTAAACATTAAGCTATTTAGCACTAACAATTTTATTATGCCAACTGAGTGATAAACTTCGGCGGTGCCCTTAGCAAATATTGGAAACTATCCAACGATTAGATATGTATTCTACTGGATAAGCAGTGTCCTTTATTTGTTAGCATGGTATTAATGCAGTACATTTACACAGCATATGCACATACCAACCTTTATTCATTTCCACAATTCCCTTGTAAGGATACCTTTTTTCCCTTAACCGTCCATAGCGCCATTTACTAAATCAAACCCTTCCTTCTTACAATGCCCAATGGGAAGAATCCATTAGGCAATGCCTCTCACATCAGCCTCATTTATCATATCTGGAACATATTTGCTTAGGTGGCATATTGGAGCCTTTAGGTATTCAAGAATTGATTAAAACTAACGAAAAAGAATTTTGGAAATCTTTACCTTGCAATAAAAAAAAGCCTTACCGCTCATAACATTTTTGTATCTACTAAAAATGCTGAGTTTCATTCAATAATTCAAAAATGTAAAAACCATTTGATAAAATTCCTCATATTAAATTGATGTTAAAGTCTGTTAAATAGTCTCTTGAAACACATTTGAAAGAATTAAATATATTTATAGTGGTGCGATCAAAGAGCCATCATTGAGATGGCAATATATCCAATACATTCCATGTTATTTTCATGAGTTCACCATGGAAATATTATAGGCCCACTTCTATTTCTATTCTGCATTATTCATTAAGCGATATCGATGGCGATATTGAGAGTGATCGATAGTCAACTTTCACGATTTACTGACGACAGAGTGCACCCCTCGCGAAAGTCAACTGTGGCTGGAAGAGGTCAACTGAGGTGGTGGTGGAATGAGCTGTGAGGGGCGGATAGAGGAGAGGGGAGGGAGATAAGGTGCTGGGCGGGGAAATCCATCTCCAAGTTTACTTCTGGCACCAGCAAGTTGATCACACACATGGAATTTTTCAAAAACCCCTGTCTACACGATTATGACTGCGCTTTTTTAATTAAGATCTAATAATTTTTTCCAAGGTAGAAAACAATTATACTTAAAACTTTAAATAGCTCCTATGCCAATGTGATAAATTATATTTGGTATTCGTTCCGTCATTCCAAAGACATTTTACCTTATTGAATTTTCATTCCTAAGAGCTGACTATAGTATCTTTATAGTAAACTGTTCTACCCTAGTACGGCATTAATAAAAGATATTTTTGCCACTCTCTTATACATGTGTGTATTTTAAAAAAAACTTATAACAGGCTATAATTCTATTTCTTCTCCTGAAAGTTAAGATACTACATCTACATTTACGTAATACCCCGTAAGCCACCGTAAAGGTGTGTGGCAGGGTGTGAATTCTCACCAAACGTGCACTGCATATCATGCATAAAAAGGATTAATAATAATATACTATTTAAACTCAACTATTTAGAATAGATAATAATAGCAGAGCGAGCATGCAATAATGTGCTGTTAGTTGGGTTAGCTAAAAAGTCCTCATACCAACATGCAGCTACTTATGCTATCCATTGATGCACACGTATTGGTTATATTTACCGCTATTCATATCCAAAATTGTACGAGGAGAAAAGGACATTTTGAATCTGTCACTTCGGTAATCCATTTTTATAATTTTGTTGTTATGGGACAGCAAGATATTCCACAGAGAACAAATCATTCGCCTTGACCGGGACTCGAACCCGCACCCCCCGATTTCCGGAAATCAGGAGGTCCGGTATCGAGTCCTGGTCAAGGCGAATGATATTTTTATTTGGAAAATCTTGCAATCGTGCAATTTAGCGGGTAACACCGCTTAAGTTTTCGCGGCTAGCACGCGAGCTTTGAATTTGTGATTATGGTCCAGTCTACCATAGTTAGTTGGGGTTCGCAAAATATTTTTAGCGTCATCACTGAAAATATAATTTTGGAATTTATATAAGAGATTTAAGTATAAATTTCAACCAGCGATCTGACAATGATTCCCATTTTAATTCATTTAATAGACTGGTTACGCTAATTTAGCTGTCATGCTGTCCTTTCACAAATTTTGGCCATTTTCACTGCACACGCTCCAGTTCATTAGTTAGGCCTATTTCGCAAGGATCCCATATACTGGCAGCATATTCCAAATGAGGTCTAACAAGGAAAAACTACTGTTATCAATGTAATCCCAAAAAGTGGATGACTCTTAATAAGATTGCCAACTTTTGTTAAATGTTAGCAGCAAAGTAGTTAAAACGAATCTCTCTAGGAGGAGACATATAGTTGATATTCTTCTCCCGGCAGCGGCTACTTAGAACCTTCCAACATCTCCACTGGCGTAACTTTCTGCCTCCAGCTTTTGCCAGAGCTATAGTTGTCAGAGCAACTGTAAATCAGACAGGTGGTACTCGTACCTAGGTGCATCTACATCTACGCAAGCCACCGCGAGAGTGTGTCTGTCAGGGGGTGAAGACCACCAAAAATGGAATATTGACGTACAACTAGGGTACTACATGGAAATACTACATACAAACTACATAATAGGGTCACATGCAACTACATGGTTTGTATCTAGATAGTAATAGAGGGATTGTTTGTTAATACATGCATCATGAACTACAGACTAATCTACAATATTTCCCTGCCCATTCTTTTGCTATCCTGCCTATTGTCATACATTTCAAAAAAGGCGTGATAAAAGAGAGTGGAATTGAATGGAATCTAAATGAGTGTTTATCTATTAGAATGTTCATAAATAGCGGAAGAAGTTTGGTCTCAGCATTGTTACAGATCTGCATCTACAATTATGCAATACATGCCACTGCGAGGGTGTGTGGGAGGAGGTAAAAATCACCAAACATACCTCATTGACACGCCACTAGATCTGGATGGATCTACATGGAAACAGATGTTAGATAATAGACTTACATACAGCTATATAGTTAGTATCTACATGGAAATAATGCGATTACGGCTACAATGGCATTTCTTTAAATATTTGTATCTGTATAGCTGCCAGCATATGGGATCCATACGAAATCGGCCTTAATAATGAACTTGAACGTGTGCAGCGAAGATCGGCAAGATTTGTAAAGGGACGGTATGATAACATGATAACTCTATTAGCGTGACCAGTCCATTAAATACTTTAAATGGGAATCATTGTCAGATCGTCGGTTGAAATTTAGACTTAACCTCTTATATAAATTCCAAGATAATATATTCAGTGATGACGTTAAAAATATTTTGGGAACCCCAAATTGCAAAACCCATAATAACAAAATAGATAAATATAATGCCAAACTGACAGATTCAAAATATTCTTTTTTCCTCGTACAATTAGGGATATGAATAACGGTAAATATATCCAACAGAAGTATATAAAGGAAAGCATAAGTAGTAGCATGTTGGTTTGAGGACTTGAAGGTAACCCAACTAACAGCATTATATAGCATGCTTGCTTCCGATTCATATCCTCTTTAGTTGAAATTTAGACTAGTTTATATTTAATAATACTTTTTGATTCATGATATGTAATGCATGTTTGGTGAGAATTCACCTCCTGCCACACACCTCTATGGTGGCCTGCGGGGTATTATGCAGATGTAGATCCTTTATCAGATAGCCGAAATTAAGTTAAATTATTTAAAGCAAATGGTTGGGAGCCCACGCCAACTTGTACCATCACGAGTTTTGCTGCATTTGCGATATTTGCGTTGAATTCGCGGCACGACTTTAGCCCGTCCGTCCCTTGTGTGTCCGGGGTCAAACACCCTCGTTGCCCTGCGCCTCGGTCGATGGCGCTGCTGCCCAGAAGGACGTCTCTGAAGACACTTGAGGGCTCCAACCGATCGATGCGAGGAGGGTCCTTGCGAGGGCCCCTGGGACAGGGCCCGTAAGAACTCGCTCGCCCCTGCATCTTCCCCTCGGAATCCACCCATCGCCAGTACGCTACCACTCACTCGTCAATTCGGGTCGAACCTCCAGAACTGACGGCCCACGGACGGCTGAGTGTTCCCAAGACGTCAGAGCTGACTCCTTCTCACCCTGAAGGCCAGAGTTCGAATCCCAACGGCAGGGATTTTCTTCGTTGGTTAGCTGGCATCTACTTGAATGCTATGCGGAAAGCGCATCCGTCTGTTGAATGGGACGATAAGCTGTGATCTCCTTTCTTAAGAGCAGGTAAAGTTCCGACGCCGCGCCGCCGGGTTTCCCTGTACATGCCTCCATTCCATTCGCATTCTCGCGTGTGCCTTTTCTGGGGCGCCTTCGGGGATATAGACGGGAAATCCACATCTGGTGTACTGGCATTTGGCATCACTTGAGTGTCACGCTTGTTCCGGCACAACTATCTCCGAGCGCTCAAAGCCACTCTTCCCTTTCACACACGTTAATCACTCAATCTCAAGTTAGTTGGGCATATAGTACTCAGTTCGATCATGGGGAATTTAGATAGCCAGGGATTACTCATGAACAGTCAACATGAAATTCCGGAAAGGTAGATCTTACGAGACACTATTAGCTTTATTCGTACACAATATTTTACTCTGCGGCAAAAACAGTACTGAGGTTAATGCGATATTTTTAGATTTTAAAAAGGCATTCGATAAAGTTCCTCATTACAAATTATTCTTAAAGATGGAGAGTTTGGTATAAATAAAGACGTTTTATGTTGGATAAAATAATTCTTAAGTGGACGAGAGCAGAGAGTTTATAGATGGTATCATTTCGGTCACGATCAAAGTCACATAATCAGTTGAACCAACATGGCATATGCAAAAGACAGGGGACCAGCAGGGTTCCATCATGTCCCCTACTCTGTTCAGCATCTTTGTACGAGGCCTCTCGTATGAATCGGGGATAGTAATTCTTCTCTCTAGCGATGAGTCAGCCGTTCAAGCTCGTATGTATGGCCAAGCACCGCGTGCCCATGGAGATACAAAGCGGAATATACGAAGTCAAGTGCCGTTGTGGGGATTCATACATTGGCCAAACTTCAAGTGCCATGGAATGCAGGATGAAGGAACACCAAAGGGCCGCCAAGAATGGACAGTTACGCTTATCCGCCATCGCCGAGCACGCATTGGAAGGGCCAACGCACAATGCGGACTTCGAAAATGCTAAACTCATCGCTAGAGAGAAAAAATACTATTCCCGGACTCATACGAGAGGCTATCGAAACAGCCAATACATCTACTTTCAACAGGGAGGACAGCTATTCGCTTTCCAACGCCTGGAGCGACTTTTCCACAAACCGACCAATCAGGACGCACCTGGGCAAAACCAAGGCCTATAGAAGACGGGCAAAAACTTGCATCCAGCACTTCAAACCTGAAGACGCCTGCTGCTGCAACGCCGGCGAAACTGTCGTCTCTTGAAGATGAATATCTACGCGGAGGAGGAGGGCAACCCGATCTTACCTAGCTGTGCCTAACTGCACCACTCCGCAGAAGAGCCTCCATCAACATCCTGATATTCTGTGTTAAGCCTTACTCGCGATTAAACGAATTGACACACCATAATTGTAAAAGCAGAAATGAAAAGCCACGAAATGAAAACACAGGCCACAACAGAATTCTTTAAGAATACTCCAGCTTCCTCATAAAGTGAACGAAATTAAGTTGAGTAAAAACAATATTTCCAACTTTTCCTGAAAGAGAGTCCAAATAAAGTGTAGAGCATCGCAGTGTCTAATGTCGCCCTGTCTCGATAAACAAACTCATTGTCCAACGAAACAGGGTTCTAGAAAAGGTTATCGTTCAACTATTGTCTCTATAAATAATGGTGAGCCCATGTATTCGAATACCAGAGGACTTTCCATGAAATACTTCGGCAAACCAACATTTTTGGTCCCACATCAACGACAGAGACACCTACAAACTTCCTTTAGTTACCACGCCTCTTGCATGTTCGTACGTCGTCTCGCCATTAATGACTCCAATCTACATCTATATAATATCTTGCATGTCAAGGAAAAGGAGCGTGGCAGGGGGTGAAATCACACCAAAAGTGTATTACACATCATGCTTAAAAACAATAAAGTCGAAAGACGAAGCTCCAATTTTGTGGAAGGATATACCATTGCGGCAATAAAATGTCTTAGTGACTTCCACACTTTTATTTATGATTGTAGACCGGTTTCGGCAGTTACGCCATCATCACGTACGAGTGTGAGTCACTAAGTGACTCACACACGTACGTGATGATGGCGTACTCACGCAAGTAAGTGTGGAAGTCACTAAGACATTTTATTGCCGCTTAAAAACAATTACTACCTTCTTCTCAAAACATAACAATTTAAAAAAGTGACTATGGTATGGAAATGGCTCATTAGCCCTGAAGAGGTCTCCGGCAAAGGAGAAGAAACGTCGGCTACTTTTTAACTAAAAACGTGGATAACCCCAAAAACATATATTAGTCATATTTATGCACCACGAAAGTTTTAATAACTTCAATTTAAAAAATATTTTAAGAGTAAAACAAGCAAAAATAAATATAATGTTAGTTGTGTTGGTTTAAATCCTCATACCAACATGAAACTGACTAGGTTATCCATTGCTAAACTTATATAAATGTACTATTGAATATATTCTAAGTTATTCGACGAATACTAACCATTTATTTGCTGGATGTCACGGCTCCTAAGAACTTGCATGTCAGAGACTCTGAGGCATCAAATTAATTCTTCAATACATTTATTTCACAGTGTTTGTGCAGAAGGAGGAACTGAGAGAGCTGCAGGTGTCATATCCTTTAATACTACCATCCCAATATGCATGCTAATCGTCTTTGCCACAATATCTGCGAACGCTACGGATACACGACAGACGAGGCGCCATCATTTCACCGCGCCATTTGTTCCATGAGTTCAAGTGGGGAAGAAAGCGGGCATTCAAAAGGCCACCGCGTGTTGCATAGGATGCAAATGTTTGAACCTCGCTTGAACCCTGCCAAGCACCCTCAATGCGTCATCAGTTCCGAGCATTCAGAATCAACATGATACCTACAATACCACTGCAAGGGTGTGTGGCAGGGGACGAAGATCACCAAACATGTACTACTGACATGCAAACAGGCCACTACATGGAAATGCGCTACATTCATCTACATAATACCCTGCAAGCCACTACGAGGGTGTGTGGCAGGGGGTGATTGCTCACCAAACATGCACTACATATCATGCATAAAAAAGGAATAGTATTAATATAGTAGTCAGAACTACACTATTTAAAAAAGATAGAAATTGCAAAGCAAACATGCAAAAACATTCTGATAGTAGGCTTAGCTTTAAGTACTCATACCAACATGTAGCTACCAATGCTATTCATTGCTACTCTCTGATAAGACATATTTACCGTTATTCGTATCTCTAATTGTTCGAGGGAAAAAGGACATTTTGAATCTATCAGTTCGGCAATCAATTTCTCTAATTTTATGAATATGGTCCAGTCTGCCATAGTAAGTTGGGGTTCGTAAAATATTTTTAACTTCATCATTGAAAATATTGCCTTGGAATTTGTTTAAGAGATTAAGTCTAAATTTCAACCTGCGATCTGACAATGATTCCCATTTCAATTCATTTAATAGACTGGTTACGCTAACATAATTATCGTATCGTCCCTTTACAAATCTTGTCGACCTTCGCTGCACACGTTCAAATTCATTACTTAGACCGATTTCGTATGGATCCCATACACTGGCAGCATATTCCAAATGAGGTCTAACAAGGGAAAAGTAGCTGATTTCTCGTACATGATCGTCACATTTACCCAATACTCTTTTGATGAAACCCAGTTTACGCTTAGCTTGACCCATTATTTCACGTATTTGTTTACCCCAGGAAAGATCATGTGTCAGTCTTATTCCAAGATATTTAATGGATTCCACGTTTGTTATTTCATTATTACTTATTTTGTGTGCGCTTGGAGGAGAATTATTCTTTTTCCAAAAATTCATTACTATACATTTTTTTAAATTTAATTCTAACTGCCATTTATCACATTATAGGGTCACATGCAACTAGTATGAAATGAAATCTCTGTGAGATATGTTGCTATTGTGCAATTTTAGCGGGTAATGCCGCCATAGTTTTCACTGCCATTTCGTGAACTTTGAATTTGAACTTTTGGTGTTGTTTGGGTTTTTTTCCTAGACAATTTTCCAGTGACCATTAGTTCGTATTTTGAATATCGTCATTCACCTTAGTAATGGCTTCAATCACATCAGAAGGGTTAAAGTCAATGTAGATACGAAGATCATCTGCGAGCATGTGGTATTTTGAGTTAAAGATAACTTTAGGTAGGTCATTTATGTAAATAGAAAAGAGTAGAGGGCCAAGGATAGACCCCTGTGGTACTCATTTGGTTACAGGAGAATAATTTGATAATTCACCTTCCTGTCCTCTTACGGCCTGTATTCTGTTTGAGAGGCATGACCCAAACCAGAGTATGGCGGTATCTGACATCCCAAGTTCATTCAAACTCTTTATTAGAATGTTGTGGTTCACCGAATCGAAGGCTTTGCTTAATTGTAATAGAACCAGCGAAGCTCCCTTCTTTTGCTCAATTGAGAGTCTATTATCGTCAGTAACTGTAAAGAGAGCAGACTGGGTGCTTTACCCTTTTCTGAATACTGACTGCTATTGATCTAAGAGATTATTTCTAGATACATTCTACATACATTCCATACATAAAGGGATACATAAAGAGATTGGTAGTATATACATGCATCATGCACAACACACTAATAATATTTCACCTACCCATCCCCCTTTCCTATGCTGCCTATTGTGTTCTCTCATAGAACTTGGGAAAAATGACATTTTGAATCTATCGGTACGATATGGATGTTGGAGCATCAGACTTCGATTGCACTAAAAATACGATATAACAATGAACCATAGGAAAGTTTGTCTTCCCATAGGGCCAAAATATTTTGGATGAAAAGTTTTGACGAGCCTCACCAGTCCGAAAATTAAGTTACTTTTCAAGCAATATCCATATTATATCAAATATATGCTACCCAGTTAATGAACAATCGAAATGACTAAAAATGGTCGATAATATTATGATATCACCAGAAAGCAACGTATATACATGATACGCAGCATATCCTTTGCACATTTAGAAGCCGTGTTCTCTCCCGGTGGTGCGATCAGCACCATTCGGCTGCTGCTGCTGCTCCCAGTGTATCGAGGGCGAGTGCGGTGCGAAGGGTGCACGAGTGCCGCGCTCCGATGCGGGCCGCGCCCCCGGGACAGAAGGAGAGAGGTGCGGGAGAGGGAGCTGGCGGTCGATGAGAAGGGAGCGGAGTCTGGCCCCCTCCGCACTTTTGCGTCTGCCCCTCCCTCGTCGTCCACCAATTCTCCAGGTTCTCAGGCCACTCAGCTCCTTCGCCAGATAAAGAGTGACATCACGATGCACCTCTTGTGGTAGATCTTCAGGTCAGAGCAGTTTTGCAGCCTGATAACAATCCAACAACCAGGAGAGCCTGGGATGAGTTCAAGGCCGTCGTCATCTGAAGAACACGTGAGATGAATTAGAAATTGATCCTCTTCCCATCTCTCGATAGATCTGCTCTCTCCTTCGTCCACTCTTCTACTCCAAACAACGGCATGACATGGACGTTTCGCGGGCTTCCTCTGGAGTAACGACACAATATTCGGCAGATTGGATGATTGGGAGGCACGAGCATGTTGTTTCATTTTGGTCGCTTGTGCAGAGTGGGCACAACAGCGAATTCTGGCATCGCCCTTCCTCGCTCACCTCCTGCGGCCTGCTCTGACCACACAGTGTTTACGTGATTCTATTGACCTCGTGGGCAGACAGCGTCAGCATCGTTTGAAACGATAGCAGTTCATCAGACACCTGTGATGTGCGCGGAGGCCTGCGTTCTAAAAATAAGCCCCCACATTCAATGGCACTCGCTGTATGATCATACTCTTTCACAAAATGCGCTGCTTTCCCTTGTAGCACACCCATTTCCTGAAATACACGTCAAGTACGTGGGCCCAAAATACTCCGCAATTACTCATGAAGAAGCGTTACCAGGGGGTCTCTCCCTTTAATTCCACATCCCCCCTTCGATCAACGCGTTAAACGCATCCTTCCCTTTCGAATCGCAGTTAAGATTATCTCGATTAAAATTCCTGAACGGTAGGTTCAATGTAAGATGGACCCCATAGCACTTTCAACTAGCTGGGAACATATTAAGTTCTTTAAAAGTTCTTGTATGTGGCTGCTCATGTTTTGAAAGAATGAAAACATCACTCTACTTTTTACACTTCTTCAGGTCTCCACACAGGTTGAGACACAAAAAATTGCATAACTATAGGATATATTTGATCAAGTGTTACATAATTCAAATATGATAAAATTGGAGAAACAGGTAGTAGAACAAAGATTTAAGAATCCTCAATTAACACTTAAAATTGGGAAATAATCTCCATACGGTACAATAAATATCAATAAACAACAGAAAATACACGATGACAAGAAGATGATTGAAATATATTCTTGCAATATCAAAAAAGGCTATTTTAAATGAAGACTCAAGCTCAAATCAATTTTTGCGTATGATGCTTCCAATTCTCCCTAGTTTTCAGTACAGTATTGGAATCTTTGTGTCGTAGTATGCTTTTTCTGCAATGTGTGCTATTTTTTCCCAAAGAATCCAGATGCATACACTTCAAGATGAACAATCACGAAGGAAAAAATATTGGAAAAATAGTACCGTGGTGTAATCAATACACTATTAACATAACAACTGTAGTTCGGTTTGTCACATGGATGGACCAGCGCAGACGCAAAGTGTTAGTACATGCATTTATCATCAATTCTTGATAAATCTGCTGCAATTACCGCGTCACAAACTAGCACTAGATGATTAAGACGCGAATTGTTGACCAGCGAAATCCACTGCAAGCTGGGAGTGGAATCCGCTCTCAAGGGGTTAAATTATTATTGCTCATCTGAAACCAGGTCCAAAAGATTACAAGTGTTCAAATTTAACTAGAATTTGATCGCAGACGGTTATTGGGAAAGACAGTTCATCTTACTTTTGGAATCCATTACGCGCCATTTCAATGGCATCCCTAATTCCTCTCCGCTTCAATGGCATTCGGGTTATGAATTATGCCGATACATTAGAGTGACGGCCATTGCACTCGTCACTGCAAGGGTGTGTGGCAGGGGGCGAGCCATCGCCGTTCACTCAGACGGAATTATGCTTACCACATTCCAGCTGTTAGGCTTTGGATAGGCCTCTGGACAACTTTTTAAATCGTCTTGAAAGTATGTTTTTATTTGTAAATTATGCAAAAACGTTTAGCGATTAAAGCTATATATTTATTTAATACATATTTTTCATAATAAAAGGAAGAGAAATGACCAAATAACAGCCCTTTTTGTAACGCATTACGAGTTGCCGGCTACAATGTGACATCAGGTTCGTCGATGGTGAGGAATACGCCAGCAATTATACATCTACATAATACCCTGCAAGCCACCATTAATGGGTGTGTGGCAGGGGGTGAATTCTCATCGAACGTTCACTACATATCATGTATAAAAAAGGATTAACTGTTCTAAACTACACTATTTAAAAAAGATAAAAATAGCAAAGCATAGATGCAAAAACATGCTGTTAGTTGGGTTAGCTTTAAGTCCTTATACCAACATGCAGCTACCAATGTTATCCATTGCTACACTCGTACTGGATATATTTACCGTTATTCATATCCGTAATATTACGAGGAATTATAGTAGCTGTGAATGTTGTTTTCAACTTTTGTTGTGAGATTTAAATGTCTTTGGTGGTGACAAGGAAAGGTACGAACATTTCTAATTTCTTTAGATGTTATGGAGCCTGGGTTTGTCTAAGTTGAGGCAAGATATTTTCCGAAAATTCCAACATTAGCAATGTTTTCATGCATAATAAACACCAAGGTGCTATATGAAGAAAGATACATCACTCAATCTTCGAAGAAAAGAACGCTCAAGCTGAAAATCGGAGAGTAAAGATGCCATGGTAAAAGCATCCTTAAGTTTGAAAATGGATTTTTCATTTGAATTGAGTAGTATGAATAACAATGCCATGATTCATTTTTTGGTGTGAGGGTCGATCGTGAGAAACACTGCGATGATGCCTTCGGCTTCTGCAAGTTGAGCTAAATGAAGGCGTTCACCTGAACCAGGAATCGAACCACGGACCTTTGGCTTTCCGCCTTGAACCTCTGTAAAGTTGCTGTGTGAATTACTGATCCTGGATAGCGTAATGTTCTGCGCAGTGGCCCGAAAAACTGAAGGTCCGTGGTTCGAGTCCCGGTCCAGGTGAATTTTCGCATGGCAGTTAATATTAATTTCACCCCCGTTCACGCGGCAGGTCAGAAATATTCATATCGTGAAGCCAATGCAGTTTAAAGCAGTGTTAAAAACATTCAATTTTACATCTGTGTTTGTTTTAAAACAAAAGTGTTTTAAATGTTCATGCGATATAAGCCATACATCGTGCATCCGTCGTTCATTCTAACCTTCGTCCACTTACAGATCGCTTACACCGCTTACAGATCGCTTACAAAGACCGAACCTTTCGACTTTCATCGTGAAACACCATACGGAGCAATAGGTTCAATATTATTCGAAACATAAATGAAATATACTTTCTCAAACATGGCTTTTTTTGGAAACGTGCTAAAATGATTTTTCGTGACATGTGTCCACCGCATTGCCTTCATCTAATTGTCCAGACATATTTGTATGCTTTAAACATCCTAGAAGCAATTTAAATGCGATGAAAGTGCTTTACACACTTGTATTCAGCATATATTGCTATGAGAGAATAGAATAGGCAGCATAGCAAAGGGATAGGTAGGGGAAATAGAGTAGTCTGTAGTGCATGATATATATTAACCCCTTAAAAACTATAGATACTAGGAATCTAGTTACATGAGACCCTATAGTTGCTTGTTTGCATGTAGGTAGTGCATCCTTGGTGATCTTCACCCCCTGCCACACACCCTCGCGGTGTCATGCAGTGTATTGTGTATATGTATATTGAAAATCAGCAGTGCTACTAGCTGAGCTTTGTTTTGAACCTAGAATCTGCACAATTAAGCATGATTTAGATTCATGGTTGGAAAAACGAACATAGGCTTAGACTCTCCGAGGTGCACGTTAAATTTTGAAGACAGTTTCCTTTTGACGGCATCTCTTTCTTCACTCATAAAAATCTTTTCTCAGCATTTCGGGGAATTAGAAAGATACTTGTTCGAGACATTTCTGTTGGTGTCACTGTAGTTTGGCCCAACACAATATTTGACATAAAACTTTGACATACCTATTTTAAGGATTGTATTTACTGGATACGCCCCAATTAGTGTTCTCGACAACAATTGCGGGACCTTACGGCACTCAAGGTGGCAGCGACGCAAGTAATGTTATCACGGCTTCTTACTTCATTGGCTCCTCATCGCACTCTTCGTCGCCTGGCTTCCGTTTCGTATCGCCGACCGAGGTGTCTTCGCCGCGCGCATCAATCGCTGAACAGTGATGGGGAACCCTCACGACAGGGCCTCGAGCAGACCCTCACGACAGGGCATTCTGGGGCCATGACATCAAAACTCGCGCATCATCCGTCGATAAGTTCCAAGACAATCACGATTCCTCGTCTCCATCCAAGTGCGGCTGCCATCCGAGGATAAAAGAAAGATCCTCTGAGTCCGTTTCACCTCATCGCCCGTGTGCAGCCAACAAATTATCCATCGAGTCGCCACAAGCGCAAGTTGAAGGCAGTGTTCGGGGTTCAACATGGAAATCGATGATGCCAATTCACATCTACAAAAAAAACCATCTGAATGTTTGGGAAGATATGAGAATCGATGGTTGGAAATAGTTTCTGCTACTAATTGCTTGACACCCGTTGATTCTCTCTGAAGAGCCGTATCACAATCAGCTAGAATATTAATGACACTGTTTCTGTGGAAGGGTAGTGTTGGAGCAAATTTAAAACCTTTGTTTAAGAGATTCAACTCCGGGGTAGAAAACTGATGTTGCGAAAGGTTGATGACACGATAATGAAACGATAAGTTAAATTTTGCGCACCATTTGATTGATGAGGATCACACATCCAGTTTTACCGTCAAGCTCCTACACGTGTATGACAAGGGTAGGAAATTGGACTTCATGGAAAATTTTGAAATTTTAGTGTATCATCAAATGCATGGTGTTAAGTTGTTAAATGATGATGTAATGCCTACAAACCCCTCACCCTTGCTTTCAGTGCCTCCATCCCCTTAGTCCTTGAGCCTGGCGTACCATCTTGTTTGTTCCTTCCTTGCAGTTTTCACCCCGAAACCTCCCTCACCCCCCCCCCCCTTTTTAACTGACCTCTCTCCACTTATATATAAGCTGCGTTATTCATGGATTTTTTCACACTGTAATCTTGAGATTGGCCTGAGAAGGCCGAAACCGGTAGATTTGTTTTAAATATATTTGTGGAAAAGAACTAAGTTTTTTCTTTCTTATAATGGAAGTTTACACTTCTCCCGTGTCGTCCTAAGCACACCCAATTTTTTTATTTTTTCCTTTTACTAAGGGTATTTTGGTGAATGGCTTTCCGGGAAAATTCTCCCTTTCTTGAAACTGAATACCAACATCTAAAAATAACGATACAGGCGATTTAGCTATACATCTACATCTACATCTACACGATACCCTGCAAGCCACCGCGAGGGTGTGTGGCAGGGGGTGAAGGTCACCAAGCATTCACTACTAGCATGCAAGCAAGCAACTAAAGGGTCTCATGCAACTAGATTGTTAGTATCTATAGTATTTGAGGGGTTAATACATGCATCATGCACTACAGAATACTCTAAAATATTTCCCCTACCTATCCCTTTCCTATGCTGCCTATTCTGTTCTCTTATAGTACGGGGGAAAAATGCCATTTTGAATCTATCTGTACGACAATCTATCTCTCTAATCTTATTTATCTGGTCGAATCTAGCATAATACGCTGGTGTTTTTAATATGTGCCTAACATCTTCAGTAAAGCTATCCGATTGAAATTTCTGCAATAGATTAAATCTGAACTTTAATCTACGCTCTGATAATGATTCCCACCCTAATTCTTGTATTAATTCTGATACACTACTCAACCTATCGTAACACCTTTTGACGAACCTAGCTGCTCTACGCTGCACACTGTCTAGTTCTCTCATCAAACCTAATTCATTAGGATCCCATACACTGGCTGCATACTCAAGGTGGGGCCTAACTAGTGAAAAGTAGCATCGCTCTTTTGTCTTCTCATCACATTTCCCAAGTACTCTTTTTATAAATCCTAGCTTTCTCTTCGCTCGGCCGCATATTTCCCTTATGTGTCTTCCCCACGATAAATCTTTAGTGATTGTTACACCTAAATATCTTACGGTTTCAACGTTTTCGATCTTCGTGTTATTAATTCTATAGGATCGCTCTATCGAATTATTCCTCCTCCAAAAATTGATAGCTACACACTTTTTAAGGTTGAGTTCTAACTGCCATTTGTCGCACCACTCTTCAATTGCATCTAAATCCTTGCTAAGTGATTTCATGTCCTCTTCGTTTGATATACCCCTGTACACCACCGCATCGTCTGCAAAAAGTCTAAGGTTACTACTAACTACGGTACCCAAATCGTTTATGTATAAAAGAAATAGAAGCGGACCTACTACGCTACCCTGGGGAACTCCCGATGTGACTTCGATTGTGTCCGACATGATACCATCTATGACAACCCTCTGCTCTCGCCCACTTAAGAATTCTTTTACCCAACATACAACGTCTTTATTTATACCAAAACTCTCTAACTTCAAGATTAATTTGTCATGAGGAACTTTATCGAAAGCCTTTTTGAAATCTAAAAATATCGCATCAACTTCAGTACTGCTTTCGCCGTGGACTAAAATATCGTGTACGAATAAAGCTAATTGTGTCTCGCAAGATCTACCTTTCCGGAACCCATGCTGGCTGTTTATGAGTAATCCCTGACTATCCAAATGCCCCATGATCGAACTGACTACTATGTGCTCAAATATCTTACAAGAGATTGACGTGAGTGAAATGGGTCTGTAGTTACTAGGTTCTTCCCTATCACCGCTTTTAAATATAGGTGTAATGTTAGCTACTTTCCAATCCTTGGGTACTGTGTGGTTCTTTAGTGTTTTATTGAATATTATTTCTAGATAGGGGGCTATTTCAGAAGCTAATGTTTTATAAACTCTGGAAGGAATTTGATCGGGACCTGGTGCTTTGTTTTTACTTATGCTTTTTAACTGCTGCTCTATTCCGCGACATGAAATGTTTATTTCGGGCATTTGCTCACTGAAAGTGTTCGGCGGTGGTTCCACTGCGTTTTGTGACGATGAGTTGAATACACTTTGGAAGAAGGTGTTTAAAGTGTTGGCTTTTTCTACACTGCTGGTGACTCTGATTCCTTTATCATTTTTAAGTGTGTGCACTGTGGACTTATTTCCCTGAAGCTCTCTCACATATGACCAAAACGCTTTAGGATTGCTATCTAAATATTCTCCTAACATCTTGCTCTTGAAATGTGATAACGCTTGCCGACATGATTTCCTTGCTAATGCTCTCGATTTTTTATAGTTTTGAACTAGCTCATTTTTTTCCTCTACCGATAGACCCCGTCTGGCATTTTTCATCTTAGCGTGGCATACCCTTTGTCGCTTTAGTGATTTCCTAACCTCCGCGTTATACCACCTTGGCTCTGTATTATCACTAATATATTTACTTGGTATGTATTTATGAACTGCGTTACGGGTGACCTCAAGAAATTCTCTCCACGAATCCTCTGTATTTAATCCTTTGCTTTGTTCGCTGAATACAGTAAACGCTTCCCTTAATTCCTCTTTCATACCGTCGTAATTTGCCTTGCCAAATAAGTACACCCTCCTCCTTGGTTTATAATGTCTTTCAACGCCTACAATAAATTTCGCATGCACTATTTTATGGTCACTAATTCCTGTGTCTGTAACTGTATTTAGAACTCTCTCGGGTATATTTGTTGCTAATAAGTCTAGAATGTTGTTACCCCTGGTCGGCTCTGTTACTAGCTGTTGTAGAGAATGTGTCGTAAAGGTGTTCAACAGTGATTCGCAATGTTCCTTATCCTTACCTCCTGCAATGAAACTACACGTATTCCAGTCTATCGAGGGGAGATTGAAATCTCCGCCTACTATTATTCCTCTATCATTCTTCCCAGAAAGTAATGTGCGTATCTCTGACTCTAGCTCTATTATAGAATTGACGTCTGCGTCCGGTGGCCTGTAATATGCACCTACATATATCTTTTTTGCGTTACTACTTTTACTTTTAACGGAACACCAAATACTTTCTACATTTCGCTCTGAAATAAGTTCTCTTCTACTGACATACGGGTCCTTCACAGCTATGAAAACTCCTCCTCCGTTTCTGCTTACTCTATCCTTTCTGTATACTGTAAAACACTTCGGAAATACTTCATGATCTGATATGTCCTTCGAAAGCCAGCTTTCTGTACCTACGATTATATCTGCATTAGTACTCTTAATGAGGTGGTGAAATTCTGCTACTTTATTTCTTATACTACGACAATTCACTACTATCACTGAAATTTTTTCTTCCAATCTGTTTCTCTCTTGGTGCTCCTTTCCAACTAAAATTTTCCTCGATAATTTTTTGACGGACAAACTATTTGGTCTACCTCTTACCTTTGATGAATTATCATGTTCGTTCTCTCCATGTGTTTTTCTCTGACCTTCTAAAACTACTCTGCATGTTCTGTCAAATTCTTGCACGATTTTTCCCCCGCGGATTGACCTGCACTCTGGGCTACCACCTGAGCTAAACCCTACGTGTATGCTCCAGTATCCTACTCGCTACCTTAGACGATGCCTCGTCCGTGTAGTGGACACCCGAGCGATTCAGGGGCACCCGACACGTTTCCAGCTCCGGCCCGAGGTCCAAAAACTCAGCTCCCTCGCTCCCACAGACTTCACGGAGTCTCCGGTTTATGCCTAAAACTCGGCTCCAAACCATCGACCCCCGATCCGTCCTAGGTACCAAGCTACATATAGTCAGCCTCATATCGATACCCAGACCTCCACGAACACGGTGGAACTCGGTGCATAGATCCCTTACGGAATCCATTACATCCTCGGACCCCCGTTTCGCGGCGTCGTTAGTGCCGACATGGGCGACTACGTGCAGCTTGGAGCAGTTAGTGGCACTGACCGTTGCTTTCAACGCCTTCGTCACCTGGGGCACCGTACCTCCTGGTATACACCAGGAACGTACCCGTTCTTCGTCACCTTTCCCTCGGGATTCACCACCTCCTTCCCGACGGGCCCTGGCACGCATCGAGTCCGCTACTCGGCGGACATTGGAGCTACCTATCACTAATACTCCCTCCCTTCCCTCCCGACTCCCAGTCGGCGAAGTCTCCGGAGGCGGAGCGTTCGATGCGCCGACCTCCGCCAGCCCATCGAACCTATTACTAACGGGGAAAGGCTCAGCCTCTGCCTCTGCATTTCCCCGTTTGTGTAGTGTGACCCCACGACTCCTCCTACGGACCACTTCCCACTCTCCCCCGGATTCGGAGGTAGGCTCCGCTAGAGGCTCGGGTGTGCGGGGAACGTCCTCAACCCTCCAACCCACGCCAGTGTAAGGGCTCGCCCCCGCACCAACGCGTGCGGAAGGCCTTGGCCGACCCCCACTCCCCCTCGACCGTTCCAACGTAGTCACCAGCCGTTTCACGAGAGAGCGAAGACTATCCACCGTCTTCTCGAGCTCATCGACTCGAGCCCTCAAGGGCTCGCTATCGGGTGAGTCACGGAAGAGGTTGACAATTGACCTAATGGGAGTCATCCTAATCTAACTCTAACTATCTCTCTCCCTTAGACTCGCAGCGGAGCTATCTGGAAAAAGAATCTACTATTTACTACACACTAATAAATAACTAACAAGGCTCTTGAAGAAACGAGCAAGCAAGCAAATACAGACCACAGATTATCACCAGAAAACAATTAACCCAAAGGGGACAGGGACTAGGAGTAAACTACACAGGTAGAAAAACTACACGGGTGAGTGGTTGCAAGGGTAGCGCTCGGTAGGGAGTCGCGATGGGAGGTGGGTCACGGTTGACCTTGGTTAGGCTGAGGTTTGGGAAGGGAACCACGGGGGGGGGGGGGGGAGCTCTGGAATGTATACGAGAGGAATGTAGGCTGTAGGATGCGCAAGACCAGCGATTACGAATAGATGAAGCAAAAAGTGTCAACAGTAAAGCTAAAGTAAATGTATTAAAAATCTACTACTAAAAGAAGCAACGAAAAAGACGAGCTAAATTAAGCACTAATCTAGGAAATATAAATATATCTAAAAAAAAAAAAAAACACTATTACCGAATTATTTCAATGACAATAAGCGATTTAAAAAAAACTGTATAATCTACTAGGTTAAAAAATAAGTTACGCAAACTGCAGAGATAGTATAAACTATAAATGTATAAATAAAACTTTATGTGTATAAAGCTAAAGTAAATGTATTAAATATCTACTACTAAAGGAGCAACGAAAAAGACGAACTAGATTAAGCACTAGTCAAGGAAATATAAATATATCTAAAAAAAAAAAAAAAACTATCACCAACTAACTTCAATAACAATAAGCGATAAAAAAATCAACTATATGAATCTACTAGGTTAAAATAAGTTACGCAAACTACAGAGTTAGTATAAACTATATATGTATAAATAAAATTTATGTGTATAAAGCTAAAGTAAATGTATTAAATATCTACTACTAAAAATCAACGAAAGACGAACTAGATTAAGCACTAGTCAAGGAAATATAAATATGTCTAAAAAAACTATTATCAACTAAGTTCAATAACAATAAGCGATAAAAAAGATCAACTATATGAATCTACTAGGTTAAAATAAGTTACGCAAACTACAGAGTTACTATAAACTGTATATGAATAATAACACAAGTGCAAATTACACCTTACACGTTAGGATGGATTATACGGTTCTACACAGGACTATGAATAAATAACAATAAGATAATATTAAATTAGAAATTCACTTGTAGGAGAACAAGTCTATATATATCACGGAGATTAAACAGCTGTACGGAAGCACGGATATTATGAAACAATAAGTAATGCAGTGTAGCTATAACGAATAAAGTTAAATTAAAGCCGAGTGAAGTCTAGAAATATATTGTTAACAATAGATTATAATGAACGGTTCTATAACTGAGAAATACTTAGAAAAACAAAACTATGGTGATGATAAAATATAAATAAGAAACGTAAATACGCTAACTATGGAATAGCCACAACGATGTTAAACAATAGTGGAAGATTTGTATTTATCTCAGTATATAAAAGTAATAAAGATACTGGTTTAGTTCTACTTATCGCTATCGGCACACACTCTCGGCAGACGCTCGCGGGATGGCAGGGACTACAGCCACAGCAGGCACAGAAAACTCACACACTAACACACTCACTTACTAACTAACTAAACACTCACTACTAAATACACCACTACACTATGAAATAGGGGATAGCCTAGGACGACACAATTTTAGAGCTAAAACTACGGACCCAGCTAGGCAACGTTAAAGCTGCTACTGGCGACCAGGTAAAAAAGTGAAAGTCACAACTCAAGACGGGAGCTCTCACCACGCGACCTTCCTCTGCGAGTGCAGGTAGAAGAATGATGAGCTATATTGGTAAGGGATTGGATGTTGACTCCAAAATGTAGTATTAAGCATTCAGTGTACATGGATAAGTAGAGGTCAATAGTGTACCTGGTGTGCCTCAGATTACTCTACCAATTATGCGCCTCCCTATTCAGATGCTGTGACCTAAAACGATCTTTTAGCGTTTGTGGAAACAGGGACATTAAAAATATATACCCATACAGCAGCGTGTCTCGTTATTCTGTCTTTCCAGATGAAGTCAAGCATAATCTGAAATGGTTAGTTCTGATTGTATGTCCAGTATCATCGGAAAAAAGAAGAGCTTCACATTTCCTGATGTCTTCTCAGTCTTTATTTTAGCTATCGGTACGATAACAGTTCCTAATCGATTTCTTTTAGGCTTCAGACATTGCCTTCCTGATGACTGCAAGCCACAGCAATGCTTTTCTTACGAATAAAACTGTGAGTGTGTATTCAGCCACATCTGGCTAACGGGTGAGTCGGGTGGCGAATGGAACTGCACGTTGGAGGGGAGTGGATTTCAGGATTGAAGGCGCTGGGGCGTGGAAGGGACGCAAGGCGCTCATTATTCGAAGTCTTCGTTTCGCCCTCCGCTCTTCGAGATCATTCCGGCCGGAGCCGCCAGAGGTCTCCCACGAGAAGAGCACTGTAAAGCTCTGTATTTAGATACAGAGCTTTAGAGCACTGTCCGTGGATGTCAGCCCGCTCGGTGAAGTTCCCCCAACCCCCTCCACATGGCGACACATATTCAGTAGATTTATATGACCCGACTATGTGTCAGATAGTGGCTGAGGAAACGAAGTTCAAGGACGATGGCAGTTTCCGGATGGTGTTGGAAGGCTTTCTGCTTGGTTTGCCACCGGAAGTTTCCCTAATTGGCGTATTTAGAAGTGCCTCTTTCCCGAGGTGAATCTTCTGGAGTATAGAAATGTGCTGATCCAATAATATTCCTTTACTTGTAATAATAAGAGCTTCACGGGAAGGGGAGGGAGAGTTGGTGTAGTGGTGAGAGTATTGGCCTCTCACCGGGGCGGTCTGGGATCGAATCCCACCAAATAAAGACGTTATTCCTTCTTATAAACCGGCCCCACGTTGAGTTCTTTGAGGAGAGAATTTAAGTCGCGCATGGCGCCACCGTCTGCGACCAACATTGAAACACCAAGGCGCTCACTCACAACAAATTCAAAGTTCACGAACTGGCCTTGGAAACTTTAGCAGCGTTACCCGCTGAAATTGCACAATATCAGATATTCCGCAGATAAATAATCATTCGCCTTGACCTGGACTCGAACCCGGAAATCAAGGGGTCCGGGATCGAACAACGGTCGAGTCGAATGATGTTTCCCTCCGTGGAATGATGTTCTCAAGCCTCAATCGAAATGCCGCCCCTCCTTACCTCTGAGAAATCCAGTCCCGACCCACAAATTCCAAATATCGCATCCCCTTGCACTAGCAGCAGCAGCCTTTTCAATCTTGTCCGAAAGGATGCTCCGCAACATTCCTTTCCGTCATTCCCACAAAACGTAAACGTCGATAGACTTCCGAAAACCGTTAATACATTTGCAGTGCTTTCTCCCTTTCTTGTGAACGAAACGCCAGAAACAGAGAATACCCGAGGGGAAACAGCGTGCTAGACCCGTAATCAAACCACAAAATCATGGCTTCATGGCTATGAGATCCGCCCTGAACCCCCATGAGCAAAAGATCAGCGGCTTAGACCCCGGAACAGAAATATCTATCTACAGCCATCCATCTACCCTGAAAGCCACCGCTAGGGTATGTGGCAGGGGATGAACCATCACCTGCTACGCATTGTTGATGAAAACTGATTTGAGCAGCAACTCAATAATGAAGTATCCACAAGGCATTCATGACGCTGTGGCATTTGAACAGGCGGCATGGAATCCGCAGGGATTTACGACAAAGCGCATCGAGATTTGCATACATGTATCGATCCTCCGCCGCTCACCCCTTGACGCCCTCGGGGGATCACTGCCATTCACGGGGTCATGCCCACAATGCCCCGCGAGAGGCTGGAGTGACTCGAGGTGGCAGCGGGCTATTCGAGTCCCGCCTAGTCGGATTTTGTCCATTCTTCCGAGCGCCTTGTCCATTTGTTATGAGTGATAGGGCCCGGTGTAAAAGGCCTTATGTGCTGCTCTCGTGTGCATAAAAAAATTAATCGATAAAAAATACTGTTTATTAAATTTTTAAGGATTTTAAGGCAATTTTTAGGAATAAACATGGAAGGAGAATGAGTAGAAGCCTGACAACAATATTGTACTAACATCATTCCAGAAATCACGAAAGCCTTCTCTAAAGTAATGATACTCGCGAAAACTCTCAGTGGCAGTGTGTGTGTGAATTTGGCACCGAAGCGGCGCCAAATTACTTAGCGGCACTTACTTCAGTTTTCCTCCTGACATAAAGGAAATTTATTGAAGAAAAACTTTAATTTGTCACTCAGTGGCACGAGGAACGGCTGAAGAAGGTCAGCTAGACTCAAAAGGCACTCAGGCGATAAACGGAAGGTTTGATTGACGGACCATCTGCAGGGACAACCAATAACTTGAGCTTTCTCTCGCGGCAGTACAAGGGCCTCCATCCCCGGATGCGACGCAAAGAGGGCCTTCCGACGCCAGGTGTCGCGACGGGAGCAACCCCAAGGAACGCCCGTAGAACGGCCGATCCACGCCTTGCAAAGGGGAGACATCCCTCCTGCTCAACACTGCCTGCCACTCGGGACAGTGCAGCTGAAACAGTGCCAGACAACAGACTGCTCGCGATAGCCCACTATCACATATCCACTGACTACGTCACACGCGTATGATATAGTGTCGAAACTGTATTACGCCACTGGCCTCATGAATATTAAACGTTTCCACTTATTATTTCACATGTTAATGGAGCTAGCTTGTAATATAATCCTTTATGTATTAATCACACACACATTTATTGCATAAAACATGCACAACATAAGAAATCGCCCTCACGAAATGCACATTAAAATTAATCAAACACCAACAAACAACATACACTTCTCTTCAGGCTCGTAATTAACAGGCCATACACTTTCTTTTCCTTCGAGGCACTTCTTAAATCAAATCAGACACAACACAACAACACAACACCAATAATCCCCTCACGAATACTTATTCACCCACACAAGACACCAACTAGCTCACAAATAATGCCCTTTCTTACGCCCGCGTACACTTTTGCGTTTCCACACCACCGCGTCTAACACACAACTCCCCCATTCTCGCTCTTTCCTATCGTTTCCCAAATTACTCACGCTTGTTTACTCCCATTTCCACACCTTGCATTGTTGATCTCGGCGGACCAATTGTTATGTTACAAGCTTCGGCCATGCCTCGGTTTAAATCCGGGTGATCGTGACGCGCCCGCTGACTATCGCAAATGCTCCACACCGCCTCCCGACAAGCACTCATGGACATCAGTAATGACACAGCAAATCGCCCATCGACAGCAATTTCATACGAGTGAAAACGGTTGAGTGACGCAGTAAATTATTTCTATCGCACGGTTTCAAAGAATTTCCAGAATTAGTTCTTCGGAGGCACGAATGCCACACTTCTGACACTCAAATGGTAGTTCTTTGATGATGAAGGCATTCGTACCGCTGCTGTTTCTGGTGCACAAGTAATACACAGAAACAGGAGTGTGGAGAACATGCTCTCTACAGGCAATATTTGAAAAGCTTCGTTGTACGAGGGTCGGGCGAGAATCGCACTTGAGTTGCAGAGATACAAAGTTACAGCATGCGTTATTTATACCGGCATCTGATACTAAGCCTCCCGATTAGCTGCTTTCCAGTTCGCGTAAGTATTCAGGGATGGAAAATGTGCACAAGTTTCTGTTTTCAATTTCTTCCAAAAAAATGTAGTTAGAAATTCCTAACCTCTGAATTTAAGAGAGTACCGTAAGACAGACATTGAATGAAATATATAATTTTAGATATCATTTTTTGTTTTCTATTCGAAATTGCAAAAGTCTTTGTAAACAAATTGTGCTTCAGGGTTTCGATTTAAATCGAAACATTTTACAGAAATATCTTGCTTCACCATGTCATATATCAACTAAAATTGGTTCATATCTACTGTCAACCTTCCTGAGCCAAAAGCCGTTCCCTGTTTTCGCAGAAAAAAAATTGTCTCTGAATTCTAGGCAGGCATGCAATGCGTTAACGCCTGAATGTCCTATTTTTACACTATTTGCCTACAGGCTGCAGCAGACCGGTTTTACGTGACATACTCATGCAAAAGGTGTCAATAGAAATCATATAAAGTTTACATGCTATCAGAGGTTTTTTAAATATACTTTTTGCAAGGTTGTCTTTTTGTCGCTGTATCTGCAATTTTTCAAAATTCATTTTTTCACAAGTTTAGCCTAAAATTACAACAGGAAATAATTTTTAAAATGGGCCAGATATACTCACTGTAGCACTCATACGTACTTAGTGTGATAATATTGATGAACATGGAATATGAGAATTACTCACTGAGAAATGATCACTTGAATTTGATAAATTTGGAAAAAAATTGTTTTTCAGAGCTAAAAATGTCCACGTGGGACAGGGTTTTAAAATTATAGAACCATTGTTTTAGCAAGTCTCAATGTAGTGTACTTTTGGTCACAAAAGAAATTGTTTTCTGTGCTTTAGGGGTTTGGGAGATATGGTCCGTGTTAAATCGTTGCTCAAGTCCCTCGCGCTCGGGCCTAAACGCACGGGACCGATTGGGTCCTGGAAATTGTTTGATTGGACTAATGTTAGCCTTGGTCCAAGCACTAGTGTTGGTCTAGCACTGCTCCCGTGCTAGAGTCATTGCTGACCGTGGACCTACGCCCGATGGCCAGGCGAACTCCCGTCCCACATGGCCTCTAGCGGAAGCTCTTGCGTGCCCTCGTCTGGAATACTACTCATGGCTCACTTGTTAATTTATCTATCCAATTATGAGAAGAAGAGAGCATTTGAGCATCACGCACAAATTACATACAATTGTACATGATTAGGCATGCACCTTCACTACCTTTGTTCTCGTACCCTGGGAGTTTATGGAAGACCTTCATTTGATCCACATCAAATGTTCCCTCAATGTGCAATAATCTTTTTTTTTTTTGAGAAAGACCATCTGGCCGTATCTCAGAGGGAAGGTTATCCTCCGTATGTTTTTGCTTCCTTTTGACGCCACGCCTCGCGAGGCCACTGATGTTTGACTCCTCTGATAAATTCAATTCCTCGAATTGAAAGTAACAGGCTTTATGGCTGCCATTGGAACCAGGGCAGCCTTGCCCTTGGAATTGTTTGACGCCCCATTCTAAAAATTGACGTACACGCCTGCACTTGCCTTGCGGTGAAAGAGGAACTACTGGGTAATGAAAGAGTTTAGCTCGCATAATTTACTCCAGTGGTTTCCAGGAACCAAGTTATAGGCGCTCCAAGTTTTCGACGTAAGAGCCGCGTCTCTGTGTTGCGAACACGAGTTGCCATTTCACTTGTGTCGAGAATGTTCGAGAGAAGGAAATTGGAAAACTCATCGCCGTGTCAAAATAGACAACTCTTTCCCTTGGATAGAGCATTCCCGATTTCTCTGAGCTGTCCATTATATATATATTTTCCCTCGCAATGTAAAATTCTAGATTGATTTTACTTTGGTGAAGTGCGTGTATGAGGAGTTTAGGTCTTATATCGTTTTTAACACTTTACAGCACTTTTTAAAACTTTTTCCTCGCTTGGACTCTCTCATTCATCTCGCCAGTGCCATTTTGTTGCAATCTACATCTACACGATACCCTGCAAGCCACTGTGAGGGTGTGTGGCAGGGGGTGAAGATCACCAACGATGCACTATAAACATGAAAGCATAGGGTCTCAGGCAACTAGACTGTTAGTATATGCAATTGGCGTAATAATATTCATGTTGGGGGCAATAACCTCATTGCAGTATCAGAAATATATTTTTGTGCAAATGAATTACTACAAAATGTATGTGGCCCAATAGGCATACCAATTCACGTTTCTGTCTCAGCCCTATGAAAAAAACTCATTTTATAAGTATTTTTAGAAGTACGTATCTTTAACTTCATTCAGTGAATGTGCTCGTGTTCAATCTTTGATATTTACGCCAGTTTACGAAGATAAATTGTGAAGGGGCTCATATAAGCATAAAAACCTGTTAAAGGGATGAAATGTAAGACTCTTACATCCAGAGAGTGTAATTGACCTCCAGCTTCTTTTGAAGAATGACATTTACGGCAATTATTTGAGAAAAAAACCATGTCAAGATGTAATTTAACTGTCTTCGAGTCTTTGTCTGATAGCTGAGAATCTTATCGATAAAGGAAAATCGATAAAAATGTTTAAAAATGGAGTAACCAAATTAAGTATTATCTTCCTTTTGTTACTCGTCTAGTACAACGCGAGAGATGAAACCTATTAGCGCAAATTCCGGTTGTCATTTGCACACCTGGACTCGAGGTGGGCCTCCATCTGATCTCGTCGCCGACTCAATTCCACATTAATTCGAGGAACCTTGCGACGAAATACAACGCAAGAACCTCAGTGGAAGAGGGCTGCAAATGTCGAGGGTGACATGTGTTGCCAAGGGTGACGCCGTTTGAATATGGGATGGCCGTCACCATCCCCCGAACTAAATTTTCCCTCGGGACCACATCTTTATGTATCAAGGCGACTCCCGGGTGAAAACTGAGATTGATCGATCGACTCCGAAGATAGCGATTTCCTTGCTCAGGCAGGGAGGGAATAAGGTACAAAGTTTATTTACTCTGGGACTCCCATGGAGCACAAGCGCATAACATTTACATTTAGATATTTATATTTTCATTTTCATATATTTCAGCTAGTAACGTTATAAGATTTACAAGAACAGAGTACACTAATTGGTGCATAATAAAATTCAGGAAACACAATTAGAGGGTAGGTGCTGTCTCAGAAATAGGGACATAGAAAGATTAAAGACGTGAACAATTTGACCACTGTCATTTCAGCAACTGCAAGTCCGTCTCACAACGATGTCCTTGTTAGACGTTCCGCCCCATCCCTTTCCCTCGCGAGCATCTTCCCATCACGAATCCACAGGTACTTAAGTTTACCTTCTTTTTTGCATTCCCTCGCCAAGTCATATATTTTACGATTGCTAGTACCAAGGCACTCGTTTAAAGAAACTGTATGGGCGGTGCTCTCGCCACAACCTATATCCTTACTAGTGAGGTCTATTTTGATTCGACTAGCCTCCAGAAGCTCTCTATCCAATGCACTGCGAGTAAGACGGACCTTAATTATAGACGGCTTAACATTGGTTAATGATCTGCTTTTAACCCGATGACATTCTTCGATATGATGTCCCTCTAGTTTGACTCCAAGGCAAACTGGCGCT
Organism: Platycnemis pennipes; assembly: GCA_933228895.1. Lineage (NCBI taxonomy): Eukaryota > Metazoa > Arthropoda > Insecta > Odonata > Platycnemididae > Platycnemis > Platycnemis pennipes. The sequence continues at coordinate 171,300,691 of OW121847.1, forward strand.
TCAACTACTTCGCCTGTTTTGAAAGGAAAACCATGAATTTCTATTACATTCTTCAATGGCTCTTGCTCCACTTGATTTAACTGAACCTCACGAAAGGCAACGCGTATCTTTAAGGCTGAATTTTCATTAGTCACTGCATTTAATTGACCATGAATTTTTGATATTGATTCATTCACAAGGGCAAGCTCTTGCAAATTCTCATACGATGACTCTTGCATAGAACAAAGTTTCGTTATGAACTCACTCAGATTGTCCTGTAGCGACTTCACTCGTTCTAGAAGATCCTCCAGCGTCGTTGCCGTGGATCCCGAGGAGTTGGTTGACAACGCCACGCCTGCCAACCGGAGTTCCATCCCCGCGTTCCGATCGAGCCTTGGGCACACGAGCATCAACCTAAAGAACCTTCGAGCGCCCGGCGGAGTGAGGAAGGTGTCTTCAACATTTAGAGGGAGGGGTTTTGAGCTGAGATTTTATCACGCTTCCTTTTATATGCGCCCACTCATAAGAAATCCTCCGAAGAAATAATACAAGCTATACACTGAAACATTGCAAATGAAAGAAACCAAGTCCTCAGATAACTTCAAAGAAATGAAAACTCTTTGTGGCCAGAATTCCCCTCCCCCCCCCCCCCCCCCTCCCCCCCGTGCCTCTCCCCTACCCTCCCATTCGCTTCCTTTCGCTCACTTATTCCCTGTGGCTGTGAACACCGAAATATTCCCTTTTTTGGTGAGTGTTCTTTTTATATGACGTATTTTATGAAAGTGAGGCACTTGTGAAATAACCGAATGTTTCGAATGTCGGTCATTGGGTTGTCCGGCTCAGAAACACTCCCTCGCGGTTTCACGGTATCTATCGATGCCATTTTAGAGATTTCTATTCCATTGCTGACACAACAGATATATTCCCACTTCTTAAAATTTAGCAGTTTGCAGAGGTGTGAGATATTAAATGGAGCTCACCAGTGATGGAATATTCGAGAGATATAAGGGGGACGCGAAAAAACTGCAATGGTATTGCAGAGCGCGGTCCGTTTCTTGGGCTGCTAGAGGCATACAGTTCGATCCCGCCTACAGCCATTAAGGAGGTTGGCTCGCGACTGCTTGAGTCAAGTTGTCTGAGGAATCTTATTAATTTGAGTACGAGTATATGCCTGCTAAGTGATCATTACTTCACAAATAAAATTACGTAAGCTATTGAGAGTCATAAGTATCACAAGAAATACAGAGGAAAGTCGAAGGATTTATTTTTTATGACAATTTTAATCAGCACGACGATGGAGTCAATTCAGCATTTACATTAGTGAAATAAATTCATGTACTCAATGCATTTACTAATGTATAACACCAGAATATTACTATCAAACGTTATGTTATAATATTTTTCTGAAATATTCTTTAATATCTCATTAGTAATGATATTATTCATACGCCATACATTTTGGCTAGAGCGACCGCAGCGCCAATTGAAGTCAACTAACGCATTTCGTCTACCCTAAGCGTATAAATTGGTGGATTTAGCGATAAATACGGTGGGGTGATGCCTTTTTTTTCGTGTCATTTTGTTCCTTGTGAAATTACGAATTAAATATCAGTTTTTTTGAAAAAAATGACATGTTACTATGGTATTTTTAAGTGATATATTCCCATGTGATGGCCATTCTCGCCGTTAATCGTATGTAATTTCAAATGCAATTTGTGCAAAAAGGAGTATGGGTTGGTATAATTATATTTACTTTATTAGATAGAGGAACTTTAGTTCTATAAGTGCTGAAAATATAAAAAAATGACATGACTTTCACTTTTCGGATCAACCTCCTTAAGTCGTCCCGCCATCAACATAACTTCGTGCGGCAACGCTGCGAGAGTGTACTGCCCTTGTGATTGTTGTAGCGAGAGCTGTTTTGGGCACGTCTCGTTATTTATGGCTTGGCGGATCCTCGTGGACAAAGCACGGGCGTGAAAGTTTGCTTCCTGCCCGATAAAAACGCTGTGGAAACTGTTGGTGTGCTGAAAACAGTATGCAAAGAGAATGTTTAAGGAAAGGAGTGCGAGTGGTTTGTTGGTTTCAAAATAGGAGAAATGACGACGCACGGGGTCTCGCGGACCGAAAATAACGGACCTGTACACGAAGACCGAGGGAGGACCACTGGTGAACTAGCCGAGTGGTCTGGGATGTCATTGGAGCTCAATTTAGGGAACTTGGACGCAAGAGTTGAAAAGGAGGCAAGTGGGCGGGCAAATAAGTGCCGCGCTTGCTACCATCAAGAGAGCGAAAGGGGATTTACTTGGGAACGTGCCGTGAGGCGAAGCAGCATTACTTAAAGGAGGAATTGCTTAAGGAACTCGCTTGAGATTCCATACCTTGTGACTATTTTCCGTTCCCCCGAATGGAAAGGGACTTGGCAGGAACATATTTTGCTAATATTGAGATGGTAAAACAAAACGTGATGGAGGCCCTGAAAGGCAGATGGCTTTAAAAATGTTTTGAAAACTGGAATAGGAGGTTGTTCACGTGAATTCACTCAAATAAGGGAGTACTTTGAACGTGACTAATGTTAGTGTCACGTGAGGAGCACGGGTTTCTTTCGGGGTCTCCCTCGTTAAAGCTCTGTACACTCTCAGCCGCACTTATTAGCGCCGGCTCGCCCATGAATGTGGATCGCGTCATTTCTCCAGAATGCTAACGCTCCGAAAATCCCTTTTGAAATAAACACACGACTTATATCTTCCAAAACGGCATGCATTCCTACTCATATCTCGCATGCCCTTATCCCTGAAAATGAAAGATACTACACAAATTTAGTAGCTGAGATTTACGTAAAATGCGGCCCAACTGCGATCACTGCCAGTAATTATTCCGGATCTTGGGAGGAGGAGGCGGTGGGAAAAAAAGTCCAATGTGCCGAAGAATCGGATGAAGGGAAGGGAGTACCCTTTCTCCATAATCACTTCGCGGGAAGTTTAATCCCACGTGTTCACACAAACGGTTGGAAACGATACGAGGCCGCTTCTCCTTTTGTGAAAAAAAGTGGTCACTCTTTGCCAAGACGAGAGGGTCTTTGTCTAAGTGAATCCGATAACAAAACCTTGAGGATATGAGTGGCACAATTAAATATAGATGCCTTCAAAGAGAGTGAGGTAAGCCTCCGGTGAACATATGTCTTGCCTTTATCTGTTGTCACACTTCACTGCGTTGCGTTCTCCCCCATGAATTACAGCCCTATAGTTGGAGCTTCAACACCCTCGCCCCTGATTTAAGCCCCGCGCTCATTAGCGAAGGGTAAACACTGGCAGCGGCGGCGGCGACCGCTCCACTCGGCCCAAGTGCGGCGGCCGCACCCTCCGGCCAGCGAGGGTGCGAATCGATAAGGGGCGACGGGGGGCGAGAGGGGGGCGACGAGGGGGCACGAGGACTCACCTCTTCCCACGCCCTCGCCACACGTTTTTCCGCGTCTTGCGGCACTCCTCGCGCGAGAGGATGGCCTCAAGCCCCAACATTCCTCCCCAAATGCAAAACTCCGACCACTGCCTTTGCACTGGCTGAGAACTTTATTGTCCCCGTTACGTCAACAAAAGGATAGACCGCGCATCATAAAATGATCTGATGATCAAAATGCGTGTTGGACCACCTCTACACAACTGCATCCATTTCAAATGACGATATGTTTACTTCAAAAGTTGAAAACCAGCATAATTAGCCCACTAGCCGTTCTTTACCAACCACTCAAAGTTTCTCCGAGACCTTCCAAAACCTTCAAAATTTGTCATAGAGAGAGCAGATCAATTTTTAGACAGGAAAAACGTAATTAGTGCGAAGCGGCACGGCTTCCGCGCTCCTGCGTCACTCTCCTCACGTTGTTCGAGCACAGCAAATGCACGCGGCCTCCTGGGACTGGAGCGAGGCACTGCTCTCAAAACTCGAGTTTAACACCGGCACAAGGGGCGAATTGCTGCGTCGGCTTGAGTGCTTTCTGCTCGGGAGAACTCAATCCGTCCGATACACTGTGGTGTTCAGTCCGGTCCTTCCCCTGGTGTTATCCAAGCGTTCTTGGGCCACTCTTATTTCATATCTTTGTGGTCAACTTGCCGGTTGTTATCAAAAATTCCACTCTCGTGCAGTACGCCGACGAATGAACTGTATCCAAGAAAATCGAGAAATAGCAGGATATAGACGACCATTGAATCTATTAGAGAAATTTCAATCGGATAGCTTTACTGAAGATGTTAGGCACATATTTAAAAAAACAGCGTATTATGTTACATTCGACCAGATAAATAAGATTAGAGAAATAGATTGTCGTACCGATAGATTCAAAATGGCATTTTTCCCCCGTACTTTAAGAGAACAGAATAGGCAGCATAGCAAAGGGTTAGGTAGTGGAAATATTTTAGTTTATTTAGAAGAAGAGTATTCTGTAGTGCATGATGCATGTATTTACCCCTTAAATACTATAGGTACTAACAATCAAGTTGTTAAGACAATATAGTTGCTAGTTTGCATGTTAGTAGTACATGCTTGGTGATCTTCACCCCCTGCCACACACCCTCGCGGTGGCTTGCAGGGTATCGTGTAGATGCAGATGTCCAACATCGACGTCTGGTGCGCCAATGGCCCTAAGCACCAATAAATGCAAAGCGATGGACATATCGCATCCACTCACTTTAAAGTGCTGGTGGGGTGACGCTGCTATGTGTGGAGAAGGAACGCCTCCTCTCGGTACCTCTCGCGACCTGCCGTGGAATAAGCCCTCAGAAAAGCGTCCGTACTAAAGCGGCACGCCAACACTCAAGCAAGGGTGTGTGCCTGCACTCCGAGGGTCAATCCGGTGGCCTCCCTTGCCCTCTTGAAAAGCCGATTCCGTTTTTTGGGTCCCCCGCCTGGCGCCCAGGAATATACTAAAAAGATGGAGCGTATGCAACCATCTTCTTTGCGTTTTCGGCGAATGGGTGGTGCCTCCTCATAGCGCAGCACATGAAGCACATTCCCGTGCAGCTGCGGTGCACGGACTCTTTCAAAAAGTGCATCTCGGGTGTCACGGATCTCGAGCACGCCTTTTGCAGGGCGAGGGTTCTCCAGGGGACGACAGGGCCCGCCTCGCTCCGAGTTGGGGCCTTTTTAATTCAGGGTGTTGACACCCTGGAACGACTTGCCAGCCCCCTCTAAAATTGTCCACGCGCACACCTTTTCCCTCCCAGAGCAAAAACTATCGATGGCAATGTTTAAATAATTGATCGATTTGGCATTCAGGGCGCTTGGCTCACTGCAGCCTCCATCTCAGAAGTGTGGGTTTCAGCAAAGGAGTTCGCTAGCGGCGGTGGTACCGCTTCCTTGCCCATATTTTCAAAAATTTAATTGTATTTCTTTTTAATTTTTTCAAATAGTAATATGCGTAACCTTTATAATTTTATTTTTGACAATATTAGATAAATAAAAATAAAAAGGAATCACTTTGAGAGATCTGGATCCAACTGCACTTCAATGCACGAGATCTCGGAGATGAGAATCGTCTCCGGCCTTGATGCCATGATGTTGCCATATGATTAGTATAAGATTAGCTAATATGAAATCAATTTGGAAGTTGGAAATTCTAAAATCCCAGTAGACTGAAAATATCAGTTTTGTTGTCCATGAAAAGGCGTTTTAACTGAAGGAGGTTGATCCGAAAAGTGAAAGTAATGTCTTTTTTATATTTTCAGCACTTATAGAAATAACGTTACTCTATCTAATAAAGTTAAGATAATTATAACAACCCATACTCCTTTTTGCACAAATTGCATTTGAAATTACATACGATTAACGGCGAGAGTGGCCATCACATGGGAATATAACATTTAAAAATACCATAGTAACCTGTCATTTTTGCAAAAAACTGATATTTAATGCGTAATGTCACAAGGAATAAAATGACACGAAAAAAAGGTATCAACCCACCGTATTTATCGCTAAATCCACCAATTTATACGCTTAGGGCAGACGAAATGCGTTAGTTGACTTCAATTGGCGCTGCGGTCGCTCTAGCCAAAATGTATGGCGTATGAATAATATCATTACTAGAGTCCAGCCGCGTTGAAATGGTCCTGCGCGAAAATTTCCGCGCACCCCCTCTCTGTCCTCGGCGCCCCCCACTCTGGGCTCCTTCCTTCCCCTATCGTGCCTCCCCTACCAGTGTCACTTCATTGTAGTTGCCAGCTCTTTTCGTTACCGTTCTCTCTTGGTTTTGCGCGCTTGACTTTTGACACTGCTTTGGACATTCTTTTTGGATTTTGAATTCTTTCTGGTAATATTTTGACTTACGCTTCCGTTTCGGTTAATCTATTTGGTTTTGCGACTTTGGTCCTTGTTTACAGATTTTGAGTCCTTAAACTCTCGTATTGCTTATTTGCAATGGCCAGCTCGTCGAAATCTTCGTATGCCCGAGGCAGGCCACTCAAAAGTCAGGCTCGAGAAATCGTGTACAACGTTATTCAGTTTTTGAACGATTTAAAATTGGAGGAAAAACTAAGTTTAAACGTGGTGCCAGCTCCAAGCCAGGCTACGGGACTTGGTACCTCCACGGTGAAGAGAATTTTAAACGAAGGGAAATTGTCTCAGGAGAGAGGAAAATTGTCGTTATTAATTATTACGGGAATCTGGTGTCACCTGCGAGCGTTGTTGAGCGGAATGAAGGAGCGTTAGTTGTGGAGAATGTGATTCGTTTACCCCCTTACCATCCTGACCTCAATCCAATTGAGATGGTTTGGGGTGACCTCAAAGAACAGGCAATCATGAAGAATAAACTACCATTGGATTCCCTCAATTTATTATAAAATGTCAAGCTTATCTGCATCGATTTACACTTTTTAATTACTACGAATTTCCTGCATTCTTTTAGGTGCGTCACAATTTGGAGGCGACATCCTTGAACAAAAAAGCGGAATTGTTTCAGAACATTTGTTCCGAATATTCCAACGAGAAATGGACGAAAGTTTGCGGACATGTAAAGAGAAAATTGAAGAGGAATACTGGAGAAGTGACGCGCTGATGGATAAAGAAATAGACAAAATAATTGTCGAACTAAGTGGTAGTGACACGAGTGGAGACTCCGACATGTCATTCACATTCTCGGAAGAGAGTGAATGAAATGTATTACAATCTAAATGCGCGAGCTGTTTTTAACTACAACTTTGTTGTTAAAACAGAAAGAATTTTAGTTTATTGAATATTACGGTAATTTTAGTAGCTATGATTATTAACTTAAATTGATAGGTTTTGAAAGAAAACTATGCCTACGTATTCCAAAAACTATCACGTGTGTACCAAAGGAAATCAGTAAATCATCGCTTCGTTTCAGTTTATTCATTACTATATTGTAGTCAAGAAAGGTTTGGAGGTAGGTTGCATATTATTTAATGTATTTTATTAACTTTTATTTCCTCACGATGCAACCAATGTAACTTTAATTCAGATACAGAAATTGAGAACGGAATTATTATCTCATTGTTTTGTTCTCCTCATTCTCTATTGGAAGCCTTGTTTAAGCCTCTTTGCTATATGTAATGTTCCACGACAAACATACTAATAAATAAGATTATTAACATTTATATGTTAAATTAATTTCCCTTCACCACGGCCAGTTTTGTGCCTTTAAGTTTTCCTAAGCACGCCGGAGTGAGGAAAACTGGCAACACTGTTTGCCTCTCCTCGAGTGAGTGAGAGAGTAAAGAAGGGGAGGTAAGGCCGGGAGGTGGGGTAGGTAGTCGTAGCTCCTCCCACCGTCCACCGAGAAGGACCATTTCAACGCGGCTGGACTCTAATAAGATATTAAAGAATATTTCAGAAAAATATTATAACATAACGTTTGATAGTAATATTCTGGTGTTATACATTAGTAAATTCATTGATTACATGAATTTATTTCACTAAAGTAAATGCTGAATTGACTCCATCGTCGAGCTGATTAAAATTATCATAAAAAAGAAATCCTTCGACTTTCCACTGTATTTCTTGTGACACTTATGACTTTCAATAGCTTAGGTAATTTTCTTTGTTAAGTAAGGATCACTTAGCAGGCATATACTCGTACTTTTAAGAGATATACTCGTACTATTAATAAGATTCCTTAGACAACTTGACTCAAGCAGTCGCGAGCCAACCTCCTTAAGTGTATTCCGAGATATGTGGCAAGGGGGCGGGAGGATGATTTAAGTAATAAGGGCATCCTGTAGTGTTAATGTTCTTCTGTTTCCTATATTAAAATCAGCTTCCTGCTTGGGAATCTGAGTGAAATCAATTAGCCGCTTTCACGAAATATAAGGGATGAGACATTAATACGATATAAAATTAGTGAGGTTTGTTTGATTTAGCTTCCACTTTATGAAAATGCATGTTTTAACAAGAAAGACTGGTGATAGAAATTTCCTCAAGACATTTTATTCTAATGGACCGGTTTCGACGTTCAGGTTTTATCTTCAGATACACGGAATCACAAAATGCATGCTTATATACTGTGTAGTAATTTTGGGGGAGGGGAATGGGGTAAAAGCTACGGGATGGGTTTTGTAAGGCCACTGGGTCATTGGGCGAATTCGGGGCCAGTTTAAGTGCGGTGAGTCGGAGGGCGAGTTTCCCTCAAAAATATGCCGCTGAGAAGAAGTCCTGTTGCAGCAGTTATAGTATGCGAGCTTAAATAGTTCCTTGCGGAATGAGTCCGCAGTTTACTGAACGAGCCATCCCTTCAGAGGTATTTTTCACCACTGAAATCAACGTCACTTCTAATCGTGTGCTTGGATAAATCTATGGTCTCTCATGTGGTCTCAAATGGAAGGAGACACAACATCGGTTGACCTTTCGGTGGCAGTGGAGGAACTGATGAAACAGTGCATGGCAACAATCTCAATGGAACAATAAAAACGGATTATAGGAAGCACAAAAGAAGTTTGCGAGAGAAGGAGAGTTGTCAGGAAGAAGCGCTGGATCAAGGAAACAGTCTTAGATTTGATTCAAGAGCGAAGAAGGAACAAGACAACCAAAGGCGAAGAAGATAGTTCTCTTTTACGAAAAGAAAAAGAAAAGTCCTCAAGGGAGAAAATCTTGAAAAAGTGGATGAAGGATGTGTTCGAAAGCACGCCGCACGTAGAAAGGCTGCACGGAGGATTTTGGGGAACTGGCCAAGGAACGGATCACCGGAAGGAATGCCGTTTGGGGAAATTACGGAGAATATTCAATTGAGCAAGAAAATAAACTGGAGACGTGGAAGAAATATTAAGAGCAATTACATAACGGATGCAATCATAATGTGACGGTGGGAAAATACAATCGGAAAGGATGATGCATAGGGAACTCAGTCTAGCGATTATAAGTACTGAACGCAACAGTAAGGGACATGCATAAGGCTTCTCGAATCGGCGATGCTCCTCCCTAGCTAATCAAGCATTCACGGGGGAAGACATTAACCCAGCTGTGCAATACCACCCGAAACATGCACTGGACTGGATAGGTTCCCACAGACTTCGAGAAAACATCATCTTCCTCATTCCCAAAAAGGAGAGGTCTGAGTACTGTCTAAAATTTATGACGTAGGCCTGACGACACCTGCATCGAACATATCGACAGGGATCTTGTACAGATGAAGATCAAGAAAAGCTGATGACTTCTTGGGCCAATTGGGATCTAGGAATAGCAAAGGTACAAGAGAACAATTCTTACAATCAGGCGGTTCATGAAGAAAGGAATGGAGAGGAACAAACTGTTTTGATTGAGTTTGGAGAAGTATTTTGACAGTGAGGATTATAATTCAATGCTTGAAGTTCAGAAAGGAGTCATCAATGACCAAATAACTCTTCAGAGTTCATATGTGCCGGGACGGTCGGGACTCAGCAGCGAAGAGGCGAGAATGAAGAAAGGATTGTGCAACAGTATTGTGCACTGCCCTGTGATATTTAATTTTGTAACCATGAAATACTTCAATGAAAAAAGAAGACTTCAGGCGTGAATATCCAAGGGGAAAAATTAGCATGTTGCGTTTATTTGATAAAATAGTGGACATGGTAGAATAAAGAAAACAAGGGAAACTGTAGAAAGACAATGATCAGATATAATTTGTGGGTCAAGACAAAAACGCAAATGGCATGCAGTGGAAGAGAGGAGACAAATGTTAAACTCGGGAAACAAAAGCTAAAAGAGAGGAAAGAGATTCTGGGAGACAGCAACTAGTCGATGCAATGAGGAAATGGTCAGTGCCATACAAATAGAGCATTCTACAAAAATAAGAATCAAATTATAGCAGCAAATACAAACGTGGAAATAGGGAAAAATTTCACTAGAGCATGCATAAGAAGCATGTTTGTTTATGGTAGTGAGGAATCGACAACAGCAGCAGAGAAATCACGGCATTTCAAATGTGGTACTTCTAAAGAATTATGAAGATATAACGGATCACCAGAGTGACGAACGAAGAATTGCTAGATTAAGAAGTAAGTACTGAAGTACCCTACAGAGAAGAATAATGCATTTATGAAGAGATTAGCTGATAGGAGTGGAAAGCTTTTTCGAACCAATCGTAGGGTTGCTGACTCGTGATGCACCAGCTTTGCCTCAACAAGTTCCCAGCGATACACTCCCCCTCCGTTGAGACACACCCGAAGAAGAGAAGATCAGAATGAGGTTCCCCACTTGTTTTGTGAAAAAGTATCCTTGGCCGTGACCTAAGCTTGCAGAGTTTAGGGCACGTAGTTCTGGAACGCAGCTTCACACTTTACGAGCAACTTTCAGGACCCTAGATGATAGTGGCTCCCAATGTTGATTCACGACACTTACGAGAAGAAAGGATATGGAGCCGAGACCTCCTTGGAGTGGCGTTCGACGTCTGAAAGTAGGGACACTCTCGCCCACTAATTGGTGGTCCCATAATGCCCTATCCGCAGACATCGCTACGTCCGTTTGAAGAATTGTGGCAAATAAAACCCTCGGAGTTCCCTCCCTCCACGTCTTCCGCCTCGCAAACCAAGGGCACTCACTTCACCCCCTCCTTTTTACCCGTCATGCCCTTCGACCCGATGAGGAACGTGACTGTGTCACAGAAAAAGACGGTCGTCTCCGAACAGTGGCCACCACTGGTGATCAACGCAAAAGATGGTTTCCTGCAGCTCTTCACTCGGTATTTGGAACTGCTACACTCTTCACATAATTCAATCCATTCATAGCCGAGGGAAGAAACGAAAGCGTATGGGAGGAGGCTTGAAATTATACACTCTGCAATTCCTCTAAAAATGTAAAAATGATTCATTCACAAATAGTGATTTGTGAATAAATCACTTTTACATTATTAGTGGAATTTCAGAGTGTATAATTTCAAGCCTAACAAGGAGTTCCACAAAGTATCGGCCTCAACAACCAACTACGTATCTACATCTACATAATACCCTGCAAGCCACCATAAAGATGTGTAGCAAGGGGTGAATTCTCACCAAACATCACTACATATCGTACATTTAAAAGGATTAGTATTAATATACTAGTCTAAAGTCAACTATTTAAAAAGATAAAAATAGCAAAGTAAGCATTCAAAAACATGCTGTTAGTAGGGTTACCTTCAACTCCTTATGCCAACATGCAACTACCCATGTTATCCAATGATACACTCGTATTGGACATATTTACCGTTATTCATATCCCTAATTGTACGAGGAAAAAAGGACATTTTGAATCTGTCAGTTCGGCAATCAATTTCTCTAATTTTGTAATTATGCTCCAATCTACCACAGTAAGTTGGGGTTCGCAAAATTTTTTAACGTCTTCACTGAAAATATTATCTTGGAATTTATTTAGGAGATTAAGACCAAATTTCAACCTGCGATCTGACAATGATTCCCATTTTAATTCATTAAATAGACTGGTTACGCTAATATAATTATCGTACAGTCCCTTTACAAATCTTGCCAATCTTCGCTGCACACGTTCAAGTTCGTTATTTAGACCGATTTCGTAGGGATCCCATACACTGGCAGCATATTCCAAATGAGGTCTGACAAGGGAATAGTAGCTATTTTCTCGTACATGATCGTCACATTTCCCCAATACTCTTTTGATGAATCCCAGTTTACCATTAGGTTGACCCATTATTTCACGTATATGATTACTCCAGGAAAGATCATGTGTCAGTCTTATTCCAAGATATTTAATGGATTCCACGTTTGTTAATTCATCATAACTTATTTTGTGCGTGTTAGGAGGAGAACCATTCTTTTTCCAAAAATTCATTACCACACATTTTTTTAAATTTAAAATCTAACTGCCATGAATCACGCCATTTTTCAATTGCTTGTAGGTCATCATTTTAAATGGTGGTGACACTTTGTCATTTGGGCATAGAATTTCCCTGTACACTACTGCGTCATCGGCAAATAGACGAAGCTTGCTTTTGACCACCTTATTGATATAATTTATGTACAGAAGGAACAGGAGTGGGCCTAGCACACTACCTTGTGGGACACCCGAAGTTACTTCAATTGCCGGGGAGGTAACTCCGTCCAAGTGACGATTCCTGCAAATCGTTTCGAAAGGGATTGGCAATGGGAGACGCCCTTTAAGGAAGGCGTCGATCTCCCCACCCAGTGGGAAATCGCCGCTCGCGGACTGTATCGCGAAAACTCTGCCTCGATAATGTGCTTCCACGCTGCCACTCGCTGTTAATCTATCTCTCAAAGGTGCGGTTACGAGTTGCATTAAGCATGCCTCTCATGATTGGCTACTTGGTCACAACACTTAGAAGGCATGATAGGCAGCATAGCTAAGGGATACGTAGGTGAAAAAATGTTGGAGTGTTCTGAAGTGAGTGAAGCATGTTTTAGCAGTTGAGTGGTAGGCATTACACGGTGGCTATTATTTGCATTGTCACATTGCAGTTACATCAAGTAGGTCATGGCAGCTCATAGCTGCATGCAATAGTATAGGTTTGGTTATCTTCCACTCATACCACACACCCTCGCGGTGGCTCGGAATGTATTGCGTAGTTGTAGATAAACATTACCAACCCAGGTATCTTAGGAGAGCACAGGCACATATATATTTGGAGAGGGCCTTTCTAGCCAGTGATTACTTCATTAGCATATAGATCTTATTTCTCTTGACTCTGATATCGAACCTGTTTCCATACAGTAGTACGATTGTGTCTCTCTGTTGCATGGCAGTAGTGAGAGTTTATACCCCCTGCCACGTACCCGGCTATAATAATGGCTATTACGTAGATGTAGATGAACAATTCTGCACCTATTGACCACCCTGCAAGCCAAAATCAAGGGGTTGAAGTTAATTGGCCACATCCAACCACACATCCCCTCTCTGGTATATTGGACCAGCACGCGGCGGTGTAAGGGGGGGCCCTACCAGTTAGTTGGCTCGCTGGCAAACAGGGCCACTTCCCGAGGGCCCCTCGCCACTTTAAAGGGGGCGAAGAGGCCTCCACTTGGGGAGAAGACACCAGGGGACAGCAAATTGGCCTCGCTTTGACAAACGCAAAGATCGTAGCTCCCAGCGACGAACGCGTGAGTGAGGCCGATGGTTCGGAAAATGGCGCCTTTGAAACCGCAGGAAACATGATACATTTTTAAAGTCTTTAACAAGCCTAAGAGTGATCTTTTATGATATGAATTCCCTGAGTGGTCGAAAACGAAGGGTAGAAAGAAGTGTCATTCGGATTTAGCCTAGGTGCTAGGCAAGGGAGTTGCTCATTTTCAGGGAGGCAATCAATGAAAAGAAGATGCGGTACAATTCAGGGAAGGTATATAAGGACATTTGAGCCTTCTATAAAGGACGAGGATAGAGAAATTAAGTGAGTACTAAGTAGGCCGAATAGCTGGTCGCTGAACGAATTATCGGGGAAAGGATTAGTATGCAAAAAGTATCAAGAGAGGCAAAGGATAGGGGAAGGTAATTACGCTGTATAAAGTGACCTACACTGTAGCTGTGGCTTAAAACATTAAGTAGCCATATTTCACCATATCTTTCAAGGTACGGGTGCAGTTATAAGAATGGAAGGTTTTAATGTTGCCGTTGTGCAGAGCAATTGAGCATGCTGAAAACTGCAAGAATAAGGTGGTGTCCCTGACCGGGAATCGAACCACGGACCAATGCGCAGACCACACCTTTACCCAAGGAATTGTGTTTCAGGAGGATCTACAGGAGCTTCAATCCATCAGGGCAGACATAATGCAGAATTGTGTTCCAAGGACGAGGAGAGAGAGAGAGAGATAATATTCATATCGTGGCTTCATTTCTCGGCCCAGCAAACGCACTTTCATCTACATCTATACGATACCCTGCAAGCCACCGCGAGGGTGTGTGGCAGGGGGCACTTTGATGGCGCGCATATCGCGGCAACATAAAATGCTCACAGGGGTGGCCCATCGCCCTTTTGCGATCATTTATATCATGTCAGTGGACAGTTTGAGGCACAATTCAAAAGTCTTGGGAAAAGAATAGCTCACTTGAGTAGCTAGTAGCCATAGCATCAATAACACCGAAAATGGTGGCGTTGGACCCGTAATGGACTCAGGCGTAGTAGCAAATCCAAGAGACTGATGTTGGGGACGATACATTCGAGAGATATTATGTCCAGCCAACAGAAAACTAGGAAGAGACTACTACGGAAAGGTGACGTGAGGACAAAAGGGCGATGTTTCTTATCAATTGGTAGGTCTCCCCTAGAATATGCAGCGAGTGTACGCAATCCAAATGCATAAATTAGGCTCGATCGCAGAACTAAAATTGTGCAGCACAGAGCAGCTAATTCTGTGAAAAGGTTTTACGACAGGTTAAGTATTGTATTAAGTTATCAGAGGATTCTGCGAGGACTCATTATAAGATCGCAGGTCGAAATAATAATTAATCCCATCCAGATATTTAAGGTTTGAAGAGCTTCAGAGTTTATTTAAAACTCCATAGTAGTACGGCAGGTTAGATCATGAAAATAAAGTTGGAGAATGTAAATGGTAAAACATAGGTTGTTAATTATTAATTGTATCCACGAACAGCTATGGATTAAATACATTATTAACGAGATAACATCGGGGAAATCAGGAGACGTAGTATTATTCTCAACTATAGTTTTTCCTCACAGTCCCATACTTAGTGTGAATGTCATTTTATAGATCCCACAATAGCGAAAGTTCGATTGCCGGCAAACGGTGACGGATTTCACTGTAGTTTTGCGTGTTAGGGTATTTATTTCTTAGAATAAATTCATTTAATTTGGATTACGTTCACTAGGTAGTGAAAAAGTCGCCAATTAGTTAGTTACTTATTCAGGGCAGGCGAAAGTCAGCTGAGGTCATTTGCGCCGTTGTGGGCAGGTGTCTCATTGGGTAATGGTAGGAATATTTCAGCTAATGGAGGGTGGAGAGAAACCCGGCGTTAGCATTAGCCTGATCTTAACGAAAGGCGGCAGGGGGACCACGGCTTAACGTCCCATCCGACGGACGGAGTACTGATCCTGAAAATCCCTCTATTTGGCTTTAAAGTAAGGACCCGTTTTCCACTGAATTATCCGCCACTTCCGGTAAAGAAACCGGGACCCTCGGGATGGGAGGCCAATACTTCTCTAGCCAACACATTTCCCCTCCATCCCCTGCCCCCTCTATCCCTCTACCCCCTCTATCCCTCTACCCCCTCTATCCCTCTACCCCCTCTATCCCTCTACCCCCTCTATCCCTCTACCCCCTCTATCCCTCTACCCCCTCTATCCCTATACCCCATCTATCCCTCCACCCCCTCTATCCCTGTACCCACTCTATCCCTCTACCCCCTCTATCCCTCTACACCCTCTATCCCTCCACCCCCTCTATCCCTCTACCCCCTCTATCCCTCTACCCCCTCTATCCCTCCACCCCCTCTATCCCTCCACCCCCTCTATCCCTCCACCCCCTCTATCCCTCTTCCCCCTCTATCCCTGTACCCCCTCTATCCCTCTACCCCCTCTATCCCTCTACCCCCTCTATCCCTCTACCCCCTCTATCCCCTGCCCCCTCTATCCCTCTACCCCCTCTATCCCTCTACCCCCTCTATCCCTCTACCCCCTCTATCCCTGTACCCCCTCTATCCCTCTACCCCCTCTATCCCTGTACCCCCTCTATCCCTCTACCCCCTCTATCCCTCTACCCCCTCTATCCCTCTACCCCCTCTATCCCTCTACCCCCTCTATCCCTCTACCCCCTCTATCCCTCTACCCCCTCTATCCCTCTACCCCCTCTATCCCTCTACCCCCTCTATCCCTCTACCCCCTCTATCCCTCTACCCCCTCTATCCCTCTACCCCCTCTATCCCTCTACCCCCTCTATCCCTCTACCCCCTCTATCCCTCTACCCCCTCTATCCCTCTACCCCCTCTATCCCTCTACCCCCTCTATCCCTCTACCCCCTCTATCCCTCCACCCCCTCTATCCCTCTACCCCCTCTATCCCTCTACCCCCTCTATCCCCTGCCACCTCTATCCCTCTACCCCCTCTATCCCTCTACCCCCTCTATCCCTCTACCCCCTCTATCCCTCTACCCCCTCTATCCCTCTACCCCCTCTATCCCTCTACCCCCTCAATTCCTCTACCCCCTCCATCCCCTGCCCCCTCTATCCCTCTACCCCCTCTATCCCTCTACCCCCTCTATCCCTCTACCCCCTCTATCCCTCTACCCCCTCTATCCCTCTATCCCCTCTATCCCTCTACCCCCTCTATCCCTCTACCCCCTCTATCCCTCTACCCCCTCTATCCCTCTACCCCCTCTATCCCTCTACCCCCTCTATCCCTCTACCCCCTCTATCCCTCTACCCCCTCTATCCCTCTACCCCCTCTATCCCTCTACCCCCTCTATCCCTCTACCCCCTCTATCCCTCTACCCCCTCTATCCCTCTACCCCCTCTATCCCTCTACCCCCTCTATCCCTCTACCCCCTCTATCCCTCTACCCCCTCTATCCCTCTACCCCCTCTATCCCTCTACCCCCTCTATCCCTCCAACCCCTCTATCCCTCTACCCCCTCTATCCCTCTACCCCCTCTATCCCTCCACCCCCTCTATCCCTCCACCCCCTCTATCCCTCTTCCCCCTCTATCCCTCTACCCCCTCTATCCCTCTACCCCCTCTATCCCTCTACCCCCTCTATCCCTCTACCCACTCTTTTCCTCTACCCCCTGTTTCCCCCCTCTCCACTCAGACCTATCCTGCCCTTGGAGGTATAAAGTGTCCAGGAAGACGCTCTCGCACGTCTGCACATTCGGTGCACGCAAATGTTCCTCTTCTTCCGCGATCCCACGCTCTCCTGCAGGTCAAAGGGCGTGGGCAGCTCTGCTTTCGACAAACGCTGCCGCGGGGACCAAAAAGGCGGATATGACCTCGACTGCAACGTGGTCACCTCTAAACCAATGGGCGATGATGGACGCAACGAACAGCTTCCGCTGAAGTCGCGATGAATTCCCGGATGCATTCCAAGTCTCACTTTGATTGGTCGCCTTGCGAATGGCGAAAACAAATATTGGCACGTCGAATGGATACTAAGATTCGTCCATTCGGGCAAAAAGCGTTAGCATGCGAAAGAGTTTCTGCAACCCATGATCTTCCTGTAAGCCTGAATAGGGTCTATAATTGTTCCTTGATTTGCTTTTCACTGAGGATCGGGTTAGTGAAGTATCTAAGCTGATGACCATCCATCCCAGCTGGCCCGGGTTTGATGCCCTGTTGTGACAGGTATTGGGCCGGTCGTCATTGCCCGTAGTGCAGTACTCAGTCCGTCGTACGGGATGTTAATCCGTGGACCCCTTGGTTCCCGAGATTGAGAGCACGCTAATGCTAACCTTCAACATTCACTTCACTCTACGTCCGTTCCCTGCAATGCCCCTCTTTCTGCCAAATTACTCACGCATCCTAATGCGCAAATGTCCGAAGCCAGGAATATCCGATTAAAGTACTTCAATTTCCAATCGGATATTCCTGCTTTAGGACATTTCCACTTTTTCCAGTTAGAAGCTCATCGTAATTCATCTATTCTAATGAACTCAAGCGGCCTTAATTGTGGGTTGCCTACCCGATTGACTACGAATTACTGTCAGATAAATTAATCCCATGGGATTTTAGGACTCTAATCTAGCCGCGGAATGTCTCATTACGGACTGTTCCGATAACGTGTATGGTAATAAGGTTTTTGTGAAGAAAAGGCAATCACGCATGCATGCTGCATACTTAATGCGCGTTAGGTGTAAAATCACCCACTGCCACACACCTTCATGATGGCTTGCAGGGTATTTCGTAGTTGCAGATGTATAATCACCTTGATCTGGATATGCGGCAGGATTCCTCAATTTCAGACCGAGTTCTCTAGCCATTGGCGTTCAAATAACTTAACAACCAGTTCTCTGTCCGAATGACGGTTCTACATATTATAAATATCGATTTACTGAAAGATAGAAGAAGGTCATACAACCATTGCTCGAATAAGAGCAATAATAGAACACAAAAAAAACCTTGATAATGTCATCAGAAAGAGTTTTTAAATAATATTAAAAAATAAACTTGTCTAAATTATATCTTGTATAAATTCTACTATGTAAAAAACAATAATACATTAATGCCAGATATTTCCAACTGCTTCTAGAATTTTTTTACAAGTCATACGAGCATCTCTGGTTGTCTATTGCCTGTTCTGAAGGTCAACTCTAGTTTTCTTTACAGCAACCTGCAATTTAATTTGCATCCGGTCTAGGTCTTCATTTTTTATTGAACGAGTCCACCAAGAACGACATCCGTGGACTATTTCTTTGTTCGATGATGCCTTCGTCAATGCTCTTCATCTGTGTCAGAAAGCCGCAATATCTTTATGTGATTTATCATTAACCAATCTGTTTACCGGATCCCATTCCCTTAAAGGTTAGCAGAGTCAACTGATAGTCTTCATGTATAAAAGAAACAGTTAGGTGACTTCTCTTTCTGCACAAATCATGTTAATTTTGCCGCAATACAGGACGAGACTTCCATTTTTTTAAATCCAAATAACGTCGCGGCTCGTGAAGTCTAGATTCGTTAATGTTACGAATATTGTTAGAAAAACAAATAAACATCTCAATTGATGTCCAATGTATGTATAAGTAATAAGTTTGTTTTCTAAGCTAATAATTGAGGTAACCAAGATCTAGGGAGGTACTGACCTCTTCCTATAGCTCTTCAAAACTGAAAATATTCGGGGCATTGGAACTGTATGAATGAATTGATGAAAACAAAATGAAGAAACGATGGCATAGCAATGCTCAAAGTGTCAATATAAAAATAAATAAACAATAATTACGATCATGTGCACATAATAATCAACTAGCATGACTGAAAACAAAACTAATCCGTTTATCAGATAACTTTAGTATTCAATGGCACAGAAAAGTTAAAAAATTGAGTTGAACGACAAATTACCCCCAAGTTAAGAGCAAGTTTTTGACAAACTCCCTCGCTTTTAAGCGGAATCTTTCAAGTTAACTGATGCTGACTGGGAAAGATACTTTCTACCGGATTCAACGCCCAGAAAACCTCTCACGCTTTTTTACTCAGCATGTGAATGTGATTTAATTGCCTTTTACCACACGAACATTTTAAAAGTAGTCGATGATTAAGTCAATGTGAGTACCAGTCCTATTGTGTTGAAAATTTCCAGGAAAAATTCGTTCTGGACAAGGAGTCGAACTACAGACCATTGATTTGCCGGCCCGATGCACGAGCCACCGTGCTTTCTGTTTTCAGTGGCATGTTTCATCTACATCTATACGATACCCTGCAAGCCACCGCGAGGGTGTGTGGCAGGGGGTGAATATAACCAAGCATGCACTACTAACAAACAACTATAGGGTCTCATGCAACTAGATTGTTAGTATCTATAGTACTTAAGGGGTCAATACATGCATCTACATCTACATGTTTTGGAGGGTGTGCAAGCCTACTTCGTCTTTAATTAAGGTTCATGAAAGAGAGCACTCGAAAGGTTCGGCTCCAAGGAAGCAGTTAAAATATCGCAACGCGAAAAATGCGAAGTTATAGCGATAAACGACTGCCAGACTTCATTCCCCAAGAAATGATCGCCAAGCCCATCCACTCACATCTCCGTTTCATCCTTTGGCTAATCACAGCAAGGACGAGTGGCAGGGGGTGGTACGTCACCCTCCGTGAAGTCGAGTAAAGCCGAGAACAAAAACCTTTCAAATTGATAACGAAGATTAGCTTGTAATGTATGTTTGAAATAATTGCCCGTTGTTAGCTTCGCAAATACGACGCGTCGTATTTGCGAAGCTAACAACGGGCGTATTGTGCGTGAAAAAGGAATTCTTTTAACTCCGTCTCGACAGCTGCATTCTGGGGAATAATATATTTAAATAATTACAGTACTAATCAATGATCACTTCATTCCTATGAATATACTAACCATTTAGTTGCGATTTGCTCTTGAATGCATATATACAGCATATTTCCATGAAATAATAGAATTGCATGTATGTACATTTGACCTGCATGTAAATAGTGAGGCGATCTATCACAACCTGCCATACACCCTCAGGGTGCCTCGACAAAAATCCGCCCCGACAAGAAGCACTAAGAAATTGCAGACTGGGGAACAATAATACATTCCTTACAAGAGAATTCCACGTCAATGCTTAGGGCGCATAAATCCCTCCTCTTCGCGACCATCGTCCATGCTAGCCATCGGCCGGAAGGAGGGGGCGTTGAGTGGAAGAAAGTCTTGGAAGAAAGTCCTCCAGGAGTAGGGCCTCCATCGAGAGAGAGAGAGGTGTCCCAACCGAGGCACTCCATTCAGAGGTGTGGTACTGACGCGTGACTCCGAATAATGACGCAGGCGGCATGGAATGGATTCTAAGCTGGAAGTGGCCCCAGAGTCTAGCGTACACAGCAGAAACGGAAGTATAGCATCCAAAGAAAGACAAATTGATATCGAGAGAATCATAGTTACTAATATCGCCAGTGGAGTTGGAGCTACATGTGCGTCATAAGCCCAAGTTATATCGTACCGCAGAGCCGTTCAAAGACAACTGTGACCACATGTTGATGAAAGGAATTGAATCCACGTCCTCTGAGTACGAAGACCGCCAGGCTTCAGGCATGCTACTACGGAAGATGATTTTAAATTACGGAGTTTTAAATGATACGCCCAACGCTTTCATATCCAGCTGGATAGTATACATGTTTTAAAGGCATTGAAGCGGTATTAGTTGATATACGTCGAATGTAAATATCATGTAAAAATATTTTAAATACATTATTTGAAACCATAATTGGCGTTGAAAATGGAAAATTATAGAATTGACGTCAACAAAAACCAAGACTTGCCATTAAGTTATCCATCATCATCAGTATTTCAATCCAAGTATTGGTTTACTGCAGCCCTCCATTCTGCCCTATCCAGTGTTAATTCCCTTACGCCCTGCTATGTTTTTTCTCTTTCACGTCCTTCTTTATTTGCCCCATATATACTTGTCCTTTAGTCTTCCTTGCGGGACCGTCCCTTCCATTATATTTCTAACTAATTCATTGTGCCTCAAGAGATGTCCAATCCATCTGGTTCTTCTCTGCCGTAGGGTTTTCCATATTGTCCTTTCTTCATCTGCTCTTCTGTACACCTCTTCGTTCCTCACTTTATCTCTCCATTTAATCTTCAACATTCTCCTCCAGCACCATGTTTCGAAGGCTTCAATTCTTCGCTGGTCTGCTTTCCCGATGTTCCATGTCTCTGATCCATAGATTGCCACGCTCCATACGAATGTTTTGATGAAGCGCTTCCTTGTTTGCAGCCGTGGGTTCTTTGAGCACAGTACTTGTCTCTTCTTCATAAACGCCTCCTTAGCTTGTGCTATTCTTCGCTTGATGTCCGTCAAGCTTCTTCCATCCCAAGTTATAGTGCTGCCGGGGTAGGTGAAGTTCTCCACTTGTTCCTATTTCACCCCACGAATATTTGCCCTAAGATTCTCTGTACCGCACACTAGGATTTTAGTTTTCTTCTTGTTGATGCTCATATTATATTCTTCAAGTACTTGGTCCATTGTGGTCAGGGATGCTTGCAGGTCCTCTCGACTTTCTGCTACAACTGCGATGTCATCAGCAAACCTTAGCATGTTTATTTCTTCGCCATTCACCTTGATGCCATTGATACCAATTTCCTCTGCGTCTCTGATTGCTTCTTCCAGGTATATATTGAATAACGCTGTGGAGAGGTTGCATCCTTGTCTGACTCCTTTATTTATTTTGGCTTCTATCTTCCTTCCGTCTTTCATTCGCATTGTGGTGACCTAATTATTGTAGAGGCTACAGATTATTCTTCCATCCTTGTAGTCTATTCCGATTGCTTCCAGTATCTTGAACATCTTGTTCCATTCGATGTAGTCAAAGGTTTTTTCCACGAATGCCACATACAACGGCTTGTTTACGTGTATCATTTTCTCGGCCTGTATCCTTAAGCTGAGTATTGTGCTCCTCGGTTTTTCCTGAATCTGAATTGATTTTCCGAAAGATTCCCTTCGATCTTTGCTTCCATTCATCTGTTAATAATCATAGTAAGTATTTTCGATGGTATGACACCAGTCTCAATGTTCTATGCTCTTCGCATTTCTCTGTCCTTGGCTTCTTCGTGATTGCGATCATTTCACTCTTCTGGAAGTCCTCTGGTAGTCTCCCACTGTCATAGCTATCTTTGATTATTCCAACGAGGGCATCTTTTGCTTTGACCCCGAGTGCCTTGATGATTTCTCCATTTATTTTTTCCCCTCCTGGTGCCTTGTTGTTCCTTAGGTCTTTCACGGCTCTGTCAAATTCGCTTCTCAGTATCTCGGGCCCCCATTCATCTTCATCCTCCCCGATTACTTCTTCCGTTAAGACAGCTTCCAGTGGTTTGGGTGCTTGACAGAGCTCTTCGTTGTATCGCTTCCATCTCTTCCCTATGTCTTCCTGTTCTAGGAGTATCTTTCCGTTCGAGTCTCTTATGTTGTGGGATCTTGTTTTCCTTTCTCCGAATTGTCTCTTCACCACTTTATAAACAATTTCTGAGTTTCCTTTCATTAGGTTGCTATTTATTTCTTCACTGCAGTTTTCTATCCATTCTTCCTTGGGTTTCTTACACTGTCTATTTACTTGGTTGCTCAACTTCTTATATTGGGCCTTCTCATTTTTATTTCTTGGATTATTGTGTTTTCTACTTTCCACTATGAGGTATCTTTATCGTTATCCATGGCCGCTTTGTTTCTCATTCTCATTACTCATCCCCATCTGAGGTGAGTCATCTCATTACTCAAAAGTTGCTCATCTGCTACCTCTGTAATGATCCTCTTTATTTCATTCCATCTTCCCGTAACGGTGGTCTCCTTCACTTCTAGTTTTGAATCGATGGCAGAGGTGAACCTTTATCTTGCTTCTTTTTCCTCCAGTGACTTTCTGTTCCATCTTGATTCCTTTGCAATTCTCTTCACCTTCTTGTATCGCAGGCAGCTGTCCATGATCACCAGGTTATGGTCACCATTTATATCAGCCCCGGGGTAGCTCTTGCACTACTTAACTTGGTTCTTATATCTCGTTCTGACAAGGATGTAGTCTATCTGGTATCTCCCTCTGTCCCCCGGCATCTTCCATGCATATATTCTTCGCCGATGTTGCTCGAAGAGGGTGTTGGCTATTACCATGTTCTTTTCTTTACAGAACTCTACCAGCCTTTCTCCCTTGGCATTTCCTTTTCCCAAAACCGATCTCACCCACGCCGCTTCCTTCTCGGCCCTCTCCGACCACTACATTCCAATCTCCCATAACAATTAGGTTCTCCTTTCCTTTTACTGTGTCTAGGATCTCTTCCAGTTGCTCATACATTTCTTCTATTTCTTCTTCAGAGTGGCTCGATGTCGGCATGTACACCTATACTTTCACTGTATCCGTATCTTCTCCTTCTAATTTGATCATTGGAATCCTTTCGATATATTGCCAGTAAGACTTCAGTCATCTTGGCCAGTCTTTCTTCGGTATGAATCCCACTCCCCTATCTTCTGGTCATTTCCTATAAGTTAATCGCCCTCTGTATTCGTCGCTCCAGAAGTCGTCGGCCCCAGCCCACTTTATTTCGCTCTTTCCCATGATGTCTCATTTCCCAGTCTGTCCATCTCCATCTTAACGTTCTCCTCACACACTCCCAGTGATCTCTCTCGCCCCAGTTCTGCATCTGTTTCTCTTGGTCCCCTCCCAGTAGTCTCCACACCGAGATCCGATTGGGAGACTATCTGATCTCCGGAATATTTTACCGGGAGGAATGCCATCACGTCATGTCGAATGCAAGGCTGCTTCTTCTAGGGAGAATAACAAGGTGGTGGTTTTCCGTTGCCTTCCACATCGCAGTACTGCATCCGATTCCGTGAACTGCACTTTCGCCTGCAGCTACGGCATCTGATGCCGGACCGATCCACTTGATCTGTGCCATTAGGGCCTCATGGTGAAACTGCTGCCTTTCACCATTTGGGTATTGAGGTGTTTTACGGTAGAAGCCGATGTCCATGTTGTCTCGCACCGGAAAAATCGGAAAATATAATTTTCCAAAAGCTGAAAAATATTTGGAATCGAACCAGTGACCCTCAGCTTGCCAATATGACTCGCTAATCCTAGGCTACTTCTCCCCCAAGTTATCAATTGTTGACATTTTTACGGCAAATTTATGATTCTGTGCGTCAATTAGAACACAAAATGTGATTCATGATCACAGGTGAATCGAATTACAAGCTCCCGTCAAGGTCTCACATTTCCTAACTATTCTCACCGATCACTAAGTCCAGAGATTCCATTCTCACCGTTCTAATAGGAGGATCACTCAAATTCATAAATCGTATTCGAACACTTTGAAACATTAGGGAAAGAATGAAACTGAGACCCTCCCCATTTCAGTGCATTTTTAGACGCATTTTCATTCGCGAGCCTTAACATTCGACGCGAAGCGGTGGCCACGCCCACTCCGCGAAACGTATTTCAATTGGCTGGCTCCATCGTGACGTGTGAAGTGCATTAGTGGTAGGCAGAAATAGCGGTCTAGAGCACTAGTCTCCTCAGCGTAAGTAATCCAATCATGGCTGAGGATCACGGCCACTTTTGTGTTTCACGGTTATATTTTTCAGCCGATTCAAAGAATTAATCGGCTGTTTCTTAATAAATATTCACCGGGTGCTTAATGTAACTACACTTGTTTACAATTCGGCACACAGAAGTAGATACACACGTTTTTCTCGCACTCAATTCAACTGACACGGCCACGCTTCGCCACTTTAACTTTTTCAGTAACCAACTTCACAACTTCATGGTCAGGCATTCAACAGCGAAATAATGTACTTTCCACGTCATCAAAAATGCGTCGTTTCCGACGCGAAATTCAAATAAAAATTTCAAAACAGCTGAAGGAGTGATGAAATCATTTGGTCCTCTCGAGAGTCAAGTTAAGCGAAAGTGATGTTGTTCCTATCGAAAGGTGTTAATCAAACCTATCCCGAAGTTTTATGATCCCTCCTATGCGGTACTAGAACGCCCAAGGCGTTCGACAGAGTTCGATGTATCTATCAGGAATATATATAATAAGAACGCACTCGAGAGAGAGAGAAGAGGGTCGGCAGGCAGACAGGGAAGGAATGAAACGAGCAAACGCTCCCTCCCTCCCTTCAACCCCCCGGGAGAGAGATGCAGCCCCTGTGAAGGAGAGGAGATCCAGGTTAGAGAAGCGGGGTGGCGTGTCGCCAAGAAATGTATTACTTGGATCTTTCGCGGGGCATTTTGCTGGAGCGAGGGGGCCACGACGTGTGTCGAATCCGGAGATATCTCGTGTAATACCCTCCCTCTCACTTTATGCCTAATGTAGCTCAGGGCGGGTTCAAAGGAATCTAATAACTCTAAAAGTGAGAAGCCATCGTAGGAGAGGGCCGAAACACATCTTGAAGAGATCGCTTTAAGGAACCGAACAAGAAGTCAGAGTCATGTGAAACTCCCAAACTTAAAAGCCGCAACAAAACATTCCAAAACATACACCATTGGTATCTTGGAAAGAAATGCAGTGTTATCGATGATGAAATTCAGATGTACTGATTTACAAATCAAACAGTGGATAGGAAAGAGGGCATGAAATAATCAATATGGACCTTGACTTTTATTCATGGAGCCAAATAAAATGTTGCACACGCCAATCCTGTGAATACGCGAGCTCAGAATGAAAAGTGCTACGAAAGAAGCAAGGGCGGTGGAAGGGCTGGCGCAAGAAAAGAGGAAAGACGCAGCACCCTGAGGGAATTGCCAAGTTAGAGTGGCGCCAGGGGGAGAGGCAAAAAAAAACGATTCTTGAGGTTTCCACGGCGCATAATTGATGGCTTCACTGTCCGTGGTGGTGCTTGAGGCGGCAAATGTCGAGCTGAAGAGGAAGGGTTGTCCTGAAGACATCCGAGGCGGCAACAGAAGAGGCGCTGGGAGGAGATGAGACGCAGCAAAGAAAGCTGAGACTGAAAGTGAAGACCTTCTGCCCTAGAATGAAGAAGGCATGGCACAACTCCGGGATACGAGAAGGAAATAGAAGCTAGGCAGATTGAAAACTACGTAAAGAACACGTTGGGAATGAGAAGACTTCACCAAATTGAAAAATAAATGAAAAATTGGCCTATGATTTTTAAGTGAAGAAAAAACTGTTCTATTTCTGAGCAGTTAAACTTCAACGGTAGTAAAAGGCAGAATAAAAGTGGGCATCTGTTATGAATGGGAGAGAAGGCTTAAGATGAGGTGAATAGCACAGGCGAAGAGGGTATTCAACCAGAAGAATCTACTTACAGCTTGGAATACAAGCGTAGAGTTAAGGAAACAATTCATCACAACCTATGCCTAGAGCATGTTTCTGTAGTGCATTGAGATATGGATGATTACAACAGCAGATAAGTCAATGGTGGAAGCACTCGAAATGTGGCGTTGATGAAAAATGCTGAAGATGAAATGGCTCGACCGAGTGACAAACGAAGAAGTCCTAATAGGAGTGGGAGAAAAGAGAATTCTGCTGAAAACTCTTAAAAAGAAGACGGGATAACTTAATCGGCTATATCATGGCATATATTGGCCCCATCAAACAATGCTCGGCGTATAAGTTAATGGAAAGAATGGAAAAGGAAGGCCTCGCATTAATGGAGCAAATAATGAAGGATGCGAAACAGAAGATTGACGTAAATATGACAAGTGAATGGATTTCCACAAGGTAGAGCACCAGGCCGGAAATCAGGGGGTCCGGGTTCGAATCGCGTCGAGGTGGATTTTTTCCTTGTGGAAATCCAACTGCTGTGATTTGTCAGCTAAGGGTGACTTCGTAAAGATAATCACGGCTTGTTCACAATTCTTGAAATATGGCGAGATTAGTGAATAAATTGGAGAGTTGCGTCAAACCAATCTCAGGGCTGTTGGCTGATGATGATGATGACAGCAGGTGAATGATGACGCAAATGGAGTGGGAAGGCGATAGCGGCTAAGGAAGGCAGCCAACACGACGTCGGCACCAGCGAGAAACGGACACAATCCGGCCTGAGTATTTAAACATGTTTAACACCGAAACATCTGAGGATCGGACGGCGCTCTTCCAGACACCCGTGCTCTCCACTATCCACCCATGTGGAGACTGGGATTCAACAACACATCGCACCACTGCTGGGATTTGAAGGCAAGCCCTCAAGACGTGAGGCCAAGTACTCAAGCAGACACAAACCTACCTAGATGGGATCAAGCAATACCTGTGGTGAGTAAGACAAAACTTAACAAGGAAAGGACCGATCTGTTGTCAGGAACTCCTGAAACATCTTGTACTTATACTTCCAGCTTGTTCTTTTCTGAGTTATGATCTTTCGATTCACCAATCGTGTTAAATCAAAGCCGCCAAGGCATATGCTCAAAGGAATTTCACAGTAGCAACTTCTGCTTGATTGACTCCCTCAGGACCGAAGAACGAGCCGTTATGGAAGGCTGTTGACCCAGCAATGCGATCAATTGAGGAGTTCTCTGGGTTCAAGATTATTTCCAGGGAAAAAAAAGGTTTCTTGGACCAAAACTCGAACGACAGACTTTTCTTCACCAAACATCAAACTACAGACCACATAAAAATTCTGTTTCTAGATACATTTTTAAGAAGACATTTCGGACCTAAGTCTCATTAACTATTACAATTCCTCAAGGATGGCACTCATAAGGCGGAATTGGACCACAAGAAAGCAGTCTCTATCCACGGCGATAAATCCATGGCGAGTCATTGGTCCATTATTGGGTTTTTGGTTCGGGAAACGTTTTTCATTTTTGGTTCTAAGTTCTGGTATGTTCATTCATTTTTGGTTTTCTGAGCACTTGCTAGCTGTTTATAGCGGCAAATTACAATGTCTCAAGTTCCCCGGTTCAGATTTTTGCTTTTCATATTTTTTCTCGGCCCTATCTGCAATAATATTTGTGTGATAAATTGGATTATAGGCTTTATAATATCGCAACAGAAAGTGGTTTTGGATGGCGTTTACTCCAATTAAGACGCTTCGAGCTCAGGGAAATAGGCTTCAAGAAAGGGTCCATTTCTATTCATTCTCTACATGAAAATGAGTTACAAAATGAACTGTACATGAAAATAACGCTTTTCCAATGACTTGTTAATGTAATGGAAAAATTTGGAATAAAGAAGATACGTAGGCGATTGTGCGGGATGTAGAAAAAATTGATGGTTGGTTTACGGCTTGAATGCTTGAGTTGAATTGGGATACCGTCATTACACAAAAGATAGTTTTTCCTCAAAAACTTTTAGAAAGGAATAAAGATTGTTAACCTTTTTCATTCATTAATTAAAATGTACATACAAAGACCTAAACGTTACTATCCCACAAGGCATCGTGGAGTAGCACATCCGAGAAAATGCATACACTTCGATTAGGGTTCGTGAAAAGGGTGTTTCATAAATGCTATGAGAAAGTTACAGAGCGATTCTAATTTAGTTGGCCGCTTTCATATATGATCTTTTCGTAGGCAGGTTTAGTGATGGAACTGGAGCTCCAGAAAGATGAACGTTACAAAGAAGGTCAACGGTCTTAACGACAAGAGTGTTAGTTTCACTGGCTTCTTAGAAGAACTCGGAGAGTAATCATTCATCATCAAGGTGTTGGCTAAAACTCAGGCTGCATCTTTTGAGCTAATTTGAAGCTGTTCATTTTACTGACCACGTTATAAATAAATTAATAACATCAATTTATTTATAACCTAATCTATGTACATCGCTATATATGACCACGAAAGCAAGGATAGGAAGATAAATGGCCGTACACATAGAATTAGAATGTCCTCATTCCCACGAGTCACTAAAAATCATAACAGACAATGTAACAAGCGGTTAGGTAGGTAGCTTAGATGGAAGTGCTTGATCATATTTCTACTGACCCTTGCAAACTGAGGTCATCGGTCCTCAACAAATCCTCCTCTACACCCTCCTGCACTTCCACCAACGTAGTTTACCGCCTCTCTTGCAATTTCTGCCCCTCCTTCTACATTGGAGAGTGCACTACACCACTTGCTATCAGGATGAACAACCACCGGCATTCCACCAAAATTCCTCCATTCTACGAACCTATCCCTAAACATACTGCCCATCACAATCAGACTTTCGACAATTGTTTTTCTCTTATCATGGTAGAAGTTCTTTCTGAAAATGCCACAAGTTTTGAGGTTTTGAGGCTCGTGTTTGTGTAGAAAGAGCGTATGAAAAGCCAGGTTCGAATATTTCCCACTAGGGTCCACCACTTCCTTACCTCTGTCACTGTCTCCAGCCCCACTCCTGTACCCATTCTTACCCCTCCCCCCACTCTTTCACTCACAAAGAGGACTCGGCCAGCGGCCTCAACGGCAATCAACCTCTCGTCCACAAAGAATTTTTAGATTTTGTAGTTACACCAATTTAATTACATAATATATATAGTAGTAAAGTTTTAGGAGCATTATGTTTTGGGCCGAAATATGTGCAAATTATTTTTACATTGCTTTTTTCGAATTAGTTCTCACTGATGCAGGAATGTAGTTATGTAGGTTTAGTGGATTACGTAGCCTCACCAATATGCGATCGTTAGCTCGTTGAACACTCCTTGGTTCCTGGGTGAGAATAGTGGATTTAATATGTCATATTTCATGCGAACTGTAAGAGATTTATGCTATAGGAGACATAAGAGCCAGGTAGTGCAGAATGTAAGAAAAGTAATCGTTGGTACGTTCTAAAGCTAATAATTCATTACACTGACCTTTTCGAAATGTGGAAATTATTAATTAATGCACTCGAAGGAATACCTAACCAGCTAATACTTATTAAATTATAACACAGTCAATAATCATTTAATTTCGTTTGCCTTCGGGATATACAAGTTATATCCAAGATATAACTTGTACGTTTCTAATAAAATAAACTTATAATTTTCTTAGTACTGTATCTTCAAACTGCTGTTACTGTACCTATTTACTGTACCATTTCTTAGTTGCATCCATGTAATGTGTGTATGGGGATAATTCATTCTCTGCCAGACTACCCTGAGATAGTTTGCATTGCAATTCGTAGCCGCGGTTTCGGTTATATCAATGTCAACGGCATTTAAGCTGCTTTCTAATTACTTTAGATTTTCACTGCGTTAAATTTAGTTCAATTATAAGTATTATTCACGTTTTTAATTAGTTTATCATTCACCACTAATCCATGCTGCAGCTTTAATTTTACTTAATTTTTTTATCAAATGCTATGTTTTTATCAGGATTTCACTTCTTGAACTTGAAACGGGCGACTGGATTATATTCACATATATTCAGCCTAATATCTTGCTTTCAACTCTCCTTTCACGCCCGAGTTGAAGTGATAGTGTTTCGCTCAACGAACGCAGGCTGCCGGTCTACTACCTCTACGTAATAGTCGGTGAGCCACAACTCTCTGTTGATATCACACTGATGAACACAGGTATTTTGCTCTCGACTTCTTTGCAAATTAGGTTTTTCTCACCCAGTGGTACATGAGAACTTAGAAATGGACCTTCCAACGCTGCGGATCTGCGATGATGCTACGTTGATAACAGTGTCCACAGTCTTACTTGCAGAATCAAGAGAGTATTCCATTGTTATATTTGCAAGGCCACCTCAAGACAAGGGAGCAAAGGAGAAATTCAGCCAAGCTGCGCGCCTGCTCTTTGAGTCAGACACTGGATCTCATTTCCAGAAGATTTTTTCCGGGGAAATGTGAGCTTGCTTAATTGTTGGCGAACAATGAATGCCTGGAACTTTTAAAGCGTCCCCGGAGTAAGTAAAAAGAAAGCGCCACGAAGAAGGCGCCGAACAATTCCCCGATTTAAAAAGAGCTGGACCCCGCTCGTTAGCGCGTTTTTTGACGTGCACTATGCTCACACACACACACACGGCCCTCTGCTTCCCTGGGGGAGCGTTCCCCGGGCACTTGCCCGTCTCAAACAAAAGAGAGCGGCCGGGCACTCTGCAGATTCAAACGGAAGCGCATCGTTCTTTTGTTTCCTCCGTCCCGTTCCTGACTGCAGGTCCAAGAATGGGGCCTTACTTTGGGCCACGCAGGGCCCTCTCACTCATCTGGGACCAATCTAGAGCGGCAAGGCCTCTTGGAGACACACCTTGCCGAGTTACTTTTGACTCCCACTAAAACCCATCTCGATCAACAAGCGTAAACATTCGTCAAACGAGGCGTCGAGAAGAGGAGAACGGCGGCATCCGAAGGGCGAGGAGATCCAATCGATGCTTTCGAATCAGACGACGTCACAGGCTGATATTTGCATTTGGCTACAGCTTCCGGCATTCATTGTGGAGCGAGTTAAAATGTTAAGAATAGGATTGGATTTGATTCCTTACAACAAATTGTTCCCGTTTCCCCGGGAATAAGCACTTACTGGAGCTAGGAAATAAAGAATCCACATTTTGGTACCAAATCGAGTATAAGTTATTATTTAGACCGGGATTAGATTAGATAAGGAAAGTAAGGCTTTGACATTTCTTCAAATATCAAAAAAGGGTTTCTCGACCTTCACTCTGTCATCTTCACTTACGAGAATGAAAGTGCGACCGTCGTACATTCCAAAAATTGGTTCGATGATAAAAAGGAATTCCTCAGGCTTCCCTAACCGCATGACAGCAGCAAATAGAAAAGCCCCTTTGTTCAAGGCTTTGAAGATGACTGGTGTACAATACATATTCTAAAATTGGTTTAATATTTTCTTGCTTAGTTTATTAAACTATTCCCTTGCAAATACAACTCTTTGTTTTGAATTTTATATAATTCGTATTTTTTTAATTGTTTGGCAACAATGACGCTGCTACCATTTGGAAGCATTACACCATATCAATAACCAATGAAATATTATAATCACATAAAAAATATAAGGACCTTGGTAAGCTATATTCCTAAATTAAGTTAGTAAATATGCTTGTAAGCACGTTCCGTCACAAGTACCGTTGCCAATGATAACAACATACTGTAGCGCCACTTTCATGTAACTAAGGCTTTTCTGATTTTTTTCGAGAAAATATTTATTAACATCAATTAAACAAGTGTGGTAGGGAGAGAATATTTTTAGAATGCTAAATTCTACATAACATTGCGCATCTTATATTAATTTTTCGTCAAAACGACATTTCTCTTTACATTAATAATCTGCAAATTTTACTGCACGAGCCATGCTCTACCGTATGTTCCGTAAAAGGGCTCCGTTCCGTATGCTCTGCCGTATAGCCACGCATAAAATATCTGATTTCAACGTCTCTTTTCTTCAAATATGGAAAGGCCGAATTACTTTATTGCCAATCGATAGAAATGCCAAAAAATGATGTGCCCTGAAATGTTCACAAAAATGACAAATCTACTTCACAATTCGGTGGAGCCGCCTTAAACTTTGGGCCCTCTGGGATCCATGTTTTTTATTCTCTCCCCCAGCAAAAGTTATTCAATGTCTAAGGAGCATAACACTCACCACGTCTATCAGCTGAGACAGCTTCAACTTGATCTTGACGGTTAAGGCGTCGGTGACGTTGACCACGGGCCGCACCAGCTTGTTGTAGTTGGAGAGGAGGTCGTCGTAGAGGCGCTTGGCGTCCGGGTTGCCAGAGGAACCTGAAACATGCAATGCGCACATTCAACCCTCACATTCCGGCCAGGTACATCAAAAATGGGTGGGTAATATTCCCCGGCCCAAATGATCTTTCCGTTCCTGTTCAGTCATGCAGGCTCTGTTCTTTTCCTTTGATTTAAACTTGAATTAAAACACCAGCAATAAGTACAAATCCAGTCAGTTCTTGACAATTAGCGGAACACAAAATGCTAGCAGCCAAAGTGTTTTCAATAAGCTCCGTGTTGGGGCGCGCACGTCGAATTCCAAGGTAAAAGCAGGAACGCAGCAGGGCGGCGATCAAGAGTGATAGAAAGAAAAAAGAGTCTTCAAGATCTTAAGAAGTAAAATCGACAAGGAATCAATGCGCTGGCAGGATGGGACACGGCAGCACTGACAGGAGTAACGTTAAGATCAAGCCGGCTGTGATGGCAGGAAGAGGAGAAGGCGATAGGGAGTGAGGGGTGTGGGAGACAGCCGCAGGGCGACGGATGAGGAGAGGAGAAGGAAACGGAAACGAGCCGGACCAAAACATGGTCCCACCAGCACTCAGGAATCTTATCAATGCGAGATTATGAACTACGTAATTTATGTGCATCTAGGCGGTCAATACCGACTCACCGTCGAGCGTCCGACTAGTACTGTACGCTCTGAAGGACACAAATACAAGATTGATCGAATTTTAACGTATTATTTTTTGACAATTATTTAATTAATTGTAATTGATTTTGTTTGTTTGTTCCTTGATAGTATCTTGGAAACCGTTTTTTTGTTGTTGATTACGAGAGGATGGAGTTCATTTAAGAAGCTGGCAAAAGCTCATGGCGCTAATGACGCAAAAAGACAGAGGCAATATTTTTTAAACATAACACTATTGATTGCCCGACAACAAAATTTGAGCTTGAGTGTCGTTCGGGGGAGGAAATTGCTGATAAACTCAATTGCGCTATTAAGGATGCGTAATGCGTAAAAGTGGCATACATTTTTCAGGGGTCGTCACTCTCAATTATTCGTAATTATCGAAGCACTTATGGTTTGGTTAATCTCTTTTTGCTTGAGGGGACTACTCTGTGCTATTATACCGACAGTGTATTTTGCCTGACCCACTCGTTTTTGCTTTCTGCTTGCGGGAATGACTAACTCCTGCCCAGATGACGCCTCGTTTGTCTGTAGGGACATTTGAGCACTTCAAGGAGCACAAATTCAGCAACGGTGTGACGCCTCACTCCTACACGGCACCTCTGGTTCATGCATTCCACTCGGCACCAGATCACCAAACCATCCTGAAGCTGCAAATTGGCAGCTCTCCGTACCGGGTACCGGTACCACAAAGGTGCGTAGGAGGTGGCGAATCATCGCCATGCATGCACTGCCATGTTTAAAAAGTGTTTTAGCTATTTATAACTCTGATTAACAATTTAAGTAAGAATTGAAAAGTAGAGAAAATATACATAAATGTGTTGTTAGTTGAGTTAGACTGTATGTACATTATAGAATATATTCAAAGCCATATAGGTTCCCCAACTATACCAGAAAAATAAAACATCTCAAATTGATTTTGGTTATTTTAACCGTAATTGCGAAAACTGGAGAAGGGCAGCTTTGCTAGAAAAGAATAAGGAACGAAATAAGTCGCAAAGCAAGGAAAGTTAGAGATATGTGGTTGAAAAATCTATGCAAAGATGTACAAAGCAACCTTGCACTTGGAAAGGTGGAAGCCTCCTACAGCATAGTGAGGAACCACTTCAAGAAACGGAGTGCAAGATGCAGTGCTATAAGGGACAAGAATGGAGAAATTTTGATTGAAAACGAGGACAAAGTGAAGAGATGGAAAGAATATCTGGAAGAGCTATACAATGGAAAAAATCTCAGCACAAAGGCTATTGAAGAGGAAAGCGAAGTGGAAAAAGATGATATGGGGGCATCAATATCAAGATCGGAATTCGACACTGCAGTAAGGGACCTTCGGATGAATAAGGCTTCAGGTATTGATGATGTTCCTGCAGAACTAATTAAAAATGCAGGAGAGAAGACATTAATTTATCTCTACAAAACCATCTGCGACATGTATTCAACAAGAGAAATTCCATGGGACTTCGAGAAAAACATCATCATTCCTATTCCCAAGAAGAAGAGAGCGGAGAAATGTGAAAATTTTAGGACTCTAAGCCTGACGACACATGCATCGAAGATACTGACCGGGATCATCTACAGAAGAATAGAACGAAAAGCAGAGGAGTTCCTGGATGAAGATCAATTCGGATTCAGGAAAAGTAAGGGTATAAAGGAAGCAATATTGGCCCTTAGGCTACTCATAGAGAAGAGAATGGAGAAGAACAAACCGACGTTCATTGCATTTATGGATTTAGAGAAGGCCTTTGACAACGTGGATTGGGATTCAATGCTTGGAATTCTGAAGGGAATTGGAGTGTCCTACAATGACCGAAGGATTATACACAGTCTGTACAAAAACCAAGTTGCTGTGATTAAATCTGGACCCAGCTGTGAAGAGGCAAGAATAAGGAAAGGAGTGAGTCAAGCCTGCGAACTGTCTCCCGTAATTTTTAATGTTTACATCGAGAGAACCATAAATGAATTCAAGCAGAAGTGTTCTGGAGTTAACATCCACGGAGAAACAATCAGTATGCTATGATTTGGCGATGACAGCTCTCAGAGCAGAGAAAGAGAAGGAGCTGAATAAGATACTAACAACCATGGAAAGGACTATGATGGCCAGATATCAGCTGAAGATAAATAAGAAGAAGACTAAGGTATTGGTGTGCAGCATGACAAAAGAGGCAAAAACCAATGTCAAACTAGGAAAACAAAAACTTGAAGATGTTAACAAGTTCTGTTATCTAGGAAGCCGAGTAACCAACGATGGACGAAGCAAGAAAAAACTAGTGAGTAGGATAGCCCAGGCAAAGAGGGCATTCTTTCAAAAGAAGAATCTACTTACAGCAGAAAATACAAGCATAGAAGTAAGGAAACAGTTCATTAGAACATACATCTGGAGCATTTTTCTTTGCGGCAGTGAATCATGGACGATGACAGCAGCGGAGAAGAAAAGGGTAGAAGCATTTGAAATGTGGTGCTACAGATGAATGCTGAAGATTAAATGAATCGACCGACTAAGTAACGAGGAAGTGCTAAGAAGAGTAGGAGAAAAGAGAAGTCTGCTGACAACTCTAAAAAGAAGAAGGGAAAACTTAATCGGCCATATCTTGAGACACGATGGCCTGATGAAGACTATCGTCGAGAGAAAAGTGAACGGGAAGATTGGAAAAGGCAGGCCCCGTATGAGATACATGGAACAGGTTGTGAAGGATGTAAAAGAGAAGAATTACGTCACAATGAAAAGGTTGGCCGATAGAAAAATCGAGTGGAAAGCTGCGTCAAACCAATCCTAGGATTTTTGACCAATGATGATGATGATGATGATAACCGTAATTTTATGTTTGTGGTCCAGTTTACCTTAGTATGTAGGAACTTGCAAAATACATTTACTGTCATCAGTGAAAACATCATATTTAAATGTACTCAAGAGGCTATCTGTGTCTCAACCAACGGTCTTAGAATAAAGGCTTCAATTCTAATGACAATAATTTCAGTCCTTCGAATAAGCTGGTGACGCTTACTTTGGTATCGTCCGTCCCTTTCAAAAATTACGCCAATCTTCTTCACAGCCTATTCTCGAACGCGCTTCCGATCGTTCTTTAGTTCTATTTCGGACAGGATTTCATCCATTGGCAGCGTATTCCATGAGAGGTCTAACAAGGGAAAAGTAAATAATTTCTCGCCGTTGATCATTACAGTTTCTCAACATCGCTCAAGGATTTCAACGTTTGAGGCTTCACTTTGTGTGGAACCACGAGATTGGAAAAGAAAATTCACTTTGTACATTCATCTACATCTACATCTACATCTACACGATACCCTGCAAGCCACCGCGAGGGTGTGTGGCAGGGGGTGAAGGTCACCAAGCATTCACTACTAGCATGCAAGCAAGCAACTAAAGGGTCTCATGCAACTAGATTGTTAGTATCTATAGTATTTGAGGGGTTAATACATGCATCATGCACTACAGAATACTCTAAAATATTTCCCCTACCTATCCCTTTCCTATGCTGCCTATTCTGTTCTCTTATAGTACGGGGGAAAAATGCCATTTTGAATCTATCTGTACGACAATCTATCTCTCTAATCTTATTTATCTGGTCGAATCTAGCATAATACGCTGGTGTTTTCAATATGTGCCTAACATCTTCAGTAAAGCTATCCGATTGAAATTTCTGCAATAGATTAAATCTGAACTTTAATCTACGCTCTGATAATGATTCCCACCCTAATTCTTGTATTAATTCTGATACACTACTCAACCTATCGTAACACCTTTTGACGAACCTAGCTGCTCTACGCTGCACACTGTCTAGTTCTCTCATCAAACCTAATTCATTAGGATCCCATACACTGGCTGCATACTCAAGGTGGGGCCTAACTAGTGAAAAGTAGCATCGCTCTTTTGTCTTCTCATCACATTTCCCAAGTACTCTTTTTATAAATCCTAGCTTTCTCTTCGCTCGGCCGCATATTTCCCTTATGTGTCTTCCCCACGATAAATCTTTAGTGATTGTTACACCTAAATATCTTACGGTTTCAACGTTTTCGATCTTCGTGTTATTAATTCTATAGGATCGCTCTATCGAATTATTCCTCCTCCAAAAATTGATAGCTACACACTTTTTAAGGTTGAGTTCTAACTGCCATTTGTCGCACCACTCTTCAATTGCATCTAAATCCTTGCTAAGTGATTTCATGTCCTCTTCGTTTGATATACCCCTGTACACCACCGCATCGTCTGCAAAAAGTCTAAGGTTACTACTAACTACGGTACCCAAATCGTTTATGTATAAAAGAAATAGAAGCGGACCTACTACGCTACCCTGGGGAACTCCCGATGTGACTTCGATTGTGTCCGACATGATACCATCTATGACAACCCTCTGCTCTCGCCCACTTAAGAATTCTTTTACCCAACATACAACGTCTTTATTTATACCAAAACTCTCTAACTTCAAGATTAATTTGTCATGAGGAACTTTATCGAAAGCCTTTTTAAAATCTAAAAATATCGCATCAACTTCAGTACTGCTTTCGCCGTGGACTAAAATATCGTGTACGAATAAAGCTAATTGTGTCTCGCAAGATCTACCTTTCCGGAACCCATGCTGGCTGTTTATGAGTAATCCCTGACTATCCAAATGCCCCATGATCGAACTGACTACTATGTGCTCAAATATCTTACAAGAGATTGACGTGAGTGAAATGGGTCTGTAGTTACTAGGTTCTTCCCTATCACCGCTTTTAAATATAGGTGTAATGTTAGCTACTTTCCAATCCTTGGGTACTGTGTGGTTCTTTAGTGTTTTATTGAATATTATTTCTAGATAGGGGGCTATTTCAGAAGCTAATGTTTTATAAACTCTGGAAGGAATTTGATCGGGACCTGGTGCTTTGTTTTTACTTATGCTTTTTAACTGCTGCTCTATTCCGCGACATGAAATTTTTATTTCGGGCATTTGCTCACTGAAAGTGTTCGGCGGTGGTTCCACTGCGTTTTGTGACGATGAGTTGAATACACTTTGGAAGAAGGTGTTTAAAGTGTTGGCTTTTTCTACACTGCTGGTGACTCTGATTCCTTTATCATTTTTAAGTGTGTGCACTGTGGACTTATTTCCCTGAAGCTCTCTCACATATGACCAAAACGCTTTAGGATTGCTATCTAAATATTCTCCTAACATCTTGCTCTTGAAATGTGATAACGCTTGCCGACATGATTTCCTTGCTAATGCTCTCGATTTTTTATAGTTTTGAACTAGCTCATTTTTTTCCTCTACCGATAGACCCCGTCTGGCATTTTTCATCTTAGCGTGGCATACCCTTTGTCGCTTTAGTGATTTCCTAACCTCCGCGTTATACCACCTTGGCTCTGTATTATCACTAATATATTTACTTGGTATGTATTTATGAACTGCGTTACGGGTGACCTCAAGAAATTCTCTCCACGAATCCTCTGTATTTAATCCTTTGCTTTGTTCGCTGAATACATTAAACGCTTCCCTTAATTCCTCTTTCATACCGTCGTAATTTGCCTTGCCAAATAAGTACACCCTCCTCCTTGGTTTATAATGTCTTTCAACGCCTACAATAAATTTCGCATGCACTATTTTATGGTCACTAATTCCTGTGTCTGTAACTGTATTTAGAACTCTCTCGGGTATATTTGTTGCTAATAAGTCTAGAATGTTGTTACCCCTGGTCGGCTCTGTTACTAGCTGTTGTAGAGAATGTGTCGTAAAGGTGTTCAACAGTGATTCGCAATGTTCCTTATCCTTACCTCCTGCAATGAAACTACACGTATTCCAGTCTATCGAGGGGAGATTGAAATCTCCGCCTACTATTATTCCTCTATCATTCTTCCCAGAAAGTAATGTGCGTATCTCTGACTCTAGCTCTATTATAGAATTGACGTCTGCGTCCGGTGGCCTGTAATATGCACCTACATATATCTTTTTTGCGTTACTACTTTTACTTTTAACGGAACACCAAATACTTTCTACATTTCGCTCTGAAATAAGTTCTCTTCTACTGACATACGGGTCCTTCACAGCTATGAAAACTCCTCCTCCGTTTCTGCTTACTCTATCCTTTCTGTATACTGTAAAACACTTCGGAAATACTTCATGATCTGATATGTCCTTCGAAAGCCAGCTTTCTGTACCTACGATCATATCTGCATTAGTACTCTTAATGAGGTGGTGAAATTCTGCTACTTTATTTCTTATACTACGACAATTCACTACTATCACTGAAATTTTTTCTTCCAATCTGTTTCTCTCTTGGTGCTCCTTTCCAACTAAAATTTTCCTCGATAATTTTTTGACGGACAAACTATTTGGTCTACCTCTTACCTTTGATGAATTATCATGTTCGTTCTCTCCATGTGTTTTTCTCTGACCTTCTAAAACTACTCTGCATGTTCTGTCAAATTCTTGCACGATTTTTCCCCCGCGGATTGACCTGCACTCTGGGCTACCACCTGAGCTAAACCCTACGTGTATGCTCCAGTATCCTACTCGCTACCTTAGACGATGCCTCGTCCGTGTAGTGGACACCCGAGCGATTCAGGGGCACCCGACACGTTTCCAGCTCCGGCCCGAGGTCCAAAAACTCAGCTCCCTCGCTCCCACAGACTTCACGGAGTCTCCAATTCCAAACCAAAGTTTTATTTACTTCGACCATGGTGTCGATGCTTTTATGTCATTATCAAGGTCGGAGTCAATAAAACTTTAATGTGGAATGTGAATTTTATTTTCCAATCGCTCAAAGAATCCCAATCTGCATATCAAGTTGACCAAATATTTCTCGTATTTGTTTAAACCCCGAAAGATGATGCATATGTTTTATTTCAAAATATTTTGTAGACTCTGTGATTTTTAATTTACTCTTATAATGCAAAGCATTACTACTACTACAGGACAGTCTCTACTTACTTTTTTAGTAAGTAGAGACTGTCCCTTTTGGAATAATTTAATGCTAATCATTTATTCATATTTATTTTCACTTGCCATGCATCACACCGCTTTAAATCGCTTAAAGATCATCACTTAAAGTTTCTTCATCGTTCGGACGATGCATTTTCCTGCACAACACCACGTCATAGGCCGTTAGACGGAGCATACTTTTTACCGCGTCATTAATATCATTTATGTACAGATGAAATAAAAGAGCACCTATAGCTCTCTCCCGTGGCACACACTACGTGGCTTGCCCGAGACGTTACCTTGTCCAACACAACTCTTTGCATGCGATGATGTAGAAAATCGCTTCATCATCAAGGGTCAACAATCCTAGGATTGGTTTGACGCAGCCCTACACTCGATTCTTCCATCGGCCAAACTCTTCTTCATATTGACGTAACTACTCTCTTTCACATCCTCCACAACTTGATCAATATATCCCATGCAAGGGGCCTGCCTTTTCCATTCTTCCCGTTCTCTTTTCCCTCGACGATTGTCTTCATCAGGCCATCGTGTCTTAAGGTATGGCCGATTAAGTTGTCCCGTATTCTTTTTAGAGTCTTCAGCAGACTTCTCTTCTCTCCCACTCTTCTCAAGACTTCTTCGTTTGTCACTCGGTCCATCCATTTTATCTTCATCATTCTTCGGTAGCACCACATTTCGAATGCTTCCACCCTTTTCTTCTCCGCTGCTGTCGTCGTCCATTCTTCACTGCGGTAAAGAAACGTGCTCCAATTATGCGTATAATTGAATTATTCATTTACTTCTACTATTGTATTTCTATCTGTAAGTAGATTCCTCTTATGATAGAATGCCCTCTTTGCCTGGGCTATTCTACTGTTTATGTCTTTCTTGCTTCGTCCATCGTTGGTTACTCGGCTTCCTAGGTAACAGAACTATTTCACCTCTTCAAGTTTTTTTCTTCCTAGTTTAACGTTGGCTATGGTCTCTTCTCTCTTGCTGCACACCAATATCTTAGTTTTCTTCTTATTGATCTTCAGCTGATGATCATGTCCTTTCCATGGTTATTAGAGTGTTATTCAGATCCTTCTCTGTCTCCGCTACGAGTGCTAAGTCATTAGCGAATCGCATCATGCTAATTTTTTCTCCTTGGATCTTCACTCCAGAAGATTTCTCTTTGATTTCATTGACGGCTCTCTCGATTTAAACATTAATATTACAGGAGACAGTGAGTGCAGAACTCTTACCTAACCATGCGGGCAAACGTAGCGTCTG
This sequence comes from Platycnemis pennipes, assembly GCA_933228895.1. Lineage (NCBI taxonomy): Eukaryota > Metazoa > Arthropoda > Insecta > Odonata > Platycnemididae > Platycnemis > Platycnemis pennipes. The sequence goes on from OW121847.1 coordinate 171,342,658, forward strand.
AATAATACAAGAATGAACCTTTGGAAACAGCTTCGAAGCTTATGGAACTATCTACAACTAGACCTTGTCTCACTCCTTTCCTTATTCTTGCTTCTTCATAGCTGGGTCCAGATTTAATCACTGCTCTTTGTTTTTTTATAGAAACTGTGGATAATTCTTCGGTCATTGTAGGACAGTGCAATTCCTTTCAGGATTCCAAGCATTGAATTCCAATCCACGTTGTCAAAGGCCTTCTCTAAATCCACGAATGTTATGAACGTTGGTTAGAAAATCTCTCATCCATGATACATAATATTTGACCCAGGGAGTTCCCAGGTGTACGCCGCGGCGACCTTGGGCGCAGCGAGTTGCAAGCAGCTTAGAAGCTAATGGAACTTTCTAGAACTTCTAGACTAGTTCGCTCCCGATCGAAGCCAGATTTATTAAAAAGTTATGCAAGGAACACACGGCCCTGCTACACTACTGCACTTCACGATTTCTTTTACGTAGCAATGTCTTATCCCGTGCATTCAAGCTATGTCAAGAAATTCAGACTTCTCTGCTAGAGGAAGGCCATGAAAACTCCAGGCTCTTTGTTTGAACCCGACCTTTTGCTGACACTGCCGTGTTTGTGGGATATATTTCACGAGGTTAATGCCTTCAATCTGTCTCCGCAAGGCAGTAACATGCATATTTGAAACTTTGGTAGAAGGATGCGGCGTTTAGGAAAAATCTGCAGTTGTGGATGGGAAACATTTGTGTGGATGGCGGTCAAAATTGTTTCCATGTATTGCACAAATAAAGGCCTGTAATAAAGTCGTTGTTTCACAAGACTTCGTTGTATTTACCTTTTCAAGGAACTCCCCTCAAAACTTACTGACTGGTTTGCAAAATACTTTTAGGGAGACAATGTCGAGAAATTGATATGGATCTAAGATCCTTTCCGTGCTCCAGCTCCACCAGAATTTACTTCGCTGAAGAAGAGAGTCTAATTCATGTCTCTTGCGACAATAGCCTGAAAACAGAATTGTCTCCTTCCCATTTAGTAGTGTAACATGTCATTTACAAGCCATGTCTTGCCAAATAGGAATCTTATGCATGTGATTCAAGGGGCCGCCATCTTCAATTTTGTCCGTAGATTTTATGCAGAGACATCGGAAAATATGGCGCCTGGCTTTACAATGACTGATTATGGCAATGGTGATCCGGGGAGTTAGCGAATTGCCGTACTTAACATGGAGATGAAACTAATGTTATTGTTAGTCGTCGCGGCAAGAAATGCAAATTTTCGCCGAACGGAAACAATGGGAGAATTGGAACAATGTAACGGGGAGAAGATAGCGAGACGAGGTGGTCTAGGCCAACAATCTGCCCGTAGGAGTTGAATCCACGTCGAGTGTTTGTCTGAAGGATATTATAAAGCCATCGAGGTCTACCAATCTACCCGTGGGGAGCTGAATGCACGTCGAGGAAATATCTGACGGGATTGCGGAATTGCGGCCGAATAGAGACGGTCTTCAACCACCTGGGCGGAGAAATCGGGGTTGCAGACGGAGGGAGCGATCGCTAGTTGAAAGACACAGCCGGGAACTCCCCAGAGCGTACTCGAGGAATTAAGTGGTCCACTCCTCACTAAATATTGTATGTACTTAATTTTAAGAGGGTATTTGATTGTATTTGAGTGTCAAGTGAACAGTGAAGTGGCTCTGGATTATATGTGCAGTGATATATGGCCTGTCTGTTTAAAGTGAGAGCCTGAAGAAAGAAGAAAGTGATTGTGTATTTGTATAATATTATAAGGGTATTGTTTTTTTGTATTGTGATTCAGATTTATTGTGTTTGACGATAGAAAGGAGGAGACGAGAATAATAAATATAAGATATATATATAATAGGATATTACATTAATGGCAAACCTAACGTGAAAGAAAGGAGAATATTATACAAAAGAATAATTACAGTAGAGTTTTGGATATCAATGAAATATGAATATCCAGCTATGGGTTCAAAATCTGTAAGGATCCTCAATCCGTTTGCGACACCACCTATTTAGGCGAAGGTGGATTTTCAGCCGTAGCCGTATATAAAAGAAAATATCGCTAAAAATCGATGTGGAGTAAGAAAGGAGAAGTGCCGGTGTCAAACCTAATTCCACGTTTTGAAAAAAAAATGCTATCAGCAACCTCCGCCACCACTTTTGCTTAAATGTACTGCTGGCAGTTTTCACCATTTACTTAATAATGTTTTTTATTTACATATTGATTTCGATCCTTCTTGTGTTCGAGTTTTCACAACAGTGATTTTCGCATTGTGAGCTTTATCTCAATAGGTGCTTTCATTTGTGTCTCTGATTCATGTCGCTGTACACATATTTGGGCAAGGGCGTTGGGAGAACCTGTAAGTGCACCGTGGACTGATAAAGTTTGGGAACAGCTGATTTAACCCATATGGTTTAAATTTCACCAGTACCTAATTTGCCATAAGGCACCATGTCAAAAGCTATTTCGAAATCGATATGGTAGTATCCGTGGGATGCTATCATCCGTTATGGTGGGATAGCATCCGTTTCATTTTCACCAGAAGCTGAAATATTTTGAGAAAAAAGTGTAAGATGGGTTTTACAGAATCTGCTCTTCCGAGAAAGCCATTGGCCAATACATTCTGGCACCCAATGACTACACTAACAATTATGTGCTCCAGGACACTGCACGAGATGAACCTATAGGTCGGTAGTTTGAGGGCTGCTACTTATCGACGCTTGTAAATAATGTGCTGCATTGGTAGTTTTTTAATCATTCGATAATTTCGGTCAGTGATTATAAATATACTTTTCACTTCGGGAGAGATATTTCAAAAGCTAACTCTCTGTACATGCGGGAGGGAATTCGAGGGAATGTGGGAGTTGTTGAGGATTAAGTAGTTTTCGTCTAACATTACGCATTTGATCGTATATACCGCTGAAGAGGTTCAGGTATGACGCAGTTGAATCCTATCCTATTGCGTTAATAACGCTTTGGAAAAAGGGGTTCAGCAAATTAACTTCGTCGAGAGTGCTTGATATCATTTACTCCTTACCATGTCTAAGAGAATTGACAAAATTGTTGCCTTAAACTTCCCACATCTACAGCTGAAATACTTTGGGATTACAACTAACGTACTCCGGCGTACTTGCAGAAGATGAAGATGAGATGAAAGTCATTCTCGACATGATAGGTGTTGCTCAAAAGGAGTCACTCTCCAGGCCAACTAACAATGGTCCGGTTCCATAGATTTCCTTAAGAATGTAAAAACACATTTCCGGAAGTTATTTCTTTGACATACATATGTTCCTTAACAGAAGTAGTAAGACTCTAAGAATAGAAATCAGTCTACAAAAGGGGAAAAAATGTCGTAAGAGTGAGTGTTATCAGCGACCAAAAATCAGTAAAAAAAAACATTATCACAGTAGAGCTGTGTTGACGTGGTGGTTTCATTGGAGGAGGCCAATGCATCAATGAGGAGTAGAAGGAATGAATCAAACTAACAATACTACGGCCCGTGAAAGGGAAGAGAAAATGAAACCGGAGTTCAAAAAAGCAAGAAGGACCGTTATTTCTCGTGGGAAGGCAAACGTGAAAGTGAAAGAGGCATGAGGGGGGGGGGGGGGGGGGGGGGGCAGGCGATATAATAGGAAGGGAAGAATTTGTGAAGGGCGATGCGTCGTCAATAAAGATTTCCACTGAAGGAGTTGCTAAAGAACGGCGAACAGGCGAAAGGGGAGGGGCATCCGATGCTCTGCCCGCCACCAATGCTCAGATCACACGCCGAGAGAAAGCTCACAGCCAACACTGACCCTCACACTGGAATATACATGGAAATGTGCTCAAATTGCCTTTCTTTTTGTAAACCAAAAATGCACTTTAAAAATGCCTTTAGGTTAGCTCCAATGACATATGTTAACAGCACCCTTACACTTCGACTATAAACATTGTAACTAAGTTTCTGCTTGAGCGAGCACCGCAGGGCTCTGAAAAACAGGCACTGCGTGCAGTCAGCAGTCGCAGAGCATGCCTTCTCCAATCCGGGACATCAAGTGATGGTGAATGACGCATGAGTCTTAGCCAAGGAAAAGTTTTATTTTCCTTGACTCATCCTGGAGGCTATTGAGATAGAAAAAGTGGAGGCGATGTCAATAGAGACGACGTGCACAACACCCGGAAGAGACTCCTGAGAAGAAACGCGCCAAAATTGGAGTGCTCAACGCCGATTGGCTGCGCATCGGAAGGCCAACCGGAGGACGTACATACATACAGAGGCCGACTTCCACCGTTCGGAATACTGTGAACCTTCCCATCCCCCCAACCCAGGCGCTGTGAGCGGTGCCAGCGATTTGGCCACGCGGTGGAACTGTGCGAGGCCAATGTGAGATGCGCGCGCTGTGGAAAGGTTCACACCGCCTGCACGAATACGGAGGTCTTGCGATGCCTTTAACTGTCATGGCGAGCACCACGCCGCCGACCTTTCCTGTACCCGTCGCCCAGTGCAACCCACCGGCCTTGCACAGACTGCCTCCCCTATCTTTGCAGATCCTTCGGGGCTGCACGCAGTCCAAGAGGAACCCGAGGAGGCTAAGGCACCAGGGGAGATCTGTTCCGCCTGCTAATGACAGTCAGCCGCCAATGCCACCCCAAACAACGGGGTGGTAGTGGCGGGCATAACATCCAGGGCAGCGGATTCAGTTCTCGGCGTGAAGGTGGCAGCCCTCTACTCCAGGAACACGGTGCACCCGTGTATCACCCAGGGCCGCCATGGATAAGGCCCCTATGATATCGTTCTATAACGTGCGTGGTGCCGTGGGCCAGAAAAGGCCCCTGCTGAATGAACATCGCAGAAAGGACAAGGACCGTCGCCATCATGTGGTGCGTGGAGACGTTCCTTCGTCCAAACTCACGATTCCATATTCCTCTCTTCCAGGAATTCAGCAGACCGCGGAAAGAAGCCAAATCCGGAGGCGGCACCACTAGGCTCCTGGGCAGCAAGGACATCGGGGCGACCGAAGAAACCATCCCCGATGATCACATCGACGCGGGTTCCGAAGCCATCGCAGCCACCGCCCTTACACAAAACAAAAAGATCTACATCTGTGCCCTCTAGACCCAAGGCCCCAGCACCCACGAATATCTTATATCCTCTCTCTGCACACCCCGTTCATCATTCGTGGAGACTTCAGTATAAGACGCCTGGCCTTTCGTGACAACATCACCGGTTCTGAATAACGTCATCACCTCCCACCACATACTTCGCCCTGACCACCACCACTCTCCAACCGACATAGGCAGAGGACTCTCCTGCCCGGACATGGTACATTTGTGCCCCACCCTGGCCCCAGAGTTCGGAGACGTCACGGCGGACGACTGTATCACATCCCATCTTCTCCCATTTTCCTTTCCGCCTTCTCCACCACCGCATCAGGAGCCTCATCAGCAGGCCGGACTTCAGGAAGGCCGACTGGGAGGCCTTCCAGGAAACGCTGAATACACACACGCAAGGCCTGACTACACCCAAAACAACTTCTGAGGTGGACGAAACCTTGCACACGCTGGAAGGGGCCTTCCAGAAGGCAGCTCAAAATATCCTCACCAGACTCTTTTACCCGTCCCGACTCCCACTACCGGGGCACATAGTAATTCTCATAAAGAACAAGAAGCGCATTCACAGATAGATGAGGATGTCTAAGGGTCCAGACGCCTTAGCTGAACTAAAGGCAGAATGGAACAAAGAAGGGGCTATAATACGAAGACACATCATTCAGCACAGAGAACAAGAATGGCAGAAAACTTGCGCTCAACTGACTACGGGAAAAGGTGCCGTTTCTGGTCCAAATTCAAGACCATCACAGGAAGAAAGAAGACTTACTCAACAAACATCTTGGGCGCCAAAGGCACACCACTCACTATCCCACACGAGAATGCGGAAGCATTTAGGAGAGTCCTCGAAACATTTAAACACCACTGCAATACGATGGCTTCGGCGTCAAGCATCGAGCAACAGTAAGAGATCCCTCGGCACCCTGCCTTTCCCGCTAGCCCCACTGGACTCCCTGGCCGAGGACGAAAACGACCACGACGAGATGACACGCACCATGTCTAAAGAGGAAATGCTTTCGGCCATCCCCACAAAAGACAAGGCACCGGAAAAGACGGTATGACAACGTTGTTCCTGAAGAAGATCCCCGGTTACTATCCCCTGTCACTCGCCACCTTCAATTCCCTTCTAATCCTTGGTTACTACCCAGGTGCCTGGAAGAACATGACGATGATCATGATACCCAAAACCAGAAAGGACCACAAAGATCCCAGGAATTACCGTCCCATAAGCCTGACCAGCATCGTGGGAAAATGGTTCGAAAGAATCCTAGTCAGGCGAATGAACCAAGCCATAGAGGAAACATGTATTCAGCCCCAACACCAATATGGCTTCCGAAAAGGCAAATGCACAGCGGACCCATTGGCCCTGCTAACAACAACAGCAGCAGAAGCCATCAAGCAACGTAAGTGCGTGACTCCAGTTTCCTTGTCCATAGAAAGGGCATTCGACAACGTATGGCACGATGGACTTATATGGAAGCTAATCGAGGTGCCTAATATACCTCCGAACCTGTTACGACTGTTGAACTGCTTCCTAAGAGGGAAGACGGCTAGGGTGGGAGTGAGTGGTCAGCTATCCGCCCCTTCCACCTAACAGTAAGAGTTCCCCAGGGAACAGTCCTCTCACCGCTACTCTTCTCCCTCTACTGCTGGGACAATCCGACGGCAACCAAAAGCATGGGAGTAACCCTGTAACCCTGGCGCAATATTCAAACAAATGCCGGGCCCATAAGAGTTATTATAATTCCAATGATAAATATTTTTTTATATTTTGAATAAGTAAGGTATATGGGGGTCGTGGTGGCCTAGTGGGTAGAGCACTGAGCTACTGACCGGAAAGTCCCGGGTTCAAATACCGGGCAAGAGCCTTTCTGGACACCTCCATCTATAAATCCTCGCAATTTCATTTTCCTCGTGTCAGAACTTGGTAGGAAATGGCATGTGGCCCTGGGAAAGGAACTGGTCCCCCCTTACCCTGAATGCGCGGATTTCACCACACGCCATTGGCTTAGTACGGGGTGAGCACTACTCTCACCTATCAAAGACCAACCTGCGGGTTGAATGACTGAGTGAGTGAGGTAAGGTATATCTGTAATGATGTAAATTAAAAATAATATTTCGTATTTGCCCGCTCTTTTATTTGAAATATGCTACACGCACTACGCGTTTCGGCACTTCATGCAATTCAGAAATGTATCGACACACTTAAGAATTCCATAGGTTGCGTACAGTATCATATGAATGCTCCAAGTAATATTGCCGGAAACGGTTCATTTTGTGACTGCAATAACTGACCCAAAATTTTTCTTACCTCAAAATTTTGTGGAATGTTACAAAGCGATTTTTCTCTTTGTTTCCAAAACACGGTTCCACCATGTGAAGCCTTTTTCCCTTCCATGCTGTAACATCCATTAGTGGGTGTGAAGTGGTCTGTGACCTGCCGCAAACCCTCAGTGTAGGCATGGAAACAGGTGAATTTAAAAGGAGATGCGTGCACTTGGAAGAGGCAAAGATTGAGTCGGTGGCAAGAAGGTGAGGACAGCAGTCACGGATTGGAAGCAACTGCACGAGAGAGGAAGGAGTGGATCCCATTAGAGTGGGCACTGGCCTCCCATCCCATAGAGGGAGTTTTCATTTGCATCCCGGTCCCTACGTGAGTGTCAAGAGGTAGGCAACGTCGAGTAGAGTCCGTCGGATGGGGCTTTAAGTAGTGGCCCCCTTGGCGCCTTCCGTTAACAACAGACTGCGGTTTCCTGTCCTCCCTCCGTTCCCTGGAGAGACCCTTAGCGCCACTGCAAAGGGTCGCCTCCCCCAAACAACGACAAAGGGACCGCTCTACTCACCGGAGACGATCGCGAGGAAGATCCACAGCGCGGTTAGAAGGAGGCGCCTCATGCCGCCGCCTCCAGGCGCCAGCCGCCGCCGTCCGCCCCCAGGCGCCGCCCCGCGCTGCCCCCGGCGGCCCCCGGGGCTGCTACGCCCGCGCCATGGGGCCCCCGCCCGGGGCAGGCGGCATGGCAGGAGGGTGACGTGGTCCAATTCACTGCGCTGAGGCCTCCTGCATGGCCTGGGGCCACGACATCGGCGGCGAAGGGCCTCCTGCAAAGGTCAGCGGAGACGTCAGCGCCCCCTTTCGGAAGTGGCAGACGCTGAAAATGCGGAGCGCAGCTTTAGACTCACAAGAAGTGACGGAAAAGCAAAGTTGTAGGGTGCCTTCGCAATGTGACAGCTCCAAATACCTTGCCCGCTACGGCAAGTACACCGGGCAAGCACTTGTAGTGCTCACGCCTTGGTGCTGTAAGGGTCCACCACCTGGTGACCGTTACGACTTACGGATTGCTTTGGATGGAAAATGATCAGCAAGGCAATGATAACCATGCGAAGAAACTACTGAATGACACCTAATAGTATTGAGGACAATCGAGAGGGAATCGCGTGAGTTTATGGCCAACAGAAAGCAACAGGACTGTAAAATGATGTTTTGAAGTAACCTGGGCTAGCGCAGGCTGAAGAACTCATGTCTTAAGTTAGTTGCAAATATACAAGTTATTTTAATCAAAAGCGCTCTAGTAAAAATACATCTGCATAATACCCTTCAAGCCATGGCAAGGGCGTGTGGCAGGGGTTGAACCATCACCAGGCATGCGTTATCAATCAGAAAAGAATTGAATCTACATTTAGTATCATGACGGAACACATAAATACAAGTCCGTGCATCCGCTATGACATATGCACTGATAACTAATTTGTAGAGCACAAAAGGTTCCACTAATTTATGCATAAACTTACTAACTACCCAAATGCACATGCCCTAATGCACTTTTTCAATGCTTCCAAACCTTGGTTCTTCGAATACAACTTCTCAAATTTTAAGTAGATTCTGAAAACAAAACTTATTTAAAATATTTAATTACATTTAAATGTTGACCAATATCTCTTTCACTGTTAGTTTTCTATTTGGCCAATCACAGTCACTTAAATCACAATCACAGTCATGTGCTTTTCCATGGAATTACAGCCAAAATGTGTCAAATATAATGACAGATAATTGTGTAAGAATGGAAATGTGCAATCATTGGATTTTGTGCAGTGTACAAAATAATTCATAGCAGAGCGGCCCGCGGACTTTTCGTTGCTGAAACTCACGAGCGCTGTGCATATCTCCAACAAATATGTCCGTGTGTACGCACACAGGCAAGCATACAGTACACTCACAACAAGAACACACACCCAATGGAAAGGAAACAAAAACTGCTGAAGTCATAAGTATAATAATGTCATTCAGGGAGCCGTAAGAGGAGCGTGCCCAGGTGTGTTGTCTTATGAAAGTAAGGAAGTCCCAATTGCATGGAGTCATTGACCGAAGATCCTTCTCCAGCCAGCTAGTCTAAGTAGTATGTCGCACGCCAAGGCGACACTTCTTCCCCTCGCTTGGCCAGAAAACCAATCATCCAGTTATTCGGAGCAAATGCAAGCGATAGCGGCAGTCGTCACTCATATACGTGCCTCCGCTCGTCTGTCTGCGCATGCGCGCTAACATCGGCAATTCGTGACGGAGACATGGAAGGAGCTCCGTCCTGGAATATTGGCATATGATAAGCGGTGGCGGCTGGAATCCAGCGCTCAGTCGAAGAGCCGCGCACAAAGAGAACTCAATCGCGTCGTCCTCATTCCCCAGGGGGGGGGGGCAGGGGGGGATGGGGGGGAAATTAAAATTCCGCAATCGTTCGCCGCTGGAATTAATGCGAGAGGAGGAGATGATGGAGGACATCACACAGGTGCTGCGGGGGATAATCCCGCAACGAACATCGTCGGTTCATCAATCATGTCCCGCCGCCGGCGCTGCACCTAGGCACCCGTGAGGGGGTGCGCTCCACATGTGCACCACAAGCACCGTTCCTTGCGCCATCGCACAGTAGGCTGATGAAATCGAAAAAACTGCCCGGTATCCCTAAAGTGGTTTGTTTTTCAGTTTGGAAGATCAAATTTCGCATGGCGGTTCTCATTTTATTGGTGCATGTGATGCATGATTTCATTTTTCATAATCATTGCGCATTAACAATATGCGAGGGCTTGAATTTGAACAAAATGCACAAAAGACGCCGAAATTCAGTTTTCGCTGTAAATCTCCGAAATGAGGAGCTTGCAGGGCCTTTTGCAGTAACTTTACGGAATAAAGAGTGACATTGTGCTACAGAACCAACCTAAGTCTTCGATATATCATAATTCTAGTTAGATGAAATAATGCAAGCTTCTGATTTGCCTTGATTGATTATGTCCGAAGACTGGGAAATCCAAATGCCAAATTCAATTATTGAAAACAATATCTCCGAAACCGGTTTTTCGATTGTCTGGGCAATCATCAACGGGGAGAGTCCCTGCACATAATTAATATATATAAGTTGGTAAAAAGTAAGCTTCGTCTATTTGCAGATGACGCTGTAGTGTACAGGGAAATTCTCTGTCCAAATGATAAAGAATATTTAAGTGATGACCTACAAGCAATTTAAAAATGGCGTGATTCATGGCAGTTAGATTTTAAATTTAAAAAAATGTGTGGTAATGATTTTTTGGAAAAAGAATTGTTCTCCTACTAGCCTATGGGATCACTGGCAGAATATGGGATATGAGATCCCTACGAAATCGGTCTAAATAACGAAATTGAACGTGTGCAACGAAGATCAGCAAGATTTGTAAACAGACGATACGATAACCATACTAGCGTTACGAGTCTATTCAATGAATTAAAATGGGAATCATTGTTAGATCGCAGGTTGACTTAATCTCTTAAATAAATTCCAAGACAATATTTTCAGTGATGACGTTAAAAATATTTTGTGAACCCCAATTTACTATGGTAGACTGGACCATGATTTCAAAATTAGAGAAATTGAATGCCGAACTGACAGATTCAAAATGTTCTTTTTTCCTCGTACAATTAGAGATATGAATAGCGGTAAATATGTCCAATACGAGTGAATCAATGAATAGCATAGTTAGTTGCATGTTGATGTAAGGAGTTGAAGGTAACCCGATTAACAGCATGTTTTTGCATGCTTGTGTTGCAATTTTAATCTCTTTTTAGATAGTGAAGTTTTGACTAATATATTAATACTAATTCTTTTAAATGAATGATATGTAGTGCATGTTTGGTGAGAATTCACCCCCAGCTACACACATTTATGGTTGCTTAAAGGATATTATGTATATGAAGATGAGAGAACTAGGCAAAACAGGTCTAGATCCAGGCGGAGAGTGCAAATCTTAGTTGCTTTACGAGGGTATTTGCTCTGTCAATCGGACAAAATGGCGCACCCTATTTTCCACCGATTTAGGTAATGCTCTTGGGTAGAAAAATGGTTGATTTGTTCACGGAAGTTTCGTAAGTGACTCTTGTCACAATATACACAGAATCTTCGGGAATCCGAATCCGCGAAGTCATAAAACATCCGATTTACGAATCCTCTCTAAGGGCGGCATTGGAGACAGGGCGAAGGACGACACCAGCATCTGGCGGGTGCCTTGCGGAAAGTGAGCAAGCAATGGGAATTGCAATGCGACTGCGAAGGAAAGAAAAGCAGACGCCGTTGTCAATGAAGAATCGGGAGTAAAGTTACCTCTTTGTGGAAACAAAGGGCCAGGAAATTAGTTGCTTAGCATACAGCGAAAGCGCTGCCGTTTTGAAAGAGAACAGTGTTCGACATCACTATAATACGAATAATCTTTCAGCAAATTCAACCTTATCTGGAAAGTTTTGCTCTGAGCAATATGAGTCCATGGAACGTGGTTTAGAAACCAAAAGAAATCTCTCTAGGAGAACGTTTGCTGGAAATTAATCCTTCACTCGTACAAGTTACGAAAGAGTGCACAAGATGGCAGAGTGATGACAACAGTTCACTGATGGCAACTTCATAAAATAGTACATGATGGAAACAGCCAATGACTTGTGTCCTGAGGAAGCAAATTTTTTTGGGAGCATCAGCCTTTCGGCGAGTTCAGCTGTGCGGAAGAATTTGGAGAGGACATTGTGCGACAGGAGCGCTGGGAACTACTTGATGTTTTCCCCTAGCGCTACAATGAGTCTGCTGATCTCTCGTCACAACTTTTTGCGTTCATCCGTGACGTCAATTTGGACTTTCAGATAACGCAATTATCAGTTTGCATGGAAATACAACTGGAAGAGACACTTTCATGGATGTGCAAAAGTTCTGCAAGACTAAAACCCAATCAGTGGAACCAGTTGATGGAGTAAAAAACGTGGCTGGAGTGAAGACGAGTCTGGTGGAGCAGTCGAGGACTCAGTTGCAAGATTTGCTGATTGCGGGCGCTCTGTTCATATCATACATCAGCAAGTGTTCCGTGGGAAATAATTAGAATTTCCTGAGTGCACTGAGGCCAGTCGTTTCTGCCGTGAGCTTCATTCGAAGGTCACAGTCAATTTCGGGCTTTTCTTGAGTAATTGGATACTGAATTCTGTGACTTGCCTTATCACACAGCAGTTCAGCTGCGGTAATGTTCTGTTTCGTTTTTACAATCTCCGAAACGAAATAGATTTTTTCTCACTGAAATAGATAGAGCTGATCCGCAGCTGTCAGACCCTACCTGACTGTAAAATTTGTCATTTTTAGTTGTCATCAAATACCACGCCAAAGAACTGAACTTAAAAATCAACGATGATGATATTGTCTATGATCTTCACATAATCATCAAAGGATTTCGGAGAAGGCTGTTATTTTTTGAAGCACAAATGGAAAGAGAAAACTTTTCACATTTTCAATGTTTCAAAGAGTTTAGCTCTTGAATGACCAAATATGTAAGCCGCGATCACCCGAAAAAAATATTCGTTACTCTAAGAAGCATTTTTGGTGAGACTTTCAAACCTTAACAGGATTAAGAGTGAAATACTTCCATTCCAGAAACGATTTGATTATAACCTTGGTTGAACTGTAGCCGAAGCCAATTGATTTGCTAGCAAGTGAGAGGTTGAATGAGGAACACAGAGAAGGAAAACGTGTTGAATTTTACTGCTGCTTATCTGATGTTGAGTTTCCAAAAAAAGTAAAAATTTGCCGCTTATATGGGATCAGTGTTTCGAACAAATTATGTTTGTGAGCAAACATTTTCAAAAATGATGTCAACGCTCGAACGAGGTTGGCTGATGAACTTTTGAAAGCGATTCTCATGATTGGCTGCAGCGATTCCAAACCAAACATCAGTGATATCTTGCAAGCCAGTTTCACAAATCTCACTTACCTTTTTCTCCTACGCTTTCAAATCCGATGCGATATTGCGAGACGATTACCATCAATCATGACTTCCGGGCGTTCCTTCACTTCAGGGTGCATTTTTTTTAGCGACAACGTGAGTGAGAAGATTCTTTGAGCTTGAAACAGCATCAGGCCTGAAGACGCCAGCAGTATGGCAGAAGAAAGTGTTGTCACTCAAGCGCACCGTAACGCAGAGGAACGCCCGAAAGCCTTTAAAGTGAAGATAGTCCATTTGCCCAGTGAAGAGAGAATCACTGTGGTGTGTGCGATCTGAATTTAATCGTAGTGTGGTAGTGTCCCACATGTACAGCCAAGCATGTGTGAGAATCACATATCTCCATCTGATTCCAAACACTCAATGACCGCATTTCTAAAACAAGGATGTTGTGATCTTCCATCACCCTTGGTTACGCCTTGGTTGGCTCCGGTATGGACAGCGCTCGCGTCATCTGGTGGCAGAAATGCAGGTGCACGCTTCGCACGGTTCGCCATCACGGTTTCGTTTCTCAGCACCCAAGTGCTTATTATCGTTAGCCATTAAATCGATTTAAGATCAAGTTAACGTTACGGAGCATCCTTAGCTCTCTGCATAGAATCTCAATGTTCTTGGTTGATTTTATCTTCTGAAATAATTTCAGAAATGCACAATGTATTATAAAAAATATTTTCGAAATTTTCATCCGTTCCCTCTCATTTCGTGCGTCCTAATTATGTTAAATTAACTGTTAACTGTTCCAGGCGTAACTTTATGGAAATTCAGCACTTTCACAAGGAAGTTAAACTTTGTATTTCCACACAAACGTATTACTACGGCAAGACCGGTTTCTTCCGCAAGGGCATCATCAGGAACATCCTACGTATTCCAAATTGTGTTTTTCAGTCCTTCACTGTTGTATTAATTACAGTAAAATTCAGTGAATGATTTCAATGGAACCAAATCCATTCTTGATGAGATTTGACTCTCATTTTCATTTTACCCAGATACATATTTATTGCTACTTATTCAATATCCTACGTTTATTCTACTGACTAGTTATCAGGTAAAATCCTTGACGGCATCACACCATAGAATTTTATGAATAAAAATACACCTGTGCATATGTGCATCAAAAACATGACCTTATGACCCCATAGTCTGATAGAGATTGAAGCACTCTCGCAAATGAATGGCCCAAATTCTCGCCTCTGCTTTTGTTACTTAACCTTTGCAGAAACCGTATTTACGCCGTAGGATTTCCTTTAATATGTTTGGCATTATATTAGTTTTGCATAAGGTAGGTACTCTTTGCTTGCAAACTGGAATCGGATGGGTGAAGGGGAGGCTCTGGACGTCTGTCGCAAACGAGAAAACTCAATTTCTCGAAAACTTTCTCAGCCAAATTTTCTCCGAAGTCGTCAAATAGGATTTTCTCCCTTGTTGTGCATTGTAATATAATAGACCAAAATTTTGTCCATGATGTAAAAATTTTTCGTGCGTAGCGTATTGATGTAGTGGCATAGCCTAACGAAATATGAGGAAAAAGCTACCCTTGGATCATGCCTATCAACTACGTGCATTCAAGAAAACTATAGGTTTTATGATTTATTCATTTGTTTTTACTGATTTCGTTTCTGCGACTGTTATTTCTAGCGTGCTCTGTACGCGGATGGGCATCTTTTCTATCCCTCCATATTCCCGGAGTGAATCCGTGGCTAAAGAACACATTTGCAGCGCCCCTTTCGTCCGCGGCAACTCCTGAATAAGGCCTGAAGACTGTTTTATCTTCAGTTCCACACGTTTTGCAGACTGGACTTTTATGAGAGCGATGATAAATGTCGTCTTCTCCATTTCCTCATCTTCACTTTCTTTCCTTCCCTTTATCACATATTCGCTGGGAAATCCACCAGAAAATTCATAATCACCCACTCAATCAGAATAACCGACATCAATGATTGCTGTTAGCACTGTCACTTTCAAAGAGAGATTTTCACGGTCCGTCCTCAAATCATTTCCTGGCCATTGTCTCGGGGTGGTTGTGAGCGTGCAGTGGCTGTGGATCTTTCGATGGCGAATCATTTGATTGAGCAATTCCATCCTCTCATTTAACGACGCAGTGAATAAGAATGGAAACTGGAATACAAATCCGTCCCGGAGATGTAGCAATAGATTACAATTTATCTTTTGCAAAGTTTCTAATTTCCGGTTCATGGTGCCATTAGGAGACACATGTGTACCCGGTAGGTCAGATCAAGCTTACAGAGTATTATCAGGCCTGAAAACACTCGTGACCTGCGAATCCTTCTAGTGAATCAGAAAAACAAAACTAGACGAGGATGGCGATGCACTGGATGAGGATAATCTTCACGCCGACCGAAGACATGTTTCCGAAGTTATAACTTGTGTAATTCTTTCATTTAACCGAAGATAAATACGATCATTAACATATAGATTCGGTTTTCGGCCCCTGTGGTGGAGTGGTTAAGTCCTCGCCTGCTAACCTTAGGGTCGCGGGTTCGAGTCCCACCTGAGTGGATTTTTCACCACTCAGGATATGGATGTTGTTGTTGTTGTTGTCAATTGTTACATATCCCGATGTAGAGGCCATAGGTGCTGTTTTCGGTGGTAATGGAAAATAAAGAAATGGAGAAATATACTAGCTAAGAAATGTGTGTGAGGATAGCGAAAAACATATCTTAAACTAGTTTGTGAACATAAGGGTTAGTTTGCCAAACATGGGCCAAAAAAATTACGAGACACTGTAATTACGAGTTTTTGTAACTCAGTGGGTAAATGAGTTTTCTGTGTTGCCAAGGAGATTAAAATAAACCCTGATATTTGTAGATATAGACAGCAGGTATAGAAGGAGGTTTACTACAATTTGTCCAATTTTCTTTCTATTTATACATGTTTATTTCGTTTCTTATGCTGTTGGTTGGCGGTTTCATCTAAGTTGTCAACCAAGTTGACTAAAAATTGGAAAACAAATGCTTCTGTTGATTATGAAATTGATGTCGGAAAGGTTTCCAAATGACTTAATTCTAAAAACAGTTACAAAATTTTCCCATCATTTTTTCATGATCAACTTTCCCGCAATCTGGATTCTTTGCCACGCAACAGTGCGGTGTGAACTGTTGTCGGTGTGCAATACACCAAGAGGATACACCAAGTCACTAAGCAAAGAAAACTGCTTTAATGGCATATTCATGAAAAACTTCAGGCCGTTAATCGCTCCCACAAGATATCATCTCCAATATAATATGGGAGCGATGGAATAGGTGAGGACCATTAAAAGAAAGAGTGTCTGTTGGTCCCCAAAAGAACCCAAAAGTGTAGAGTTGAAATTGTTTTTTTCAGGTCCCAGACTCGCCAAGTCGAATAAGTATCCTAATTGGTTTTTAAATAGATAGGTATTGACGTGTCTTTCATGATGAACTCAAAACGCTTTTTAATCAGAGGGCAAGACTTAAGTTCGAAGCACTTATCGTGAACTGAAGAAAATATCTTACTTGGTTGAAATCTTTGCCACTTTCAATTATAAAATTGATTGAGTAAAGATTACGTTAGATATATGTTAAGAGCACCCGCGTATTATGCTAGATTTGATCAGAACAAGAAGAATAGAGAAATAGATTGACGAACTGATAGATTTAAAATGTTATTTTTCCCGCGTACCATAAGAGAGGACAATAGGCAGTGTAGCAAAGGGATAGGTAGTAGGTGGAATATTGTGAGAGTATTCTGCAGTGGTTGATGCATGTTTAAGCATTACTAACTCATGCATGATAGGGAAATGCCGATTAATCTACCTGGGAAATGTTTTACTAACTAGTAATCAATTCATTAATGTGTAGTTACTAACCAACTAGTGGCACGCGACCCTTATACCTAACGTCTCTCCTTGAAATAATCGCATTATGGCTCTTATTTGCGGATAAGTAATGCATGTTCGGTGATTTTCACCACCTGCATGACATCCCCGAGGTGGCTTGTAGTGTATTAAGATAAGATGTAATCCACGGCTTGCTACACTTGTTAGTTCCCTGACGTGCTTCCCCTATGACATGTCTTCAGTGATGGTGAGGCCTAAGTATTCAATAGATTCTAGGTTAAATAATTTCTTTGATGTGATAATTATTTCGGGGAAAGCTATTCTTTTTCCAAAAGTTTACCACTTTGAATTTTTCGAATTTACTTTTAGCTGCCAAGTAACACACCAACCACCAATTGCACCAAAATCCTTCGCTGACTATCTGTACTTGGAGCAGTGCCTCGAAGCTTGCGGTCTTGCTTGCTGATTAAAAGACTGACTATCATTTTCATTCCTAATTCCCCTGTACACAACTGTATAATCGGTAAAAAAAATGGAGCTTACTATTTTTAACTTCTGCATTCAAATCATATTCGTAAAGGAGCGATAAAATTGGTCCTATCAAGTTTCCCTCAGGAACACCCGATGTAGCTATTCCTTCGACTGACTTTACGCCATCTAATACCATTATTTGATCGTCTTCCTTTAAAAAGTCTCCAATCCAGCCTCTTATGCGACTTTATTACCCCATACTATGCCAAATTCGTGAGTAACTTACAATGGGGAACCTATTCAAACTCTTTTCTGAAGTCAAGAAACACTACGTCTACCTGTCCGTTACTTTCTCCGCAAACTAAAATGTCACGAACAAAAAGACCGCGTTGAGTTTCGCAAGACCGTCCCTTTCCGAACCCATGTTGGTTTGTTATCAATAAATCCTGGCTATCGATGTGTCCCATTATTGATGTAACTAGTTTATTCTCCGTAATTTTACATTATGGAGACAATGATGTTGGCGTATTTAATTATATGGCCGCTCCCTATCGCCGCCTTTAACAATTGGGTTTACGTTTGCTATCTTCCATTCTTTGGCAACTGCATGTTCTTCGAGGGATTTAAGAAACATTACATTAAGGTAAAGAGCCGATTCGAGAGATATTGCTTTGTGCGCGCGAGCGGGCATTTCTTCAGAACCTGAGGACTTATTCGGGCTAATGTCTTTTATTACGGATAATTGTGGGTTCAATGGGTGGGTGTGATTAATGGGGGTAGTTGTGGTTTGCTTCCCCCGGATAACTACAAAAAAGAGAGAGAGAGGGAATCCGAGTCTTAACGAGGAGACTCGTCGTCCACGGAGCAGGAACGCGTCGTGGAAACAATTGCCGGCCGCTTTGCGATGCTCGTGCTCACGGAGCGGCGAGTTGCGTGATTACAAGGGTTTGGGGCTTCGGTGGAATGAGAAAATTCGACGAGGCTGGGTGGTTTTGGAAATTTTAATGTCGACTAGGTGTCAGTATGTGACAGAAGGGGAGGCAGTGAATATATTAACACTGGTATTGCTGTTAGAAAGGATGAGGAAAAGTTCTATAAGTATAACTTTGAGGGAATGTGTGCCAGAGGAGTAGGTAGTACAAATAAAAAGAATGTTGTGGCGATCGGGAATACGACGTTTAGGGCTGTAGAGAGCGTTTGGAGGGTGTTTTATTAAAGAAGTGGTAACCACGGAGGGGAGGATCCGATGAAAAGGCGTTTCTCTCCTCCTCCTCCCCCTCGCACCACACATGTTTAGCTTCTTCCAAATATTCATTAAGGTACTAACCCTATTCTTACATTCCCCTTTTCGGGACGTATTTCTGCGTTCGCAGATCATTACCCCCAACCCTTCGCCCCATATCCTCGTACGCTCGAGATCACTTCTTTTACTAATTAAACACCGATCAACCCATCATCATGACCACCATAAATGCCTCCTCTCTCCACACCTCCATATCTCACACCTAGAGGGCCTTTCCGCTCTCCACCATCACCTATCCCGACACCCCACACACCTAGCACTACTTCCTACTCGACCTATTCCACTTTATCCCCGCCCTCAACGCCTTCTCTTGCAACAATAAGCACTGCCTTCAAACCAAAGGATATACCATGAGAAGCAGGTTAAGTCCTCTTATGCCAATCTCTATCTCGGCAAAACATCTTTCCTTCCAACAATCCACTTCAATCTCGCAATATGGTATGTACATATAACGGTAAATACCTACATATGGTATGTACATATCTGATATTTTCCTTCTCTGACTTCACGGCATTGATCCCCTCAATACTTTCATTTATCTACTTGGCGCTTGTATGTCTGATACGACCCCTGCTCCACCCTCATCTAGCACACGAGGTCCAACTCCGCATGCAATGACACCCGATGCTGATGCTCTCAGGAACATTGGCCGTCGAGTCTTCCCAAAATGCATTCGGTGGAATTGCATTCCTATGTGCGCTCATCAGACCCAACTTGTCAAAAGCGAGAGCAAAATAAATTGGCATCGGAAATGGTGAAGGCTCTCAATGCAAAGCGCACTCCAGGGGATAAGGCCCGGGAAAAGTGTCTCCCGGAACATACGCGTGGAGGGCCGCGATTGCACTTGTACATCTACATAATATGGTGTATTCCACCGTTAGGGCGTGTGGCAGGGGGTTAATCATCACACGCATATGCATTATTGAACAAAGAGAACACTCACTAACATGGAGGAATGCCAAACAAAATACTTCTCCGTGCATGCACTACTTTAACGCAGCCGAGAGAACCACCGCGAGGAAAATAGCAGATGTGCAGTTACACCATGGAATGAAGTATTCTCTCGATGTCAAAGGTTAACTCGCCTCACTCTCCTTTAGCAAAAGCCATATAGTCTGTCTTGCCATCTTCACGTTTGAAGGGTCTCAACCCCTTTGTCCCTACCAACGAAGTTCCTTTTACCTCATACTATACCAATGGTAAACGTTTTCAACATAAAAAAACAGCCTATCAAGATAAAAAGGAATACACATTCTTGACTGCCACATTAGCGTATTCACCATAAGCATTGACCTATAAAACAACAACTCAATAATCTAGCTTTGCTTTAGCATCAATGGCACTGGGTATATTTCTGAGAAAACTTTGCTTTCCTGACTTCAAATCAAGACAGCAATGAATTAGTTCAAACGGAGAATCCCTTGACGTTGGTTTGCCAGAGTGAACCGGAAGTGAGGAAAGTCGCACTTTCCCAAGCTGCACTACCAGTGGTCACCATGGATCACTAATGAATTGGTAATGAACTTCAAAAACAGCAAATTGAGATGCCGTGCTGACTTTTTCCCTCCCTCGCCGGAATAATAAAGGAAGTCGAAGTTTTCTCTCCCAGTCTAATTGAGCCCTTCGTCGTGAAACGTAGTACCACAAAAGAAAAAATATCACTAGTTATCCTTATTAGAGTTGTGAATAATGAGGTGTCTCTCGTTTTGTGCTCCCGCATCTGTACAGGGCACATCCGATCCAGGAATCCCTGGGAAGTGGGTCACGCCCCTAATGAGATTTGAGGGCGGAAGACTTCTGCATCGCCTCCGAGGTGCAAATGAGAGCCCTTCGGACGAGTCCCGAAGCATCGCACACAACGCCCTCCTATCTTACAGCCGCGGCTTCCTTATTCCATTCACTTAACCTGTTGGTATACACTCGTACAGAGGCTGTTTGTGAGGCGTTCGCGGCGTTAATACTCTCCTCTATACTGTACTCAACTGGCTGGAACTCATATCATCAACAAGGCTGCCTACATTACTCTGTGAACCCTGCTTCATGGGAAATTAAGACAGGCGATGAAGCAAGGCGTAACCGACGTCGTGTTGGCACGCCACTGGCAAACACTGACAGGTTGTTGCACCAGAGGGCAGCACTCGAGGGCACGACCGCGCCTTGTGGTGCCTTCCCTCGGCACCTGGCGGACTTGGGCATGGAGAGGGGCCAGGCCTCAGTGATCACGGAGCCTTCTATTGCGCGTAAATATTAAAATTATTCCATCGATCCATTAAAACCGAAGGTTGTGCAAAATTAAGGTTTCTAGAGTGTTGCATCGGATGGAGCCGATAGTAACGAATATGTTTAATGAGACGAGATTATGACTTGGAATTTTTCCTTGATATCTCCCGCGTAGGTTCACATTGGTCACAGCAACGTCTACTTCTACAGCCAGCGTCCTCCCGTGCTGGCCTTGGCGATTGACCATCGCCGGAGTTATCCCCGAAGCAATTCTAACCACCGGGGAGTCATTCGTAAAGAAATAAGATTATGCTGATGAAACTTGAATTCGAACAACCTTTCCCCACGTACGTTGCACGCGTAAATGTCTAGTTTCTGGCTTCTAATTGAGGTAAAGCATTTGGCTTGCTTTTGTAAGACAAATCTTTTATTTTACCCACTACTTGAATATATTTTAAGGGAAATAACTTCAAGAGCTATTGACGAAACTTTACTGAATAAAATCCTCGTTAGTGAGCATGCATCATTATTGCAATAGTATCAATTCTTCATTTTTCCATCATTGAATTTCCTTCTTCTCAATAAATTACCCGTTTATTTTCCGTTCGTTAGCGATTACACTCGAGACGCGTGTCAATTCTTAGCTCTCCACTCACTCTATGCTTCTCTCTGCCGATTCATGAACTCAATTGGTTTCCAATCCACTGCTTTCTCTCTTTAGTCAAACAGCGATTTATAATTAGGTCATCGAGATTTATGCTCAAAGGTGTCATTAGAAATATTCTCACAAGCATAGGCTACTCAGTTGAAACATACGAAATTTCTTCATCGTGGTATCATATCATCGTGGTAATATTTTTACCACTCAACCAATTCACCTTCATGTCATTTTCAAGAGTTACTATACAGAGACAGACCTACCAGAGTGTATGTTATACATGTTTACACAGAGGAGAGGAGGGGGGGGGGATAGAGAGTCGAGCTATAGTCTGTGCATTATATCTTGGCAGTGACGTCACGCCGCTGAGTTGCCAGATTGCCGTCGCACACTTTGGCGGTCAAGTGACTGATGTTTTCCGGTGTATAATAAAAGTTGTTCTTAAATCAAATATTCCTTCTGCATATTTTCTTGGAAGTGAAGACATTTTCCGATAGTTTCCCTTGAATTCTTTGTCAGAAATCCGAGGCGTCCTCGAAATCCCATTCATTAAAACGTTTCCGCCATGAGCCGTGCAAGTGACCGCTCATGGGACAACATCGGAGTGAACATGCCTCACTGAAAAGTTCGATTTCAGTAAATCAAGTGAAAAAGTGTCATGCAATATAGCTATTATGGTTTAGTGAGTTATACCGAGGTACATTGTTATCTTGGCAGTGTCTGCGATGGCGAAATTCGTACAAAAGTTGACAAATGTGATCTACACTCCCGGCGCCACTCGCGCGCGATTTCCGAGTAAGGATACTCGCGTATCAAGCGTGCTCCCGACACCCCAGTGAAAATTTTCGTTTAAAATTTGGTTACACAATATTTTACTTGTAAAAACGATTGATCGTTCAATGTTATAATCTCTAACCGGTGTCAGATCCAGGGTGATTGATCCAAGATAAATAGTTTTTTGCTGAGGCTAATTTCTGAGGGCTAAACATATTCTAAGTTTTATAGTGTATGAGGAGCTGTTGTGGTAGTGCACCGGGTCGTGGTTTTCATTGTAGCCTATGCGTTGACTACAACTACCCAGCTACGCGTGGCCCAGTGTTGAATCGTCGCGACGTTTCAACAATAATGGAGCGACGTTCTCAGGGCAGAGGTGACTCGCCATGATGCCCGGATCCGATTCCGTCTCTTACGTAAATTACTTTCTCAGAGTCTTGATTATGAACTACTGTAAATATTGTTACTGTTATGGCATAGGGACCGTACTCCGTTGTCACTGCGTACTCACAAATTTTGCCATAACTTAACAAAAATGCATCGTCCAGGTTTCTCATAAAATAAATACTTTTCACACTTTATTTTCAGCATCAATGATCTTTTTTTATTTACAATCATTGCAAGTATTCATCATATGTTTCGCGCACATCCACTTATCTCACGAGCTACAGATCATTTTTGTTTTACTGTCTTTATTCCTTGGACATACAACACATCTACCACTTTTTCCTTTTCTTTGTTTTTCGCTGTTCTTTCACATGATGGAGAATCATTGAAATAGTCTGTCTTTCTTTCCAGTTCCTTTGGGTTGATCATTTTCATTTCCGATCTTCTCCCAATGAATTTATCAATTCCATCGCAATTTCTCGTAGGAATTTTGATCTATGAATTCTCCTTCTTGGATTTACGTTATTGTACGTGACAAACTAGGGAGTGCCTGCCACGTTTATCAAGTGGACAAAATTACCATTGGCCATCTATTAATGTTTCTCGAATGAATTATATGTTACACACACCTCATCCACTGTGTCAGCACCGCCATCAGTAACGCTATAAAAATATATTATCTCTGGTTTCTTCTTGTCACTTGTCAACCTGTCTGTGCTTATACCGCTATGCATCGCTGACAACAAAATTACATTTTTACCTTCTTGGGAACATAAGAGAGTCATGTTCCTCCTAAATCCAAAGAGATTACTATTCTCCTCCCTCTCTTTTGTGCAAAACATCTGAGGTGGCAACACCCTTTAGTTTTTCCCAACAGTGTCAATAATCAAAGTCCGAAGCCTTGAGTCAATCTACTTTGTAACAAATCCTTTGCGAGGGAAACACTTGCAAACCAATTTCATTACATCTACATCTACGATATAACCTGCAAGCCACCTCGAAGGTGTGTGGCAGGGGGTGAATCCACACCAGGAACAATGACACAACAAACACAAATAAACAATACAAAACAAACACCACGCCTTTAAAAGTAATTAGGGGAAAAAAAGAAGAAAAAACTACCAAATCCCAATCATGCAGGACACAACCACGAATGCCATGCATGACTGGAAATCCGACACCAATTTAATAGATACTCATGCATGCAAAAAAAGTTATTTAAGCGAGTAACACATTGATTTGAACATGCAGGAAATAATAAATACTATCGACCTACTCTGAATATTACCTCTATAATTATTACCCATTTATGCGATGTCTAACGTTCTGATCTCGAATCGTACGTGGAAAAAATGACATTTTAAACCTGTCCGTCCTGCAATCTATCCCCTTAATTTTATTAGAATTATCGAGCCTACCATAATAAGTCGGAGACAGCAATATATGATTAACGTCATTAATGAAATGTCCCTCCTTAACGTCATTAGAGTCAACCATTGCAAATATTTTGATACCATATCTTGCAGGCTTCTTTCGGAGGTATTGCCTGAATGAACATCTTCCTCTAAAGCCAACTGATTGCTCGTCTACCGTTGTGTACTCCGATATGGCACAGTTATCCTAAAACTTTCTCACCAGCATTTCAAAAAGTTGATGAATCTGAGCTAATTAGTCAATCATTTTTCTTTTTTCCCTACTCTTTCTATCATCAAATCTGAGTCAATGCAGAAGAAAACGGATTCTTTGATAATCATGGACGCGTAAAATACTTCTACACCCAAGCCACCTTCATCCCATAAATCCTTTTTATTTTGTTGCCCAGATCTATTTGTTCCCGCGATGAGCAGAAGCCCTGTGAAACATTCAATTTCTCTCTCATCAGTGGGCCTGGCATCTCTCGCAAGCGAACAATTCGCTTGAATATTTGTCACAAAGTAATTGAATTTCACATTTGCCTATCAAAAATCAATCGAAAGCAATCAATAGGGCTCTTGGCATTTTCCTTTCTACCTTTGAAACCAAGCTTTTCGGAAATTATATTCCTTTTTGGAGCTCTTACATTGGGGCGCGGTTCTTTTTTGCTCTATGAAGCTGTCTTGTCTTTCCCCAATAAGAGATTGTCATTTTCAATGGGTGGTTCTTCTTCGGAAATGTCAGTCCTCTGTTTCGGTGTCGTGTTCAGAAGATTCAAGTCAATCATCAGAAGAACAATCGTTCGGACCAGTCAATCAATTCCTCATCGGATGATTCATTCAAAAGTCTTGTTATTCTTTCTCTTTCCTTCTCTAAATTTTCCGACATTTACGGATAAAAATTGATAAGTAATAATTTTGCAATAAATTTCATTAGCTCAAGAATAGTAGATATGTATTATAAATTTACATGCATGTTTTCCATTGCACCGACGCGAGAATGAATTGTAAGCAGTAAGAATAAAAAGATATCCCTTCTAACATGAAGCTATACCATGGCAAGTTGCAACCCATAAAAATCATGTTTCTAAAATATTTTTTTCGTAGGTAGTAGGTAAATCTATAACAATTACACTTTCAATATTAAGTACGTACCATTTACTGGGTGACCTACTACACTCGATATGAGGTTATGTATCGTATGGTAATATGGACATAAGTAAAATAATATTTTCGGAGTTTTACGTAATACGTTGCCGGCTCCGGTGGCGGCGGGGTAAATCCCTGTCGTTCGCAGGGTCGCGGGTTCGAGTCCCGCCCGGGAGTAGGATATTTCACTGTCCGGGGCATGGGTGTTAGTTATTGTATAATCTGTTAATTGTAAGTGAGGACTAGACAGTCCTAAATTCGCAGATCAATAAAGACAAGTTTTTTAGTACAATCGAGCTGAAAGTCTGAATGTTAAGATAAAATATTATGACAAATAAAACAAGAATATATTTACTGTTTCATCAATAGTATTCAATAGCAGGATAAAACCAAGAATAACCTATCTCACACAAAGCACATACCGAGGAGTCTACGGTGCGGAGACTATTGGGGTGTTCGGGACACCCCGCGCGAGTAGCGCCGTGAGCGAAAATGTAGCGAATGATTTGAGAGGCGTCCTCCAGCAGATAAAGGTAAAATACGAGAATGCGTGTTATATTATAACAAATATTTCACAGCTACAAAGTTGCAACCAAAAACAAGCAGGTTTGTAGTAAGCATTGGTCGTGGGAGGTTGAGTGACTTCAACATCATCCCATTTTGAGGCTACTATGCAGGTGTTTACAATGTATGCCAGTGAATGCCGGTTTCAAAGGAAAGAAAGCACATCACATTCCAGCTATTTCCAGCTACTAGGTGAGTTCAATGAAATCAAGACTAAAACATTGATACAATGAACAATAGGGCGGGGTGTTACGGGCACTCCGCGCGAGTAACGCCGCCCGCCTAGTTTGGTGTGCTCTACTTCCTTTTCTCATTTTTTTCTGTAGATTTTAGCATTTAAGTACGTAGCTTTTAGATCAAACTTTGTATGATAAAACAATTTTCCGCTCTCACGAATGTGGAACGTAAGTGAATGCCTTTCGTGAACATTGCTTGCATTCGATTCTTCGGGATCAAACTAGCGGATCAGGGGACAGATCCAGAGCGTGGGATCCTCGCAAAGTGTGCTCTGTATGAGTGAACGGGTTGAGGGAAAGTGGGAAACGGAATCAATGCGGTTTGGTGTTCCCATGGCGCGGCCAACAAATCATAGTGGCGACTGCTACTTCTGCAACTTGAAGATCCTGGGCCATACCGGTACAGTAAGCGTAACATTGTGCAGGTACTGCAATGTCCCCTCTGCAATGAGACCAGTACACCAGAGTGAATCCATCCCAATGCCATCCCAGTCCAATGTAAGAACTCCAACAGACACTGATTCAGACGGTGATTAGGCGCAACAAACCAGAGAGTACTGCGGAGGACGAAGCGTCATCTATCCAGCATTAACTGAAAAATTTGGTTCGTGATCTGATTTCATCTAAGGATGCAGCAGAGATTTTAGGATCAAAACTTCATGAAAAGATTTACTGTGCTCTAATACAAGGTTCTACTGTTACAGAGAACGAGAAGCTAAATTGGTTGTTTTTTTCCTGAGGAAGGTGATTTGGTATATTTTTGAGACATTTCGGCAGTCATGAAATACTGCTACATTAATTACAATTCCGGATAGTGAAGGTTGTTCATAAATTTTATAGTTTATAAGGTGTTTTATTACACGACAGTAACTTCCATCCAGTTGCACATTCTGCGACTGCGGAAGAGTCATACTAAAACATTACATTTCAGCTGGAGAGTATGCGCTACAAAATCACGAATGGCATGTATTCGGATATTTCAGATAATTGGAATATGTTCGGCCAACAAGTTGCGAACACCAAACTTCCTTGTATTTTTTGTGAATGGCAGTGCAGAGTTAGGAGAGAATTTGGTTTGGAAGCAGTGACCAACATTCACACCTGACGGAAAAAATATTCCTCCACCTCCTCTGGTCGATCCCTTTAAAATACTGTTGCCACCTTTAAACTGGGCTTAATGCAGCAATATGTGAGAGCCTTAATCAGGGACAGTAATGAGTTTCAGGATCTTGGTGCTTATGTCCTATCAATCATGTCTTAAGTGGCATGTTAAATTAAAGTGGCATTCTTATGGCTCCACAAATGCAAAATTTAACGGCAGATTGCACATTCAAGGAAATCATTAGCGAGACCAAATTTAGAGTATTCACACTATTTTTGTTGAGAGGAATTTGGAAAAATTTGGTTGCAGCATAAGCATCAAAATGCACTTTCTTCATGCTCTTCTAAATCACTTTCCTGACAATCTTGGTAATTTAGTCAGCATTTAAATATGCATTTGTGTCTATCCATTCCCCATACATTTATTCCGTCGCACCAGAAAACATAGTCAAACAAATGTTGCCATACAGCAATGTCACTAGTAAGGTTTTTTTCACTTTCACTTTTTCGCGATTAAAGGAAATATCTGACGTGATACAAAATTTTGAATGTTTTTTATGAAATCTGGGAAGAAATCCATTCCGATACACCTCTCAACTTCAAAACAGCAAATGCATGCATATTACTGTCACTGTCTCGACTTCGTTTTTGTCAATATTAGGATGAAAAAGGAAATTCTCAAGAATAGTAACTTATACTTGAAATTAATGATTTACAATGAGCAAGGGCATAGCCACTTTGAATCACTGGTTCCCGTGAGATCACCGAAGTTAAGCAACGTTGGGCCGGAACGGAGCTTGGATGGGTGACCCTCCTCCATGCATCTACAATGGGTGCCCTCCGATTGGCCGGGCAGCCATAGACGTGGGTTGGCACAATGGATCGGCAGAGGCCTTCTCCGGAACTCAGAATTCCATCAAAATGAGAACACCTTGTCTGTCAACAGTACATCCCTCTCAATAATCGCCTCCTAGATAGACGAATTCTGCCAAACCAAAAAGCATTCCTCAAGAGAGTCTGGAGCGGTGAAGTGGCTGGAGAAAGTACCTACTGTCTACCCATCCCTAGTGGGTAAGTGTGAATTTAATTGTCTTCTGCATGATTGACAGAGTATCTACATCTATAAAATACGATTCAAGACGAGTGTGCTTCGCAGGGGGTGAGTCTTCGGCATGAAAACATTCTCTTATGTGCGATATTTGACCTTAATGGTGATATATTTTGAACCATGGAATAACAGAAAATCATTCGTAGTAACTAATATAGAACCGACCTAGTGATTTAAAATGCAGGCTTAGATCTAAAATCTCTTCCTAAACAACTGGATGTCACTCAAGCTTGGTGTGGTCAATATGCCCTACAACTAAGCCTGATGAATGAGAAATGATACATTTTGGAGCAAGACTAATGCACTGGGGTGACCGCATATTACCTCTTAGTAAAATTTATGAGCTTGCGCACCCGATAATTGTAAGCAGCAATTTCAAGATTCCAATTTAGGGGCTCCGAATCGCCACAGAGGGAATTGTTAACTTTTTGAGAATCCGTAAATATTATCGTACATTCTACCCATACTGTCCTATCGTACTGTCGTATGGGTAGACAGTACTATCGTACTGTCTACCCATCCCTAGTGGGTAAATATTATCGTATATCCGGGCACCATTATCAGCGAACAATCCGGAGATTGGTTTAACGCAGCCCTCCAATCAATTCTCCTATCAGCAAATCTCTTCATATTCACGTATTTCTTCTCTCTGACATCATTTATCTCTTGCTCTACATAATTCATTCGAGGCCTTCCTTTGCACTTCTTCCCTTCCACTTGTCCCTAGGCGAGTGTCTTCTTTAAGGCATTCATGTCTCATGGTGTGACCGATTAAGTTGTCCCGTCTTCGTCTTATAGGGTACTCAGAAGACTTCTCTTCTCTCCCACTCTTCTTAGGACTTCCTCGTTACTCACTCGGTCGATCCATTTCATCTTCATCATTCTTCGGTAACACCACATTTCGAACGCTTCCACCCTTTTCTTCTCTACTGCTGTCATCATCCATGTCTCACTGCCATACGGAACAAAACTTATAAAATATATATTTTACATTAAACTTTAACTTATTAAAGTCCACAGATGAGCATCCAGCGATGAGGGTTGGGTGTTTAAGAGAAGGTTTGCTCTCGGAGACCTCGGGAATCTTTGATGACGGCTCCGTTGATGACGCCACGAGAGCGACACCAACTCAGGCAACTTATCAGACCTCATTTGGAATATTCCACCACGTAGATATGATCCATAAGAGGAAAGTATGAATGCAGAGCTTTTAGTTCTAATTTATGAATTAGAGCGTGTGCAATGGAGATCAGCTAGATTCGTTTAAGGCCGTTACGATAACTGTATCAGTGTTACCAATTTAATAGAAGAGCTAGTATGGGAACTACTATCAGAACACAGGTTAAAATTTAAGCTGATCATTTTAAGCAAACCCAGAGCTGATACTTGACGTTAGAAATATATTGAGAACCTCTGTACGTTATACTACATTTTATCAGATAGAAAAGACTAGAGAGATAGATAGTCTCACTGGTAGATTTAAAATGTCATTTTTCCTAGGGTACCATAAGAGAACACAATATTCAGCATAGTGAAGTCTGTAGTGCAAGAAGCATGTTTTTGATCCCAATGCATGATAGGTCAATATATTTAGATAAATGCCAGCATAACCAATAATCCCTTAATTACTATGTAGATACTAACCATCTAGCTGCATAATATTCTATTATCTAACATGTTTCCACGTAGCCTTGTAGCCCTTAGTAGCAATTAAATGGTTCATGTTTGGTGATCTTCACCCCCTGCCACACAATCTCGCGGTGGATCACAAGGTATTACTAAGATGTGGGTCATTGTAACACGTCCAATAAGTCTCAGTCCTAAATTGACTGACCTCGTGTCTTAGAGGACACTCAGCTTCAATCTTCCTTCGATTTGCCTTCACTAATTGCCTCTAGACACTCAAAATATCCATCCTTCCTAGCGCCTCCCATATCCTCCCTGACAGTTTATTCTGGCTGCACATGGCCGAATTCTGGCTATGCATCCGATAAGTGACTGAGGGAACGATGGGACATCTTTAAATCATGGGAAACGTCCACATGTGGGGGCAAATGTTATTTACGCTCCACTTCCTTCAGTAACGTGACAACTTTCGAGCACAATACTCCGGTTGGCCAATCACACAAGCGATTTCCAACTGCCCCCTCGACTGTCAGCAGTAGCGCTCACTGTCGACTGTCTGTGACTGAGGCGGCGACCTCACGTCGAAGGAAGGAGGTCCTGACGGAAGGTGCGTGATGACCTCTGGCCGAGGGCTCCTCGGATTCAACAAGAGCTCTCCAGCAAAGACGTTCTATAGCCCCGAGGTCCACAACGCAGGCCCAAGACAAGAATAGCATCGTTTGCACTCGCATGGATTTCCTACATTCGACAATCAGCAATTAAATGTCGTCATGAGCACGAAAGTAATCCCCTTTTCAAGCAACCGGTGGTCCAAAGAGATGAAGGAGGAGAGAATACAGGAATCAAAATACATTGATATGTAATAATGGCGACGAGTGCGGGCTGCAATCAGAAAATGGCGAAGAATACTCGTAATGGAATCAGGAATCCGCCCTCGAGTCCCACGAAATGTAATCAGCAAAACTAAAAGTGTTGCATAGGTCCTTTGGGGTCGAGGGAAGATTTATTAAAGACCACACGCCATCATGCACACATTTGCCAGAATTCCCAGGGTGCCTACTCCTTTGGCTGAGCAATCCCCACTGGTGCTGAGCGCGCAGGGGTGGACGGGAAAGAAAGTAACGAGGCCGAGGCGTATGTCGAGAGTGAGGCCACTCACTCCTCCACCCTCACATCGATTCGCGCGTTGCTAAGCGACCATCCATCATCCCCACCACCTCCCAGCATCGCCGCCGCCGCGGCCGCAGCTGCTGCGCCCTCGGACAGTCGGGAAGACAAACAGGTGAGGAACGCGACACGCACACACAATAAGGAGCCAATCGACGAGCCGAGAGAGATTCTCGCTCATCATCAACATGATGCCCCGCTGACCACCGCAAGGGTGTGTGGCAGGGGTTGAACCTTCAATAGCTGAGTGCCGTCCGTTGAGCTTGGGATATCATTGAGTTAGTTTCATCTCGCCATAATTTCATTTTATGCCTCTGGCCGTAAATTGCATCATTTCCTTTGAAGAGACTTTTCATCCATCTGGGTTCTCACCATTCGTCTTCGCTGAGAGGCGGGGTCCGCTGCTCCACTGTTTGCCACAGCACCTCGACGCCATTTTACAGCTCTCTAAAATCACAGCTCCCGAACGTGCTCAACCCAGTTGTCCAAACAATGCCCACGTGGCTGCTGGGTGCAGGCCAATGTCCAATCAACAGCTCTTCTCTTTTTACATTCTTTCCGCCAGTAGGGGAGGTGTAGGCGTAAATTTCGAAGACTTCGGTGTGGACTCCATAGCTCCTCTGAAATTACGAAAATGGGCAATGTCGGCAAACGACAATTTTAAAATGGCCTAGACTTAGAATTTGACAGCATTTTCAAACCTGACAAGGTTTTAAAATACGAAACCAAAGTCGTTTTAAAAATTTTATTTGTGGATATTGCTCATGTTCGTTATTTCTGAGAAGTAAATTCTTCCCCTTTTAGTTCCGCTTGCCTCCGATCCCTTCACCTCCCTCTCTGTCCTTACACACACGCCGTCTTTTCTCCTGTCATCCCTTTGCCCTCCGCCTCTTTCTCCACTCCAAGTCTCCTTCCCTCTACTTCCCTCCCCCACCCTCCCTCCGTCTCCAGAAGGTGACGCCGTGTATCCGAGCCTTTGTCGCGCAAATGTAAACATTACTCTAAAATGAAAAATAAAACATTCATTAACTCATATTTCACATCTTCAAATGAATGAAAATGTAGACTAGTAGGGTCTCTCAAGGGTATAATTTTTCGTTTCTTTACGAAGTACCAAAGGCAATACTTGGAAAATCTAATTTAAATGCAATAATGAAACAGCACACACTAATATTTATATTTAAATCTATACATGTTTAAGCAATAATTTACATCCCGAAGATGAACGCCATTTTTTTTATTTTCCTGAAACTTTCCAAGAATCTTGTGAAATATCCACTTCACCTGTAACGTTTAAATGTTTAACCAATTGAAAATGTTTCGAGTTCTCATCGCCATTGAATACCCTAAAACATCCATTTTTTATTAATTCTATAATTCATGATATATATAGGTATCACTTAATTCATTTTCTATTGAATGAAAAAATCGGACAATATAAGTCTATTTGCACTTTTCTTGGATCATAGGTTCCATTCGAAATTTAACAGGTATGACAAACTTCAGTATGTCAGCCATTTGCATTATTCCTGTTTAAATTTAGACAGTCTCTCATGATCATAAAATATAAACTCCCTATTTCTTTTAATTTCCATAATATTCCTTTTGATTTTGTAATCTAATGATGCACACATCAATTAAATGATTATTTATGCACACTCTCATCCCTTTCTTCCATTTTAAACACAATTCCTGTTTTTCTGGTAAAATCCCTGTATACATGAGACGCGCTAGTCACTACTCAACCATTTTTCTTGCTTTAATTTTTTTTCAATAGTTACTTTTCAACTATAATACAGAGCTACTAATCCCCTTCGAGCATGACAGGCAGATGGCCTGTCACCCCCTGCCAAACACACCTTTTTGGTGGTGATTTCGGTGCGGAGGTTTCTTTGCTTACCTTTTTAAATTACTTTCAATCACTATATAGGCTTGAAATTCTTTTAGTATTGGATGACTGAAATGACAAGGTCTTGAATTTTTGTGTTCGATTTTCGTTTATGCTTCGTTTTTACTAAAAATCAAATTAATGGCTCATAAATCTTAAATGCCTGCGCCTCATCAACAATAGAATTGTTTATTGGAAATTGCAGCGTAGGCTTGAAAGGGGAAGTAATCCTTGACTCAAATTAAACGTGTGCAAATATATTAATGTTCTAGCCGCTTTTTTTGGTCTGTAACGCACAATGAGCGCTTTTCGTGGTGAATTTGGTTTGCCCGATTTCGGTGAAATGCTTTTCCTTGTTACTTCTTTGTTTCGAAAGGGCTTTTTTAGCCATCTCACACAATTAGCCGCCAAAGTATATAATTTTCATATTAATAACTTAAGTTTTTCATTTTTAGAGAATGCATGAATCCATTCTTTTCGTCATAAAAATGACTAAATGTGAATTGACCGCTTTCTTTTTTCTTCAGTAATCGGGAGAAGCTTAAAAAATCCTTATTTGAGTAATGTTAAATAAAATATTTCTAAAATGTATAATATACGACGAAATTTGTTTTCCTTTTCTGTTCTTTCCGAGCAAGGCGTCGTGAATAAGTTGGTCTGCTAAGGCCTCAAAAAGTTTGTCTTAGAGGACTCCCTTTAACTGCTCTGTGCTTCTTGGAATGATTATTGACGGCACTAAAGGTGGCATCGCAGCTGATTAATGAAGCAAATTCAGCCATCTCATTCGGCACAGACGGATAAAGTTGCTCTCGTGCACAGTATTGCTAGGAGTGATAAGGTGGGGCACTAAATGGAGTGTACTTTGCACGTTCGTGAAATAAGGAGCGTAAAGTTCACAAATATGCACACAATTTCCAGAAATGTATTTAAAATAGGTTGAATATATACCAGCCAAAGGAATAAAATGCAATAATACTTCCCTAAGATATTATTTGATACCATTGCGATGCAAATATTGGTGAATACAACTCGATTTATTCAATTATTCAATGCACATGAAGAGGTCATAAAGAAATTCAATGATTTGTGCCGACGAGGTGGGATCTTTGCCTAGCGCCGCTTTTGCCAGGCGCCATTGAACCCCCCTTCCTATAACCCCCAATGGGTGCATGACGGGTCCGAAAATCTATTCCCATTTTTGTAAAGGCCCGGGTCCTCTTCAGGCATTGGGTATGCCTTTACGTTGTTTTAAGTTAGATTTTAAAATGCGATATGGAATTAATGCCGTAGGTCGCTACAGAACACACGCTCGGCTCGACTCTTACCCACAACTACTTATCACAGCGTGAGTATTTATTATTCATTTCCCTTCGGTTCCCCTCTGCAGGCAATCCGATAATGGGAGCAATGGCCGCTCATGTGCACGGGCCCAGACATATTGGCATTCGCACACCAAAGGAAGTGACATTCGGACGGACGATGACTCTGAGATCAACTCGTGACCTGGAAGGGAAGATGCATTTATCGTCATCCGATGCAGCGCTGAAGTTGAGTTTATTGCTCGTTGAAGAGGCTGAGAATCGATGATGATGATCTCTTTGTGTGTCCGGCGGCCCTTGGGGCATCACCTGGCAGATGTCCTGTCATCATCGCGCAGGCGCGGGCCGGAGCACTCCGGGCCACGCGATGAAAGTTTAAACGGTCTCCGGGAAAGAGAGGAGGGCCCGGCCCCCCAGGGAAAGAGGCCCGGGGCGGCGGCCTACATCCGGGAAGCCCACGTCACACCTCACCTGGCGGCCCACACTCACACGAGGGGCCCCACTCACTCGATAGGCAGTGGACAGCCAGCGCCAACTGGTGTCTCCCCTCGAAACGACGAGTGTAACCCCGGAGGGGGGGTTCCCTCGCTTTCAAACGTCACGTGACTTCTTCCAGTTGCTAATCTGTTGCCACGGTGGTTGTTTACTCGGGAATGCAGTTGATGCGGTCATCGTTCAGGGAAAAAGATCGTTCGAACGCAATTGCCAGTACATGATTCAGGCGTGATTGGACGGTGCAGATCTTCATTCCCTGCCTCACGCATTCCTCGTGAACTGCAGGGTATTGTGTAGATGAGCGCCCATTTGACGCCTTGTTTTGGGATTAGTGAAAGCTGAAAAACGTTCACCGTATTATAGTGCGCAAACCTTTAATGTATGTATGTACCTTGGGATGACATTCGCGACAATATGTTGTATGTCCTCAGCCCAGCCATGTGTTTAACTGCTTATGTCTCATTGTACTGAAGGTGCATGCCTGAAGATATATATGAGACTCATCGGTAATTGGGCAGCTTTGAAGTACATCTGCATCTACATAATACCCTGCAAGCCACCACAAAGGTGTGTGGCAGGGGGTGAATTGTCACCAAACATGCACTACATATCATGCATAAAAAAGGACTAGTAAACAGTAGGACTAGAAAAGTAGTCAGATCTACACTATTTAAAAAAGATAGAAATTGCAAAGAAAACATGCAAAAACATTCTGTTAGTAGGGTTAGCTTTAAGTACTCATACCAACATGCAGCTACCAATGCTATCCATTGCTACTCTCCGATTGGACATATTTACCGTTATTCATCTCTGTAATTGTACGAGGGAAAAAGGACATTTTGAATCTGTCAGTTCGGCAATCAATTTCTCTAATTTTATGATTATGGTCCAGTCTGCCATAGTAAGTTGGGATTCGCAATATATATTTAACATCATCACTGAAAATATGGTCTTGGAATTTATTTAAGAAATTAAGTCTAAATTTTAACCTGCGATCTGACAATGATTCTCATTTTAGTCAATTTAATAGACTGGTTACGCTAATAAGGTTATCGTACCGTCCCTTTACGAATCTTGCCGATATTCACTACTGCACACGTTCAAGTTCGTTATTTAGACCGATTTCGTAGGGATCTCATACACTGGCAGCATATTCCAAATGAGGTCTAATAGTCTGGCCTGAAGGTCTGAAGTAAGGACAGAAGAAACACAAAACAGTTATTTTTATATATTTACAGCGACAAAAAGCTTTTATTCTTGAGGCAAGTCCATTTGATGTTACTTCAATATCAAGTGCGCTTTAAAAGCTTTCTAATTACATCTTTTACATGCGCATATCACTTTAAGCTAGCCCGCTACAGCTTGTAGAAAATCGTGTAAGAAGACGTGTTTTTGACTTTCGCGATTGTTCACAACATCGACCTGCATTAATGTGATTAATTACGACCTTACCTCGACAAAACCATCGCATTTCACGAAATACTCGTCTGCCTATATCCCAGGGGCGGTATTTCTCTGCTAAAACAGGGAGTGGCTATTGGTTCATGGGGCTTGATCCAATATATGCACCGATTTTCGTTGAAATCTGTTTGGGTGAAGCGAGATATTTTTGGAAAAGTTTTCGATTTGAAATGGAAATGCCCAAGCAGCCCTCATGCACCCTCCCTTGCATTCAGAAACGGGGGCCATGCAGTCGAGCACCACAACGGTGCATGCACCATGTGCACCGTGAGAAATACCTCAAGTCCAGTGGCACGCTGGTCTGGTACGCACATGGTCACGAGTTCGGAGCCAGCTAAGAACATGGATGTAGTTTTCATTCTGGGGTTAATATCGTAGGTTAGTTGATGCGACACAACATCAAGTGTTGGATTCCTAATATTCCTGAGTCTTAATTTTTCGAATCAACTGAATCCTTGACGATGTGATCTCAAGGCTGGAGCTATCACGCATGAAAGGACAGAGCGAGAGCCTCACAACCAAGTCGCCCTAAGATGCTAAACTGTCTGATACAGAATCTGAATCTCAAATGACAAACATCTTATCTCAAGAAGACGTAAGGAATTTAAGCATCCATTTGGCGGCATCCTGAAAAATGACAATTTTCATTCCTAAGTTCTCCTTAATTTATTCTTAAATTATTCTTTTTCTTCTTAGGTGTTCTCTCTCGTTTCAATGTTATCGCTAAAATTCACGTCACCGCACGTAAATGGAGGCTTCATCCTGTAAGCACACTTCTGTATATATATATATATATATATGTATCTCTCCCACATATTGCTGCCCATCCAGCCTTTTAAGAGAGAGCCTTTGGCGAGCCAGAGCGACCGGCCCAGTAGCTGTCATCCCCTGGAGGGGGGGGTGGGGGGGCGCTGACGTCAAGCGCCGCGCTCCGCTCCCCTATCGCCGCATCTCTGCGCCGCAGGCGACGGCTCCCCCTTACTCTGCCTGCGGCTGATTCCCTGGCGGAAGCCATAAAAGACGCAGCGGGCGCACGCAGCGAAAGATAAGACCCAACCAGAACGAAAAAGGCTCTCTCCAAAACATGTGAAGGCACCAAACAATTTCCAACGAATTTCTAAACGCGTAAAAATTAAAGGGACCCCTCTCGGTGCTTAGAAACTTAGGAGAGAGAGAGAGTTTAGGGTTTCGCAAATATCAGTAAACATTAGTTTCAAAACATTTGTTTATAATTCTTAAAGTGGTTCTCATTCCTCACCTACCATGACGATCTTCGCTTGAATATGTCTTGTATTAAATCATTAGTAAGGTGCTTCGCCTGCTGTTCAATTAAGTCTTCGGGGAAATGAATATAATGACTGCACTTTAACACAAAATAACAAGCTAAGTATACTTCTACTCAAAATTTATTAAAGTGCTACTAGTGTCAACGAATAGTCGTCCTCTAAAGGGCGTCGACGAAACTAGTAGATGAAACTAGTTAGTACTGAGATAATGTTTTGGTGACTTTTTACTTATTTCGTTACTTTATGTGACGATGTATTTCCATTTTTGCTTCATAAGCCTTTAAGTGCATCACTGCGCTTTAAACTAGTCTCAATCAAAAGTACATAACTTGGCTCTGGCCTTGATAACCTCTTTCGCTGACTCCCTCAGACATTTGGAGGATAAGACATCTGGCGTGACTATCTATTCCACGATGTGAGAAAACATGGGATTTCACGACAGTAGTTTGTAAAAAGAACAATTAAAAGTTTTTCAATAGCAGGATATTATGCTTAGTTGTAAGTGTAACAGCTGCTTCCGGTTACGCATTGTTGATGAGCTGTACATTTACTTCCAGTAAATACAAGAATAGAAAACAGGACTGGTTGCTGACAGAATCTGTAATGCAAATTACACAGTGTTAAGACCGGTTCACGCGGTGCGTTTCTCCGGGATGGATTTCTTGCGTGGAGTGCTGATGCTGGTGCTGATGGGTGCTCGCTTGCTGTAAACGCTGACTGCTGTCCGGCTGCCTGACTTGACTTAGCTTGCTTGATTCGAGGTCAAAGTCCGGTGCTATTTTCCTTGCGTGTTTAGCTGATGGCTATTGTTGCCGGCCAATCATCGTTCAGCTTTGCATCACGTGATCAAAATGAAGGTTCTGCCTTTGATATCATTGTATGGTTGTTATCGTGTTTAAAAATGAGTTCGAATCTATAGACTAGGGATCAAGTTGCGGTGCTTATCGAAGCATATAGAGAATAGACTTGTTTATATGCAGTTCGTAATCGGAAGTATCACAATAAACCTCTTCCAGTTTAGGCTCTAAGAAGAGTGAGAAAGGAGGCTATAGCTCCCGCTACGTGTGAACCATCAGCGAAGCCAGCTTAGCGGCCACCTTCGTCGCCAGCTGAGTATAGCACGCACGAAATCAAGCAAGCTAGAGCACTCAAGGAAAAACGCACTGTGTGATCTGGGCATTACACTACCTCAGAAGAAAGTTTTGTCATTGAGATCACAATAATGCCCTTGGATCCACAACAATGCCCTTAACACATTGTTGTGCTGTCGATCACAAACCACGTCACAATAAAGGGGGTGTGGGGAAGGGTCGAGTCCACTGTTGTGATCGACAGAGGGGTGCTCGGCGACGCATTGGGAGAAGGGAGGGTACATTATGAATTAATCCCGTATTCAAGACATTGTGATGATACACCTCATGCATGAATTAATAATGTTATTGAGATCATCTATAACGAACGGTTGTATCATCCTTCGCGAAAAGGAAGGATACATCTGCAGCGATAAGTAATTTACGGGGAGAACGTTAGGGAGCCCATTTTATGGACGTCTGCAAAATATAAAATCAGCGTGACGCATAATACGATGGAGAGGAGATATGGCGGTGGGAGGGGTGCGGAGAGAGGGGATGTGTTCAGCGACATGAAATCACTCAAAAGATGCAAGCCCGATTAAAAGCCCCCCCAGGGAATGCGGATTGACACTCCTCAAACGATCTTATTCCGATACACTTTTATCACTCTGTCTGAAGTGAGCTGCACAATAGCCATCCCAAAAAATTTGTGCCTATTACCCTTAGCAACGTGTCTTTCCGCTAATAAATTGTTCGGCGAAAGTCGTTGGTAAACAATCTACATCTACATAATACTCTGCAAGCCACCATAAAGGTGTGTGGCAGGGGATGAACTCTCACCAAACATGCACTACATATCATGCATAAAAAAAAGGATCAGTACTTTTATAGGTACTGTTCAAAACTACGCTATTTAAAAAAAGATAAAAATAGCAAAACATACATGCAAAAACATGCCGTTAGCTGGGTTAGCTGTAAGTCCTTATACCAACATGCAGCTACCAATGTTATCCATTGCTACACTCGTACTGGATATATTTACCGTTATTCATATCCCTAATAGTACGAGGGAAAAAGGACATTTTGAATCTGTCAGTTCGGCAATCTATTTCTCTAATTTTATGATTATGGTCCAGTCTACCATAGTAAGTTGGGGTCCGCAAAATATTTTTAACATCATCACTGAAAATATGGTTTTCGAATTTGTTTAGAGATTAAGTCTAAATTTCAACCTGCGATCTGACAATGATTCCCAATTTAATTCATTCAATAGACTGGTTACGCTAATAAGGTTATCATACCGTCCCTTTACAAATCTTGCCGATCTTCGCTGCACACGTTGAAATTCGTAATTTAGACCGATTTCGTAGGGATCCCATACAATCCTAGGTTCCCGTCCACAATGTCAAACCCAAAATCAGGATCAAGCATTTATGTTTGCTAATCAATGGCGGTAAAGGTAATGTCATATTCAATGCAACGTAAACTACACAACCAGTTGTTAAGTAATATAAGAGATACATGTTACAAGGTTACTAATGCCAAAAAGGCATGTAATAATGCTGAATTGGCTCTAAAAATATGAACTTGGATATGAACTTTCAAGGGCAGGGGGGACAAGTAAAATGTAAATTGTGTAGTAAAGTTAATGTTAACTCAATAAAGGAACTGAATGTGTTATCTTAAAACAGTTATTAGGATGTACTTATCAAAGAAATGTGAACTCAGGGAAAAATTAGTTAAAATAACGGATACCCTCAAAGTCGATTCAGGAGAGTGGAAAGGAGGACCACGAGCAATTATCTCAGGATCTAAAGGATTTCCTTAGAAGCGGAGGAGAAACTCTGAAATTCTTTTGTGAGACTAACAACTCTTCTTCTCACGGGTTCAGAGCGACACTGTCCATCGGCAGGATCTTGATGCGCATTTGTTTCTAAGCGCATATTCCAAAAATACTAATTTTTCAGTGAGGGGAATAATATTTCTGTTTGTTTCCGAAAATACAACAAAAGATATTGATGCCACAGCAATTAACATCGCGCTCTCAAAAGGGCTAACACAATAGTTTTCATTCTTTGCCTTTTAATATGACTTCACCTCAAGGAAATCCATTTTCATCTATTATGCATAGATTTTGTGTAGACGCGATGGTGTAGTGAAGCTGAATATGACGTTCTGATGTGCGCACGATATTGATTAGTTGTTCACAAGCAATGACTATTGCCTTATCCTCCAGCATCTCGGTATCCATTGGGAACTCTAATCTGCCCCTTAAACCCGAAGGGAATCTCATTCCGGGACGGGAATCTTCGAAGAATTTCAGAATCTCGGCTAGCGTGGCACGGCCAATCGCCAAGGAAAGGATATCGCGTCGAAAACCGAGTTTTCTTGCTCGTTGGAAGCGATATTCTCAGAGTTCATTTAAAATTTTGAAGTTATTTTTTCCTGCCATTAAAAACAAAACGGATTTGAAATATTTGAGAAGAGCAGCTGAATTTAAGGTCTCAAATTCCATTTTTAATCGAAATCACTCATCACCCTTCACTTCAATACTCACTGTATTCACTCCCTTGCTACTCTGGCTACGTTCATTCGAGCATCGAAACGCGTTTCAAGGTAATTGTCGAAACTCTGATGGATGGGAGGATCAGGACAGCATAAAGCGGGACGAGCATAGAGCGAGGAACGAAGAGTGTAAGACGCCCTCTGAGCCGGGACTCAAACCACGAACCTTCAACTCCGATGTGGTCACCACAGTAATAAATCTCTGAGCCAAAACTTGTTTCTTCGGAATCAGCGGAAGTTTTTATTTCTCATTCGCCCAAAGTTGGTCAGCAAAAGATTTCATCCACAACGAGCGAAAGCAAAGAAACACAACAAGGAGATGGGAAGGTAAGGAGTTAAGGGAATCACGGGCAAATTAAATAAATATTTCTTAAAATGTTAATTAAATATTACGCGATCTCCGACGCAGAGAACTCACCAAAACCCGCCGCCTCCTTTGCTTCTCCCACTTAAAGGCATGAATATTTACTCGAGCCCTCCCTTTTCCTCCATCATCACTTCACAATCCAGATCTAATCACTTTTTTGTACCTCATTGCACCTCCGAAAGGACAAAGCAGGTTTTTTTTACGTGTCTTATCAATCTCTCATTAAAACCACACAAATTCCAGTATTCCAGGGCCCAAATTGCTCAGCTTATTGTATACAACACTTAATGACTACGATGGTAAGTATTGGCGCTTACTTGTTCCCCCACTCCAAAAGATAATCCATTCCATGTAATGTCTAATGCCAATAGGTTCTGCTAGCAATAAAGATAGCGAACACGGTTGAAGAAAAATAACGCTCCTGACCTCGCACCAACTTGTGGAACAATTTAGCAACGCCCCTTGTATCCGTACGTTCTCAGGGGAACGAGACACTTGCCAACTTTCGCTACAGTAATACAAATATTAGAATGGAATAGAATTTTATTGTTCGATATTGGGGTCGTATGCAAGACAAAGAGCTATAAATCAATATGGTGTTGGTTTTTCTTAAATGTTGATACTTATTTAGTAACAGTCCAAATAAAATAGGATATAATTTTCGGGGTAGATATGGAGACTAGGCCTTAAGCCGTCTGCAATATCTGTTTCTCTTAATCGGCGCAAACCCGGAATGCGGAATTCAAACAATTCTCTGAAATACGCGCGAAGCGACCTCACCACTGGCCGTCCACCTCTCCTGGAACTGAGCAGTTCCGTTGGGTCTGCTACTAGAACGAAGCAGCTCAAGTTAACTACACAATGAACAACAGCGGTGATACGTATGGTGAACGATTCCGGGAACTATGCTCCGAGGTAGCTTTGCGCAACAACGCCGTCTGAGAAATTTCCTGGAGGTTCCTGGAGTT
This sequence comes from Platycnemis pennipes, assembly GCA_933228895.1. Taxonomy (NCBI): domain Eukaryota; kingdom Metazoa; phylum Arthropoda; class Insecta; order Odonata; family Platycnemididae; genus Platycnemis; species Platycnemis pennipes. The sequence continues at coordinate 171,385,436 of OW121847.1, forward strand.
CCAGGAAGTTTGGAACTGTGTAGTTCCGGCGAACTGTTGGAACGATTTGAACGAAGAGAACTAAAACGCCAGGAACCATTCATTCAGCCAAGGCAGTGAACAACGAGAGGAGCTACTTCCGTTGGCAAACAGTGCGACAGTTTCGACAATAGCTACCTTTCAGCAAATTAGGTGAATTCATTGGACGATTGTCGGCAAGCTAATACAAAGAAGCATTTTAAGCTCAGTGGAATAGGGGGTAGATTTTGGAGTTTTAATTCAAACTGAATGTTTCACTGTCTTGGGCCGTGAATAGTTCACCTGATTCACTGAAATGAATCGTTCCTTTTGAATAGTTAGTTCGCAAACTATTCATCTCTATTACTGATGAAAAGAGTTCTCACGGGGAAAAGGATAAGATTCGCTGACCAGAAAGGCCGAGAGGAATGTATTTTAATTTACATTCATCTACAGATGGTACTTTTCAAAAGGAAAATAGTGTCGGATTTACGTGGATCCACCGATAAGTGCCGGTGGCTTCTTTCATTGCCCTCTCTCTCTCTCTGTACGTATGCAGGCCACATATAATCCGCCGGACATCCCTTACAATCGCTTTAGGCCGGCTGCCTTTCGACGGCGCTTTGTCAAGGAAGTCCATTTTCACCAACTTTGCAAATTTTTTATCTCCAAAACTTTGAAGTACAATTTTCAGCGTCATTCATGCAACAAAAATCCTCCATGATTTCAATGTTTAAATAATCGCCAAGTTCCTCATGCTAATCGCCAAGGGCTGAAGGAATTTCCATCTACTTCCTCGGTAGAGTACACCCCTCACGTGTTTTTTTAAAGTTCACCCCTGATTAAATGAGGTGGATTGAGCTTTCATAAATTGATATTAATTCCAGAAAGGTAAAATTAAAGAGATATATTTTTAATTGGATAGCTTCATTGTTACGTATACGCACACTAAAAGTCAATATAGATTAATTCGAAGGTGCCGAGCAAATAGATCAATTATCATATATTATTAATTATCACCGCCACTGTGTAAAAAATAAACTACAGAAAAAATAATCTTATTCCTACCCCAGGGATGGACTTTAATCCATTAATCGTGATAAAAATTACTTTTCAAAGTTACTCGATAATGATCAACCTCAAATGTGAAATGTCTAAAATTCATTGGTTTCTTCGTTTTAGGAATTTAAAATTTGGAAGTATTCAGGAGTATTAGTAAAGATCGTATTTCGACAAATACAAATAAATTATATAGCTAGCTAATTAGAATCCCATTCAAAGCTGTAGATAGGAAAAAGTATGGAAAGCTCCTTTGCGAGAGTAATGGATTCTAGCGTGTGCGTCCACGCTAGCCAACGTGACGGTGTTCGCCAGGTGGGTGGACCGTGCTTGCAATTCCGACACGCAACTAAAATAATAGTGCAAAAAAGTTAAGTGTAAGTGTCTCGTGCCACTATATTACAATGAATTCTACTGGTTATCGCTAAATATCTTCCTCTAACCCTATCATGCGTAGGTTAGCAATATTAAAACGTGCTTAATGCACTACAGACTACTCCAACATTTTTTTACCTACCTATCCCTATGCTATGTTGCCTATTGCAATCTCTTACAGCACGCGGGAAAAATGACATTTTAAATCTATCAGTATGATAATTGATGTCTCTAATCTTGTTTATCAGATCAAACTCAGCATAATGCGCAGGCTATATTTCATTGTTCATTTAGCACTAACGCATTGTAATGCATCGAAAACTACCTGGTAATTAGTCTTTCACTCCCAAACTCAGTTGCAGTCGGAATATTAACGGTATGCTTTAAAAATAATGCATATGCGCAGCACAAAGTGCGTCGATGAGTTCATTTTCAATTTAACAATTGGCGATCGAGACAAGACAAGGGACACACGAAGCGTCCTTTGGCGCCAGAGCGGCAACCAGCAGGCCACGCGAGGAAATGACCCGTTCGTCGTGGAGGGAGGGACTCATCGGATTCGGTCCCTGGCCACGGCTCACCACCCCGAGGAACATTCGGAGGAACTGCTGAAGTTCGCACCCGGAAGGATGAAGGAAGGGGGGGTGTCTCCAAAGTAGTGCACCGAAACGAAGGCATTGCGAAAGAGGGAAGAATCGCAAAGGAGGTGGGGTCAGAGGTCATGTTTGGAGGTGCCGGGAGAGGAAGGGATCGTCACAGCGAGGTCAAGGTCCGTGAGAGAGTGCAGGCAATAAAGCCGCTCTTATCCAAAGAAACGTTTTTAGTGCTTCTCGTATTGCGATTGAGATCGCTAAATGTTTACATATTCGGAGGAGTTCACGTTTTCCAATAAAGATGTCGTAATTATTCATGAGAAAATTAAAAATCACCGAAGTTCGCGTTTTAAAACTTGCTATCGCGTCCAAGACTTTTGCATGTCCCAAGTTATCGCTCATCCACTGGTGCAATGTGAGTCTTCTGTATTGGCATTAAAATCAGCATCTACAATGGGGTCGTTTACCATATTTTTTATTGCCGAATATGATAGAGTTTGTAAAATAAAAAGACCCGTATTCTTCCGTTTTTTGATCCGTCAATTATTTGACGAGTTATAGGCGGCGAAAAACTGATGTTTTTAACCCTTTCGGAAAAGTGGGTGTGGTGCAACCTCTGACGTATATCGACTTCGTCCAATCACAACTGAGCCCGCGAAGCTACTTCACCTTCTCGCAAAGGGGGGGACACAGCTGACTCTGCCAATAGGAGCAGTTGCGACAGCATCTGTGCGAGCAGACCTTCCGAGAACCCCCCTCCACTCCCTTCCCATCCCATAAGAGCAGTCAAGGACAGGAGGAAAATGACGTCAATGTTATCACAGCAGCTTTTTCGGTGAGCGTCACCTTTTGCTTATTTTAATTTCTGATTAATGAGTGAATGGTTGTGGTTAGAAGATTAATTTTATCACTGAATTTCTTTTTTCGTTTCCATAATTTCTGCACAAAATTGCAATTTCGGTTCCGAGTAAACGCCCCCATTACACACCCACCCTTTCACACCCGATTTCTATTCGTCATATGACGAAGAGGGTACGCGCAAGGACCAACAGATGCCCTCATTTCAGTTTCCTCGTCAGAGGTACATTTTTCATTTTTGTATCAGCTTTCATGCATTGGTTGATATTTCGGTGTAAGAAAATTGAGTTTTTGGAACGCGATCAAAATTTCCAATGATTATTAATATGTCAAATGTTCCTTATGAGATGGTTTAAGTGATGAGATTCATAAATTTGTGTTCCAATGTCGTTTATGAAGAATTCCATCAGAGAGGTCATTTACAAGTTTTTGAATGCGTTGATATATTTTGTGTACCTACCCACTCATCATTTATTATTAAAATTATTAACTTCCTGTTCATTTCAATGAGTGCTTTCAAATATTTACGACGAAACAAATGAACATAAATCCACATAAGACCCGCAATTTTAAAAACTAGATTACTTCAAGCATATGACTTTATTCCCATGATTTGTCCCATAATGAAGTGTAAATCATTGCAAAAATTATTTCGCACCATTCCGTTAACATTTAAAGCTGCAAGGAATTGGGACCGTGCTGTCTTAAAGTTTTCTTCTCCAGGCCGGGTGTTATGACTGGAACTCCGAATGAAATACATTCAAAACGCTAGGTATGATATCAGTATTACTGCTTTAACAGTACTTTTGTGATTTAATATTGCTGTGCATTTGAATCCCCTTTAACTGTTTCCGTCACTGACTATAAAATTTAGGACAAACTTTCACTCAAATTTAGAACTTTTTTTAAAATCATCGTCAGATTTTCATTTCAAAATCGAACTTAAACCGTAGGTCACATGAGTCTTTATTTGGGCGTCAGACTTTAAAATATAAATAACACTATGTACCTGAATATCAATAAAACCTTAACATTATTTATCGTGAGCAAAGAAGGCTTAATATATAGATATGGCGGTACACTAACGTCATATAAAAAGGATCATGGGTAGAATATAACATGCTAGAAAATCACTATTGATCTATGAAAAGGGTTATTTAGGCACAAATGCCATTCAATATAGTTGAGCCTGTTTATGGATAATTAAGGCCACAGTAAAACGCTCCAAATTCCAACGAATATAGTAAATTTAATATTCCATTGCAATGCAGAAATTAAAAACTCTGTACCACCAATATATACCAATATATAAATATATATACTATTTTTTGGACCAGTCATCTCTTAATTCTAGAGTTATTAACGCTTCATCCACCTGAATAAATATGTCAAGGTAATTTATAATTCTGTGATAGAAGAAATTGTAATGCATGTTTGGTGTGAATTCACACCCCTGCCACACACCTTAATGGTGGCTTGAAGGGCATTATGTAAATGTAGATGACGCAGATGATAGCGTACCAAATGCTGTCAATAATTGAAGACCTTTCTTTTGCTTATGTAATATTTCACGCCTACCTGAAAATTGAAGAACAGTTTAATCATCACGCTAAAGGTTGAACCTATGTCGGAATTAATCATCATTTAATTGGAACATTTGTTATATTAGCAGCACCATCATGTTCAAGCACATGCCTGATTATTTACCGCCAGGTGGCGTGTATGTGCAAGCCATATTTATTCCCATTACCGTACATTAGGTGAAGACTGCCCCCCACCCCCTTCGCTCGGAAAGGGTCGACCGTGACTTGTTTCCGAAGCGATCCCACAATCCCCTCCTCCTGCATTTATCCTCATTTCTCGCTAAGGCCCTCCTAAGGGCGCCGCGCGCGGAATTCGGACAAAGCCTCGGGACAGCTTTGGGATGCAAGCCCGGCCATTAATTACGAATGCGTCGGCGAGTACTCTTCGCAAAGACGCTACGCTACTTCTAGGACGGCGCCAAGGAGCCAGGCGCCTTGGGGATGTTGGTGACGTCATGCTTGCTTCGTAAGACACAGGCCCCTCTCCAAATACGCTACTTTACTATTATTCTTTTTTTTCGTCTTGATCGAAGGTTTGTAGACTCATGAGTAAGCATTTTAAGCCATTTGATTTTAAAAGGACGTTTAGTGTTTTTACGCATTAATTAAAAAGTGAAAAAAATCAACGGCGCTAAAGCGTGCTGGAAAACAATTGCATGCGCGGAAATCATACTAATGACGTGATATTTGTTCCCCTACCTGCCAATAGGTAGTGCTGCGGACGTTTCTAAGATGATGGTGAACTCCGTAAAAGCTTATTAACTAGTATCGGAGGTTTATTTATTCTCTTCAATTATTATCATTAACTTTTCTTAACTTATTTAAAATTATTAATGCTGTCGATTCATTAAAAAGCAGCATTCCTTTTACTAAGCGTACAGTGAAGTTCAAGATCAATAATCAAAGAAGACTAAGGTAAGGGAAATGAAGTAAGGGAAATGAAGCAGGGACAAATGCTAAACTAAGAAAACATAAAATCGAGGAGGTGGAAGAGTTCTGCTACCTGGGAAGCCGAGTAACCAGCGATGGACGAAGTAAAAGAGAAATTGCCGGTAGAATTGCCCAAGCAAAAAGGGCATTTTACGAGAAGAATATTTCGCTTACAGCTGCACGTGTAAGTGAGGAAACATTTGCTTAGAACATAGATCTGGAGCATTTTACTATATGGCAGCGAAGCATGGACATTAACAGCAGCAGAGAAGTCCATGCTGGAAGAGTTTGAAATGTGGAGCTACCGAAGAATGATGAAGATGAAATGGATCGATCGAGTGACAAACGAAGAAGTCTTAAAGAAGAGTGGGAGAGAAGAGATCTCTGCTGAGAACCATAAAAAGAAAGATGGGACAACTTAATCGGCTATACATAAAGAAACGATGGCCTAATGAAGACAATCGTCGAGGGAAAAGTGAACGGGAAGATTAGAAAAGGCAGGCTTCGTATGAGATATATTGATCAAGTTGTGAGTGAAGCGAACGAGAGGAGTTACGTCAATATAAAGAAGAGTTTGACGGATAGAAGAATCGAGTGGAGGGTTGCTTCAAACCAATCATAGGATTGATGATGATGATGACCGCGAAGTTCGCCCGTGAAACATGGCAGTTGGAATTAAATTGGAAAAAAAAATTGTAGTACTCAATGATTCTTTGGAAAAAGAATAGTTGGCACTGAGGTAGCGATACTCGGTGTGAATAAGTAGGTCTTCAGGTCGTCTAAAGTAGAATGGTAGGCCGATTAGGATTAGAGTGTACGTAGTTGAAATTAAGAGACAAAGAAGATATTTCTCAACTCTCAACTTCAAATCTGAATGAATACGCTATTTTTTTACCCCTGCCACACACCCTCGCGGTGGCTTGCAGGGTATCGTGTAGATGTAGATGTAGTTCTCCTCCTAGAACTTATAACATAATGAATTCAAACGTGGAATCTATTAAATATCTTGGATAAAGACAGACGCATAATCTTTCCTGGGGTAAAAACATACGTGAAATAATCGGTCAAGCTAATCGTAATCTGGGATTCATCAAAAGAGAACTGGGCAAATGTGACGATCATGAATGAGAAATCAGCTACTTTTCCCTTCTTAGACCTCATTTGGAATGCGTAGCCAGTACGAAGTAGGTCTAAGCAATGAACTTGAACGTGTCCATAAAGATCGGCAAGTTTTGTAAAGGGACGGTACGTTAACTATATTAGCGTAACCAGTCTATTAAATGAATTAAATGAGGAATTATTGTCAGATCGTACGCTGAAATTTAGATATATTCTCTTTAAAGAATCCATGGTAATATGACGTAATAATATCCATGGTAACTGATGACGTTAAAATATTTTGTGAACTCCAAATTACTTTGATATCGTGGACCATAATAGCAAAGCTAAAGAAATTGATTGCCGAACTGACAGACCCCATGCGTCCTTTTTTCGTCCTACAATTAGGGATATGAACAGCTGTAAATATATCCAATAGCATAAATAAAATTGTAAATCCAATAGCATAGGTAGTTGCATGTTGGTGTAAGGACTTTAAGCTAGTCCAACGAACAGCATGTTTTTGCATGCTTGCTTTGCTATTTTTATCTTTTTTTAAATTGTGAAGTTGAGGTGAGAGTATTATAGCTATCCCTTTTTATGCATAATATTTAATACATGCTTGATGTGAATTCACCCACTGCCACATACTTTTATGTTTGCTTGCAGGGTATCATGTGGATTTAGATCGATTCTACGCTTTCCATTGACGTTTTACTTATAGTACACGATCGCTATAACGAATTATTCCTCTTCCCAACATTTATAGCCAAATGCTTTTCTTATTTGTAACTGCCGTTGGAAAGGGGGTGTGGTGACATTCGACAACAGCACCTGATGCCGGCGGTGTGTCTCCCCCATCTTACCTTTCTGAGTCCTGCTCTTCATGACCGGACATACCTCAAGGTTGAACACCGAGGAAATATTAGCCAATATTTGCAAGTTTTCTTTCGCTTCTACGTCAATGATCTCCCAACCGAAAACAGTGATTCACATGCTCTTGCAGCTTCCTTGCTGATATTTTACCGTACCTATCTAAAAGACTATTTGCCCGTGACTCCAAATATGACGGAAAAAGATCATGAGGAATTAACTTTTTTTATTTTTATCCTAGAATCCGATGAAATAGTTAACAATCCACTGAGAATTGATGTGTAACATTATTTCAAAGACGCTTCAGATTTGAATCCGGAACAGTAAAAGTAACCTCAGCGGCTTTTGAAACAGTGGCAGTAGGAATCAGGAAACATTGGATACTCCACATTGGATGCTTAACCCTTATTGACTGATGTATTGGCACCTTATCTCTCTCACTCTTTTAAGTGGTCGAGTGGAGCACTTTGAGATCCATTGGTTACGAAGCGAAAGAGTAAATTTTATTTCAATAAATAACAAACTATTATTTATGTATTTCATTTAAAGACCTTTATTTCTTAGTTTATATTATTAACTTCAGCAATTAAATGAATAAATTTTATTATTATTCATAGTATTTTGAAAGAAATTATAATTGTTCTGCATAGCAAACAAACTTCTTCACTGATGGTGCCATTGCTATCAATACAGCTCATGCAAGTATAAGTACAACCCATGTGATTTTTGCAAATAAATTTTGTGCATGTGCTACGTGGTGTTGTTGTTCTTACTCCGACCACGCTTCGTTCTCCTTCCTTTTCATCGAACACGGGGTTTCCATATCCCTGCTTCGCCTATCCCCTCCACTTCTTCCTCTTGGGAATCTTGAACAAGCCTTGAAATTATATTTTTTATGCTCAGCGGTAGATCTTGCTTCATTCTCTCTTTCAAGTGATCTTCTACTAAGCTTAATGCCATTTCTTCAAAAATACTCTCCTGTACTTGTGTGGGGAATCTCTATGTGCCAAATTGTACAGGACTAGAGCATTCATGCTAGCCATGTTCAGTAAACCAAAAAACAGTGTCGTTTTCCACTTTCTGCTTCTTCTAGAAACAGAGAAGTTTCCACACATTTGACCTACTGTGTCAACACCTCCTTTTGTTCCGTTGTAGTCCATAATGATATCGGGTTTCTTGGTTTCAGAGAGAATGTTATGTGTTGATGCATCGTCGATAATATAATGGCAGCTTTATTCGTTTTTTGGCACGTAAGACACTAACGTAGTACTTTTCTGATCGCCAAAAATCGATGATTCGATTTCTCTCTTTTTGATTGAAAGAAACTCAGCTGGTACTTCCCTTGTATTCTTCCTGACAGTACCAATGGAAATGATTTTTTCTTTCAATAGGGATAATGCCAGTGGATAGCTGATGTGCCAATTATCACATGTAAGGTTTCCATTGGAACCTTTTAGGCAATCAACCAGTCTGTGGACAATAGATGAAGGTCTGTTGTCTCCGCTGCACGGTCCTGAGGGCTTGTTTCCGCAATAAACTTCCAAGTTACAGGTATAAAGTGTTTTTGCATCGGCAAGTACGAATATCTTCAACCCATACTTGGCCGTTTTACTGTGTATTCACTGCATAAAACTGCAACGACCTTTGAAAAGCTCCAATTTTTCGTCAATAGTCAAAACTTCACCCGGTGATTATCAATCTTTGCAGTTGTTTATGAATCTTTCAAGCACAGATCTCATTGGTGCCAACTTCTCCAACTGTCTCCTTTCGTGCCTTATCGCCGAACCTCATACAGGACAATAGAAACAAAAATCTCTTGTAAGACATGAAAGCGCGGCATATTTCTAGACCTGTACCATCATCAGTCCACAGTTCATGAAAGTTGGTATGATTGGATTTTTTTCCCATCACCATCATCATCGGTCAACAATCCTAAGGTTGCTTGGCGACGCAGCCCTCCACTCGATTCTTCTATCGGCCAACCTCATCTTCATATTAACGTAATTCTTCTCTTTTACATCCTTCACAACTTGCTACATATACCTCTTACGAGGCCTGCCTTTTCCAATCTTCCCGTTCACTTTTCCCTCGACGATTGTCTTCATCAGGCCATCGTGTCTCAAGATGTGTCCCATTAGCTTGTCCCGTCTTCTTTTTAGAGTTTTCAGCAGGCTTCTCTTCTCTCCCACTCTTCTTAACACATCTTTGTTTATCACTCGATCGATCTATTTGATCTTCATCATTATTCGGTAACGCCACATTTCAATTGCTTCCAGCCTGGACTTCTATGCTGATATTAAATGAACTTCGGGAGAGGGCCACCATCAATGGAAGTTCACTCCGATGCGTGACGAAAGCGTGCACTCCCCGAGTCTAAAAATGAAGAGGAATGAACGGGACCTTCCACGAGAAGGGAGCTTCCATCTGGAGCCCCTCCTTCGCATCCAGCCACGCCCCCTGGAACCACCCGCAGGAGAGCCCCCGGTGCAAGCCGAGGTCTCAAGTAGCAGAGGCGAGGAGCTAATCGCTTTTTTCGACAATACTACCTCTCAATAAAATAGTGTAATGTTTCCTCTCATCTGTAATGCATGCCTGGTGATGTTTCACCACCTGCCACACACCCTAGTGGTGGCTTGCAAGGCATTATGCAGAAACAGATGCACTACTCTACATTTGATCAGAAAAACAATGGTTGAGAGATTTGACTGTCATGCCAACAGATTTAATGTGGCATTTTTCCCGCGTACCATGAGAGAACACTACAGGGAATATTAGCAAAAGGAAGTGAAATATTGTTGTATTAGTCTAATGCATGATGCATCAAAACATTACTAACCTATGAATGCTAGGGAAAAGTAGATAATTATACTTAGAGAAATGCTTTTCTAACCTGTAATCATTTCATTACCATGTAAATACTAACCATATATAGTGGAACGACATTCTTATAACTAATATGCCACCAAAAAGTAGTAGTATTGTTGCACTGAGTTGTATGTAGGTGGTTCATATTTAATGAACTTCACACCCTGCCACATACCCTCGCGGAGACTCGCAAGGTGGTTTTAGATGTTGATAATCCATTCTACTTCAAATGAAATTCCTCGCTTCCAATAGATGCCCTCCAATGCAATCTTGCATGAACTACCAGCATGACACATACTATCGACGCTAAAGGATGTCGGTGTTCTCTCATACAAATCCTCGAACGGGTGCAGGACGCGAATCTTTCATCTTGGGTGCCCTCTGTGCAATCCCCAGGCACACGCGAATAGAGCACACAGCTTCTTCTTCAGCGCAGTCTCCTCGCAAATGAGAAAATACGTTTCAGTTGCAGTCAGGACATTCCAATTCAAGAGCTAGATTCTGGACCTCCAAAATACTTCAAAATCCAAATACTTCTCATCAAACATTCAACATTTCACCAAGCAGGTTGTGCCAAAACGGTAGAGTGGTTTCTGGAGTAATTAGCCCGGGCCTTAGTAAACTGAATTCGATGTGTGATCATTTCGCCCGAGACAAACCAGGATCTATTTTTCTTGCATGGCTTCAACTTGAGGGAAGGATTTGTTAGTAAATTAGTAAAAAAAAAATATTGAGGTATTATTAAATGTATTCATTTTATCATCTGAATTCTCAATATTTTGAGATTTGAGGCAGCAATCGAAGCATCGCAAAATGTAAACGCGGGTAGCACCTGAGTGCGGGAAGCAGGTATCTTCCAGAAAATATGAAACCCCGCCTACTGACACCACATATCTCTCACCTCTATCATCACTCAGTGAAATCAGGTTTTGTACTCAGTGAATATGTGCATTTAAACTAAGCAAAAATACGCAGACACCTATTGTATTTTTTTAAAAAAAGTGCATGAAATGGCGCAAGAGACCGCGAGTCATCGACGCGCCCTACAAATAAATGCACCACTGCTGCGAGGCGAGGCCATCTTGGGAGGACGACAGGAGGAAAATAGAAATGGTTGCCATTTTTCAACCGACATTCCAGAGCCACGGATTGGTTGAGATCTCGACTGGAAACCAATCGAGGGTCTGAGAGCCGTGCCGACGACGTTTGCATTCTCTGATCGACAAGTGGCGGCCTCTCCACCGGCAAATCCTCCAAGATTTCAAATCTGTTTCAACGGACCGATAGGCGAGAGCCACCTACTAAATGAAGTCGAGTCTATTTTTTCTAAGATCTTTTCACTCTGACGTAATGCACGCCATTGGGGCTCAAAGCACGAAAAACGTGTCTCTGCAGAGGAAAATGTATTCTTCCTGCTGCCCAGAAAGTGAGTGATCATCTGAAAAAGAAGAGTCACTAGCTGCACCGTTCCTCTGCCTCGGTGGCCGTTTCATATCGCTTAGTAAGAGGGTGTCCAGCGCACAGGGGAAAGCTTTTTTCGGTTCTCAGGGGAGAGCGGCATCTTTAAAGGCACAGCAGAAAGGCGTGCGAATTCCCCCGCCTCCAGTTGCACCCTCCGCCAAAGACGATCCCAAGAATTCCTGCACCACAACGAAGCCCCCTCCAACGGGGAACCGCGAAGGTGACCTTTGAACAACTCTCAGCGTACTCCCTCCGACAGATCATGCATTGAGAAGTGTCGCGATTGATACCATCACAGCAACGTGATGAGAATGATTGCTTTTGCCGATAAGAAGAGGAGGAGGCTGACGAGGTGGCGGCCGCTGGGTGGTCATCGATAGTCCGGATAAAACAACCTCATAAACCGCTCTGGTAGAGGCAGCGTTGCATCATGGGGAAAGAGTCAGCTTGAACGAATAAGCGAAACAGATGAAAGTGTTTGAATTTGTTTCGGCGTTCATTCCTCCTCGAGGCAAGTGAAGGAAATGGTGCCTAAATCCCACCGCAATAAGTAAATGCATTGAAACGGTGCCCTCGATTCGCAGGCAAAGAGGGCGCCTGCAGCCCACAATGCATCTCTCGCTCAACAGATGCCGCCACAAATTGGATGCCTCCACCGCCGCTCAGGCAGCTTCCTCTCTGAGATCAAAGGGAGCAGCAGCAAGAGGGAGCGGCATTTGCATTTTGCGGTGTGCACAAGAATCGAAGGGCGGAGGCAAAGGGCGTGTTCCTTGGAGAACGCCGTTCGGAGTGTGCGAGTGTGCTTCCAAGCCGTTCCCAGCATTTATATGTAAATATTGCCAAGAAGGTCGCAGGAACAACTTGATACACAATCAAAGGCGATCATATCGAACCCATTCAATATGTCGGCATCATCTACATCTACATAACACCCTGCAAGTCAACGTAAATGTGTTTGGCAGGCGGTGATTTCACACCAACATGCATTAAACGCTATTATGCTTGAAAAGGATTAGTTACTATATTTAAGTTAAAATTAGCAATTTTGAATGAGAATGAAATAGCAAAGAAAGCTTGCAAAAACATGCTGTCGGTTGCGTTAGCTTTAAGTGTTCAAACCAAAATGCAACTACCTATGCTATATCCACTGATGAAAGACATTTTGAATCTGTAAGTTCGACAACCGATCTCTCAAATGTCATGATCCATAGTAAGTTGGAGTTCGCAAAATATTTAGCGTCATCAGTGAAAAATATTTTCTTGGAATTTAGTTAAGAGATTAAGTCTAAATTTCAATCTTAAGTTTGAAAATGATTCCTGTTTTAGTTCATCTAATAGATCTTCGCTTCACACAATACAGTTCATTGTTTAGGCCCATTTCCCAGGATCCCATATACTGGCAGTCTATTCCTAATTAGGTCTAAAAATGGAAAAAAGTAGCTTATTTCCCGTGCATGATCGTCACATTTTTCCAATACTATTTTGATGAACCCCAGTTTACTTACGATTAGCTTGACACGCATATTTCACGTATGATTACCTCAAGAAAGATCATACATCAGTCATATTTCACGATTTTTATTTAATAGATACCACGGTTGTTATTTTACTATTTCTTACGTAGTGAAAGCTAGGAGAAGAACTATTCTTTTCCAAAAATTCATTAATAGACATTTTGTCAAATCTATAATTCCAACTGGCATGTATCACACCAAGTTTCCAATGCTTCTGGATCTTCGAGAAGGCCACACACCCTTTGGCGGTGGCTTTAAGGGTATAAGACGTAGATGTATGTACATGCACACTTGATTGATTTAACGTTTGCAGCGAAGATCGGCAAGATTTGTAAAAGGACGATACGGTAATTATATTAGCGTAACCAGTCTATTGAATGAATTAAATTGGGAATCATTGTCAGATTGCAGGTTGAAATTTAGACTTAATCTCTTAAACAAATTCCAAGACAATATTTTCAGTGACGATGATAAAAATATTTTGCGGACCCCAACTTACTATGGTAGACTGGACCATAATTACAAAATTAGATAAATTGATTGCCGAACTGACAGATTCAAAAAGTCCTTTTCTCCTCCTACAATTAGTGATATGAATAACGGTAAATGTATCCAGTACGAGTATAAATGGATAACATTGGTAGCTGCATGTTGGTATAAGGACTTAAAGCTAACCCAACTAACAGAATGTTTTTGCATGTTTGCTTTACAATTTCTATCTTTTTTAAATAGTGAAGTTCTGACTAGTATATTAATACTATTCCTTTTTTATGCATGATATGTAGTGTATGTTTGGTGAGAAACACCCCCAGCCACACACCTTTGTGGTGGCTTGCAGGGTATTACATAGATGTAGATGATTCCTAGTTTGACTGATATGACAGAGGCCTAGAATTCCCGGTGAGGCTCCCTCTATGGAATTCGCAAAGAATAATCCAATGCCTCAATTGAAACAATTGAACGTGAGGGAAAACGCACACAACAAAGAGACTATCGGAAGGAAAGTTGTTCTCACGAAGAATGCATGGAATGTGAATCTTCATCAATTGTCTAACTTATACACAATTGATGGAACATGAAATAAAGAAAAAAGACAGTGTCAGAGAGACAAATTACAGTCAGAGAAGGGTAGTAGTGGAAATGGCCAGATAATGAAAAATACAGGGAAACGCAGCAATGCAATTGATTGAAAAATATACAATTTTGTTAATTGACCACCTCGCAGTTTTGATATAATAGGATATACAATTTTAACCAGTTTCACCAGCTATGGCATTATCGCACACAGTATCCCTTTTTTGTTTAAGCAAGACTACTACAGACATGACGATGATATGCTACGCACAAGCATCATCCTTAAATACGCACAAAAGAAAAGTTCTTGTTAATTACGTAATTATGATGTGGAAGTGAAATGATTCATTGAGATCTGAACTAATCAGATGTGAATACATAAGATTTGTGAAAACCATTTATTGAATATGACGTCCAGTGGCAAGCATATTTGTGCCTCGTAAAACATACTAGAGGCGACTCAAAGACAAGTTCATACAACGTGGAGGTCAGAAAATCATTAAAACAACAGAGGTGTAAGAGTTAAGAAAGGGAATTATTCAAATCAAAATTATAAAAAGCCGTAGTAAAGGCAGCATTTTGAATATGACGACTAAGAGCTCTTTACAGTTTTCCAGTTACTATTTGGGTTTATTGTGAAACTTATTTCGATTCTGTCTATTATTTTCATTTTAGGTTTTTTTCTCGTCATGATATACAACAAGAAAAAATGCAAGGGAAAAGATTTATGGGTGAGAATAAATTGCGCAGAAATATGCCAACACATCATCATCATCAAGGGTCAACAATCCTAGGATTGGATTGAAGCAGCTTTCCACTCGATTCGGCCAACCTCTTCATATATCTACATACCTCTTCTCTTTCACGTCCTTCACAACTTGTTCTACATATCCCATGCAGGGCTGCCTTTTCCATTTTTCCCGTTCACTTTTCCCTCGACGAAGGTCGTCACGTGTCTTAAGATGTAGCCGATTAAGTTGTCCCGTCTTCTTTTTAGAGTTTTCAGCAGACTTCTGTTTTCTCCCACTCTTCTTAAGACTTCTTCGTTTGCCACTCGATCGACCCACTTTATCCTCTTCATTCTTCGGTAGCACCACATTTCACATGCTTCCTCTGGGCGAGGCGCGAAACGGAAGACGAGAAGCCCAAGACGTAAGCCAGCATCCCCTTTGTAGCATGGAGAACGGAGAGCATTTGTGAGCCAGACACTGTTGTATTTTAAGAAATGTCAAAAATGAGGGCAGCCACCTTAGGTTACTTGCTCGACAAAAATGGCATCAAGTTTCATCTCTTCCTACCACAGACTACAATTTAAAAGATCTTATGAGTCGATTTCAAGCCGGCCCGTTTTTATGCGATGCTAAAAATAGTTTGAAGGTTGCGTATTATCGTCCATACACATCACAAAAATATCGTTCTCGCCGAATGAATTTAATATGAAAATTTTCTCGTTAATCATAGGTGATCATAAAAGGTGTCGCGATAACTTGATAGGCCAGTGAATCACAGACGACAACTTAAATTTCAGCAGAATTAAATAAGGAATCCCAGCCTCCCCTGAAGATCATTTCGAAGTTACATTTGGAAGCGGCGTCGCACGCACGCAGCGAGGCGAATGAGGAGAACGCTGGGTCGCTCCCCTTTAACGACAGTCGTTACTGACCTCCTGGAGTGGGCTCGCCCTCTGGGAGCGCACTCTTCGTCGCTCCAAATGAAACCATTGGACGGGGACGGTGGGTGATTGGTTCACGAGCCGCTCCAATGAGCGTTCGTTGGCTGCACGCGAGGCAGTGACCAAGGATCATTCCACGGCGGCGGCCGCACATCCTCGCCTCCACGAAGGCAGCTCCTGCCCTGCTTCCTCTCTCTCGAAATCCATTGGGCCACTCTCTGCCCATTGGGCGCTCCTGCCCTCCTGAACCTGCCTTCCGGCGCTCGGCCGGGGTTCGAACTCACTCCCTTTGCGGATATGGACCACCCTACTGCAATGTCCCCCTTGCGCGCTCCTGTCCGCACCTGTGCATTTATATCCAGCGCTGTTCATACCACTCTCATCCCACACAGGAGGACGTCGCGGGTTCTTCAATGAGACGACGCAAAAGAGGCTGCTATGCATTCATAGAACAACCCCTAAACCTATTGCTAAAGTGAGGTAGAACGATTGATCGGGTCTCCCTATCTTGATGCTCATGCAGTGCGTTGCACACTAACGGCTCGTCGACACACACATGCGCCGGGATGACTGGATAGCAATCAGGGGAGTGTACTATGCCACAATGGTTTTCCACGGCCTTCCATTCCTTCAGCTCCGTGTCATGTTCCATTCCTGTGTTTTCTCGATTGCTCAAGAGAAACCTCACAATGTGCAGAACACCTCGGTGGAGCACTTCGCGTTTCGGAACTCCACTGGGTGCACGATGTCACGGATCAAGCACCACGATGCAACCAAGTTAAACGGCCAGATGAAGATTTAACGTCACCGATTAGAGTAAGCCAGCTCCAATGCCTGAGGGTCCATTATCGACGGTTTGCTCTGCGTCCATAAACATTTACAGTTAATGACGTGAAAGATATCCACAGTGGTTAACCCATTCCTGAAATAATCTCACTTTTGCTGAAGTCAATTTCGAGAGAAATGTCATTCTCTTTTTTGCATTCCGTTATTCTTTTCAAAGGAAACCAAAGGAAAGTGAAGTCAACTGCCAAGGTACTTTGGCACTAAGAGTTGAAAATTTTATTTTACCGATTCAATTGAAAATGTATTCAAATTATTGCTTAATGAAATGGCATTGATCTTGTCCCTCCGAGAAAAAAATAAAATATGTTGATAATTTACAGTAAAAGTAGAGATACCTACAAACATTAATATCTACAAGAGGACCACACATCATATTTCTCCTCCTTGCTCATGAAAAGTGGCTAGCTTGTGAGGCCTTGGGAGCATATAACCATCGGACATAAGCTAGACATAGATCACTAAGAATCAGAAAACTTCTCTCCGCGGAAAGTTACACTAAATGGGCTAGGATGCCTGAAGCATACGCATGCATTATATGCTTCACATGATGTCTTCTTTTTGCTGTTCCTCGTCGTTAAATATTGCCACTAGTGCAAGAAAATGCAATTTAAATTTAAATTTCCACATCCAATGTGGAAATTTAAATTTCAATTCCATATCTTATGTGATGGCATTTGTTATTGATAGAAGGCCCGAGGTCCTTGAAACCAAACTAACTTTCTATCGAAAGTTTCCACGGCGCGTTGGTTACATCCTCTCCCCTAACCTCCGTGTTATCTCTCGCGCAGGCAGGGAAGATGGCGACTGACAAGATAGTCAGCCAAACTGTCGTCATCTTGCCAACCTAGAGGGCGCGGAGCAGAGTCAGTCCCAATCTTTCCCTAAGCTTTTTCGCAAGGCCTCTTATCAGCCTCCGCACCAACGGGGCTTTGATGGTTTTGCGGGTGCTGCGATGATCGCTTAAGCGGGGGGTGGCTTAAAACGCTCCAGCGATGAGGGAAGGGCCATCAGGCGAGAGCGCTTCTCCCCGTCGACAACAGAGCATCGTGCCCAAAGGGTCGCCTTCCGAGGTTCCATTGGCTGGTCCCATGGACTGCACCCTCCCCCTTCCCTCTTTCCCTCCCTCCCGAGGAATAATTCGATCGTACAAGAGGTTCGAAATTCAATGGAAATCAGCGTGTCACATTCATTTCGAGATTGACCTTCATTCAACGAGGAACTTTCTGAAATTCTTTTGCAGGCTGCTTCAGTTTTGTATTTTAAAAAAAATAATTTTAAAATTTTTAAATTGCGCATTAAACCCTTGCATCTTAGGAAATTAATACTATCACTGCATAAATCTAGTGCGGCTAACTCCACTCGTATTTCACGACACCCTCATAACGGCTAAATTTGAGGTGTTGACAATGCATAGGCTTCCACGCAAAGTATGCACTGGAAAAACTCTCCAGCAGAGGAGGAAACGACTAGAGTTCCACTGGACTCAAGAATAAGTCGACGCAGTTCATCCCTTAAGGAGATTCCACGGGAACATTAATGGTAAATGCTTTTTTCTGAAATGTTTAAGTCATATCATATTTCAATCGCCCTGTCGACTGCTGATGTAATAACGTAGTTTTTCCATCACTTATTTGAAAAAGGCATTAAAATGCAGCTATGGTTATATGGTCAGGCCAAAGACATTGCCCCAATTAGCCTATTCTATACAATTCCTTACTCTACTGCCACCACTCTTTTGCGAGTCAATGCATACACCAAACATCCATATTAATTGAATCCAGCAAACCGAATAATTCACTGTCTATGAATAAATTAATCTACGAACAATAATAGCTGCAATGATTATGCTTGAAATATAAAATAATCACCTCAAGTACAGATTTTAATTACGGTATCAAGTTGATGCAAATATGGTTTATTCAACTCTGAGCACATTATCATAGGTACAAGCTCTGAAAGTAATCCGAGCTAATTAACTTCACTATCCATTACAATCCAGGTTTTATGAAGAACAAATACATTAGAGGATTCTCGGTAAGTGCATACATTTGGTTAGAAGACGCCCCCTCATAAATAGAGTCATCATACTCTCGATTCGACAAGGATTAAAGTCTAAATAGGATGACAGTGGTAAGGAGAAGTGCAAATGGCTATGTGATCTCCACTTTCCTTTCTTGAGGATATCTACGCGATATCCGGCAAGTAACCGCGAAGGTGTGTGGCAGGGGGCGGAGTACTTACATCGCACGTTATACATTGGGTCTAGTAATAATTCCACCCAAGGCAAAAAGTTAAATGTGGAGAAAAAAACGAAGCCCTTTCATTACTTAAAGTAAAAAAACAACGAAAATAAATATAAGGCATTAACTTTATTGCGACATAATTCTTGTTTAGTTATGTTACACAATTCATAGGTTCCCTACCTTACCTCCTTGAATCTTAATTAACTTCAGACAATACGAGCGATCACTCCTATCCCATCGGGAGCCAATCAAAGCCAATCGGGAAGGAGTAGGTGATTCCCGAGGTTAAAGTTGGCGAGGAACGGGTATGTTCCGAGCTGTATAGCAGGAGGTAAGGTGCTAAGCTAAGGGTGACGAGGGCAGAGGCACCAACTGCTCCACGCAGCACGTCTCCCGCCTGGGCACGAATGACGGAAACGGGGGTCCGAGGAGATAATGAATTCCGTGAGGGATCTATGCTCCATGGAGGGCCAGGTGTCGTGGCAAACTACATTTGCCGCTTGGTACCCAGCGGGGGGGAGGGGGTCTCTCGATGGCTTGGAGCCCAGTGGAAGGCATAAACCAGAGACTCCGTGAAATTTTCCACGAAACTGAGTTTTTGGACATCAGGCCGGTGCTGAATTCGTGTCGGGTGTGTCTGAACCGCTAGGGTGTCCACTACACGGATTAAGGCATTGTTTACGGTTACACGTAGGATACTGGAGCACACGCGTAGGGATATGTTCAGGTGGTAGCCCAGAGAGAAGGTCAATCTCCGGGGGAGCAAACATGAAAGAATGACGCAGAATACGCAGAGCAGGATAAAAAGGACAGAGGACCCATGAAAAGGACGAAAATGCTACACAAACAAAGGTAATATCAAAGAGGTAGATCAAATAGCGAATAGGCTAATGAATAATCAGACCGTCGGTTAAAGCATTGCAGATAAAATCTTCTGCAGAAATTGAAAACGGATAGATTGAGTGAATACGTCAGATAAATATGAAGAACTCCTGTGCATTATGCTAGATTTGACCAGATAAATACGTTTAGAGAGATGGATTGTCATACTGATAGATTCAAAATGTAATTTTTCCACAGTAGTATTAGAGAGCACAATAGGCAGCATAGCAAAGGGATAGGTAGGGGAAATATGGTTAGAGTAGTCTGTAGTGCATGACGCATGTATTAACGTACCTACTAACCCATGCATGATAGGTATGTGTAGATATGTATATGCATATATTAACAACCAATATCTTTTTTATGTAGATACTTTCCATCTAGCTGCGTGTGACCTAATTGTCTAACATGTTTCCATGCATAAGCCTAGTTGTTTATCAATTGTGCATGTTCGGTGATCCTTTCCCCCTGCCATACACCCTCGTAGTGGCTTGAAAATTATTGCGTAGATGTAGATATAAATTGAGCTTTCAATAGGGTGGATAAACTCGCTGGTAATCGAGAAGTTAGCTCTTTTCAACATAGCACTGAACATAGAGCCTTGAATACCTGGGCACCAGGGGTAGAAGGGGGGATTGTTGAGGACTATTTGTGGGATTAGTAAAAGATAGGAGGGACAGCAGTAAGTGATGATGACGTGTGTAGGTGGGTTGGCAAGGAAGAAGTAGGAATTTAGCCAGTGACAGAAACACTTGGATTCAGTGAAGTCAATAAAACTGTCACATCTGAGAGTTTCATTACAGGAGGCAAGGATAAGGAACTCTGCGAATCACTTTTGAACACCTTTACGTCACATTCTTTACAACAGCTAGTAACAGAACCGACCAGGGGAAACAACATTCTAGACTTATTAGCAACAAACATACCTGAAAGAGTTCTAAATACAGTTACAGACACAGGAATTAGTGATCATAAAATAGTGCATGTGAAATTTATTGTAGGCGTTGAAAGACATTATAAACCAAGGAGGAGGGTATACATATTTGGCAAGGCTAATTACGACGGTGTGAAAGAGGAATTAAAGGGAGCGTTTAATGTATGTAGCAAACAAATCAAAGGATTAGATACAGAGGATTCGTGGAGAGTATTTCTTGAGGTCACCCGTAACGCAGTTAATAAATACATACCAAGTAAATATTAAATTATGGAATTAGTAAGGATTAAATACAGAGAATTAACGGAGAGAATTTCTTGAGGTCACCCGTAACGCAGTTAATAAATACATACCAAGTAAATATATTAGTGATAATACAGAGCAGAGGTGGTATAACGCGGAAATTAGGAAATCACTAAAGCGACAAAGGGTATGCCACGCTAGGATGAAAAATGCAGGTCGGGGTCTATCGGTAGAGGAAAAAAATGAGCTAGTTGAAAACTATAAAAAATCATCGAGAGCATTAGCAAGGAAATCATGTCAGGAAGCGTTATTACATTTCAAAAGCAAGATGTTAGGAGAATATTTAGATAGCAATCCTAAAGCTTTTGGTCATATGCAAGAGAGCTTCAGGGAAATAAGTCCACAGTGCACACACTTAAAAACGATAAAGGAATCAGAGTAACCAGCAGTGTAGAAAAAGCCAATACTTTAAACACCTTCTTCTAAAGTGTATTCAACTCATCGAAACACAAAGCAGTGGAACCACCGCCGAACACTTTCAGTGAGCAAATGCCCGAAATAAACATTTCATGTCGCGGAATAGAGCAGCAGTTAAAAAGCATAAGTAAAAACAAATCTCCAGGTCCCGATCAAATTCCTTCCAGAGTAGATAAAACATTAGCTTCTGAAATAGCCCCTATCTAGAAATAATATTCAATAAAACATTAAAGAACCACACAATACCCCAGGATTGGAAAGTAGCCAACATTACACCTATATTTAAAAGCGGTGGTAGGGAAGAACCAAGTAACGACAGACCCATTTCACTCACGTCAATCTCTTGTAAGATATTTGAGCACATTGTAGTCAGTTCGATCATGGGGCATTTGGATAGTCAAGGATTACTCATAAACAGCCAACATGGGTTCCGGAAAGGTAGATCTTGCGAGACACAATTAACATTATTCCTACACTATATTTTAGTATGCGGCGAAAACAGTACTGAAGTTGATGCGATATTTTTAGATTTTAAAAACGCTTTCGATAAAGTTCTTCATGATAAACTAATCTTGAAGTTAGTGAGTTTTAGTATAAATAAAGACGTTGTATGTTGAGTAAAAGAATTCTTAAGTGGGCGAGAGCAGAGGGTTATCATAGATGGTATCATGTCGGACACAATCAAAGTCACATCGGGAGTGCCCCAGGGTAGCGTAATAGGTCCACTTCTATTTCTTTTATAGATAAACGATTTGGGTACCGTAGTTAGTAGTAAGCTTAGACTTTTTGCAGACGATGCGGTAGTTGACAGGGGTATATCAAAAGAAGAGGACAGGATATCGCTTAGCAAGGATTTAGATGCAATTCAAGAGTGGTGCGACAAATGGAAGTTAGAACTTAACCTTAAAAAGTGTGTAGCTATCACTTTTTGGAGGAGGAATAATTCGATAGAGCGTACCTATGAAATCAGTAACACGAAGATCGAAAACGTAGAAACCATAAGGTATTTTGGTTTGTAACAATCACTAAGGATTTATCGTGGGGAAGACACATAATGGAAATATGCGGGCGAGCGAAGAGAAAGCTAGGATTTATAAAAAGAGTACTTGGGAAATGTGATGAGAAGACAAAAGAGCGATGCTATTTTTCACAAGTTAGGCCCCACTTTGAGTATGCAGCCAGTGTATGGGATCCTAATGAATTAAGATTGATCAGAGAACTAGACAGTGTGCACCGTAGAGCAGCTAGGTTCGTCAAAAGGTGTTACGATAGGTTGAGTAGCGTTTCAGAATTAATACAAGAATTAGGGTGGGAATCATTATCAGAGAGCAGGTTAAGGTACAGATTGAATCTATTAGAGAAATTTCTATCGGATAGCTTTACTGAAGATGTTAGGCACAAATTAAATAAAACAGCGTGTTATGCTAGATTCGACCAGATAAATAAGATTAGAGAGATAGATTGTCGTACCGATAGATTCAAAATGGCATTTTTCCCCCGTACTATAAGAGAACAGAATAGGCAGCATAGCAAAGGGTTAGGTAGGGTAAATATTTTAGAGTATTCTTTAGTGCATGACGCATGTATTAACCCCTTAAATACTATAGATACTAATAATCAAGTTGCATGAGACAATATAGTTGCTAGTTTGCATGTTAGTAGTGCATGCATGGTGATCTTCACCCCCTCCACACACCCTCGCGGTGGCTTGCAGGGTATCGTGTAGATGTAGATGAGAGTGTCAAGTAGTTTTGAGAATACATAAAGTACATATTTTAATACTTTTATCGCAAATATGTACAAAAAAGCAATGAAATTTATATTTATGTTCCGCTTCTAGAAGATATGCGATCAATAATGCGAGAAAAATGCGATGCATGGTATTTTTTGGAGTAGTAATATTTCATTCTTCAATGCGAGCTCTGAATTTTCCTCCCGTTCGGCCAACGTAAAGGCTCACGTCATATTTCTAAGGCTTAACACCAAATTGTCCCTCGTAATCATCCAAAACATGGGTCCACACTGTGCAATCATGCCCCAGACATGAAACGGCCTTCCGTTCGTCACTCATTGGATCCCTGGAATGATGTCCTCCTGTTAATGCCTAATGTAGTGTCATGGCATACACTTCAAGAGACATGCATCAGAACCCCAAGTCCAGGAACTAGGATTGCGCAATGACCGATTTTGATCATCTCTTTTCGGTGAAAAAGTTTAATCGAAATTCTTTGATTGCGATAGTTGCCATCGATCATTGAATAGGGTGGTCGATGAATATCGATGCTCGACAACCCTCGATGATCGGTGTCGAATACCTTGTTTGGCAGTTTGGTATGGCTTTTGAATGAATTTTGAATTGGATCATCCTTAATTGATAAGGACAAGGCCTACTTATTAAGGAGTGCGGCACAAGCCTCTTAGATATGGTGTAAGAGAATTCTCATCTCAAAATATTTGCAATACCGGACCACAACGAAGGCATTTTAAAGTAAAAACTGATGTACCTTTTAATTAACAAAATGGCAATAACTACTGGACTACGAAATGTATCCGCTCTTCGTTGGAGGTGAAGATCCGCTTAGTGGCGCTGCGGCGGGAGTTAGATTTGACAACGCATACAAATACAACCAGCAAAGTTCAAATCAACTTTTCAAGTCTTTTCCAACAGCGTTCAATATGTATTTCAATAAATATTTGAAGGACTTAATTCTTCATGATCCACCAAGCTTCCTTCGCGACGTGGTCAACTCTCATTTCTGAGGACTAATGAGTCGGCGGAACCTTAGAATGGTATATCTGGCATTGAACACATGGGTTTGGAACAGTTATCTTCTAAGGATCAGCAAGAACTTGTTGGCAATGCAAAGCATGGTAATCAAGCAAGCATATTACCAAATTAATATAACTTTTCACTTTTAAAACATTATTTATCGTTTCCAGGAAACTTAACAATGTTTCCAATAATTCTTTCATTATCTGTGACTAGAGGCCTCCCTCCAACATCTGCACTCAACTTAATTAACACATCTTCTTATCTATCTCTTTAAAAAGTGTCATGCAGCTGTTTAAATTACTACCTGATGAAGCCATTTTGTTAACCATAAAACTTGAAACCAAATTTTTTTAAACATTTGAATGATGAAACGTTGTATTTAAACATTTTCTTTGGCCAAATATGCATCAAGTGTTAGAGCACTAGTGTTAGAGCACTTCTTCACTAATCCCTAATTTTAAAACTAATTTGACCAAGATAGAGCCAGCATCCCGGCATCCTATCATGGGCATTTTTGCATGCTTTTTCCTCATCAAGATGGTGCTGAGCCAGGTTCACCAAACTGTAAAGAGGTAAGCTGGGAAAACATTCTTTTTATCTCCATCAACGTATCCACAAAACCACGGACAGTAGGTACTGGTGACCCGTTGCCTCATATTATGATGGTCACTGCCCCTCATGACATAAAAAAGGTCTAACTTTATAATAATGCGGCCAAACCGGAAAATGCTACCAAAACTTTCAAAATATCGGAATAACTCCTCCATTGCTTCCTTTGCATCCACAGTTGGAACAGCAGACCCATCTCGGAATACTTTCATCAGATACACTCATTTTATTGACTTCAGTTGCATGCATGGGAAAAGACCATTTGTGGCAAGATATGCCTGCAGAAATTTTAGCCTTGGTACTCCCAATCTCTCTGACAAACTTCTGCAAGTTTGCTGAAGCCGGTTTTTCCTCTATGGACGTACTTTTTTATGCTCACGTGATTTGCTCCAAAGGCGGACGGCTCCAAAGAAACACGTCGTATGTTTAAACACGCGGCACCGGCGGTTTTTTGCCAACTCGACAAATAATGCCTCGTATCTTATAGCCCTACGATTATCAGAAGACAAATATATTCTTAAATTTCTATTCAGGAGAGCTTAAGGTTTACTTTTTTCTCGCCCTCCCACCTCCTCGGGGTATTTATGTGGGGGGAGGGGGAGGGGGAGGGCGCCGAAATTACATTTCGCCAACGCTTGAAAAATAACCAGGACCGGCCTTGCGTATAAATAATGTCATTAAATAAGTAGACATTAAAGAATATTCTACGAAATATTATAACAACGTTAGCAATATTCTTTTGTTACACATTAGTAAATTCATTCGCCTTCCAGCAGCATCAATGTGGAATTGACTCCACCGACGCGACGAGCTGAATTAAATTATCAAAAATAATTAATCCTTCAACTTTCCATCGTGTTTCATGTGATACACATGACTTTCAATAGCTCTGGTAATTGTCCGTAGGTAATTGGTCTCGAAGATACACTTTCAAATTTGTAGCAACTTTTGTAAAAGTGCTATCTTTAAACGACGAAATATCTCGTAAACGGTTTAATTTACTGCAAAATGGCAAAATGGGTTTTAGATTTTGCAACGGGTCCGTTTTGCCAAATTTAGTCAAAATTGGTTGCCCTAAGGGCTATCACCAGGTCCAGTTGATATGGAACATTCATGCATAGGCTCCCGTATAATAACATGCATAGGCTCCCTCTAGCCGGGCGCCGCCGCCGCGGCGACTGGTGGGCGTTGCACGCCTACACTCAAAAATATCTCCCTTTCTTCAATGAAATATCACCTCTGACAAACTTTTTCAGTTTATAGAGGAGCTTTTTTTCTACAACATATAAAAAATAAGCAAATTCGAGGGCATAGGCACATCGTCAAAAATCGATTTGAATATTTAAAATTGTTATAAACTCTATATAATTGTTTATATACTATAGTAAAATCCATATATTATAGTATAAACCTTTATTAGAGTTTTCCTATTCAAGATATTTAAAATAAGTCCTTTTGTAAATCTCTAGCTTTTGCTGTCTCGGAGATATTTCTTTAAATGTGTAGCAAATTATGCAAAATTCGAATTGTGCAACGTTGCTATGTCTCGTAAACGGTTGCGTGTTTTGCAAAATGGATTTGGGGTTTTCATTTTCCTGTTAAATGACGGCGATTTGTTAAGTTTGGTCTAATCAGTTACCCTAAGGCCATCCACCTGGTCGAATTGACATGGAATCTTCTTTTCTTTTTCCGTGGCTTTTATTTCTTCGTGGGTTCGTATTAGAATTACTTCTCCAAGGAATTTGAATTCCACCAAATTTCAGAGGAATGATACTGTGAAAAATATTTGCTAATAGCTATTTGTATTCTGTTTCCGGGCAATACCTGACCAACAGTGATTAGAAGACGCTAATGTCTACAGTAGCTATTTTCCAACAGTCTGGTTCTCATCTAACGGCGCTACTGTCTGTCAATGAATACACCGCTACGTGATAGCTTTCACAACTTCAGCATCTTTAAAATATCGACCCTTTTGGTCAATAATTTAAAGTGTTTTTTCCCCCATAACGCTAATAAGTAGGTCGGAAAGGCTTTCTAATTGAAACGAGGGCAGAAATTTCCGAGGTGGAGCTTAATTGCATATGGGTTTGTGAAAAGAGGTTCGCACCGGCAAAATCAATGCAGGCTACTTAACCATCCGGCTGGAGCAAGTTCTCTCAGAGAAATAGTAATTACCGAACAGCACATAGTTCCCAGCTCTTACAACTCATTTAATCTACTCCTATTGCGTGGGGAATACATCTGAAATACGGTTCAAAACATGATGGCTGAATGCATATTGAACTCCGTTGAGAAAAAACAGATTTGTGTCAACATTCCTTAAGGAGGCGCAGCTTATTATACCTCCCAAAGGCAAGGAGAGGTTCTGTGAAATTTCGAACCACTCCCATTGCACTGTAAAAAGTAGATCTCATTTTAAGGTACAAAAGCGATCTGAATTTCAGATGCAACAATTTTAAGACAGGGTATGTTGAATTTCAGCAGTAATATCTTGTCTAAAAATAAGGCAGGTGAACGGCTGAAAATCAGACCATCCAGAATCCTGCTTCCTCTGCTTCCTGCTCAACTGCTCCTGTACCAACCATCCATGTTCCTGCCTCTTCCGTACCTTAAATCCGTGTTCCTGCCTTACAACCAGACAGCGCTTAAATTCAGATCGCACTGAAAATCAGATCAACTTTTTACAGTGTGATGAGGTAATATTGTACTCGCTCCGATGGTACAATTGGGACCGCCATGATAGCGAGAATTGATCATCAGAAGCTGACTGAACACTCCCGGCGCCCACAGAACTGAGAAACTCGCCAAGGAAACAGAGCACGAAAACGGCGGCGAATTCGCGTCAAGGTACAGCTACTTACAAAAATGTTGTACCACTTCCCGACGCGACCCGGCCAACAGGCCAATCAGCGAAGAGACAACACCGTCGCTGTATTCGACTGCCGAACGCTGTTACGTCGGACTGGCGATCTCGGTAGGATACGCCCCCGACGAAAAATGAGCTGGCGAAACCAAAGTCCCGTCATACTTGATACATCTACATAATACCCTGCAAGCCACCATAAAGGTGTGTGGCAGGGGGTGAACTCTCATCAAACATGCACTACAAATCATGCATAAAAAAGGAAGAGTATTAATATACTAGTCAGAACTTCACTATTTAAAAAAGATAGAAATTGCAAAGTAAACATGCAAAAACATCCTGTTAGTAAGGTTAGCTTTAAGTACTCATACCAACATGCTACTACAAATGTTATCCATTGCTACACTCGTACTGGATATATTTACCGTTATTCATTTCCCTAATAGTACGAGGAAAGAAGGAAATTTTGAATCTGTCAGTTCGGTAATCAATTTCTCTAATGTTGTGATTATGGTCCAGTCTACCATAGTAAGTTGGGGTCCGCAAAATATTTTTAACATCATCACTGAAAATATGGTCTTGGAATTTATTTAAGAGATTAAGTCTAAATTTCAACCTGCGATCTGACAATGATTCCCAATTTAATTCATTAAATAGACTGGTTACGCTAATAAGGTTATCGTACCGTCCCTTTACAAATTTTGCCGATCTTCGCTGCACACGTTCGTTGTGTAGACCGATTTCGTAGGGATCCCATGCACTGGCAGCATATTCCAAATGAGGTCTTACGAGGAATACATGATACTGGAAGCTCACTTGCGAGGAAGGTTTCCTTACCTCGAGAAACAAAATCGGAGCATATGATGTTGTTATGCGTTTAAAATTTGCCGTTCCGATTTGAGCGAGAACCAGCCTTGCCATTTATTAATCTCGTTCCCAGTGGAGCGCGTGGCGTTAGCGGCGAAGTGTGTGTTTTTGGGTGGGAAAGCAAGCTGATAATTCACATTGACGGTGCGAGCTAGTTACGCTAGAGGAATGCCGCAGTTGACACCTAACTGTCGACCAAAATATTGCGTGTACTCGAGTTTGAAGGGTGTTTGCGAGGAACCAAAACAACTACATAAAATTTAATCGTATCGTATTTTTTGTCATTTAATTCTACATTAATTGTTCACTTTAATTTTCTTTATTATATTTTTGTATTTCTTATTACAGTTTGAATGGAAAAAATGACGATTTTTACGTGTTCAACTATTATGCCGAGTTAAAAGCTTATTTCTCAAAAACCCTTCAAATAATTTGATCCAAATTTTAACAATATAAACAAGAATGTTTTATGCGTTTTCTATTACTTTCAGAACTTTATCTGTCCAAGAAAGGATACTGAAATCATTTTTATCAGAAACGTTTTTCTCGGCTCTGGGTAGTCGAAAAAATGCTATTTAAATTGCGTTGCAATCCTTAGATATCCTAATGTTCTAATACGTCGTTGTTAAGAACTTAACTTAATCAACTAATTTTATATCAGTTTATATTTGTATGGGCCAGAGTGAGACAAGTCTGCGGCGGCTATTCGTTGCGGGCAACGTCGCACGGCTCTCCCAGCAACAAATAACCGCTGAACCGTCTCATTCTAAGCCATGAATTCAAGCTAATATAAAATTAGTGGATTAAATTACGTTCTTAACAACGATGTATTGTAACATTAGGATATCTAATGATTGTAATGCAATTAAAATTGTATTTTTTCGAACATCTAGAGCTGAGAAAAACGCTTCTCGTAAAAAATGATTACAATACCATTTCTTGTTTAGATAAAATTCTGAACTCAATAGAAAATGCGTAAAACATTTTTTTTATATGGAGTTATAATTTGGATGTTATAATTCGAAGGGTTTGTGATAAATGCATTTTTAAATTTATTATCCTAGAATTAAACGACAAAAAATTAATATTATTAAATTTTCTGTAGTTATTTTGGTAACTCCACAAACACCCTTCAAACTGGAGTGCACGTAATATTTTGGTCGACAGTCGGTGGAGATATCAAATGGCAGGAATTCTAACGACAAATATGCCAGTTCGGTAGATTGAACGTAAATTGAATGCATCCCACGTGCCAATTATTAATTTGAAGAAAAAGTGGGAGGAATGACATTAGGTTTCCAGGAAGCCGGGTTCAGGGAACCCTAAAGTCACCACTCAGGAAGCCGCGCGCATAGTGGACCAAGTAAGGGCAAATACTTTTTCGACTGCCGAAGAGATTACTAGGGATGTTGTCCATGTTCGGACATGTCCACAGACCGTTCGTCGGAGGATGCAATGCGCGGGACTTGAGCTAAGGAGTGCAGGCGTGAAGGAATTTCTTACAAATGCTCATAAAGTTGCACGCCTGGATTTCTTTCATTTCTTATTTTTTCATCTTTATTTCCGTGAACATTACGGAGTGATTCCGAAAAATATCTTCCTTGCGTAATGCAGCAATGAAAAATAAGTTAAAATTACACGCATTCACTTTCTATTCAGGAATTGGTGAGTTGTTGCCGAGAAAAAACTATGGTGTTATGCCCATGTTCTACTGTTGTGCCTGAAAAAAGATAAATGTTCCCCGCAGCATCAATGAAAGCTCGTGAAGGGAAATGTGATGATTCAGATCTAGGAATATAGATATCTCGATGGGTGGAATTGCCTTTCATGGAAGAAAAAATATATTATATATTTTATTCTAGATTGAGAATTTTGTTTTATTAAAGTTGAAAAACATAATCGTACTATTTAGGTGGAATAGAAAAGTATCGCTGATGTGTCGAGACCTGTTTCATTGAAACTGTTTCCAGGGCTCTTCGCCGCCTTCAAACTAAGTCAATTTTAGCTAATAACTAATAGTATTTAATACTAAAGCATAATTTTTCCAATAACGGCAAGTATTGTTACTTAAGTGAAACAATGTCAGTTTTCACTGCTGGAGGGCAATCGAAACTTATCTCAGGAATAAAAAAACCGTCCTCTCTCTCTCTCCCTCCTCGCCCGTGAGCTTCCACTCCTCAGCAACACCTCCTGCCATACACACTCGCGGTGGCTTGCATGGTATTGTGTGACTGTATATCTATGAGACTTGGTTTCGTCGACACATTTGTCCGCGGGGTTTCCAGACTTCCGCGAACGACAGCCGGACGAGGCATAATCGGCAATGGATGGTCCACGAGTGTTCCTTGAAAGGCAGTTCAGTCGCATAATCTCTTAGTAATATGGAAAACTGGGGTTCCCTAATTTCCGTGCTTGCATGGCCAGCGAGCGATTTGGAGAGGCACGACGGTGGTTCGCATTGCTTAAGTTGTTTCGGGAAAGAAAACCTTACTCACTGCCGCCGGTGAACTTCCATCTCCCTGGTACCACGGGTCCTTTGCTTATCCAGGTCATGTTTCATTCGGGTGCTCCTGCTTCTGAGATCGTCAACCAGGCGCGATAGCGTTCGGCAGTCGAATACAGTGACAGTGTTGTCACATCGAGGAATGAAAGAGCCAGTTGAGCGGTTTGCGTCAGGAAGTGGCACGACTTTTTTTGTGAGTAGCTGTACAACAACTGGTTAAGTCCCAATTCTGATTTATGATGCACCAGGTAATCAGAATTCTTCCATGCTTATTTGGAGCATCACTCACTCAGGGATTCAACCCGAAGGTTGGTCTTTGATAGGTGCTAGTAGAGCTCACCCCGTACTAAACCAATGGCGTGTGAAATTCACGCATTCAGGGTATAGGGGGGGGGGGGCAGTTATTTCCCTGGGCCATCTGTGATTTCGAAGTTCTGACACGCAGAAAATCGAATCGCGAGGATTTTAGATGGGGGTGTCCAGAAAGGCTCTTGCCCGGGATTTGACCCCGGGATCCTCCGGACAGTAGCTCAGTGCTCTACCCACTAGGCCACCCTATTTGGGAGCATAAGATGGGGGAATATATCTTCTCTGCCGAGGACGACTGTTCGAAAGGTGATCTTGTAATTCATAATAGGTGCGCAATGACTACCGCGTTCTCAAATGCAGAAAATACCGCTTGATTATTGCTCCAAACAAATTGAATTCAGGTAGTGAAAAAACTTACAGCTTTTTAAGGTGGATAGATAAAAAATGTTTTGCTTCACAGCCTAAGTATTTTTAAATCTATCAGTAAAAGGTAATTGAAATAAAAGGCTAATAGATGGAGTACAGTGTAGCATACCCTAATTTCTGAGTGAGGCAATAGCCTAAACAGAGGATGTCAATGATTTGGTTCTGAAACATTACAGACGAAGAGAAAATGCGGCATGAAATAGCATAGACATGTAAAATACATCAAAAAGGAAAAAGGAATACATTATTATAGTTGAGATAACTGTTTTCATCACCAATGTAACAACTTGAGGAACCGAACCTGAAGACTTGCTGATAATTTCTGGAGAATTATGAATAATATATCTTTATCTACATCTACATCTACACGATACCCTGCAAGCCACCGCGATGGTGTGTGGCACGGGGTGAAGATCACCAAGCATGCACTATATACATGCAAACATGTTACTACAGGGTCTCAGGCAACTAGATTTTTAGTATCTACATAGTAATTAAGGGATTGGTTGTTAATACACGCATAGAGTAGTCTGGCTCGTCACCCAGACTACTCTAAAATATTTCCCCTACCTATCCCTTTGCTATGATCCCTATTCTGTTCTCTTATAGTACGGAGGAAAAAGGCCATTTTGAATCTATCGGTACGACAATCTATCTCTCTAATCTTATTTATGTAGTCGAATCTAGCATAATACGCTGTTTTTTTAATATGTGCCCAACATCTTCAGTAAAGCTATCCGATTGAAATTTCTCTAATAGATTCAATCTGTTCCTTAATCTGCTCTCTGATAATGATTTCCACCCTAATTCTTGTATTAATTCTGAAACGCTACTCAACCTATCGTAACATCTTTTTTTAGGAACCTAGCTGCTCTACGCTGCACACTTTCTAGTTGTCTGATCAAACCTAATTCATTCGGATCCCATACACTGGCTGCATACTCAAGGTGGGGCCTGACTAGTGAAAAATAGCATCGCTCTTTTGTCTCCTCATCATATTTCCCAAATACTCTTTTCATAAATCCTATCTTTCTCTTCGCTCGGCCGCATATTTCCCGGATGTGTCTCCCCTACGATCTTTATCGCTTCCCAGCAGTAAGAGTACGAAATTATAAAGCATCTCGCGGCTTTCGGAAAGTGCTCATCCTTCGCAAAAGTGCAGTCGCAAAGACACATCATCGCATGAAGCCACTGCAGCAGCTGCCGCGCTTTGGTCAAACGGCACCCGCGAGTGAGGCGTCCATTGAAAGAGGCCACACGGAGACGGCCCTGGTGGGCGTGTCCCGGATGTGCCCTAATTGCTCGCCACTAAGGGTTTTGCCCAAGCGGTGCACTTAATTGCTTCGAGGAGAAATCAGATCAGTTTGTTTTCGGACAGGTGAGCGGAATGGAAAAGGAGTTAGGGGGGGCCAAGATGAAGGGGGGCCCTGGAGAAAATCGTTAAGAGATGGGCGGGAGGGGATCTTGCGTATCGCAAGCGAACTATCTTTGTGAGCGAAGAGGAGTATTTGGCGGGGGAGAGAAGTGGGTTTGTTGTCCCGCTAGCGTGCCATCGCTACAAGAGGGAGGTTAATCATATGGCGATGCCATCTCTCGACATTCTTCTACCTGCACTCGCAGAGGAAGGTCGCGTGGCGAGAGCTCCCGTCTTGAGTTGTGACTTTCACTTTTTTACCTGGTCGCCAGTAGCAGCTTTAACGTTGCCTAGCTGGGTCCGTAGTTTTAGCTCTAAAATTGTGTCGTCCTAGGCTATCCCCTATTTCATAGTGTAGTGGTGTATTTAGTAGTGAGTGTTTAGTTAGTTAGTAAGTGAGTGTGTTAGTGTGTGAGTTTTCTGTGCCTGCTGTGGCTGTAGTCCCTGCCATCCCGCGAGCGTCTGCCGAGAGTGTGTGCCGATAGCGATAAGTAGAACTAAACCAGTATCTTTATTACTTTTATATACTGAGATAAATACAAATCTTCCACTATTGTTTAACATCGTTGTGGCTATTCCATAGTTAGCGTATTTACGTTTCTTATTTATATTTTATCATCACCATAGTTTTGTTTTTCTAAGTATTTCTCAGTTATAGAACCGTTCATTATAATCTATTGTTAACAATATATTTCTAGACTTCACTCGGCTTTAATTTAACTTTATTCGTTATAGCTACACTGCATTAGTTATTGTTTCATAATATCCGTGCTTCCGTACCGCTGTTTAATCTCCGTGATATATATAGACTTGTTCTCCTACAAGTGAATTTCTAATTTAATATTATCTTATTGTTATTTATTCATAGTCCTGTGTAGAACCGTATAATCCATCCTAACGTGTAAGGTGTAATTTGCACTTGTGTTATTATTCATATACAGTTTATAATAACTCTGTAGTTTGCGTAACTTATTTTAACCTAGTAGATTCATATAGTTGATCTTTTTTATCGCTTATTGTTATTGAACTTAGTTGATAATAGTTTTTTTTAGACATATTTATATTTCCTTGACTAGTGCTTAATCTAGTTCGTCTTTCGTTGATTTTTAGTAGTAGATATTTAATACATTTACTTTAGCTTTATACACATAAATTTTATTTATACATATATAGTTTATACTAACTCTGTAGTTTGCGTAACTTATTTAACCTAGTAGATTCATATAGTTGATTTTTTTATCGCTTATTGTTATTGAAGTTAGTTGGTGATAGTTTTTTTTAGATATATTTATATTTCCTTGACTAGTGCTTAATCTAGTTCGTCTTTTTCGTTGCTCCTTTAGTAGTAGATATTTAATACATTTACTTTAGCTTTATACACATAAAGTTTTATTTATACATTTATAGTTTATACTATCTCTGCAGTTTGCGTAACTTATTTTTTTAACCTAGTAGAT
This sequence comes from Platycnemis pennipes, assembly GCA_933228895.1. Lineage (NCBI taxonomy): Eukaryota > Metazoa > Arthropoda > Insecta > Odonata > Platycnemididae > Platycnemis > Platycnemis pennipes. The sequence continues at coordinate 171,420,234 of OW121847.1, forward strand.
TATACAGTTTTTTTTAATCGCTTATTGTCATTGAAATAATTCGGTAATAGTGTTTTTTTTTTATAGATATATTTATATTTCCTAGATTAGTGCTTAATTTAGCTCGTCTTTTTCGTTGCTTCTTTTAGTAGTAGATTTTTAATACATTTACTTTAGCTTTACTGTTGACACTTTTTGCTTCATCTCTTCGTAATCGCTGGTCTTGCGCATCCTACAGCCTACATTCCTCTCGTATACATTCCAGAGCTCCCCCCCCCCCCCTCCCCGTGGTTCCCTTCCCAAACCTCAGCCTAACCAAGGTCAACCGTGACCCACCTCCCATCGCGACTCCCTACCGAGCGCTACCCTTGCAACCACTCACCCGTGTAGTTTTTCTACCTGTGTAGTTTACTCCTAGTCCCTGTCCCCTTTGGGTTAATTGTTTTCTGGTGATAATCTGTGGTCTGTATTTGCTTGCTTGCTCGTTTCTTCAAGAGCCTTGTTAGTTATTTATTAGTGTGTAGTAAATAGTAGATTCTTTTACCAGATAGCTCCGCTGCGAGTCTAAGGGAGAGAGATAGTTAGAGTTAGATTAGGATGACTCCCATTAGGTCAATTGTCAACCTCTTCCGTGACTCACCCGATAGCGAGCCCTTGCGGGCTCGAGTCGATGAGCTCGAGAAGACGGTGGATAGTCTTCGCTCTCTCGTGAAACGGCTGGTGACTACGTTGGAACGGTCGAGGGGGAGTGGGGGTCGGCCAAGGCCTTCCGCACGCGTTGGTGCGGGGGCGAGCCCTTACACTGGCGTGGGTTGGAGGGTTGAGGACGTTCCCCGCACACCCGAGCCTCTAGCGGAGCCTACCTCCGAATCCGGGGGAGAGTGGGAAGTGGTCCGTAGGAGGAGTCGTGGGGTCACACTACACAAACGGGGAAATGCAGAGGCAGAGGCTGAGCCTTTCCCCGTTAGTAATAGGTTCGATGGGCTGGCGGAGGTCGGCGCATCGAACGCTCCGCCTCCGGAGACTTCGCCGACTGGGAGTCGGGAGGGAAGGGAGGGAGTATTAGTGATAGGTAGCTCCAATGTCCGCCGAGTAGCGGACTCGATGCGTGCCAGGGCCCGTCGGGAAGGAGGTGGTGAATCCCGAGGGAAAGGTGACGAAGAACGGGTACGTTCCTGGTGTATACCAGGAGGTACGGTGCCCCAGGTGACGAAGGCGTTGAAAGCAACGGTCAGTGCCACTAACTGCTCCAAGCTGCACGTAGTCGCCCATGTCGGCACTAACGACGCCGCGAAACGGGGGTCCGAGGATGTAATGGATTCCGTAAGGGATCTATGCACCGAGTTCCACCGTGTTCGTGGAGGTCTGGGTATCGATATGAGGCTGACTATATGTAGCTTGGTACCTAGGACGGATCGGGGGTCGATGGTTTGGAGCCGAGTTTTAGGCATAAACCGGAGACTCCGTGAAGTCTGTTGGAGCGAGGGAGCTGAGTTTTTGGACCTCGGGCCGGAGCTGGAAACGTGTCGGGTGCCCCTGAATCGCTCGGGTGTCCACTACACGGACGAGGCATCGTCTAAGGTAGCGAGTAGGATACTGGAGCATACACGTAGGGTTTAGCTCAGGTGGTAGCCCAGAGTGCAGGTCAATCCGCGGGGGAAAAATCGTGCAAGAAGTTGACAGAACATGCAGAGTAGTTTTAGAAGGTCAGAGAAAAACACATGGAGAGAACGAACATGATAATTCATCAAAGGTAAGAGGTAGACCAAATAGTTTGTCCGTCAAAAAATTATCGAGGAAAATTTTAGTTGGAAAGGAGCACCAAGAGAGAAACAGATTGGAAGAAAAAATTTCAGTGATAGTAGTGAATTGTCGTAGTATAAGAAATAAAGTAGCAGAATTTCACCACCTCATTAAGAGTACTAATGCAGATATAATCGTAGGTACAGAAAGCTGGCTTTCGAAGGACATATCAGATCATGAAGTATTTCCGAAGTGTTTTACAGTATACAGAAAGGATAGAGTAAGCAGAAACGGAGGAGGAGTTTTCATAGCTGTGAAGGACCCGTATGTCAGTAGAAGAGAACTTATTTCAGAGCGAAATGTAGAAAGTATTTGGTGTTCCGTTAAAAGTAAAAGTAGTAACGCAAAAAAGATATATGTAGGTGCATATTACAGGCCACCGGACGCAGACGTCAATTCTATAATAGAGCTAGAGTCAGAGATACGCACATTACTTTCTGGGAAGAATGATAGAGGAATAATAGTAGGCGGAGATTTCAATCTCCCCTCGATAGACTGGAATACGTGTAGTTTCATTGCAGGAGGTAAGGATAAGGAACATTGCGAATCACTGTTGAACACCTTTACGACACATTCTCTACAACAGCTAGTAACAGAGCCGACCAGGGGTAACAACATTCTAGACTTATTAGCAACAAATATACCCGAGAGAGTTCTAAATACAGTTACAGACACAGGAATTAGTGACCATAAAATAGTGCATGCGAAATTTATTGCAGGCGTTGAAAGACATTATAAACCAAGGAGGAGGGTGTACTTATTTGGCAAGGCAAATTACGACGGTATGAAAGAGGAATTAAGGGAAGCGTTTAATGTATTCAGCGAACAAAGCAAAGGATTAAATACAGAGGATTCGTGGAGAGAATTTCTTGAGGTCACCCGTAACGCAGTTCATAAATACATACCAAGTAAATATATTAGTGATAATACAGAGCCAAGGTGGTATAACGCGGAGGTTAGGAAATCACTAAAGCGACAAAGGGTATGCCACGCTAAGATGAAAAATGCCAGACGGGGTCTATCGGTAGAGGAAAAAAATGAGCTAGTTCAAAACTATAAAAAATCGAGAGCATTAGCAAGGAAATCATGTCGGCAAGCGTTATCACATTTCAAGAGCAAGATGTTAGGAGAATATTTAGATAGCAATCCTAAAGCGTTTTGGTCATATGTGAGAGAGCTTCAGGGAAATAAGTCCACAGTGCACACACTTAAAAATGATAAAGGAATCAGAGTCACCAGCAGTGTAGAAAAAGCCAACACTTTAAACACCTTCTTCCAAAGTGTATTCAACTCATCGTCACAAAACGCAGTGGAACCACCGCCGAACACTTTCAGTGAGCAAATGCCCGAAATAAACATTTCATGTCGCGGAATAGAGCAGCAGTTAAAAAGCATAAGTAAAAACAAAGCACCAGGTCCCGATCAAATTCCTTCCAGAGTTTATAAAACATTAGCTTCTGAAATAGCCCCCTATCTAGAAATAATATTCAATAAAACACTAAAGAACCACACAGTACCCAAGGATTGGAAAGTAGCTAACATTACACCTATATTTAAAAGCGGTGATAGGGAAGAACCTAGTAACTACAGACCCATTTCACTCACGTCAATCTCTTGTAAGATATTTGAGCACATAGTAGTCAGTTCGATCATGGGGCATTTGGATAGTCAGGGATTACTCATAAACAGCCAGCATGGGTTCCGGAAAGGTAGATCTTGCGAGACACAATTAGCTTTATTCGTACACGATATTTTAGTCCACGGCGAAAGCAGTACTGAAGTTGATGCGATATTTTTAGATTTTAAAAAGGCTTTCGATAAAGTTCCTCATGACAAATTAATCTTGAAGTTAGAGAGTTTTGGTATAAATAAAGACGTTGTATGTTGGGTAAAAGAATTCTTAAGTGGGCGAGAGCAGAGGGTTGTCATAGATGGTATCATGTCGGACACAATCGAAGTCACATCGGGAGTTCCCCAGGGTAGCGTAGTAGGTCCGCTTCTATTTCTTTTATACATAAACGATTTGGGTACCGTAGTTAGTAGTAACCTTAGACTTTTTGCAGACGATGCGGTGGTGTACAGGGGTATATCAAACGAAGAGGACATGAAATCACTTAGCAAGGATTTAGATGCAATTGAAGAGTGGTGCGACAAATGGCAGTTAGAACTCAACCTTAAAAAGTGTGTAGCTATCAATTTTTGGAGGAGGAATAATTCGATAGAGCGATCCTATAGAATTAATAACACGAAGATCGAAAACGTTGAAACCGTAAGATATTTAGGTGTAACAATCACTAAAGATTTATCGTGGGGAAGACACATAAGGGAAATATGCGGCCGAGCGAAGAGAAAGCTAGGATTTATAAAAAGAGTACTTGGGAAATGTGATGAGAAGACAAAAGAGCGATGCTACTTTTCACTAGTTAGGCCCCACCTTGAGTATGCAGCCAGTGTATGGGATCCTAATGAATTAGGTTTGATGAGAGAACTAGACAGTGTGCAGCGTAGAGCAGCTAGGTTCGTCAAAAGGTGTTACGATAGGTTGAGTAGTGTATCAGAATTAATACAAGAATTAGGGTGGGAATCATTATCAGAGCGTAGATTAAAGTTCAGATTTAATCTATTGCAGAAATTTCAATCGGATAGCTTTACTGAAGATGTTAGGCACATATTGAAAACACCAGCGTATTATGCTAGATTCGACCAGATAAATAAGATTAGAGAGATAGATTGTCGTACAGATAGATTCAAAATGGCATTTTTCCCCCGTACTATAAGAGAACAGAATAGGCAGCATAGGAAAGGGATAGGTAGGGGAAATATATTTTAGAGTATTCTGTAGTGCATGATGCATGTATTAACCCCTCAAATACTATAGATACTAACAATCTAGTTGCATGAGACCCTTTAGTTGCTTGCTTGCATGCTAGTAGTGAATGCTTGGTGACCTTCACCCCCTGCCACACACCCTCGCGGTGGCTTGCAGGGTATCGTGTAGATGTAGATGTAGATGTCAGCCGCATGAGTTACACAAGAAAGAAAGAATCACAATAACTAGCGATGCATTACTTAACTCGCGTACTATTCTGCATCTACATAATACCATGTAAGCCACCATAAAGGTGTGTGGCAGGGGCACTACACATCGCGCATAAACGGGGATGAGTAACAATATACCAGTCTAAACTTCAATTTTTAAAAAAGATAAAAACAGCAAAGCAAGCATGAAATATCATGCTGTTCGTTGGGTTAGCTTAAGGTCATTATACCAACATGCCTATACTATCCATTGGCACACACGTATTGGACATATTTACCTCCATCCACATCCTTAAATGTACGAGGAAAAAGGACATGTTGAATCTGTCAGTTCGGTAATCAATTTCTCTAAGTTTGTGGTTACGGTCCAGTCTACCATAGTAAGTTGGGGTTCGCAAAATATTTTAACGTCGTCAGTAAACATACTATCTTGGAATTTATTCATGAGATAACGTCTGAATTTCAACATAGGTTTGGTCTGACAATGATTACCATTTTAATTTATTTAATGGACTGATTATGCTAATATTTACCGTCCCTTAATGAATCGAACCAATCTTTGCTACACACATTTAAGTTTATTATTTAGGCCTATTTCATGTGGATTCCATCTACTGGCAGGGTATTCTTAATGAGGTCTAAGAAGGGAAAAAAGCTAATTTCTCGTACATGATCGTCACATTTACCCAGTACTCTTTTGATGAATTCCAGTTAGCATTCTCGCCCTCGGTCAACGCGTTAAGGCCAAGAGAAAGAGAGAAATGAAATAAGGCGTGTTTCAGCCACCACCCATTCAGGAATGATTATGGCAACGCGTAGATTTTTCTGACGAAGTCAGCGATCGTGATCAAGCACTGGCCACACTTAAGACTGCCGCTGGGCAGGCCAAAAATTGTATCGAGAAGATCGATTTCGCTGATGGCATCCACATTCTTGAAAAACTGTAACAGGAGCAACTGACTTGAATGACTTACGCATGTAGCTAGTGAGATTAGCGTTTGCAAAGTGTGCAGGATGTACTTATTTCAAAAAAGCTCACCATTGTGGCAAAAATAGCATCGTGATTAGAGACCCGAAGAAGTATTCGAAATTACGTGACATTCTGAAGATACCGCAGAATCCTGTAATGAATATTTCCTCTATAAGCAAGCGATGGAGAGCTATAATAATGAACTGACTTTGGAGGAATATATTATATTCTCCTCCACGAACAGCAACGAAAACATATTCGTCTGACCTCATATAATTAATAACACTCATCCAATTGGAATTCTCAAAACACGCCTTTTCCTCTTTTAATGTGTCTTATTATAATTTTTATGTTCACTCGTTTAATCAAATTTCTCATCAATCAGGAGCTTTATTTCTCAAGCTGTAGTATAATATCTTCGAGGGAATAACCTTGAATGTCTCTCAACACGGTAGGCCACTTTCGCCGTTCGTCTCTGGGTGGATGGTGACTTCATTTGGTTCATCTCGTAACGAACGCATGCTGCTTAGCGGTGGTGAGTGGTGGCCGAAGCAGCAATGGTGCTTCAGACTGACCACAGCAGCATGCGTTGGCAAAACGACGGGATGTAGATTCCAGGGTACGTGCCAGTGAGCAGAGAGATGTATTCTCATTTCCATTCTCAGCGTGGCCGCATTCTTCTGATATCCCACCATGTAGTTCTTCTTCTACATTTCGACTGTAAACAACTCATTTCCGCTTGCTTGCTCCGACATTAAATTAAAAAAGCTTGAATAATTCTCAAGAACGAAAAAGTGTAAGGCTCAAATAGCTGCCTCAATCTGCCAGCGTCAATTACCGTAAACCTCAGGATATTCCAAATGCACACCATTTTATCCCTGAGCCTACTTCCACAAATTGATCCGCTCAGCGCCACTTCCTACACTCATCCATGTTTTTCACGCACCGATCACAATATTTTGTTGGACCTCATGTTCGGTCCGCGAATGCCCGATCCGGGTCACAAATGAGGGGGGGGGGGGGTGGGGGGGGGGGGGGGAAGAAGACTCACCGGGACACGGTTCAGGCGACCCCTTGTGGGTGGGGGCCGAAACGTCTTCACTGGGCCCCCTTACTCCTTGGATCTGTGAAGATAAGATAGTTCGTCATTATAATTCTGGAGGAGGAAAGCGATAATTCTCAACACTAAATATCAAAAAGGTGTGTTTAAACCGCGAGCGCGTTAATTACGTCTTCCAAAGAAGGAGAAAGATTAGAAAAGGAAATAAGAATGCTCGAAGCCTGAGCAGATAAGAAAACATGAAAGTAATGTTGAGAAACTGTAGGGAATTGTATTTGCATCGTGGTTTATGAAAAAAGGCCCGAGGTTGGTGTGTGGGAGAAGTTAACGGTTACTTTGAAATGGTTAGCTCACGAGCGAGACAATGAACGGGTCCATTTCCATCACTATTCAGGCGGCGGATGCAGATCGGGGAGACGCGACAGCAACCGCCGCCACGACAGATAGATAGATAGATGATTTTTATTTACGCACATTATATTGTACAATAAATCTTTAAGTAGTTATAACAGATAATGAATAAATAAAATACAATGAGTAACAGATTACAATTATAGATATAGATTATAAATAGGCAGAATTTAGGGAGACTTTAGGGTTCGCCCTTCATGGTGTTAATTTGTATTCGCAAACGAGTCTTGAATGTTGTGAATGAGGGAGCGTTTCGCACGGGAGATGGTTAAGATGAGCCGATGTAGAAGGAGTTACGAAGCGTCTCCGTGGAGCAGCGTGGTATCGCCAGGGGCGGGATGTCACCCCTCACAGGTCTGGTGCTGTGATAAACAGAGAAATAGTTGGCTAAGTAGTTTGGTAGCCCAGTTTTTAGTATTTTGTACATGAGGCGGCGAAGTAATGCCTTCGCTCTTTTACTGTGAACCAGCCCAAATCGCGCCTGTAAGGTGTGATGCGCACGCCCCGTGTTGAGGCCGAAGACACTCCTTACTACCCTGTGTTGACTAATCTCTGAAGCTTGAGATTCATTTCCCTTGAAATGTCGCAAATGACCAGTAATCCACCAAGGGGAAGAGGAGCGTTTCAATGAGACGCTTCCTCAGCGCTTTAGTGGTACTTTTCCTGAAGTAATTGAGAGAGAAGGAGGGAGAGTAATTCGGCAAAGGAGTCGTGTATAAGGCAAGGGAGGCATGGAATGGATACTAACGGCCCATTGAAAGTAACCGCAAGAAGGGTAGTGAGAGCATAAATAGCCATGTGGTGCATCCTACATTAAACATAACCCTCACTGGGACGAAATATCGGGTGGATTGGGAGCAGTGACAGGGGCTAAAACATTGCGGTGGTCGTTCAGAGGACGTGTGTGCTGTTACGATGATGCAGAGGGCTCGAGAGAAGAATGCAAAGGAATGCAATCATCCCAGAGTGCGCCGGGAGGGAAGTGTGAGCGAGGCAAACAAAGCGAAGGAGCCGATTGCAGGGAAAGAGGGAGCGACCGACCGACCCCTCCCCCGCGACCCTTTTCGAAACAAAAGACACAAGGACAGCCGTGCTCTCCGACGATCCCTTAGGTTGATTGACGCATCAATTATTCACGGGTCTCCGTTCCTTCCCTCTCGAGAGAGAGAAGATCCCTGCGTCCATCGGTCCATTTCACTGCGATGGTGTCGTTTCGCCTCGAGGGGTTTCGAAGACGACTTTCGGCTGCACGGAAAGAGAGAGCACCTCACATCATGGAATGCAAATACAATGCAGGTGGATTGGATCGGTGTGTGGTGGCCGGGTTGCTGACTCGAGGGTCCCGATTCAAATCCTGGCTGCGGTTTATTTTGCCATTCCCGACCCTAGCTTGGGTGAACTTCGAGTGAGTGCAGGAGTCAGTCCGTCGTTAAACCCTGGACCCCTTGGCGCCTTTCGTTGACGGCAGAGTAATGCTAATGAAAGTTTTCATTTCGTCCTTCGATTCGTTCCCTGAAGAAATCCTACATCTACATCTACACGATACCCTGCAAGCCAACGCGAGGGTGTGTGGCACGGGGTGAAGATCACGATGCATGCACTACTAACATGCAAACAAGCAACTAAAGTCTCATGCAACTAAATTGTTAGTATCTATAGTATTTGAGGAGTTAATACATGCATCATGCACTACAGAATACTCTAAAATATTTCCCCTACCTATCCCTTTGCTATGCTGCCTATTCTGTTCTCTTATAGTACGGAGGAAAAAGGCCATTTTGAATCCAGCGGTACGACAATCTATCTCTCTAATCTTATTTATCTGGTCGAATCTAGCATAATACGCTGGTTTTTTTAATATGTGCCTAACATCTTCAGTAAAGCTATCCGATAGAAATTTCTCTAATATATTTAATCTGTACTTTAACCTACGCTCTCATAATGATTCCCACCCTAATTCTTGTATTAATTCTGAAACGCTACTCAACCTATCGTAACATCTTTTAACGAACCTAGCTACTCTACGCTGCACACTGTCTAGTTCTCTGATCAAACCTAATTCATTCGGATCCCATACACTAGCTGCATACTCAAGGTGGGACCTAACTAGTGAAGAGTAACATCGCTCTTTTGTCTTCTCATCACATTTCCCTAGTACTCTTTTTATAAATCCTAGCTTTCTCTTCGCTCGGCCGCATATTTCCATTATGTGTCTTCCCCACGATAAATCCTTAGTGATTGTTACACCTAAATATCTTATGGTTTCTACGTTTTCGATCTTCGTGTTACTAATTTTATAGGTACGCTCTATCGAATTATTCCTCCTCCAAAAATTGATAGCTACACACTTTTTAAGGTTAAGCTCTAACTGCCATTTGTCGCACCACTCTTGAATTGCATCTAAATCTTTGCTAAGCGATTTCCTGTCTTCTTTTGATATACCCCTATACACTACCGCATCGTCTGCAAAGAGTCTAATGTAAGCTTACTACTAACTACGGTACCCAAATCGTTAATGTATAGAAGAAATAGGAGCGGACCTACTACGCTACCATGGGGAACTCCCGATGTGACTTTGATTGTGTCCGACATGATACCATCTATGACAACCCTCTGCTCTCGTCCACTTAAGAATTCTCTTACCGAACACACAACGTCATTATTTATACCAAAACTCTCTAACTTCAAGATTAATTTATCATGAGGAACTTCATCGAATCGCATGCCTTTTTGAAATCTAAAAATATCGCATCAACTTCAGTACTGCTTTCGCCGTGGACTAAAATATCGTGTACGAATAAAGCTAATTGTGTCTCGCAAGATCTACCTTTCCGGAACCCATGCTGGCTGTTTATGAGTAATCCCTGACTATCCAAATGCCCCATGATCGAACTGACTACAATGTGCTCAAATATCTTACAAGAGATTGACGTGAGTGAAATGGGTATGTAGTTACTAGGTTTTCCCTGTCACCGCTTTTAAATATAGGTGTAATGTTAGCTACTTTCCATTCCTTGGGTACTGTGTGGCTCTCTAGTGTTTTACTGAATATTTTTTTTAGATATGGGGCTATTTCAGAAGCTAATGTTTTATATACCTTGGAGGGAATTTGATCGGGACCTGGTGATTTGTTTATACTAATGCTTTTTAACTGCTGCCATATCTAATGCTCATATCTAACGCTCCCCTACCGATACAAGATAGTGTAAGTGGCCTTTGCTGTCGGTCGCATCCCTCAAACAACCACGAGTATTACTATCATATATTCCATCATAAGGTGCATTATAAAGACCAGTGCAGAATTTCTCTCCAGCACTGTGAGAATTACTGATACTGCGATTCTTTCAAGCCTATCAGATAAAGGAATTTAAAAGGGCATATATGGATTTCTTTATCACTGTAAATATGTATAGTAAATATCAGCTCATTTGCTGAGCTTAAATTGCCCTCGTCAATTGTCACCAACCCTTTCTCCTCACAATCAATGGTACTCATGATGCTCAACGCTATATTTAAATTTTATCAAACAATTAACATGCCTCAGAACATGATTCTTCCTTCAATTATTGTTTCGAGATGTCTAATATTTCCTCCCACGTGCTGCAAAATGCATCCTTTAAACTCCAAACCATAGAATTCACATGTATTTGGCTCCTCAATGTTTTTTTAAATGCTTGAATGTAAAGCGCAACCGCTCCCTCTCGAGTATAAAATCTTGGCTCCTTGTTATCTGTGTGGCCTTAATTGGCACTGTTGTCGCCATCAAAACTGATAACGACACATCGCTTTTTCGCCAATGAGAGAAGCTAAAACTAACGCACTTTGCCAAGTGTTTTGTCAACTTTCAACGTACAAAGCAATTTACTGTCGCTGCTGCGAATTACCCCGCGTGTCGCTTCAAGATGCGTTTGGCTGGGAATTCTACTTTGAGGAAGTGAAATGAATTGTTAAAATGGTATACCTACTGCTCAATATTTTAATGGCTGTGCTCAAGATTGATGTAATTTTCCCTCATTTTGAAGGAATTCGTACCGAGCGCATTCATTCGCACTCTTTACGCTACAGGCGTGGTAACATTAACGACCTTAGTACTACGATATGGAAGGCGAGGGAAAACCACCACATTATTATCCCGAGGAGTCGCAGCACTATTATTTTTATCAAAACGTAAAGGAACCCTTTCGGGTTAATAATCCGGTTGTAGACAACAAAAAATAAGACAAAAACATTCCTGAAATAAAACAGTCCCCCATTCAGATCTCCGGGCATAAACCACGCGACAGAGAGCATCATGGAGCGAGAAACATTTTAGAGATCACTTCACACCGCTTGGTGGGTGATTGCAGAACCATAAAGGAATAATGGACCTCGACGCATTAGGGAAGTGGAGAAAAAGACGTTTGGAGCGGAAGCTACAAAGTCATCGACATCTTGACCGATCATTGGATAGTTTGATTCTGGTTTCAATGCCTCCTACAAATACAAAATCAGAAGAGGTAAAGGACGTTTATGTAACAAAAGTGACACAGCACACAGTCCAGGCAAGGAGTTTGCAATTTCTAACTTCGCAAAAGAGGAGAAAATGAAGTCAGGTCATGTGTGTGTGCTCTGTGAGCTAGGTGTCCCGGGGGCAAGTTCTACCGACGGCCAACGCCTTACAAGCGAATGATTACCGCCGATCGAGTCACAGAACGTCCATGCACGAATACTTGCACGTTCTATGCACGAATACCTTGATAAAGCATTCCAAATTTATGATCCGGAGATAATATCTGTCATAATTTTCATCAAGTATTCCAATAACTTTGTGCTCCACATTAAGATCTCCGTTGAAGGCATTGCGTTCCATAGTTAATTCAATACAGGGAATGATTCAGCATTATTCTTTAAGTAGCACGCATTTTCAGCGTCAATTTAAGGAAAATAATGTATGTAAACTTTTTTAACTTCCAAATGACAATCTTTAACGAAAACGTAAACGAATCACGTCAACGCCATAAAAATGTGATAAAATCGGGATTTACGAAATTATATTCAATAGAGGTCCAGGTTACCTAATTGGTTCTAGCAGGAAGGCACATTAGTGTAGGATGCCAAAACATTTGACTCATTGAGTCGAAAAAGAATTCCCTGTGGAACAAGGGACACTTAGCTTCCGCTTTCAAAATAACAAGAAGCCTCGTTGTTGCCTCTGCAAGCCAGCGGCGTTTAATCAAGACGTTCGAATGAACCACTCTTCCCCTTGGACTCAGTCGCGAAGACGACAGAGGCGTCTTCCCGAGGGCAAGGATTGCTCGCCGTCGAAAGAAGTCGGCGTCCCAAGTGGACACGAGCGCCTGATGCAGGAAGATGATATGTGTGAGAGAGGCGGAAGTGCATGACGAAAGGATTCCTTTAAATGCATCTCCCCGGGGGCTATTAAAGAGCAGGACCGTCCCAAAGAGTGTCTCCTGGGGGCTACTTGCAGAGCATTAAGGGACGTCATTCCGTGCGAACGGAGTGCCAGGGCGCCGAGAGAAAGGGTGGTGTCCCTTGAGGAGGGGCAACCCCTCCGATGAATCACGCCCGATGTTGTAATTGTTGGGGAGCGCTCCCAAGAACTCTCGCGGGAGTCAAGTGCTCTCCGTCCGCCGACTGACTGACTGCAACTGCTCGTCCAATGTAACTGCATCTGACAAAGCGGACCTCTGGTATAAAAAGTTCCAACTTTAGATTGCTTCACCTTTGTTATCAATAAAGTGTTTCCATAGGTTGCAATTAATTATTTAAAGTGCCGTGTTTTCCTAGATTGGGGGAAGAGACCGTTATCCTGCATCTTCAGCTATTAAATAAGTGGGAAGCAAATCCTTAAAACAATCCTTTTCAGCCACAGAAGGAAGTTCGGACGAAATGTAAATAGGTCGGTAATGTTTGTAAGTGTTGCAATGCTTTTAACTGCCGGTTAATTATTTCGTTCCTAAATATGCAAAGTGAACTGAAATCAAAGACTATTCAAATCAAAGAGCTTCAAGCTGTGGGATTCTCTGGGTCTCTCCACAGATTATTGTGTTCATTTCTAAAGGAAAGAAAACAGTACGTAGTATACAGGCACTCAAAACCTGATGGGTGTCTTATCTAGGGTACCACAAGACTCTTATCTTGGTCCACTTATTTTTCTCATATTTATCAATTATCTACCTTAGTGCATGTGCAGTACAAAGTGTTTAGTGGTCGCTGATGATATTAAGATATATAAAAATGTAAAACATTTGAGACACTGTTCTAGAACACTAACGGGTGTTGATAATTTAATTTTTTGGTCAGAGAGAAATCTTCTTTCAATATTGACAAATGTTCTTTCATATCGTATTCAAGGAGGGATGTGACTGCGTATAGTTATGCGATGAAAGAGCAGACAACGCAAAGAAATAAAAGATCTTGGTGTTGATTTTGACGCAAATACGGCTATTTATAATCATATTGTATGTAACACCATGTCTGCATATAAATTAATTGGTATTTTGTACCGTGTGTCCAAATATTTTACTGATGAGAAAGTGATTGTAATGAACTATAATTTTTCATATGAAAGAAGCAAACAGGAATATTGTTCTGTGGTTTGGAAACCGTATTATAAGAAACCTGGTGTAATTATCGAGAGAGCCAAAAAGTATTTTTGAGACAATTGTATTATGTACGCCACAATGTCCATCCTACGTAATGTTTGATAATCCTGTAGTTTATACAGGTATGTTGGAAGAGTTTAAATTTCAAACACTATGTGAAAGGGGAATTGTGAACGATATACCTTTCCTGCAGGAAGTAAATAAGGAACGTAATTGTGTAGAATTAGTTGGTAAATTAAATTTTGTTGTCCCAGCAAAGAAAGGAAGGCAAAAATGGGCTTTTTGTGCAAGAGATGTAAATACTACGTAGTTATTGTAATAACGCACCATTAAATAGAATACGTGTTTCCTATAACACCTTTTGTGAAGAGCTAAATGTGAGCATTTCAAAATAAAGGTATCACAAAGATACACTGTCAGTGTTATCCAAACTGTAAAATTGGCCTCAGAAAAATTGATCAGTTTTTGCTACAAACACTAATATCATTTAAAGTTTGCATGCAACATTCAGCCAGCTTTGACTGTTTTAATTTTAATTTTGGATTTGAAGGTGTAGGATTTCACCCTATTATTATGTTTTCCATGTTGGGTAAACAAAATAAAAAAATAAAAATGCATTACTGTGGAAAGCGACTGTGAGTAATGAGCCCATAAGGGATGAGTATGTTTCTTTCAAGTATTCCATTGTCTCTCCTCTTATTGCTGTCAAATACAAGATTCATTGAATGAAAACTTAAATTTTTCTTCTTGTTAGTTAAATTTTATGAAAACAGACCAATATTCGTTTTGGAAGTAATCAGTCGAATTATAGTTATAACCAAATACTCATACTCCAATACTTGAACTAGAATCTGGTGATGCGGAACATTCAAAGGTGTCTTCGATATAAGTCTCCTTTCACATTTTTCCAGCAATATAATGCGTTTACTTAAATTATATTTCACTTAATATATGTGTTAATGAAGTTTTCATTAATTAAAACAGCAAATATTATGTAGTTAGCAACATTCGTATCCAAAAATATGCATTCTTCCAGCATTTCGACGCATACTAAAGGATATATGATGCTTGCTTTTTATATAGGAACCTGAATACTTCGTATTTTTATGTTCAGTATTCCTGATAAACATTTTAATGGCGTAATTTAGGCATTTAAGTGAGTGATAGAAAAAAGTCGAAATATGGTGCTACCGAAGAATGATGAAGATTTAATGGATCGACCGAGTAAGTAACGAGGAAGTCGTAAGAAGAGTGGGAGAAAAGGGAATAGCCAAATTAATAAGCAAGTACACTTAAAGGTACTCAATAACTGGGTTCAACTTCAGGATATTTAGCATACCCTAAGAAGAAGACGGGACAACCTAATCAGCCATATCTTAAGAGACGATGAAGACAATCGTCGAGGTAAAAGTAAACGGGAAGTACGGCAAAGGTAGGCGTCGCATTAGATATATGGAACAGGTCATGAAGGATATGAAAGAGAGGAATTACGTCAATATGAAGAAGAGTTTGGCCGATAGAAGAATCGAGTGGAGGGTTGCTTAAGTGTTCTCCCTGGATGATAATGTACGTACGAGGTGGTGGTCCACCCCCTGCCACACACCATTGCGTTTACTTGCAGGGCATTATGTAGATGAATCCTCTCAAGCACCCTTGCGATGGCTTCATTGTCTCCCGTAGGCTAGCAACCCCTGCAGTGATGTATGATCTGGTGTTTTCCCGGAGAATAACATGTGTGAAGATCTCTCGGGTTTCACACCGGGTCAGGTTCTCCATATCTTCGTCCGACGTTTCGATGCGCGACTCGCCCGTCGTCTTCAGGGATCCAGGAATCCAAATGACATTCCTTCCAAAAACCAACCAATCAGCAGCCACTTGACCCGCCAACGGAGGATATATAAGCGGGCAATTTTTGAAGGAATGTCACTTGGATTCCTGGATCCCTGAAGACGACGGGCGAGTCGCGCATCGAAACGTCGGACAAAGATATAAATCTAAATCTACATAATACCCTGTAAGCCACCATAAAGGTGTGTGGCAGGGGGTGATTTCTCACCAAACATGCACTACGTATCATGCATAAACTAGGATTAGTATTAATATACTAGTCTAAACTTCACTGTTTAAAAAAGATAAAAATAGCTAAGCAAACATTGAAAAACATGCTGTGAGTTGGGTTAGCTTCAAGTCCTTACACCAACATGCAGCTACCAATGTTATCGATTGCTACACTCGTATTGGATATATTTACCGTTATTCATATCCCTAATTGTACGAGGAAAAAATGACATTTTGAATCTGTCAGTTCGGCAATCAATTTCTCTAATTTTGTGATTATGGTCCAGTCTTTCATAGTAAGTTGGGGTTCGCAAAATATTTTTATCATCATCACTGAAAATATTATCTTGGAATTTATTTAGGGGATTAAGTCTAAATTTCATCCTGCGATCTGACAATGATTCCCAATTTAATTCATTTAATAGACTGGTTACTCTTCATCATCATCATGGGTCAACAATCCCAGGATTTGTTTGGCGCAGCCCTCCACTCGATTCTTCATTCATATGGAGAACCTGACCCGGTGTGAAACCCGAGAGATCTTCGCAAAAAGTGAATTCTAGCCTCCTTGGTTTGTCGCTGCCTTACACGTCCGAATAAGTGTCCCTGTTTTGTAAAAGCCCGGGTTCAACTCCAGGTGAGCGATGTGAGTTGAAATTTGTGTAAATTAGATTTGCAATTTAGATGCAGACTTTGAGCCATGCATAGCTTCACAATACAAGATCGTCTTTGGGTGTTGTTGGGGAATGGCAAAACCTACTCATTACTATGCGTATTTATGTTTTATGTTCCTGCCGTAGAATTTCAACGGGCACGTCTGCTAGTAATTTAAAGAAAGCTAGCTTACTGGACGACCGGTCCGGGGCAGATTACTGGAGCAGAGCGTGAAGGAGGGGTCACCGGGAAAAAACGGCCTGCTGTCTGCATTGACCGCGCAGCGGTTGGCGCTGCGCAAGGGTTAGCGCGCACAACTCAGAATTGCGAGAACTACTGCTGTTCATATGATCCTATTTATTTCCGGAGAAATGAAAAACACGAAAGAGTCCTCAGAAATCGACGAGGACCAGCGCAGACGGATCAATGTTGTGGAACTGCGACATGATCAAAACAAAAAGCAGTACTTTGTAAATTATGTGGCCCCATTTTGCTAAACGGCAGTATTGCTGTGAATCCATTGTCAACCTGTCCAATCCAACCACTCCCCTCCCCTCCCCCGCCCTCTCCTTTTCTCTTTCCGCCTCCTTTAAGTTTCCTCCGAGAAGGGGGACCCGAATTGCACCCCCACCTCCCCACAACTCCTGCACCCACCCCACTTCCCGCACACTTCCATTTAAGAACTCGACATGCATCCCTGCCCAGCGAACGACTGCGAATGCCGGCTGGAGCCAACCGATCGCAAAACCGGAGGAATTTTACAGGTGCAGAAATGTTTTACAGAAATGGAGACCACCTTTGTGTTTCTGCAGTCCACAAACGCATTTTGAAAAGCACTGCAGCAGTGCTTGGGCACACACTTAAATAGTCACCAAAGGGATGCCCTTCTCCGCATATTATGGACGGATTACGCCGACGGATACGGCTCATTTAACTTAAAGCCCCTTCTTATGCATAAAAACCTCGAAAAAAACTCTAAAACCAGATGTAGCACAGCATTGACACTTTAAGGTTTATTGCATTTCATCCCTTGACAGATAATAGACTTACTATTCTTGCAACTAATGGTCCTGGCTTCGACTCAAGTCGAGTCAGAAGAATCCCCATAAGAGATACATGCAAAGGGCTTTCTTACAGCATGCAGCCTTTTTGTCATTTGAAAATTTTATTTAGAAATACCTTTTTCACAAACTTGAGACGCACATAGACGCTTGAAACATAATTCAATAAATATTGTGAATATTAACGTCATATTCTGATTTTGGACCAAAATTAATACTGCTTCAGCAAAATGGGCATCACGATTCCTAGCTGTCTTTTTTTGGTTTAAACAGCCCTTTCCCCTTGACGACCAAAGGGATTGTTGCATCATCAAGTAGAATGTAGGCATGTTTTTGACAAATTCGATTGCAGTAAACACGAGAACCAAGCGTAGTACGGCATTCAAACTTTGATGTTAAATAAATGTCTTCTTTGCGCAGTTAATAAGTTATAAAAAGAGTACTTGGGAAATGTGATGAGAAGACAAAAGAGCGATGTTAGTTTTCACTAGTTAGGCCCCACCTTGAGTATGCAGCCAGTGTATGGGATCCGAATGAATTAGGTTTGATCAGAGAACTAGACAAGCGTAGAGAAGCTAGGTTCGTGAAAAGGTGTTACGACATTTTGAGTAGCGTTTCAAAATCAATACAACAATTAGGGTGGGAATCATTACCAGCGCGTAGGTTAAAGTACAGATTAAATTTATTAGAGAAATGTCAATCGGATAGCTTTACTGAAGATGTTAGATATATATTTAAAACGCCAGCGTTATATGCTTGTTTCGACTAGATAAATAAGATTAGAGAGATAGATTGTACTACTGATAAATTCAAATTGGCATTTTTCCCGCATGCCATAAGATAGAACAATAGGCAGCATAGCAAAGTGATAGGAAGGGGAAATATTTTAGAGTAGTCTGTAGTTAATGACGCATCTATCAACCAATAATCCCTTTATAACTACTATCTATATGCTAACCATCTAGTTGCATGAGACCCTATTATGTAGCATGTTTCCATTTAGTAGCCACTTTGAATGACAATAGTGTATGCTTCGTGATCTTCGCCCCCTGCCACACACCCTAGCGGTAGCTTGCAGGGTATCGCGTAGACGTAGACGGCCTTGGTACTATTTCTTTCGAAGTGAATTGTACCAAGTCTAATTGTGCCTTCAGTGAGCTCCCCAGCGATTGTCACGTTCTGAGTTGACGTGGACGACCAAATCATCGTGAGTCGAAGTCCTCTGTGTCTCGAATCCACTGTACCTTTCAAAACCCTGTGATCTGCTCAATCACTCATCCCTTAAAGACTGATAAAAGATTCTCTTTTAGACCTTATTTGGAGCACGCTGCCAGTATATGCCTTCCACACGAAATAGGCCTAAACAATGAACTAGAACGTGTGCAGAGAAGATCGGCAATAATTGTAAAGGGACGGTACAATTACTATATTAGCGTAACCAGTCTATTAAATTAATTAAAAAAGGAATTATTATCAGACGAAACCTATGTTTAAATTTAGACTTTATCTCTCAAATAAATTCCAAGATAATATTTTCAGTGATGACGTTAAAAATATTTTGAGAACCCCAAATTACTATGGTAGACTGGACCATAACCACAAACTTAAAGAAATTGATATCCGAACTGACAGATTCAAGTTGTCCTTTTTTCCTCTTACAGTTAAGGAGGTAAATATATCCAATATGAGTGTGCCAATGGATAGTATAGGCATGTTGATATAAGGACCTTAAGCTAACCCAACTAGCAGCATGACGCTTCATGCTTGCTTTGCTATTTTATACTCTTTAAAAGTTGATGTTTAGACTGGTATATTGTTACTAATCCTTGTTTATGCATGATGTGTAGTGCATGTTTGGTGAGAATTCACCCCCTGCCACACCTATATGGTGCCTTGCAGGGTATTATGTAGATGCATAACTATTCTACCGAAGGTCTACGAAGGAATTCTGCAGCGACAATGCTCCAATCCGAAAGGCTAGAGAAGACAAGAAGTTTTAGGAGTAGAAGCAGTATGACCTCGCAGGGACGTATTAGAATACGCGTTCACCTTCGCCTTCATCTGGAGGTCAACAAGCAACGCCCCTGCAATGGTTTTCCGGTGCCAGCCAATATTATTCCAGTTGGAGAGATTGCTCTGGGGTCAAGACCCTCTGGAAGAAGATGCTCACGGCGCTGGCGTCTTGCCACGATTTTCGCTTGTTTACGAATGCGTGTCCAGAAAAGTTCGCATTGGCCTGGGGGAATGTTCATTCGACCCACAGCTTCCCTGGAGGTGTTCCCAATTGCTCGCAGCCGAATTTGAAACATTTCGTAAACAAGACACCCTTTCCAGGCACTTTGGTTTCTGCTGTGAGTAATCAATACTATATTCATCTACATCTACATCTACATAATACCCTGCAAGCCACCACAAGGGTGTGTGGCAGGGGGTGATTGTTCACCAAGCATGCACTACATATCATGCATAAAAAAGGAATAGTATTAATATAGTAGTCAGAACTACACTATTTAAAAAAGATAGAAATTGCAAAGAAAACATGCAAAAACATTCTGTTAGTAGGGTTAGCTTTAAGTACTCATACCAACATGCAGCTACCAATGCTATTCATTGCTACTCTCCGATAGGACATATTTACCGTTATTCGTGTCTCTAATTGTGCGAGGGAAAAAGGGTTCGGCAATCAATTTCTCTAATTTTATGATTATGGTCCAGTCTGCCATAGTAAGTTGGGGTTCGTAAAATATTTTTAACATCATCACTGAAAATATTGCCTTGGAATTTGTGTAAGAGATTAAGTCTAAATTTCAACCTGCGATCTGACAATGATTCCCATTTCAATTCATTTAATAGACTGGTTACGCTAATATAATTATCGTATCGTCCCTTTACAAATCTTGCCGATCTTCGCTGCACACGTTCAAGTTCATTACTTAGACCGATTTCGTAGGGATCCCATACACTGGCAGCATATTCCAAATGAGGTCTAACAAGGGAAAAGTAGCTGATTTCTCGTACATGATCGTCACATTTACCCAATGCTCTTTTAATGAAACCCAGTTTACGATTAGCTTGACTAATTATTTCACGTATATGTTTACCCCAGGAAAGATCATGTGTCAAAATATCATAGGAGGCTGGTTGGTGCAGCGGCTGGTGTACTGGCCTCTCTCTCCGAAGGCTCAGGTTCGAATCTCGGCAATGGGGATATACTATTCACTGATAAGTCGACACCTATTTGAGGGCTTAGTGATGAAAACTCGAGTTCAGTACTTCGTCCGTTGGATGGTGCGATTGGCCGTGTGTCAAGATCAGACGAATGCCAGGTTTCCCTCCCCGGTGCCTCCCCTCCTAACCCTTCCAATCCTGTATCCTTGCACCGTTCCTCCCGCTCTGAAGCGCCTTTAAGTGTGGATAGCCACTTAAAACGTTGATCGAATTTCTGAAACACTATCAAGTGGATGCAATATGAACTAATGAAATCCAATGTGCGGATCAATTAAGAATCTAGAATTTTAATTGTTTTTACTTTACTCATGCTCATGATACCATCTTGCATTCGGTAAATATGTACCTTTAGTTATGGAACCTGGTGGAATATTTTGTCCATGTGGAAACCTGGCTAATGCTCACCGAAAACTGCTTAAGGTTTCTTACGGCTACTCCGCAATCCTTACATTCCGTGAACAATAGCAATGGCAGCAGCATTTCAAGTCACCGCAAATTAAATGTAGTCTTACTCATTTCTTTAATATCCATATGTATTTAGCCTTTTCCTTGTTGGTATTTTGGTTGACCAGTGCGGGCAGCATATCAAAAATTGTCAGTTTAACCAGGAAGGATTTGTACAACATGATCTACTTTATTCAGAGTGTAAATGGAAAGGTAATTTACACATGATAATATGTATATTATTTCCATAGTAACGAACAATTAAAATTGTTTTATAGTCCCAACACAAGTTTAAAACAAGTGGAATCGTTCACCAACGTCGGTGGGGGCAATATCACTTGGACCGGAAGAAGCCTGGCAGACCTAAGAGGCAGTCTAAGAAAACATTCACGATGACGAGACTACTACTCTGCTCAAAGAGGACGCAGTTAGATGAAACAGCAAGTGAGAACCTTTGCATGCAATGTGTCTCTTTAAACCATCCGTACTTGTTGCTGACGTGTTGAGGATGGAAAGGGCGGGTATAAAGAGGAATGGGAGATTGCAGAGGGCTAAGTAGTTTGACGGAAGGTGGACATGGAGGCAAAATGGCTGCGGGCTCCAGGACAGGGAAAGTGCCCACAAATGGCTGACCACTTAAGCTAACAGGAAGAAGGAATTGGGAAGGAGAAGACAAATATTCAGGGAGAGACAAATCTAGCGACGAATGGGGAAGAATGGAGTCGATAGGGCTGAAAAAATTAACGATATTTAAATGAAGTTGTATAGCACTCAAGTACTTTTACCAAGCCGAAAATAAAACACAATTAAATAATTTTTACGCATTTTTACGCACATTATGAAAATGTTTTATAACCAAAGTCAGTGAAATATGACCAGTAGGGTGTCCCAAGATATAAGGGGGAATCTTTTTTCGCGAAATCAAATACGCATACCCTCTATTTCTTTTTGACTTTCATAACTCACATAATAAATATTATTGCGATTGAATCATGATAACACGTGCCGACTTGATGCCAAATATGGGAAAGAAAAATTTGTACTGAGTTAGTATGGAAGAATTCTAGAACTTAAAGTTCATTTAGTAAATTAAACACCAATATGTCCAAATCGTGTTTATTAACAGTTTAACACGTAAAAAATATCATTCTTTAAATTTTCTTTTCAAAGCTAGCGTTTTGTAGCCAGGGTAAATCTTCCAGTGTTCTTGTACGCAACATAACACAAATTGCTTTTGTTACACCTCAAATGTGATTAAAGCATTCACACAATTAGAGATCCCTCTCCTAAAAGATAATACACTCGCGAGATATGTCCTTTCTTTGACAGTTAAATTCACTTCACGGATATCACAAAATAAAACTGCCTGAACTTGTCCATTAGAGGGAAGTTTCGAACTTTTATTTGATGTCGCGTCACTTGTGTTGCCCGATCGAACACAAAGACATCTGTCGCATTAGTTTATTTACACACCTTGTACTATGTACAATTGTATAATGTGCATTGTACAATGTACATTGTACATTTTTTGCTAAACTTTCATTAAAATATGGAAGGTTTTCGGTGACACCTCACTTAGTTAGTACTGACATGGTTCAATGCAAGTCGGCACGGGTTGCCGAGGTTGTACTTTTGTGAAATTTTATTTAAAATTGTTTTGACATCGTATAAATAAATCAAGAGGGTATGAGTTAAAAAAAACTGACTTCAAATTTTTGGGACACCCTAATGACCAGTTTATTAATGCCTATGGTGACGCCAATTTATGTGTCTGGTGCCAGGGTGCATATATTTGGAGAAAAGAACTAAACCTCAGTATTTCATTAAGAATGCTTTGGGTGGACGATGATGCCTCACTGACAAGCAATTGCCTCAATACATCATAGTATTTGGATTTTACTCCTAACAATGCTACTAGTTGATCTTTCCTTCGCTGGCGAAAATGATGACTAAACATTTAATACTTATAGAAACTTTATTTTCAGCAATAGCATTAGTGTTAATGTCTTGATTTAAAATAATAATGGCGAGTGACTGCAGAGTAGCTATTAATAGCTGAGTGTCATCGTACCCGCCAAGTAGTCCGCCATGCTAAGCCGAGAGAAAAAGTAGCAAATTCAATCAGCCCCTTCTTTTTTCGCACTGAATTAAAACTCCTTCACTTAAAAGGAAGCACAAACATTAAGCAAAGTGCCTCAGACCAATCTGTTACCGGCAATTTCACGCCAGAACTTTTTCCCTCATATTCACAACTATCTTGATTTACAGTGTCTAAATTTGCCATTCAGCGAGTATACGCTCAAGAAATCGGTTTTATTTCAAGTAACTTCACGCTTTTCTTCCGGATAAAATGAAAATTTAAGCATCATTGATCCTGGTGCCGTCGGCCTACAAGCGGAACTTTAACTTATGAAGGGAAGAAGGCAGGCCTGGGGCATTTCGCACTGAACGAGCAGGAAATAGAAGAGCCGAGCGCGCAATCAAAAGCGAAGTTCCGGGATGGAGTCGATATGAGCGAGTGCGCTGGCATGGCGGCCAGCAAACAAAAGAATGACGCCGTTCCGCTCGCAACTCAGGTCTCCGCGAGTGGAGCCCCAAAGAACTAATTGTCGATTCACCCGCGAAATCGGCCGTGGCGGTTGGGGCCCAGAGGGCAGACGCTTAATTCTCTGCCACCTAGGGGGAAGTAATCAAACGCGGAATCAAACCGCAGATTTTTGGCGTTTTCAACCGGAATTGCCATTTTGATAGATGTGAAAACTGTGCACAAGAGAAGTGAAGAATTAAAATGTCTTTAAAAAGGGACAGCAACGGGGCTAGGTATTTCATGCCTCCTTCATTTTGCAAGCCTTCCTCTACCGCTCCTGCTGGAATGAACTTCTTCTGGACGCATGCAGCCGAGCGGCAGTGCCAACGGCTTCCGGAGGTGGACAAGGAGGAATTGCAGGCAGTAGGAGACTACATTTCTGCCTGACGTTTGCAGTTGCTAAATGCTATTGAATAACAGCAGTTGATGATAATTAGTCGGAGGAATGTCAAGATTATATCAATCATATTGGAAATAAAAAATATACTGATATATAGGACAATCTTCTATTTAAGAATTAGCAAAAGTGGTTCTTTCCACTAAAAAAATCTGAATGCGTACCAAACTCTCACCTTACTAAAGCTAAAGATCTAACTGTATAACTGAATGCCAGTCGATGTGATATATTATATCACAGTCAATACAAAACAGATGGGTCGCATCTGAAAACAGATGATTTTCAGCAGTTCACGTTGGCACTACTGCAGCAGAGTTAACCTCTTCCAATTTGGGAGCAGCCAAATTATCATCGGCAATCATTATGGAACACAATAGTGATACTTCACAATTAATATTTAATAATAACTGACCGGGGTTTCGGCAACTCAGTGCCATTTTCAAGGAAATGGCATCCTTTGTCCTTGTTAATGTGTCATTTTTCTTATCTCTACAGTCATATTCTTTTTTTCTTCTTTTCTTTTCTTCATCTTGAGCCATTCAAAGACCTTCCACGTGACTTCACTTGGGAATTTTTGAATCGATGCCCAAGTAATGACCTTAAACGATGATTTCTGCAACTGAGAGTGCATTGAATGCATGACATTTGATCCATTCGAATGGCCTCAAGCAGACATTGACTCACCTGTTCGATGCCAAATGAGTAAAGAAGTCATGCCGTAGAAGAGTGGGCCAGCAATCCCCTTTATAAAGTTCTATTCAAGACAAATGAACCAATTTAGAAGAATAATGTACCTTAAAAATTTTAATTTTATTGCTTTTATTCTTCATCTCCTTAGTGTACCTAGCACTGTTATTTCAGGGAATCCCACTTATCGAGAACGAACATTCCACAAACAGCAAAGTTAGAGCTTCAGATAAATAGATGAAGCTGTTCACTTTTGGGTGTTGGTGGTGAATCATCTTGTAGCACAATATCCACAGACATGAAAACTATACACCCTGTCCGGGACTCGAACCAGGAACTTGCTGATTTTCGCCCAGGTGCCTCAACCAATTAAGCTTCCAAGGCCATGGACTTCGCTGTGGACTTCTTTAAAGAAATAGAATGTATAACGTCGACCGCCCATGCACTATTTCATAAAACTGCCGCAGTCGTGAGCTGAGAGCAACCCGCGGTCCATAAGGTGAAATCCAATCTTGAACATAAAAGTGGTTACTTATTAGAAATTCAAAGATTTCCAGCTAGCTGCGATAAGCGTTAACGGAGTTACCCGCTGATAATTCACACTAGAAGGATTAACAAAAATAAAAGTGATTGCAAATATGCATTGGCAAGGGAGCGTCTAAATCTTGTGTCAGGTGTCAGGGACACACCCCCTACATCCACAATGGCGTCACCAAACACGTCAGGGAAACGACAGGTCTAGCAATTGGGATCCGTAAAAAGGGTTCTTGGTGAATTCTGCGATAAAGTGAGAAGAATTGGCACTTTTCCCTATTCGGGTCTCATTTCGAGCACCGTTAAGGAATCCACACGGAGGGAATTTGCTTCGTCAATTGGGACGTTCGCGGAGAAATTTGGTGAGATTTAAGAAAAGTTAATTATGGCTGAATAAATGTAACGAGAAGACCAAAAGAACTCGGATAACAATCCCTTATATATCAACTATCAGAATTTTACCACTCTTTGAAATGCATTTGAAGAGGAATTGTTTTCCAATGCTTTCATTTTGAGAAAATTCGCTCCATTTCATCGCGGAAATGAGAGAACGCTGGAGAGAATGCCAAGCGGAGAGATTTGTGTGTACGATTTCCTTGTCTAAAGAAAGGGAGAAACTGGAATGAGGAGAGTACTATAAACCAAGGTTTAGAGTTGGCAGCGTCGCATCCGGAAATGATTTCAATTTCGATGATTCGTGGCCATTTCGTCTTTGCATGCCGGAAGCAAAAATATTTTGGAGTTCGCAAATAAATGGCTGAACTATTATTGCAAATATATTCCTGAGTAGCCGCTAACCCTTTTTTTGGCTCGCATAAGGCTCGCTTTTTGATGCATATTTCTCTTATTACGCAGTAAAATATTAAATTCCACAGTCATAATGCATAGTTGGTGATGATCCTTGTCCCTTCCACCAGGTGGAGTGTGAAGTGTGATTGGAAATCGCGTAAGCAGTTCACTTATTCTCCGTTTAAAAAAAATTGTCACCAAAGCCCTGAAGAAGCTGCAATAAAGAGGCGAAACGTTGTCGCAAATTGGTGTTCATCGAAACCGACCAAACAACTCCATCTAAACACATTTCCATTACTCATTCTCCGTGGTGGATGGGCACAATTCGATGATGCAGAAATGCAGCGTGAAATTTAAAAAAGAAAAAGAAGACAATGAGGGTAAGTGAACTGATTTGGTACTGTTCTTCTGGAGAAAAAATTAGATAATCCTGGCCGTTGAGTTGAGGCGCGATAAGGAAAGAGACATCTTAGGAACGGAGAAGGCTGTGATGACGAGAATTGAAAAGCCAGTGGTCGCGTGGGAATATGGAGCAGAATACAAAGGGGAAGAGAAAGGCAAGACAAGAATGCAGAAATGCACGCGGGCCTGGAAGTAATACTTGGGGAGAAAACAACGCACAGAACAGAAGCGTGCTAAAGTGAGAGCAGGTCGATGCTTTGGAAAAGTTCCAGAAGCATGGAGAAGTGGAGGTGGAGAAGTTGGAGCGGAACAAAAGAGAGAGCAGTGGAAGAGAAACGATGCCCTCTCTCGACGAGAGTGGGAAATAGAGAACTTTGCGGCAAACAGAAAAGAGGTGGATGAGGATCCTTCGCCTCCTCCAAGAATACCCTGCTGTGGAACGTGAAGGGTGCAGGCACTTTTCCTCGTGAACCTGTGCTTTGATCAAGAGACGCCTCTTCCTTCATATATTCTCTTCAGGGGAGCGCTGCCCTATTTCTCGGCGTCACTCATTCCCTTTCACTCATTGTATTGAAATCAAAATATTGGGTAACTGCAACCAACAAATCTCCGTTCATTTCATCGCTAGCTAAGCTGCATTCAGCTCTATTTCCTGATTTCCCTATGGTTTTTCTCGTGAGACCTACCCTCGTATCTACTACGTAATACCCTGAAAGCCACCGCGAGGATGTGTGGCATGGGGTGAAGATCCCCAAACATGCCCTATACGCAGACAACTAGGCTACTATATGGAATCATTGTAGATAATAGGGTAATGGATAATCTATGTTGCCCTCAATCATGTCCTTTCAAAGTCCATTATGTCTCAGCGGTCCAATCCGTGTGCTTTTTCTCACTCATTGGCTTCGCTCCCTTCAAAATCATACTATCTCGCTTCTTCCCTGTGTTTCTTCATTTTTTCATTTTGAGGGTCCATTTAATCTTCATCAATCTACTCCAAAAACAGACTTTGTTCTTTTCTAATCAGATTTTATGTTCGTGCACATGAGTGACCCATAGATCGCTTACTTCACACCGAGGTTTCCACGCGTACCTGCCTTTTCTCCACCAGCATCCTCCTAGAATATAGTTTAGGTATCAACATTATGACTACGAACAGGACCGGAAATAATTTATTTATAGAACAATGCCATTGCATTTTAGGCAAACCACAGATTTGAAACTTTGATATTTCCCTTGAAGCTGGGGCTGTAATGCTTTTTTCTTCTGAATAACAGGGAAAGAAAGGATTCGACGTTTTTACTATTTTACAGAGGGCCTAGTTCAGGACCGTTTAGAAGCCTGGACTGCCACTGAACGGCTCAAATAAACTGAAGTAGCCCAGCTTGATGTTGACATTATTACATCATTATATTATTGATAAGTATTCGCAATTGGATTGGACGCCGGAAAAACTACGCGAAGTGAAATGAAATGATGTGAATACGAAAATTCCAAATTCAACTCTAGGTTTGAGTTCCCGCATATATAATCCGCACAAGTGCTAACATGCTATCAGTGCATTTGCAATTTTCAAATGACATGGAGGTTTCATCAGATGCAGGTACAGTGTGAATTTGTGAGGGCCAGTAGTGGATTGTTCCAGGAGTGAGGGGAGGAGGAGGGGGGGGGGGAGTGGTAGAGGGAGTGTGGGGTCGTTCCCGGAGTTTGACCGGAGGAGAGGTCAGTGCGACCAGATACGAAATGAGACGATGGACAAGGTGGGAGGCTTGATTCCGGGTCATGGATGGAGGCGTTCCTTTGGGAAAGTGACGACCTTGCAGGTGAAGGCATACTTCCCACTGACCTCAATTTAATTTGGGAAAAGACATTTATTTCCGGTGGCAAGGTCTGTAATGCGCTGCTTTCGATTTCCGCCATGCGAATTTTGTCTTCAGGAACATAATAATCAAATCCCTTTTCTAGATCTTTTATTGACTAGACTACTGAAATCATGGACTCAACCAGCCATTATAAGGACGAAACTTTCCATATGTAAAACTTCCGTTTGACATATGGGACCATTTGTCACTAAAGGTTTAGACAGCATTTTAAAATCATTGAACAAGAAAATTTCCTGCAGCAATAACAGGTTAAAACACCTCCTGTGTAGCATGAAGCACAAAATTGCAACACAGCATAAACCTGGAATATGGAAAATCAATTGCGCTTCACGTGACATGCAATAAATTGAACAGATACGAAGGAATATTACGATTAGACATAAAGAACTTGTTGCCCCCTCAAAGCACAATAGACCAGAAAAATCTTGCATGGTTCAGCTTTCAATAAACACAGACCACCATATCACACGGGATAACCTACACTTAACAAGGCAAACACTACACCATTATTCCGACGCTTACAAAATTCTAAACACACACAAGCACAAGAAAAATCTCATGAACAGCGATGAAGAACCATGCTCCCCCTTGCTTTCCTCCGTTTAGAAACATATTTCCCAGTTACAGTCGAGCAGTTTGTTCTCCCGTCATGTTCATAATATACCCCGCCCCTTCAAAGGTCGAATCACTCCCTTTCGACACCCCTACCACCTCTTCCTCCAAAAGCACTGCCTCTGCACTAACAACGATATGTCAATCACTTGGACCTCCGCGTTGCAAGTCTTCTCCCCCCGGAACACTGCAACGCATTCGCCCCTTCACCCCCTCTCCTCCGTTTAACGTTTGACTCTGCTCGTCTTGCGTGCAGCCCTGAGTTTTCCCGGAGATTCTCTTCGGAGTGTGTGCATGAGAGAGAGTTTACTTATTGCGCCATTGGAGCATTGCTCCATTTAGTGTCGCATCCTTACGGGAGTCCTCAACAAACTCCGACACTGGGTTGCACGCGGGTCGTCCGAGGTTGTCCCTGAGGGCGTTGTCTTCTCGCGAACAGAGGGAGCGACAGTGTGGACCCAATTCGTAGTTCCCCTCGTTTACCGCGTGAAGGACCTACCATCGGTGTGTGAATGCGGTTGTCCCTGGCGTGGTAAGAGCTTCCCGGAAACAACCTCAGGAGGAGTGAGTGCAAATACCCACTTATTAGGTCTCCTTAACGTGGCTCCGCGAAACCCTCGTGAAAGATTCCTTAAAGGGTGAGTGTGTCACTGACGATAAATTAATTTTTCCGCAAACAACGACGGATGGAGTGATTTATAATGTGTGTGATTGTGTGACTGCTGTTCTCAATCCTTCTTGGGGGAATTTCCCCTCCCCCTCACCTTTTTCACCACGTTGAGTGCGTTAAATATTAATTCCGTGGAGTTTTTCTCCTGCTATTAATAATTAAATCATGATGGGAAAAATTCCAGAAGAGCTGAGAGGACAACGTAGTCCATGGCTTGAAAATAGAATTTGAACCTTGAGCAGATGTTTTTCTTTCGGAAAATTTGCTCCCTCGTGACCATACGTCATTTCTTGTAGCTTCATGTAAAATATTAACCGAAGATACCACATCTATAAAGCAATCAGAAGGCTAACTTTACTTATTAATCGGAAATATATAGACTAAACATAACTTCCTTTGCCAGTACTAGAAAATACAGCCACTATACATTTCCGAGAATCAGGACTTATCTGATACCCCACAACCGGTTAAGTATAACATGGCTCTGGTTAATCCCTCATATGTGATGACATCATTTACCTTACACGTTCTAGCGAATTATTTGCTGATACTCCAGATCATTTTGGCGCAGCCTGATTCCTCCACGAAAACATCCCCGGGACATTTTCCCTCGCATTCGGAGTTTCCACCCCCGAAGCTCGCCGACGAAGATGTTATCCAAGGCAGCGAGTTCTAATCCTTTTCCTGGCCCCTGCCACTTCCGCAGCCTGCATCAATGTTCGCGCCTCATCTTCCGGACGCGTGCACGGCGAGAGCCGCAGGTCGGCCCCCTCTGATTTCGCACGCGCGCCCGTCATCGATCGGCGCCTCGCGTTCGTCTTCTCTCCGTTGCACTGCAGCCCGCCCCCCACATCGTCATCCCCATGTAATAATAGTAATACCACAAGTCGAGCATTTCCAACGATGTTCATTCTCCAAAAAATTCAAGCTAAAATGCACACAATGCGCACAGTTCTCGTTATCGACATATTTCCCGTCGATTGCTACAGGACTGCAATCGCCACAAACTCGCGATGCTCCAGAAGTAAAAAAAAGGGAGGAAATAGCTCTAGCCTTTGACAGGGAAAGACCACGCGAGGTATCGAAGCCAGCCCCTTGAAGTGGCGAAGGGTCAGTGCCACAGGAAGGGTAGACTAGAAAGTATACAATGCCACCGCGAGGACTGTAATCCACCGCGAGAGTGTGTGGCAGGGGGTGAAGATCACCAAGCATGCACTATTGACATGCAAATACGGTAATGCACGTCAACATACCAGAGTCAGTAAACTCCACTCTGGTCCATTACATCTATAGGTCATATGCTCATGTTAGATAGTAGAGTCACATACTTCAAATCTTTACCACAGAATATGTATGTCGATGACTTTAAAAAGCGTTTAAAGCAACTATAATTTTTTTTCTCTTGACTCGATAAAAAGCAACACATACTATCCTTTCCATGCATAAAATCTATTGATCATAAGTCAACGCCAACATTGTCACGTGTTTGACCTTTGGCCGCGTGCACTGTCATGGCCATAGCTGGACTTACAGGAATTTAATTTCCTTCCAGCAACCCTCGCCAAAGTTAGCCAAGGATATACTTCTCGAATCAGTTTACCAGAAGTTATTGCCACTTTGCTGATGTTTTCACAATGGTGTGTAACCCATGACCTTGTCCCATTAGAGATCCCATATCAGACGCATCTAAGATTCGAAATCATCCGTGGCAAACCATTTGGTCGGTACGACGACGCAGCCCTCCTCTTCCTTCTCTTCTCAGCCAACCTCTTCATATTAACACAATACTCCTCTTTCGAATATTTTAGCGAGGCATTGATTTGCCATGCCTCGCATTTCCCAAAACAATTTCTCTTCGTCAGGCCGTGATTTTTCCAGTTGCGTCCGTCCAAACTCTCCTTTCCAAAGTTTTAACACACTTCTCTTCTGTTACACTCTTCTTCTAGAACTATAATTAGCACTTCTTAGTCAGTCGGTGATTCCATTTTATCTTCATCGCTCTTCAGTAGCACTACATTTTAAATGCTTCCAGTCTTAACTTTCTTCTGCTGTTCATCGTCCACGACTTACTCTGCCTAAGGGAAGCCTGTAAGTAGATACTTCTTTTTGTAAAATGCCGTCTTCGCCTGTATGCTGATGATATTATTTTCTTCAAATTCATATTCCAGGAAGTCAACCATTTAGACGGAATTCAGGAAATCAAGAGCGAATAAAATTTCTTTGAAATAAACTAAGTAACTTCAAGGTAGCTTTTCAGTGACATATGCCTTTAATGTAATTCATGGAGATTCCATCTTGAGCTTCAGCCCGGAAATTAAAAACTGCATTTGAAAACTGAAATATTTTATTAGTTATTTCTTGGGGAAAGGTGCCATTTTAGCTCTGTATTTCACCTTTTCGTTTCATGTATCTACTGCTAGCTAAACTGAATTTATTATTAGCAAAACAACCTCCAAAATCTCCATCAATTAGATTTCCATCAGAATGAATATCTTACGGAAGCTCAATTTCATCCATATTTATTGACTCTTAAGTGTCCGTCACTAACTTTTGACAAAGTTTCAATAAAATCTCGACGCCCTCTGTAATTGAAGCCATTACTTTTGTAGCCCAATGTCAATTTAACGAATATGAGACCTAGCGCAATCAGTTTCTGGCGCCCTAAAACCTCTATAATGGAATATTTGCTAAATCGTTCGAGCCGTTTCCAAGAAAGGAAGAACATACATAAAGAGATAGCTCGTTTAAGATAAGATAGCACTCGGTAGATAACTCGAGATAGCTCAAGATAAGATTCCAAAGCGGCGGTCGCAGCGTAATGGCTTGCGGTTAATGCCCACTCAACACTTATCACTTATGCACCAGTGGACGCTTGCCGCCCCCCCCTCGGCCACAAGGGGGAGCCAATGAATGAATCCGGCGAACGTAAGTGAACCAGGTGAGGAACCTGTATCTTTGCTGAGAGCT
This sequence comes from Platycnemis pennipes, assembly GCA_933228895.1. NCBI lineage: Eukaryota > Metazoa > Arthropoda > Insecta > Odonata > Platycnemididae > Platycnemis > Platycnemis pennipes. Next base: position 171,453,074 of record OW121847.1, read on the forward strand.
CTTGCTAGCGGAGACTTTGAGAGTAAGAGGCACTGAAAGAGCATTAAAGGGCAGCAAGATTCAAATCTTATGAAACCGGAAGAACCAGAGGACGGAGAAGATCGATGAATGCAACAGAGTTCAATTCTGATATGAACGCCTGCTGAACTAAGTGTACTACGCATGTATATATATATTCAATGCACGAATGAATGAGGATACCTCATGACGCTCGCGGAATGACATCATTTTCTGCCGGAGAGGGTAGATTCCCGGACAAAGGCATATTCATACCAAGTCCCAAATCACCGAGAGAGTCCTCGGTCTCCTCCTCTCACGCATACTCATACCAGTTCCGATCCTTGCATGCGACTTCACTTATTTTCCTCCGTAAGATGACCTTATGACGATCCCGGAGACACTTGAGCAGCTAATTTACGATAGGTTGAGTAGCGTTTCAGAATTAATAAAAGAATTAGGGTGGGAATCATTACCAGAGTGTAGGTTAAAGTGCAGATTGAATCTATTGGAGAAATTTCAATCGGATAGCTTTACTGAAGATGTTAGGCATATTTAAAAAAACAGCGTATTATGCTAGATTCGACCAGTTAAATAAGATTAGAGAGATAGATTGTCGTACCGATAGATTCAAAATGGCATTTTTCCCCCGTACTATAAGAGAACAGAATAGGCAGCATAGCAAAGGGGTAGGTAGGGGAAATATTTTAGAGTATTCCGTAGTGCATGATGCATGTATTAACCCCTTAATGACTATAGATACTAACCATCAATTTGCATGAGACATTATAGTTGCTTGTTTGCATGTTAGTGGTGCATGCTTGGTGATCTTCACCCCCTGCCACACACCCTCGCGGTGGCTTGCAGGGTATCGTGTAGATGCAGATGTAGATGCTAAATCGCAGTTTCGTAGACGAGTGTCCTGGATTCCGTGGCCATGTGAAGAGAAGGCTCTCGCGGGCAGAGCATCATGGGAAGACGCGGAGGAAGGCTTCCTCTGGAAAAGGGTTTGCAGAGTCCTCTGGATGGCCAATAATAAACTGATAGTTTATTACTGGCAATCTTAGAGGACTCTGGGGGTTTGCTGAGTGGGTCGCCATCTGTCGGGCGATGACCGTCTGACACTGAAAAGCCTCGTCCCTCCTGGGCAATGGATCAGCCACCCAAGCATCAGCACCAATGGACGCCGTCCGACAGTTATAAGGCGAAGAAGGGTCGTTTTCCGGGTGCCCCTTAGTGCAGTCAATGGAAAATCTCAAGGAAGCCAGCGGGGGCAGCCACCACGACTCAGCGGGATGACCTCTGGGAATGAGAGTCTTTAAGTCCATCGTCTCAATTGCGGCGCCTCAGAGGCAGGCGATGAAGAGAGACAAGCGATTCGACTGGGACGAGGGGTGTTTGGGCCAATGCGAGGGAGGGAAACCTATTCGCATGAAAATGAACGGTTGTTTTATTCATTTCTAACCAAGCTTATATCTTTGGACCAATTTCCATTGAACTTGATACAATCACAGTCCCAATAAAATGTTTGTATTTCAAGCCTAGTCCAATGTCTTAATTAGCAGAGCAAAAACGTCGGGGAAAAGTTTTCTCCACGTCTTCCGCCCATTAGAAGATGGAGACCACAAGGGAACGCACTAAATGCCGAAGGGATCAGGAGGACATTTGGAGATAAGTTTTTGCCCGTCCTTCGCCTTGCAACTTCCAAGCAGTTGGTGAACGGCACCCGATGGGGCGCGGCCGGAGGAGCGGTAGGCCATCGGCAGCCGCACAAAAAAAGCTTCCGCCTGCTGAGGGCGCAAATGTGGAGGCAGCACAGTCGAAAAAAGCTGGCCAAAATTAAAAAAGTTATTTTTTCAAGGCAGGGAGCTGAAACTTTGCATTCATATTCTCAAAAGACCTGGGCATGCGATGATGCAAGGCATTTTTCTCAGTACTCAGCAATTTGCATGAGGTCTAATTGCACAACTTTCGCAAAAACGGTCCATACTCAATTTTATCACGAAATCCTCAAAATCAAGCCAATGCATCAACCTCTTTGGGTAAATAAGCGGAATAAATTTACTGTAATTAGATGAAACTGTTTTTTTCTTTGCTGATCTTTGATCATACATAAATACGTATCTTGGAATGCATTTCCAGATATTCAACACCCGCGCATAATATAGGTATATTTTACGCTAATTTGTAAATATGGTTTTGACGAAAGCTCAGGCCATTCTTAGTATAAGCACATACGGCACTGAGAATCGATGTCGGATGAATTCTTGTTCACCAGCTCCCTGCTCCGCTGTGCACCCGAAGAAAGCAGTCTATCAGTACCTGCTAGACCTTTACTCCACGTGATAAATTGCGTAATGTTTTCGCGATTTCTTCAAAATGTAATACATGGAGGCTCTTTTCAATGTTTGTTTCTCGAAAATCTCCATAGCGGAGTGGCTGCGGCTACAATCCATTCCACTCACAATAGCCGCCCCGTTGCAGGCGGATTGGACCAGACTCGACCGCGCGATCGAAAAACTAATGTGAAATTCGGCGTCGCAAACGATCGCAGCGTAACTCATCGGATTCGCAATACGGAAGCTTTGTATAGTTTCCCCATATAAGTTACTTTGCTCGGCGATGAGAAAAAGTTAACTGCTCGGCGATGCTGTTATATTTTTCTCTACATACCTATATTTAAAAAAAATGACCGATAATGAGTGTCCGCCGCGTTATCTTTGGTAAATAATTACAAAAATGTAAGTGCACCACAATAAAACAAAGAAAAAAACAGTTTCATCTAATTACATTACTTTTAATTCCGATTATTTTACCACAAAGGTTGATGCAAGGGCTTGATTTTGAGGATTTCGTGATAAAATTGAGTATAGACCGTTTTTGCGAAAGTTGTGCGATTTCACCTCATGCAAATTGCTGAGTACTGAGAAAAATGCCTTGCATAATCGCATGCCCGGGTCATTTGAGGATATGAATGCAAAGTTTCAGCTCCCTGCCTTGAAAAAATCACTTTTTTAATTTTGGCCAGCTTTTTTTAAATTTCAGCCCACAGTGCGACGCGTCGATCCCCCTCCCCTGCCACCATGACGACAGTTGACCATCTCTACATTCGGAGTCGCCATGGGAACGAAGCACCTCGTGGCAGAGGCAGACCCACGCAGTGATGACGCGAGTCATTAAGAAACGAAAGAATTTGCCAAGCGATCGGGAGGAATGTCTCCATTGCAGAGAGGGATCGCCCCTGACTGACAACACACAAGTCTCTCGCAGTGGACTCGTGGCTATGACCACTCGCGTCACAAAATCCATCCGACTTGGAGGCGTTTTGACGGGAGAAATTAAAGTTAAATCGTCGTCCTGCTTGAAACATGGCCGTTTCGCAATTGAGATGCGGTCACAAGTAGGGAAGGAGAGCATTTGTGAGGATATCCCCCCAATGTCACAATAGCATCGAGCATCGTAGCCTCTCAAACAAAGAAACACTCGAATTTGATAAGATTCGTTCAGACTCGGGGAAACGCTTCCCAGCCTTGGACCTACCACTTAAGTCTTAAGATATAGTTCGAACAGGATTGTCAAAGAATTCCACTGCGAAAGGGAGCACGAATAGCACCCAGTCGACGCGATAAAACCATTTGCGATTCTTCAATGGCTATACTTGAAAGCAAGGCTAAAAGCGGAGTCCCCTCCAACTGCAATTGGAAACAACTGAAGGCGTCCGAGGCCACGGAGTTCTCCCTCTCTCTCCGTATTTGCAGAGAATATTAGAGGCCTGGATTGGCTGGAAAGAATTAAAAGGTGGGCATGAGTCAAACGAGAGTATACGAGAAATAAGGAGCATCTTTGCTTCATCTCGGGTCCTCCTGCGCGTCGATTCATCTTCGAGCCGAGATAAACCTAAGATGCTCCTAAGTGCACCACTCCGATGGAAGAGCCTCCATCAACATTAGAAATTAGCCCATTGATACAAGTGCAAGCTTTCGAGTGGAAATAGGCTAAGCATTTGAGGGCATTGGAAAAAGGAGCATATATTTGAATGCAGTATAGGTAGACAATAATATCAGTTGTAAAATGGATTATTTAGTGAGGAATTTCGGAAATAATCAGCCAGTGGTAAAATGCAGGAGACAGTCTCGTCCAGTGTAGCGTGTTATTATTATGATTACAGTAATGTCAGTGGCACAACGATCACTTCAACAAATTCTCGTATTACGGCGAGTGGCCGTAATAGGTTCGCTGTAAAACTATTTCGAGTCAGCTTTCCTTGGAAATTGAGGGTGGTAGGATGAAAGAATTCAATAAAACAGGTTCCAAAGTACTCACGGCTTAAAACTCCACTGTGATACATTTTTGTGATAGAGTTAAGACGGAGATAACAGAATAATGAGATTTACCAAAAGGCTGCAAAACATTCATTTGTTTCACAAAGAGACAAATTCCTCGTTCGTGCCTTCTAAGTTGTTCCGATTCCAGTTCCTTCTTGTGTTAATGAAGTGATTTGTGGAGAAAGTTAAGATCGAGCGAAGTACAGCTTATGCAAGGAACAGATAGACTGGTAGAAAATCAGCAACACATATCTAAGGAATTAAGAGAATGCTTCTAGAGAATTGGAAGAAGGAAGATGAACAGAATTAAAGAAACCAAATATGTTCCCCCTTTTCTTGGGACAAGGCGAAAAATCACCGTGAGGAGGACATGCACGGGAGATGCGATGGCGAATCAATTTTGAGGAAAAATGAAAACATATCAGGGAATAAAAGTCACCGAAACGCAGTTGTGAGTGAAGGAATAGAGGGCAGAACGAGTGTTCCCCGCTGACCTCATGTTCTCCAGTACCTATACCAGTCCCCTCAACCCAATATTTGACCTTTTCGTATACACTCCCTGTGATCTAAGATCCCCTCTTCTCATCTTAACCCCCAAACTGTTTACACCCCTGCAGCGTTCCTTCGAATTCCTTCCGAAGCAAACATAACACCAGTCCAGTGCACTCGTATTTAAGGCCTCCCAAATGCTCTGACATTGTATTCCCTGGTGATAACACGGATGTGTTGAAACCAGTAGAGTCATTACAAGTTGTGTGGAATCTTATTCTCAACTACGGAAAATTTCCACCAAGGAAAGGCCGATGTTGTTTCTATGAAGAGTGAGTACTTTTTCCTTTAAATCGGCTCTGGACACCAAAAGAGTTTTCTTCGATAGCCCTTCTTTGGAAAATGACAAAAGTCGACGAATGTGATGCTCGTGATTGAACATGAAGTCGCTGACCACTCCCTGGGTCCCGTAACAACGAATAACAGATGTGGTTTCCATGACAACTGCGTCGGTCTTTTATTTCCTGGCAGTCTCCCAGCCACTCGCTGCATTCATTTGGAATTCATTGGCGGAATCTGCTTCCAATTAGTTAGTGCGATCACATTTGCATCATTCGCAACCTTTCTTAAATCACTTTGTAAACATTTACTCGCCAGTATTTGATTGGTGATTGTATTCCTTCAATTTTTTTAATAGAAAAGGTGAAAATGAATATTTTTGTAGAACTCCTTCCATGTCAACTTTAAAGAAGAATTTGCTAACGTCATACAATTCCTTAATTCCAATTTTTATTTGCTTACTTATAATTGTTTTGTTAATTTTTTTAAAAATTGGTATGCTTTGACTAGAATACAGCTACTAATGCTTTTTAAGTATGCATATGTAATGCGTGTTTGGCACGTGTATTCACCGCCTGCCATACACCCTTTTGATAGATGTGTTCTGATAATACAGTGTGACGATTCAAACGCATTCCCAACGACTCAGCGCATTCTTAACTTGCATTGCGTTGCACAGGTCGTGTAGATGTAGATGAGACGTTGACGAAATTCACTCGATAATGTTTGAGGCAACTGTAATGAATGGAAGTAGATGTAAATGAACATTGCTTTGTCTGCGGTTGGATTCGTGGAGTAGAGAGCCTAACACAATGGAAGCTCTCCACACCCCAAATTACATCTCTGCCTCCCGCCATCACTTGACCTTTACTCGGGGAATAACCTGGTCTCGTAGTCCTCTGGGAGGTGTCCACTGGCCAAGCAACCGAAGCCATTAAGCTGAAGCCATCTAATCTTCTGAGATGGTGCGTGTCATAGGGAAAATAAGACGCGGGGAAGTTACCTTGGAGATATAATGGGCGAATAAATAAATAGCGGGTTGAGTTCAGCGGAGAAGCAATTCACCAAATGGCCGCTTGGAGTTGCCATGCTCTCCTCTCCCCTTTGGTATAAACACCAGGATCCTATTTTGAAGGTGTCTATCACAGATTGCACAAACCTACTTGAGGTAGTATTAGGTGTGCATATATAAAAGTAGCAGGCTCATCTGCTGGAGCAAATGGTGAGGGCGACTGAACAATTGGGTGAGCACAGTGAATCATGGTTCGGGGGAGGGGGTTGGCACGGCAACGAGGGCCTTTTTATAAACAACGAGAATGTCTTCCTCTATCGGAGATCACATCGATTCAATTTCAGAGGCCCCCCCGAATACAGGACCTCTCAATCACCCTTTCCCCCATTTAAAATGGCCGGCCGCGATTTACGAGTGAGGCGGTGGGGAGCAAGGGTCACGTCCAGAGGGCACTGGTCCATCGCCTTGGAAGCCAAGCGAGGTGTCTCCGGGACAAACAAGCCTGAGGGGGCTTGTTCGCTGGTCCAGTTTACAGAGGCTGCAAGGCCGATCTTTTGTGTTTGCACAATGAGAGAATTTTTCAGGATTCAAGCTAGATCACAACAATGCATTAAAACTAATTTTTTACACATTAAGAAGTATTTAATTTTTATGAGAAAAACGTTTTCTTACTCATGTCTTTTATTCTCTTATTATATTATTTAATTATAAATTGCCGACATCAGTAAAAATTAATGAAATATAAAGATATCGGTATTCATTGGAATAGAGGGCTTCAATATATAATTTCTAGAAAATATTTAAATTAAATGAAGTTAAGGAGAGAAATATAAATGAGAGCGCCCCATGCTTTTCCTTGTGTGGCCTTTTGTTTAAATAGACAACTTTAAATGTGTTATACTAGCTGAAGGTTCATGTTGAGTATCAACGGGAGGGAGATATAAATAGATACACATTTTAATTAAGGAATTTTAAAATTTTTCATTAAGGGGCAAGGACACTTAACACAGCAATTTATTGCTCTAAATCAGTATCGGAACCATAAATATAATTTTACCTTATGTAAACATAAAATTACTGCCTGGACTCATACCTGGGCCTTTACAAATATAAGAATATTATTTTAAAACTTTCAGGCCAGAAGATACAAAGGAGGTTGGAAGGGGGGGTGCATAAGAATGGCTGTCTATATTGTTGACAATGAGGCCACGTTCGGGTTTTTGGGGCATGGCATAGCACCCACCACTTCGGCAAAAAAACTTTTTCCCTGGCCTTTTATGTATGTTATGTTTCTCTCACTTCTGCAATATCATGGCGTCAATGAACTTTCAACGGACACGTATTAATGCATTTTATTCCAATTAGAGTAAATTCTATTATTTTAACCTAGTACATATTTAGCCTACTTAACCCAGGTACTTGTCGCTAGGTTGCACATATTCACACCTTCTAATGTATATTGACGTATAACTTTATTACAATTTTTTTCATCTTGCTACTCTTACTTTTGATTAGGCTTCATTTAAGTTTGTTGTCACGTTCTTGTGTCTCAAAAGACAACAATTTTGAAAGCGGTTCACTTCGGAATATGGTATAAATCATAAAAATATTCACCTTTTGAACCCCGCAGAAATTTTCAGTTAAATACTTTTCGGTATACTGAATGAAAACCTATTTGTTCTGGGAGTAGCGCGAAAAGTGAACCCTTATGATTTCTCCGAATGAAATGGCCGATCTAATTCAAGAATTATCTGCGGTACCTCTTTTAGTGCCTTTCCATATCTTCACGAAAAGAACAATTCTGTTTACGGCATCGCTTTCCCATGAATTATTTCAACATCACTGCAATGGCATCAATAAACATCCCACGCATACGTAATGAGACATTATGCTCCATTAGGATTTGAAATTTATTCCAAGGGTTTTGTTAAACTAAAATAGGAGAGAGGACATTCAGCCAGCTGCACAACACCATCTGCAACATGTGCTCAACAGGAGACCTATGCCATAGGGAAGAACGTCATTATCCCTATTCCTAAAAAAATAAGGGATGAGAACTGTGAAATTAGGACTTTTGGCTTGATGACACACGCATAGAAGATATTGAGAAGGACTATCTACTGGACTGTAAAGCAAGAAGCAGAAGTGTCCCAAGATTCAGGAAAAAGGACCAGTTTGGTTCCATGAGAAGCAAGGGTATAAGAGAGGAACTTTGGTCCTTAGGCTGCTCTCACCGAAGAAAATTGAGAGAAAATAACGGACGCTCATGATATATGTGAACTTAAATATAGTTTTTGATAACGCGGATTGGAATTACAGGCGTGGAATTCTGAAAGATATTTGA